>CM046661.1:95484925-100284925 GCA_025594165.1 Tamias sibiricus | reverse complement strand
GCTAAGAATTCAGTTGTAAAAGAAGGGTGACTGATACCTGCCCTGACATCCTCAGGGAAGAGAGCTCAAAATCTGAATTGGAGGAGTCAGGCTTCTGAAAGTGGTTGTCAAACAAACACCAGCTTGGGAAATATCGATGGGACAAAAGCCATGGACAAGATAGAAATGTTAAATGCAATAATTTCCAGAGGGCTGATTTCATTGGGCTGGGCTTTCAACAAAGCTGTCTGGCTGCTCTGAGAGTACCTACAATTGCTTATCCATTTCTTAAAGATACTAGTCCTGAAAATGGAAAAAGAAACCTAAAAAAAAAAAAAAGAAAGAAAAAAAAAAGAAACCTATATTCTCTGCATGGAACTTCCTGTCAGGCAGATAGCAGCTAGAGGATGTGGGGTTCCCCTGAGCTCCCAAGTCATCACCATTTACCCTGAGCTAATACAATATGAGGCACTCAGCTTTTGAGTGGTATTGTGTCAGTTCATCATCCATATTGAATAAAAAGTTCTCATATTGAGCGAAAATCTCAAATTTCCTTGAAGAAGATACAGCCTCTGCTAAGCATTAATGTGCTGGAAATTGTGGTTGATATTTGACTGAACCCTCTGTTTTTCATTCCACAAAAAGAGACGTACACTTGAGCATTTCCTTCTACATTAAATTTTGGTCAAGTAACTACATTATCTTTCACGCTTTACCAGAGGCTATGATTTAAAAAGTTTTCCCCATTGTCTTGCTACATTTAATTAACGTGCTATATTTAATGTCATTAGTATTTACAGACTTGTTCCAGAAACTGGATCCATCCTATTCCCCTAACTTTGCTCCTACTATGTGTCTGTTGTTCAATAGGTTGTCTCAATTCTCTTGTCAAAGCAACTTTTGAATCTCCATGGCCACCACCTAGTTCAATGGTTGTCTTTATCTGTTCCCAGGCCTCCAATGGCCTCCCTGCACATGCTTTGGCCACTATCTGCCTTCATATTGTGTGAACTCTAGAACTCAATATACTTGTGCCACTTAATATCTTCTATGACTTACTATTGTCTTCAAGGGGAAAATGTAAAATTAACTCATGCTTTTTCTTCAGAATTATATCAGGCCACTATCTTTTTCTCTCTTAGAGACAATGGATATCTTATTCACTAAGTACCTAACTTTATACATAGCCAAATACTTCTTATTTTGCATACTGCAATTTAATTGCAAAGGAACTCAACATCTCTTATTAATTTTGTCATATTGTGGTCGTGCTTAAAATAGAGGGCCACCTTACTTTGTCTGGACCAATGTGGCAGAATAATGTTAAAGCAGCTTTCCCTGAGTCGAAATGCCAAAAGGGCACTGGATGTGAAAAGTTGCCAATGCACCAGGTGCCAACAGGTAGCTCCAAATTCTGACATTAGACAGGAGCCACAGGACAGGGTGGGGATGGAGGCTTGCAGTGAAACTGGGACAGACTTTGCTTCTTAGCCAATATTCCTGTGGGTCCCCAGGGTGCTTTTGATGCTGTGCAGCTGCTGTAGCTGCTGTGGTTGGTATTCATGAAGAACACTTTCTGGCCCTTGACCTCCAGCCCCACGACAGTGAATCCATCATTAGTCCTAACAGATTGGCCTTGGCTTACTACCAAACATGAAATTGTATAAGATCCACTAAAGGAATGTACTTCAGGAATTTCAAAGATACAGATTTGAACATGCAAAGACTGTAAAAGAGATGCTTTTGTACAGAGTCTGCTTTCTTCTCTTTACATTGGTTTTCCATGTCATAGAAATTAGCTTCATTCACCCACATAGTCCCTAAATCTCTGCCAGAAATAAATGACCACTTGTGAAATCCTTGGCTTTTGATTTATTCTATAAAAAGTACCCACATGAAGTCAACAATTGCAGGCTGTCACTGCACTACCTATAATATTGTATTCAACAGAAGTGTAATTTCAGAGGTGGTTACAAGAAAATCACTGGTTGCTGCTTTGTTCTGATTGTATAAATTGCTAACATTGCTTTAATAGAATCACCTGCTATAAAATAGTTTCATTTATTGCTATTTTACATGAGGCTTTAAATGGAAAGCCTCATTTGGTAAATTGTTGATCACAAAGGTGCTCAAATGAATTTTGAAGAAATACTTTTCATTTGGTGTTTGATATCCTTTTTCTTCAATGTACTTAACGAAAGACGTGAAAGACCACTATAACGAAAACTACGGAACACTAAAGAAAGAAATTATAGAAGACCTAGAAGATGGAAAGGTCTACCTTGTTCTTGGATAGGCAGAATTAATATTGTCAAAATGACCATACTACCAAAAGCGCTATACAGATTTAATGTAAAGATTTTAATGTAATGAATTTTAATGACAACTGCTAAACATGAAGAAACATTGCTATACAAGACCATTTGTCTTCTGTGTCCAGATGTGTATCTTTAGAGACAAATCAAATAAATCATAAACAAACAAACAAACAAACAAACCCTTCACACACTTCACACACATACTTCCTGGAAGCAAGGGGATATTTTTATCATGTATGTATTTGAGAATACTGGCTCCCTTTTTAAGTTCAAGGTGAGAATACCACTAGATTCTTCAATGTCTCAGGCCTCACCTACTAAGTTAAGTGTTGACTAAATGGATAGTCCATATGTTTAGGGACCAAAAAAGAAAAAAAAAAAATGTCTTGAAATCTCTCTTCCCTTGATCAGGCTGAACCTGCTGGGCAATTTAGTAAAGAATGAGAGTCTTATTCAATCCTGAGCCAGATGAAATCAGCCACTTGCCTCATTCCCCTTCTCTGAGATCCATATATTCTCTCTCACATTTTAAGATCAGAGCTGGGACCAAAGAGGATAATAAGTCCCCAAATCCCATGAATCTACTCAGTACTTCCCACCTGAAGCCGCTAATTTGGACAAATTAAAACTATATGTTAAATGCTGGATTTTTAAGTGATTCTGTATTTAATTCCATATTTTTATGTCTCCAAATACATCTCTATTTCCATATTTTCAAAAACTTGTGAGATATGCATTTGTATTTTATAATTTTAAAATAATCTTTTAAATGTTTTAGTTGTTCATTGACCTTTATTTTATTCATTTATTTATATGTGGTGCTGAGAATTGAACCCAGTGCCTCACACATGTGAAGCAAATGTTCTACCCATGAGCCACAAACCCAGCCCTAAAAATAATTAATCTTAACCTTTTTTCAAGTCTCTAGTGCCATCAAGAAAGGATCCAGAATGTCTTCATCTCTGTCTTCAGGGTATTCAGTGATGTGTATCCATTAAGGCAGGCAGGCTGGGTACAAATTCAGAAAAGGATGCCTTCCCTGCTCTGGGGCTGGGAAAACTATGGTTCTCAATCTCCTGTTTTTGCATTTCAGTGCTGCTTGTCGACTCTCTTCCATTATTATTTTTATTAAAATTTAAGATGGCCTTTGAGTGACGGAGATGACAAACACTTGATTTGAGGTATATGTCAATAAACTTTTCAATGCAGAAATAATTGTACCTCAGCAAGAAAAGTGAACCATTAAAAAAAAAAAAAAAAAAGTAAAGGAGAGGGGCAGGGAGTAGGCAGGGACAGTTATTCCCTTCCTGATGCTGTATGAGAAGCTTCTCTATTCCTTACAACAGTATATTGTAGGTATTATTGCATCCATTATGCAGATGAAAAAACAAGTAGCATGTACAGGTCACAGGCCAGGAAATATCGGGGGATAGGAATTTGAACACAGACCTATTTGAGCTTTTCCCACTAGGTTTGCTATCATAATTATTTCATTATTATCATTGTATCTTAGCTTATCCTTATATTTCCTTAACAATATATTGCCCTTTCTGGCCAAGAAGGGCATAGTGTCAATAATTGCAGGCTCTTACTGTACTACATAGTAATTTACTCAGTAGAAATGTAATTTCTATGCTGTGCTAAATTTATTGCAAGCTTATTCATGTAAAAATGGCTATTGCATAAGTGAAAGATATATATTAATTTTACATGCATAGGAAACTGAGGATTTAGTTGATCACATATGTTAAATAAAATGTAATGACTTAAATGACTAGAAGCATATTAGGCTACATTAATAGAAGGATAATGTTTGTACTTTTTGGATCTAATATATCCTTGTCAGGTATTTGGACTTGTACATGCTCCAGGATCCAAACTTTAAGAATAAAGTCATTACAACTTTTCAGATTTCCAATGAAGGACAATCAAATGGCAACAATACTGCTTCTTCAGTTCTATAGTCTTCTGTTGTGAGCAGCAAAAGCCTTGCTTATTAGTGGATTAAAGCACTAATGTTTATTTTTATACAACAAAAACAGCATGGCTAGTTTTAATTCAGCAGCTCTACAATATCAAGGAGTTGGACTGACATTTCTCCAGTTCATTTGTCAGCTGCTAGTGGTCATTAGGTGGCTTCCATGGTTCTAGTCCTCACACCTTCATACTTTTATATGTGAAAGCAGACATCTTTTTGTTCAACATAATAAAGCAAACAGATTCTGGAGAGTGGGCAAAGTTTAAAGACAACTTTTGGTCAACATAAGAGAGTATTTGCTAACATTGGAGGCATCCAAAAATCAAATGATTGCTTTAAAGATATAGTGAATGGGTCAAGAAAATATGTTTGGTTATGTATAGTTTGATAAGCTCTCATTCACTACTACTGTAAAAGAGATTTCAGAATTAAGGAAAGATTAGGATTATATATTTCTAGAGTTTCTAACTCAAAATGGCATGCTACTGCTATGTTACTGATTCTCTTGAAAAAACTATAGTTGCAAATAACTAATGGAACAAAAACCTTATCCACAATGAAAATTATAACCAACTCATCAAGAGAGGACTTCACTGTTTTTATTTTTTTAATATTTATTTTTTAGTTGTAGATGGACACAACACCTTTATTTTATTTGTTTTTATGTGGTACTGAGGATCGAACCCAGAGCCTCTCATGTCCTAGGCGAGGAGCGCTCTACCGCTAAGCCACAACCCCAGCCCCACTGTTTTCATTTTAAATAATTATTTATTAAATGGAAAAGTGAGTCAGCATTATTGGAGCCATTTTGCAATGCATATTCTGATACTTCTTTATCTTTATTCTACAACAGCTACAGAACCTGTGGATTTGCTAAAATTCACCTTCTGTTTTCACTAAGTCTCTCAACTTCTAGTTTAGGCAATGTTAATATTTATGTGTCAATAAGATGTTGGGCTGATTTTCCTATCAAAATTGAGTTATGCCGGGTTGCCAAGTTAGTGTATTCCAATCATTTCTGTTATACTTGCACCCACGGCCTCACAATGCCCTCAAACACATTATCTGGGGAAACGTTTAAAATAAAATTTAACATGCTTTTAAATATGTAGTTCTATAAAACTATTAAAATTAGAATGAGTTTATGGGGGTTGTAATGTACTTGGGAGGCCATGCTGATAAACCACTTAAGAAGGATGGCAGTGTCTTCACTGCATCTGTGTCCATAGGAGGAACTGGGTTAGGTAAAGGTGATGAGTTCTGCTATGAATACATTTAGCCTGTGATATGTTGTAGTAGGATATACCAATGCTTAAAAAGTGATCAGAGAAAGTGGAGTCAGGTAAGGACCCGGTGAGGGAGCCATATAAGAATAAAGAGGAGAGCACCTAGAACCAGAAAGACTTCAATCCCAGAAGTAAGACTAATGCACTGAATGGTTAGTGGTACCAAATGTGTTGGTGAGATTAGCTAAGAAGAGGTTTGAAAAGTGTCTGTTGAATTTGGCAGGTTGTTGATGACACGAGGTTGAGAAATATATAACTGAAGTAATAATTTTCCTCTATTCAAATCTAAAACCATACCAATTTACTCCCTAAAATACTGAAAAACAAAAATTACCTTTTTTTGAAGTAGTCCACTTTTTCTCCTTTTGGGGAGGAGGGCTGTGATAAAATATAGTAACTATGCCTGGTCTCAGTGGATTTTTTAAAACTTGTCCTCAGATCAAAGGACCAATAAAGCAGTGTGGTTTATTGAATTATAGGAAATTATATGTACTCATTAGAACTTCTTGCTAAGCTATGTTTTGTGAACTAGTTTTTTCCAGGATTTTTTTTTTTTTTTTTTTTCAGGTTTAGAGGCAGGATGTTTTCCAAATATGGTTTGTTTTTCGGAAATCATCTCTGAAAAGTTTACAGGAGCCATATTTTGTAGGTTAAATGTTTTCATAAGAAGTTCAGATGAGCTAAACTGTATCCAGATGTTTTAGTCTATCTAATAGTGTTCCTGAAGCACAGCACACATTAAGTTATTTGTCTCCATACAAAGAGCTATATACGTTTTGTGAAAACATTCAATGAGTTGGCAAAATTCAAAAGCTAAAGCATAACATGAATGTATATATGAATTATGTAGATAAGTAAAATTATATATACAAATTCTCTTTGAAGTCAGCGGTTGCTGCTTATACATGCAAGATAGAAACACTAAATTTTACAGTGGCTTTATGGTGAAAATGCTACTATAGTTGTAAGAGGAATTGAAGCCTACTAGGCAAACTAAATTCTTAGATTTTGTGGAATTTACATTTTTTTCTCTTATGGCAAAATTATATTTTTCAGATATGTGTTAATGTTGTTAAAATAAATAAAAAAAGGAAAATAGTTACTCTGGAACTCCTGCAGAAATAGAGAACTTGAAGAACAACCTGATTTCTTTTTTATAATATTGCTGTTGGGAATACTGATGGGTCCTCACACAATATTACCCAGTATTACCTCAAATCTCTTCTGAGATAACAGGGAATATACAGCACCGAGCTCACAAATTAAATAAATATCCTTAGACAGACCCTACACCTTATTAAGGATGGCATCACAACTCTGCGGTGTTGTCAAACTCTGTTGTATGATTTTTACCACTCAGTTTTGGAAAACCTTACATTCTACAGCTCAAAGACTGGAAAGTCTTCCCATCCCTAGAGGCAGCAAGTAAGAGCTCAACAGAAAGAATGGAGCTTTGACTGCGCTTCACCACTGCTGTGATTCAAATGTTTATGTCCCTTCAAAATTCATGTCCCCCAGATTGACAATATTAGGAGGTGGGGAGTGTGGGCTGATTAGGTCATGAGGGTGGAGCCCCCATAGTTGACTACCTTATGAAAATGACCCCAGAGAGTTAGCTTGTCTCTTCTGTCACCAGGGTGCAGACCAGAGGTTGCTGGGATCTGAACCCACTGGATTTGGTTGCTTCATAAATAAAAGAAAATGATATAAAAAATGAACTTAATCATAGCCTGGCCCAAGCTGGGAAGACAGCTCTCTGTTATCACTATCCTATAGAAATGTTAGATTAATAGGGGGAAAAAAGCCAGGAAATATATATATGTAGACTTTTCCAATCTGTCCTAGCCAAGGGATATTGTGTTAGCTTTTTGTTGCTGTGACAAAATATCTGAGAAAATCAACTTGGAAGAGGGAAGATTTATTTTGGCTCACAGCTTCAGAGGTTTTAGTCTATGATCTCCTGGCTCCATTGTTTCTGGGCCAGGGGTGATGCAGAACTTCATGGTGAAAGGGCTTGGTGAAGCAAAGCTATTCACTTCATAACATCTGAGAAGCAAAGAAAGACTAGGGACAAGATAACAGTCCCCAAGGGCATGCTCCAAAATAGATACTCCCTTTAACTAGGTCCCACAGCTTACAGTTTCCATCAACTCCCAATAGTTCATTCAGATATGAATCCATCAGTGAATTAATCCACCAGTGAGGTCAGAGCCTTCATGATCTATCACTTCCCAAAGGCTCATTTCTTTTCTCTCTCTCTTTCTCTTTGTGGGGAATGGGTACTGGGGATTTAACTCAGGGGCACTCAACTACTGAGCCAAATCCCCACCCATAATTTGTATTTTATTTAGAGACAGGGTTTCACTGAGTTGCTTAGCGCCTTGTTTTTTGCTGAGGCTGGCTTTGAACTCATGATCCTCCTGCCTCAGCCTCCAAGTACTGGGATTATAGGCGTGCGCCACTGCACCAGGCTCCAAAAGCTCATTTCTTAACAAGCCTTCAGAACATGAGCCTTCGGGGGACATTTCAGACCCAAACTATAACAGATAACATCACAATTCCAGTTCTCTGGGCATGTTGGTGCCAGAGGTTTGAGGGAGGGCCATTTTAGCTTCCATTCTCAGCAGAAGATGATGGCTTATAGGAAGCTGGGATGGATACAATCAGGAAATGAAGAATAATAAGCAATTTGGGATTTCTAATTTTAAATGGGCCCCATTATACTTCTACCACATGAAGAGGCATAAGCAGATGATCATTTATGAACCAGAAACAGGTCTTCACCAGACACCAAATCTTCTGGTGCCTCAATTTTGGACTTTGAAGCACTCAAACAGTGAGAAATAAATTCCCGTGGTTATAAGTCACTTAGCTAATGATATGTTTTTTTTTTAATATTTATTTATTTATTTGCTTTAGTTATACACAATGGGTTTAAATGGGTTTATTTGTACATGGTGCTGAGGATCGAACCCAGGCCGCGCACGTGCTAGGCGAGCGCTCTACCGCTGAGCCACAATCCCAGCCCCGAGCTAATGATATGTTTTTTATAGAGAAAATTGGTAGGATGTTGCTGTAACAAACATCTAAATGTAGAAGTAGTTTTGGTACTGGATAATGTGTACAGACTATAAGAGTTTTGATGTGCATGTTATAAAATCCTATGTGGCCATGAATGGATTAAGGGAAATTCTGGTGAGAGCTCAAGAAGAAAAGAGAAGAGCTGAAGACAGAGCTCAATCTTAGAGAGTGTGAACTGTAAAGGCCAATCTGATGAGATGGCAGACAGTAATCAGGAGCATGTTATTGGACAAAGGAGGAAAGGCCATCCTTGTTACACAGTTAACAAATAATCTGGCTACTTTGTGTTCACGTTTCAGGGAATTGTGTTAGTGTTCCTGTGTTTTATGGAAAGTAGAAATGATGGGTGATAAAACTGGATAGCAAAGAAAATTACTAAGCAAAACTTTGAAGTTGCAACTTGATTTATACTGACCGCTTATTGTAAAATGCCACAACAGAGAAATGACTTAAAATAGGAATGTAGGGGCTGGGGTTGTGGCTCAGAGGTGGAGTGCTTGCCTACCATGTGTGAGGCACTGGGTTTGATTCTCAGCAGCATGTGAAAATAAACAAATAAAATAAAGGTATTATGTCCATCTATAACTAAAACGATTTTTTAAAAATCGGAATGTAAATCAAAAGAGAAGAGAACTTAAAATATTCCCAGTCTATCCTATTTGACAAAATGAGGAAGATTATTCAGTATGGGTGTGGCCAAATTTAATAAAGAGATTAGAAAATAATCTAATGACAATTAGATTAAATGGGTTGGTCATTTCAATCAAAGCTGTGAGTTATTTATCAAGACAATGTGGATGTCATACAGCCATCTAAATAGCAGCCATGGCCTATTGTTCATGACAATGGAAGAATAACCTCCAAAGGCATTTCAGAGATTATCAAGGATTGCCCCTCTCTGCACAGGCCCCAGTGCCAGGGCCAAGCGGGAGGACACGGTGTCAGCTACCTGGTGCCAGCTTACATCATGGGCTCTAGTCCCTACATTCTGATTAAAATCACTTCTCTGCTGCCTCAGGTATGGCTTCAGAGGGCCCAGCCCAGTGTTTGCTGAAGTGGCTGTTTTTCCAGGGTGCATAAGTGGCAAGCTGTGGCAATATCTACATGGTGCCATCTCCTGGGCATACACAGTACATAACCACGTTATTATGATAATGTGGCTACTTCACATAGATTTCAAAAGATAGAGCTGCCTGGAGTTTGAAGGCAAGACATTGGCCTATACTCTCCCCCAGGGTGTCCAGACATCAAGACATTGAGCCTAGAATTATTCTGGAAAGTTCAGATTAAATGTCCTTTGTCCTGTTGGGCTTTGGAATTGCTCAAGACCTATTACCCACACCCCCTTGTTTTTTATTCCCTTTTGGAATGGGGATGTCTATCCTGTGCCTGTCCCATCACATAACTTGTTTGATTTCACAGGTTCATATGCCTCAGATGAATCATACTTTGAATCTCACTCATGTCTGACTTAGGTAATGGTTAGGTGATACTCTGGAATTTAGACTTTTGAGTTGATGTTGCAATTTATTAAGACTTCAGGGGCTATGGGGATTAAATGACTGCCTATATTTTGAACATGAGAAGAACATGAATTTGGCACAGTGAGGGACAGAATGCTATGGTCTGAATATTCGTGTTCCCCTAGAATTCATGTTGAAACCCTACTCCCAAAGTGATGAGACAAAAAGGGGGCTGGGAATTGATTTGGTCATGAAGGTGTTGCTCTCATGATTCTGAGACGTCATGTCCAATCAGAATACAGTGAGAATGTCCTCTATGACCCGAAAAAGGGGGACTTCACCATACACTGAATCTGTTGGCACCTTGATCTTGGAATTTCTTGCTCTAGAATTGTGAGAAATCAATTTCTATCACTAAAGTCATCAAGTTTATCTTATTTTGCTAATTAGCATTCTGGGTGAACTAAGAAAGCCCCTCACATAGGGAGCACCTTACAGAGGCCAACAAGTGACTGAACCTCTCTGAGTCTTGGTGTCTTCAGCCATGGTACCTCCTTTATAAAACTCTTGTCAAGAAAAATATATGTGTTTTGTAAAATTATACAAATACCACAAAATTTTCATTATACAGATAAGAAAAATGAGGCCTGGAGAGGCTAAATTTATATATTATACAACAGTTTCCTAAACTCCTACCCACTGAAATATAATTGGGAGTCAATAATTAGCAAATGTATGGATCCCTTAATAGGTACACACTGAAATATTATAAGTAAAAAGGTGAACCTAACAATCTTGTAAGCTATTATTCACTGGTAGATAATGTGTATAGTGTAAGAATCTAAGTGTCACTTAAAAGCAATGTAGTAGAATAGTTTATGATTGTGTGGTCATTTTTATAGACATTAAGTACATTTAAGTCAAAAGAGAGGGTTATCAATTGGGAATTGGGATGTGGTCTAGCACAACATAATTCACTTGTCAAAAGTTTCTGAAAGCTTCAGGCAATTTATGCAAAAAAGAGGATACACACACACACACACACAACACACACTTCACACTCACAACACATGTAATTTCTGTGTAATGCATAATATAATATTAGAGTATGTTTAAAGGAAATAAAAAAATATGCAATGGCTCAATTTTGCTATTTTTATATAATTTGATATTTGTTAGCTATATTAGTTCAATCCCTCTGGGTTTCTTTTTAGTGCTCTGTGACCTGCGGCTCTGGAGTTCAGCAAAGAGATGTCTACTGCAGACTGAGAAGCGTTGGTCGGGTGGCTGAAGAAATGTGTGATCGGTCCACCCGGCCTTATTTTCAGAGGCAGTGCTGGCGCCAGGACTGTGTGCAGTACCAGTGGATGGCGGGACAGTGGCTGGATGTGAGTATTGATAAGTGAGCTTTCAAAGACAATGTCTATAAGAGTGTGCTATTCATTTTGTTATTGCATTTCTAGTGTTCAACATCATGTAAGAAAAAAGAGACACATCGGCTTGTAAAGTGTGTTGATGCACAGAACATGCAAGTAAATGAAAGTTTCTGTGACCCTTCAACCAGGCCTCTGTCAATCAAAAAGTGCAGGAACCCTCCCTGCAAATATGTGGTGGTAACAGGAGACCCATTCCAGGTAAGGCAAAAAAAGGAACTGAGAATTTTTGTTCCTGCAAACAACAGCTGGGCCTCAAATTTGAAAGTGGGGACAGATAATGGGTATGCAAATTGATCTAATGAGTGATACCACTCACTCTAGGATTGTGTAGAGTGCTAAGAGCAAAATGTGAGTCTGAAGTGTACATTGGTACCATCCATGAAATCAACTACCAGGAATAGTTTAGCACACGGGTCCTGAATGGTTGCTCACTTTTTAAAAACATTACTATTGAGGTATAATTGACAATCAAGTGTACATATTTAAAGTGTATAGCTTAAGTTTTGACATATGTACATATCCATAAAATCAGTATAATATGCAAAATTAAGAGCATATTATACTTCTATCAGCCCCCAAATTTCCTGTGCGACTTTATAATCCTCCCTCTACTCCCCTCACCCCACAATTAACCTCCACTGTTTTCTGTATTAGTAATCTGTCACTGTATCAGTTTGAATTTCCAGGGTTTTATATAAATAGAATTATTTTTTGTCTGATGTAATATAAGTTTTTGGGATTCAGAGAGCTCACAATATGTATCAACGCTTATTCCTTTTTATTATTGAATAATATTTTGTATAAACTCTATGGATGTTTTCAAGTTTTCTGATCTTTTCTTCTCTGATGTCTGATGTGCCTTTAATTCTGATCCAGTTTACTTTTCATTTTATATATCACCATTCTTCATCTCTAGAAGCTCAATTTTATCTTTTAAAAAGTCCTCCATGTCTATACTTAATATTTTAAGCATATGATAGTCATTACTGACTTTTTAATATTCCTCTATGCTAATTGTAAAGTCTGTGTGTTTGCAATTTAGAAAAATTCAGTGTAAGTTTTTGCAAGCATCACCATGATCTAATTCCAGAATATTGTGACACACCCAAAAGACTTTCTACCTATTAGTAGTCACTTCTCATTCTCCCACTTTCCTTCTAGTCACCGACAATCACAAACCCTTTTCTGTCTCTATTGATTTGCCTGTTCTGGACATTTTATATAAATGAAATCATAAAATATGTGGTCTTTTGCGTCTAGCTTCTTTTACTGGTTATTATTTTTATATCTTCTTTTGAAAAATAGCTATTCAAATCTCTTCCCGTTTGTATTTTTATTGTTGAGTTAGGAAATTCTTTATATATTCCAACTACCAACTTTTATCAGTTATATGACTTATAAATATTTTCTCTCATTCTGTGGGTTGTCTTTTCACTTTCTTACTAATGTCCTTTGGTGCACAAATGTGTTTATTTTTGAGGAAGTCAAATTTGACAAACTTTTAAAATTATTGTTGTCCTTTGTGCTTTAAGTATTACACCTAAGAAATTATTGCCTATTCCATGGTCACAAAGATGAATACTGATGTTTTCTTCTAAGACATGTATAATTTTAGTTTCAACTTTTTTAGGTCTTTCATATACTTTGAATTTTTTTTTTTTTTTTTTTTTTTTTGTGTGTGTGTGTGTGTGTGTGTATGATAACTTTCATTCTTTAGGGTAAACATCAAGGAGTATACAGTGGGTCATATGGTGGTTCTATGCCTAGTCTTTTGAGGAACTTTCATACTGAATTCCATTGTGGTTGTGCTAATTTACAATCCCAGCAACAGCTCCTTTCCCCCAACATTCTCACCAGCATTTATTATTTGTTTTATTGATGATTGCTATTTTAACTATAGTGAAATGAAATCTCAGTGTAGTGTGGTTTGTACTTCCCTGACTGATAAAAATGTTGAACAGTTTTTCCAAATTTTTTGGCCTTTTCAATTTTTGTTTTTGAGACATGCCAGTTTAGTTCACTTGCTATTTATTAACTGGGTTATTTATTTTTTGACATCAAGTTTTTTGAGTTCTTTACATATTCTGGGCGTTAATCCTCTGTCAAAGAGTAACTGGCAAATATTTTCAAGGTTACTACAGAGCAGAAAGAGAGGAAAGAGAGAGAATGAGAATAAGGCAAGTTAAAACCCCAGGAAGTTCATTCTTCTTACCAAGATACAGCCACCTTTCCTGAATAAATACTTCCTGGTGCCAAAAGTCTTTGACTAATTTCCAGAGTTCCAAAAAGTTGATCTGATAATTTCTGCTAGTTTCCTCATTGCTCTCATGGAGGAGAGAATTTTTAGATGTCCTTACTCTGCCATTTTCCCTGATGTTACCCCTGTGGATATATTTTGATTAATGAACTTTTTTTTAATACGAATTTTGTTTTGCAATTCTGCATGTTAATTTTTTATTGTGTATTAGACAATATGAATTTGATCTTGTTGGTTATGGAGATATTTTATTCCTATGCATATTTTGTAGCTTTACTACAGGATACAGTTAGTTTGTTGGGAAACAGTTGAATCCTCTCTTGCATTGCTCTTAAGATTTGTTAAGTGTGAATAGTGCATTGCTTAATCTAGGATTAATTATCCCTCTTTAGTGTGGCAAGACACTTTTGAACACTGTCTTTGCCCACGTGTGTAAGGTTTTTCCAGTCTGGATGGAGGAAGTGAGCACTGTGCTTGGTCCTGTGTGAGCACCTAATACAGGAATTTCTAAGCCTTTTGGTCAGTTCATTTACTGGCCTTGGTTGGTGTCCTCACATGTATGTGTGTACTGCTGTCTCCCTCTCCATATGCCAGGAATAGGAAACTCTTTCAAAGCAGTGGGCTGGAGCAACTACAGGGCTATCCTGTTTGCATTCCTTCTCCCAGGTATCTGTATTCTTTATTGCTTCATCTTGTGTGTCAGAAAAACCCATTGTTTAAAATAGTCTATCCAAGTGCTTTGGTTGTTTCAGGTTAGATGGTAAATCTATGTCTTGATATTTTATTTTTGTTAGAAACAGAAGTTTGGGGCTGGGGTTGTGGCTCAGCGGTAGAGCGCTCGCCTAGCACATGCGCGGCCCGGGTTCGATCCTCAGCACCACGTAAACATAAATGCATTGCATTGTGTACAACTAAAGCAAATAAATAAATATTAAAAACAAAGAAACAGAAGTCTGTTTGCCTGTGCCTTTAGTCTATATCTAAATAACTTACCTATATTAATCTAATGGTATTAGAAGTTACATTACATGTAAAGTTATATTACATGTAAATGTATGATAACTTACACATAATTACTAGGTAGCTAAGATTAATAAATGTTCTCTCTTTCAGGTAAGAATTCCTAATATTTTCAATTTCTCTAAAGCTGTGCTTATTGGGAAATATGGTTTCATTGAATTAAGATATTCTTAGTAGTGTAATGGAAGGAAATTAAAACAAAAACCCCAAAACCACCACAGGTCTACAAAATAAAATTTGAGAAATGCCAGTTTATTTCATTTGCTATTTACTAATTGGGATATTTATTTTTTAACATTAAGTCTTTTGCGTTCTTTACATAGATGGGGGTTTAACTTACCTCATTCTTATTCTCTCCTTTTCTGCTCTGTAGTAACCTTGAAAATCTTTGCCAGTTACTCTTTGACAGAGGATATGTAAAGAACTGAAAAAACTTAAATGTCCGAAAATAAATAGAAAATCTACAAAATACAAAATCTAGCCTGGATCTGGGTTCTTTCTATTTACTGGTAGAACTCTGGGAAAGTTGAGCAAATGTCTTAGGACCTTTGTTTACCCGTTTACCTGTAGATGAGGCTGATCAAATAGGATTGTTGTGGATGGTATATATTAAACAACTGATTTATATAAGGCCTTGGTTAAGTTTCAGAACATCTTCTTATCATCCTGTAATCATGTATTTTTCAGTGTGCAGATAACTGTGGATTTAGTTACCAACAAAGAATTACTTATTGCATTGGGATCCCGTCTACTAAGAAACATAAGCTCCATCAGCTTTGGCCTGTATCCTATCGAGAATGCCCTGTGCCACCTTCCTCTCAGGTTTACAAATGCAATATCAGAAGCTGTTTGCATGTGGCCACTTGGAAAGTTGGAAAATGGAGCAAGGTCAGTGTGAAATAATGAATTAAAAACTTTTTGAATAAGATTTTTCAGTGGGTGGAATGCCTGGTAATCTGCATGTCTAGCTAGATTCTTGGAGTTGTCTCATCTCCTTTTGTCTGAAAACTACTTTATCAGTTATTTGTATATATAATCTTATCTCTCTTCTATGCTTAATGGAACTTTTGTTATAATCAGATGCTATATCAATATTCATTTCTGTTCCTCAGAACTTCGTTCAGTAGATTACACTTTGAGGAAATATTTAAAACATATTTATTGATTAAGCGAAAAAGTAAATAAATCTAATACATGAGTAATAGATATTATTTGCACCATATTATGTTCCAAATTTAATTGATGGAAAAGAAAATAAATACTACTTTGCAAACAGCATCTTAACTCAGTGAGAAAAAACTCTCAGTAGTCTTAATAACCTCGTTAATTAATGTTTATTAAGTATTTACGATGTACTATTGATATAACTATACAAAATACATGAAAAGAAGCCAGTAATTGAGAAATAACAGACTTAGGCTCAGGACTGAGGACTATTTCCATCTGTAACTATGCAGTCTCCAGTGTATTTCTGTATCTTCTGTAGTTCTAACCATTGTTGACCCTCTACTTGTTTCAAGAGAACCTATTCTGAGAAGAGAAGGCATGGACTTACTGGACTTCTTTAGCATTTTTTATATGTTTTACTATAAATTATACTCTGTTCACAGTGCTCAGTGACTTGTGGAAGCGGGATAATGGAGAGAAGAGTAGAATGCATGGCTGAAAATGGTTGGTCCAGTGACCTGTGTCTGAAGCATTTAAAACCAGATGCTCAAAGGAAATGTTATGTCAATGACTGTAAGTTAATAAATTTCAAAAATCAGCCTAGCATGTAAGTTTTCCTAAGAAGTTTTAGTAAAATGTAAAAATAAATGTACATAATAGTCACATACTTCACAACCTGAAGGGTTAGGTCTTCAATGTGTGACAGTATCTACATGATTAGGCTCATGCTGTGTTTGTAATTTGTTCAGTGTTGACAAGATGTGTTAACTTGTCTTTGAAGGTAAATCATTTACCACCTGCAAGGAAATCCAAGTTAAAAGCAACATTACCAAGGATGGTGACTATTACCTTAACATTAAGGGAAGAATAATAAAGGTATTACAAAAACAGTTCCTAGTTTACTTTGCCATTAAATATTGTCTATTGATGAAGTTTTATATGTGTTTGTATTTTTCTTTTAGGTCCACTGTGCAGGCATGCATTTGGAGAACCCCAAGGAATATTTATCACTGGTTAAAAGTGAAGAAGACAACTTTTCTGAAGTTTATGGCTTTAGGTAGGAGCTGTGTTTTGTTCTATATGTGCATTTTTATGACTCTTAGAAGTTCTAACCTTTGTATGACACTTGAAAAAATCACATATGAGCCAAGTAATTTAAGAGCAGATAGATACATGAGGACCTAAGCCATCTGTTTCTGTATATGTTTAATAATGAAGACATGAGGGTTAAGCTGTACTTACAGAGAGATTGACTTTAATGTGGGTGAGTAGGGGGACAATAGAGAAGGGACTAGCTAAAGATCTGTGTGTATTTTCATAAAAATCAAATTTATTCCAGTGACAAATACTGGGAATTATTTTTCTACAAACTGTCCTTAAATTGCTCATTGAGAATTTTGTATAGTAATTGTATATTAGTTTTGTGTATTGAATTATTTTTATTTCTTTCACATTTAATTTATTGAAATTATGATATTGAAGAATAAGAGTATGATTTTATTTGTTGGGGTCTAATAACTGTATCTAAGACTAAAAATATTCCAATGTTGTTACAGACTACAAAATCCATATGAATGCCCTTTTAATGGAAGTAGGAGGCAAGACTGTGCATGTAAAAATGACTACCTAGCTGCTGGATACACTGTTTTCAGCAAAATAAGAATTGATCTTACGTCCATGCAAATTAAAAGTAAGTGCTGACTCTCTATTTTTAAAATAAAGATAAAAATCCTCCATTTCCTAATGAAAGTCTAGCAATATGCTGATATATATGATAATCAGGGTATAGAGAAGGACCTAGATCTGCAAAACAATTACTTAATTTAAAAAATATTGTTAGCTATCTGCGTTCTCTGCAATGACATACATCAGGGGTACCCTTAATCAAAATGTAATAGTTGTGGCAGTGATAAGATACTGACCTTTCAAAGCAAAACCCTCTACCTTAAAATAACAAATTACAAAAGGGCAAGAAAATGAACTTCTTTGACATACATATGTAAGTATTTTTTAAGGGTTTAAATTAATAATGACCATTAACTATAAATTATAATTAATCAATTATTTTCCCATATAGTATTTCATTTTATCTGTCAGCAATCCTGTATTAGAGCAGCTATTACATCACAGTTAGCAGTGATGAAATTAAATATATATACATGGGAGTTCAGTGACTTGCCCATTTCATAGTTAGTAATTGGGAGGGGTTATAAAGTCCTAGTTACAGACCCCAAGTAATGGATCATACTGCCTTAATTTATAATACTGCCTAGAATTAATTTATGACCCAATCAATTCAAAACATATTTATGAAACCTAAATACACTGAGCATGATGCAGCCTGTTGTCTTAAAAGTGACATATCTGCATAAAGAGGCAAAGAGTTTATTTCAAAATTCACAATAGCTAAACTGTGGAACCAACCTAGATGCCCTTCAGTAAATGAATGGATAAATAAAATGTGGTATATACACACAATGGAATATTACTCAGCAATAAGAGAGAATAAAATCATGGCATTTGCAGGAAAATGGATGGAGTTAGAGAATATAATGCTAAGTGAAGTTAGCCAATCCCAAAAAGCCAAATGCCAAATGTTTTCTCTGATATAAGGAGGCCAATTCACAGTCGGGTTGGGATGGTGAGCATAGGAGGATTAGAGGAATACTAGAATGGCCAATGGGGAGGGAGGGGATGGGAAGGGGCAAAAGGGTGAAGGAAAAAAAAAAAGATGGTAGGATATCATTACCCTAAATGCATGTAAGAAGTCACGAATGGTGTGAATATACTTTGCATACAACCAGAAATTTGTAAAAAAGTGCTCTATATATGTGTAATATGAAATGTAATGTATTCTGCTGTCATTTATAACATCTTAGAATAAAAAATAATTAAAAAAAGAAAGCATAGGTAAAAGTAAAAAAAAAAAAAAAAAAGCTGAGACAGATCTCAGTCCTCATTGAATCAACAGTGTCTAGCCCAGTGCATAAACTAGAGAAAGAAATAAAAAGAAAATATTTATTTAAGCAGTATTTGCATGAATATGTAGTATCTAAATTATAGATAATATGATGATGAACTTGATGGCTACCATTTACCAAACCTCCAACATTTACTACAGTAGGTGTTTAGTTCATTTTTCATTAACGTAATGAAATACTTTCCTGTGTTACAAATGAGAGAGATTTATTTTGTATCATAGTTTTATAGGCTGAAAGTTCAAATGGCATGACACAGGCTCTGGCAAGGTCCTTGCCCTTGGATGCCTCACATCATAGTGGCCACATGTATGTATCTCTGTGTCTGTGAGATCTCTCTCCATCTCCTTATGCAGCACCACAATTCAATCATAGGGGCTCCACCCCACTGACCTAATCTAATCTCATCATTTTCTAAAAAACTCACAACCAAACACCATAACTGAATTAAGTTTCCACTCTCTTAATATAATTAACAGAAAACTTTGGGGATTCAACTTCTGCATGAGTTAGTAAGAAGAGACCATATTCAAATCATAGCAGTGATTTCAGTGAAACTCTGGAGTCATATTGTTTGGGTGTAAATTCTTTGTTTCAACTTATTAATTATATGACCTTGAGCATACTTTTTAAAGTTTAAATTCCCTCATTTGTAAAATAAGAAGTTGCCCCCCCAATTTTTCTCTCTCTTCCTTTTTCCTGCTTTTTTGTCCTTCTTTCTCTTTCTTTCTTTATTCCTTTCTTTTGGTGAAGATTAAGAGATGATATACATAGTCAATGTCTTGCATGTAATAAATGCAATATAAATATTATTTATTATTTTATTATGTATCAGGTAATTAATACTGCTAAGTATATATTTACATATTTAGTTGTTTTTCATAAATTTATAAACAAAGCTGCCATATAAAGTTATTGGGCTGGGTCCTGAGTATATAAGATTGATTACATACATTTTTAGCTTCTCTTTTTTCCTTCTTTAATGAATGTGGGAAAACTCAAGTCTTGATTAAATTAAACCTTTCACCAATTATGTTCCTACACTGTGGAACAGAATTTGGCAGATACTACATTATTACCATCAGTACAATACATTATCAGTTCTTCCTCTCTAATGGGTCATTTGCATGCTGCACAGAGAAAAATGCTCTTGTTTCTTCCATTAAAATTAAGAATAAATCCTTGTTACTCTCTTCTTCTCTAACCACTGTCCAATTTCTGTGTGTATCCTTACAGTAAATTCCTTAAAAGTGTCATTCCTCCCACTCTTCCATTTTTCTTCCCCCATCGTATCCTGAATTCATTCAGATTAGTTTCTTATTCATACCATTTTCAGGAAATAGTTCAATTAAGGTTATCAGTGGCCTCCATTCGTCTAAATCCAATGGTAGATTCTTGGTTTTCATCTTACATGATTTAACACTGCATCTGGCTTCCAGGACACAACACTATCATGGCTTTGGGCCTTTCCTGGTCACTTTTTCTCTTGTCTTTCTCACTATGTCTTAACTTGGCCAATTATTTTTAATCTTCCATAACATTTAATGTTGGAACATTTAAGACTCATTCATTGCCTTGGAGATCCCATTCCCTCTAATAGATTTCAAATATCATCTATTAAATGATAGTCCCAAGTCCATATTTCCAACTTGGACTGCTACCCTGAACTCTAAAATCCACCTATCTGCTCAATTATATCCATTTGAATGTGTCATAGGCATGTCAAACTCAACTGAGCTTCCACTACTTCCTGCCAAACCTCTATCTTCTATTCAAATTTTAACTATTACCCAAAATGGCAACTATGAACTTCTCCTTCTGCTCTAGCTAAAAACTAGCAATATCTTTAACATTTCTACTTCCTCTACAACCATATGAAATCCATCACCAAATTATGTCAGGTGAACCTTTAACATGCATACCACAATGGACTGAACTGCACATTCCCAAAATTCAAAAGTCGAAACTCTAACCCTCAATGCAATGATACGTAGAGGTGGAACTATGAGACATAATTGGGTTTAAGCAAAGACATGAAGGAGGGGCTCTCATAATAGGATGAGCACACTTTAAGTAAAGGAGAAGCTATCAAAGCTCTCTATCATGGAAAAATACAGCAATAGGGTCTTTCCTCATTTGCAAGCCAAAAAACAAAAACACCTTCACAAGAACTCAACCAAGCTGGGACCCTGATCTTGGATTCTTGGATTTCCAGCCTCCAGAAGTGTGAAAAGTAACTTTCTGTTAGTTATGTTATCTAGTGTATGGGATTTTGTTATGGCAGCCTGAACTGTCAAAGACCTGCCAAATCTCCTTTCTCACTAACTCATTTGCTATCACATTGGTCCAAGTCCATAACACTTCTGATATTGATTTACTATAAGCCAGAGTAATAGTATAAAACTTCAGTTGTGTCATGACTTGTACTTTTCTCATCTGATAGTTTTTAACAACCATAAACTCTGTTGAAACTATCCAAACATTTCTCATCTAACTTAGGATGAAATCGAGAATTCTCTCACTGATCAATAAAACTCAGCATGATCTCCTCACCTCCATTACCACTGTGCTTCTCACCCATTCCTCCTTGTGTCCTGGACTTCAGACACACTAGCTCTTTACTTGTACACTAGGCAGGCCCTTGCCTTAAGGCCTTTTCACTTACTGTTCCATCTGCCTAGAACATTCATCTCACAGTTATGTATAACTGTTGAAATTCACCTTTGCAGTAAGGCTAGGAAGGATCACTATGGCACTCTTAAGCTTCCTCTCTCCCCAGTGCTCTTCCCTGCTGTATATGTATATTGTTAACCATTGCAATCATCACTTCTAACATAATATATAATTTACTTTACTACTTGTCTCTGTCTGGTAGGACTCCGCTTCCATCAGCTTCTGTTTCATCCACTGTTGTGTTCACAGTATTTGTAGTAGTGCCCAATATAAGATAAGTTACAAATAAATATTCATTTCCCTAAGAAGCTTCTAGGGACAGCTATCTTGAACAATCTTGAAGATAAATTCAAGTTAACCAAAGTGGGAAAATGAGTTTTACAGGGAGGGAAGAGCATGAACCAAAGCATGGAAGGGAAAAAAGCATCTTGGTGACTTCAGAAAGTGAAAAGTCATTCAGTTTTGTCTAACCATAAATTGAGTGGATGATAGCATTTTAGGACATCACCATGGAGCAGATCATGAAGCACAAAGTACACTAAATGACAGTGGCCTCCCATTATCTGTGGTTTCAGTTAACCTGCGGTCAACCGAGTTCTGAAATTATTAAATGGGAACATTCCAGAAATAAACAATTCTTAAGCCTTTAATTTCATGCCATTCTGAGTAATTTAGTGAAATCTCATGCTGTCCTGCTCCATCCTACAAGGAATATGAGTTATCTCTTTGTCCAGCATATTCATACTGGATATGCTACCTGCCGGTCAAACACTTGGCAGTGTTTTGTTTTATCAGATCAGCTCTGGTGGTATTGCAGTGCCTTTATTCAAGAAATCCTTATTTTATTTTGTCACAGTATATTCTTACATTTGTTTTATTTTATTTTTATTATTATTATTATTATTATTATTGATAATCTCTTACTGTGGTTAATTTGTAAATTAAAATTTATCATAGGTGTGTGAGTGTGTGTTTGTGTGTGTGTGTGTATAACAATATTGTATAAATAGGTTCAGTTCCATCTCAGTTTTAGGCATCTGAGGAATGTCTTGGAATATATTCCCTATGGATAATGGTGGGCTACTATATGTAATTGAATTTTATCTTTGACATCATAGAAGCCATTGGACAAAAAATATAAGTAGGAGGAGAGGTAGGCTTCCTTGGAGGGAGGACAAATTACATCCATGAAAATATTTAGGAATCTAATGTGATGAGGTACAAAGTTAAGGATATGGGTCACAATATAGAGAAATATTAAACAGGTTGATTCTATAGGATTTTCTGACAGAAGGAAAGTGGGAATTAGTGTCATGAACTATTCAGAAAGATTTCCAAAATAACCAAGTAGATAGTTGTATAATTTAGTGAGATGGGAATAAAGCAGGGGGAATAAATGTGGAAAAATAGATAATGCATTTATCTCAGACATGTTAAATTAGAGAGAGAGGTTGGGCCATCCAAGTAGTTGTTTGATAGGTGTCCTGGAACTGATCAGAATTTAGTGGACTGGACACATACTTAGGAATCAACATGTGACTGATGCTGTTGGCTGGCCATTATGCTTTTGGAGGAAATAGCAGTAGATTCTTTGAAAGTTGTGTCTCTGCTCTGCCCCAGTCTAACCCATAATTGCCGTAAGTAGTCATGTATAAATGTTTAATGACCAGATATCCTGGAAAAAGTTGAATTGTGTCAGTTCTCATGGTATCTATACTTGCACCACACAGCCAATTATAAGCTACCAACATGAACTTATTATATGTGGAGTTGGGAATAGATGCCTATAATTGGCTCTCACTGGTATTGGCTTGCTTCATACACCACAAAGTCCTCTAAGTTTTGGAAACCATCCTTGGAGATAAGATAGATCTTTGCAGCAAGCAAATCTCTGGGAATTGCCTCCAGAGGACTGGTATCATCGGGGCATATGCAGTGATATTACAGTTTTCTCTAAAAGTAAAATGATTTGTGACAACTCAGTGGAGCTGATAGCTACTCTCTAGATAATTTGGTGGCAATATTATATAAGTGAGTCAGGCATGATTAAATGATTGAAGCAGCTGACTTTTAGGATTCCTTTCAACCTGTTTTTGATCCCATGATTCTATTTTTAATCCTTTGATACTTGTAGAATCCCCAGCTATTGCTAATCAGAAAATTCTGCTAATAGTGTCAGCAAAATTATGATGAAAAGAATAATATAATGCAATAACATAAGACATCAAAGAAAACAGCAAATATTTTAGCTTGGTGTTTTTTAATTTCCCAAATGAATTAATACATATGCAATGCATAAGCACTTTGGCATAATTTCTCTCTCTTTAAATAATCTTTTTTTTTTCTTCAGTGATTTTGGTCCTGAGCCCACATTTTTTTTTTGTTTTAGTATTTGCTCAGATATAAAATATAATAAAGCATTTATTTAGTTTTAAATCTTCTGTTTTAATTACAGATGTACCTGCCAATTTTAGGGCAATTCAAGAGGTGAATATTTTTGTATTAAAGAAAATGTATTCATTGAGAGACTGTTCTGCACTATGTACTATAATTGTGACTTGTTGCTTAAAGTTTTAATTAATTATATAAATACACTGAAGACAATAATATGCAAATTCTGTGTACATTTGACAATGAATATTGCAATGTTATCTCAATACTAAAGAGTTTCATCTATTTTCTAGCTACAGACCTTCTTTTTTCCAAGACAATATTTGGTAAAGCAGTTCCATTTGCCACAGCTGGAGATTGCTATAGTGCTGCCAGATGCCCACAGGTATTTAATATGTATTTAATTTGTTTTCCTTCACTGTGAAAAAATTGTAATGTTTTTTTCTGTTTCATTTTCTTTACCATAGTATTACAAGAAGCACAAGTAAGTTGATAAGCACAAGTTTCTATATGTACTTTATTCAAACATTATAGATAAACCTCAAATATTGGGTTTATTTGAAAGATATAATAACAAGAATTTTAAATTGTTCAGATCCTATTTCTCCTTCCATGATACTTTGTAATTTGGATATTAAAAGGTAAAGGAATAGACCATAAACATGTGACTTTCATATACTGCTCCTAGCATCAGTATTAGTTGTTTGGGTCTGTGGCACTCTGCTATTATTTGGATAAGGGTCTCTCAGAAGTTCATATGTAAGGGCTAGGTCCCCAGGTGGCAGTAGTAGGAGGTGCTATGGACTCAAAAGGTGGGGCCTCATGGGAGGTGGGTCATTGGGAAAATATACTTGAGGGGGATTGTGGAGCCCCATTGGTCCATTTTCTCTCTGCTTCCTGGCTTGTGATGAGATCCCTTGCTCTGGCATGCACTCCCAACATGATGAGCTGCTCTTGCCAGACTCAAACAAATGAGGCTGCACAATATTGAATTTGAACTTCCAAAACCACGAACCTAAATAAAGCTTTCCTCTTTAGAAAGTTAATTGCCTCAGGTATTTTGTTCTAGTAACACAAGACTGACTATATACATTCCTGAAATGATGTTCTATTATCTGTGAAATCTAGAGAATACATTTCCATATTTTTATTTTCTTTCATCTCTTATTTCCATATTTCTCCCCAAACTTCTTTTATCATTTTCATAACTCTGATTGATCTGTTAGCCTGCAATCTTGCAGAAAAGAAAAATGAAGATTGATTTTTTAAAATTGTAATAGGTTTTTAGTAGATTCCTTAGGGTTTTCTAAATGCATGATGATGTCATCTGTGAATAAAAAATACTTTTACTACTTCCTTTTCCATGTGGGTAGCTTTTATTTTTTTGTCTTGCTTCATTGCTTGGTCATCTCTGCCAGTGTTGAATAGAAGAGATAAGAGTAGATTTCCTTATGTTCTGATTTTAGGTGAAAAGCTTTCAATCCTTCCTCAATAGGTATATTAGCTATGAGTGTTTTGTAGATGCCCTTGATCAGGTTGAGGAAGTGCCCCTCTACTGTTAGCTTAAGTAAGTGTTGCTACCAGAGGGGATGTTCAGTTTGTTGAAAGGTTCTCCTGCACCTATTGAGATAATTTTGTGGTTCTTGTCCACTACTGTATTAATATACTAAATATATCACAATGGTTTATTTTAGTATGATAAAGCAAACTTGAATTTCTGGGATGAATTCCATGAGGTCATAGTGTATAATTCTTATATTCTGCTAGATTTTCTTGGCTAAAATTTTTTTCAGATTTTTTGTCTATATTCATTAGATTTTATACTGTCACTTTTCTTGTGGTGTCTATCTGGTTTGTTGGGGAAATAATGGCCTCATAGAATGAATTGGGAAGTGTTCCTCCTTTTACTTTTTGGGAAAACCTTGTGACGAATTCATTCTTTGAATATTTGGTAGATTCAGCAAAGCCATCTGACCTTGTACTTTTCTTTGTGAAATTCAGTTACTAACTCAATATTTTTATTTGTTATAGATCTATTCAGAGTATCTAGTTCTTCCTTAATTGGTTTTGGTAGTTTTTCTTTTTAGGGGTGTCCATTTCATCTAAGTTATCTAATCGGTTGTAATATATTCCTGATGGTATTCCCTTATAACCCTCTGTATTTTTGTAAGATCAGTGGAAATATCCCCTCTTTCATGTTTGTCTGCTCTGTATTCAATCAATTTTCACTGTAATCCTTATCATTTCTTTTGTTCTGCTTGCTTTAGATTTAATTGTCTCTTCTTTTCCTAGAGTCTTAAGGTATAAGATTAGGTTCTTGATTTGAGAAATTTTTATTTTTATATAGGCATTTACAACTATAAATACTTCATGTATTTGATTTTCTGCATCTCAGAAATTTTGTATGCTGTACTTTTATATTCATGTACCTTAAAATAATTTCTATTGTCATCTTTTTAACAATAGAACATTTTCTCTGAATAACTGGTTATTTAAGAGTGTGGTGTTTAATTGCCAAATGTTTGTGAATTTTCCAAATCTCCTCCTCCTTCTTTTCTTTGTTTAATTTCTACTTTCATTCCACTATGGTTGGAAAACATGGTCTATATTTTTTTTGTCTTTGAATTTATTGAGGCTTGTTTTATGGTGTAACATGTGATTTATCCTAAAGAATGTTCAATGTGTGCTTGGAAAGAATGTGTGTTCTGATGTTGTTGGGTGAAGTGTTTTATAGACTACAGGCTGTGTTGGTTTATAGTGTTGTTCATCTCTTCTTTTTCCTTGTTGATCTTCTGCTTTGTTCTTCTGTCTGCTGAAACTATGCAATGATTATTGCTGAATTATCTATTTCTAAGTTCAATCATGTTCATTTTTGTTGGGGTCTTGTTATACATGCTCATGTATTTATAACTGTCATAACTCCTTAATAGATTGGCTTTTGATCATTATAAAATGTGCTTCTTTACTGTAGTAACTTTTTTTTGTTTGTTTTTAGTTTTAAAGTCTAATTTGTCCAATACTAGTGTGGCCACTCGAGTGACATATAGGAACATAGTACTTTTACTTCCAGTTGTCCACAATTTCAGTGGAGGGTTTATTCCAGGATGCCTCATGGAAACCAAAATCGGTGTATGCTCAAGTCCCTCATATAAAATGGTATGTTGTTTGCATATAGTCTGTGCATACCCTCCCATATACTGCTAATAAGAAGACTGAGTTTTTTTTTTTTAATCTGAGAATGTCTTAATTTGCCTTCATTTTTGAAAGATAGATTTGCTTGTTATAAAATTCTTGATTTGCAGTGATGATGATAATGATGATTTATCATTTGCACTTTGAGTATGTCATCCCACTGCCCTCTGGTGAACAGAGGCTAGATAAATAGTAGATGCCAACTATTTACCTTATTGGGGTTTCAATGTAAGTGGTCATTTTGCTATTGGTGCTTTAGGATTTTCTCTTTATTTTTGTCTTTCAGCATCTTTTCTGTGATATATTTGGTGTCAAACTCTAAGTGTCTATTCAGCTTGCAATCTATTAAACTTCCTGGATGTATAGATTAATACATTTCAAATTTGAAATCTCCTATTTTCTTTCACACGTAACTCTCTGCTCCTTTCTCTTTCTTCTCTCCTTTTGGTACTCTCATTATGCATATTTTGGTACACTTAATGGTGTCCCTTTATTTCTTTGATGTTCTGTTTGTTTTTCTTTATTCCTTTTTTTCCTTCTGTTCTTCAGTTTGGATCATTGCTATTGATAGCTCTTTCAAATTTTCCAATCCCTCTGCTAGCTACAATCTGCTGCTTGAGTCCCCCTGGTGAATTTATTTTATCTTGGTTATTGAACTTTTCAACTCCAGAATTCTCCTTTAGCTATTTTTAATAAAACAGAATTTCTGTATCTGTAATGACATTCTCTGTTTGATGAGACATTATCATCATACTTTCTTTTACTTGTTAAAGCCTAGTTTCTTTTGTAAAACGTGTTTATAGTAGCTGTTCTGAAGTCTTTTCAACCTGAGATCACATACTTCTCAAAGACTGTTTTCTTTTACTCCAGTGTATGTGTCATCCTTTCCAGTTTTTCTTCATATGTCTTATAATTTTTGTTGAAAGTTAAACATTTTAGATAAAATACTTCAGAAATTGTGGATACTGGTTTCCCCTCCCATCTAGGAATTCTTATTATTGTTTGCTAGTTTGTATATTTGTTTAGTTACTTGGCTGGACTGTTTCAGTGGATTCTGTTTCTCTTGAAGCATACCCCCTTTGATGTTGTACTTCAGACAGTACAGCCTTGGGCTCACACACTTATCCTGATCTTGCTTTTTCCCCCAGGGATGGCAGTGGTGTTGGCTGTGCTCTCTTCAGCTGTCTTTCCCTGACTCCTTACTGAGTTTTTTGGGGATACATCTCTATTGACATTCTCAGTACTTGGTCTTTACTAATTGCTAGATAATTGTTCTAGCCTTTCAACAACATCCCAGGGACACCAATTACTCCTCATCGGCCAGGGTGGTTTATAGGTCAATCTTGGAGCTTAGGAAAGACTCCAAGAGGAATCTTTCTTAGCTGCACCTGTTAAACTCAACTTTATCTATCATTTTGCGTGTTGCTCTCATTGCAGAGTTTCTTCAGGGACTTTAGATATTGGTTGTTTTTAAATTTTTCACCAGTTATTCCAGAGAGAATGCCCATGGGCTCCTTCAAATTACTATTCTAAAAGTGCTTCCTCTCTTAGTGAAAGATGGGAAACTTTGCAGAAGAATCCTACGCTCTCATTTAATCTTTATGGCTCATTAACTCAACTTGTATCCATGCTTCTTTTTCCCAATTTCCTACTCCACTCATATGGTGATCAAAACTGCCTCCCAGCTGGTGCCCTTTTTATCTTTTATCTATATCATTCAGTTCCATTCCTAGGACTGTCCTTCCCATGACTCCCCTTCTGCTTCTGAAGCCTGGCATTGTCTCTTCAGATACATGTTATAAAGTTAAAGTTGTCTAACATAAAACTTTTAATATTCTAAATAGTGTTTTCCCTGATATATGAATTTCTTTTGTTGACAACACTTCCATCTTGATCCTCTTTAATGAATGTTCATTCTC
Organism: Tamias sibiricus; assembly: GCA_025594165.1. NCBI lineage: Eukaryota > Metazoa > Chordata > Mammalia > Rodentia > Sciuridae > Tamias > Tamias sibiricus. The sequence continues at coordinate 100,255,787 of CM046661.1, read as the reverse complement.
CAATGGTCAACCCATCTTCTGACTGCTCAACTTTGTCTAACAATCCATCCATCTTTTAAGCTATGCCTTCTGATCATTTATTTGATGTGATTAGAGAGACATAAATTGACAATACAACCTAGATATGAACAGTATGCTAATACAAGGCTTCCCTGATGCTGTTTCTTTGGAAAGGTGACCAAGTTATGGAAATCTGGACTTTGTCATTTTATATTGAATTGAATAAGGTCTGATCAAATGAGACATCAACAAAATTTACAGGAGATTGGTATACAGATTAATCCTTTAACTGTTAAGTAGAATCAAAATTCTTTTTATCTCAGTAAACTTTCCCCATAGAAAATATCTTAGTGGAAAATAAATTATTGTAAACAAAAGACATTTCTTGATGAGCATGGAATCTGGATTAAAGGTATTTGCACAATCAGGTTTTTAAATAAGATAACCCTTTCCATTTCTTTCTAACTCCCTTTCTCCGATTTTATTGTAACCCAATTTTTTCCTAAAATATCTTGAAAAAATTATGTAGCTATAAACTGTGTAATTCCAGTTTATAGTTGCAGAGACAGACATTCCATGTTAACAATTTGTTTAAGATCCTTGAAAAAATCGTAGGCAGAACCAGCAATAAAAAGGTCCTCTTTGCCTCTCAGGATGTGATACCTTCCTCACATGGTTTTTGAGGCAGTTCTGGAACATAGAGCTCCATTACAAGATTACATGTTATTGGGCATAGATGCATGCTGTCGAAAGGAGCTATGTCCATTTATATTCAGTCTGTATTTATCTGCCTTAGGCTACTGTTACCAAAAATACAAACTGCTCAGTGTTTTTGGAGATGTTCTTTCAAATATATAAACCAGATTCTGTGTTAAGTTATACAACATTTGCATGAATACCCTCCAGATGTTTGATGCTACAGAAAGAACTTATTCTGTTGTTTGGGATTCATCAAAACCACATCCTCTGTGTTTGCTTATGACTGAATACCTCAGGACATGAATGATAAAAGGAGAGTGGACACATATGGTGTTCTTTAGGGAAAATAAACTTTGCAACATTGCAATGTGAGATGAAGTTAAAGAGTGTAATATGACTTTCAAATACATATGTCAAAAGTGAAGAAAAGTAAATGTTCTTTGCTTTACACAAAGCCACAAAAATTTTAAGAAGCTTAGTGTGCATTGCTTTAGCTGACTTATAACCAATATTTGATTGTATAAAGCAAGAGAAATAATCACATTCAACCAATACCAGCGGTTCATAGGCAGTACCCATTTTGAGTACTTATAGCCAGTGTATATTAAATCTATGGAGTGTATATTATTAATTATCAAGGTGAGTAGTTTAATATGTAAGATCTACCAGGGGCTGGGGGTGGGGGTGTAGCCTAATGGCAGAGCATATGCTTAACATGTGCAAGGCCCTGGGTTCATTCCCTCACACTGACAAATACACAGATACACATGTATATGTGTGTGTATATACCTAGGTGTGCATATATATGTATGTATACATACATATATGTATACATATACAAATATATACATTTGTGTGTATATATTATATATATACAATATATTTATATATGCATATATAGTATATTTTAAATTATATTGCTTAGAATTTTCTCTCCCTTTTTGCCTCACTTGATCTGTCTTGGTATTGAAACTGGTATATTAAATTTTCCTATTTTTAGGGTGTGTTTTTCTCTCTCTGTCTCCTTGCATTTCTTAGTTTCTTCTTCAGAAGTTGTTGCTGTACTATTTGATGTATAATAGACAAGTGTGAAGTCTTTAATATGGATCATGGTTTTTAATAGCTCTTTGTCATGATATTGTAATTTGAAGTGTGAAGTTTTTTTGACCCTTATCAGGAACTATTCCAGTTCTCCTTTTATGTCTATTTACCTGTTTTCATGTTTTGTTTTGTTTATTTATTTGTTCATTTTACCCACCCTTTTATTTTTAGCTCCCCCTTTGTTTAGGTATATACCATACATATAGCAGGTAGTTGGGCATTGTTTGGCAACCCATTGGAAATTCCTTTTTTAAAACAGATGTTACACCCCTTCACATTTTTTATTTTATGTTTTAAATATCATATAGCAAACTTGTTTTCTTTTTCTTTTTTTCTATGTACAAATTCATGTTAGCATTACCATAATCAGAATACAGTACAGTACTCTTACCTCAAATAGTTTCTGCCCACTCCCCTTTTGGAGTTAAGCATCTCCTCCCACCTAACTCCTGGCAAACATTGCTCCATTCTCTGTTGCTTTGGTTTGCAATAAAACGGGGGTTGGGGGGGGGGAATTCAAACTGAAAGGAAGAAGTAAAATTGGCCTTATTTATTGGTGGCCTAATCCTCTATAGTAAAAATTTTAAAAAATTCTGCAGGCATGCACACACGCGTGCGCACACACACACACACACACACACACACACACACACACAAACTGTTAGAAATAATAAGTAAATTCAGTTAAGTTGCAGTATACAAAATCAATCTGGAAAAGTCAGTAACATATTTATTCACAAATATTGAACTAGTTGAAAAAGAAATCAAGAAAATAATTCCTTTTACAATAGCATCAAAGAAAACTCAAAAAACATATAAATAAATTTAACCAATGAGGGGAAAGATCTTAACTTTGAAAATCTAAGGCATTGATGAAAGAAACTGATACAGACACAAAGAAAGGGAAGAAATATCCTGTGTTCAAGGCCTGGAAGAAATAATAGTATTGAACTATCTATACTCTTCAAAGCAATATACAGATTCAACACAGTCCCTATCAAAATGCCAATGGCATTCCTCACAGAAATAGAAAAAAAAATCCTGAAATTTATAAGAAAAAGGAAAGACAGAATAGTCAGAACCATTATGAGGAGAAAAAAACAAAACAGGATATGTCACATTCCTGATTTAAAATTATATTACAAAGTGATAATATTCAAAACAGTATAGTACTAGTATAAAAACAGATGCATAGACCAGTAGGACAGAATAGAGAGTCCCAAAATAAATCTAAACATATACTGTCAACTAATTTTGACAAGGGCAATAAAACATGAAGGGGAAGGATAGGGTCCTCAATAAATGATGCAGAAAAACTGTTTTTGCACAAGTGAAAAAAGAAAATTCGACTCTTATATTATACACAAAATCAACTCAGAATATATAAAAAAAAAAAAACCACCTTAATGCACTGTAAGACCAGAAGCTATAAAACTTTTAGAACACAAGCGCTAGACATTAGCTCAGGCCATAGAATCAATGGGACTTTGTCAAACCAAAAAGCTTCTGCACAGTAAAGGAAACAATCAATAAAATTAAAAATGTAATATCTAAAATTTATAAATAACTCATACAAATCAACAGTTGTTTAAGTAATTACTTGTTTAAGTAATGCAGTTAAAAATGATCAAAAGATCTGAATAGACAGTTCTCTAAAGAATACATATGAATCTCCAGCAGGCATATGAAAAGGAGCTCAGCATCATCAGTCATCAGGGAAATGCCAATCAACACTACTAGGAGATATCACTTCACAACGTCACTGAATACATTTCCATTGTTAAGGAATTTTATTTAGTGAGAAGCCTATCTGTGAGAGAATGGGGTCTGGAGGTAACCAGTGAAAACCCTATATCAGATTAAGTACCAAAGAGTATAATCTATTCTAGGAGTTAGTTCTTCAAATTCAAATATCTACAACATAAAATGCTCCTGTGTCTAGTGTGAGTGTCATCTATCACAATGAAGTCTGAAGGGTCTATATGTGTGTTCATATATTTACTTTTATGGTGCTATTTAATATTTATAATGCTGTACCTAATTATTCCATTCAGATTTGTATAAAACCAATTATTTCTGCTATAAAAATTTCTCCATTTTGTGTCATTGTATTATAAATATATTTGAATCTGTTTCATTTTTAAATAAGAGATATAATATAGGTCTGTGAAGAAGTTTAAATTAATAAACTGATATTTAATTGTTTTATCAATATTAATGTTTTACTATAAATGTATATAATGTTTATTTAGCCTTTGCTTTCATGACAAGATCATTTTCTCATTCACATAACATAAGCCCCAATATTCCATTACAGTCTTGCTCAAGATTTGTGAGATTTAGGCTATTGGACTATTATGACATGATCTAAGAATGCCTTAGTATTTCTCTGAATTTTCATGAATACTGAATATTGTTAGTTGGATGAATTAAGATAATGTAAATATGATGTTACTTATTTTAGTCCCCTACTTTTTTCAAAGTTATTTGAAGTTTATTAACAAAGACATTCTGAAATATTTTGACATAAAATGATCTCTGTATTTGAAAAAAATAATGTCACTAGGGGACCCACACTATGTGTGTAATATGTGGCATCATATACGCAGGTACCCTCCTGGGAACTTACAAAGGACATAATAGTCAAGATGAAATCCCACATTCAGTAGTTCTGTGTGGTAGGTAAAGCAGTAATATTCTTAGCACAAAAAGGAAGGGTATAATAACAGTAGATTCCAGATAATACATGAAACTGTTCTAACATCCAAGAATTTAGCAATGAGAAATCAAAAACTGAAACAGGAGCTGGGTGTGGTGCGCACACCTGTAATCCCAGAAACTCCAGAGACTGGGGCAGGAGGAGCACAAGTACAAAGCCAGCCTCAGCTTTTTATAGAGGTCCTAAGTGACTTAGTGAGACCCCGTCTCAAAATAAAAAATAAAAAGGGCTGGGGATGTGGCTTAGTGGTTACATGTGCCTGGGTTCAATCCTTTGTACAAAAGTAAAAAAAAAAAAAAAGAAAAGAAAAGAAAAGAAAAAGGGTGGTGGGGAGGAAGGGAAGGGAAGGGAAAGGAAGGGAAGGGAAAGGAAGGGAGGAAGGAAGGAAGGAAGGAAGGAAGGAAGGAAGGAAGGAAGGAAGGAAGGAAGGAAGGAAGGAAAAAAGGAACTGAAACAAGAGGAGTACTGAAGTCTGGCAATTGATAGTCCCTGTGGATAACTCTCTGTCAGGACTTGCCAACTGCTACAGAGCCATTAGCTCTGCTTGTCGAGCTGTAGAATCCTGTGTGGGGTTAAACTTTAGCAAAGAAACACTATAGTATTAATTTTGTCATCATTTGTAATTGAGAAGACACTGGTAATCAATTTTTTAAGATCCTTAACTGGATCATTTTCTTTATAATAAAGTTGCATCAATATTTTTCATTTTGTGAAAGATGACCCTTGGAAAAAGTAATTTGAGTCATTTGATGTTTCCAGAGCAGAATATTCTTAAATAGTTTATGAATCCATCTATTTTTGTTTTGCTTTGTTTACAATCCAGGGACAGTTCAGCATTAACTTGGCAGGAACCGGGATGAAGATATCCAGCACAGCAAAGTGGCTTGCTCAGGGGAGGTATGCCTCTGTCACAATACACAGATCCCAAGTAAGTCCTGCTGGACCAAAGAGCCTGTGGGCTCTGCTTCTGTGCTGCAAAGCAGCATTAAAGGTCCTCTACCTCAAATTTAAATTTCATGGAAGTAATGACTGGAGAGTTCTTGTATATATAGTGAGAATATGACATACAATGGGATGCAGCATCAATTTATAAAGTGAAATTGGGTTCATTTTTATTGCTGTGTAAATGTAGGTTTTATACACAAAGAAATCCATATGCAGGGTATAGATATCTTAACATGAAGTACCAAATGTGAGGACATGCAGACTTTGTCTTTCTCAGGTTTCACATGCAGATACTTCAGACAGAGGTAGTGATCTTAATTCTGTTTTAATTATTAAATATTTGTAGTGTTTAATATTTCAAAGTGAGGGTAAATTTTTGGATTATTTACTTCACTGCTTTGATTTAGTGATGAAGTGTTGAAGCCATTTGTCATTTAACAAATACCCTTCACAGTGATTTCAAGAATAAGGTATATTCAAAGTATACACTTTGTATACAACCAGAGGTATATAAAAATGTGCTCTATAAGTATAAAATGAAATGCAATGCATTCTGCTGTCATTTATAACAACTTAGAATAAAAAAAAAATTTAAAAAAAATAATAAGGAGGGGCTGGGGTGGTGGCTCAGTGGTAGAGTGCTCGCCTAGCACGTGCGTGGCCTGGGTTCAATCCTCAGAACCACGTACAAATAAAAACGCATTGTGTACAACTAAAGCAAATAAATATTTTTTTTTAAAAAAAGAATAAAGAGTATTTATGTCCTACTCATATTTTCCTACCTTTATCTAGATAACATTGTTATTTTAACTATATAAATAAAATTATATAATACTTCTGCATGTAATTTATAAATTATTTTCATAATTATTTGAACAATAGCACATGTACTATGCAAAGTAGAATCCACTTAATTTTAGCTGGAAGGTATACTAGCATGTACATTTCAAGAGATGCCTTCTGGTACTCACAGTGCCTTGGGTAGCTTGGCTCAACCCACAGGGAATCTGGATCTAGATTATGAGTGTTTTTATCATTATTATATGTAAATCTTTACCAGAAACAAATATTGCTTACTCTAATTATTTTTTAATAAAAGTGACTTCTGTTATACTTCTATTTATATGAACATTATTTGAATATGAAATTCAATATTCTCATATTTATAATGTTTAAAATACTTTATTTCTGAAGACTATAAAATTGTGTTTCACTTAATAATTAAATAGTTAAAATTTTTATTATTGTTCTTTTATGGGTAATATAGTAGACTTTCAAAAAATTATTATTTTCAAGCATTTATTCAGCATATTTAGGTCTAATCCTTCTGGGCAGAAGAATGGGAAAAATTAATTACTTATTTAAGGTATATCCTGAGAAGGTATAAATATAGAGAGCTCAATGAAATATTCTAAACTTATGTAGGCAGCTTTTAGATCTCTTTTGGTTAAATGTAAAAACTGAATCCTGGCTAAGTCACCATAAAACGTAAATATTTAGTAAACTCATTGATTTTGTTCCTATTTAACTTCTTGTCTAAAGATTGAATTTTTAATTTAATTCATGGAGAACTACCTCGATCAAAATGTCACACATAAAAGCCTTTTTTGAAATCCCATGCCTGGTATAAAATAGAACCTTATCAAACCCAAATATACTTATGGAAATGCAAATATATTTTCTTTTGCCAGTAAGTTCAATTGAGATTAAGGTTTTACTTCAACAATCTGCTTGGGAATAGAGAAGTATACAAAATTGAGTTTCACAGTCATTCCCTCTCTGTTTACTTAGATTTTCTGGAGTTAAAAGGGGGCCTCTGAAAGAAAAAGCAACTTTAAAACACCTGGTCTCTAAATATTTCCATTTTAATGTGTCCCAAGAACCAAAAATTGCCTTCTCTACTCTTTCTTCTTACATAGATTAAAAACAACAACAAAAACTTGCCTCCACAAGAAATGCTAGGAGTGCAACCTATCATTGTCTCATCTGATAAAAGCGTCTTTAGTCTTTTGACTTTGGGTCTTGAAGACAGAAGGTCATCTGAGAGGACCTTCTGCTTTGACCCATCCATGCCTACCTCACCTTGTTGAACAACTCTAGTTAAGCATCTCTTTCTAGTCCTTCTCTAATTATGATTACTGCTCTCAGTCCAGCTTTCCCCGCTCCATATCATCACCTTCTGTGCTTTTCTCCATGGCAATATTTCATGAGGCATTTGAGGTAAAAGGGTAGAATATGAATTCTTCACCTTTAAGGTCAATATTGTATAATATCTTTTATTTAATTTAGGAGAATCTTATATAAAATTATGTAACAATTGGAAAGCAAATTGGGAAAGGTTTTAATGAACTCACTGATGCAAACAGATACCTTGATGAAAAATATATGGATTGTGATGAAGTGTTTGTCATTTACAATCATCAAGTAGCTAAAATGAATCTTAGGTTATCTAATATAACTTGGGTTACCTAATTTTAACTTTGCCATCAAAGGCAATTATTATAAGACACCTTCACTAATGAGTTCAGTGACATGATAGAAAATATTCTGCTTTGTGCACATGGATACCAACTTATATAATATTCTCCTTTACTTCTGCTTCTTCCTATTTTCAGGATGGAACCAAAGTCTATGGTAGATGTGGAGGGTTCTGTGGAAAGTGTGTTCCTCACATGACTACTGGGCTCCCAATTCAAGTAATATGAACATTCAGAAGTAGAGAGTATGCCCCAATGGGGAGATATTTTCTGGAACATGCAAACAACTGGTGCTCATTTCTTTACTTCTGTCTTCCTGAGATTTCCATGTCCAGTATGTCTGCCTTTTACTCAAGGTGCTCATCGTGGATTCAAATTACTTGAGTTTTTCAAGGCTTTCAAAACAAACAGATGTATGCATCAGGATCACTTTGAAGAACACAATTTATGATAGGGAATACAAGCATGTGTGATGAATTATACCAGACAATGGTGCTGTTAACAGCTTAGACTGGACCACAATTATGTCATACTGTTAAACATACATGTAAACCTCTTCAGTATCCTATTGTACAATGAGATGTTTATTCTACTTCTTAAATTAAAGCATGTTAAAATTTGGGGAAATGTATACAAAACTACTATAAACATTATTGAAACTGTAAGGTGAATATTAAATAAATAGTTACATCAAAAAAGTACATAGCCACTATACTTTCTGCTGATACAGATTAGATACCTTGTTTTATTTTTCCTTTAATTTAATTGGGGATTATGGTGCTTCAGTGGAAAAAAAAAAAAAGCTCTAAAAAATGTGGTACAAAATTTTGTTAAGAATTTGTGTTTGGGTTAAATACTATACATAAAATTTTGTGGGTATAATAGAGAAGATATGATATATCAGAATTTGAATTTTAAAACCTACCTCTAATTTGATTGTACTTATAAGAACAACATGTTGTTTTAAAACTGTCTATATGCTATTATGCCTTTATAACCCTTGTATATGTTCTATATCTAGTCTTTAAAAATATTTTCTCAAAGTTGTGTACAATATTTTATTAACCAAATAGAAAAGTAGAAATTCTTGAAAGTTTGAAGATCCTATTTTGGTAAACATAAAATTATTGTTTAAAGACACCAAATTTTATAAGAAATGTCAAGTTATTTTTGTATTGGAGGTTTCTTAATGCTAGAAAGTAAAGGGCAGTATAAAAATTAACTGTTTAGAGGCAAATTCTCAGGTATTAGGGTATTTTTATGTGGATAATTTAGAATTGTGTATTATGTAATAATGTAACTTAAAGAGACAGGTTGACTAATAATATTTATCTGTGACAACCTACTCTGTAAACCAAAATAAAAAAAAATTAAAAAAAAAAACAGAATCCACTAATAGAATTTTACAAAATACTGGTGTACTGATTTTACCCACAAAGTGTTTTTCCCCCCAAACATTTATGAAGGATATATTGTACCATATAAGGTGCTAAAGCAATTTTGTGCCAATGTGGTTAAATAAACATTTGCGGATCTCTGTATCAGAAAAGGAGTATTATGCACTATGTGCCTTAAACCAGTAACAAATATTAATATGAAATGTTACATTTTCCAGAAATGTTTTCATTCATAATTAAAATCTTGTAATTTATAAACATTTAAATAATAAACATATTTGTGTGATGCTTTAGCACTTTGTTTTCATTGTCCTCAAGTGTAAGAAAGGAATTCTTCACTACAAGTCTGTATGTATTACCAAAAGGACTTAAAAATAGCATGCTACCGGGACACAGCCACATCAATGTTCATAGCAGCACAATTCACAGTAGCTAGATTGTGGAAACAGCCTCGATGCCCATCAATAATAGATGAATGGATAGGCAAACTTTGGCATATATGCACAATGGAACATTACTCTGCACTAGAAGAGAATAAAATTATGGCATTTGCAGGTAAATGTATGAAGTTGGAGAAAATAATGCTAAGTGAAGTCAGCCAATCCCAGAAAACCAAAGGTAGATTAATTCCTTTGCTATGATGATACTGAATTATAGTGGCAAGGGAGGGGGGATGAGAGGAATGAAGGAATGTTAAATAGAAAAGAGGGGGTAGGGGAGGGAAAGGGGCAAAGGAATAGAAACAATGGCAGAAGGGGTTTGACATCAATATACTAAGTGCATGTATAAAAACTCAAATGGTATGAAAATATTTTGTGTAAAACCAATGACTTGGAAAACTGTACTCTTTATATGTAATATGAAAGGAATTGCAATCTAAAAGCATGTATAACAAATTAATTAAATGAAAAAAACAAGTCTATATGTATAAAATCACTTAAGGAATTCTAAGAAGTTGTTTTGTTAAAATTGTTGCAGTTGGTATGGAAACAGCTTTTGCCTGGTGCACACACTTCTTATGACAAAAATCTATGGATAGGAAGGCAGAAAAAAGATTGCAATATGTATGTCCACACAAGTAGTGCTTATGTCTACTTAGGTTAAATTGACCAAACCCAATCACATGATCAGACCTAGGACACAGAAATCTTTCCCTTCTTCAGAGCAGGATGGCAAGAAGTGGGGGAACAAACATATCTGTCATATATCTATCCTGTGACATATCTGACCATCTTCAACCTCCATACAAAATGCCAAAGTACTCCACAAAGTGTTGTCTGTCTGTCTGTCTATCTATCTATCTATCTATCTATCTATCTATCTATCTATTTATCATCTCTCTATCTTTATGGTTATATGTAGTAGTTGGGTTCATCCCAACAACCTCATACATCATGGAAATGGACTTCAGTTCATGATCCCCCATTTTCCCTCTCCCTTTCCCCTCCCATCCTCTCTCCCTTCTCCCATTCTCCTTCCTCTACTAGACTTCTTTTTGCTCATCTATTACTTTATATTTGATTGGTACTTTTTTTTAACCTATCCTTATCTCCCCCTTTCCTTTATTTTACTCTAGCTTCCACATATGAGAGAAAACATTCTACTATAAGTTTCTGAGTTTGGCTTATTTCACTTATCATGATATTATCCATTTCCATCCATTTACTGGCAAATGCCATACTTTCATTCTTTTTATGGCTGAGTAAAACTCCATTTTGTGTGTGTGTGTGTGTGTGTGTGTGTGTGTGTGTGTGAGAGAGAGAGAGAGAGAGAGAGACAGAGAGACAGAGAGAGACAGAGAGAGAGAACAAAGAAAGAGAGAGAGAAAGTGAGTTTGATGGGCATCTGGGTTAATTCCAAAATTTAGCTATTGTGAATCATGCTGTTATAAACATTGAGGTAGCTCTATCACTATAATATGCTGATTTTAGATCTTTGGGGAAAATACCAAGGAGTAGAATAGCTGGGTCATAACAGTGGTACTACCCCTAGTTTTATGAGGAATCCCGGTACTATTTTCCAGGGTGGTTGTACTAGTCTGCAGTTCCATGAAGAATGTACAAGTTTACCTTTTCCCCAAAAACCTTGCCAGCATTTATTGTTGCTTATATTCTTGACCATTTCCATTCCGACTGGAGGGATATAAAATCTTAGTGTAGTTTTGATTTGCATTTCCCTGATTGCTAGACATGTTGAACATTATTTCATTGGTTAAGTCAATTTAAATTACCACTGGCAAGATATAAAAATTTTGTTTATCCACATTATCAGGGACATATAACTTTTTTTTCTGATCTAATGGGATATAGCATAATATTTCATTGTCTGAGTTTATATTTATCTGATTACTAGAGTGGAGGAGATCCTTTTATATATACTGTGAGATTTCTTTTTCTGAGAATTGCTTGTTCATTATCTTTGTCAATTTTTGTTTTAGAATTTTTTAAATTGAAGAGCTTTTTAAATTGAAAAGCTTTTTAACATTGAAAATCAAATGAGAAAAATAAAAATGAAAATTCTGTCTGAAGCTGATATTGTAATTTCCTTGCTTTTCCCTTATAGCAGCTATTTCAAAGTACTATTGCTTTACTCAAATATTTTTTCTCATTTTTACCCCAAATTCTTAGTAAGGAGCATTACTTTCTTTTTTAAGAAAAAGATGACCATTGGAAATTAATCCCTTCAACTTCCTGCCTCTTCTGCCTCTCTTCTGTACCTTCCCCACTCCTCTACCAAAAGAAAAGGGGTTAGGGGGTAGGGAAACAAACATTTCTAAATTAAAGTAAAGCAGTTTTATGTGGATATGATTTAAAACATTTAAAAATCTCTTGTCACAGCTGACTACAGTGGTGCACACCCATAATCCCAGTGGCTCTGGAGGTTGAGGCAGGAGGATTGAAAATTCACAGCCAGCCTCAACAATTTGGTGAGGCCCTAAGCAAGTTAGATAGACCATGTCTCAAAATGAAAAGGGCTAAGGGTGTGGTTTAGTAGTTAAGCGCTCCCTGGATTCAATCCCTGGTACAAACAAACAAAAACCCACAACCAAAACAACAATCACAAATAAACAAAAACACCCACAAAAAATCTCTTGTCAAAGAATGAGATGGACATCATTATCAGAGGTACATGCACATATGGTACAACACTACATTGTGTACAACCTGAGAAATGAAAAGTTGTGCTGCAATCGTGTACAATGAACCAAAATGCATCTTGCTGTCCTATATACCTAATTAAAATAAGTAAATTGATTTTAAAAAAGAGCATTCTAACCTAAACTAGTTTCAAATAACATTAAAATGTGGTACATAATACTTTTCTATACTTGCTTAATAGTTAAGATGAAGTGTTCCCTACATCTATTTTATCTTTTTTTTCTTCCTACTCTAAGGAGGAAAGATTTTCTTGCTCATGTCCAAGGCTGACCATTGAAACTGCTCTTGATTTCCTACCACTCTGAATTCTCCAGGACTTTTTCCCATAGACTATTCTTTTTTTTTTTTTTTTTTCATTTTTTTTTCTCTTCCCTCCTCTTCCTTTGAAAACCAAATTTCTCCTCTCTCATATTTTAAAACAAAAATACCTCATTTTCTCTCTCACTTTATTGCACATATGGTGTCCCTCCCTCTGTCAAACCTCCTGGGAGAATCCACTCTCCCGGTGTTCCCCTCATCTTCACCTTTCTTTCATGCTTTGGTGCATGATAACATGGCTTCTGATTTCCACTGTGCCACCAATTCTGCTTTCATTAAAATCACAAATGTATTCCTAACTGCCAAAGAGTGGCATATTTTGAGACCTTTTCCTTTTGATTTTCTAAGAGTGTTTATCAAGAGAAAGGGATAGTTCCATAAAAGGTAGTGGCTTCTTTAAGGATCCAGCATATGGTCTATCTTGGTACATATCCACATCCACTTGAAAAGGATGAATATTTTTTCAGCAATTCTATGTAGTTTTCTAGAAAAACAAAGTTATATCAAGTTAGTTTATCATGTTAAAATCTGTTCTATGTCTTCACTATTATTTTTCTATTTTCAGTATTGACTACTTAAAGATGCAATTTTCCTTAGGATACTCTTAATCATTGAGATTTTTTCCTGCTGTAATATTAATTATTTTAATTTTTAGTATAAACATATTGGTTATTGGTTATTAATATTAAATTCTTCAACTGTAGATGTGGCTTTGTCAATTTCTCCCCTTTGTTGTGCCAATTTTTCCCATGGGTTTAGAAGCTCTGTTATTATTTACATAGCTGTTTGTGAATGTCCTATCTTTGTGATGAATTGATCCTCTTATCATTACATCTGGTAATATTTTCTTGCTTTAAAGTTTACATCTCCTGGTTAACCTTGCCAAATTTCTTTTAATTAGTATTTACGTAGTATTTCCTTTTCCATTTTATATCTTTAACCAAAATATGTTTTTATATTTAAAAGTGGCTACTGTAAATAATATATGATTGTTCAGTTTTTTCCTTTCATCCTCAAATCCAGTTCAATTATCTCTGTGTTTGTTTGTTTTTCTGAAGAATTTAAGGCCTTGGGCTTAAATTATTATCCACATAAAACTGCTTTACTTTAATCCCAGTGCCTCAGGAGGCTGAGGCAGGAGGAACATGAGTTCAAAACCAGCTTCAGCAACTCAGTGAGATGCTGTCTCTAAATAAAATATATATTTTTAAAAAAACAGGCTGGGGGTGTGGCTCAGTAGTAAAGCACTCCTGGGTTCAGTCCCTGGTACCAAAAAGAAAAAAAGGATTTAAAGCCATTTATAGTTAATGCAGTTGTTGTGGTGGTTGGATTTAAGTTTACCTTCTTGCTATTTGTTTTCTATTTGTCATATATGTTCTTCCTTCCCTTATTTTTCCTTGTAAGGTTTGGATATGAGGTGTCCCCCAAAAGTTCATGTGTGAGACAATGCAAGAAGGTTTGGAGGAGAAATGATTGGACCACAGTCTTAACCTAATTAGTGAATTAATAATCCCTGATGCGATCAACTGAGTGGTATCTGGAGGCAGGTGGGGTGTGGCTGGAGGAAGTGATTCATTGGGGGCGGGGCTATAAGGTATGTATTTGTATCTGGAGAGTGGAGTCTCTCTCTCTCTGCTTCCTGCATCATCATGTGAGCTGCTTCCCTCTGCCACACTCTTCCGCCATGATGTTCTGCCTCACCTCAAGTGCCAACGAATGGAGCCTGCTGTCTATGGGTCGAGACCTCTGAAACCATGAGTCCCCAAATAAACTTTTCCTCCTCTACGATTGTTCTGTTTGGGTCTTTTAGCCATAGCAGGAAAATAGCTGATTAAAACACTCCTTTTCTGGTTTTGTTTTATTTTGTTTGGAGTTAATTGATTCTTTTGGATTCAATTTTATGTTTTCTTTTACAGTTGCTTCTTTGTTTAATTTTTAGTGCTCAATTAAGTATTCTAGTATATATGCTTAATCTATCAATCTACCTTGAAATTTATAAACTTCCAAAACATTTTATGTACATTTTTAAGTATCTTTATAAATAAATATGGTAATATAAAATTTTACTTTATATGTATCCATGTATTTGTTATGTTCTGTTCCCATCATTCTTTCCTATAGATCTGAGTTTCTTTTGTTATCATTCCCCTTCAACTAAAAGAACTTTCTCCAAAATTATTTTATTTACTTATTTTTTTGTGAGTGATATGGCACAAATTCAGTTTTCCTTTGTTTAACTGGATGGCCTTAACTTACCTGCATATTTTACATCTTCATCTATAAATGTTGACATAATTTGAAACTTATAAATAATTGCAAGTACTAATAGCTGCCATCTGTCCTTTACTCACATTTACTAATTTATAACATTTTGCCACACTTACTTTATCATTATCCTTTTCTTTTTCTTTAGATGTAATACAGATATGCACACATCCATATCTATTAAGTGTATTGTCACATATTTATTTATTCTTAATAATTTGAGTGTAGGTTGGTTATCTCAGGACTTTTTGGCCCTTAATACTTTAGTATGTATTTCTTAAGAGAACATTCTCTTACATAGTCATGATACAATTAGCAATTTTAGAACTGTCACCACTTACTTTCCTAACAATGTTTGGAAAGGGTACGCTAGTGTAGGCATGATGACGGGTGGTGGGGGGGAATGCTTTATTCATTCTTCTCTCTTTTCTATCTTAGATAACTGTGTCCAACAATTCTGCTTGTCTGCTTGTTCCATCAAGCATTCTCTAAAGGAGACCTCCTCCATAAATCCTTCCCAGACAATTCTGTTTGAAACACATTTTTAAAAATTCCTGTATTTTATTTCTTTCTATGTATTTTCCTGTTTTCTACTTTCTATGTGAATAGGAGTTGGACTACTCATCTTACCTGCTAAGATTATGTTATTTGGGTAAAAATCAGCACTTGTTTTGTGCCAGGTATTGAGAGACACTTTAGATCCTTATCTTCTTTAATCCTTGCAACAACCTTATGAAGCATCACCATTTTATGCATCATTTATAAGTAATGGTAGAAACATTTTAGCTTAGTGTAGGTCTGTCTAGACAAAAAGCTTTTATTCTACTCCACACTATACAAGTTCACTTAAGGGCAGAAACTATTCATTATGTATCCCTCATGGCAAGTCTAAAAATATCTACCACACAGTATGTATTTAATATTTCATTGTGATTAAGATAAAATATTTAGGTATTTGATTCCATATGAAAATTTATGAAAAAAACTACATGAACTGTATTTTATAGGTACTCAATAGAATGTATTTTTTTAAGATGTAGAAGCAATCCAGGAATATTGTCAGAAAGAGACAGGTGTCCCTGAAGAGCTCAATGGAGGTTTTCTCCCCACTGTAAAATTTGTGAGACTAGCTTAGAAGAAGATAACAGCCACCACGCATGTTTTGTATGAGAAATCAGTTACTTGGATCTTCTTTAATATGTCTTAAATGACTTTAAAAGATTTAAGAATACCTACAAACATGGATAGAAATAGAAGATAGTAGCATAATTAATGATAAATTTTGAAAAAAATCATTCACAAAATAAGCACAAGTTTGATAAAATGTTTTATGATAACACAAAACTAATGAAAAGGAATAGAATTAATTGTTTTTATTTTACTCTTCTTTTATGTCACTCATCAGGATAGACTACATATTGGCTATTAAATAAACTGGCTATTGCATAAACTCATAATTTTAAAAAAATTGCAAACATAGGAGTCTCACAGTTTCACCTGTTATTTTTTGTAATAATTTAGTGCATAGTTTTTAGTTGCTGAGAGTTTAATTGAATATTTTGTTAAATATTCGATATACAATAAGATCTTCAGTGAGACCCTGTCTCTAAATAAAATACAAAAAAGGGCTGGGGATGTGGCCCAGTGGTCAAGTGCCCCTGAGTTTAATCCCTGGTATAAATAAATAAATAAATAAATAAATAAATAAATAAATCCAATCATTGCAGTACTTTTGTCACGTAATTTCTTAAAGATAATTTGATATTTTTGTGCTACATTTTACTCATCCCATTTTTTTTCTGTAATGACTTCACCCATTCATATTTGAAACCTGAAAAAATACAACTGACAACAGTGGCATCTGCTGGCCGCTTATAACTATTCCTCAGTAGGATAAAGAAAAGTGGCCAAACTAATTTTCTTCTTCAGTTTGCTGGAGAGCTTGTGACATGATCGCTTGCAATGCATAGGCAAATTCTCTCGGAGGTTTCCTTAAGCCAATTTAACACTGATCTTTATATATATATATATATATATATATATATATATATATATATATATATATATACACACACATATATATATATATATGTATCTCCATGTCTTTAACACTGATCTTTATGTCTATATACATATATCTCCATGTCTATATCATGCATTCATATATGTTACTTTCTACAACTTCAATCTGAGAACATTCTTACCAACATAAAATCTTCCTTGACCTCCAGGATCACATCAAGAGATTGCTTTTCATGTAATAATTTTTTTTCCAGAATCTTCATTAGGTAAGTGGAGGATACTTGGAATGGGTCCAGGAGTATTCTGGAATAGGCTGTGACAGTAAGGAACAGGATACTATTAAATAAATAAGTCAGCAATTTAAGATTGTCCCACAGCCATAAAAATCAAAGATTTGAAAGAACTGCCTCCTAAGATACTTTTCAGGTATGAAAGTATAATTTGTGTCTGATATAATAATTGACACACTATTTGTTAAATTCATAAAGTTAGTACTTAACGTGAGTGAACAAAATGTTCTTGATGTGCTGGAAAACAGTCAAGCACATCAAGAACTTTTCCATAGAAATAAAATTGCCCTGCTACCTTCCTAAAATTAAAAGTTGAATTGAATGAGGGCTGGGACTGTAGCTCAGTGGCAGAGCACTTGCCTAGCAAGCACGAGGCACTGAATTTGATCCTCAGTACCACAGAAAAATAAACAAATAAAATTAAGGATTCTGTCCATCTACAACTACAAAAAAAGTTGAATGATTTATTATTTGTATACTGTGAATAATTGAAAATGCCAAATTAGTTACATTCCTCATTTTAAATGTAACCATCTTTGAAAGCATTACCAGTGAGCAGAGGGGTCCAGAGTCTAGCAGCATCTATCATCTTGGAGACATTACTCCCTCCCCCCTTTTGAACTTCATGGTTTCTATTATAAATTTGAGATATTGGTAGAACCTATTTCACTTTGTTACTTCAAATATTAATATGTAAAATATTGGCACTGGGCTAGGTATATACAGTTTTCATGAATGTTTGCTTTCGTAACTGTTACCATCATGACCTCCAGGTTATAGATAATGCTTTTGTGAGCTCATCTGAAAGCATAAAACCATCTATGCATGTGTGTGGACAGGGTGGAGGGAAACTCAGGCCCCAGGGATAGTGGAGAGGCTCTTTGCCTTTTCTTATGGCATAGGTCACCTTGAGCCATCTGATGCTCTTATGGTCTCTGCTCAATATCCCCACTGTGCTCCTGATCAGCTCCAAGTTAGAAATCACTTTGGGAAGAACTAACCACAACCCCATTTGTGAATTAGATCTCAAGAGTAGCATTTTATGTTGTTTCTGTCCTTCTCACCCCTTCTCACTCTGGTCTTCCTCTTAATTCTCTGCTCTTTTTTCTTGCTTGATTTTTCTTGTTTCAACACACTCGTAATTGAGTGCCATAGGATGAACTGTCATAAAACCATCTTGGGAGGTAATGGTGAGTGCTTTCTAGGCAGCTCCATCAAATGTATAACCCAGATGGTTGAAAAAGATGCTCTCAGTGTGACGTGTCTGTCATGGTGCCAGCCAAGCCAGAGTGTAGCCAACTTCAGTTACATTAGCACAGACTCTGTTTAGAGGGAGATACTTTTCTATTCCATGGTTTAGTATTGGTTCTTACTTCTAGTCTTTTTGTCCTTCCATCATATTATAAAAGGAGACTTTTGAAGAAATCTTATTTGGCTTTGATCAAATTAAAAATATATAATATTTTCTCTGTATCTGTGTTAGAGATGGTACATGCCAGGATATGTGCCAATACTCTTGCATATGGCACCAAGGGTGGGCATTAATCATTCCAGACATTTCCTACTATTCAGTCTGGATACCTCTTCAAAACTCTTAGTATCGTTTCCCAGGTAACCATTTCCAGTATATCAAATTTGGCACATCATAGGCGGCTATCTCTCTGTTTTCTCTGAACCAGGACTAGCTAGCTAGGAAGGATCAAGTTTCCAGAGCCTAGTCTTGTGGCCTATTAAGATAGGGAGAGATGAATTCCCCAAAGTCATGCAGCATATATTTATTGAAAACAACTCTAGTTATCAGCAGACTAAGAAACAAAGTAGACAGCTTTCTGCTGTCACAGGGTATGCAGTTTGATATACAGTATTTAAGAACCCACTAAAGCACCAAGTGGCAAAGTTTTGGTTTGTTTGCTTGTTTTTGCTTTTGTTTTTAGTTAGGCCTTGCCTGGAAAAAAAAATGCAGCATGGTGTTTTTGATGCATAAGCAGGGCAAATCTCAGACTTGGAGTTTGAGGAGGAGTATGAGAAAATAACTGAAAAGCACAGTTGTACAGAATCTAGCCAGAGATTCATCTGAACTACCCTTCTTTTGTTTTGTGAATCCCCTATTTTATCTGGTGGGCCATGTTTCCCATGTTTCCCAGTGCAGAGACTGAATGGACCAAACACAGTGCTTGCTTTCCTGACATCCCTTGCAGCTAGGACTCAGGCATATGACCTCAGCTCCTTCAATTGAAACCACAATCTCCACTTTCTTCAGAAGGTAGTGACTCTAAACAGAGGCAGTGCAGTCCACACTAGTGACAGATGGTGCCTTAGAGATGGCTATACCCAGGGCCCAGAGGCAGCAGCGGGAGCTCTGTGGCAGCATCATGCATCAGCAGAGCAAGCTGAAGCACCCAGAGCACAGCTGCTGTGTCAGCAAATATTGACAGCATCAACTATGGGAACAATCTGGTTTTTTTTCCCCTGGCTCCAACCAGATATGTTTTAATAATTTATATCGTCTCGAATGAATCAATCAGTTTCTGAAACAAAGAAGAGGGAAAAAATTACTATTCACACTTAATATCAGTCTGTGATCAGTGTTGCTAGAGGCAATGATGCTCTTGGTAACAGAGACGGGTGGGTCAGTTTCTTATTTTAATCATATGCCAAGTCATAATCCATATAAAACTGCTAAATGTCATTCTGGGCCATCATGGCTTCCTGAAATCTTTTAAACTAGTTTTGTATATATCATTGGGGATAAAAACTTAAATTTCACAACCTGTAAAATAAAAAAAAAACTTGAGTCTCTAAGGACTAATAGCTTAGCAAAGTCAAAAACATGTGGAGTCTTGTTTGAAAATACAAATATCTGATTATAGATTTCTGATGCAGCCATACCTGCCGACAGCCTTTTAGGTTCCAAGCTGTGTTGGAGGATGCATACCAAACTTTAATACAAGGTTCATGTTCCTCATAAAGTGGCATGGTGTTAGTATTGCTACCACTGCTATTATTGTATCAAGAAGCCCATAAGTAATTTGTCTTTACTGAATTAAAGATATATTTGTCAAGGACAAAGCTCATTTTATTGAGATTCCACTCTACCCAACTTAGTAAGGAAGTCTGAGCAATATATGAACTCTGAGCAATATCTGAACTGCCACCCAAATTCAGAAACAGGTCCAAGATTTTGTGCCCTGGAAAAGTTATTTGTTCATCCATTCTCTCATACAAGAAACACCATTTATAGATTTGCTATGCTCTAAGTAGGAAGGGCTGGGATTATATAGTTATTAGGCACCTTCTCTGCACTCCTGATACTACACTCTAGTGTGGGAGCTTGCCACATGCAGAGTTGGTGACCTCGAGTGTGACAGTACTATAATTCAGGTCGGTCCATGACAAGAAGGAGGAACTAATAATCACTTTCACTTAGGCTTGGGTTGTGCTATAGGAAAAGACTTCATAAAGCTTCTCTGCAATCTCAACCAATGATTAGGGTTTACAAGCCAACTTAATAAGTTAGGATGTTTTTGTATGGAAGGAAAAGAAAACCCAACTCAAAGTGGCTGGAGCATTAGAAAGGCCTGTGATTATAGTCATTCCATGGACCTGGGGTAATGTGGGCCTCGCCCTTACTGCAGAGATGCTGAATAAGGTGGAGCAGCAGCAACCACAAAATTCATAGCCAAGCTCAAATTGCAGAGGGAAAAGAAATATCATTCTAATATCACAAACTCAGATAAGTAATAATAAAAGTGAAGTACATTCATTTTCAAAGTCATCATTTGCTATTCATGGACCCTTGCTAAATGACCATTAAAGAAGTTATATTGGTAGTGAGGATGTTGATGTCAGAATGTGAAGGCAAAAATTCACTAACCATCTGTGTTGATGTGCATAAACACTGACTGAAAAAAACTAACAATCAAGATAATGTCTTGTTTTTTAAACTCAAATGCTGACTAAAGGAGTTTGAAATATGTAGGTAGTGATTTACAATGAAAACTTCCAAAGACCTCATTTTGGAGAAGAAGGCAGAGAGATAAAATTCTGATTTTAGTCGAATAAGCATATTTAAAATTATAAGGGTGACTTCTAAAAGTTTTAACTTCTGAACAAGGATAGGAGAAAGATCAAGTAAACAAAATTTTATCAAGAGAGAAAGGAAGAAGGACAGCAAACCAAGAAAAAGCACGATGAAGAAAAACACAAAGTACACGGTAAAACAGAATCAAAATGCATCCATAATTTGGATTTGTAAAATAGTTCAGTTTACCTGCTTTATAAAAGATGCATATATTGGGCTGGGATTGTGGCTCAGCGGTAGAGGGCTTGCCTAGCACCTGCGTGGCCCGGGTTCGATCCTCAGCACCACGTAGAAATAAATGCATTGTGTACAACTAAAGCAAATAAATAAATATTAAAAAAAAAGATGTATATAAAGTTCATCAACTACAAAAGATTTAAAGTAAAAGATTAAAGAGGAGATGCCTTAGGCAACTGTTAACCAAAACAAAGTTGGAAAGTGTTATTAAAATTAGTTAAATATTCTTTAAGCTAAAGCATTGCAGAAGGTAATGATAATTATTACAAACAACCAGGAAAAGTATTTATCAGGAAGATACTGAAATATTGAACCAAGTTATTCATCCTCTTAGCTTCAAAGTATAAATAGCAAAAATTCACAAAACTATAAGAAGAAATGTAAAAATGCAATGACAGCAAAAAATTTTAGCATATTTTCTTCAGAAACTAAAGTTACATTAGTAAATTCAAACGATGCATTAGCAAATGTAAACTAATGAATTCTATGCCAAATATTTGTAGAATACATATTCCTTTGCAACATACATAAACAATAGAACATATATCAGGGTGGGCATGTGCTTTGCTACAAGGTCCTGGGTTTCATCTCTAGTACTACAAAAATTAAAATATTAAAAAAAAAAAACCTTCCAAATAATTTTAGGTTGGAAAACTCACAATAATAATTACAAAATATTTAGATTTGAATAAAAACAAAACATTATTTATCACAACTTGTCAGGTCAATGTTTGTAATAGTAGTAAGCAACAAGGAGACAAACTAAGAGTAGGACCCTATTTGGGAAACCCTGCATGGAATCATCTGGACCTGATGGCCCTGAAGAGTTTGACTCCAAAGACCCTCCCAAATCTTCTGGGCCTGCAGAAATGGCTGACCTCTCTCTTGTGAGAACTAGTACCTCCCCTGTTCTGAAAGATGTTGCAAAGGCCCCTCTTACACAAGACTTTGGCGTTCCTCTCTTGATCTGGCCTTCCTTCCCCTCCTGGGCATTAGGCCTTTGGAACTATAGGTAGGATTAAGTCACTGTATAATGCAGCCAGGGACTCCCTAAGCCCAATAACAAAGGAAAAGAACTATATCCCAAATGAGCTGCCAGACTTAGCCAACATGTACTAGCAGAAGCTGAAGAAATGGTGTCCGAGGGGACCTGACTTGCCGAGAGTTATGGAAAGGGTTAATAGAACTTGTTATCCCCAGGGGCAAAATACAAGAGTTGTCAGGAAGGGCACTACTCAGCTTGCACAAGCACAAGACATCAAAAGAAGCCAAGCATTGTCAGCCCTTTCTAAGTTCTGGGACTTGAGCCAGTTTTCAGATCCAGCACATATTGACTGAAGGAGTGGCTGGGTCTCAACTCCACTTATATGGTAATTAATCCTCTTGTCCTGCCCCCAAAAGTCCTATGGACATTCATTCAGATGCTATTTGCTAGGGGAAGGGGAATGCCCTACACACATTTCAATGACTACTGGATACAGGATTGAGCTGATACTAATATCTAAGGACCCGCACTCTGTGTGTGGTCTATCTAAATGGAATCATGGCTAAGTTCTGACTTATAGTGGACCCACTAAGTTCACTAGGCCTACCTGGTGATCATTTCCCATCTCTGGATATATAACTGAAATTGAAAATAACTGAAAGTTAGTATACTAACTTTCACATTAGACCCTTGAACTGTGGTTTAGGATCTGTCACAGTGGGCAAGATGGAAACCTAGAAGCATCACATTCAAGTTGTAGGAAAAAAAGCAGAAATTAGTAGTGCCACATTAAGACTCTAATGGATGTAGGAGTGGTGTTCCTGCCTTATTGCCATTTAATTCACTAGTCTGTCCCCTGAAGAAACTGGATAGGTCCTAGGAGATGACTACAGCTTAATAGAAGCTCAACCAAATCATAGTTGCCAGTGGAGTCTTGATGCCAAATATGGTATCTTTCTTAGAGCAGATTAGTATGGCTTCAGATAAATGGTCTGCGGTTTCTGAGTTACCGAATGAATTCTTTTCTATCCCAATAAGAAAAGAGGATTATAAATAGTTCATAATCACAAGGATTGAACAACAAAACATATACTTACACTTTTGCTCCAGTGTTGTGTTAATTTTTTCACCTTCTTTGGCATTATCCAAAAAACTATGGATAATCTGGTCATCCCACAAGTCACATTGATCCATTACGTAGACGACCTATGTAGAGTTGGATGGGTGAGCAAGAAGTAGCTGGTACATGGAGGTCTTGTCAAAAACACACGTGTTCTAGTGAAAGGAGATGAACTCTAAAATTTCAGGAGGATGGCTCAAATATATGCTTTTAGAGGTCCAATGATCAGAGATGTACTGTGACATACCATCCTGATAAAAAATCAAAACATTGCGTCTTATACCTCCTACCACAAAGAAGTGAGGGAAATATCTTCTGGGCTTCTTGGGATTCTGGAGGCAGCAAATTCCAAAACTAAGGATATTACTTTGGCATATGTGACAGTCTGAGAGTTCTCTGCATTGGATCCAAGGCAGGAAAGGGCTTATGGGCTCATTGAGCCTAGAGCACAAGGAGCTTTGCCACTTGGATGACAGTAGCTCATGTGGCCATGCAAGCAGACCCTGTGATGTTGGGAGAACCAGTGGCAGAAAGACACGGTATACAATTTGTGACAAGAATGCGTGGAAGAATCACAATGAAAGTCCCTGCAGTTCTGAATGGAGCAAGGCCACACCATGTGCAGGTAAGAATTATGTGTTTATCAAAACAACTCTCCTGCTGAAGGCCATTTTATATTACTTTTCAAAAGGAAACACCAACATTTTGTATTAATAACAAAAATCAACATAAAATAAAATAAGACAATAAAATCATGGATGAGTACACTACAGCAGCAGTGACCCAGACCTGCTCAAATACTTGTGAGCTGGTGCCCCTTTGACATTATAAGTCATGGTCAGTAGAGGATGCTGTTGCATCTTTTATAAAGTACTCTTCCACAGAAAGTTTTCAAGGTCTGTGACCTTCACTAAAGGCAGGAAAGAAAATGAAAGTGAGTGGCAGGGATGGGGACTTCCTTCAGGGCAAAACAACAAACTCTGAAAAAGCCCTGTTTGTGCAAGGGAGATTATAAGCAGATGGAGGCTTTGGTGCCAAAGCTGTCTCCTGCAAGCAATACTGGAAGGTGATTTTAAAGACAAGAAAACCATATAATTGAGGTACTTGTATACTGCTATCTCCTCCAATATGTGATTTAGTCATCATAATGGTCGACTGTTCCTTGAATTCTGTAAGCTCTAGGTTCATTTCACAAAGTTGCTCTAACACAGAATATGGATTAGGAAAATTTTGGATTTACTGTGTTGCTTTTGGACTTTCTGGCAGGGTCATGTGTATGCTCTAAGATTTGGAGCGTTCTCCTTATTGACCCAGATTGCAGATTTCTTTTAGGGGACATAAATATGTGTCTTGGAATATGTTCATGAAAAAATAACAAATCATTGGCACAGACATTCAAATAGTGCTGGGAGGGACTGAAGGGCACGCTTATATGGTCACAGAGTGCAAGAGCTGGCAGCCGCTGGCTGAAGCTGACCAGCTCTGCATTTCTGCAGCTAGCTCTGTGAAATCAAACAAGCTGTGTTCCCACTCTGAACCTCAAGTCCTTTGTAAATTATTTACAACAGTGTCTTACACATAGTGAACCCTGGATCCTGTTGCCTATTACTCACAAAATCTTTCCATCACCTAGTTCAATTTTCACAACAGGGTTCTGATGTGAGTGAACTAAGAATTTTTGTCCCCATTTTAGAGATGCAGATCATGAGGGCTGGAGAGTTTCAACTGCATACTGCATTTGTATACCTGCTTAATGTAAGAGAACGGGATTTCAATTCCACTTTGCCTGAAGTCAAAAGCCATGCTCTTTTTGTATAGTTTACACCAATGTTTCTGGTTTCATTATTAATGGGCATGAAGATACTTGTGGATCCTGGTGCTATGCAGCTTCAAAATCAATGGGATGGCTCTGGGGCCTGAGATTCTGCATTTCAAACCTGTGCTCAGGTAGCTGATGGGCCAGTCCATCTCCTGGGAGCTAATTAGAAATAAGAATCTTAGTACCAGGTCTACAGAGTCAGAATGTACATCTTAGCAAGATCCCTGGAAGGCTGATTTCTTTGTCACAGTTAAAAAAAATCACACATCTAGAACAGGGGGCTGAGAACTTCTTCTATAAATAGCCAGATAGTAAATATTTTAGGCTCAGCAGTGTCCTGTGATTCCTTTGCACATTACAAATCTCAGAAGTACGGGTTTCACTCATGCTGTCCTCCATCATGAAGGCAGAGTGGTGTATTTGATGAATTAAGGTCTCACTGGTGACTGACTCATGGGTATTTCTTTTTCCTTGAACAAGCTCCATAAACTTTAAGATTTTTAATTTCTGCCTGATGAGTGTTGAAAGGCACACAATCTGTGGGAACTGAAATTAAGCTAAGTAAAAATGTCTGACTCCACAGGAGTCCAGACCACCATTTTATGATGACTTTTCGTAAGGTCCCAAAGACGCCACAAATATACCAGAACAAGAAACTGAATGTCAGCATTCACAAGAACAACGTGGGGCTCTTGATGGACTGCAGATGGGCTCCATCAGAGAGGTTCTGATTGGAAGCTCTAGGAAAGACCAGGGCATCTTCCTTGGAAGCCTGCTTCACAAGAGATTCTGAAGCAAGTGGCCCAGGAACACTCGGGGAAAACCTAGTCCTAACCAATGTAACAGGAACTAGATTCGGCACCTATGATAGAAGAGCTTGAATGAAGTCTCAAGAAGAAATAAGAGTGAAATTTCAAATGACATCCTTTAGTTTGGGTAACTGATTTCCAGAAGTACACAAAAAATGGCTGGATGCATCCACTAGAGGTCACACTTGAGTCTCTATCAAAACAAAATTGCTATTCAAGCAGTGGTTTTACATTTTGGTCTTAGGATCTCTTTAAACTCCGAAAACCACTGGGCATGTTAGTGCACACCTGTAATCCCAGTGACAAGGTAGATGGAGGCAGGAGGATCCAAAGTTTTGAGATCAGCCTCAGCAACTTAGTGAGACCCTGTCTCAAAATAAAAAATAATAAGTGCAGGGGATGTAGCTCAGCTGTAGAGGCCCTTTGAGTTGAATCCCCAGTATGGGGGGAAGAAAAGAAAAAAATTGCAAAGACTCAAAGAGGTTTTATTTATTTATTTTTAATTGAGGAGAGGTTATCTACTGATATGTAGTGTCTTTGAAATAAAAACGGAGGGGATTGGAAATGTAGCTCAGTGGTAGACATTTGCCTCACAAGCACAAGGACCTAGGTTTCATCCCTAGCACATAGAGAGAAAAAAGAAAAATAACTTCAAAAAATATGTATCATTTATCTTAAATACCTACAATACACCATTATTTTTCCGAAAATAAGTGTATATTACAAAACAAAAGGATGGCTACTGAGAAGATTGGCATGTATTTGTGTATTTCAACAATCTCCACAGTGTGTGGCTGAAGAGAGGGCACCAGGATCCTTTTTTTTTTTTTTTTTTTTTTTTTTGGTACTGGGGATTGAACTCAGGGGCACTCGACCACTGGGCCACATCCCCAGCCCTTTTTTGTATTTTATTTAGAGACAGGGTCTCACTGAGTTGCTAAGTGCCTCGCCATTGCTGAGGCTGGCTTTGAACTCGCGATCCTCCTGTCTCAGCCTCCCAAAGTGCTGGATTACAGGCGTACCGCGCCCGGCTGGCACCAGGATTCTTATATCTGCTCTGCATTTTATGTGCCTTCTCGGTACACATTATGGAATATGTTGGATTCCATTCTCCACTTCCTGTGTCTGTGTGGCAGAGAAAAGGCCCGGCAGTGCCGCTGCACCCGCGGGTGCTGGGCGCGCTGCGGGGGCTGGGCTTCTGGTTCACGACGCCGGTGCAGTCAGCAACCATCCCTCTGTTCATGAAAAACAAAGATGTCGCTGCAGATGCGGTCACAGGTAGTGGCAAAACACTGGCCTTTGTCATCCCCATCCTGGAAATACTTCTGAGAAGGGAAGAGAAGTTAAAAAAGAGTCAGGTGGGAGCCATAATCATCACCCCAACTCGAGAGCTGGCCATTCAAATCGATGAGGTGCTGTCGCATTTCACGAAGCACTTCCCGCAGTTCAGCCAAATTCTTTGGATTGGAGGCAGGAACCCTGGAGAAGATGTCGACAGGTTCAGCGACAAGGTGGACACATCATCGTGGCGACTCCAGGCCGCCTGGAGGACATGTTCCGGAGGAAGGGTGAGGGCTTGGACCTGGCAGCTGCGTGAGGTCCCTGGATGTCCTGGTGCTGGACGAGGCAGACAGACTTCTGGACATGGGATTTGAAGCAAGCATAAACACCATTCTGGAGTTTTTGCCAAAGCAGAGAAGGATGGGCCTTTTCTCTGCCACACAGACACAGGAAGTGGAGAACTTGGTGAGAGCAGGCCTCCGGAACCCTGTCCGCATCTCGGTGAAGGAGAAGGGTGTGGCGGCCAGCAGCACCCAGAAGACCCCCTCCCCCGCCTGGAGAACTACTACATGGTGTGTAAGGCAGGTGAGAAATTAAATCAGTTGGTACATTTTCTTCGAAATCATAAACAGGAGAAACATCTAGTCTTCTTCAGGTAACCTTCTGGGTTCTAGTGGAGAGGGATTCAGCTGCACCTAAAACATGCAGCACCTGCGCCTGTGTGGAATGCTACAGCAAGGCTCTGGAGGCCCTGGTGAGAAATGTGAAGATAATGTGAATTCATAGGAAGATGAAATACAAGCGCAATAAGATCTTCATGGAGTTCCGCAAGTTGCAGAGTGGGATTTTCGTGTGCACTGACGTGATGGCGCGGGGAATCGACATTCCTGAAGTGAACTGGGTTTTGCAGTATGACCCTCCCAGCAACGCCAGTGCCTTTGTCCATCGCTGTGGCCACACAGCCCGCATCGGCCACGGGGGCAGTGCCCTGGTGTTTCTCCTGCCCATGGAGGAGTCGTACGTCAATTTCCTGGCAATTAACCAAAAGTGCCCCCTGCAGGAGATGAAGCTCCAGAGGAACACAGTGGACCTGCTGCCCAAGCTCAGGGCCATGGCCCTGGTGGACAGAGCCGTGTTTGAAAAGGGCATGAAAGCCTTTGTGTCCTGTGTCCAGGCCTACGCAAATGAGTGCAGCCTCCCTGCCCGGAATCCAACAGAAAACTCCATCGCAAACTTGTGCAACAGTGAAGGTGACAACTGCTGTTACTGTCTTGATATTATTATGAAAATGGTGGTGACCTCATGAACTCCCTAAAAAATATCAGGGAGGACCCCAGTGTTTCTTAGGCCACCACTTAGGATAAAGATAAAGCCAGGATTTCAGAGTCTAAGGAATAAAAATCAAAACTATCCTGGCGTTTTCACACCTCTGTAATCTAGTTCCAAACATCCTCTCTACTATTCATCTCATGTCTCTCAACTACCTGAAATATGCAGGCTTTCTGTTGTTGTAACTCACAACTGAGGTAATTCATTTATAAGGAGGAAAGGTTTATTTTGGCTCACAGTTTTAGAGGTTTCAATCCAGGGTTAGTCGGCCCCATTGCTTTGGGGCCTGTGTTGAGGGAACATAAGGTGGAGATGAGCCATATGTGAAATCAAAACGAGGAGGAGGAAGAGACCAGGGTCCCACAATCCCCTTAGAGGATGCTCCCCAATTACCTAAGACCTGCCACCAGGCCCCACCTCTTAAAGTTCCCACCATCTCCCAATAGTGCCAGACTGGGGACCAAGTCTCTAACACACAGGCCTGTGGGGTACTTTTAAGATCCAAATTATAGTAGTAGTTATGCCACTTGCTACTGAGCTCCTTTTTGTTTTCCTACTCTTGGGTTTTTGCTTTTGCATTTTTATGTCTTTTCTCATTTTAGTTCTTCTCACTAGATCACCCTGTCAAATCTTCTCTATCCTTACTTTAGCAAACATAAGATTTTTAATTAGAAACTTTCAGTTGAACTTCCTATTATGAGAATAAGCTGTCTTCTCTGAAATATCTTTTTTACTTTTCTCCTTCTACTCTTGGATTAATTGACATCCTTACATACAGATTTGTATGTGGTCATTTCAGTATAATTCTATTTCCCTTTGCTAAATCGAAAGTTCTTTGAGGATGCCTATGTATACAAATTATGCAATGCAGGGATATTTTTTCTGAGTGCAATCACTCATACTATTTTAATGAATGAATAAAAGATGTATTTTTACATATAAAGATGCTCTTAATTTATTTTCAGTAAGGTTTACAAAATGATGGTTAAATCTTTTACATAATTTCTGTAAAATGTTAGAATTTCAAAAATCAGAGAGAATGACTTATGATATAAATGAGTTTACAATACTGATGTAAAATCAAGTCAATGATTTGTGACTTAAAATGATTCTTATTTCTCAGGATCGCTTTCTTTAATAGCAAAAGGTAATGAGCCTAAAGTAGAACTAAATTCAACTTTGGTGAAGCCGATATTTGGCAGTGTTTTAATACAAACATTTTATGTGAAAATAATAATTTTAGGATAATATTTCATAGCATACAAAATGTCATCTGGAAATATGTTCATATAGATACGCCATATAGTTCATAGTGATTCTCTTCTTATTCAAATCACATACGCAACATGTTTGCAGCCAATTCCATGTTTATGTATATTTCCCACATGCCCAAAGAAGATATACACAAAGTGTTTTTATCTGCTTTGTAATATCATCCATTAGGCTGTCAGTCTGAAAAGTACCAGTTCTAAACAGATTGAAAACAACAAAATATTCCCTTAGCAACTAAAGACAATAGGAATGAATTTCCCATCTTCCACAATGGATGTATCCTTCTTTGCTGTATCAAATTACAAAATTCTCAATGGTAAACTTACAAATTTGAATTTTTAAAAAATATTTAAATCATTTCAGCTCTCTTCCCATGGCTGAACTCCAAGAAAGGAACAGGATCTGTACCAAACTGCTCATTCCATTCAAACTTCTGAAAGGGCCCACACTGTAATTTTCTGTTCGAGTCCAGAACACTTAAACATTCAACAGACCAGCATTTAAAGCTCAGTTTCAGATCTTTGGCAAGGTAGTATAAATTTTTGAAACTCTGTTTTTTTATTTTAAAACAAACAAAGATGATAATATTTACCTTGCAATGTTTTGGTCATTTGTTCAGATAATAGTGCTTATGATTTGTGGGATATTTTATATGCATTATCTAATTTACTCTATCCAACATACATATATAACTACTGTGATTTTCCCCTGCAGACAGGAATGCTGAGTTTTAAACAATTTTGCCTTTTTGTTGAGATATAATTTATATAGAATAAAATGTACAGATGTATAAAATCGACAAATGTATATATACTCACTGAACAATACCCCAAAGTAAACAATATACAGAAACCTTGATTTTAATTACATATTGTTTTAGTCTGCTTTTGCACTGACGAAAAGATCTGACAAGAGCAATTTTAGAGGAGGAAAAGTTTATTTGGGGGCCCATTGTTTCAAAGGTCTCAGTCCATAGAAGGCCAGCTCCATGCCTTGGGGCTCAAGATGAGGCAAAACATCATGGCTGAAGAGATTGGTGGAGGAGAACAGCTGGGAACATGGAACCAGGAAGCAGAGAGAGAGGGACACTCCACCTTCCAGGTACAAAATACATGCCCCAAAGTCAGCTTCCAATGACCTACCTCCTCCAGCCACACCCTATATGTCTACAGTTATCACTCAGTTAATCCTTATCAGGCGATTGACATTAACACACGGATTAGGTTAAGGCTCTCCTAACCCAATCATCTCACCTCCTAACTTTCTTGGCATTGCCTCAGACATGAACTTTTGGAGGACACCTCATGTGTAAACCATAACACAGATCATTATGATAATTCTTTGTTGTTTCAATTCAAAGTTGTTTGAATTTACAGTGGTGTGAAAGGAACATGCATGCAGTAGAAACCCTACTTTGAAATTTGAATTTTGATCTTTCCTCAAGTTAGTGATATACAGTATGATACTCTCTCAAGATGCTGGGCATTAAGCAGTGAGACACAGCTCCCTGTGAAATAAGTCACACTATTTTAAAACAGGCATTGTATGAGATGATCTTGCCCAATTGTAGGCTAATATAAATGTCCCAAACACATTTAAGGTTGCTCAGTTAAGCTATGATGCTTGGTAGGTCAGTTGTATTAAATGCATTTCTTTTTGGCTTATGGTATTTTCAATTTATGATGGACATAATCAGGATATAATCTCTTGGTAAGACCAGGAGCACCAGTAACTTTCTGAAGGCTTCCTAGCTGACTGTAGAGCTGGAGTCCGACCCCAGGCCATCTGGTTTTAAGACCTACATTCTTGTCCCTGCTCTTCATCTGCTGTTTTTCAGTCTCCTCCTAATGTTTAGAGTTTAGGAAAATTTGGCTTAAAAGTATGCAAATCATAACATGTCTTGTTTTGTTTACAGGATTTACATTTATTCATTTGCCCATTTTTAAACCAGGTTTACTGAATTAAGTTTTTTTTTTTCTTATGTCACTATAACAAAAATAGCTTATAACATATTATTCAATGACAGGAAATAAGAGTGATTTTATAATCTCTTTCAACTATGTTATTAATCATTTTGAACATGAGACCCTTAAGCTTGTTTTCTCCAAGTTGTGAGTCTGCGTAGGCTGATGACAGGCAGTGATAAGAACTTGTTGGAACCACATGACTCACAGAGTTTTATAGAACATGACAGTTGATACTTTGCAGGCGATGGAGAAAGGAGTTTAGCTGATATACAAATAAGTGTTTCTCTGCGTCTTTTGTAAAGTTTCTCATTGATGCTCTTTTGTTCCAAATGGGGTTGGACAGATCATTTTACCTACTTTCATCTTTTATTTATTTTTACTTGAAAATGAAGGATTATCACTTTGAACAGTTTTATTTTGGGTGGGGCTATTTCTGGGAAGAATTTGTGCAAATATAAATATCCAAATATGTAAGTTATAAATATTAGCTCATAAACTGAGAAACTTCACTTTGTGTTTAGATTATATTATTCTTCTAAGGTGCTGAAAATACTTTGTGGACAAATATTCAAATGTTTCCACTTAAAGGCTGAATTACAAATTAAGGCAAATATACGATGTTGGTTAGAGAAATATTTTGTACTTGATCCCAATCATGCCTCTCTATATAATGATTTTGAGGGTGATAAAGCCAAAGTAGAAAGCCAAGCAGGAGATTTACTTTGATCCAAACATTCACTAGAGGTACTCTGAATGGTTCCTGATTCAAGTATTAAAGAAAGATGTTGAGAAGCAACAGAGAAAAGGGTAAAAATAGATTTCCACATCAGAAACTCTCTCTATATGGCTACACATCTGGTCACTCTGATCAGTTATGTGGCTCATTTCTGTTCATTTACAAATACTTATTGTTCTTTTTTGTCTAAAAGGGCTTACTTAATAAATGTTTCATAAATTTTATCAGATAGTATAAACAATTTCCTGACCTCAAAATTTTACATCTTAGTTGTGAGTATACACAAATCAATTTAAATGCCAAGAGATGTAAACACTACATATCCAAAAGACTTAGAAGCAGAAAAAATCACAAGATCCTGTTGAAAATATGTGAGATTTTAATAAAAGAAGCAACATTTAAACAATGACTTGAATCATAGGAAGGATTTCTATTAACAGATATTTAGAGAGAAATGATTAAATACTTGTCACCTTAACTTGTCAAGAAGAGGTAATAACATGGACAAAGGGCAGATAGTAGCAATGTATGGAATATGTTAAAGGAACCCTAAGTAGTCGGGTTTGGATGAAGCATAAGCAATATGAGTCATAAAACAGGATATATCTTAGGACTAAAATCTGGCATTCAACTGGGACAGAGCGCCATGGGAGTATTTTGTCTGGACACCAACATCATTAGAGCTGTACTCACCAATAATTAGTTTAAGGAATTGTCTAGAGCACTGGTGGTACTAGACAGAAACTAGGGCTGGGAAAATTAGGTAACATGGTAATCATCCTCTGAAGATAAGGGAGTAACTAAAGTGGTGTTGGTGGTGAAGAAAAGATGGCACAGGATTGAAAGGACATTGCAGGAATAGAATTAAGAGAGTTGGGAACTGACTGGAGGAAGAGGGCTGGGAGAATAATAAAACTGGGAGAAGAATAAAAACATCATCTTTGGTAGATAAATGTGATTTCCACGTCACATAGAATATGGGAGGTCACAGCAAACCAATGTTCCTACTTCAACAACTAGAGGAAGCAGATTAAAAACAACAACAAAACCCACTACTGCTGTTTAAGAAAGCATCAGAGAGCATGTAAGCAAGGATTTTTAGACAATGAAACTCCAAAAGAAGAAGACTCTCTCTCAGTTGAACTGATGGTCTCCAGCTATTTTCTCTTATACTGCTTGGAGATTTTACTGATTCTGAGCCTGGGCACAGGCAAAATTTGGACTTATTCTGGCAGCAAAGCTTATACTAGTTTAGGTTCTGGTGTAACAAATTAGAAGATTGAGATGATTCAGATTCGCCACCCCCAACCTATTTACTGCATCCTGCTCAGTCTAAAGGCAGAGTGAAATATATTGCAGTATTGTACCTTAGAAGGAAAAACCTGCTTCAAAGCCTTCCACAGGCTTCTCTGCTTAAGACATTGGGCAGATTTTAAAGCTACTTTGGACAGGAGGCATGATAACTGGGACCTCCAACACTCAGAGTTTAAGGTGACAAAAACTTGTTGAGCTCTTGCCATAGGTATTCATTTAGGAATAGGAGAGACCCCAAAAAGATGAATTGAGCAGACGGAGAGGCTGAACTGAAATTCAGGTCCAATAAATTCCCAGCAAACCCAGCAAGGAATTGTGGAGCAGATATTGCCATCAGAGTTGTTCTCTCTTGGGTTGAACCTTCTTGGCATTTAGAACTTGTTCAATCACCACATGCATGTTGCACTAAAAAGATCAGAACAGTCTCTTTCAGAGTACCTCTGTGCTACTGGGGCAGTCCTGGAAGGAACAGAGAATAGTAGACTGTCTGCCAATAACGCTCCCTATAGCAGGGGATTGGGTCTTTCTCACACATGTATGCACCTACAACAGATGTAAATGGACTAAATAATAGTTGAAGTAAAAGAATAAGATTTTCAGAGTGGACAAAGAGCCAAAAATGAACTACAGGTAGCTTACAAGTGACCTCTTAAATATAAGGACACAGTTCAAGAAAGTTATGGGCCGGGCGCGGTGGCGCACGCCTGTAATCCCAGCACTTTGGGAGGCTGAGGCAGGAGGATCGCGAGTTCAAAGCCAGCCTCAGCAATGGCGAGGCACTTAGCAACTCAGTGAGACCCTGTCTCTAAATAAAATACAAAAAAGGGCTGGGGATGTGACCCAGTGGTCGAGTGCCCCTGAGTTCAATCCCCAGTACCACAAAAAAAAAAAAAAAAAAAAAAAAAAAGAAAGTTATGGGGGAAAACTAGACTATACAAACATTAACCAAAAAAGAGCTGATGTAACTACACTTACAGAAAATATAGACTGTAATGCACAAACCAGGAGCAGAGATTAAGAAAATTCCATAATGATGTCTTACAGCAGAACGTTATTACAGTTCTCAATCTACATACATCCAACAGTAGTTTCAAAGTGTGAATACTTAACGATCTTAGTGAGAGAATTTAGTATATATCTCTCAATTGAATATGGAAGGGCACAGAGGTTAAATTAGCTAACAAAGAACACTGTACCCAACAACAACTTATTTCCCTTTTTTAATGTATCTTTGGTACATTTATTAAAATAAAAATCAACTGAAAATCCTATAAATAAAAAGCATGGCAATAGAAAAGAAGAATGCCTTTAGAAGGTGAACTGATAGACTCAACAGACTGAGGAAAGAATTCATGAACTTAAATGTAAGTCAAAAGAAATCACCCAAACTGAAACACAAAGAGAAAAAGGAGTGAAAAGAACAGAATGGAGCTGTCAAAAGCCATGGTGCGATGCCAGTCCATCTCATAAACAGAACTGGTGCGCCAGAAGAAAGATGAGCTCATGTTGCATCCCTTAACAAACTGTTCTTGAATCACAGGGAGGATTTCCATGAACAGATATTTAGGGAGAAATGATTAAATACTTGTCACTAAAGTTGGTCACAAATTGAGATTTTCAGTTACTAATCAGATTCATAATTAATATTGTATTTGTACATTTTATTCCATATTAAAAAATGAGATTGGTCTATACTTTTCTGTCCTACTTTTCTCTGTCTTTCCCACACCACCCCTCTTCTTCGTACCTCCCTCCAACTTTCTCTCTCTCTCCTATTGTCTATTCTCTCTCTCTCTACTATGTCAGGTTTTGGAATTAAGATTCAATTTAGTCTGAAATTAACTGCATGGAAAATTAGAGAAAAATCAGCCGTGAGACCTTCTTGTATTTTTGCAGTGTACAATGGAAGAACTTCAAGAGCATTGGCATTCATTAGCTTTTACTCAGGAATGCTTGGTAACAAACTAACCCCAAATGCAGAGACTTAAACACAGCATTCTGTTCTCATGAGTCTGCAGTTATATGGAAAAACTCTCTTTATCTCAGTTTATATTTCTTAGCCATGTACAAGTCTATTGTAGACCATGGATTTTTGCTGGCTCAAAGGCAGCTTTGTGTCACAGTTCTCTCTTATTTTCCTTATGAGCAGCAGCTAGGAAGGGCAAATCATTTTCATGGTTGTGTCAGAGACAAAGAGACCAGAAATGCATGAAGCCTCTGAATGTTGGATTCCGGGCAGGGAGGTAGAAGGCCACACCTCTCTAGGTACTTTGTGAAAAGACTATCTTTTTTAGGTGTCCTGGCCATCACCTCTTGACCTCCGGCAGCCTATAGGGCAAGGACCCCACTCTAGGAGTCTGACCACCACTCTGCTATTTAAGCCAGCCCCGGACTGAAATCACTCTCTGTTCACACCTGTCCCTGTTTCTGTTTGTCCCTTTCCCCCCCTTCCCTACCCTCCTTCCCTTCCCTTCCTTTCCCTACCCTTCCCCACGTAGCACCCCAATAAACCCTTTTATTTCACTAATACGGTGTTCCCGGCTAAGTTAACTTTGTTCAGCATTTTCTAACAAATTGGTGCATTGGCCGGGAAGAAGCACATCTCTAATCAAAGAACAAAGTTTCCCGGGAACACCGTATTAATGAAATAAAAGGGTTTATTGGGTGCCACGTGGGGAAGGGTAGGGAAAGGAAGGGAAGGGGGGTAGGGAAGAGGGAAAAAAGGGACAAACAGGAACAGGGACAGGCGCAAACAGAGAGTGATTTCAGTCCAGGGCTGGTTTAAATAGCAGAGTGGTGGTCAGACCCCTGGAGTGGGGTCCTTGCCCTATAGGCTGCCGGAGGTCAGGAGGTGATGGCCAGGGGACCTGGGAAAGGTAGTCTTTTCACAAAGTACCTGGGGAGGTGTGGCCTTCTACCTCCCTGCCTGGAATCCAACATCTGAAGGTCTAGGTTCAGATTGGTCTCTCTCACTCCTACCCACATATTACTGGCCAAAGACAGTTCCATAGCTAAGTCCAAAGTCAAGAGGTGAAAAAATAAACAATGACTAGGTAGTCCATACATGAAAATTTGAGAAATCTACCAAACATTTAAAATCCCTTCTATAATCAGTAAATGCAAAGATTCTACTCCTACATGGGTCAATTGTCACATTTTTTTGCAAATAAATCAAGAATTTCTTCTAGGCCTTAAAAATGGTTACCATAGATGATGGATGGTATTAGTTAAGAGTTGGATGTGAGATGCCCTCCAAAGGTCCCCATTAATGCCAGAGTATTCATAGGTAAAGTGAGTGGATTGTGACAGCTGAAACCTAATCAGTCCTTCCTAGTTTGAATGGAAGGACTGGGTGCTAACTATAGGCTGGTGGGTGTAAGTGGTGGAGATGGGTTACTGTGGGGGCATGCCCTGGAAGGGCTGGTCTTCCTGCAGTTCCTTCCTTCTCTTTTTCTGCCTGCTTGCTGCCAGGAGCTGAGCAGTTTCCCTCCACTGGGCCCTTCCACAAGGATGTGCTGCCTCACCTCAGGCCCAGAGCAACTGAGTAGGCCAGTTATGGGCTGAGACTTCCAGGCCAAAAGAAACTTCTTCTCCCATAAGTCGTTCTTGTCAGGTATTTTGGTTATGGCAATGAAAAGCTGATGAAAATGGTGTTCTTTCCTAAGTCTTGTGTTACCAATTGCATTATGTCTTCTCATTTCTAAACTTGTATCATTTTTGTTTCTGAATTTTTCATTAAACTTGCTAAGGTTGTTTGTTTACTTATTGACCATTTCATAATAATGTAATTTTCATATATCTTATATATTTTGCTTTTTCCAAGTTTTATTATTAATTCTATGTACTTCCTATGAATTCTGTGTACTTTCCTTGGTTTAATTTGCTGGTCTTTTTCTAATTGTTATACTATGTTCTTAAAATTTGAAGATATTTCAGCTTTAGCTGGTATCCATAGATTGTGGTGTAATACTTTCTCATACTGAATATTGTTTTGTAGTTTTAGATCTTAGCTTGTGATTTAGGAATCCTTACAAGGGATAATTCTTAATTTCTAGATAGTTTCATATACTTGTTTCTCCATTATCTTTTAATATTTATAATTGATATATAATTGGAAAAAGTAGCCTATGAAATCTTTACTACTTTGATCTTATCTAGACTGCCTTTGTGGTAAAATAATATCTTGATTTTATATGGCACCATTAAAACCTTAAAATTATAAATTGTCTAATGTTGGGAAGTGACAGTTTCTCTCTGGTGCTCATTCTCTATACACACTTATGCTTGTATGCATTAAATCAAATGGATAGTTCTTTATTTTAGTTCTTTATCTTTTTTTTTTTTTTTTTTTTTTTTTTTTGTACCTGCGATTGGACTCAGGGACACTCGACTACTGAGCTTCATCCCCAGCCCTATTTTGTATTTTATTTAGAGACAGGGTCTTGCTGAGTTGCTTAGGGCCTCACTAAGTTGCTGAGGCTGCCTTTGAATTTGTGATCTTCCTGCCTCAACCGTCTGAGCTGCTGGGATTATAGAGTGAGCTACAGAGCCCAACCTGCCTGTTTTTAGGACCCATGTTTTCATAGGTAGCAATGACCATTTTCTATAAATTATTTTTTATTCTAAGATGTTATAAATGACAGCAGACTGCATTACATTTCATATTACACATATAGAGCACTTTTTTACAAATCTCTGGTTGTATGCAAAGTATATTCACACCATTCGTGACTTCATACATGCACTTAGGGTAATGATATCCATCTCATTCTACCATCTTTTTTTTTTCCCTTCACCCTTTTGGCCCCTCCCTTCCCCTCCCTCCCCATTAGCCATTCTAGTATTCCTCTAATCCTCCTATGCTCCCCATCCCAACCCGACTGTGAATTGGCTTCCTTATATCAGAGAAAACATTTGGCATTTGGCTTTTTGGGATTGGCTAACTTCACTTAGCATTATATTCTCTAACTCCATCCATTTTCCTGCAAATGCCATGATTTTATTCTCTCTTATTGCTGAATAATATTCCATTGTGTGTATATACCACATTTTCTTTAGCCATTCATTTACTGAAGGACATCTAGGTTGGTTCCACAGTTTAGCTATTGTGAATTGTGCTGCTATAAACATTGATGTGCCTGTGTCCCTGTAGTATGCTGTTTTCAGGTCTTTGGGTAAAGAACAAGGAGTGGGATAGCTGGGTCAAAAGGTGGTTCCATTCCAAGTTTTCCAAGGTATCTCCATACTGCTTTCCATATTGGCTGCACCATTTTGCAGTCCCACCAACAATGTATGAGTGTGCCTTTTTCTCCATATCCTCTCCAACATTTATTGTTGTTTGTGTTCTTAATAGCTGCCATTCTGACTGGTGTGAGATGAAATCTTAGAGTGGTTTTGATTTGCATTTCTCTAATTGCCAGAGAGGTTGAGCATTTTTTCATGTATTTATTGATTGATTTTATATCTTCTGAGAATTGTCTGTTCAGTTCCTTGGCCCATTTATTGATTGGGTTATTTGTTTTTTTGGTGTTATGATTTTTGAGTTCTTTATATATTCTAGAGATTAGTGCTCTATCTGACGTGCATGTGGTAAAAATTTGTTCCCAATTAGTAGGCTCTCTGTTCACCTCACTGATTGTTTCTTTTGCTGAGAAGAAGCTTTGTAATTTGAGTCTATCCCATTTATTGATTCTTGGTATTAATTCTTGTGCTACAGGATTTTTATTAAGGAACTTGGGACCTAATCCAACATGTTGGAGATTAGAGCTTACTTTTTCTTCTATTAGGTGTAGTGTCTCTGGTCTAATTCCTAGATCCTTGATCCACTTTGAGTTGAATTTTGTGCATGGTGAGAGATAGAGGTTTAATTTCATTTTATTGCATATGGATTTTCAGTTTTCCCAGCACCATTTGTTGAAGAGGCTATCTTTTCTCAATGTACATTTTTGGTGCCTTTGTCTAATATAAGATAACTGAAATTATATGTGTTAGTCTCTGTGTCCTCTATTCTGTACCATTGGTCTACTGGCCTATTTTGGTGCCAATACCATGCTGTTTTTGTTACTATTGCTCTGTAGTATAATTTCAGGTCTGGTATAGTGATGCTACCTGCTTCACTCCTCTTACTAAGGATTGCTTTAGCTATTCTGGGTCTCTTATTTTTCCAGATGAATTTCATGACTGCTTTTTCTATTTCTATGATGAATGTCATTGGGATTTTGATTGGCATTGCATTAAATCTGTATAGTGCTTTTGGTAGAATGGTCATTTTGACAATATTAGTTCTGCCTATCCAAGAACAGGGTAGATCTTTCCATCTTCTAAAGTCTTCCATAATTTATTTCTTTAGTGTTCTGTAGTTTTCATTGTAGAGGTCTTTCATGTCTTTGGTTAAGTTGATTCCCAAGTATTTTATTTTATTTTATTTTTGATGCTATTGTAAACAGGGTAGTTTTCCTCATTTCCCTTTCAGAGGATTTGTCACTGATATATAGAAATGCCTTAGATTTATGGGTGTTGATTTTGTATCCTGATACTTTGCTGAATTCATTTATGAGTACTAGAAGTTTTCTGGTGGAATTTTTTGGGTCTTCTAGGTATAAAATCATATCATCAGCAAATAATGATGATTTGAGTTCTACTTTACCTATCTGTATCCCTTTAATTTCTTTTGTCTGTCTTATTGCTCTGGCCAGCATTTCAATTACTATGTTGAATAGAAGTGGCGAAAGAGGGCATCCCTGTCTTGTTCCAGTTTTTAGAGGGAATGCTTTCAATTTTTCTCCATTTAGAATAATGTTGGCCTGGGGATTAGCATATATAGCTTTTACAATGTTGAGATATGTTCCAGTTATCCCTAGTTTTTCTAGTGTTTTGAGCATGAAGGGGTGCTGTATTTTGTCAAATGCTTTTTCTGCATCTATTGAGATAATCATATGGTTCTTATCTTTGAGTCTATTGACGTGGTGAATTACATTTATTGTTTTCCATATGTTGAACCATCCTTGCATCCCTGGAATGAACCCCACTTGATCATGATGTATTATATTTTTGATATGTTTCTGTATTCGTTTTGCTAGAATTTTATTGAGAATTTTTGCATCTATGTTCATTAAAGATATGGGTCTGAAGTTTTCTTTTTTGGATGTGTCTTTGCCTGGTTTGGGGATCAGGGTAATGTTGGCCTCATAGAATGAGTTTGGAAGTACTCCCTCTTTTTCTATTTCCTGAAATAAATTGAAGAGTATTGGTATCAGTTCTTCTTTGAAGGTCTTATAGAACTCAGCTGTGTATCCATCTAGTCTTGGGCTTTTCTTGGTTGGTAGGCTTCTGATGGCATCTTCTATTTCATCGCTTGAAATTGGTCTGTTCAAATTATGTATATCCTCCTGCTTAAGTTTGGGCACATCATACAACTCTAGAAATTTGTCGATGCCTTCGGTGTTTTGTATTTTGTTGGAGTACAGGTTTTCAAAATAATTTCGAATTATTTACTGTATTTCCATAGTGTTTGTTGTGATATTTTCTTTTTCATCACATATATTAGTAATTTGAGTTATCTCTCTCCTTCTCTTTGTTAGCCTGGACAAGGGTCTGTCAATTTTATTTATTTTTTCAAAGAACCAACTTTTTGTTTTGTCAATTTTTTCAATTGTTTCTTTGATTTCAATTTCATTAATTTCAGCTCTGATTTTAATTATTTCCTGTCTTCTACCACTTTTGGTGTTGGATTGTTCTTCTTTTTCTAGAGCTTTGAGATGTAATTTTAAGTCATTTATTTGTTGACTTTTTCTTCTTTTGAAGAATGAACTCAATGCAATGAACTTTCCTCTTAGAACTGCCTTCATAGTGTCCCAGAGATTTCGATATGTTGTGTCTGTGTTCTCATTCACCTCTAAGAGTTTTTTAATCTCCTCTTTGATGTCATCTGCAACCCATTGTTCATTCAGTAGCATATTATTTAGTCTCCAGGTTTTGGAGTAGCTTTTTTTTCTTATTTTATCATTGATTTCTAATTTCATTCCATTATGGTTGGATAGAATGCAGGGTAGAATTTCAACTTTTTTGTGTTTACTCAGAGTTGTTTTGTGGCCTAGTATATGGTCTATTTTAGAGAAGGTTCCATGTGCTGCTGAGAAGAAAGTGTATTCACTTGTTGCAGGATGAAATATTCTACATAGGTCAGTTAAGTCTAAGTTGTTTATTGTATTTTTGAGTTCTATAGTTT
The DNA here is from genome assembly GCA_025594165.1 of Tamias sibiricus. Taxonomy (NCBI): domain Eukaryota; kingdom Metazoa; phylum Chordata; class Mammalia; order Rodentia; family Sciuridae; genus Tamias; species Tamias sibiricus. Next base: position 100,213,219 of record CM046661.1, on the reverse strand, counting down.
CTTTGTTCAGCTTTTGTTTGGAAGGTCTATCCAGTGGCGCAAGGGGTGTGTTAAAGTCACCCAGAATTATTGTGTTGTGGTCAATTTGACTCTTAAACTTGAGGAGAGTTTGTTTGATGAACATGGATGCTCCATTGTTTGGGGCATATGTATTTATAATTGTTAAGTCTTGTTGGGGTATGGTTCCCTTGAGCAGTATATAGTGTCCTTCTTTATCCCTTTTGATTGACTTTAGCTTGAAGTCTACTTTATTTGATATGAGGATGGAAACCCCTGCTTGTTTCCTCTGTCCATATGAGTGGTAGGATTTTTCCCAAGCTTTTACCCTCAGCCTATGGATGTCTTTTCCTATGAGATGAGTCTCTTGGAGGCAGCATATTGTTGGGTATGTTTTTTTGATCCAATCTGCTAATCTATGTCTTTTGATTAGTGAGTTTAAGCCATTAACATTCAGAGTTATTGTTGAGATGTGTTTTGTATTCCCAGCCATTTTTATTTCTGGTATTTACCTTGACATGGTTTCTCTTCTGATTTTTTTTTTTCTTTAGTGTAATACCTCCCTCTGTTGATTTTCATCATTTTTTTTCTTTCCTCTTCATGGAATATTTTGCTGAGGATGTTCTGTAGTTATGGCTTTCTAATTGTAAATTCTCTTAACTTTAGTTTATCATGGAAAGTTTTTATTTCGTCCTCAAATCTAAAGCTTAATTTTGCTGGGTATAAAATTCTTGGTTGGCATCCACTTTCCTTCAGAGCTTGGAATATGTTGTTCCATGATCTCCTAGCTTTGAGTATCTGAATTGAAAAATCTGCTGTGATACGAATTGGTCTCCCCATATATGTGATCTGATTCCTCTCTTTTGCGGCCTTTAAAATTGTATCCTTGTTCTGTATGCTAGGCATTTTCATTATAATGTGTCTTGGTGTAGATCTGTTGTAATTTTGTACATTTGGTGTCCTAAAAGCCTCTTGTATTTGGTTTTCCAATTCATTCTTCATGCTTGGGAAATTTTCTGATATTATCTCATTAAAGAGGTTGTGCATTCCTTTGGTTTGAAACTCTGTGCCTTCCTCTATCCCAATTTTCTTAGATTTGGTCTTTAGATGCTGTCCCATACTTCTTGGATGTTCTGTTCATGGTTTCTTACTATCTTCATTGTTTGGTCAACTTTATTTTCAAGATTATATACTTTGTCTTCATTGTCTGAGGTTCTTTCTTCCAGTTGATCTAGTCTGTTGGTGATGCCTTCAATTGTGTTTTTTATTTGGTTAATTGTTTCCTTCATTTCAAGGATTTCTGACTGGTTTTTATTCAGAGTTTCGATCTCTTTTTTTGAAGTAATCTTTTGCTACCTGTATTTGCTCTCTTATATCTTTGTTGTAGTGGTCAATTTTTGCCTGTATTTGCTCATTTAGGTCATTCTTTGATTCACAGATCATTTTAATTATGAACCTTCTGAACTCCTTCTCTGACATTTCGTCAACTTCGCTGAGCATGGGTTCTGTTATTGTAGAATCCTGGTTTGTTTGGGGTATTTTCCTCCCCTGTTTTTTCATGATGTCTATTTGCTTTACTTTTTGCAGTGTAGATCTGAGTTATTACAGATTCTTCCCTATATTTTTTAATACCATTGCAAGTTGTCTGTGCCTCCACTTAGCACTGGACTATCAGAACCTGCCACTGACCCTCAAAGTATGCTACCTGAAGCTGGGTTCACACTGGTTGGCGCAGGCCAAACTGGTTGAGTCTGAGCTCCCGTGGTGGTCTGGGGCTAACCGCAATGGGGTGAAGGTCAGTGGGACTGCCCTGGGCCCGCCTGGGCTCAGGCTGAGTTGGCAGGTCTGTCCTTGCAGTCTCCTGCTCTGGGGTGGAGGCTGGTGGGACTGGATGGAGCCTGGGCCTGGCGGCACTCTGATGTAGGACCCCAGGACTGCCCTGGGCCCGCCTGCACTCTAAGCAGAGTTGGCGGGTCTGTCCTTGCTGTCTCTGCTCTGCGGCAGAGGTCAGTGGGACTGCTGTTTTTTAAGTATGTCTGATCTTTAAAAATTGTATTAACACCCACAACTATAAGTTCATTTTCTAGTAAGTTCTACATATATTTCTGATATTTTCACTTTACATATTTATCTATTTTTGGTGCACATGGGTTATGACTTTTAGTACATAATGTCATTATCCCATTTAGTTATTTTAACCTTAAATTTTACTTTATTTATTATTAATATTGCCATTTCTTCTTTCATTTTATTCATATTTTTCTGATATCATTTTTCCATTCTTTCATTTTCACCTATTATTACTTAGTTTTTAGCAGATTTCACCTAAAAACATGTGCTAACTTTTTAGCCCAACCTTCCAATTTCTGCCTTTTAAAAGAATAAATTATCTTGATTATTTTAAGTTTTCAACTATGTATTTGGTTTTACTTTTTTCTGTTCTCATAATATTGCTATGTATTTGATTTTGTGACTTTTAAAAAATTTTTCCCTTCCTAATTTGGAAGTTTATTCTGCTATTCTATTCTACTAGTGGTTACTTTATCATGCTTATTATTCTCAGATGACAGTGTTATTGATGATAAGTTCCCAGCAGAAGTGGGTACAAAATGTAGCAAGGAAAGAGGGAAGATATGGGATGTGAATGATCTCACCCAAGGGAGGAGATCCCTTCACAGACATGAGAAGCTTCTTTGCTGTACTCATGAAGGGGAGGGCTTTGTTTCTATCTCCCTCACACCTGGCTTCTCTGAAGGCCAGCCCACTCACCAGAAGTGACTGAAATAAGCAATTTCAGTGCATTCAGAGAGGACAACATTTCCAGATACAGGATGAAGTCAAGATCACTTCCCTAAAAAACCAGAGCACCCTTCACCAAACTCAGTCTTCAGGTAGTCCAAAGTCTACTCTTGCTACCCATTATAGGATCCAAAATTCAATTTGTGTCTCTTCATTGGGACTTTTCTTCTCTTTTTCCTTTCTCCTTCTTTCTTTGGTTCAGGTTTTATCAGTATTTGTCACATCTCAATCAGACCATCTAATCAGAGAAAAATATAATCTATTAAGGAAGCACCCCAAAATATTTGATCATTGTTATTGAGAAAATTATTTGTCTTAATACTTTCCATTTTCAATGACTATTGGACACTTAGCATGGACTCCCATCAGCAGGTGTGACTTTTCTTAGCATATTCTATACTTTTTGCCTTTTTCCAGCATCATCTTGGATATATAGTCTGTCACACATTCAACCCATATTTTTTTTATCCTTCTTTCTTTCAACTGTTATTTCTAATTCAAGTAGCTTTCTTTGTACTTTGCTCTGATATAAAAGCTTGTTAATGCATTTTCCCCCTTTCTACTCAATTTGGTACTCTTTATTAAAACAGACATATCAAGCATTGTATTCAAATTACATTGTTTTCCATAATTTTGAGTTCTTCATTTCCCCTTTCAATAACCCTGGTGTTGGTCTAAGTATGTCATTTTCCAGTACATATGCTAATTCTGTATGAAAAGTGAAAATAAAATTCCAACCTTCTTCAAAGGTACTTAAATGCTACACAAGCATAGAACATATGACAATTCCAAGAGCACCATTTTCTATAGACAAGGGGAATAAAGTGGGAGATATGGCTTTTGAAATTTCACCTAAAATTTTCTTCTAACTATTCATTTTCACCAGCATTGAATTCATTTTCAATCTTTTTTCTTAAATAGTCTTGGTTGTGTGCTCTAGTTTTCTTAAATAGATTTGGACAATTGTAGATGTAATTACTAAGAATTCTAAAATTGTGAGTGTATGTCAGTCTAGTCAACCCAATTAAGGATGCTAGAAAGCACTACCTATTCAACATGAAGAAATGTCAGCAGTGTTTAGGACTTTACCCAGAGTTCAAAGTAGAACAATTTCTTAGGACACATTATTCTTACATTGCTGTGTTCCAACAGAAGTGGCTCATAGAAAACACCAGCATATTTAGATTCTGCACAGCTGTGGATGATACCACCCACAGAGAGCTAGCCTTTGACCAGGTGTGAGACATTCCTCTTGCCATTCCCAAAGGGATTTATGCACTTCTGAAGGACCACACCCTTCCTGACCAGCCTGTTCTGTGGACTCTGGCTACATTCCTGCAGTGAAGGTCAGTTTCCCAGGAGCACCCTTCCTTTTTCGATGTCTGTAATCAAACACGCATTTTTTTCACCATCCTCCAAAAATAAGATACTGCCCCCTCCCTCCACACACCAAGGCATTCTTGCTTCCAACTCTCTCTTCACTAAGATAAGCCCTTGAGCATGTTTCTACTTCCCCACACTCCCCCAGTGACAAAGTATCTTTACAGATACTTTACTTCTGCCATCTCATCCAGCCACATCCCACTAACTCCTATGTCTTTGTAAAATAGCTAATATTTTAAATTCCAACCTTCTATTAGGTATTCCCTGGAGAATCTATTTCAAGTATTTTGACTTAATATTAGACTGACCCATTTGAAGTTGTTGATATTCAGTCATTTTTGATATACTAAATGGTGGCCTTAGATCAATTTAATGCAATGATGAGTTATTACTTTTCTTTTTCTTTTTTTAGCACCTTCTTATACACAGGCATCTCTATCATGAACCATTTGCCATTGGGTTTGAATCCCTTCTTGGAGAACTCTTCTCTAAAAGGGAATAATCAACATACAATAAGAGCCCAGTACTGTAGTGGTGGACAGGGACCCTAGTGTCAAATTACAGGGTTCAAACCCCAGCTAAGCCCAAATCTAAGTATATGATCTTACACAGCTCCTGAACTTTAGCAGAATGAGAAAAATAACAGAACCAATTAGAGTTGTGTTAATACCCTGGACTAGTAGTTGACACAGAGGAGGTACCATTGAACTATTTTAGATTCAGTTACACCAGCAAATTATCTTTCTTGGGACTGAGGTAATAGCTCAGTGGCAGAGCACTTGCCTTGCATGTGTGAGGCATTGGGTTCAATCCTAAGCACCACATAAAAAAATAAATAAAAGATATTGTAAAAAAAAAAAATTATCTTTCTTTTGCCCTACAGATAAAAATCATTGTTTTAAAAAATAATTTCTTTCAACCTCCTTCTATTTTACCTGATCTGTATGAGTAGATGTCTAGACCTTATTGGAGACTTTTAGGGACTCCTGTTTGATGGCCCCAGTCAGCAATCTTCTTCATCCTGAAGCTGGTGAGGAAATCTAGAGTATGCCTAAGAGGTAAATTCCATTTGCTACTCACACTCTAGGGAATTCAGGCCAAGAATTCAAGATAATTGTTTAACTTAAAGGAAATGGAAAATGCAAATAAGGGTCTCCTAAGAAATTCAATATTATTTAAAAGCAGAAAAGAGATAAAAATTTAATTAAATAAAGATTCTCTTTAGTCATTAAGCTGTAGAAAGTAGAAATTTCTCTGTGATATTTCCCTGCTGTTTTATTAGCACTGATGTCTTACTGAGGGGTATTAGGACAATAGCCTAAGTAAATATTTACACTATTTTGAGCAGAACTCTAAGTCAGCTTTTGGGAGAAAATACATGAAGTAAAAGAAGGAATGGAATTTAGGATTTTTAACTTGTCTCTGTCATAAATCTGTGAAGATTTGAGAATAAAAGTTATATTCAAGGACTGCTCAATTATGAAGTTAAGAATATTGGGCGTGCTAGAAACAGGGTGGGTGGTCCATAAAAGAAAACAAGAGAAAAAGAGATAAATGCCAGAGGAAAAAATACAACTGGGAAAGAGAAATAAAAGTTTGGAAAATATATATGCAATGAGTAAATTGGTGAATCCACCAAACACAAAGGGAGAGATTAAAATCAGTTTCCAGAAGAGATGTGGAAAAGCCAGCTGTGCTAGGAATCACACTTAAAATGGGAAGGGCATGGGAAAATAGCTCCTTTGGAATTTCTTCAGTATCATTTTAGCCAAAACTGTCCAGTTTCTTTCATATCTTTTAAAAGACTTTTGAAAACAATGACCAAGTTTCTGGCACCTTCAACTTTACCATTAATATTATATTATAGGCTTATGGACATACTGATGAAGAGAAAACCACAGTTCATTCATACAGAATCCCTAGAAGCTAGTGTTCAAGAATGGCTGCTATGGAATAATTGAGAAAGTTTAATCATGTTGAACTCAGCAATAATAAAGACATTTTTCTCTAGTGCAGTAATGGCAGTATTTCCAACAAGTTTAATTCATAGTTGCAGTGATATCTTTGTAGTTTAGAAGATCAGATTTTTAGGTAGGGAGTTTCATTTCTAGGTATGATAGACTTAAGACTCTACGGAAAAATTATTCCACAGAAAATATTTATAAAACTTAGATGTAGTGCATGAAACAATGCTAAAGACACTGGCAGTGAACACGAGAGAGATCTGGTGGAGAATCCATGCTCACTTGGAGGAGGAAAGTTGGAGAGCTCCTTAAGTAAATTCTCCTCTCTACAGCTTTCATCCTGGGCTAAGTGCAATTCAAGTGCACACACCAAAAATTTTAAAATAAGCAAATGAAAAATAAGACACAAAAGAAACATGTCCAGGGATACCACAAATATGAAACCACAAAACATTAATCAGAGTGTAAGTAAATCTTAAAAGCCAGAAAAGGCAGCTTCCTTAAGTTTGTCTGTCCACATTTTTTTATTCACCTTTAAACCTTGTTGGGCCGGGGGAGAAAGAAAGAGAGAAGAGAGAGAGAGAGAGAGAGAGAGAAAGCAAGCAAGAAAGAGAAACAAAACAAAACAGACTCAAAGCAGCCCAGTGAAAGACAAAAGTTCTGCCTGAGTTTGAAGATGCCACTCAAAACAAAGAACAAACAAACAAAAAACCCAAGATATTGATGTTAGAAAACTGCTGAAACATAGTTAACTTAGCTGGGAACACCGTGTTAGTGAAATAAAAGGGTTTATTGGGGTGCCACGTGGGCAAGGGTAGGGAAAGGAAGGGAAGGGAAGGGGGGTAGGGATGGGATGGGAATAGGGACAGGCAGGAACAAGGGGCAAGCGCGAACAGAGAGCAGGAACAAGGGGCGAGTTCAGTCCGGGGCTGGCTTAAATAGAGTAGGGGCCATAAAACCCCCTTGGAGTGAGTCCTTGTCCTATAGGCCAGCAGAGGTCAGGGGTGGGGTAGTGGACAAGGGACTTGCTGGTCAGGTTTTTGGTCACGCTGAGGATCCTGGGAGCTGTAGTTTTTCACAAGGCACCTGGGGAGGTGTGGCCTTCTGCCTGGGAGGTGCAGCCTCTGCCTAGAATCCAACAATTGAAGCCTGAGCCCAGGCAGGAAAATTACTTACCTAAAAAAAGCCCACAACACTCATTAAAGAATAATAACAGAATCCTGAATCCCCACAAATTAGAGTTCCTAATGTCTAGGGTGCACTCTAAGGTTACTCCAATTGAATCCCCCGCAAAAAAAATATAAAACACACATTCTCAAGCAAAAAAGAAAACTTCATTGAGAGTGAGTTTAACATATATTATGTTGGATTCCGGGAAGGGAGGCTTCGCCTCCCAGGTAGAAGGCCACACCTCCCAGGTACTTTGTGAAAAAACTACATTTCCCAGGTGCCTCAGCCTTGCCAGCAAACCTGGCTAGCAGGTGCCCTGGCCACCACCTCCTGATCTCTGGCAGCCTATAGAGCACGGACACGCTCCAGGGGCTCTCCAACCACCAGTTCGCTATTTAAGCCTGCCCCAGACTGAAACCTCTCTCTGTTCGCGCCTGTCTCTGTTCCTGTTCTCCCTTTTCCCTTGCCCCTTACCTTCCCTGTCCCCCACGCCATTTTTGTCCCCTACCACGTCACGTGGCACCCCAATAAACCATCCCTTTTTCAGCCCGACGTTCCTGGGTAACTTCTTGTCCTAACAGATTATGTATCAGAAAAAATTTTAGCATGAAAATATCCTCATCTTCAATAAAGTAACAACAAAAACTTATATTTTCAGTGAATAAAAATCGCAGAGAAATGTCCAATTAATCAGAGGAATGGAAATTATAAGATCAAAGTGAGAACTCTAGAACAGAGAAATAAACTTTATGAAGCAAAGAAGACCTAAACGAATGGAGAGATTTTTCCACAAACTGGAAGAGTATTATCATGGAAGACTCAATTTTGTTAACATGGTGGTCCTCTTCAAACTGATCTATAGGGCTGGGGTTAGGGCTCAGTGGTAGAATGCTTGCCTAGGACAGGTGAAGCCCTGGATTCAATCCTCAGCACCACATACAAACAAATAAACAAAATAAATGTTAAATTCTTTAAAACAAAAAACACAAAAAAAACTGATCTATAGATTTGATGTAATCATAGTCAAAATACTGACAGTTATCTTTTTTTTTTTTTTTTTTTAAACTGGGGATTGAATCTAGGGGCACTTTACCTCTGATATACTTCCCCAGAGCTTTTTTATTTTTTATTTTGATACAGGGTCTCACTAAGTGGTGGACGTTGGCCTCAAACTTGCTATGCTCCTGCCCCAGCCTCTCGAGTAGCTGGGATTACATGTGCACCCCTGTATTCAGCTTTTTGCAGAAAATGATAAGCCAATTTAAAACTTTAGGCAGAAATCCAAAGGACCCAGAATTATCTTGGTAAGAGGAATTATACATACTGTCTACTGAGGAGGGGGTATATAATTTTTAGCAGGGACAGTATAGTTCCATCCTATTTTCCCAGAAACTCAGCTATCTAGAAAAAGTGAATAACATGTAAGAAAACATCTTTATGGACAAAGGAAATGGCTGTACAATGTTCCTGCTGTAAGTTATGAAAGATGAGAAGCCACTCTCACATAATCAGTCCAGAGCGTGTTGATGTAATAAGATAGTTCTAGGTGTGTGTGTGTGTGTGTGTGTGTGTGTGCACGTGCACGCATACACATTTGTACATGTGCACAGATATATTTGATTCATTTATAACAGGCTCCTCAAAAAGGAGGTTTCAGGGTCTACTATGGCTTGGAAATAATTTATACCTAACAATCCCCCTGGAGAGTCACTATCCCTATTTACCTGAGGCAAGACTCTGAGATTTACTGCAGGTCCAAACTTCCTTAATGCTTTTCAGCATACAGGCTGAAACTTGGGCTAATAATGTGGGTAATATATAAAGTAAAGATGGTTCATTTAAAAGTCCCAGTCAGCTAATATCTACTGATAGCTTCCTTCAGTCTTTTCTATGAGGCAGAAAACAGCAAATTAGAGGCAGTGGAACAGTAGCTGCATGTAAGTATTTTTTTAATCAACCATTTTGTTACTGAAATAACATTTTAAAATACTGTGTATATTTTAAAAAGAGAAGATATAGTGTAACAGTTAAGAACAGGGAGACTAAAAGGACTACAGGTAATCTTCAAAAGAGTGTGGAGAAAAATCCCAAAGTGACTTAATTATATCATTCCAAGATTCCTTAGGATCTTGAGCTTTTTTAAAACATTCAGGAGAAAAACATTTAGTTATTCTTATCTACTTAAATTGGTTTTCTCTTTAATTTCTTAATCTATAGGAAGGTTGTAAAGATCAATGAAATAATATAAAGTTTGGAAGAAGGTCAAAATGATTGAATCACTTGTACCCTGAATGGCCAACCTGAGTACTAAAGAGTAAGACTTTGCATTGGAAGTGAGTAACTTAGCAGGGAAAAAGGTAATATTAAAATTTAATGTATACAGTATGTTGAGGAACACTGGCTTTTATTTCCCAAGGCCATTGTCTAGAACAGCAGTAGACTATTGAAAGTATATTGAGTTTAATTGATCAACCTGCTTTTTATGATATTATTGAAATCTGGTTAATGACCACATAAAGTTCAATCGGATCCTCCTCAGCCTATATTTTCCCAATTGCATCAAACCTCAGAGTCCCTAAGATAATTTTCTAGCATTTTTCTTCTAACAGTGTTACATTGTTCTTGAGTAGGCCAACTATTTCACCATTTCTCAGGTACTAGGCCAGGACTACCTATATCAGAAACATCTGGAGTATTGTTGAAATGCACACTTCAAAGTGTCTCCAAAGACTCTGGCAGGAAATCTGAATTTCAACAGGCACCCCAGATGATATTTACACTCACTGGTTTGAGAACCACTGAACTACTGAAAAATGCTGAAGGTGCAACTACACAGTTATCACTGAGCTTCACTTATCCAGAAAAGCAAAGGAGAGGCCATCCTGCCCTCATCCTAGCACAGGCTTCCTGGCTTTTGCGAGTCAGGCTAACAGAGACTTAAAACTCCGGATCAGCGTTAAAGCAGAGTTGGCAGCTTTTCTGCATAATGCCCACATGAATAAGAAACTCCAGACAAACAACAAATAACTGTTTAGCATATGGATATCTCAAATATTCCACAGGATGTATAGTATACAATTATTTATTGTTGGTCTGAAATTAAAAATAGCTGGGTATCCTGTACCCTTATTTGCTATATTTAGCAAACTTATTTTAGAATCTAATAGGTCTAGGTTTAGATCTGCCATTTATTAGTTCAGTGACCTTGGAAAATTTTTTTGCTTCTTTAAACTTCTATTTCCTGAACCATGAGATGTAGCAAGAGTAACAATAAAAATCAAACAATAGCAAATGCTCACACAAACCTGCCTCGTTGGGTTGTCAGGAAAATCATACTATATTCATTCTATAATGCAATCTCTCTACACATAGTGCCTGGTATATGTTAAAAGCTCAGTAAAATGTAGTTTTTTTATTGTTATTGACATTGTTAATAATATCTTGATGTCAAAAGAAGCTAGAAACCTGGTTAACAAATACATCAGGTCGAAATTGACAACGTATAATTTTTTTGACTTAGCACATTAATGGGACATATACAGCAGCTAATTCAACACTTCACTCTCTGTCTATCCATTTTCTTCTTTTGTTTGGGTTTTTACCATGTTGTTTGTAATTTAGGAACAAACAGGGCATGCGAGTCTTTGGACTTTTTTTCATTCAAAACTCCCTCTTGTGGTTGTAAATTTTATAATGATTTAGGACATTTTAAGTACTTTGTTCTTTATTTTTAAAAAGTGTGATACTGAGATAAGCTTGTCATATTTTTTAATGTCAGGCAGCATTTCAATAATTAAAAATAATATCGTCAATATTTTTCATTCCGACATTCATTCACATTAACAGTATCACTGAGTAGGCATATTTTTAAGCCTCTTCTTTTCCTGCTTAAAGCAATAATTTTGTTGAACTCTTTTTTCTAAATTGTTCTGATGAATAGTGGCAGTTGTTCAGAATCCACATATCTTACCACATAAGGAATGCATATGTCATGCAGTATTCTCTGTCAAACTATTGGTTCATTATTGAGGAAATTTCTTGCAAAGTAATCACATTACTGGAAAAATAGGCAGACGTGGAGTTTAATTTTGCAGTTTTGCAACATGACATACTTTTGAAGAGCTTTTATAATTCTATGCAATATTTTTTGGGGGATGTTTGGTTATTTACAATTCATGTATTCTTTTTTAGAATGCATAAGCACATCTCAGGTTCTCACTTATTTCGATACTTCTGAGTACAGCCATGTAGATAATTCAAAATGAGTATCTATAAATCTCAGATGTACATTTTGAAAGAAAGCGTTGCAGAACTAAATGTAAAATACATGAAAAATACTTTTCATTGCTTTCCATTATCCTACTTTTAGATTTCTCCCCATGTGTAATGGTACAAATATGAAATTCTGAAAATCATATTAAAGAAATGTTGCATATATGTATTAAAGAGATTTTATAATTCTTGAAACCTATAAGACCTTAGCCAGTTATTTCTACTTTTAGACATAGGATGGAATATTTTATTTCCAGGGAATTCTATTTTGTAATCCTCTCTTTTCATCACATGATTTTAATAATGGCTAAGTTACCAGAGTCAAGGTTAAAAGAACAGACTTTTCTTAGTTGTCTTCTTTGGGTCTTGAACATTGTTAAGTCACCCATGATTCTCAATATGATTTATTGGGTTGACAACAAAACAAAACAAAACACTTCTTCAAAGTCCAAACTTAGGTAAATAAAGTATAGCATTTCAGTCTTATTATGGATATCACTCTGTGTTAGATTCTTTTAAACAAATCCTTTAAAGGAGTTGTTTTAGGATTTTCATCAAAACAAGAGTACCTTCTAACAAAGTGGGCAGTTACTTTGAAGGTCTGTTCTGAACTTTTAAAGAAATGTTCTTCAAGGAAAGACCTGAGGAGAGGGGAAAGGAGAGGCTATGTGAAAATCTTGGCAGATAAAGTGTGAAAAATGAATATTAAACATAACTTCCATTACAAATATTTTTACTTGAATGAATTCTGATTATAAATAAATTGTTTTATCCAGATTGTGCATAATGTGAATAACTTCTTAATTGGACTAGGCTTAAATAGAATAAAAATAAATAAAGGAATTAGCGACATTCCTGTCAGTCTTTTTCTTGCGGTACTTCTCAAAATTCTGGATCATCAAAGCCATGCAACAAATTTCAAGGCTCTCTCTAGAAATCTCTGTGACCTTTGTGTCAGATTGGTAATATTTTATTCCGTGATTTTGGTATTTGATGGGGAAAAACAACTTTCTGAGAAGTATTTCTTCATTGAAATATACTAGAGAAATAGCAACATTATTGAAATATAAACTTTTTTTCATACAAAAGAAAAAAGATTGCTAGTCTCTCCACTCAGGAAGGGAGTTGAATAGTGGAGATAGCATTAGTGTTCTTCATAAAACATTCTTCTCTAGTGTTATTAGCTTTTAATATGATTGCAATTCTGATCATGACAAACAAGCCGAAAGAACTACTTATGCCCTTTAATTTTATAAAAGACAGTACTATATGACCTTGGGAAAATATCTGACAATATCTTTATGAATAAATAAGGTGGTTTCATTTTGTACAATAAAGTTTATTTTACAAGGCCATAGTTTGATAGGCCCATATTGGTTTTGTTTATCCTGGCTCAGGGGAAGGGCTCTGTGCTCTGTTTCTGATAAATTTCTCCTTGTTTTCAGTTATGACAGATATTCCTTTGAATATAGTATATGAAAATATTCTAGCACCAAACCAAGAATATCTAACCTTATTTATATCTGTATTCTGTCCTTAAACACAAACAGCTGTGCATACATACATCTGTCTCACGTCTGACCAAGTACTGCTGTCCAGGACTTCATATACACAAATAAATGTTCCCCCTTTTATGGGAAATTGTGGCTGGCACAGCAGGAGTTTTGAAACCCACATGCATTTTTCAAATCTTACTTGCACAAACAAAAAGAGGAAAAATACAGACAAACCAAGTTTGGAATTGCTGACTTTTAAAGTTGATACATAATGACTGAAAGAATCCCTATTTCACCAAAAAAGAAAAAAAAAGAAAAGAAAAAAAATAGATGTTTTAAAAATTATAAGAGTGACAAATCTTCTGGAGCCCTGGGAAAGGAAAAGTAATTATAAAGTCTTCATTAGGCAGTTCTCTGAGTGATCCCAGGAAAACAACTTACTATGTGATAATTAGTGAGATCCGATGAGGAAAATGTTTGACATATTTTTTGGTTTTATTATTAAATACTTTGAGAAGTCACAGGTTAATCAGATTCAAGAAGTTCCCCATTCTAATGAATTAGGAGATATGTTTATCTTTATTTCATTGATTATGCTAGAATGTGTTATACATTTTTCTTTAATGAATATGAACTACTTTTATAATCAGTAAAAATACTTATTAAAAACTAATTTCTCATACTTTCCTTTAAGTGGCCACATGCTTGGAAACAGGGAATAATTGGATACAAACAAAATCCACTAACCCCAAACCCAACTCTCCTGGCTACAAAGACATTGACATCAGGGTGAACAAGGGTTTTCTTCTAAAATAGATTAAAAACTACACTAGGGAAGACAAGGTCCCTTTCCTAAGTTGACTTGGCAATTTCTAGTCTATATGATGCAAAGGGAAGCTAGCCAGTTGAGCTGAACAGTTACTCTGGAGGAAACAGATAATTCAGAGAAGAAAACAGAATCAGTATGTGCGCATGTGTATGTGTGCTACTTCCTATTACAGTATATGGATCCTGAAAGAGGGAGGATCTTTCTTCCCTAAGGATTTCAAGCCACAACTCAGCAGACGTTGAGCAGCCAATGCTATAGTTTCAGTGAAGCAAGATACCACTCTGGATATCCTCCTTACCTTTGTACAAATTATATTATCTGAAATGCATTTCAAATCAGAAATGTTTATTATATAAAATAAGTATAAATACAGACTTGAAGTTGTCTCCATGTGACTTTAGGCAAGCTGCTTAAACTCTGTGCAATAGCTTCCTCCTCTTTAAACAGCTATAGTAAGGATGCACGTCCCTGAGGGGTAAAGATTGAATGAGTTAATATATTTAAAGGACTTACAGATGAAAGTCTTGTGCATGGTATTCACTATGTAAGTATTTGATTTTATAATTACTATTATGAAGGGAAAAAGTTGATGTAAATATTAGGGAATGTGTTGAAAAGTTGGCAATACAGGGCTGGGATTGTAGCTCAGCGGTGGAGCACTCACCTAGCACATGTACTGCCCAGGTTCGATCCTCAGCACCACCTAAGAATAAAGGCATTGTATACAACTAAAATAAATAAATATTTCAAAAAAAAGTTGGCAATACAAACAACAAGAAAAAATGTTCATTTATGTGACATTTTTAAAGTATTTATACAGGTGTCATGAGATCAAAGTGAGGCAAAAAAACAAACGTGCTGCTCTTCCTTCTAAGGAACAGCCCAAACAGGAAGATGTAAATAGAGAAGACCTGTAGAATCCCAATAACGTTCAAATCAGAAGAGTTGCGACTGCATATGCAGAGAGGCCACATGCAGTTAAAGCTCAGGTCATTAGACTTAGCATTATTCCATATTCTAATAAATGTTAATTTATTCTTTTACTCATTCACCCTGTCATTCAACAGATAAGTATTGAATCTCTGTATTGAGTGCTCTGTGTGTTAGGCCTTGTGCCTAACTGAGCTTTTTGCACGGAGCTTAGTTTAATGAGAAAGTTAGACATTAAAGACAAGCTCATTTAAATACACATAGTATGTGTCTCCAAGGAAAAAATTAGGGCACAATAATTGAGTAAAAACAATGAATGTTAGTGTGTGGAAAGATAAAATAATGGGACAGAATGGAATAAAAAAACAGACTCATACATTTTTGGAAACTTACTATTTGTCAAAAATAGCTTCATAAATGCGTAGGGAAAGAGAGACTGTCCAGTAAGATTTATCACTATCCAGACTGAAAAAATTTAATTCAAACTGCCACCATAGACAAAATAAATTCTGCGATGTTAATGGACAAAGTATAAAAAAGCAAAACTTCAAAATTACAAATAGGATAAATAGGAAGCCTACATGGAAACACCACATTATTCTCCTATAAATAGAATATATACAATTAATATTTTTCAAAAACAAATAGGAAAATAGAAAAGAATATATTTATTTAAGACTTTTAAGTATATATTTATTCTCTTTAAATAGGGAAGAATTCCTTAAGGTACAAGGATCACAAACCATTACAAAATCAAAACAAATGACTGTATAAAAACAAATTTTCAGTAAAATATATAGATTTGAAGAATATTTATAGTACACGGAAAGAAACTATATCCTGAAAATATAAAAAGCCTTATAAATATATAAATATAAAGAGCCTTATAAATATATAACAAAATGAAAAAACACAATAGAGAAATGAGTAAAGGGCATGAATAGGCAATTCAGGAAAATACAGAGTTGAAGCCCCCTCTGATCATCTCATAGAGAAAATCAGCTTGCACCCCTGCTGGTTATCTTTGCTGATATATGAGTGAAAAGATCTTCCGACTCACTGAAATTAGGGCCCTACAGCCAAGAGCCACTAGGAAGGTTCATATAACAATTTGGGTTGCTTGCTTTCTGTGTTGAAGATGGACGCTCACTGTGGCACACTGTGAGGCATCTCTGCTGTGGATGGTACCAGGTTATATGGGGAGAGGCTTAGGAAGTTTGAATTTGCTCTGAATTGAATACTGTAGAGAAGTGGGGTAATTGTATAATTGGGTATTTTTATTAAATCTTACCTAAAAGGAGAGAAGCCTAGGGCAAATCTAATGCTATAATTGCTAAAGAAGCAGTAGCACCCTTATTAGCCAGGAAAGAGGAGGGTTTAGTCATTTTTATTGTTTAAACAATGTTCACATTTTTGTTTATATTCAAACATGATTACACAGAACTCCTACTTTTTGTCCTGACGTATTATAGTCTCAGATGGCCTTTTTTGATGTTGATGTTGTGTAAAATTGTTTATGTTCCATTTGAGAGCACCAAAACCTAACTATTTATCATAGGAAAAAAGTTGGAAACAACTTAAATTAAATGCCCATCAGAGGAGAAAATGGATATAAAACAATATATAACTTAAAAATACTAACTAGAATCAGAAATACGGCATATAATTATTTTTAAATGTACAATTATATAAATTTTTAGAAACATAAAACATTGCTAACGCATGATGAAAATGTGTTCTATTTTAAACATATATTCATATATAAATATTGTGATAAAGTATAAAATTATTTATAGTGTAATAAGTACAAATTTAAGATAGTGGTTACATCTGAGTTGAAGAAGGGGTACACTGTGGGTTTCAAAAATTTGAAAGACTTCTCTTAAAAAAGACTTTAGCTGGCATGGTGGCAGTGGCACACGCCTGTAATCTTAGTGGCTCTGGAGGCTGAGATAGAAGGATTGCAAGTTCAAAGCCAGCCTCAGCAACGGCAATGAGCTAAGCAACTCAGTGAGACCCTGTCTCTAAATAAATACAAAATAGGGGTGGGGGATGTGGCTCAATGGTCAAGTGTCCTGGAGTTCAATTCCTGGTACTTAAAAAAAAAAAAAAAAAGGCTCTTAAAAATTATGGCAAAAAGGCCAACATTTGATAAAATTGGGTTATGTGTAAAAGAGTGCTATTTTTAAACTTGATGCTTTATTTCTTTCAAAAATATAGAGATTTAAATCATAGAAACTTGCAAACCAAAACCTTTTGGAATTTTCTGCCTCATCATCTGCTTCCCTGGAGAAAATCTGCCACCATTCCCTACAATGAAAAATAATATCCTATATAACTTATGCCAACATCAAAGGTAAACTTTAGATAGAGTTTAAATAGCATGAGTTTGTTCCTATCCTTGAAGTTCTTGAAGGAGGAAAAGGAGAGGATCCTGAAGTCTAAAAAAGCTAACTTCCAGAAATCCTAGTTGAGTTATGCAAGCCTTTTAGAATGACAACTAACACATCCTGCTTATCTTATTATCTTATTAGCCATGCATGGTTAATAATTTAAATGTGGTTTAGGATACTTGTATGAGTGAATTTGAATTATCAGATTAAGACAGGGGTTGGAATGTTAGCAATTCATCTGTTTGGATCCATCTTCTTTATTATTTCCTCTGATTGTAATCTATCAAAGTACATTCTCAGGAAGTTAGAAAAACCAGGAAAATTCACTGTAATAGCAGAAATGGTATTTTCTGTATACTTATAATAAGCCTCACTTTATAAAAATGCAGCTTCTCAAAACAACATCTTTTTTTGTGTGTATGTGGGGCAGGAGGTGGGGTGGGAACATATGAGGATTGAACCCAGGGGCACTTTACCACTGAGCTACCCTCAGCCCTTATTTATTTATTATTATTTATTTATTTTTAAATTTTTAGATGGGGTCCCACTAAGTTGCTTATGGCCTTGCTGATTTGCAAGGGATCTTCCTGTCTCAGCCTCCCCAGTTGCTGGGATTATAGGTATGTGCTACCATGTCATCAGCTGGCCAGGCCGGCAAGATGAACTGGGTTCAAAGGAGCTGGCTGTATCAATAACTAAGAAAATGGCAAAGAAACATGAGTTTCTAAGAAGGAGGGCAGGATGGCTTGGTGACCCCAAGGGTCAGTTCCACGCTGGGCAGCGCTGGAAAGAGAAAGAGAGTGAACACACCCAAAACCCCCCTATTTATTGGGGAGAAGACATTTGATAGAATATTCCACCCAAATAAGGCAAGGGGTAGGGTTTCAAAGGGTGGAGTCTTGCTTGGTGATGTCTTGTGGTCAGCAGATTGACTGACATCTTGACAAGTCACACACATCTCAGGTGCTATGTGGGATCACAGGCTGAGTGAGAGGAAAGGGACATTTGCGTTGTACAGCCCAGTCAGTGTGCAATGCCAGACCAGTCCCCTCATATGCTCAAATACTCATAGCTCATACACACAGCCCATGGATGGCTCACAGCACTACCATGCCTAGGAAAACAGCACCTTTAATTTGTGAACTGTTTTAATTGGAAAATTTTTAAAACTGATTTCCTTCAATGGCATGTTTTGTTTAAAAAAATGGAATAAGCTTACAATTTCATCTGAGCCCTAATAGTTCGTGATCATCATTTATTTCTTGTTTCTTTTTAAAATTAAAGCTGCTGCATTCTTTGAGTCTACTTAGTAGACTGAATTTTTTTTTTTTTTAATACTGCTGAGTATTACTTCACTGTCAAAGAAAACTGAAAATTACCAGGAGTTCATTTCTATACTTCACTCAGATAACATGACAGGTTCAGGCCAGATATTTATAAAATTTTCTAGACAACTTTACTAAGTATAATTCAATATTTAAAAAAAATTCATTGATTTTTATTTTCATGAAAACTGGAAAAAGTAATGGTATAAAGTTTAAATTTCTGCAGAAATACATAGCACATCTGTTATGATTAATTTAAAATTTACAAGAGCAGCTGATTTCAAAAGATACTTTCAAAAAACCAAAAGGACATTAAAAAGTGTTAAAGGAAAATTTTTCATGATGCTTATTAAAGATGGTAAAGAAGTCTTCACTCAAGAGGGAGTACCGTAATGGAAGTTTCACAATGGGGTAGTGAAATCAGGCTCAATTCTGAATATGATGAGGACAGGAGATTTATAGCCAAGGAGCAGGGTAGGAGTGAGTACTCAGGAAATTAGGAGGAATAAAGCTATGGAGATTGGATTCCCGCAGACCTACTTGACAAGATCCTTGCTGGAGGCAGGCAGGGTGACAAGATATTAAGGGTGAGGACATCCCATAAACTGATACAGCAGGATTCTTGCTAAAACCAGACTAAACAGTCCATGATCACAGCCCAAGCCCAAGCCTAGCCAAAAAGAGAACTAAGAGGAGGGAGTCTGATTCACGTTTGGTCCAGGAGAGAATGTGAAAAGTTAGCATATGTGTGACACGCAGACCTTGGGAAGAGACCATTCCCGGACTTGGAACACTTGGGATGGAATAAGATAAAATATAAAGGTCTAAACTTCATAGTGTGGCCTACACAATTCTTTATTATTTGACTATCATGCAGGACTTTACTCATTAGCCAACAGCTCCAAGAACTGAAAAGGTATAAAAGCAGTACCCACCAAGGACAGTATTTTATGGTAGTCAGTCTTCACCTGTCTCTAGGGAAAACTTTTTAAACATCAAGATGATGCTCCATTGTGAACCTGTAATGGTGAAACACTGACAGAGGGGAAATAGCATGTGACTCCACACTTCAGCCTTCCCAGGGGTAAATAGCCATTGTTCCCTTTTTGCTTTGTAACTTTAGTCACCAGTAGTTATCATACCAAGCTCAAGATCACATGGTCATGGGCAGGATATGTCAGTTCTCCTGCACCATAGCAACCAGGGAGGAAAGCCAGTGTTGCTCAATATGAGGTATCACACTATCTGCTGAACATTGGACCCCAACCACACTGATGGAGCAAGGGTGTATCTATCAAAGAGGAGCCTTTGAAACCCACAGATTAGGTGTAAGTATGAACAATATTAAAATAATTTATTTACATATCACATTGATTTATTCTATAAACATATTGGCTGGGAGTGGTTCAAGCTGAGGACTCTGGGTTCAGAGTAAAGTCAGATTTAGAATCCAGTTTTTCCAAATATTACCCATGCGACTTTGGGCAAGTTACTTTACTGGGGATAATAGGATTTTCTCATATATACCATACTGACAATTAGATGAAATAAATTTTTAGTGCATTGGTCTTAGCATAGAAAGAGATAAAAATAATTAACTATGGTTGTTACTATTTGTTCTTATATCTGTGCAGTCTATTCCACTACATATTACCTAATTTATATTTAACAAATATTACTGGATTTACTCCAAAAGTTCTCAATTGTCTTTTAAGATTTTAGATAATTCTAGAGAGAGACTTTTCCCATTTTGTAATTCAGAGTGCTGTTGCTCATGAAATCACAGTTTGGACATAAAAAAAGAAGGCTGACAAAAATAGCTACCCAATCTCCTCCAGCAATCCACTGGTTGGCTTAGGATGAATGTACAGTAGTAGCATCTGAATATGTCTCTATCCTACAATTCAACTAAATTAAAAGGCCAGAGGATAACATTTGTCATGCTTTGTGTTGCAAAGTCTGGTTCACAATTATAACTTTTTCAAAAAATTTGTAAAGGCCCTAAGGATGCATTCAATCATTTTGAGAAAATGTTATGAAGTCTTCATTTGGAATGTTTCTTAAGATAAGCAATCTTGGTCAGAGCCCACAAGGGGAAAATGGGCCATGACCAAATGGGCTTCAAGACACAAGCATATGGAGCACTTGATAATAGAATTGTTAATATTCATATCCATTCTAGGCCTCCAGACTGTTGTACTCCAGCTGCAGAGCATAGTGAAATACAAATCAGGGCCAATCCTGGATTATACCAAGAATAGCAAGTCCTAAATCTAGTCTGAAACATCAGAAGTGCCAAGCAATGCCACTTTTCTGATATGACAGAAGGATCCAAGAGCCAGATAGAATAAATGTTGTCTCTAATCAGAAGTATGAGTAAGAGCCAAGGCCAAGAATGGCAATTTGGGAAGGAAACATAGATGGTCCAACACACTTCCAGCTGGCAGACACATGTCATTTGGAGCTCCTTTTAGAGAATGGAGCCTGGATTGTGAATGTTTAACTAGAAGCCTCTATTTCCAACTCAAGGATTATTAGTCTGCAGGCTAGGAGAACTCAGTGATTGCTAAGAATGGCTGGTATTCGATGAAAAGAAGTAAATAAGTAAGATGGCTAATGTGGACTCAGGAGCCACAGGATGTGGATTTAAATCCTGTTCTGCAGGTTGCTAGCTGTGTGACTGAAAACAGCCACTTAATTTTTCTGTGCCTCCATTTTCTTAGCTGTATAAATGGATATAATGGTGATACCTAAATCACAGAGCTGTCATGAAGATAAAACAAGTTCTCTATAACAGCATAGAATGTATTGTTTGGTACATAGTAAGCACATAATATTAGTGGTATAATTATTAGTGTCCAAGAAACTTAGAAAGTGCCACCATGCTTGACGCCTGATAGGACTCAAAAATTTTAAGTCAATATTTACCTAGAAGGTCTAAAATCCAGAAGTGGAGGCTGATGAGTTTCTTAGAGTGTTTCCATATTTATCTGGCTTTTATCCCAACTCATGGGCAATTATAAAGGTATATTCTCCTCTAAATATTAAGTCAAATATCCAAACAAACATATTTAAACCACTCATTAATATTCCCAATAGACTAAGCCAATTATATCAGTTTATTTGGGGCCCTCTTTTTTTTTTTTTTTTTTTTTTTTAATTTTCATGCTCTAACATCTTTAGGTTCATAATTACCAGAACTTTGACATTATTCTGGGCCTGTCAGTAGGTATAAAATTGTGTTCAGGTCAGAAAAAGCTTATTAGAATTTTAAACCTTTCACAAGTCTTCCACATGGAGCTTTGTTTATAAAGGATGACATTTATGAGGAATTGAAGTTGTTTTAACAGAAGGTTTCAGTTCTTGCCTTATTTCCTCTCTCTTCCCTATCTCTTTATTGTTGAATCTGCTCATGGGCTCTTTAACAGGCTTTGGCCTGTTCAGTTGTTGAGCCAAGTCTGACTGGGACAGGAAGTAAAGTTGGCCAAGTCTTCTGAGGGGGCTTTAAATTGAATCATGCTGGTAGGTCCAACCTAGTGTACTGGGGCCAGAGGGAGCCCCCAGGAGTCTGTGCAACCACATCACCTCCTCCCTCCCACTCCTGCTGGGTTAGTACAGGCCTCCGTTTCTTATTCTACTCCATAGAAAGCTTTGTGAGAGTAATAGAAGTCTTCTAATTTCTGCCAGTATGTTCATGTTAATGAATCTATTGCTGTAATACACTCTACTTGATGATAAAATGAGTGTGTGTGTGTGTGTGTGTGTGTGTGTGTGTGTTAGGGCAAGGGCCTTGAAAGACAAATGGCTGAAGAAAATTCGAGGATGTGGTTAGATTTAGAACAAGCTTATTTGAGCATACACATAACTTCTCATGTGTGGGATGATATAAAGGCTCCAAGACTGGCATAACAAAAATTCAATTTCATGTGAACCTGTTTTTCTTCCTGGATAACTGATGATTTGATATGATGTACTATTTCCTGAAACCTTTCTGAGCATTCACTGCTAATGTACACTCAAGAAATTACACACCTTTATTTGCTTATCTATTGAGCATATTTTCTGTGCCAGAAATCAGAGAATTGAGAGTGAGTGAAGTTAACCCACCTTACAGAACCAGAATGATGGAGAAAGTTATTTAAATAAAGAGTGTGAGTGCACCCGTTATTGGAGGATGAATAAGAGAAGCACATTCTTTATTTCAATGGATACATATTGAGCACTTCAGAATTGGGAATACAGTCATGAAGAAAAAAATCTAAAACCTCTGACCTCATAACACTTATATTCTAGAGATCAGAACAGAAAAGCATTAATAATAATTAGCCTAAGGATTTTAGATGATGCTATGGAGAAAAGACAAATAAAAAAGGACAGGAATTCATACAGGGGTGGATACAACTGAGATAGGCTAGCCAGGGAAGGATTTACTGAGGAAAATTTGAATAACTACCTGAGGGAAGAGGAGTAAGCTCAGGCCTGATTGACAGAAAAGGACTTCACACAGAGGGTCACCTGAAGAAGGCCTGGCATTTTAGAAGAATAGCTAGGAGACCAGAGTGTCTGAAGCAGAGATCCAGAAAAAGGGGTACCAGGAGAAGAGGACAGAGTGGAAGGGAATGGGGAGACCACACTGTGAAAAGTTCTTTTGACATTGTAAGGAATCCACCTTTTGCTAGACATGAGATGGAAAGATGTTGGGATTAACATCATTTGATATATCCATACAGGGTCACTTCTGTGTTGAGAAGGATCTCAAGGACAAGCCTGCCAATGCACTGCTTAAATACCTATTGTACATTGGGGGCTGTGATGGTAACCCAGCCCTCTGAAACTGGCCAGCTTGTCATGGAAAGAAACTTGAACTGATTTTTCAAAATAATGTGAATATTTGATGAAAACATCGATTGTTGGCCATTGTGAGGTTCATATTCTTCATTCTAGCAGTCATTTCTGATTTTGTTTTAAGGCTCCAATTCTTTTACGCTAGTTGACCAGGAGGCTTGATGGGCTCTAGGATTCAGTTAAGAAATAGAGCTGTAACCTAGGCCTGAACCAATGAGCAAATTTCATCCCTCTAGGACAGTTCCAAGGATGAGCATGTGACTCAAACCAATCAATGAAATTCCAGACTTAGTGGGTCTTGTGCCTTGGAAATACTCTTGTGAGATGGACACAATGGATCTGGTTTTGCTGTGACCATCTTGTGTTGACATAGGGACCAAAGATGAAATTTATCAGCTTGATGTTTGCATACATTTTTTCTTTGCTCAAATTCAGGGGGGAAACATACATAGGCTTTTATTTTTATGTTAATTTAAAAATATTTTCTTATAGTGTTGAGTTGAACAATTGAAACTAAAAAATAGTTTCTCATGCTCAGATGCCATTGTGTTGAGTGAAAGCAGAACCAACAGAAAGACACTTTAAAAAATCCTTCTTTATGGGGACAAAAAATGCAAATTTTTGTAATACTAATAAAAGCTCAAGCAGACAAAAAGCAAGAAAAGAAATTCAAAATGGTCAAATGGAACATCCAGAATATGCATATAAGAAAACTGCTTATCAAATCATAAAGGGGGGCTGGGATTGTGGCTCAGCGGTAGAGCGCTTGCCTAGCACGTGCAGCGGCCCGGGTTCAATCCTCAGCACCATGTACAAATAAACCCATTGTGTACAACTAAAGCAAATAAATAAATATTTTTTTAAAAATCATAAAGGGTTCTTCATGACTAGCTTGGAACCCAAAAAGAGAAGTGTGTGCCTCTTCTAAAATTAGGAAATATTGAAATTGCATTTGGAGAAATCATTTGGATGATGGATCTTAAAAATTGCTTCTATGCTGAGACTCTAGTTTGATTTCATCTGACAAATTTAATTCAAATACATGTCAACATCTCAGGGGTACAAGCTAATTTATACCTTCTGTACTTTATCCTTATCAATAGCTGTTTTAAAAATCATATAATAAAATTTAAATGTAACACACTATATACATATACCATATATTGTTAAACAAAACCTTGCAATAAGTTAACTTTATTAGAATTTACTTGAGCTAGGAATAATTTTCAAATCAGGCAGCAGATGAGTTCACGGTAGGCAGGTAGCATTTAGAGGCAGAAAATGGAAATGAGGAACAGACACAGCTTGTTTGATTCCAGTTTGGCAATTACACTATTTGGGCATCATGTGAGCCTGTCATTGGTTGAAGCTCTTCTGCTGTGATTGGCTGAGACTCAGCTAGTTGTTACAAAAAAATTAAGCTTTTACCTGGGCGCAGAGGCGCACGCCTGTAATCCCAGCACTTTGAGAGGCCGAGGCAGGAGGATCGTGAGTTCAAAGCCAGCCTCAGCAATGGTGAGGCACTTAGCAACTCAGTGAGACCCTGTCTCTAAAATAAAATACAAAAAAAAGGGCTGGGGATGTGACCCAGTGGACTAGTGCCCCTGAGTTCAATCCCCGGTACCACAAAAAAAAAAAAAAAAAAAAAAAAAAAAAAAAAAAAAAATTAAGCTTTTAGCTTGATTATGTACTAATAAGTTTATTACACAGGGATTCAGGTTATAAAGTCAGTGTTAGATGTTTAGTTTCACAACATACAGAAAAACTGAAGGTTAATTTTAAACCCAAACCACTTATTAAGTACACTCTAAATGTAAAAAGTTTTATGTCTTCTTCATAATTTTCATAACAACCCTTCAAATTTTATATCATATTTTCTGTATTTATATAGAATTTAATTAAGACATAGAGAAATAAGTTAATTGCTCAATGTAAATGTAAAACAACTGGGAAATGAGAGATATGGAGGAAGTTTGTTATTGGTTCATTTATTTACTTATTTTTGCTATGAACTGTACTAAATGGTTTACATGTGTTACTTCATTGAATCTTTACAGTGATCCTTTAAACAATAAGGAAATTTAAGAAGGAATTAATAAAGATAGAGTCAGGACTCATCATGGTCTATCTGACTATAGAGTCCATGATCTTACATATGTAGGTTATTGTGTTTCTATTTGCCTTCTGAATTTTTCACTTGAGAATGTTTTCTGTGTTTAAAATAGGTTGTATCCTGGTTTCTCATTTGTTAACTCTCAAACAAATACAAAGTGGTGATACTACTTTCAAGATTCAAGATAAGATCAAAGATGAGCATTTCCTGTAGAACATTAGTGTCAAAGCTGATGTGGGTCAGCTTCCAAGTTATCAGTACATCAAGCTTTGACAGCCTTCAGATCCTTCCCTTTCCACAAAATATCATTTGGATATCCTGATACCTAGCTATATGTATTGTGATTAATACAGCAGACATTGGATTGAGATGACCTTGCATGAGACTTAGCTTCATAAGTTACTATTAAGGTAACCAGTCAGTTAGGCCACCTCACAGGTCTAAAAAGGATTCTCACCACCTTAAAGGATATATAGTTAAACTTATGTCATCCTGATCAAGTTTACAATTTCCCATCACAGTAAACATGAGAAAAATACAGAGGCAAATTCATTACATGGAATTATTTCACAAATAGTATCACTAAAAGAAATAAATGAGAGCTTTCTCTCTTAACAACCTTTGATACATAGCTCTTGATACTTAGCTATATATATATGTATATATATATATACATATATATAGTGTATGATATTTATATATATACATTTTTTGTGTAAACCCTTAAAAGCAATAATGGAAATTAAACAACCACAGTACTAAACATTGTGTTTTAATAAATGAGAACTAAGATTATTAGTATTTGTGTCTCAATTTTCAAATGGCCTATTTATACTGTGATGTATGAACACATTCTAAATTGACATGAGACTAAGAGATAACTTGTATGAAGTATTAAAAGTAGTTTTTTGTCAAAGAGGATTCTCTTTCCTTTTTTTTTCTGTTTTGTTTTATTGATGTAGTGTTTCTATCTTAGGTGGAATTTTCAAACATTTTTTATACAAGAGGGTTTTCTTTTTCTAAGATGCACATACTTTTTAAACTTATTGATAATATTTTATATAATTTTTTGATGGTACTGGGGATTGAACCCAGGAGTTCTTTACCACTGAGGTATACCCCCAGCCCTGTTTATTTATTTATTTATTTATTTATTTGAGACAGCATTTCACTAAGTTACTGAAGCTGGTCTTGAACTTGAGATCCTCCTGCTTCAGCCTCCCAAGTGACTAGGATTACATATTTTATGTATTCTTGAAACAATCCAGACAGAAAGAAAAATTGCAACCAAATTACTAATTTTTTGTATTTTATCTGCTAAAATGTTTATAAATATTCTAGAAAGAAATACCATTATCTTTTCTTCCAATCATACTAAAATAGTGTATTTTAATTAAAAAGACTATAGCTGAGCTTTAAGATTTGGTATGTATAGAATTTGAACCCCAGTTTGATTCTCATGTTTGGTATGGCTTCTTAACTGGATCTCTTCCCTAGCCTGTCTTTATTGTTTTTGTTGTTTGTAATTTTCTCTGTCCTATCAAAACTTGTTATCTTTATAGGACCAATAAACTAATTCATCATCATTCAAATGAAAAATCATATTAGTGGCCTAATATCAGCCTCGGATTTCTTAGGAATTAGAAAGCCAAAAAATAACACAAGAAATAATAATTGTGTAGCTTCGGGAATTACATATTCCTTCTACAAATATTTATTGAAACTCTAGAGCCCTAAGAGTGAACAGTGGTTAAGATCACAAACTCTAGAGCCAGGGTGCCTGGATTAAATTTTAATTCAGGGCCTACCACTTGCCATCTATGGATGATCTTGAGTGAGTTACCTGATTTTCTTGCTCCTGTTTCATCATAAATGAGGATAATGCTAATCTCATATATACGGAAGGTAGCTGAAAGGATTGAATGAGTTATTGTAAGGAAAAGAGTAGGGCAGTACCTACCACCTGTCCAGGATTAGGTCTATAGTAGTTAGCTATTATGCTTATCATTGTAATTATGAGGATGAGCCTGATATGGTTCTTGCCCACATAGTGCTAATGAGAGGAATTTTACAGAGCAGAATTCATATTCATGAAGGGATTATTATGTTCTAAGTACAATAGTAATCATTTTCTGTTTATTATATTGTTCATTTCTCATAATAACTATGTCAAAGAAGGTTTATTTTTTCTGATTTGGAGGTGAGAAAATTAAAGCTTACAGTGATAACGTAATTTTTTCAGAAGTTCAATTAATAAGTGAGGAAATCAGAATTCAAACCATGTTTCTGTTCACTTCAGTACATGAACCTGGTCATTTAGAGAGCCATTTACTTAATAGGAAGATGGTATAGCATGGTGGTTGAATTCTGAAGTGAGCATTTGAATTCTATTTTTTCTATTTTAAGTACCAATCCTTGGGCAATTTAATTTCTTTGTGCTTCAGTTTTCCCAACTATAAAATGATGATTTTACCTGAAAACAGGATTGATATAAGGACGTAATGAGATAAAATTTGATTTGTACTAAGTGCTCATTTTTATTTAATTCATAAAAAAAACTTGAATAGTATAAGTACTTATCTATTCTCTTTCTGACCTCATATCAAAGCCAAACTCCTAGAAATTATGGTGTAAGTACCAGATGGCTACTTGGCTAGTTGAAGAAAATTAGACTTTTATTGTTAGTCAACTATAAAGACCAGAACTTTCTAGGCAGGGCTGATGTTCAAATGGTAAGCACTGCTACTACAAACATATCATTAAAACGTCGAAATATAAAGCTTCAGTTCCAGATGGTAAATGGTTTACTATATGGAACCCAAGTGTCAGTCAATAAAATGCATATTGGGGCCCAGAGTGTTGCCTGCAAGTGAGGGTGACCCTAGCTAGCTGCAGAGTGATCTCAAATAGGAGGTGGCATTTGTATCTGTGTGCACATCACCTGATGCTGACAGGGGTGGGGAGTGGGTCTCAACATGGATATGGGTGGTGAGGTGAGATTGGCCAGATGGTGGTGATAGCAGTATGCTGGTGGGCTCAAGTTTCAGGCTGTCTGGGTCTAGATGCAGCATACCCAGCCTCTTGTGTGTCAGTCACAAAATACGAGAGAACCTAATGACCATCAGTTTAATAAGGCAAGAGGTAAAATTTCTGTCTTATAGTTCAGACAGGGACGTCTTTTAAAACTACTGATAAAACAGATAACTTCAAACAAGAGAGCCCTCTGGTAATTCCTGAAATTCAACAAGTGGTTTGAAATGAATGATTTGATGAACTATCAGTATTATAGCATATCACTTGGCAAATAATTCTGCTGTCTATATTTCAGTTTATTGAGAGTGAGGGAATATTTTAAATTATTTATTTTGATAAATACTGTATTCAATTTTTATTTCTAATTGTTAAATATTCTTTTTTTTAATTTTTTTTATTATTTATTTACTTATTCATCATGCACAAGTATAGTATCTTTTTACATACAACTGCTTGTATACAAAGTATATAAGTACCATTCAGATCTTCAATCATGCATTTAGGATAATGATATCCATCTCATTCAACCACCAATTTTTTTCCAACCCCCCCCTTACTCCCTCCCTCCCCTCCCTTTCCGTTGACCATTCTAGTGTTCCTCTGATCCTATGTACCCCCTTCCAACAACTCTGTGAACCAGCCTCCTTATATCAGAGAAAACATTAAATATTCTTGAATATACCTAAATATGGGTAGTAGAGACCATGATGCAAGATTACCATGTCCCATATGGGTTTAAAACACATTTCTTCAAAGAAGGATGGAATAATCTCTTCCAAAAACCCAGAACTTTAATGGTTTCCTAGGCAATTTGTGGAAGTGCTGGTCAGAAAGGAATTAAAGCAAGGTGGGAATCTGTAGCTTCAAAGAATATTCTAAAATCGACAAGATAAGGGCTGATAGTGAGTATACTAGTCAGGGTTCTCTAGAGGAACAGAACCAACAGGTGATATATAGATAGATAGATAGATAGATAGATAGATAGATAGATAGACAGATAGATAGATAGATAGATATCTGACTTACAATGATGGAAGGCTGGAGAACTGGGGGAACCAGTAGCTGCTTGTCTAAGAAGCTGGAGCCTCAGAACAAGAGAGACCAATGATGCAGTCCTGGTCCAGGACAGAAAGCCTGGAAACTCCCTGGAGAGTCACCAGTGAGAACCTGCTCTGAAGAGTGAAGAAGCCGGAGCCTGATGTCCTCGTGCCAACACAGCAGCAATGGAACCCACTCCAAAGAAGAAGAGAGCCTCTCTGCTGCTGCCTCCTTGTTCTTTCACCTTTTTGTTCTATCCAGGCCCCTAACAGATAGGACTGTGCTTTCTGCATTTAGGGTGGGTCTTTCCCTCAGTTTGTTTTCCCACATGCCAATGATTCCTAGAAGCACCTTCCTTGACACACCCAGAAGCCTTTTAATCTTGAGCATCTCTGATTCTAATCAAGTTGACAATTCAGATTAACCACAGTGAGTTTATTTTAAAATGTTCATATAACTTGTCTTTGATGATTTTATCCCTCCCTTTCCCAGTTCACTTTCTTCAATTATTAGTTATAATTAGTTTCACTTTCTGTTTCTGAGAAACATATCAAGTACTCAAGCGGTTAAATTCCCAGTCAGGGTTGACAAGTTTGCACTGGCTCATAGTACTAAGTGAAAGTGCAAAAACCACACCGAGACCGCCTTGTAGAAAAGGGGGGTTTATTAAGGGAAGGGGAGAAAGGGGATAGGAGCAAAGGGAAGAAGGGAGAGGGGGACGGGAAAGGGGAGAAAGGAGGACGGGGAGAGGGAAGAGCTAGTGAGAAGATGGTGGCGAAAACAGAGCACTTCTGGACTGGCAGTGGCTTAAGTACAGAGGGGCGGAAGCGCGACTTGTATGGCCCCAGATTGGCTCAGAAAGGGAGAGCCCGCCCTGGGGTGAAGTCCTGCAAGAGGCAAGTATTCCCAGGATCAGGAAGGGTGGGGACTGGATTTTCGCGAGAGATGGGCACTTCCGGGAAGGCACCTGGGGGTCTGGCCTGATGTCCTGATTTTATCTAACACTAAGTGGCAGAAAGTGTATCAATAGAGGGAGAGATTCAAACCAGTCTTAGAATGATCCAGTTTTCTGAACCCAAATTTGGATACATGGACATACCATGGTTCCTCGATTCCTCAAATACCTACACAGATCTCCAAACTCATCAAGCTCAGTTTAATTTAATCTGGAGGCCAGAGTGTCCAACAGTAACACTATAATGCAGAAAGAGCCACAGAGGTGGTCAGAAAAGAGAACCCTCTGCTCTTCAGGAGGAGGGAATCAAGGCTGAGGAGACTTAGCTCAGTCTTGGAAGAAAATGTCTTTTCTTATCAGGCAGGTGTTAGGACTGCAGGAAGGGCATTCCAGGTCAACATAGGCACAAAACCATGAAACTGATACCGCCGTTTACGGGTGACGAGTTCTGTTCCCCTAAATGTTGAAGTTTGAACATTAGAGAAGCACACCGAGGCAAGCATATAAAGCAGGGCTTATTTAAAAGGGGTAACATAGAATTCTCCCGGGAGGAAGAAGGGGGCCATTGCTGGTACTCTGGTGTCCCAAAAGCCAGGCAAATCTGCCTTTTTTATACGTCCCAGGGCTTCCTTTGTTCTCCAGCTTTTCCCCCCTTATCTCTCTCCTTCCGTGCATTTGACCAGGCCCTGTGGGATGGCCTAAAGGTGAGAAGCAGATGGGTTGAAAGAGGAAGGGCAGGCTTTTAAAGCTCCCTGTAGGGAGGGGCAATTCCTGGAACAGGTTACCTTGGCAACAGGTTGGGGCAGGGCAGGTTCTTGGTAAGGGTGGAGGAAGGGCTCTGAAGAAATTAACATTCCAATTCCTCAGGAGACAGTCTGCCAACAAGTCTCCAACTTCTCCTGGACTCACTCAAAATTGGCTTTCTTGATCCCACCTGAGACCAGACTCACATTCTGTCTTTAAAACTGTTGGAGAACAGCCTGGCGCGGTGGCGCACGCCTGTAATCCCAGCACTTTGGGAGGCTGAGACAGGAGGATCGCGAGTTCAAAGCGAGCCTCAGCAATGGCGAGGCACTTAGCAACTCAGTGAGACCCTGTCTCTAAATAAAATACAAAAAAGGGCTGGGGATGTGGCCCAGTGGTCGAGTGCCCCCTGAGTTCAATCCCCAGTACCACAAAAAAAAAAAAAAAAAAAAAAACTGTTGGAGAACGTCGTTTGCCACACAACTGGAAAATTTAGTCTTCTCTGGGCATATGCACCTTAAATTTTTTTGCTTGTAAGCCTTGGAATCTGATCTATCTTGATGTTCTGTTGTCCCATCCAAGTGCATTGATTCTTCTAGTTGTAGGACTCCTGCAACATAGCATATTGGTTTTCTTCACACAAGGGAAGAAATTACTTTGTCCTTTTCCCTGTTAATAAAAATGCAAACTTTGTTCCATCTGTGGACTCACCTCCTAGCCTGTGTTCAATACTGAGGATTTTCTCAGTAAGCTACCTTTGCAAATAAACTGGGGACTGAATCACAGCTATCACAGGCATGAGATGAAAGGAGCCATGTGCATTAAGAGACTCCTTAAAGATCCAGCCAGCCTTCATTTCCTCTCAGGATGGGAAGCTTCAGGCCTCTACTGACTAGGATGTAACCACAACAAAACAACATCGCTCTGTGTGTGGGTTTTAAAAATAAACTGAAGTGATTTGTACATACAAATGGCTTTTCAGAAAAAGGAGTGTGGAAAAGCCAAGTTAGAAAAGAAAACAAACAATACTTGAAACCTTTCCTTCTTTTCTTTCCCAACAGGTTTTCTTTCTCAGAACTGTTGTCTGGAAAACTCATCTATTTCTTTGCATACTGAGTAGTCTAACTCCCCCTCCTCAGGGTTTGCTTAGGATTCTAATGTTATTATA
Source organism: Tamias sibiricus (assembly GCA_025594165.1). NCBI lineage: Eukaryota > Metazoa > Chordata > Mammalia > Rodentia > Sciuridae > Tamias > Tamias sibiricus. Next base: position 100,180,765 of record CM046661.1, on the reverse strand, counting down.
GATGATGCAGATATAACAGAACAGGGCTAGAATCTTGAGTCCTTGCAAGGACAACTGAAAACCTCCAGGCTTTTAAAAACTAAATGCAGAGAATATGCATTTGATTTCTTGGCTACATTATTGACAACATAAATGATTCTTTGGAAGCTTGAAAGTTGGGGTCAATCATGTCAGTTTGCATTTTAGGAGAGTTAAATCAACTGATTAATGGCAAAAGAATATAGCCACTCACTTGGTGCTTCATTTGCATAGTTTATCAGTAGGAGATTTGTAAGTAATTTGCATAATCTATTGCCTTCACAATTAAGATTAAGAGGAGAAATCATCAAAGGCTATAAACAATGGCTAACAGCTGAATCTAGTATAGAAGGAAAGTTAGAAATTATCTAGAGTACCATCATTAACAAAATTTTTAATAAATCATTAAAATGACTAGTCAGTACAAATTTGCCAAGTTATACAGCTTTCACATTTTAAAATGTTCAGATTTTATAATCATCTTTAAATCAGTATTCTTAGGCACTTGTGAAGAGTAAATCATTAGGTCAAAGAACTAGTTGAGACATACTTTATGTTCAAATTTAATTTGTTACAGAAGGTGCTTTTAACGTATAAGAATCTCCAAGAGCATGAAAATTATAATTACAAGGCATTTATGCTAAAATTATATGTTTATAGGAGATAGTGCTGAAAGCACTAAAGTATCTCATTAAATAATAAATGCTTCAGTTGATTGCCCAGTTATTTGTCTATACAAGTATTAGAACTCGGACAAATGTATGATTATTCTTTCAAATACTTAGATAATTATCTTTATAATTTTCAACTAATTTCTTTGGAATAGTGTTAAGGTAATAAATAATGACTTTATAAGTCAATCAACATTTAAAATTTTGCTGTTATTTCTGATGTTGAGAAGTTGTTTTAAAATTGGTGAATCCAAGGAAAAACCTGAATAAACCATCTAGCTTCTTTTGCTTTCAGTTACTTGCTTTTATCGCCAATTTTGGGAATCGGAGAGCCAAGCAGTATTCCTCCATTGGAGTTGCTGTTGGTAACACCTCTTCATAATTGCTTCAACAGTTTTTCAGGAATTCAAAGGTTGCTTTCGCCTATCTCAAACTGGTTGAAAACACCTACCCTTGACTTGAGCCAGGGTGTTAGCGGAAATTGCAGGTAGGGACCGAGGCTCGAACTGTCGTATAGGAAAGGAAAGGGGTTTATTGAATTACCAAAGAAACACGTGGAGGGGATGAGGACAAACCGCGGGGAACGGAGGGGGAGCTGGAGCACGCAGGAACGGGAGTGGAGAGCAGGAGCAGGGAGCCGCAGGAACCAGGTGAGAGCAGGAACAAAAGGGACGATTTCAGTCCGGGGCTGGCTTAAATAGAGTAGGGGTCATAAAACCCCCTTGGAGTGAGTCCTTGTCCTATAGGCCAGCAGAGGTCATGGGGGGAGGTAGTGGTAGTGGACAAGGGTCTTGCTGGTCAGGTTTTGGTCACGCTGAGGATCTCGGGAGCCGTAGTTTTCACAAGGCACCTGGAAAGGTGTGGCCTTCTGCCTGGGAGGTGTGGCCTTCTGCCTAGAACCAACATTCCCCCCTTTTTGATTTCTTAGGAAGTGGGGCGTCGTGTTTCGATCTGGCTGCTTCGGAGCTGAAATGGGGCGACGTGGGGTAGTTTTGGGGGGAGGGAGGAATGTAGGCAGGCAGGTCAGGCTTGAGGGTTAAAAAAATTCCCAGGAGGCAGGCACCATAAAGATGGATCTCTGCAGGAGTGAATTGGATGAAGGTTCCTTGAAGCCATAAATCGGTGAGGGTGTCAAACCAGGCTTCTGCAGAGGTCACTGAGGGAGTCAGCCGGAGAGCATGTAGAAATTGTGGGTCTTGCGAGTTTGCAGGTAACACTATTATGGAAGCAACAAAGGGAAAGAAGGTGAGATGGATTATTGTCCATAGGCCTGTGTTCCACCAGGTGGGACTTACGGTGAAGAGGCCAATGGAGAGTGCGAAGCACATCATAATGAGCGTCTGGTGGCAGCATAAGGGCAGGACTCAGCAGGGGTCTCTGGTTGGAAGGTCATTCGTTGGTTTTTTTAACAGTTGATAGTCCCTGGGAAAAAAACTGGTTAAAGGTTCAAAACGAGAAAAACAGAAAAGATTATTTTGAGATGGTATTGGGGACACGAGAGAAACGAATTTTCAAGGGATCAGTGGGACTGGGAGAGCAAGTATATTGAGGCGGTTGTTTGTCATCTTTTTGTGGACCTTCAGTTGGTTGAGCAGCTGGTTTTAGTCTAGAAATATGAATCCAAGAAGTCAAATTCCCTGAGGATTCACGAAGCTTAGCAGCCGTGGGTGTGCACAGCACAACCTGGAAAGGGCCTGTCCACTTCGGGGCAAGGGAGGTTGCTCCTGTGTCCTGGGGAGGGGAGAAATATACCCAAGAACCGGGTGTCAATGGAAATGAAGTAGTGAGTCTATTCGGGTCAGGCAGAATGAAATCTTGGCACTTCCATAACTGATGTCTAATGAAGGACAAGATGGGAAGAGAAAGATCTTTGGGTAGGGGTCCCTGAGTTGGGGAAACTCCGGGTGAAGGGCTGGTCGCCCAAACATAACCTCAAAAGGGGATAGTAAGGAGGGCTTTTTTGGGAGGACTCTGAGCCTAAAGAGGGCAAGAGGGAGTAACTTGACCCAGTCTAAGTGGAGTTCTAGGGAGAGTTTAGTTAGGACATCTTTAAGAGTCCTATTAGTCCTCTCTACTTTCCCTGAGGACTTGGGGTGATATGGGATGTGAAAATGCCAAGGGATATTAAGGGAAGTAGAAACACTCTGGGTAACCTGGGAAACAAATTCAGGCCCGTTGTCAGACTGGATGGACGTGGGCAATCCGAAACGGGGAAGGATTTCTGAGACTAGAATGGAGGCTACTGTGGAAGCCCTTTTATTGGAAGTAGGGAAGGCCTCCACCCATCCAGAGAAGGTGTCTACCAAAACCAGGAGATATTTGTGCCTCCGGGCAACTGGCATGTTGGTGAAGTCTATCTGCCAATCAGCTCCCGGAAGCTGGCCTCGAGCTTGGTGAGAGGGAAATGTCCCTGGTTTAAGGGGAGTATATGGGTTGGTGCGCTGACATGCAGTGCACGCTGAGGTGAGCTGATGGAGAAACTGTGTGTCTTCCGGAGTCAGGGTGAGGAAGGAGGTAGCGAAAGTCTTGAGGGCCTGAGGATTAGGATGGAAAAGGGAATGGAGATAGGAGAGGATTGATTGTGTGGAAGGGGATGTGGGGGTCTGGGTAGTAGGTAGGACTGGAGCCAGAAGAGAAGGAGAAGATAGTGCTGCCTCCCTTGCTGCCCTGTCAGCCTTCGTGTTTCCCTGAACTATGGGAGAGTCTCCACTTTGGTGTGAAGGACAATGGGAAATCCCTATTAGCTTGGGCAGGAGAGAGACTTGCAAAAGTTTTGATATTAATTTAGAATTAGTAACTGCAGAACCTTTTGTGGTCAGCAGCCCTCGCTCTTTCCATACTGCTGAATGGGAAAGCAAAATATGGTAGACATATTTTGAGTCTGTGTAAAGGGTGAGGTTTTGATCAGCAGCTAATTCGAAGGCACGAATGACAGCTATTAATTCAGCCCGTTGGTTTGTAGTGTTGGGGGGTAGGGGTGCTGCCTCAATAACCTCTGATAGGGAAACGATAGCGTATCCAGCAAAACGTTGCCCATCTCTAAGGAAAGAGCTGCCATCTGTGAACCAAATTAAGGAAGGATCAGGAAGTGGTCCCCCTCTTTAATATGGGAGGGATGGGGGATTAAAGCCTCGAGTGTCTCTATACAATCATGTTCTGGGGGCTCTGAGGAGATTGGGAGAAGGGAAGCTGGGTGTAAAGAGGAGCAGGGTTGGAAGGTGATTGAGGGGTCATGCAAAAAGGAAACAAGGAGAGAAAGAACGCGACAGGGTGGGAGAGTTTGAAGGCTCTTACAGGTTAGTAAGTCTTTTAAATGATGAGGAGAGGCAACAGTAACCTGGGCACCAAAGGTCAACTTTTTTGATTCCTGCAGAAGTAGGTAAGCAGCAGCCAAAGCCCTAAGGCAGGGGGCCCATCCACGAACGGTGGGGTCAAGTTGTTTAGAGAGGTAGGCAACTGGAGCAAAGGTAGTGGCTTTGTATTGGCCTAGAACGCCAAGAGCCAAACCCTTCGTTTCATGGACATAAAGGGTAAATGGCTGAAGGAGGTCTGGGAGGTGAAGGGCTGGGGCCTGTGACAGTGCCTGCTGCAAATGTTTAAACTCGGCCTGAATGTTGTCAGGAAGGAATTTTCCCTCAATCTCCTTAGCTGCCTCGTATAGGGGCTTTGCATAAAGGGAGAAATTAGGAATCCAGGCACGGAAATATCCTGCTAGCCCTAGGAAAGAGAGAATCTCTTCCTTTGTCTTGGGGCATGGGAGCTCCTTGATGAGGGCTTTTCTGTCTACAGTAATGGCCTTTGATTGATGGGAAATCTGAACTCCTAAATATACCACCTGGGTCTGGGCAAGCTGTACCTTAGACGAGGAGACACGATACCCACGAGAAGCAAGAAAATTTAAAAGGGTGTAAGAGTCTTCACGAGCTGTGAAGAGGGAAGGACTGCAGAGGAGGAGGTCATCTACATATTGCAAGAGGGTGGAATTAGGGAATTTAAGGTCTTTGAGGTCTGCAGCCAATGTCTGACCAAAGATATGGGGGCTGTCTCGAAAACCCTGAGGGAGGACTGTCCAGGTCAACTGTTGGGAACACCGGGTATCTGGATCTGTCCAAGTAAAGGCAAAGAGGTCTTGAGATTCTGGGGCTAAGGGTACAGTGAAGAAGGCATCTTTCAGGTCAATTACTGAGAAATGGGTGGATAAGGAAGGAATTAGGGAAAGAATAGTATAAGGATTTGGGACCACGGGGTGTATAGGCCTGACAGCCTCGTTGATGAGACGAAGATCTTGGACTAGCCGATAGGACCCATTGGACTTCTGAACTGCCAATATAGGGGTGTTATAAGGAGAATGGGTGGGTCTGAGAAAGCGTTTCCGCAAAAGATCTGAGATGATGGGTTGAAGACCTCTGAGGCTCGCGGCTGGAAGTGGATATTGGGCTTTATTGGGGAAACGTTGGGGATCTTTAAGGTAGATTTGTACGGGGTCACACTGCGCGAGGGAGGGAGTCTGAGTATCCCAGACTTTGGGGTCTACTAAGTCGGCAGGGATAGGGTAATGAAAGGTTTCTGTGTCGATAGAAGGTTGGGGGGTTTCCGCCTCGATAGGGGGCTGAGGGGATCTTACATCACTAGGGGGCGATAGGGTTTCCTCATCAGCATCAGTAAGGGGTGATGGGTCAGTGGCTTTTGAAACGGTAAGAAGAAAAATGGGGGAGGAGACGGAGCAAGACGAACCAGAAAGCATGACCGAGCTAGGCAGATTGGAGAATAAGATTGAGGCCTGGAATTTGACCAATATGTCCCTGCCCAATAGGGGCACAGGACATTGAGGCATTACCAGAAACTGGTGGGTGAAGGGATGGTGGTGAAGACAGCAAGACAGCATAGGAGTCTTGCGGGGGGCGAATAGCATTTCCCTCTACCCCGACAATAGGGGATGGTGCTATGGTGGTGGGGCCCCAAAACTCCCTCAAGACTGAGGAGGTGGCTCCTGTATCTAGCAGGAAATTTACGGGGCGTCCATCAACGAGGAGAGTAACCCTGGGCTCCTTTAATGCGATGTCAACGGTCGGGAGAGGAGCCCCTGGGCCCCTTCAGTCTTCCGTGGCCAGTGCCAGCAGGCTGGGGTTTGTGACTGGTCCAGCCCCCCTGCGGGAGCTGGGGCAGTCAATGCCCCAATGGCCCATCTTGGAACACTTTGGGCACGGGCGCCTAGGGGGCTTGGGATTAGGGCATTCTCTAGCCCAGTGTCCCTCTTTCCCGCACCTAAAGCAAGGCCCTGGGGGTTCCTCCTGTGTGGACTTATATGACCCCTTTTCTTGAGGCCTGAGCATCAGGGCCCCTAAGGGCCTGAGCTAACATTTGAAACCTTGATCGCTCAGCTTTTTCCTGCTTTAGAAACCTGCGACATTCAGCATCCCTCTTCACGGTTATGATAGACTTTAAAAGCCGTGGCCAAAATCTCAGTCTGGGGAGTCACAGGGCCCAATTCTAATTTTCTTAACTTAGCTCGAATGTCGGGGTAGCTCTGAGACAGGAAATATGTCATAAGGACTTGACGGCCCCCCCTGGGACTCAGGATCTAAGTTTGTGTATTTTTGAAGGGCCTTCGTGAGCCGATCTAAAAATTCAGAGGGGGTCTCTTCTCTCTTTTGAATAATGTCCTGTAGCTTATCAAAATTAACAGGTTTCTGAGCCGCTCGTTTCAGACCATCCACTATACACGTAAGAAAACTGGTCCCTTAAGACCACGTCCCCTGGGGCGTTGTAGTCCCAACGGGGGTCCCTCTCCGGCACTGCCTCGGGACCTATAGGGAAATTAGGGTTCATTCTGTGAGTCTCATCTGCATATGCTCTGGCTTGCTCCCAGACTCGCTACGCTCCTCAGGAAGTAAGGTATTTGACAAAATAAAGTATGTGTCATGAAAGGTAAGGCTATAGGCTTGAGTGACCCACTGGAATTCTTTTATGTACGTCGTAGGGTCAGTTTGTAAAAGAACCCAAGCGAAGCTCAATTTTGGAAAGATCAGACATGGAAAACGGGACGTGGACCCTTACAATTCCCTCCGCCCCAGCGACCTCCCTTAACGGCGCGATTATCTGAGCTGCCTGTTTTCTCGAACGCGTCATAGGAGGGCTGAACTGCGAAGACGGTAGAGTGGTAGGCGGGTCTGGGAGGGATGGTGCTGGGCCGATTAGGGCCGGGAGTTGTACGGGAGACGCTGGGGGAGAAACGCGGGCCACGCAATGTTCTCCCGGAGCTGTTGGAGAAAGAACCGAGGAGGGGGCCAGAGCCTGAGGCACCGCGTCTGGTAAGAGACGAGTCTCAGAATCTAAGGGAGTACGGACTGGAGTTTGGGACTGAGGGCAGCGCGCTCGCGCTCTGCGACGGGCTGCATGGCTGGAGAGGGCGGGGGAGCCGCGGCTGCAGACTCGGAACCGAGCGGCGGCGCGGGCTTCTGCGCGGGCGGGGTGGCAGCGGAAGCAACGCGGAGCTGGGAACCAGGAAATTGAGAGGGCGGGGGGATAGCGGCGGGAGTGGCGCCGGGAATGACGTAAGCAGAGAAGGCGGGTCTACAGAGGGGGGAGGTTCTGGCAGAGCGGAAGGCGGGGGCGGGGCGAAGGATGAAGACAACGGAGGGGGAGGATCTAAGCTCGGAAGCCCGCCAATTTCAAAATCTAAAGCCTGAGCTGGGGGAGGGGAAATGCTTCGGAGCGGCCTTCCAGACTGCCGATACGGGGGAGGTGGAGCCTCTAGTCCCGGATCGAACTCGGGGTCAGTGGAAGATGGGGGGGAATCTGGAAATCTATAAGCAAGAAAGACCGTCTCAGGATTGCACCTGGTGCACAAAGAAGGATTGGAACGGAGGAGGAAGAAGGCATCGACATACGGCAACTCCGTCCATCTCTTTGTTTGTTGACAAAAGCTGGAGAGTTCCCGTAAAAGCCGGGAATCTAGGGATCCTGATTCTGGCCACTTATTGGATAGCGGGTAAGAAGGCCAAATTTTTGTACATAGCTTTATCAATTTGGTCTTGTTAATTTGGGGTTTTAAGCCTAAACGTGCTCGATTTCTTAGGAGACAGTCGAGAGGCGTGTCGGCCTGAGTGGACAGGGAGGTTCCCATATTTCCCGATAACGGGGAGGGGCTGATAGAATACTTTGGAAGGCGTCCCTTTCAAAGTATGAATCAGCGTAAGATCCAAGCTCTCTCTCCTAGTCGTCACCAGGTGAGACGAGCCTTGGGACACCTAAGCACCTTTCGTCCCGGACGGCAGGTTTAAAGGTGTCGGGGAGCTGTGAGCTTTACTCCATGGAGACTATGGGAATGTTCCGTTCCGAACGGAAAAAAAACGGAAGCTCAAGCCCGGAGAGTGCGGAGGGGAACCTTTCTTAGAAAGCCGAGAGCCGTAGAGGACAGGTGGAAATTTTTTAAAGTGGGCGAATAAAGATGGGGAGGCGCGGGGGGAGGGCGGGGGAGAGTTCTCGGGGTCCACCGTCGCCCTGAAGGCTTGGGTGGGGTGTGGTCCCCCCTAGAATGGCCCCCCAGTGAGATTGCCGGACGATCAACGGTCAATTCTCTCGCCGCGCAGTGGCCAAACAGGTTTACGAACTCAGGGTGGACGGGGGCTTACCAAATTCCAGCGACGGTGAAGGAAGACAGACGGCCAAGGAGACGCGTGGTGGACGCTCGTCTCCTTTCCCGGTCAGGGAACCAAATGTTAGCGGAAATTGCAGGTAGGGACCGAGGCTCGAACTGTCGTATAGGAAAAGGAAAGGGGTTTATTGAATTACCAAAGAAACACGTGGAGGGGATGAGGACAAACCGCGGGGAACGGAGGGGGAGCTGGAGCACGCGGGAACGGGAGTGGAGAGCAGGAGCAGGGAGCCGCAGGAACCAGGTGAGAGCAGGAACAAAAGGGACGATTTCAGTCCGGGGCTGGCTTAAATAGAGTAGGGGTCATAAAACCCCCTTGGAGTGAGTCCTTGTCCTATAGGCCAGCAGAGGTCATGGGGGGAGGTAGTGGTAGTGGACAAGGGTCTTGCTGGTCAGGTTTTGGTCACGCTGAGGATCTCGGGAGCCGTAGTTTTCACAAGGCACCTGGAAAGGTGTGGCCTTCTGCCTGGGAGGTGTGGCCTTCTGCCTAGAACCAACATTCCCCCCTTTTTGATTTCTTAGGAAGTGGGGCGTCCGTGTTTCGATCTGGCTGCTTCGGAGCTGAAATGGGGCGACGTGGGGTAGTTTTGGGGGGAGGGAGGAATGTAGGCAGGCAGGTCAGGCTTGAGGGTTAAAAAAATTCCCAGGAGGCAGGCACCATAAAGATGGATCTCTGCAGGAGTGAATTGGATGAAGGTTCCTTGAAGCCATAAATCGGTGAGGGTGTCAAACCAGGCTTCTGCAGAGGTCACTGAGGGAGTCAGCCGGAGAGCATGTAGAAATTGTGGGTCTTGCGAGTTTGCAGGTAACACTATTATGGAAGCAACAAAGGGAAAGAAGGTGAGATGGATTATTGGTCCATAGGCCTGTGTTCCACCAGGTGGGACTTACGGTGAAGAGGCCAATGGAGAGTGCGAAGCACATCATAATGAGCGTCTGGTGGCAGCATAAGGGCAGGGACTCAGCAGGGGTCTCTGGTTGGAAGGTCATTCGTTGGTTTTTTTAACAGTTGATAGTCCCTGGGAAAAAAAAAACTGGTTAAAGGTTCAAAACGAGAAAAACAGAAAAGATTATTTTGAGATGGTATTGGGGACACGAGAGAAACGAATTTTCAAGGGATCAGTGGGACTGGGAGAGCAAGTATATTGAGGCGGTTGTTTGTCATCTTTTTGTGGACCTTCAGTTGGTTGAGCAGCTGGTTTTAGTCTAGAAATATGAATCCAAGAAGTCAAATTCCCTGAGGATTCACGAAGCTTAGCAGCCGTGGGTGTGCACAGCACAACCTGGAAAGGGCCTGTCCACTTCGGGGCAAGGGAGGTTGCTCCTGTGTCCTGGGGAGGGGAGAAATATACCCAAGAACCGGGTGTCAATGGAAATGAAGTAGTGAGTCTATTCGGGTCAGGCAGAATGAAATCTTGGCACTTCCATAACTGATGTCTAATGAAGGACAAGATGGAAGAGAAAGATCTTTGGGTAGGGGTCCCTGAGTTGGGGAAACTCCGGGTGGAAGGGCTGGTCGCCCAAACATAACCTCAAAAGGGGATAGTAAGGAGGCTTTTTTGGGAGGACTCTGAGCCTAAAGAGGGCAAGAGGAGTAACTTGACCCAGTCTAAGTGGAGTTCTAGGGAGAGTTTAGTTAGGACATCTTTAAGAGTCCTATTAGTCCTCTCTACTTTCCCTGAGGACTTGGGGTGATATGGGATGTGAAAATGCCAAGGGATATTAAGGGAAGTAGAAACACTCTGGGTAACCTGGGAAACAAATTCAGGCCCGTTGTCAGACTGGATGGACGTGGGCAATCCGAAACGGGGAAGGATTTCTGAGACTAGAATGGAGGCTACTGTGGAAGCCCTTTTATTGGAAGTAGGGAAGGCCTCCACCCTCCAGAGAAGGTGTCTACCAAAACCAGGAGATATTTGTGCCTCCGGGCAACTGGCATGTTGGTGAAGTCTATCTGCCAATCAGCTCCCGGAAGCTGGCCTCGAGCTTGGTGAGAGGGAAATGTCCCTGGTTTAAGGGGAGTATATGGGTTGGTGCGCTGACATGCAGTGCACGCTGAGGTGAGCTGATGGAGAAACTGTGTGTCTTCCGGAGTCAGGGTGAGGAAGGAGGTAGCGAAAGTCTTGAGGGCCTGAGGATTAGGATGGAAAAGGGAATGGAGATAGGAGAGGATTGATTGTGTGGAAGGGGATGTGGGGGTCTGGGTAGTAGGTAGGACTGGAGCCAGAAGAGAAGGAGAAGATAGTGCTGCCTCCCTTGCTGCCCTGTCAGCCTTCGTGTTTCCCTGAACTATGGGAGAGTCTCCACTTTGGTGTGAAGGACAATGGGAAATCCCTATTAGCTTGGGCAGGAGAGAGACTTGCAAAAGTTTTGATATTAATTTAGAATTAGTAACTGCAGAACCTTTTGTGGTCAGCAGCCCTCGCTCTTTCCATACTGCTGAATGGGAAAGCAAAATATGGTAGACATATTTTGAGTCTGTGTAAAGGGTGAGGTTTTGATCAGCAGCTAATTCGAAGGCACGAATGACAGCTATTAATTCAGCCCGTTGGTTTGTAGTGTTGGGGGGTAGGGGTGCTGCCTCAATAACCTCTGATAGGGAAACGATAGCGTATCCAGCAAAACGTTGCCCATCTCTAAGGAAAGAGCTGCCATCTGTGAACCAAATTAAGGAAGGATCAGGAAGTGGTCCCTCTTTAATATGGGAGGGATGGGGGATTAAAGCCTCGAGTGTCTCTATACAATCATGTTCTGGGGGCTCTGGGGAGATTGGGAGAAGGGAAGCTGGGTGTAAAGAGGAGCAGGGTTGGAAGGTGATTGAGGGGTCATGCAAAAAGGAAACAAGGAGAGAAAGAACGCGACAGGGTGGGAGAGTTTGAAGGCTCTTACAGGTTAGTAAGTCTTTTAAATGATGAGGAGAGGCAACAGTAACCTGGGCACCAAAGGTCAACTTTTTTGATTCCTGCAGAAGTAGGTAAGCAGCAGCCAAAGCCCTAAGGCAGGGGGCCCATCCACGAACGGTGGGGTCAAGTTGTTTAGAGAGGTAGGCAACTGGAGCAAAGGTAGTGGCTTTGTATTGGCCTAGAACGCCAAGAGCCAAACCCTTCGTTTCATGGACATAAAGGGTAAATGGCTGAAGGAGGTCTGGGAGGTGAAGGGCTGGGGCCTGTGACAGTGCCTGCTGCAAATGTTTAAACTCGGCCTGAATGTTGTCAGGAAGGAATTTTCCCTCAATCTCCTTAGCTGCCTCGTATAGGGGCTTTGCATAAAGGGAGAAATTAGGAATCCAGGCACGGAAATATCCTGCTAGCCCTAGGAAAGAGAGAATCTCTTCCTTTGTCTTGGGGCATGGGAGCTCCTTGATGAGGGCTTTTCTGTCTACAGTAATGGCCTTTGATTGATGGGAAATCTGAACTCCTAAATATACCACCTGGTCTGGGCAAGCTGTACCTTAGACGAGGAGACACGATACCCACGAGAAGCAAGAAAATTTAAAAGGGTGTAAGAGTCTTCACGAGCTGTGAAGAGGGAAGGACTGCAGAGGAGGAGGTCATCTACATATTGCAAGAGGGTGGAATTAGGGAATTTAAGGTCTTTGAGGTCTGCAGCCAATGTCTGACCAAAGATATGGGGGCTGTCTCGAAAACCCTGAGGGAGGACTGTCCAGGTCAACTGTTGGGAACACCGGGTATCTGGATCTGTCCAAGTAAAGGCAAAGAGGTCTTGAGATTCTGGGGCTAAGGGTACAGTGAAGAAGGCATCTTTCAGGTCAATTACTGAGAAATGGGTGGATAAGGAAGGAATTAGGGAAAGAATAGTATAAGGATTTGGGACCACGGGGTGTATAGGCCTGACAGCCTCGTTGATGAGACGAAGATCTTGGACTAGCCGATAGGACCCATTGGACTTCTGAACTGCCAATATAGGGGTGTTATAAGGAGAATGGGTGGGTCTGAGAAAGCGTTTCCGCAAAAGATCTGAGATGATGGGTTGAAGACCTCTGAGGCTCGCGGCTGGAAGTGGATATTGGGCTTTATTGGGGAAACGTTGGGGATCTTTAAGGTAGATTTGTACGGGGTCACACTGCGCGAGGGAGGGAGTCTGAGTATCCCAGACTTTGGGGTCTACTAAGTCGGCAGGGATAGGGTAATGAAAGGTTTCTGTGTCGATAGAAGGTTGGGGGGTTTCCGCCTCGATAGGGGGCTGAGGGGATCTTACATCACTAGGGGGCGATAGGGTTTCCTCATCAGCATCAGTAAGGGGTGATGGGTCAGTGGCTTTTGAAACGGTAAGAAGAAAAATGGGGGAGGAGACGGAGCAAGACGAACCAGAAAGCATGACCGAGCTAGGCAGATTGGAGAATAAGATTGAGGCCTGGAATTTGACCAATATGTCCCTGCCCAATAGGGGCACAGGACATTGAGGCATTACCAGAAACTGGTGGGTGAAGGGATGGTGGTGAAGACAGCAAGACAGCATAGGAGTCTTGCGGGGGCGAATAGCATTTCCCTCTACCCCGACAATAGGGGATGGTGCTATGGTGGTGGGGCCCCAAAACTCCCTCAAGACTGAGGAGGTGGCTCCTGTATCTAGCAGGAAATTTACGGGGCGTCCATCAACGAGGAGAGTAACCCTGGGCTCCTTTAATGCGATGTCAACGGTCGGGAGAGGAGCCCCTGGGCCCCTTCAGTCTTCCGTGGCCAGTGCCAGCAGGCTGGGGTTTGTGACTGGTCCAGCCCCCCTGCGGGAGCTGGGGCAGTCAATGCCCCAATGGCCCATCTTGGAACACTTTGGGCACGGGCGCCTAGGGGGCTTGGGATTAGGGCATTCTCTAGCCCAGTGTCCCTCTTTCCCGCACCTAAAGCAAGGCCCTGGGGGTTCCTCCTGTGTGGACTTATATGCCCCTTTTCTTGAGGCCTGAGCATCAGGGCCCCTAAGGGCCTGAGCTAACATTTGAAACCTTGATCGCTCAGCTTTTTCCTGCTTTAGAAACCTGCGACTTCAGCATCCTCTTCACGGTTATGATAGACTTTAAAAGCCGTGGCCAAAATCTCAGTCTGGGGAGTCACAGGGCCCAATTCTAATTTTCTTAACTTAGCTCGAATGTCGGGGTAGCTCTGAGACAGGAAATATGTCATAAGGACTTGACGGCCCCCCTGGGACTCAGGATCTAAGTTTGTGTATTTTTGAAGGGCCTTCGTGAGCCGATCTAAAAATTCAGAGGGGGTCTCTTCTCTCTTTTGAATAATGTCCTGTAGCTTATCAAAATTAACAGGTTTCTGAGCCGCTCGTTTCAGACCATCCACTATACACGTAAGAAACTGGTCCCTTAAGACCACGTCCCCTGGGGCGTTGTAGTCCCAACGGGGGTCCCTCTCCGGCACTGCCTCGGGACCTATAGGGAAATTAGGGTTCATTCTGTGAGTCTCATCTGCATATGCTCTGGCTTGCTCCCAGACTCGCCTACGCTCCTCAGGAAGTAAGGTATTTGACAAAATAAAGTATGTGTCATGAAAGGTAAGGCTATAGGCTTGAGTGACCCACTGGAATTCTTTTATGTACGTCGTAGGGTCAGTTGTAAAAGAACCCAAGCGAAGCTCAATTTTGGAAAGATCAGACATGGAAAACGGGACGTGGACCCTTACAATTCCCTCCGCCCCAGCGACCTCCCTTAACGGCGCGATTATCTGAGCTGCCTGTTTTCTCGAACGCGCGTCATAGGAGGGCTGAACTGCGAAGACCGTAGAGTGGTAGGCGGGTCTGGGAGGGATGGTGCTGGGCCGATTAGGGCCGGGAGTTGTACGGGAGACGCTGGGGGGAGAAACGCGGGCCACGCAATGTTCTCCCGGAGCTGTTGGAGAAAGAACCGAGGAGGGGGCCAGAGCCTGAGGCACCGCGTCTGGTAAGAGACGAGTCTCAGAATCTAAGGGAGTACGGACTGGAGTTTGGGACTGAGGCAGCGCGCTCTCGCGCTCTGCGACGGCTGCATGGCTGGAGAGGGCGGGGGAGCCGCGGCTGCAGACTCGGGAACCGAGCGGGCGGCGCGGGCGCGAGGGCGGGGGTGGCAGCGGAAGCAACGCGGAGCTGGGAACAGGAAATTGAGAGGGCGGGGATAGCGGCGGGAGTGGCGCCGGGAATGACGTAAGCAGAGAAGGCGGGTCTACAGAGGGGGGAGGTTCTGGCAGAGCGGAAGGCGGGGGCGGGGCGAAGGATGAAGACAACGGAGGGGGAGGATCTAAGCTCGGAAGCCCGCCAATTTCAAAATCTAAAGCCTGAGCTGGGGGAGGGGAAATGCTTCGGAGCGGCCTTCCAGACTGCCGATACGGGGGAGGTGGAGCCTCTAGTCCCGGATCGAACTCGGGGTCAGTGGAAGATGGGGGGGAATCTGGAAATCTATAAGCAAGAAAGACCGTCTCAGGATTGCACCTGGTGCACAAAGAAGGATTGGAACGGAGGAGGAAGAAGGCATCGACATACGGCAACTCCGTCCATCTCTTTGTTTGTTGACAAAAGCTGGAGAGTTCCCGTAAAAGCCGGGAATCTAGGGATCCTGATTCTGGCCACTTATTGGATAGCGGGTAAGAAGGCCAAATTTTTGTACATAGCTTTATCAATTTGGTCTTGTTAATTTGGGGTTTTAAGCCTAAACGTGCTCGATTTCTTAGGAGACAGTCGAGAGGCGTGTCGGCCTGAGTGGACAGGGAGGTTCCCATATTTCCCGATAACGGGGAGGGGCTGATAGAATACTTTGGAAGGCGTCCCTTTCAAAGTATGAATCAGCGTAAGATCCAAGCTCTCTCTCCTAGTCGTCACCAGGTGAGACGAGCCTTGGGACACCTAAGCACCTTTCGTCCCGGACGGCAGGTTTAAAGGTGTCGGGGAGCTGTGAGCTTTACTCCATGGAGACTATGGGAATGTTCCGTTCCGAACGGAAAAACGGAAGCTCAAGCCCGGAGTGCGGAGGGGAACCTTTCTTAGAAAGCCGAGAGCCGTAGAGGACAGGTGGAAATTTTTAAAGTGGGCGAATAAAGATGGGGAGGCGGGGGGAGGGCGGGGGAGAGTTCTCGGGGTCCACCGTCGCCCTGAAGGCTTGGGTGGGGTGTGGTCCCCCCTAGAATGGCCCCCAGTGAGATTGCCGGACGATCAACGGTCAATTCTCGCCGCGCAGTGGCCAAACAGGTTTACGAACTCAGGGTGGACGGGGGGCTTACCAAATTCCAGCGACGGTGAAGGAAGACAGACGGCCAAGGAGACGCGTGGTGGACGCTCGTCTCCTTTCCCGGTCAGGGAACCAAATGTTAGCGGAAATTGCAGGTAGGGACCGAGGCTCGAACTGTCGTATAGGAAAAGGAAAGGGGTTTATTGAATTACCAAAGAAACACGTGGAGGGGATGAGGACAAACCACGGGGAACGGAGGGGGAGCTGGAGCACGCGGGAACGGGAGTGGAGAGCAGGAGCAGGGAGCCGCAGGAACCAGGTGAGAGCAGGAACAAAAGGGACGATTTCAGTCCGGGGCTGGCTTAAATAGAGTAGGGGTCATAAAACCCCCTTGGAGTGAGTCCTTGTCCTATAGGCCAGCAGAGGTCATGGGGGGAGGTAGTGGTAGTGGACAAGGGTCTTGCTGGTCAGGTTTTGGTCACGCTGAGGATCTCGGGAGCCGTAGTTTTCACAAGGCACCTGGAAAGGTGTGGCCTTCTGCCTGGGAGGTGTGGCCTTCTGCCTAGAACCAACACAGGGCATAGTCCAGGGTTGTCCAGTGGGTAACATTCTGACATCAGAGGGCCAAAACCCAAACCCTATACTATACTTGCTCAGCCATTTTCTGAACACGGTGAATGAAGAGCCATAAAATTGTTCAGGAATGTGTGGACCACCATTTCCATCCCTTCACTTACTCCAGGCACTTTACCCCTACACCCTACCTCAAACAAACCTATTTTCTACATCCCATAAACATCACTAAAGTCTATTTGCTGGGAAGTGGATTTGAGATTTGGAGCTGCTGCCTTCTCAGGACTGGTGCTGCAAGAGTAAAATCTCTTTTGCAAAACTTGTTTTGTTTCAGTGATCGGCATTCTGTGTTGTGGACAAGATGGGCCTCATTTAGTAACACTGAGAGGGCAAAAGTTTATTTATGTAAAATAAAACAAAACATCAAAATAGATCAGATCCTAAGACTTTTAAATGAATTGTTATTTTTCTCTTAAGATGGAAGATATTAAATTTTCCATTCAGATAGCAGACAGGTTCTCAGTTGATGCATTTGTACTTGTGTCAGCCTGGAATTCCCTTACAACAGCCCTAATCTTTGCTTCTAAGGGAAATGTTTCTTCTTGCAAGACTAGGCTAAGAAATTTAACTCTCTTCTCTATAAAGGATAGAAAATTGTCTCATCTTGAACCTTCATAGTAATTACACCATACAATTGTACAGTAATAGTGTGTGACTATGATATTGTTTTCCCCAGGACTCACCTTATAAAATCTTTAGATTTTTAAAATGAAATATTTTCCTAAGTCGTAAATCTTCAAGTTCAAGGAACATGGTGGCATTAAAAAATGAAAACTGCCGGGCGCGGTGGCACACGCCTGTAATCCCAGCACTTTGGGAGGCTGAGGCAGGAGGATCGCGAGTTCAAAGCCAGCCTCAGCAATGGCGAGGCACTTAGCAACTCAGTGAGACCCTGTCTCTAAATAAAATATAAAAAAGGGCTGGGGATGTGACCCAGTGGTCGAGTGCCCCTGAGTTCAATCCCCGGTACCACACAAAAAAAAAAAAAAAAAAAAAAAAAAAAAAAAAAAAAATGAAAACTGTATTGTAAGCTTTTATGCACCTTCTTGATTAGATTCACATAAACTTGAATTTTGGCTTCATATTATATTTCTTTAAAAAATATGCCTAAGAATACAATTTCGTAGTTAAGAAATACACTGCAGAGTTTGAAAAACTAGAAATAACTTCTAAAGATTTCCATTTTCCTATTATTCAGACTGGTAAAATAGAACTAATTTAAAAAGAATAATTATGAACATGACTTGTATCTTTTTATTTAAAATGGAAATGATGGATTCACTAAATGTATCAACTTTTCATAGAAAATGTCCTGAATTAAGACATGGTATTTATTTATTTATTTATTTATTTATAAATAAATAAATTTCGTGCTGGGGATTGAAGCCAGGGCCTTGCTCAAAAACCTTTACACCAAAAAAACAAACAACCCAATCAATAAATGGTCTAAGGAACTGAACAGACACTTCTCAGAAGATGATACACAACAATCAACAAATATATGAAAAAATGTTCAACATCTCTAGCAATTAGAGAAATGCAAATCAAAACTACTCTAAGATTTCTTTTCACACCAGTCAGAATGGCAGCTATCAAAAACACAAACAACAATAAATGCTGACAAGGATGTGGGGAAAAGGGCACACTTATACATTGCTGGTGCGGTTGCAAATTGGTGCCTCCAATCTGGAAAGCAGTATGGAGATTCCTAGGAAAACTTGGAATGGAACCACCATTTGACCCAGGTATCCCACTCCTTTGTCTATACCCAAAGGACTTAAAAACAGCTTACTACAGGGACACAGCCACATCAATGTTTATAGCCATACAATTCACAATAGCTAAATTGTGTAAACAACTCCAATGCCCATCAATAGATGAATGGATAGGGAAACTTTGGTATATATACACAGTGGAACACTACTCAGCACTAAAAGAGAATAAAATCATGGCATTTGCAGGTAAATGGATGGAGTTGGAGAAAATAATGCTAAGTGAACTCAGCCAATCCCAGAAAACCAAAGGTCGATTGATTCCTTTGCTATGATGATACTGAGTTATAGTGGCAAGGGAGGGGGGATGAGAGGAATGAAGAAATGTTAAAACAAAGGGGAAGGAGGGGAGGGGGAAGGGGATAGAATTAATGGCAGAAGGAGTTGGACATCAATATACTAAGTGCATGTATAAAAGCTCAAATGGTACGAAAATACTTTGTGTAAAACCAATGACTTGGAAAACTGTGCTCTTTATATGTAATATGAAAGTAATTTCACTCTAAAAGCATGTATAACAAATTAAATTAAATAAATAAAAAAAGATACGGTATTTAGAGTCAACCTGGTAATCATTGTAGAAATGCCTTTTGGAAATTAAAGAAAACTCTTAAATTTCCCCCTCCACAATTTGCTTCCTCCATGTCTTCCAATTTCGGTAAATCATCAATGTCCTACCAGTTGCTGAATCTAAACTCCAGGAAGCACTTTTGATTTTTCTTTCTGTACTACCCACTTAGTGAGATGTTTCCTTTGTTTGGCACAGTCTTCTTGAAGTTTCCTTGTGTGTTGTCCTCTTGTAGAACACTGCAGACCACTGAGTCTAAATTAGTGCTCCTGTCCCTTCAGAGTTACTCAGAGCATTGGGTCACCTTACACTGCCTTTTTCCCCCCTGCACTTTGGCACCATCTGAAATTATTTTGCTCGTTGCTATGTTTATTGTTTTCTATTCCACCCCCGACCCCCCAAATATAAGCCCACAAAAGGAAAGACCTTTACATGCTTGCTCTCTCCAGGGAAAGCTTAGTACAATGTTTACATCTAATTCTTGCTCAAAAATATATTTTCAGGACAGATTTTTAAACATTTATTTCATTCAGTAAGTGCCTCATGTGTGCCTAGTACTGTGTGAGGCAAAATTAAGTGACATCAGTATTGAAAGAGAAATTTTATCACTTTCAACTAACCCAGTGAAGTTAGACACCTTGACATATTTGGTCCCTCCTTTCTTCTTCATTCCCATCTCTATCTCCTCTCTGGAACCTTACCCCAGAAGTTGGTCCATCAGGATGGAAACAGCACTGGCTACAGAAGTTAGATGAGTTTGTGATTTCCAAACTGTAACCTTAGACAGGTTGTTTAGATTCATAAATGTTATTTCTTCATCTGAAAAACAGAAAAAAAGTTTTAACTTTACTGGTTATTGTGAAAACTGAATATAACAATGTATATGTTCAATAAATATGCTTAGCACATTACTGGCTTCCAATAAATGAAACTTTTATTACTATTATCTCATGAAATGATCTGATCTCAGTCATAGCCCAAGCCAACTTTCTTTTGAATAGTGTTTGCGTAGGGCCAATTTTCGAAAGACGAATTGGCAACTGGAAAGCATACTGAAATACAACACGTATTATATTTTTAAAGGTCTGGTTCCTTTCCTTTCCTTAAGAATAAAGCAAGAGATAATCATGATGCTGATTCATGTTGCTTCCTGATGTGGCAGCCAGATTAATGGCAGGCCTGGAGGCAGCCGTCTGTCAGTAATGCCCAATTAGTAATAAACTACAGTTAAGTCAGAAAAGTGTGCCTCAGTTCACAGTCAGGGTGCAGGGGGCGGATGAGGTCAAATAGCTGGCTGAGGCGGTAGTAGCCAGGAGACCTAAGCAGAGAGAAAGAATGGTCAATTCATTGCCATCCAAGAGGAAATTTAAACTATACCTATGTTACTAAGAAAACTATCTAGAGCTGAAAGAATGTCTCTGAGGCCACAGGACCAACCAAAAGTAGAAGCTGAAGTCAGCAGCAATGTAGTCAATGTTGTCATTGAATAAGTTAATATCCAGCAGGACTAGTTTAATTTATTGCTTGATAGACAGCATTTCCTTATTTAAAACAAACTCGTAATAAGTTGCTTTGACAAAAAAGATCTAAAGCAAATTAAATTTTATTTCTTTTAGGTTTAAATCACCTCTTCTTTACTTTGTTCTCGGATTAGAACTCCTAACAAAATAATGGTGTCAAGAACACATGGTCACCAAGTATGATAGAGACACCAGCACTCAAAGGCAAGTGAATGTGACTGTGTTGTGGGGAGGCATGCTCTTTCTTATAGCTACCACTCTGATCTCAGGAGAACTTGAATCCATCTCCATATATGTGACCAGATACCTAAAGGTTGATCTGCCCTTTTTTCTCCTATTCTGACTGGGATCCCTGTTCTCCTCTACATTTGAGCTGTTGCAGGGGAACCATAAAGAAATTCATTTTTCTCTGAAGTGGACCAATTGTGAATTTCTCCATATTGACTAACATGAACACCAGGAGGATAGTTTGGTTTAAAAACAGATCCAGGTCTAGTTCTGATTGAATCTAATTATACTCTAGATTGAACTTTGTTTCTTATAGTTATCTAATATCTTCCTTGGAACTATCCCCAAAATATGAGGCTCCTGTGGATTAGTGGAGTCTCAGTATGACCCTAGCAGAAACAAGTTGCCATAGGCTTCCTAGACTGGCAGGCCCAAACCTCTCCAAAGACAATGGGGATGAAACAAGTTTCAGAGCACTTCATGTCCCATGGAAAGTATCTATAACTATGCTGTCAAATATGATAGTTATTAACCACATATGACTCTTACAATTAATTTTGAATTAATTAAATAATTCAGTGCCTCAGTCACACAGAGAGACTTTTCATGTGCTCCTAACCATATGTCCATGTATAGCACAGATGTAGAACATTTCTACCAGCACAGAAAGTTCTAACGGATATTCATAGACACCAATATTTCATTGAAGTTTGGCTTGGCTCTACCTATGTGACCATTTATATGTGTGGCCATATTAACAATACACATCTTCCTCTCATGTTTTGCCATTAGTAAGTAATATATTAACCAAGGGTGCATCCAGGAGAGGTAGGATTATATCTTGATAAGAGTACTACTTGGTTTCTTAAGCCAAAAGCTAAGTGGTATCTTAGGGCTTCCAATAGTCATGTGTTGATTGGTGGAGTAAATGGCCTATTTTCTATACCTGCTTAGCACCTTGTATTTCCCCTTTTGTAACACTCCCAGGCTTGTAAATACACTTAGCAATCATCCTAACTAAACTGTGAGCTCTATGAATGCAATTGCCATTTCTCTCCATTTTATCATTGTTATCTCAGTATCCAGCACTGTGCCTGGATGATGATTATTGTGTAATAAATATTTGTTAAACAAGTGAGTGAATAAATCTTAACTTTCTATGTGTCATTCACTCATGGATAAAAATGACAACTTCTTGGGGTTAATGTGGGGATTCAATGAAATAGTGTCATAAAATAACTGACAGGTGCCTGACATCTGATAGGTGCCCCAATACCACTACTTCCTTTTTCACCCTCTGATTACTGGAAGGCTGGGTCACTTGAATCCATAGGTCACAGAGACTTATGGTCAAGGTGACAATTTCTCTGGGTCTTAGCAGTTGTGCTTCCTTCCCTTTGATCAAAAGCTTGGCTTAAGTTGTTAACTACAAGGGAAAAAAGTCAAGAGTTCAATTCTGTTATTTGGCACTGAGGCAGCATTCTCTGAGGGAACAAAGTACTAACTCTGGCTAGTTAGCTTCATAATTCTTTCTAAAAATCTCTTCAAGACTAAAATTCTGGCCTTTTACCAACCATCTGGTTCATTCAGATTTCTCCTATCAGGATTCTAAAGGCAAAACTGTGCCAAAAATTAGGTGTCGAGACCTTTCCTAAAGATTTCTGGACATGAATTAGTACTGCAGGGCCAGTTCAAGGGAGAAACTTGGAATGAATGGGACTTTAGGCTGGACATTTCAAGTCATTTTCTTTCCCTTTGCTATGAGCTTTCAACTTTCCCTTAAAATGCTAGCTTTGTATACTTTAGAGATGGGAGGGATAACAAATTTTTGTTTAGTATAGAGGCAGTTAATAGAAAAGCCATTCTGAAAAGTACAAAGGGAAAGAAAAAAAAATGAAGGAAAAGACTGAGCATTTTGCAGAGTGGTTCCAAGTATTATGGCGCATGGAGCATGTTGTAGAATCATTTTTAGCAATCTGGTGATGGCTATTACTAAAAGTGGAGACTGTGTTAAAAAAAAATCAAGCGTAGGGTTGTCCTTTGCAGAAAGTTAATATAAAGAAGGAAGTGAAAGACTGCTCATTATTTTTAATGACCCTGCTTCCCAGTGGAGTGCCTATATCTCCCTGCCTTTACATTCTGCCTTCTTCCAGTTCATTATAGCACACTAAACTCCTCCTTGGAAGGATGGCTTTGTCTAAAGCAGAGTTCATCAAGAGGCTCAAAGTTCCAGACTGACCCATTGTTAATCACTGTTCCAGTGCCAAGGTGATGATGCAAAGATGAGCCTAAGACATTGCCCACAGAGCTGTCACCAAAACTGACTGCCCTGAACTTCCTTCTCAGCATGTCTCTATCATTACAGGCATTCAGCCTTCAAATGCCTCATTGTGCTTGGTGGGTGATGTAAGTTTCAGCCATTCACAATACTTCTCACTTTGGTAAACCAGAGACCTCACAGTGTGGTGAGAAGTGGCTTTTGTTCTTGAAAATTCCTTGCAGATATATACTTATATCACATACTAGCCTTTCTAGTTTTATTAGTTCAATATATATTATTTGCATATATAAAATATCTATTTTGCCCATTTAAAATGAGGAGCTTTTTGTGTTATATCATTGGCTATTGATGGCCTGAGATCCCACAGACAAATCATGGAAGACTTTATAAAATGTATAATAGATTCACTATTGTACATGAGATGAAAAAGTAGGAAGCCATCTTTCACTTTACCATGATACTAAAAGGTGGAAGTAAGGTATTCAATCTAGGTATGTAAATGTTTATAAGGCACTACGACAATGTAAGCCCACAGACACAAATAAGGATACACACACACGCACACAGGCCCCCCACCACTCTGAGAACACTTCAGTTCCAAACACTAGGTTGGGAATACCTACTGGTCTTTTTTTCTTTACAAACAGGGACCAAAGGGACTGAACTTTAGAAAGTCCTTTGAACTTTGTATTCACAAGTCCGTGTGTTTTGAAAAGGAGATAAGCATCCTGGAGGGGGGCCTAGGATGGGTAAATGACACCTGATCTTGAGTGTGGGGCTGAAGCAGCAACAATTTCTCTGAACTGAATGAAGCTGAGTCCCTTGGACATTATTCAGGCAAATCCATCAGAGATCTACCTATTTATAAACTCAGAAAACACTCTGCCTGGTTTACTTGTGTTTCCATATAAGCATATGTGTTCTTTCAAAAAAATAAATGGGTCTTTTTACCAACAGTATCAGACAGCATACCCTTACAAAAAGCCCTGCTAAAAATGCAGTATATGTTTATTCATTAGCTGTCAGGCACTTCTGGGCTCAGTACCCACACACACAGGCTGTTTAATGTGGAGTTTAATAACATTTATGTAGCACCGTGCCGGGGACTGTCTTAGAGTAGAGAAATATCCATCCTGACAAACCATACTGCTTTGCTTGTCTTCATCCAGGAGAAGAAAATAGGATTGCCCCTGTCTTATCTCAATACTGCCACACTGTTGATAAAAAAAAAAAAAAAAAAAAAAAAAAAAAATGCACTTTACTGTCATGCTAGAAAGTGAAGAAAGAAGCCAGCCAGCCAATTTGAAAGAAAAATGAACATATTTTAGATTTCCCCAAAGGCCAGTAGAGATTCAGTTAGAGCTATTTTTACTCCCTCCCCAAATGATTTAACTTTGTCTCCTGACAACGATCTAGGCTTGTTTGATCTGTTTAGTTTGGAAGAGACAAACTTGATAAGCTGTTGAGCAGAAAACTCATTAGGAAAGAAAGGATTCATTGGATTGCAGGAAAAATAACAGAATGAACAAAGAAAAGAAAGCAAATGTTCTATTCTTTCATCAACTGCACTCATACTGTGCAAGAGGGAGTTACTAAAGTCATTTCCCCAACCATCAGGCTCTCTAATTGACCTATTATTAGAATCCATAGGAAGATCCTCACAAGTGGCCCTGACAACTCATTCAAAAAGCTGATGATATGAGAGGATAAAGGGCAGTGAGAAGTAATACGGACAGCACCTAGCCTGAGGGGCTAAAGGCTAAAGAAATACAGGGGCAGGGGGCGGCAAGGTGGTTAATCGAATTGATAAATGAACTACCCTATTAAAGATTTCCAATTGAGATGCTTAGTTGCATTACCATTTCAGGATGGCTTTCCTAAGCTTTGTAGTGTAAGTGTGCAATATCCTAAGTGTGTGTGAACACATGCTTGTCTTTTTGTGTATGTGTGTGTAGCAATGATTCCATAAAAGGGTAGAGTGGAGAAAATAAGAATTTCTTTTGCATAAAGCTTTGTTTGGAATTGTCACATTTAAACAGATAAAACTATTAACAGCAGATTAGATACATTATCCTCTTGAAGCCTCAGTTTGCTCATTTCTAAGAGGCCACATGAACCAGCTCATGGGGTAGTTATCAGTATTGAGTAAGACGATGTATGTAAAGCTTGTTTTATTTTATATATGGGAATAAATGATACTAATTCCTTTTTCACTCTCCCGAGACCTACTCTGGATAGACATCCCCCTCTGCAACCTATTCAAGACAAAACAGAAATCCACAATAAACTACTAAATAGGAAAATGGAATGCTTAGTCAGAACTAAATACTGCATCTGTGTCTGAATATACAAAGAAGACTGGGATAGGGAAAATAATAGAGATGTATATTTAGCAGATAATTGGCTTTCAGTTTTGTTATCTATCTGTTCTACTCTGATCATTTGGGCTGCTGTAAGCCGCACAATAGGAACATATTGCTAGTAATAAACCTAGATTTAAACTAAAAATAGCTTTTTGAAAATCTCTACCTCTTTCATCCTTTTGTTGTCAAGGCTATTGATCTAATAAGTTTAAAGTCTTCAACATGGAGGGAAAATTCCTAAAAATAGATAATGTTATAATAAAATTGATAGTGTTAAGAGCCTCAGGGAAATATGTTACTTTAATAAGCTTTCCAGATAAATTGTTTAATAGGTATACAAGAATTATTGCTCAATTATCATAAAATTCCTATGGAATTACATACTCTATGCTAATCAGCATGAGCTCATTTTGGTCCACATGTTATTACAGTGAATACTTCAGTGTTGTGATGAAGGGTCAGACAAGACGGAGAAACAAATGATGTAGTAATCAGGAAGCCCAAACCAAGAGCAGAGAAGCTAAAGACAACAATGAGTCTCATCTGGGAAAGAAGAGAGAGGTTGGGGTTTTGTGCACTGAAACTTCTTTGTATTTTATTTAAAGCTTCACTTCATGAAAATGTGGCAATACCATTTCCATCTCCAAAAGAATCAAAGCATAGCTTTGGTAATGAAGGAGTAAATGGAAATTGCAGAAAGATCATTTTCTTCCTGGAACAATATAAAAATTTTGGCTGCCTTTTCTGGCAAAGAAATGTTGAATTGCATTTCTTTTTCATATAATATATGGCCTTACTATGAGATTAGTCTTCAGGGACATGAACCAACATCCTTTCCCACCCTTACGAACTGTCAGGTTACTTTATTTGTTTTGAGTTTGAATTTGCTAGAAATTATCCATAGAGATGGGCTAGCGGGTAGGGTGCCTCACACAATCACAATTCACTTAATACAAATACAGTTCTTTGTGGACTGACTCCAGCCTGTCATTTTCCAAATCTCATCCATCAGTAGTCAAAGAACTTGAGGTTAAGGGTTAGGTCTGGACAGCACCTTAATGAGAATTCTTTGGGAAAACACAAAAACAAAACAAACAACAACAACAAAAATACCCTTACCCAGAAACTGATGCTAAATAATTTGGACATTTCCCAGTAAAACTGAACCCATTGAGGAGGATATTTGATCTTCTGGCTAAATGAAATGGAACTGGATCTTGATTTCATTTTTACTTGTTAAGAATTCCATGTCTCTACATGATTTCTGCCAAAAAAATTGGCAATATCATCTGAAACTTATTTCAAGTGGTTATCCATATTCAAACATCACAAAATCCCACATTCTTTGCATATTGGTCCATTGCTATCATATAAGCGATGTGCTTCCTTTTTCTGTCTGTAATGCTTCTAAATTTTATAACATGATGCTCCACAGCAACCTCCTCACATACCCTGATCATTCTGAGTTTCCCTGCCAGTAACACTGAGTAATACATCAGCGAGCTGTTTTTCCACTAGTAACTGACCGTTAATAATAAAGATTGTGCATTATAGACTCATATTTAGAAATCCCACTGCATATAATCCATTAGTTCTGTCATAAAACTGTGTCATCAGTTTGACTTATTTATCAACCTCTGGTAATCCTAGCATAGATACAGGCCTGCCATATCAATGGTCTTAATAAGAACCAGTAGAATGAATTAATGCATTGATAAAAGCATGTAAGTCTAATAACTTCATTTAAAATGCTGTTTCATATCTCACCACCAGCTTTATAAGCACACTCTCCTACAAAAAATGGGTACATATACCATATATATGGTATATATACACACATACACGTGTGTATGTAAATATGCATACATGCTGCCTGACAACTTACTACTGTTTAGTTGATGAGCAAAGTATAAGTAATAAATATT
Source organism: Tamias sibiricus (assembly GCA_025594165.1). NCBI lineage: Eukaryota > Metazoa > Chordata > Mammalia > Rodentia > Sciuridae > Tamias > Tamias sibiricus. Next base: position 100,153,970 of record CM046661.1, on the reverse strand, counting down.
AAAAACACCAGCAGAAAGTTAACATTAGAGAAAAACTGAAGATAGTATGTGGCAGTTCAGGAGAGAAAGAGACAATGAATGACCAGAAAAATCAAGAAAGCTTCTGAGAGGAAGTCATTAATGAACAGAGCCTTGAAAAATATTATGAATTTGTGTGGTGAGAAGGGTTAGCATAAGGATCAGCATAGAATTGATCTGATTGGCTTGCGTTCAGATTCTATCTCTGTCTAGTAAATTTGGTCATGTGCTGTGGGTGAAGTTACTTAATCACTCTGGGTAAAAGAAAGATAATAATAGATTCGATCTTTCAGGGGAGTTGTGAAGCTCATTCAAGTTGGTCTTTGAATTTTCCTGATTAAGGCTCAACATCAGAGCAGAGGCTTCTGTAGTAACTGGTGATCTAGTTCTTGCTTAACTTGGCAGAACGTCTTCAGGGAAATCCAGTATTAGAAATATCCAGACAGGATCACCACAGCATGGCTCAGAGGGAATTGGACATCAGATGGTCCTTGAACACATGACCATTGACTCTGCAAACAGCTATAGCCCCCTGTTGAAAGACTAGGTCCTGTGTGCACAGATGGGTGCTTAGCAGTACTTCTGTCACCTGGTGGAAGTCATCATAACATGTGCAGTGGTAGTGGCACTTAGGTTCCTCATTTGGCAGCCAGCACACTAGAGAATGTAAAACACGTGGGGCTGGGGAGCTAAACAGGGAGTAGCTTCTCAGATTTAGAAACCTGTGCTGTGCTGTTCTCTTTAAAAATCCCTCTAATAAATATCATTTCCCTTCATGCTTTCAGGAAACATTTTTCATAGGATGTGAAGGATTTATGGTCAAAACCTGCCTCATTTGAGATTTCAGAAGACATCTACATAGGGCCCAGTGCTTTTTTACTTAGTCAAAATTTTCAGGGAATTGCAATCGAAATGGCATAGGGTTCTTTTTTTTAATATTTATTTATTTGCTTTAGTTGTATACAATGCCTTTATTTGTACATGGTGCTGAGGATTGAACACAGGCCGCACACGTGTTAGGCGAGCGTTCTACCGCTGAGACACAACTCCAGGCCCCATGGGTTCTTAACCCTATAGCAGAGAGCATTCCCTGTTATCCTCATAGAGCAAGCACAGCATGAATTTTAGTCCTATTACTTCTAAGATCTTGTTATCTAGAAATCTCCCCGCAAGTTGGCTTTCATATCAAGCACAAAAACCCAAAAACCCATGTTCTTTTTTTTTTTTGGTCTGGTTCAATAACTTCCTAAGGAAGACAGGGCTTTAGAAATAGAATATGAACTTTCTTTAAAATTAATAGCACTATAGTATATCTTTTGTATAGGTCCATGTTACTTAGCAGCAATAGAAAAATATTACTTACATTTGTGTTGCTTTTTTTTTCAGTTGTTTAAATAGAAACATTTAATAAAAAAATTTCATGAAAATTAGAGTATGATTATTTATAGATAAATTATTATTTATAGGTTTACTTGCAGTGTACCCTCTGAATTAAAAAAAATTAAAACTCTTATCAGTGTTGTATTTTAAAATCTATCGTTCTACTTATAAAAGAAGTTGTCTTTTACTTTAAATTGACATCCTTCCAATAACTCCCTTTCTTCTTAATGAAATATAACATGTATTTATACATCAAATTTTCAAAGAAGTAAGACAAATAATTTGACTCATATTATTAGATGTAGCTAATTTTATTTCCTGCCACTAAGAGAGAAAAAAATTCATTGATTATAAAACTGCTTTACTTTGAGGTGAACAAGAGAGGGCACTCAAGTACTTTATATGATTGTGAATACATTTTCCAGCTGTTAAAGGATTGACTAGTGAAAAGTGATTTTTAAGAAATTATTGGAAAAATGTAAAATAAACATAAAACATTGATACAAAGATATTTTTATAAGGAAAATCAGGCAGAAAAAGAATTTTTGAAAGATTACTATATAAATAGCTTTCAAGGGGGTGCTGACAAGCAAATTCAAATAAAAACAGACATAAAAATCCTTTTCTACCAGGCTAGACTTAATCTGAAATAAGCAATGGTTTAAAAATAATGCTATATGAAAAGAATGAAAAAGACCTTTTTAAAAAAATATCAAAATTTAGGAGAAGCTAGATATTTTACTTGAAAAAAAAAATGATGTCCTCTGACATATAGAATCAAATTTTCCAAAACTTAAAACTGGAAAGTGGTGGGCTCAACTCAGTTCCAGGAAGACTGAAACAAATACAACCTGGTGACCCTGTGAGCCAACCCCATGATCTGCCTGTGTTTAGGGGAGGCTGGAACTGTAGGAATAGTGTGCCACTGGCCAGGGGCAGGCCAGGAGACAGGGCCAGCACTGAGTCCTTGCTATTTCTCTCAGTTCTTGCTTGCAAGGCCATTGAATTCCATGTCCACATCTTTTTCCTCCAGAGGATCCTAGAGCTTTGTAACTGAATGGATGTTTCCTTTTCCTGGAATTTTCAGTAGCCAAAAGTAAATAATAAAGTCCCAGTGAAAACCTTCAGAAAGATTTCCCTGGTGGACCTTAGAAGGAAAGGGGCTTGGGTGATAATATCTGTATCCAAAGATCAAAATGAGGGGATGGTAAACAGCCAGAAATTATCAGAGGCTTCAAAGCAAAGGAAGAAATCAGACTTTTTGCACTAAATATAAGGAATTATTCATTATAATCATTTTCCCAAGAATTTAGTTCAGCAAAAATCATAACTTTTGCTGTCTTCAAGTGTTCTAATACTGTATGGCCTTAAAGCTTTGCCTCTCATAATGGGTATCCCTTGCTGAACAGAATAGTCTTCTCAGTCAATTTCTGTTTTTATCGAGAGTGCTTGGCAGAGAGGTAGGCCCATTTGTGAATTTGATCTTGTTGCTTATTGATCCTTACATGATTCTCTTAAATTGTCCTAATAACAGCTATTACTCATGACACATTATCAATGGGAAGTGGAAGAAGATAGTCTTATTGTGGAGTAGTGATGTGAAGGCAAGATCCCTTTTTTCATCCCAGCTTATAACAACAAACAGTTGGAGAAAATGAGTGAATGGACTTGGAGAAGCAACTCAACATTAATTGAGAGAAGGAAGTGTCCACTAATCACACTGAGTCCAGAAAAAAAAAATGTATCTCAAATAGATTTGAAGCCGAATCTTATGGTACTCTCTGTGGAAGTCACTCTTAATGTTTGTCTTAGAATCCCTTTACACTCTTAAAAATTAAGGACCCCAAAGAGCTAATATGGGCTATATCTATTGACACTTATATATTCAAAGTTAACATTGAAAATAAAATAAAATATTAATTTGTTTAAAGATATCAGTAAGAAACATTTTATTACAAAATATAATTATATTTACCCCCAAATTAATTATGAGTGTAATTGTTTTATAATTTTGAACATCTTTTTTTAAGGTCTGACTTTATAGAAGTTACCTAGACAGTCCTGTCTGCTTCTGCATTCGATCTGTTGTTGTTTTGATTGTGTATGAGATGAAGAAAGTCTAGACTCATACACCTACACAATTGGGAAACGAAGTATTTAATAGCCATCTTAGATAATTGTGAATATTTATCTTACATTCTATATCAAAATTTAAAAAGTGGTATTTTCTTAGAGATTAGTTGCAATATGAAATTTGAAACCATATTTATGAAATTTTTAATGTCAGCTATATTGGCCTATCTTACAACTTGAATAAATTTTTAACCCATGCAAGATTTTGTATTATCATTATTTGTTATTTGGAACATAACGATCTACTCTTTTATGTAGACCTTCCAAAAGTACAGTGGAAAACTTCACTGTGTGCTCATGAGAAAATGAACTTTTACAGGCAAATAATGTACTAGCATTATTTATTTAAATTCTTTAAAATTATTTACCTTCAAAGACTTCCTGGATGTGTCTCACAGACCTGCACTGGTCTGTATTGTTAGGAAACAGCTGCTCTATGGCATCATTGTGGCCTTCTATTCTCTACAGTATTTAAATTCACATGTTGTCCTTTCTACTCTCAGAAGTACCTCGCTATCATTACTTTGACCTTCCTTAAGTAATCATGTATATTGTACTTTTTCTCATCTCAGAACTTTTTCTAACTTCTACTGAGCCCTCAGTAAAATGTTAGTGTAGATGCTACTTTTTTCCAAGAATTCTGCTCTGACTTCCCTTAATTTAGGTTATGTTTTCTGTTACTCAAAACAATGACTTGTTTATTTGAAATTTATGAATAGATTAAAACCCCTTAAGGACAAGAACCATGATGGACTCAAACAGTTTGTGACATTGTTTTTAATAAATCTTTCTCTTATAGAATAAAAAATTTAAAATAATGATACAGAGAGAGATAAAGAGATAGTTTTTCTGCTGTATTAAGTTCTACTGCCATTGGTCTAGTATGGACCAAGAACTCAATGTATGTTACATGAAATTTTCTCTTTGTCAGTAAAGGAAATCTGCCTGGTAAATCTTTCCATTCTTCAAGGCACAGGTCAGGTTACACTTCCTTAAAAAATAACAAGTGTTTTCATCCACCTCCATCCAACAGCTATTGCTCATTTCTTTAAACATACGTAACCCTAAATTTCTTTTATATGGCTCACTTGGCAGCTTATCATGCATTCATTACCTTCTAGCTCTGGTTATTGCATGTTTCCTCCACAAGCACTGAACTTCTTGAGAGTAGTGATCTGTCATATCCACCTTTGGAGTCTTCCTTTACATTAGTCATTGATTTTGACTGATTGACTCCTTTATCATTGAGATCTCAGTCTTCTTCTCTAAAAGACTGTTAAAAAACATTCTATCATTGATTTTTAAATTTGAGTGTAGCCTTCTTTTAAATTTTGATCTGAAAAATCTGCTCATACAACAAGGTAGTAGTCCATACCAGAAGAAAATCACGCTCTAGCTCTAATTTTTGAGTATAGCTTGGTTAAGCAGAGCAGGCGTGTACCTCAAATAATGTGTACTTTTTGGAAAAGTTTGAATGCATAAGGGATAGTTGAAAGAGACAGAAACCCAATTCAAAACAGCTTAAGTAAATACAAAATTTATTGGCTCATACAATTGTAGAATCCATGGGTGGAGATGTTTGCATTTAAGCCTGACTAAATCCAGACGCTTAAACAATGATATCAGCTTATTCATCTCTTGGTTCTATTTGTATTTGCATCTCTCTTCCTGTTGGCCTCAATCTCTCATGCCTTAGACATGATCTCAAAGAAGCTCCACTCTGTGTTTTAAAGCTTACAATCTATAAGGAAGAAATACATTATCTCTCCAGAATGTACATTTAAAATCTTGGTGAAAACACTCTCATTGGCTTTGTGTGATCATTCTGATTTTGTTCATGTGATCATCGCTTGTACCAAACACTAAAGATAAAATACTGGAATACCAGTGGTTGTATATAACCCAGCCCTGTGCCAACTGCTGTCATTCACAGATTAACCTTAACTGTATGGGATGGGGCTTGGGCAAAAGCTTAATAGAAACTGAGATGCTGGGAGGGGGGAACAATTATAAATGTCAATTATGTCAGGGCTCACAAATTGTGCAATAATGATATTCAATCTGATTTGTATTTGATTAATACAATTTATAGTTGCATACAAAGAAATACTTGTATATTTGTGCTATTAGAGAAAATATTGGTTATTTGGAGAAAAATTCTTGCCCACATCCCCCACTGGTGATGGAAATGGGGTTCCCCTTGGTAGAATGAGCCGGCTGCAAAATAAAAGCTAAGAAAAATAGAACGACGAAAAAAACCACAGGACACAGAAAATATTTTCAGAAAGCAGGGGTGGGACCTGCTAGCCGGTCATACTGATCGAACTTCCATACTAAAAAGCAAAATGGAGCCCGCGCTGGCTTTATTTATATGGAGGAACATCAAAGGCCTTCCATACAATATTCTTCACCAAAAATGGTTATATTTGGGGTGTCCAGTTCCCAACAGGTTATACCTATCTCCTGAGCTACTATGAGGGATCTTCCTAGTATAGTGGAGGTAAAGGTCATGTGAGTTGGGCAATCTATTGCGTGGAAGAGCCACAGTTGGTTCCCAAGTTTAAATCTAAAATCTCTCTGGCTGCTATACCAAGAGAAGACCCTCAAAGAATTCATGGGTGGCTTCCCTCAAAAAATGGTATTTTTTTTTCTTTTTTTTAAAAAAATTAGCTAGATAGCTAGATTCTAATTTTGAAGAGGTATGAATTTACCAATTCATTAGCTGTGGATTATAAACAAATCATTTACCTTTTTGAGTCTCAGTTTCCTTTCAGTAAAATGAGGCTAATATTATCTTTTCTCTTATGTTGCAAGGAGAAAATTAGATAATATATTTGAAGTACCTAAAAATGGCCTGACATGTACTAGGTACTCAGTACATCTTAAATCCATTTTTTTTTATTGTATTATTATTTCTATATCCTCCTTTTCCTCTTCTTTACTGAAAAAGATGAGACATAAGCTAACTGGCTATAGGGCATTAAATGTACAAGTGCACCCATCTGCACCTGTCCTGTCCACTCCTGCTCTTTGTCAGATCTTAAACTGGACTACAAATTAAAATCATCCGGCGGGGGGTGGGGGGGGGCTGGGGTTGTGGCTCAGCGGTAGAGCGCTTGCCTAGCATGTGCGCAGCCCAGGTTCGATCCTCAGCACCACGTAAAAATAAAAAACACATTGTGTACAACTAAAGCAAATAAATAAATATTTTTAAAAAATCACCTGGGGGAAGCTCCTAAATGTGGTGATATCCAGGCTTCCTCATAGGCAAATTAAGTCAGGATGAGAGATGGAGATTTAATGTTAGTACCTTTTTAATTCCTTAGGTGATGCCAATATATCCCAAGGTTAAGAATAATTCCTCTAACTCCTAATTTTAATTTTTTGGTATATAAGTCATATGTTAGTGGTTAATTGTGTTATTAATATTTACCAAGTTTTGGGTTGTTTCTAAATTAACTGTGTCTTTTATTTTCTGAATTCTGGTACTTTGACATCTAGGTGGTTACTGACTCAGGAAGGGCTGTCCTTGCCAGGGCTCCCAGTTCCTAGAGATGGTAAACAATTTGCCCTGGAGCACACATTGCAAGCACAAACCAGCCAACCCACAGCCCACACCCCAGCCAAGTCCTTTATCAGGATCTCAAACTCTGGGCCACCATCCATCTGCTCCAATCACCCTGGGCCTAGTTCTAATCTATGAGTCTATGGCTTAAATAGGCCAAACTTATCCAAAATCTCCCACCCTCTACACTACCCTGCCTTGTCTGCTTTTCCCATAGAAACTACAATGAAGGGTCTTACCCTCTGTCTCCAGATTAGAGGTTTCTGCAGGTGGCCCCCATGGCATGGGGTACCCTTCATTTTGGAAACTGTGACTGGCAATCTTTCCCTGACATGTTGCCTTACTATAATTCAAAATTTCTATCAATCTTTTAAATAGTTTCCTTCAACCAGACTGCAAGCACTTTGAGGGAAGGGATCACACTGCAATTTCTTGTTATTCTTGTGTTTGTATTAGTTATTCACTAAACACTTGTTACTTGATTCAATTTAGTACCTAGAGCTTTAGGATATTATTGTATCAAGTTGAGAATAATTCAACAGAAAAGCCCCTATGTTTATTTAAGTAATGTGAATTGCAATCTTATGTAGTCCTTCAGGAAAACTGGCACATAGGATAGTGTGAAAGATTATTTTTCTGGGTTTCTAACTAACCTTGCCCTGTTCTTCCCTTTACATCCCTCATTCATGATACTTCAAAAAAAAGAAAAGAAAAGAAACTCAAATAGCTTGTGATTTGACATTTTAATAGTCTTTTGAAAGCAGGTTCTCACCTTCTTTGAAAACCAACATGTATAGAACATAAGGCCAAGTACAGGGTAAAAGCTGGTCACCTCATTATGACCTTTAGTGGGGGCCCAATTTGGGCTCCAGCCTGGTCATCTCATTAGTACCTTGTTAGGCTCCTCCAGTTAGTAGCCAGCAAAGTCCCAATGAGGTGCCTGAGTTCTAACCTGCTTTTGGCTCTAGCAAAGGCACAGAGTTTAAGGCAGATGAGGACATGTTGGTAAAATCCCTGTTAGACATTAGTGATACGACCCAACTGTAAAAATAGTATGGTCTTAAAACTCATGAAGAACATTGGAGTCTTCTTACTATGTTTCAGACTTACAACAAAGTGCTTTGAGTGTATTATGTCATTTCTTGACAGGATGATCCCGTAAGGAAGACTTTATTATTATCATCATCATTCAACAGGTAAAGAAACTGAGACTGAAAGGTTGAGTGACCAAGATCATATAGTAAATAATTGGCAGATGTCTGCCTTCCTTTACTGGCAGTTACCTCCAATTCCCCTCTTCTCAGCCCTGGCTTCTTGTTTTGAGGACACTCCCCAGGTGACTTTGAATTATGGTTGGCCATAAGAAGTAATGAACTTTTTTTTCAAATTTATTTTTTATTCTAAGTTGTTAGAATATACAGCAGAATGTATTACATTTCATATTATATTTATAGAACACATTTTTACATATCTCTGGTTGTATACAAAGTATATTCACACCATTCATGACTTCATACATGCACTTAGGGTAATGATATCCATCTCATTCTACCACCTTTTTTTTTTTTCTTTACCCTTTTGCCCCTTCCCTTCCCCTCCCTCCCCATTGGCCATTCTAGTATTCCTGTAATCCTCCCATGCTCCCCATCCCAACCCCACTGTGAATCAGCCTCCTTATATCAGAGAAAACATTTGGCATTTGGCTTTTTGGGATTGGCTAACTTCACTTAGCATTATATTCTCTAACTCCATCCATTTACCTGAGAATGCCATGATTTTATTCTCTGTTATTGCTGAGTAATACTCCATTGTGTATATATACCACATTTTCTTTATCCATTCATATACTGAAGAGCATCTAGGTTGGTTCCATAGTTTAGCTATTGTGAATTGTGCTGTTATAAACATTGATGTGGCTGTGTCCCTGTAGTATGCTGTTTTTAAGTCCTTTGGGTATAGACCAAGGAGTGGGATAGCTGTGTCATAAGATGGTTCCATTCCAATTTTTTCCAAGGAATCTCCATACTGCTTTCCATATTGGCTGCACCATTTTGCAGTCCCTGCATTTGACATACTGAGGGTCATTGCATCTTTGGTTGTCATGAAGTCAACTTGGCAGGCTACAGTAATCATATCAAGATTAATAGAAAAACAAAAACTATCAGAATACATGGCATGTGTTGGGGGAATATTTTTCATAATTTTTTTTTCAGTTATAATATCAAAATACATATGGAGATATATGTATATGTGTATGCACATAAATGTACTTTATATGCATACCCATCTGGATGAACATGAACTCCTTACTGTGATTATGGGTTCACAGCATTTTAAAAGCACCCGTCTAGGGGTTGTGACTTGGCACTGGAGGCCTGAGAAGAGCAGACGGCTCTGTTCTTGGAGAGATGCCCTGGGTTGTTGGAAGCAACCCTCTAACCAATTTCTCTTCAGAGACTCTTTGATGAGGGGTGAGGAGGCAAGAAAGAGCTGCAGGAATGGCGCAGACTTCTGTGATGGGAACTGCTTTTTCAGAAGAGAATGTCCCACTTATCTGTCCTTTAAATGCAGAAAGCCCCATGGCTTTGGTGTTTGCCTTGCTCTGCGGTTAGGCTGGAAGCATCTCAGCTAACACAGCTCATGTAGAGACATGTGACTTTGGGACATGATAAACCTGAGGTGGTTAGCATAAAGCTGGCTTGCTATTAGTTACACTAATCCTCTTATGGCAACAGACAAGATGTTTCCTTATTTTTGCAGCTGCCACTGACTCTGGTTTGAACCAAACCACTATCAGCTGCAGAACTGACATAACTATAATTTTTAGCACTAATAAAACTAATATGCTTCCAAAAGGTGGGCAAAATAAATTGTACCATTTTTTTCCCCTGAGCAATATTTCTTGGTACGTGGCGAAGTTGGTTTCACTTCAAGCTTAATTTGGGGATTTTATTTGAATTGTTTCACAGGGCAAAGCTAAACTAATACAACCTAACACACGAGCCAATGCTATCTAACAAGGTAGGTGTTACCTTAAAACAAAACAAAGGTCAAATGTCTTTTGTTTACTTTTTCTTAGAAGAAAAATTAAAAACATTTAAAGTAATATTGGGCAAATATTGCTTACTGGTGTTTTCCTGGAGGTTCTACTGCAGTTCCTATAGGTATGTTGCCCAATATTTGCTCAATTACACAGATGTCTGTTGTAAATAGGAGCACAATTTGCCCCTCAAGGCCATCTGCACACATCCATTCCACCCGGTTGTTCCCTTAGTGCTTAACACTAAAACACTGCTCCTTCCCCAGAAATGCACCTTCTTGCAAAACAGGTACCCACCAAATTGAAGTTTTTATGTGGAGCTACAATCAGTGAAGAACATCTCATTCCTGCATTTTTAAAATGATTTATAAATTCGAGACATTAAATTAAGGATTATAGATGTCAAAATTAACCTGATTTCTGCCCAAACTCCTCCCTAAACTCACCCTAGATGACATACAGTCACTGACATCCATCAATTTATTCTTTTCAAAATTATATCCAAGTTCTGCTCAAATAACATGGTCATTTAAGTTTCAGATGTAAAGTTCTGTTTGTGTAGTGGATGAGACTTGCTCATGTCTGATTGCATGTAAATAAGGTAGGTGTAAGGGTCTGGGGTTGTGGCTCAGCAGTAGAGCACTTGCCTAGTATGTGCACGGCAAGTAAAACCACATAAAAATGGATTGTGTACAATAAAGCAAATAAATAAATATTTTTTAAAAAACAAGGTAGGTTTAAACATCTTCCTCAGTATGTCTGGTCTTGCTTAGCATCTGATGAAGGGAAGGCCCCAGAACACCCTAATATCCAAGGCCAGTAATGAAACTGATATAGTGCTTTTTCCACCATTTCTCCTCCCCCCATTTGATTCAAATGTACTTGATAAACATAAGAAATAGAATAAAATATTTAAAAGCAATAACAATTCCTTAGTTCCAAAAAATTAATTAAAGCATACCAAAGTTTCCATATCTATTTTTGGGGAAAAGGCTACACTGGGGATTGAACTCAGGGGCACTCTACCACTGAGACACATCCCCAGCTCTATCTTGTATTTTATTTAGAGACAGGGTCTCACTGAGTTGCTTAGCACTTGCCATTGCTGAGGCTGGCTTTGAACTCTCTATCCTCCTGCATCAGCTTCCCAAACTGCTGGGATTACAGGAGTGCACCACTGTGCCTGGCTAAAGTTTCCATTTTTTATCAAAATTTCATATGTCAAAACAACCCAATGGTAGACAAAATTTGTTGGGAAATTCTCACGTTGGCCCATGCACAGGGTTGACGACATTTGCTTCTTAGGCTGTGTTTGCCACTCCTAGTGTGTTACGTGGAACTATGGATGTCGAAATGAAGGGGGAAAGAAAGAGTAAGCTAAGGTCACTTCTTTCTCAATGTTGATTATTACAAAGTCATATAACACTTGATTTTTTTATTGTTCTGTAGTTATACATGAGAGTAGAATGAACTTTGACACATCATACTAAATGGAGTATAACTTCTCATTCTTCTGGTTATACATGATGTAGAATTACACCAGTATGTAATCATGTATGTACTTAGGATAATAATGCCCAATTTATTCTATTGCCATTACCCTTCCCTCTCTTTCATTCCTCTCTGCCAAATCCAAAGTACCTCTATTTTTGCCTAGCCCTCCACATAGTAAATTATCATCCACATATCAGAGAAGACATTCAGCCCTTGTTTTTTTGGGATTGGCTTAGTTTGCTTAGCATGGTATTCTCCAGCCTCATCCATTTACCAGCAAATGCCATAATTTCATTCTTCTTTAAGGCAGAGTAATATTCTATTGTGTATATATACCACATTTTCTTTATCTGTTCATCTGTTGAAGGGCATCTAGGTTGGTTCCATAGTTTGGCTACTGTGAGTTGAACTGCTATAAACCTTGATGTGGCTGTGTCACTGTAGTATGCTGATTTTAAGTCTTTTGGGTATAAACCAAGGAGTGGGTCAAATGGTGGTTTCATTCCAAGTTTTCTGAGGAATCTCCATACTGCTTTCCATAATGGTTGAATCAATATGCAGTCCCACCAACAACATATGAGTGTACCTTTTCCCCCACATCCTTGCTAACATTTATTGTTGTTTGTATTATTGATAATTGCCATTGTAACTAGAGTGAGATGAAATCTTAGAGTAGTTTTGATTTGCATTTCTCTAGTTGCTAGAGATGTTGAACATTTTTTCATATATTTGTTGATTGATTGCATTTCTTCTTCTGTGAAGTGTCTTTTCAGTTCCTTAGCCCATTTGTTGATTGTTTTTTTTTTAATTTTTTATTTTTTGTAGTATTAAGGTTTTTGAGTTCTTCATATATCCTGGACATTAATGCTCTATCTGAGGAACATGTGGTAAAGATTTTTATCCCATTCTGTAGGCTCTCTCTTCACATTATTGATTTTTTCCTTTTTTGAGAAGAAGCTTTTTTTTAAAATTTTAATCCATCCCATTTATTGATTCTTGATTTTACTTTTTGTGAGTTAGAAATTTTGTTATGGAAGTCAGTTCCTAAGGCAACATGGTGCCTACTTTTTCTTGTACTAGGCGCAGGGTCTCTGGTCTGGTGCCTAAGTCTTTGATCTACTTTGAGTTGAGTTTTGTGCAGGGTGAGATATAGGGGTTTAATTTTATTTTGTCACATATGAATTTCCAGTTTTTCCAGCACCATTTGTTGAAGAGGCTATTTTTTCTCCAATGAATGCTTTTGGCAGCTTTGTCTAGTATGAGATAACTGTATTTATGTGGGTTTGTCTTTGTGTCTTCTATTCTGTAGCATTGGTCTATATGTCTGTTTTGGTGCCAATACCATGCTGTTTTTATTTCTATGGCTCTGTAGTATAGTTTACAGTCTAGTATTGTGAGGCCTCCTGCTTTACTTTTCTTGCGAAGGATTGCTTTGGCTATTCTAAAAATTTCACTTATTTTTTAAGTGAAATTCATGATGGCTTTTTCTATTTCTATGAAGTCGTGGGAACCTTAATAGGAATTGCATTAAATCTACATAATGCTTTTGGTAGTATGGCCATTTTGATAATATTAATTTTGCCTATCCAAGAACATGAGAGATCTTTCCATCTTCTAAGGTCTTCTTCAATTTCTTTCTTTAGTGTTCTGTAGTTTTCATTGTGGAGGTCTTTCACCTCTTTTTTTAGGTTGATTCCCAAGTATTTAATTTTTTTGAGGCTATTGTGAATGGAGTTGTTTTCCTAGTTTCTCTTTCAGTGGATTCATCACTGATGCACAGGAATGCATTTCACTTATGGGTGTTGATTTTTACATCCTGATACTTTGCTGAATTAATTTATTAGTTCTAGAAGTTTTCTGATGGAATTTTTGGATCTTCTAAATATAGAATCATGTTGGCAGCAAATAGTTATAGTTTGAGTTCCTCTTTCCCTATTCATATCCTTTAATTTCTTTCATCTATCTAATTGCTCTGACTAGAGTTTCCATGACTATGTTGAATAGAAGTGGTGATCAAGAACATACTTATCTTGTTCCAGTTTTTTGAGGGAGTGCTTTCAATTTTTCACCATTTAGAATGATAATGGCCTTGGGTTTAGCATAGAGAGCTCTTACAATATTGAGGTAGGTTCCTACTATGCCTAGTTTTTCTAGTGTTCTGAATATGAAGGAATGCTGTATTTTGTCAAATGCTTTTCTGCATCTATTGAGATGATCATATGATTCTTATCTTTAAATCTATTGATGTGATTATGTTTATTGATTTCCACATGTTGAACCATCTCTGGGATGAACTCCAGTTGATCATGGTGCACTATTTTAAAATATATTTTTGTATGTGATTTGCCAGAATTTTAGCATCTATGTTCACGAGGGATATTGGTCTGAAGTTTTCTTTCCTTGATGCATCTTTGGTTTTGGTATCAAGGTGATAATAACTTCCTAGAATGAGTCTGGAAGGGTTCCCTCCATTTCTATTTCATGGGAAAAATTTGAAGAGTATTGGTGTTAATTCTTCTTTGAAGTTCTTGTAGAACTTGGCTGAGAATCCATCTGGTCCTGGGCTTTTCCTGGTTGGTAGGCTTTTGATATCATCTTCTATTTCATTGCTTGAAATTAATCTGTTTAAATTGTGAATGGCCAGTGGAGTTTAGCTAATTTATTCATAACAATCTTGTCAAATGTTACAAATTGATTGTGCCAGATGTTTTAATTAAATTTGATACACTTGCATCAAAAACCCTTACATACAATATATAGGCTCCCTATGTCATAATTGCCAATAATACTATTTGTCCATTCATTCAAACTTTATAAAAACACATTTCCTATGAATAAACTATATGCTAATGTTATTTCCCCATACCAGAAATAAGGATACAAGCATTTAACTAACTGTAATATGATTTATACTGCTACAAATAAAGCCTAAACCAAAACAAACAAAACAAAACAAAAAATCTGAAACAACTCTGTGATGTCAGGAATCCAAGACAACAGAAGGAAATCAGGTGCCATATTCATGGACTAGCTATGGAATGAAATCTATTTGTAGTTACATGATTCTATTGAATTTCTTCTTCCTCTATAAAACTTTATTCTTATAAATTTCATTTTTGAGTGTTGCCCCTACAATCTATATTTTATATGTAACTCTGAAATAATACTTATGATACACCATTTTAATTAAATGTTTGATTTTCAGATTTCTTGAAGAGGGAGATTTTACTTTATTAACTCTTGAATTTAGTGGCTGGTACATAATAGTATTCAAATAACAGGTATTTTTCATTCTGTTAATGAACTCAAACCAACACATACAAACATATATGGTACATATTACATTAAATACTTTATAATATATAAATGCATATATTCATATACAAACATGTATAATACCCTATCATGTACAATTTTTTTTATTATTTATTTACTTATTCATCATGCACAAGTATAGTATCTTTTTACATACAACTGCTTGTATACAAAGTATATAAGTACCATTACAGGCATATCCAAAGGCATTGTCCCATCAGAGATTATATGTGTTTTTGTGTGTGTGTGTGTGTGTGTGTGTGTATAGTTTATTTTTTCCTTAATGAGGAAAATAGCCACAAATCTCAAGGTGCAAATGAGGACAGGAAATCAGTTTGAGATTGCTGAGGCAAGAGTCCCTCTGAAGGATGCTTTAATAGTTCTGAGGTTAGGGAGGGAGTGGCTCAATGGAATGCATGTGGTTGCCAGCATGGAAAGCAATATGAGGATTCTAGGTTTATAAGGAGGTCACTGCTAAAAATGTGAACTAAAAGTGATGAGTGCTTAAGGCTGTACCTTGGAGCTCAAGTGTGGGACACCCTTTACAATTAGGTGGTAAGGAAACAGAATCATCCTGCATAGCAATGGGCAAGCGCTGCCTGTCAGGACTTTCAGAATAAAAAAAGAAATGGTGACTTGGTCAGATTGGTATTCTCTTGCTGCAAGTAAAATGGAGCAAGAGCCTGTTACAACAGTTTCCAGAGAGTTTAGACAATTAAGATGTGGACAGAATACCGGACTTCCTGCTAATAGGATATGTACAGACCAAAGAAATTAATTAATTAAACAATAAAAGGACTTTGGTTGTTTTTGGAACTAAATGTAAAAAGCTAGTCTTATGGGGGAGGGATTGTGTATGTGTTTACTTTTAGTTACCAATAGTTAGAAAATACTAATATACGGCTCATTATAATTTCACCTCAAGAGAGGAAAGAATGAGAGTTTCCAAAAAAAAAAAAAAAAAAAAAAAAAAAAAAGTATCTATGTGAGGCAGGTTAAAATTTTCTATGTCTAAAATATGGATTTTGAAATATTGGGTTCCTTTTTCCTATAAAAGCTGCTGAATCATCACTCAACTACTTGAAAAAAATGAATTTTTTAGCCAAAGCAGAGAATTCTTTGGGAAGAAGTCTGCAGTCTGCTGGGAATCTTAATTCCTTGGGACAGAAGGGAGTTAAAGACCTTGTGCTTCTCAATACATGTGACATTCCAAGAAATTTTACAATAAAAGAGGAAGCAATTAATCTATGAAAAATATTCCATAAAGAGAAAAGCACTGATACATTTCTCAGACAAAAAAGTTGTCAGACTCCACATTAAATGCTGTGTGGATGAAATACACATGAGCAGGGGGAAGAGGAAGGGAGGAAAATTGGGAGCAGTGGTCAAAGGGAAGAATCTGATGGAACACAGCTGCAGTTAATCCTGCATGCTCTCTCCAAGAAGAGGAGCTAAGTGGCCCACTGCTGGCACCAAGAGCCAAGGCAAACTAAGATGTTTACATTCAAGAGCAACTTGTGTCTCATTTCCACGTCCACTTCCTGTTAATTCTGTCTTATTAAATAAGAGATAAAGATGACTTTATTTTAATAGTGGGAGTTCCAAATGATTTCAGATAAAATGAAATATTTATCCCAAAAATTGCTTCACAGGGCATTTTCCTTTCAGCAACACATGGACCATACTAGGTACAAGGCATATATTCAGGCAAAAAGCATTTGAATGAAATCAACAGAGCAGTAAATATTTATTGAGTTATTTACTAAAATAGGGAAGAGGCCCTGGTCAAATCCCAACTCTGTCTACTATTCTCACACAGCACTTCTGAAACATTTTCTATATCTACCTTCATGGTAAAACCATTATTAGTTTATGGGTCTATCTTTCAACTACTTTTATGGCATAGGAAGATAATTGTGATGATTAAATATTTGTTATATCTCAATTAAATTGCACAATGCTATACATACATAGTGGCTATTAAATGAATGTTTGGTGCATTTCTACAAAATTAATAAATGAGTTGGTTTGGTATTCTTATTTTCTAGTTCTGCCTCCATTGCCGTTGTTCTGTGTAAAGTTACTCAAGATCTTCATGCTGTATTTGGAGTAATATTGACTTGCTCCATAGAATTTTAGTCTGCAAATCTCTTTATTTTGCCTCCTTGTTTCTTTGTAAAAATCAGCTATAGTTTACATGTGATACAATTCAGCACTTTACATTTCAGTAAGTTTTGAAAAATGCACAGTCATGTAACCACTGCCATGATCATGATATAGGGAATTTCTATTACTGCAAAAAGTTCTCCATGCCCTTTGTGGTTGATCCCTTCCTTTCAAAGTGGCCTTTGAAAGCCACTCAACAGCTTCTGTCTCTAGGGTACCATATAAATGAAAATCATGCAGTATGTACTGTTCTTTAGCAAAATGCTTTTGAGATTCATTATTGTTATGTGTATTAGGAGATCATTGATAAGTATTGTACTTTGTGAAGTACTGTAATTTGTCTGTTCAAGAGTTGTCATTTTTTTAAAAAAAATTTGGCCAGTATAAAGCTGCTACAAACATTACAATACATGTTCGTGTAAGCAAAGGTTTTCAGTGCCTTTCAATAAATACCCACGAGTGGATTACTGGGTCATATAGTAAGAGAATATTTAATCTTACAAGAAATTGTCAATCTGTTTTACAAAGTGGCAACACCACTTTGCTTTCCCATCAGCAATATATGAGAATTCCAGGTGTTCCTCATCCTTGTCAACATTTAGTATTGTTAGTCTTTTTTATTTTAGCCATTCTAGTGGGTGTGAAATGGTGTCCCATTTGGGGTTTAATTTGCATTTTCTTAATAGCTAAATAATTAAGTATCTTTTCATATATTTTTGGGAAAATATTTGTTCAAATCTTTTCCCCATTGTTTTCTTATGATGTAGTTCTAAGATTCAGTATACATTTTAGAATATATCTTTTACCAGATATATATTTTGAAATGACATTTTCTTAGAAACAGTGGCTTGCCTTTATTTTTCTTAAGTGCCATTTAAAAAATATCAGAAGTTTTAGGTTTTGGCAAAATTCAAATTATGAATTTTCAGTTTTATAGTTTGTATTTTGATTGAGGACACAGAGACTAATACATATAATTTCAGCTATCTTATATTAGACAAAGGCACCAAAAATGTACAGTGGAGAAAGGATAGCCTCTTCAACAAATGGTGCTGGGAAAACTGGAAATCCATATGCAACAAAATGAAATTAAACCCTTATCTCTCACCATGCACAAAACTCAACCCAAAGTAGATTAAGGACCTAGGAATTAAACCAGATACCCTGTGTCTAATAGAATAAAAAGTAGGCCCAAATCTCCATCATTTTGGATTAGGCCCCAAGTTCCTTAATAAGAATCCTGTAGTGCAAGAATTAATACCAAGAATTAATGATTGGGATAGATTTAAACTAAAAAGCTTCTTCTCAGCAAAAGAAACAATCATTAAGGTGAATAGAGAGCCAACTAATTGGGAACAAATATTTAATACATGCACATCAGATAGAGCACTAATTTCTAGAATATATAAAGAACTCAAAAAACTTAACACCAAAACAACAAATAATCCAATCAATAAATGGGCTAAGGAATTGAAAAGACACATCTCAGAAGAAGATACACAATTAATCAACAAAAACATGAAAATATGTTCAACATCGCTGTCAATTAGAGAAATGCAAAAAAAACTACTCTAAGATTTCATTTCACTCCAGTCAGAATGGCAGCTATCAAGAACACAAACAACAATAAATGTTGGAGAGGATGTGGGGAAAAAGGCACACTCATACATTGCTGGTGGGACTGCAAAATGGTGCAACCGTTATGGAAAGCAGTCTGGAGATTTCTTGGAAAACTGGGAATGGAACCACCCTATGACCCAGCCATCCCACACTTGGGTCTATTCCCAAAGGACTTAAAAACAGCATATTACAGTGACACATCCACTTTAATGTTTATAGCAGCACAATTCACAATAGCTAGGTTGTGGAACCAACCTAGATGTTCCTCTGTAGATGAGTGGATAAAGAAAATGTGGTATATATACAAAATGGAATTTTACTCAGCAATAAAAGAGAATAAAATAATGGCATTTGCAGGTAAATGGATGAAGTTGGAGAATATAACGCTAAGTGAAATTAGTCAATCTCAAAAATCCAAGTACCGAATGTTTTCTCTGATATAAGGAGGCTAGTTCACAGTGTTGTTGGATGGAGGTACATAGGAGGATTAGAGGAACACTAGAATGGTCAAAGGGAAGGGAGGGGAAGGGAGGGAACATGGGGGGAGGGAGGGGGAAAAAAGGGAAAAATAAAAATAAAAGGTGGTTTAATGAGATGGATATCATTATCCTAAATGTATGATTGGAGACCTGAATGGTACGAATATACTTTGTATACAAACAGTTGTATGTAAAAAGATGCTATATGCATTATGCTATGTGCATTATGGATTGTAATACATACTACTATTATAAATAAAAAAGAAATAAAAAAAAGAAATCTCTGCTTGAGGTCAAAAGATTTTCTTCTGTTTTCTCTTAGAAGTTTAATAATTTCTGCTTGCATATTTAAGTCTATGATCTATTTTTAACTAATTTCTAAGTATGTTGTGAGGTGAAGGACAAAGTATCTCTCTCTCCATTTCTAGATAGATTTAAAAATAGAGAAAAATAGATATAGATATATTGATACATGGATAGCCACTGTTTTGTGCAATTTGCTGAAAAGACTCTACTCCTTCATTGAATTACCTTGAGATATTTGTTGTAATTCAGTTTATCCCATTCTTGTGGATCCATTTCTGATAACTATGTTTTGTTCCATCCATAATTCTATTCTTATTTAAATACCATAACATACTGTCTTGATTACCAGATCTACTATAAATACTTAACTCAGAACATTCTCCAACTTTTTTTATTAATTGTTTGGACTATGTTGTTCTTCACACTTTCCTGTATATTTTAGATATAATGCAAATTCTACAATATTGTTTGGTGGACATTTGCTTGTAATCATGTTGAATCTATAAATCAAACTAGAAATAATTAACATGAAAACAATATACATTATCTAACTCTCCATTTATTTAGTTCTTTCAAAATTTGTCTCATGGATGTTTTGTTACTTGCCATATGCCCATATTTAGGTCTTGCATATATTTTTATAAATTATCCCTATACTTTATACTATTGATGCTGGTCTAAGTAATATTTAAAAATTTTTAAATTCCAACTTTTGCTAGTACATAGAAATAAGGTTTTTATATTGGTCTTACATTCTATGTACTTGCTAAATTCTCTTTTTATTTCTTGTAGCTTTTTGTGATTTTCTTAGGATTTTCTACATAGCAATCATATTATTTATGAATAAAAAGAGTTTTAGCTTGAACTTCCTAATATATCTAGAACTTCCACTACATTGTTGAATGAAAGAATGAGAGACAACTTCCTTACCTTGTTCCTGATTAAAAGAGAGACCATTGAGTTTTCTGTTGTAGATTATGGTAGGTAGCCTTTATGAGTTTGAGGATGTTTCTTCCTCTCCCTAATTTAATGAGAATATTTTTCATGAATAAATGTTGAAATTTTGTTAGATGATTTTTTTTCTGTATCTACTGAGAAGATAATATATTTTTTCTTCTTTAGTTTGTTAATATGGTATTTAATTGACTGATTATCAAATGATAAGGTCCCTGGTAGCCCTGGGATGAAGCCCAATACATAATGATGTACCATATTTTAAAACTTATTTCTGGATTTTATTTGCTAAACTTAAGAATTTTATATTTAACTTATCAAAGTATACTGGTTCATAGCTTTATCAAAGTATACTGGTTCATAGCTTTCTTTTCTTGTAATATCTTTGAGTGGCTTTTGTATCTGGGTATTTTCAGTTTCATAGAATAAATAGGGAGTATTCCCTCATTTTATAGTTTCTCATAGGATTGTTTGAAAAGTAAACTATATAAGTACTATAGATTTAGGAATAAATATTTTGAAGTGAGATTGGCATTCTGTGTTTTACAAGATTATGTTTTACAAAATACACATTATAATGTTTCATACAAAAGATATCATAATTTAAAATTACAAACATGAAAATCAATAAAACATGTCATCTAGATATTTTTGTTATTATGCATTCTATAGGAATCAATTCTGAATCCAAACAACTGGAAAGAGGAGCTCTTTTGTAAATAATTTAATAACTATTTCAAAATTACACTTTCTATTGCATCAATAAACAGTAGAAAATGGCAGGATGTGGACAGGGGAGGGGAAAAAAAAAGCCAAAAGCTGAATTTCTCATATTCTGCAGGGTGGAGTGAAACTAAACCTTTTCATTACTGGCTTTCAAATACATACAAACAAGGTTAAAGAATGTTTTCACAGTGCCTAAGTTTTATGACTAGTAGAACTAAAAGCAGTTTAAACAATTATCAAATTTCTATAAAAAATAAAAGAAAACAAAAATGATCCATATGTTCTATGTATGTGTGTGTGTGTGTGTAACCATACATACATATAAATGAGCTTAAAAAAAAAAAAACCTCAACATGAAAAATAAAACTTAAAACAAAGAAGTTATGAAAAAAAATCAAGATATTTCAGTACATATCATTTAAATGAAAGGATATTCACATTTCAAAAAAACACTATATGTTTCTTAGTCAGACATAAAATGTCAAAGAATGTTGAACAACCACCACCAAAACAATAAAAAAGAGATGTTCGAGAATTATCAAGGAAAGACAAAGGAAAAGAAAAAAAAGATAAATGTGAAAGTTGGAACTCAAGGCAAAGTACTGGGGAGAACTAGAGAGCCATAGGTCAATAAAATGTAAACCCCTAAAGGTAATGACATATTTTAATAAAATTAAACCTGGATTTAAAATAAAACAGAAAGAAAAAAGGTAAATATACTTAGAAAAAAATTAGCTAAGCATAATTATTTTGAATAACCTTACATACCTATCCCTGATTTTAATAAGTTAAACTGAAAAAAATTAGAATATAGAAAATTTAGCTGGTATAATTAGTTAAGTAAAATGAAGGTGTTTTTGAATGTGTATATGAAAAAGTAAATATTACATATTGTATACATATATATGTATATACATATGTGTATGTATGTAAATGGTACATAATATATTTGCATATCTACATATACATATATATTTGTATATACATATATGTGTATATATAATTTTATATATGTATATTTACAATCTCAAGTCATGGTCTATAACTCACTTAAAATATTATAACTTTTTATTAAAGAATAACATAATTAACCTTTATATAGCTAACACTTTTTTCCAATAATTATTAACTGATAAACTGTATCATTTTATCCTATTCTGAATAATTTTAAGCAAATTCAAGGAATCATATTATTCCAACTACTAACATTCACTTTTTATCTCTAAAAATAATTTCAAAACATTATTACATTTAAAAATTAACAATGATTATTAAACATGATCTGATATATTCTCAGTGATTAAATTTCCCTAATTGACTCATAATATCTTTACAAAATTATTTGTTCAAATCAGGATGACTGAATATTAAAAACAAGCAGAAAACTATCCACTCAGAATCACAAGAAAAATTCTCAAAGGAACTATATTAAATGCTAACAATATATACTTCTCTGTGGTAAAAATCAGAGTTTTTAAAATTATGCCTTTATGCCATCTGTTCTTCAAATTTCCCACTAACATACAAGAGACCATTGCAGCCATTCATTATCATCACTAAACTTATGATAGATTTGTTAAACAAGACCAATTTAATCCAGTTAAAAATGGGGACCAAGTTCTTATTTAGCTATAGTTTTGTTTTTCTTACTACATGAATTTGTGAATGACTATGAGTAAAAATACAAATAAAATTAAAATGGGTCATCAAAAAAAGCATCATATCGTCACCCCTGTAAGGGATTGTAATGCACTGTCCCATTAGCCATAATGTTCATTAAGAGAAAAAAAAAAATTCTTTGTATCCAATTGTATTGTATTTTCAGAGTCATTATGAAGCAGAGTCCAGAAACAGTTAAAATGACATTACTAAAAGGTATGTATATTTGTATTTCCATGGTATTTATATCCAAGAAGCTCTTTTCAGGAAATAGTCTAGATACTTAGTGGTGTGTTTTGAACCATAGGTCTCTTTCATGTCTTGTTCCTGCTGAGCTGATGTTCCTGGATGAAACCAACTGCACTTAAGCTGCTATATTTATTTTTTTGTCCCTGAGCCCTGTCTGAGCCTTCTTAAGATGTTGTTACAAAGGTCTTCTGTGTGGACTGTCTGGAGGTGTCTCTTATTTTTCTGGCATTAAGAGACAAAGGGAATTGGTGGATAGCAGAAATTCAGATATGTGTGGCTTTATGAGACACAGGCACTGTCATTTCTCCTCTTCTTCCCTGTGCATTGCCCAATCCCCATACACAGCCCTTCTTTGTTCTCTAGGGGCCTCTAATGACTAAGGACCTAAGGACATTTCACTATATCTTAAAAGGGCTTAAAGTTTTAGAGAGGAGAAATACTTCAGAGAAGAAAATGGAGACATACCCCATGCTGCATTTTTTTTTTCTTCTCACTTTGTATCTTGTCTGTGTATTCCAAATCCTTTTCCAAGACTCTATTTATCTCACAATACAACTCTGTTTTTAGTAATCTAATGTGTTGTCTTTCCTGGGTACTTAAAAAATTTTAAATATAGGTTTGAATTTTCATTGCATATTTAATGAAACTTCAGCTGTAGTGATTGAAAATGAGTCAGAAATAAGGTGGAAGGTTGGGTGGGATTGTTATATCTGAGACATTAAAAGGGGAAATTATCTGTAGTTTCCCTTAAATTATGCACCATCAGTAGTAATCAATTCCTCTACACTTGGGAGGGAAATACTTTATCTTTGCTGTTCCTCCAGAATATCACCTTTTCCCTCCCATAGATTCACTTGCCCAAGGGTACTTTAGAACTGAGGTTTGAACAAAGAGGTGGTGTCTTTCCATAGCCTGTGTGATCGCTTATGTACCTAACTTAAGACTCAAAGCCCAGGCACACTCTGCCCTGCCATGGTGCCTACAATAAACATCATTAGAGTGACTTCTTTGAGTTGTGGCTGTGCAATCCTAATGGAAGGAATAATATTAACCTATTGCTATCAGTCAAAATGTTTTTAATGTTAAATTTAAAAGATCAGTGGACAGTAATTTAGAACAAATGGAACACAAAATTAAGAGGAAAGGAAAGAGTTTGGGACATTGCACATTATCATACAAGGTGTTGCATGCATCTATGCCCAGCCCAGAAAGTGCGAGGGTGGTGGCTTTCCTGAAAGAGTGGTGCCCAATTAAAGAATGAATTAAGTCAATGTTTTTCTGGCCTCCTTCTGTTGCATTCAATTCAGTGTTGTATTTCTTTCCAAAATATGCTCAAAGTTTGGTTAAGTTGTTCTGTTAGTCCCCATCTTTGCTTGCCACCTCTCTTAGGGTTATTCTGTTATGTTTCTCTAACATAGTTTATTTTTATGTCCTGGTGATTTTAGACCTCAGAAAATAGTTTGAATATGGATTAAAGTAAACATCTTTGGACGTGTAGTCATAAGAATTTGCACATTAAAAATGAAATGCTTTCATGTTTTGAGTTCAAGTTAGATGTAAACTGTACGATAAAATAAAATAACCTGAGTGTACAACATCCTTGTTTATAAAACTGAGTTCTAAAGTTTGATATATACAGACACAGGTCTTAGTTGAGCAAAGCTTTTATGTTGATTCATTTCTGGAATATGATTGTCTCCAGTCTGTGTACCCTGAGGACCTGAATCTGACTCTCAAAACATCCAAAGAGATAAATATGGTAAGAGAAGAAAGTCACCCACCCCCTGCAAATATCACCTCCACTTCTTTTCTTTGAGTACTATCTAATGCTTGCTCATCAAAGACTGAAACTTACCACAGGCCTTTGAAGCAACAATGAGGATTTCTAATTTAAAATAGCAAATCAGAAATATTGTTTCAGGACTTCAAGTTCAACCCTTTCCCCCTTGACTTCTGTTAAAATGCCCATATATGTATACAAAAAAGGTAAAACTTGACTTCAACCCTATGAAGTGAAGGTAAACAAAAACCATGTGTTAAAAAATCCAGGTGAAATGGGTGGTAATTGTTTGTTTTTTTTCCCCAGTCTACTAAGGTGGCCAACCTTCATGATCCCTAATAAGAACATCAGCCCCAAATGGCTTTGACATACCCACTGTCCATGCCTGACTGTGCAAAGTCTGGCGGGCTTTCATTTGGGTCATTCTATGGATTTTAGTCTTTTATCTAAAGTGCAGTGAGAATCTATTGAGGGATTTTAGAGAGAGTGTAACTTACACTTTTAAATCATAGCAAGGGCTGCAGTCTAGAGAGTTTTGTAAAACAGCACGAATGTGTTCAAGGTCAGTCATAGATTGGGGAGGATGACAGCATGGGGACTGGGACACGCAGGGAGCTTCAGAAGATAACTAGGAGGAAGTATGATATAGCATCCTTGAAGATCTGATGACTATTAAGTGGTGACAGAGTAGGTGAAGTAAAAGAAGAAGATGATAAACATTGCTGTCTAAAATCCATAAGTAAATTATTTAATCTGATTCAACATCTCTTCCTATTTAAACAATAAAAAATCTACTAAGTAGAAGGAATTGACAGAAAATGTGAATCTTTGAGCAATAGCCTGCTTCATATCATACAACAGTCTCAATTCTCTTATTTCAGGATTTAACATTTCTGAAATCAGAGTCCTATAATCACTGTAAAATTTAAACAATACTGACCATCAAGTGAGAAGACTATGATCTGCTATTGTAACAAATCTGTCTTTGAGGAAGATTGCTTAGTCTCCCTCATTTCTCTATTTGTTCCTTTTCTAGCTCAGAAAGATAAAGTTCCCTGCCTAAGGTCTGCCTGTCCTCTGTAGATACAACTCATCCTCTATCCATCAGATTACAGCTCTTCTGTTTAGTGAAATCAGATACCATTAGATTCAAATTCTACATTTCTTCCCTGAGTTCTGCCACTTTAATCAGATAATTTAACCTGTCAGAACTCCAGTTTTATTGTCTTAAAGGAGGGATGGATGACCACTTTTAAGGGTTGGTTGCAGGGTTGTTTTGGCACTTAAAAGAGGTCATGTAAGACATCTTACATGATGACTGGCGTACAGTTTATTGATAAATGGCACTTACGGAGATCCCCTTCTACCAAGATATGCTACAAGGAAGGAAATGATATGAAGTCATGTTAATATCAAGTTAATATATAACAAAGTCTTCTCAGTCTGTTATCACCTTGACATTTTTTGTGTGACAATTTCATTTTCTGATTGCTGTATGCTAGGTAATGTTGGAGACTTTACATCATTCATTGATTACACCCATCTCACTACAATTTCAACAGATGTTTGCTGCTAAGTATTAGTGCTTCAGTCTCCAAAATATTGTTTTTATTTGTCTCTGAACTTTTGTTTTCAATTTTAAAAATTCATTATTAACATCTTACCATCAGCAACTTGGAACAACTGCAGTAGCCACCTAATGGATTCCCCACTTCTATTATCTCATTATCCCTTGCTAATATCTGTCCTTCCAGGGTGGCCATGTTGTCTGTTATACTATCTCAAAGCTTCCAGATTTCCCAGCAAATAGTCAAACTCACCACTTAAGCCCTTGCAGGTTCTACTTAGTGACATTCAAACTTTACAATCTTATTTCCCATTTTTTTCTTACAAGACCATCATAGCTCAATGACTATTAGCTGCTTCACAAATACCTCAAACTTTCTTCAGTTCAAGTCTTGGCTCATATTTTCCTTTGGACTGAACATCTGTCTCACTCAAATCAGCAATTAAAATCCTATTTCTTAAGGTTGGCTGAAATGCTCTTCTAGGACAGTCTCCCCTTAATTCAGTTCATTTGACCAATTGAATAAAATTCCGCCTTCCTCTGAACTTCCATAACACTGTAAACTTTACCTTTTCTCTTTATCCTCTGGGCATTTTGTAATAAAACTTCACAATTTACATATTGTGTCTCCAGTTTAGAATTATTTTGTAACCTACAGGTATTCTAGGGAGTTACTCATTTTGTGCTTCTTAATAAATGCATTCATTTAGTAAGTTTTTATTTTCTATTTGGAAAAGAACATGAGTGCTGCAGGGGAATGGACAGTTGTAAGTCACCATTATTCAGCTTATTCTCTCTAGAAATTTAGCCCTTGATCCCCAAATCATCTCTCACTCTGTCAACAAAAGACAATACAATTATCTTGGAAAAGACTTACAAGTAAGATTTTGTTATTACTTAATCAGATGATTAAAATGCTTTTGGGGGGCATCTCTCTCCCTTGAATGGGAGAAAACATTTCTTTCCCTCACGTGTTGTTAGGTTCATGGCTGAAGCATCTATAATAAAGGTACATTAACAAGAGAAAAGAATGCAAATTTATTTAATATGTTCTATGGGAAAGTTTGTGAGGAAATGAAGACTGAAAGAAACAGGAAAATCCGTATTTTTATGCTCAGTTTGATGAAGAAGTTGATAGTTGTGGAGATGTATGATTGGACAACAAGGGTATGATGTAATGGTAATAAAAAGGGAGGAACTTAGCAACACCTGTTTGCTCGGATTCTTCTGTGTCCCTCATTCAGAAATGAGAATGTTCCTTTCCTCTGGTTATACAGTGGGCACCTCTCACATGAAGAGTCTTATGATCTACTTCAGAGGAAGGTCAGAGAATTCTTTATGACCTGCTTCAGGTGAGAAAGGCAAGGTAAAGTGAAGAGAGACCTTCTTGCTTCTGCTGTTTTCTCAAATGTAGGTGCTCTATTTTGAGATGCTGATTTCTATCACTCTATACTTCAACTTTCCCTTTTAAATATTCCTTCCTACCACTTATTTTTTTTTGTATAACAGTTTCTGGTAAATACATTTCCTTAATTTCCTAACATTTATTGTGGTGTTATTATACACTAGTGACATTTTAGCACTCTACTTAGATGTGTGTCCTGGGAAAATACCAGGATATCTTATTTCTACTATATTTTAACTTTGGGGGAAATTTTAGGAGCTAAAACTAAAAAAATAAAATCCCAAGTCTTTGAAGCAAAATGCATTGTATCATAAGTAATTGCATGTTTTTAACTTATGTCAACTCAATGAATACTTATTTTGGGGGAAAGATGTGAGTTCAGTGAACATCTGAATAAGATATCTGATGATAAAGAACATTGGAGGAATCGAATTTACATTTAGATACCAGTAAGGAGTTCTGCAGGGACAGTGGGGTGACTATAAATAATAATGCTATACTGCATATCTGCAAAAGCTGAAAGGAAGGATTTTCAGTGTTTTCACCATTAAAAAACAATGAATGTTTGAGGAGATACTTTAACCCAATTGAAACATTACACAAGTATACATGTATCAAATGCAGTGCTACTTTTATGTAATTTAATTTTAAATTTATATTTTTAGAAAAGCAAATATAAATTTAAAAAAGAGTGGTTGGTGAGAAAAACAATTTAACTACACTGAATACTAATTTGTCACCTCCCTTAACAAGGTGTAGACTAACCCTGATACATCTTCTTCTCATCTGAATTTTATTATTTTATCAATATTTAAATTTCTTGAAAGGAGCTATTAATAATGCCAGTGTTATATGTAAGTAATCAAATGTTCTGAAGAAAAATTTAACATGCACAATACTAAGTGTGTTTATTTTAATTGGTATATTGCAGTATTTGTAGTGCCATACAAGGATGAAAACAGTACAGATTAATGACTCTCTCATCTCCCATTTTGACAGCCCCTTTTTCAAAACACCAGTATTACCCACTTAGAAAGTGGATTGATGCCAATGCTCAGAGCACTATTTCTTCCTTCAGCAGACCAGATGGTACTAAAAATTCAAAATATTTCCTACAACAGCTGTATCTTTGACAACAAAATTAATACCAGCTGAAATACCACTGCTATGTGAAGGACATAATGATCAGGATCTTCAGTCTAATATAAGTAGCCAAGTTCTAGAGTATATTAAGAAACAAATGATAGCAACATAAACCCAACCAAATCAAACAAACAAACAAACAAAAAATGATCTGATCAGCTCTTGCTAGCTGTCAATCAGACAGACGCTCTACCAAGTACCTACAACCACAAGAATAACCCCTTGCCCATTTATCATGGAACAGCTGCTCCTCTCAGAATGTGAATTACACCTTCCCCTGAAGCAACCATTAATCCATTAACACATTTTCACCACTAAGCTTTCCCCAAAAGCATCATATTTTTAATTTAAGCACTTTCTTCATTTGAGGAAATAAATCTTTGAAGGAAAACCTGACTAGAAGTTAATCTTGAAAATTCTGTGAGTTGATATATCTTTTTCTTGTAAGATTTAAAAGATTTTCTGAAAAAAGATGAGGACTTTGTCTGGCTTAAAATAGAGTTTTAAATGAAATATTTGACATGAAATATATGACCTGAATCCAGTGGCTTGACACAACCTGATGTCCACAAAAATATCAAATAGCTTATGAGTTTAAAAGAGAATCAAAGATACTGATAGTACTGAATATTTCAAAGATAAATAAGCTAATATATTTATACTTTGCAGGAAGATGGAATAATAATAACAAGGATATAATTATTTGTCCTTCTTTTAAGTGAGTAAATAACGCAATAGTGAAGTGCTCCAAACAGTTATAAGGAAGAAAAAAAATGAATTTGGAAATTTAGAGTTTAAAAGTAACAATTTAGGTGGGTACCATTAGCTTTTCAGGAATATGTTTTGTTTCAATGGAAGCCTGATTGTTCAGTTATTTTAAATAAATTTGTCCTTATGAGTTTAAAATGTGTTTGTCTCACAAGTCAAAGCACATTGTTACCAGTGGAATAGATTACTTTTAAACTAATTCCTATCCAACAGAATTTAAAGAGAGGAAGTTTGCTAAGGGACTGGCAAAACATATACTTGAAAAAAAATCTTCATTTAAATTTTTCATACTGAAAATTAGAGAAATCAGATTTCTTCCCAGATACACTTTTAAAATATTTATTTTTAAATTTTAGGTGGACACAATATCTTCATTTTATTTATTTATTTTTTTTTGTGGTGCTAAGGCTCAAACCCAGTACCTCATGCATGCTAGGCGAGTACTCTACCACTGAGCTACAACTCCAGCCCCCAGATACGCTTTTAATGATATTTAGTCAGTTCATTAAACCCGCATTCAAAACTGTGATATGTGAAGCTGGTTGCAGTTGCAATTTCTTGGTGAAACATTCTGGAATAAATACAAAAACTGATGTTGATAAGGAATGAATCATCCCCTCCCAAGTATGTCTCTGAAGGATCTAGAAGATAGTCTCTCCACTTTAGGTTTTGAAAACACCATTGGTGAGAAAATATCAGTATTAACAGACAAACAAACAAACAAACAAAAAAACTCTGGGACTCATGTCCCAGAGTTCTTGGGACATGTTGCATTTAAGTGAGCTTCCTGATTTTAATGAAGGTAGCAGCATCCTTAGATGGCAGAGGCCTGGAAGTACTAAAGATAAGAAGAAGGATAGTGTGGTTACTAGAGAAATTGCAGAACCAATATGGCAAATCACAAGGATTCAACCAGCAGAAACATTTGGAATGGGCTAATAGAGTACAGGTTACATGTTAATTTTATTAATTTATTAATTTTCTGTGGCTGTTACTACAAAATACCAAACAGTGGCAGAAAACAACATGAACTATCTCATAGTGCTGTATATTAAAAGTCTAAAATGAGTCTCTTTGGGTTAAAATCAAGGTTTGGCTCAGATGCACTCCCTTCTGGAGACTTGACAGAGTTCTTTTTGTTGCTCTCTCTGGCTTCCAGAGGACAAGTTCATTCTTTGGCTCATGACCTCTTTCTCCATCCTCAAAACAGTGGATTGATTAACTGTAATCACATCACATACCTTGACCCACTCATCTTCCTACCTCTCCCTCTTATGGCCCTTGTGATTATACCAGGCCCATCTGGTTACAGTCCAGATTAATCTTTCTATTTAAAAATAAGTTAATTAGCAACTGTAACTCCATATGAAACCTTAATTCTCCTTTTGCCATATGATTTAACATGTTCAGAGTTCCAGTGGTCCAGATATAGACATCTTCCAGATTTGTTATTCTGTTTAGCACAACTACTGAAGTTCTACTTGAGTAATAATACCAAAATACTTCTAATTCAGGAAAAGGGAGATCTAATCTGGGCTATTTAGTAGAGAATGTTGCCACTTAGCTAATTTTCATATCCAAGTTAGTTCAAAGACATAAAGTTCCTTAAATAAAAGGCAGGATGTTTACCACCAAAGTAGAAATCTGAGGTGTTTAGGAAATTAGAGTTTTGAACCTAATACAATATATATCACATAGTCCATCATACCCAGTGTTCCTATGAATCAATACTGTGATTATTCACTCAATTCTTAAACATATGTTTCCACAACATTTGTAACCTCACTTGGCCCTTTGTGCAACAAGAACTTTCATGAAAGGAAGGGTCAAGTAGAAGTCCTCTGAGCTACCCAACCTTATTAAAAGAGTAAATCAAAACCAATATTACACCCTTGATGGAATTAAAATGCCTAAAGCCACCTTCAAAGGCTAGAAAGTTATAAGGATGTCCATCTCTATAATATCATCTTTTAAATTTTTTATTGGTGCATTATAATTATATAGAATAGTGGGGTTAATTATTATATATATATCATATTATATATATATATATTTATATATATAAATATATATATATAATTTGATCAATCTTATTCCCAAGTACCTTTCCCTTTCCCCCTTCTTCTCCTTCTCCCTGATCCATTGGCTCTACTCTACTGATCTCCCTTTGTTATTATTGTTGTTGTTATTGTTTTAATTAGTGCATATAATTATATACATAAGTGGGATTTATTTATAATTATATACATAAGTGGGATTCACTGTGGTATATTCATACATGGGCACAGCATAATTTGGTAGATTTCATTCTGTAGTACTTCCTCATGCCCTCAATTCCCTTCCTCTAATCTATAATATCATCTTTTAGCTCCAGTTTGCATGGTACAAAGGACACAATCAACTAGGAAAATGACAGTGGATTATCAAAAAAATTAATTGGGTCATGATTTTTCGAGCAAATCAATACAGCTTGTGGCAAACCAATGCAGCTTAGTTGGGGATGGTCAAGAGCTTTTCCCCTTAAATAGCCTGCTTTCTACCTGGCAGTAGCATAATTTACTCTATGGGATCCTTCTCTAATTTGTTATTCTATAGGGCATCATCAAGGGCTACTTATCCTGATAGAATTTCGAGGGAATTCTAAATGCTTTGGTAAGGGATGGATAGATGGATAGGTAGATATCTGCATATGCCAGAGAGTGGGGGAAAATATACAGTTTGTACATCCCAGTTTCTAATAAATATTTTGGGACTTGAGAGTAAAAAGGCAAAATTAAAGCTATTATGTAAGTACATATGACTTAGAGTGAGCACTTTAGGCAGGGCTCACAGGCTGTTAAAAATAGATGGCAGGCTACATTTGACCTGCAGGCTATTATTTGCCGACCATCTGTCTAAATGACTGGAATATGTAAGGATGTCCCTTTCAAAGTCAGGAAGTTGTTGTTGTGCCATACAATACTATGAATGAGACATAGTGAGTTTCTTCATATTCTGCAGTCAATGTATATTACATTGAGGTGTCAATATAACATTTTGACCTTTGTCTTGAAAGGCTGTCAGTTTTGATGAGGTCCATAAAAGATAAAGTATACCAGTTGGATAAGACTGAAGCAAATATACTTGACACAGTGGTCTCAATAATTCTCACAGTAAGTTTAGCAGATTAAATAGCCATGTAGAGCATGTGTCATGGATCAGTAGAATAATGACACTGGAGAACCTAGCATTTCAGAGTGCAGCCTTACAATTTTTGGTAGATACCTTTGAAAAACTTCCACTCATAGACATTGAAAATTATATGGCTGTACAACCCAAGGTGACCAAGATGAACCAAATGCTCTCTAATCTAAATAACAATAAAGTCAACATTCTGAATGGTCCTTTATGAGCAAGCAAAAGGGAAAAAAATGGAAGTGGATGTGAATTTGGTCTGCAGAAACAAATAATTTGCATGAGCCAGTTGCTTATTTGTCTTGTCTTCCTATATCTGCTGCTTTGACAACCCAATTCAACACCACCTAAGATTTCATGGAGCATTTTTGATGAGATGACTGATGAAATTAATTAAGAAAAGAATAAATTTTACCTATTTTACAAATGTTTTGTCTTTAGGTGGAAATAGTCTGTGAATGCTTTAGAGCTCCATCAAAGTGCAATCATAGTAGATAATGAAGGAAGGATATTTGACTGGATTTTAAAAGGTCATGAAATGTCACATATTTCCTCTTAAAGTAAAAGGAGAGAGATGAGAGTCCAAATCAAGGACACATAAAAAATCTCAAGTCTGTGACTAATGAATCTTTGTTAAGAGATATGGAGTAAAAACACCTTGAATGGTCTTATAATGTGTCATATGAGAGCGACCACCCAAAAACCCACACATGCTGACAAATTCTGTAGATGTCCTTGAGATTTATTTCTTAGTCATTGACAATATATGCCTGGTGGTTTCCTGGCAGAGAAGCAGCTAAGTGGCAGAACTGCATTTGTCAAAGTTTGGGCTTAATGGAGTTTCTTCTATTACTCTGAACTCAGTTAAAACTGTCAAGTTTTCAGGTCAAAGGAAAAGTGCTATATGGACACCTCCATATAATATACATCACTTCCAAAATGCAAAGAAGCTCATCTATTATTACATCTCTTGGTAGTAGAGGGCCCTGATTAAAAGGGTCATGTTCTCAAGGATGAATGAATGGCATGAACTTAGTAAAATAGACTGGCTTTCACCAAGATTGATTCAGCTAAATTCCCAGTCTGCAAGTAGCAGACTATCCTGAGTTTCCATTCTCTTAAGGCAACTAGTTAGTTACCTAATGACTAATTGATTATAATGGAATACTTCTTCATGGATGAAAATATTTCATACTTGACTTTATGTGGAGACACAGTCGAAACGTAGGGACACTAATAATGTATCAAATTACTTATAGGCTATGTGTATATGGTATTGGGATGGTTGATATGAATTGTCAACTTGTTTGACATTAAGAAATGCCTAGGATTAAGAGACTTCTGGGTGTGTCTATAAGGATGTTTTCAGAGATGATTGGCATGTGGGACAACAAATTTAGTGGGGATACTCACCATGAATGTGGGTGGTATTCTCCAATAGGCTGAGGCCCAGATGGAGCAAAAGAATAAGGAGGAAGCCCTGGATAGGCAAAGTTGATTCTTTTTGGGTAGTGAATTTGTGATTGCTGCTGCAATCCCCATGAGGATATCAGACTTCAGCAACTTCACCCTTGGGGTGTGGACTCCAACCAGCTATTTTCCAGGAAATTCCTAGGCCTTCAGTCTTAACTGGGTCTGCATCATTGGCCCCTCTTGTTTTGATGCTTGGACTGAGAAGCTACTGCCTCCTCTTGGTCTCTGGTGCAGACACCATGTGAGACCAGAAGCTTCTGATCATGGAAGCCAATCTAATAAATTCCCTTTTATAATGGTACATATATATGAAACATAAGTGAATTTTGTATTTAGACTTGGGTGAGTCTCATCCTCAAGATGTCTCATTGTGTATGTGTAAATACTTTAAAAAATTCAAAGTCCCACACATGCTGGTCCCGAGCATTTTGATAAGGCATGATCCACCTGTGTCTTATTCAATTTGTTCTTGTTGGAAGATATTTATTCTGAATCTGAGTTTGTTTTTCTTGTCTACTGTATTTTTTTTCAGCATCATCTGTGGACTAACTAATGCTTTATAAGCCATCATCACATCTCCTACCACATGTTTTCTCACTTACAATTAAAGATAAAAAGCCTGGAGCTAATGCACATAAATTTACTGTTCTTATGAAGAATCCATTTCCCAAAGCAGCTGGCCTTGCAGAATGGTTGAATGCTCTGTAAAAGTTTCATTTATCTCACCATCTGGGGACAATGCTGTGAGGTTGGGGTGCTGTCCTTCAGGAAATAGTATATGTTCTGAACCAGTGACCAATATAATGGTACTATTTCTTCTGTAGACATAAAGTAGAAGCCAGATTAAAAAGGGCAAATTGGGAAGCTCTCTCTATAATATCAAACAACCTACTCACAAAATATTTGTTTTCTATTCCCAAGACTATTGGTTCATTGATTTATACTTCACCAAGTGATGCAACAATTATTCCATTTAATAGATATAAAAAACTCCCAACTTATCTTTTTGGGGATTTTTCATACCTAGAATTAATAGGCAAAAACAGATCTATGCTGGTTGAGGTCATTGACCCTTACCATCAAAGGAGATGGGGTTGCTGTCATTTAGTGAGGGGTGGCAAGACTGTGGATGGAACACAGCCATCTTCGTGAACATTTCCTTTCACTTCCAATTCTGGTACTATGTTGCCACCTGAAGCGCTTGGAGCAACGGAGCCGTGGGAAAAACTTCAGAGGCGAACTGGAGACAAACAGCTTTTTATTCTGATAACTTTTCTCTCTGGTTCTAACAACGACTAACACACGACAAACATACCACTAAAATGGCGCTGACCCGATCAGCAATTTCGGCCAAGTCACTCGAGATCCCGCAACAAGTCCCGTGAGACTACGGGAGGCAACAAAGCCCAAATCTCCACGGCTCATAGTCAACCACAAATCAAGTCAATCCCCAAACAGGGCTCCTGCAGTACTAAAAGTTAAAGAACACTGTAAGAGGTTAGATACCCAACCAACTGAATTGTATGTCAAGTTTAAGGTGTATATATAAAGGAATATGAAGTAGAAAAGGGAAGTTATGCAGTTGACCCATGACAAACTATGAAAATGATGATTGGAACTGCTTGTTATGCATTTATGTCTGTGTATACATGTATACATATATCTATATAGATAGATCTATACATTCATATATCTTTAGGTTTGTGTACAAAGCTTATATACAACATGTGTGTGTGCAGTGCATGTGTGCAGACATACATCTTTGCAATTTTTTTTTCTTCTGGACCATAATTATACATGGGATGTGTATTGAGAATTTTTAAAATAATTTTGTCCATAGCTGGTATAATAGTGAATCAGTATCTTGACTGAGCCAGAAGAGGAATAGATATCACTCCCAAATTATGAACATGGAATTGAGCATATGCCCTAAAAAGAAATTGAAGTGCTCCATGTGTTGAGAAGGTGGGAGTGTTTGTGTTTGAATAATCAATAGTTGCGTTTTGTCATGAAGAATTCACTTAAAATCTGAACTATAGGAAAAGGAAGATCTTAATAACATCCCAGCATGGATTAAAATGGTTATTCCTTGATTATTTATGGAAAGAGGAATTCACTGTCTTCTACTGTAGAATCGGAAACAGCTGCTACATACTTTCTTGGGTCTCTCTACAGAGATGACAGAGAATTCCTTTGATGGCAGTGGTAGTAAAAGCAGCATTCCATTTTAGGGGTAAGGTATGATGAGGCAATGTCCAGGGACCAGCACCAGCTGCATCAGAGAGGCAGTTGGACATCCAGAACTCAGCATCCCAACCATGTTATCCTCCTGACCTAGTGAGGAGTGATTTGGCTGGGGTTCTAACAAACCCAACCTCCCCTTCATTTGGGGGCCTAGTATTCCAGCCTTCCACATGATTTGGGCATCATTCTAGATTCATTTACTGTATTACTTTCTGCCTAAGTAGTCCTGAGTCAATTACTAGTAGTTGTCTTCAGACTCTGTTAGGTACAACAACTTTTTATTTGAAAATGGTTTTTTTCCCTAGATATTATTATTCCAATAATGGTTTTTTAAAAAGGGTATATTTGGGCTGGGGTTGTAGCTCAGTGGTAGAGCACTTGCCTAGCACATATGAGGTACTGGGTTCTATCCCCAGCACCACATAAAAAATACTATATAAACAAAAAAGGCGTATTTGGGCTATTTTTCAGTTTTCTGGTATAGATTTTTATTTTCTGCTTCACTATGCTGATAAGCTCAATGTAAATTTTTAATTCAAGCTCATTTTAATTCATAACAAATATTCTTCAAACAGGGATTTATATTGTTCATATTAGCGTCTCTGTGTTATAAATATGGGTAAATTTTGAAGTCAGATAATCTAGTGCATCTGACAAAACACAAGTCCACTTGAAGTAACAGTAATTATTAAATTATATTTGGCAAATATTGTATCTTTAATCATATTTTTCTGGTTTCTGGAAGCCTTGGATTCCTTATTAAAAGAGAAATAAAAATGAGTAAGAATAAATTAAGTTTACAATTTAGTGATTTAAAAAATACATTGTTTCAGTAGGTGGTCTGAAATTAAGCAAAACAAGCTACTCACTTCTGAAAATTCCTGGTAGTTTTTCTTTTACTACTGCTTAGACATAAATAGTAGCTCTTCCTGTCATCTGTTTTCATGTTCTTGTTTCCAGGGTCACCTTGTTTTTTTAACTGAGGCCCGAACTAATTTGTTGTCATTGCAGGGGAGGAAGTTGTCAACATAAACCCATCTTTGATATTAATAACTATTAACTTTGTGAGGACCTAAAAGCTGATAGCATACCAATGTTGAGATCCAGGTCATCATCATTATTTCAGACATAATTGCAAGGCCTAAATCATTCTCCATGAACATGTAGAACCCCCACTCTCAAATTTTATGGGTTTACACCAGTGACATGAGAACAGATTGAGCACTTTTCAGCTGGAGGATAAAGTGCCCATGAGAATAACACTTGCACACCTGCTCACCATCCATCCAGACAACGGGCACTCTTTACAGGCTCTTTGGGGATTCAAGACAGAGTCCCAAAGGCTAAGGTAGGGATGAAGACATTATTGTTTCTCACAATGAATGGCATTTGATAGTGGAGGATCAGGAAAAAGAAGAAACTAACACACATGCTCACGCATGCACATATGCACACAGACCCTCTTAAAAACAGTTCAACAATGAATGAAGGCTCTCTATACTAATAATTTTTAGATTTACTCATTTAATGGGTCATGTTTATCTAACAAAAACAGAGAGCGACGTTCTGTTCTTCCCATAAGAATGATTCCTAAAGGAGCAGATGGGGTCCATATGTGTCACCACTGGAAAATTTTTGCTTTCCTTCAACAAATAGAGTAAAGGAGAACATTTTTATAACACTAGCTTGCTTTTCAATTATTTCATTTTAGTCTTTTTTCCTGTTTTTAACCAGGTTGCTAATCAGTTGTTGTGTCTCCGTTAGTGTGTTAAACACCAGGGTAAGGGATTACACAGATTTTTAACCAATATGTCAGAGGATGGGGTCCTAAAATAAATATCGACGTCACCACTTAGATGCTCATTCATTGATTCTCCTGTAATTTTGTGTGAACTTCCCTATTACGTAATAAACTCTTTGTGAGATTTTGGTTTCCTGTTCCTGATACACATACAATCAAGTAAAGATAGAAATTAAATGTTTTATGGACTTGATATTTTAATAGATCAGATGAATTTCATATTTTCAAGTTTTAATTGACAGCCACTTTACACACATAGAGGAAAAGTCTCCCCCATCTATCTATTCAATTAGTTAGGTGGATTACTGATTCTGGGAGTAAGCAGACTTTTTCTGGGCCATTTTAAAATTAACTTCTGACAACAACCATAAGAGGTAGTTTCATAGCTAAGCCAGAAACAAACTTATAAAAGCATTAAATAATTTATCTAAAGTCACAGAAATAAGTGGCAGAGTCAACCCAGACGTATTTGACTTCCCACATGTTATTTCTATTCTATCTTTCTATCATATCACATAAAATATTTTGTTCTACATTTAATGCATTTAATCATTGTTAAATTTAAAATAAAAGTACAGTTGATAGCAAACATGCAAAGTAATGTGAGAGGAAATTGCTATGTATTGAATGGGAAAGGCATTTACAATCATTTTCATAGATTTGCTTAATTGAATATTACAAAAATACTACAACAGATACATTATTTTACATATGGGAAAACTGGTGTTGAAGCAGAGAAATTTTTACTTTCACATGATTATATTCTTTTTTTGTGTGTGTGTGGTACTGGGGATTGAACTCAGGGGCACTCGACCACTGGGTCACATCCCCAGCCCTTTTTTGTATTTTATTTAGAGACAGGGTCTTACTGAATTGCTAAGTGCCTCGCCATTGCTGAGGCTGGCTTTGAACTCACGATCCTCCTGCCTCAGCCTCCCAAAGTGCTGGGATTACAGGCGTGCGCCACCGCGCCCGGCTTGATTATATTCTTAATAAGTGGAAGAACATAACTTGAATCTTGGGTATTTAAATTGTAAAAACAGATTTTTTCCACTGAATTGTACTGTTTTCATTAATTTTCCTAAAGCAAGTTAGAAAAATAAATTTTCACAGGAGCTGATGCAGAACCACTGTAAGTTACTTGCTTCCAAACATATTTTCAAGTTATTGAGGAAAATGATTAGAGTTTGAAAAAGGTTCTAAATAAACACATGGGGTATGTGATAGATTAGTTAGTCTAGGATTGTTGTGTTCCAATGTAATAAGTGGTATAAAAGTGATAAAAGTTTAGCATTACAAGACCAAACTAAAGATACCCAGCTCAGGCAAATTTGTAGTGATGACATTGAAAATGTATAATAATAAAGTTAGTATCAAGATGAATTATTGAAGATCTTCTGCTTTCCCATGATCCTGCAATTACTCTTTATAACTGTCTAAGGTGATTATAATTACCAACAGTGTTTATAGATTTAATGGAAAGAGAAAAGGCTGATTTTGAAATTCAATCTACTAAGTCACTAGCTTTGTGGCTTTAGGGCAGCACAGAGCCTGCTTCTTTGATGCTAACCTGAGAAATACTGTAAAATTAGTTCAAATGCTCAGATAGTAATTCATTTATGAATATAAAAATAACCATTTATACAGCAATCCAACCCTCAAAATTTCCCTTAGAAGTTGAGCATCCAAGTGCCAAAAATTGGTTATCACTGTGAAAACTGATTAACCCAAAGAAAAAAATTGTGCCAGTTTTGAAAGTAATCTCTTATCCTTTAAGAATAGGAGCTGCCTAATAGAGAACATTATAACAACCCGTTCAAGTTGGTTGGTCAGGGTATGAGGGTCAAGGTCACAATGAAATAACCATCTGTCACGCATTGCAAATCAGTGAATTTGGAGTACAGACTTGGAGAAAGAGCATGATGAGAAGCTAGAACCAGAGTTTAAGAAATGGCCAGGGCTGGGGTTGTGGCTCAGTGGCAGAGCACTCGCCTCACACGTGTGTGGCCCAGGTTCGATCCTCAGCACCACGTAAACATAAATGCATTGCATTGTGTACAACTAAAGTAAATAAATAAATTTTTTAAAAAAGAAAAGAAATGGCCAAAAGGATTTTTAGCAGGACAGATATACAATATAAAATGTGGACTTGCTATGATCAAGTCCTATTACCTCAACAGACCTTCAGTGTCTCACACAAATGATTTCTGTGTATGAAAGACGTTTGGAGTCTATTTAGAAAGACTTATGTTCTGACCATGAACAGAAGAGGGACAACATAAGCAGAGTTATGAATGACCATTAAGCCAAGCTATTGGAAATAGGAATTCAACCAACCAGGAAAGATGAAAATAAGTACTTCCTACAAATACATAGAAATCTTCAGAGAGACAGTGAATTTCCTACTATTTGTGGAATAGAAAGTCAATTGATTATGTCTAGATCTTAAGATGTAAGTTGAGAATAATATGAGAAGATGGCAGAATGAAACTCAACAGTGCTTCTTGTTCTCCCCACAACACAGAAAGGAGAGTTAAGGAACAGCTGACCCGAGAAATGGGTGACAGAATAAATGCTCTAAGATCCAAATATGACAACGTCTGAGACCTGGAGACACTAGAAGATTGGTTACTGGAGTAGAAAATAAGTGCAGAGTTCCCTAACCTCAAGTTCAGGTCAGGGGCAGGGAAGACAGACAGAGAATGAGGGAGAGGAAAAGCTCCTCATGTCACCCTTTTAACAACATCAGTAAAGAAAAACAGACCATATTAAAACATGATAGGAGCAGCAGTGTCCTTGAAGCAGATCAAGCAGTTTAAAACCAAATTGTGAATAGAAAGTCACGCCAAGCTTAGAGGTCATTTTGTGGAGCTCACAATTGACCAGTCACCCAATCAACACAGCATTTTTCCACCTCCATATAGCAACAAATGAAGCCAGATGGAGCATGCCTCCTTCAATGGGAACTCTTAAGAATCCATCTGGAAAGAACTTATAGAGGGATTGCCACTAGGTAAAAATCACTGAAACCCTGTTGGCATCACTACAAAAAAGGGGAGTAGGGTAGAGCACACCTACTCCCAGACGTGTGAGCCCAGCGCTCCACCCAGAGTCCCCAGGAACCTAGGCAGAGAAGGAGTGCTCCACCCACTCATGCAGCATCCACCAGAACCCAGGCAGAGACCAGTGGTCACCTGCAAGTCAAAGAGGCAGGAAATGAGAGCTGAGATCCAAGTGGGAAGGCAGTTTTGGCCCCAAGTAGAAGAAAGCAAAACCCTAAGAACTGCTGCTACTGTTGACCACTGGAATTGGGGAGAAACACAGCAGGAAGTTGCTTGAGTCCTAAGAAGCCTAGAACTGTCCCCTGATGAGGGCCACAGTCTTTGTGAGGCCCATCCTGGGGGGAAGCTGCCTGGATATCCAGTGGCATAGAGGGACTTTTCATAGGTGATGGAAGCAGCCAATGGAAAGTCAGGACTAGAAATTGCCTGAGTCCCAGGGATCTTAAAGGAAAAATTCCCAGATAATGATCATAACCAGTGGGAGGTTGGTCAAGGCAGAAAGTTGCCCAGGTTCAAGGTTAACAAAGAGAAACTACACCCAGCCTGACCCATGATCACAACTGGTGAGTGTCGAGGCACTGGCTGGATATTTCCCCAGTCACAGGAGAGGAAAACAGTGGCCACTGTTTACAACCTGGGGCAGTGAAAGCTACAACCCAGGTAAACCAGCCAAGTCTCTTTACTCAGTAGTAAGAACAATATCCCAGGAGTCGCACTGGCCAGGGGAAGTGCTTCTGCACCACAGATCACCCATGAAAAATCCATAACCAGAGGACCTGTGCTTGTAGACAGCCACCAGGCTCTAGGCCACCTTGAAAATGATCCTGCATAGGGGAGCAAGTACGCTGTGATCCATAGCAATCACAGCTATAGCCCAGAGCCCTCCATCCTGACCTCTGGCACACAACAGAAACAACCAAGAGACCCAACACTGCAACCTCTGAGCAGTCAGCCAAGGCCCTTGAGCTGACAAAACAGAACTGGCTGATAGGCAGTCCATAGAAACTAGGGGAATGTCTCCTGCACTCCAGGACCTATGGAGGGATCTAAAGCCAAAGAATGATGGACTTCTTCCAATGTCCAAAATTCTAATGAAAGCCAAACCAAGATTCAACGAGAACTTTCTTCATCTTGGCATGGTTTACTATAAGTTACTCTAATGTCAACTTTGATCATATATATCACCCTTTATCTTGATTGATGGTTATTATCCTATTAGCCAACATTGTACCTTCAGCCCATTTGAATGTATTTCTTCTAATGGTTTTAAGTATAAATTGAATTCATTCTATTTATGTTTTCTTAGCTCTGGTTTAAGCATGTTCCTTTTACTCCCATTCTCTCTTATACTGTCTTGTACAACCTCAACCTCCCCCCACCTCCCCCACCCCCGCCTATCATCCAACTTTTTCCTCCCTTTTTATCTGGTTTTATTTGGTGTGTATTACTATTTTCTGTCATGTCTTTCTTCTTTTTTCTCTCCCTTTTGCTTAATATTTCTCTCTTTCCCCTCTTAACCTTCATAGAATATTACAGCAATTTTACCATATGCTATAGCTAAATTTTTAACCTATTTTAGAACTTAACTCTAAATTTACACCTGGATGAAAGAAACTGTTGATATCAATATCAACAAATTTTCTGATTTTCATAAGGTTGAATAGTACATGGCTTAGTTCTGAAGTGATTGTAGTATACAGGGTTCAGTGGCTTCTCCCAACATGTGCATATACTGGGATCAACAGAGGCCACATACTGAGTTAAAATATCAATACCTGAATATTCACCAAACTCAAGGCTCCTAAGATAAAGAAGCTCACAAAATAGTTTCTTACTTAAAAGAAGGAATAACCATCCCAAGAGATGGGTAGAGTTATAAGCGTTATGAAAAAGCAAACCACCCTGAACAACCCATAACACCTCAACAACTAACTCCATTGATACCACAGTGAAGGAAATGCCAAAGAAAGAATTTAGAAACATAGTAAAAATGTTCAATGGGCTAAAAGAATATGTAAAGAGTGAAATTACAGAGAAAATACAGGAAGAGAAAGATCACTTCAACAAAGACATAGAGATCCTGAAGAAGAACCAAGTGGAAATCTTGGAAATGAAAAACTTAATAACCAAATTAAAAATTCAATGGAAAGAATCACCAATATTCAATTACTTTAGATTAGACCACTTTAAGGATAGATTTTCAGGCCTTGAAGACAAAGTATATAATCTTTTTTTGTTTTGTTTTAGGATTTTTTTATTTTTAAAATTTTTTATTTGTTCTTTTTAGTTATCATGACAGTAGAATGTATTTTGACATATCATCATATATACATGGAGTATAACTTTGCATTTTTGCGGTCATACATGAAAGTATATAATCTTGAAAATAAAATTGATTATAAAGGAAAAGTGTTAAGAAACCATCACCAGATTATTCTAGAAATCTGGAATAACATCAAGAGACCAAATTTAAGAAACAATGGGGTAGGTGAACATATTGAAATACAAACCAAAGGGATGCACATTCTTTTCAATGTGATAATATTAGAAATTTTCCCAAATCTTAGGAATTAAATAGAAATTCAAATAAAAGAGGTATACTACTGAGCTATAGAAACAAAAGCAACATGGTACTGGTACCAAAACAGATAGGAAGACCAAGGTAATAGAATAGAAGATACAAAGAAACCCATATAAATTCAGGCTTGCTTTTCTCATTGTTTCTCAGTCTCAGTTTTCTATTCCACAAAATGAAAGAAGTCAATAATTTTGCAGCCTGGAAAGTTATCAGAAACTTCTGAGGAAATAAAAGACCAAACAAAACACAACAAAGCAGTTTACTGGGGATGCATGCCTGGAAATTCTGATTTTGGTGATTATTTGGTTGGGTGAAATATTAACTTTGATGATTTCTAAGATTCTACTTCTCTCTAAAATGATAGGTTGTGTTT
Source organism: Tamias sibiricus (assembly GCA_025594165.1). Lineage (NCBI taxonomy): Eukaryota > Metazoa > Chordata > Mammalia > Rodentia > Sciuridae > Tamias > Tamias sibiricus. Next base: position 100,109,498 of record CM046661.1, on the reverse strand, counting down.
TATTACATTGTCATCCTATATGGCATGTATTGTTTCCACCTGGTTAAGCTTTATAAATTATAAGGATTCTTTGAAATATAGTTTGTATATATTAATGGTTTCAATATTTCTAGTTAAATATAAACACACACACACTCTGTGTATACACACACGTACACACACACACATTTCTCAATATAATATATACTACTCAAACATCAATAGAAGAGTGTTTATCATTTAGAGGGAAAGGTACTATAAAGCTCTATTTCTAAGAATATTTTAGGAATAATATGCTAAATTATGTATAAAATGGTATGTTTCAACTTGATATGTATCCTTTAGCAGAGTTTAGTATTCTTAACAAAAATAATTGATCTTTGGAAAATCGAGGAGTATTATAATTGAACAAAAGTGGTTCATTAATATTTTTTTTGCCCAATACAAACATAATTGTTTTTATTTGACACTTTCAATATTGTGTTCTGATGTTAGAAGTTAGATGTGGTGTATGTCTACGTGCACTGTAAAGACTAGAGGCAATTTTTAAGGTCATCTGGCTACCAACAAAACAATTCCTTAAGATATTTAGATATTTTAAATAAGCAAGGCTTTTACTAATCCTTTTGTGTTGTTTTTGTTATTATTTAAAAAACTTCATATTGCCAGGGACTCACAACTATTTAATGATTTTTGAACTGAACTGTGATAGACACTTGCCACTGATGATGTCCCAGGCAAAATGGGTACATCTTTTATAAAATCTCTAACAAGCGGGTGCCTGATGCAAAGTTACAGTGACTTTTTACCAAAGCACCCAGATGATTGACTATTTCCACAAAGTAAAGTTGTGCTTATGTAAGAAATGCCACATTCTGCAGTTAAGGCAAGTATTTTATTTTAATCAATTAGTAAAGAAGCAGTCCTAGAAAACATATCTATATAGATGACTGAAAATCCTGTGTGATTTACTCATCACATTCAAATGGTATTTGTAACATTGTTTAGATGTGGTAATACACATTGTGGATGACCGTTGCCAAATTTCTCCCATCTCACCTGGATTAGATGCCTATATGGTAGGATTTTCCATGCTGATGAAGTTCCAAGTATTAATATATAGTAAGATCTGAATACATGTATGTGGAAGGAAAGGAGAAAAGGTAAGGGGCAGGGAAGGAGGAAGGAAGGGAGGGACGAATGCCCCTAACTTCCTGAGTCTATGCTTGGAATAAATATTAACCCCCAACCTGATATATCTCTGTTCCTAAGAGATAAGAGCTTAGGTTAACCAGAAATCACCATTATCTGTATGGGATATAACAGATTGCCATCTAGGCTTCTCTTCTTACTGCTATTATATTCCAGCAGCTTATGATACTGCTGCAGTGTTGACCACAGGCTGTGTGTATGCTATAGCCTATGGTTCTTCTGTTCTTTATAGTCTGAAACAGAATACAGATTGTGTGTGTGTGTGTGTGTGTGTATGTGTGTGTGTGTATGTGTGCATATTCTTCCATATGTAATTGTTGGAATTCTTAAAAAAAAAAAAAAAAAACACTTGAAATGTTTTGGTTTTGTTTGCTTTATTTTTGAAATATTTCATAATGACAAGACTGTAAAATAATATGTGAACACTTATGCATACACCCACATTTTTTTGTCAAATCTTGATAAGCACATACACATTGCTGGTAAAGTTGAGGTTCCCTGGGTCCCTCTATTCTTCCCTCTCCAGATGTAACAACTATCATGAAGTTACTGTTTCTCAATTCCATGTACTGTCTCAAATTTTATTGCATGATTGATTATATACTAAAAATAATATACAGCATTTTTATGCTTTAGAACTTTGTATACATAGTAGTATATTATAACATTTTGCAGCCTTCTTTTTGAGTCAAAATTATGCTTTTGAAGTTTATTTATTGTAGTGCATATCTTAAGTTCATTGCTTTTAAATTGTTGTATAGGAAATCTATTACATGCGATATTTTACAGGAAGCCCAATAAAACATCCTTCAATTCCACTCTAAAACATTACCATATAATAAGTAAATCAAATTAATGAGGCAGATGAAAGATCAAAATATCATCATTATTACTGATAAAGAAGGGGTTACCTGACTGAGCCTGATGTGAGGGGTAAATCGTCCTGAAGGTCAGCTGCCATGTGACTAAGGTCTCTGACTTGCAGTGTTTAGGGAGAATGTTGGAAAGAGAGGAAAACCTGAAGCCCTGTGTTTTGAGCATTTTAGATAAATTAACTTCATCTATGTGAGAAATTTTGACCCATGGTCACTATCAACCATCTAAGTAACACAGTTCATTTTGGGAGGAGGAATGAAGATAGGGTTAGAGGTCACAAAGATTTATTAGTGTCTTTATGAGTAGAAGTTTTAAATTTTGATTAGGTTTAAACTTTCTTTTTTTTTTTTTTTTTTTCAATTTTATGGTTTGCATTTTATATGTCCTAAGAAGTATTTTTTTACCTCAAGTTTTTAAAAAAAGATACTCTACATCCTACACTTTCTTTTTAAAGTTATATATTATTAGGCTTTACATTCAGACCTATATCCCGTCTTCAATTAATTTTAATATACATTGAAAGATCAAGGAAGACATTCATTTTTCCCCCCATATGGATTTCCAGATGATTCAGCACCTTTGTGGGAAGCATTCCAGTCAGAAGATGTTTAAAAGAATTACAGCCTAAAACTTTTTGGATTGACCTTAAAACTTTATGACTAGCTGAAACAAAAAAGAACCAGAATAGTACTTTGAGGTTTAGCATATAACAAAAAAATTCTCTGCACAAACTTCCCAATGATAAAAAATACTGGATAAAAATGCCTTAAAAATATTTTACTTTACTTGCATTACTGACCATAATTACCCTATTGTATGTAAGGACATTATAACCACTTCCCCTTCCAACTGTGTTTTGGTACTCACTCACCACCCTTCAGGGTCCCCCTTACACCTACAGCTCCTAGGCTCTAGTAAACTCTATTCTACTTTCTACTTCTGTGATCAATGTTTTAGCTTCCACAAATGAGAACAAGTGTTTGTTTTTCTGTCTCTGGATTGCTTCACTTAGAGGAGAGTTTGATGTTTCCCAACAAATAAAAGTGACAATATTTGAGGAAATGTAAAGCTTAATTACTTTGTTAGGATTATTATACATCACATGTGTGCACTGAACTATGATACTTTTCCACATACATAAGTCCAAATATAATATGTTGATTAAAAATAAAATATAAGGAAAAAATAAAGTGAAGCACTTCCCCAATACATTTCTGATTAGCAGGCAGAGGAATCTTTTAAAGTCAATATTAAAGTAAAAATGGACACGGTATATAATAGTTAAATACCAAAGTTTGATCTTTCCCTAAGGATTTCAACAAAGCTCACAAATTCTTAAGCTTCAGACTGATAACTAGAAAGGAAAAAGAATGAGTGCTAAGGATCACGATCCTTCCAGTGTTAGTATTTTTACCAGAGACATCTACATAATGCCGGGGCCCAAATGAACAATATATTCCATATCAAAAATAAAACAGGGCTGGGGTTGTGGCTCAGCGGTAGAGCGCTCGCCTAGCACGTGCGCGGCCCGGGTTCGATCCTCAGCACCACGTACAAATAAACACATTGTGTACAACTAAAGCAAATAAATAAATATTTAAAAAAAAAATTAAAAATAAAACAACTGGAGCTGGGGTTGTGGCTCAGTGGTAGAGTGCTTGCCTGGCACGTGTGCAGCCCGGGTTTGATCCTCAGCACCACGTAAAATAAAGGCTTTGTGTACAACTAAAACAAATAAATAAATATTTAAAATAAATAAATAAATAAAAATAAAAATAAAACAACTCTCCAGAAGACATACTGAGAAATATCACATTATTATACTTAAATGCTGTCAAGAGGATAATAAAATTTCTCCTTTAGAATTCATAGCCAGAAGGCAGCCTTCAAATGAGCTTATGACCTGAATTAATACTATCTGTGTGGTCTGTGAATGCTCAGGACTAAAATTCACTTAAAAGTCATTTTGGTTTGGTGTAAGGCCAATTTCAAGATGGTTAGCTGAAGTTTATTTTGAGGAATACAATTTCTAAAGTTTAAAACGTCTAAGAAAGTGAATAGTGTACACCCCAATTCACAAAACACAGAAGGAAATAAATCACTGAAAACAAAGGCAATAGAAAAAAGAAGAGTATCTGATGCTCAAATATTAAACGTTGAAATTATTAGACACATATTTATTTAATATGCTAAATAAAATAAAAGCAAGTTTTTCTTGCATATATGAGCAAGAACATAATCTCTAAAGTAAAATGACCAAGAAATTTTGAAAAGAACAAAAGAATTTTAGAAATGTAAGAAAATATAATAGTAAAATAATTTTTAACTTACAGATTGCTAGACTGCTTGTTAAATCTAGAGACAGAGCTAGAAGCCGTGCCTGAGGAAATTGTTCATAAAACAAAATAGAAATAAAGATTTAAAACTATGGGAGTTAAGATTTGAAGATAATGAACTAACCGATTCTAGCTCACATTGAATTAGAGACCAGAAGATGATGTTTAAATATGGATTCTGCTTGTTTCTCTTTTGCCTCTGTTTTATAATAGTTGGATATTTTTCAGAACTACTGAAAATCATTGACCTTTAGATATGGGAAACCCAATGAAACTTACATAATCAAATATACAAAAAAAATATATACCTATAAAAATTACAGTAAAACTAAAACAAAAAAAAGGAAAACTTAAAAAAAAGATTATATTGATGAATGACTTCGTAACAACACCAGTGGAAGCCAAAGGATTCTCACTAGAAAGACACTTGAATCCTAAGAAAAAAGATTCCAGATAGAATATTGAGATGCAAAGAGAAAGGAGGCTAAACATATTAGTACAAATGTAGGTAAACCATAATACAATAGTAACAATACTTATTTTATGTAGAATAAAACAGAATAGAAAAAGTACATTGGAAGATGGGAAGAGGAACTAACAATTTGTGCTTGTACATTATTTCAGGAAAACATGAAATTTTATGAATGTTAACTGTGGGGTAAGCCATTGAAATAACTTCACCAAACACATAGCACACAGACCTCATTTTAAAACCTTATTTTAACTTAGAAATCAATGACCACAGGGGGAAAAAAAAAAGAAATAGACAAATTCCATACAACTGGAAAATTTTAAAACATTGTCACAAATAAGGAAAGTTAAAATACATTTAGAATTAAATGAAAATAATTTTATGCATCAAATCTTGTGAAAATATTGTCAAAGTTTATCATTTAACACTAAATCACTGCATAAAAGAAGCAAGTATCACAAGAATTAAAAACCCTTTGTGTTTATTTATATAAATTTCTAAAAACAGGTAACACTAAATGGCATATTATTTACTTATATATTTTGAGTTTCTGAGTTTGGTTTATTTCACTGAGCATAATGTTTTCCATTTCCATCCATTTACTGATGAATACCATAATTTCATTCATTTTTAATGTCTGAGTAGAAGTCCATTATATATATAAATATATATCACAATTTCTTAACACCTATTGATGTTCACCTGGGTTGATTTCATAATTTATTTTTTTCTTTTCTTTTTTTAAACTTCTAATTTGTTATATACAACAGCAGAATGCATTACAATTCCTATTACACACATAGAACACAATTTTTCATATCTCTGGTTGTATACAAAGTATATTCACACCATTCGTGTCTTCATACATGTACTTTGGATAATGATGTCCATCTCATTTCACCATCATTTCTAAGCCCAGGCCTCCTCCTTTCCCCTTACACCCCTTTGCCCTATCTAGAGTTTGTCTATTCCTCCCATGCTCCTCCTCCCTACCCCACTATGAATTATCTTCCTTGTATCAGAGGAAACATTCAGCATTTGGTTTTTTGGGACTAGCTAACTTCACTTATCATTATATTCTCCAACTCCATCCATTTACCTACAAATGCCATGATTTTATTCTCTTTTAGTGCTGAGTAATATTCTATTGTGTATATATACTACATTTTCTTTATCCATTCATGTACTGAAGGGCATCTAGGTTGGTTCCACGATTTAGCTATTGTGAATCGTGCTGCTATAAACATTGATGTGGCTGTGTCCCTGTAGTATGCTGTTTATAAGTCCTTTGGGTATAGACCGAGGAGAGGGATAGCTGGGTCAAATGGTGGTTTTATTCCCAGTTTTCCAAAGAATCTCCATACTGCTTTCCATATTGGCTGCACCAATTTGCAGTCTCACCAGCAATGTATGAGTGTTCCTTTTCCCCCACATCCTTGCCAACACTTATTGTTGTTCGTATTCTTAATAGCTGCCATTCTGATTGGAGTGAGATGAAATCTTAGAGTAGTTTTGATTTGCATTTCTCTATATGCTAGAGATGCTGAACATTTTTTCATATATTTGTTGATTAATTGTATTTAATCTTCTAAGAAGTGTCTGTTCAGTTCCTTGTCCCATTTATTGATTGGGTTATTTGTATTTTTAGTGTTTAGCTTTTTTAGTTCTTGATATTCCCCAGAGATTAGTGCTTTATCTGATGTGTGAGGGGTAAAAATTTGCTCCCAAGATGTACGCTCTTTATTTACCTCACTGACTGTTTCTTTTGCAGAGAAGAAACTTTTTAGTTTGAGTCCATCCCATTTATCGATTCTTGATTTTAATTCTTGAGCTATAGAAGTATTATTAAAGAAGTTGGGGTCTAATCTGACATGACGGAGATTAGGGCCTACTTTTTCTTCTATTAAATGCAGGGTTTCTGGTTTAATTCCTATGTTCTTGATCCACTTTGAGTTGAGTTTTGTGCATGGTGAAAGATAGGGACTTAATTTCATTTTGTTGCATATGGATTTCCAGTTTTCCCAGCACCATTTGTTCTTTTCTCAAATGTGTATTTTGGGTTCCTTTGTCTAATAGAAGATGACTGTAATTTTGTGGATTAGTCTCTGTGTCCTCTATTCCATACCATTGGTCTACCATTCTACTTTGGTGCCATTACCATGCTGTTTTTCTTACTATTGCTCTGTATTATAGTTTAAGGTTTGGTATAGAGATGCCACTTGCTTCACTCTGTATGTATGAAGACACGAATGGTGTGAATATACTTTGTATACAACCAGATATTTAAAAATGTGCTCTGTAAGTGTAATATAAATTGTAATGCATTCTGCTGTTATATATGAGAACTTAGAATAAAAACAAAATTTTAAAAAGGATTGCTTTAGCTATTCTGGGTCTCTTATTTTTCCAGATGAATTTCATGACTGCTTTATCTATTTCTATGAGGAATGCCATTGGGATTTTGATTGGAATGGCATTAAATCTGTATAGTGCTTTTGGTAGTATTTTGATGATATTAATTCTGCCTATCTAAGAGTAAGGTAGATTTTTCCATCTTCTAAGGTCTTCTTTAATTTGTTTCTTTAGAGTTATGTAATTTTCATTGTATAGGTCTTCTACCTATTTCATTATGTTGATTCCCAAGTATTTTATTATTTTTTGAGGCTATTGAAAATGGGGTAGTTTTCCTCATTTCCTTTTCAGAGGATTTGTTACTGATATATAGAAATTCCTTTGATTTATGGGTATTGATTTTGTATCCTGCTACTTTGCTGAATTCATTTACTAGTTCTAGAAATTTTCTGATGGAACTTTTTGGGTCTTCTAAGTATAGAATCATATCATCAGCAAATAGTGCTAATTTGAGTTCTTCTTTTCCTATCCATACCCTTTAATTTATTTTGTTTAATTGATCTGGCCAGTGTTTCAAGAACTATGTTAAATAGAAGTGGTAAAAGGGGGTATCCCTGTCTTATTTCAGTTTTTAGAGGGAATTCTTTCAAATTTTCTCCATTTAGAATGATGTTGGCCTGGGGTTTAGCATGGATAGATTTTATGATGTTGAGATATAGTCCTGTTATCCCTAAATTTTCTAGTGTTTTGAACATAAAGGGGTGCTGTATTTTGTCAAATGCTTTTTTTGTGTCTTTGTAGATGATCATATGATTCTTATCCTGAAGTCTATTGATGTGATGGATTACATTTATTGATTTCCATATGTTGAACCATCCTTGCATCCCTGGCATGAATCCCACTTGATCGTGGTGCACTATCTTTTTGATATGTTTATGTATTCAATTTGCAAGAATTTCATTGAAAATTTTTTAATCTATGTTCATTAGAGATGTTGGTCTGAAGTTTTCTTTCTTTGATGTGTCTTTGCCTGGTTTTGGAATCAGGGTGATATTGGCCTCATAGAATGAGTTTGGAAGTTCTCCCTCTTTTTCTATGTCCTGAAATAAATTGAAGAATATTTTATTAGTTCTTCTTTAAAAGTCTTGTAGAACTCATCTGTGTATCCATCCAGTCCTGGGCTTTTCTTGGTAGGTAGGCTTCTGATGGTGTCCTCTATTTCATCTCTTGATATTTGTCTGTTTAAGTCTTGTATATCATCCTGATTCAATTTGGGCAAATCATATGACTCAATAAATTTGTTGATGTCTTCAATATTTTTTACTTCATTGGAGTAAAACTTTTCAAAAAAATTTTTAATTATCTTCTGTATTTCTGTAGTGTCAGTTGTGATATTACCTTTTTCATCACTTATGTTAGTAATTTGAGTTTTCTCTCTCCTCTTTGTTAGTGTAGCTAAGAGTCTGTCAATTTTATTTATTTTTTCAAAGAACCAACTTTTTGTTTTGTCAATTTTTTCAATTGTTTCCTTTGTTTCTATTTCATTGATTTCAGCTCTTCTACTGCTTTTGGTGTTGATTTGTTTTTCTTTTTCTAGGGCTTTGAGATGTAATGTTAGGTCATTTATTTGTTGACTTTTTCTTCTTTTAAAGAATGAACTCCATGCAATAAACTTTCCTCTTAGTACAGCCTTCATAGTGTCCCAGAGATTTTGATATGTTGTGTCAGTGTTTTCATTTACCTCTAAGAATTTTTTGATCTCCCCCTTGGTGTCTTTTGCAACCCAGTGTTCATTCAGTAACATATTATTTAGTTTCCAGGTGTTGGAGTAGCTTTTATATTTTGTCATTGATTTCTAATTTAATTCCATTATGATCTGATAAAATGCAGGGTAGTATATTTACTTTTTTGTATTTGCTAAGAGTTGCTTTGTGGCATAATATATGGTCTATTTTAGAGAAGGATCCATGTGCTGCTGAGAAGAAGGTGTGAAATATTATATATACGTCCATTAAATTCTCTTAACTTTTTTTTTAATCATGGAAGGTTTTCATTTCATCATCAAATCTAAAGCTTAATTTTGCTGCATACAAGATTCTTGGTTGGTATCCATTTTCTTTCAGAGCTTGATATATGATGTTCTAGGATCTTCTAGTTTTCAGGGTCTGGGTTGATAAATCTGCAGTTATCCTAATTGGTTTCCCCCTATATGTAATCTGATTCCTTTCTCTCATGGCTTTTAATACTCTCTCCTTATTCTGTATGTTAGGCATTTTCATTATAATGTGCCTTAGTGTGGATCTGTTGTGATTTTGTACTTTTGCGTCCTGTAAGCTTCTTGCATTTGGTTTTCCAATTCATTCTTCATGTTTGGAAAGTTTTCTGATATTATTTCATTGGATAAATTGTTCATTCCTTTGGTTTGGAACTCTATGCCTTCCTCTATCCCAATAACTCTTAATTTTTTTATGCTATCCTATATTTCTTGCAGGTTTTGCTCATGCTTTCTTACCAGTTTCGCTGTGTGGTCTTCATTGTCTGAAGTCCTGTCTTCCAAGTGGTCTACTCTTTCAATTGAACTTTTAATTTGGTTTATTGTTTCTTTCATTTCAAGAATTTCTGGGTTTTTTTTTTTTTTTTAGAACCTCTATCTCCCTATTGAAGTAATCTTTTGCTTCCTGTATTTGTTTATGTAGCTCTTTGTCGAAAGGATCTTTTGCTGCCTGTATTTGCTCTCTTATAACATCTTTTTATTTACAGAACATTTTAATTATATATATATATATATATATATATATATATATATATATATATATATATATATCCTGAACTTCTTCTCTGTCATTTCCTCCACTGTGCTGGCCATAGATTCTAATAATGTGGCATTCTGGTCTGGTTTGTTTGGAGAACTTTCTTCCCTTGTCTTTTCATGTTGCTTGTGTGTCTTCCCTTCTAGTGCTGTGGGTCCGAAGCATTGCAGTTTTTACCCTACAGGCTGATGTAGGGTTCCAATACCTCTCCTTTGTGGAGAAGGACCATGTTAACAAATCCCAATATAAACAATATACAACCTATAAACAATTCGTTGGTATTGGTATTAAGACATTTATAGTTTGGTCACAAAGAACAGAAATTTGAATTCAATTATTATCTGTAATATAATAAGTAGGTTTGTAAAAGGGTTTACAGTTTCTGACAATGGACAATGAACCAGGGGTGAGGCATAGGCTGATATGCTGAGGAGGCAGGATGTGAAGTTATAGAGTTAGTATATCTTAGGAAGTGTGAAAGGAAAATCTAAAGAAGAAGGTTAGTAGCAGGAGAATAGACAGGAAGTAATTTGGGGTACACAAGTACATGGGAAGACAGTAGAGCACATAAAACAAACACACATATATATATTTAAAAAAATGATGTCTAAACAGTAAAAATTGGAGGAAAAAATAGAAAAAAAGGAATATACAACACAACTATAATATACTATTCAGACGTCCCAGTCCTCAAAATTCTAATTCATGCAAAGTACTTTGTTTCACCTATGTTGGCGATGTGAGGGCGGGAGAATAGAGGGGGGAGAAGAAAAAGAGAAAAAAAAATCTCAAAGGAAGAAATCAGGATTGTTGATTATTTTGGTTGGAGAGCAGTATCTTTCCTGCTTCCCTTCTCATCCAATAGGTGGGGTTGTCTGTTGTTAGCTTGTATCTCCACCTCAGGATGGTGAAGGTTACTAGGGTGGGAGGGCTGGTCCTGGTGCAGATGGCACATGCAAGTGAGGTGTGGCCCCTGCCAGCCCCTAAAAGGAGACTGCACCTCAAGTGTCTCTCTTTGGGCCCGCTCGTATGACTTGAGTGCCTGGTCCTATCTTCCTATCTTGCCTGAATATTTCCCAATTCCTGGTCTCTCTGTTAGTCTCCAAAACTGTTGCACCCTCTCCCTCTTCCTTACCAGATCCCAATCAAGGCACCTCTGTCAGCGGGACTCCCATGGGCGGTGCCCTGATTGCACTGCACATCTCTCCCACTGACAGCTGTTTTGTGTTGGGCAGTTACTGTGCCAGGTTACCAGCCACTGGGAGAGTGGGAGAGGAGTGAGGAAACCAGGTACCTGGCCAGCCGGAGTTCCAATCTGGGAACTGCCCCCACCAAAGATGGTGAGGAAGGTGACCCAAGATGGAGGGGGACTGCTTCCAGCACTGGGGTGTCTGGTCAGGAGCGGGGAGCAGGGCAATGGTGTTGTGCGATGTGTTCAGAGATGAGCTCTGTTGTGTACAGTGTTGCAGCTACTGGCTGTCTTCAGAGACTGTCGGATGTACCCAGGTGTAGGCAGACTACCACGCGTATGGGACTATGGCAGTGGCTGTTGAGTCGCAAGATGGAGGTGAATGGAGGAGCCCCATATTGGAATATGAGGGTCCACAGAGGAGTGGCGCTGGAGTTCCTGTGGGTGGGTAGCAGCTGAGTGTCCTGTGTGAAAGTGGTGTCTGTAAGTTCTGTGCCAGTGCTGATGCGGTGATCCTGCTAAGGCACTTATGAGCCCTGCATGGGCTAGTAGTGGGAGGATTCTGGAGTCCTGCTCTAACGCTGAGGCCCTGAGTCCTGAACAAGAGCACAGCAGTAGTGATTTTTGCGCAAAAGCAGCTGTGGAGGGGTCCTCTATCACTCTCAGAGAAGCAGTATTCCCACTAGTTGAGACCTGGGTCATAGAGCAACGCAAAATACTTCCTCCTTCTGGCCTGCCATCTTGGATTCCCCTCCTAAGTGGTATATTATGTATATTATGTATCCACAGTTTCCCAGGTCTGTAAAGTAAAGGGAAATATTGATATAACTCTGAGAATAGTTATTCCCTCTGTTGAGGAGAAGAAGGGATGAATCTGAGGAGTGTACATGAACTTCTATTTCCTGTTAATTCTATATTTCTTCTGAATTCATGAATATTCATTAAAACATTATTATTCTTTACTATACACATGTGTATTTGCATATATATTGTATGCCTTATTTTACAACAAATTTTATGAAAAGAAAAAATTCTGCTATGGTTTGGATGAGTGTCTCCTAGTGGTCCATATAGAAAGGCATGGTTCGAATGATGATTCTATGGGGAAGTGCTATGGATCTCCTTGTAGGAGGTCCTGAAGTCACTGGGGGCGTGTCTTCAAGGGAGAATGTGAGACCCAGTCTTTTCCTCCCTCTCTTTTGCTGCCTGGCTTGTGATATAACAGGTTGGTTCTGTCACATGTTCCCAACATCACCAACTGGCACCACCACCTGAGGCCCAAAGCAAAGGGTGCATTCAATCTTGGCCTGGAACGATTAGTTAAATAAATATTTTTCTCTTATAAGTTAACTATCTCAGGTATTTCATTATAGTAATGAGAAGCTGACAAACACAAACTCCACAGTAGAAAATCATGGATGAAAATTTAAAACAACTACACATAGAAACTATTATATTTATATATATTTTCTCCCTCTTTTCCCTTTTCTTCCTCTCCTCCATTTTCTCCCACCCACCATGTGCACATCCAAGGACATACCCCAAACACATCAGGGTGAGTCTACCTCCAGGGGAGTTGAGAATCAGGGACACAGAGCAGAAAAAAAAAAATGAAATAAATCAGGAGCAGTAAAAGCAAAGATGACCAATGATATTGTACCATGAACTGAGAACTAGGTGTAATTTAACCCTTAGTTCTTATCATTTAGGAAAACATAAGAAAATAAAACCTTGAAGAAAAAATAAAAACAAAAAACGATTTAAGAAGCCTCCTTCTTGGTGAAGCCTTGCTTGAAGTTTAAATTTTCTATTAACCACCATGCCCTGCTCACCTTATTACCTTGCTTTATTTTATATCTTTTCCTTCCCCTCCCCTTTCTTACCTTCCCCTTGCCTCCTCTCCCTTCCCTTGCCTTGCCTGGCCTTCCCTTCCCTTCTCTCCTCTCCCCTCCTCTCTCCTCCCCTCCTTCTTTCTTTTTTTCTCCTCCCACCCCAGGATATAATTCTGCTAGTTGTTTTCACTCAGAACCTTCAACAGTACATGGTTACATAGAAGAGACTCAATATTTTTTTAAGTGAATGAAATTATGCCTTTAAAAAATTTGGTTGTGGAGTAGCTTTAGTAAAATGATGATGAAAAGAACTGATTTTAAAAAAATAAATACTTGCTACACTAATTCTTATTTATATGTTCATGAAAAGGATGCTCTGAGGTCCAGGCTGAAGAAGTATGAGTTAAAAGATATCCTCAATGGAGTGAAGTCCTGAGAACACAGACATGGAGGGCCTCACTCACATTAAAAATAATTGACCTTTAATAGAAGAAGGACACTTCCTTCAATTTAAGAGAACAAGAACAACAAAAAGTGTACAGACCATTTTAGACATGATGGTTCTGAGGATGAAGAGCAGGCAGAAGAAGGAGCAAAGCTGGATCATGGAGAACCAAGTGTGTCCTTAGAGCTGATTATTGTGGCACTAGATCTGATCCCTAATTGTGGGCCTTAAGTAGATTTGTATACTGCCACAAATTCAACGACAATATTTTTCATTTCATCTATTTTCTTCCACTGGATCAAGTGTTTCCAGTGGAAGAAAATAGATAATCATTCTCTAGAATCAAGGGAAGAATAGTGCATTACCTAATTTATCTCCTTGGCACAAGAATTTGTTCTTTGGGGAAGTCAAACCTAATCACGTTGGTCTGGAATTAATTCTTGCCACGGGTGTTATAGCATATCCTACACAGAAGGAAAAACAGGATAAGTTGTATACCTTAAATAGCTCAAGCTTAAAAAACTATTTCTCCATTACCACCCAAGAAGACAAAAGTCATAGTGAATGTTAGGAAAATTTATTTTTAATCTTTAATATGTTGGATGAGTTTTGAAATTTGAAGATTTTATCATCATAATCATCTTTCCATGCTAATCATTTCAGTTTTCTTAGATGGAATTTAAATTTTAGCTGGATAACATCCAAGTAATTTCCTTATGAGACACATAATCATTCAAACATAATCATTTGATTCTTAAAAAATGAAAAAGGCAAAGATTCAATTTGTAGAAACTCCTGGATTTCCCATAAAATAATTTATTGAAAGAAACCATATATGGAACACATAGTTCCTCATGGATGTAACTGCACAGCTGAGAGATTTCTAGTACCAACCTGGAAACCATATGGGTAAACTGTCAGAAGAAAGGGTAGGAGGAAGGCTTAAGAAAGGTATCTGAAGTCTAGGTCCAGAGAAAGAGATACTTCAAAGTACAAATCCATCCAAAGAAATGTCTAAAATCATCTTGTATTTAATTTTTTTTTATTCCAGAAGTGTTAAAACAGAATTCAGAAACAAGTCGAAAATCTGATGCTTGTGCTGATGGCTTTGAAAGATGAGTGTGGAACAAAGATGAATGTTTTAAACTGTGCAAAAAATATTCAGTATTTTTCACTTTATAGAAAAGGGCTTTGTAAAAACCAATTTGATTACTGAATTAAGTTTAAGTCAGGATGCAGCAATTATAAGTGTCTCTTAGGCCTTTTGTGTACTGCCTTTTTTTTTAAGTTATTCTTAAACTTTTCATTAAAACATTAATTTGTGAAAAATAGAGTAGGTAGAAGAAAATAATAAAATGTTTCTTCTAAATATTTTTGCTCTCCTGGTATATAAGTTTTGCACTTTTGATCCACATTGTCACCATACAGCTAGTTGGATTCAAATGATTTCTTTCATGATGTTTTGAATTTTTAGTTTGTTTAATATCAATAAATTGCATACTTAAAACAATGTTAATTGTGGCACTCATGTACTTCTGCTGATTCATAGAGCCTGTTGGATTTGAAATCCATTTTTAGTTGACTTATAGTTTTGAAAATAAATAGGAGTGAGAACTGAATATATGAACAGAGAGTGGCCAAACGATAGATAAAAATAGAATCCTAAACCACAACCTGCAGCAATCAGCCCAAGAAACTAACTTCTTATCTACAGTAACTAGCCCAAATATAGGTCAGATTTATAGGAAATTCAATTACTCTCTGTAGTTACCAGGCCAGAAAGCAAAATAATAACTCTAATAACAATGATCTGAAAATGTCCAGGACATGATTAATAACTGATAGCATCTTTCATTTTTGCCCACACTTTCAACTTAGAACCAACCTAAGAAAGCCCCAATCAATTACATAGAATGTCCTGCACTTGATGTGTCCGCCCACAGCTGTTGTCCAGGTCAACAACTCCAGTCAGGCCATCCCCGAAGCCTCCTTCTTTTTTCTATTCTCAAGCCTTTCTCTTCTCTTTTCCTGCCTTTGAGTTTCAGCCAAAATGGTGGCTGACTTCCTTGATATAGCAAGATTGGAATAAATAGCCTTTTAATTGTTCTTATTTAGTTGGTCTTCATTTATTTATACACATGAATTGTTAAAATTTCCACTCCAGTAAGTTTCTACATCACTGATTCTTTGTTTGATAAGGCATTTGTATTTCAATCTTTCCAAGTAGAAGTATCTCCTTTTCCTCCACTACTTACCCCTTTGGATGCCAGCTCCACAGCCCTTTCCAGAGGGTTTCAAATAGGTCAAATTAATCGAACATGGCCATCTCCTCTTAGTGTCAGACTCTTCTTTGAAGACAATAGTTTGAATCCAATTAATATTTATCTCCCCCTGCTGTATTTTAGGGTTCCCAAAGGCTGGAACTATGCATTTTGCTCATGATTATATTCTGAGATTCTAGGCTGATGTGCAATAGATGCTCAATAAGTAAATAGTTGCTGAGTTAATGAATTAAACAGTGACTTCTATGCTACTATCTGTACAAGCAACATCTCACTTAACAACAGAGTTTAAGAATTATTCACCCTGGGAGACTCTAATCTTTCTGAAACAATTGCCTTTTACATAAGGTAAACCAGTTTAAAACCTCTCACGTATTGTCTCACTGGAAATTGATCCTACGGATTCCCTTGAATCCCCATGAGCATCTTTGTCTTTTTTTTTTCTTTAAATATTTATTTATTTACTTTAGTTGTACACAATGCTATGCATTTATGTTTACGTGGTGCTGAGGATCGAACCCGGATCGCGCACGTGCGAGGCGAGCGCTCTGCCGCTGAGCCACAACCCCAGCCCATCTTTGTCTTTTTTAAAGCTGGACAGACTCTTACATATTACTTTGATATAAACAGTCCTTTCTCAAGCAGGTTTGATGCCTCAAGGCCAAGTGTGTCCTTTGTGGCTCCTGATTCTTTAGCATATATTTTACTGTAATTGTTTATTACATTCTCCCCTCCCAGACTTACCCTCTCAAAATAAAAGCCTATGCTTTATTCATCTTGCACAAAGAAAGCACTACATATTTATTTGTTGAATGAATAAATATTCATTCAACTAAGCCACAATTTATTAGTTATGTGCTAACCAAATACAATAGAACGTAGCTCTTAGTTCATTTAATTCTCACAACAATCCTTTGAAATAAACATTTTCCTGTTCTAGATGGAAAAAAGAACCAGGTCTGAGATACATAAAGTATCTTGTTGAAATTACATTATCAAGGGAGATTCAAGATGGTGGATTAGAGGAAGGCTGCCTTGTTCCAAGGTTTGGAATTCAAGCAGTAGAAATACTGCTTCTCAGAAAGGTGGGTGGACGAGGGAATCACTGAAATTCAATATCAGACAGCTAGAGACTCTTAGAAAACACACAATTCCAGTGCACTGAACAAAGGACAAGAAAGAGTACACTAAAACTAAGACAGTAGCATCAGCGACAGCACTGGTTCACCAGGAAGGGGAGGATAACACAAATAGAGAAAGAAACACAATAGATACATTTGGCACACAACGAAAAAATTGTGAAACAGAAAAGCAGTCTGAACTTAGCTGAACCAGAGGCTGCAGAACAAGCTTGTGTTAGGAAAGTGCTCTGTGTTTCTCAACTGGCAAGAAGATTGCTGAGGAAGGGAACCATCTTGAAGAAGCCATTCTGAAGCCTGCTACTATAGGAGAAGATCATAGCAAACATTGTCACATTACCCCAGAAGCACCTATTGTGGCCTTATGGTGTACCTAGCAGAATGTGATTGAAATAGGCACAGAGAAGACTGTGCCCAGGGGGATTCAAGTCAGAGATAAGGGAAGAAGTGAAACTCTTTCCCTTTCAGTCTGGCGGCTCATGTGACCAATTGAACAGGGTTGGGAAACTGAACAGGTGAGTGTGATTACACTTGGGGATGGAAAGCTATATTCATGAGTGAGAGAGTGCATGAGATCTGCTAAGGGTTGGTTCACCTGCCCCATAAGTATAATATTCAGGAGGCCCCTGATACCTGGATGTACAGAAGAAATCATCTTCCCAGACCTGGATGTATGTTGATCTAATCTTCCCAGGGCAGATATGACCCAAAAAAGTCCCAAAGGCCTGATTATAGCTAAGCTCAACCATGGGGATTTCCCATTTAGAATTCTGCAGCACCCTCGGTCTCAAAGGGCATTGATCTAGTCTATCCTGACAAAAATCGAATTCCAGTACATTCTTTTCCATACTAACACATAGTGGTGAGAAGGGAAGCCGAAAGCCATTTCAATTTCAGGCCACTATATCTGGCAATAACAACACAAGGAAAGAATGTGTTTAACCATCCCCAGCCCTTGCTCTCTCTAAGGGTTACATAGCCCAAGAAGAAACAGAAAGAAAGGTAGTAGCATAGGGAGTGAGCATCCATTCTTGTAAACAGTTTTGACCACATCGGCAGAGAGAATTCTTTAATTTTTCAGTAAGAATTCCCCGATTTGTGTTTTTGCTGTGCTGATTGGTTCACGGATATACATATTTGTTTCTTTTTTCTCATTTTTATGTATATTATTTTTCTCTTGTTTCATCTTTTCAGGGTTAGAAGTTTTTCTTTGTTTATTTTGGTTTGGTATGTTTGTTTTTCTTTCTCGCCTTTCTTCTGTTAATAGGAACAAATTCTCTTGTTTTCTCCCTTATTTTGTTTTTTCTTATTTATTCTTTCTTCTTTAGAGTCATCCCTTGTTACATATATTCTGCTTTATTTCTGTTTATATTTTGAACATTCTAAACCCCTTTACTCTCATATTTTCATTCCTCTTAAAGAACTGACTTTTACCATCTTTTAGAACTGCTTGATTTATATAATTCCCCACCATTTATGTTGTTGCAGTTATTAGTACTTTGAATGGCATAGTAGACTATTGTTTACTTTAATACCAGATCTATTTTATAGCTATTTATTGTTATTACTGTTGGCAATTGCTGATACTCTACCATTCTGTTTTTATGGTAATTAGTGTTGTAGATGTTATCATAGACCCTGAGTATTTATTTCAATGCTGTATATTGTTTGCTATTATTGTTGCTGTTGTTTATTTCCCCATTTTCTGTGAGGTGCTGGTAGTCTACTGGGACATAGAGACTCTGCTGCTGAACTACATTCAAACCCTGCCAAGAGAAAGCTCATGCACGAGTTAAACATGATAAAACTTCAATGACACTTTATTGTAAAAAGTAGTATAGACAAAAACCCCAAATCAATGCCCAGGCACCAGGAACTGGTAGGGGGACCCAGAGGTCACACTCATGGTCATACATTGCTACAGCAAAAACAGAGATTAACACAAGGCAGTCCAAACCACATCTTTGAGTGTTTTCAGTCTAGATTGCTCTCCTATCATTTTAGAATATGTAGAGTTGTTAAGTGAAGAAGAACAATCACAGAGTATTTACCCCCACATATCCTGCTGTATACAGCACAATTACCATATCTTCAAGAAGGACCTTATGAGACCAATAGTAAGAGCAGAATCCTTAAGCTATGACACCATACATTTATCAAAATATGCTTATCATCACCAAAGAACTAGCAGGGAATTAAACTACAAAACACTGTTGAAAATCTATTGAAAAATTCACAATAACCTGATATCCCAGAACACTTTGCCAAGAGAAGGCTGGGCTCTTAAATTAGGCCCACACATAAAAGTGGAAGAGAACTCCATTCCAACAGACACACAAAACCCAACAAAAAATATGAAGAAACAAGGTAACATGATACCTCCTAAATTTCATAATTTACCAGCAAATGACTCCAAAGATATTGAAGAGGATGAAATACCAGATAAATAATTAAAAATAATCATTATAAAAATGATCAATGAATTCTAAGATAACAAAGAAAAATAATTTAATGAATTAAGGAAGTCAATAGCGAATGTGAATGAGAAATACAATAAGGAGATAAAGATACTGAAAAAGAACCAATCAGAAATCAAATAAAATGTTCGGTTTTAAATCTAATACAGTAGACCACGAAGAAGACAGAATTAGAGCTAGAAGACAGAGCAGGTGACCTTGAACATTTAAACAGTATTAAAGAAAAGAAAATAAGTAACCATGACCAGAATATACTAGAAATTTGGGACAATATTAAGAAATCAAATTTAAGAATCACAAGAGGGTTGTCAGATTCAGCCTAATGAAATGGATAATCTCTTTAGGGAAATAATAACAGAAAAATTTCCAAACCTTGGGAATGAGATTAACATCCAGATATAAAATGCATTTAGAACTACAAAGAGACAAGATTAAAAAAGAACCACTGTATGATACATTGTAATTAAAATGCTGAACATAGAACAAGGATCGAATTTTGAAAGCCTCAAGAGAAAAAATGTCAGGTAACATTTAGAAGCAAGCCAATCAGAATTATTTCTGATTTCTCAGCATAGACTAAATTCCAGGAGGGTTTGTAATGATGTGTTTTCAAAGAAAATAACAGTAAACCCAGGTTGCTATTGCCAGCAAAGCTATCCTTCATAATCAAAGTAAGATGGGGAAAATATCTTCCATGTTAATTAAAAGAATTTCATGAAACTAAAAGAACTCACTATTAATGTGCAGTACAAAAAATACCTAAGTAAATACTACACACAGAAGAAATAAAAGACAAACTCCAGAGATTGCAAATGAGAAAAACTTATTTGAAACATAGTTAAGCAAATGAGAAACAGGACCAAATTAAATATCAGAAATAAATCAACATGCAGAAATTTTAAAAATATCACTATAATAATGCTGAATGTAAATGGTTCTAACTCTCCAATTAAAAGACATTAGACTGGCATTAGACCAAACTATAATAGTATTTGCAAGAAACTCACCTTATAGACAAAGAAAGCCACAGGCTGAAAGTGAAAGGATGGAAATTCATGTGTCATGAAAACAGAGCCCCAAACCAGGCAGGAGTAACTACTCACATATCCAAAAAACAGACTTTAAGCCATAATTAATCAGAAGAGAAAAAGAAGTTCACTTCATACTGATGAAAGGGAACAGTCCAACAAGAAAATATAACGAGACTGGAGCTGTAGTGCATGCCTGTACACCCAGTGGCTTGGGAGATAGGCAGGGGGATTGTGAGTTTAAAGCCAACCACAGCAACTTAGCAAGGCCCTCAGCAACTCAGCGAGACTCTGTCTCTAAATAAAATACAAAAGAGGGATGGAAATGTGGCTCAGTGGGTAAGCACCCCTGGATTAAATCTCCAATACTACTACTACTACTACTACTAATAATACAAATAATAATGATTGCAAATATTTATACCCCAAATGTCAGTGTATCTAATTACATAATTGGCTTAAAGACTCAGATGGACTCTAGTACAATAATACTGGGTGTTCAGCATACCTCTCTCATGAATAGATAAGTCATCCAGTCACAAATTTAGTAAAGATTCTTCAAACCTAGAAAAGTATTATAAATTAAATGGACTTAATAGACATCTCTGGAATCTTTCATCCAAAAACAGTCAAATTCAATTTCATTCAAGTTGCTCATGGAACCTTCTCCAAAATAGACCATATCTTAGGACACAAAGCAACTCTTAGCAAATACAAATAAAATATATTGAATTCCTTATATGTTATTTGATCATATGGAATGAAATTAGAAATAAACACTGAAAAACAACCTATACAAATCTATGTAAAGATATGGAGATTGAACTTTTGAATGATGAATGAATGATAGAAGAAATCAGGAGAAATCTGAAAAAATTTTAAATCAAACAAGAATAATGATACAACATAACAGAACCTATGGAACACTATAAAGGTAGTTCTAAGAGGAAAGGTTATACCTATCAGTGCCTAAAGAAGAAAATCAGAGAGATACCAAATAAACAACCTAATCATGCACTCAAAGCCCTTGAAGAGCAAGAGCAAACCAACTTAAAAACCAGTAGAAGGAGGGTAATGATTAAAAACAGAAACAAAATCAATGAAATAGATAATAAAAAATACAAAGGATTAATGAAACAGAAAGATGAACAAGATTGATAAGCCCTTAACCAAAATAACCACAAGAAGAGAAGACCCAAATTAATGAAATTAGATATGAAAAAGGAGAAAGCATCAGACATCACAGAAATCCAGGGTCATGAAGGACTATTTTGAATACTTACACTCCAATAAATTGCAAGACCAGAAGAAATGGATGCATGTGTAAACACACATGACCTGTGAAAATTAAATAAAGAGGACACGGAAAATTTAAACAGAGAACTAACAAGCAATGAGATTGGTGGAGTAATAATAAATATACCAACAAAGGAAAGTCCAGGACCAAATAAGATTTCAGCAAACTTCTACCAGACCTCTAAAGAAAAACTAATGCCAGTGTTCCTCAAATTAACCCATGAAATGGAAAATGGTGGAATACTTCCAAATTCATTGTGTGAAGCCAATATTACACTGACACCCAAACTAAATAAGGGCACATCAAGGAAAGAAAACTGCAGACCAATGTCCTTAATGAAGTTGGATGCAAAAATCCTTAACAAAATATTAGTAAATTACATATTAATATGATAAGATGATTGTACATTATGACCAAATTGTTTTCATTCCAGGGTTGCAAAAAATGGTTTAACATACAATCAATAAGTGTAATTTACCACATAAATAGATCTAAGGACAAAATTTACATAGTCATCTCAATAGATGGATAAAGACATGGACAAAATTTAGCACATGTTAATGATAAGAAAAAAAAGAAAACACTGAAAAAACTAAGGATAGTAGGTACTTAACTCATTATCATAAAGGCAATATACAACAAAACCAAAGTCAACATCATAGTGAATTGGGGAAAACTGAAAGCATTTCCCTTAAAATCCTGAACAAGACAGGGATATCTACTCTAATCATTCCTATCCAATATAGTACTAGAAATTCTAGCCAGTGCAATTAGTCAAGAGAAGAGAATAAAAGGGATAAAAATAAGAAAAGAAGAAGTCAAATTATCACTACTTTCAGATGTTTTGATCCTATACTTAGGAGACCTGGGCAATCCCACTGAAAGATTGCTAAGACTAATACACAAAATCAGCAAAGTACTAGATTACAAAATCAACATACAAAAATCAATAGCTTTCCTATACACCAATTATTAATCTTCTGAGAAAGAAATCAAGGAAATAATCCCATTCACAATAGCCTAAAAAAAATTCCAGGGCTGGGGTTGTGGTTCAGTGGTAGAGTGCTTGCCTAGCATGTGTGAGGTACTGGGTTTGATACTCAGCACCACATAAAAATAAATAAATAAAATAAAGGTCTATCAACAACTAAAAAAAAAAAATTTAAAAACAATTCCAATCTAGGATTAAATATAACCAAGAAAGTGAAAACTACAGAACACTGAATAAAGAAATTGAAGAAGACACTAGAAAATAGTAAGAGCTCCCATACTCATGGATAGGCAGCATTAATGTTTTTAAAATAACCATACTATCAAAAACAATATACAGGGGCTGGGGTTGTAGCTCAGCGGTAGAGCACTCACCTAGCACCTGTGCAGCCTGGGTTCGATCCTCAGCACCACGTAAAAAATAAAGGCATTGTATACAACTAAAAAAGCAAAAACAAAAACACAACAACAACAACA
This sequence comes from Tamias sibiricus, assembly GCA_025594165.1. NCBI lineage: Eukaryota > Metazoa > Chordata > Mammalia > Rodentia > Sciuridae > Tamias > Tamias sibiricus. The sequence goes on along the minus strand of CM046661.1, from coordinate 100,086,305 downwards.
ACAACAACAAAAAAAAACAATATGCAGATTCAATGCAATCCCCATCAAAATACCAGTAACATCCTACACAGAACTAGAAAAAGAGTCCTAAAATTAATTTGGATAAATGAAAGACCCAGAATATCCAAAGCAATTTTAATCCAAAAATGCAATGCTGGAAGCATCATGATACCTGACTTCAAATTATACTAGAGAGCTGTAGTAACAAAACCTCACATAAAAACAGATATACAGACTAATGGAACAGAATAGAATATGCAGAGACAAAATCACACAGACACAGTCATCTGATCCTTGAAAAAGCTGCCCAAAGCTTGCATTGAAGAAAAGATAGACTTTTCAAGAATGGTGCTGGAGAAACCAGTTATACGTATGTAAAAGAATGAGGCTAGATCTTTTCCTGTCACCCTGCACAAAAGTCAACTCAAAATAGACCTTGGAATTAGACCAGAAACTATGCAACTCCAAGAAGAAAATGTTGGGTCAACACTCCAACATACACATGTAGGCAACAACTTCTTCTCTAGGACACTAAAGATCAGGAAGTAATATCAAGAATTAATAAATGGATGACATCTAATGAAAAACTTCTGTACAGCAAAGGAAATAATTAAGAAAGTGAAGAAAGAACCCACAGAGTGAGAGAAAATCTTCACTAGCTATTCTTCCAAGAGAGGATTGAATTCCAGAATGCATAAGGAGCACAAAAAAACTTAACAGTAGAAATAGACAAATAACCCAATTGATTAATGGGCACTTGAAGTAAACAAATACTTCTCAAAAGAAATATAATTGGACAGCAAACATACAAATATAAGATAAAATGTTCAACATCTTTAGCAAGAAGCAAAATGCAAATCAAAACTACAATGATGTTTCATCTCATTCCAGTTAGAATAGCAGCTCAAGAATGCAAGCTAGCCGGGCGCGGTGGCGCACGCCTGTAATCCCAGCACTTTGGGAGGCTGAGGCAGGAGGATCGCAAGTTCAAAGCCAGCCTCAGCAATGGCGAGGCACTTAGCAACTCAATGAGACCCTGTCTCTAATAAAAACACAAAAAAGGGCTGGGGATGTGGCCCAGTGGTCAAGTGCCCCTGAGTTCAATCCCCGGTATCACAAAAAAAAAAAAAAAAAAAAAAAAAAAAAAAAAAAAAAAAAAGAATGCAAGCTAGAGGAGTAGAAACTAGAGAGGAAAATAGAAAAGAAAGGTATGTGGTCAAGCTCATCAAATTTGAAGGGAGACCAACAGAATAGAAGAAAGGGACAGGGGAAATACTGGGGAACTATATTGACCAAATTATCAATTATATTGTGTACATATAAAAATATCTAACAGTGAATCCCACCATTATGTATAAATATAATTCACCAAAAATATGAAAAAAAGAAAATCATATATCAAGGTAGGTTTTGAATTCAGATACATCACATTATTAATTCTATAATCAAAATACCATATCATGTTACAGATAGACTCTACATTTCAATTCTGTTATCTAAAGTCCTGGTCTTGTCTAATTTAATCTTTGCTTATCCTTGATACTTCTTTTCATGGTCTTCATATATACATATTTAAGAAATATATGTTGATCCATGTACTAAAATACTTAATCCTATGTCATTCTTCATATTTACATTGAAATATTACTTAAAATATAACTCCTTTAAATTTGCACTCTTTGCTCAGCAACTTTCTATGACCCTTAGAAATTTAGCGAGACCCTATCAAAAAGTAAAAGGAGCTGGGAATGTGGTTAGGAGGTAAAGCACCTGGGTTCAATAAAAATTTTTTAAAAATACCAAATAATACAAAAAAAAAAAGAACCAAAACACTCTTTTTTAAGACATAAAATATCATTTTTAAAAATTCTAACCCCTTCAGAAATGCATTTATATTTAAATCCTTTTTATATATTTGCAGGTTTGTTTTTTTTTTTTTGTTTTGTTTTTTTTTTTTGGTACCGGGGATTGAACTCAGTGGCACTAGACCACTGGGCCACATCCCCAGCCCTTTTTTTTTGTATTTTATTAGAGACAGGGTCTCACTGAGTTGCTAAGTGCCTCGCCATTGCTGAGGCTGGCTTTGAACTCGCGATCCTCCTGACTCAGCCTCCCAAAGTGCTGGGATTACAGGCGTGCGCCACCGCGCCCGGCTTGCAGGGTTTTTTTTAGAATGTATAATTTGCCTGTCAATAAATCATTCTCAGATTTATTTGTCTGTATAGAAATGGGCTTCTAGATTGTTCTCTGATAAGTTAAGGCCTTAAAGGTGATTTAACATCATAGAACATCAAAGCTCACTGTTGACATTAATGTGATGAAATAAAAAGCAATAATGTGTGAACTGTTCTCTGTGTGCTATTTGCAAAATGTAAAATACCTATTAAATGTAACCTGCAGTTTTTAAATTGATTTATGTCAACACATGAACCAAACACTACCATTTACTGTTAAGAGCTTTTTATTAAACACATTATGAGATCAAAATGGCAAAACAGTTTATTCTTTCATATTAAGTGGAAATATAAAACTGTTGCCTGTACTTAAGATGGTAATAACAGGCATTTTTGCATTTTTTTTCTAAGTACCATGTATTAACTAGAACTCACCTAGTGTTTTCTATTAAAATTAGATCTCTATATGAAAAGAAAGAAGCAAGAAGGAAACAATATTTATTTCCTCATAAAACATTGTATTTCTTGGGATCCCTTGTCCTAAATAGAAGGAAAATCATGTAGATTTTTCATTCTTCTGAAATCTTAGAATACCTAAAATATACTTCAACTCTTCCTCTCAATTACTCACTTTCTTTGCATAAAGGGATTTATTTATATAAAGTTTCATTTATATAATTTTTTAACATCTGGTAAAGGCTATAAAGAGACAGCTTATATAATCTCAATGGAAAATAGACTGAAAACAAACTAAGATTGTATTCATCAGCCATATATGTGAATGCCAGACAAAAAGACACCTTGTCTATAGTTTCCCTTCCTTCTTGGGTTCTTTTATTTTTCTCTTCTTCCTTCTCCTTTTTCTTGTTCTTTTTTCTTTTTTAAAACAAAGTCACAGACTGATCATCTGTATACGTGTAATATGTAGCATTTGGTGCACACTATATGCTGTCCAAAAGTTAAGAATGAGAGGTTGTTTTGTTTCTATTTAATACTTCCCTTAAGTTATACTACTACAATAATGAGTGGGCCACTGTGCCTAATGTTCATGTATGAACACAAATTATGTATAACATTTTAATTTTGGGTGGAGGATGTAGGGATGCAAAGAAGGCATTGTGTGAAAACTTCCAGGTCAATTTTTCTTAGTTTGGAACCTACTAACTAAGGCAACAAAATGTATTGTTTGACCCAACCAAATGGTGTTTTGTGATTTTAAAACAGAAAATGTTACATCTCTAATTTCATATAAGATATTGCCATTTACAAGACACATCTTGATTTCAGAGTTGTGAAAATTGAAAAACACATATTTTAGAAACACCAAAATATGGTAAATATCTGAATTTCTGGCTTCTTTGAGCAATTTTGCTTTCAGTACTGGGCTTGAACCCAAGACCTCACACATGCTAGGCAAACACTTCACCACTGAGCTGCTCCTCAACCTCTCTTTAAGTACATTGAAAGATTTGACCACATGAGAGCTATGAAGACATGCCCCAGATAGCTGCTGTCAAGTAGTGACTGCTCCATTCAGTTTCCCTTTCTTTCCTCCCTTTGTTCTTCTTTGTTCCCCTCTTTTCTTCCCTCTTCTCTCTTTCTTTCCCTCTCTCCCTTCATCTCTAGGAAACAAATAAAAACAGGGACAAGAATAGAGAATGATTTGGGAAGTGTGTGTATTATTTTTAATGTTGTGACAAGACCTCATTGAAGAGGGGACACTGACCTAGGCCTTCAGCAATGAATAGAAGCCAGTTCTGGCAAGCTCTTCTTCCATCTTTCTGACCAGTCTTTTTCATTTGTTTTCTTTGAAAAGCCCTTATTTGTACTGACTTGTTAATAACCCCCAGGACTTTCCCTTTGATCCTCTTCTCATTTTCATATTTTTGATAATTTTATCAAAGACTTAGATATGACTTAAACCTCTGAAGATTCCTACATTTGCCTGTTAAATTAAGTCCTCTATGTTGGGGACATTAAGAACACATCAGCCAAAAGAATAGAAATTTAAGTCAAGGAAATTAAAACTAACTCTCTGGCTGTCTCCCACTTCCTAATACAAGGACTTGGCCTAGCCCAGGGGTGCTTCCCTGACATATGATGAAAAATCAAACCACCACAAGGATAGGCTTGTGGCTGTTCCTCCAGTGTGATCTGCTTGTGCTCCCAATGCTCCCCTATAACTTTTCTGCTGATTGGCCTATGTCTTCTGTAAAGGCCGTCCAACTTCCTCAATAAACTGAGCTCCTGCCTTGAAGGTCTCCCTGACTCGTCTGATTGTCCTCCGAAAGGAGGGCTGGGTGCGGGTGGTCAGTCGGCTCTTACCTTTCCCAATCCATCCTTGTTGGGGCGTGTTCCCCCTTCTCTTGTGGGTTGAGAGGAGTCGGGGGCTAAAAACCCCAACACTCTATTCTGAGCTGTCAGCTCTAGAACCATTTCTCTAAATGCCTACAAGCAGTCATTTCCACCTAGAAAGTTCATAAGCACCATGCACTCCAATAAGTCCAAATTTATGTAATTATTTATCTCATTCTGAGTATTTTCTCAATTCTGAATTATAGTAGCGGTTATATTGTAGTCTCTGTTTTTACTTAGTTTAACAAATACTTTTATATATTTAGCAAGTAGTGTCTGAAACTTTCCATATACTGTATGATATTGTATATTTATTGAAACAGAAATAGTTCTGTTTCTACAAAGCATACAAAGGACATTCAATAAGTGTTTTGTGAGAAAAAAAAGAAATAAATGAATAAGTGCACACAATGAACTTGACTGTAAGTGGGTAGTAAAAGCCAAATGTGATTTGTTTATTAGGTAACAAATAATTTAAATCATGCTTATGGGCAAGCATGATAGCATATGACATGGAAAAAAAAAAACAGATTACCTCCAGGAAATCAGAGCTGATTTTGTGGGAGAGACAGATGTAAGCATGCATTACAGTAAAAATTGAGTATCCCAACCCTCCCTCTCTTCAGAATGTAAGAACTTTATTTGCTTTGATTAGCTCTTCAGCCTTTGTTATGCATATGAGAATAATGGGGTATGAGAAAAATTGGCAAAGCCAGAGAGTCTGGTATAGTATATTGTTCTGCTTATGAGAAAAGGGACAGGTGAGAGAAAATAACATATATATATATATATATATATATATATATATATATATATATATACATATATATATATATATATATATATAGAGAGAGAGAGAGAGAGAGAGAGAAAATTTGTGAGATCTTTTTGGAAAATTTCTTAGGTCTTATGAAATTAATCTCCCTTCCATATCTTATGAAAATAATTCAGTAATTATTTAAAATTGTTCAATTACACAATTTAAGCTTCTAGACCTTATATCTATCTCATCTACCAAATCTCTTACATGTTTTTAATAATTTGTTCCAAAAATAATTAGATATTTTGTTATTGTTTCACAAAAGCATATAGATAGTTATAGATAATAACATAAATCAATGGTTTTAAACTCAGCTGATTGATACATTCATCTGGGAAGCTTTTGAAGATATAGCAATTCTAATTTAGTTATTGTGATGGCACCTGAGCATTAAAGTTTTAAAAATTCTCCCATGTGATTTAATTGTGCATTATGAAACACTGAGTTAACCTTTGTGGCATTTTTGTGGTCGTGAGACCACAAAGTGAGTGTATGTGGAAAAACAAAACATGTTAAAATCTGGGGAGCCCCAACATTTAGCGCTGTAGCAAAGACAAAGTCACCTGAGATAAGCTGAAAACTAAATTCCTGACAGTAATAGAAATAACCAAATAAATGTGTTGTCACTGGAGTAAGTGCTCAACAGTCAGTTATGGTAAGAATCAGCAGAGATCTGAAAATTGATGACTGATTTGTCAATTAGGTGATCATTACTGACTTTATTGAGATTGTTTTTATGGAAAGAAAAAGACTGAAGAGTAATTTAAAGAATGGTAATTGGGAGAGAGCAAGCATTGTTTATTTTCTTTGAGATGAATAAGAGGAAAAAGCACTCAAAAGGAGGTTATTAGTGTGTCTATCTTTACTGTGGGTAAGACAGAGAAGGCCTGCCTGACTATTGCTACAGGCTTGCAGAAAAGAGATTGTAGAAGTCATTAAATGTACAGGTGTGATAATCAACGAATAATATTGCATGGACACTTGAAGGTAGATTGGGTTCCTGCTTCATGTGGAAACGAAGACCTTGAACAGAAGGGGAAATTTCCATTCAGAGACTGGCTGGTAAGAGAAAGATGATTCTACTGGTGACCTGCAGGGGTGTTGGAAGAATTTATATCTATGAACTCAATTTTTGAAAAAACATACGAGGTAAGCCCATTTTCTGAGAATTGGGGCAGAAAGAATAGGAATTTTTATGAGATTGACGAGAGATAATTTTTTTGAGTGCAAGAAAAAGGGTACTGACCAAAAAGTTACATGATTTTCAGCAACAATGAGGGTCCTGTCCATGTTGTTGTTCTGAAGTTATAGACGTTTCCATTTGCATAGTTAAATACTGTTACACGCATACACACACACACACACACACACACACCTTTTCAATTTTTTATAGTGTTTCTTAGCACAATATACATCATAGGAGTTTAAGATTTCTCTAGAGAAACCATTATTCTAAACAGAATGACTGGGTGACCTAAAGGGAATAATGGGGTGAAACACTGTAGAACATCACTACCTGTTAGAAATATAGTGTGAGCTACATATCTAACTTTAAGTTTTCTAGTAGCCACATTTAAAAATAAAGAGGAAGCAGGCAAGATGAGGTTTAAAAATATATTTTATTTAACCCAACATATCCAAAATATTAACATGTAGTCAATATATAACAATTGTGGGGCACTTTACATTAGTTTTCAGGTTAAGTGAGTGCAATCAGGTGTGTATCTCACACTTAGCACATCTCTATTTACAGCTAGCTATGTTTCTAATGTTCAGTCAACAAATGTGAATAGTAGCTACCACAGCAGACAAAGCAAGGCCTGGAATAAGATCAGAAAATAGTGATGTTGGAAAGATGTGCTGACTGAATGATGGAAGTTTCCTTGGATCTTGAGAAACCTTGCATATCACACAAGAAGACTGTGAGTCAGGTACTAAAGAATGTGATGTCCCGAGGAAGAGAGAAGATAGAGCAATCAGGTAGGGCTTAGTGACAGAGTCCTTGCTTAGCCTGTGTGAGGTCCTGGGTTTGATTGATCTCTAGCACCAAAAAACAACAACAACAAAAAGCCAAGCAAAATCAAGTTATATCCCGTAGCTATTTAGAAGGTTACTTGAAAAGGACTTTGTTTATGTTTACCTATTATATTCAAGATATCAAGATATTTTATCAGAAGAATCAACATATAGGATTTTTAAAAAATGATTTTTCAAGTTAAACTTTTAGGTACTAAAGATTAGGACTGCCACTTCATCTAGCTCTAACCACTTCAAAGTTATTAATTTACCTTTTTCTATAAGGAAAAACTTCAGAAAAACATGTAGAAAAATTTCAGTTTTTAATAACAAAAAGTATGCTAAGCATTTTGCACATCTGGAGGATTGTGTCCCTGCTGTCATCATGAAGACCACATGGAAAGGCATGACTGCAAAAACACCATCCTCTGAATTAGACACAGCAGCTGCCTCTCCTATGCTGCCTAACATCAGTCAATGAGTTTCTGTTATTTAAGAGGGGAGATACATGTTAAGTGACCAAGTATATTTAAGATTGATTTTCATTATATAATTCCATACACTCATCAACGTCTACAAAAAAGCAATAATTTGAGTTCTTTCAGCACAAAATTTAATGGACTCTGGGAAAAGCAAATGAAACATTGCCTCCTAAGATTATAATTATGATGCCATATTTTTAAAATGTCTTGATCAGGCTGTCATCTGAGTCACCTCCCTAAAGGAGTGCAGGGCTTTTGGATGCCACACACAGGGCTTTTCATGTCCATGATGTTCATCATTGTATCTCTGAGCCAATAATCAGTTCTTGGCTATGTGATCAAAAAGTGAACTGAGTTTCAAAAATCATTATTTAGACTACTGCATCCATGCGTTAAACCTATTTAAAAAGGTGTGCCAATTCTAATTCCTTCCTCCTTTTCCTCCTCAAAACTGAGTGATTGCTGAACCCTGACGTGGCCTATTAATAGCAAAAAGAAGACAAAAAAAGCACAACAAAACAATAAATATTAAGACACATTTTTAGAATATTAGGCAGTTTTTGGCTTCTGATTCTAGGCTGATCCATTATGATAAATATAAACTATTATTTCTTACCACTGGTATTTTGCCTTATGGCACTGCATCTGTGTTTAACCAAAAAATACCAGATGGCTTTGAGAAACCAATTGCTTACTACGCAAGAACAATGACATATACATTACACATAAGCTGACAAAGCTCCCAGCAGTTATCATGGGAGCCAAAACTCCCATGACCACCTTTGTCAGGTTTTATGATTAGTGAATTACAGAGACTTTGGTGTATTCTTTGGAGTTTTCTCTCTGAGGATAACCATGCACCTTTTATCTTTATAAACACAGCTTTGAACTTTCTGCCATCGAGTCTAGAAGACTGTAATTTTTAAAGTTCCTTGTTTAGGTTACCAACTTTTGGTTCTGATCATGTTGCCCTTCCCCATCACATGGTAGAAGATCGCAGCTTCAAGTCACTTCATGACAACTAAATGACCAGTGAGACAAGTGCTCCAGGAACTGGAGCCCATGATCATTTTCAAGATGACTTTTCCACTAGTAATTGATTCTGTTATCTGGGAAACATTTGCACAACATATTTATAAACTCTTTGTATTTAAACATTAAGAATAAAGTCTAGTGATATAGAACAGATTCTGATATTAAAGAATGTGAATGCATGCAGCATACGTCACACAAAGATCCTAATAAAGTAATATTGACTCAGAACTTTCAATTTTTTAGATTATCCAAAAAGAAAAAAGTTCTTATTGTTATAGACAACTTCTGTCATTCACTGTAAACCTTAGAGCAACAATCACAGGTTCATACCAATTATTACAGCATCTGGAGTACCAAGACACTGTTTTTGGCTACAGGTTTGGATCTATTTAAATTGAGTTTAAAAATTTGTTTTCAAAGGTTTCAGGTCATGGTAGTGCTTTAAATCTGTCCATTAAAATCTCTCCATCCCAATCCAAACACACAAAAACAGTAAAATGAAATATGAAAACCCAAACCAAAAAATCTTTGTGACTCAGAAATGCACAAAATTTCTATGAATCAGAAATAGAACCAAAATGAGCTGCTTGGAGGCAGAAGCTGTGTGCCTGCTGGACCCTGAGAGTGGTATTCCTGCAGGGGAGCAAAAACAAAAAATATCATATACAGGTTGGGAAACTGAATCCAAATTCCTGGCAGGAACCCCAGGCCAGGGTAGGACTCCTCTACTGCTGAAGAGAGATGAGAGAATTCTGTGACTGCTGTGGATTTTGGAAGCTGCTGGAGAGAACAGAAGCAGCTAACCAAGCAGGACCTGGGCCAAACCACCTGCGGCTGCAGTTACCAGCTCTGCAGTATCCCTGTCCCTGCCATGGGACAGAAGTCCACCAGCGAGCACAGAGGAGGACACAGGAGGAAGGGGGTTGGTAAGAGATTTTCAACCATTAAAATCCTGAAAGTAAATCTTCTAAACACATACAGAAAAATTAACATTAAGAAAGAGATGTAACAAAGAAATAAAGCACCATTACATTTACTCAAAAAATGTAAATAATATTAATTGTGATTTTTTTAAAGACCTTAGCAGTGCCAGTCCTAAGGATGTTCACTGTGTAAAATGATGGTTAGTTACTCTTGGTCTTTCTTGCATTAATCACTTCTGTGGCCTGCTGCTTCCAGTGTTTCTCTTACTCCGTCTCTATTGTGTGCTTTCAAACTTGTAGAAATAACATCCCATTCATTTCATTTGAAATGATAACTGATCAAGCACTGAATAAATGTGCAGATAGCATCATACTTCTTGTTAGACACTATGAAATGGTTACCATGGTTCCAATAGTTGATACTTACTGTTAATTTTATGACCAGTATCGTATAGACCAAAGTACCTCTAATTACATTCATGGGTATATACACGTGCATTTTTGGTAAATGGAAAGAATTACAAAGAAAGCTGTTGTTTCATCTCTGTCATTATAATCCTAGGTCATTATAATCCCCAATTCTGTTTTTTCCTAAATGGCAAGTCCCTGAATACTCTCCCTTTAAGAATAATACTCAGACCAAAAGCAATTGTTGATGACTCATAGCCTTTAGGGTTCTTTAAATACTGCAGGATTTCTTATGATTTCATGCACAACCAATAACCTAGTACAACACACTATTAAGTTGTTAGTGTTAGTTTCCACAGAAAGATGTCATAAAGTATCTAAACCTAAAGGGAATATGAATGGAGATAATAAGGAAGGAAGAGAGGCAGGGAAGGAAAGAGAGGAGAAGAGAAATACTGTAGATTTAGAGATGAATTGATGGGTGCCCTTGTATAAATTGGGGGGTTGGAGGGCAGAGGGAGTATCTGACTTCAGTAGGGCACACATGGTAAAGCAGAAATTTATAACATTGTTTTGAATACATCTATATTTTTATTGGCTTATAAAATTTAATAGCTTTTCCAGAGAAAATATACCACTTTGAATAAGAAAGAATGATGAAGCTGGGTCACCTCTGCCAATGACATAGCATACACATTTCTAATGATCATAAATAAGTTTTTTTTTTTTTTTTTTTTTTTTAAAAGAGCTAGATATGGAAAAGAAGAAGAGGTGGCTGCCACCAAGGAAGGTGATGACTCATGCTCAGGTTCCAGGAGCCTGTTGGATAATGGACAGTCACATAGGATGAAGCTTATAGTATTTCACGTCATTTCAACTTGAACATTTGAACATTAGAGGTCACTGAATGAAAATTTGGAAGATAATTAATTTCTCAATTTGTATAACAAATAAACTCAATTATAGAGAGAATAACTACATAGAGCTATGTCATTTGTTTCCTAATAGGAAATCCTTAGGTCTAAAGCATGGGTTAATGTCTAAAAACATTGTTACCTGGAAAGTTTCACTGTGCAGTTTTAAAATAATGAACTATGCCTCAGCCATTTAAGCAGCAGCTTTTTGCTTTTTGTTCACTAAGGTAAAAGATTCATAAAAGAAGTTCCTATGGAAAAATAGGGAGTATTTGAACTATAAGGAACAGTATAATATTTTAAGAATTGAGCATATTGCCTCTCAGCACTCATTGTTCTGCTCAACATGGCTAATGAGAAGACAGAAAATAATTTAAACCAGAAATCATAGCAGTAGTATTTTAACTGTTCCCTTGGTTTTTGTCATTTTATTCTTCTTCTTGTTGTTACTTATAATTTGCATCTGTGTCCCAGATGGCATATGATATTACCATATTACTTGTGATTTTTGATGTATAGGCATTTAGATATGTGCTCTGTCTTATTTGGTTAGAGTTTTCATTAAAATACTTGGAAGATAATGCCTTCTTTGCTTACAAAAAATGCTTTGGTTTTACTTATATGATGTTACAGAAGTAAATTAAGATTTTCTTTTTGATTGATTTGCTTTTCTTAATTAATTCTCAAAATCAGAACAGAGTACTAACTGACCATTCAAAATCTTTCACTTGCTACTGATGATATCCAGTTAATATTGAGTCATTTGTCATTTTCCAAGTATTCTAGAGATGCTTCACAAAGAGAAAAAATATTCTTAATGGTTTGTGCTAAATTGGCTTCTCTCTTTCACTTAATCCTTCATATGACAAATGGGACAATTACATTAAGAAATATAAAACTATTCTTGTGCACCTTCTGCCATACCACAGTTTTCATTTTAGGAATGGAGATCCCAGAGATGTGTCTACTTTATTTATGCAGTTCCTCAGATAGCACCATATGCTTAGGGATTCTTAATACATGCTATTTGATGATTGATTCATATAGTCCATTTATAAGGTGTTAATGTAAAATATTGCCAAATTCGGTCTCGTGTCCCAATTTTAAATAGCTTTTTTTTACATTTTCCTTGTAATGTCTTTTGTAAACAACAGTAAATACTACTTCAAATTCATCAACGGTTCTTTATGATTAGTTGATATTCTATGACAGCAGAAAGTACATGAGTAGTTTCTGTGTTAGATGAACAATGTACAAATGATTTTACATTTTTACAATGATTTGTTGCCTGCATATTTTTCAAGTATTATTTATTGTAGGTAGTCTGGAAAGCTATTCTGAGATAATAGAATGTTGCAAGCAAAAATTGAATAGAAGTTTAGAAAGCAGAAAGGGAAAGTGAAAACATTTTATTTCATCAACCTAGCAAAACTCTGTTACTTTTGTCTAGCATATATATGTGTGATGTTCATTTTGTGTACTAACACGGGCATGTATATTTAGTAACAGAAAAATGGAAAAGCCCTATGACAATCATTTGCTATTGCAAGCAAGTATTTGAGAATGAAACATTTATAAAGCCAAATATGAGTGACATTCCAAGTTAGTCAATATAGGAGACCACAAATAACATAAGCATTTGAATTCTTCTCACTTTTTAGTCTAGCCCCATCTTTGATATAGATTTATCACCTGTATAATGGAGGGAATATCACTTACCTGAAAGGGTTAAAAGATAATGAAATGAAATCAAGTATGTTAAGCACACATAAATGGCAAGACTGCAATAGGTTAAATGAGATATAAATAGACCCTCAATAATGACAGCTGCTATCATTATCATTTTTATTATGTCATTTTTTTCTCCTAAGTATGTGGAAGCTGCAAAAAGAAGATATGGGGAAAAGATGTTAAATGCCAAGGTAAGTGATTTTGAATTTTATTTTAAAATCAGTAAGGGACCATTCAGAATGTTTCAGGAAGAAAAATCACCCTGATTCAGACTGCCTTGTAATAGTAATTCTCATGAGAACAACAGAGTGATAGTTAAAAATGCAGATGCCGGGACCTCACCCCGAGAAGTTATGATTGATTAGGTCTGATATTGGATCCAGCTGACTCTGTCACAGAGAGTCCTGAGACCACATTTCAGAATTTCCCACTTTAGAGAAATTAATCCAAATGTAACTTGAAAGGGCATTTTGGAAGGGGAGAAACTGGATACAAGGAGATTTCTTAGAAGCTAGCTACTCAAAATGTGGTTGGCCAGCTAGAAGCATTGAGCTAGGTGCATGGTAGAAAGAATCTTCAGCCAAATGCAAAATCTTCTCAACTAGAGTCTGCTTTGAACAAGATTCACAGATTATTTATAAGTATATTGAGTTATGAGATCACTGACCTATAATACTCATAGTGTAGATGGAAGCTAATAAAAGCTCAGAAATAGGCAGTATTAGATGGAGGAAAAGGAAGACTTAAAGGAGAGAGTATTAATGGGGGGGGACTAGGTAATAATAGAAGTACTTTGGTTTAGGTAGAGGGGAGTGAAGGGTGTGGAGCGGGTACAGGAGGAGGAAGGACAATAGAATGAATCGGACATTATTACCCTTTGTGTATATATGATTATAAAACAAGTGTGATTCTACATCATGTACAACCAGAAGAATAAGTAGTTATACTCTATTTGTGTATGATATGTCAAAATGCATTCCACTATCATGTATAACTAATTAGAACAAATTTAAAAAGAGAGAGAAGATGTACTAGTTGAACAGTTGTTAACCTAGAGACTGACCAAGGAGGCTTTTCCTTGTCATAACTGCAGTAGACCAGCTCTGTTTACTACTGCAGGTCATTTTTCATGATACCTCTGGGACTTGTTCCTTGCTTCCTAAGGCAGAATTTAGTGCATTTTGCAAAAGGAATAAATGCTCACCTTGGATCCCACCTCTGCTCTCCCTGCACGGAACAGATATGGAATACGGATTCTGTCCTTAGCAGCTCAGGAACAAATTTTGGAACAGCTGCAAAGCAGGCCGAAGCACTTTCAAATAACCATCTGGTCTCACTTCCCACCCTGGTGTGGCATAAACATGGAGATGACAGAGAAGGAATGATCATCAGATTCAGCTTGGGAAAGCAAGACTGGAGATTTGAGGGTAAATGGGAAATTGGCAAAATTTGGCATGTGGCATTGGATTCTTAAAACCGCCTTGTGGACACAACAGCTTCCAGAAGGTGACAAAGGTGCTCATTTTTCCTTTGATTCCTTAGTAATTCTGATTTTCCACATTGAAGAAAGTTGCTGAAGTGATAGTTGTGCTAGGATATTGTTTCTATGACGATGAAATTCATTAGTGCCCACTGAGTTGAGCCTAGAAGTTGGTAGCTGCACAGCTGCCTCACTAATTATGCTCCTAAAATGACAGAGGCAAAAGTACACTGTAATTTTGATGTACAGTCGTTCCATGAACATAGCATTAGTGAAGAACTTCAGGGGTGCCTATGTTAGCCAGAGAGTGAATCTGAATTAAATACTGAGTAACTATGGAGCTAGCAGAGATGTTCTATTAGCTGAATGGCAGAGCATGCAATTTAGAACTGGAGGCTCTGAGATTCTTCTCAGCAGCAGTGTCTAAACATAATTAATCAGTTGCTTCTCACAGTAAGTGACACTAATTAGTTTCACTCTAATTGCCATGTATGGAGTAATGTTACTCCATTCTAAGTGCTCTGTAGAGTAGTGACATGAGATCTTTAATAGATTATCACAGATTTCTATGTAATTACAATCTTTTCCAATGGAGTGAAAGGAAAATATTGTAGACTGTTTCATCAAGAATCAATAACAAAACTTATATTGCCACTATTAAAAAATAGAGTGATTGAGCCCCTTCCTTTATAAGATCAGAACTGTGTGTACTGTAAGTGCCAGATAAATGTATTCTATATATATGCTAGATGATTTTCTCTCTTAAGAAAATTATCCTAATTTGTTATGAATTTTATTAGTTTCCTGGAATCAGACACAGAACTGACTTGATTGACAACTGAAGGGAAAGGAAGCATCAGCTCTGGTCTCAGTTCACTTGCAGGTTTCCTTCTTTGTCTGAATGTGTTCTTTATCCATTATGTCATGTCTTCCTCTTGTATAATGAGGCTTACTCTTATGTGCTTAACATTGCTCATTATGTTTAAGTATTCGAGTTGGCTGAACAATGCTTTGCGCTTCCTCCAGAAGCTTCTTCTATGCATCTGTGATTCTAGACATGTTCTTTAAAAATGATTTTAAACTAGAACTGTAGAGAGGAAAACATTTTTAGGTTTTCCTTCAGTTGAAACCTTATAAGGTAAATGAAACCATGTAAGTTCTAGAGAAAGATACATGACAAAACAGATAAAATAGAGAAGGAAATCAGGCCTCTCCTTATAAATGCATTAAAGCAATATAAATAAAAGTAGCAATTCAAAATGTATAAATTATATATCCCTTTTCTCCTCTCTTCTGGCTGCCTTATTCATATAGATTCTAATTATTCTGATTGTATATGGATACTATTTTTTTCTTTTGAATTATTATTGTTATTATTTTTTATTATATGACTTAGGTTGAAGAATTCTTGTTTCTCACATTTTTCCTTTGTTTGTGGTTGATCTGATTTTGGTATTTAGTAGCTGTTTCTTTAAGGAAAATAGTTCTGTCTCTTCCTGTATTTGCTAAGTAATTCTATAGAGTTTGAGAACTTTTCCTTAATTCTGAGATATACATCATACAAATTTTTATATTTCCTTAAAAAAATCTATTGCTGGTTAAAAACTTACTATATGGCCTAATACAAGGATATTTCCCTTTCACCATTTCCTGGGCTTTGTAAAGTTTATTTATCTCGCCTTTGGGGTTTATTTTTATTTGTTTGTTTTTACTTTTGTTCATTAAAAATATAGATGAAAGAAAAACTTGCATATTCAGTAATATTTTCTAAAGCATTGTGGGAAGAGAAAAAAATCATTGAAAGTGATGGGGGAAAGACAAGGTCTTCAGTTGTTTATATTACTCATATTAAATATGTAAACAGTGCTGATTATATACTATCTTTTTGGTAAAGAAGGAAACATATTTATATTTACTGTTGAATGACACTGCATGGACCAAGAAGAAACTAATAATAGTAAGTTCCTTGGTGAGGGTGGGGGGGGATACTAGGGTTTTTCTTTGGTGGGCAGAAGTGAAGATTTTTCTTTCGCATTTTAAAGTATGTTTTTTTCTGAACAATTTGTATATATTAACTATTTACAAAGTTATGTAAAGAATTTGTGAATATTATACAATATGTAACACAGAGGAGAAAATATTAAGCGAACATTTTTTGTAAAAAATATTTTTGTGTTTGATGAGTCAAAGAGGTTTTATAATGGAGTTCCCCTGTGCTCCTTGGTCAGTGCCAGACTCTCCTCAGCCATTGTTCCCGTCTTGGTGAGTGCTGGCAGAGCCAGAGTAGAGGTACAGTAAGTGAACAGAGCCAGGCCAGTCTAGGCTAAGAAACAAGTGTTACGCGTGGAAGCGTCTGCTCCACGAAACAGCAAGGAGAGAGTTCTTTTTTGTGTTCCTTTTGTTTTACTGAACTCTGTGATAGCTCCTAGTAACTTCCAAGCTAAGGGAGAGGGAGTTTAGGATAGAACTAGATGAAATCTATTTGTTTACAATTACATGACCCTTGCTTTGATTCTCATGCTCAAGACCTCCTTAAATCTGAATTACTAGGTACCAACATAATCCGTGGCACAGAGGAGAAAGCAAATTGACCTCACACCTTGACAGAACCAAGAATCAGGAAAATGTCCCCAAAGCAAAGCTGCTCAGAGGAATTGTAGTTTTCTTTCTAAGGTGAAGGCACAGATGATTCAGCTGGGACAATCCTCTTATTTGTATTGACTAAACAAGGAAAGAGAAGTCACATTTTCCTCTCTTTTTAATTCAAATGTTCTCCATTTGCTCCTGTCCATTAAACTTGAATCCAAATCCTAGTATTTCTTTGAAAATAATATTTAATGAATCATTTTTTTTTGCAACTTTATTTGGATGTGATTTTACTGCAAATGTGTGGGTCACTCATCAAGTTTTCTAGTCATATTCTCCAAAAGGATAACAAGGTTATTATCACCAAGCTCATAGGAGAAGAAAAAGAATGTACATGTTCTTGCGTATCTTCAGTGCATATCATTGGCTTTCGATAAAAGGCAAATAGTAACGATAAAACTTGAAATATGCCTTCGAAGATAGCAGAGGGCAAACTGCATAAGCCATTTTGAAAACAGATCTCAAGGAAGAAGTCCTGAACTTTCATTTCCCGTCTGCTGGGTTTCTTTGAAGTGGGAGTTAACCCTGACATGAACCAGCTCCAGACACTGAGCCAGGCCCAGTTGTTTTTGGCCTGATAATTTGAGCCCCAGTGATGACTCCCACACACAACTGGGTGTCTTTGATGACTCACTCTTCCCCTCCTGGAGGTAGATGGGCCTCCAGACAGTTGTGTGCTTCCTTCTCCAGCATCACAGCCTCTGTGGAAGGAGAAACAAATAGTTTAATTTCACAAGTAAAAGCAAAAAGCATTCTCTGCCCTTTTTCAAAATCAAGGCTTTTCTTCTTCTTTTTTTAAACAGGAACTTCACTGCCTCTTTGTTCTTGTTTGTAGTAGAACTCCTCTAATTAAAAGTCTGCCATTAAGCGAAAATAGAGAACTCATCTCCTGGGTGGCGAAGAGCTGAAGGAAAATCTTGCAAGAATATCCCAGGAAGAGTGATCTAAAGCTGTTTTTCATTTTTATTGAGGGCAGAAGAAAAAAAAAATGGTTTTGTTCGTAAAAACCATGGAATTTGGTGAAATGTCTTTAACATGGAGACTGAAACCTATTTTTATGCAGCTTTGTTCGGGATTGAGGTACCAGGGTGGGATGGAGTGCTGATTTGAAAAGAATCCCCAAACTGCCTTTTTTTGCCACAAACGCTAGTCTCTAAAAATTCTAATTACCTCCTGCTTGGAAAAGACTAATCCTCAAAAAGCAAAACATGATCCTTATAGAGAACTCATGTTCTGTAAATTATTTTAAATCAGGGTCAGAGTGATTACCTCCCAGAGAACTAAATTGCTCCCTTTTGAAATCAGTTTTTATTTTCTTCTGCTATTATTAAAAAGTGAATGTTTAATACAAAAAAAGCCAATAAACCTGAAGTTCATATATTACAGCTATATTTCTACCATGCACACCAGGAGCTCCATCTTCCGTTTTCAGTCTAAAATGATTAAAATAGATATAGTGTTTATAGATGCTTATTTTTCTCTTTTCTATGACTTCGTGGAGTGTTTCTTTTTTCTTTATATGCTTTATCCTGATTGACATTAGACATAAAAAGTTACATTTCATCAGTGAAGAATTCAGTTTCTCAAGATACAGGTCCCACATAGGCAAATAAATAAAGTGTAGTTGTGCTATCAAATCTCTACAAATGCTCCACTTCTGAACTTCTCTGTGTCTTTGACCATTGAGACTGAACAAATGTTTAAAGGATTCTTCTTTCAAATGGAATATTGAATTTTTAAGGTGGCAAATTTTTACTTAATTTTCATATTAACCTATGGCTATGTAGTTACTGACATATTGTCAACTGATGCACACTTATTCTAAATCATTTCATGTACTTTATATTCATTTTTCCCAATAATATTATAGGCTCCCAAGGTCAAAGTTCATGCCTTATGCTTATGCTCCTTTCTCTTAGAAAACCCAATATAACATCCAACTAAATAACTGAAGAATAAAAATACTCCTGCTCAACCCTTGATTCTACTCCATACTACTGTTCAACTTCCTTGACTATAAAATAGGAATGCGTATTGCAGGTTGATGAGACAATGCATGCAAGTGGCTTAATGAATTTTAAGTTCTACATAAATATTTAGTTGACTTTTGAAGGATGAGTAGCAGTTCGCTGGATGAAAGCTTTGGAGAAGGAGAAGAGAGTAGTCTGGGCAGCACATTAAAGGGTGGGAAGGGGCCAACCTCTGTTCTCAGGCCTTCCATGTTTTCTGGCCAATTCTTTCGGAGCTAGGTCATGATGCTGCTTCTCTGGCTTCTATGGCTTCTGGCTGAAATGATATCAGTCTCCATGGTTCAAAACTATTGTCAGTCAGTCTCCTCAAACACAAAGCTGTCAGGCTAAACACAATGTAATGACCTGTTGACTCCTTGCCTCCTCCTCACCCTCACACATAAGCAGTGCTGTTGCTTATTCCAGTGTTGTTCACAGCTGGTCCTTCCTTTCTTTTATCCCAGTTGCTATCTTAGTTCAAGCTCTTGTTCCACTATAAAAAGAATGGGTAATAGGTAGATGTTCTCCCAGAGAAAGTTTCATTAACAATAGTTAGGTGACTTTGATGTAAACCTTATTCTTACAATTCTAAGTTTATTATTAAAAGGTTAGTTAGCAACCACTTTAAAAAGATGTGGTCTTTTTTAAAAAATTTATTTATTTTTTATTCTAAGTTCTTAGAAATGACAGCAGAATGTATTACATTTCATATTATACTTATAGAGCACATTTTTACATGTCTCTGGTTGTATACAAAGTATATTCACACCATTCGTGACTTCATACATGCACTTAGGGTGATGGTTCCTTCCTACTATTATAAGGCTGGAGTGGTGAAAAATGCTGAGTCCTTTGTGTGTCAACTCAGATTTTGGCAGCACTCATTCTCTCAATTCACATGAGCCAAATACCTACACTGTGTTTTGAGGGTACAGAGGTAAGTACTGTACATTGCTCATGTTCACTGTCAACTGATGTACAACCCAGTACAGGTGAATGTAACATGATAAGAACAGATTAGATGGGCATGCAACATTACAGAAAGCCAGGAGAGCAGCAGTTTACACTGCTGGGGCCAAGGAATCAGGGGAGATTTTCTGGTAGAGGAGACGCTTTCTAAAAACTGAAAGTTTGTCAGAAGAATGAATGTTAATCGAGAGAGGAGAGACGGGAGGGGACCAAAGGTAAGGCAGCATGGAGCACTCTGCAGCATGTGGATGTACTACAACTACAAGCAAATTCATTTTCCTACACTGCATAGTTCCTACGAGTGTGACACATCTGCAGGGGGTGGGGGCAGGCAGGGATGACTCTTTTCATGATATTCTGAAATAAAAATGGAAATACACTGGCTACAAATGAGGGAAACAGAATGGGTTAGTCACTGATAGACGAATCTCTGTCCAAAGATGCCAATTAAATACAGGGAGAAAAAAAATACATGGGGATCTGTTAAAAGACAGTTTTTAGCTCTATTAACTCATATATTAAATCAATAATTGCTTACTAAATGCCTAACATGTGCTAGACTCTGAGATTAAAATGGTGTTGAGGGCTGGGGTTGTGGCTCAGCGGCAGAGCGCTTGCCTCACACATGCGCGGCCTGGGTTCGATCCTCAGCACCACGTAAACATAAATGCATTACATTGTGTACAACTAAAGTAAATAAATAAAATAAAATGGTGTTGAAATAAGAATCCTTACACATAAGAATTTTTTAGTCTATTGAGAAATATGTTCAATGTAGTTTTGGTGGTGATTTAAGTTGAACTAATGAATGCAGGTAAAGTAAAACTGGAAGAAGTAATGTATATTACAGGGCAGAGACGGCGTCCTAATTGCCTTGATGGGTTACATTGACACGATGATTCTGAACCAGGCACTGAGTAACAGCATGCATTGGCTGTTATGGGGAATACTGGCTTCAATCTGGAAGATACTCTTTGCACCAAAATATCAGGCCCTTGAGAACTCTATTCTTACAGCAAGAGACAAACACAGAATCAACAGTTGTCAAGTACCAGTAGAAGAACTGAAGCTACTAGATGATATAAAGAGAGAAAGGAAATATTTTCCACCAATGTATACCAGTTTACTATAAATTTATTATTATCCTTATCATCAATTTATATCTCAGAATCACATTAGTCTTAATGTATATCTCACAATACAGCATGATAATGGTGAGCATTTATCTACACTAAAAAATATTCCCTGACTTCTAAGTTAACAAGGCAAACTGAATTTGGTTGCTATATTCCTAATGAAAACTGTGCTAAAGAATAACAAAATAATTAGCCCAAGAGAGAGTAAAGAGTAGGTTATAGGACTTCTATGTTTCCTTTAAAGCCTCCAGGAGCCATTTGATATTTAAATTATATACATGAAAACTAAATTACACAAAAGCTTATAAAACTATGGCCAGCTACATTATATTTTCTTCCCATATATCTTTTTTCTTGCACCTAATATAAAAACTTAGGATTCTATTCACAAGCTGATGGTAAATAGTAGATTGGATGAGCAGGCCCAAACCAGGTTGTCTCCTTACATATTAATTATCAAAATTTAAAATTAATATTTGGTATTAATTAAATCTAATAATATTAGATTTAACTATTGACTATTAAATTTTTAAAATTTCTCTAACATTTTAACAATCTATGATATATGCATGTATGCATTTATCCAGTTGTACATATTTAATGTTAATGTATTTTACTCTGATATAATGCAAATAAGGCATCAGAATCTAATATTTGAACCATTTCTGTTCAATATTAATGTATTTTCGTGTCTGTATTACTCATTGGGGAAAATACTACTTAAGAATTACACCCTAAGGGTGACTGTGTTTGAAGATGAGTCAAAAGCCTGAATTTTTTGTTATCTATTTGTTTGCTAATGTATTTATTATTGAAGCATGTTATATATAATAAAATGCACAAACCTTAAATTTACAGTTTGGGTCACCATATAGCCCCATGAAATTACCACCAAATAATAATACAGATTATCTTGCATCACCCAACAAAATTCTGGTGTGCTCTTTCCATCCAGTTCATAATAGATTAGTTTGGCCTGTTCATGTGCAGAACATACTAAATCATTGTTTGTGTTATTTTTTTCTGTCTGGCTTTTTTTTTTTTTTTTTTTTTTTTTGGTACCAGGGATTGAACTTAGGGGTACTCAACCACTGAGCCACATCTCCAGCCAGTTGCTTAGCACCTCGCTGTTGCTGAGGCTGGCTTTGAACTTGCAATCCTCCTGCCTCAGCCTCCCAAGTTGCTGGAATTATAGGCATACACCACTGTATTCAGCCTTTGTCTGGCTTCTTAATGTTTCTGAGATTCATCCATGTTGCTGCAAATGCTGTGGTGATTCTAATTTTTATTTTTAATCTTCATTGTGTACCACAATTTGCTTATCCATTCTCTTTTTTAAAGTTTTGAGGTTTTGGTGTCTAGTTTAAATGTGTCATCCTTTTCAGCTTTTTCCATATGAAGTAAGGTAGGGATTAAGATTCATTTTTCCCTCCTTTACCATAAATATAGCAAATCATTCTAGCACCATTTATTGAAGAGACTTTTTGGTTCTTTATTGAATTAACTTGGTGTTCTTCATGATAGTCAAGATAATATATAAGTGTGGTTCTATTTATCAGTTCTTTTTGTGTTCCACTGACCTGTTTTTCTATACTTATGCTAACACCATAATACCTTGTTAAACAACATGCTACCTTAGTTAAGGTGGATTTTTATAGG
The DNA here is from genome assembly GCA_025594165.1 of Tamias sibiricus. Taxonomy (NCBI): domain Eukaryota; kingdom Metazoa; phylum Chordata; class Mammalia; order Rodentia; family Sciuridae; genus Tamias; species Tamias sibiricus. The sequence continues at coordinate 100,063,548 of CM046661.1, read as the reverse complement.
TATTGAAGTAAGGTAGGATATCTTTTCCAATGTGTTCTTTCTGAAAAATTCTTGAGGCAGTTTAGATTCTTTGTACTTCCATATTAATTTAAGAAAAAGTGTTTAACTTTTACAAAATATTCTGCTGGAATGTTTATTGGAATTTTATTGAACCTATAGATAAATTTGTAGGGAAATTTATCACTGTGTCACCTTTGAGAATAATATTAGCTGTAGGTTTTTCATAGGTGTCGTTATTAAAGCATATTTAAGCTTTGTTGGTTTTAATCTATTTTCTGTTTTATTGAGTTCCACTCTGATGTTTACTTCCTTTCTTGTACATATATGGGGTTAATTCACTTTTCTCCTTTAGTTTCTTAAAGCTTTTACATTGTTCAGAAACAATGTAAGATAAGAGGGAAAATTTTACACTAAGTACGGACTAGATATGTTTCACAGTTTTTTGTTTTTTAATATGTTTTTGGTACCAGGGATTGAACCCAGGGGCACTCAAACACTGAGCCACATCCCCAGCCTGTTTTACTTTTTTTATTTTGAGACCAGGTCTTGCTAAGTTGCTCAGGATGTTACTAATTTGCTGAGGCTGGCTTTGAACTTGTGATCTTCCTTCTTCAGCCTCCAGAGACACTAGGATTACAAGTGTGCACCATGGCACCTGGCTCACAAATTGTAATATTTCATTCAACCAAACTACATTATAAGTTTCTTGCAATTTCTTTTGTAAGCTATGATTCTTTAGAAGGGTATTGTTTAAAAACATAATGCATTTATTGAGTAGATAATTGTATAAAGGTATTTTGAAAATAAATTACCTGAAATTTAATTATATTAAATAAAAAAGAAGGGTATTGCTTAATTTTCATGATTTGAGTATTTTGTAGATATCTTTTGGTTTTGGTTTCCAGTTAGACTCCACTGAAAGACATTCTCTGTATGATTTCACTTTTTAAATGTGTTGTGACTTAATATTTGGTGAATGTTCCAAATGCACTAAAAAGAAGTATATTTTTCAATTATTGAATGTAGTTTCCTATAACTGTCAATTAGGTAAATTTTGTATTTTTCAAATACAATTTTTCCAATTGTTTTAAAAATTATTGAGAGTGAGTGTCAAAACCCCCATCTATTTTTGTCTACATATTCCTTACTTTTGATTTTTTTTTTCATCAAATAATTTGACCTGATGTTTTTGGTGCATATATATTTTAAATTGCTAGAGAACATTCTTATGAAATTAACTTTCTATAATCATGAGGTACTGTACTTAGGCATGAATATCTGATAATACATCATGGTTTGAGTTTTATTTTGTATGCTAGTACAGCTATGTGAGCCTTCCTATATTTATTGTTGCATAGTAGGTCTTTTCCCATCATTTTACTTATATTTAGTACATAGTTGAGTCATGCTTTTTATATGCAGTCTAACTATTTCTGTCTTTTAAAGGGATGTTTGAGGTCATTTTATTGAAGGTAATCATTAATATGATTGAGTATATGTCTACAAATTTGTTATATGAATCCTACTTATTCTGTTATTTTATTTTTCTACTTTATCAATTAAATATTTTTATTCTATGTTATATTCTCTATTAAGTTTGTAGTGATATCTATTTTTTTACTAATCATTTAGAGGTTGAACATACTTGTATATCACAGTTTACCTTCTGAGAACATTTTACTTTGATAGCAGTGTAAGAAATTTATAATGATAAATTCCATTTACCTCCTGCTCTGGGCCTTTGGAATGTTTTGTTGTGAATTTTAAGCCTACACATTATAAACTTCATGATACATTATTTTTTAAAAGAAACTGAATGTGGTGGTGCCTGAGTATAATCCCAGCTACTCAGGAAAATAAAGCAGGAGAATTGCAAGTTCAAGGCCAGCCTCAGCAACTTAGCAAGACCTTCAGCAATTTAGCAAGACCCCGTCTCAAAACAAAAAGGGCTGGGGATGTAGCTCACTGGTAAAGCACTTCTTGGTTCAATCTCGAGTATCAATCAATCAAAAATATTCAATAGTTTTTTAGTCAATTAAATGTGTACACACATATAATAAATATAATAAAATCAGTCTTCAGAATTTCCCCACATATTTACACTTTTCAGAGCTCTTTATACATTCTCACAGGTCTACTCTTCTACTTGCTGTCATTTGTTTTCTGCCCGAATTCTTTCTTTCGATGCATGACTACTAGGAACAGACTCAACTTTTGTGTACCAGAATAGTTTTGTTTTGTTTTGAAGGATATTTTAATGGGTAGAGAATTCTAAGTTAATGGATTTTTTTATTCAACACTTTAGATATTTCATTCTATTGTTCTCTGAACTTCATTATTTTAATCATTATTCCTTTAAATCTAAGGCATATGTCTTCTCTGGATGCTTTCAAGATGTTCTACTCTTCTATCATTATCAACAGTCCAAGGAATGTCTAGATTTTTTTAAAAAATTCTACTATTTGGGATTGAACTGAGTGTATGGCTCTCTAGGTTGATGTGCTTTATCAATTTTGGAAAACCTTTTCAGATATTTATTCTGCACCATTCATTCTCTTCTTTCCTACTGGTCTCCAATTATATAATGTTAGACTGTTTGATATCATCCTAGAGGACTTGGATGAAACTTTCAAGTCCCCCACCCCTTTATGTTTGTTTTAGTTTCAATTTAAGTACTCTCTATTGGCCTGTTTTCAAAGTCAGTAATGTATTTTTCTGCTATGTCCAGTATGCTGTACACATCCAGTGTATTCTTCTTCATTTCTGGTATAGCCTTACTTTAATGCTAGGATTTCTACTTGGTTTTATTTTTATAGATTCCCTTTCTCTGCTGAAATTTCCAATGTTTCTTACTTATGCTCATATTGTCCACTAACATTTTCACATATTCATTGCAGTTATACTAAGGCTTCTCTTTGTTAATTCCAACATCTAGGTCATCTGTGGTTTTCTTCTAGTGATTATCTTTTTTCTTCCTTGTGAATCACATTTTCCTGCTTCATATTCTGTAACTTTTCATTGTTTCTAAGATTTTGTTTGTCAACAAGTACTGAAGATTGAGGTACATAATTTGTACCTCTAAAAAAGATGGTGTCCCTTCCTCTGCCATGTTGTATAGTGGGAGGGTATTTAGACAATATAATCATTAGTTCATTGGTCTGGGTTTTATTTTGCAGTTATGTTCAGTTTAATTCTGGGTTTAAAATTTTGGAAGATGAGATCTGCAGGTCTCAATAACCATGCACAGGAGGACTCTAGAGACCCCTATACTTTACAGCCCAGCTACCATCATTACGAGTAGCAAGAGATTTTGTTCTGCATTAAAATCCAACTGCTAGCTTTAGTATTTCCAGGAAGCTTTCTTTATACCTTCACTATCCCCACCTCCACTTACTTTTCAAACCTCAGGAGATCTCTACACCTATCTATTGCTTGCCATGTTCTACTTGAAGGTCTGGTATACATCAAAGACAAAAATGTGATCTGTCTCAGTTATCCTGCCCTGCTGTGGTCTTTTGTGGGCCCTTGCATGGACCAGTGAAGGCCTTATGCCCCTCTGGGGGGGATCTGTACTAACTTTTCTGTTCTGCCTTCATTCTTCAATGGGATGCTGCCACATAAGTAGTAAAAGCTCTATGTGTTTGGGGTAATTTCTCTAAACTCTGCTTTGCTGCTCCTGGTCTTTTGCAGACTAGTCTGACACCTGGTAAAGGTCCCAGGAACTTAGGAATTATTTTCTCAGCCTTTTTACCCTCCTCCCAGTCTTTCAAACATTACCATCACATGCTCTGTGAAGGCACCATTGGAAAGAATTGATAGATGGGTACAGTTCATACAGCGACTATGGTTCCTTGGGATTCTGATCCATCATGAAAATATATATGTGACCATGAACAGTTTGTTTAAAATTTTCCAGGTTTCTTTTTCCCTCAGTCTGTGCCATATTTTCTTCTTCTCCTGACATGGCTATAGGGAGATCTCTTCTTTCTTAAAAAAAAAGCAAAAACAAAAACAAAAAACTCATTTCTTCTCAACTGTTTCATAAAATTATAGTACTATAATTTATCTGGCTTGTTCTTGATAGGGTGGGAATAACACTCTCTTGTGAATTATCAATATCCTAACTAAAAGTGAAAATTAGCAACCTGAATTTATGGCTGGTCCATGAGAAATCACTTGAAGTATAGTTAAAACCCTGAATCAATTGCCTAGAAAACTTTCCAAGTTGCTTATGTGAAACTATATACCATTTCAGCTAATATGATACATAAACTACTCAAAATGTCACCATTTCAGATTACCCCATATAATAATATCCTATGGCTTCCACAAAAGTTCATAACTTCATGCAAAAACTAGGAAATTCCAGAAGTTAAAATAAGGACTTTACTGAGAACTTAGCTTCAAAAATAGGCAGCTGGCATATCCATGGAGACTGGGCCAGTTCATGGGGGACAGAGTTCTCTCTCCATCACCTACTTTCTAAGCACAAGGATTAGAATACCACTGTCTGCTAGTCCATGCTGCTGATAACTGCAGCCTAGCCAAGGACTTATGGGGCAACATTTAGATTTTTACCTTTAAGAAGGTCTGATAGGACAGAATACCGCTGGGAAACAGGGTGAAGATCTCTTGGCTTTAGCTTCTTTATCTGGAATAATAGTAATACCTGTCTCAAAGGGTTGTATAATTATTACAAAATACAACACTGGTATATGCTTAAAACTGATGTTAATTCAAGATTACATTATTGATTTTACCAAAGTTAATGTTGGAGCCAGGGTTGAAATCTAGTTTAATCTTAAACACTAATTTTAGAGAGGAAGAAAAGGGACCTCAAAGAGTTACCTGACTTACTCAAAATGATACAAAAGATAAGTACAAACTCTAGAATTCCAATTCAGTTCTTTTAATTCCTAGGGTATATTGCCTCTCAGTTCAATTCCACAGGCAGGAATAAAATAGAAAGTGGAGAAATAGATAAAAAATTAGGGGGAAAAAAAGCGCAGAAACATAATCAAAATAAATGCATCAAGTAAATATGAGGAAATATTCCCTCTGCTCTTGTGGAGATGCTGCAACTGTTATTGTTTGCTACTTATTTTAATCATTAACTATATATATATATATATATATACATATAAAGTATATATGTATATATAATATGTGTATAATACATACTAATATATGCATGCCATATGCTAGAGATAGCAATATAATATTGAGCAAAGCACAGGTACATTCCCAAGGGCCTTACTTTCTGTCAGGGGACATAAATTATTAAGCCAGCTATTAAAAGTTGAATTGCAGTACAAAATATCTTGATATGACTTATTGGCTTGATTTGAGTTTTTAAATGGGAATTTGACTTAAACAGAATTATTTGAACTGAGGAACTGCTTCCATTTAGTTGCTATATAAATTTGGCCTCGGTACAGCCGTCTCTCAATGAGGTATGTAATATAGAGGTATAACTTTCTAAAATATGTTACTTCAGTTATTCAGTTCCTCTTCCTTCTCCACTAAATTCTAATAAGCACTGCTAAAAAGCAACTTTCAATTTTTATTTCATCTGCTCTCCTTTTCATTTTTCCTTGTTAGAGCATATTAATAAATATGGAAAAGCTCAGAAAAAGTATAATAGCAGAAAGAAGAGTAATAAGAATATTACTTCTCTACAGTATTCAAAATTACTGTATTAGTAGTACTAGCATAAAATATTTATTTAGGCATACAATACTGAGGATAGGTGAAACATGTTCATTAACTTGATTAACTAACCCCCTTGAGGAAGGTACTGCTGTTGTCTCCATTTAAATGTAAGGGGAACTAAGGCATAGATATATAAAATAATTCATAGAGATAGTAAGTGGGAAGGCTAGAATTCAAAGACAAGGTTAAGAAAATTTGCTTTTAGCCATGGCCATCTTAATCTTAAGCAGCCAATAGTTTCTCAAGAATGTGATATGATTCTTAAGGTCAAATAAGTATAGTGTAGTTTCCCTTATATTTGTTGCTTCTTTTTCATTTTCATCACTGTCATTTTAATGTTATATTCCTCTTATTTTCTCTCTTTCATTGTCTGTTACATTTGCTAAAGGCTTGAAATTTTTCTTAGTCTTTTTAAAAAACCATTTTGTATTTGTTTATCTTCTGATTGTATTTTATTTTCTGGTTAATTTTCTCTGGTGTTTGCTTGTTTGTTTTGCTTATTTGTTTTTGAAATTATTCATTCTGAGCTTACTCTTTTTCTAATTTCTTATGTTGAATGTTTAACTCTTCAACATTTAGACTTTTGGAAAAAAACAAACATGCTACTAGGCAATTATTTCTTGGATATGACAGCAAATGCACAAGCAACAAAAGCAAAAAATAGACAAATGGAGTTACACCAAATTTGAAATCACTTGAGTATCAAAGAGTACAATCAGCACAGTGAAAAACAATCTACAAAATGGGAGAAAATACTGGCAAATCATGTCTCTGCCAAGGGGCTAATATCAAGAATATATGAAGAATGTCACTGGGATTTTAATAGGAATTGCATTAAATCTGTATAATACTTTTGGCAATATGGCCATTTTGACAATATTAATTCTGCCTATCCAAGAGCATGAGAGATCTTTCCATCTTCTGAAGTCTTCTTCAGTTTCTTTCTTTAGTGTTCTATAGTTTTCATCATAGAGGTCTTTCACTTCTTTTGTTGGATTGATTCCCAAGCATTGTATTTTTTTGAGGCTGTTGTGAATAGGGTAGTTTTTCTAATTTCTCTTGCAGTGGATTCATCACTGATGTATAGAAATGCATTCTATTTATGGGTATTGATTTTATATCCTGCTACTTTTCTGAATTCATTTATTAGTTCTAGAAGTTTTTTGGTGGAATTTTTTGGGTCTTCTAAATATAGAATCATGTCATTGGCAAATAGTGGTAGTTGAGTTTTTCTTTTCCTATTTGTATCCTTTTAATTTCTTCCATCTGTCTAATTGCTCTGGCTAGAGTTTCAGGGACCATGTTCAATAGAAGTGGTGATTGAGAGCATCCCTGTCTTGTTCCAGTTTTTAGAGGGAATGTTTTCAATTTTTCTCCATTTAGAATGATGTTGGCCTTCAGCTTAGTATAGGTAGCTTTTAAAATGTTGAGGTAAGTTGCTACTATCCCTAGTTTTTCTAGTGTTTTGAACATGAAGAAGTGCTGTATTTTGTCAAATGTTTTTTCTGCATCTATTGAGATAATCATATGATTGTTGTCTTTAAGTCTACTGATGTGAAAAATTACGTTTATTGATTTCCATATGTTGAACCAACCTTGCATCCCTGAGATGAACCTCACTTGATCATGATGCACTATCTTTTTAATGTTATTGTATGTGATTTGCCAGAATTTTATTGAGAATTTTTGCATCTATGTTCATCAGGGATATTGGTTTGAAGTTTAAATATATTGAGGACATTTTTCTCTCTTTTTATTCCTTATTCCATCAGCTCCCAGTCATTGAAAAGATACGCCTGCCATTGTTTTCTCTTTTAATTCTTACAAATAAAATATTGGAATGCATATTCTAGTTTACTACATGAAGTCTTTAGAATCATTATGGTTCATTAATTATTGAAATATAAATTTTCTAAACATTGGCCGTGTTTTCAATTGTATTTTATTTCAAGAGTTTAGCGACATCATTCCACTGTTTTCTGGCTTCCATCTTCACTAAAGAAGTCAGCATTCAACTTAATCAGGATTGCTTTTAAAGAAAATTTTTCTGTCTTTTGACTTATTTATTTTGATGCATTATAGTTTCACTATGATATTTCTAGATGAAAAATTTTATCTAAACATCCTTTTTCAAATTCTCAGGGCTTCCTGAATCCAAGGATTTCTGCCTCTCATCAATTCTAAGTAAAATTATTTCTACCATTTTTTCTTTCAATGATTTCCTCTCTCATTTCTTTTTCTTTCTTACATGTTGTTCCTTTGTCTTCCATGTTGATAAGACTTCCATTACTACTTACATTCTATCATTTTTCTATGCCACATTTCAAGTAATTTCTAATGATTCATAATATAGTTCACTAAATTTGTTATGCATAAACCCTCAACTGTCCTTCTTTTAGTTAATTTATTTTTTAAGATTTGTATGATTAATTTTCAGATTTGCTTTTTAATTTTATTGGTGCATTATAATTATACATAATAGTGGGATTTACCATAATAGATTCATACACACACATAGCATAATTTAATCTATTTTATTCCCTGTAACTCCCCTTTCTCTCCTTTTCACCCTTCTCCACACTTACAGAATTTTTGTTAGGTTCTTTCATAAATTTTCCTGCTTATTTTTCAATCTATGCTTTTTCATGTTTGTTCCCATTCTTTATTCCACTAAATGTATTAAAATTACTGTTTTTTTGTATTATAACTGATAATACCAAAACTAAGAGAAGATTTATTTCTGAAGTTAGCTGTTTATAAGATTTTTATGAGGCATGAGTTGTAAAACACTTAGGGACAAATGGCATTTGCTTTTACTATATACTGGAGGACATGATAAACCTGGACCTTCTTTAAATGATATTCTTTGAATTCATGTATTGCTATAAGCACTACACCCATGTGAAACCAACTAGTATTTCTCAGGAAAATTTCCTTTCTTTTTAAATGAATACATATTAATAATATGAAACAGTCATTGCTTTTTAGCAAGTTCATACATGCATACAACATAATTTGATCAATTCAAACTCCCCAAAACTCCCCTTATGAATCTTTTCTTAATCTCTTTTGCTAGATATAAAGGTGGAAAGACCAAATTTTCTTTGTAATTTTGTCTTCACTAATGGTATAAGGTCTCTTGGAGTGACTATATCTAGGACAAAAATCAATATGACTTCTGGCACTGCTAAGTCTAAGACTGTTCAAGAATGCTTTGCTCTGAGAGAACAGTGAATATAGAAGAGCTAGAATGTCTTTACCTCTCTTAAGTTTTGATGCTGGCTTGATTCTGTTACTAAAACCTTTTATCATTATCTCGCAGTTGTTGTTTTTTTCCCACTTGAAAATGTATATTTTATCAAGCACTTTTACGTGTTATAGCAGAAAACATCTGTTGCATTTTGGATATGAAATATCCCTCAAAACCTCCTAGAAAATTCAGGAGTATTCAAGGGTAAAATGATTAGGTTATAAGAGCCATGACCTAATCAGTTTGCTAATCTATTTGACAGATTGATAATTTGAATGGACTAACTTGGTTAGTAAATATAGGTGGGTGGGTCATTGCTGCTGAAGGTAGGTCACTGGGGGTTTTCTCTGGAAAGATCTATCTTCTTTGTGGCTCCTTGCCTACCCTCTCTGCTTCCTAGTTGCCAGTTGTCCTCTGCCATGCTTTTCTGCCATGATGTCAGCCTTACCTCAAGCTCAGAGATTTGGTTGTCCAAGAACTGAATGTCTGAAGTCATGAGCCAAAATAAACTTCACCTTCTAGTTGTTCTTGTCAGGGATTTTGGTTCTAGTGATGAAAAACTGACTAACAGCATCTAAGAGTCTCTGGTTTTCTATATTGCCAATGGAAATTCATAATCGGAGAATATTTTAGTAACAATATATTGGTCAGTTATAAGTATTTTTTTAACTTATATCCATGCTTTTTCATTTTATTTTGTTTGTAACTTTTTTAAGACATAAACTTTTAACTTTAATATTCATATTAAATAGTATTTCTTTCATATTATGATTATGATTATTTTCATATCAGGGGTTGAACCCAGGGGCAATTAACCACTGAGTCACAATTAACCACCAGCCCTTTTGATTTTTTATTTTGAGACACGGTTGTTAAGGTTGTTAGGGCCTTCCTAAGTTTCTGAGGCTGGCTTTGAACTTGCAATCCTTCTGCCTTAGCCTCCTGAGTCACAGGAATTACAAGCATGCATCCCTGTGCTTGGCCACATTATGATTTTTAAAAAAGTTATCCCCTATGACAAATTTAGGATATTTTTCTATTAAAACATTTAAAATTTCCTTTCTAGGTTTTTATTTCATTTTTCCATTATGTTTATACCTTTTATTGGAAAGTTGTTCATCTCTTTGAAGTTGTATTAGCATAAAGTCTATAATAGCTTGTTATTACTTAATTTTTGTTTATTTGTATATAGAGTTACATGGGCTTACCTTATATTTGAACCCTGATGTGTTTCTCCCTTTCTTTTATTGGACTTGATCTAACACTACAATACGTTTGGATCAAAGTGGGTACTTTCAAGTTTAAATTTAGTGGGATGTTTTGACCTGATATTTTCATTCTTGCTAAAGAAAAGTTTTTCCAGTGCTGTGATTTGAAACCTTTTGATTATTTGTGAAAGTGAATATTACCTTCCATGTATATACCATAAGTTTATTCTTCATATCTATGAATTATCTACTCAAGTTCTTTGTTTCCTCCCTCAATTTTTATTCCATCTTAGTATTTTTAATATCAATTAGTATAAAATATTTACATTGAGTATATTAACTCTTTGTAATACTTGAAATGACTGTTTTTGTCAGGAATTTACATTTTGATATATTTTCAATGTATTTTTAGTTTAAATTTTTTATTCTTTGCTTATACTGCATCCTTCATGTCCAAAGATTTCTATAATTTTATCTCTTTATATATTGAATGTAAAAAAATAATATGTATGTGTTAATACATCTGGGTAGATATTGTGTGTGTGTGAATGTGTACACATGTATGTATATATCTCATTACTGACTCCTGACTGTGGAAAATGTCTGTAAATGAATGAGTTTTCTCCATAGGTCATAGGTTTTTTTGAAAGGATTTTAATATCTTATAGAACATCTAGGATTTTCATTTAAAATTGCTCTGAGGAGGTAAATGTTAAGAAGAATGACAGCATAAAGGGTTTGTGAGTGTGTGTGTGTGTGTGTGTGTGTATACACACAAATATACATGTATATAATGATGTAATGTGATGTTATATATATATTTATAAATTTGATATGACAATTTTTTTCTGCTGAAGTGGCTTCTACAATAATTGAGTATCTTTAACATAAACCTGAAAGTTTCCTAATAGAGAAATTGAATGAGCAGAATGTTAATTATTTTCTTTTGAAAAAAATATACATGGAAGATAAACTGATTCTAATTGCAAAGAAAAATGTCAGAAGTGACATTTCAACACTTCAGTATTCTAATAATCTCAGCTAAAATAAATGTAAAATTAACCAAGGCTACCATCATTAGTTTCTTCAGAGCCTTACAACCAGAGGAATAAACAATTAATATGTTAAAATTATTCATTGCTAGCACATCATTATGATCCTTAAATATCAGTCTAACCATGTTGATTGGACTCTGAGTGAATGGGCAAAAGTGCCTTTACTTAGCAGTACAACATTATTAACAAGTTGATAAAGATGACATTCCAGAATGTCAGGAGAAGGGAAGGCACTGGGGCTAAGGGTGAGTATGTAAGACTAAGGCAAGGTTGACAAGCAAACTACACTACTGACATAGTTGAAGAGTCAGCAGTAAAATCAGCTATTAAACACTGCAGACCAATCCATGTGTTTCAGGTTTTTATTGCCCTCTGACCATAAACTGTTCACCTTGACTTTTGCAAGTATCATCTCAGCAGAGATGTCTCATAGAGGAAAGTCCTTTAGGGTAGATGAGATTTCATACATTGGAGAATTTGAAAGAAGACATTCTGCTTTTTTGATTCACACAATTTAATTGAAACACAGACATACTTAACTTTGAAATACTATGCCTTGCATTTGTGCATGTCACCATCTGAAATTAATCATATCAATAGTTAATCCAGCATTTTCCAAAATATTTTGATGAATCAAAACCCTGTGATTTTCCCATGTAAAAGTTTGAAGAAAAAAATATAGGACAGCATTTAAATTTATATTGACTTACATTTTCCTACCCCAACCATCAGGTTAGAAATTTGATACAGACATAAAAATCATAGATAACAATTAAAGTAGATAAGTGTGTTCTTGAATGCTATGTGGCATAGACAATGGTAATTCCAAAAAGCTTTCAAGTCAAACCCCCTCCTTTAAAAAAAAAAAAAAAAAAGAAAGAAAGAAAGAAAAGAAAACACACACACACACACATTAACTGCTTGTCCTTAGTGGAAATTGTTCTCAGCATCACTTGCCAGTCTTTTCAATAATTCATCTATTCATTTATTTAAGTGCATACTGTGAGCATCACGCTGCAGAGTACTGAAGATGATATAATAAATATAAAGAGTCACCATTTCCACTCTCATGAAGTTTACAGATTTGTAGGTACACAGTCATAAATCAAACAAACAAAAGAGTGAATATGTAATTATAAATTGAGATAGATGTTTTCAAGCAAGGGAACAAGATTCTAGAAGTACATTAACAAAGGAGGTTGAGACTGGTGGGAAGATTTCCCCAGGGAAGTGATTCCTGAGCAGGAATTAAGTGGGAGAAGAGAAGGATGGAAGAAGAGACTGTGTTCCAGACAGGAGAAATGGTGAGTGCAAAAGCCCTTTGAGCAGAGGAAGCCTGAAGCCCCACGGGCAGTGGGCTACAGCCAGGAGAGGGTCTTCCCAAAGCACTGCTGCTACTCTGCCATAAAAGAGTCTAAGGCTGAATCTAGGACAAGGGCACATCTCTGATTAGAGTTAGACAACAGACAGAATGGGCCATGCCTGGGGACACATTGCCTGAAGCTCCTGTCCTAAAATGACCAGAAGAAATGTGAATTTTTATCCTTCTCTGATAAATAATAATAACTAAACAACATGTGACTCCTGCAGCAGAATTGTTAAAACAAATAGGACAAAAATTTTATATAAGTATGATAAACCTGCCTAAGAAGAAAACTGTTAGTAATCTGAGTAGCCCTGGAGTCCTGCATGCTTTTCACAGATTTTTCTGCTTTTGTAAGACTCTCGTTTTCTCCCCACCCTTCATTTCTCCCAAATCTATCTAACCTAGGAACATGGTGTTACAGGATAAGATTACAACTTAGTTTAATGATCTTAATTGGCTTTATTTTCAATTCTACAATCAGGCAGCATTTCATTTCACAAAATAGAGTAAATGTTCTGATGAGCTGAGCAGAGGAGTTTGGTTTACAGAAGAAAGCAGAAATAAAAATGTAAAGATCATTGTGGTGGCCCAGTGTGCAATGGCTGCAAAAAGCGATCTCCTTGGTAGTGTACGCAGCCTGTTGTTTGTATAGGTTGCCCTAAGGGACCTTGGAGACAGCACTTTCAGTAGATGTTCATATTTCTGATCTCATGATATCCCCCATCTAGGCTCCAAACAGGTATGCGGGGTGCCTTTGGGAAACCCCAAAGCACAGTGGCCAGGGTTCGTATTGGCCAAGTCATCATGTCCATCCGCACCAAGCTGCAGAACAAGGAACATGTGATTGAGGCCCTACGCAGGACCAAGTTCAAGTTCCCTGGCCGCCAGAAGATTCACATCTCAAAGAAGTGGGGCTTTACCAAATTTAATGCTGACGAATTCGAAGACATGGTGGCTGAGAAGCGGCTCATTCCTGATGGCTGTGGAGTCAAATATATCCCCAATCGTGGTACCCTGGACAAGTGGCGGGCCCTGCATTCATGAGGGCTTCCACTGTGACTTCCCTTTCTTAATCTTACACCAATAAATCCTGTATTGTATCCAAAAAAAAAAAAAAAAAAAAATTACCTTCCTTGTAAGGTGGGGACAATAAGACAGAATAAAAGAAAAGAAACCAATCGGTTAACGTTGAGTTAGAGTACATTACCTTTTTTGTGAAAGGGTTAATGCATGTTTAGGGAATCTGGTTATTACATCCCCAATACTGATTTCTCAGAAGTCAGATAAACAGCTTCTTTTCAGTTTGGTGATGTGAGATTTTCACCATGAGTGACTTATTTTGATTTTTAGCATGGGCTTTTGGAGCCTGATGCAGAAACTTAGTCCAAAACAATGGCCTCCTATAACTTTTTAAAAAATATTTATTTTTTTAGTTGTAGTTGGACACACTACCTTTATTTATTTATTTTTATATGGAGCTGAGGATTGAACCCAGGGCCTTGCATGTGCTAGGCAAGTGCTCTGCCACTGAGCCACAATCCCAAGCCCCCTCCTGTAATTTTTACTTAACAACTGGAACTAATTTCATTATGTCTTTATCTTGTTTTTATTTGACATTATAAGAAGCCTAGAGCATCCTAGCTTTTTTCCTCATTTTCGATACCTTAAATCACTGCATATTTCCTTCTCCAACCCATCTCTTTTTTTTCCTAGGATCAAACATCCTTCCTCTGGGCCCTCAATATGTCACAATCAGTAATCAGCAAATCCCTCAGATCCTTGGGCTTTTTATTTTATCTTCCCATCACCTCAGCCTCACACTAAAACCTGGATCTCCCCCAAGGAATATACTTTCCATGATCTCAATAGTGGCTTCTTTCTCTTTTATGCCTCTCTTACTCTTGAACCCAGACATAATGTGGATTACTTCTTAACCTTTCACTGTGACCTCTAGTCTGGTCCCTGTACTTTTCCCCAAGGTTTTCTTGCTTTGACTCTCTGGTGAACCCTCAATTACTTCCTGTGAGAGTCATATACTAATCCTGTCATTCCTCTTAAATTCTCCTTCCTGGACTCTGCCATTCTCCTCAATACTAGTCCTGGCATAAGTTTTCAGATGATTTCAGTATCTTTGTGGATAATGTTAATGACATTTGCCTTTCCAAGGTCACAACCCCTTCCCTGAAAATAAGGAGACAGTCCTCATTCTACCTCATACTCATTGCTGGAGATTCTCCCTAGACTTTGTCATTACTGATACCTGCAATGACTCCATACTCTCAATTACAAATATCCTATTTCCAGACCACTAGTTTAACTATTTCCAGCTCAATCTAAAGCCCAACTCTCTACTGTTCATCAACTCTACAGAGAGCTATAACTCATTTTTCTACCACCTTTCCAACTGCCCTACATGCTCCTATGCCCTCACTTCCCTACTTAAAGTCTCAAAGAATTGAATAAAGAATGATAGGTAAAAATCATACAATAAATAGTTATTTTAAAATATTAGATAATTCCTGAGTTCAAAAAGGACAATATGAGAAAAATATAAAATGTGCAAAAGTAAATGACAATAGCCATAATACATTTCTAAGTGTATGGGATTCAAATTAAAGTTCCATCTACATTTAATTACACTATTCCATTTAAATATATTTATTAGGAAATAAAAGTTAGAACTAGATAAGCAAATCATTCAACAGAAAAAGTTGTAAAGAAACTAGCAGTATGAATATAAAGAAAGAAAATAAAGGTGTCAAAATAAATAAAACGGAAAGTAAAATAAAAATAGTGTATTTAAAAATTAACATGGTTCAAATAAGAATTAAAGGTCAACAAACTCTATCAATGCAACAACACATTATAAGCTGAGAAAAATCATGATTATCTCAATCAATGCACAAAAATATTTATAAAATTTAACAACTAGTTATGATTAAAGCTGAATAAAAGAGGAAATCCTTAACTTGATAACATACTAAAAACTTACAGCAAACATTTTACTTAAGGATGAAACATCATATTTATTTTTTCCAAGATTTGGAACAAGATAAAGTTGCACACTATCTCTACAGACTGAGTCCTGGCCAATGCTGTAAGAACAGAAAAAAGATATAACAACATAAAACAAATAACAATTGAAAGGAAGGACGTTAAACTTTCCTTATATACAAACTATATGATTATCTGACTTGAAAATCCCAAACTTTCAACAATGATTAGAGAGATTAAAGAATTCAGCCAAAATTAAAAGAAAAAAAGATTAAAAAAAAAACCTTGACTTTAAAAATTCAGTAGAATATATCTATATCAGTAGAGATTGTATAACAGGATTGGACATCTACACCCTCTGTCACATAGCTTTGTAGTCCTATCCTCTAGTCCCAACTATGGGCAGAGTGTACTCCTTCCAAAGTGTTGTTGACTTTGACGGTGCACCTTGCTTTAGCCAATGACCTGTTTGTGCACTGAATAAAAACAGGAATGTTACACCTACTTGCATGATTTTGTTTCATTCTCTTGGACTCCTGCTATTTATCAGAGAATAGTATTCTTTGGGAAACTAGTGCTTCAAGGAGAATAAAGAGATCTGTGGAGCAAACACACATCAAACTTGTAAACTCAAGCCAATTCCAACCAATTTTAGCCAAGTCCTGCAGAACTCTGATCAACCCACAGATCCTTGAGAGAAAATAGACTTGCTTAGTTTTGTTATAAGCTACTGAATTTTAGATTGCCTTCTTAGGCCATATTACTGTAGCAACACTAATACTAACAATACAATCTGTGATAATTAATTTTAAACTTAACATGTATTAAACTCAATCACTGACCTTGAGATTTATTTTGTTGCTTAACATTATTGTAACAGAGGCAATTAAGATAGCCAGCAAAGTGGCCAGGCATGGTGGTGCACTCCTGTACTCCCTGTGGCTTGGGGGGCTGAGGCAGGAGGATTGTTAGTTCAAAGCCAGCCTCAGCAAAAGCAAGGTGCTAAACAACTTAGTGAGACCCTGTCTCTAAATAAAACACAAAATAGGGCTGGGGATGTGGCTCAGTGGTTGAGTGCCCATGAGTTCAATCCCTAGTATCTCCCCCAAACAAAAGATAGCTTGCAATAATGAATGAAAAATATAATAAAAATAAAATTCTAATCACAATAGCAATCAAAAACTATATTCCTAGATATAAAATATCTAGAAACTAGACTAAAAAGAACATAGAAAACTCTTGTCATGTAATTTGTACCACATAATATTAACTCTATAATGTAACATGGAAGATAATAATAATAATAAACAGAAGTTACATTAATTTAAGTTCTAAAATACACACCCATTTTTTAGAAGAACATATCTAAGACACTTTATAGTAAACATTAGAATGGCTTTTTAGTGGGAGAAGGCCCATGGGTGTGGGAAAAGGAGTCAATGGGTAGTCAATAATTGAGAAAAGCAATAAATCAAAGTATATGTTACCCCTAGCTGCTACATCTGAGGTCCAGAAACACATGATTGAATGAAAAGTGTCCCTTCTAGGAAATGCTGAATACTAAGAAGAAATTATTGTTATATAATGTACATATACAAAGTGCTTTAGTATTTTAATTGAAATTAAGTTTTGATAAATAACCATGTACATATACAGAAGAGTATAGTATTTCTAAAGTGAGATCAAAATTATTTTCTTTTTGGACAAATAAATGTTTTACAAAAGCAGATGCTAATAAGAAAAAAGGAGCAGCATTTTTTCTTCTTTTTGCTTAAAAACTTCTCACTCTATCTTTGCACATGTGAGTATTCGTGGATGGTTTTTCAGACATCTGGCTTTCTTCAAGTAAGAAGCATTACTAATTTTGACATCTTTGTAAATGAGTGGTCATCATCACAATCAGCTGAAGCCACTGAATGGCTTTTGAGGACGTTAGGGCCTGCTTTACACCTAGAGTTGAATTCCATGATCCATAAACACCCCAGGCAACTGCTTAACGGGAAGAGAGATGTGATATCCTCTTTAAACTTGAACAGAGATGAGAAGACAGGCCAGCCAGAAGGAGTTTGGGGGCAATTTCCTTCTGATTCAGCCTTCTACAGGGTTCATTCACTTCTGCCTGAGCCACTGGGTGGTATGGGAATGCCTGTTGACTCTGATCCTCCAACATGGAGTGGCTTCCTGGAGCAGAAGTACCCTGCAGACAGGGGTGTGATGCAGCTTATGGAATCCTGGTCACTGTTTCTGCCTTTCCCTGGAACTGCCTATCATATACCTTGATACCACAGATACTATCTCCCTGGAATGTTACATATTACCAACAGTGCATTTTAATGCATGCATATTCTTTGCTTTACTCAATCCTGAGCACTCTGCTTATAAGGAAACTCATAATTCTTCTTTGACAGATGAAAAAACTGAGAATCAAAGAAGTCAAGTAATTTACTCAATGTCATGCAATTAATTAAAAACAGAGGTCTGTCTGATTCCAAAGATCTTGTTGTTGTTGCTGATTTTATTTTTCCTCAAGAGTCCTGGCTTGAATAGTGCAACTAGTAAATGGCAAAACCTTGATTTAAAGTGGGGTCTCGACTCTGCCAGTTTGGTCTTCACCACTCAAAGAACTTGTTGAGTGGGTGATTAAATAAATGAAGGAAGGAATGAAGGAATAAGTGAAGCAATGTATCATTTTGTTTAAAGTGAGATATATACTTAACTTTGAAAGTGAAGGTTAAGAAATCTATTTATTAATAACATTAAATTAGAGTAATGATAGTTACTTTTTCCACTGGTTAAAGGCAGCATTAACTGTTAACTGATTCAGAATACGCTACAGACTGACTGAATGTTTGTGTCCCCTTTCTCCCAAGATTCATATAATAAAACCTAAATTCTCAATATGATGGTAGTGGGAGGTAGGGTCTTTGGGAGGCAATGAAGATTAGGTGAGGTCATGAGGATAAAGCCTGTGTAATGACATTACTCTTTTTTTTTTTTTTTTTTTTTGGTACTGGGGATTGAACCCAGGGGCGCTTAACCACTGAGCCATATCCTCAGCCCTTTTTTGTATTTTATTTAGAGACAGGGTCTCCCTATGTTTCTTAGGGCCTCGCTAAATTGCTGAGGCTGGCTTTGAACTTGAGATCATTCTGTCTCAGCCTCCTGATCTGCTGGGATTACAGGTGTGCGCCACCACGCCCAGTGACCATTACTCTTGTAAGAAAAGCCACAAGACAGCTTGCTTCCTCTCTCACTTTCTCTCTCTCTGTCAAGTGAGCACCCAGCAAGAGGCAGCCATCTGCAAACGAGGAAGAGGGCTCTCACCAGAACCAGACCATGCTGGCACCCTGATCTCAGACATCTCTTTCTCCAGAATTGTGAAAAATATAATTTGTGTTGCTTAAACCACCCAGTCTTTTGGTATTTTTGTTTTAGCACTCCAAACTGACCATGATAATACAGATAAAATACTTTAAACAGTGCCAGGAATGTAGTAAGCACTAAATAAATAATAATTATAATCCTCATTAATAATAATATTGTCTCATTTCCTGTCAATAAGGAACCCAGCAACATGAGTCAGGGAGGTAGGATAGCTGGTAATGCTGTTTGAATGATGGTGGGTGAGTCACTTCAAATAAGAAGTGAAAGGTAGAATGTAGCAGCTCTAGGAAAATAAAAGTTCATTTCTCTATAATTAAATATTTATATGTATTTAAAAAATTATGAAATGTTTTTAGTGTTAAAGACCAGTTTCCAAGAAACTAGTTAAAAAATGTAATAAAAACCTAAAGTTGGTTTCTATCCTTTTAAATTCAAAACTTTTCTTTCTTTTTTTTTTTTTTTTTTTTTTTTTTTTTTTGGTACTGAGAATTGAACCCCAAGGTGCTTTACCACTGAGCCACATACCCAGCCCTTTTATTTTAATTTTGAGATAGCGTCTTGCTAAGTTGCTTAGGATCTTACTAAATTGCTGAGGCTGGCCTTGAAAGTGCAATACTCCTGTCTCAGCCTCCCAAGGTCACTAGGATTATAGGCATGAGACACTGTGCCCAGCAAAACCTCTTCTTAATTGAAGAGGGGTGTGGCTATATCCAGTCACTATGGGGACAGTGGGTCTATATACCATCCTTTCCAAGGTTCAGTTTCTCACTACCTTTGTATGACTAAAAAAATGTCATTTGATGCCATTTTCTCAATCAAATCACTGCCAAACTGCATAAAACCAGCACCTTACAAAAACCCAGATGCTGCCTCTAACTTAAACTGCACTCAGTAAGAACAACCTTGCCTCTCTGCAATCAAGGAAATAGCCGTTGATATCTTAATTGCTGCTATCTGGCAGAAAAAAATCATACCTCTGTTGAGAGATTGACTCAAAATCATCTTAAAAAGAAATTTCAAAAGCAAGACAAGATTTTTCTCAGGTGAGCACCATTTTAAGCAGTTTACTAAGGGAGAGCCAATACCAAGACTTGGCAGGACATTGTTCTTTTTTTTTTTTTTTTTTTTTTTTTTTTTTTTTTTTTTTGTGTGTGTGTGTGTGTGTGTGTGTGTGGTACTGGGGATTGAACCCAGGAACCTGTACGTACTAGGCAAACGCTCTACCACTGAGCTGTGCCTCCAGCTCCAATAGGATGCTTTTCAAATGAGTACAGGTGTGAGTTGCCATTCTTCCTGACTGACATGTGGTCATCACCTACTCAGATGATGGTAGAGCAGGAAATCCCACAGAGACTTGCCAGAAATCATCCATCGGGACAATAGTTCCAGTATTTCAATAATGCCTGGATAATGTATTTATAAAAGATGTTGGAGATTTTCAACCTTGGCAAATGATAGATGTTTATAAATCCGCTCTTAAGTGGACACATATTGTAAACAGGCAGCTCAGCTCAACTGGGATATCCTGTAAACTGTCTTTAATAAATACACAATTAAAAATAAGGCTTGATGGCTTTTCTAGATGAAATTTTGTTGCAACTGCCTCCAAGACTTGTAGCTCAGGTTTGAATGGAAAGCTTCTTCTGACCTCAGGAAAATTATAGTATTCCCTGACTTTAACCCCAAGCTTTTATCTCATTCTGCCTTTTCTTGGTTTTACCGAAGTCTAATTTGGCCAGCTCTACCTACATGTGTTCAGCTTTGCAGTGATTTATTTCGTATGTTCCTTCTGCTTATTTCAATTTGGCATTTGTTCCTATCATTCCCAGATGTCAACAGGTTACTTTGAATTCAGCTGTATTATACAGGCCCCCAGGATAACCATGATTTCCATACTGTGAAAAATGACCTCAGTATTTGAAAGAACCAGTTAATTCCAAAAATGCTTCTTCCCCGTAGATTCTTAATTTCTGCACAAATGCCACAGGAGACGCTTCTCTTCTCACGGGTCCTAACGGCATCAACTCCTGTTTCTCAGACAAATCTTCTGTTTTCTTTTCAAAAGAGTGATGATGCCTAGTGCTTCATAAACACCATCAGCCCAAAGTGGAAGCATATGTTAGTCAGAAGCATCTATCACTTAATTGTGTAGATCGGCTTCTCCACACTGTATGTTTCTGGATCCCATAGCCAGCTGCATTCATGCAGCTCCTTGCTCTTATTTAAGGACTACTGTTCAACTCTTTGAACAAATAAAGGAATGGTATACTAGACAGTGACATAGTGCTGTTTTCTTTTAAAGAAGACACAACTTCATTTACATGTGAACATATATTAATTTTCCAACACTCCCTGGAGAAATGATGAGTGTCCTCAGAAGACTAAGTTCCCATAAAAGAGAAAAAACCAGCATCCTTGCTGGAGCGGTCAATGACTGATTTATTCAATGCAAAATACCAGGGCTGTGTCAACAAACAATAAAAACATCTGAGATAAAAGTTAAAAAAAAAAAGTCAAATATTGTGGAGCTTCAGTAGTTGATACTTCAGGTTGAAATGTTTCTTTTTTAAGGAATCATTTTGTCCTTCCAGCAAATTTAGAAATTGCTTTCTAAAGCCTTTGGTTTCTCTAACATCTCTCCTGACAAGTTCTCTTAAAATGCTATTTCCATTTGACAGATGCAGCTGAACCCTATAGAAATGGTTAGGTTCGATTTCCTCATATCCAAAACCAAAGAATAGTACAGCCCTAGCATGGTTTGTCACTGTAGCAATTCAACCAAATTGCAGGATTGCAAACAATGGGTGTTTTATGCAGAATTGTTTTGGTTGTCTGTTCTAAAACAGGCAGTTTTGGCAGTGCTCCTCAGAGCAGTTTTCATTCCTTTTCTGTGACCAGGGAAACTTTGCAACCATTTTGATTTCAATATGTTAGCTTGTTAATTCTTTGACAATAGCAGACAAACATTGCATTTGGGTTTCCTGTGTTGCTTGTGAGTAGTCACTGAAACTGACCTGCTTTTTAATGCAAACATCATGCAGACTGCAGCCAGACAATGGAAAGTCTGTGTGCAACCCGACCAGAGGCTGGATGCAATCTTTCCCAGTGGGTAGCTATCATTTCAGGTGCTGTTGAAGAATTCATTGTAGAATTTTCATTTTTCAACTGTTTGTAAAATCACATACCAAGTCAAATTTAATTAGCTATATTCATCCGGCAGATGGTACAGTATTCTATAATAAAGTATAAATTCCTTTACTTAATTGAGTAATGCATTTCAGATTACCTCCTTTACAAATTTCAAAACTGATTCTCCTCAAACAGGCCTGCATATTATTTGGATGCAGGCCCAAACAGGTTAAAATTGATTTAATACTTTCCCCTCAAAGAACATTATGTAAATGAAAATAAGTCAGCGCTGAGTGGCTGATTTTAATGTGTGCTTCTACATAAATTATATCTGCATCTGGGAGAAAAAGGTGGGAGTGAACTATGGATGAACAAATTTCTGAAACTTCAAATGTGCCAAATTATGGTCATATTTAAATAAATTCAAATTGTTTCATCCTGGAAGAACTTAATGTCCATTATGAGTTTATTCAAACCAAGTGTTTGATAACATTAGTGTATTGATTTTTTTTTTCCTTCCAGAAAGATCTATTAACCTAAACATTAGAACTGGGTTGCGGGAGTGTCTGTATTTGTATGTGTAGCACCCAGACACAATTTTTGGACAGGGGATGAAATGGAATATTGTACCCATGACAGGTTGCAGGTTACTATTCCTCTTCCATCCAAGGCCCGAATGGTATTTCGTTTCTCCCCTAGACATTGTGTTATTGCTTCAGGCGTTTGGCCACATTGTCCTCTGGTGGAATTTGGAAAATGTTTTTCTCAGCCTATATCAATAACCCATTATAGAGTACAAACTGATTCGCTGAATGCCAGAAGTGAGAGAGATTTTATCCATCTTTTATTCCAGATCTGATACATATTTTGTACATATATTGGAATTATTCCACTCCAAAGCCTATTATAGACATTAGTAGTTGATCATGATAGATGTGGTTTCTCAACCTTCTTTGATAGAGCCCTCAAATCATGAATTGAGTCCTATTTACTATTCTCTTTTAGTCTTATCCTTTTTTATGCTGATAAAAAAAATCCTCAGGACTTGTAGTAGAATTGTTTAACTAGGTCACAGAAGAAGCTAAGTCTAAGCTAAGAACAGTCAGTGCTTCACATCCTAGCTGGATATTTTCACCACCACTTATGTTGCCTCTTGTGTGAGGAAAATCTAGTAGGATACAGACTGGGGGAGAGAACAAGGTTTCCCTCTACTCTCATAAATTCAGTGGCTGAAACTGCACATTACAGTGACAGATGACAGATGAATAGGAGAAAGGGCATGCTTTTTAATTGATGTTAATATTTTTATGTGTACAGGGAGCTTCCTACTAAAAAAGTAGAAACTCAAAGAAACAGTTGGATTCTGGGCCTTATGTACCATTTTAACAAAGGGTGATAAATTGTGGAGAAGTTACTAGACCAAAAAAAGGACCTTTGGCTTCTTGGAATGATAAATTGTGAGAAAGTGGCTAGGAAATACATGAAGGAAGTTAATGGAGGATGCAGATTGCTTAGTAAGGTCTGTTTATGCAGAGGTAAGTTGGTAAGAAGACTCCCAGTGAGAAGACTCAATATCTTCTTCCTGATACAGAGGGGTAACCTTTCTCAAAGGAAATTTATACCCTGCTTTTAGGCAGATAAAAGGAGGGCAGAGAATTTTTTGAATCTGTTGTTTCTTTTCAATTGCCTTCAGCTCATAATAATCTTTACTCCAAAGTAGAATATTTTGGGTGCCATATCCTGATCCCCTTCAAACCTGTGAGAGCCAAGATATGTAACAACTATGGTTTCATGTAGCTGAGCAATTTAATGAGTTTAAGACACCTCCAAGTAATCCCTCGAGGAATATTTAGCAGCCTCACCCCCACTTCAGTCTCTGGATACTCTTTCTAGGCCCTGACATTTGTACTTTCTGCATTATAGTTGAACTAGCCTTCTTTAAATTATCTACTATGTTGTGTACCTCTTCTATTTTCTAGATAATAAAGATACTATTTGTCTGAGCCCTGTGTTTACTTCTTGTGGGCCTGTGTGCTCAGCTTCTGCTATAAAGTACTTTCCTTACTTCCAGCTTCCTGGATTAAAATGTACTGTGCACACTGGTCTTTGGAAACCCTAGCAAAGTAGAAAGCATGGCTTTAAGGAGAGAAAGATTTTGAATCTAGTGCTTGCTCTGCTAGTTACTAGAAGGATGATCTTACTCAGAGCCATTGTGAACACCAAGTTTTGGTGCATGTAGTCACCCAGGAAAGAATTGAGGCACAATAAATGGTAGTTTTGATGAGGATAATGATTCTGGCTACTGATGAAGTACTCCTCTGTTCCATATAGTTTTTTCAAAATGATCTTGTTTATCTTCTATAGACTTCTCCCTTCCTCCTTTCCCCATACACACACATTTGGCACAATCATACTTAAAAATCTGTGTTTTTTATTTACTTTAAAAAGATAACCATGTCTTTGCTTAGAGAGACATCATTGACTTTATTATTTTACATTTTAAAATCTTACACAAGTGTCAACTCAAGTGTCTTCCCCTAGGCATTGGTTTCTAACATGATAGCACCTGGTGTCCACAGGCTCTTCTGATCTTTGTTTTAGTACATAAAGTCACCTATTTATTTACATATTTTCCCTCTACACTATAAATTCCTTTGGGTGAGGGACAGTATCTAATTTAGCATGTTTCCTATCCCCAGTGCTATGCTCATAGTAGGCAAATAATTCTGAATGAATAAATGATTTAATGTTATCTAGGATGTAGGCTAGGTAAAAATAAGGGGCCAATTCCCTAATTATTATGTGCTGGGCATAATGAATATTTGGAAATTATTTAGACAAAGAAATGGAAGGTACCTAATTTACGTTGATTAAATTGAAGCTGTTTAATTAACCCTTCTCCCTTTGAAACACAAATAGCTAATATAACATGTTCCCGTTTGGATACATTTGCACAGAAAGATTCATTTTCATTTTTAAATGAAAAGCCAAAGTACCAGATGATTCATATTTCTGGGGAAATATTCCTATAGGCATTTTCATCTCTGAATAAACATTCATCTTCAAAAGTACATTTTTAATAAGAAGGAAGACTGGTTCATTTCTGATGTTTCTAGGTGAGTGATCTCCAGGAATTTGCTGATGATTATTATTATATCTGTAGGGCCCACTCTAGGCAAGCATGTGTCATAAGAAAGGCTCACCTCTACCTTTCCGCACCTTGGACCAATCAAAATCAGGACCAAAGGAGATGGCATAAGTGCTACAACTAAAAGGACTCCAGGAAGTCTTCAGTGAACTTCCTGATCTAGGGGACTGATAATAGAAATTGCAACATTGGACCTTTGCTCTTTTGACAATTCATTTATCTGCCTGTTACAATGAAGACAACAATGTTCTGGGAGGGAAATATTTATCCTATGTTTTCTTAGGAAATAATATTTTGATTGATGGAGAGTTAAAAAGCATGCCACAGGGTGAGAGAAGTAGTCTCCAACATATGTACATATGTATCTATGCATATATATTTTTTCCAATAAATGACAATATATCCTAAAAATAATTTAGAAAAAAGGCAGACAACCCTACAAAACAACAGACAACAACTTGAATAGATAGTTATAATGCATGCTGCTCTGGTCATGCCTAACACAATTTAGTAGGAAACCCTCCAAGGGATGAGACTTGTTTTCAAGTAAATAACTGAGTTACAATGAATCTCAAAAAAAAAAAAAAAAAATATATAATATATATATATATATATATATATATATTTAAAAGTCCAGAACATGAAAACTTAAAATTCATACTATCATTCAATTAAAAATTACTAAGTGTGAAAAAAGCAGAAAAATATGATCCATAATGAAAAAAAAATTAGTAGAAACAGATCCAGAAATTACCTAGACAATAAGAATATTAAAACAAGTATTATAAATATATGCTATATGCTTAAGATGGTAGGAAAAACATGAGCATATTAGAGAGAGACTCAAGAGAGGAAATAAACATGACCAAAATGGAAATTCTAGAATTTGCAGGAGCCCTGTTTGGGGAGATGGCTAAGATTGCGGTTGACTACGGGCCATGGAGATGTTTGGGCATTGCCGCCTTCCATAGTCTCACGGGACTTGGCCCGGGATCTCGAGAGACTTGAGCGAGATTGCTGATCAGGTCTGCGCCATTTGGTGTGTTGGTTGTTTGGTGGTGCGTGTTAAAGTCGTTGTTAGAGCCAGAGAGAAAAGTTATCAGAATAAAATCCTGTTTGTTTCCAGTTCGCCTCTGAACTTCTTCCCGCGGCTTCGTTGCTCCAAGAGGCCATCGCTTCAGGCGGCAACAAGAATTCTAGAGATAGAAAATAAGATTTTGAGAAAGAAAAATAAACCAGATGGGATTAAAAATAGATTAGATATCACAGAAGAAATTATGAGTAAACTTAAAGACACAGCAATAAACTATGCAAAACTAAACACAGGAAATTAGTAGAAGAAAAGCCAATTGAGCATCAATAAGTGTGGACGAAACGTCAAGACAGCTTAACATATGTACAATTGAAGTAAGCCAAAATAAAATTTTTCCCCTCATAATCATTTATTTCAGGTATTTTGTCATAGTGATGAAAATGTTAGTAATACAGGTGGAAAGCAGGAAGAGAGTAGGAAATGGAAATAAAGGGGCAGGGGCAAAGAAATAAGAAAAAAAGAGAGAGAGAAGAGATTTTACATTGGTTTGTCTCCTTATGTAAAAAATTTATTCATTTATAAAATACATCATTGAATTTGAAAATAGAATGCGCCAGGCATTCTTAGTGTTTCAGGCCTAAACCTAACCTTACTTAAACTTCTACACCTGCTACTCTGCATACCCTCATTTAACCTTTTTACTAACTCCCTCCCCCCATGAACAAAAACAATTCAAAAATCAATGTTAATCAATTAGTAGTAAAATTAGGTAATATGCATAGTCTAAAATATCTTTGAATGACATATATATCTTCCAACCAGTGTGACAGTATCCCTAGAATTCCCATATATTTAATTATGTTATTTGTTCTTGTATCATTTTTCCTCAAAACCCATATATCATACCCTTATTTTCATAAAATGTTGGATCTAACACAAAAAGTTTAGTAGTTCACATAATATGTGACCATTAATTATGTTGGATATCCTAAAGAACATTCAACTAATTGATCCTCTTAAAATCTATAAAATGCACAATGAGAGAAAGGGCTTACTCCTAAGTCCTAAATACAAATGAAGATTTCCTAAAAAGGAGGAGAATGGAATTCTAAATTTCTAGAATATTCTTAAATGTTCAAATATGGAGAGTTCAATTTTAATTTTCATTTGATTCTCTCCTTTCTACACACTTCACTTTGGAAAAATATTACGGACTATCCTCCAGAATAGTGAACAGGAAGCTGAAGTCAAATAAATGATGGAAATTTTCCCTCAAAGAAATTGTTATGATTTTTAAAAATATCATGTTACAGTAATAAAGCTTAAAAGAGGCAGCTATTATGTTAAGGTTTGAAACAATAGGCTCATCTGCTTTGACAGAATGAAATTATGTATTACAGTATCTTTAATCCTTTAAGAAAAGGCAAGAAGTAACATTAAAGAAGGGTGTTTGCACAGAATTCCATTGGAAATTTAACTCTCTTGTAATAGGTTTTCCTAATAGAGAGACAGTTTATTAAATTATTGTGGGATCCACTACCAGATATGTAATAAATTTCAATATTATAAAATCAGTTTAAAAGTAGAACATATTAAGTGCCAATCCTGAAAATAATGATGTCTCCACCTTTGAGTCAAATCCTCCTGTTTAGATGACTGTTGTAGATGTCAAATGGAAATATTTCAAATTTGTTAAAATTAAAGGTTACCTAGTGGTAATGAGGTAATTTTGTCACTATTCTTCTTTGTCATTGATAATTAGAACCCAAACTTCTTGCAAGGTGATACTTTAACAATGACTCCCTACATCTACACATAGCACTTAATAATTCATCTCAGGATATTTCCTGATTGTATGTGAGCTTCAAATCCTCGCAGTTATAGACACATGAACAGCATAAAATCCTATGTTTTATACAGTGTGTAGAAAACCACAATTGTTCTCTCTTTGGCATTTTCTTCCTACCTCTTAGCTTCTAATCCTTGATGTGTGCATTGAAAATGTCACTGAGTTCTCTGAAATTAGTCATGTCTTCACATTTGAACCAGACAAATCTTGTGTTTTTGTCTGAGTCACTCATAATTCACAAAATTCCAAACTTCAGAGAGTTTCTAAAATTCATATTAAGTTTCTAGAAATATAAGGCAACAATATAAATAAAAACCACTCTGACAGAAACAGCTTTCTTTTTTGTGAATGCTTTCTGGAATCCTAGGAAGAATTCCTTAAAGTGAGCATGCTTTCCCTCATATTACATAGTTATTAGACTTTAGTCAGGTTGCTCTTTTGCTGGCGTGAGATAGCAAAGAATGAAGGCCTCTCAAAATAGAGCATACGAATAAGGCATGCTGGCAAAGAGAGGTCAATATATATTGACACTGATCTGTGCAGACTATGAGAAAGGAAGATGGAAAGCAACAGACTTAGGATCTAACCACCACCGATCTTTCTCATCATTGCACGCTTAAGTGTTCCAAGACAGTAAAGCAAAGGAATGTGTTCATTCTCTCTTAATTCTGATTTATGAGGGTAGTTTGCTTTTAAGCTATTATGTAAAGTCAAGTGCTAATTTATTCCCTAAGGAACCTAATTTACATTATGATTATTTGTTATGCTCTAAAGATAGATAATTGTTCTCACCTTTCCCTCTCTTAACTCAGCTTTTTAACACCTTTTCTAGAGTCTCCAGAGATGATTTTGTCATTTTAAAAATACTCATCTAGAAAGCCATCTATCCAATTTGCAATTTACAGTGCATAAAACATGTGTTACTACTAGAACATACAGAATTGCCTTCTTTGTGTTGACCACCATAAGTTTTGTAAGCATTTATTGACACCGTATGTAGGGCATCCTACACAAATGGTAGGTGCCCTCCCTCTGGTGCAGAGGATTGAAGATCACACACACACACACCATTGAAAAAACTAATCATATTGTATGAAATTACTTTCCAGAATCAATTTCAATTCTATGAAAATTTGAATTGCCTATCAAAAACTTTCTTTGCAGGCTAGCAATTAGAGAAAAGAAATATGTATATACAATGTGGTCATACTTTCTATTTTTAACATTCATTGAAAAACATAACCAGACTCATTAATTTAGATGAAAGGGAAATGTCCATGCCATTGTTTATTTTCAGAAGAATATAAAACCTCCATCTAAATTCAAAGACATTAATGACATAAAATGGACTGTCATCCATTATGTTCATATTTCTTAATATAATATTCTTGCCTTATTACCTGCTTAGGACCATCTATGTAATTTTTATATTCTTGTTACTGACATAAAGCCATCTTTTATGCAAGATAATTCTCCACAGTATGGAGAGAATACATAACAAATGTTTCTGAGATTTAATGAGGTTAGTTTTAAAATATTTTGGGAGCATTATATTGTAATGTTAAGAACATAAATTCTGAAGTGAAGTGTTACAGTTTGAATTTTGGCTCTGATACCTAAAAAATTACCATGTAATTTTGGACAATATATTTAATGTCTCTAAATTTCTATTTCCTTATGTATATAATGGATAAAATAGTAATACCCAGATCAGGGTGATTTTAGAAGGATTAAATTAGCTCATTTGTGCAAATTACATTAAAAAGTGATGGATTTATAATAAATTCTCAGTAACTGTTATATTTTTATTATTCATGTACTACTTTTTATGATTTCATTATATAAAATATCCCTATATGGGTATATTGAAATTAGGTATTTAGAGAATGAACTGTCTTTATTTAAGAAAATATCTTGATGAACAAGAGTTAAAATTAGGACATTGAGTGCTGACTAATAATAGACTGGAAAAAAGGAAAAAGAAAAGAAATAACTAAACAAAATCTGAAAGAACAATTAATTAAAATCAGGAAAAGTTGAATGGGGAAAAGTAGTGATAAAAAGAGATTTACAAGAAGATACAGGATGGAATGTGGAGCAACTAAGCAAGGGGCTGTGCTTCAAGAGGACAGAAGTTAACAGTGAGAATTGTATCCATTAATTTGTTATCACAGAGTTATGCTACAAAAATTAAAGTCTTTTAAATACAGGTACATTGTTTTTTTCCTGTTTCAAGACCATGGAGGACATGAATACTTTGTTTCTTCTCCATAAGAGAAACTATAATAACATTTCATTTCCACATGATTTTTTAATCTGCCTTCAATTGTGCCCATCACCATTCCTTGGCCAGGTATTTCATGTCTATAGAGGCACAGTACTTCTACAAGTGCATTTCACTTAATCTTAAAAATGATGTTTTGCAAGAAGTAGAACAAAATTTGTGCCCATTTTATAAGTGAGAAGTTCTAAGATTAAAAGGGGCACAACGTGGGATGAATTATTAACAGAACTGAGACTGGAATTGGGGTCCTAAGTCTCTTAACAGTTAATTGGGTCTACACCAGAAAGAGTATGTAAGATGACTTCAGGTGGCATATAACCTTGTATCTTTTGAAATCCCAAGCACAATTCAATGCATATCTGT
The DNA here is from genome assembly GCA_025594165.1 of Tamias sibiricus. NCBI lineage: Eukaryota > Metazoa > Chordata > Mammalia > Rodentia > Sciuridae > Tamias > Tamias sibiricus. Next base: position 100,032,773 of record CM046661.1, on the reverse strand, counting down.
TAGCTTTTTTTATTTATTTATTTTTTATTTTTGCTATGTTAACATAAATCAACTTAAAAAAAAGAAGGTTGATTTGGGCTCACAGTTTCAGGGGCTGCTCAGCCTCATAGCTTTGGGCCTGTGGCAACACAGTATACTTTGGCAGGAGTGCATGGTAAAGGAGACCTGTTCACCTCATGGCAGCCAGGATGCATAGAGAAAAAGAAGGGGGCTCAAAATCCCATTATCTCCTACAAGGGCATGCCCACAATGACCTGACTTCTTTTCACAAGGCCCTACTTACTAAAGTTTTCACACCAGGGCCCAATAAATACCAAGCAGGGAACCAAGACTTTAACATAGGGATCTTCTTGGAGATACATTCAAATTATAGCACTATTATGTAAACCACCCTGGGAGGCATCAAGGGCACATTTAGCAAGCTTGTGAAATTAACAGGTGGTGGGTCATCCTTACCTAACACTGCACCCATGAAGAGTATACCAGATATAGTTGTGGATCATCACATATGGAATGTCCAGTCAATGGTACTTTTTTTATATGGCACAGGACTAAGAAAAAACAGTGCCTGAATTTAAAAGAAAATATCAAATAAATCATAATTCAGGAATTAGATATGGAAAGTCATGAAAGTATTACTCTAATGACTATGATTTAGAAAACACTGATCTTGTCCATACTGCTGTCTGAATAAAGTCACTCCTTTAAGTTTTCCAAGCTTGTAAACTACTCTAGAGTTAAGTCCTGTAAACTGTCATCATAGCTGAGTCTATTGGGTGAAGTTATTTAACATTTATGCTACATTTTGGGATAAATATTTACATTATTGATTTCATGATAAACCCTAGTGGGAAGAAGCAGCCCTTCCTAGAGAGGAAACAGGATCATCTCTCCATGATTACTCTACTTACAGACTCAAGACCTGCAATCAATTCCAGTATCCACCTCCAGTGAAATTTCCTCCACAACACAAATATGTTGGCTCTTTTATGACATTTGTCACATTCTTATCTTTGCAGTTTTTGGAACGATGTATGAAATTAAAGAAGAATCTCCTTGCCATGTTACATGTTTGATACCCAAATGTATAGTTTTACAGAGAACTCTGCCTGTGTGATACAATGTTGATTAAACAAGTATTTCAGTGTTCCATCAACAACAAGGTCATCTCCAATTACCTGTATTTTATAAAATAAAGGTAATATGAAGTATTTAGGGTAACTTCATTACCCACATCCAATGTGACTATCTATCTGCATCCTTCCTCAAAATGTAGCTTTCTCTAAGTTGGGATGCTTTGTGATTTCAGTGGTGGTTTCAAGTTCAAATATATTTTAGAAGAGAATTCATGAAATTCTGCTCTGGAACAGATGCCATAGCATGATGGGTTTGAGTTTCTGACTTAATTACTCTTTGAGGCAGTGGTTTGAAATTTTCACTGTTTTAGCTTGTTGTTTATTCATATGGAGGTCTTTAAGATCTATGCTGGAATGTTGCAGAAAAAAATGGGAAAAATACCATACCCTTACCAAAAAGAAAAAGAATTTACCAAGGCTCATGGAGTGACAAGCCTCAATAGGTAGCATGAACAGTTTGTGCAGAGACAATCCTAAGCTTGGTTTCTTGATTCAAAAACAAAACTCTATCTTACATAAACATAAAGAAAATTCAGAGAAAGGAGAGCCAGCATAGGTTAAAGAGCTTTGGATTTAGATAACCCCAAGTTCACATCTTTACTGAAATTTTTATTTGTTGTATAGCCCCCTTTTTTCTCTTTTTATGAAAAAGCTGTTGCCCAAGATGGGCTACATTGCTGCCTACTTGGACTGTTCAGTGGACGGGACAGCTCTAAAAGGCTTTGGGTTCTAAGAAAGTTGCTCAATTTGAGTGTCCCTGATCCCATATGCTAGGATAGTTATGTCCTGAATCCTCAAGAACATTAGAACTCTCATGTCTGAGACCTAGACCAGGATCCAACTCTCTTAGAAGTGCAAAGCGTAATATCTATCTGCATCCTTCTGGGTACCCCTACTCTTCTGGCATGGATTTTTTTGTCTATTTCATTCTTTTAAGTTAACCTATATAATTGAAATCTTTATAACTTAAATGTTTTCATCTTTGATGATTCCACTCATGTTTTTTGCAGGGGCTTTGTTGTTGTTGTTGTTAGTTAGTTAGTTTGTTTTTCCTGTGTTTGTGGCAGGAAGCTAGGCTCTGGTTAGTTTGCCACAGTGTTAGACATCTTCTATTGGAGAAATTTCAAGACCTCTACAGTCACAGTGGTCCATCTATGTTTTCTGCTTTTAAAATATTGCTGCTGTTTTGTGGAAAACCTAAAATATATAGTTTCTTGGTGAAAGTATGTAAAAATCAAAATCTGTCTAGTATTAAGTGAATGGGCCCATTGTTAGGAAGAGAAATTAAGGCAGTATTTGAACCCACTTGTTTTAACAAATCACTAAATAATATTATAGAACAATGCGTTCAAGAAACTTATAGAATATTAATAAGAGAATAATATGGTCTTTAAATATATTCTGGCATAAAAGTGACAATTTAAAGAATATACACTGAAAATGAAGGAGTCTTTCTAAAACCTTCCTAAAAATCCATTTTAGGGAAAAAATATTTTATAATGGGAAACATGGACTGGAAAATGCAAAATTAAAAATATGCTTAATTCTAATAATATTACTGAAATCATCTTGGTATTATATCATATTATCTCTTGAATTTAAAACAGATTTTTTTCTTGTGTAATTCCTTTCCACTCAATAATAATATCAAATTAATCTTTCTTTAAATGGAACATTAGCCTCATAGCTTTTTTCCCCCTTTATTTTCCTCAATTTTTACCTATTTGATGCATGTCAATAACATCTGGTTGAAAGCTGAAAAATATTCATTTCTGTTTATAAAATCTCAATCAGTTAGACTGACTTATTAATAAATTGACTAATCATTTTGGCATTCATAGAACCCACCTACTTCTGCTGGATCATTGCACTGTATTAATTACCTTTGAGTCTCAACTCTGATTTTATTAGTGTGCTAGTCAGCTTTTCATTGCTGTGACCAAAATACTTGATATAAACTACTTAAAGGAAGAAAGATTTATTTTGGCTAAAGGCTGCAGAGGTTTTAGTCCAGGGTGAGCCATCTCCATTGCTTTGGGCTTGAGGCAAAGGAGAATATCTTAGTGGAAGGGTATGGGGGAATAAAGTTGCTCAGTTCATGCCAGCTGAGAAGCAGAAAGAAAGAGTATGTGTAACAAGATCTGGGGACAGACAGAGAACTCAAGGACATGTCTACAAGGACCCACTACTCCTTCCAACCAGGTCCCACTTCTCCACTACCTCCCTGTAGTCCATTTAACTGTCAATGGATTAAACCTCTGGGGAGGTCAGAGCCCTCATGATCCAGACAATTCCTAAGAGCCCCACCTCTGAACAATGCAGCAATGGGGACTAAAGCTTTTACACATGGGCCTTTGAGAGGACACTTTATGCCCAAACACAATAACAACAGAGCTTTGTGAAGGCTTTATATTCTATCTTTTTTACTCAAACTTTACAAATTATGCAAGATGTTCTTTGTATAACAATTGGCATTGTAATGATCTGATTATATAAATTGTATCACAGGTCTGGGGAAATGGTTTTGTACATTCTCCACAAATTTACAGCATCACTGATTGTGCAACTTTGCAATTATCCTTTGAATAGAATGTATAGAAGATTCTTGAAAGTCTCAGATCTACTCTGATGTCTGTCTTCTCCAGGCAAATTATATGTACTGACCAAATAATGAAAAATGTTTTCAAATAGCTACAATGTTTTACATCATAAAGACTTGACTTTAGCATAACTTATCATGAGAAAATAATATACTTGTTAACATCTCCATCACCTCACAGTTAAATCATTTTTTTTTGTGCTGAGAATATTTAAAATCTTCTTTTATTAATATTGAAATATGCAGTACTTATTAACTACAGTCACCAGCTGTGTAATAGATTACTAAAACTTATTCTTGTTTTTTGACTGAGACCTGTACCCTTTGACCAACATTACCCCTTCCTCATTCCCAGTTCCCACCTCATTGCCAGCCTCTGTAACCACCATTATGCTCCATCCGTTTGTTTATTTGATTTACATTTCACAATGTGTATATATATTAAAACATCACAATGTGCCCAAAATATATATGTATGTATATTTGTATACATATACATATATAGAGACAGTAAAAAATAAAATATCAAGAAAGCACAGACTGTGACTTTTGTAATACTCATAAGCAATGAAGACTTCTAAGTTCAAATTGCAAGAGACATATTCTTTCACCAAAATTATCTTTTGGCAGTGTGTTGGTGCCTGTATGTTGGTTATGCTTGTGTTTTCCTAGTTATGGCAGTTGGCCACTGCAACCATGTTTTCTTGCTTTATTTGTGACCAGTGATGTACATTTGTGAGGCAGAGGTGACACTGTAGTTAGTGACCATAAAAGAGTATTTCTTCAGACATTAACTAGCCCTTAAGGCAATTTTAACCAGCTATATAGACCTCATAATCACATTCACCAAATGGATCAGCCAACCTGTGAATTATCTCCATGCCTTATTAAGCACAGAAGATAGAGGTAAGAATTTCTCTGGTTTTAGTATTTTCCTTTGCCCTGTGCAAGAGTGGAAATGTAAAGGAAATATAACTTGGAAATTTGTGTTCTTGGCTTTTTCATCAGTCATTAACTCATTGAGTTTTATTTGAATTTGTGTTTACATAAAATGGGAATTGTGGAACCCTCCTTTTTCAGCCCCAAGCCTCTTTTCAGTTTAACTGCTTCTTTTTGCTTCTGTAAAATGCTTGGCTTAAAGATAATAGAAGCCAAACTGCTGTGACCCCATTTTGTTATCAGCTGCTCCAAACTGTTGCAAGTCTCCTGTCACAAGGCAGGAATAAGCCTGGATATATAAGCCAGCCTGGGCACGATAAACTAGGGCAATGACAGGGTCCTGGGCCCTACAGGGCCCTGCAACGAACAGTCAGCACATTCCATAGCTCTGGAATGGCCTCCACTAATGAAAACCTCCTTTGTCACACATGGGCTCCCCTGGCCAATCAGGCAAGCCCCCTCCCTCTCCTTGCTTCTAGCCCTATAAAGACTCAGTCTTTCCTCAGTTCCAGGCTCTCAGTACAGATCCACTGTGTTGGTGAGGTCTGAGAGTCCGAGCTTAAGCCTGAATAAAGACTGTTTGTTCTTGCATGCACTCTGGATTCCTTGGTGGTTTTGGGGGGGTCCGTTCTCTGGGCATAACAGGAATCTCATCTAGTAGATGAAATAAAATCATTTAAGGTGTTAAGGTTTTGATCCTTATTCTTGTTTTTAATTGTGTAGATCTGGTCATTGATGGGACTGATGGGACCAGTGTGTTACAGGTATGCTATAGACTTATCCACCCAATGCACAAGCCCAGTCATGGTCAAACACAGAGTTCAAGAACCAAGTTCAGCTCTGAAATCAGGGCTCTAAACCAGAGGATAACCTATAAGATACCAATTTCAAATGGAAAACCACAGGAGAAAGAGCTTAAAGTTAGAAAATGGACCAATAGCAATAAAGAATAATTTGAAAGCTGGCAAGGGACAAATCTTAAGTGAAAATAGTGGCTTGTGATAAAGTTAAGGCATATATTGAGCTAAACGCATTAGTGGAGACATTAACTTTAAAATACTAAGCATTCAATAAATAAAAAGATATTAGACTTCTAACCAAAAAGCCTAAAATGTGACCTCCTGCTCTGCCTATTTTTAAATGATCACATTTTTCAGAAGCTGTTTGTACTTCAATATGTGTAATTCTAAAAGTTGAATCAATAAGTTAACTGATTTAATGTTATCAGAATAAACTGGGATAATGTAATTAGTCTTTGACAGTGCTCAATAAATTAGCTGTCATATTTTTATTTCTCAAATGATTGGGGATTTTGCACACAAAAATAAAGGTATTAAAGATATATATTACTTTGATCAACTACTGAACAACATTTTCTGTAACGTGATAATAACAGAATTTGACTCTCATTATATTGACTCTTCCATCATTGTAGCATTTAGTTTTGGACAGTGCTTTTTAACCATGATGAATGGTATAATTATTCTTTAAAAAATATACATGTCCAGATGCTGTCCCAGAACAATGAATTCAGAATCTGGGTATAAGACTCAGGCATCAGTATTTTAAAAAATCTCTCCAAGTGTTTCCAATGTACAATAATCTATGGAAACTAAGCCATTAACCAAGTTGATAATCTATTTGTGATAGCTGTTCTGGCCTACCATAGTTTTCTCACCAATGTACTATTCTGAGAAACCATCTACTGAAGGATGAAAATCAGGATAAGAAAGCTCTAATTCCTTAAAATGCACTTTGGAAAATGTTATGCCAAATTCATGTTGCCAAACCTCACAAGGCATTCACGATTGGCAAATTCTTCTGATATAAATCGAAACTGCATTCCTTTTCTTTCTTGGAAAAGGAACTTGGAAAGTACCCATATATTGTTTAGTCTATCACAAAACTCTAGCAAAAGTTCAGCCCCTTTACGCAAAATAAAACTTCTTAGTCTACCCTCAATGTTCTATAGACACAGTAGTTTTAGAGTATTCTTTTGGCAAACACGAGTATGGCATCAATATACAAACACCCTCTAGCTTCCACCCCATACACAGAGAGAATTCAAATAGATCCATTCTCTTTTTATCTTTCAAAGCAGGCAGTCATCTGTGGGATGAAGGACAAGGATGCCTATAAACTATGACCACAGTATGCATATGCCATCGCTTAATCACCAGAAGACATGCTCCTGTCCCAGAATACAAGCTGAGGCTGAACAATGAGCAAGGCACAGATAAACCTCCAGACACTTGGGAGCAATTTCAAGTCCCTGCTTAAATAAATAAAAGAAAGTTGTAGGCACTATTGATTTAAAAAGAAATAAAGGAAGAAAGAAAGAAAGGAAGGAAGGAATGAAGGAAGGGAGGGAGGGAGGGAGGAGGGAAGGAAGGAAGGAAGGAAGGAAGGAAGGAAGGAAGGAAGGAAGTTAGTTAGTTAGTTAGTTCTGGCAAAGTGATAGAGATAGGTCTACTAGCAACCACATTTTGGGTGAGAGATCAAGGCAGAAAGTGATGCTCACTCCATGTAAACCCAATCCTCCAGGGCAGTATTGCTCAAGATCTATTCTGTAGATGGGACGTGGTCCATGAATAGTGTTTTGCTAATCTTTGTACAGAAATAGAAAGTAAGTACTTGGGACCTTTATAGCAATTTAACAAAGTAATTTTATAACTGTAAAATCTAATAATAAAAAATTTGACTTGTGTTTTGAATGTCTTTTTTTTTACTTCACTATTCTTGTCATTTTTACATTTTATTGTATTTTTATTTTATAAAAAAATGTCAATGACAAATTGAAATAAAAACATGAAATGGGTCTTTCACGGCAGATAGTTCTGCTCTAGTTTTCCTCAATATGCAATTTTGTAGAAACTAGTACTTAAATTACAATGTTAAAATTGAAGAAAAAAGATGAAGAAATGACAAATAGATAAAAATTATGCAGTTATAAATCCATGATACTTCTCTTGAACTTAAAAAAATAAATTATTCCAATTATTCTCTTTATAAAATGTAAATGTTAATGCCTACACCACAGGATAGATGTGAAGATTGAATGAGATAACATAAATTAGCCTTCCCCTGTCTTTAGCAGAACATACTCAGCCTCTCCATTCGGGTTTCTGCCTACCTTTACATCTTTTATCTCATGTCCTTACTCTCTATGCACATGAAACTTAAACCAAATCTCCTACAACAGATTTTAGTTGTTAATATACTCTGAGCCTTCTTTCAAAAATATTTTAAGTAACAATTTGTACAAGTATACCAAACTTAAGGGAGAAATGTCTAGCTTGAGTACCTGTACCCCAAAGGTCTAAGAGGGAAAGCTTGGTCCCCAACCTGTGGTGCTTCCAGGAGGTGGTAGAATCTTTAAGAGGTGGGGCTTAAAGGGTCATTGGGGTTGTGTTTTTGAAGTGTTCATCAGGGCCCGACTCTTCCTCTCTTTTGCTTTCTAGTCAAGAGGTGAGTGATACTGCTCTGCTATGGGCATTCATCATACTGTGCCATCTCCTACAACCATCACCAGAGGCCCAAGGTAATTGTCTGCCCAATCATGGACTGAAATCTCCAAAATATGAGTTAGACAGGCTGGGGATATAGATAGTTGGTAGAGTGCTTGCCTTGCATGCATTAGGCCCTGGGTTCAATCCCTAGCATCACAAAAAAAGAAAAAGAAATGTGAGCCAGAATTAATCTTTTCTCTGTATAAGTTGATTTATCACAGGTATTTGTTCAGTAAGGAAAAACTAACCCAAAGAATACGGTCAGTTTTCTGATTCAAGTGAATATAAAGTAAAAATATACTAATTGCTAGAAGAAGAAAAATTTTACACGACAATTACACCACAAAAAAATTTCTCCCCCTCATAACCTATGAAGAATATACTACTGTGCAATCAACAAAGATTTTGCAATATGGCCAATGTGGAGATTTAAAGAAGTGGCTGCAAATTCTTTGACACATGTGCCATGGATAGATGGAGTTTATGACATTTCTCCTTCAACTGGAATTGTACTATCCAGTAGAATGTGGGGAAAGTGGCAATCTTTGACTTTTGAGGCTACTTCAGGAACAATCATGCAATTTCCAAATGACTCTATTGGAAATCTTACACTTGGAACCTTTCAGCAAGGGGTCCCTGTTGGAACCCAACAAATGCTCTGACGGAATCCAGTTTTCAAATCTTGGCCTAGGTGTCACCTGAGTAAGTGCAGGGGCCATCAGACAATTCCAGGACCTAGCTATTGAAGTCATTACTAACCATTCAGGTCCCCCTGCTCCCCAAACTGTTCTGATCTTCCCTGGAGAGTGCCTAGGTACCATGAAGCTAAGACAAACCCTCCCTGCTGTTCTTAATTCAAATTTCTGACACGTAATTTATAAACATAATAAAATGATTGATGTTTTATGCTTTTAAAGTCAGGGTTAATTCTTTTGCAGCAACATAACCACGCCATAACAATATTTTCACAACATCTTTATATGTAGAGATGGTGATCACTTCTCCTGCTGATTAAGCTTCTCAGTAGATCTTCCCCCAATGTGAAACAAAGCAGGCTCAAAGTAGATCAAGGCTTATAAATGAAGAAGTCCTATTTCTTGAAGTAAAGGTTCTTTTCATGATCCTCTGCCTCTGTAAATACTGTTGTCCTTCAGTGTCCATGGGGATAGGTTGTAAGGTTTTCCCACCCAGGACACCAAAATCAGTACATGTTCAAGTCCCTTACATAAAATGGCCCAATATTTGCACATAAACTAAGCATATCCTCCTGTATGCTTTAAATCATTTATAGAGTACTTATAATACTTGATACAATGTAAATGCTATATAAATAGTTAGCTTATTGTAAAATGCTTGTATTGTTACTATATTGTACAGGAAATAACAAGAAAAGTCTGTACCTTCTCAGTACAGATGCAATTTTCCCCCCAAATATTTTTTATCCATGGTTGGTTGAATCCACTGGGCATATTATACAACTCGGTCCCTACCTTCACCTCCCCTTTCAGGACTCTGATCATTCAAGGTTCACTTTAAGTGCTTCTTCTTCTGTGTTGTCCCTTGACAACTCCAGCCTACCCTAGACAGAGTTAGGGTTCCTCCTATCTGTCCCAGAACACTCTGTATTACAGAATTCAAAATATCAGAGTTGACACATTTGTCCTATCATGTCCCCATTTGTGCTACCAGTCTCTCTGAGGACTCCATGAGGGTGAAGGTAATCCTCTACTTCTTTGGTTTACCTGGTATATAACTAGTGATTATAAAAAGTACCTGTTGTATTAATTGATCAGGAAATAGGTGGAGATTCTGCCCCATGTTCTGATTCCTTGGTTGTACTTAAGCCAATAATGTCCTACACTACCTCACAAAGAATTAGGAATCTTTATGAGAAGACCAGCCAACACACACACCTACCACCCAAAATACCTATTTAATTAATAGCTCTGCCATAAAGCCTCTTGAAAAGTTACCATTCCCAAAAACCTCCTTCTATTTTTTTAAAATATACTTATCTTGTTTTTTTATTCATCATTTTGTTTTAATTCCAAGTTGTATTTATAACAGTAGCATGTATTACATTCCAAATGCTGAATGTTTTCTCTGATATAAGGAGGATGATACACAGTGGTGTTGGGTCGGGGTACATAGAAGGAGTAAAGGAACACTAGAAAGGTCTAAAGGGAGGGAGGGGAAGGGAGGGAGAAAGGGGGTATGGAGGGGGAAAAAAAACAAGAAGGTGGTAGAATAAGATGGATATCATTATTCTAAATGCATGATTGAAGACTTGAATATACTTATCTTTATACCCTAAAACATGGAAAGCAAATAAGCATTAGAATTGATATTTTCACACTGCAGATTTTGGAAAAAACATGCTATTTTTTCCAGTGGTTCTTACTCATGAATTCTTAGTCATCAAATATCAGACAGAACAAATTTGAGCTGGGGGCTGTGTTTGGATAAACTAAAAACATTTTGCTTAAGCATGACAGGAATGAAGAAGTAACATCTTTTGTAAGCAGCTTTACATCTTTTAGTTTTACATCTTTTCAAATGCTCTCATCTTTAGTTATTATTTTGAATTACATTATCTCTTTATGTGTAACTTTAAGTGAACTTCAATGCAAATTAACCATAGTACTCCAAATGGTTGAAAACATTAATAAAGAAAATTTCTCAGCAAAATAAACCTTAAAAAGAACAACTGCCTTCAACACTCCACCACCACCAAGTCTCCTCTTCCTCTGTTGGTGAGTTCAATAAACCTTCATGTCATTATATTTTATGCACAAAATGGATTTTATTTTAGCTTGATGTTAATAACCTACATAACATTATTATAATTGAAAAATATTTTTGTTCAATTTGAAATATTTTAATATCTATAAAAGTTATTTGGGTAGATTGTGTTGGGAAGAAATATATTCCATTAAAATTAACAAAAAATGTTTCTTAAATAATGGCTTTCCATTTAGTGGAAGGGGTTTTAGGAACAAATTAAGGTTACTAAGTGAGGGACAGGTCCATTATGAAAGGTTGACTCACAAACTCTGAGATTAATGATATTTGGAGAAGGAAAGGTAGAATCAGGGAGATGGATTAGGAGGCTCTATCAGTCATTTTTGTGTTACTATAACAAAATATCTGAAGCAAATTACTTTTATTAAAAAGAGGTTTATTTAACTTAAAATTTTAGAGACCAAAAATGCAAGGTCAGGAGGCCTCATTAGTTCAATCTTTGGTGTCACAACTGTGGGAACACGTGGGGAAGAAGAAATCCCATTTCAAATCAGGAAGTCAGAGAGCATGGGTCCCACAGTCACTCCTGAGGGCAAGCCCCCAATGACCTCAGCACCTCCTACTAGACTCCACCTCTTAAAGCCTCCCCCCCCCCCCCCCCCCACTTCCCATTGCCACACCGAGGGCCTAGCTTCCCACATGTGAACTTTTGGTGCACGCGTTCAGACCATAATCCAAACCGTAGCAGAGGCTTCTTCAATTTTCCAGAGAAGAGATGATGGTGGCTCAGAAGCAGATAGTAGCAGTAGAATTGGTGAGTTGCAGTCAGGTTCTCAGTATATTTTGAAGCTAGTTCCCTCAAATTTTGCTGCTGGACTAAACATGGAATATGTGAGAAAAATAAAAATCAAAAATAACTTCAAATTGAGAACTATCAAAAGCTTACCTCATGCCACATGAAAGGCAAACATGAGTTAGAAGTAGGATCCAGGGGTTTTTTGACATCCATCCCAGTGTTCTGTCCACTGTGTCTGCTACTTCAAAGGAGCACATCCTATATTTGAGGTCTCAATAGCCATTTTTATGACAGGAGAGTTAGAAGCTTTTTTAGTTACTGTGAAAAAAAGGTCTTTATCAGGATTTTTTATTTAGAGAATTTAAAATATCTATTCTGGAATACTGAGGACCTGCAGCTGCTTTGAGGATTTGCTCCAAAGCATTCTAAATCCTGAACCAGTTATTACTGAGGTCAGAGGGAGAAGGAACATTATTTTGATGTTTTTGCAGATTTTCTGGTTGACTCAAAATAACTCCACATGGTATAATGGAAAGAGCATTGAACCGGGAAGCAAACCAGCTTTTAGTTCTCAGTAACACCACCAATTGAGTAAGTCATAAACTCTTTGAGATTCAAATTCCTTCTCTAAAGTAAGGAGGTTAGATGAGTAAAATTTTTTCAACCAGTTGATAAAAATTTTGTAGAGCACTTAATTTCCTGAGAGCTATTTTCTCTGTTTGGTGGTTTACACAAGTGTCTCAGGCCCTTTGTCCTCTTGGTAAAATTGATAAACTCAAGGTTCTAAAGACAGAAAAGGTAATTCCTATTGCTGAAAATAAAAAACAAACAAAAGGAAACTGTTAAAAACAATGGTCCTTCAAGTTTGTCTAGCTCACAAAGTCTGATTTGATATTGCTGAATCACTGCTTCTATATGTTCTGATATGCTCTTAAGACACTTTTTAAAGTAAAGGGAATACCAGTTATAATTTTAAAAAGAGAATTTTAAAATACAAAAAACTAGTAATTTTGAACTTATTATGCATCAGGCAGTAAAACAGACACATCAAGTATATTAATATAGCCTCGCAAAAATTATTATCTCCTATTTTATAGATAAGGACACCAAGGCTTAATGAGGGTAAATAACTTGTGTGAGGCCTAACAATGGTTGCACTGGAGTCTTTTTGGCTCCAAAATATTTTCCACTACATCAAATTGCTATCATTAATGATAATAATTATTGTCACTACACAGTGTTATAAAAAAGAATAATATATATTTTTATACTTGGTTTATTCACTGAGAGCCTTCACACTGTGGTAGGTGACTGGCCATCTAGACCTTGACTCAATTCCCATGATGGGTGTCCGTATCAATCTGTTCCTTCTTCCAAGGCTCCACTGATGGTTCTTAGAGGCATGCTCACTCTTGGACAAGGTGAACCGGGCAATGATTTCTTCATAAAAGCCCTGATGTGTGACATTTTCCTATTAAGTAGGAGTAAATTAATTTTATTTTAACTCACAAAACTAAAAGAAAAATGTCATTGTATTTATGAGGTTTTGCTTTGAAAAATGAAGACCAATTTTCCTCTTTGTCTCACCATCCCCCCACTCCTGCCTTTTATTGACCAATGATTGATAATTATCTACTTGTAGATAGAAGGCAAAGATAATTTTACAAAACTTGAATAAAATATTAACATAAAAATGGAAATGAATTCAAGAAGAATTCACTCTATAGTGATGTGAAAGAGTTAGTTAAGATCCCAATAACAAGTAAAAAATTGAAAATCCAGAAAATTCAGGTTTTTTAAAAATAAATAAATAAGCCAAAACAAGATTAAGATATGAAGCCATGAATCAAATGGGCCCTTAAGAGAGGAAAATAATGAAAATAAACCTACAGTTGTTTACTTAGGCAAGGGTATTTGGTTCATTTTGAAATACAACTATGAGAAAGATTTTTTCCCATCTTTTAGAAATAAAATATTAAAAGCTCTTGCAAGTGGGGAAAATGGCACAATGCCTGACGGACTTTTGTCTATATTTCACTAATATTGTAAGCCATGTCAATTTATACTATAATGTCTTACATAATGACAATATGTTGGCTATGCAGAGATGCAATCCAGAAAGTTTAGGAGGATTGTGTGTGAAAATAAGTAAAGGTGTAATTTAGAGACACTGTCCTGTGTTTGAAGGCACTCATAAGTTACATAGTAGTAAATTACTCTTTATATCACCTGGAGAGAGAAAAGAATAACTTTGAATGGTGGCAACAGGCTCTGAGCTTAGGTAGGAACAGGAACTAAGCAAAGTTCAGTTTCATTAAGACAGGTATGAAAATATCCCTCATTCAAGCACAAGCTCAATACCCATTGGGATGGTTCACGGGACAGAATTAGAGCCTGGCAAGATTTTCCATTATGGTACTATGACAAACTGCCTAGAGGACTTGGTTGTTATATGCCTTTCCTCTTCAAGCCCTTGTTATTTTATAACCTTTACTATTTTAGTGCTTTCCCTTGTTCTGAGTTTTGGCTCAGATACTTACTTCTGATCTTTCTCTGGGAGTCATTGCTTGATTTTTCTTTTGTTCTCTTCTTGTGCTAACTTTAGGTGGGCAGATGGGGGTGGCGATAGAAACTGCACCCTGACATCAAGAAATTTCTTCTAGGCTACACTAAAATAGAGAAGAGCAATGCTTAGAAATGTTTTCCACATCATGGGAAATTTCCAGTTCACCAAAGCACAGGTTGGACCTGCATCTGCTCCCCGGTGAAACATTTATTACAATTAAGAAATAAAGTTGCACTAAGACTGATTATAAAAGTGACAGATCAACAAGACAGAATCATATTGAAATATATTTCAACATAAAAAAGGATACCGAGGGCTTTCACCACTTTGAAAAAAAAAAAGAAACATTAAAGTTTTCCAATGACTTAAGTGAAAAAAGGACGAACCTAAATTGTTGTGGAAAGAGATGTTAGACATGAAGCAGATTCCCAGCTTTCTAAGGGCTGTAAAAGCCATTTTAGATGAAATGCAAACCAGACCCCACCCCTTCAATTATGCAGTTCTGCAAGAAGAATGCAATAGTGTGGTCACCAAAATAACACCAATACTTCTGGCTTTTAGTTAGCAGGCAAGATGATTTCGAATTTTAACCATCTCTTTTATTACTTGGCAGCTTTAGGGTATCCGATTTAGGCCATGAATAATCCCCTTTGAAAACAAAACATCTCCTCCAGTGGGATAATTAGACTATTACTAAGGACAAACTACCCAACATCAAAAGCATGGACCCTTAGATGTCACGGAATAGGTAGCCTTCTCCCAAAATTAAAAGCATGCTTAGCACTAAGAGGTCACTGCAGTAAATAAGGGGATGTGAAATAATTACTTACAAGTTTTGGTCAAGAAACTATAGCACAAACAGTAATAAAAAGTGAGTGTTTGGCTTCTGAAAAGTGAATATGCTAATTATATTCAGTGCTTGAATTGGTGCTTGGAAGCTTCTCCATTCTCTGATTAAGAGTCATTAATCATTCCTGTGAGGTCACTGTTATTCCAAGTTATCCTTAATAAAAGAACCAAAGATGTTGATGCTAAAAATATTAGAAATGAGAGGAAAAGTCAATGGAAGGCCCAGATGGTAATAATTACATTAAGACTACCCGATAAATTACAAGATTATTTTCTCTCAAGGTCAAGATACATGATTTTCTTTGTGCACAACAATGCATTACCAAGTGACCTATTATTAATCATAACACTAACCCTACCCACTTTATTTATCTATCAAATGACACTAAACTCATCAGCTCTGCTCATAGTGTTTGGTTTTGAGTTGGCTACTAATTTAACCACTGTAGTCCATTCTTTCAAAATATATTAAGGAATGGTCAGAGGGCAGTAATTTTCAATTGAGTATTTCCAAGATCACCTTAAAGTATTTGTAATAATGGAAGATAATAGGTAGCTATAACATTTAGTTTTCCTAAGGATTTTAGTTACACCTAGCATTTTTTTACACCCAGCATTTTGGGAATCTGGTAATGAATGAATGCTTACTAAGTTTCTTCTCTGTTGTATTTCTGGGGATGTTAAACTGAAGTGAAATTTGAAGACATTCAAAGAGATGAGTAAATATTTTAAAAAAAGATAATGATTGCAAAATTGCCTAAAAAACTATTCAACCAAAGTTGTTCTTATAAATTAGTTGTTATCCATCAAATTGTTGTAAAATTTTAAACAGTCTGAGTCAATGATTTGAAAAATACTAAAATTAAAATTTATTCCTCACTCAGAAGACTTTATTTGCTCTATAAAAGTTTGGCTTTGAAATAGCTTGGGAAGCTGAGGCAGGAGGATCTTGAGTTCAAAGCCAGCAACGGTGAGGCACTAAGCAACTCAGTGAGACCCTGTCTCTAAATAAAATACAAAATAGGGTTGGGGATGTGGCTCAGGGGTTGAGTGCCCCTGTGTTCAATCCCTGGTGCCAAAACAAAAAAACAAATTTGGCATTGTGAAGTTTAGAAGTTCTGTGATAGAGATTTATTAGACTGCTCTAGTCAAATCCTTGGTCTATACCCAAAGGACTTAAAATTAGCATACTATAGTAACAGAGCTACATCAATGTTTATAGAAGCTCAACTTATAGTAGCTAAACTGTGGAATCAACCTAGATGCCTTTCAATAGATGAATGGATAAAGAAACTGGTATATAGACACAATGGAATATTAATCTGCATTAAAAGAGAATAAAATTATGGCATTTGCAGGTAAATGGATGGAGTTGGAGAATATCATGCTAAGTGAAGTAAGCCAATCCCCCAAATCAAAGGCCAAATGTTCTCTCTGATAAGTGAATGCTGATCCATAATGTGGGGGAGGGCATGGGAAAAATGGAGGACCTTTGATGGGGCAAAGGGGAGGGAGGGGTTGTGAGGGGACATGGGGGTAGGAAAGATGGTGGAATGAGATGGACATAATTACCCCAGGTACATGTATGACTGCACATATGGTACAACGCTACATCATGTACAACCATAGAAATGTAAAGTTGTGCTGCAATTGTGTACAATGAATCAAAATGCATTCTGCTGTCATGTATACCTAATTCAAATAAATAAATAAATAATCTGCCTTCTACCCTCTGTGGCTTAGTTCACTCATCTAGAAGGTGAAAATCACAGTAGTATCTTTCTTACCTGTGTTTGAACATTAAAGATATAATGTAAGTAAAATGCTTAGAATGAAAGCTGGAATGTAGTAGTCAGTGAACAAATGTAAGTAATAAATGATGGCAGGGGCTGTTATGCAAAACCAAGAGTGGATGTCCTCTGAGGTCTGGACTGGCTTTAGTTCATGCACCACCCCAGATCAGATCTGTCTGCACACTCATGGCCAGAGTTACCCTAGAGAAGCCTGCTCACACCCTCTGCAGTCATAAGGCCCCTGCAGCTTCACTACTGCCCATTGAGGAGCTCCTCACATGCAGTTGCCATCAGGGGCTCCGGGTCACCTGGCTGCATGGAGCAGCCAATACAAGGCAGAGCTTCAGGGTTCATGTGACAGCATGTAGCAGACCCACAAGACATGAGAAACTGGGAAGAATCAGCAGATGCAGGGGCTGCCCTTTCTCCAGTGGACCTGGTGAGATGCAGTACTTGGCGTCTCAGAAGCCATCCCAGCAGACAATCAACTATGCCTTTTCGGAAGTTATGGTCAGACTGTTAATCTCCACGTTTGTGTTCACCCTTCTTCTCTCTCTTAGCTTTTTCTCTAACTCTGGATTTCTTAGAATAATGCTCTGTCAATGGGTCAACATGCAGATTTTGCCTCAGGCTCTACCTGAAGGTAAGAATGTTCTATTCTCTCTGTGTCAATCTCTGTTTCTCCTTGTCACATGTGCATGTGTGCACTCACGTGCATACTCACGTATTCCTAAAGCACCCTACTGCCCTCCCCATTTCTTCTGGACCTTACCTTTGGGAGCTTCCCTGGATCTTTCTGAATACTCGCTCTCATCCCATGAGTGGCAGAAAAATCTTGTCATAATTCCAACAAAGCTACATATAAAGAAGAGATGTTGACTTGATTTTATTCTCTGTCCAGCGTAGGATAGATCTAGCTAAGAGCCATTTCTCTGGAAATCTTCACTTCTCTCATAAATGCTATTTTTCTTAAATAATACCTATTTCTTATTTTTACATGTTTAAATGTAGTCCCAAATATAATTTTATGCAATACTAACTTCACTACTAAGTAGTTTTGAATTGAATGATTATTAAATAGATAATCGTTTAGATATTTTTAAGTTCTCTCTAATTTAGCTATTACTTATTTATTTCATGTCCTGAACAAAGATGATTACCAATAAGGATTTATACTTAGAGGTTCTGTAAATAAATATAAATGCCAACTATCATTAGGAAAATGTATCTACTAAGTAAGTAATTACAAGTAGCATTTATGTTAGTCTGCTTTTGTTTGCTGTAATGAAATACTGAGGCAGGCTAACTTTATTATGAAAAGATGTTTATCGAGCTCCCGGTTCTGGTGGTTTAAGGGCATGGCACTGGCATTTGCTAGTTATGGTGATAGCCTTCTCACTGGCAGAGTCCCATGGTAGGAGACTGAGAGTAGTCACGTCTATGTCTTGGGTCTGGATCTGTCCTTTTTCTTATAGAGTCATAAGGTTCAACCATCACCTTATCTGACCCAAATCATCTCCCAAAGGGCCCACCTTGCAATACCCTCTTAATACCATTATGGAAATTAAACTCTTCAATGAGTTCAGGGAGACAAGCCATATTCAAATCATAGCAGCATCCTTTCAAACATTATTTATCCCTCCTCCATTGTGTTGGATGAATATGTTGCTTATGTTCATTTTCTAATCCCCTTAATATATTCAATGTAAGCAGAAATATAGGAAAAGAAAGTCCCCCAATTCACAAATAAATGTTGCTCAAAAAATTTACTGGTAAGGCTACTTGAAGATTTCTCCATTGAAATGATGTGGCAAAAATTAAAATTAGATATTCTTATAAACTAACAAATTATACTTACTTCACATGCAACATAATACCAAAACACACACACACACACACACACATCATTAAAAATGGGTGTGTATGTGTATGTGTAACACGACTCTATGGTAGTACTATTTTCACCGCACTTAACTGCAAGTTAGAACACTTTCTGTGGCAAAGTCCCTGTGCCAGGAATCCATTGCCCCAGGTGCAAGCGGCAGAAGGAGCCACTCCCTCTGCAAGCCCAGCAATAACATGGTAAGATTTGGGGTTGGAAATAGGGTGGGGTGTCCTCCTTTATTCCCCAACTCACTAGCTTTCTGTGGCTGAATAGTTGCATAATAGAAGATATCTGTCTCCAAGAGTCATCCAGAGTCATTGCTATTTCTTTCTATTTTCCAAAAAAAGGAAAAAAGAAAAAAGGCTATTCTACTAGAGGTTTTAAATTAAAATCTAGACACAGCTAAGCTACCTTATCCCAGGACAGATGAAAAATAGGTCATTAATTTTATCACTTTCAATAGCACCTGTTCATTTGAATTTTTATTAATCTGTACCCCATTCTTTTCTAAAAATGGTTTAAAGCAAGTAATAGATACACTTAAAATATAAAAGATAACTTGTTATTAAACTTTTAAATTTGGGGTAAAAGAAAAATATGGTTAGGAAAATTTAGTGAAATCAGGAATCATTTCAGGGCAAATCAAGGTCTTATACTTGCTAGAGTTGAACTGCTATCTGTAAACTTGTTATCAGCGGCAGAAGGAAGAAATTTGAGCAGTTACATGATGCAAGGTGTCTGTGATACAAAAATAAACCAGTCACTTAAGGAAGCACAGCTAATCCTATGCTGAAACCAAAGAGGAACCCTTCATTTGATACACGTAGTAAGGACTTTGTGTCATGCGATCGGCATTTTTATTTTGTTTCAAGGAATTTTGTAAGAATATCTGTTGTGATAGGCAAATCTGTCAGAGTTTAATATGATGTATTCTGAGATCTGTATTCTAGGATTGTTTGTTCTAACAAAAGAAAAGAGCTGTGAGTTTCTAGATGATAGGATAGGATGTTCTTCACAAATATTATTTCTCAGCTGCACTTTTGAAGTATTGAGTAGCAAAGAGTTTATACTACAATGCAAGAAGCTAGAAGACAGCTGTACTCTGTGCTAGTTTTCAGGCTTTCTCAGCTGAGCTGTGCATAGGATTAACATTCTACCCCAAAGACAGAAAAAACAAACAAGCCCCTGACTTGAAGACCACCACAGAGCCTCTTTAAGGTGAGTTAGGGAAGTAAAAAGGCAGGGTATTATTGCCCCCAGAAAATCATATTTAGGCCATTTTAACAGAGACAATTTGCCAATGAGAGCACACACTTGACTCAGTAAATCATTGCAGCACTACTTTTAGTCAGGAAATATGTAAAAATCAAACATTCCCGAAGGTACACCTGAAAATTCCTACGCATAGACATAGGCAGATTATTTCTGACATTTTCTCTTGAATTTTAATGAAAATATGCATGAAAGAGGCTAACCATCTCCAGTATTATTTACCAGGATGCATAGAACATTTGAAATGTTTAGGTTAATTTTCAGGAAGCCTGTAATGAAAACTTAGAGTTGTGAAACTGACCTCAAAAATTACTGAGATTCCTTTCCTTATTTGTACTCTAAACTTTATAAATACACAGCTATAGATGCAGATGTAGATGATTTGGGACATTTGGCTGAAGAGGTGCCAATCTTAGCCAAAGTCACGAAAACGTATAAACACTCCTAATATCAATTTATGTAACATTTTATTAAATATAGCTGACAATTCTTTGCTTGTCTTCCTATTGAAAAATAGTGCAATTCCTCTCTGACTCTCAAGCAGCTCAGCTACTTGCTCCACCAACAAAATGCAGTGGATGGGAGGCTTACAGCTCTGCCTTTGTCTTTTGCAGCCTTTGCTCTTAAAGGCATGAGCTTGTCTATATAAGAAGTCCAGCCACACTGGGAACACCCTGCTGTGAAGAAGCCATGTGCACAGAGACAGCAGTGCTAACCAAACCCTAGCCTATTATAAAACAAACAAACAAGAAACATTTTGGACTTCCAAATCAGACCAGTTATGTACTGGCCCAGTTGATGCCCTGTGGACTTAAAGAATGACCCAGCTGACTTCTGCCTGAATTGTTAGCCAAGAAAAATCATATAATAAATTAAGATGGCTCTTGTTCTAAAACACGACGTTTGGGGTAACAACATCAATTAATTGAAACATCTGAATCAATCATGTGCTTTACTTGATATCGTGGCCACTTTCCAGAGAATGATTCCATGAAGCAAATGCTTTTGTCTATTCCCTCATGCAATAAACACATAGTCAGCACTAAAATGCTAGATAGTTTGCTAGAGACAGGGATGCAAAGTGAGCATGACATGATTCTTATATTCAAGAGGTTTTTCTCTCTGATGAGCAAACAGACAACTAAAATGAATGGTCTGGGGTTTAATCATATGAGAAAGCACCGTGCTGCACAACTCCAGAAATAATTCACATTGTTGCATGTGTGAATGATGCAGAGTTAAATGAACACAGCTGTTCAAAAGCCCAGAGGCTTGGGAGGCTGAGACAGGAGGATCGCTAGCCTCAATAATGGTGAAGCACTAAGCAACTCAGTGAGACCCTGTCACTAAATAAAATACAAAATAGGGCTGAGGATGTGGCTCAGTAGTTGAGTGACCCTGAGTTCAATCCCTGGTAGCCCCCTTCCCCCCAAAAAAAAGGCCACAGTGTGAACATCTCCCTGAAGTGCGTAGCACTTTTAGCCTAATGGTGAGAGGCATTAGGCTAAAAGTAGGTTCAGAGTGAGATAGAAGCACAAACAAGAGAGAAATAAGGATTATTTTTCTGAAAAAAATTTTAAAAATTTCATTATTAAGACACAGGGAATCAATGAGGCTAGTGAAATGTTATTATTACTGTTAATAAAGTTTAGGAATGTGCCATTGATCTTTATTGTATAACATAACAGGGTTTAAATAAATTCTTTAAATTCTTACTAACACATATTTTCCATTTGAGCACACATGGAAAACCATATCAAGGAATAAAAGTGAACCCAAGAATTTGTTTAAAGAAAAATCTTAAAAAAGTAAAGTCATACCTTCAGTGTATTTGTATTATAATTTCAAATGATCACTTAGCAAAATAGTATTGACCACAAGTAAAATAGTATATCACACTAAATTGTGAAGAAAACCACTAAAAATTAAAGAGATTGATTCAATCTGAATTTCAACAATTTGAATTGTGAACAGTTCAAATTCCATTCAGTTTGAATTCCAACAGATGAAAATTATAAGACTCAACTGACCCATATAAAAAGAACGAGAGGTAAAGTCACTTTCAGGCTTGGCAAATTAAGCAACCCCAATTACCCAAATTATTTTCATCTTTCAGCTCTGCAACTATCAATTTTGTCTTCAGCTAGATCTCTGCATAGTCAGAGGATGGTTGTCACAATCTCATACCTTGTACTCCATATCAATATTCAACTTTTAAAAAGATGCCATTTCTTCCCCTGAAATTATTTTCGCGAACAAGAACACCTTTCCCAGCGACCTGTCAGAAGGTCTGCCACATGCCTCAGTGGCTGGGATTGCACCTGCTGGAGCAGAGGCAGCATCAATAGCTATAGCAAATTCATTCCTGGTAATAAACATAGATCCACTAAGCAAATAGGAAGTTGTATTAATACCTGATATGTGAGGGCCTGTTTTTTTCCACTCAGTTCATATGTTCCTACTTCGTTTATTTATTTTTTTTTAGTAAATATTGGGGAAATGGAGAAAATAGCCAAAAGAGAAAGAAATGTCTTTTATATTCATTCAATACCTAAGAGTCTCAAAAATTGGAGAATCCATTCTCACAAGGCAAACCACAGATTTGTGCTGATGTCAGTTTCTTTGGTAGAACAGGTCTTTCTACTATTTTAGGACCTTTTTACAATTTGTTTGATAATGTGTTAGGTTTTAATCACGGTGACCAAAATACAGAAAAAGAACAGTTTGCAGAAGGCTAGACTTATTTTGGCTCATGGTTTCAGAGGATTAAATCCATGGTCAGCTGGCTCCAAGGCAGAAACTCATGGCAGAAAGGTATGACAGAGGAAAGCTTCTTAGCTCATGGCATCTGGAAAGGAGAGAAAGAGGGAGAAAGAGAGGAGGAGGGAGGAAAGGGTCAGGGACAAGATGAACACTTCCAGGGCATGCCCCCAGTGACATACTTCCTCCAACTAGGTCTCACAGCCCAGAAGTTCATTCAGCTGTCAGTGAATTAATCCAATTAATATATTAATCCACTGATGAAATCAGAGTTATTGTGATCCAATAATTGCCTAAAAGCCCCACTTCTGAACCTTGCTGAGTTGGGATCCATGCTGAAATGTTCCCCATAAGCTTTGTGGGGACATTCCAGTTCCAAAACATAACAAGTAATAAATGTGAAACAGGAAAATCTCCAATCCAGTATTGAGTTTTTCAATACAAAGCAACAAATGCAGAGCTCTAGAACTGGGTTTATAAGCTTATTCAAATGCCATAACATACCTATAAAGCAAAAATATTTGAAATTGGATTACAATATTATCATTTGTGTTATGTTCATTTCATTGTTACTTTAATTATAAATAGCTAAATGAAGCATATTTGTAAACTTAAAGTAGTCTCCTAGAGTACATACCAAGGAGATAAAACAACAACAATTCTTGTCTCTCCTATTATAAGTAAAACAACCTTCCCTTAACTCTTTTATCCTGTAAAGTGAGTTGTCCATAGTCATGTGGAGCATATGTAAAAACAGTTGTCTATCATATTCTACTGCTTACTTATATAGTCACCAGTGGTCTGAGTTGAAATGTATCTTCCTTTCAGTGGTGTTGTAACATTGTTGTCTTGCTCCAATATCCCCTCTCTTCATCTAAAAACACTAAGGGGCAGATTTTGCAAGAGGAAATGAATTCAGATTAATGGCTATTAATTATCTCCAAAGATGACACAGAAATCTTCATTCACTAAACCATTTGGTCATCCAATACTCAACATGGAAGAAATGAACCAACCCCTAGTTCAAAATTATTGAATAAGTGAAGTCACTTCTCAATGATCTACATCAATGAAACAGGAATGGTTCAAATAAGTGAATGATCTTTTCAATACAATCAGGTCAAAGACAATATGCATTAAAAATCTGCCAATTCTTCATCACAGTCCATTCTCAACTCAACACTAATCATTCCAACAGCTTATCATCTATGTGCTTATGATGCTCTAGGTTTACCCCCATCAACAGCTTGCATGTTTTCATCAACAACTTGCTTGTTTTCATCCTCCAGCTGCCAAAGAGAGAAATTTCACGACCTTCATTGGCTCATCTCTGTTATTCATTTTCTGTATTCAGTACATCTCCATGATCTGTGCTATGTCTCTGAAGCCAGTGGTTCCTGAATTTGTCTTTACATGAGAAACCAGAGGAAGAGAACTCTTAAGAGGTTTATTGCTGATATTCAAACCTGAAGATTCAACGGGTGTTGGATCTATATTTTGTTTAAAGCTTCCTATTTCTGATGCACAATGAGGTTTGAGAAATATCACCTTCAAGTATTTCTCTAATTTCTCTTATTGCCTCCATCCCTATTGGAATTACTTTACTTGAAATCTTTGTCTGCAATGCTATTCTAAGGGCTTCCTAAGCTTTTTTCTCCTATTACATCAATATACTTCTGTTTTGGTGGATCCTCTGTATTCATTGTGGTGTTCTCAAAACTTTTCATAGGATTGTGGTTACTTTTTCAGGGAGGCGGCATCTGGAGGGGCAGGGGAGTTCTGATGCTGGTCATGTTATGTTTCCCTCCCTATCTGGCTACATAGACCTGCTTTCTTCAGGAAAATTTACCAAGACTACAACCTTTAGATGTGTGCCTTTTTATATTTGTATATTTCAATTAAAAAAGTTAAAACAAAACTAACTAATGGCTCCTCTTCAAATACTTTCCCACTCCCCTTCCCTGCCTGAATTCTGGGATATTTTTGTCATGACTATCCTTTTACACATGCTGCTCCTTCTTCTTGTAATACCTTTTCTGACTTCTCCAACTAATAACTCAATTAGCAACAGTCTTTCCTTTAAACAGAGTTAGTTGCTTCCTATTCTATGCTCCCAAAACACCTTACTCATTAATCTGCTTTGTGGTTATTCTATTAAGTATAATGTTTTATTTCTAACTTACAGTCCTAGATTGTAGAGTTTTATTTATTTGTGTGGACCTATGTAGAAAATAGCAATTTTGGAGCACTGAAATTGTCAATTAAATGGTCTTAATAATGCTTTGTAAATAAAATAAAGGAGTGCATGAATGCAATTTGTGGGTTCATTGACAAGATAAGTGCTTTAGTCAGTTTGGGCTACTATAACAAAGTATCTTTGACTGATATATTAACTCTTTTTAAAAAAAATATTTTTAGTTGTAGATGGACACTATACCTTTATTTTGTTTATTTAGTGTTTTTATGTGGTGCTGGGGATTAAACCCAGTGCCTCATGCATGCTAGGCAAGTGTTCTACCACTGAGACACAGCTCCAGCCCCAATATATGAACTCTTGATTTCCATGATAAAATACCTGGCACAAAGCTACTTAAACAAGGAAAAAATTGTTTGGTCTTACAGTTTCAGAGATTTCGTCCATGGTCACTTGGTTCTTTTATTTCCTGGCCTGTGATGAGTCCAAAAGTCATGGTGGGGAGCACATAGTACAGCAGAGATGTTCACCTCATGGTGGCCAGGAAGCATAGAAAAAGCGAGAGAAAGATAAAGGGCCAAGACAAGATATACCCTTCAAGGACATGCCCCCATGTTTTATTTCTTCCAACTAGGCCTTACCTCCTAAAGTTTCCACCACATTCCAAAAAGCCATCAACTAGGGACCAAGTCTTGAACACATGAGCCTTTGGAGAACATTCCAGATCTAAACAGTAACAACTAAGTAGCATAAAAACAGCAGAAATTTGTTTATCACAGTTCCAGATCCCGAAAGTCCAAAATCAGGGTTTCAGCCTTGTCAGGTTCCTGTGTGGGCCCTCTTTTAGGTTGTAGACTGCTGACTTCTTGTTGCATCTTCACATGGTAGAAAGCGAGTAGAGCTCTCTGATGTCCCATGGCACTAAATCCCACATGTGAAGGTTCTACCCTCATAAACTAAGTGATCCTCAAAGACCCACCTTCTAATCCCATCACACTGGAAAGTGTGATTTCAACATATGAATTTCGGAGAAGCACAAATGTTCCGTCTATAGCAATAGGAAATCTTGCATCAGAAAATGAAGGGATGGAAATCAAATCCTATTGTTAGGGGTGAAGTTATGCCTCTTAGACTCAGGTATTTTAACTTGGATGAATCCAAGCACAAATAAATAATGAGGAATTGAATGTGAAGTCCTATGACTGCAATAATAATCTGAGCTAATAAAGAACGAAAAGATCTGCATTACAATTCAGACTCCAACATCATGAGCTTTTGATAAGTCACTTCACCACATAAACCAAGATAAAGGACTTACACCTTCCATATCTATTTAAAAAGTGAAGGCTACAATAGATCTCCAAGGCCCCCTGCTTAAGACACATTCCATTGTGTTGAACTAATCTACAAGAGAAAGAAGTCATTGTATTTCACAATTCATCATATGAGCTATCAGATAAGAAGCATAAATGTGGTTCTTTTGAATGCTGTTTCTTTCATTTTTACTCTATTACAGTATATTAGTCATGAGATTAAGAAATTGTATCAATATATGTGAAATAGAAAAAAGGGTTATGCAATGATAAAAATGTAATGTATGTTTTAGCAGCCAGCTTTCCTAAGGATTTTAAAAACTGCTTATTTGAGATACAATTCACATACAATCATATAAAATGATTCAATATTTTTAGTATATTCACAGAGTTGTACAACTGTAGCCGCCTGCAGCAACGATACTGCGGGAAAGAATTCGGAAGCAGACTGGAAAATGAATAGGCTCTTTATTCTTGTTTCTTCCAACTTCTCTCTCCGGCTCCAACAACCTCTCCAACTCCAACCACCCCCTCTAACCAACCTTCACCCAGTTAAATACTTTTTGCCTTAACAAGTATACACGTGTCAACAGCTCAAACTTACAGGTGCGTCACATAGTTTTCACGGGCATAGAAAGATTCTTAGATAAATGCATGAATATCAGGTGAAAATACTGAAACACCTCTTATGGCTCTCAGCTAGCCGCACCATCTTAGCTATCTCCTTATTAGGGCTCGTACATACAACCTCATTGCAATAAATTTCAGATATTTTTCATATTGCTTATCTTCAAAATCCTTTACCATTAGCTATCAACCCCAAATCCCCTGCCTCCTCCCACTACTTTATTTTTTTGTTTTTATAGATTTGCCAGTTCTGGATTTTATATAAATGGACTCACCCAATATATGGTCCTCTGTGCCTGCATTTTTTCACTAAACATAATGTGTTCAAGTTTCATCCATATCATAGCTTCATTACTCTTTATTGGGAAAATAATATTTAATTGTGTAGATAAACCACATTTGTCTACTTACCCATTTAATGACAGTATCAACTGACTGTTATAAATAATGCTCTATAAATATTTATGTAGAAGATTTTGTGTTGATAAATGTTTTCTTTTTTCTTGAGTATATACTAACAAAAACTCCCTTCTTGACCAAACTTGTATCAGGCTCATCTGAGCCTTCTTGGCCTGTCACGCTGCCCTTGGCTGCTGTCCAGTTTCAGCAAATAATCCTACTAAGTCAGGTTAGCAAGAATCTCCCCACTTTTTCATATCCATTTAAGTTTCTTCTCCCCCACCCTTGATATCTAAATCCTTGCCTACCTTTACTTTTTAAATCTTTTATTTTATTATTTTTCATTTGTTTTTTCTAGATACACATGGCAGTAGGGTGTATTTTGACATATTATACATACATAGAATAAGTATAACTTGTTCCAGTTAGGATCCCATTATTGTAGTTATATATGATGTGGAGTTACATTGGTCGTGTATTTGTATATAAAGATAGGAAAGATATGTCCAATTCATTCTATAGTCTTATCTATTCCCATCCCCGCTCCTTTCCCTTTATTCCCCTTTGTCCAGTCCAATGAACTTTTAACTTCCCCTCCCTTGTCATGGGTTAGCATCCACATATCAGAGAGAACATTATACCTTTGGTTTTTTGGGACTGGCTGGTTTATTTCACTTAGCATTATATTCTCCAGTTCTATCCACTTACTGGCAAATAACATAATTTCATTCTTCTTTATGACTGAGTAATATTCCATTGTGTGTATATATACCACGTTTTCTTTTATCCATTCATTTGTTGTAGGGCACCTAGGTTAGTTCCATAGCTTGGCTATTGTAAATTGAACTGCTACAAACATTAAAGTAACCATGCACTGCAGTATGCTGATTTTAAGTCCTTTTGGTATAAACTGAGGAGTGGGATAACTGGGTCAAATGGTCGTCCATTCCAAGTTTTCTAAGGAATCTCCATACTTCTTTCCAGAGTGGTTGCACCAATTTGCAATCCCATGAGCAATGTATGAATGTACCTTCCTCCCATATCCTCACTAACATTTATTGCTACTTGTATTCTTGATAATTGCCATTCTGACTGGGGTGAGATGGAATCTCAGTGTAATTTTGATTTGCATTTCTCTAATTACTAAAGATGTTGAACATTTTATCATATATTTTCTGACCATTTGTATTTCTTCTTCTGTGAAATGCCTATTCAGTTCCTTAGCCCATTTACTGATTGGGTTGTTGGTGGTGTGTGTGTGTGTGTGTGCATGTGTGTGTGTTAAGGTTTTTGAGTTCTTTGTAGAGCCTGGAGATTAATGCTGTATCTGGTGGTAAAGATTTTCTCCCATTCTGTAGGCTCTCTGTTCGTGTTCTTGAATGTTTCATTTGTGGCAAAGAAACTTTTCGGTTTGATACTGTCCCATCCATTGATTCTTGGTTTTACTTCTTGCATTTTAGGAGTCTTATTGAGGAAGTTGGTTCCTAAGCCAACATGGTGGAGAGTTGGGCCTACTTTTTCCTCTAGTAGGTGCGGGGTTTCTGGTCTAATGCCTAGGACCTTGATCCACTTTTGAGTTGAGTTTTGTGCAGGGTAAGAAATAGAGGTTCAATTTCATTCTACTACATATGGACTTCCAGTTTTCCCAGCACCACTTGTTGAAGAGGCTATCTTTTCTCCAATGTATATTTTTGGTGCCTGTGTCTGGTATGAGAAAACTGTATTTATGTGGGTTTATCTCTGTGTCTTCTATTCTGTAGACCTTGGCCTTCATGTCTGTTTTGGTGCCAATACCATGCTGTTTTTGTTACTATAGCTCTGTTGTATATAGTTTAAGGTCTGGTATTGTGATACCTCCTGCTTCACTTTTATTACTGAGGATTGCTTTGGCTATTCTGGGCCTCTTATTTTTTCAAATGAATTTAATGACGCTTTTAACCCTTATCTACCTTTAAACAAGAATCCAGGTAAGCCACTTTACAAGAATTCTCCTACTCCTAATGTCTTAATGAACTTGTTTAGTTCCTCTCAGGAATTTTTTTTTATATACTAACCCCTTCACTATGCTTATTGGCTATAAAATCCACCTGTCCTCACAGTAATCAGAGTTCAGCTGAGTTCTATACTGAAGTTTCCATGTCATAATAGTTCAAATAAAATCTGTCTTGGCATTTTTAACAAACATTTAATTAAAAAATAATACCTAATAGTGGAATTGCTCCATCTAAAGCCCTGTGTTTAACCTTTGAGAAAATATTATACTGTTTTACCAAATGGTTAAACCATTTTTAAAATTTCCACCAGCAAATATAAGCATTCCAGTTTCTCGACAATTCTGTTAATACTTGCTATTTACTCTATTTGTTTCAGCCATTATATTGGTTATAAAATGGTATCTCATTTGTAGTATTTATTTTATAATGGCTAATGATGTTTAAACACTATTTCTATACATTCATAGTGCTTATTGGCTAATTACATATCTTCTTTGGAGAAATGACAACTTTTAAATTGCATTATTTGTATTTTTATTATATAGCTGTAAGTGTTCTTTATATTCTGTTTAAAAACCCCTATAACATATATCAAGGAAATATTGGTCATGTAGAATAAGTTAGAAAGTGTTCTCTCCTTGTCCTAATTCATTTGAGCTGCTGTAACAAAATACCAGAGACTAGCTGGTTTATAAACAATAGAAAATTTGTTTCTGACACTTCTGGAATCTAGGAGGTATTAGAGGTACTAGCAGATTTGATGCCTGATCGGGACCCGTCTCCTGGTTAATACTTCACCCTTATGACCTAATCACCTACAAAGGCCACACCTTCTAAAACCATAACACTGGAGTTGAGATCTACCATAGAGCTTTTGTTAGGATTTAACATCTAAATTTCAGTTTTCAGCACTCCACTTATTTTTTGAAGTCTCAGTGTTACTTTTTTAAATGTTAAGAAAATTTACCAATAAAGCCATCTAGGCCAGGGCTTTTCTGTGTTGGAAATTTTTAAATTACTAATTCAATCTCTTTACCAAAAGATTATTCAGATTTCCACTGTATTCTTGAATCAATTTTAATAAATGGTACCTTTCTAGTTATATGTCGAGCTCATCTAAACCTTTTGACATATGTTTCTTTACATTATTCCCTTTAATCCTTTTAAAAAAATCTCTGTAAGGTCAGTATTGATGTCCTCTCTTTCATTCCTGATTTTAGTAATTTGAGTCTGATCTCTTTTTCTTAATCTTTCTAATTTTTTTATATTTAAAGAAAACTTTTTTCATTAATTTTATGTATTACAATTCTGTTATATATTTAATTACTTTTGGCTTTCATCTTTATTATTTCCCTCCTTCTGCTGATTCTAGGTTTAGTTTTTTGGTTTTGGGGGTGCTTTTCTTGGGGGGGGTTGTACCAGGGATTGAACTCAGGGGCACTCGACTGATGAGCCACATCTTCAGCCCTATTTTGTATTTTATTTAGAGACAGGGTCTCACTGAGCTGCTTAGCACCTTCCTTTTTGTTGCGGCTGGCTTTGAGCTCTCGATCCTCCTGCCTCAGCCTCCTGAGCCACTGGGATTACAGGTGTGTGACACCATGCCCAGCTCTAGGTTTAGTTTGATTTGCTTTTTCAGTGTATTAAAATGGAACTTTAGAGCCGGGCGCGGTGGCGCACACCTGTAATCCCAGCACTTTGGGAGGCTGAGGCAGGAAGATTGCGAGTTCAAAGACAGCCTCAGCAATGGCAAGGCACTTAGCAACTCAGTGAGACCCTGTCTCTAAATAAAATACAAAAAAGGGCTGGGGATGTGACCCAGTGGTCGAGTGCCCCTGAGTTCAATCCCCGGTACAAAAAAAAAAAAAAAAAAAAATGGAAGTTTAGATTATAGATTTGATATTTTCTTTTTTATACAGGAAGTTACATGTGTAAATTTTCCTCTCAGCTCTGCCATAGCTTCAGCCCATAAGTTGTGGTATGTTGTGTTTTTACTTTCACTGATTTACTTTATGCCTTCCCTTTAACTCATTGATTATTTAGGAGTATCATGTTTAATTTCAAAGTAATTGTGAATTTCCCAATTTTCCTCCTGCTATTGGTTTCTAATTTTATTCTGTTGTGGTTGGAGATATAATTTGTATCATTTCCATTCTTTTTCTTTTATATTATATATATATATATATATATATACATATACATATATATATATATATTAGTTGTCAATGGATCTTTTATTTATTTATTTACTTGTTTATTTATTTATGTCGTGCTGAGGATGGAACCCAGGGCCTCACACATGCCAGGCAGGCACTCTACCACTGAGCCACAACCCCAGACCCAAGCCACAACTTCAGTCCCTCCATTCTTTTAAATTGATTGAAATTTGTTTCATGACATAGTATAGGGTCTGTTATGCAGAAATTTCTGTGTATATTTGAGAAGAATGTATATTCTTCTGTTGTTGGATAGAATGTTTCAGAGATTTCTGTTGGGTTTAGTTGGTTTATACTCCTATTCGTTTCTCTCTATCCTTATTGATCATCTGCCTCATTATTCTGTACAATATTTGAAAGTGAGATGTTGA
Organism: Tamias sibiricus; assembly: GCA_025594165.1. Classification (NCBI taxonomy): domain Eukaryota; kingdom Metazoa; phylum Chordata; class Mammalia; order Rodentia; family Sciuridae; genus Tamias; species Tamias sibiricus. Next base: position 100,000,813 of record CM046661.1, on the reverse strand, counting down.
AATCTTGAATTGTTTTTATTCTATATTCTGTTTCTCTCTTTAGTTCTATCAAGTTTTGTTCCATGAATTTTGAAACACTGTTATGTGTACATGTATTTTATTGTTATATAATATGTATCTGATCACTTGAAATTTTTATTATTATGAAATATCCTTTTTACGTGTGTGTTTGATGCTGATGATTGAATCCAGCAGCACTCTACCACTGAGCTGCATCCCCAGTCCTTTCTTTTTTTTTTTTTTTTTTTTTTTTGTACTGGGGATTGAACTCAGGGGCACTCTACCACTGGGCCACATCCCTAGCCCTTTTTTGTATTTTTATTAGAGACAGGGTCTCACTGAGTTGTTAAGTGCCTCACCGTTGCTGAGGCTGGCTTTGAACTCGCGATCCTCCTGCCTCAGCCTCCCAAGTGTTGGGATTACAGGCGTGCGCCACCGCGCCCGGCTCCCAGTCCTTTCTTAATTTTTATTTTGAGACAGGGTCTCCCTAAGTTGCCCATGCTGGACTTGAACTTTTGATTCTCCTTCCTCAGCTTCCAAATAGCTGGGATTTTAAGAGTGTACTATCAAGTACACTAGTAATATTTCTTTCATATAAGTATATTTGTTCAGGAATAGTGTAGTCAGTCCCACCCTCTTTTGATTTCTACCTGTATGACACATCTTCTTGCAATCTTTTACTTTCAACCATTTTTTTACCTTTGAATCCAAAATCTGCAATGCCTTAAATAAACTGTAGCTGGGTCTTTTGTGTGGGGTTTCATTATATAAATAGTGAAGTAAGTACTCACTTATTGGAATTGTTATTGCAATGCTGAAATTTCTTAAACTAGCTTCTTCTTACTGTAGGTTACTCGTCAAGAACTAAGCTATCATTTTCAATGACATCCCCAAAACACCATAAAACAAGTGGAAATGAGTCTTAGTATGCTGAGTAAATTTAAATCTAACAATGTGGGAAAAGTGAGAGAAAATACAAGAGAGACATAAAATACAGGCATTTAGATTATTGGTGTAGGTCTTAACTTGTGTGTATAGTTCATATTATTGAAGTAAGATTTTTTTTAAAAAAAATCTGACTCTTACCTTATTGCAGGAAAAACAATATTCATAAGTTTTATATATACCATAAGCAATGCTATTATGTCTCACAGCTCTATTTTTAAAAAAAAGACACTAAAAACTAAAGTTAAAAAAGTTATGGTAAAGTGGTCAATGGCTTATAAAAGATTCACAAGGATATGCCAATATAAATTTGTGACGTCACATTAACATGAAATGTAGACAAATGTACAGACATAAAGACATGTATAAAAAGAAAAAAAAATACAATTGTGTGCACACTAAAGAGAGATCTCCTCATCCCGGCCGGGAGGAATGTGTTGGACTTTTGGGCCACTTTGTCTTCTTGAACATCTTGAGATCATTTTGATGTGGTACGCTTTATTAATCTAGATGGTATCGTGTTTTGCACTGGATCTGGTTACCTGTCCAGTAAACCATTCCAAAGCACCATATTTTAAACAGGGCAAAACTTTAGGACTTTTCCAATTCTTTTTGTTTTAATAACTCAGCTCTTTCAATAATGCCCTCCTGAGGATTGTAATATAGGAGCAAAACTGTTTGAAAGATGAGGACGTATATGCGGGGCCATTATCTGTTTTTAAGCATTTTGGGGATCTTGTAAACAATGAGATGTGACATCTTTAACTTTTTCTCCAGAATGTAAGGAAGCAAAAATCATGCCTGAACATGTATCTATGGTTACATGAATAAATCGCAATTTTCCAAAGCTTGGCTCATGAGTAACATCCATCTGCCACAAATGATTGGGCATTAATCCTCTCATACAAGATTTACAATCTTTTACAATTGTTCTGGCTTTTGTGATTTTAAACCTACGTTGCAAGGTGGTGCTGTTGACGTGAAACTGGGAATGAAATAAAATAGCTTGTTGTAGTGCTGAAAGTATAAATATTGTTTTTGTAAGTTCATCAGCCTTTTGATTACCTTCATGGAGGGGGCCAGGCAAATTAGTATGTGCTCTAATATGGCCTACGAATAGAGGTTCTTTTCTTGCCCACAAAAGTTTTTGTATTTGATAAAACAATTTAAAAGCTGGAGTATGAGGTGCTATTGGTCCTGCTAACTCTAATTTTGGGACGGCTTTACAATATAGTGGCTATCTGAAAAAAATGTTTATGGGCTGGTCTCTAAAATTTTCCAGAGCTCTTACCACAGCTTCCAATTCCACTAGTTGAGCTGATTTGTGTGCAGTTATGTAAGTCATATTTTCTTTTGTAGTGACTATTGCAGCAGTACCATTTGAGGACCCATCTGTAAATACATTAAATGCCTTAGGAATAGGTTGATTTTTTATTACCTGTGGAAATATAATAGGAAATATAGGAGACTTAGGAAGGTGATTATCAAAATTTGCAGAGGTAGAGCATCTAGCTATAGCCCAGTCATTATCGTTGAAGCATAAATATTCAATCTGTGACGATGAATAGGGAGTAGTAGCAGGGTGAATGCCAAATATTTTAGTAGAAGTTTTAAGTCCTTGAAGAATAAGTTTAGCCACCATGGAGGTATAAGATTCAATTATACTTTTAGGAGAGACGGGCAAATGTATCCATAATAAAGGCCCTTGTTGCCAAAATACTCCTGTGGGTGTATATTGTGAAGAAATAATAATCAACATCAGCGGTTGAGTTAAATCAAATCTGTCACAATGAGCTCCTTCAATGGCTTTTTCTACTAACTTTAAAGCTTTCCTAGCATCTGGAGTCAGTGTTCGCGGTGAGGATGGATCAGGGTCCCCTCGAAGGATATCAAATAAAGGTTTTAATTGGCCAGTAGTGAGGTTTAGTGTAGGGCGAAGCCAATTAATGTCACCCAGCAGTTTTTTGGAAATCATTGAGGGTGGTTAAATGTTCTTTATTTATTAAAATTTTTTGGGGTCTAACAAAAGTATCCATGATTTTAAATCCTAAATATAATATGGGAGATCTAGTTTGAACTTTTTCTTCTGCTATATATAATCCGTATTTTTTTAAAATTTTCTACCATGTCACTGAATATATTAAATAAGATTTTTTGATTAGGGTGGGCCAGTAAAATATCATCCATGTAATGTAGACACATGAGATTTGGATAGTTATTTTTAATGGGTTGGATAGCCTTGTCCACATATATTTGGCATATGGTGGGGCTATTAGCCATTCCCTGTGGTAAAACCTTCCATTGATATCTCTGATCAGGGCCATTATTGTTCATAGAAGGAACTGAAAAAGCAAACCTGGGGGCATCCAGAGGATGTAGGGGAATAGAAAAGAAGCAATCCTTTATATCAAGACTAATAACATGGAAACTTTTTGGAATAGCTACAGGATTCGGAAGTCCAGGTTGAGTAGGGCCCATGACTTGCATGGTTTTATTAATTTGTCTAAGATCATGTAATAATCGCCATTTTCTGATTTTTTCTTGATCACAAATATGGGGGAATTCCAGGGGAGAGGTGGAAGGTTCTATATGTCCTGCTTCTAATTGTTCCTGAACTAGTAGGTGGGCCGCTTGTAATTTCTCTTTAGATAGGGGCCACGAGGGACCCACACTGGCTTATCAGAAAGCCATGGTATTTTTAAAATTATTTTCTCAGTGGCCCCGAAGAAAAATGTCTTTTTCCTATATGATAATGATTTCTTTTAGGGTTACGCTTACCCTGTACTTTTTGATAATGATTTCTTTCAGGGTTAAGACTACCCTGTATATTTTCACATTTAACACCTGCAGGTTTGGTTGCAAGGTGTACTCCCATTTGTTGTAAAATATCTCTTCCCCATAAAGTAACTGGTAGGTTAGGTAAAACATAAGGCTGAAACGTTCCTTTATGTCCTTCATCATCCTCCCATTTTAAAATTACTGCACTTTTTTCTGGGAGGTTATTATATCCCAAGCCTCTTAAACTGGTTGAAGCTTTTTGCAGAGGCCAGTGTTTGGGCCATTGTCGTAAATTAATGATGGAGGAATCAGCTCCAGTATCTATATGTCCCTCCATTTCTATTCCTTGGATTCTTATTTTACACATAGGCCTCCTAGTACAGTCTCGAACCCAGCAAGCCATGGGACTCGAATCAGTGGAACAAAATCTTGTATTGTTCCCTTTTTGAGGCATACTCATTTTAAATGAATTATGTAAATTTGGAAGGAGAAGCAGCTGAGCAATTTTATCTCCTTGATTAACAGAACTTATACTTTGGGGTGAGCTAAGCATTATTTTTATTTCCCCTTTGTAGTCTGAGTTTATTACACCTGGGGTCACTTGCAAACCTAATAAGCTTTGAGGACTTCGCCCGATAATAAGTCCTACAGTCCCTGAGGGAAGAGGTCCCCTGACTCCTGTGGGAATCAGTTGAACCCCCATTTCAGGTGTTAACACTATTCGGGCGGTGGAACAGAGGTCTAATCCTGCATTTCTTCCTGTTCCTCTGGTGAGGGAGTGGATGGGTAATAGGGGTTGTGTCGGGGAAGCATCTGAATGGATGCTTGAGGATACTCCTCTTCCAATGTCCCCCCCCCCCCCCCCCCCCCCCCCCCCCCCCTCGTACATTTGTGGGCCCGGGGCATTGGGCCCCGTGCCCCGTTTTTTGAATTCCTGAACAAAGGATTTCCATGGATGTCAAATTTTGAATGGCATTTATTGGCCCAATGATTTCCCTTTTTACACCTGGGGCAGCAACCTGGAGCACGGTATGAATTTGGTCTTATTTCTCTTTTGGGATTTTGCCTAGAATAGCCTGATTGACTATGATAATTTTTCCTGGAATATCCTGATTGATTATAGTGTCTAGGTTGAGTCCTTGTGAAATTCTGAGGGGCAGCATCTCTAACAGCTGCTGCAATCATATTCCCTGTGACAAAGGCATCATTTATATCTTTACATAGTTTGTATATATATGGAAAGATCCTTTTTATTTCTCCATGGCCTGATGGCTTCCTGGCAATATTTATTAGCGTTTTCATATGCTAATTGAACAACTAATGGCATAACTTGATCAACGTCTCCAAAAACTCTACCTGCAGTTCTCAAAAGTCGATCAGCAAATTCAGCATATGGTTCATTAGGTCCTTGAATTACTTTGGACAAGCTACCTTGTAGATCCCCAGGTCCTTGTACAGTTTTCCATGCCTTTAAGGCAGCTGCGTTTATCTGAGCATATACTCCTGGGGTATAATATTTTTGAACCTGTACGTCTGCGAATGGCCCTTCTCCTGTGAGCATTTCTATATTATGGTCTCCAAACCCTGCATCTGCATTTATTTTAGCTGTTTCTATACAAAGTTCTTGAAATTGTGATCGCCAAACCAAGTATTGTCCCCCACTTAATGTTGCTTTACATAGACGTTTCCAGTCTGAGGGGGTTAAGCTAAAGGTGTTAAGGGACTCCAGTATACTCAACGTGAAAGGAGCTTGGGGTCCATATGTCATTACTGCCTCTTTGAGAATTTTTATTGTTTTGAAATCTACTGACTGGTGGCCCCTCTCTCCATTTTCATATTCAAATACTGGCAGTTCCCAACGTATCTGTGAGTTACCCTCAAGAGCACATAAGCGCTCAGAAAGACTTTTTATTTCTATTTCTAGGGTATGCAAACGCCTAGTGATACCCTTCATATTTTCTGTAATAGATTCCACCCATGGGGGAGTGGAGGACATAGGTTCCTCCACTTGATGGTCCCTTATCTTGGTCTTCCTTAATTTCCTTTTGTTCATTTTTTCAGAATCACTTTTACTTAATTCCTCCTCACTACTACTACTCTCATTGGTCCTAACTGACTCAGTAACATCCTGAGTCCCGGATTCAATTGAGAGCATGTATCCTTGAACTATCTCTAATAAATCTTGAATAGCTTTAGCAGCTCGGATCTTTGTCATTTTTGAGCCCGCACTGATACTATCCTTACTGGCCCTAACTGACTCAGCCGAGGCCAAGCTTTCATGATCACTTTCACTTTTTTCCAAATTCTCCTCACTAATAACTGACTCAGCTATATCAAAGAATCCATCAAGAGCCTTGTACACTTGGGTCTTAGTTATTTTCGAACCCATTTTAACCGCTCTGACTAGAGACTCCTGCGAGGTTCCTCAGTTCTTACCTGCCGTGTCGATTCCCCGTCCGGGCCACCACCTGTAGTCGCCTGAAGCGATGGCCGCTTGGAGCAAAGAAGCCGCGGGAAGAAGTTTTGAGACGAACTGGAAACAAACAGCTCTTTATTCTGGCAACTTTTCTCCCTGGCTCTAACTACACCCCGACACGCCGTCCACGCTCCTCTAACCTCCAAAATGGCGCAGACCTCCTCCGCAATCTCGCTCAAGTCCCTCGAGATCTCCGGCCAAGTCTCGCAAGATCCCGGGCCAAGTACGGAAGGCGCCAATGCCCAAACATGTCCAAAGCCAAAGCCCGTAGTCCACCGCAATTTAAGCCATCTCCCCAAACAGGGCTCCTGCAAAAAACAAAGTTATGGTAAGTGGTCAATGGCTTATAAAAGATTCACAAGGATATGCCAATATAAATACTCGTGTTGGACTTGGGCCACTTGGAACAAGAGTTAACGCTGGTATCTTGCATGTTATGTGACAAAACACCATATTTCAAACTGAATTCCTCAGTCTCCTTAATATAGGAGCAGTACCTTCTTTTGTGGTTACTTTGGGTCATATTTTTTATTGAAATGCTTTTTCTTTTATTCAACAAAATAATTATGGGAGGGCTGGGGTTGTGGCTCAGTGGTAGAGCGCTCGCCTAGCACGTGCACGGCCCAGGTTCGATCCTCAGCACCACGTAAACATAAAATGTGTTGCATTGTGTACAACTAAAGCAAATAAATAAATATTTAAAAAAATAATTATGGGATGTCAATACATGCTATCTGATAATACATTCTTTAAAGTTGATTTGATATTTCCTAAATCTAAAAGGAAAAGAAGAATAAAAATAAAATATGAAAACAGGAAGAGTCCCTAAGACTTCTCTTGCATCTTAAAGGAGAGACAGGGCAAAATCATTGCAGGTCAAGGTGTGTGAGTGGCAGGACTGAAGCCACATGGTCCAAGGAGGCCATCCCCTAAAGGGAGGACACAAGTGTTCACTGTATAAAATGACTGCTTCTTCTAGAAGGCCTTCACCTTTAACCTCTGAGAGTGTGACAAAATTCCTTTAAAAAGAGTAATCAATTTTAATATGTTATTTTCAAAAGCTATCCATAATGTTTTACAATTGTTTACATAATGTTTTTCAATTGTTTTGCAATTGAATTTCTCTGGAACTTTTAGAGAATGGGATTACTGCTTGAGTTGCATCAGATGATAATGATGGGGAAAGAAAGATCCAGAGTCCCAAAGGGTTGTCAGAAGGGGCATTTGTAGGAAGAGAAGGTAAAGGAAGAAAGCAAGCAAGAGAGTGCTGGCCACAGATCTGGCTTATTTTCTAGTTATATCTGTACTTTCAGAGGAGGTAGATAAATAGGAGAAGGAATACTAAATGTTTCCACAGGGCAGGGGCCTGTCCAATGTTGCACCATCTTGGGCTTCCATGCTACATTCTCAAACCTGAATACTGGGGCAAAGGAAAAGATGATGTTCTTGCAAAGGCTAAAAGGATGCACAAGCCCTCCACACCCCCATAAGATTTGTGGAGAGTGTGTACCTCTTACTGGGGGTCTGAAACTTGGGGCTGTGTTTCTTTGTAGAGGAATGTAAAAAAATGTTCGAATACAACAAGGATAAAATGAAAAAAAAATGACTTCTGGGCAGACAGAAAAGCTTATATACAGGCAAATAAATCATTCTTTAGCTAACATACTGGGAAAATCACTAAAGAGAAAGAAAATTTTGAACTGGCAGGTTAAAAAAATAGATTTTTATTTTTATTTACAACCCAAACACTTTTAGTGGAAGAATTGTTCAGAATGGGATATATATTGTGCCTCATGCAAAAAGATTGGGGTGTTTTTTATCTTTATAAGCAAAAATAAAACATAGAAATGATAAATAGCCAAGGTGTAAATACAATTGTCCTCGTGTTTTTTTCTCCAAATGCAAATTTTACTTGGCTATCATTATTTTCCAGTCTTGATGAGGTATTCTCCATTTATTCTTTGATTCATTTCTGTTTGGAATGCACATTGTGTATGTTGCTATAATCACCAAGCCCAGTAGCAAATTGTATATTATAAGCTTCCACTTTATTGTCCCAGGCAAGAAGTTGTGACAACCTGAATGCTGCTATTCAGCCTCCATGGAAGGAAAACATGCCAAGGACAAGTAAAACCACAAAGAGTGCAGAAACCTTCCAAAACCTACAGGAGGAAGAACAAAGTTCCCTCTCTCAATGCAATTTAAAACAGCTTTAATCGAGAGGGATTTTCAAAAAATTTTGGAGTGGTTTATTGAGATTTTTCCCCCCTTAACAATCCCAAATCAGAAAGGTCTTGATCTATTAAAGCAATACAAAGCACAGTACCAGTAAAACAACCTTTTGATCAAATATATCCTAAGACTATCTAGTAATCAAAATTCACGTATCATAAAAAAGGGGTGGAAAGTCTACCTGTAATCTTTTTGCATTAATCTACATAGACTCTTTACTGTTTATTTGGGTTTCTAGCACAGGGTTTTCCTGGTCTGTGGATTTTAGAGATTTAAAGCCAAAAGACTGAAATTCAAACCCTGCCTGTGTACATAATAATTAAACATGGATGAGTTATTTCACATCTTTGAAACTCAGTTTCCCATCTCTAAAGTGGCAATAATAAAATCCATTTGGTAAGGTCAGCACATGGATGACAGAACATAAATACCTAGTTGTAGCACAGGGTTGGACACCTAGATCCCACTCTATCAAGTTCAGGGTGATACTTTTTGCTAACCAATTAGTGTTACCTAAATAAGTTTTGGTAAGACTTGAGACCACAGATGACATCATCATTTTTCGTATTTTCAAAACAGTCAGTTTTACATGATTAAGAACTGTGACATCATCTAAAAAGTAAATTTCTGTGTATAAGTGTGTGTGTGTGTGTGTGTGTGTGTGTGTGTGTGTGTGCGCGCGTGTTATAGAATTAAAAGATCTGCAAGTGGACAATTATACCAGGCAATAATTACTGAGCATTTTCTTGGTGGTAAGCCTGAGTCCTGTTTGGGTGCTAGGAAGATGGTTAGAAAGGTTGACCTCTAGATAATATGGTGACTGATATTTGGATGAGATTATGAGACCGTGCTGTTGCCTCTCCCTTTGCTCTAATCCTCCAGGGCTCTTATCCCACCCTTTACTCCAGTACCTCCAAGCTTGTTCCCAGGCATTGATATACTATCTCTTTAGTGAGATCTTTGCTCAAGCTGTCTCTAGTTTTGGTTACCTCCTGATTGTCCTTGAAGATTTGAACCAAGTGTCATGATCTTCTCAATTTATCTTCCCTTCCCCTCCTTTTCCATCCAGGCCCCCCACTAAAATGGTTGGGTACCACTCCTTGGCATTTGCCCAATACCCTTGCACAGTACTATAAGCAGTACCATGACAACAACCAGTCTTTAAATTTGATTTATTCATCCCTGAACTTCTTCACATAATAGTCTAACACCTCACAGAAACACAAAAATAATTCATGTGATAAATGAAAGGATTAATGACCTCATCTTAGAAAATGATTCAATAGTGGTGTTAGAGCCAAACACAAAATCCCTGACTTTGGATTAAAATCTGCACTTACCACATCAGCCAGCTTTGTCATTCCCTGGAGAATTCCGTGCCCTGATAAGGTAGCATCTTGTTTTTCAAAAGAGAAGATTTAGGAATAAAATGTATGATTCCATCATAAGTCAAAAATTTGGCTTGAAATAAATTTCACATCTCTAATTACCCCCACTTCAGTTTCTGTGTCTCTATTCTACACTGTCTCCCAGAAAAAGATTCTAGCAAAACTCCTTTGGCATCATTATTCAGTAGCAGGAAATTGTGATGTGATACCTCAAAATAAACAGATCTAAGCACACCAGGTTTAAATTGAGTCTGGATGGGTTTAACAGAAAAACCAAGTTTTTCCAGACTCATGTGTATGTGTGTGTAAGTGTTTGTATGAGTGTGTGTGTGTGTGTGTCCTTCCATGCAGGCTACCTCAGTCTAGGAATATATATGCCTATGCCCAGAAATTTGACAGGATTGTTTACAAATTCATAGAATTTTATTGATTACATGACAGAAAATATTTGGAGTTGGTCTTACATTGTCATTTGCATTAGTGAGGCTGAGAGTTTTTGTTTGATCTCCATTCAAGCTTTTTAGAAGCTTGGAAACTGCAGACTGAAGCAATTCAAATTTATGCAAAGTTTGACAGTGAGTTAATTACCAGAACTATGCAAAATTAAATTTCCAGAAAACAATTCTGGCATTTTGAATACTTGTGTGTTATGAATGTACTTACACACAAGCATATGCAAGCTATCTGTCAGCTAGCTGGCTCATTTTGAAGACATGTCCACTTAAGAGAAAATATTATATTTCAAAGAGACTTATGAAGCATAGAGAAAAGACTGCAAGTACTTTGCCTTTTACCCTTGAAATGCATGCAGAACCCCAAACCAGAGTTGAGCTCATAATAACTGAACTCCCAGGCACCATACTTGTTAAAATAGATACAGACACTAATCCAAACAGGCAGGGTGGTCTCTTCTCAAATATTCACATTCCACACACTGTCACTGACATGCCTCATCAGAGCAAGCCTTAACACAGAAACAGAAGAGACAACCATCTCTGCAGAGTGATTTCAAACACAGTCAGGTGGCCTAGCTCCTGAAATACATGTCCTTGTACCCACTGAAATTTCTGAATTTGAGATTCACTATCTGTCCATATTTTGAGCACTGTCAAAATGGGAAATTTATAAAATATAGACAAAGATAATTATATACATGTATATAATTCATAACCACTTCAAAATTATTTTTCTCTTAATAAATCAGCTTATCAGATTTTTTTTTTCTGTAACAGATTATGGTAAGAGGGGAAAAGCTGAGGGTACAAGTTCCTAGGTCCCCAAAAGGAAAGGCAGCACCTCTATAAGGAAGACAGTGGATACAAAGGAGAGAGCCAGAACATCAAAAGCAAATTTCTGACTTTGATATTTTCCTGGTATAGAGCTTGAGCCCTACGGTTTATAAGAATAAAAGATATCAAAAGCTGGGATGAGGGTGGAGGAGGCGATGTTTTTCTTGCTCTTCACTCTGTGTCTTCAGTGACTCATATTTTTCCCATCTGAAAGTTTACTTATTTGTTTTCAAATTCTCAATATGGTCCAAAGAATGATCCAGGAATCATTTGGTTGCAAGAAACATACACCCACTTTAACTATGTAAATTAGTAAGTTCACTGAAAAGAAATTAGGGAATCGCAAAGAAGTGCTGGCAGTCTACCTGGGTTTCAGTTGATCTGAAAGTTAAGAGGCAGCCACTCTGCCTCTGTCTCTGAACCACATCCCACTTCTGCTCTTTCTCTTGCCTTGTTTATAACCTGTTTTCTTAGAAGGGATCTTGAGGTCTGTCTTTCATTCATCTCAGCACCAACTCAAAGTCTAGCACTAGGACACTGTCCAGTTCAATATCCACAACAAACTCACTCAATATCCCAACATCTGATTGCTGGGAGAGAGAGGGGGTAGGGAGAATCCAGCTTGAAAGAGATTTCTATCGCACATCCTAGAACTGGTCAGTAGAGGACAATTGGGGGGTGGTGTATATCTGTATACGAAGGTTAACTTTTTCAGCAGGTACTTAGTAGGAGATAATGTATCTCAGAGCGATGTGTGGGGATGGAGACACTGACCAACCCTTTCTGGAAAGTTGCTATTACAGAGCTGAATCCACTTTTAAAAAGGGAAAGATTCATAAGCCCATGTAAATAAGCCCCATCCACAGTGTTCCTTATTCCTCGGGCAGCTTGACTTAAGTTCTAAGTCTTCCAAATAAAATGTTAACGACTCTACTAGTAACTGCAGAGTGGTTAGTGCCAAAGGTAGTCCTAAAACATATAGAACAAACAGAAGTTTTATAGCCAGTACATATAAAATTTCATTTCCTTGACATATATCATTGGAATCAAGTGGTGCTTTGCCAATAACTGAAGAAATAAAGAGTGGGAAAAAGAAATCAGTTCTGAAAATCAGGACCTTTGGAATTTATATATTTTTGAAGGAGAACATTTGGAATACCCAAGGCAGAGATGGAATAGGAGATAGAAAAAAAAATGTGTAGAAGCACCTGGGCTCACAAGATCTTCTCTTATATGGTGGGATTTTTCTCCAGAGTCTTTCCAACACCAAGAAATGTTGTCTATATATTATTTCTTCTGCTCCCTTCCATATTACATAATTCCCAGCCCCTTTCACCTAAACTTGGGCTATACTAATATGTCTTATGCCAACTTCCTTTTTAATAGGGCTTTTCCCCCCAATCCTGTGAACTTTGATCATTTCTTATCTTGCATGATAGTTTTTTAAATTCAAATCATCTAACTTACAAATAAATTTCAAAAGCCATTTCTATGTTGTGAACTGCCGCTACATTTAGAAGAAACTTGAAAAGATTTCCGCTCAGCCAACTCACAGATGAACAAAGTTTGCCCATCTCTCTGCTCATGGCTAGTAGATTATTTCTGTTCTGAACTTAAGTATGTGTGTAGCAAGTCGGGGTTTTTATTCCCAAACTGCTTTGCATTTGTTTTTGTGATTATGTGATTAAATTAATTGCAATGAAGACTGATGATATGTGAGTGAAAAAAAAAACTGTTAGTTCTTTGGTAAGCTAACTTGAATGCTTTGGAAAGGCTAAATAAATGTGAGTTACTAAAACTTTTAGTGCACTTAAATTATTCATACCTGTCATTTATTCAAGATTCAATAGATAAAGATGACTACTTCTGATATCTTCTTTCAATCCATTACATGGAACTCTAGAGTTATCATAATTCCTTTTGAGAAGTACAACCACTTATGGAATGAATTATTACTTTTTAATGTAAAACAAAGTTTATAAGTCAAACTTTCAAGGCATATCCAATGTTTAACTTTTGCATTATAGCCTTAAAACAAACAAAATTTGACAGTTGTTAAATATTTTTGCACATCATATTTAACATAAATATTATTCTGTATATAAACAAATGAAATTTGATAAACTTAAAAAAGATTTGATAAATATTTATTGAATACTTTTTATGTGCCGCCCTTTATTCCAGACATTGAGGATACAAAGATGAACAAAGTAATGTATCTTCTCTCAAATGGCTTATAGTTCCAAATGCTCTTTTACAGTCCACTCAACAGTTACGTGTCTCCCCAGAATGGGACATATAATCTTGGGTGCTAGGAGAAAGTTACATCTGAGTAGACACCTGAAGAAGACAAAAATTTATAGTAGCTGGGCATTGGTGTCATATGCCTGTAATCCCAGCAACTCAGGAGGCTGAGGCAGAAGGATTGCAAGTTTGATACCAGCCTCAGCAATTTAGCAGGGCACTATACATCTTATTGAGGCACTGCCACAAAATAAAAAACAAAAAGGCTGGGGATGTTGCTCAGTGGTGAAGCACACTTAGATTATATCCCCAGTACTGGGGGGAAAAAAAAAAAGAGTTAAAGGAAAGTTATTCAGAGGTTGGGGAAGAGAAGGAGGAGGGAATTTCAGTTAGAAGGAATAGTATAGACAGATTGCCAGAAGAGTGAGTCTAAAATATCCTGGGAATTAAAATGAACCTAAAGAAAGATAAGTGATATGGTTTTAGAAATGGCTCATATTTTGTATTAGGAGTTTGGGATTTTATCTTGAGAAAAAGAGAGAATTGTTGAAAGATTGTCAGAGAAAAAGTAAATCAATTAGAATAACAATTTTGAGAGATCATCCTAACAATATAATGGAAAGAATGAGCTGGGACTGAGTAAGACCAGTTAGAAATTAGTTGTAAGAAATCTGGTAGAAAATCAATAGTAACCTATACTAGCAAAACATGAATTATTAAAACTGACTCAAAAGAGAAATCTTAATGGACATATAGAAAGACAAAATTGATGCAATTGCTGTAAAATTGTGCCACCAAAAAAAAAAAAAAATCACAAATTTAAATAGTTTCATAGAAATGTTTCTTAAAAACTTCCTGTGATGTGAAGATGTTCCCAAACAATTATTTAAGGTGGAAAAATTCTAGATAATATTATGAAGTTAACATAACATTAGTAATGTATCTGACAATTACACTAAATTAAAAAAATGGAAAAATCATTTTTAAAACCAAAAAAACTGCAAAAATCATTTTTAAAACCTACTTATTAATGTATTCATAAAGTTTGTAATATGTCAATTAAATGAAAAATTATGTAAAATTTTAACTAAGTAAGATTTATTCTTTGAATGAAAGAATAATTTGAATTAAGAAATCTATTTACATAATTTGTCACAAACAAAGATAAAAGAAGAAAAACTCTGTGATCATCTTAGGTTCTATGTCTCTTGGGATTATTAATATGATTTTAAATTGTTCTCAATAGTAAAATCTCTTCTTAGTTAACTAAGCATAAAAACAATTTACTTTCCTTAACATAAGAACACTGACAGTACACTACCACCTAAACTCACAGTTAACACTTATTCATCAGTTGGTACGTTTTCTATATGCCTTTCTTTTTTTTTTTTAAATTTTTTATTATTTATTTACTTATTCATCATGCACAAGTATAGTATCTTTTTACATACAACTGCTTGTATACAAAGTATATAAGTACCATTCAGATCTTCAATCATGCATTTAGGATAATGATATCCATCTCATTCAACCACCAATTTTTTTCCAACCCCCCCTTACTCCCTCCCTCCCCTCCCTTTCCATTGACCATTCTAGTGTTCCTCTGATCCTATGTACCCCCTTCCAACAACACTGTGAACGAGCCTCCTTATATCAGAGAAAACATTCGGTACTTGGATTTTTGAGATTGACTAATTTCACTTAGCATTATATTCTCCAACTTCATCCATTTACCTGCAAATGCCATTATTTTATTCTCTCTTATTGCTGAGTAAAATTCCATTTTGTATATATACCATATTTTCTTTATCCATTCATCTACTGAGGGGCATCTAGGTTGGTTCCATAACCTAGCTATTGTGAATTGTGCTGCTATAAACATTGAAGTGGCTGTGTCACTGTAATATGCTGTTTTTAAGTCTTTTGGGAATAGACCCAGGAGTGGGATGGCTGGGTCATAGGGTGGTTCCATTCCCATTTTCCCAAGAAATCTCCATACTGCTTTCCATAGCGGTTGCACCATTTTGCAGTCCCACCAGCAATGTATGAGTGTGCCTTTTTCCCCACATCCTCTCCAACATTTATTGTTGTTTGTGTTCTTGATAGCTGCCATTCTGACTGGAGTGAAATGAAATCTTAGAGTAGTTTTGATTTGCATTTCTCTAATTGCCAGTGATGTTGAGCATTTTTTCATGTATTTGTTGATTAAATAAGAGACCCAGAATAGCCAAAGCAATCCTGAGCAAGAAAAGTGAAGCAGGGGGCATCACCATACCGGACTTTAAATTATACTATAGAGCAATAGTAACAAAAACAGCATGGTATTGGCACCAAAACAGACTGGTGGACCAATGGTACAGAATTGAGAACACAGAGACTAATACATATAATTTCAGCTATCTTATATTAGACAAAGGTGCCAAAAATGTACAGTGGAGAAAGGATAGCCTCTTCAACAAATGGTGCTGGGAAAACTGGAAATCTATATGCAACAAAATGAAATTAAACCCTTGTCTCTCACCATGCACAAAATTCAATTCAAAGTGGATCAAGGACCTAGGAATTAGACCAGAGACAATACGCCTAATAGAAGAAAAAGTAAGCTCCAATTTCCAACATGTCGGATTAGGCCCCAAGTTCCTTAATAAGAATCCTGTAGCACAAGAACTAATACCAAGAATTAATGAATGGGATAGATTTAAACTGAAAAGCTTCTTCTCAGCAAAAGAAACAATCAGTGAGGTGAATAGAGAGCCAACTAATTGGGAACAAATATTTAATACATGCACATCAGATAGAGCACTAATTTCTAGAATGTATATAGAACTAAAAAAACTTAACACCAAAAAAGCAAATAACCCAATCAATAAATGGGCTAAGGAATTGAAAAGACACTTCTCAGAAGAAGATACACGATTATTCTATATGCCTTTCATTATAAAACATAATCTCAATCTGTAGCTTCATTAAATATTCTTATGTTAACACAACTCATCTTACTCACCCCTATCTTCCCACCTTGACCTGAGTTTTCTATGATTCTGACTTAACATTTATGTCTTCAATGTCTTTTTTTCAGAGAGGAATTACTTGAGCCTCTGATCTAAAGTAGTGCTTACATTTCTTCCTCTCCTGGAATCTTCTGCTCTGTTCATAAGTCTGATCACAAGTTATAATTATGAAGTCATAGCTTTGCAACCTTTTAAAGTCTTATCTCCTCACTGGACATTGCACAACTCTGAGTTGTCAAATTGTTTCACAACAATATAATCAGCACCTAACAGATTATGCATCATAGGTGCTCAATAAATATTAATGAAAAAAAAACCACATCCTAATAAATGTCCTAACACCAGAGGTATTTCCATTAAAGTCAAGAATGAGGAAAGGATGATTTATGTAACTGTTGCTATTCATCATTATTTAGAAGTCATAGTCACTAAATAGAGGTGGGGAAAGAATGAGAAATATGCTTTAGAAAAGAGGGATATTTTTAGCTGAACAGTCCAAGATAACAAACTGACAAATGACTAGGAGCAATAAAGGATTTCAATATTAAAGACAGAAATTAATACAGAACATTGAAATATATTTATTGTATGTTGGCAACATCTACTTACAAAATATAATGAAAAAGAAAACTCTAAATAGAAATAAACATAAAATAAGTAAGAATAAACTGACAAATGTGGAAGTGTGTATATGTGGAGAAGGAGAAGATTGTAGTAATTTACTGAGGTCTGTGACCTCAATCATACGCTTGACCCTTTCCGGTATCCTTAAGCTTTGGTGGTCAATATTCTTCCACATTCTCCAGAGCCATTTCAAACTGTTCGATACATCTTAGCAGATGAGTTTGACTGCTAATCCACAGAGAAAAATAAAACCTTTAGAGAAAGACTCCCTTAAATTCCTATTAACTACAAACAAACAGAAGTGCTTCTGAATATTCTTCCTTCTTTCCTATTGCAATGAACTAGATATCTTTTCTCCTGTCTAAAATTAATCCATATATAGAAATGAGTGAGAGCCATGGAGAACATCACTGTACTGATTATCTTCTTCTTGATTCCATAATCCTCCTCCAGCTATTATCCTTTCTCTCCTCTCCACAATAAACTTTTTGAAATTGTGGCCTTCACATACTATTTCCATTTCTTATCTTTTATATTTTTTGTTTTTCAGTAACAGTCCTGAAAGGCAACTGAGAACTTCTCTCGTACAATGTTAACAAATCTTCGTGTCCTTACTCTAATTAGCTCCTCCATAGCATTTAACAGCATTAACCATTCCATTTTACTTACTTGGCTTTTAGTTCAGCCTGAGGACCTCAAACTCCCCTGGCTTTCCTCCCTATCATCTGTATCTTTATTGGTTCTTTTTTTCTCTCCCCACCTTTAAATGTAGTTGTTCAAGGGCATGAGTCCTAGTTTTTCTTCCTAGGTAAAGTTATCAATTCCAATCACTTCAGTTACTGTATATAAATCCACTCACTTACACATCTGCATACATAGCCCAAATGAATTTAACTGACCTTCAGTCCTGAATATCTACAAATAGCCTCCCAGAATGTCCTTTTGGTTTCTCTATGTGTACATGAATTTCAGCAAAGTTAAAAGTTATTAAATTACTCTTCTCAAGTTCAAGAGTAAAATTGACCACAACACAATAATTCTGGGTGACTTTAACACACCTCTTTCACCTCTCAATAGATCTTCCAAACAAAAGCTGAACAAAGAAACTACAGAACTCAATAATAAACTCAATAACTTAGACTTAACTGACATATATAGAATATTTCATCCATCAATGAGAATACACTTTCTTCTCAGCAGCACATGGATACTTCTCTAAAATAGACCATATATTATGCCAAAATGTAACTCTTAGCAAATACAAAAAAGTAAAGATACTACCCTGCATTCTATCACATCATAATGGAGTGAAATTAGAAATAAATAAAAAAATAAAAGCTACTCCAACATCTGGAGACTAAATATGTTATTGAATAAACAATGGGTTGCAAAAGATGTCAAAGAGGAGATTAAATATTCCTAGAGGTAAATGAGAACACTGATACAACATATTTAAATCTCTGGGACACTATGAAGGCAGTACTAAGAGGAAAGTTCATTGCATGGAGATAATTCCTTAAAATAAGAAAGAGTCAACAAATAAATGATCTAACATTACATCTCAAAACCCTAGAAAAAAGAACAATCTAAAACCAAAAGCAGTAGAAGATAGGAAATAATTAAAATCAGAGCTGAAATCAATGAAATTGAAACAAAAGAAACAATTGAAAAAATTGACAAAACAAAAAGTTGGTTTGTTGGAAAAAATAAATAAATTTGATAAAACCTTAGCCATGCTAATGAAGAGAAGGAGAGTGAAGACTCAAATTACTAATATCCATGATGAAAAAGGAAATATCACAACAGAAACTACAGGAATACAGAAGATAATTAGAAACTATTTTGAAAATTTGTACTTCAATAAAATAGAAAATATTGAAGGCATCCACAAATTTCTAGAGTCATATGATTTGCCCAAACTGAATCAGGATGATATATACAAGTTAAACAGATCAATTTCAAGGCTGAAATAGAAGACGCCATCAAAAGGCTACCAATCAAGAAAAGCCCAGGACCAGATGGATACACAGATCTTTAAAGAAGATCTGATACCAATACTGTTTAATTTATTTCAGGAAATAGAAAAAGAGGGAGAACTTTAAAACTCATTTTATGAGGCCAATATTACCCTGATTTCAAAACCAGGCGAAGACACATGAAAGAAAGAAAACTTCAGACCAGTATCTCTAATGAACATAGATACAAAAATTCTCAATGAAATTCTGGCAAATACAAAAACATATCAAAAAGATAGTGCACCACAATCAAGTGGGATTCATCCCAGTGATGCAAGGATGGTTCAACATATGGAAATCAATAAATGTAATTCATTGCATTGATAGACTTAAAAGAATCATATGATCATCTCAATAGACACAGAAAAAGCATTTGACAAAATACAGCACCCCTTCATTTTAAAAACAATAGAAAAACTAGGAATAACAGGAGCATACCTCAACATCATAAAATCTATCTACGCTAAACCCCAGGCCAACATCATTGTAAATGAAGAAGAATTGAAGGCATTCCCTCTAAAAACTGGAACAAGACAGGGATGCCCTCTTTCACCACTTCTATTTAACATAGTTCTTGAAACACTGACCAGAGTAATTAGATAGATGAAAGAAATTAAAGGAATATGGATAGGAAAAGAAGAACTCAATTTAGCACTATTTGCTGATGATATGATTCTATACCTAGAAGACCCAAAAACCTCCACCAAAAAACTTCTAAAACTAGTAAATGAATTCAGCAAAGTAACAGAATATAAAATCAACACCCACAAATCTAAGGCATTTCTGTATATCAGTGACAAATCCTCTGAAAAAGAAATGAGGAAAACTCCCCCATTTACAATAGCGTCAAAAAAAAATAAAATACTTGGGAATCAACTTAACCAAAGATGTGAAATACCTATACAATGAAAATTACAGAACACTAAAGAAAGAAATTAAAGAAGACCTTAGAAGATGGAAAGACCTCCCTTGTTCTTAGATAGGCAAAATTAATATTGTCAAAATGACCATACTACCAAAAGCACTATACAGATTTAATGAAATTCTAATCAAAATCCCAATGACATTCCTCATACAAATAGAAAAAGCAGTCATGAAATTCATCTGTAAAAATAAAAGACTCAGAATAGCTAAGGCAATCCTTACCAAGAAGAGTGAAACAGGTGGCATCACTATACCAGATCTTAAATTATACGACAGAGCAATAGTAACAAAAATGGCATGGTATTGGCCATAAACTTGTAGACCAATGGTACAGAATAGAGGACAGAGACTAACGCATATAATTACATTTATCTTATATTAGACAAAGGCACCAAAAATGTACAGTGAAGAAAAGATAGCCTCGTCAACAAATGGTGTTGGAAAAACTAGAAATCCATATGCAACAAAATAAAATTAAACCCCTATCTCTCACCAAGCACAAAACTCAACCCAAAGTAGATTAAGGTCCTAGGAATTAAACCAGATACCCTGTGTCTAATAGAATAAAAAAGTAGGCCCAAATCTCCATCATGTTGGATTAGGCCCCAACTTCCTTAATAAGACTCCTATAGCACAAGAATTAAAATAAAAAATCAATAAATGGGATGGATTCAAATTAAAAAGCCTCTTCTCAGAAAAAGAAACAATTGGTGAGGTGAATAGAGAGCCTACATCATGGGAGCAAATTTTTACCACACACACATCAGATAGAGCACTAATCTCTAGGATATATAAAGAACTCAAAAAACTTAACACCAAATAAACAAATAACCCAATCAATAAATTGGACAAGGACCTGAACTTCTCAGAAAAAGGTATGCAATTAATCAACAAATATATGAAAAAAGTTTCAACATCTCTAGCAATTGGAGAACTGCAAATCAAAACTACTCTAAGATTTCATTTCACTCCAGTCAGAATGTCAGCTATCTAGAACACAAACAACAATAATTGTTGGTGAGGATGTGGGGAAAAAGGCACACTCATACATTGCTGGTGGGACTGCAAATTGGTGCAGCCAATATGGAAAGCAGTATGAAGATTCCTTGGAAAACTTGAAATGGAACCACCATTTGACCCAGCTATCCCAGTCCTTGGTTTATACCCAAAGGACATAAAAACAGCATACTACAGGGACACAGCCACATCAATGTTTATAGCAGCACAACTCACAATAGCTAAATTGTGGAACCAACCTAGATGCAATTCAGTACATGAATGGATAAAGAAAATGTGGTATATATATATATATATATATATATATAAAGAAAATGTGGTATATATATACGTATATATATATATATATATATATATACGCACACGTGCGCGCGCACACACACACACACACACACACATATATACAATGGAATATTACTCAGCAATAAAAGAGAATAAGATCATGGTATTTGCAGGTAAATGGATGGAGTTGGGGAATATAATGCCAAGTGAAGCAAGCCAATACAAAAAAAAACCAAATGCTGAATGTTTTGTCTGATATAAGCATGTTGATTCATAATGGAGCTGGCGGGGCGGGGGGGGGCATGGGAGGAATAGACAAAGTTTAGATAGGGAAAAGGGGAAGAAGGGGAAGGGATAGGGCACAGGGTAAGAAAGATGGTGGAATGAGATGGACATCATTACCCCAAGTACATGTATGAAGACACGAATGGTGTGACTATACTTTGTGTATAACCAGAGACATGAAAAATTGTGCTCTATATGTGTAATATGAATTGCCTTGCATTCTACTGTCATATATAACAAATTAGAATAAATAAAATTCTAAAATAAATAAATAAATACAAATCTTATCAACTCTACACACTGTGACAGGCCACCAGGGGCCAACGTGACCTTTCCCTAAGCTACCTCCATGAAATCGTTAAATTTCTCAAAAAAAAAAAAAAAAAAAAAAAAACTATTAAATTATCCTCTCCATAACCAGATTCTCCTCTTGTTCTTCTTTAAGAATTGTATTTCCACTAAATTTGTCACTTCACTTTCATTGCCACCTTTGACCCTTTCATATTCCTCGTGCTTCATCTCCAACTAATAACTAAGTCCTATTTATTTTCCAAATGTCACTTCCTCATGTCACTGGTGTTTCTTATGAAGATCTTATAACAGGTTACCAAGACTCCTTTTCACAACTCAATATGCATTCTCCTCTTTTGCACTTGTAAGAGAAGGGTGATTTTATTCAGGACTGCTAAGCATCCAGTTGAGGGATAACATGTCCCAGACTGATATGATGCTAAGGTTGATCATAAGTTCCGGCTAAAGACTTGATAGATCTTCATTGAAGTCTGTTTAAGGATAAGTAACTCATATGAGAGGGAGATTTGGGGACCTTTCTCCATTTTCTTTCCTTCATATGGACAACATGAACTTTTCTTGGGGATAGAAGCTATGAGCTAAGATAAACGAGTAGAAATACAGAAGGAATCTGGATGATTAAGATGCTACGCTTTCTGGAACACTTATCCCCTGACTTTTACATGAGAGAAATACTTTTCTGTTTGTTGCAAGTCATTATTATTTTTGATTTTCTCTATATGCAGTAAAATCAAGTTCTAAGTAATACCCCATGTTAGATTACATTGCATGATGACAGGCATGTAGATAGTTATTTGCTCAGTCATTTGTCATCAACTTCACAGCCTCTAATGGTTCCAAGAAAGGACTGTCACCATTATTTGATATTAAAGAACAAAAATTTATGCAGTACCAGTTTTTAAAAAATCACTTGTAGGTCTAGCATTAAATGCAATGCAACATGGAAATATGATTGAATTTCTCCTTAAAAGTATGCAGTTACAAACTGTATAAACCTTCCTACTTGATGGAAGAAGAGACTGAGACCAACAGAGGAACACAAGGTGAATTATTGGCACAATAACATAGGAACTAAACACATAGACTCTGGAGCTTAAGTGCTTCGTCTGGGATTTTGCTGCCTTCTCTTGTTAACTGTGTGATCTTGGGCAAGTGATTTAACTCCACCGTGCCTGCTTTCAGAGGTCTGTTTTTGAGGTTGACTAAAATATCGTAAACCTTGTAGAACAGTCCAGGTGAACACATCACAGGATTTTGACCAGATCTTTGATGCGAGTCTCTTAGCTCCAACCAGTGAGTGCTCTTTCTACTTCTAACATACTACTTCTCTGAGCACTGGTTAGGAACATAAAGCCAAGAAATTGGAACCAAGACATAAGTTTCAATGGTTACAAAGAATTAGGTGATGGCATTGATTTGAAAACAAGGTCCAGATTCAGTGC
This sequence comes from Tamias sibiricus, assembly GCA_025594165.1. Lineage (NCBI taxonomy): Eukaryota > Metazoa > Chordata > Mammalia > Rodentia > Sciuridae > Tamias > Tamias sibiricus. The sequence goes on along the minus strand of CM046661.1, from coordinate 99,977,549 downwards.
ATACAACAATAAGTTCAGGTCTATCAAGAAATTACAGAACAGACTAGCTTTGAGGACATGTGCACACAAAGAGATATGAGAGGAAATGATTAAGAAATTCCTCTTACTGACAAAATTTCTGAAGGATAATTATATCTGGAAAGCAATGAAAGGTATTAACTTTTGCTTTTTTCAATTAAAAACCAAGAGATAATGGAAAATTACAAGATGTCCTTAATTCTAAATTCAAAAGAATATAGCATTTTCCTTTCAAATGAATATAGAATTTTCCCTTCAGCCTTCTTTTAAGCAGTTTTCAAAACAGTATTAAGAAACCAAAATATCAAACGTGGAGAAAGGACAGAAAAGGTTAATACTTTTAAGAAGTATAATATATATATAGGATTTAAGTATGCAAATTGCTTGAAAGATCTAGATTCTTCATTCTCATCCTGTCCATAAACATCCCTTAAGAAGTATATAAATAATATGTTCACATCACTAAGGGTTTGTTTAAAGATTTAGAGCTGTACCTAATCCATTTCCACATAATAGCTTTAAGGTGTATTTCTCCAGTTTTTGTTAGGAATTTGAAACACTGAGAGGGGTTTGTATGAGCCAGGATCAGACAAAGGATGACAATGCTGTGTTATTGTAGAATGTTAATGCTTAGGAGATTCTATTATGCTTCTGTCACTCAAAATAAGCTGAAGCACCAAGTGCTTTCACATGTGGATTATCTCTCCGTCATCACAGATAAAAGAATGTTGATGCTGTTACTTTCACTGAACCTTCCACATGGAGGATTCTCTATCATTTTCTGTGGATAAGCAATGGGAAGGAGCAGAATGCTGACATAGAAAAATAAACAGCCTTTTTCTGAGTTTAAAATATAAATAGATGAGTAAGTAGCTATTAAAAAATAAAATTGAAGAATATATAATTTTTGGTTTTGTTTTCTTTTTAAATTTATACAAAGAAAGCTAGGAAATCTTAGATAGAAAGGTGTTGAACTTTTCACATTCAAATAGATAGTTATCCCATTCTGAGATTATCCTAATAGTTACTTTTCACTTAAAAACGAAAGAATTTTCTGAAATATGGTAAAATGGCTTTGATTGGGGATGAGTTGCTCAAATTTCCTGATAACTCTCTCACTTTTATCATTACAATATTAACTCAGAAAAAGCATAACCTATAAAGTCAGATAGCAACATAAGTGAGTTAATTGAATTTTCAAGAGATTCTCAAGAATAACAGTAAAACAATACTAATTACTGCCATTGCTGTGCCAGATTCCTTACAAGGGTCATCACATGTAATTAAACAATATTATGAGGTTCATATGATTAACTGTGATAGTTAATTTCGTGTACCAACTTGACTGGGTAAGAGATGCTCAGATAGCTGGTAAGATGTTCTTGCTGGGTGTTTATTTGAGGGTGCTTTTGGAGATTAGCATTCGAATCAGTAGACTGAGTGAAGAAGATCCACACATATCAACTTGGATGGGCATCATCCAATCAATAGAGGGTCTTAATATAACAAAAAGGTAGAGGAAAGGTGAATCTGCTGGAGCTACACCATTTGTCTCTGCCTGTAGTTATTGACACTGCAAGTTCTTGGATCTTCAAACTCAGATCATTAGCTCCTCTGGTTCTGAGGCCTTTGTACTTGGACTTGATCTATACCACCAGCTTTTCTGGGCCTCTAGTTTGAAGACAGCAAATTGCAGGACTTCACAGCTTCCATAATCATGTTAGCTAATCCCTCATAATAAATCTCTTTTGGTATATCTATATTTTTGCTCCTGTTGGTTCTGCTTCTCTGGAAGTCTCATAACAGATTTTTGTATTGGGAATGGTTCCAGAGGAACAGAATTTTAAAGATGTATTTTCTGTATTGGATTAAGGGTTTCTGGAATTGTCTCTCTAATTTTATTAGATTTAATTCAATGCTGATGATTCTTTATCCAGTGGTAAACGGAGCACTGAAAATTAATGGCATGAGCTGTTTATAGAGATACATAAAATGTCTGCATTGAATATTCCTAGCCAACCACTTCTTTGAATATTTTTTGGGAAACTAAAGAATTTAATGACATTGTCATGGGATGCAAATGTCCCTAGATGAAGTAGCAAAACAAAAGAATGATTTCAGAGATTTGGATCCCAGCTGAAGCACTTCAAAAATGACCTAAGAATTTCTAGCCCTACCCTAACCTTATTTCCTGTAGCTGCCAGGATGAAATTGCTGAAAGTCAAACTCAGGACTTTATAATGCTATTGGCTGAATTACAACGTAAGTTAAATTCCTAGATGCAAAGGGTGTCTGATGTTAAACTGAGGACCTTGATTGGAAAGAACGGGATCCTGTAAGTCTGAATGGAAACACAAAGGAAGATCCTTATGAAGCTTAAGACATTGAAACCCAAAGTTATGGTTCCTCTTTGCCAGTGTAAGAAGTCTTCCCACCCCCAGCAAAAACAGTCTTCCCAACTCCAAAAGTGGCCTCCCCGCCAAGTGGCAGTGATATCTCCACCCCAAGGGTGACAGCCCCCAACCACAATGGCATGTGCCTTTCTGTTTCTGTTTGAGGGGATTATACTGCATTTCTAGTAGAAATAGTAATGACTTCTGCTGAGGTAGTTTCCATACAAGACAATGCCAATTCTCCTTAGAAGCCATTCCAAAATCTTCTTTAACTCTAGAATTGTAACTATTTTCAAGGTACATCAGGCTCTTTTAGAGTTCTTCAGGTAAGAAGAAGTATCCACCAAGAAGAGGTATGCTGCACGCCAAAAGAGCTGCTTGAGTCTTCTAATTTATACAAGTAGAAATCCTGGGAATATGTATGGGAATGGATGTTAAATGTGTGAGATAATGACAAAAGCAACATAAATTTGGATCAGGTCAAATTTATTGATGTGAGTTTACTAAGCAGTGATTCTATATTTTTTTATTTTTTAATTTTTATTCTAATTTGTTATACATGCTTGCAGAGTGCAATTCATTTCATATTACATATAAAGAACACAATTTTTCAAGTCACTGGTTTTACATAAAGTATTTTCACAACAATTATGTCTTCATACATGTACTTAAGGTAATGATGTCTCACTTATTCTGCCATTATTCCTATCCCCTTACCCCTCTCCCCTCCCCATTCTCCCCTTTGTTCTATTTAAAGTTTCTTAATTCTTCTCATGCCCCCTCCCTTGCCATTATAAGTCAGTATCTTCATAACAAAGAAATCATTGGACCTTTGGTTTTTTGGGATTGGCTAACTTCGCTTAGCATTATTTTCTCCAGCTCTATCCATTTACCTGCAAATGCCATGATTTTATTCTCTTTTAGTGCTGAGTAGTGTTCCGTTGTGTATATATACCAAAATTTCCCTATCCATTCATCTGCTGATGGGCATTGGGGTTGGTTCCACAATCTAGCTATGTTGTAAACATTGATGTGGCTGTGTCCCTGCACTAAGCTGTTTTTAAGTCCTTTTGGGTATAGACCAAGGTGTGGGATAACTGGGTCAAATGGTGTTTCCATTCCAAGTTTTTCTAGGAATCTCCATACTACTTTCCAGATTGGCTGCACCAATTTGCAGTCCCACCAGCAATGTATGAGTGTGCCTTTTCCCCCATATCCTTGCCAGCATTTATTGTTGTTTGTATTTTTGATAGCTGCCATTCTGACAGGAGTAAGATGAAAGCTTAGAGTTGTTTTGATTTGCATTTCTCTAATTGCTGGAGACGTTGAGCATTTTTTCATATATTTGTTGATTAATTGTATATCATCTTCTGAGAAGTGTCTATTCAGTTTCTTGTCCCATTTATTGATTGGGTTGTTTGTTTTTTTTTTTTTTTTTTTTTTTTTTTTTTTTTTTTTTTTTTTTTGGTGTGTGTGTGTGTGTGTGTTAAGGTTTTTGAGAGTTTTTATATATCCTTGAGGTTAGTGTTCTATCTGATGTCCTTGTGGTAAAGATTTGCTCCCATTCTGTAGGTTCTCTATTCACCTCACTGATTGTTTCTTTTGCTGAGAAGAAGCTTTTTAGTTTGAATCCATCCCATTTATTAATTCTTGGTTTTAATTCTTGCACTATAGGAGTCTTATTGAGGAAGTTGGGGCCTAATCCAACATAATGGAGATTTGGGCCTACTTTTTCTTCTATTAGGTGCAAGGTCTCTGGTTTAATTCCTAGGTCCTTGATCCACGTTGAGTGGAGTTTTTGTGCATGGTGAGATATAGAGGTTTAATTTCATTTTATTACATGAGGATTTCCAGTTTTCCCAGCACCATTTGTTGAAGAGACTGTTTTTTCTCCAGTGAACGTTTTTGGCACCTTTGTATAATATAAGATAACTGTAGGTGTGTGGGTTATTCTCTGTGTCTTCTATTCTGTACCATTGGTCAACTGGTATATTTTGGTGCCAATACCATGCTGTTTTTGTTACTATTGCTTTGTAATACAATTTAAGTTCTGGAATAGTAATGCCACCAGCTTCACTCTTCTTGCTTGCTTTGACTATTCTGGGTCTCTTATTTTTCCAGATGAATTTCATGATTACTTTTTCTATTTCTATGAGGAATGATATCGGGATTTTGATTGGATTGCATTGAAACTGTATAGTGCTTTTGGTAGAATGGTCATTTTGACAATATTAGTTCTACCTATCCATGAACAAGGTAGATCTTTCTATCTTCTAAGAGCTTCTTTAATTTCTTTCTTTAGCATGCTGTAGTTTTCATTGTAGAGGTCTTTCACTTCTTTTGTTAAGTTGATTCCCAAGTTTTTTTTTGTTTGTTTGTTTTTTGAGGATATAGTAAATGGAGTGGATTTCCTAGTTTTCCTTTCTGAGGATTTGTCGCTGATGTACAGAATGCCTTTGATTTATTTATGGGTGTTGATTTTATATCCTGCTACTTTGCTGAATTCATTTATTAGTTCTAGAAGTTTTCTGGTGGAATTATTTGGATCTTCTATGTATAGAATCATATCATCTGCAAATAGTGATAATTTGAGTTCTTCTTTTCCTATCTGATCCCTTTAATTTCTTTCGTCTGTCTAATTGCTCTGGCTAGGGCTTCAAGAACAATGTTAAATAGGAGTAGTTGAAAGAGGGCATCCCTGTCTTGTTCCAGTTTTTACAGGGGATGCTTTCAATTTTTCTCCATTTAGGATGATGTTGGCCTGGGGCTTAGCATAGATGGCCTTTACAGTGTTGAGGTATTTGAACATGAAGGGGTGCTGTATTTTGTCAAATGCTTTCTCTGCATCTATCAAGATGATCATATGATTTTTATCTCTAAGTCTATTGATGTGATGAATTACATTTATTGATTTCCATATGTTGAACCAACCTTGTATCCCTGGAATTAACCCCAATTGATCATGGTGCACTATCTTTTTGATATGTTTCTTTGTTTGATTTGCCAGAATTTTATTGAGAAGTTTTGCATCTGTATTCATTAGAGATGTTGGTCTGTAGTTTTCTTTCTTTGATGTGTCTCTGCCTGATTTTGGAATCAGGGTGATAGTGGCCTCATAGAATGAGTCTGGAAGTGTTCCCTCTTTTTCTATTTCATGAAATAGTTTGAGAAGTATTGGTGTTAGTTTTTCTTTAAAGGTCTTGTAGAACTCTGTTGTGTATCTATCCGGTCCTGGGCTTTTTTTGGTTGGTAGGGTTTTGATGGCATCCTCTATTTCTTTGCTTGAAATTGATCTATTTAAATTGTGTGTATCATCCTGATTTAGTTTGGGCATATCGTATGTTTCTAGAAATTTGTTAATGCCTTTGATATTTTCTATTTTATTGGAGTATCAATTTTCAAAATAATTCTAATTATCTTCTGTATTTATGTACTATTCATCATGATATTTCCTTTTTCATCATAGATATTGGTAACTTGAAATTTCTCTCTTCTTCTCTTTGTTAGCATAACTAAGGGTCTGTCAATTTTATTTATTTTTTTCAAAGAACTAACTTTTTGTTCTGTCAATTTTTTCAATTGCATTTTTGTTTTGTTTGTTTGTTTCAATTTCATAAATTTCAGCTCTGATTTTAATTATTTCCTGTCTTCTACTTCTTTTGGGGTTGATTTTTTTTCTTCTTTTTCTAGGGTTTTGAGATGTAATGTTAGTTCATTTATTTATTGACTTTTTCTTCTGTGAAGGAATGAGCTCCATGCAATGAACTTTCCTCTTAGTACTGACTTTATAGTGTCCCAGAGATATCCATATGTTGCATTGGTGTTCTCATTTACCTCTAAGAATTTTTTAATCTCTTTCTTTTTTTTTTTTTTTTTTTTTTGTGGTACCAGGGATTGAACTCAGGGGCACTCGACCACTGGGTCACATCCCCAGCCCTTTTTTGTATTTTTATTTAGAGACAGGGTCTCACTGAGTTGCTAAGTGCCTCGCCATTGCTGAGGCTGGCTTTGAACTCGTGATCCTCCTGCCTCAGCCTCCCAAAGTGCTGGGATTACAGGCATGCGCCACCGCGCCCGGCTTAATCTCTTGATGTCTTCTGCAACCCTTTGTTCATTCAGTAGCATATTATTTAGTCTCCAGGTGTTGGAATAGCTTTTGTTTCTTATTTTATCATTGATTTCTAGTTTCATTCCATTATGATCTTATAGAATGCAGGGTAGTATCTCTACTTTTTTATATTTGCTTAGAGTTGCTTTATGGCATAATATATGGTCTATTTTAGAAAAGGATCCATGTGCTGCTGAGAAGAAAGTGTATTGGCTTATTGATGGATAATATACTCTATGTCAGTTAAGTCTAAGTTAGTGATTTTATTATTGAGTTCTATAGATTTTGTTTAGCTTTTGTTTGGAAGATCTATCCAGTTATGAAAGAGGTGTGTTAAAGTCACCTACAATTATTGTGTTGTGGTCTATTTGACTCTTGAACTTGAGAAGAGTTTGATGAATGTAGATGCTCCATTATTTGGGGCATATGTATTTATAACAGTATGTCTTATTGATGTATGATTCCCTTAAGCAGTATAAAATGTACATCTTTATCTCTTTTGATTAACTTTGGCTTGAAATCTACTTTATTTGATATGAGGATGGAAACCCCTGCTTGTTTCCATAGACTGTGTGAATGGTATATTTTATCCCATCCTTTCACCTTCAGTCTGTGGGCGTCTTTTCCTATGAGATGTGTCTCTTGAAGGCAGCATATTATTGGGTCTTTTTCTAAAATCCAATCTATCAGCCTATGTCTTTTAATTGGTGAGTTTAGGCCATTAACATTCAGGGTTATTATTGAGACATGATTTGTATTACCAGTCATTTTTTTTTTTTTTTTTTTTTTTTTTTTTTTTGGTATTTAGCTTGACTTGGTTTTTCCTTTGGTTGTTTTTTTTCCCTTTATTGTAGTTTTTCCCTTTGCAAATTTTCATTGTTGTTTTTCATTTCCTCCTCATGGAACATTTTACCAAGAATGTTCTGTAATGCAGGCTTTCATGTTATGAATTCTTTTAGCTTTTGTTTATCATGGAAGGTTTTTATTTCATCATCAAATCTAAAGCTTACGTTTGCTGGATGTAAGATTCTTGGTTGGCATCCTTTATCTTTTAGAGTGTGGTATATGTTGTTCCAGGATCTCCTGGCTCTGAGTGTCTAGGTTGAAAAATCTGCTGAGATCCAAATTGGTTTTCCCTTATAGGTAATCTGATTTTTCTCTCTCTTGCGGCCTTTAAAATTACATCCTTATTTTGTATGCTAGACATTTTCATTATAATGTGCCTTGGTGTAGATCTGTTGTAATTTTGTACATTTGGCATCCCATAGGCCTCTTGTGTTTGATTTTCAAATTCATTCCTCCTGCTTGGGAAATTTTCTGATATTATTTCATGGAATAGTTTGTTTATTCCTTTGGTTTGATTCTCTCCACCTTTCTCTATTCCAATAAATCTTATATTTAGCCTTTTGAAGGTATCCCATAATTCTTGGATATTCTGTTCATGGTTTCTTAATCATCTTCACTGTGAGGTCAACTTTATTTTCAAGATTATATATTTTGTCCTCATTGTCTGAGGTCCTGTCTTCCAAGTGATCCAATCTATTGGTGATGCTATCTATTGAGTTTTTTAAGTGGCTTATTGTTTCTTTCATTTCAAGGATTTCTGTTTGTTTTTTTCTCAGACTCTTTCTCTTTCTTGAAGTAATCTTTTGCTATCTGTATTTGTTCTCTTATCTCTTTGTTGGTGTGATTGATGGTAGCCTGTATTTGATCTCTTATCTCTTTGTTGGTGAGATCAAATTTTGCCTGTATCTGCTCACTTAGTTCATTTTTTAAATCCCAAATCATTTTAAATATGTATATCCAGAACTCCCTCTCTGACATTTCACCTACTGTGCTTTCTGTGGATTCTATTGTAGGATTTTGGTTTGTTTGGGGCATTTTCCGCCCTTGTTTTTTCATGATGTCTATGTGTTTTCTTCTCTTGCAGGGTAAGTCTGAGGTATTATGGCTTCTGTCCTATTATCTTATAGCATCCCTACAGGTTACCCTAAACCTCACTTTTTTAGGGAAAGATCAATATTACAGCATTCAACCTGTAGCCATATATCAGTTAGCTTCTATTTATATATTTACAATTTTGTCACTATAAACAGAAATGATGAGATCAATTGCCTTTTACCATATAGTCACTATGTTTGTGTGGTGGTTTATAGTATCTAATGGTAGAAGGGGGGATTTAGGGGTTTGCTAAGATAATTATGAGGTAGGATGTGAGAAAATAGAGTTATTAGATTATTTGACTAGTAAGAGGGTAATCATAAGAATTTGGCTGTTAGTGGGAGAAACAAGAGATAGGCATCCCCATGTAAGACTCCCTATTAGCTCACAACAGGATAATTGCTAGCACCTCAAGTAGAGCACCCTCTGGTGCAGCCTGGTCCACAGGGACCTTGGTGATGTCTTACCAGGACCTTTGTTTTGTTCTTTTCTAGTAGCAGTGCTATCTCAGTTTTGTGGCGGTGGCAACCTCAAGTGTATAATTATCCTGATGTTGGGTTGTGTAGCCAGAGAACCCCAGTGCAGACTGCCTCTCCGGGCCGGAGAGGCAACTTGCTTCTCCAAGTTGCAGGCGTGGGGTGGGCCTCTCTCTCAGGATCTCCTCCTGACCACAGTGTGATGAAGCAGGCGGTCTGGCTTTCTTCTCCCCAGTCTCCACCTCCTGGATCTACTTCCAGAGGTGTGGTAGTAGGGGTTGGGCAGGTAGGCAGCTGGGCCCTTCCTCTGGCTGGGGCCTGCTGTTCCTCCCAGTCGTGGTGTGGGCGGGTGGGGGTCCAGCAGGCGGGCTGTGATTCTATATTTAATATTGCAACTTTTAGAACCAACTCTGTTTATTTAGTTGGTTGGCTTAACAAGGATCAAAAATGGCACATCTTGTGGAAACTGAAAATTCACAACACAGTATGGTTTAATGTAAAAGACTTTACAAAGGCTTAGCAATTTTGCAGTATTAGACTAGAGAAGTTATCTAAGATCTACTGCCTCACACAGAGAAGAGCCAGAATACACACAATTCACCAACACTTTGAGAAATAAGGTTGTGAAGGGAGCCCCAGCATTCTTTAAGAATTCTGTGGTTGCCCTTCTCTGCAGGCCAGACCTTACAATGGAAATTGAAACCACTCACCTGCGAAACCTAAATCCAGTGGTTGTAATTGAATCGTATGGTGGCAGAGGCCAATTGGCAGCATTCAACTACCAAAGACAAAGGTTGGAGAATTCATTACCATAATGAACAGCAAAACAGCACTCAGAATAGCCCCACTTGTGCAGACCTATGGCATTGGCTAGATGATCATGGTGTTTCTAGGAATAAAGTAGATAGGTAGCTTACTATCTTCTTTATCTATATAGGCAGAAAAATTCTAGGTCAAGTAAACAAAAGTCTAACTATAATCATTAAAACAGAGAGTAATGACTCCTTGATCAATTTGAGCCATTTGAGCCATTTGTTTGCCCAGAACTTATTAAGTGAAGGTGAGTCTGGATTTCCTCAAGGAAGAAACCAAGTACATTACCAAAAATGTATGTTGTTATTCTTTTTCCTAGCCTTTGCAAAAGGGACCTACAGCCTTTCACCAAGATAACTGTGTACTGAAGAAAAGGAAATATTGGACATAGTTTTTGACTGACACTATTTCCAAGAGACCCAAGACTTCACTGTGGCCCTTTAGTCAAGCAGGAGTTTATGAATGTCAGATGATCAATAGAATTTTTGATCAGGTCTATCTCACAATGGTTGCAGTGGGTCCAAGAGCTGAACTTGCAGATATTTTCCTAGTTCTAGAATACATAATTGGAATGGACATAACTAGCAGCTGACAGAATCCTCATATCAATTCCATGGGGGCTCTTCTGGTTGGAATAGCCAAATGGAAACCTGCAGAATAGATTTTACCTAGGAAAATAGTAAATAAAAAAACAATATCACATCCCTGCAGGGATTATACAGATGAGTACCACTGTCGAGGACTTCAGAGATGCAGGGGTGGTGATTCATCACACCCAAATCACTTCTCTTGGGCCTGGTTTCTAGATGTTTCTGAATGATATCTGGGTGTCACCCAAAAATAGACAACTGTATCACCACACTCCTTCTCTGGGACATCTCTGAAGGGCAGTAGCAAAGGAAAATTCTCTCAGTGGGCAGAAGTTTGGTCAGCGTACCTAATTATGCACTTTGTTTCACAAAGGAAATGGCCAGACATACGACTATATATCCATTAGTGGACAGTGGCCAACAGTTTGGCTGTATAGTCAGGGACTTAGAAGGAACCTGATTGGAAAATTGGTAACAAAGAAACTTGGGGAAGATTTAAATAGTATGATGTAAAATTAATAAACTTAAAGACTTATTTAATATCAGTACTTCTTATGTACAAGATAGGGGAATAACAAAGAAAAGAAAACAAAGGTATGTTTAATATACATATCCATGCTCTCAAAAATACTCATAACAAAATAAACCAGAAACATTCATGGCAAACTTCATATGTGTTACTATTTAATTAGAAGCTAATATTTACAATTACCTCTTCCACTACTCATTCTGTATTTCCTCTGCCTTCAGCAAGCACCTCAGTTATTTATTGTTATTTAACTAATAGGATTACTTGAACATATATTATTGAAAGGTTTGAGCCATTGGTAGTCCTACCTATATTGGATCATTATAGTTTTTCATTGACCTTAATCATAGGGCATGATAATACTAAATAAGAGATGTCCTAGGCTAGGGTTGTAGCTCAGTGGTAGAGCACATGCCTAGCATGTGTGAGACACTGGGGTCGATCCTCAGCATCACATAAAAATAAATAAATAAAATAAAGAAATTATGTCCATCTACAACTAAATAAATAAATAAAATAAAATAAAATAAAGAGAGATGTCCTAAGAGATCTCCTTGATTAAGACATAGTCTTTCTTATGTCTGTTGTGGAATAAGAGTCCCCTGGGTAGTCTAGACCAGTCTACCTCCACCCCACCAACACTGTAACTCCTTTTTTGGCCTGTTGACTCAGAGTCATGAGGAGTCCAAAGAGGCAGGGCAACAGTCTTGACATTCAGTTCAGTGGAATTCTTTATCACCTGATAAAAGCATTTCTTCTTTTGAAACTAAGAACTTTAGGACAGAAAAACAAAAGGTATCAGAAACAGAAAGAAAACTTTTGCTAGTGGGTTATTATGGGTAATAGAGAACACTGTCACTCCCATTTCCACCTCTGATTCTTGGACCTATAAATCCTAGCTATTGGATAAAGAACCATATATTGTGTATAGATTCAGAGAACATGCAGATTTCTGGAGAATTTAGCTCCTACAAGGTGTTGCCACCTAGCTGATACTATAACTGTGTCTTCAAAAGCCCATTCCACTGATCTACCAGCCAGCTGCTTTAGGGTGGTGGGGCACAGCATGGGCCCACTGATACACATATTTTATTATAAAGTGAGTTTCTTAGAAGTAATGTTGCATGGGAAAACCACAATGGTGGATAAGTATCCTTTAATTCCACAGTTTTCAGTTTTAAGCATTTGTATGCAGAGACATCAAATTCAAATTCAGAGTAAGTGATTATTCCAATAAACACAAAACACTGTCCCTTCCATGATAAGAGGCCTACTGTAATCAGCAGGTAGCTGGCTAATGCTCTCAGGAATGATGCCATATTAGGGACACATTGTGTGTTCTGCTACTGGCAGGTTGAGAACTCAGCAATGTTGGAGTCAGGTCAGACATTGGTGATAGTCCATGTTACTGAGCCTACACCTGCCACCACGTCCACTAGGGCAACTTTGCTCATGGGCCCATTGAATGAAGACAGGGATGGCTGGGGAAAGAGGTTGATGTCAACAAAACTGGTCATCCTATCACTTAATTACAAAAATCTTCCTCTATTTAGGCCATCCTTTGGTGAGCATTCTCTTTGGATAAAAATATCTTCCTGATCTTCATGATTTTTGCATGTTCAGAGATCCTGTAGGGCATCTATTACTTTGTACTATTATCATGCTCTGTGATCAAGGCTAATGAAAAATTGTAACCACTAGCCAGTTACTAAGTGAGTAGCTACAGAAATCAAAACTATTGTCATGAGTATTTCTGTTTTATTTTGTCATAAATATCTTTGTGTGTATGTGTCTATATATTAAACAAAATCTTTGCTTTCTTTCCTCTCTTATTCCCTTATAATATAGCTTAAGAGGTATTGACTCTAGATAAATATTTTAAGTATTAGTAATTTTACATCACAGTATTTAAATTATAAGATATAAGAAGAAGAGTTAAACATCACTCCAGTACCTTACACCCTCTCCTGGAATAGGGGATTAGTGCATTTTAGGTTGCACAGAGGATATTTAGGTGGAGTTACGGCCCTGTTATATTCTTTATTTGGATGTTAAGTATGGGTTAAAGAGACATATCTATGGGTGCCAAAATAACAAGGATTGGACTTGTAATGGTTATTTTTTTGTGTGTCAACTTGATGGGGCTCAGAAATGTTCAGATACCTGGTAACACACTATTTCTGTGTGTACCTATGAGGGTGTGTCTGGGGGATTAACAGTCAAACCTATAAACTGAAGAAAGAAGATCACTCAGAAAGTGTGGGCAGGGGCTGGGGTTGTGGCTCAGCGGTAGAGCGCTCGCCTAGCACGTGCGCGGCCCAGGTTCGATCCTCAGCACCACGTAAAAATAAAAGCATTGTGTATAACTAAAGCAAATAAACAATTTTTTTTTTTTTAAAGTGTGGGCATCATCCAGTATAATCATGGAGCAAACGGAACAAAAGGGCAGAGGAAGTGTGACCTTGTTCTCTCTGATTGAGTCATTCATCTTCCAACCTCAAAGAAGATCCTGATTCTTGGGCTTTCAGATTTGGACCAAAACTTATTCCACTGGATCTTCTGGTCTTGGACTGCATGGAACTACAGTACAAGCCCCTGGCCCTCCAGTTTGCCGATGGAAGATTATGTGATCTTTCAGTTCCCATAACCATATGAGTTCACCCCCTCATAACTAGTCTCTTTCTATATATCTACACATTCCTATTGGTGCTGTATCTCTAAATAACTGTGACTAATATATTAACCCATTTGGAAAATGATGCAGCTGAGACTCAGGGGCCCAGCAACTATTCTACAGACACTCAGCTAATATTTAGACAGGTTCAGTATTTGAATTTAAATATATCAAAACTTTGTTGGGATAATAGTACCCTTCCCTATTCTTATGATTCCATATACTAATTCCCTTTTCTTTACTGAAAACATGTAGATTACCATAATCCCCAAATATATTATCTACTACTTTTTCTTTGTGCCCTGGTCTAGAGCTATTTCATTACTACTCCTTACTTTAGAATAGGCCAGCTCAATCAACTGAGAACCAAACTGAGAACATGGGTGCACTGTGCCAGGCTCTGTATTCTGCTGTCATTCTTAGTTTTCCCCCAATCCTATTATTAAGGCATTATTTGCCCTATTTTACAGAAATTAAGTTAAATAACTTGTTCAAAGCTATACATATAGTAATCATATCTGTCATTTAATAAATTGCCTAGCATATAATAAGCATTCAATGAATATGTATTGATGGATGAGTGAATAACTGTAATGTCATCTTATACTCCCTGATCTTCTAACTTAAATCTATGCTCATTACTTTACATATTATTGACTTAAATGTAGAATAAACTGAACCTAGAATATCCAGTATGAGTAAAAATTTAACTATTTATTTCCTCAAAATTACCCTTTTCTAAAGTCCTTATTATTACCATTTTAGTAAATAGAGCCAATCTCTCTAGAATTTAGATAGATATGCACACACAAGAAAAGACATAGGTTCAGTTTATTATTATTTCTAAAAGCTTTTTGATCAATTTTCAGGAATCTTTCTACATTTGTGAGATAGAAGTGGACTCTCTATGGAGGCATCATGAGCTAAATCATCAGGTTACTAAATTTCTTGGACAAAAAGTAATAAATTATGAATAAGTAAATAAATAATCTAAAAAAATAATAAAATAAATGAACTCTACCAAATCTTTAAAGATCATAAAAAAGTAATAAATTAAAAACATAAACATAAAATTTAAATAATTGTTTGCTATCCTGTTCCCACAAAGAATATATTTAAAGTTAATAACTGAAAAATCATGCAAAGATTTTTGTTGGACCTTGAGAAAACCTACAATTAAGGATATATTTGTAATGACCAAAAGAGATGAGATGTATCAAATTATTTAAAGTCTTTGAGTCCTTCCAACCTGCGACCAAGCGCAGGCAGCGCAAAGACAGTCCTGCTGAACTCCGCTTGAATGTGGCCAATCCCAGGTCAGTCCCGCAGACCTCCGCCTGAGTGCAGGCGGCCCAAGGACAGCCCCGCCAACCTCTGCTCGGGTGAAGGCAGTCCAAGGACAGCCCCAAGGACCTCCACTTGAGTGTGGCCAGGCCTAGGTCAGTCTCCACCCTAGTGCGACCAGGCCCAGGTCAGCCCCTCCAACCTCTACCCAAGGGCAGGCGGGCTCAGGTCAGCCCTGCCAACCTTCTACTGAGAGCAGGCAGTGCAAGGACAACCCTGTTGACCTCTGACCTAGTGTAGGTAGGCACAGGACAGCCCTACAGACCTCCACTTGAGTGCAGCCAGGCCCAGGTCATTACCACCGACCTCTGCCTGAGCACAGGTGATACAAGGACAGCCCTGATGAACTCCACTTGAGTGCAGGTGAGCCAAGGAAAGCCCTGAGGACCTCCACATCAGTGTGGCCAGGCCCAGGTCAGTCCCGCCAACCTCCGCCTGAGCACAGGTGGCCCAGGGGAGCCCAGCCAACATCGTCAGGACCCAGGCAGGCCTAGGACAGCTTCACTGACCTCCTCCGCTCAGAGGACCACTTCTTCCAACCAGCAGACCACCACAGGAGCTCAGATTCAACCAGTTCGGCTGACACCAGCCTGCCTGGGACCCAGCCCCAGGGTACATCCAGATTCCACTACCCCACCCCCACCTGGGAGCACAAGCCTAACCCATATCCATCTTGAGACACTGCAGACATAGCCATAGCCTTCCCAACACAGTAGCCCCTACCTTTTGACTACAGACAGGACCTAAAAGCAGCCGCATCTCAGAGTAGGCATCCCAAAGACATTATAAGGCCCATCCTTTCAGCCCCATCTCTGGAAGACGTTGCATTCATCTTAGGGCACCTTTGCTTTATCTGGAGTTACCTCTGATACTGCCAACACCACCTTTAGTTGCAGTAGTACACATCGAGGGACACCAGCAGGTTCTGAAAACCCAACATTAAGGTGAGGCACAGACAACCTGAACAGATATTACAAGAATATAGGGTGGAAACTGTAATATCTCAGATCTACACTGCAAGAAAGGAAGGCAAATAGACATCTCAAAAAAACAAGGGAGGAAAGTACCCCAAACAAACCAGGATATTACAATAACAGAACTCATGCTCAGTGAAGTTGATGAAATGTAAGAAAAGGAGTTCTGAAGGTTCATAATTAAAATGATCTGTGAATTAAAGAATGACCTAAATGAGCAAATACAGGCAAAAATTGATCACTACAACAAAGATATAAGAGAGCAAATACAGGTAGCAAAAGATTACTTCAAAAAAGAGATAGAAACTCTGGGGGAAAATAGTTAGAAATCGTTGAAATGAAGGAAACAATAACCAAATAAAACACAACAGAAAGCATCACCAACAGACTAGATCAACTAGAAGAAAGGACTTCAGATAATGAATACAAAGTATATAATCTTGAAAATAAAGTTGACCATACAGTGAAGTTAGTAAGAAACCATGAACAGAACATCCAAGAATTATGGGACAGCAGCAAAAGACCAAATCTAAGAGTAATTGGGATAGAGGAAGGCAGAGTTTCAAACCAAAGGAATGCACAATCTCTTTAATGAGATAATATAAGAAGATTTCCCAAGCATGAAGGATGAATTGGAAAACCAAATACAAGAGGCTTATAGGAGCTGGGCACGGTGGCGCACGCCTGTAATCCCAGCACTGGGGAGGCTGAGGCAGGAGGATCGCGAGTTCAAAACCAGCCTCAGCAATGGTGAGGCACTTAGCAACTCAGTGAGACCCTATCTCTAATAAAATACAAAAAAGGGCTGGGGATGGGGCCTAGTGGTCGAGTGCCCCTGAGTTCAATTCCCAGTACCAAAAAACAAAACAAAACAAAACAAAAAAACTTATAGGACACCAACTGTACAAAATTACAACAGATCTACACCAAGACACATTATAATGAAAATGCCTAGCATACAGAACAAGGATAGAATTTTAAAGGCCTCAAGAGAGAGGAATAAGATCACATATGGGGGAGACCAATTCATACCATGGCAGATTTTTCAATTTAGACACTCAAAGATAGGAGATCATGGAACAACATATTCCAAGCTCTGAAAGAAAAGGGATGCCAACCAAGAATCTTATACCCAGCAAAATTAAGCTTTAGATTTGAGGATGAAATAAAAACCTTCCATGATAAACAAAAGTTAAACGATTTACAGCCGGGTGTGGTGGTGCACGCCTGTAATCCCAGCACTTTGGGAGGCTGAGGCAGGAGGATCGCGAGTTCAAAGCCAGCCTCAGAAATGGCGAGGCACTTAGCAACTCAGTGAGACCCTGTCTCTAAATAAAAATACAAAAAAAAAAAAAAAAAGGGCTGGGGATGTGACCCAGTGGACGAGTGCCCCTGAGTTCAATCCCGGGTACCACAAAAAAAAAAAAAAAAAAGATTTACAAGTAGAAAGCCAGCACTACAGAACATCTTCTGCAAAATACCCCATGAAGAGGAAAAGAAAAACAATGATGAAAATCAGCAGAGGGAGGTATTACACTAAAGGAAAAACCAATCAGAGAAGAAACCATGTCAAGTTAAATACCAAAAATAAACAAAAATGGCTGGGAATACAAATTATGTCTCAATAATAACTCTGAATATTAATGGCCTAAACTCACCAATTGAAAGACATAGACTAGCAGATTGGATCAAAAAAACAGACCCAACAATATGCTGCCTCCAGGAGACTCATCTCATAGGAAAAGACATCCACAGGCTGAGGGTGAAAGATTGGGAGAAATCCTACCACTCACATGGACTGAGGAAACAAGCAGGGGTTTCCATCCTCATATAAAATAAAGTAGACTTCAAGCAAAAGTCAATCAAAAGGGATAAAGAAGGACACTACATACTGCTCAAGAGAACCATACACCAATAAGACTTAACAATTATAAATACATATGACCCAAACAATGAAGCATCCATGTTCATCAAACAAACTATTCTCAAGTTCAAGAGTAAAATTGACCACAACACAATAATTCTTGGAGACATTAACACACCCCTTTCACCACTGGATAGATCTTCCAAACAAAAGCTGAACAAAGAAACTATAGAACTCAAAAATACAATAAACAACTTAGACTTAGAATATTTCATCCTTCAATGAGTAAATACACTTCCTTCTTAGCAGCACATGGATCCTTCTCTAAAATAGACTATATACAATGCCACAAAACAACTCTTAGCAAATATTAAAAAATAGAGATACTACCCTGCATTTTATCAGACCATGACAGAATGAAATTAAAAATCAATGGAAAAATAAGAAATAAAAGCTACTCCAGCACCTGGAGACTAAATGATATGCTACTGAATGAACAATGGGTTTCAGATGATATCAAAGAGGAGATTAAAAAATTCTTAGAGGTGAATGAGAACACAGACACAACATACCAAAATCTCTGGAACGCTATGAAGGCAGTTCTAAGAGAAAAGTTCATTACATTGAGTTTATTCTTCAAAAGAAGAAAAATTCAACAAATACATGACTTAAAATTACATCTCAAAGCTCTAGAAAAAGAAGAACAATCCAACACCAGAAGCGGTAGAAGACAGAAAATAATTAAAATCAGAGCTGAAATCAATGAAATTGAAACAAAAGAAACAATTGAAAAAATTGACAAAACAAAAAGTTGTTTCTTTGAAAACATAAATAAAATTGACAGACTCTTAGCAAGGCTAACAAAGAGAAGGAGAGAAAAAACTCAAATTACTAACATATGCGATGAAAAAGGAAGTATCACAACAGACACTACGGAAATACAGGAGAAATTATTTTGAAAACTTGTACTCCAATAAAATACAAAACATTGAAGGCATCAACAAATTTCTAGAGTTGTATGATATGCCCAAATTGAATCAGGATGATATACACAATTTAAACAGACCAATTTCAAGTAATGAAATAGAAGATGCCATCAGAGGCCTACCAACCATAAAAAGCCCAGGACTGGATGGATACACAGTTGAGTTCTACAAGACCTTTAAAGAAGAACTGATACCAATACTCTTCAATTTATTTCAGGAAATAGAAAAAGAGGGAGCACTTCCAAACTCATTCTATGAGGCCAATATCACCCTGATCCCCAAACCAGGCAAAAACACATCAAAAAAAGAAAACTTCAGACCAATATATCTAATGAACATAGATGATGCAAAAATTCTCAATGAAATTCTGGCAAATCAGATACAAAAACATATCAAAAATATAATACACCATGATCAAGTGGGGTTCATTCCAGGGATGCAAGGATGGTTCAACATACGGAAATCAATAAATGTAATTCATCACATCAATAGACTTAAAGATAAGAACCATATTATTATCTCAATAGATGCAGAAAAAGCATTTGACAAAATACAGCACCCCTTCATGTTCAAAACACAAGAAAAATTAGGGATAACAGGAACATATCTCAACATTGTAAAAGTTATCTATGCTAAGCCCCAGACCAACATCATTCTAAATGGAGAAAAAACTGAAAGCATTCCCTCTAAAAACTGGAACAAGACAGGGATGCTCACTTTCACCACTTCTATTTAACATAGTACTTGAAACACTGGCCAGAGCAATAAGACAGACGAAAGAAATTAAAAGGATACAGATTGGTAAAGTAGAACTTAAATTATCACTATTCACTGACAATATGATTTTATACCCAGAAGACCCAAAAAATTCCACCAGAAAACTCCTAGAACTCATAAATAAATTCAGCAAAGTATTAGGATACAAAATCAACACCCATAAATCTAAGGCATTTCTATGTATCAGTGAGAAATCCTCTGAAAGATAAATGAGGAAAACTACCCCATTTACAATAGCATCAAAAAAATAAAATAAACTACTTGGATATCAACTTAACCAGAGATGTGAAAGACCTCTATAAAGAAAACTACAGAACACTAAAGAAAGAAATTATAAAAGACCTTAGAAGATAGAAAGATCTACCTTGCTCTTGGATAGGCAGAATTAATATTGTCAAAATGACCATACTACCAAAATCACTATACATATTTAATGCAGTTCCAATCAAACTCCCAATGACATTTCTCATAGAAATAGAAAAAGCAGTCATGAAATTCATCTGGAAAAATAAGAGGCCCAGAATAGCTAAAGCAATCTTAGCAAAAAGACCTTAAATTATACTACAGAGCAATAGCAACAAAAACAGCATGGTATTGGCACCAAAAATAGACTGGTAGACCAATAGTACAGAATAGAGGACACAGAGACTAAAGCATATAATTTCAGTTATCTTATATTAGACAAAGGTGCCAAAAATGTACATTGGAGAAAAGATAGCCTCTTCAACAAATGGTGCTGGGAAAACTGGAAATCCATATGCAACAAAATGAAATTAAACCCCTATCTCTCACCATGCACAAAACTCAACTCAAAGTGGATCAAGGACCTAGGAATTAGACCAGAGACACTACGCCTAAGAGAAGAAAAAGTAAGCTCTATATCCAACATGTAGGATTAGGCCCCAAGTTCCTTAACAAGACTCCTGTAGCACAAGAATTAATATCAAGAATCAATAAATGGGATAGATTCAAACTAAAAAGCTTCTTCTCAGCAAAAGAAATAATCAGTGAGGTGAACAGAGAACCTACTAATTGGGAACAAATTTTTACCACATGCACATCAGTTAGAGCACTAATCTCTGGAATATATAAAGAACTCACAAATCTTAACGCCAAAAAAAAAAAAAAAAAAAAAAAAAAACTAACCCAATCAATAAATGGGCCAAGGAACTGAAAAGACACTTCTCAGAAGAAGATATACAATCAATCAACAAATATATGAAAAAATGTTCAACATCTCTGGCAATTAGAGAAATGCAAATCAAAACCACTCTAAGATTTCATCTCACACCAGTCAGAATGGCAGCTATTAAGAACACAAACAACAATTAATGTTGGAGAGGATGTGGGGGAAAAGGCACACTCATACATTGCTGGTGGGACTGCAAAATGGTGCATCCAATATGGAAAGCAGTATGGAGATTCCTTGGAAAACTGGGAATGGAACCACCTTGTGACCCAGCTATCCCACTCATGGGTCTATACCCAAAGGACTTAAAAACAGCATACTACAGGGTCACAGACACATCAATGTTTATAGTAGCACAATTCACAATAGCTAAACTGTGGAACCAACCTAGATGACCTTCAGTAGATGAATGGATTAAGAAAATGTGGTAGATATATATATATATATATATATATATATATACACACACACACACACACACACACACACACACACACAATGGAGTATTACTCAGCAATAAGAGAATAAATTCATGGCATTCACAGGTAAATGGATGAAGTTGGAGAATATAATGCTAAGTGAAGTTAGCCAATCCCAAAAATCCAAATGCCAAATGTTTTCTCTGATAAAAGGAGGCCAATTCACAGTGGGGTTGGGATGGGGAGCATAGGAGGATTAGAGGAACACTAGAATGGCCAATGGGGAGGGAAGGAAAGAAAGGGGGCAAAAGGGTGAAGAAAAAAAAGATAGTAGAATGAGATGGATATCCTTACCCTAAGTGCATGTATGAAGTCACGAATGGTGTGCATATACTTTGTATACATCCAGAGATATGTAAAAATGTGCTCTATAAGTATAATATGAAATGTAATACATTCTGCTGTCATTTATAACAACTTAGAATAAAAAATAAAATATATATTTTAATGGGAATATCTAAATTGTCATACAAGATTGATTTTTGTAATGAAGAAGTTTGTAAAAGAGAAATGACCAAAATTATCTATTGTAGAAAAAAATTCTGTTTCCAATTTTTTTTTTGTTTCACTCTGTATGTGACTTCAGCACAAACTCTAATATTACACTTGTGACCCTCATCTTTGACCCTAACCTACCTGTTCAGCTCCATTACTTATTCCCACCTTCCATTCAACTTTTTCATTTAGAATGCACCAGGTACTCACAGATTCTTAATTTGTCATATTTATTTATACTTTATTACCATCACATGTTTTCTTTCTTCTGTCTGGAATGTCCTTACTCATATTTTCTACCTTGTATATTTCTGAATATCCTTAATTATGCCATTTAAATTATACATCTTAAGTGTTACCTAGAGTCTCCACATTTTAGCTTAGCATTTTGCTTCTATGTTCTTCCATGACATTTTGTTCACAACTTCATTATAGCACTTATTATATTATATTAAAATAATCAATTTCCCCTGTTTGTCTAATTTAGTTAACCATACTTTTATTTATAAATTTAGTCAATAAATGAAATTGCCTGATATGTGAAAATCTTAGAATATAATAAGAACCAACCATTCTGTCACATGATTCACATATTTCTTATTTAAACTTTACCACCTCCTATGACATAGAAATCATCATTATCCTCCTTTTAAAGATAAGGAAATTAAGATTTGGAGAAGTTAAGAAATATATAGTTTGATTCTTAAATTAATCTTCCAAAGACCCATCTGCCAAAGACTTGATTCCCAGGGTGCTGCTATTAAGAGATGCTGTAAACTTTAAGGGGTGGGGTCTGGTAGGAGGTTTTTAGGTCATTGGGGGTTGTGGGACCCATTCCCCAGCGGCCTTCTCACTATGTTTTTGTTTCCTAGACAGCAGATGAGGGGTATTTCTCCACCACTTGCTCCTGTTATGATGTGCTGACTTGCCATCGGCACAAAGCAATGGAGCCAACTGAGCATTGATTGACTGGAACCTCCAAAACTGTGAGCCAAAATAAATTTTTTCTCTTTCTAAATTGATTAATTATCTCAGGTATTTTGTTATAGTGACAGAAAACAGACTAACACAGTAAGCACATACTGGATGACAGGCCACAATTTCAACACAAATTCTAAAGTCATACTATTTATATGCTGTGTCTCTAGGTTGCATACTCTTCAAATAAGCAACCAAGATAAGCAAGATGATGTATTCACTTTTAATACTTCCAGGTCCTAGAGTGTATACTATGCATTTGACCAACACTATTGAATAAATGAAAGGATGAATAAGTGAATAAATATGTGGAAATTATATCCTTCACCTCACATGATAGTTGTACATACATAAATTTTGGAAAACCAATCGTGTTTGAAATAGGGTATTTTTCTGGAAGTCTGCTTATGGTGACACTTCTTGGAATATTTATTTTTGAGTGATATCTGGATTTTCACACAGTGGGAGCACATAAAACGCGGTGCAGCCATGAAAAACATGCTGTCCAGCCCGTACGAGGTGGCTCCCGGGAAGTGGCTTCCGTTCAGTCAGCGCTGCTTAGGCATCTACCCACAAGGCTGTGGGCCCGCCCAAGGAAAGAGGAATTGGAACAGCTCCAAAGAAGAGCAATGAAAATGATTAAATGGTTGGAAAATTGTCTTTCTGAAGAAAGGTCAGGGTGAACTGGGTCTATTTCTTATAGAAATATGAAGGGGCAAACCTACCCACATACTTCAGGGACATGAACAGTAATAGGCGGAGGTAAACAGATGGTTTTAATTTTTATTTATGATGCTAAAGGCAAAGAACAATTTCAAATGGAGCATAAAATGTTTAGGTTAGTACTTGTAAAGTCCTTATAAAACAATAGACTTAATTAACCCACAAAGTTAAGGTATTTCTTTCTTTGGAAACTTTTGTGAAGAGTCAATTTCCATAGAGGAGAAATGTACTATGCCCAGACCTGACTGGAGGCAAGGAATGGATATTTAAAACTGTGGTTAGAAAGAATGGGTCTAGCTAGGATTCATGCATCTGTGTTTTTTCACTTTGGAAATAAAATTCTATCCAGCAAACTTGGCTTTTAGAAAAAGCCTTTTTTTTCTCTCTTTATGTTTTTCCCTATCATTTTGAAAATGTGAGATCCAAGTATCTTATAAGCAAATTATTTTGGAAAATCTATCAAATATTTGGTAAAATACTTTTTGGCAGGAAACATTATGGAGTCATGAGCAATTTGAGCAATGATTTATGAACAATTACCAGAGAATGACAAACCAATAATGCAAAAAAGGAAGGTGTTTGGGGTTATAAAAATGCAAAGCCCACAGAGTAACTAGTCTGACTGTCTGTTTTCCTTATCTCTGGACAGCAGTGCTGGTGTTGATAACAAGGCAGTTTATACTATTCAAAGGCACCCAGGACACTGTCTATTTTGCCTTCTCACAGACATAAAGTCTGTGAGCTGGAATTGACAGTAATGTTTTTCATCTAACAGAGCCATGTGAAAGTTTTAAGAGCTTAGCAATGTTTCTATTGTATCATGTTACTGTTGTATTGCTCTAATGCAATATTAATATGACCCAGATGTATTAATTCATTATGGTATTGCAGCTATTGAAATGTATTGGTGTAAACAAGTATGTGGGAGAGAGTTATCCAGGTCTGCTGAAACTTCCTCCCTGATCCAAAATGAGTCAGTTCCCAGAAAGAAGCCCACTTACCATAGAGCAAACCACACTGTCTAGACTGCCTAAATTGGTGGAATGGGAAAAATGCTGAAAGTAGATAATTGAATCAAAATGCCATATACCTGCCATTTGAATCACCAAGAATAATAAAAGTCATATTAATTGTGAATGCCAGGGATCAAAAATGTGGTTAAAATTTTAAACTCAGTTTTCTCCCCAGAGACTAGTTTCTTCAATTCAGTTTTTCAATGGAAAAATAAATTCAAAAGGGATCTTCACCATACAAGGAATTCTTTGTTCAGACTGGATACTGACATTCCAAACAAACTTACACTCAAGATAAAGTTAGCCTCTCAGAGAACTCAGACATTTTTTTCTTCCCATCGTCAACTTGCCAACATTAAAGGCAGTTCTCACTTTTAGACACAGAGTGTTTGATGCAAATGTGTTGTAAAGAAGATTGCTGTAGGCCCAGCCAGGCTAGTCTTATATTACATCCTGGTTATGCCTGTGTTGTCAGATGTGAATGGAAACTACAAAATAAGTAGCCATGGCTGGTGGAAAGTGAAATATGAGTCTTTATTATTAAGTGTCTACTAAGAGGTGTGGTGAAAGCAGGACTCCCAAATTGAACTGGTGAAAAGTGTGAACTATCTCTATCTTGCAACAAAATAAGCAAACACATTTCTTCTGGGCATTTTTAAGCAGTCACTTTTTGTAATTGATACTTAAACTGCGAAACAAAGAGCATCTTTATGTCATCTTCAATTCCCAAGCAGGTTTGATTCCTCACTCTTTCTAAGCTTTTCATATCCATTCACAGAATGTAGTGCATATAGGTTCATGCCTAGAGGGACTATTTATGAAGCTATTGAATTATTATTAAAAACATGTAGCTTCATTTTGAGACAAATTTAGAGCTGTTTTGGCTGAGTTGGCTAGAGGAAAGTAATAGACATTCATGAGAACTACTGCCTAGAATGTTATTTTTAACAGCAGTTTTGATCAAATCAAATACAGAGAGCCCCAAATTTCCCCAAAGAAAAATTCTCCTCAATGAGTTTCCTCTCAAATTTTGTGGAGTCAGCTGTTTATAGTTTTCATAAAAGCCCAGGTAACTTCAAAACACTTTCTGCACTTTCAAACCACTGTTTGGCCAGAAGGTGAGTGTGGGCAACATGGAGATTATTTAGATGATGAACATTTTGCCACACTACTTCCTTTTATACTAAGTTTTCCATGGTTTCTGATAAGAAGGGGTGAAAAAAAAGTCCTTTATCCTTATGTTTTACTTTTTTTTTTTTTGTCCCCTAAAAAACTGGGAAATAAATATCATTCTATACCCATGAGCAATGGCTGAGTGATTTTTTGGGGGGTGTGGAGGGTACCAGGAATTGAACTCAGGACACTCAAACACTGAGTCACATTCCCAAAGCTATTTTGCATTTTTGTATTTAGACCCTCAGAGGTAGGTTCTCACTGAGTTGCTTAGGGCCTTGCTTTTGCTGAGGCTGGCTTTGAGCTCTCAATTCTCCTGCCTCAGCCTCCGGAGCTGCTGGGATTATAGGCATGTACCACCACACACCTGGTGGCTGAGCGATTTTGACTATCTATTTATGCGATTTCTGCTAATTATATATTAATCGAGTATTTTCTTTGGATCCAGTGATAATAATATGACATTTCTTTGAAATAACCTTTTCTTCCAGAAATGTTCAAGATTTTTGGAAGGCACACAAATCCACCACACAGAATGGCATCATCAAACTCAATGACACCAAGATGCTTTTGTAGTTCAGAGAAGAAATATTTAAAGGGAATAGAATGGATGGCCCAGATTTGAGGGATACTTTCTGGCATAAAAGTGATCAAGTTTGGTGAGCAGTTGTTTGGTGTTACTGGTGAGAGAGGTGGAGGAATACAAGCTGACTTCTCATCTAGTTCAAAAGTTTAGATAAAATGATGGTGAATATAGAAGGAGAGAGATTTGTGGGATAAATGTATAAAAATAAATCATGATTTCAGTTTTAGGCAAGTGTTTAAGGTCAAGTATGACAGGAGATGATACCTAAAATTCAGAGAAGGACTAGATCCTGAATAGTCTTCAATCTGTACTTAGAAGCAGACACATAAATAAAAAATGAGAAACTATGGCAAAGTCGTAAGCATGAAAATGACCTGGCCAGATTTATATTTCAGGTCCACCACCCAGAGTGCTTAAAAGGCAATGTAATGCAAAGAAGTCAGTGGGCAATCAGGTAGTGAAGTATTTGGTTTATGAAATATTCCAGGTGTGCAATGATGATGGACTAAACCAGGCGAGTAAAGGAAGAGATTGAGAAATAATTATGTGGTAAAATTGGTAGGATTGGCTGACATATTGTATGTGGGGGAAGAGGGAGAGGAAGTGGTTTAGGATGACTACAAATTTCTGGCTTGAGTGACTAGGTGAATAATGCTGCAATTAATTAACATAGGAAACAGCCGAAGGAAGAGTGGGTTTGGAAAGAAAAAAAAATCCAGACCCACTTTGAACATATTGTATTTGAACATGATGAGTAAGACATCCAAATGGATTTAAGTAGAAGGTAGTTAAATATATGAGTATCAAGCTCAAGGGAGATATCAGAACTGTGGGTCTGGAATATGAATTGACAGGATATAGTTAGTGGTGGTTAAAATCAAGTGAATGGGTTCACCTGAGGAAAATGGGAGTGGCAGAGAGCCAAAGATAGAATCCAGGGAACAGTGTTTATGAATGATTAAAGAAAAAAGAGCCATATGTGGGAAAAATTAAGAAAAAATATTCAGGGAAGTAAATGAAGAGTCAGAAAAGAATAGCCACATAGATGCAAGTACTGTTGAGATTCAATACCTGGTTAACAGAATCAATGTCTGGCAAGATGGAAACTACTCTAGCACAGGAAATTTTTCAACAATTTGGCCTTTACTATCTAGGTATCATGCCTACCTTCTGCCTGAAATCCCATTGCACCATGTCCCTAATAATGTTTTAGATCTAACTGATTTGGCCTTGCTTGAATTGTGCACGAAAGGGCCATATTCATGATTCATTACTTGCAACATTTCCAGCTGATATTTCTGGGCCTGATTTTTATAAAAAAGTTAATTCCCCAGTTGGAGTTCCTGCCCTTCTACCATTCAACATGTCCCAAACCTACATTATAGCTATGATCATATTGAATTTGAGCTATGGCAGGTTATTCAAATAAAAGTACTAGATAGGCCATTTGAAAAATGGTCTGCAGCAGAGGTACAAGGCCAGAGTGGAGATATAATTTTGGGAGATGGACATAGGAATGACAGTGAAAAATCTTTAAAGTACAATTACTCCTTGACAGAGTGAGTGATGAGGAAACACTTTAGCATTTATAATAACACTTTGAGGGCCAATCAGACTTAAGATGTGTCAAGAGAACCCTGAAATGGAAAACAGAGTAAAATATAGAGTGAAGTGAACAAGGAGAATAAAGGCAAAGAAGAAATCTAAAAAAACAAAAAAGTTCATCACTCTCTCCTTAATCCTGGAGGAAAAAATATGGATGGAGGCAAAACTAGACTGTAAGAGATTCCTAAAAGAAAGAGTTAGAATTTGGGGCCGGGTTGTATCTCAGTGGTAGAGCACTTGCCTAGCATGCATGAGGCACTGGGTTCAATCTCTTGCACTACATAAAAACAAACAAATAAAATAAAGGTACTGTGTCCATGTACAACTAAACAAAAATAAAAATTAAATAAAAAATTTTAAAAAAGAAACAGAATGCAAAAAAAGGAAGCAAACTCAGGACCATATTTGAAAAGTGTTTATATGAAGAAAGTGAAGAATTCAGCTAGTACATAGAAAACATAGTAAGTACACAAAACTCTTTTATTGAGATTTATTCCTTTGCATCCTATGCACCTACCAGAGCACCTGTATATATGTAATTTTAGTAAATATTTGGTTAATGAATGAGATTTAGTTTCAGCTTTATATATATATATATGTATATATACATATATATATATAATGTATAAGGGATAGAGTGAAAATGTTTGAGAAAAAGTAGGCCTTTGTGGTAATAATACCCTGAAAACAATGGTAATGTTTGGAGTTCAAAATATTGAGAGAGGTGGAGGCTAAACTGAAGAATGGAATGAAGAAGAACATAGAGAGAAGGAGATAAGGGTAGGTATGCAAAAGCATGCAAACCAATGTCCTTCACTCACTGAGATAGTGGCTAGCACAATGGGGTTGGAAGATGAAAGGAAGTGATGAGAAACTGGATGCTAGGTTGCAATAAAACATGAATTTTCAAAATTAGAGAGCATTTAGAGTTAAAGTGGAGTGTCTTCAGGAGTCAGGTAAATCTTAGTGTTTTGTTTACTCCTCTGTAAACACTCTTTGATTTAAAAAAAAAAAAAAAAAAAAAAGACCGGGAAGGCAACTTGTGGAGGTTATTTGGGGTTGAGATTTGGTGAGTTGGGCAGAGAGAAAAACCAAGGAGACCAAGTATAAAAGTTGGCTGTGGAAGACCAACTTGAAAAAGAAAAGGAAGGGTCATCATTTGAGCATGCAAAAATGCCAAAGAATACAAAGAATAAATATTGGGTTAAATGGGAAAGAATGTGAGTAGAAATTTATGATAAGTAGAAATTTATGAACAATGCACAGAAGTGCATAATTAAAGATTTCAGGAAGGAAAAAGTAGTGACTTCTGATAATAAAGTTCAGGTTGTGAGTCCCAGGCAGCAAGGAGCTCTCCAGAACAGTGGGAACAGGAATGGAATGACACAAGAAATCTTCAGGGTCAAAAGTGTAAGTATTGATGTTATTGAGAAAGCTTACAGAGAATACAAAGGGACAGGAAGATTTTTCCACCAAATCATTTATGAAAACTGAAATAAATTCCAGGGTGTGGTAACAAAAACAGTGATTTTTAAAGGAAAGTCACACAGAGGGAGGTAATAGCCTTAAAGTGATGAAAATGGGTATTTCAAAAAGATAAGTCTCTTGGCCCCAACTGTTAACATGTAAAAATGTGGTGAAGCAAAATAGGATAAAATAAAATGTCTCTCTTCTTAATTTACACTGTACTTGCTCACACAGCTAGTTCACTGAACAAGAAATGGTATACAGGGGCTAGGGTTGTGGCTCAGCAGTAGACTGTTCACCTAGCATGTGCAAGGTGCTGGGTTCGATCCTCAGCACCACATGAAAATAAAATAAATTATAAAATAAAGGTTTTGTGTCCAACTACAACTAAAAAGAAAGAAAGAAAGAAAGAAAGAAAGGGTGTACAAAGCCACTTCTCACTACAACCTTACTTCGTCAAAGGCAGTGGGAGGTGAGCTGTCTATGGGAAGGGATAATGGGAAAGAGAGAGATTCTTCATGGGGGAGCAACAGTCTTAGCTTTTTCATTCCTGTGACCAAAAGACCTGACAAGAATAATTAGAGGAGGGAAAGCTTATTTGAGGCTCATGGCTTCAGGGATTCAATACACATTCAGCCAACTCCATAGCTCTGGAATCAATGTGAGGCAGAACATCATGGCAGAAGGGCATAATATAGGGAACTGGCTATTATGGTTTGCATGTGAGGTGTCCCCCAAAAGCTCACATGTGAGATAATGCAAGAAGGTTCAAAGGAGAAATGATTGGGTTGTGAGAGTCTTAACCCAATCAGTGAATTAATCCCCTGGTAAGGATTAACTGAGTGGTAACTAAAGTGGTAGGGTGTGGCTGGAGGAGGTGGGAATTGGGGGCCTGGCTTTGAGGTATATATTTTGTATCTGGAGAGTGGAGTCTCTCTCTGCTTCCTGATCACCATGTAAGCTGCTTCCCTTCACCACACACTTCCTCCATGACGTCCTGCCTCACCTTGAGCCCTGTGGAATGGAACCAGCTATCCATGGACTCTGAAACCATGAGTTCCTAAATAAATCTTTCCTCCCCTATAATTGTTCTGGCCCGATCTTTAAGTCACAGCAGCGAAAAAGCCAACTAAAACACTGGCTCAGGACATGGCAATCATAAGGCAGAGAGCGAGAGAGAGCTCCACTCATCAGGGCCAAAATATACACCTATAGTCCTGCCTCCAGTAACTTACCTCCCTCCAGCCACACCCCACCTGCTGAGAGTGGTCACCCTGTTAATTCATATCAGTGGGTTAGTCCCCTGATAAGGTATCAAATCTCATAATTTAATCATCCCCCTTCTGAATGTTCTTGCATCATCGTGAGCTTTTTGGGGATACCACATATCCAAACTATAACAGCAATATTTGAATTAGATGAGAAAAATGTGAAAAAAAAAAAAGATGATTTTGTCTTAAATAGAAGGGAGGGAGGAAGTAGTATTCTTTTAGGTACAATGGAAGAGCAGTTAAAGGAAGAAAATAGTCCAAGTTCCCAGATATAAAGAAGTAAGCACAGATGTAGACATGAAAGCATTATTGCACAACACCAAGCCCAAACTCCACCACACCAATGGAATGTCTTTGTGGTGGAGTTTCCATAAACTATCTCATTTAACCAAGTATTTAGAGTAAAATGGTTTTGGTATTTGTCCACTTAAAGCCTGTGTGGGAAGATTCAGAGATAATATCTTGTGGGGTAAGAAAAGGCTCTCTTACAACACATTTTCAGCTCTGTTCAGGACAGTATCACTCAACTTTAACAAGACTTATGGATGTAGCAGTACTGGGAAGCATTCTGCTACTAAGAAGTTAGTAAAAGTTGTAATTTTAGTCAGAGAGAAGTAATAATCTAAAAGGAATCTGGCTGAACATATTATAATGTTAGCAGATAGTATCAGAAGTTTTTGTCCTTAATCCAGAACATTTAAACATAACCAAAAATATCAATTCCTCTGTATTGTATATTTACTCCTAGCTGATTTGACAGGTTATGAGCACAGTCACAAAAAAAAAATTAAAGAAAGGGAAAAAAGTCCTACTGCATATTTCATCATGTTTAACCAGCTTTTCTTCTTATTTACTTGAATTAGTCAAGAACTAAATTGGGTGTTTCACTGCCCTACTACGGCAGAGCCCAGTATTAGCATGTATCCTCCACTTGAAGCTTTGTGGGAGAGTCCGTTTTCTGTGCGGACCTTGAAGGAAGGGAGGGGAGTAATTTGGCAGATGGGGACTGGAAGATTTTTCTTTCATGTTTCAAATACAATATAAAGTGAACCATGAAGTTAGCCAGCCACAATTCTTTGCAAAGGTCATCTGCTCTCAACTGATTTCATGTTCCTGCCACAAAATACTCTTGATCTAAAATGGATTATGTGGGGGGGAAATCAGATGCTGCTCTATCCATTATTAATTCATTTCAAATATTTGCTTCAATTCCAGGGTAATAAACACAACCTTGACTATAATTTTTCCTAGCTCCAATCTGTACTCTAATTTAATCTGTGTTGACCTTATAGATGTATTGATTATTTTTAATTCACTTCATAAGCATTTAGATTTTTTGCCTTTTTTTATTTTTTGGCTTTTTTTTTGTTTGTTTTCTTGAGGACTTGTCCTTATTGTTTTTTAAATTTGCTTTGGCTACAGCAGCAAGAAAATGATATATTTTAATATGATAGTTTAGAAATATGAGTATGTTAGGTAAATCATGAACATTAATAATCCTTTTTCTCCCATGTCTTCATAGAACAGTAATATGTGTGCACTTCTCTGATAATGTAGAGGGAAGGCAGTCAGACCACCTCTATTTATTAAATACCTGTAATTAATTTAATACAAACTATGTGCTCAATATTACTTGAATTGTTTTAGTAAAGACAAAGAAACAAAGACCATTAGCATTTCAACCCTCAAAATATTTGTCACCTTGTTTAGCTAGCAAGATTCAGTAAAAACGGAACTAACAAGGAATGAATTAAAATTGTACAACTAAATATGAACCCCCAAATGTGAGATCACAAAGGTTAGGATTAATCATAGAAAGCTTACTGAAGTAGGTAGATGGTATGATGGTATTTCTTTCATACACTAGAGAAAGTGTTCAGAACAGGTCATCTACAGTATGACATCGTCCAGTATTTTTCCATTATTTTCCATATATATATATATATATATATATATGCATTTGAGGCAACCATAATCTGTTTACATAATCTGTCACAGATATCCTGGGAAGAAATGGACAGATCAGTCCTTTGCCTCTTGTGCCATCTCGACAGAGGCATGCAATTTATTTAATCACAAACCCAACTCTAATTAGGCCATGGAAAAGGTTATCTCCACATTATTAAAGATAACCAACATCAGTGGGTACTGAACTTTTGACTCAAACCTCCTGAACACTCAATTTTAATATTAAGAAAAAACTGCAACTATCCCCTATATCTGCATAGTGACTACCCAAGGCTCCCTATAGACAAATAGACATGATTATCACTCCAATGACATCTATTTTTCTTTTGAATAGAATATGAGGGCAAGAGCCAGAAGTAAAACAGTGAGTTAACATGTGGGACAATAATATGACTCGTTTCGCTCACAGACCCAGCACTGTTTTATTCATGGCTTGCATAATGTGGCTATGGTGGCCTGAGATTTCTTATCCCACTATGGGGATACAGAATCTAAACCTAAGGAAAGAAAGAGAAGCTTGTCATGTCAGCTGCCACCTCAGAAAGTTACAGATTTTCTTTCGAAAGGCATGCTTATCTTCTGGTTGCAATTTATCAATAGCTACTGAAATACCTTTAAAACATTTGAGAGTCAAAAAAATAATATTTTTTACAAAAGTGAATCAATCATCTATACTAAAAAGTTTTTCAAAGCCCTTGAGATGAAACTGTAAAAATGGTTAAAGTCACTGTTCTAGTTTAGATATTGGGAAACCATAGAAAAATTGTCAGGGAATAGGTAATACATAACAAGAGTGAAATCCTAGGGACCCAGTTAAAAAGCCATACTCTGGATCTCCGGTTATCACCTACTATGGATATTTAATGATTGGAGCTATTTAATTGCAATTTTGTAACATATCTGCTTCTGCTTCTTCTTTGTTTTTTATGTCTTCTGTCCTTGCCAAATTCAGCTGTTCTGATTCCAGAACAGGTGTGGGATGACTGGTTCTTTCACTGCAGTCCCCCTTGAGGATCTGATCTGCCTCTCTCCTCCAGTAATATCATTAAAAAGTCAGACTGGAGGAAATGGAAGGAAGGAGATTTTGCTCCTCTGTAGCTGTCGTTGCTTTTGGCAGGGTGCTACCAGGAGGCCTAGATATGTACCACTTAAAGCTTAAATACTACAGCTCATTCTACCAGAAAGCAGTTTAAACACAAAAGCTGACGTAGATTATGCTCCTTCATGAGGTGACTCATCCCAGAATGATAAATATAGTGTGCCTCCCACACACAGAAACAGATGTGGCAGATATGTCGCCTATAGACAGTGCTTTGCAAAAGCTTCAGAGCTAGAGACTGTGTTCCTAAAATAATGCTTCACATTTCTGCACCATTTTCTTCCAGAGTGTTCACAGTATTTGAGAAGCGAGTGGAGGGTACATCATTCCAAGTAAATGATGTGAGGCTCAGCTGGAATGTAAGCGTCTATCAATGAACAGCCAAAAAAAGATTACAATGGGTTGTGCATGTAATCTCCTCTCCAGGGGAGCCCTAAGATATCTACCCTGGGTGGTTTCTCTCAAGTCTGTCAACAACAGGCAAGATGTAGCAGGTGATTTTCATGACTATTTTTGTTCATCAGATGAATGAAGACATTTGTAATGAACATCCACAAACAAGATAATCTGCCCAGTTAGTTCTACCACATCTTATAACATTTCTAGAATAAAAACAAAAGAAAACTTGTGTCCATTATCTTTCTCTCTTGACATGATTTTTATATTTATAGCTAGGCTCTTAAGAGCCTATCTGTTTAATTAAGCCCTTCACATGGCTTTCAAGAAGCTGGCTACTCCCCAAGATGCCCCACCAGCCACCATGGCAACTGCCTCCACTGGTTGATTTGCTGCCATAAACAATGGCTACATATTCCCAGGCTTCCAGTCCTAGCTCTGAATCCCACATTCCAAAGTGCAATCTACCATCCTGAGTAGGCATATTTCATTTTAAGAAGTCACCCCTTACCTAAGAACATCAGGATATTCCAGACAGCTTTCACAGAGCAATGGAGAATTCAGAATGACAGCTTCTATTACTTACAGACCTATCAGAATTCTGTCTCAAGCACCTCCCTCCCCGACATGCACTGTGAAACTCTCTTTTTCAAATAGCTAGGTCTCTAAACTAAGATGCAAAAGGTGTTTGTGAATTTCCATTTCAAAAGTTACCTGGAGGTTTGCACAGCAATGCTTCTACTTAACAGTAATTTTAGTTTTCCTAGAGCAGCGCTCCAAACTCCTTTGATTATGACCCCAACCTATGTTTATTTGTTTATTAATAAATTATATACATAATACACTTTGTTAGTCAGCTTTTCTTTGTTGTGGTCAAGATACCCTCCAAGAATAACTTAGAGGAGGAAAAATTTATTTGGGCTCAGTTTTAGAAGTCTCAGTCCATGGTCAGCCAACTCCATTGCTCTGGGCATGAGGTAAGGCATAACAGCATAGCAGAAGGGCTGGGAGAGGAGCCCTGCTCTACTCAAGGCTGCTGAGAAATGGAGAATGAAGAGGAGTAAAGGTCCACAAGGAAGACAAATCCTTTCAGGGCATGTCCCCAGTGACCCATCTCCTATAATTATAACTCACCTGCCTATAGTTACTACCCATTCAGTTTGTTCAAAGTAGGATGGACTGATTAGGTTACAGTTCTCACAACAGAATCTCTGAATATTCCTGCATTAACACAGGAGCTTTGAGGGGACACCTCATATCCAAACCACAACAAATACAAAATCCAGAAAAATTTAAAGAAGGCAATAAAGATGAAATAAGCATACTGAATGTTTTATTAATCAGGGTGACTTTGCACTTTAACTAATAGGTTAAGAAAATATATGTTAGGATGCAACTCATTGTTAACTAAAATAAACATAAATATTTTTTAAATAGCTTTCCTAATAATTTTTTAAACTAACTTATCTGATACTATTAAGTTGTCATCCTCCTTATCTAACTAAGGAATAGTTTTAATTTAGAAAGGAGCCAACAAGTCAACCATTTCCTTGTAATGCCCAAAGTCTGCTTTTCAAGAATATTTCAAGGCTCCTTGTCTATTTTGTGAAGATTGGTTTAGTGAAAATTGGTTAATAAATCATTCAGTACATTTAATAATGCACATATTAAACAATAATGCATAGCAATGTCTTGAAAGAAAGGTTCAAGTGAGTGAGTAGCACTTAAGTGCACCTCTGGCTTCCAGCTCCCACCTCCTGCACCCAGACACACCCCTTCTGGATGTGGTCAGCTACACACGCAGTGAGGATGCAGTGTCTCTCCCTGTGACACATCTGTTGTGCATCACTCCAGAGAGATGGAAAGAAGTCACAGACAGCGAAGGAGAAAGTATTTGTTATATCAGCAAAACTTTGGTATAAAGTATTCTTACAAATCAATAAGGAGAGAGTACAATATTCTACCAAAAAATATGGGCAAAATACTTGAATGAAAGAAGATCATCTAAATGTCCAGTAAACACTTGAAAAATGCACAAAATCATTCTCCACAAGACAAATAGAAAATAAAACCACAATATGTCACTAGATACACAAAAAAATTGTTGTTAAAAAGTTTTACTCTATTATGTGTTGGTGAGGATATAGAGCAGCTAGAACTCTCCTACAAAGACTGTGGGAAATATCAATTGGTATAACCACTTTGGAAAACTATCTAGCACTATATATTAAAGCCTAATATGTGTATACTCTAAAACTCAGGAATTCAACCTCTAGGTATTTATTTAACAGAAATATTGATAATTGATACTATTCAGAGCAGCATGACTTGTAACAGTCAAAGATTAGCAATATCAACACAATTTGAATGTTCATCAATAATGCAGTGATAATAAACCAATATACAAGATTGAAAATGACTACAACTACTTATAACAATAGAGGTAAATCTCATAAACACGCTAATGAGTAGGAAAAAGCCAAACACAAAATAATCACAAAAATTATTCCACTTACATATATCAAATTTATATATATATATATAAAGGACAGACTAATATTTGGTGTTAGAATTCAAGGTAGCAATTTTCCTTGAGTAGTCCTTTTGGGAAGATGCTATGAGGGAATCTTCCATAGTGGAACGAGGACAATTCCTGTTTCTTGATCTGTGTTGGTTAAATGGGAGTGTCCACTTTGTGAAAATTAATCTAACTGTATACCTTTCATTTGTATGCTTCTGTGTGTATGTGAGGTACCTCACAAAGTTACCATAGAAAAGGAATACCATTTAACTCACATTCTCAATTTTGTAGGTAAAAAATAAATGACAGTCTAAAATTATTTTTGTTCATACTCTGTGGGATGATGTGGTGAATCAGTGGAAAGCACAACCCTGTGGACACCAAGGGTCCAGAGTTGAAAATTGGTGAATGAAACTGAGTTCCTCCCAGCCAATAGTTCAAGTGTGCCCCTAAAGAACCGAGGACTTCCTTCTAGTACAGAGGAAAATTAAATGCTGATGCAGAATCAATATTTCCATACAGTGCAGCTGTTTTTCCCTTCCCCAGAGACCACCAGTATGCAGGTCAGTTTAGGAATATTGAGTAAAAGAATAAAGACTTCTTATCTTCTCATCCCAACCTTTATCTAGTCCTAATATTGGCTGATCAGAAACCCTATCATTTTAATTAAATCTTTGCTTTTTCTATCCAAGTAAGTCCAACCTTGCTATTTGCTCAACAGTGTACAAAATATGCATTGCATATAAATCAATGTTTCCCTCTCTACAGACTTCCCACAATAATTGAAATTCTTTACATGCTTTAAATATGAACAAAGACCTTGCCATTCCCTTATGCTGATTTAATTATTAAACAAAATAATTTATATTATCCTATGACCTTTGATGACACATTCATCAATTAATCTATATTCAGGATTTAATGAGTTTTGTCCCAGGCATTCTACTGATAATCTACATGTTACATGTTACAACTTTACATTGTTTAATTTTACATAAGTTTGTTTATAAAAACAACAAAATAAACTAAGGATAGTAAATAATATATATATATATATTTTTTTTTCATTTCTTTAAGCAATGTAGGTGTTGAAGGCACTTGTGTTACCAGTCAGAACATCTAAATGGTTCAGTTTGTTGTGTTTTGGAACAAAAGAATGTCT
Source organism: Tamias sibiricus (assembly GCA_025594165.1). NCBI lineage: Eukaryota > Metazoa > Chordata > Mammalia > Rodentia > Sciuridae > Tamias > Tamias sibiricus. The sequence continues at coordinate 99,939,937 of CM046661.1, read as the reverse complement.
TAGGGGCTTAGCATAATAAAGGGAAAAGCCAACAGGGGCCTTCTTATCCATTACCAAATATCTTTTTAATGACATAAGTGCAAATAAATGAAATAGAATAATTAAATTTTTCTTAAATACACATAGATTTGCATAATAAACAGGAAAACCTAGGTGAAATGCATTTTCATTCTTAATGAAACCAAAATATTTGTTCAAAGATGAGCTTTATAACCAGTGGGATGTTCAGCTGCCACCCTACCCACTCATTGACGGTGAATGGTAACCTTGGTCCTTGAACCAGAGTCCCACTTAGCAACAAGTTTACCTCATCACCTCAGTGACTCCACTTAGCAGACCCTCTATGTCTTTTTCTAAAAAAAATAGATTCTCATTTAAAATCTTTGTAAATACAAGCAAATTAGAAATTTCTAACCATAGTTATCAAGTTATCAAGATAAACAGATATTATCTTTTTTAAAAAACATGGGTGTAGAGAAAAATGGCGGACCAGAGAATGGCGGCATTGGGCTTTTGTTGGAGATACAGTAGTGACAGTACGGCAGCATTACCAGCGATTTTACTGCAGCCTTGGGGGAACCAAGGCCTTCCTGCTTCTCTAGAGTGTTGAGATGGCAGCTTAGAGTGAGGGTGAGTCTCCAAACTGCGGACTCCTTCGGACCTGTATGGGAAATGAACAGCAGCAAAAATATTGGTGGTGGAGCCAGCAGGGACCGGCGCGGAAGAACAAAAACAAGGGCAGCATTAACAGAACAGAAAAATAGTTGTGGACAGCTGAGTGGCACAGTGTGTTTCCACACAAGTTGCCCAGTGGGTTCGCACACACAGGAACACCGGGTCGGGTCCTGGGAGGTGCCATAATGCCCGGGGTGATTGATTGCTGCCATTTTCAAAGGGGTTTACAGGAGAGGGAGAAAAGGGGTGGAGGGAATGGAGAAGAGGAACCCTGCACATATTCAAGGAATTTGAGCAGACCCTGAGGGCAGCTTACATCTAGCTGGGCCAAAATCAGCCAGCGTGGGAACTCATATCATATTTGAATCCAGTGTGATGGGCCTGTGACTCTGCAACTGTGGAGCGACACATTTTTGATACGTCATCTTCCAGTGCCATGCACCGACCGACCCAAATTTCCCGGCTAAACAGGTATGCAGACTTTAACCCCACCCTCAACTCCTCTACAATAGACAGAGTGGTTTCTGTGATAACTTGACTAGAGGAGGACAAGAGAAACCGGAAAATCGGCATAAAACATCCGCATCCACTCAGTGAAGGGATCCAGAAAAATCTTCCCCCTAAAGAATCTTGACTGAGATTAATTTGTGGATTCAACTTTGTGGTTTTTTTTTTTTTTTTTTTTTTCGTTTTTTTTCTTTTCTGTGCGTGTGTGTGGGTGTGTATGCACATGAAAGAGCATTTTTTCTCTCTCTGTCATTTATTCTTTACTGCTTGGTTTGGTTAGTCTTGTTTCCCCCACTTCTTTTTTCTTTTTTTCTTTCTTTATTTTTTATTACTATTATTTTTTCCTTTCTTCTTTTTTATTTCTTAACTTATCTTTCATCTCTCTATTTACGCCTCGCACTTGCACTATCAACATAGGTGAAAACAACTCTTACATATGAAATAGGAACTTGAAGTATGCTGTTTTCATGTCTTTTGGGTAAAGACCAAGGAGTGGGATAGCTGGGTCATAAGGTGGTTCCATTCCAAGTTTTCCAAGGTATCTCCATACTGCTTTCCATATTGGCTGCACCATTTTGCAGTCCCACCAACAATGTATGAGTGTGCCTTTTTCTCCACATCCTCTCCAACATTTATTGTTGTTTGTGTTCTTAATAGCTGCCATTCTGACTGGTGTGAGATGAAATCTTAGAGTGGTTTTGATTTGCATTTCTCTAATTGCCAGAGGGGTTGAGCATTTTTTCATGTATTTATTGATTGATTGTATATCTTCTTCTGAGAAGTGTCTGTTCAGTTCCTTGGCCCATTTATTGATTGGGTTATTTGTTTTTTTGGTGTTATGATTTTTGAGTTCTTTATATATTCTAGAGATTAGTGCTGTATCTGATATGCATGTGGTAAAAATACTACAGGGACACAGCCACATCAATGTTTATAGCAGTGTTTATAGCCACATCAATTCACAATAGGTAAACTGTGGAACCAAACTAGATGCCCTTCAGTAGAGGAATGGATAAAGAAAATGTGGTATATACACACAACGGAATATTACTCAGCAATAAGACAGAATAAAATCATGGCATTTGCAGGAAAATGGATGGAGTTAGAGAATATAATGCTAAGTGAAGTTAGCCAATCCCAAAAAGCCAAATGCCAAATGTTTTCTCTGATATAAGGAGGCCAATTCACAGTCAGGTTGGGATGGGGAACATAGGAGGATTAGAGGAATACTAGAATGGCCAATGGGGAAGGAGGGGAAGGGAGGGGGCAAAAGGGTGAAGAAAAAAAAAAAGATGGTAGAATGAGATGGATATCATTACCCTAAGTGCATGTATGAAGTCACAAATGGTGTGAATATACTTTGCATACAACCAGAGATTTGTAAAAAAGTGCTCTATATGTGTAATATGAAATATAATGCATTCTGCTGTCATTTATATCATCTTAGAATAAAAAATAATTAAAAAAAAGAAATAGGAACTTGAGAACTGGGGCAACTGAATAATACATCAAAGAGGTGTTATATATGTTTTTTTCTCTATTTTGGACTCACTTTCTCTTTCTTTGTCACTAATCTCTACTACTTTGACACTTTTCATTTTCTCTCAACATATACATAAGTTTGGTTTATATATAAATCAGTCTCCCCACTAACTAGTTCACTCCAATTCATTTCCTCTCCTTTCTGCTGTTATCAAACTACACCCATAGATTTTTCTTTCACACTTCCTAAGAAATAACAACTTAAAAGCCTCACCTCCTCCCTCCTAATCATATCACCTCGGTGTTCAATATTAGAAATTATAAACCCTGTTACAAACCTAAAGAGTTTATTGGAGACAATATCTGAATTCACTAATTCTGTACATTGTGACCAAACTGTGAATATCTGAATAGAAAAATGTCTGGCTTTAGAGTGTAAAGTGTTTATATGGGGATCTGATAACATTGTACTATAGGGGCATCATAAGGCTTTAAGGTAAAAATGAAAAAGTCAAGGTTCCACAGCACTAGAAGAGAAGTCACACAAGCAATATGAAAAAACAAGGGAAGACAGTGTCCCAAACAAATCAACATACCTCCTTAGAAGATCCCATGGCAAGCACAGTAGATCTAATGTTAGAGAGAGTTCAGGAGGTATGTAATCCAAATGTATAATGACCTCAAGAATGATTTGAAGGATCAAATACAGGTAGTAAAAGATCATTTTGACAAAGAACTTCATAAACAAATACAAGAAGCAAAAGATTACTTCAACAGGGAGATAGAGGTTTTAAAAAGAAACCAAACAGAATTTCTGGAAATGAAAGAAGCAATAAACCAAATTAAATGTTCAATTGAAAGCATCACCAACAGATTAGACCACTTGGAATATAGGACCTCTGATAATGAAGACAAAATATATAATCTGGAAAAGAATGTAGACCACACAGTGAAAATGGTAAGAAATTATGATAAGAATATTCAAGAAATATATGATAGCCCCAAAAGACCAAATTTAAGAGTTATTGTGATTGAGGAAGGAGTAGAGTTCCAAACCAAAGGAATGAGTAATTTATTCAATGAAATAATAGCAGAAAATTTTCCAAACATGAGGGATGAATGGGAAAACCAAGTTCAGGAGGCTTATCGAACACCAAATGTACAAAATCACAACAGATCCACACCAAGGCACATTATACTGAAAATGTCCAACATACAGAATAAGGGAAAATATTAAAGGCCACGAGAGAAAGGAATCAGATTACATATAGGGGAAATCCAATTAGATTATGTGCAGATTTTTCAACCCAGACCTTTAAAAGCTAGAAGATCCTGGAACAATATATTTCAAGCTCTGAAAGAAAATGGATGTCAACCAAGAATATTATATCCAGCAAAATTAAGCTTTAGATTTGAGGATGAAATAAAAACTATCCACAACAAACAAAAGTTAAAAGATTCCACAACTCGAAAGCCTGCACTTCAGAACATCCTGGGCAAAATATTCCATGAAGAAGAAAAGAAAGATAACAATGAAAATTAGCAAAGGGAAATGATAAACTAAAGGAAACACTAACCAGAGGAGAAACCAAATCAAGTTAAATACCGTAAACAAACAAAAATGGACAGGAATATGAATCATGTATCAATATTAACCCTGAATGTTAATGGCCTATCACCATTCAAAAGACACAGACTGTCAGACTGGATTAAAAGAAAAGACCTAACAATATGCTGTCTGCAAGAAACTCACCTCATAGAAAAAGCCATCATCAGACTGAAGGTGAAAGGCTGGGAAAAAGCTTACCACTCACATGGGCCATGGAAGCAAGCAGGGGTTTCCATTCTCGTATCAAATAAAGTAGACTTCAAGCCAAAGCTAATCAAAAGGGATAAAGATGGATATATCTTACTGCTTAAGGGAACCATTCATCAATAAGATATAGCAATTATAAATTTATATGCCCCAAACAATGGAGCACCTACATTCATCAAACAAACCCTTCTCAAGTTCAAGAGTCAAATAGACCACAACACAATTATTCTAGGAGACTTCAACACACCTCTCTCACCAATGGATAGATCGTCCAAACAAAAGCTAAATAAGGAAAGCTTAGACCTCATTAATACAATTAATAACTTAGACTTAACGGACATATGTAGAATATTTCATCCCTCAGTGAATGAATACACCTTCTTCTCAGCAGCACATGGCTCCTTCTCTAAAAAAGACCACATACTATGCCACAAAGCAACTCTTAGCAAATATTAAAAAGTTGAGATACTACCCTGCAGTCTATCAGATCATAATGATATGAAATTATAAATCAATGATAAAATAAAAAATAAAATGTTACTCCAACACCTGGAGACTAAACAACATACTACTGAATGAACAAGGGGTTGCAGAAGACATCAAGGAGGAGATTAAAAAATTCCTAGAGGTGAGTGAGAACACAGATACTTCATATTGAAATCTCTGGGACACTATGAAGGCAGTATTAAGAGGAAAATTATTTGCATTGAGTTCATTCCTTAAAAAGAAAAAAAACAACAACAACAACAAATAAGTGACTTAACATCACACCTCAAAGCCCTAGAAAAAGAAGAACTGATCAACTCTAAAAGCAATAGAAGACAGGAAATAATTAAAATCAGAGCTGAAATTAATGAAATTGAGGCTAAAGAAACAATTCAAAGAATTGACAAAACTAAAAGTTGGTTCTTTGAAAAATTAAATAAAATTGACAGACCCTTAGTTATGCTAACGAAAAGGAAAAAAAAAAAAACTCAAATCACTAACATCTGCAATGAAAAAGGAAACATCACAACAAACACCTCAGAAATACAGAAGATAATTAGAAATTATTTTGAAAACTTATACTCTAATAAAATAGAAAATATAGATGGCATTGACAGATTCCTAGAGTAATATGAATTACCCAAACTGGATCTGGAGGCTATACACAATTTAAACAGATCAATTTCTAGTGAAGAAATAGAAGACGCCATCAAAAAGCTACCAGCCAAAAAAAGCCCAGGACTGGATAGATACACAGCCAAGTTCTACAAGACCTGCAAAGAAGAACTAATACCAATACTCTCCAATTTATTTCAGGAAATAAAAAAGAGGGAACTCTTCCAGACTCATTCTACGAGGCCAATATTACGCTGATTCCAAAGCCAGGCAAAGACACAGCCAAAAAGGAAAACTTCAGGCCAATATCTTTAATGAACATAGATGCTAAAATTCTCAACAAAATTCTGGCAAATTAAATACAAAAACATATCAAAAAGATAGTGCACCATGATCAAGTGAGGTTTATCCCAGGGATGCAAGGTTGGTTCAACATATGGAAATCAATAAACGTAATACAACACATCAATAGACTTAAAGATAAAAACCATATGATCATCTCAATGGATGCGGAAAAAGCATTTGACAAAATACAGCACCCCTTTATGTTCAAAACACTAGAAAAACTAGGGATAACAGGAATATACCTCAACATTATAAAAGCTATCTATGTGAAGCCCCAGGCTAGCATCATTTTAAATGGAGAAAAATTGAAAGCATTCCCTCTAAAAACTAGAACACGACAGGGATGCCCCCTTTCACCACTGTTATTTAACATAGTACATGAAACTCTGGCCAGAGCAATTAGACAGATGAAAGAAATTAAAGGGATTCAGATAGGAAAAGAAGAACTCAAATTAGCACTATTTGCTGATGATATGATTCTATACTTAGAAGACCCCAAAAATTCCACCAGAAAACTTTTAGAACTAGTAAATGAATTCGGCAAAGTAGCAGGATACAAAATCAATACCCATAAGTCAAAGGCATTTTTGTACATCAGTGACAAATCCTCTGAAAGGGAAATGATGAAAACTACCCCATTTACAATAGCATCAAGAAAAATAAAATACTTGGGAATCAACTTAATGAAAGATGTGAAAGTCCTCTATAACGAAAACTACAGAACACTAAAGAAAGAAATTAAGGAAGACCTTAGAAGATGGAAAGATCTACCTTGTTCTTGGATAGGCAGAATCAATATTATCAAAATGACTATATTACCAAAATCATTATACAGATTTAATGCAATTCCAATCAAAATCCCAATGACTTTCCTTATAGAAATAGAAAAAGCAGTCATGAAATTCATCTGGAAAGATAAAAGATCCAGAATAGCTGAAGCAATTCTTAGCAAGAAGAGTGAAGCAGGGGGCATCACAATACCAGACTTTAAACTATACTAAAGAGCAATAGTAACAAAAATAGCATGGTACTGGCACCAAAATAGACCTGTAGACCAATGGTACAGAATAGAGGACACAGAGACTAATGCCCACAACTACAGCTATCTTATATTAGATGAAGGCGCCAAAACCATACATTGGAGAAAAGATAGCCTCTTCAACAAATGGTGCTGGCAAAACTGGAAATCCATATGCATCGAAATGAAACTGAACCTCTATCTCTCACCATGTACAAAACTCAACTCAAAGTGGATCAAGGACCTAGGATTAGACCAGAGACACTATGCCTAATAGAAGAAAAAGTAAGCTCTAATCTCCAACATATCGGACTTGGCCCCAACTTCCTTAATAAGACCCCTATAGTACAAGAATTAATGTCAAGAATCAATAAATGGGATAGGTTCAAACTAAAAAGTTTCTTCTCAGCAAAAGAAACAATCAGTGAGGTGAATAGAGTACCTACTAATTGGGAACATATTTTTACCCCTTGCACATCGGATAGAGCACTAATCTCTAGAATATATAAACAACTTAAAAATCTTAACACCAACAAAAACCAATAGCCCGATCACTAAATGGGCCAAGGAACTGAACAGACACTTCTCAGAAGAAGATATACAATCAATCAACAAATATATGAAAAAATGTTCAACATCTCTGGCAATTAGAGAAATGCAAATCAAAACTACCCTAAGATTTCATTTCACTCCAGTCAAAATGGCAGCTGTTAAGAACACAAACAACAATAAATGTTGGAGAGGATATGGGGAAAAGGCACACTCATACATTGCTGGTGGGACTGCAAAATGGTGCATCCAATAGGAAAAGCAGTATGGAGACTCCTTGGAAAACTGGGAATGGAACCAGCGTATGACCCAGTCATCCCTCTACTGGGCCTATTTCCAAAGGACTTAGAAACGGCACACTACAGGGACACAGCCACATCAACGTTTATAGCAGCACAATACACAATAGCTAGATTGTGGAACCAACCTAGATGCCCCTCCGTAGATGAGTGGATAAAGAAAATGTTTATATATAAATGTGTTATTTATAAATGTGTATATATACACAATGGAATTCTACTCAGCAATAAAAGCAAATAAAATAATGGCATTCACAGGTAAATGGATGAAATTGGAGAATATAATGCTAAGTGAAGTTATCCAATCTCAAAATTCCAAATGACAAATGTTTTCTCTGATATAAGGAAGCTGATTCACAGTGGGGTTGTGTTGGGGAGCATAGGAAGATTAGAGGAACACTAGAAAGGTCAATGGGGAGAGACAGCAAGGGAGGGAGCAAGGGGGTATAAAGAAAGGAAGGAAAAAAAAAGATGGGAGAATGAGAGGGTTATCATTACCCTAAATGTATATTTGAAGACATGAAAGATATGAATATACTTTGTATACTAACAGTGATATGTAAAAATGTACTCTTTATGTGTATTATGAATTGTAAAGCATGCTACTGTTATATATGCAACAACACTGAATAAAAAATTAAAAAAAAAAAACATGGGTGAGCCAGGTGTAGTGCTGCACACCTGTAATCCTAGGAATTGAAGAGGCTGAGGAAGGAGGATCACAAGTTCACAACCAGCCTCAGGCACTTATGGAGGCCCTAAGAAACTTAGCAAGAACCTGTCCCAAAATAGAAAATAAAAAGTTCTGGGGATATGGCTCAGTGGTAAAGCATTCCCTGGGTTCAATGCCTGGTACCAAAGGGGGATGGTAAATATAATATATATATATATATATATATATATATATATACATATATATGTATATATATATATATGTATGTATTTGTGTATACATATTTTTTACCAAATATCTTTTAAATGACATAAGTGGAAATAAATGAAATAGAATAATTTTTTTAAAGCGGGTGAATTTTAATGTAAACGGTAAAACATAAAACCACACCTGTAGATTTCAAGATTGCAGCTCAGTGAGCGATTCACCATTATTTGACAGTGTTTGTGTTTTAATTACAGCGCTGGTATCACTGTTGTGGAATTATGCAATATGAGTTGACAAGACTCTTAAGGACTCAGAAGTTTTCCAGAAAAGATGACATGACATGGAAGGAGAGATAACATGGGTGTTTCTTTCTTGTACACTCTGATATGATTTCCAAATAAATCTGAGATGGTGATAATTTACATTCATTCATTAATCTCTCTCCCTTTTATTCTTTCCACATTTGTAGTGTGCCTATTATGTGCCAGACACTGATGGGATGTAGGTCTACCAAGTGAATTAAATGAAACATTGTCTCAGACCTTCACAGTCTGGTGAGAGAGACAGACATGTAAACAAATCATTACAATGCAATTTGAGAAGGGCCATAAGAAAAGAGGAATGCATTGTTAGAAAAGATGTTAGCAGAGATGGAGATGGTGATCCTGCTGGGGTGGGGAGGTGGTGATGGGCAGGAGGGAAAGTCAGAGAAAATGACAAGTAGCTTTGAGTTTGAGTCTGAAGCTAAGGGCGTAAGAGAAATCGAATTTAACCATTAAAATATGTGAAATAACAGACTAAAAGTAATATAACATCCATAATATTTATGAGAAACAACACTTCTTCTATTACAGCTTCAAATCAACATGACATTTTCCTCTCATTGAATATAGTGCATCAGTTAAACCTCTTAAAATAGGGTGCACGATGAATCTCATAGATAATTCTTTCATCTTACTATTTTCAGTTTAGAAAAACCTATTGGAGTATTGTTGTTGGACTGAGCCAAATGTCCCCAACTCTTTTTCCAAGATTTATAAACATCTCTAATCCCAAGTGTTCCAGGCAAATAGAAATGTAATTATCTTATTGAGGACAAGAAAGCTATAAACATGAGCCCAAAAGGGTCAAGCCACTTATTTCATGCTAACATCTAATTTATTCATAGCCCTGTGTCTTTCCAGCCTGCCCAGGATCTAGAAGTCTTTTAGCACAAAAAGTAACAAGGGATTTGCTTTTTACCAAAGCTTTCAGATTGTGTTATTACTATCGTCACCAACCAGAGATTCTCATCACTTTTTCTTTTCATGTTAAAAATGTAATTTTAAATCTCTCTCTAAACTCTCCCCAAGTTATCATCTTAAAGAGGTTAGCAACATTTATTCATGCACCAAAAACACAACAAAAGGGAAATAGCAGCAGTTAATGATCATTTAGCAGTTAATGCTAAAAGAAAATACAGGGATTTATAACATAACTTTTAAATACGTACTCAATAATCTTTGTTGTAAATTTATATAGGCTTCCAATCAATCAAGCTGACAATAATAATTCTTCCCTCTCATTTTGTATTGGGAATTATACCAGCTATGTTAGGAAGTACTTAGAAGCACCTGTAATCAAAAGTGAGGTTTATGTTATATAATATGCTTAAAAGAATTATAAAATGAAATAAAGGTGACCCCTCGGGACACAAGGACTAATGATATGAACACATGGCTCCTTCACCAATTAATTGAAACAAAAGATCTAGCCAGATCTATCACTTAAGTCTAGTTTATAGATAACCTTCTGAGAACTCAGGTATATTACTCACCATTATCTGGAAGTTCTCCCACACGTATTCCTGATCTTGCCTACACAAAAGAAGCTAGATTTAATTTACACTTTTAATGCCATTATAATTAAATCAAGGGTATCACTGTAAAGCTTTCAGATCATATAAGGTCTGGGTGGAAATATTGAAAACAGGTCTCAAAACAACCAGCAATGTGTTAGGGGGGGAAATGCATGGAGCAAAGGGTGGGGGCAGTAACCAATGCTGTGATGCAGGTGAAGTCTTGTTATAATTAAGCTTGTTAAAGCCCCAATTCCACTTCAATAAAACAACACGAGGCACCAGCTGGTGGCCAGCTGCTCCCCAGACCTTTTTCACACAAAAAAAAAAAAAAAAAAAAAAAAAACCAACAACAACAACCTGGCATAAGGCCTTATAGGTTTGTCTAAATCACATTTCACTTGTCTAGGTAAATTACATAGTGCAAGATTTTGAATTATCTGAATATTCAGAAAAGTGATCTCATCAATCAATGAATATACCTAGATCATTTTATAAGTACTCTACTCAGATGCACCAATCTGAAGAGGAACATATGGCAAGATTTTATATAGCTCATTCGTGGAAAACTTGGGCATAGTTCAAGTTAGATAACCTTTAAGAAGCTTTTATTCCTTTGGATTAAACAATTCTTACCAGAGTTTGCCCAAGTTCTAAAGTTGTATGTCAGGACTGAGAAATTGAACAAAGAATTGCAAGAAGACATCACAAAATTTATGGATGGAAAAATCTCAGGGGAAAGGATTTTAGCAAGGTCTAATATTGCAATATGTTTGGACCAAGAATTCAAATAACCTTTTTTGCATAATGGAAAACTCTTACAAATTTGCATTTATATTGTTATTTTGACCTATGAGTTAGCACTCTATAGATAAAAAATGGTTCACAGGAAATTTTTACAAATCTTGATGGATGGGCTCAAGATAGAACTGACTAGAATCCAAGGCCAGGAAGTAGGCGGTAGAAAAAGTGGAACCAGAGAAATAACAAAGTCGGATCTTTGATTTATTCTTTCTCTGCACTAGAAATGATGTCTGGTCCTTTCATTACTCTCAGAAGGCTAGAATGATTAGAGAAGCTTTGTATTCATAAATATAGGTGATACTCTTAAGTGAAATTAGCTTATTCTTGTTTTGCTAATGCATTTAAGAAAGTAAAAAAGGAGATATGGAAATTAGGTGGGAAAAAAGGATAAATTTCCATAAGGAATATTCCTTCACCCAGTTTTTCAGTCAAGGCAGAAAAGAATAAATATTGAGCACCTACTCTGAACCAGACACTATGAATGAAACAGATGTGGTCCACTGTTCTCACATAACTTCCAAAGCAGAGGGGAACACAATTACAGAACACTAGGCATGACCAGCACCAAGATGGAGGGCAAGCCATTTGCTGCAGGGGATTGAAGAGGGCAAGTAACCTGGAAAGGAAACAGGGGCAGACCAGTAAAGGTTCCCTGGAAGGGATGATACATATAATGAAATGCGAAGGTTTGACTGAGAGCTTATCAGACAAAATGGTGAGCAGAATGTTAAAGGCAGACACAGACATGTAGCAAACACTCAGAAGTAAAAAAGACTGGCAAAATTGAGAACCTGAAAGACATTCAGTATGACTGAATAACAGATTGTAAAATGAGAAAGTGATAAGATACAGGACTTGAGAAGGAAAAAGAGCCAGACCATGAAGAGTTTTGTAAGCCAGGGAACAGCACATCTTATGAATCAATCAATCATAGAAAAAAATGACCCAAATTTGAGACATGCTAGTTGTAAGACATTCAAAAAGTACCTATACACCTTAGCTTCCTAATTTATAAAGAGATGAGACCAATCCTGCCCTGTCTATTTCACATTTCTGTTGTAAGGATTAAATGAGATAATGCATGGGAAATATGCATACAAACTTATATTATGATCATAGAAGCATGATTGGAGTAGGTCAAAGAGAACCCAGTGAAAAGTAGAGAAGAAGCTTGATTTATCGTTGGGGTGTAAAAAACAAATTGATTTTTAATGAGCTAATTCTTTTCCCTTGCTTGCAATAGCCACAGTGGTTGTTTCTTTCTGTAAATCTCTTGTTTTTTCAAATAGCCAATCCTTGTATGTTTGTTTTGACACTCTTCCTCCAGGATCACTGGCCCATTGTCCACCTCCTTCATTCTCTCCTAAGACTCCTGTCTAAGTGCCACTACTGCATGGTGGCAGGTAATGGGGAGGAGAGGAAAACAGCTTCCTGACAACCTCCCCCAAGGACCAGTCTCCAGTCTCTTCTAGAAAGCATCCCCTGGTCTATTTCCACTTACTCCCTAAGAGTCAGAGCTCAATTTTCATTCAACTAATTAGGAACTTATTCCTATGGGTTAAAATTTTCCAAAGCATTTGAAAGAAAGTCAATTTGTTACTTTAAGTCTTATTCTAACATTACCAACACATGTTCTCACAAGGGACTGTAACAGTAACATCCGTATGAGGAAAATGTGTTAAAGAATTTAAAATAAATCTTGTGTATATGGATGCCCTGAAAAATAGCTACAGAACCTAAAATATGTCATAAACAGCCTCCCCTGCCTAATGCAAGAGACAGTAGATAAGTTCTTTGAGGCAACCCATCTGGCCTTGACAAGAATTGCCAACATTGAGACCTTTGCACAAAGTGGGTGGTTTTGACCTTGGGAAGTACAAGTACATTTTAGTAATGAGCTCATAAGAGGATAAAAATGTATTAGCCTTTCCTCAATGATTCTATTTAAGTATTTTTAAAATCAGTATGTTGGAAGCAGATCTAGTTTAAGCCTCTTAAGTTATATCTTCTATTTTTTAACTTTAATTTTAAAAGCATAAGGCTATAAAGATGTAATCCCTGTCCTCAATTAGCTTAAAATCAAACTTCCCAATCTTCTTCAAGCCTTCTAATGAAGATAACATAATTTTGCCTGTAAGTATATTAATGATTATAACAATACTATAGCATGGAACTCAAATTTATCTACTGATAGAGAAAGAGGATGATCTTCCCACCCCAGGATGTCACATGAGCCAAATGGAAAGCATACAATAACCAGGAAAGACGTTTTGATGTGATGGGAAATAGAGAGGGAACTTGAGGTGCCAGGTTGAAAGTGGGAGGAGTGGAAGAAGTCAGTATTGGCAGTTACATCAAATCAGAAAAGGGACCTCTGCTATTAAAGCAAGACAGCAGTGGACTAACACAATAGATTTTCTCAAAGTCTAAGGCTCTCTGGGCAACCTCTTTTTGACTTTCTGATCTAGCCAAGAATTTAGAAGAAGAGAGAAGAAATCACAAATTTACCTCACTCCACCACCATTCCATCAGTCTGAACTCTAAGATCAGTCCTGGATACAAGGGCACTGGGGAATTTAACATAGCTGTATGCCAGGGAAGGATGAGAGGAAGATACCAGTAAACACCAACAGTCTCTACCAAGCCTGGCATGGAAGAAGGCTAGGCCAGGCCAAAGAGACATAGGAAAGAAAGAGAGAATTGGAACAAAGGAGGTGCTATAGTCCCTAAGGATTCTGGCTTTTTCTCCTCCTCTTCCACATAATGACCCTCAATGTAGACTTTCCTTCCACCGTTTTTCTCCTGTCTTTCAATCCCTTGAGATGCACCCCAAATAACCTCTAGTTAATAGTGACACTTCAAATTTCTGGCAAGGAACTTCATTCCTTAACATTTTTTGTGTTATAATACATATGTTTTATGTAATTCAGACATCATATAGAAACACTCCATTCCTTAAAATTCAATTTGGCTTAGCTCAAGCTCCAGACTTTCCTCTTTCATTGCATGTCCCCTCCACATCTGTGGAGGCAGATCTAGTTTCACAAAAAAATCGTTTTTGTGAATTTTGGTCAGGGAGTGGGAAGTTTGGTAGTGACTCCCAACTTCCACTAAATTCTTACTTTATATTCTATGATTTATAATGTTCCTTTATTTCTGTCATGGAATATTTTTCAACTCAGCTCGGTTAGTAGTCAGTCAACAGGAAATAGCCCTTTGAGGCTCCCTGTGACCATTCTGAAAGTTACTAATGATCTGGGTGTCAGAGGGCTTTGCATTGGGCGAGTGTGCTCAAGTCAAAACTGAGTCTTAAACCTCTCCTGGCCATTCAGCATACTGCTTAGTCAAGGTTAGAATCTTCTCTCACTCTACCTCTCCCCTGTCTGGTCTGGTCCCTCCTTCTCTAGAGGAATCATCACTCTAAACTACGGACATGAACAACTTCTCCTCAATAGACAGCACTCTGTAGAAATGCCTTCATTAGCCATTCTATCTAACCAATCTCCTGACCATTTATTACATTATATTGCTTTATTTTGTTCACAGTGATTATTGATCTCTGAAAGTATCCTCATTGTTTATGTTTCTTATATTTTATTTCATTTTATCTAATTTACTATATATGACAACAGAATGCAATTCAATTCATATTACACAAATAGAGCACAATTTTTCATGTCTCTGGTTGTACACGAAGTAGAGTCACACCATTCGTGTTTTCATACATGTGCTTAGGGTAACTTCCATAAAGTTAAGATCCTTGAGGACAGGAATCATGTTTATCAGTATCTCTAGCATCTAAACCAGATTCCTATTGCATCATAGTTAGCTAATAAATATTTGAATATAAACATAGTCCCTTGAATTAAGGAAACCAACATCAAGAAATGACTTTCTAAATCTTTCTCTCTCCTCTTCCATATACCGACCCTGGAACTAGACTTTTCTTCTAAGCATGAACACATCTACAGATAATCTGTAAACTATAGGTTAGGTACAGTGATAAAGGATATTTTATATGTGATAGAGACAAAAAAGGAGACCTAATATATGAGGGCAAGAAAGAGGACAGGAGACTCTGAGAAAAAGGTTAGCTGAACCAAAGCACAATAAGTTACCTAGCTGATCATTTAGAGGATGGAGAAGATGATGAGAAAACAAAGAAATTCTAAAGTAAAATGCAAAATAGCATGCAGTGGAAATGTTGATTTATGTCCAGTTTGAAGAAGTAAGTACCTGGAGAAAAAGTTGGACTGCATATTAAGGAGTTTGAATTTAGTCCCCAAATAGTTGATGAACATTAAAACCTTTTTATACTTAAACAACAGATGGATCAAAGAAGGAGTCATAAGCGAAATCAGAAAACACCCAGAGATGAATGAAAATGAAAACACAACATATCAAAACTTATGGTGTGCAGTGAAAGAACTGCTATGAGGAAAATTTATATCTATAAACAATTACATTAAAATACAAGGAAAGGCTCAGATAAACAAAGCAACTATATAACTTAAGGAACTAGAAAGAAAAGAATAAGCTAAAACTAAAAGCTGTCAAAAGGAAGGAGATAATAAACATCAAAGCAGAGATAAATGGAATAAAGAAAAAAATTGGGGAAAATGAAACCAAAAGTTGATTCTTCAAAAATACCAACAAAATCAATAAGCCTTTAGTTAAAAGGAGTAAGAGAAAACGAGAGAGGACTCAAGCTGCAAATATCAGAAATAGAAGTGGGGCTATCACCCCTGATTATACATAAATAGAAAAGAACAACAGAGACCACAGTGAGTTAGTATAGGCCAACAACTTGGATAACCTAGATGAAGTGGACACATTATTAGAAACACAAAAACTTACCATGACTAAATCACAAAGATATGTAAAATCCAAATAGACCTACAAGAAATAAGATTGGATCACTAATCAAAATCCACTAACAAAGAAAAGTCCTGAAGCAAATGTCTTCGCTGGTAATCCTATTGAAGATTTTCAAAAGAATGAATACTAACCCTCAAATTTTCCAAAAAGATCAAATAGGAAGATACACTTTCTAACACATTCATTGAAATCAGAATTATATTTTGGATCTGAATGACACTCAAAGTCTCATGTCTTAAAGAATGGGTCCTAAACTTGGGGTTATTGGGAGGTGGTAGAAAAAAGAAACCTACTGGTAAGTTTCAGGTCATTGGGGGAAATGCCTGCAAAAGAGCTTGTGGAATGCCAGTCTCTTGTTCTCTGTGTCTTTGCTTCTAAGTCACCATGAAATGAAGAGTTTCCTTTACGGCATGCTCTCCATCTTGATGTGCTGCCTTGCCACAGGTCCTACAGCAACAGAGGAAACTGACCATGAACTGGAACCTCCAAAACTGTGAGCCAAAATAGATCTTTTCTCTTTTTAAGTTGATCATCTCAGGTATCTTGCTACAGTAATGGAAAGCTAACACTGAGAAGAGGGATCATTGCTGGGACCACATCTGATGATGTGGAAAAGGTTTTAGAATGGGTTGTTCAAGGAATGTGGAAAAGTTAGGAAAAGCAGGCTAGAGAAAGGCTGGAATGCTATAAGCAGAGATTAACCAGCAATTCTGACGAAGACTCAGAAGACCAGAATGTTGATAGAAATGTGGACAGTAAAGGAGGCTGGTGAGATTTCAGATGGAAGTGAGGACTCTTGGGGATTGTACTTAATGGCATTTATATTACCACCCTGGAAGAAATTTTGGCTACATTTTGTCCATGCCCTGAGACTTTGGGGGAAGCTGGATTTAAAGATGATAGACTAGTTTATCTGGTAGAGGAAAATTCAAAGCAGCACTGCATTCAGGCAGTGGTATTTGTATTACTGACTACTTTTAGTCAGGTCTAAAGTGAGAATCAGAATGAAAAAGCCAAGTGGAAAGATCTGAAAACTTCACAGCTTGGTGAGAAGAGGAGCATGTTTAAAGGTGCAGCTGAGGAAGGTGCAGAGATTAGTGCCATGAAAGAGAAGCCAAGGATTTTGCACTGGAATAGTAGAAAGATGCATTGAAGGCATCTCAGGAGTTTGCAAGACACCGCCCATCATAGGCTCAAGGGTATAAAGGTACAAATTTGTTTCAAGGACTTGCCAGTGCATAGTCTCTTGAGAAGAGAACCCAGAGCACCCTGCTGATCCAGGACCACCTAAGCTAGCAAGGCTACTGCAGCTGTGGTTCAGGTATGTCCAAGTATAATTCACACTGGTGGCATTCCTTTACATCACCCACATGATACTAGTTTTGCAGGCCTGCAGAATGCAAGAGTTACAAAGTCATGGAAGTCTCCACTGAGATTTCAAAGGAAAACCCGGGAGGCCAGGCAGTGTGTAGTAAGGCCAGAATCCCTGCAAGTACCAAGGGACAGGGTGAGGTATAGTGAAACTATGAGAAGTTGAAACTTCAGCAAAGACCTCAGGAAGTCAGAACAGCCAGGGACATGGAACACTTGCTGAGGAAAGTTGCAAGCAGCAAGAAAATTCAGCCTGAGTGTACATGTGGGCTGCAACCAGCAAGTCTGTAGGGGTGAAGATGCCCACACCCTCCAGAGCCCACAATCTGCTACAGTGTGCCCTAGATGCTGGACATGGAGATTTAGGATTTAATGTTTGCCCTGCTGAGTTTCAGTCTTGCTATTTTTCAGCTCCCCCCTTTTGGAATAAAAATATTTATACTGTACCACTATATCTTGGAAGTATGTAACTTGTTTCGTTTTGTTTTGGTTTGTTTTCTTAAGGGCTCACAGCTAAGACTTTGCCCTTAATCTTTAAGGAGATGTTGCACTAGAACTTTAGAGTAATGGTGGAACAATTAGGAGACTTTGCATTGTGAGATGGACATAAACTTTTGAGGCCAGAGGCAGAATGCTATAGTTTGGATCTGCAGTGTAGCTTACTGACCCATATGTTAAAGGCTTGTTCCCAGAGTAGTGCGATTGGGAGAGAAGGAAAGTGTAGGAGAAGTGCTTAAAGGTAGATAGAGCTCCTTAGGTCATTGGGGATATCCTCTAAACAGGATTAGGAGATACCAGCCCTTTCCTCTTTCGTCTTCCTGGTTGTGAGATGAGCATTTTGATCTGTTACACACTTCTCATCTTTACCACCTGGTACACCCACCAGAAGCCTAAAAGCAACAAGTCTACCCAGATGTGACCTGGGATCTCTAAAACCTGAGCCAAAACAAACCTCCTCTCTTTATAAGTTAATTATCTCAGGTATCTTTTTGTAGTAATGGAAAGATAATTAACACAAGTGTCTTAAAGAGGTATTTATACACATATGTCCAGAGTAGCCTTATCCAGAATAGTAGGAATAACACAGAGAAGGAAACTCAATGATGAATGAATGGATAAACAAAATGGGGTATATACATGTTATTCATATATATATATATACATTATTCTATTGAATAATAAGCCCTCTGAAAAGTAAAAGAAATTGTTATATTCTAAAATATGGATGAACTTTGAGGATATTATGTTAAGTGAAATAAGCCAGTCACTAAAAAACAGATAGTATATGATGAGGATTCTACTTTCATAAGGTACTTAGAATAGTCAAAATCATAGAGACAGACATTAGAATGGTAGTTGCCGGGTCTAGATAAGGGAGAAATTAGGAATTATTGTTTAACAAGTATGAAGCTTCAGTTTTGTAAGATGAAAAGGGCTATGGAGGTGGATGGTGATAATGGCTGCACAAGACCAGGAATGTATTCAATACCAAAGCCCTCTATACTTGAAAGCGGTTAGCATGGTTATTATGGTTTAGATATGGTGTCCCCCAAAAGCTCATGTGTGAGGCAATGCAAGAGTTTCCAGAGGTGAAATGATTGAGCCTTAACCTAACTAGTGGATTTATTAAAGATACAGATTAACTGGGTGATGACTGTAGGCAGAGAGGGTGTGGATGGAGGAGATAGGTCACTGAGGTCATGCCTTTGGGGTTTATGTTTTGTTCCTGTTGAGCGGAGCTCTCTCTGCTTCCTGGTTGCCATGTCCTGAGCTGCTTTCCTCCTCCATGCCCTCCCACCATGATGTTCTGCCTCACCTGAGGTCCAGAACAATGGAGATTGAGACCTCTGAAACTCTAAGCCCCAAATAAACTTCCTGTCTTCTATGTTGTTCTTGTTAGGTCTTTTGGTCACAGGGATGAAAAAACTGAGTAAAACAATGGTGAATTTATGTTACATGTCTTTTAAAACATTAAAAATTTGGACAAAAAATAGGAGAATATGGTGATCATACCCCTATTTTAGATAGAAATTTTAAAAAGTATTCAAGACAAATAGGACTAATTAGGAAGTCACATTTCAATTAAGAGATTATGAGGGTATTCAGAGGAAGCTAACCCATTATCTTAAATAAGATGGGTAAAGAAAGGAAGTTACCAGAACTTAATCACTAATTGGTCATGTGGAATGAGGGATAATTAGTGATAAGGTGGGAGTATGTATTATTTACCTACACTGAGTATAAGGTGGTAAACCCACTACATTGGGGAATGTATATGTGGAACTTAGAAGGTGGTTAGAAATAATTAATTCAATTTGTGAGATTCTTGTGACATATCAGGAGTTAGATATATGAGTTTAGCACAGGATGAAAGTCCTGATTAAATATATAGGTAGAAGGTAATGACAACGGTTGAAACAACAGAAATGACTTTTTTAAATGGTTTAACACAAGACAATTTTACATCTTGCTTTCTTGACAGTCCAACACAGGGATTTCTGGTCAGTGAATAGCCATCCAGATGGTGGTTTAAGGATACAGGATACTTCCATGTTTTACCTTTTGGTTCTACCATTCCCTACAGGCTTGGAGTCCTCTGTATGTAGTCATAAGGTGTTGAAAGAGGGAAAGCAGAATGTAACATAAGTATCACGACCCAAAAAGACACACTGCAATGCTGCTCAGAGTCCCTTGGTGAGAACTAAATGCATGTCCCTACCAAGAAACAACTGAGAAAGATAGTTTTGGTACTTCTGAGAGGTCGTCACTTCTCAGTAACAACCCTAAACTATTGTAATCATTAATTTTATGTGTCAGTTTAGACAGTGTTTTTGGATAAGATTAATACGTAAATAGGTAAACTTTGGGTCAAGCAGGTTTCTGTCCATAATGTGGTTGGGCCATATCCAATCAGAGGAATAGGAATGTCTGAATAGAACAAAAATATCAGCCTCCAGAGAAAAAGGGAATTCTCCTGCAAACTGCCTTTGCCCTATCCACTCTCTTGGTTTCCATCTGTCAGCTTTTAGATGGGAATTGCATCATTGGCTATCCTGGGTCTCAAGAATGCTGACCCACATTGCTGATTTGGAGTTGCCAGCCTTTGTCATTTCATGAGTCAATTCCTTATAATAAATACATATCATTATATTCCTTATTGTAAATATGTGTATACATGTGTGATATATATGTGTGTACATGTATATGTATCACACACATGTATACACATATTTATTATATGATGCATTAGCAACATATTGTTGGTTGCTTCTCTGGAGAACACTGACCAATGCAACCATGGATGTAAAGGAGAGCCAAAGTCCACATTTCCAGACACCAAACTTGTGGATATAGTCTTCAAACATTTACTTCTTTAAGGAAGATACCACTTGATCAAGACAGTCACTTTGACTATTTCAAGTTCCAAGATCTCTAAATGATGTGTCTTCTCAATAAAGTTCAAATATTCTTCCTCATGGCTCAGCAACCAAAGGACTTAAAGACAAATTACCTTCCCACTCTCCTCTTGACACAAGTACAAGGAGATTGTCTTAATCCACTTTCTATTGCTATATATAACAAAATACTTGAGACCAGATAATTTACAAAGAATAGAGGTCCCTTTGGCTCATGGTTCTGAAAGCTGGTAAGTACAAGAGCACGGTACCAGTATCTGCTCAACTTCTGATGAGGGCTTTGTTGCTCCCTCACAACATGGAGAAAGCTCAATTCACTTTTATAATAACCCACTGTCTTGACAATGAACCCTCTCCCATGAAGGGAACCAACTCACTCCAACAAGAACTAACTGACTTCAGGAAGAAGAATATTATTGCTTCTTGGCCTTTTGGCTAAAATCAAATGTAGCAAGAAGAGTATTAATCCATTAATGGGTGGAGCCGTATGACCCAAGCACCTCCTATCAGGCTTCGCCTCTCAGTAATGTCACACTGGGAATAAAGTTTCTGATACATGAACTTTGGGGGAACACATTTAAACCATAACAAGGAAGCATATGAGACAAATGAACAAAATCTTTTATTCAGAAAAAAAAGAGGGATTGGAGCCACATGGTGTTCCTTGTTCTATAAGCAATGACAAAAATATCATGCTGGACAGGTGTTCCAGGCACACTGATACTGGAGTGGAGAGGTTGCTGGATTAAATCTGAGTCTACAACCACCTAACCACCCCCCTGACCCCGGGGGAAGAATATCCTTGGCTACTGTTCTCATGGTTCATGGCTTAGCCTCAGGAAGTTTTCTCGCCTTTCATCTGCAGCGCTCACATCTCACATGGGTTTTGGGATTCCAAGCGGCAGCATAGTTTTAGGGATCCCTTCCTACTGGTAGCTTTTCATGGACACAATTATAGTATTACAGTAACTGGAATACTTTACTAATTTGACAATGCAGTTCCCTCAAAAAATGAAATATGCAGATGTTTTATTTGTTTTGAGTTTAATTGTGGCAGTAACTATTTTATATCCAGAGATTTTCCTAGGCCAGTCCTCCGCAGCTTCCTTCATTCCTATGCTTCCCTTGCCCTTATGTCAAACTGTCTCAACTTAAAGGTGGGTACTTTGAAGCCATCTAAAGCAACAGGCATTGGTAGGAGGGCAAGAGCCATCTGACCGAGTTCCTTGATTTTCCTAAATTTTAGTAGAATTGTTCCCCTCAAAGCCCCTTTAAAAAACAAAAATCATGACCAGATACTTTTACTACTAATAATTTGTAAAATAGACTA
This sequence comes from Tamias sibiricus, assembly GCA_025594165.1. Lineage (NCBI taxonomy): Eukaryota > Metazoa > Chordata > Mammalia > Rodentia > Sciuridae > Tamias > Tamias sibiricus. Next base: position 99,917,629 of record CM046661.1, on the reverse strand, counting down.
TTGTATAAGAAGTTTTAAATACACAGCAACATCCAGAAGAAAATACAGAAAGTTCCTACACACCCTCTACCCCCATACGTGAAGAGCCTGCCCACGCTCAATGACACCCACCACTGCGGTACATTTGTTATAAGTGGTGAAATCTACACTGACATCATTACCACTCAAAGTCTACACTACACATCAGGGTACACTGTTGGTATTGTACATTTTATGGGTTTTGACAAAGAAGCAGTGATGTGTATCCACCATTCATACAGAATTGCTGCACTGCCCTAAAACTCTTCTGTGATCCACCTGTTCATCCATCCCTCCTCCCTATCACCTAACAACCTCTAACCTTTTTACTGTCTCCATAGTTTTTCCTTTTACAGAATGTCACATCGGTGGAAACCTCAGTACATAAACTTCCCAGATTGACCTCTTTCACTTGACAATGTCTTTTCGTGGCTATGAAGTTCATTTATTTTTAATGCTGAATAATATTCTATTGTCTGGATGTAGCACAGTTTATTTATTTATTCACCTAATGAATGACATCTTGCTTGTTTCCAGGTTTTGGTAGTTATGAATGAAACTTCTGTAAAACATCCACGTGCAGGCGTTTTGTGGACATATATTTTCAATTCATTTCAAGGAGGTCAATTGTTGAATCATAAGGGAAGAGAGTGCGTTTAGTTTTGTAAGAACTGCTAAACTGTCTTCCAAAGTGGTTGCATGATGTTTAATTCCTGCCAGCACAGAATGAAAATTCCTGTTATTTCACCCCTTCTCCAACTTTTGATATTGGCAGTCATTTTATTTTCTCCATTTATATTAAGTCTGTTGTGGAATTTCATTGATCTGATTTGCAATCTATATCACATTATGAGGAAGATCATTTTTTCATATGCTTATTTTCTAAATCTTCTTCGATGAGGTTTTGTTTTATCTTTTGCCTTTTTTTTTTTTTTTTTTTTTTACTTTGAGACAGGATCTCACTAAGTTGCTGAGTTTGGCTTCAAAATTCCAATCCTCCTGCCTACGCCACCTGAGTCATTGAGATTATAGGCATGCACTACCATATTTGCCCATTTTAAAAATCATATTGTTCACTTTGGTATTAAGTTTGAAGTATCCTTTTTTAATATTTTAAGTAACAGGTGTTTTTTTTTCGTGTTTTTGGCAAATATTTTCCCTTAGTTTGTGGTTTGTATTCTCATTGTCTTGATAGTATCTTTCAAGGACCAGAACTTTTTAACTTTGATAAAGTCCAACTTACCAGTTATTTCTTTCATAGATTGCACTTTTTATATTGTATCTCCTCAAAGCCTTTTTTGAGTCTGATTTTGGTCAACAAATAGTTAAGTTTCTTACCTGAAGAGGCTCTTTATTTTGGAGCTTTCTCTATTCCTTTCATTTATTGCTTATAAAATGGTACTTTCTAGTCTAATTTCATCTTTTTCTACTCATAACTTATTAAACTCATCCAGTAACAACCAACAAGCAGTGCTAACATTCTGTTTCCCAATCATTGCCCCTACAACTACAGCCCAGAGTCATGGGGATTTTCCAAGTTATTACAGGCAATAATTTTACTCCACATTTTGCCACTGTTGACCTTGTCACCAGCTTTCCACACTTTTTCTGCCTGCTCCCCAACTACTCATGTGATTCCTCATATTTCAAGTTTCTTAATTATAGCATTCCACTTCAAAGTATACCAACTTCCACATTATTGTTATACACTGTAAAAAATAAATCCCCAGATTTCAGTGGCTTAATGTAATATAGATTTATTTTTGATTCACATATAAATCAATCATGAATGTTTGGGGTTGGTTTTAGTCACATGGTGCGCATGGGTCCCAGACTACATTGATTATATAGCCTCACTTTCTCCCAGAACAAACAGGAAAAGTCAGAAGAGTTCTGGTTTTTTTTTGTTTGTTTGTTTGTTTTGTTTGTTTGTTTTACTTGTTTGTTTTAAGATTGGGACACAGAAGTGACTTGCATTTCACTTCCTATTCCATTGTCATGAATTGGTCTTGTGTCCTCTTCTGGATCAAGAGGGTGTAGTCTTGAAAACAGAGTCCTTGCCTGAGAAGTCTCCCTATGTTGTAAGATTAAATATGCTGCTTTGTAGGAAAGAATAACTAAGAATGGAGGATTTTAGGCAGAGGGAAGGTGTTGAGAGAAGAACTCCTAGAGCACACCAAACATTGAGGGGGCAGGCTGAGGAAGATAACCTCAGGAAGAAGACTTAGAAAGAAGCAGCAGCCAGAATGCAAAATCTAGACTACTAGGGGAGAGAACAGTTCTTTCCACCTGCCTGTGGTGCTGGGAATCATACCCAGGACCTGGCACTTGCTAAGCAAGCGCTCTAGCCCTGAGCCACACACTTATCCTGAATTTCACCTTCAATGAAAGAAATCAAGAGTTAAATGCAGAAGATGTGCGTGGTAATAAGGAACCCCCAAATTGTTTGTTGTAGTTGGTATCAAGAGTAGATGAAGCACAGTGGTGCGTGTGGTTATCAGTTTTCAGAGGGCTGTAGAGTGAGTGGGATTTAGATAAGGATGTGGAAAAAGAAACTAAAGAACTTTTCATCAGCAAAGGGAAAGCAACATGGAAAAATACCTAGATAAGGACATGGGGCTAAAGGGAGGGTTTATGATGTATTTTAATCTCAGAAACAAAACTTTTGCCGGAAGAGATGTTTTATTGCAAAAATAGTGTTTTGAAAAGTGAGAGTCTCAGCCACATGTACATGCTGAAAAAGAAGTCATTCCCTGCCACTTTGAAGAAGATAATTTCCCTCCGCTGAACTCCCCTACTGTTTAATTAAATCACAATTGTGGCATAAATGCCCATATTCATGGCCAATTTTCCCTTCTATATGTAAAATCTCTAAGGTTGAGTCTAGGCCTGATTTATCCTTGAATCTGCAGAGTGTCTTGGGAATACTCACATGCTTGCCCTCCATGTGCACAATAGATTTTTGCATAAATGAGATTCAAATTATCTACTTGCTGAGGTGAACACTGTTTCCTAAAAGAGGTGTGATTTTTTTAGGCCTACGGACCTTCTTCCCACCCCGAAATTTTCTCCTCCTATTTTCATATTTTCACATGACCATCATAATTATAATAAAATGCAACAGGAGCTGCTTCATAAACAAATGTTATTTGTGGTTAACATAATAAGATTAAAGATCCAGAAACAATCCTATGGAGCCATCCGATCTCCTTTCCTGTGATAGTTGCATTATATATCAATCATATCTATAATACTTTATTCTCTTTGGTGGGTGAAGTCCCTATTCCCTTTTGTTAAATTGTTAATGGCTTTCCGAATGGTTTTCAAATTGCTTTTGCCTTGATGATTTTTTTTTTCAGTTTGTTTAGGGATTTTTATTTACTTTTCTAAATCTATCACTTTATATAAATTTTACTTATAAAGACGAATCCTCCTTACAAGCCATTTATGTCTATATTCTTAAATTGAATGTACACTTTAGGTCTAATCTTGCCTACCCAATCAATAGTTCTAAATTAAAACATAGCTTTCTTGTACACTAGATATGAAGACTGAGATTTAATTTGCCATTATAACCCCTAGTTATAGAACAGAAACTGGATGCATTGCCCCCCTGATTAAAACACAGCCCATCTACAGTGCTTTACTTTCTTCAAGAGATTTACAAAGACCCATTTTTTTCCTATGAATTCATAGCTTTTACCTATGAAGTCCCTTATAATATGATAACTTACGATTATTTAGCTTTTTCACCTGAATCTCTCTCCTGTAGAGTGTGACTATATATTATGCTTCCTTCAATGTTTGGTAATATCAGATTTTTAATGAAAAATGGAATATGCTGACAATGAATCAACTAAAGGGTGAAATATCCTCATAATAAGTAATTTAGATGACAAAGAAATCAGAGGGTTTATTGTACCATATCTCAAGTGAGGGGAAAATTATATGAGAAGCTTATTGACAAAAACAGAAAATCAAAGGAGAAAATTCTAAATTGGGAAACCAAGCTGTTGCTTTCAGCTGAGAGTGCCTTTCACAAGTGTTTAGAGAAGAAAGTGTGTCAAGTGAAATAAATCAGTCACAGAAAGACAATTGCTGAATATCCTTACTCATTGGTAGGAGCTAGAAAAGCAGACCACATAGAAGTATAGTGTAAAAAAGAGGTCATTGGAGCTGGGAAGAAGATGGAGGAGTGGGATGTTGACAGGACAGGTAGTGGATATCAAAACATTGTCCTGGTGTTGTATGGTACAGTAGGATAACTATAGTCTACAACAATTAGTTACCGGTTTAAATAACTTTAGGAGGAGAGTTTGAGCGTTCCCAACACACAAAATAATAACATCTGAATAGACTGAAATATTCATTACCCTGACTTGATCATTCTACTTCATACACGTTATCAAATTGCAATACATATTCCATAAATTTGTACAAATGTTATGTCAATTGAAAATAAATATTTTAAAAAAATAATGACAAACTGGCTAGCTAAGGCAGATGCTTGTGAGCAGTCCATAAGATAATTAAAGTCTGACAAGAATTATTGCCAAACTTGATGAGAGCTGTACCAGTGGAGTGCTGGGTCCAGGATCTGCATATTTTTTGGGGGGCGGGGGTCACCGGAGATTGAACTCAGGAGCACTTGACCACTGAGCAATATCCCCAGACCTATTTTGTACTTTTTATTTAAAGACAGGGTCTCACTGAGTTGCTAAGCACCTCACCATTACTGAGGCTGGATTTGAACTTACAATCCTCCTGCCTCAGCTTCCCGAGGAGCTGGGATTACAGGTGTACGCCACCGCTCAGTTTAGGATCTGCATTTTTCACAAGAACCTCTGGTGATCTGTATGCATGAATACTTGAATCATACCAAACAATATTGTCTTAAGCTACTTTTGCAAACTTGACTGAGGGAAAACAAAACTGATACAATATCAACTGATTTCATTTTCTATGTAAATATATTATTTACTTAGATTATTACTGATTATTCTGCCTAAATAAGTTCTTCTACTGTAGTTAGGAAACAAATACCTAGGTGTTTTCTTTTAAGTGATCAAGCATTGATTAAAAGATTAGCAATAATTATTCTAAGCTCTACAATATTGTTTTCTATACTCATTCCATGAACACAGATATAATAACTAAAGTAAGATTAAATCTTCTCATGTGTTGCAAACAGTACAGAGAATAAAATGCCTTCAGTATAAGAACAGATGAAGTGTCAAGTATAAACATGAGAACAAATTTCTCAAGGATAAACACTGGAGAGGAGAAATATTTTAGGAAGAAAATTTTATATGGCTCTCACCGCAGTGAAGTTATACATACATTTCCTACCACAAATTGTGCTGATAAGGTTATGTTTTACAAAGTCTTCAGCCAAATACAAGAGGATTAAAATAATTTAATCTGAAGCAATGTTTGTAATATTTATTTGATATTTTCCATAGGAAATAACGACTTAGTAATAATTAAATACAAACAATGTCTATTGAAAGAGGCCTATATATATTTTTTTTTTGAAAACCAGATTGAGAAATGAAGCTTCCTGCTCTCAGCTCTGTTTTTGAAAATGATAATAGAGTAAAAACATGAGAACATTATTTAGGAAAGATAATTGTATTTGTAAGTGTGTGCATTCACACATCACAAGGAGACATAACTGTGTAGGAATATTTTTCATTATGTAAGGTGAAGGGTTTAAGGGAATCAGTTGATAATTAATAACCCCCAGGGGTTTTAATTATTATTTTCCATTTTATGAACCTCTGTCTGAAGCCCAATAAATAGCTGATGAATCATTGAGTAGCTAAGGGGAAAAAAAAAAAAAAAAACTACATTAATCAGTGCCTTTTGGGCAGTTGGGTTTTTATTCTGATGCTGATATTTCCTGGTGTCCAGGAGGCAGTTCCCAGAGAAGTTTTAATATATCCTATAAATGGAAATATACATATTTAACAGATTGAAGTTCAAGTTTAAATTCCCAAGAGAAAAGTGGATATTCATTTAAAAACAGGTAATGGGGAAAGCATACTACTGTACTCGAAAAACATTCATTGGTAAATATTTCAAGAGTTCTTAAAAAATAGAAGGAATGGAATCATTTAGCAATATATTCAATATTCAGTAACTGCATTTTTTAATTCACTTGAAGAGCTGCACATCATAACTCCCAAATCAAGAGTTGTATAGCTTCCAAAGGATAACATATATTCATTCATCTTCTTCTTTTTTATTGTTAATATACCAAATCTCCTATTTTGGTTACAATATCTGCTAGCCATTTACTATGTTCTTTCCCAGAAACCCTAGCCAATTTAAAAGGGTAAACAAAAAATCGCACTCTCTGATTTGGCACTTTAACATCTCATGAACTTTGTTCTAAAGCCTGCCCCATGCAACAAGGGTTTCTTCATGTCTCAATCAACCCAGAATGAAGGATTCATAGAGGAAGTGTAGCACCATTTGTAAATTATATAGTTAGAAATAAGAATTAAGATCATTTGAAAATGAGACAAGAATTTCCCCACTTCATCAAAGTAACTCCTTTTTAGAGAAACCCCAGACAAAGGAAGAACTTTATGAAATTATTCCAATAATTATAGCGCTAATATGTAGTTCCATAGAACCAAGGCAACTAGACTTTGAAAGTTTCTCTTAGGATATGAAGATAGAATCAGCATCGTTGGTGAGAATATCCCATCATGCAATCTGGGAACTGAAGTTCCCAAGATTTACATTAGTGTTTACTATCCCATCCATCACTCCAGGTTTTTTAGTTTTTGGATTTATAGTAAACTTTGTATTTGGGAAGTAAAATTTTTCTACCTTCGAGATTTTTTTTTTCAGAACTCTCAACCATGTTCCTGTCATACTTCTCAAAAGTATATTTTCATATAGAGGAACAGATTAATATCTTGAAATGTATGGGAAAACAGTTCAAAGAAGTGATTAGGTCATTGCCTTGTGGGGGAGAAAGTCACAGGAGGAAGCAAATGTAATCAGAATGTTCTGGCTTCCCGTGTCTGTAGGTGCATTAAATATTGATATGGTAATGAATGGGAATATCTAAGTCCTGCAAACTGCAATATCCCAACTGCATTCACAGTTTTTTAAAAAACTTTATCCACTTTTAAAAAATGAACTTTATGTATTAGAGCAGTTTAGGTTCGGAGCAATATTGAGAAGAAAGTACAGAGTTCCCATGTAAACCCAGCCCCACTCTTAGAAAATCATTTCCCTATTATCAACACCCCACCATGTATTTGCTAAAACAAATAATTCCTACATTGACATATCATTATTATCTAAAGTCCATATTTCATACCAGGGTTCACAGTGTTGTACACTGTATATCTGTTTGTGTGTGTGTGTGTGTGTGGTGCTGGGATAGAATCCAGGGCCTCATGGCAAGTGCTCTACCACTGAGCTATACACCAGTCCTAATTCTGCGTTCTGACAAAGGTGTAATGACATGGTATCCACTGTTCACATAGAATAGTTTGACTACCCCAAAAATCTTCTGTGTTCCGATTCATCTCTCAACCATAATCCATGACAACCTGTAATTTTTTTTTTATTGTCTCCATAGTTTTGACTTTTCCAGACTGTCATACAGTTTGGAAATATACAGTATGTAACCTTCTCAGATTGACCTCTTTCACTTAGTAATATGCACTTAATATGCATTACTTCTCATGGCTTTAGAGCTCATTTATTTTCAACACTGAATAATACTGTCTGGATGTAGCACAGTTTATCCATTCACCTGCTGAAGGATATTGTTTTCAAGTCTGGCAGTTGTGAATAAAATTACTGTACACATCCAGGCACAGGTGTTTTGTGGACATACATTTTCAACTTGTTTCAAGGAGCTCAATTGCTGGATCATAGGTAAGAGTATGTTTAGTTTTTGTAAGAAACTGCAAAACTGTCTTGCAAAATGGCTGCATGATGTTTTCTTCCTGCCAGCACTGAATAAGAGTTCCTGTTGTTCCACATCCTCACCATAATTTGATGTTGGCAGTGTTCTGGATTTTCTTTATCCTAATAGGTGTATAGTAGCATCTCATTGATTTGATTTATAATTAAATCAATTTATAATTCCTTACTATCATATGATGCAGAGCATCTTTTCATATGCTTATTTTCCAATGGTATATTTCTTTGGTGAAATGTCCTACTTTTTACTTGGCTTGTTCATTTTCTAACTATTGAGTCGTGGATAGATTTTAAATTTCTTATTCCCATTATATGTATCCCCACATTTTGGGAGAGCCCACAAAATATCTAGTGAAGTTGTGTTGATTAGACGTTGCTGTCATTGCTGTCAGGATTCTCTAGCAGTATATCCTCATACCCCCTAAGAGAGGAGTTCCTGTATCAAATCACCATCTACCATAAAAACAGAACAAGGGCTTTACCAGATTTATTCCTACCTCAGAATGCTAAATTTCTGGCCCTGTCATATTGCAGAGACACTAAGTCAAGCCAAGTCTTGCCAATGGGCCTGAGTCACCACCACGGCATCCTCTAGTCTCCATGCTATAGAGCTGCCTACATTACCACCCAAAGGTGAATGAAAACAAGAATGCTCCCTCCGTGTCACAGGTAGTTAGAAGGATCCTCACACCTGGGGTCCCAAAGGCTTATGAGATTAGTAAAATAGCATTTTCACTTCATTTATACATGACCTTATTTTCTCCCAGTGTGCCAAGCAGGTTGTGCTATCTGCTTCCAGGCTGAAATTGTTGTCTCATTCCTTATAGCTTCTTGTGTCGAATCCACCTTTTTCCCTTTTGACTCTTAATGGTCCTGTCCTCGTGCTCTGCAATCTGGCTTCCACCCACCAGATATGTTTAATGCATCAGAAACTGAATTAGAAAGAGTGTCCAAGTTAGTTATTTCCCAAGAGTCTCCTCTGTTGTTTATCTTAGACAGTCTGGAAATCCTGACATATAATTTTCCTCCATTCTTGAGGAAGCATTAATTATAAGGGATTGTGTTTAAGATAGTCATATTCCTAAGAGGTGAGAGAAATTCTCCAAGTTTAAAATGATACAAAATCGATCATTTTTTCCATATTTCTATTGGTATATTTTAATTGTGAATAACAGCATGATTCATTGTTACATAACCATACCTGCACACAATATAACAATAAAACTTAGCCAATATCATTCTCCAGTCTTTCCTCTTTCTCTTGCCTCTTCTCCACCCCTGGTTACTTTCTTCTAATCTTTTGCTCTCCTTTCAATTTTCATGAGATCACTTCCCACAACAAAATTAATTCTTTACACCTGGACCAAGAAATGTCAAAGGGTTGATGCTGCTAGAGGTAACTGATCATTTTAAATATTCACAGTGATGGACATGTCCATATAAAAAGATAACATCACCAGCAAATAGCAAGGTGTTCTTCTTCTAGAGTAATAAAGATGACTGGGATAAAGTCATAGTTTCAAATGAATGTTTTTCCCTTGACTGCCAGCCAGAGGGCAAGAGTGGTGGCCAACCTGATCCCATGGCTTGTATTATGCCACAACCACCTGCGCAAGGCTTCACCTGATGCAGAACAGCTGCCCTTCATATCCTTCACAAAGGTGCTACATGGGTAGGCACCCTGCTCAGGCTCAATAAAAATTTAAGGAAGCTCTCATCCTATTACAGACAGTGAGACTTGTGCTGGGAAATAAAAACAAGAGCTGAAGTCAGAGATTTTTGTGTTTTTCTCTTGAAAACAATTCCTCAACAAGGTTTTCATCAAATTCATTATTCAAAACAAAACAATCTATACACAAAGAATAGAAATGAAAGAACCAAATATCTTCCTCAATTACATATAATTGTCTTGCCTGGTTTCTTTCCTAAAAATGAGGGAAATGAGTTAAAATGAGCTTTATTGTGGCTTCAAATATAACCATCAATTTGAAATTGATTCTGATTTTGTGTTACTGCGATGTTCTCAGAAAGTTCAAATAGACATGGAATGTCCTAAGGCTACCATGCTAATTTTTAGTAAAATTGCTAATATTGTTTACTTCAATATAAAAATCTTTAAAATCAAGCATATATCAAATGCAACATTTTCTTTTTAATATATCCAGTGAAACCTTTTATATTTCATGGTTTTGAAATCTAAAGCACTGGTAGGAATCATCCAACCCTGAAGTTTGAACCCTGTACGCATTAAGAAGATACTGAAATGTTTTATATAAAATCACACTTGTATCTGAAAAGCTCTCTCTGGATGCAATGTGTGGAACAGTGTGGAGTGGAGCTATATCTCATGTCAGTGACTAATTTAGAAAGCTACTGCAATGGTCCAGGCTTATGAGAGGTATTGATGATAGAAGCATGTGGACAGCTTTGAGAATGAAGAGGAGGAAAAGTTGAAAGGATTTTATGAATAATTAGATGTAGTAGGGTGAGACAGAAGGAGGTATCAAGGGTGACTTCTAGATGTCTGGCTTGCTCAACTTGATATTGTTGGTGCCATTCTATAACAAAGGGAAGAACACAGGGATAAAACTATATCATGTATTGGGGAGAGCAGGAGTTTACTTATGGATGTATTAAATTTGAAGTGCTTTTGAGACTTCCAAGATGTGATGTCAAGCAGACAATTGAATAATTGGTTGTGAAACTCAGAGCTGGAGGTGAGAAGGGGTGTTAGAAAAGACAATTGACAGGATGATGTAGATTAGTTGCCACAAGGAGGGAACAGAACATGACTCAGGAGAGGCCTTGGGGCAAATACTATATGGCTGGGCCAGCAAAGGAGATAGGAAAAAAGCAACAAGCTAGCTAGAACATGGAAAACCAGTCAGGTTATGGAAAATAAGGGAAGCAACCAAGCTGTGCAAGGTCAGAACTATGTTCAGGGTTGCTGAGAAATCAATGACAATGGATTGCTTCCAAGTGTTCAAAATTGCTAATGAATTCTGGTTGTACAGCCTTGTACATATATTTTTGTGTGTGTGTTCTCCCTTTCAATTGCTCTAAGTTAAATTCCCAGGAATGGATTTGCTTGGTGAAAAAGAACAAGTATTTGCTAATCAACACTTTAAAAGGCAAAAGATAACAGATGATCAGTGTTCAAATCTCAGAGCTTATGGGAGCATCAGGGCTTGGCATCTAAGGTGTCAGTCAAAACAAATTCCATCTTATTATATTTTCATTTTCATTTTCTCTCTTTCTTCTTACTCTTTTTTAACCTTTCTATTCACTTGAGAAACTTCTTTTATTTCAATGTTTTGGAAGTTTCAAATTATTGAAATAATAGGTTTTGACGGCAAGATGAAATATTACACGTCCCTTAGCCTTGATCTCATTAACCACCTTTCTTCAAACTAACAGGTGCAGAGAATTACAAGTAAATTAGCTCAGGATGTAGAAAGGGCCTGTTAATCTGCTGCTTCCAAACAAAAGTGACTATCCTAGAAACTGAGTGCAATCTACATGTGTCTCTTGTCTTTATAGTGTTTGATTTTTTTTTCAGAATATATTCATGTGCTTCAAGTGTCAGAATTGCACTTAAGACCTGACTGGTTCTTAAGATATTTATACAATCAAAAGGCTAGAGTCACCCTATTTGGCATTTCAAAACTCGTCTGTGTATTGTCACCTCTCATTAGAAGCAACTTGCCTCTGAATTTTCTTCTGTCCTCAGACATTGCGGTGTCTGGGAGAAAGAGGAAAGGGAGATAGTAAAGTTTTTTCTGATGTGACCATTCACAGTGACTTTTGACTGGAAGTTGCATACATTTCACCCTTTTCAATGAATGACCTTAGAACTCTGATTCTTAACACATTACTGATAGATACCAGGCAGTGAGCAGGGCTGCCAGCTGACCAGCACACATCATAATGTGTGTGGATAACCTGGTGGACTTGCATGGAACCCACTGACCTGCCTCTTTCCTCTGCCACCTAGACTGTGAGCTCAGGTTTAATCACCAGGTGCCACTGACATGAGCAGTGGTACCAGCACAGCTCTGTGCAGAGACAGTCACCGTAAGACAATGAGTTTGTGTTTTATTCCCTAAGGGGCCAATTTGAAAATAGAAAAGAGATAAAGGAGACTGTTTCTCCACAGTCTGAGAAACACAGACAATAAAAATCTAAATCTGCCAAATGCTGATAATGTAATTTATGCCTGAATTACCTGCCTAACAGCTCAAATATTTTGCTCCTCTCCTATTCCCTGTCTGCCTTCTCTCCTCTTCAGACATCGCGAGGCTTCATCTTTTGACCACTGTAGGCCAGACTAAATAGGAAAAATGAATTGAGTGACATAATGCCTGGCCAACAGTATGAATTTAATAAATGGAAGTGGCCACAGTAATAGTAGCAAATCTGCCTGTTGGGTTTTTATTGTTACTATAGGTTATTTTTCACTAAGCCACTATGGGTGCAGCATTCTACATTCTGTATGCTGTGATCTTATCACAAGTAACCTAGGTAAAATATACTATTGCTCAAATTGTTCTACCACTTCTTCCTCAGTCATTAATTCACTTATACATCCACCCATTTATGCATTCATTCATTAAGCACCCATGGTATACCAAACATTGAATCATGATCACTGAGCAAATCATGGTAACCAGGCAGTGCTACCCCTGCCCTTGTAGAGTAATTGATTTTGTGGGGTTAAATCACAAGCCAAAATATATAAATAAAATAATTGCCAAAGTAGGAAGGAGGGGGAGAATTTTCATAGATGGTCAAGGAAAGACTCCTTCAGGAGGAGTCTTAATTAACTACACACCACCAGAAGAGCTGAAACCTAGAAAGATCCTTCAACTTGAATCCACCATAGGATGGGCACTAGCATTTTCAAGAAAACAAGCAGTTCAGGAACATGGGGATCATTTTTTCTTATAATCAACTTGTATGTTTGAATTTATTTGCATATGCAAATAACATAAACTTACTAACAGTTTACTAAAACACTAATAACAGAAACTATTATGGAAAGGATATGGCTTAGCAAACTTGTTTTTCCAGAAGTTTACATTTTAAATCATTAAAAGAGACGAAGTTTTAAATATCAGTTTGCTAAAAATCTGGAAAATTTCTTTTACCTTTTGGGATCTTCTTTTAAAAGTGGTAAGAAATCATAGAAATATCTATCATGTTAAGTCCTAGAGTTCTAATTATAAGTGTATCCAGGGCACCCTAATACAAATATCTAATAATAAAGTTCAAAGTATGTTGTGAGAAATAGCTAGCCTGATGATGGCAACAGACTGATATATAAAAGTATCAAAGACTTAAAAGAATCTGGAAAGTTTTTAGTTTATTGTTACATGTGATTCAATAAAGGAAGAAACATGAGTGATGCTCTAATTGCATGTCAATGCAGGCTTGTGTGCTCTCCCAGTGAAGAGGACCTAGAAAAAAAGAAATGTGCTGGTACCTGCCTATTGATCATCATAACTTTTCCTCAAGAGCATATTTTTAGGAGCTTAGGGTTAGTAGAAATATCAAAACGTACATGAAGCAAAGACATGTTGTGGTCCCCAACAATTCATTCTGTTTCCATGCTGCTGATGTTATTTATGATATTGAGACTAGGAAAACAGCAACACAAAGAAAGAGCAAACACTTCCTGTGCCAGATCCTTGGTGCTCCCTCATTATTGTCATTCCCCAAATGAATGTTCTGGCTGGCTTTTCTTTTATCATGGTCATATGTCACTGGTCAAGAGGTTAGCCTCTAGCACAAGGTTTAATCAAGATCTAGTAATTAGGTTTTTCTTTCCTGTGATAAGGAATATTTTAATGTAATTACCTAATGAGAACAGGCAAATGCTGCTGAATCCTAATTGATAAATACCCAGGAGTACATGAAAGCACTAAAGACCATCTGCCCTGCATTTAGGATGACTACCAATTTCAAGCCTGCACCACCACTAAATCAATTCAGAGTATTACAGTTTTTTACTTACAGGACTTTTCATCTAACTCTCAGTGTACCCTGTTTATTTCAGCTTTGTGAGTTGATGCTATGGCAAGAATTCAAATGCTTTGATGAGCTGCTTTTGAAATCTGGTGAAATATTAAACATCTCCTAGCACTGATCAGTATAATTTAACTTCTTTTCTAATGGAGCAAGTCACTAACACATGCCTTAAGTAAGCTCCAAATGAATAAGACTGCGTTTAGCAATGGAAAAACATAGCAACAAAGATAAAGCAGAGTTTGGAATCAAAGCAGATTGCAATCCAAAGTCTGGAGTTACGAGGTCTTGGGTGAATTAAAGTAACTTATTTGTAAAATAGAAATTACAAGCCTACCTTCTGGATTTGAGGGAAGGCTGATGGTTATAGGTGCGTCCTGTGGCAGAACATGTGCTAAATTGTGCAGCCAATATCAGTATCTCTCCAGCTTGAACAGCCATAGTGTATGTGCAGCATACCCCAGCAAGTCCTCCAAGTTCTGTGTAGACCCTGTTGGTGAACACTGTGTGATAGTTCTGAGAGGTGCTGCTCGCTGGAAGGCAGTGCCCTGGTGCACTGAGCTCTCTGGAGTTCTAAATTTAAAATATTGAGAGGAAAGAAAGGCCAGGTCTTTACAATCACAGCAGAGTAAAGAACTGAAGACTAAATGAGCCAAACCCTAAGAGCGCATTTTATGCCCAATTTACCAAGTGATCGCTCACATTTACCTTACTGTGGCCATGATTCTTCAATTCACCTCTACGTCTAAGAGTCACAGTACTTCAGTTTGTTCCTTAGATGCAAGTCCAGGCTTAGGGATTTCACAAACCTACACTAGGGTTCTGAGTGAAAGTTCTCCATGGAAATCATTTCCTGATTCATAAACCTCTGCCATTAGGACTCCACAGTTTTACACACATGAAATTTCTCTGTGTTCAAAACATAATAATACTAAGCATCTGTAGGAGAGTAAATTGATACCAACATCAAAACGTAAACACATAAAGTAACAGGATTTTACAAGATCTGCTTTATACATTTTCTTTTTCATATTCTATAAAAAATCTAACATAAGCAAAACGGTTGACTACATCTAACTGTAGGCATAGTTTTAGTCTTCCAAGTGCATTGGTACTTCAAGATCCTCTCTCAGAGTTTATAACATCATTCAAACTTTACTCCAGACGTTTACCCTTTCCATATGTTCCTAGCAGGAAATGTGTCTGAAAACAGAAATTCAGAAAGACATGTGATATTCAATAATAAAAAAAAAAAAAAAACATTTTCTAGGGAACAAAAGGAACACGCTAATGAAAATACTAGTTGGATTTGGGGCTTTATCAAATATTCTTCAAGCATCATTCCTTTGGTAACATTGTTTTACTTATAGGGGTTTGTTTTTTCTGAAATTTTTTTCTAATGCTCTTAAGATGTTTTTATTACAAAGGTTATTGTTTCAATTTTATTTCAAATCTTCTCTAACTAAAATACAGACCTAACTGGCTCCTCAACTGAGTCTTTCTCCCACTGTTTTAAAAAATCTGTAAGCATTCTTTGATATAATAGTACAATTGTTTGAACAGCTCTACATTCAATTAGATAAGATGAAATACCAATAAATTCAACAGAAATTTGCAGTGTGTCACATCATTTCAAAGCTTAAAACTAGCATAATAGACTGAAGGAGATCCACCAAGTTATGATTAAATATTTTTTTAACAGTTTAGAATTTTAGTTGTGTAACTATAAGTGGAGGTTGATTTCTGAAAAATCCAGATGCTAATTTCCTAGCAAAAGTTTGACAGCATCTCCATGGAAGACCTCCCCATAGCACAGGGAGTGAGTGGGGGGTGCAGAGTGAATGTAGGCAGAAGCTGGATTCTATAAGGGATGAGATGGGACAGACCTTAAATACCTTCTTTAGAAAATAATGGAATGAAGTAAAGTGTGCATTTACTGACAACTCTCTTCCTGAGATAAAAGGTCTTTATCTTCCTATCAAAAAATCTTCTGAACATAAGTTATGTTCTTTATACAATACTATTCTCGAAGTTTTGCCAATAAAAGGGATTTTCTTACACAAAAAGAACATTTACATTCCACCAGGATAAGGATGGCAAACACATGGCAGAAATTATGCCACAGGTCCCTCCCTGACACCCTGTAGGCATTCGTTACAATACGTGATGATCATGATGATTTCTTTTCCCAGGGTGATGAATAATTGAAGAGTTAAATTGGCTAGGCTACGGTGCCCAGTTGTTTGCTCAAACAACACTCAAGATTTCACCGCAAAGATATTATTTACATGTGACTAACATTTATCATCAGTAAGCTTTGAATAAAACAGATTACCCTCCATGATATGGCATCATCCAATCAGTCAGAGCCCTCAATAGCAAAGACTTGGGTTTCTACAAGAAGCTATTCTCAAGACACAATATAGAAATTGCCTGAGTCTCCCAGGGTCTGGGCTGGGCTGGGCTGGCCTGCCCTGCAGATCTTGGGTTCAAGACTACAACATCAACTCTTATCTAAATTTGTCCAGCCTGCTAGCCTAACCTACAGATATCTGACTTTCCAGTCTCTACAGCTGTATAAGACAATTTCTTTAAATGGATCTCTTTATTTGTATAAATACAAAGAGACCTATGATATATAAATAAAGAGATTCATTTTAAGAAATTTGCATTTTTGATCATGTGATTTCAGGGGCTGGCAACTCTGAAGTAAGTGTGCATGTGTGTGTGTGTGTGTGTGTGTGTGTTCATGTTCTACTGTTTCTGAAGACTCTGACTTCTCACAATATGTGCACTGCAGAAAACTTTCACACAGTTTGCCAAAAATAACAAAAAGCATAGAGATGTGTTAACATTAAAGCTTATATTATATAAATGATTTATATGAGCTTTTCTAAATTTTGTGTGAGCTAAACCTGTAGTCTAAAAGGTGTATTTCTAATTTAGCATACAGTCACCCCTGGAAGACTGTCATATAAGTGTGCCTTTACATGGAATCATGTAGCATCTTGGGCTAGGATTTCAAAGATTGGACTGAGACTGTGAAAAAGCCTTTCAGCATCTCTGAATCAGTTTCTTCATCAGAAAATGATGCAGTGGATTAGATGTCTGTACAGTTCCTTACTACTTTGGGATCTGTAACTCATATGAGATGGAAAAATTAGTTGAAGATGATTTCATTCCAGAGACTTGCCAGTTTTATTCCAGAGACTTGCTATTTAAGATCATGTTAAAATGTTGCTGGAAGATAACCCTATATAATATGTCTCGTCATCCACATCATTTGGCATTGCTAGAACATCCTTACCGTAATCAATTTCAACATTTCTAATGGTGATTTATTGGAATCATTGACAAATAAAGAAATAAATGAATAAATTTGCAAGGTGAGTATTATCTAATGCTATTGGAAAGACTTTTGGAAATCTTTCCACAATTTAATTTAAAATGTATTAAAGTATTTTAAACACACATGTTAAAAGATATGAAATATAATAAACATTTTTAACTTGTCATCCAGATATGACAATCCATTTTCTAATTTTTGCTCAACATTTTTTAGAAATAAGATGCTATAGAAATAGCTAATATTTCACCTGTTGTCAAATCTCCTTTGCCAGGTTCTCCAAATTTACCCAGACTTTAAGTGCTGATACTTCCAACCTTGGATTCTAAGCTAAGTAGCTGAGGCTGGCCTCCAACTTGTGATCCTCTTGCTTCAGCCTCCCACATAGATGAGATTACAGGTATGCACCAACATGCCAGCCCAATTAGACTTTCTATCTGAGATACTTTTTCCAAAAAACTTCACTCTTTGGTGCATTACAACATTTTTAAGTATTTTATTTATTTTTCTGCTTAAGCGGTTTTTGTTTCTTACTTCCACTGGAATATAAGATCTGAGAGTTGATGGTCATGTCTATCACGTTCATTTTTATGACTACCATGGGATATCAACTCCTGAAACATAATTAACATTTAATAAATAAGATTTAAGGTAAATAAAATAGTTCGTTGATTCTTTTTTTTTTTTTTTTTTTTTTTTTTTTTTTGTGGTACCAGGGATTGAACTCAGGGGCACTCGACCACTGGGTCACATCCCCAGCCCTTTTTTGTATTTTTATTTAGAGACAGGGTCTCACTGAGTTGCTAAGTGCCTCGCCATTGCTGAGGCTGGCTTTGAACTCGCGATCCTCCTGCCTCAGCCTCCCAAAGTGCTGGGATTACAGGCGTGCGCCACCGCGCCCGGCTTCGTTGATTCTTTAAAAAAGAAAAACTTCATTAGTTTCCAGCTCTTGACTTACTATCCCCCATGTCACTAGACCAACAGCCCTTTTCTCTGACAAAAACATTGTGAATTTTCGCCTCAATTCTCCATGAAAATTGAACAAAATTATTGGAAGAACATACAAAATATTTTATATCATACTTAAAAGGATGGAAGATTTATTTTATATTTTGAAGAGATAATAGATAGATATTTAAGTTTAAGTAATATAAAAATAAATTTATATATATATATATATAATGGCATATTGACAACGTATTTTAAAAATATCCAATTCATGGAAGCAGACTGTGTCCATCAATGGATGAATGGATTAAAAAAATGTGGCAATAAAATGTGCAATAAAATGCTAGGGAGTCTTTAAAAAGAAGGAAATTCTTCATTTGTGACAACATGGATAGAACTGGAGGACATTATGCTAAGTGAAATAAGTCAGGCACAGAAAGGCAACTACTGTGTTATCCCACTTATATGTGGAATCTAAAAAAGTCAGTCTCATTAAAGTAGAGTAAAATAGTGGTTACCAGAGGTTGGGGAGTGAGGGGAGGAAGAGGGCAGGGGATTGGGGAGATATTGATCACAAGGTACAAAGCTTCTGTTAGACTAGAGGAATAAGTTTTAGCGACCAGTTATGCTGCATGGCATATATTTCAAAAATAGATTTTTAATATCCTCATCACCAAAAATAATAAGTGGTGATGTGATGGAGTTAATTAGCTTGATTAAATCTTTCTGTAATTTGTACATAGATCAAATGATCACTTGTACTCAAATAAATATACATAATTATTGTTTGTCAGTTAAAATAAGTTAATAAAAAAATAAAACAATGCAAAATGTTAGTTTGATATAATCACGTATATATAAAATATATATGCACATGGAAAGGAAAGTCATGGATTCAAATGAAAATTGTTGTATTAAGCTTATTATTATGAGTAGCTTTTAAACTTTTCAAAATTTTCTTCATGATTTTATATCCTCATCCTTTGTATCAAAAAGCAAGAATAAGGACAAACTTCACAAGACTTTAAAACTTTCACAAACTTTTATAAAGTTGATCTTAAAAGCCTTATTACATCATGCTATAGGTAACAGATATTTCACTGTTGAGTGTGATATTTATTTTGAGAAGTAATGTACCTGGAGCCATGAAATAAGAGATCATTCTTAACAAGAACTGGAGACAATATAGACATTTTAGGCAAATTCAATAGGCATTTTAAAATAAATGTTGTTGATATTTAGACTTTTATTCTTTTAATCTATTCACAAATTCAGTACAGCAAGAGAAACAAAATAAAATACAAGCTTTTATGCCTGGATCCCATCACTTGCAACATGAAGATAATAAATGTTTATTTCTTTCAAATAAAATTTTTATTTTCTTGAGTTAGAAGGAAAATAATGGTACTTTTATTTGAAACATATCCAAAGACCATCAACCTATTTTATGCCACATTATCTAAGTCAATAAACATTAGTCTGTGACAGGTACGATACCACCCAGTGGGCCACAGGCATGGTGATGTGCAATGCCCACCTGCATTAAAAACCACAGCAGTCAATGTATCACTGTCACAGATACAACCAAGACCTATGGCCCACGGCAAGGGGAGCACAAGGGAAAGGAAAGTTGACTCCTCACATAAAGAGTCTTTCTGAGGGAGATGACATTTGTACCAGCCTATGAAGGATAGCTAGAGTTTCACCCAACAGATCATAGGGAAAGAGCAATTGACATTGAAACCTGGATAAGCAAGGGCGTGTGAAGCACAGATTTAAAATTTTCTCATCATTCTTGACTGGAGAAGGAGGCAAAAGATGAGAGAATTAGTATTTACTTTTATAGGCAGAACTGACCTCTCCTTTAGTAAGAACCCAGTCATTCATTTGTTTAGTAATACACATTTATAATGGACAATGTGTCTAGCTTATTTGATTTATTATAAAAATTATATTCTTTGATAAAAAATCTCAGGGTAGAGATATTAACAGAAGAGGTCATAAGATACTTGTGCTAAAATTTTTTAAAAAATAGTTACATAATGAATTTTTTTAAAAGTTCGGGGGTGTACCAAAATTCAGATTTCACCTGTAGAGGGGCAGAATATTGGTTTTGAATTTATTTTTAAAATATATTTTCTGCAAGTTAATTTTTCATAGGTAATTGATTTGTTTTCCTTTCTAAATGCCAGTGCTGTCATTATGCAGACAATGAAGGTTAGTTTACAATATAAATAATTTGGATACAAAGTACCATCTGCTACAAGGCAGTCAGGGGCACCTGCAGCAGATCCTCCCTATATAAATTGTAAATGCATGCCTTTTATTATGCAGAGTTTCCTTATACAATATAGGAGGATCATATAAACCAATGGCCTTTTAATTTGATGTCTTGAAAAGGACAAAATGAAAGACACATGTGAGCTGAACTGCCATTAGCAAATTCACAGGACACTTCAGATATGGACATGTGATCAAAAATGTTTATATTTTGGAAAAATAGAGAAGAAATCTCATTGCCCAAGTCCTGACCTCATTTTAATTGTGCCTATTGCACATGGACAATCTAACATCAGAAGTTCCTCTGAGCAATCAGGTTAAATTGTGCAAGGGCAAACACCACCACATTCCTACCCAGTGTTCCCTGTTCAATTCCACAGAGAGTTTCTATTTCATGTGGTTTTAATTTTAAGTTCTGCCTCCTTGAATGCTATTTCCTTTCTTTTGGATTTCACCAAGGTCAAAGGCATCTCCTGCAAACAAAATATGCAAACGTCCAGTGGAGTCCTGGACACCTGCCCATCCAGTGTCTAAACAGCCTAAGTCTAAAGTTAATGAGTTCATTCCGTACACTTCCAAGTCAATATCAAAATCCAAACAGTCAACAGCAATAGCATGTTTTATTAAAGATGCTAACTGCAATGACCTCAGCTGACATGTCTTCTTTTGTTCTGGCTCCAGAGGTTATTCACGGGGTGACCAGTTTCTAAACTTCAATCTCTCAACAACATCTGTGTTAGTCAGTCTTGAGTCACCATGATAAAGACCAGAGATGGTCAGTTTATAAAGCAAAAGGGATTATTTTGGCTTATGATTTTGAAAATTGCAGTCCATGATCAGGGGAACTTAAAATCTTTAGGCCTTTGTAGGTGAGGCAATACATCATAGCAAGCAAACGGGGTGGAGCAAAACCACTTATCTCATGGCTAGGACATGAAAAAGAAATAAAGAAATGGAGGTCCCAGAACTCCTTCAAAAGCATACTGTCAATGATTCAACACTTCCCAACTAGGTTCCTCCTGTTAGTTTCTACCACCTCCAGAACCAAGCCTTTGGGGGACATTTAAGATCCAAACTATGGTAGCATCCAAACTAAAGAGACACAATTCACCTCCCTACACAGCCCACCATTCGTAATAATAGATCTTAACATAATGATACCCTTCTAGAGTGGCAAAGGCAAAATAGACCCTCTAAGATTCTCATGCCAGCCAGGTAAAACCTACACAGATCTTTATTGAGACCACAATCTCAAGAAACAATTTCTGTCTTTTATACATGAACCCCTCACAAGTAATCTTTTACTTTTTTTCACTCCTTAAAGGCTTATGATGTTCAATGTCCAGAAGAACAAATATCAGGTATGACCCCTGCTTTGCAAAGCCTTCAGCAAAATCTATAAAAGTCATGCCTTGGGAAATTGAAGCATACAGTTACTAATTACCAGATAAAAAAAATGATCAGGATTCAATTTTCAAAAGAGCTACCCAATTATCCACATTCTTTACTGCCTCATTATGAGCTCATATATGATGAATAATTATAATTTTATCACTAAATTAAAGCTGGACTTACTTTTATAATTGCAATATACTAAAGAGCCTCTCTCACCATGAATTTTATAAGTAGGTTTCAAAGATACTCAGAAATGTGGTTCTTGCTTCCCTGAAAGCAAATAATACATGGAATTTCATTATAAAACCTTCCATTTATATACTGCTACTTTACTTGGGTGTCTTTTTGTTATTTTTGTTGTTGTTAAATGTTTATAAAGGTTAAATCTCAGCCACAGGCTCTGACTCAATTACTCACTCTTTATCATTTTCTCAAAAAGTTATGGAGAAACAGGCTCCTGGAAGTTATGAAAAGTACATTTCTCAGTATATGTTTCTGATATAGATGCTCCAAAAAACAATTCATTGTGAAAAATATTGGGCTCGTTTGGCTTATTAAAATAAAATGTGTAGTAATAACATGAAGAATTTTAAAAACATCAATATTCTACTTCTATTATCTTTCAATGTTTCTTAGATTTCCAAAATTAAGGTATTCATTCAAGAAATATTTCCGATCACTTATGTCCCTGGCATTGTGCAAAGCACAGAAACATTAAGGTGAGCAAGAGAATTTTGTACCTTGGTAGGTCAGACAACCCTGGTGGTGACCTGAGAAATGTTTAGGAAATAGATTACCAGGACCTGTTGACTTTTTGGATGGGGGTAGGGAGAGAGAGAAGTCAAGGACCCTTGGATTTTTTGGAATTGACAAGAAGGCATCTGGTCCCATTCTCAAATGTAAGAAAACTGTGAGGAACAGATCCGGGGAAGGAGCAAACTGAGCTTGATGTACCTGCCATATATCAGAACATCCACATCTAATAGGTAAATGAGATCAGGTAAGTCACTAGACTAGAGATACTATTGAGGGGGTGGACGAGACTGTGCAGGATGTGTGAGTAGAAAGAAACCCTGAGAAGCACTAACATTGAAGGAAAGATGGAGTTAGAGGTACCCGAAGAAGCAGTTAAGAATGAATGGCCAGAAAGAAAGAGTAAGAAAAACCCCAGAAGTACATAGAGTCCGGGTTACCATAGATACCTCATATTCTCAGAAAGAAGAATTGAGATCCCAGTAAGTCAGGGGTTGAAGAAATATCCATTGCAGTTAACATTAGGAAATCAGGCTTTGAGGAAGCTAGTGTCACTAGGTTAGGAAGTAAACAGAAAGTCAAGGGCCCAGTGATCACAGATGCTTCTTCCAGTACAGAGCAGAAGAGGTGACAGAGAAGGAGGGGGTCTGGAGTTCCCGTTTTTAAACCCTACAGGAAAGGCTAAGGTTTAAAAGACTAGTTTTACGTTAAAACTAGTTTAGCCATTCTTGCAACTGTTTAGCCATTCTTGGAAGGGAACATGTAGAAGAGAAGATGTTTGAAATAAAGTATGAAAGAGCACAATGTCACTGACCAAACATAAAGAAACGCTTCCAACAATAACCTGAATGAAAGTTGGTCATAAACAAATAAGAGGCTTTCCCCAAAATCTGGCATTACAATATCTCCATGAAGTTGTTACTTTCAGGTCAATTACTAAATTACTTAGACACACAAATTAGACTTCCTTCCACAGAGGGATTAGAGGTAATTAACAGCAAAACAAAAACTAAAACTATTATTACAAAACTATGAATTAGATGTGGGGATTTGGCTAAGCAGAATGAAGGTGAAAAAAGAATAAAGCCAGGTGTAATGAATATATACCAAGCCTTGTACGTTTGCTAGAAATGAGTTAAAATTTGACTCTGTGCTGCCTAGCATCCAAAGACGGAAACACAGACTGTCACAAGGCTCCACGTCTACAAAATAAAGACAAAGCAATGGTCTGGTGGAGACAGAGCTTCTTCTACCTAAACCAAGATCAGAGAGGAATTTCTTCCATTGTCCTCAAGAGGATGAAACAGGCAGGGAAAACAATGCCTTCTTTACAGTAGTCAACAACTGATAAAGTGACAAACTCCAAACAGCTGCTTCTGAAAATGTGCCCCCAACATATCCTAAAAGGAAATGATACCCAGTGGCAAGGAACTTTTGATCCAGGAATTCAGAACTCCAGCATCTGGTTTGACAGAGGGCCTAATTTAGAATATCTTAGAGGAATGAAAAAGCTGCCTGCTCTGCAAGTATTCCTTCATAATTATTATTAAATTTCATTTTTCTCAACTAACAACTTCATTACAATAAAGTTTATATACCAGAGAATTTAAGGTGATATTTTATGGAAGCACCCTTGAGTGCAACCAGGAATGCTGGCAGCCAGTCTGTCATGGAGATGTTGCCAAAAACATCTCTGCTGTTGGGCGTAGCCCAGAGATCAGGAATCCAGGGGCTGCGGTGGGTAGGGTGATCTGAATCCTGGTTACCTGGGACAGGCCCCTATTATTCTGCCTATTGTCCTGGCATAATTACAAGTGATGCCTGGTCTACTCTAAATACATGCCTATTTGTATAACAAGTTAGAAGACCGTCCTGGCAGTCATTGTAAGAACTGTTCACTTCTGGCAAGTCATCAGTAATAGATTCTAAGCTCTTAGTTTGGAATCCAAAAGCTGGACTGTACTCTTTTTGTCAAGTGGACATATAGAGTTGTAGGGTCCATCGAAGGCAAATAATACAACAGTCTGAAAAAAAGAATATGATGTCAAACAGATTTCTAAAAAAAACACTCCAGCCTGAGGAAGATGCAGAAACAGATAGGGACCATGATCAGAAGCTAGCCTCAGGGCATCAATCTAGAGTGCCTTTAGATCCTATCCCAAACAGATCCAAGGCTGAGCTTGCAAAAGTGATCAAGAGGCTGAGAATGAGCCACACAATACAATCCTATAATAGTGGAGATTAAAGACACTCATGTCTGGGAATTTGAGTAAAGACAACTAGGAAATACACATCAAATATCTTTAAAATGTTCAAACTATTTGACTTAATAAAGCTTCATCTAAGAAAGGAATCTATAGAAATGTTATACACTCAAAATTCTGTGCACAGATTTTCATCAAAGAATTATTTACAGTAACAAAAAAATGTAAACAATCTAATTTTCCAGCTACATGAAATTTATTAAATTAATTATGATGCATCCAAATGATTGAATTAAATGATTAGGGAATTTAGAAGCACGATTTTTTAAACAAAATATTTCTTATTCTTTTATTTATTTTTTCATTGTACACAATTGCAGCACAACTTTTCATTTCTCTGGTTTACACGATATAGCGTCACACCATATGTGTAGTCCTGTTACTCTTTTATTATTAGCTTCAACAGATATAAAATCATTCTAATTGCCCTAAAAGTATCTAAATGCCTACTATCAATTTCTTTACTGATCTCTGTGAAAACTAATAACAGATAGTTTGTGGTGGGCAACGGTTCCAAGCCCACATTTCTGAGTGGTACTTGGCTGAAGTAGATGACCATACAACCTCCCAATCATTCTGTCTATCTCAGGTTTTTTATTTTCCCTTCTCTTAAGTTCATTCTTCACACTATTTTTCTCATTTTTTGTGGTGAGAATGCATAACATGAGGTTTACCCTCTGAAAATTTTTTTAAAGGTATGAAAACAACATTTTTAACTGTAGGCACAATGTTGTACAGAAGATATCTAGGATTTCTCCATCTTATGTAGCAAATTGTTCAGTGGTTACTTTGAACATCATTTCCCTCTTCTTCTAGTCCCTGGAAACCAACATTGTACTCTCTGCTTCTTTAAGTTTGACAATTTTAGATACTTTTTTTTTAGCAGATCTTAATAGTTATACTTAGTTGGGTTCATCCCGACAAACTCAGAAAAGCATAGAAATCAATTTCAGTTCATGATTAGACGTCCTGTGTGGCTAGCTATTTCCCTTAGAATAAGTAATGTCCTCCATGTTCATTCATGTCATCACATATGGTAGAATCTCCTCCTTTATTTAAGTCTGAATAATAATCCATTGTATGTATATACCACAATCTCTTCATCTGTTCATCCATTGATGGACATCTTTGTTTTTTTTTAATCAATGTCATTCCAGTATAAAAGTCTTTGACCTTCTTGGTTAAGTGTATTCATAAGTGTTTTGTTCTGTTTTTATTATTCCAAAAAAATTCCATTTGAATAGTTCATTGTTAGTGTTTAGGAATGCAACTCATTTCTCTATGTTGATTTTGTATCCTACAAGTTTACTGAATATGTTCTAACAGCTTTTTTGTGGAATTTAGGGCTTTCTACGTATAAGATCATATTATAGGCAAGCAAGGGTTATTATACTTCTTCCTCTCCAATTCTTATGCCTTCTGTTTCTTTCTCTTGTTTAACTGCTCTGGCTAGGACTTGTTGAACATATGTCCTATGTTGAATAGAAGTGGCAAGGGTGGACATCATTACTTCATTCCTAAATGAGAGAAAACCAGTTGTTGTTGTTGTGTTTTTGGCATTTTGGTTTTTGGTTTTTTTTTTTTTTTTCACTATTGAGCATGGTGTAAAAAAAAACTGTAGGCTTTATACATATGGCCTTTGCTATATGAGATAAATTCTTTCTATACCTAATTGGTTGAGAGATTTTATCATGTAAGGATGTTGAATTCTGTCAAATACTTTTCTGCATTTATTGAGATGATTACTTGGTTATTATATTATTTTCTGTTCACATGGTATATCACATTTAGTGATTTGCACTTGTTGAACCATCCTTGCATTTCATGGATAAATCTCACTTGGACACTGTGTATGATCCTTTTAATGTTCTGGTTTAAGTTTTGTTCAGGATTGTTGTATCTAGGTTCATAAAAGATATTAGCTTAAAGCATTCTTTTCTTATTATGTCTTTGGTCCTGCTTTGGCATCAGGGTAATGCTATGAGTTCAGAAGTGTTCTCTGTTCTTCATTTTTTTTTTTGAGGGGGAAGAGTTTGAGGATGATTGGTGTTGATTTTTCTTTAAATGTCTGACATGATTCAACAGAGTCATCAGATCGGATCGTAGGCTTTTCTTTGTTGGGAGGTTTTGATTCCTCATTCAAACCCCTCTTTATTATTAGTCTGTTCAGATTTTCTGATTTCTTATGACTCAGTCATTGCAGACTCCATATGTCTAGGAACTTACAATCTCTTCTAGGTTATCCAAAATTTTTGGTGTATAATTTTTCATAGTAGTCTTTATGATGCATTATATTTTTGTGATATTGTAATGTCTCCTCTTTCATTTTTGATTTTATTTATTTGAGTCTCCTTTTTTCTCTATCTAGCTAAAGGTTTACCAGGTTTGCTTATCTTTTAAAAAGCTAACTCAGTTTCATTGATTTTTTTCTATCACTTTTATATTTTCTGTTTCACTTATTTCTGCTTTCATGTTCATTACTTTCTTCCTCTTGCTAAATCTTATGGTTTAGTTTTATCCTTTTCCTAGTGCCTTGAGATGCAAAGCTAGATTAAGATTTTTTCTTAATGTAGGTATTATTGCTATAACTATCTCCCTTAGAACTTGCTCTGACATTTACTAGTGATTTGGTGGGGCTTTTCTAACACTATGAATATTAGTGCATCATCAGGACCAGATTTACAAGTCAGCAAATTTCTTTGGCAATTTAGCACTTGGAAGACTGCTATTGCCAACAAAATTTTAGGGTTATGATTCCCTTAGAACACTTTAGAAATAATGACACTTTAGATTTATGGATGGAATTGGTTTATATGATGTTCCACTATTTACATACTGGTCTAAATGACATTTTTTTATGTTTTGAATTATGATAAAAATTGGTAATCCTAATAAGAGCTTGCAGCAAGATCCTTAAATACTTTATTGCCAAGAAAAAAATTAAATAATGCCTGATATTGTTTATTTGAAATATAACTTATTATATTTTTATTCTCCAAAAACATACACATAATTCAGGCAATAGATGAACATAAAGATCTACTTAAATCTTGAGATTCTATGAATTTAATTCTGGCATATAATAAATTTATCTTGACTAGAATATTCAGAATGATTGCAAGAGAGGCTTTTTTGTAAAATCAACTTTTATTGAATATATATGTTCACTCAATTCCAGAAGTCACAGATGTTTGCAAAATGTTTTGAAATCTTGTTTTAAAAATTTCAAAGATACTTCAAATAGATTAATTCATCATCATGTTATTTCTCCAAAGTAGTAAAAGGGTGTGTCATGGAAGCTTTGCTCACACACTGTCTAAACTAGTCTAAAGAATTAACATAATTTTATTTTTAGAAATTTCATAATCACACTAAATTTATTTATTGTTTAAGTCAGTTTTGGTTCAATATATAGTCATTCAAAGATGAAATTATCACAATTAATACAGTAGACATATTTAGCAAAGTTAGTTCTAGATTGGTTGATTTGGAAAAGGGTTTATGTTTGAGAACATGTTTGTATAAGTCTTATTACCAGCTCATAAACCTAAATGGGCTTTAGCTTGCAAAACTGCAATGGGAAGTAATTCACATTTAGTTATATTTTAACTAGTCATTCTCTTGCCACAGGAATCCATGAAATTGGCACTAAACCAAAATGATTTGATATGTATCTTGAAATACAAAAAGAATATTTGGTGAATTACCAGAATTATGGAATTAATGTATAGTTCAGGGACCCAATACTTAAACAATTGAATCAGATTCCTTTTGCCATAGTATAGAAATTTAAAAAATAACAATTTAGGCATTTCCTGTTCTACTGTAAGACCACCATAAAACATCTGAACAAAAAATTAAAAGTTTATCATGTCACTTTTACATTTTACCTGTGAAATGTAAAAACTCTAAAATATTAAAAGCATCAATATGTTCTAAAGCTGTGGAACCAAATACTCAGTTGATCCTCTTCAATATGCATCTACATGGTTTGGTGTCACCATCAGCAGGATTATCACCTTACCTGGAAACAAAGTTGATAGCATAAAATATTGGTATGTGACCCATTCCCATTTTTGAACACAAGGAAATTGTAATTCATTTAGAGTTATAAGAATTAAATGTTAACATCACTTTAACAAATCTGTTTCAAAATATTTCTAGGTCAATATTCTAGCAACCTAAACCTGTATATGTCTGCCTTTTTTTTCATAAAACAAATATCACATCAATAAGTGGTTAAGGATAATGACATAAGAATATATTAGGCTCCAAGATTTATAGCAATTAGAACAGAAGAAATAAAATGAGGAAATAACGATCACATGATCACTTTCTACCATTGACCAGGTTAATTTAGGATAACAGAACATGTGCGCTGGGAATAAAACGGTAAACTAACGCATGAATTAATGATATTGTGGATTTATGAAAAACTGAGGAACAAAACTCAGAAAGGCTGCAGCCATAACATCAGGGAGGTAATTACTTGCGACTTCATCCTGTAGCACTTGAGGGGGTAGGCAAGGCAGAGTCACTGAGAAGGGTAAGAAGTCTTCAGATCTGGCTTCCATGACCGGTGAGAAGGAGCTCATGGAGAGATCTATGATGCAACCATGTCTGGCAGTCACAGCTGTGAAGTGGGGCTTGTGGGAGGAGAACATAGCCTTCATGTCTGGCCACACGTCCTCCCAAGAACAATGGCTTTTGCTTTGTTTCCAATTTCCAAATCTTCTAGTGATTCTTCCCATTAGCAAACTCTGTGAAAGAACCATATAGGGAAATTCTGAGAAATATATTACCAGTCTTAACTGGTTGGGTCAATTCAACAGCCATGAATAT
This sequence comes from Tamias sibiricus, assembly GCA_025594165.1. Classification (NCBI taxonomy): domain Eukaryota; kingdom Metazoa; phylum Chordata; class Mammalia; order Rodentia; family Sciuridae; genus Tamias; species Tamias sibiricus. Next base: position 99,887,806 of record CM046661.1, on the reverse strand, counting down.
CACTTTGTTTACTTTTTATTTTTAAATAAATACCTAATGTATATCAAACATCTTTTACTAAATTAAAGGTATGATGACATCCACCAAATATCAAACACAAAGTCCCACAACATTTTATGCATCTCTTGGTGATATTTATTTGTTTTCTAGAGCCCTTCTCCTCCTCTTTTGATACCATGTAGCTTTATACTAAGACACAGAGTTTATCATTATTAATATACATTATATTATATGGGAATTGAGCAGAGGAGACTGATTAATTTACACAAATATATCCATATCAAAGCAAGTGGAAAATACATGTGACTTCTACAGTCCTTGTTTGTGTAACAGTTCACATGGCTGTATTCTAAATTCTCTTCAATATCCTTGAGTTCCTCATTTAGTCCTGATTCTTTGTCTGATGTGACAGTCCACATCTTTGTCCCTGAAGGATTTATGTCATCAACAGTTCTGCCTAGACTGTTGTACCACAGAATATAAAAATCTGAGGAGCACGAGTTCCAAACATTTTCATTGTTGGTCAGGACAACACAGTGTCCCTTTGATAATCAGGAGTGATCATCCCAGCCACAATATGATGATTTTCATGTTGTTTCAGTGGCACGAGGATCCCTGAGTGACCAAGTGGCAGTCTTAATTTCAAGTTTGGTGATACCATTATTGTGTCCCCTGGTAGAAGCATTCCTCCTTTTATGAACTAAAATTTCTAAACCAGTGTAAATGTAAGAACTGGAAATAGATTTGGGGGGGGTGTCGATAAAACAAATAGCAAAAGGTGTTCTTCTTACTATCCTCTCAACTTAGTCTTATTTGGTTATTAATGCTTCACTTTGGCAATTCCCACACACCTTGTACTGAAAGTCAATTTGCATGGAGGGGGCCTCACAGCCTAAGGGACCTTGCTTCAGTTTAGCTCCCTCCTACTTGTATACTGCACTGACATTATATCATGACCTAGCCAGTAAAGGGTATATTTTTTATTGGCTCTCCTGCTCCACCACCCTTTCTCTTTCTTTAGTTTTAAATGTTAAAATGTGAAACTAATCCAGTAAAATAGCAGCAAGCACACCATTAATTAGATCCCCAAATTCCTTAAATCATTCTCCTAGAGTCTAGCCTAAGCAAGAAAACAAGTACTGGCTTTAGAGAAAATTCCCCTAAAACAACAGTAGCCGTGCATCACTGTGTCTGTAATCATAATCTTTACATACTTAATATGGATTAATAAGAAACCATTGCCTGAAAATTCATGTAAGTGGACTTTAGGGGACATCAGTAAATATGAAGGAAATAAGAGAGCAATAGTCACAGTATTACTTAGTATAGAGGAAAAAAGTGACAAAAATCTCATATCTTTCACATTCTCATCTAATCATCAATGAGAAAAGTTTAGGTAAGTAGAGAAAACAACTTTCTAAATAAAAAGATCCAAGAGACTGCATTGCTGAAAGAGAGGCTTGATGAAACCAGTCTGTGTTTCCCAAAGAACAGTCCTGTGTTCCGAGAGGGAGGAACCAGGAGATCCAAAGAGTCCTTGTGATTTCTAGATTTTTTTCATGTTGTTTCTCATTTATAGAAAGGAAGTGTTGTCCAGAGTATCTAGAAATACAATATGAACGTGTAGCAGAATGAGGTGAAATCATTATCTTGTGCCCACACTGAGGGCAGGAGGAGGGTGTGGGGAGGAAGATCTTTGGCATGTCTGAATGTTTTGCAAGGTACTTTCTCCCATGTAGCTCTCTCTCTCCACCCCTGAACAGCCCAACAAGGTAAAAATCATTAACTCCACATTCCATGAGTGTCTATTCAAGCCACATAACCAAAAGAGAAAGAAGAGGGCTCAGAGAATATGTATTGATAGCTCAATAATAAAATCCCTTGTCATCTTTATTAATAAAAGCTCTTATGAATGAACTGTATTCCATATTTTAAAATCTGTATCAACATAATCTGACAAATGAGCAGCAGTACAAGCCTGAAGCTTCAACAAGGACATTTGTGATTGACAAAAGAAACATCTGCATCTTCTCAGAAATCCTGCTGGCAGCAGGATGGCGTCTGCCAGCCTGTGGTTCAAAGTAGTCAAGCCACAAACTCCATTCACAAGGTTCCCCGACAGAAGAGACAGAGACCCAAGCCCCATGTGCCCACAGCCTTGAGATCAACAGGACTACTTCTCACTTGTCTACAATTTCGCAGCATTCTAAGGGAAGTAAGCCACCAGATTTGCTAATGCCTCACAGTCTACCAGACACTATAAAAATAATAAAAACCTGCCTTAGAAACACCAAAGGAAACTGTGTCTCAAAAAGAAATTGGATTTATCCAATGTAGAGTTCCAGAGTAATCCCTGGCTGTGGGGCTGCTATTTGTCATCAGACAAGAGAATTATCTTTACAATAAAGGACATTAAAAATGACAAATATTTATACATTAAAAACTTTAATTAATATTCTGTAAAATGATTACAAGTAAAATACAGATATTTTTAGATTGTAACACTGCATTTCCTAATTTATTTTTTTGTTGTTGTTGGCTTTTCCACAATCTTACTGAATTGCTTGTATACTTTATGCCTAATAAAGTATACATTTTTAAAAGAAATATATACAAAAATAATCATTACAATTTAACTTTCTCAATTTTGTCAGTGACACAGAGGCATTGAGATATTGAGAAAGAGCTTGTGCTTTGGAGGATTTAGAATCCTCTGACAGGCATGAGATATATTGCTCTGAGAAAGTTCTTTAACCTCTGTGAGCCCCTGCTTCTTCTCTGTAAAAAAATAGAGAAAATAACATGCAGCCTGGAGAGGTGTTTTGAGTAGAAATTTCCCAATATACTATGTTTTTCCTTCCTGCCTTTTTAAAAAAAATCTGCCTTTATTTGTTTATCCTTTTGTCTATCAGCCACTTCAGATTTTATTAAGAAAAAATGCAAATCATCTTGTACTAGCATCAGATTTATAGCACAATTATAAATTGTAGGATAGTGTAAATAGAGACAATTCGTTCAGGTTCTATGGACAAAATGTTTGTAAACAAATGCTTTGAATTCTTCAGGAGAATCTGAAAAACAAAGGGTACCTTTTTGCTAAAGTGACTTTCCAATAGAAAGATGATGGTAGCCACATGTGTAATTTTAAGTTGTTCAGTAGCCACATTTGAAAAAGTAAAAAAGAAACCAATAAAATTAATTTTAATAACAAAATTTAAACCCAATACATCCTAATATCATCATTTTAAATTGCAATCAACATAATTATTGAGTTGTTTTCTTTTTTTTCTTTATGCTATGTTTTTGAAACCTGTGGTATACTTCACATCTATAGCACTTCTCAGTTTTAGCTGCATTCAGGTATCAGCAGCCCCTGTGTGCTCCCACATTGAACTGAACAACTTAGATGTCAGTCTTCCAGGCAGTGATAAATAAACAAAACAGAAGCAACTAGAAAGAACCAATCCACTGTTCTGTAGGAAACAACAGGTTGCTGAGAGTTGCTCCTTCCCAGATCCCACTCAAACCCTAGGTCTCTCCCAAAGTCCAGAGACCAAAAGCCATTTGGGCAGTTTCTGACCTGCTCAGGACCTTCTTAGTGAAATTTAGAGGTTTTGGTCATTGACCTGTAACATAAATAAACAAAAATAGTCTTGGAATCAATAGAATATACTGCCAAACTCCCAAAGTTCTGGTAGGAACAAAGGGATTTTGACAATATCCTCAGAGCTGCAAATGCATTTTATGGTCCAGCTGTGGGGTCTTATCACCTTGAGTCTGCTGGGAACACCCTGGTCAGTAATGTAGCCTGGCTTTGAAAAAAAGAGTCATTTGGGCAATTTATTGTCTTTCATTTGTTTGCAAAAAAATCAATGAAGTCTCATTAAGGAAAAGAAGGAGTTGGTCTCTCCTCTAGTTCCTTTTATCTTTGTTGCTGTTTGAACAGGTGCAAAGGCTAGCATTATACGGTATATTTATAGGATTTCTAGACTGGAACAAAGCATTACAAATTTGGTCATCAAACTCTTTAAATCTAGCTAGTAAAGAGGGAAAAGCTTGAATTTTGGGGCAGTTAAAAAGCACATTTTCTTCTCACCTCTGGAAGATTTTACAATATTTGACACCTGACATTCCCACTGTGGGTAACCCAGGATGGTCCCTGACTGCAGTTCACATGAACTTCTGCTACAGGCTCCAGACTTGCTCTGTGGACTCCAATTTTGCTCCCCTCCACCAGGCTTCCCCACCAATCCCCAGTTGTCCATCAACACCATAGTTGCTTCCTAGAGAACTCTCTCTGATCATGTCATTTCCAGGACCAATAAGCATTAGCTTTAGGTGCTATGTTCCAGGCATGTGCCCTTTACTCATTTAAATCCTCTCAACTCTTTGAAGTAATGACACTTATTTTATTGATTTTGCTATTGTGAGAATTGAAGTATAGGTAATATCTAAGAGTAGATAATGCGTAGAACTCAGATTTGAACCTCAGCAGGCTGAATTTTACTGCATAAGCAGGAAGTTGTCTCAAAAATACTCTGTCTCTGACATTATGTATATCAAAGCATTATGGTACACACTCTCAATATATACAATAAAAAAGAAATTGAGAGTATTTACAATCTTGTATGGCACTTTAGCTGAATGCTTTTATGTCTGCTGAATCAAATAATAAAAATATTAGGCTTGTAAAAAACACCCAGTGGCACCTCATTCTCTCATAAATCTTGTTCCAACATTTTTATCAAGAACTTCCATCAACCAGCTCTTCAAATTGCATGAACCATGCTCTTATTTCATGCCATTTTCTATGTAAAATGCCAGATCTTTCCAATTTAAACCATTTTAAGGTCCACTGTAAGTATCTCCACTTTTCCCAGCTGGAACTAGCCTTTCTTCAGGGCCTTCAGAGAATCACTTTATGATGTTATAAATCACTGGCGACACTCTGTCCCTTGGTATCAGGTTTTTACAAACATAACATCTTCATGAATGGCAAGTCCCTTGAGGCCCAGAGATGGGAAGCTCCATGCAGTGGCAGTGGCGGACCATAGACTATTATAGTGGAAACCAGAGCCCCACTCCTCTCTAGCTGTTGGACCCTGAGCTGAGCAACAGTCCTCCCTGGTCCTGTTTTTTCCACTGTGTTCAGAAAGGATGATATTGATACCTGTAGGGCATACTTCCCAGGGTGGTTGAAAACATTACAATGAGTAATAAATATTATAATAGCTGTGAATAATAAATAATAATAAATATTTGTTAGCTGCTAGTGACACATAAGGTAAGAAACTTCAACATCCACATTGGTACTTCCTGTGAGCTAGCACCATGTCTCACACTGAGTGGCAGATATACATTTTTTTTTCTTTTGTACTAGAGGTTGAACCTGGGGTGCTTAAGCACTGAGCCACATCCCCAGCCCTTTTCATATTTTTTGTTTTGAGACAGGGTCTCACTAAGTTGCTGGAACTGGCTTTGAACTTGTGATCCTTCTGCCTCAGCCTCCTGGGGCTGCTGGGATTATAAGCATGTACCACAGTGCCCATCTCAGATCTACTTCTTGAATTGGCACATTTATCCTTAAAGTAGAAAACAAACAATAACCAAGAAAAATTTTCTTAATGATATTTTAATTTGATAGCTCTACAATTTTATTTTTAAATAATCTAATTATTTCTTGGGAAATTCCTATCTTTTTCATACAGCTGTTTGTTTTGTCTATGTTTCCAGAAAAATAATTATATTTCAGGCCAGGGTGAAATACAGAGGAAATCATTTTTATTCATGAAAATACACAATGCCAATTAATTATTGATCAGAATATTCTTAATTATTACAAACATCAGAGTTGTTGTCATCTGCCCATCTACATGTGAACCCAGCCCTGCCACACCTACGACATCTGGGTTTCTTTTTTAAGCTGTGATCGCTGTGTTTGCTGGTTTTCCTTATGTGTCCTCATTAATAGTGAGCGTATACAAGGCATTTTGGAACTAAAGTTTTGGCATTAACTATAGGAAAGACTAGCTCAGCATGACAAATTGTCTGCTTGTATCTTCTCACTTACCCAAGTTGCAAAAGTTAATTTATAGTCATGGCAAGATCTTGCCAAACACTCCAGCCTGATCTAAGCAACAAGGGACTTTCTTATATCTGAGAATTTGGTTTTACCTGTGATGGATTTGTGAGGCGGTCAGAATATAATTTTTCAAGTATGTGTTACTTGTATATCTTCCTTCACTCATCGGACTTTATTTGGTTAGGAGTAAGACAGGATACAAAAGAAAAGCTGACCTGCCAAACAAGCTCAAGTGATCCCTTGTCCCACACTTTCGAGAGAGAGTCAGAAAGGAACTTTGGACCTAATCCATAGCATAAAAATCTCATTTCTCATTCTCTCCTGGAAAACAAGGTGCTTGGGGAACAGTTATGCCTTAGAATCATATAACTCATATTTTGAAGTGCTTATATGTTTCAAATTTTTCACTATAAATTAAATTTTAGAACAGTGACAGTAGTGAATAAAGTTTCACAATTGACTGAATTTAATACTTGTAGGGATTCACACATTCCATCTGGCACCAAGCTGTGTGGTAGCTGCCACATCTACAGATGGGAAATGTGTCCCCTCCAAAATCCAGGTGGAAACTCAATGTGATGGTATTAAGATGTGATTAGGTCATGTGTCTTCTCTTCTTGTTAAGGGAATCCAATGCTCTGATATAAAGGTCTTGATGGAGAAAGGTCAACCTTTTTGTTCTTCTGCCTTCTGCCACGTGAAGACACAGTAGCAATACCCTACAGGTTAGGTGCGAAACCAGAGGATATGCGATCTCAGACACGAGAAGCCCTCTGCTCACAACCTATCAATGAGTTGACACATTTGCCAAGTACTATAGCATGGAATGCAGCCCTGCCACCTCATCCGCACCTCAGCTATCTTGGTTTCCCCCATTCTTCCCCACCCTAGCACAGTAGCACACTCCATGTCTCAACAATTTTTATCCATTTGGGGTTTGCCAAATGCATTATATGATTCATTCCTCACATCTGGAAAATGCTTTACTCTTTGCATTGCATATTGTTCAATTTCTTTAATCCATGTATTCAATCATTTAGCATTTTATTTTTATTGAGTACCAGCTTGAGAACTGGTAGTATGTTAGACACTATATTTGCAAAGATAAATAGGACATGGTTTCTGTCTTTTAGAAGCCTGTGTTCTAATCAGGAAGGAATGTAATCAAACGGGTTCCTTAGGTTCTATAACTGAAGTAGGATGGGATGTTAGAGAAAGGTGTGCTAGAGAAAATGATGCTAACACTAAGGACTGGGAAACTAAATAGGGAGTCTGGCAAGGGGTGCTGAGAGAACATTCTAGGAAAATCCTTCAGTGTTTGCAGGCTGCAAAAGATAAAAGATTACAGGAACATGTGTATAAAACCTACTCCTAATCTACCCCATACCAACACTTTGAGGATCCCCAAATTTCCCCTACTTCTGTAAAAGTTTCATCTGCTACTGAGTAGGAACCTTGACAACATCTTCAAGTCCCTTTTTCTCTCACATCCCACATCTAATCCATAGCAGATTTTATCAGCTCAACTTTGGTAAATGTCTAGAATTCAGTACATTCTTGCTGGATTCAAACAAAGCTGTACCAGGGCCTTTATATTTGCTTTTCCCCCAACCACAACATTTTCCCTGATAGCTCAGTGACTCTTTTCTTTGGAGTCTTTGTTTAAATGTCACAAGAATATATGAGGAAAAAAAACTCTATAACAACAACAACAACTGAAAAAATGGACAATGGACCGAAATAGACATTTGTCAAAAGATGACAAATTACCATCAGCTATATGAAAATACGTTCAACATCATTAATCATCAGGGAAAAGCAAATCAAAGCCACAGTGAGATCACTGTAATAGGAATGGCTACTATCAAAAAGACTAAAAATAACAAGTGCTAGAAAAGTTGTGGAGAAAAGGGACCCCCTCCCTCACTGTTGGTGGTAATGTAAATTAGTACAGCCATTACATAAAACAGAACAAGTCCTCAAAAAACTAGAAATATTACTACCATATGATCCAGCAAGCCCACTACTGGTATATAACCAAGGAAAATGAAATAAGTATGTTAAAGAGATATCTATATTCCCATGTTCATTGCAGCATTATTTGCAAAATCCAGGAAATGAAAATGACCTAAATGTCTATCAACTGATACAAACATAAAATGCAATACATAAATATAATGGAATACTATTCAGCCATAAAAATATTGAAATCATATCATTTGTAACAACATGGATGGAATTGGAGATCATCAAGTGAAATAAGACAGACACAGAAAGACTAGTACCACATGACCTCATTCATAAGTGGGGGAAAACAGCTTATGGCATAGAAATTGAGAATAGAGTGGTAGTTACCAGAGACTATGGAGAGTAAGGGGAAGAATGGATGGTGAAAAGTTGATCAACATGTACTAAGGTATAGTTGGATAGAAATAAGAAGTTCTGGTGTGCTATTGCACAGCAGGGTGATTACAGATAATGATATTATACTACTTATTTCAAAAAACTAGTAGAAAATATTTTGAATGTTTTCACAATTAAGAAATGATATATATTTGAGGAGGTAGATATGTTTAACCTGATGTAAACATTATAAAATTCATATGTATATTAAACAATACATGTTACCCCATAAATAAGTATAATTTTTATTTTCTTATGTGTCAGATAAAATACATTCATTTAAAAAAAAATTCAACTTCTCAGGGAGGACTCCCTAACCCTGCCCCAATAAAATAGTGACCCATCCAAATCCTGGCACCCTCCACTCCCATTCAGCTAATTTATTTTTCTCCATTACACTCACCAAATTTTGATATAACATAGTTGCGATATCTGTCTCCACTTCTTCATATCATGAACTCTACCAAGACAAGGGCTTGGAACATTTTGTACATACGTTGTTTTATTAGAGTACCTAACACAATAACTGACACTTAGAAAGCATGGCAAACGTATTTATTGAATTAATTAATCAATTAAAAGATTTTCGGTGTACTTATTGGAGAATAATTTCTGTGTGAAGGAGTGGAAATAGCTATGGGCGATGGCTGCATGCCTGTAATCCCAACAGTTCAGGAGACTGAGGCAGGAGGATTGCAAGTTCAAAACCAGCCTCAGCAACTTAGTGAGGCACTTAGCAACTCAGTAAGACCCTGTCCCTAAATAAAATACAAAATAGGGCTGGGGATGTGCCTCAGTGGTATAGTGCCCCTGAGTTCAATCTGCGGTACCCACCTCCAAAAAAAAAAAGGAGAGGAAATAAAAAATGGGAATGGGAAAAGCAAGCCAGTCCTTTGGAGGCAGAAAATGTTCCCTCCTCCTCTGGGGCCTGCTCTCAAGACTGAACTGGCTGGGGGAGAAGGAGGTCCCTCAAGTGGCTATTGGCAGGATTCAGTTCCTCATTGGCTGTTGACCTAAGTCTCCTTCAATTTCCTGCCATTTAGTCCTCCCCAAAGGAAAGCTGGTAACATGGCAGCTACCTTCACTCAGAGCAAATGAGCTGCAGCCCAGAAATCAAAGGTTTTTTGTAACTTAATATCAAAAATGAAATGGCAATGGTTTTGCCACATTGTATTCATTTGAAGCAAGTCACTAGTCCAGCCCATACTGAGGCGAGGCATTATACATAGACATGAAAGCAGAGTGCAGGAAATTACTGGTGGCCATCTTAAAGTCTGCCTACTGTTAAACATATAAACACAATTAAATATATGTTTATCACCTGTTGCTATGAGAAAGAATAAAGATGGAGAATGTGTGACCTCTTCTCTATTTTGTGGTCAGGCAATGCCTCTCTGGGTAAATGATAGAGAAGATGAGGGGAAGGAAACCTAAAGAGGAGGAAAGAATCAGCCCCACGAAGCAGAGGAAGAATATTTCCAGGAGATGACCCCTGTGTGGAAGAACCTGTGGAAGAAATCAGAGAATTTAAGGGATGAAAAGGAGACTAGTGTAAGCAAAATGGAATACGGTTCAACAGGAGTTGCTTTGGGTTGACAGAGATCAGATCTATGTTAAGATATTTGGTTTTTATATTGTTTTAAAAAGCCACTGAAACTTTCCAAGCTGAAGATTGGCACAGTCTGAGGTCTGATTTGAACAGATCACACTGTGTTGGGTGGAAGATGGAAACAGAGTGAAGACAGTGAAGACAGGCACAGCCTTGAAGAGGCCATTCTAGCTCAGGCAGCAAGGGGCTGAAGTGGCTGGGAGTAGACTCAGTGGAGATGGGCTCTTGACTCCACTGCACTGTGGCATAAGAATCCTCAGCATTTGCTGAGGGACTGCATTTGCAGAGCAAAGGGAAATAGGGTGGTATGTGGTGTCTCAGTGCTAGATGGCATCATGGCCACACACTTCATGAGAACTGATTCTTGCCTATCCTTTAGGTGTTAGCTCATCTGTCACTTCTCATAGTGACAGCGTACTGTCCCCTTCGTTCCTCCGCCCCTTTAATCGGTTCTGTAGCAGAGAAGGAACTGGCAAAGGAAACTAAGATGTAATGGCCAGAGGGAGAGGAGGAACTGCAAACAAGAATGGTGTGAAAGCTCAGAAAGGTGAATTTGGGGTAATAAGTTGCCTAATGTTGAGTACTCCATTCTCAGGAAGTTTTATCTTACGTGTATGTGATCTTGAAATTGAATACTAAATTTTTCTGAATAGAATATTTTTTATACTCATAATTCAATTGCCATAGTTTTAAGAACCATCCTTTCACTAAAATAGTTTTAAATGAATGCTATTTTTCAAGTTATTAATTGAAAAGTCAACAAGACATATCTTTATTAAAGGATCAATTGAAAAATCAAGGAAATAAAAAACATAAAGGCAAAAAGCTAAATGATTAACACAAGAAGAAATGTACACTGTATATAAAAAAGCAAAGTTGGTTGGAGGACTACTAGGCTAGCAAGAATGTACAGGGGGAAAGAAATATTAAATAGGTAGACAGGATCATTTTATGGTGACAATGTGTAAGAAAAGCACAGCTAATGAAGAACTTTAAAGCACAAATAATAGTTCAAAGACTTTTGAAAGACAATAAGAAATTGACAAAACATAATTATAGAAAGTTCATGGTATTTTCCCTGTGTGTACCTACTGGAGAAAATTGGGCCGAACTTTACTGTCAGGAATTTGTCTTAGAAAAGCAGCAGATTTCCTTTTATTTTCTAGATGCAGGGTATTAACCTATCAGAAATTAATTTAATGCTAGTGATTAAACTTGGATGTTTGTCAGAGGCCTCATAAGGGTGTAAAGAATCATATTTAAAGAGTCTTGTTCACAGCTTGGCATGTTGTAAACATTCAATAAATGGACTGGTATTATTACAAAAAAAAAAAAAAAAGAAAGTTCATGGTAGAATAAGAGACAAGATAAAAGATGCAATGAAGAAATAGAAAATGTTTAAACTCATTTAATCCAAAATTAACATAAAATATGTATCTAGACATACATTGAAAAAAGAAAATGCACTACTTTCTCTGATATTGTATTAATAGTCACAATCAAGATTATAGTTATGAACAACCATAAAATAATTCCAAAAAGGAAGAAATTTTCCTCTCTAGATTTTCTGATTGTCACAGAAAAATAAGTATCAATTATAAATAAAAATTCAAGCTAATGATAACAAAAATGCTAGTTACAATAATGGAAAATAATTATTGATTCAAGTAAGAAATAAAAGCAGAATAGCATATGATTTAGACAGAAATTAAAATACAAATACAGTCATTTATCTCAAAGGAGATAAAGCAGAAATAAAATCAGCATTTAACTCAAGCTATTGGAATTAACTATCTTACAGAAAACAAATAACATAAATAACAGTGTATGAAACAGAAATGACTATAGAGAAATATGAAATAAGTAAACAAAAATAAATGAATTTTTTTTTCAACTAGACTATTAGTAAGTCTAATGAGGAGAATAGGGAAAAAGCAAAAACCATTTAAACATATATACATATATATAAAAGATATATAATACTAAAGCACACAGCAACTAAAGAATTAAACAAATAAATGATTTTATAAATAATTGTATTCAATAATTTTTAAAAATTAAAATGTGATTTTTGAGAAAATAAAAATGACAATGAAAAAGAGAAAACAGCACACATAGACCAATAGCTAGATAGAAATTCAGAAAATCACCAAAGAAATATTTGTCAACAGAGCCACATTTTTAGGTGGTTTTAAATTCAAAATTATTTTAAATTGTCAGGAAAATGACAAGTTCAATGTTACATCAATATTTTCTGGAAAAATAAAAACATGAAATATTTCTCACTTAATTTTACCAAGCAAATATTCTGGAATTAAATATAATAAAAATAAATGCCAAATAATATTATAAACCAATTGTACTTATTAATATATGCAAAAATACTCAACAAATTTTTCAATAATGACATTATAAGTATAATCTACTGTGAACAAAAAATATTTATTTTAGATTCAAGAGGTTGAAAACTAGCATAAATATGTTACTTCATATCATAGGTTGAATTTTCTTAAGTTCACCCCAAAAGATTTATTTAAAATATTTGAGAAACTCCAAACTTATTCCTAAACCAAAAATTTTTTTTTAAAAATTAGAATAGAGGGACATTATCTCAAAATGATAAGCAATATTTAATGCAAACCATTTATCAATTAAATGTTGGCAGCAAAGATTTAATCATTTTACTAAAATCAAAAACTAATGCTATTATTATTGTTTTTAATTGAAAAAAATGCTATTTAGATAAAAAAGAAGAAAAAAAATACAAGACAAAATTACTACTACTTTTAAGTAATTTCATTATGTATTTGGAAAATAACTTTATAGAAACAATTTTTTTAAAATAATGTCATGGTTGGCAAGATGGCAGGTTAGAGAAAAGGCATACTCTCCCAACTGCCCCCAATTCATGAGCCAAGCAGCAGGAGTATTGCTTCTCAGCGAGGTGGGTGACTGAGGGAATACACTGAAATTCAACATTGGACAGTAAAATAATCATAGAAATGCAGAAAGTCAGTAGCTTGGAACATAACATTAGAAATAATATGTCAGAAATGCTCCAGCGTGGCTGTGGCAGCAGGAGCATCAGTGCTACCAGCCACTGCAGAGGTGAGGGAAGGACAGGCAGAGAGCTAGGAAAGGAAAGTGGTGAATAAAGTTGCCTTGGGGGACCCAGTGGAATAGAGAGGGAGGCTGCTCTTAACTGTGGTGGGACAAGTTAATGATTGAAAGTAATCAAGATTAATCAGCCCATGAGCAGAGATTTCTGGTGGGAACTATCTGCAAATAATTGTGCAGTAGTGAAAAGAGGCAAAGATTGGGAGCTAATAAAGGGTGTTGTCAGCCTGACACAGCAATCACCAGTTGTGGGGTCAAAACTGCAAATTGATGCAACCTCTCTAGAAAGCAGTATGGAGATTCCTCAAAAAGCTAGGAAAGGAACCACTATTTGACCCAGTTATCCCACTGCTTGACATATATCCAAAGGATTTAAAATCAGCATACTACCATACACAGCCACATTGATGTTTGTATTAGCACAATTCACAATAGCCAAGCTGTGGAGCCAACCTAGATACCTATCAACAGATGCGTGGATAAAGAAATTATAGACAATGAAATATTACTCAGCCATAACGAAGAATGACTTTATGTCATTTGTCAGTAAATGGATGGATCTGGAGACTATCATGCTAAGTGTAAAAAGCAAGTGCTCCAAAAGCAAAGGTCAAATGTTTTTGCTAACATGTGGAAGCTAAACCACAATAAGGGGGGGGGTGTGGAGAGAAGTTCACTAGATTAGACAAAGGGGAATAAAAGGAAAGGAGGGGGAATAGGAATAGGAAAGACAGTAGAATAAATCTAATAAAATTTTACTATGTACACCTATGAAAATACCTAAGTGAATCCCATTATCATTCCCACCCACAAGAATGGGATCCTAATTAGAATAAGATATATTCCATGCTTGTATAATTTTAACAAAATGGATTCTACTGTCATATATAACTAAGAAGACCCAATCAAAAATGAAAAAGTGTGTACATGTGTGTACATATATTCATAATACCACACTTAACTTTCACCAGAACCAAAATAATAAACCCATTTTCTACCAAATCTTAAATAATAGACCTTTTGTTCCATAATTTTTTTGACATTTCAGATATATTAAGTGAATAAAATTGATTTTTGCTAACGCCAAAAATAATTTTAAAAGTGTGTCTGGACCAGGGTGACTTAAGAAGGTGCAGAGAATATTGTGCATAAGGTGATCCAGGATGGGATACTGAGGGGAGATACCCCACCTTTGTTGTCAGTGGCCCAGAGAAGCAGCTGGAATGAGACCAGAATCCAGAGAGACAGGCACACATGCACTCCAGGTCGGATCCTGGGTAATGCACATCTATGGCTGTGGGATATGTGAGACTCAATGAGAGTTAGATCCCCACTCTAAGAGTGGAATTTGGGGTAGGTCTTAGAGACCCAGATGTCCAGCAGAGATCAGTTTCTGCCCAGCAAGGTGGGGGTAGGGGTGTGGATGGAATCTCAAATACCTCTGGCAAAGTTCAGAATACAGCCAGAACTGAACCCTAAGCACTGGAACTTTCCTTTTAGAATTCTGCATCAGCCAGCTCTGGAAGTACATCAGTTGTTAGTACTTCCCGGTCTATCCTATCCTAAACTGTGAGTTAAGAAACTGAAGGCTACCAAACCCAGCATTAGCTCCAAGCAACAATGACTGGCAGCTTGGTGAGAAATACAAAGAAGTCAGATTTCACAATTCCCAGTCCTTGATTCAAGAGTTACAGAGCCCAAAAAGAAATTCAAATAATGGCACAACAGCATAAGCAAGGAACATCCATCCTTGCCAACATTTTTGACCACCTCAGTGGAAACAAGTTCTATATTTCTCAGTAAGAATTTTTATCCATCAGTATACTACAGTGATACAGCCACATGGATGTTTGTAGAAACTCAATTCACAAGAACTAAGCTATGGATCCAAACTAGGTGCCCTTAAACAGATGAATGGATAAATAAAATATGGTATATATACACAAAGGAATATTACTCAGCCATTAAAAGCATTACTTTACAACTTTTGTGGGTAAATGGATGGATCTAAAGACTATCACGCTAAGTGAAATAAGCCAGTCCCAAGAAAACAAAGACTGAGCGTTCTCTCTGATATGTGAATGCCAACACACAATAAGGGAGGAGGGAAGAATAGAATTTCAGTGAAATAGACAAAGGGGAATGAAGGGAAGGGAAATGGGATGGGAATGGGAAAGACAGTAGAGTGAATGAGATGTAACTTTCCTATGTTTATATATGTATACACAACTAATGAAACACCACATAATGTACAATCACAGATTGGAATCCTAATTAGAATAAGTTATACTTAGTGTATGTATAATATGTCAAAATACACTCTACTGTCATGTATATCTAAAAAGAACAAATAATAAAAGAATTTTATCCTATTTTCCTCTTTTATAAATTTAAAATTATTAATTTTTTTTTTACTTTTATCCATTCCATGTGATTGTGTATATGCATGTCTGTGTGTGTGTGTGTTCTCACTGTGCTAGTAAGTTCAGAAATATATATATTTTTTCCATACAATTTTTCTTTCCTTTTAATTGTTTTTTTCTTCATCCATTTGTCATTTAGCCTTTCTTGACTTTGGTGAGGTAAAATTTTATGTGAGTTTGATTTTGTTTAATTTTTTGTGTGTTCATACCTTTGATTTTGATCCTCTTATTATTCCTTATTTACTTTCTTTATCCTCTAACAGCCAATTTTTCTTATTCCTTCTTCCTTTTCCTATTTATTTTATTACTTTAGTTATTTTTTACTGTACTTTTTTTTATAGCCATCACCTTCTACCTCTTTCTTGATTTCTTTCAGTTCACTTTTTAAGTAGAAACACCTAGAGGGGACCTCACACCCCAGTCCTGGACATCAACTCATCTAGCAAAATAAAGAGAAGTCCCTATAACAGAAAAGTGAACTACACCCAAGGGCACATGCATAAAATAGGAAGAAGAATCCATCTCCACAGATGTGTAAGTCCAAGTCCTCTGAAAACATGAGGAAACCAGCAGACAAGTTCTCCCCAAGAAAACTTACAATCCCCCAACAAAGGAACACACAGATACGGAGGTGGATGAAATTCCAAAGAAAACCTATAAACAACTGATTATTAAAATATTCAATAAACTAAAAGAAGATATAAGAACAAACTAAGAGAGCAAATACAGGAGATGAAAGACCATTTCAATAAAGAAATGGAAGTACAGGAAAAAAATTAGAACTCCTAGAAATAACACAATGTATCAAATTAAAATTTGATATTTGAAAGTATCATCAACAGATTAGATTAAATAAAAAATAGCACTTAAGGCCTCAAAGACAAAACTTCAGACTTGAAGACAGAGCATATCTGACCATGATCAGAATATGCAAACTCTGGAGAAAGAAAACAAATTCAAGAATCATTTGATAAGAAGAGAAGATAGAGGTACACACTAAAGTCATTAATAAAAATTTCAGTGAAATAATAGCAGAAAATTTTCCTAATTTTAGAAATGAAATGAACATCCACAGACAGGATGCATATAGGACCACAAACAGACAAGAACAAAAAAGAAACTCTGCAAGTTATCATAATCAAAATGCCTAAGATAGAAAATAAGAAAAGCATGTTAAAAGTTGCAAGAGAAAATATCAAGTCACATTTAGTGATAAACTAATAATGCTTACTTCTGACTTCTCAAATCAGAATCTATAATCAAGCAGGACTTGGAAAGAGATATTCCAAGTTCTAAAATAAAACAATAGCCAGCCAAGATTTCTGTATCTAGCAAAGCTACCATTGAGAATCAAAGAAGAAAAAAGAACTTTCCATGGTAAGAATAAAGTAAAAGAATTCATAACCAGGAAGCCAACTCCACAAAGAATTTTTAAAGATATAAAGCACAAAGCTTTCAAGTGAATGAAGTTTTCTGGAAGAACTAACTAAATGGAAACAAAGACTGAATTAAATATAAAAAACAAACCAAAATGGCAAAAAATAACAAGCATCTATCCATAACAACACTGAATGTAAATGGTGTTCACTCTCCAAATAAAAGGCATAGATTGGCAGAATGGATTAAAAACAAAATCCAACTATATGCTATTTGCAAGAGAATCATCTCATAGGCAAATAAATCCACAGGTTGAAAGTTAAACGAATGAGAAAAAATATTCCATGCAAATGGAATCCAAAAATAAGCAAGAGTAGCTATTCTCATATTTGCCAAAACAAAGCTCAAGCAAAAATTAATCAGAAGATACAGAGAAGGTCACTACACACTAGTTAATGGAATAATCCAACAAGAAGTATAACAATAGTAAATATTTATGCCTCAAATATCAGCACAACCAATTACATCAAAAATAAACTTCTTGACATTAAATCCCCACTACAATAATATTGGGTGATTTTAATACATCCCTTTCATCAATAGATAAGTAATCCAGGCATAAAAGCAATATATTTTCAACCTACATAATAATATAAATCAAATTAATCCAACATATATCTACAGAATATTTGGCCCAAAAATATCTGAATTCAATTTCTTCTCAAGAGCTCATGGAACCTTTTCCAAATAGATCATGTTCTAGGTCACAATTAAGTTGCCAAAAATGTACAGTGGAGAAAGGATAGCCTCTTCAACAAATGGCGCTGGGAAAACTGGAAATCCATATGCAACAAAATGAAATTAAAGCCTTGTCTCTCACCATGCACAAAATTCAATTCAAAGTGGATCAAGGACCTAGGAATTAGACCAGAGACAATACGCCTAATAGAAGAAAAAGTAAGCTCCAATTTCCAACATGTCAGATTAGGCCCCAAGTTCCTTAATAAGAATCCTGTAGCACAAGAACTATTACCAAGAATTAATGAATGGGATAGATTTAAACTGAAAAGCTTCTTCTCAGCAAAAGAAACAATCAGTGAGGTGAATAGAGAGCCAACTAATTGGGAACAAATATTTAATACATGCACATCAGATAGAGCACTAATTTCTAGAATGTATATAGAACTAAAAAAACTTAACACCAAAAAAGCAAATAACCCAATCAATAAATGGGCTAAGGAATTGAAAAGACACTTCTCAGAAGAAGATACACGATTAATCAACAAATACATGAAAAAATGCTCAACATCACTGGCAATTAGAGAAATGCAAATCAAAACTACTCTAAGATTTCATTTCACTCCAGTCAGAATGGCAGCTATCAAGAACACAAACAACAATAAATGTTGGAGAGGATGTGGGGAAAAAGGCACACTCATACATTGCTGGTGGGACTGCAAAATGGTGCAACCGCTATGGAAAGCAGTATGGAGATTTCTTGGGAAAATGGGAATGGAACCACCCTATGACCCAGCCATCCCACTCCTGGGTCTATTCCCAAAAGACTTAAAAACAGCATATTACAGTGACACAGCCACTTCAATGTTTATAGCAGCACAATTCACAATAGCTAGGTTATGGAACCAACCTAGATGCCCCTCAGTAGATGAGTGGATAAAGAAAATATGGTATATATACAAAATGGAATTTTACTCAGCAATAAGAGAGAATAAAATAATGGCATTTGCAGGTAAATGGATGAAGTTGGAGAATATAATGCTAAGTGAAATTAGTCAATCTCAAAAATCCAAGTACCGAATGTTTTCTCTGATATAAGGAGGCTGGTTCACAGTGTTGTTGGAAGGGGGTACACAGGATCAGAGGAACACTAGAATGGTCAACGGAAAAAGGGAGGGGAGGGAGGGAGTAAGGGGGGGTTGGAAAAAATTGGTGGTTGAATGAGATGGATATCATTATCCTAAATGCATGATTGAAGATCTGAATGGTACTTATATACTTTGTATACAAGCAGTTGTATGTAAAAAGATACTATACTTGTGCATGATGAATAAGTAAATAAATAATAAAAAAATTTAAAAAAAAATTATATAATCCCATGCATCTTATCAAATCACAATGGGATGAAATTAGAAATCAACAGCAAGAAAATTATAGAAACCAAATAAACACATGAAGACTGAACAATCCTTGTTTAAATGAGGAATGGATCATAGAAGAAATGGGAGAAGAAATCAAGAAGTTATTAGAAATAAATGAGAACAGAGATACAACATATAAAATTCTCTGGGAATATGAAGACACTACCAAGAGGAAAGTCTATAGCACTAAGTGAGGGATGGTGAAAGGAAATAAATGTGGAATGAATTTGACAAAATGATGAATATTCCATAGTTAATTCCGTCTTTATGTATATCTATAAAGCACCAAATTTTGAAAATAAATAAATAACTAGAAGGAAAACCACTAAAGTAGAGAAAGAATTGGGATATAAAGAAAGTACTAAAGGAAGCACTGTGGACTGAAATGGAGCCAATTAAATTCCATGCATATATGATGATGTCAAAATGAACCCTACTGTTACGTATAGCTATACAGCCCTAATAAGAGCATTTTAAAAATAATTTTTGTAATGTGTAATCAATTAAAAATAAAATGTTATAGGTTTTTCATACAACTAAAATAACCATTTTAAATCCAATGGAAAAAGAGATTACACTAATAGTATCTACAAAAAAATAAATAGCAAAAATTCAGGAATGATCTTAATAGAAATGTAACCCATAAGGTTTTTCATACACTAGATGGAAAGGCAAAATATTGTAAGCATGACAAACCCCCTGTCGCCATAAATACATAGATTTGATTCAGTTTGAAACAAGTATAGTTTTCGGCAACCTTTGTAAAATAAGTGCAAATTTTATCAGAAATATTAACCGTATTACTGTGGAAAGTTTGAATGTCTTAAATACTGAGTACTTGAACAAAAAATGGTCACAGACCAATGGAACATAATAGATTACCCAGCAATAAGTCCCAACATATGGGCTGTGGTTGTGGCTCAGCAGTAGAGAGCTCGCCTAGCACCTGCCAAGGCCCTGTGTTCGATCCTCAGCACCACATAAAAATAAATAAATAAAATAAAGGTATTGTGTTCAACTACAAATATTTTTAAATAGAAAAAAAAATCCCAGTATATTTTAGAATTGAAAATATGGTTAACAAAGACTCACAAATAAATGGACAATAAAAAGAACTTTTAGAAATTAATTTGAGTTCATATGATCAAAAATTTGGAAAAACATAGATCCTCACCTTACTCCATATATCAGAATAAACTGTATATGTATTGAGTATAATATATAACACAAATATATGATTCATACATTTTAAAATTAAAATCTTAAAAGATAGTATGTAAGTGAATATTATTAAATGTTTGGGTGGAGTGGTGGGAGGGTATACAGGGAAAAGTAATTGTTAAACCTAAACTTAATAAAACTGTAAATAAAAAGGAAAAATGAATTTGATTACATAAAACTTTAAAAAATATTTAGGTAAAACATTCCAAGAATAACAACCAAAGTTAAAGCATTTGCAACAAATATGAAAGTTAACTTCTTTTTTTTTTTTAAAGATTAGCTCTTTTTAAAAATATTTATGTATTTGCTTTAGTTGTACACAATGTGTTTATTTGTATGTGGTGCTGAGGATTGAACCCAGGCTGCACACGTGCTAGGCGAGCGCTCTGCCGCTGAGCCACAATCCCAGCCCAAAAGTTATTTAATAAAGAGATATAAAAATATAAGAAAAATAGGGCTGAGGTTTTGGCTCAGTGGTAGAGCTCATGCCTAGCATGTCTGAGACATTTGGTTCAGCACCACATATAAACAAATGAATAAAATAAAGGTCCATCAACATCTAAAAAAAATTTTGAAAAAAAAAAAAGTAAAAAGTCCCAAATACATTAATGATCAAAGAACATAGAAATCAATTTACAGAAGAAACACAATTAATGAGCTAACATATATTGAAATGTTCAACTTCTCTAGAAATCAAAGAAATGATTGATCCATGAAATTGGAGAGAAAAATAAGTGTTTACTGTCTACTGACAAGGGTGGATGAATGCATACTCTCATAAGGGCCTGTTGCATTATAAATTGGTACATGTTTGGAAAGCAATTTGAGAAAGTATTCATTCCCATTTATTCAATAATTTCATTTTCTGGGTATAAATCTAAAGGGGATATTGTAAATAGAGGTAAAGTGTTAGGCACAAAGAGTTTTTTTTTTTTTTCTCAAGTTTATTAGTTGTTAAATTTTGTGGTTTTTTCCCTCTATATGCTTAAGTTGGATTCATTCTGTTATTTTCACAATGACAATGGAAACAATTCAAAAGTGTAACTCAAGAAGAATAATTATTTTTTCTGTCATATCCACTGAATGAAACCTTACACAAAATAGTAGCAGTGTTAAGTAGAAATTAAAAGTAAAAATTATATGTATAATAGAACAACTTCCAAAATTAAAGTTTTATATATCAATTTTTAACGGCAGTAGTGATTGGTTGATGAAACTACATAAGCCTTGGAATTTTATCTGTTCTCTATTGTCAACTTAACTTAATAAGTAATTTTTATTTTGAAGGAAAAAAAAAGCTAAGGTCAAATAAAGACAATCAATTTGCATCACATATTGGGTCAGCAGTTTTGGGAGGACTAAAAGGAGGGAAGGTGCTGGGTAGAGTGGAGCTCAGGCGGGTCCCTTGTCCCCAGCATCACCCCTCCTGCGAGAGAGAAGCAAGCACAGCTCTGAGGCAGGAGTGGTTTAGGAATGAAAGAATTAGGAACAGCTGGGGCAGATTCAGAACCATGACATGCATCCCCCTTCAAAAGCAGCTCAGAGGCAGGCAAGGTGAGCCAGAGTTCAGAGCTGAGTTGGAGCTTACAAATGAGTGGATTAAGCTAGAAAGGAGCAGGAGCATCTTGAGGGCACCACACATGCTCAAAGTGAATAAAGAGAAAATGTGGCATTTGACACCTGTGGACTAACCAACAGCTGACTACAAATTGAAGAAGTTAAAATACTATAAAAGTGTCTTAGTCCATTGAAAGGCAAAGGAAACAGGGTGGTAGTTAAAAGAAAGAACTTAAAGTGATAATGAGGAAAATATTCATAAATAATCCTTTCTTGGTTTTTATCATTTACTCTAAATTTTATATGTTGTAATTTAGAAGTGATGTTTTCTAATCTTTATGATTTAATTTTGCATAATGCAAGTTTTTTTGTTTGTTTTTTGTTTGTTTAAGGAAACACAAGAATGAAAAAAGCCCTAGGGGGGGAAAATCTGACCCTGGCTTGCGTTTCCTTGGTCAAATGTCCTTGTTTCATCATTTCAAGGTTTTAGGTGATTCATTTGGCCAATATTTATTGAGCCTCTCTACTCCAGGCACTGTAGTTAGCATGGAAGATACAAAGTAAATAGATGCAGGAGGGCCCTGCCCTTCAGAGAACCACTGGGGACAGCAGAGAGCTTTAAAGTAGTGGAATGAGTGCCGGGGGGTTGGGGTGGGGGGTTGATGGAACAGTTGGGGTTAGAGAGGTTTCCCAGGAGTGATATCTCATCCAAGCCCAGAGAGCATGAACTGGATGTTTGAAGGTTGAAAAGGTGGTTTTCAATTTGGCTTGACACAGAGGGACATATCATGCTGAGGCTCATCAAACATTCTGGACTTATTCCACAGGGCTTGGGGAGATGGTGCAGGTGTTTCAACAAGAAGGTCACATGAACAAATTTATGGTTCACAAAGATCACTCCAGGATGTATGAGGAAGGAATATGTAGGGGGAAGAGCAGCTAGCATGCTCTTGCAGAAAGTCAGGGGAGAGAATGATGGCAGACGGGCATCTGTGGTTCTAAAGAAGGAGCAGATTTGAGAGAAAATGTTGATTTCATTTGGAACACACTAATTTTAAGACACCATGACACACTTAATTTGCAATGTACCAATTAGCTTGTGAACTAATAACAAGTCTGAAGCTTAACAGGGAGATTTGATCTTACGACAGATTTACAAAACATTGGGAAATCGATGTGAGTAAGTGAATCCATCCAGAGAAAAGAAGGATTCGTGGGAATCCTTACAGGGAAAAGAAGATTCGTGGCAGAACCCTAATAACAAATATCAACATTGAAAGGACAACTACACAAAGAGCTCATTTACTAAAATGGAGAGGCCCTAAACATAAGAAGTAGATTTGTGACTTCAGAGTCACAGAACTTGGGGAGGAAGTGGTGAGTAGGACCCAATGCTTCAGAGGATAAAATATTGCTAAGGCTGAAAATTCTCCACCAGAGTAGCCATGAGGTACTATCAGCAAACTCGGCCAAAGCAATGTCTATGTGTTGATGAAGGTAGAGCCCAGACTACAGTGGTAGAGGAGTGGATGGATGTCACGTGATAAAGAAGAAACCTCCAAAGGAGGCAATTCATAAAACCAGTTCCACTGTGAAGTGTGAAAGATTGGAAAATTGTACCAGATTCTAGAACTACACAACAAATAACCAGTAACTAGGTGGCTTAAAACAAGACCTTTATACTATCAGAGTTCTAGAGGCTAGAAATCTAAACATCAAGATGTTGATGAAGCAAATGCCCCTCTGAAGTTTACAGGAAAGAATCCTTCCTTGTCTTTTTCTCTTTCTGGGGTTTTCTGGAAATCCTTGGTGTTTCTTGGAGTATTCATCAGTTTTGCATTCCTATGCCAAAATACCTAAAGTAGGTAAGTTTGGAAAGAAAGAGTTTTACTTAGCTCACAGTTTCAGAGGCTGAAAATTCAAACAACATGGTGCAAGCCACCTAGCCCCACTGCCAACTGTATTACTTCATAGAATTTGGTGAAGGTGGGAGCATATGTACGAGATCACATCTCTAAAGGAGAAGTCAGAATCCCTTCCCAAGACACACCCCTCATGACATAGGGGCCTCCCACTAAGCCCCACCTCTTAAAGGTTCTATCACCACAGTGGGGAATAAGCCTCCAACACATAAGCCTTTAGAAAGCAAGCTACCTCCAAACCACAGCACCTGGTTTGCAGCTGAATCACTCCAAGTCCTGCCTCTCACTTCACATGGTCTCTTCACTGTATGTCACGTCTGTGTCTGAATCACCCTCTTGTCTCTTAAGAACACATCAATCATTGAATCTAGAGCCTGTCCTAATCTATTCTGACCTCATCTTAACAATTACATCTGCAAAAACCCTTTTTGTTTTTCCCAAATAAGGTCACATTCTGAGGTTCTTGTAAACATGAATTTGGGGATGACATTATTCAATCCAGTATAGGAATATATAGGGGAAGTGAGTTTTGTTTGTTTGCTTGCTTGTTTGATTCAGTAATTTCACATGTGAAAAAATAAATGTCCTTTGTGATACATTTCTGATACTAATTTGAGAACCCATGTTTCCTAGAGACAAAGATTATTTTATAAATGGTTCTCCCAAAATTTTGTGAGATTTTACACCAAATATGAGGTCCATGAAGAAAATTAACCCTGAGAGGTAAAAATGGGTAATGCCATAGTAACTTAATAAAGTTCTTTTGTAGTTCTCAAAAACTACTTTAAATCTTTTGAAATTATATTGATGTGGACAAGTCTTCTGAGAGATACTAAAATAGGATTTTTGTATCTTATTCAATTTCAGATTTTCCTTAGGATGGGGTGATTTTAGAAAAATCCATTTCTGTGAAGAACAATTTTGACCTTTAGTTTATAACTTGCAAAAAAAATTTAGCTGATATAATGTTTAAATTAATTGACAAGTTGGGGCAGGTATCATGTAGTTTGTTATCATTTTATTGGGATTAAAATAATTAACTTATATACCCCATTTCCTCATGGCCTGACCAAACCAAAATAAACAGAACAAAAACAGATTCCTTACCTTGAAAAAGAAAACAGACAAATTTCAAGATCAATTACACCAAAGCAGTTTGAAATACTAGAGTCCATTTTCCCTCCACTGAGAATATGTTACAAGAATTAGAATTTGGAGTATTTAACCCATGCTGGAGATAACTATTAAAATAAGTAGGAAATGCAGAAAGGACATCTCTCTTACATAACACTTTTGTTTTCACACTCATCCTGTAGAGCTTTAACTTAAATGCAGCAATCTAAAAATACATGCATGTTATTCTGGTGCCAGTGGAATAACCATAATTTTTATTTACTTTTAGTTTCTTCCTGCAGGCAAAAAAAAAAAAAAAAAAAAAACCTGAAAGGAAACACCTGCAGATTCCAACTTAAAGTCTGACTTTTTAAGCAATGTAATCCACAAACTAGAATTTGTACACTGTTTCATTTCAGATTGGATGAAGGAATGATTGTGAATTGCTTTTTAAATAACCACCTGCTCCTTTCCCCTAGTGGCAAACCTCCAACTCCCACTGTCTGTGTGCACCAGCACATTCCTTTCCTAAGCCCACCACTGCAGGCCCTGCCTAAGTGTGTCTCACGCTGACACATGGAAAATAGCATGCAGCTTCTGTGATAGTGGGAAAAGCAGGAGCTGAACATGGCTTGCTTAGCTCCTTACCACCCACACTACAACCACTGTCCTTCCTCATCACTTTGTGGACACAAATAATAATAATAATAATTTTAAAATGACCATGGATTCCATCTATGTCAGAGAAAATTCAAGGATCAATACTAGCTAAATTTAGTGTCTTCTTTCTTCATAGGGTAAAGTGATTGTAGCTCATTCTTCATAAGCTCAGGTTTTGCAATTTTGGATGTTTATAAAAACTTGCAGTATAATAAAATTCACTTTTTTTCTTTTGTATGAGCAGGAAAGAGCAAGTTAATATTGGTTTCCAACTACATGCCAAGAACTGCCCTTAAAATTAGGGGTATAGTAATTGACAGAACAGAAATAGTCTCTAAGAGCTTAATCAGTGTGTCATGAGGAAGACATATGATAAGCAAATGATGCCACAGAGAGTTGTAAACTCTGTAAAGAATGGGGATTGTGAGAGCCTGTAACACTGTAGGCAATGTGGAGGTTTCTGTGAGACCCTGACAGTAGGTATGACATCTGATAGGTGGGTAGAAATTAATTCAGTGACATGCAGAAGGATACATATACACAGAGGCATTAGGTTAAAAAAGAGCATGAAACATTGAGAACCACTGTCATGAAGTTGATAATTATAGCAATGGGAGAGAGAAGATGAAAACAGAAAACAGGTAGGGTAAAATGAGCCAGCAAATGGTATCTCAAAAGGGGGGTGGAAGAAAACACAGAAGAATGGCTTTGTCCTAAAAAAACAAAGGAAAAGATTGTTTTAAGGACAGAATGCTCAGCTGTTGTAAAATCTGCTGAGAAGTCAACTAAAATGAAAGCTGAAGGGTATCCTTTAAATTTGCAGCCATAAGGATGATTGGTGACCTTAGCAGGAACCATTTCAGGAATGGTGGGGGTGGAGGCTGGATTGAAGGGGATGAGAAATGTATAGGAATTTTGTTGTTCAACAAAAGTTTGTCATTTTGTGAGCCTTTCATGTGTATGTGTATCATTTACCAGGATATAACAATTATTAATAATGTCCTATTGCCTTGTTATAATGTAGGTTTGTTAATGAAAAACGAAAGAAGAATAAAAGAAAAAAAGGGAGGAAGGAAAAGAGTGAGAGAGATTGACATTAAATTAATTATTCAACCCAAGGGCAAAATGTGATAAACTACAAACAAAGATGCTGGCAAGTGATCTAAAGGTACTAGAATTACCTTCTGCTTAAGATTTGGGGACAAGTTTTCACCTGGAGCACTGGTAATATGAACTATTTCACTGCATTATCAGACATAAATTCTGTCTGGGAAAACAATTTATGGCCAGTTAAATGTTGTGTTTTAAGGTCTCTTACTTCATTATGGAGAAAGAAAGGAAGAAAGGAAGGAAGGGAGGGAGGGACCGAAAGGGAGGGAGGGAGGAAGAATAGAGAAAGAGAGGAGAGGGAGAGAGTGAAAGAGAGCAGAAAAGAAAGGAAATAAAAAGGAAAATGAAAAGGAAGGAAGGAAACACCTCTTATACTTAAGAGATAGGCTTGCCTTCCTCAATTATTTTGCTTTATCATATTATGCACACTAAACTTATCGTTACCTAGTAAAAAGTCTTTTTGGATAATTTTACTTGTTTATGTATATTGCACATTACTATAACAAATGATTTAGAACAAAATATATATTCATTTGTTAAATCTACATTTTTAAAAGATTTTTTAAGATAGACACAATATCTTTATTTATTTTTATGTGGTGCTGAGGATCAAACCAAGTGCCTCACATGTGTGAGGCAAGCTCTCTACAGCTGAGCTATAAC
This sequence comes from Tamias sibiricus, assembly GCA_025594165.1. Taxonomy (NCBI): domain Eukaryota; kingdom Metazoa; phylum Chordata; class Mammalia; order Rodentia; family Sciuridae; genus Tamias; species Tamias sibiricus. The sequence goes on along the minus strand of CM046661.1, from coordinate 99,860,390 downwards.
CCCAGCCCCTAAAAATCTACATTTTGTCCAACACATTCATACTTCCAGATAAACCAATCCATTTGCAAATAATAGGCAACATTTGTCCATTTACTCTCACATTCTGTCAAAAGTTTTCTACTTTATACCTTTTAATACTTTTATAAAATCCTACTTGAATAGTCACCTATCCAACCAAAATACATGTGTTAAATGTCAACAGAGGAATTAAGTTCCAACACCCCAGAACTTTATGACTTTTAAACTTTTCAAGTAGAGAAATGGAACTTCCAGAAGATAATTTTCCTCCACCAGGATTGTTTAGAAATAGTGATGGTGGAGACTGAGCCAAAGAGGAGAGAAACCAGAGGGAACATGGCATCCATGCCCATCTTCCTGCCCCTCCCCAGCTGCTCCTCATTGAAGCAGAAGAAACAAATGGGGATGAAAAACTAGCTTGCTTCAACAATTAAAAATAATAATAAACTTCTTTATTCATTTTAAGCATTTACTATTTTTCAATCACAAACTATGGCTACATAACATATTGTATTTGGTCACTTACAAAAATGTCAACATCAGTTCATGGGTCAGCCACTTTAGAAGCTAATGATTATATTGAAAGAATAAAATCTATGACTCACCACCAAGACTTTCATTAGTCTTTGTTCAACCACAAGGATCCAGTTCCTATAAATAATCTTTTCCCTGATCCTCAGGACCCCCTGCTGCTTAACATTATAAATATGCAGCACTTTATATTTATGTACTCATTCCTCTTTTCTACATTCCAGAACTTATCAACTCTCTTGTCTTTGCAGCACACGTTTCTACCCCAAATGAACTCATCCTGCTGATGTCCATATTTTTGATAAATGTGCCCTCATTTTCCCATATTATTCAGGTCAAATTCTTGGCATATTCTGCAATTCTTCCCTCTCTGAGTCTTCCAAATCAAATCAGTTATCAAGTGTTCTAATAATAATAGCAATCAGTTTTGAATGCCTACTCTGTATTGGGCTGTGACTATATAACTTAGAGTCACATTTACTCAGACTGCATTCTGGTTTGGCAAAGAAAACGTAGCTTTTCTCTCTCTCTCTCTCTCTCTCTCTCTCTCTCTCTCTCTCTCTCTCTCTTTCATTTGGCTCTGACTTTTACTTAGGAGAGTAGCAGAAAAAAAAAAAAAAAACCACCTAAAACCCAAATATTAATCCTAAAATCTAAAACTAAATATTAATCTGGTAAATGTAACAAGTCAAATGGTCCCCTTAGGTAATTTTCAGTTTCTCGGAGTAACAATGTTCCATCTTTTGTATACCTAACTTTCTTCCTGTTCTCCTCTCCCTGATGGCATCTTGATGACACCTTTGCATGGCAGTCAAGGTAGGTGGCACTCTTTGACAGCACAGTGTGCCCTCACTGCTCACTGGACTGCCTGCTGCATCTATGACATGGGCCATGTGATCTCATCTCTGAGAATCTGGTTGCATGGCTGCTGCTGAACTCTGGACTTCTCTCTCTGGCCCTGTCAATCTCCTCTGCTGCTTCATTATTTCTCTAGAACTTCCAATTCCTCTTACTGACCTCTGGCTTGAGATGTCCATTTGTAGTTCCTGTTGTGGAGTCACCATGCCCCTTACTGTGACTGTGCAGTGGCAGGGCCACACTGGCTCTCCACTGAGGTGTTTTCTGTGGTCCCTCTGTGGGCCTCTGGAAAATTCTGGTTTGATTCCACAGTATATAGGAATTAAAGCACAGCTCAGAAATTGTACTCTCTGGCTCTCATCTACCTCAACAGGCTACAGAAATGGAGCTGCTTTGGGAGAACACTGCCTGCCCTACCCCCTTAGATTGCCTCCAGGAGAGACCTAGACTCGCCTGTCACTGAAGAATCTCTATTCCTATAAGTACTTTAGATTAGATAAAAGGTAATGAAGGGAAGGGAGAGGGGATGGGAATAGGAAAGACAGTAGAATGAATTGGACATTACTTTCCTATGCTCATATATGAATACACACCAGTGTAATTCCACATCATGTTCAACCACAAGAATGGTAAGTTATACTCTATGTCTATGTAATATATCAAAATACATTCTACTGTCATGTCTAACTAAAAAGAACAAAAAAAATTAAAATAAAATCAAATCTCTATTCCTTGTTCTCCTTTCTCCCTGCATCTTCTTCCTCCTCCCACAGGCCCTAGAATCAAAGCAGGGCTCTTCCTGGTTGAGTAGGACTTCCTTTATATAATGCTCCAATTCAGCCACTTCTACTTTTTTAATATGATAAAATGAGAGATAAAGTAATATTTAATCTTCACCTCCAAATCTGTCTTCTAAATCTACAAAATCTACAATATTACCACAAAATTTTATTTCGGATGCAAGATACTAAAGAGTAATGCTTTCTTTCCTATCATATCCTGTATAAGTGCACCCATCCTTACACACACACACACACACACACACACACACACACGCAATCACAGGGGTTACATGGCAAGAGCTGACCAGAGAGATGTTCATGTCCTAGAAAATGCAAAAAATGCAAAAGAGACAGACGCATTTGTATGTGCTTTTTCAAACATTGCACAGATGGTACTCATTGTTCCTAATCCTCACAACCCCAAAAGCCTGTTTCCACAAATAGAGGTCACTTTTTTTCACAGAGTCATTTTCACTTCTGCTACTGAGTAGGATGTGTCCTACTTCTTGAAACCCGCATTATTTTGTCTGTGTCTCTCTTGTAGGTTCAGTCTTAGTTCATTTGTGATGCAAATTGTAGCAAAATATTGAGATTGGTTAATTTGTAAATGACATAAATGTATATTATGTAGTTCTAGAGACTGGAAGTCAAGGTCAAGGCGCAGGCTGGTTTGGTGTCGAGGGAAGATTGCTTTCTGCTTTGAGCTGTGTCTTCACATGACAGAAAAGCAGAAGAGAGGGACCTTACTCCCTCCAGTCTTTCCTCACCTTTTAGCCCTTATGACTTAATCACTTTCCAAAGGCCCCACTTATTCATATTATCACATTGAACACTATGTTTCAGGACATGAATTTTGGGGGGACACATTCAGATCATAATAGTCACTTAACCTCATTGGGCCTTAGTTTCATTATTTGTAAAATAAACAGGTAAATATGATGCCTCTCAAATGCTTTTCAGCCTCACTCTTTCAATTCCACCTTTATCAATAGTATGGGATCCTTGGCCACACATACCAGTATTCAAATGAGATCTTACTTCTATATGATTCTTGTTTTAACTTGTCACACCAGCACACACAAGTACCCACTAAAATTATTTTCATACCTATAGAGCTTTAGGTCAGTTATTTGTAGAAACTGAAGAAATCAAAGAGGTAACTACAAAGTTATTGATAGAAACACAAAGATTATAGTAGTTTAAATGTGAATATCCAAAGTGGTTACAATTATCAAGAGGAGATGGCTGACTCTATTTCATTGTACATTTTGAATCCTTTAATCCAAATGGAATTTAAAGCACTGTCCTACCACTTATCCCTGTAATCTGTCTGCTCAGCATAGGTTTACAAACCTTAGAAACAACCTACGTATTATGTAAATAATGAGGTATAATATCATAAAAAGTGAGATAATGACATAGCATTTTAAAGACAAAACTAAATTGTTGACATTTTTAAATCAAAGTCATAACATATTTCGGCTTTGTTTAGTCAAAATAGAGGTTTGAGAAATAGGGCTTTTTAAATAGCTTGTCAGTCTATTTTTAATTTTTAATAAATCATTTCATGATTAACCATATAGTCTCTTTCAATTAACTGCATCTCCTAGTGTTCTTCAGAATCTCTAATTATACCGTAGATCATCATTCAGAACACCTGTTCCTGTGGGTTTTAGTAATTTCAACCCTGAATATTTTGACATAAAGAGCTATAATCATTGAGAATGTTATGGCTTTAGGAAACATTCTGTGCTCCACCTTTCTAGCTAACCATAGCCTCTGTTGTATACCATGAATCTTTGCTTACCAAAGCTCTTACCCACCATCTTTCATCTTGGGTTACTAATTTAAGGAAATATGAATATTTAGCCCAAGAGCTAAGAGTATGAAGAAGAAGTCTAGTGTCCCCACTTTCAGCTTATGTGACTTAAACCAGATCACCACTGTCTTGGGAAACAAAAGGGATGGCTCTTGGAAATGGGTTCCTAGGACGCCCACTCTCCTAAGGAAAAACACCATTCTGCAAAATGTGTCAAGCTCTGAATGAGATAAAGAATTCCATTCTTATACATAATGACACTCTTATTTAAACATAACTAATTTAAATACAAATGTCCATATGTATTTTATACATAACTTGTTTATTTATCCAACCTGATGGCCGGTCAAAACAATCGACATACAGTTGCATGTACTGTTGTTCTCTCTTGGTCTTGCAAACTTTTGATCATAATCTCATTCTTAAATATCATATGGTAAATTCCAACTTTTATTACTACATAAATTTGTTTTAACTGATAAAAATGTAATTTTTTAAACATATTAATGGTGTTATAGTTTGGATATGAGGTGTCCTCCAAAGCACCTGTGTTAATGCAGGAATGTTGGGAGGTAAAGTGATTGGGTAGTGAGAGAGCTGTAACCTAATCAGTCCACCATGGTTTGAATGTATTGACTGGGTAGTAACTATAGGCAGGCATGGTGTGGCTGGAGAAGGTGGGTCAATGGGGGCATACCTTGGAAGGATTCATCTTCCCCGTGGCTCCTTCCCCTCTTCTCCCTCCTCTCTCTGCTTTCTGGCTGCCCTGAGGGGAGCATCTTTTCCCCATGGGGCCCTTCAGTCAATATGCTCCACTTCATCTCAGCCCTGAAATAGTAGACTCAGCCAACCATAGACTGAATCTCTGGAACCATGAGCCAAAATAAACTTCCCCTCCTTGAAGGTGCTTTTGTTGGGTATTTTGGTCAAAGTGATGAAAAGCTCACTAACACAAATGGAGTGCCACGTGATGATTCAATACATGTATGTAAGTTATGTGATGTTTAATAAATTGCCAATTTTTAACTCTTACAACTTGTTGACATGTTGAGGACAGATTAGAAATGCAATGTGACCTTATTAATTTCCTTTGATGATTTGAACAAATTTGAACAAGCTTGATGAGAATATCCTCTCAACCAACTTCATTTCACCTAAGAAGTTGCACTCATAGTTTGGTATTCTAAACAAGTAGCCCTCACTCCCGTGGACTATCTACTCAACACTATTGGAGAGTATAGCTTCTTTGTATTTAATCATATGTGACTATATTGGTTTTATCACTCCCACAAATCCCACCACTACTCTGACTTTCTTGTTCCAAATCTTTTGTTACAAAGTTCAATATACATCTAACCATTAAAACTTCTAGTTGATAAACTAGTGTATTTAATGTACTTGTCTTAAAACTGAAGTTATGCAATTAGTATAATTAAAGGAAAAAGTTTCAAATTATATGTGCCAGGTGCAGTGTGAAGCACAGCCAACCCTAGAACTGATATCAGGTGTAAAATAATGTATGCCCTGTAGGCCATGAATCCAAACTTGGAAATTTCCTTACAGTGACTCCTGTGTAAGTAGCCTGTCTTGGGAGACTACTTGGTATAGTCCAATGGTACACTAGATGTAAAGAGCTCTTTTAACCACTGGACTTCATCTCCACTATTCAGGGAGACAAATGTTTAATGAAATTCCTCTTTTACCCTGTACTCACTGTCCTCCCTGACACAGATGTCAACAAAACAAATTAGTTTTCATTTTAGGTTCCTATGAGTACTTCTCTCCCCTTTGGCCAAATTGAGAAAAAAAAAATACTCAATTCTTTTTTCATTTTCTAGATAGTAAGCTGCATCTCATCCCCAGGGTATAAAACCCAAAGGCCATTTATTTTAGTGCTTCATAGGGAAGTTTAGCCAAAAACAGCCTTAGATGCATTTGCCACAGTTAAATCCCAATGGTGTTCATGCTCTGCATTAAGCTGCTGCCCTTGACCTTTGGGAGCTGATTTGCCATTTGGTTTATTAGAGTATCTCTGAAGCATGTTAGAAAAGCATTTTTTTTTTTTCTAAATTCAAGAAGGATTAGAGTTCATACACAATCAGGAGTAGGTTCATTTAGCTCAGTGTACAATTGTGATTTTGACAGAAGAATAATACTAGAGTTACAGAATCATCAAATTTAATAAGAAACATAGTGAGGATCTGCTCCTATTTGAATGTATGAATGAATCTCCATGAAGGAAAAGATGTAAGGTTTATTATGGCTAGGAAACAAGAAGGATTAGTCTTCATTTTTTTTAATATTTATTTTTTGGTCTTCTAATTTGCCACCTCCTACTGTATCTTTCTCCAGGCTCTCTCCAAAGAAGAGACCAAAGAATTTAACAGCTATGCATAACAATTTACAACAAATCACAAGGAAAATGTTCACATGATTTGCAGTTTGAACACTCCAGAAGCAAGAGAGCCTCCTTGATTTGCAGTCATAACCTCAAGTCACTGATCTACACCAAAAAAGTGGGCAATATCAGGTTCACCAGTCACAAACATGGCTTGTGAGAAATACCCTGATGACTTTTGGTGATGAGAGAAAAATGTACAAACCATTCTTTTCTGTGCCACATCTGTTTCCATCAAAGGCAATAATCTAACAGAGGAAATCATTTGTGCATAGGAGATATTTTCTAGGAAAAACAAACTTCTCTGGTATTTCAGCCTCAAGATCTCTCTGACATTCCCTCATCCATGTCCTCCACAAGAATCATTTCTAAGGAGAGGAAATAATGGGTAAAGAGAAGCTGCCATTGGATAATGGCAGCTGTAGGACTGGGAGTTGGGTTTGTATCACCTGAGAGAAATCACTGGAACAATCACCAGAGTGTGAACCATTTGGAAAGCTGTTCTTGGAGATGGGTGAGGATGGCTACCACTGCTGAGCGTGTCTTCCAGTCCAACAGTAGTGAAAGTGATCTGTGTCCTCAGACAGGTAACCTAGGTCCTGTCCTTTCTTTTCCTTCCCTTTCTTCCTTTCCATGTACACCTATAAGATGGAGAGACTTTCATTGGGGTTAAGCTCTGAATTGGTAGAAAAGGAAAGAGAAAACAGTGGAACTGATGTATTCCCCAAAATAGCTATAGGCAGGCTGCATACCTGAAGATAGAGGTAGAGAATGCAGGGATTTTGTTTTGTTTTGTTTTAATGAACTAAGGAAAGTAGAATCTCTTTATCTTAGTTCTATTCTATCAAAAAAATTACCTGTGTTTGGGGGGGTCAAGTCCATTTTTTGTTCATATGCCTATTTAAAGTTCGAAAGGAAAAGATTGCTAAAGAAGATAAACCTCTGAATGATCTGGGAATGCCTTCAAAATTTGAATTTCAACTCAGTATTTTCAACACCCATCTATCCTGTACCTCCATGGGCAAGGAGGCAGGATGCTGTAATTGAAAGAGCATAATACATAATCAACAAGACATGAACTTGAACCCCAGTTTAGCCAATTATAATTTAGCTATTTATACTGTCCTTGAGTTGTCATGTAAACTTTTGACCCTCCTTTTCATCATCTGTAAAATAAAAACAATAACCTGATTACACAATTGTTCCAAGCATTAAATGAAGTGACATGTGTGCCAAAGGTCATAGGAATGTCACTTACTATGGCTTTACTTAACAATATCTTTTCAGTCCTTCAAGAATAATATCAATGTCATTGGGAAGGTGCAGTTTGCTCAAATGAGCAAGGGTTATTTCCTAAGGATCTCAGAGGTAGCACTGCATGAAGCTTTTCTAAAATTAGCCAGCCTGTTCTTCAGTAATCCTTCATTTCATATAGAGTATGTTTCTTATCTTTAATCCTCTTTTATAAGCATCTGTTATTTCAATCATGGATATTTCCTCCTGAATTCCTTTTGACCTGGAATAAAAATATGCATTAAGGAGAAAAAAATCCAGTCAGTACATCATATTTATGATTTACTCAGGGAAAACATGGAATAATTTTTATTTTCTCAGTGGATTCAGCTTCTTGTTACTCATTATTCATTTTCTGTGAACAGAGAGTTAACACTTAGATATATTTGCCTCATACTGGCTGAACATTATTTGAGGGTTTTTCAACAGATTGAAACCTAGACCTCTTCCTTTAATTATATGCTTATGTTTTCACCCCAAAATCTGTTGCTGGATCATAAATTGTCCTGAGGCCATTGTTGGTAAGGGAAGCACATTAAGATAAAAAGCTTCTCTGTAGTTATGGCTCTTGGGCACTTAAATCCATGTGCCTGTTCTCATTTAAAATAAAAAAAAAATCTTTCTGAACTCAAAAGACCAAACTGGATATCTCTTTTGTACTTAAGGACAAAGGTCCAGGCTCTGTGTCTGTGTCTTTTTGCTTCCATTGGGTCATTGGCTCAGTTATGTTTTGTCTTTGTTTCTGCATTTCTTACAATAGTGAAATACAAATTTAAATCTTTTGCAAGTTAATCATTAATTTCCAACTTTAAAAATTTTACTTTTAAAAAATTTTATTTAAAAAAATCTGGCTTTTGGCCAGATTTATATGTTTATATTGTGTGCATGTATGAATATGTAACAACCAATCCCACCATTATATACAACTGTAATGCACCAATTTAAGAATGTGGAATAAAACTCAGTTTTAGAAAGACATTAAGTTTCAAATATGCTATGCATATTCTAGAATGTATTTTCACAGCTTTATTTCTCTTTTGTTGCTATAGGTCCTAAATGAGCAATATATTGAATTGCATTCTACTGTGATGATAATTTTGATAGATGAATATGAAGAAAAACAAGGAGGTGAATATTAGTCATATTTTTAAAATTTTCAATATTTTATGATGTCTTGACATCATAGGACCTTGAGGACCTAAGGAGGAACTGCCCCTTCCCAAAGTTAGCTATTTCCTAGATATAACAAAAACCTTGACTGGAACAAGACTTTGATACACAAAACAACAAATTCTGAGTCCACATCCACACTCCCCTCCTTTCATAAGGCCTCTGCAGTCCAGAATACTATCCTCCTACCCTAAGTCACCTTAGGACCAGGAGCCAGATAACAAGAGATTACTCCCACAGCCCAGAATATACTAGAATTACTTAAACTAGACAATCCTAAGCCTACTTACCCTTCTAGTCCTGTTACTTCTTGCAGAAACCTCAACAAAGTCTGTGGCCCAAGCCTTCCCACAGCTACCTCTGGCTCCTGACTGACCCTGGGTGTTTCCCCACTGGGCCTTCTGTGGCATGACATGCAGCCTTTTCTTGGGAACTATGAGTAACAACCAGCCAAAAAGGCAGCTGTCTCCTTACATGCTCTTCTCTTACACTTAAGAGAAAGAGAGGAGAGAAGCAAGAAGGAAAAGAAGAAGAAAAAAGAAAAGAGTTAGAAAGAGAAAGGGAGGAACATAGAGAGAGAAAGAAACCAAAGACAGGGAAAGAGTGAGATGAGTTCTGCCTTCTAGAAGATAGGAAGGATAGGACCTGGCAAAAAATAAAAATAAACTGAGTATTTACTGGAAAAAAGGACAACAATGTGGTAAGAATTTAAGAACCTTCACAAGTAAAGATGAATTACATTTGTACACAATTTTCTTGGATGGAAGGTGAAATCAATAAAGTGATAATAGATATTAACATTTAACTTGAAATATGAAGATCCAATATTGTCATCTTTAAGTTTAAAAAAGAATATTATAATAGCACCTACTTTACAGGGTCATTGTGAAGACTGACGGGATAATCTGTGTGAGCAGCTATATACAATTAAATATACAATGCCAAAGGATTCCTGTTATCTCTGTCATTCCATGGAGTGACAATAGGAATTTAAGAACCTTCATAAGATTGCAGAAGAAAGCATTTAGAAATACATTGTATGTTCTCCATCAGTAGTGAATATTAGGATCCATTGTGTAACTTTATGAAAACATACCTGTGAGTTAAAATTGGAAGGCCAGATTGACTTGACACTGCATTTTAAAAAGTTTTATAATTGATTCTGATATGAGCTTTCTATTGAAAATCCCTAAAATATTTTTTTAGTCATCTATTTATTGTATGAAGATTTACTACATTTTTAAAGGTTTAATAATATTCTGTTGTGTGTATTTACCATATTTTCTTTATCCATTCATCTGCTAATGGCTACTTAGGCTGTTTCCATTTCTTGGCAGTTGTGAATAGTGCTGCAATAAACTAGGGAGTGCAGGTATCTCTTCAACAAACTAATTTCAATTTCTTTAGAAATGTACTTAGAAGTAGGATTGCTGGATCATACAGTGATTCATTTTTTATTTTTAAAGGAACCTCCATACTGTTTTCCATAATGACTGGGCTAATTTATATTTTCACTAAAAGTGAGAATATAAAAGTGTTGACATCTTCACTTCTTCACCAATACAGGTTACCATTTGTTCTTTTAATAATAACCATTCAAACAAGTATAAGATAATAACATAACATTGTGGTTTTAATTTGCAATTTTTTCCTGGTGATTAGTGATGTTGAACATTTTATATATATATATATCTGTTGTGAATTTCTATGTTTTCTTTTGAGAAATATCTATTGAAGTTCTTTGCCTAGTTTTTAAAATTAAGTTGTCATCTTGCTATTGGGTTGTTTGAGTTCCTCATGTATTTTGGATTATAACCTCTTATCAGATTTATGGTTTACAAATGTTTTCTCCTAGTATATGGGTTGTCTCTTCACATTGTTAACTGCTCCCTTGGCTGTGCAGAAGTTGACACAATTCCATTTGTCTGTTTTTGCTTTTGTTGCTTGTGTTTTCAAGATCGTATCCAAAAAAACATTGCCCAGACCAAAGTCATAGAAATTTTATTTTATCTTTTATTCAAGTAGTTTTATATTTTTAGGTCTCATGCTTAAGTGTTTAATCCATTTTGAGTTGAATTTTACATATGATGTGAAATATGGGTTCAATTTTATTCTTCACGTGGATATCTATTTTCCCCAATACCATTTATTAAAGAAACTGTCATTTCCCCATTGTGTGTTCTTGGCAGGATTATTGAAATCAGTTAGTGTAATAACTCTACCATATTTCTATTTATTCCTTTATTGTACAATCAGTGAAATTTTACTTAACACCTACAATGTACTAAAAAGTACAATAGGCACTAAAGATACAAAAAATAACATACAACTCATGATCTGAAGGATGTTTTTAGTGAAGGACACAAATGTAAAAAAATAACATTACAGACAAGAGACACTATAAAATAAGTATATATAATGTGAAAAAAGGAGCTCCGAGGAGAGAACTTTACCATGGTAAGAACACACGATGGATTCAACTGCAATTTACTGTTTTATTTCCAAAAGTATAAAGATTATTTCAGAATGAACTATGAATATTTTGCTTTCAAGCCAAAGATCTTTTCTAGTAGTTTTCAACTCCCAATAGTTCTCAGTGCCTGATACCATTGCCAAAAAGCTTGATTCAAATCTCAGTACAGCCTCTTGATTGGAGGATGCCCAAGTCCTAATTATGAATTCTGTGCCCTTGGTTATATTGTCCCCAGTGAGTAATAACTTAATACCCATGACCTACTTCCCCAGTCTATAAAATGAAGACAATGATATTTATCTGCTTTTTATGATTTGATGTGCAGCATTTAAATAGCATTTTTATTTTAAAGGGACCTTATGATCATTGGTTTTTCCTAACTACCGTTTTGCCTCACAGTGATGGCATGAAGGCCAATAGGATAATGCTGGAAAATGTTTTTGAAGATGGGAAGAACTTAATCTCATGATTCAGTTGCTGGCTTCTCTGGCATTATGAAGCTTCCCAAGCTTGCTTGCACCCAGGGGCAGCACGGGGGTGCAATGCTCTCTCATTATACTATAAGTGGTTTATAGTAGACCATAGCATTGACTCAGAGAAAACACTTTTAATTCATTATGTCATGTAAGAGAAATCTTCCCAGAGACAAGTATAATCCAGGTGAACAATTCTAACCATACTCCCAAGTATCCAATGTACCACCTCCAAGTTCTTCATAATAATTGTCAAATTGTTGCTTTAAGCCAAGAATGGTGGATACCAATCCAGTCAACCTGAAATATAGAATAAATGTACATTTTTCTAATTATGCAGCTGGTTAAAAAGATGTCCACTTCTATTTATTTTTTCATTCACTTACTGTTAATTTGTAAAAACTTTCTAGAAGATATATACACAAAAGTGTATATTTTTGGATTTAAATATAACTATACTTTTGACTAATAAATTATTTTTTTTGTGGAATCCATTCTAAAAAAATAAGAAGAAGGACAGTACCAGTGACCTACATTGGAGTGCCACCAGGTGCAGGTCAGTCCCTCTGACCTTCATCCTAACATGGCTAGGCTCAGGTCAGTCCTGCTGTCCTCCACCATAGCATGGCCAGCCCCAGGTGAGTCCTGCTGATAATCTCTCGAGTGTGGCCAGGCTCAGGGCAGTTTCGCCAACCTCCACTGGAGCACAGGCGGGCCTAGGCCAGCCCAGCCCACACCCACAGAGCTCAGGTGAGTCTAGGACAGCTTCACTGACCTCCGCTCAGAGGACTGCCTCTTCCAACCAGCAGACCACTGCAGGAGCTCAGACTCAACCAGTCCAGCCCACACCAACTTGCGTGGACACAGCTGTAGGTAGCATACTTTGAGGGACAACAGCAGGTTTTGATAGCCCAACATTAAGGTAAGGCACAGACAACCTACACAGATATTACAAGAATATAGGGTAGAAACTGTAATATCTCAGATCTACACTGCAAGAAAGGAAGGCAAATAGACAACATGAAAAAACAAGGGAGGAAAGTACCCCAAACAAACAAGGATTCTACAATAACAGAACCCATGCTCAGCGAAGTTGTAGAAATGTCAGAGAAGAGCCGGGCGCGGTGGCGCATGCCTGTAATCCCAGCACTTGGGAGGCTGAGGCAGGAGGATTGCGAGTTCGAAGCCAGCCTCAGCAATGGCGAGGCACTTAGCAACTCAGTGAGACCCTGACTCTAATAAAATACAAAAAAAAAAAAAAGGCTGGGGATGTGGCCCAGTGGTTGAGTGCCTCTGAGTTCAATCCCCGGTACCAAAAAAAAAAAAAAAAAAAAAAAAAAGAAAGAAAGAAAGAAATGTCAGAGAAGGAGTTCAGAAGGTTCATAATTAAAATGATGTGTGAATTAAAGAATGACCTAAATGAGCAAATACAGGCAAAAATTGACCACTATAGCAAAGATATAAGAGACCAAATACATGTAGCAAAAGATTACTTAAAAAAAGAGATAGAAACTCTGGGGGGAAAAAAGCAATTGTAAATCCTTGAAATGAAGGAAACAATTAACCAAACAAAAAACACAATAGAAGGCATCACCAACAGACTAGATCAACTAGAAGAAAGAACTTCAGACAATGAAAACAAGGTACATAATCTTGAAAATAAAGTTGACCACACAGTGAAGATAGTAAGAAACCATGAACAGAACATCCAAGAATTATGGGACAGCAGCAGAAGACCAAATCTAAGAGTAATTGGGATAGAGGAAGACACAGAGTTTCAAACCAAAAGAATGCACAATCTCTTCAATGAGATAATATCAGAAAATTCCCAAAGCATGAAAAATGAATTGGAAAACCAAATACAAGAGACTTATAGGACACCAAATGTACAAAATTACAACATATCTACACCAAGACACATTACAATGAAAATGCCTAGCATACAGAACAAGGACAGAATTTTAAAGGCCTCAAGAGAGAGGAATCAGATCACATATAGGGGGAGACCAATTTGTATCATGGCAGATTTTTCAACTCAGACACTCAAAGCTAGGAGATCATGGAACAATATATACCAAGCTCTGAAAGAAAATGGATGCCAACCAAGAATCTTATACCCAGCAAATTAAGCTTACAAGTAGAAAGCCAGCACTACAGAACATCTTCGGCAAAATATTCTATGAAGAGGAAAAGAAAAACAATGATGAAAATCAGCAGAGGGAGGTATTACACTAAAGGAAAAACCAATCAGATAAGAAACCATGCCAAGTTAAATACCAACAATAAACAAAAATGGCTGGGAATATAAAACATGTCTCAATAATAACTCTGAATGTTAATAGCCTAAACTCACCAATCAGAAGACATCGACAAGCAGATTAGATTAAAAAAAAAAAAAACAGACCCCAAAATATGCTGCCTCCAAGAGACTCCTCTCATAGGAAAAGATATCCAGAGGCTGAATGTGAAAGGTTGGGAGAAATCCTACCACTCACATGGACTGAGGAAACAAGCAGGGGTTTCCATCCTCATATCAAATAAAGTAGATTTCAAGCTAAAGTCAATCAAAAGGGATAAATAAGGACACTCTATACTGCTCAAGGGAACCATACACCAACAAGACTTAACAATTATAAATATATATGCCCCAAACAATGGAGCATCCATGTTCATCAAACAAACTCTTCTCAAGTTAAAGAGTCAAATTGACACAACACAATAATTCTGGGTAACTTTACACACCCCTTTCGCCACTGGATAGATCTTCCAAACAAAAGCTGAACAAAGAAACTGTAGAACTCAAAAATACAATAAACAACTTAGACTTAACTAACTTAAGTAGAATATTTCATCCTTCAACAAGTGAATACACTTTCTTCTCAGCAGCACATGGATCCTTCTCTAAAATAGACCATATACTAGGCCACAAAACAACTCTTAGCAAATACAAAAAAATAGAGATACTACCCTGCATTCTATCAGACCATAATGGAATGAAATTGGAAATCAATGATAAAATAAGAAATAAAAGCTACTCCAACACCTGGATACTAAATAATATGCTACTGAATGAACAATGGGTTGCAGATGACATCAAAGAGGAGATTAAAAAATTCTTAGAGGTGAATGAGAACACAGACACAACATATCAAAATATCTGTGACACTATGAAGGCAGTTCTAAGAGAAAAGTTCATTGCATTGAGTTCATTCATCAAAAGAAGAAAAAGTCAACAAATAAAATTACATCTCAAAGCTCTAGAAAAAGAAAAACAATCCAACACCAAAAGTGGTAGAAGACAGGAAATAATTAAAATTAGAGCTGAAATAAATGAAATTGAAGCAAAAAAAATTGAAAAAAATTGACAAAATGAAAAGTTGGTTCTTTGAAAACATAAATAAAATTGACAGACCCTTAGCCAGGATGACAAAGAGAAGGAGAGAGAAAACTCAAATTACTAACATATGTGATAAAAAAGGAAATATAACAACAAACACTATGGAAATACAGGAAATAATTCAAAATTATTTTGAAAACTTGTGCTCAACAAAATACAAAATACTGAAGGCATCGACAAATTTCTAGAGTTGTATGATCTGCCCAAATTAAAGCAGAATGATATACACAATTTAAACAGACCAATTTCAAGCAATGAAATAGAAGATGACTTCAGAAGCATACCAACCAAGAAAAGCCCAGGACCAGATGGATACACAGCTGAGTTCTACAAGACCTTTAAAGAAGAACTGATACCAATACTCTTCAATTTATTTCAGGAAATAGGAAAAGAGGGAGCACTTCCAAACTCACTCTATGAGGCCAATATCACTCTGATCGCCAAACCAGGCAAAGACACATCCAAAAAAGAAAACTTCAGACACATATCTTTAATGAACATAGATGCAAAAATTCTCAATAAAATTCTGGCAAAATGGATACAAAAACATATCAAAAATATAATACACCACGATCAAGTGGGATTCATTCCAGGGATGCAAGGATGGTTCAAAATATAGATATCAATAAATGGAATTCATTACATCAATAAACTTAAACATAAGAATCATATTATTATCTCAATAGATGCAGAAAAAGTATTTGACAAAATACAGCACCCCTTCATGTTCAAAACACTAGCCAAACTAGAAAAACACTAGCAAAACAGGAACATATCTCAACATCGTAAAAGCTATCTATGCTAATCCCCAGGCCAACATTATTCTAAATGGAGAAAAATTGAAAGCATTCCCTCTAAAAACTGGAACAAGACAGGGTTGCCCACTTTCACCACTTCTATTTAACATAGTAATTGAATCACTGGCCAGAGCAATAAGACAGACAAAAGAAATTAAAAAGATACAGATAGGTAAAGCAGAACTCAAATTATCATTATTCTCTGACGATATGATTTTATACCTAGAAGACCCAAAAAATTCCACCAGAAAACTTCTGGAACTCATAAATGAATTCAGCAAAGTAGCAGGATACAAAATCAACACCCATAAACCTAAGGCATTTCTATATATCAGTTACAAATCCTCTGATAGGGAAATGAGGAAAACTACCCCACTTACAATAGCATCAAAAAAATAAAATACTTGGGAATAAACTTAACCAAAGACGTGAAAGACCTCTATAATTGAAACTACAGAACATTAAAGAAAGAAATTATGGAAAACCTTAGAAGATGGAAAGATCTACCGTGCTCTTGGATAGGCAGAACTAATATTGTCAAAACGATCATACTACCAAAAGCCCTATACAGATTTAATGCAATTCCAATCAAAATCCCAATGATATTCCTCAAAGAAATAGAAAAGGCAGTCATGAAATTCATCTGGAAAAATAAGAGACTCAGAATAGCTAAAGCAATCCTTAGCAAGAGGAGTGAAGCAGGTAGCATCACTATACCAGACCTTAAATTATACTAAAGAGCAATAGTAACAAAATCAGAATGGTATTGGCACCAAAATAGACTGGTAGAGTAATGGTACCGAATAGAGGACACAGAGACTAAAGCATATAATTTCAGTTATCTTATATTAGACAAAGGCACCAAAAATGTACATTGGAGAAAAGATAGCCTCTTCAACAAATGGTGCTTGGAAAACTGGAAATGCATATGCAACAAAATGAAATTAAACCCTTATCTCTCACCATGCACAAAACTCAACTCAAAGTAGATCAAGGATCTAGGAATTAGACCAGAGACACTGTGCCTAATAGAAGAAAAAGTAAGCTCTAATCTCCAACATGTTGGATTAGGTCCCAAGTTCCTTAATAAGACTCCTGTAGCACAAGCATTAATATCAAGAATCAATAAATGGGATAGATTCAAACTAAAAAGCTTCTTCTCAGCAAAAGAAACAATCAGTGAGGTGAATAGAGAACCTACTAATTGGGAACAAATTTTTACCACATGTACATCAGATAGAGCACTAATCTCTAGAATATGTAAAGAACTCAAAAATCTTAACACCAAAAAAACAAATAACCCAATCAATAAATGGGCCAAGGAATTGAAAAGACACTTCTCAGAAGAAGATATACAATCAATTAACAAATACATGAAAAAATGTTCAACATCTCTGGCAATTAGAGAAACGCAAATCAAAACCACTCTAAGATTTCATCTCACACCAGTCAAAATGGCAGCTATTAAGAACACAAACAACCATAAATGTTAGACAGGATGTGGGGGAAAAGGCACACTCATACATTGCTGGCAGTACTGCAAAATGGTGCAGCCAATCTGGAAAGCAGTATGGAGATTCCTTGGAAAACTGGGAATAGAACCACCCTATGACCCAGCTATCCCACTCCTCGGTTTATACTCAAAGGACTTAAACAGCATACTCCAGGGACACAGCCACATCAATGTTTATAGCAGCCCAATTCACAATAGCTAAACTGTGGAACCAACCTAGATGCCTTTCAGTAGATGAATGGATTAAGAAAATGTGGTATATATACACAATGGAGTATTACTCAGCAATAAGAGAGAATAAAATCATGGCATTTGCAGGTAAATGGATGAAGTAAGAGAATATAACGCTAAGTGAAGTTAGCCAATCCCAAAAAGCCAAATGCTGAATGTTTTCTCTGATATAAGGAGGCCAATTCACAGTGGGGTTGAGATGGGTAGCATAGGAGGATTAGAGGAACACTAGAATGGCCAATGGGGAGAGAGTGGAAGGGAGGGGACAAAAGGGTGAAGAAAAAAAAAAGATAGTAGAAAGAGATGGATATCATTACCCTAAGTGCATTTATGAAGTCACGAGTGGTGTGAATATACTTTGTATACAACCAGAGATATATAAAAATGTGCTCTATAAGTATAATATGAAAAAAAAAGAAATAATAAGAAAATGGCTGGTGTTGTTCATGATTTTAATTAAAGAAAATGGTGTAAATATTTAACAATTAAAGAATGGTTAAATAAATTGTATTAAAATAAAACATTTTTCTGGCATTTGTAATTATGTTTAAAATATTTACCGATTAAAGGAAATTTGGGGGATAAAATAATTACAACAATAATAAAGGAGATGATCACATATGCCATGTGGTTGATTCTATATGCAGGAAAATTAGTGAACTTGAAGAATAGGATTATCAGTGAGTTTCAGTTTATTGATTTGATAATTTTTTACATTTCTCAGCTTCCCAATTTTACATAATAATCCGTATTAATTAATCAAAATATTATGGTAGTTTAATGCTAATTCTGAGATAGGCATCTTTTTTCACTCAGTTTCTCTTCTACTTCCAATGGTGACCTTAAGAAGACATGCTGTTACTTACAATGGCTACCACTTACTAAATCAGGCCATGTTTACGGTCATCATCTCACTTAAAAGACTTTAAAAGTGACCCCTGCACTTTGGTATGCCCATATGTACCGTAAAACTAATCACTTCCTTAAAGCTCATTCTTGAAAGACCCTGCCCACTAATTCCCACTTTGTATTACAGTTATTTATAGAGATGCTCTCCTTCTTTATTTGATTTATAGATTTTTTAGGAGCAAAAATATGTTTTATATATCTTATGCAATATTTCCTAATTCTGAGTAATTGTTACTGTAAAGAAATGCTCTGTACAACATCATATTACCCATAGAACCAAATACTAGTGCTTCATGACTATATCTTCCTGGCAGGCCTAAGACTTGCTTCTTGGCTGGTGGAGCTAAACCATCCATTCTCTCCTGCTGAGTCACCTATTCAACAAGCACTCAGGGCTGAGGATATGGCTCAGTGGTGGAGCACTTGTCTAATGTGTACAAGGCCTGGCTTCAATTCCCAGAACTATAAAATAAGAAAGAAAGAAAGAAAGAAAGAAAGAAAGAAAGAAAGAAAGAAAGAAAGAAAGAAGGAAAGAAAGAAAGAGGCAAGGAAGGAAAAAAGGAGGGAGGAAGAAAGAGAATAAAGAAGGAAGTACTCAGCAAGGACCTACCATGTGCCAGTCATGTTTCTAAACACTGTGGATAGAACATTAAAGAAAACAGACAAATGTCTCCCTTGTGGAGCTTATAAACTTGTGAGAAAAATATATATAACAAGGCAAATAAAATATATAATGTGGTAGATAGTAGTAAGTATAAGGAAAAAAAAAACTAGAGCAGAGAAAGGGGATAGAAAAGATCAGTAAAGGAATGTGATTTTAAAGAGGATGGTCAGGAAAGACCTCCTGAGAAGATTGACATTTGTGTAAAACTTAAAGGTAGTGTGGTAGCAAACAGTGTGACTAACTACGGGGACATTCCAGATAGAGGAAATAAGCAATGCAAAGGTCCTGAGGTTAGCCTGTGACTAGTGTGTTTGAAAGGAGCTAAATGCATAGAGGATCAAAGTAGTAAAAAATAAAGCCAAACATTGACAAAGGACCAAATTGTGCAAGCATCCTGCAAGAGTCGCTGAGGTATTTTGAGGAAAGGAATGGCTTGAACAATGTGCTTTGTTCACAAAATTTTGGCTGATGTGCTGCAGAAAACCAACGGGAAAAGGATGGAAGCTTGGGAAGGCTTACAATCCAGACAAAAGATGATAAAACTGTTTTAGGCCACAGTGAGAACAGACAAGTCTCTGGGGGACTGGATGTGTGTTGCAAAGGAAGGAGTCTGAAAGCCTCTGAGGTTTGGACATAACCAACCCAAATGATGGATTTTTCATTACCTGAGATGTGAAAGATTATGACTGAAGCATTTGGAGAAAATATTATGATAGCTTGGGTTGTTACATCTAAAACAACAATGAGATACCCAAGTAAGAGATGTTAAGTTGAAAGTTGATTCTGCAAAACTGGTGTTCAGAGGTAAGTTTCAAGACAGTCATAGAAATGTAAGAATAATGATACACAAATGGGGCTGGAAGCTATGAAATAATCTGACTTTGCCTTTCATAATTAGATGGTTATGAAATAAGCAAAATTGTGCAAGAAATTCCTCTTCCCCCAAGGAAAAGAGGAAATAGTAGTCACATTGCAGTTAGAAATTCACTGAACTAAAACTCCAGACCCATCAGGGCACCTGGACTCCAAGAGGAGCTCCTACCACCAGCACCAGACTTGACCAGTTGGGGTTCTGAATTATCATCAACTACTTTGGCCTCAACATTGATGACACAAAAGTAGCAAAGCTAAATACAGATGAAGGCCTGTATCAATTACTCCAGAGGTTTTCCCATTACCCAGGGGCTTGTTAAAAACACAGAATCCAGGTTCCTGGGAAGATGGCCGACAGGAGGGAGGTGCGCTCTGGACATAGTTACTAAAATACGCTTAGTGGGAAGTTTGCGCGCCTTACTAGCAATTCTCTTGCAGCTGAAAGGGAGCTGAGACATTCGTGCACCTCTGGACAGTGAAATACAAGGCTGTCCGGACCACGACGGACAGGGGCAGAGTCGGAGTGGTCCACAGTCCAAAGCAGCGCTCTCTGCGCTGCTGGCAGGTGCAGCTGCTCCATAACATTGTGGCAAGGGGACGATCCTCACAGCGGCTTTGAAACCTACCAGCGAGGAAGGATAGAAAGGAGCCTAGAAGTGCAAGTGGTGTCCACGTAGAGCTCTTTCACACAACTTGCCAAGCCGATCCTGCACGCTCTGAAGTGACACAAAGGTCTGCAGAACTGCTGTTGAGCGGGAGGAGAGCACCACCATCTTTAAGGAATACAGTGGCTGACCCAGACAAAGGAAAAAGACAGAAAGGAAGAACAGCTGCAGACATCCAGGGAGCCACCAACACTGTGAGAACAGCACACACCTGGGTGAGACTCGGGTAACCAGCAGGGGAGGGCATGTCTGAGGCCTGCGCAGAAGCCCCCAAGAAGCTACAACTGTGGATGGGCGTGGGGAAAGGGTGCCTTTTGGAGGGTCCCTTTCCCGGTGACATTCATCTGCTGACACACAACCTCCCTGAGCCACACTTCCGCTGGGCCATTCTGCCACTGGCCAAAGGTGCAGCCTTGACTCCACTAACAGGATCCCTGACTGTCTAGACATGATCCAATACAATTGGCTTAAACTGGAAAGAAAAAAGGAGGGCTTCCCAGGGTTCATTTTGTTTGAGACTTGGGGTTTGACTGACTTTTTTTGTTAGTTTGCTTGTTTTGTTGGTTTTCTGGTTGTTGTTTTGTTTTTTTTGTTTTTTGTTTTTTGGTTTTTGGTTTTGTTTTGTTTTGCTTTGTTTTTTGCATTGATTGTCAGTGTGTTTGTTTGTTTGCTTCTGCTCCTCTTTTCTTTCCTTCTTTTCTTCCTTCTCACCTTTGCATCTTTTCTTCTTCCTTCATCTTTCCTATTTACACCCTGCCAGTACATACTTAACAGAGGCAAAAACCAAGTTATACGCAGAATTTGGGAGTTCTAGAACGGGCGCAATTGAACTGTATAGCAAAGCAATGTTATATATAGTTCACTCTCTATTTTCTTGATTCTCTCTCTCCTCTCTCTTACACCAATTCCTACTCTTTTGTCATTTTCTTTTCTTTTCCATCTTACTTTATTTCTTCTCTCAACAGCTGCATAAGTTAGGTTTATATATAAATTGGTCTTTCCACCTAATTGTTCACTCCATTCTCTTTCCTCTCTCGTCTACTGATACTAAACAACTTCCACTAAACCACTTCCATAGAACTCTGTTTTCATACTTTCTAAGAAAGAACAACTCAAGACACTCACTTCCTTCTTCCTAAACATAGCACCTCTGTGTCCAATACTTGAAGCTATAAAACCCCATCAGAAGCGTACAGAGTAAATTGGAAACAATATCTGGGTTAACTAAATCTGTACATTGTGATCAAACTTGGATTTTCTGAATAGAAAGTGTTAGATTTTAAAGTGTAAAGGAATTATAAGGTGATCTGATAGCATTGTACTACAGGAACAACTTAAGGCTTTAAGGTAAAATCGAAATAGTCAAGGTCCCACAGTGCAGGAAGAAACGACACACAAGCAACATGATAAAACAAGGGAAGAAAGTGACACAAACAAATCAAGATACCTAATCAGTAGATTCCATGGCAAGCACAGTTGGTGAAATGCCAGAGATGGAATTCAGAAATTACATATTCCAAATGTTTATGGAACTTAAGAATGAACTCAAAAATGAGAGATGAGAGAGCAAATACAGGTGGCAAAAGATCATTTTGACAAAGAACTCCAAAAACAAATACAGGAAGTAAAAGATTACTTCAATAGGGAAATTGAGGGCTCTAAAGAGAAACCAAACAGAAATTCCAGAAATGAAGGAAGCAATAAACCAAAATAAAAGTTCAATTGAAAGCATCACCAACAGAGTAGACCACTTGGAAGAAAGAACCTCAGACAATGAAGACAAAATATATATCTTAGAGAAGAATTTAGATTATACAGCAAAACTCGTAGGGAATCAAGAACATAACATACAAGAATTATGGGACAACATAAAAAGACCAAACTTAAGAGTGATTGGCGTAGAGGAAGGGGCAGAGTTTCAAGCCAAAGGAATGAGTAATTTTTTTAATGAAATAATTACAGAAAATTTTCCCAACTTGAAGAATGAATGGGAAAACCAAGTACAAGAGGCTTACCAAACACCAAACAAACAAAATTACAACAGATCCACACCAAGACACATTATAATGAAAATGCCTAATATACTGAGCAAGGAAGGAATACTAAAAGCCACAAGAGAAAGGAAGCAGATTACATATAGGGAGAAACCAATCACACTATGTTCAGATTTCTCAACCCAGACTTTAAAAGCAAGAAGATCCTGGAATAGCATATTTCAAGCTCTGAAAGAAAAGGGATGTCAACCAAGAATCTTATATCCAGCAAAACTGAGCTTTAGATTCGAAGGTGAAATAAAAACCTTCCACGTCAAGTAAAAGTTAAAAAGATTTCACAACTCGAAAGCCAGCACTTCTGAACATCCTGGGCAACATTTCTCATGAAGAAGAAGAGAAAAATAACAACAAAAATCAACAAAGGGAGATATTAAACTAAGGGAAATACCAACCAGAAGAGAAACCAAATCAAGCTAAAAACCATAATACAAATAAAAATGGATGGGAATAAAAATCACATCTCATTCAATAGATTATTCAACTTTTAGTTTTGTCAATTCTTTGAATTGTTTCCTTAGTCTCAATTTCATTAATTTCTGCTCTAATTTTAATTATTTCCTGTCTTCTGCTGCTCTTGGTGTAGATCTATTCTTCTTTTTCTAGTGCTTTGAAGTGTGATGTTAATATTAATGGCCTAAATATTAATGGCCTGAATATTAATGGCATAAACTCGCCAATCAAAAGACACAGATTATCAGAATGGATTAAAAGAAACGACCCAACAATTTGCTGTCTCCAAGAAACACACCTCGTAGAAAAAGACATCAACAGACTGAAAGTGAAAGGCTGGGAAAAGTCTTATCACTCACATGGCCGGCGGAAACAAGCAGGGGTTTCCATTCTCATATCAAATAAGGTAGACTTTAAACCAAAACTAATCAAGAGGGTCAAAGATGGATATTTCTCACTACTCAAGGGAACCATTCATCAACAGGATATAACAATCATAAATCTATATGCCCCTAATAATGGAGCACCTACATTCATCAAACAAACTCTTCTCAAGTTCAAGAGTAAAATAGACCACAACACAGTTATTCTAGGAGACTTCAACACACCTCTCTCACCAATGGATAGATCATCCAAACAAAAGCTAAATAAAGAAACTGTAGGATTCATTAAAACAATTAGTAACTTAGACCTAACAGACATATACAGAATATTTCATCCCTCAGTGAGTGAATACACTTTCTTCTCAGCAGCACATGGCTCCTTCTCCAAAATAGACCGTATATGATGTCATAAGAAAACTCTCAGCAAATACAAAAAAATAGAGATAATACCCTGCATTCTATCAGACCATAAAAGGATGAAATTGGAAATCAACGACAAAACAAGGAATAAGAAAAACTACTCCAACAACTGGAAGCTAAACAACACGCTACTGAATGAACAAGGGGTTGAAGAAGACATCAAAGAGGAGATTAAAAAATTCCTAGAGGTAAATGAGAACACAGATACATCATATAGAAATCTCTGGGACACTATGAAGGCAGTAGTAAGAGGAAAATTCATTGCGCTGAGTTCATTCCTTAAAAGGAAAAAAACCCAACAAATAAATGACTTAACATCACACTTCAAAGCACTAGAAAAAGAAGAATAGATCTACACCAAGAGCAGCAGAAGACAGGAAATAATTAAAATTAGAGCAGAAATTAATGAAATTGAGACTAAGGAAACAATTCAAAGAATTGACAAAACTAAAAGTTGGTTCTTTGAAAAAATAAACAAAATTGACAGACCCTTAGCGATACTAACAAAAAGAAGAAGAGAAAAAACTCAAATTACTAACATTCGTGATGAAAAAGGGAATATCACAACAAACACCTCATATATACAGAAGATAATTAGAAATTACTTTGAAAACTTGTATTCTAATAAAACAGAAAATATTGAAAACATTGACAGATTTCTAGAGTCGTATGATTGGCCTAAACTGGAACTGGAGGCTATACACAACTTAATCAGATAGATTACAAGTGAAGAAATAGAAGACGTCATCAAAAAGCTACCAACAAGGAAAAGTCCAGGACCTGATGGGTTTACAGCCGAGTTCTATAAGACTTTCAAAGAAGAACTAATACCAATGCTCTTCAAACTATTTCAAGAAATAGAAAAAGAGGGAGCTCTTCCAGACTCTTTCTATGAGGGCAATATCACATTAATTCCAAAGCCAGGCAAAGACACATCCAAAAAAGAAAACTTCAGGCCCATATCTTTAATGAACATAGATGCAAAAATCCTCAACAAAATCCTGGCAAATCGGATACAAAAACATATCAAAAAGATAGTGCACCACAATCAAGTGGGGTTTATCCCAGGGATGCAAGGCTGGTTCAACATTCGGAAATCAATAAACATAATACATCGCATCAATAGACTTAAAGACAAAAATCATATGATCATCTCAATTGATGCAGAAAAAGCATTGGACAAAATACAACACCCCTTTATGTTCAAAACACTGGAAATACTAGGAATATCAGGAAAATATCTTAACATAATAAAAGCTATTTATGCAAGGCCCCGAGCTAACATTATCTTAAATGGAGAAAAATTGAAAGCATTCCCTCTAAAAACTGGAACAAGACAGGGATGTCCCCTTTCACCACTGCTATTTAACATAGTACTGGAAACTCTGGCCAGAGCAATTAGACAGACGAAAGAAATTAAAGGGATCAAGATAGGAAAAGAAGAGCTCAAATTAGCACTATTTGCTGATGACATGATAATCTACCTAGAAGACCCAAAAAACTCTACCAGAAAACTTTTACAACTAGTAAACGAATTTGGCAAAGTTGCAGGATACAAAATCAATACACATAAGTCAAAGGCATTTGTGTACATCAGCGACAAAGACTCTGAAAGGGAAATGATGAAAAATACCCCATTTGCAATAGCATCAAAAAAAAAAAAATAAAATACCTGGGAATCAACCTAACGAAAGAGGTGAAAGACCTCTATAATGAAAATTATAGAACACTAAAGAAAGAAATTATAGATGAACTCAGAAGATGGAAAGACCTACCTTGCTCTTGGATAGGTAGAATTAATATTGTCAAAATGTCCATACTACCAAAAGCATTATACAGATTTAATGCAATTCCAATCAAAATCCCAATGTCATTCTTCAAAGAAATAGAAATAGCAGTCATGAAATTCATCTGGAAAAATAAGAGACCCAGAATAGCCAAAGCAATCCTGAGCAAGAAAAGTGAAGCAGGGGGCATCACCATACCAGACTTTAAATTATACTATAGAGCAATAGTAACAAAAACAGCATGGTATTGGCACCAAAACAGACTGGTGGACCAATGGTACAGAATTGAGGATACAGAGACTAATACATATAATTACAGCTATCTTATATTAGACAAAGGTGCCAAAAATGTACAGTGGAGAAAGGATAGCCTCTTCAACAATTGGTGCTGGGAAAACTGGAAATCCATATGCAACAAAATGCAATTAAACCTTTATCTCTCACCAAGCACAAAACTCAATTCAAAGTGGATCAAGGACCTAGGAATTAGACCAGAGACAATACACCTAATAGAAGAAAAAGTAAGCTCCAATTTCCAACATGTTGGATTAGGCCCCAAGTTCCATAATAAGAATCCTGTAGCGCAAGAATTACTACCAAGAATTAATGAATGGGATAGATTTAAACTAAAAAGCTTCTTTTCAGCAAAAGAAACAATCAGTGAGGTGAATTGAGAGCCAACTAATTGGGAACAAATATTTAATACATGCACATCAGATAGAGCACTAATCTCTAGAATATATAAAGAACTCAAAAAACTTTACACTAAAAAAACAAATAACCCAATCAATAAATGGGCTAAGGAATTGAGAAGACACCTCTCAGAAGAAGATACACGATTAATCAACAAATACATGAAAAAGTGTTCAACATCGCTGGCAATTAGAGAAATGCAAATCAAAACTACTCTATGATTTCACTTCACTCCAGTCAGAATGGCAGCCATCAAGAACACAAGCAACAATAAATGTTGGAGAGGATGTGGAGAAAAAGGCACACTCATACATTGCTGGTGGGACTGCAAAATGGTGCAACCGTTATGGAAAGCAGTATGGAGATTTCTTGGAAAACTGGGAATGGAACCATCCTATGACCCAGCCATCCCACTCTTGGGTCTATTCCCAAAGGACTTAAAAACAGCATATTACAGTGACACAGCTATCTCAGTGTTTGTAGCTGTGCAATTCACAATAGCTAGGTTGTGGAACCAACCTAGATGTCCCTCAGTAAATGAGTGGATTAAGAAAATGTGGTATATACGCACAATGGAATTTTACTCAGCAATAAAAGAAAATAAAATAATGGCATTCACAGGTAAATGGATGAAGTTGGAAGACATAATGCTAAGTGAAGTTAGTCAGTCTCAAAAATCCAAGTGCCAAATGTTTTCTCTGATATAAGGAGGCTAGTTCACAGTATTGTTGGATGGGGGTACATAGGAGGATTAAAGGAACACTAGAATGGTCAAAGTGAAGGGAGGGGAAAGGAAGAAACAAGGGGGAGGAAGGGGGAGAAAAGAAAAAAAAAGGTGGTTGAATGAGACGGATATCATTTTCCTACATGCATGATTGAAGACTGAATTGTACGAATATACTTTGTATACAAACATGTATACATGCTACCAGAACTGGCTCTCCATGGAACAGAACTATCAGGATGGGAATCTGGAAATGTTACTCTGATTAAATTAGATTTAAAGGCATTAGTAACTCCATGCCCATGATTGAAGACTGAATTGTACGAATATACTTTGTATACAAATAGTTGTATGTAAAAAGATGCTATATACAGGCACTATGAATTGTAATTATTATAAATTTAAAAAAAAACACAGAATCCCAGGTCCCACTCTAGGCCTACTTCATATATACAGTGAAGTTTGAGAAGTGCTGTACCAAAGAATAATACATAGCTCACTGAAGCTTCAGGAAGTTCATGGAATCATCTTGGAGACTCTGTGTCCGGGAATTACACATAAAGTATCAGGAGTTTATGGGTGTGCCCCCAACATCTCTAGGCCTGGGGATAGGAACAGGCACTACATCTCTTCGTGAGGATGCCTGGCATAGAACATACCTTCTGGGACTTCTGCTATTGCTGCTTCCAAAATCTTAATACTAGGGTAAGTTTGATTTGAAGAAGTTAGACCACTGGAGGCTAGGAAGGTGAGTTGTAGCTTATATTTTAAGAGAAAAGAATTCATAATGTAGAAAATGTGTTTTTAAAAAATCTGGCAGCCACAAACATTATAAATACCCCTTAAGGGCTAATTTTAAATACCGCGAAGAATATAGATTAAAATAGGAAAGACTGGCATTTTTTGAGTGAAGTAATAAATAAAAACAAACTTAACTCAGGTATAAAAAACAAATGATAGACCTAACTCAGATATATGGGGACAGTATACAAAGGAAAAAAATTAATAGATAAAGCCCAAACAAAGATGAATGAGACGCTCAGAATCTTCAGGACAGTTTCTAAGTCAGCAATTGAAGTCAGGAAATGAAGATAAGACGATGTGGTGTGGTATTTTGTTTTCTATCAACTCAGATAAGCTAGAACTCTCATTTCCCAGAGTCCTCTTTCCTATGTGGGTCAAGGTTGGAATTGACCAAAGGAGAAATTGGTACAAGATTCAGATGGCAGACATGGGGTACCAACCATTACTGTTTGAGAGTCTCTGTGGTTCCCTGCAGCAGGACAGAGATGCTGAGATGCCGGAGGTTCCAGCTTCCTTTCCCCTGATCCACGTCCAGCTTTTTGTCAGCTGGCCTCATGGCCAGTGGTAACTGCAGGCTCGGCCACAGATGTGGACACTGTCCTTCCTTTTTTTCAGAAGTTGCTGGCTCTGCTTTGTGCTCACATCTGGCCTCTGGATGTGGTGGCTTTAGGATGATTGCTTAGTGAAACTTCTTTGATCCTCCAATTCCTTTCTTTGGATCCTAATGTTTCCAGCTTGTCCTACAATTGTGTAGGCCAAAATTTTATATAAATGCCTTATCCCATAATATTCATAGTGCTTCTGCTTCCTCAATTCAATCCTGACAAATAGTTATGGCTACCAGAACTGGCTCCAGGGAACAGAACTATCAGAATGGGAATCTGGAAATGTTACTCTGATTAAATTAGATTTAAAGGCATTAGTAACTCCATGCCCAGTAGTATGAAGACACTCACTGTCTATGGTATGGCAAAAGAGTTACTTAAGTCATCATCTGTCATCAATTATAATCAAACACTTAGAGAATACGAGGCTTTGAATGGACAAAGAGTTGCTCTCATTATAACATTTTAATGGAAAGGAAGAATACATTGAGTTGGGGGGGGGTTGTGGAGAAAAAAAATCAATGCAAGCCTTTACATTCCAACTCCAAGTATGAGTGAGGGACTAGAAAACTTTAGGTCTATGTCAGGTTTGTTAAGTTACAACTATGCTTTTCAAAAGAGGGGTGTTGGTGCATCAGAGGAAAGTCACTAATCAGGTTTCTCAAAGCACATGTGCAGGTGGACAAATCAGACCTTCAAGTGAACCTAGTGTTCCAGGCAAGTCCAGCTGCCAGACTGAGACAACAAAGGGGAGCTGATGGAAAAGTCCAAGGACAGCTGCCATCTCTGCACAGTCACTCTCTGAAACCTCAGATGGAAAAACCAAACTCAAAGACTAATTCTACAGGTGACTTGCAGTGCAAATTGGATTCATAAGCTCACAGGTCTCTAATGTTCAATGTGCTTTTGCTCTTTGTTTTAATGTGAGAACTGTGTCATATAAATATGTATCAATAAAAGATGAGAAGAAATCAAAAAAGTCATCTCCAGAGAAATATGATAGCTTTTTTAACTTCTAAAACTTCCAGGAATAATTTATTCAATCAATATAAGAATACGAAGGATGGGAATGAATGTCAATCAATTAAAATAAAGAAATCAGAAAAATTGAATTGGATTTTAAACTCATCATAGGATTTTATGAAAACAAATTAGCTGATTAATTGTTTTTTCCATGTTATAGAGTTGTGGAATTTTAGAGTGGTAAGAGAGGCTATAAAGCTCTCTCTTTTACAACTGTATACACATAGTTTCTATATATTCTTGTCCTGTGACTCTATGTTCTTTAGCTTTGATCATGAAATTCCTTTTGAAGATTTAGCATATGAATAGTCACAGCAGTATAGTCACAGTAGGCAGGATCAGCACTGAGGTTTGAACAATAGTTACTTCTGGGTTAGATACAAAGTGACATTAGGCTGAAGATGGTAAATGGGAGACTTCCATGGCTTAGTGTGTGTTATTCCTTAATGGAGCATTGGAAACGTGGTTGTTATATTACCTTACACCATTTTGTACATATAAAACATTTCATCAAAATAAGATGGCTTGAACAGATTTAGGATGGAACTTTACAAATACATTTTTCTCTATATTACTTTTGCATCAAATATGTTAATAAAAGACATTTTGTGTTGGATGAAAGGTTTCTATGCAGCCAGTCAATGAATTATACAAAGCAATGTTCAGGAAACCCAGTTTCTGCAGAAATGCTTTTTCAAGATTTACATAAAGTTTTATAGATAGAGACTTATGGAAAATATCTTATTTGAACAGATACAAAATGACTTGGCTGCAAGCAATGCATGAAATCTTCTTCCCTTTCCTGTCCCCTACAGAGAAGAAACAACAGTGACTTTGAATGATAAGAACTGAATTCTTGCCAGAACTCTGGCCTGTGCTAGCTGTAAGGCTCCAGCTCAGGGAGGGCTTTGAAAGGCTTTTGCTGACTCAAGAAGTGCCAAAAAGGAGGAGGAGGGGACTGGCACTGGCTAAAAAAGTAAAAAAAAAAAAAAAAAAAAAAAAAAAAACACACAAAGAAAGAAAGAAAATCAAAATAAATATTGTTCCTTCTTACCAGAGAAGTATCCTTCGGGAAGAGAGATCAAGAGAAAGAGGTGAGCTTAAGAACATTTAGAGCATCCATTTTTTATTCCTAATAAATAAAAACAGTTGGAGTTTTGGGAAATGATGGTATTTAGGTCACTTTTTTAGCTCTGATTTAGGAAGACTTTTAAGGCAGCATCTCCTAATCATGCCTCAAACAGCTCACTCACATACACATGGCTTTTGTTTATTCTTATACGACTTGGTTTTCACATTTTTATACATGGCCTCAAGGAATGACTTTGATGCTGAATTTTTCTGGGGAAAAAATGAATAAGTAAATACATAAGTCATACATACATAAAATACAAAAGTATAAATCAGTAGGACTCGCAAGTATTTTTCAAGAAAACCTTGTCCCCAATAGTTTTTCTAAGAAAGATTCTATTTCAACAGCATTCTGTGTCTCTTGACTACTGAAGTATGTTAATTTCTGGACTCATGAGATCAGGTGTTCAGTTACACTGTGAAACATTATAACTATAGAGACAAAATATCTAAGAGGCATAAAACCATTTTAATGTGAGCTTTTCCGGTGAGAATAGAAACAAAGTCTAAATCAATTCTGTGACACAACCTTCTCAGGAGTGGCTAATTCATTACCTGCTGCCCTGGAAAATTCAACTGTGCAAGGGTTTTTTTTGTTTGTTTGTTTGTTCTTTGGTTAGTGAGTTATCTTTGACTTTCCAATTTATTTTATTTATTCATGGAATTTTGTTTCGTCTTTTTTCACCCTTCTGTTTGAGTCCCTTGTACATCATGGTGGGTGGCATTCAGTTTTAAAATATTCTTTCAAGAAACATCATAAAACACAGTATGAAAGCAGGATTTCATTTAGCTGCCAAGCTTAAAGAAAGCTGTAAGCAAAGCAAATAAATATTCTTCATGTGACTTATGGTCATCCAGGATCTACTTAAAGGAATATATTCAGTCTGATCTAAAAACTTAGAAAATTTTTCTAACAGATAACTCTAATAAATGCAGAATGAGCTCTATTCTGACACTTCTTCCTGCCTGTCCCTCATGTTCCGATCCTTTTCTGTTAAACTCCCTGAAAGACTTAACACCACACAAAGTACCAACTAAGGTTGACAAACAGTTTCAATGTTTGGGGATAAAGTACATATCTCACAAAATAGCTCTGGCAAAATAGAAACTGGATTCCATATTTTTAGTTCCTTTTAAGTTTAATCTTTACGGATAAGAATATTAATTACTGTAATGTATGGAGAAAAGTGAGAGGGACAGTAACTTTCATGAGCCTGGATGGCAAAGACTGAGAAGCACCTGCTTTCTGCCTGCCTCTCCCTCTTGAGCCTGACATATGCTCTTTGATTTAAATTTGGTTGGGATTCCTTAGCCACTAACATATATTTGGAGATGGTGGGGGGAGCAGTACTAGTAAACTTTAATGTCAATCTTTATGAAGGAATTTTTCAGTAAAGAAAAGAAGCAGTAAATAGAGAGGACAGTAGATTCAAAAGGTTGTTTTGTTTTAGTTGGGGACTTTAGCAAACATTGATATCTTTATGGGATTCTGTTTTCATAGAAGGAAAAATTTAGTGTCTGGGGAAATTTGCTGCAGTGGAGACCTTGTAAAGGAGAGGAGCTTAAGGCATTGGGTGCACAGTCAGAATGATTGGGCAGGTAGAAGCATGACAATTTATTCATAGTTACAGGAGGACAGCTGAGCAGTTAGTTGGACCCCAGGAGCCAGTGAGTTGGTAGGTGTGGTGGAGGAATATAAGATCCAATTTTCAGTGATACAGAAAGTAAGCATATCAATGAGAGTGAGGGTGAGAGAAGAGGTTTTAGAGTTTTAAGGAAGATAAGAAGGAATGAAATAATCACCTAGGCTCGTGATGGAGTGAACAGACAGGGGACATGGGATGGGATTGCTCAGCAATGCTGACAGCCCATGTGAGGATAGTAGCCATGAATTTAAAAGAGAGACCAGGCATCATGGTGGGTTTTTGTTTTTAGTTTTTAACCTCTAGCCACAGTCTGCTGCATGGATCCAGGGTTGAATTTGTGCAGTTAGGATTTTTTTCTGTGTGTTCAAGAAAAGAAGGAGGGAGGAAATACAGCAGTGGAGCTAATACTCGTGACAATTATGACAGAAGATCATGGAATCCAAGTTATAGAAAGAAACACTGACAAGAAAGGAATGAAAAGCAATGAAAGGGTAGTAAAATCAATGGCTTGTTTATCCCAGGGGGGTCGGAATTTTTTGAGCCAAACTCTAGATGGAAAGAGAGGAGATATGCAGAGTCCCATGCTTGGTGCTGTTGGAAAAGAGGTGTAGGCAACGGAAAGGGTAATGTGGCCATGGGATCCTTGACTACAGTGTAGTGGAGAACAAGCAAGATCGGAAGAGGAACTTCAAGGGCTGGGTATCAGGATATCTATGTGGCTACTGACATATTCATGAACTGAGTGGAAAGACAGTAAACAAAAGCTGAAATTGTCAAGGCATGAGAGAAAGTAGCCTGAAGGAGCCCTAGTCAAGGAGATAGCTAAGATTGCGGTTAGCTGAGAGCCATAAAAGATGTTTAAGTTCCACCTGATATTCATACATTATTCAAAGAATCTCTGCATGCCCGTGAACACTGTGTGACGCACCTATAAGCTCGAGCTGTAAGCACTTGTCCTTGTTAAAGCTAAATGTATATAACCGGGTGAGGTTGGTTAGAGGTTGTAGGAAGAAGAAGAAGGTTGCTGGTTGAAAGGAGTCAGAGCGGTTAGAGTTCAAGAGGTTGCTGAAGCCGGAGAGAATAAAAGAAGATGAAGAATAGAAGAAGAATAAAAAACCTTTTTCATTTTCATCCTGCCTCCGAGTTTTCTCCTGCGGCATCTTTGCTCCAAGCAGCATTCGCTTCAGGCAGCAACAGTAGCCAAGGCTCTGTGGTCAGCTGTCACGAGGAGGAGGTGGGGTGTTACAGTTGGAAGGTCTGAACAGCAAGTCTGGGGTTGGTAGGGAAGAAGAGGATACAGTGAGCTGGAGGTGGCTACAAGGAGCAAGGAAGAAACTTACTGCACCCATTTGTACAGGGACATGAGGGGAGTAAGAGAAAACAATCACATCAAGAGTCTCCTTTGAATATCTGGAAGAATTTCTATATTCATGCTGCTCCTATGATCTTTCACATGCATCTTTATGATTTTTTTTCCCTTCCAAGTTTTAAATTGTCTTCCTCTTCCCCTACTTATATTTGGCTTACAATGCATCACCTCCAAGATATTTGTCAGGCTGCAGGAGGTGAGGATGAGAAAATCAGACCTGAATGAACCAACCAGTTGACCCAGTAAAAAATGCGGTGCTTGTGGTTCTTGTTTTCTTAAATTGCTTTAATTCTCACTAGTCAGACACCAAGAGGTGGCTCAAATATAGGGAGAGAACTTGAATCCCATACACAAATGTTCTTTATCAATCCCTAACCTTCCTGAGTAAAACAAACAATATTTTCTTATATACACCCTTGACATTTCTCAAGGTTAATACAGTGTGAACAAAAGCACCTGGAAATAGAAACCGCTACTTTAATTGATTTGTAACATATATTCTAAATTTAAAAAAAAAAAAAAATGTTCATCATGAAAACACCTCCCCACCACCACAAACCCTCTTGTAAAAATTCTCTAGTCACTATTGACTATCAATAAACATACCCCAGTTTGCAGCATGGGTGCAGACGTAACTTGATTTGTGGATATAAGGATTCAATTCTTGACTATGAACTTGATCTATGTTGAATTTTATCCAAATAAATTTAGTTACAAAAAGTACTGGAACATTTTTTGTTTCTGCAATTGTTGTGTCTTGAACCCTAAAATGATGTTATAATGTGGTTTCAAGAATATCATGTGTTTTAATAAATACTGAAAATTGAATCCTTTTGAAACTTTTTTTTTTCATTTTCTAAAAGCACATGTGATAAGCTTACACTAAATGGAACTTAACATAAACAGGATTCACTTTAAGAATCAATGGAGTCAACAGAATCAGAATCGACTGAAAATGTCTCTGACTCTCACTCTGAAATTTATGTGAACTCAGGAAGACCCAGGGCAGTCCAAAGGAAGGGGAAGCACCCTGTCCTAACCGAGTTGACTTGGCTTTGGAAATAGGAAATTAGGAAAATTAGGGGCCACTCTGTTTCTAAATGCTTAATAATGTGGGGGGAGGGGTGCATATGGGAGAAATGTGGAGACATGGAGGGAGATGAGACACAGGGACAAAAGAGGGACAAAAGGGATGGGTCCACGGGAAAGCGAACTGGGCAGGACGCCTTTCCCGCAGTGTGCTGCAGTGGCCACCTCCCTGAGCTCTGCGCGTGAGATTTGCTCAGGCCTGTGTTTGGAAAGAGGCAGTTCAGATATAGACAACATGTGGGCTTGCCTGGTGAATGAGTATGATAGAATGCCCTGGAAGTTTCATTTAGGAATTTAGGAAAGGAAGTCATTCCGTTTCTTAGTAGATCATTAGGTGGGTCATTAAGTCATTTATGGCTTAATTTCCATGTCAAACCCTCAGTTTTACACACATACACACTCCCACAAAGCACACAAATTACTGAATAGATTTAATTTTTCACAGGTGGTTTAGCTAAAAACCTCCTAAGTGTTTAAAACACTGAGAATATGCATAAACTCAGCTTTAGAACATATTGTGAAGGTAAAGAATTGATTTTTAATTCATTTTGTAGGTCTCAGAAGTCGAGTATGTAATGCAAAGGGAATATAAGTAACATACCACCAACAAGTTAATGACTAAATGCTGAACTAATTTAATAAAATATAATATTGAAACATATATATATTGCATGTAAATTCCATATTTATGATTGCAATAAACTTATATCATAAAATCCCACTGCATGCTTGCAATATTATTATTAAGTTTCATTTCCATCTTCAACTGCCTACTTTTAAAAATATGTAATATTACCTTGAGCCATTTGGCTTTTATGTGGCAACTGCATTTACCTTAACTCTTCCCTGGAGGAAGATTGCACCATTTATTTCATTCTGAAGGAAATGATTTCTGCATCAGAACGAAATAAAAATGATTAAATGTGAATTGAATCACTTAATCCTGTTTCTAGGGTCAAAGGGCATAATTATCTCCCCTGCTAAGTGCTATATGTGCAACCCTCTACCAGAACTTAGACTTATAAGTAGCTTTAAAATGATGCATTGTGAGAAAAGAGTTTCAAGCAGATAACAGTGGCAAAGACTCAGGAGGAGGTATAAGCTCACCAAACCTGTGTTAGTTTACCCAACATGTGTGCATAATCCATATAGTTTTTTGGTACGAACTTTCTGTGAAAGCATATAAGTAAACTTAATAAAATGTGTGAGGACAACATCTTTCCTCACTGATGATGCTCTGGGCATGTGCAGTTGTAGAACTCTCACAAGACCAACAAGCCTTTCACAGCACCATGTTTATCAGGCCCGTCCTTTGTTTGCAGCAGATGCAAACTGAGAATCATAAAAGTTCCCCCTGTGGTCAGTTTGCCACATTCCAGAGTGGCCTGTGTGTAAAGCTTGCAAAAAGAAAGCAAAATGAATCTCCAGAGAAGGAGAGAGAGAGAGAGAGAGAGAGAGAGAGAGAGAGAGAGAGAGAGAGAGAGAGAGAGAGAGAAACAGGCTTGAGTATTGGGAAACCTGGGTGGGAATCCAGGCCTTTCATTTTAGTATCTCCTTGACTGCTGTTGAATTATTAACACTCTTTGTGCCTCATTTTCCTCATCTATGAAATGGAAATAAGACTTACCTTGCAGAATATTACAAAGATTAACTGAGACAACATTTGGAAAGGGAGGAGCACATTCCCATTGCTCAGAAACCAGTTCTTGTCATATGCCATGACTGACAGGCATTTGGAGGCAGCAGCACCAATACTGGGGATGAATTTGTTCTCAGCCAGGGATTCTTGAAATGGAATACTTCTGTTTAGAGAAAGGGAAGAGTCCTGTGATATACCTGTGGCCCAACATGTCATCTGGCTAGTATCCCTTTTGCTCACCAGGTGCCTGTTTGGATGATAAATCATACAGTCACCCTCACACTGGAAACTTAGTGCTCTTCTTTCCTTGACTAATTTGGAGTTGCCAGATTCTGAAACATATGGAGAGTTTCATGCCCCTTTCCAGGTCCATGTCTGGGACTCTTCTGAGTAGATATTATCTCAGCACCAAAGCTTGGGGTGGAATTACATTCCTTCCCAAATTCATATGCTGAAGTCCTAACCCTCAGTACCTCAGAATGTAATCTTATTCAGAAAGTGGGTCTTTATAGAAGTTATCAAATTAAAACAGGGTTGTTATGGTGGTCTCTAATCCCACATGACCAGCATCCTTGTGAAAAGGGGAATGACAGAGACAAGCAGTAAGGGAAGATGATGTGACTAGGCACAAGGAGAACATGGTCTGCACAAGCTATAGAGAGAGGCTCCTAACAGATTCTTCCCTCACAGCCCTCAGAGGATCCCACCCTGCTGACACCTGGATCTCAGGCTTCCAGCCTCCAGAGCCACAGACAGTAAGGGTTCTGCTGCATAAGTTGCTGTGCTTGTTACAACAGCCCAGGAGAAGCAACAGTACAAAGGAGGAAGCACAGCTCTTGCCCTATTTTAGTTTCTGAGATTTCCTCCCTAGGAAAACACCACTCTTTCCTAAACACTGATAGTATAACAGACCACCCTACACATCAGTTGCCTGTACTCCATGGGAACTCCAGAGAGAACCTTTAAAAACCAAACTGTGAATAATGACACAGATGCTTAGTTAGCAATAACGACATATATCAGGGGCAGGAGTCCTTCCCTGAAAACTTTTCATGATCACCCCTCTAACTGCCCGGGAATTATAAATTATTAACACATTTATCTAGAAAGCATAACAGCATACTATTCGAAGGAATCTGTGTCCGTGGAATTCACCAGCCATTTCGAGGCCTGATAATTTGTTCTTTGTTCTCTAATGTAAATATATGCTAGTTACATAAATCAAACCTAGTTTAAAAGTAATATTTTTCCTCATAGAAAAAGCAATATGCTTCTCCCCGCAACTTTGCCCTTTTAGCACCCATCCCCTCTCCCACATGCCCATACACACAGGCACCAGGACTCTAGAACCAGAAATTTAGCCTTTGTGTATGTTTTGTAAAATTTATCTCCTACCCCTTCAGCTACTTCGGGCCATAGAAATGTACAAATACTTTCAGATACAGACACAATCTTTTGTCTACTTCCACTTCCTTTGAAAACAAAATCTCTTAAAATTTTATCCAGTACATCACAAATGCTTCAACAAGTTGTTTTTAATCAATGTCAGAGAGTCTATAGAGAGATGCTCTGGAAATTTTTGAAGAAAAAAGAAAAGGAATGCATTTTTAAAACAATCTTGGTTTTTCCCTCTCACAATGTGTCTGCCACACATTGTTAACATTTTCAGATAATCTATTGTTCAATGACTGCAAAAAAGTTGAAGGTTTTGTTCTTTTCTCCCCAAAGCATCTGACTTCCCCAATAATGCCGAAAACAGTACATAAAGTAAATTTTTAAAATCTACATTAATGTTTACTTCATATTTTAACCCATTCCAGCATGCAGAAGGAAAATATCAGTAAGAAGGAAAAATGACTT
This sequence comes from Tamias sibiricus, assembly GCA_025594165.1. NCBI lineage: Eukaryota > Metazoa > Chordata > Mammalia > Rodentia > Sciuridae > Tamias > Tamias sibiricus. Next base: position 99,821,849 of record CM046661.1, on the reverse strand, counting down.
GTATTATATGTGGACTTTCTCATTTCTCAAAAGTGAAAAATACACTTATTTCCATTTAAATAATCCCTTACAATTTGCTAATTAAGATAGCAAATTAAAACTAGTTTCATAAAATATAATTTCTTCTTCTACCATATAATCTAATATAAAAATATCACATAATGGCAGAAGTATGGGTTTTGGAGTAGGCCCAGCTCTATTACTCAGTGGCTGTGTGGCCCAAGCAAGTTTCCTAGGCTTTTTGGGTCTTGTTTGCTTTAACTCAAAAATGAGGATCATGTACATTGTAGGGTCATTAAGGGAATCAGAGACCATGCATGTAAGCATGAGTTACACAAATAAGGGACAACACCGTGAAGTGCAATGGTACACTGTATTTTCTGAACACAACCACTTCATTGACTCCCACCTCACATGATCCTCCTCAGAAGAACACCTCCCTGTCAAGAGGTGGCGCTGACCTTCTCTGCCCTTGAATCTGGGCTGTCTGGTGGCTTCCTCATCATCAAGAGTATGCAGGAAGAGTGATGTTTTATGCCTTCTGAGGCAAAGCGAGACACCCATGTGGCTTCTTCTCCTGGCTCCCTAGGAGCCTGCACTCTCCTGACACTCCCTCTGGGAACACAGCCACTGCATTTTGAGAAGCCCATGCCACAGAGGGGAGACCTGGAGGTGTTGGGAGAAACAATGCCAATTAAGCCCCGCCTTGGAGTAATGCCAGCCCATATGGCAACATGTGACTGAACACACCTCCAGGTGATGCCAGCCCCTGTCCTCTGAGTCACTTCCAGTCATTTGCATCTGTTCAACTGAGGCCCAATGCTCCATGTGAATCATAAGCATGGTCCAATGGTTGCCATTTCACACCTCTCTGTTTGGATGGTTTTTATATAGCAATAGGTAACTGGAACAATGCTGATATGTGTTTTGGACTGTGCTGCAAGAGAACTAAGAGGCTTTTACATTTAGGAACCCAGATTTCAAATATGTGTGATACTGTCAACATGCACTCTTCTACTTAGCAACAACGCTGTCTTCTTCTGAGACTCTGGGATACAGCAGTTCTGAAAAAGTGGCAGGAAATAGCAGTTCATGATCTGTTCCTGCTGTACATACTGATTTCAGTCATTTTAGTCCTTGGAGAAGAAAAGGCAGAACAGAGGTGCAGGAACACCCAGCTCGGAACTGTGTTCTCCATTAGTGTCACTCAACACTGTGTTCTAGTTAGATAATAACATGATTTGATCCATGTCTGTCTTTAAGGTGTAAACACGTCCCAGGAAGCTGGGACTCACTCACCCCAGAGCAGGAACAACCAGAATAAACTCCTTAGAATAGTAGAATAGGAGGAAGAAGGGCATTTCTGAGTCCAGGCCTAGGTCTGAGAGGGCCTTGGGGTAGCTAGAGGCCGTCAGAAGACACAGGCTGCCTGAGAAACATGAGAACAGGGGGCTATGTGAAAGAAGGGGGAAGAAAAAAAGTTTCAAGAAGAGTCTGTGAGAGAGTGACAATGGAACTGTCCCTGCCTCTCATTGACTGGATCCAGGTGGATGGGCACCATGGGTACCCTGGGATTGCTGGACATTGGCAACAGGGGAATAAATTAAAATCATTTTCTGGCTTAAAGGAATTTTGCAAGTTTCATCTCTAAGTCATTATCCATTATCAGAATTTGACTTTGAATGTTTGTTATCTGAATGTGTTTGCAAAGCTAAACTGCTCTCAAGTCACTCTAGGCTCCCTAGTCTGGATATACTCATTCAGCTCTCCAGTGGGAAAAGAAGGAAAGGGGATATGAAGGAGAAAGTAGAAGAGAAGAAAATGTGTATAACCCATCTGCCTAGCTGTCCATACCTACTTTTTAATTTCTTCTAGACACAAAACTCTTAATTATACCATGAGTGTTATGCTTAAATAATTAACTATATATGACTCATATCTAATATGATGCTTATTAAGTTGAATTGAATTAAAATAAATTAATGCAGTATTTGCAGAATCTACCATTCATAAGAATTTATAGAATACAGCACAAGACCGATAAGGACTCACTGAAGAAGTTGTGCTTTCAGCCCACAAAAATTTACTCTAACTAACATTTTTCTATACTTGGGAAATATGAGAGCATTAAAAGAATTTAATTTGGAGCTATTCACATGTATCTTGCAGAATTACCAGTAAAACCCATCAAAATAGAGATAGGAGCTAGGGATGTAGCTCAGTGGAAGAGGACTTGCCTACTATGAACAAGGACCTGGGTTTGATCCCCAATACCACAAAAAAGCAGGGGGCTGTGGGTGGGGGGGAGCTTCATAGAAAAAAAGAAAAGAAAATATTTGGAGAAAAAGAAAATAAAATTCTAATTTGTCACTAAAACCATTTCAAATGTCATATAAGCATAATTCCTCTTCCTCAAATTTGTTCACTCGCATCACATCTTGATATTCGAAACTGGCATTAATAACAATTCTATTGTGGAATTTTTCTCAAATTTTTGACTCTCATAGTCTGGTAGATAAAAGTCCAAACAGGCACTGGCAATTTCCCCTAGCACCTCACCTAAGAGGGAATGTTCTCCATCCTAGGACTCATCAACCAAGTTAGGGAACAGTCCACTTTCCAAGTCTACTGCTCTTCTTCAAAGAGCTCTTGACTGTTAAAACATTTTCATACTGAGCTAAAATCTATCTTCCTCTGGTTCAAATATTTTATAAAGCTTTTGTTAATGAAAACATTCAAATTTGGATTGAAAATAAATTAATAGTAGAAGTAGAGACATGTTGTATAAAACCAGATCTAAATTTATACTGTCTATGTTGTTCTAAAGGTGCTAGACACTCTGACTTTAAAGAAAGATGAAGGAGGCAGCAAAGATTAAGCCTTTATAGATATTCCTATTGTATTGATTTTTATAAGCTCTATAAGTCAAGATAATGAAAGAGGATAATTACCCAAAAAGTCCCCAAAAGACACAATCATGTTAATACAATGAAATCAAACACAATTACATATACAATATACAACCTACCTAATAAAAGCAAACAGTACCTATTTTAAAGAAACATAATTCCGAGCACAGAAATTTGATTTATGTACCAGTTAAAATAATCTCCAAGAGAGCTCTATGTAATTTTTATAATTCAAGACATTTTAAAAACAAACTTTCAAAAAAGAAGTCAGAACAAAGCAATATCTTTTGTATTCTGTGAATAGTACAGAATAAATATGCTGTTTTTGTCCTCTGAGCATGTTTAGAGGTTGTGTAAGTTTAATTTATAAATAATTTTGAAACATTAAAAGAGACATGAGGGGAGTTTGTTCTGTAAGTTAAACAGCAATTTGATCTCAACATCATTAAAAATAAACTTTCACCTGTTACTAATTTTCATCTTAGCTCCAAAGTCATTGTTTGTTTAAATAAAAAGAAAAAAGCATCTTGATGTTGTTTATATAGTTCACATAAGAGAACAAACTGAGAAGGTCTATGTAGGCTAAAAAGCAAATAAAAGAACTTTTCTAAGAATATATTGAAAACTGGACCAGGGCTAGATACAATTGGATGCCTTATATTGTGAGGCTCAAACAGGGCCCCAGATATGCATATTTGAGTTGTAAACAGTACTGCAGTGGTACATCTGAGAGTAATTCTTTTGTGTGGACTATCTTTAATTGTGGACTCATAATAAACTATGAAAATTGAGCCCCATGTTACAAAATGCTGTCCACAACCTCTGCCAGTGAAGCAAGAAAGGATTTCGTGTGGTGCCTTTGGTTTCAGTTTTATTATTATAGGGGGTGTGTCGGATTGTGCATGGATAATTGTGTGTTTGTTTATAGTTTATGAATATGCGTGTAATTTTGGCATTGGCTTCCATTTTCAACAGCAGCCTAAAACCATGCCCAGGAACAAGCAGAAATAGCCCTTAAAAGGTACAAATTGACTGGATGGAGCTTGTCCAATCTCTGGTTGTTCACATGAATAACTAGATCGTGGCTATAGCTTCAAAATTAAGATTTTTATACTTTGGAACCCAAAGTCTAAGTCTGTTTCCAAATTGGCAGAGTAGGAGCCCTCAGGGGACACTCCAGCCAACAAATGATAAGAAAATATAAGAAAAAAACATAATTTGGATGTTGGAGGGAAAAATCAAAAAAGAACTCAGGTCATCATCATTCTGTACTGAGCAGTTGGTCAGACAGCTCTGTATTCACAAGACACCTTCTCCAGACTCCACTGGAAAGAACCAGAGAAAAAAAGCTTTGTGATTCCAGGATGTTCCCAAATGCTCCAAAATGCTTTTCCACCGCTCTCTCTCCCCCTCCCTCTCCTTCCCTCCCTCTCTCTCTCTCTCTCTCCCTCCCTCCCTCCCTCCCTCCCTCTCCTCTCCCTCTCTCTCTCTCTCTCTCTCTCTCTCTCTCTCTCTCTCTCACACACACACACACACACACACACACACACACAAATACATTAACCAACCTAAGCAATGAAATGCTTTTCGTCTCTAATTTTCATCCTGGTACTTGCATTGTTAACATGCATGGTAGGAGATTTCAGAATAGTTTATGTTTGTAAAAAAAGGATTCTCAATCTAAGGAGCATTTTTCTTCCTGGTGCCTTACACTATCAAATCTCCACCCGTTCCGTCTCTCTCTTTCTGTCTCTTGCTCTTTTTCCTCTCAGCCCTCTCCTTTTACCCACCTCACAAGCAACATGAGCCTCTCCCATTTTTTAGTTTTTCCCACCAGAACACTACTTTTGCTCTTGATCTCCAAACTTCCTGAAATAGTGAATGTATCACTGCTCATTTTGTCCACTGTGATGAAGCACAAACTTCCCTCCACCCATTCCACACCGCCTGTCATGTATCTTAGTGAACTTGTTGTTGACAGAGCCTCTTCTTCAGTTTACATTCTCTTCTCTTCTTCACACTAGGAACTACTAGCCCTCTTGAAATCCTCTTCTGCTATTTCTGTAATGCACTCTCCTTACTCTCTTGTGATTCTGACAATTCCTTTTCTACATTTCTCTCTAGATTTCCTATAATTATCTCATAAATTCAGGTGTTCCTAAAGGATCTTGCCTTGACAAAATTCTCCATTCATTTTACCTTTGCTTACTTGGTGCCTGGTTCAGTTTTACAGCTTTAACTTCCAGCTCTATTCAAATGCTCCCTATTCTTTTTCTTGCTGATTTTCCTGCCAAGCTTCTGGTCCACATCTCCAAGTCTACATCAGACAATGACACCTGGATATGCTATCAGCACTGCTATGGTTTGGATATGGTTTGAGTGTGTCCCCCATGGTCCATGTGTTGAAATTTAATTCCCATTGCAAGGTATTAAGAGGATACAAACACAATCCAACTAGGTGTTCAGAGGTGGGGCCTTTGGAAGGTCATTAGGATTAGATAAAGTCATCAGGGTGGGGGCCCCATGATTGAGTACTGTTGGACATACAAGGAGAGAAAAAGACTAGAGCATATAGATGGACATACACACACACACACACACACACACACTCACTCTCCCTGACTCTTGACATATAATGCCCCGTGCCACCTTGGGACACTGCCCAGCAGGAAGGCCATCAGCAGATGCAAGCACTTGAACCTCCAGAACTGTGAACTGAATAAATCTCTTCTTCTTTATAAGGTCACAAAACCTCCGGTCTTCATAATAATGTAAAATGGATTGATACAAGCATCTGAGCCCCCACTTTGGGAGACACCTCACAGTCACTTTCATGTTTCACCTTATCATCACTGCCTTGGTTCAATTGTTAATGGCCTTTTGCCCAGGACCCACAAAGGGCTCCTTAACTGCCTCCATCCCCATGCTCCTCTAAACCTTCACCTGCCCTGCTGCCAAAGGCACTTTCCACAAGTGCAACACTGACTATGATTCCCCTTTTCCAAAACTTCCAGTACCTCTACACTGTTCCCACAGAGTAGCCTAAAATCCTCCCTGTGGTATTCAAGAGCCTCAATCAACTGATCCGGACTTACATTGCCCACCTAACTTCTCATGATCACGATTTAAGTAATTTTTACTTTCATGGGCATAATTACTCAAAATTCCCTGTACTTTCTCAGATCCCTTCATTTATGTATTTTCCTTTTCTTTGGCCTAGAATACCTTTTCATCCCTCTTTGCCATTTTTAACCCTGCCCCATCCTATAACTGTATATCTGTAACTGACCACACAGAGTCTTTTCTTATCTACCCCCACAGCCCACCCACCAGCAAGACTCCATCCTCATTGATCCCTCTCTCTACCTTGTGTATGGTTATTTACAAACATGTCCAAAATCCTTCAGAAGCCCTGGAAGGCCAGAGCTGTGTGTATCCACAGGATCCAGCACAGTGCCTGGAACAGGAGAGTTTCACTTCTGTTTTATTCACTTAATAAACCGTCAGTGGGCTGTGTCCTTTCTATACACTGGGAATTCAGTGGGGAATGAAACACAGCTCTTTCTTTTGTGGTGGTTACATTTTAGATTTAAGAGATGTTTCTTGCATGGAAAAACAAAAACTTTTAAGAATAAAATATTATAAGAAAATATTTAGTTCTCTTAATTGTCAATAGTTTACAGAACCAGGGTTCTTTCATATAAATAAATGTTTTATGTAAACTCAAAGCATTATTATTCTATCATAGAAGTTACAAGCCAGCTTCCCCTCAAACAATAGAGAAGAAAGGATTTAATGCAGCTCCTCTAGTGGCAGCCTGTGATCCTCTTTCCTGCCTTTCTCCACTCTGACCTTGACTTTTCTGTTGTTGATCTTGCTCCTACTCCCATTATTGCTACACCTAACCTGACATTTCCCTGAGGCCTGGCTTTGTCCCCATAGCCTTGACCTTGTTCCCTCTTAACTTAGGCTGCTTGTCTGGACTTGATAGTGTCCTCACCATTTTGATTATATTTTATTTTTAATAACAGATAAATGGATGACCTGAGTGAACCCAAGTCATGTAAAGGACAATTCTGCAGCCATCTGGTCAGAGACCTTGGATGCACATTATCATTCTGACTTAAGCAACAATGTTTACAAAAAAAAAAAAAAAAAAAAAAAAAAAAAAAACTGCATTTCTGAGTGCAGCATGATGACATTCTCTAAAAATCCACAGGACATTACCATGTGCTGGGGTCTGGCTGCTGCCTTAAACTTTATAAGCCAAGGAAATCATGTCCCCAGTTTGAGGTTTGTTCTCTTTGCTTCTTCCTCTGAATAAATGTCACTTCCTTGGAAACAAAAACCTTATTCATCAACTGAGAATTGGGGTCATTCCCCAGTTCAGTCTAACAGAGTTCCGTTTTTCTCAGGCTCTCCATTCCTCTTCCCTTTAAACACGTCTTGCTTTCCAAGTTCATTTAGGGACTTACTACCAACGTATAGACTTCTATGTTATCAGCAATATTTCAAGGTGCTAATTAAGAACATCTGCCTTTTGCCATGAATTTTTGCATCGTGTCCCAGTAAGAAAAGAAAAAGCATCTTCTAGGAATTCTGAAATGCAGAAGATATACAGCGTGTCCTTGATTTCATTTATTTTCTAGGATCAACAGAAAGCTCTTATATCTATTTTGAGTAAACTGCCTTTGGTGTCTCAGATAGAGTTTATTCAAGGATGCTGCATACAGCAGGAATCTGCCTCAAATAACTAACCCTGTTACCTTCTCGTTTCCTGCACAAATTCCTCTGTGAGGGACCAAAACAGGGCTTCTTGTTCCTTTTAAGGAAATAATTTAAAAAAAAAAAAAAAAAGCCTGCAAGTTCAAAATGAAACTCAAAGTCAGCAGTCTTAAAAGTACTATACCAGGCTGTACATGGTGAGTTAAACTGGAGCTAAAGGCAGAACCAAATTAAATAATTTCATATCTTCAAACACTTCCACCACATATATTATCTTTTGTTTATTAACTAAATTTGGAAATAGCTTCTCCTAGGACTTTCTCAGCCCCTAGGATGGTGTCAAGGATTTTTGGAAATTATATTAACTCTTTATGGCTATACTGGGACCTATTTAATAATTGAAAAATAATAATTTACTAAATAATCCCTAGCTCAATCTGAAAATGATAATGCAGTTTCCAAGAGTAATTGTCTTATTATTCTGGGAGCCATCTCCCATGGCATAAATCTCAGCACAAATACATAAGCATATTATGTTTTCATAACTATAACAACCTAGGCAGTAATGGGATCTGAGGAAAAGAAATCTTCATCCCCATCCCAGTTACTACTATAGAAAATCTGTCCATCAGTCTCCGAATCCCTCCTACCTAATTCAGGGTAATTCTGAGCATCTCCAAGTGTTCTTGAAGAATGTCTCTCTTGATCTCACATAATTAAAATTAATTAACATATTACATAACAATTATATTTTGGCAAATGCTCAGTAGTTCTAATAACCCTTCATTCAGCAACTGTTTTTTGGGGCATTATGTGCAGGTCAAATTCTGAGTAGTAGGGAATGAGCAGGAGAGGCTTCATATCTGCCCCTGAGTTTGTAGTCCTGACCTTATTTCTATTCTCTCTTCCTGGCTTCCAAGTCCATGTGGATCCTCTACATCACTCCTAACCTCTCTGTAGCTAGTGAGGAAACACACACACACACATACACACCCCTACTGCCTCCCTTGCACTATGCTCACTCACTTGGTGAGCAGACAGAATACCTTCAGGTAGCTTTTTGCTGTGGCTTTTTATTTTAAGTTGGCTCAATTTTCCCCTGAATTGGGCCACTGGATAATTCCAGGACCATTGCATTAAACTATATTCAAAACTATCCCTTTACCAGAAAATTTGACTGCAGACCATGTGTATAGACTTTCTCTTCTCAGGATAACTTGGAGTTCAACATCTGCTTATCCATTGGAAAATGATCAAGAAAACCAGAAGACCATCTCTTACTTTTAATTTGTATGTTAAATAAGCTAATCGCTCCCAAAAATTATTTAAATTAATCATTTTAAAATTATATATTATTAAAATGATAGTGTGCTAGTTAGTTTTCTGTCACTGTGACAAAGTATCTGAGATGTACCACTTTTAAGGAGGATTAAAGGAAATTCATAAATAGTATGACAGTTTCCTTTGCTGAAATTAGACATAAATACATTGCCTGGTATATATGAATTTTCCCTCTGCTAAATGATTATAAACCCAATACAAGGATGAGGATTAATACACAGATCACTTCAATAGAAGACTATAGGACAGAGATCCCATCACAGCATTATGATTAATTCATGTGAAAGACATCAATCCTTGACCAGATGATCAGAGAAAACTTTAGGAAATGGTATGTAAAATAAGCCACACAGAGTGGTCAAGGTTTGGGTAGATGGGGCTGAGGGAGGACATTCCATATGGGGAAAAGGCAAGAGACAAGCCTTAGAGGTAGGACCTGGTGAGGCAGAGTGCTCCCTCCCAGAGAGGACACATTGGTTTGGTATACATAGGACAGAAATTGGGGCCGCGGTGACAGCTGCAGATCTTAGAACCGGTAGGTATAAAGAATCCAAAGACTCAAGCTCAAATTGCCATTTTCTGGATGAAACAATGACCACAGAATGTTATATTTCTGGGCTGCTTGACATTGGCCATATGTTTCTGAAAACAGAACTAAGTTATTCCTGCCTCAGCCCCCTCTTTGCATTCCTGTTTGTTGTGTCCCTTTGCTGGTGACTAAACCAAATGCCTATGTGAACTATAAAACCTCTGCTAACTGCAGAGGGTAGGGTCAGTCCTGCTCTCAGACTGATCCCCTGCTGTGAACAATAAAACTCTGTCTTTCCTCACCTGTTTTCTGATGTTCTCCAATATCCAACACCTTTGAGATGGGAAATGACCATCATGATAGGTTCCTTTGCTGAAAACCTTTCCAGGACCCTAGATGAAGAGGACTCTTTGACCTTGGTTGTCTCCCTCCAGAGCCACAATTGTTCCTTTTTCAGGTAAGATTTGGAGAGCAAGGTTAAGCTGAGTCCCCCTACACATGCAAGCTTGTCAAGGGTACATGTCTGTTGTCAGGAGGTTCAGGGAGCATTATGAGAAAGAGCAGTTCTTGTTAGGAGATTTCCCTTTAAATCACCCAGGGAAATAGTGAGATGTGGGCAAGAAACAGGGTGTCTAAGAGAAACAGAATGAAATCATTTAACTGGCTACTGAGCAAGAGAGGCCTTCACAGCAAGAAGGGGCCATTACAGGAAGGCAAAATTCACAAAAGCAGACCAACAGAGCAGTGCCCTGGCAACAGTATAACCAGACCAGATATCTATTAAATACTCACATGCAGTCTCTTCTATATTCTAGACCTACCACTTCAGTCACAGAGAATGAAAACTAAATCTAGACAAAGCATTAAAATTGTTCCAGTTGCAAATATGTAAAATGGTTTACTCAAGGTCTCTGAATAAATTGCTTTGTAAAAAAAAAAAAAAAAGCCTTTTCCTTGGCATATTTAACAATGAAAGGTTATTATCTTTTTAATAAGATGGAAGACCATTTTATATATACATACATACATATTTGTATTCTTGTAGAAGACATGGACTTGAATTATAGAAAGATGAGTTTATTAAAATTCATTGCAATTCTCATGCTATTATATTTTTTAATAACCATCTTGCTTCTGCTGTGTCCCCCGTTAGTATACAGATGCATCTAGGCCTCACCCAGGTCAAAAGTGATGCCTCAGTGCATCCCTGGAGATTAGGTCTATGTTCTAATGCAATTCATTTTTAGTATAAAATTTGATTGAGCCATGTAAGTGCAAATACATTTGAATCTTTACATGCAATATCCAACCTTTGAGCACATTCTTAAACTGCAAATACAAATAAGGTCAAAAAGAAAACAAGTGCCCAGACACACATTGAAAATATGGATGATTGAGGGCTCTGAAACATAATGTCCTCCTGTGCCCCAAGGCAGGACCTCAACTCATACATGCCAAACCAGCAACAGTACTACAGGATGGAAGGACTTTTCTACAGATGAGAATGAGCCATTTGTTTAAAACAATGGAATGAAAATTTAATAAAGATGAAATTAGTCTCAAATTTTGATAATTTTTTTTTCTGGTAAATTTAAAATGAATGTAACAATATTATTTTAGGAGTATAAAATAATATGAAATAAATACTTATATATTTATATGTTCTTTTGAGAATATTTTAAGTGCTATCTAAAAGTAAAATAGGTGAGTTATTGTATTTATTTATCCTATACACTGTAACATTTTAACCATATCAGATCACTTATTTTCAACTTTAAAAAAATGATTTCTTTATTCTCTATTGATTCTAAGGATCAATTGGAGGAAAACAACTGACTAGCTACAAAATATCCATAGTATTTATTTTCATTTACAAGGTTTTGGGCTTTTTTTAGAGCAATTTTTAAAGCCAGATCTTGAATTGTCAACAACTCTTAAATCTGTCTGTATAAAAGAATTTAAAGAACATAAGAGTTTGTATTGATTATTCTTGGGACAAACTTTTCAGAAACGAAACATGATATATTATTTTTAAGCTTTTAGGATTATTTTCTCTAGCCTAGAAAAGCAGGTGGTTAAGAAAACTGCTTCAGCTTTCTTAATTCTAGGTGTTGACATTCAGTCAAGAACATACTATGTATTTACTCTGCATTATAATTAAATCATTAAACACTAAGTCATGGATACCAAAAGTCTTTTTAAAAAATGGCATTAGAAATCCCATCAGTTAAATAAAGAAAGTTATGTCCTTTGTCTAAAAATGTCACAGAGAGAGGGAAAAAACTGACTTTGAAAAAAATTATCAATAGCTCTACCAGTTGACAACTTCACCCAGATGGAGAAAACAAACTTCCAGCACTCAGCTGACTTTTCCTGGGGTTTCCCTGAACTCCATCTTACATGCACACCTTATTAAATCTTTCTAATGTGGCAGTTGTCTGGAGACTAGGCCATAACTGAGTCGACCTAGAGTCATGTAGGTAACAGTAACTGCTAGCACCGGCCTTCTGAGGAGTTATCGTGTTTGAGAAAGAAAACATTGTCAGGGTGGTAGCAAAACCCCCAGAGTAATAAAGTGGCCAGACACCTGGAAGCAATTATGTGCATGGTGGAGATTATCCATCATGCTTTGCTCACTGTCTCTCTTGCAAAGACCTTTGTTTTTACACTCTCGGTAGCTAAATTTGGGGCTGAAAAGCTTATTTCACAAACAGGGTTTTCCACCGAGAACCTTCCACTTATGGCCATTCCCACATGATGTCGATCATTTGTTTGCACAGACCAGCGACAAACCTCAGAGCTGCTGTAATAATAAGTTGGTTACTAGGCTTGCACGAGCAGCTGCATCAATCACGCCACTGCCACAGCAGAAACGAGCGCCCTTTGCCCACCACTTAGCAGAGCACATTTGAGGTCCCCCAAATGGAACTGTTTAAGCATCACTTGCCATTTAGGTCCTAATTTAATATTTTTCTAAATCAGATTATTGCTTGCAAGTCATGATTGTTAAGTTGTGTCTGACATTTATTTTCATTCAGATCCTATTATATTCTTCAGGCTATTGTGCTGCAGGGTATCAATGCAGCCCAGGTCCTAGGATCCAAGGCTTTCCCTCAGGTCAGGGATGATAGAACTGTTTGAAAAAACTGGATCTTCCAAGAAGGCTGTAAGGGACTTCAAAACAGTTTTTCAGCATTCCCTCAAATACTTGTTAACTGAATTAAATAACATTCTGGTAACGAACAAAAAATCCATGTGATCTAGATTCATGCCCTAAACCATAAGCCCATAGGCATTTTCTGTGGGAGAATTTAAATGATATTAGATTGGCTTTATCAATATGATATTAGTCGTTGATCATATTACATATTAACTCTGCACGGAGGCCTATTACAAGGATGCCTGGCTTGTTTAGCAAAAGTCTTTATTTCCATTCTGGTACTAAAACATGAAGAATTTTCTATGAAATCTGCTATATTCTCTTCTAAGACATCTGATATAATAGAATGTTTCTTCGAGTACACATTGGGAAGGTAAATATGAACTTTATAATTGCTTAGTATTTATTAAAAATTCCCTCTATATTGAGATACATACAGTAAAACATTCAAATTAAATAGTCCTTGTCCCTTTAGTATCTTCTATTTGAACTTTGGTGGTCTCAGTAAGCAAAAAGCCATAATTTGGAGAATAGGGGTAGGAGTAAGAGTGGAGGAGCTCAAATTAAGGCAGTTTGCCAGAAAGACAGCAGTTCAGGCCCTGCTGCTATCTGTCTCTTATCACTACTTATCTCCTCAGTCAGAGGCTTAACTTTAAAGGGACTTAGAGTGAGACTCACAGAGCAGGGCTCCAGACCCTTCTGTTCCTGCTATCTATAGCTTCCAAAGATTTGATACTTGCCTTTTGGAAAACCAGCTTCAGTTACTTCCTATCCAGTTTCTACAAAAGATGTAACCATTCTTGTAACTCCAGTTTTGAGGTTAATGGAGCCACTTCTGACACAAATGACTTAACTTCACAAATCCAGGCTCCTTTTCTGCCAGTTTTCACTTCATAAATGAGTTTTTTTTTTTTTTTTTTTTTTTTTTTTTGTAACCAAGGAATTCATATTTGTATTCCTATCCAATCTCAAATGAAATTTTTACATTCTATTGTCAATTTGCTTTACAGATTGCCATTCTTAGAAAGCCAGTACTGAGAAAGAGGCTGCACTGTCATTCCGACAGGCTGACAAGACTGGGCTGCAACGGGACACCTTGTCTATTTCTCAACCCTGATCCGACCACACAGTGATTTCTGTTTTCTCTCAAGCCTTTCAACTTCTTCCTACACCTCCCCCACTCTGAGCACCACAACCTACTCCTGGAGTAGCACTCTGCCAATCTCAGGTGACTGAAGTGACTGCCTATATATTTAAATAGTCAGTACTCTGTTTCAATCTTTCTCAAGGCAAAGTCACCACAAAGAGCACAGTGCAAGAATGCCAAGAAGAATTCAGCGGCTGGATCAGTATTTGCTCCCTTGTTAGTTTGCACAACAGCCCAGGAGTTAGACAGGCCAGATTGCATCAATTGCATTTCTGTTCCAGGAGCCTTAGACCCTAGACTAATTTCTGAATTAAAGGCCTAAACTTTCCTACACTAGGATTCAGAAAATATTTGTGTGCTTTGACTGTCATTATAAACACTATAAATACTTCCAATTGGAAAGGAAGGAAGGAAGGCAAGGAAGGAAGAGCCAGCTTAGATACACTGATTTTGTAAGTGGCACCCTGATGAAATGAAAATAGCCTTCTCCTGATCTGTTTTGAACCCCACCCCTACTCAGCCCCATGAATCTCTTCCTCAGTGCCAGGTGACCTTTTCATCACTAAGAATGGTCTCATTCCACTAATTTCTTCTATCATCTAGGCAATGATCCCCAAAGCTGCCAGAGAAAGATCCCAAATCACCTGGGTAAGTTTTTCAAAATAGTTAGGTACTGTTCCACTACCACCCCCTCAAGACTGTTGTTTAGGGCCTGCATATTGACATCACAATAAAGCCCCCAGCTGCCCCTAGTGGGCTGCAATATCGGGAAAGACTGACCTAACCAAAACAGTGATTCTGACCAGCAGGACAGGGCTAATCACATGCCCAGACCTCCCTAGCCCCAGAGCCATCCACCCTAGCCCTAAGAGTCTGGTTTAGCAGCGTTGAAGTTTTGTGGGCCAGGCTTGTTGGATTTGCAAAACTTATCCAGATAATTTTGACTTGTACTACCACTTGGGAATCAGAGCTATAGAGATTTAACTGGAAATCGTTATTTCCTAAATTTAGCACCCTATATTCTAAACTCTGTAACCTAGCCTGCCTATCCACAATTTCAGTCATTTGGAAGTGAGAACCATGAAGAACCAATGTCATGAAACCACCCCAAGAGGCCATTTTTATTCCTCACCTGTCTTCCAACAAGGATATTTTTTTGTTAACTAGTCCCCAGACGGTAGAGCTTCCAGTTTTTATTTAAAAGCCTTTAGCATAAGGAGGGTCCATAAACTCTCTCAGGTGTCAAGTTCAGGATCTAACAGCCTTTGCTTCCCAGATATATGTCCCTCTAGATCTCAGCCTGCATCCATCCTTCCTGTGTCAGGTTAGGGCTTTTTCCCTACCATCCGTGGAGATGGAGAACAACAGATGGTGGCAAGCAGAACCTGGGTAACGGGTGTGGGATCAGTTTGTGCCATGTATTGCTGTGATCAACACCACGACTAAATCCTCTTTTTGCCCTCTATGGTAGGATCAAAATGACAACCCAATTTATCAACTGTGAATATTGGTGTAAACAACTTCAAGGCTGGGATATTTTTCATACCCCCTTGAAAACTGTCATCAGTTCTCTCTAGTGGTAACGAAACCGTTGATCCATTTAAGAAACTGTCAGCAGGTGTACAACGAAGTGAAAGATGGAGGCTTTCAAGGGGTCTTAGTCAAGGAGGCTCCAGCTGTCTGAACGCATGACTTCTCACACACAGTCGCACTAGCCACAGAGCTCGGGAAATTGTCGGGCAGAGTGTCTCTCTCAGCGCTGTGTTTATCAGCATGAAGAGCAATTCCCTCCAGAAGGAAATTTCCAGACATGCATTCCTCAGTTGTGAAGTATTTGAATTATAACAATGTTGTCTATGCCACACTTACCCAAAGTGCCAACTTTTGGATTATAAACTTATGTCAGAAACTCTAAGCTGAGGCCTCCACTTTCTGAAAATGATTAAGTCCATGGCTTGACATCATCTACTGAGTCAAAATCTTGAAAAATTCTTTTCTTTAGATCATCATGTTGTTCATCTTAAAAATCAACAAATTGTCTGGAGTTTCAAACTTCGCATATGTCATTCATATGCCATTTACTTAGGGGAAAATAGAATATTTGTGCCTTTTATATGTAGATGTATTGTTAATCTTTAATACAGCAAAACCAAAAATCTACTTCTGGCCAAGTTGCTAAGTGATCTGATTAAAAAGTAATCCCAATCATTAGCCATCAGGGACACTGGTGAAGAAAACCAGGTGTATATTACTCCCAAAACTTTAATAAAATAATTCACTTTTCTATACTGATTTTGAAAGATGCTTTAAAGTAGTAGATACAGAATAATTTAAAAACTTTTAGAGTATTATAAAACTATAATAGTCAAAGTGTGTTAGTCAACATGCTAGTGCTATAACATACACCTGAGACAATCAACTTGTAAAAAGAAAAGGTTTATTTTGGTTCACAGTTTTGGAGGCTCCAGTCTAGGATCAGTTGGCCCTCCTACTTTGGGCCAGTGGCAAGGTAGGAAGGCTTGCAAAGGCAAACTCACTCACCTTGTGATCAGGTGGCAAAAAGAGTATGGGGAGGGTACTGGGGTTCCACATTTCCCTTCTAGGGCACATTACCCAATGATATAAAGTTCTCCCAGTAGGACCCATATCTTAAAGGTTCTACTACCTCCTAATAGTGCCACCCTGGGGACCAAACCTTTAACATATGGGCCTTTGGGAAACTCTCAAGGTCCAAACTGTAGCAATTAGTCTTGTGCATTATGGGCTTATTTTTTTTTTTTTTTAAGTAATATGCTACAAAAAAAAAAAAAGCAGGCAAATTTGAAGCTCATTTTAGTAATGCAACATATTATTAAAATTATGGGTTTTTTTACTACAGTGCTCTCTTACATTGTATGTATTTTTGTATTGTATGTATTCTACCTATATTTTAATGGTGGATCCAATTAAATTTGGTTTAAAAAATTATGTGATATAAGAAAAGAATATAAATACACCCATGCAGTAAAATAGGACATTACTGAAGAATAAAATGTTAAGTTTTGAAAGATGTTGAACTTATTCAACAAACTATAAGCAGTTTAAGATTACTCTAAAGAATTCCATTCAATTCAATTGACTGTATGGAAACTATTCTTTCTTTTGTATCACGTGAGTAATATAGCACAAACTCACGTTAACAGCAGCAAACAAATTCAGACTTTTCTCATAAATGGTGGTTTCCATGAGAACAAAACAAAAGGAACAAGGCATAAAGAGAATGAATATATCAAATTACTATCTTGAAAAGTTTCTGTAGTCTGGTCCTCATTTTTCTGGGTGTGCAGAACACGGCTTTTTTTCTTTCTTTTTAAACTTTTTTACTTTTGGGGGTGGTTATTGGAGATTGAACCAATGATGCTTTACCACTGAGTGACATCACCAGTCCTTTTTATTTTTTATTTTGAGGCAAGGTCTAAGTTGCTAAGAGTCTGACTAAGTTGCTCAGACTGGTCTCAAACTTGTAATTCTCATGTGTACACCACCATACCACCATGTCCAGCAATTCTGCTTTTTTTTTTTTTTTTTTTTTTTTTTTTTTTTTTTTTTTTTTTTTTTTTTTTGTAACTGCACTAAATGATGCTGCAAAGCTTTAGAAAAGAATGAATTTGGGACTGGGGATATAGCTCGGTTTGTAGAGTGCTTGCGTCACATACGCAAGGGCATGGGTTCAATCCCCAGTTACACAAAAATGATAATAATAACGAATTTGGATGCTGGGAATGAATAAACAGTTTGTTCAAAGCCATTTTTGCCAGCCTGGTTTGCTATAGACTAGAGCTTATTGTGTTGAAATGTGAAGGAGCCCTAATTAGGAAGGGCTGTTGTAGCTAGCTGGAAGCCATGGGTTCCACCTGATATGTATGTGACGCACCTGTAGGCACCCGCAAACCTGAAGGTATATAACCGGGGTGAAAGCGGTCCGAGTTAGGAGAACGGAGAATTCAGTCAGCCGGGCAGTCACTCGGTCGGTCAGAAGAATCAGAGCGGCCAGAACGTAGGCAGAGCGGTTACAGAAGAGAAACCAGATAGAAGAAGTAATGACTGGCCAGAGTTAGGCCGAGGCTCCAGAGGACTGGTCAGAGTAAGGCCGAGGCTCCCGAGGAAGACAGAAGACAGAAGACAGAAGAAGGAAGAAAGAAGAGAGAAGAAAGAAGCTCTAGTCTTTCTCTAAGCTAAGCTCTATCTTTCTTTACTCTACTCTAAGTTAAGAAGAAAAGCTAAGCTCTATCTTTCTTTACTCTAAGCTACTCTACTCTAGAAGCTCTAGCTCTATTCTATCTTTCCCTCTCTAAGCTCTAAGAAAGTAGAAGTAAAGTAGTAAAAGCTTAACTCTGCCTCCGAGAGTTTTTATCCCGGTTTACGGTACCAGGCAGCTTACAGAAATGGATGCAATGCTTTGACTCACTGTTAGTCTCAGACAGGTTCACTTATTTATACACAAATAGTAGACTTCCTGCAACGACTCCTGCATGTTCCGGTTTTGTGATTTTGTTTATGATTTGGGGGTTTGGTTATTGAGTTTGGGCTAGTCACAGCTACTGCATTATGAAACCCAAGACAAACCATGCAATTCAAATCACGGTGGTATTACCAGGAATAACTCTTTTTCAGCATTTGGGGTCAGAGGACAAATCAGAGTTAAATTCAGCATGTCCCCTTTGTCATTTCTTCTCTTCAGTAGGTGAAAAGCAGCTATCTGAATGGAGAAGTGTTGCTATGAGCTATCTGCTAAACCTAAAGAACATTCTGTCCTTGTAATTTGTGGGCTTGGATTTAAACAACGGATTACAGTTTTTGTAATGAAAAATACCTATTTTGAAAAGTTCCTGAATAAGTACTCATGCTGAAGACTTTATGTCAGGAAAAGGAAGTATTACAGCGTGTTACAGATGGTCAAGGCTGCAATATGCATTAGCTAGAGGCGGGAGGAAATCGCCCCTCCACCAAAGCCCCAGTGTGATAATCACGATCATCCAGCACTCCTGCCAAACCTCTTAAAATTGTCTGCCATGGTTTCTTTAAACAGACTGGGACGGTGTTGAAGGAAGATTAACTTCCTTTTCTTAATTAGCAATGAATCTCCAACCTATTATACTTATATTGCATTTCCCTAAAACAGTCATCAACGTCATTTTGTTAATCTCTAAAGCACTTCTAGATGGGAAATCAGAAAATCATATCAAATTTACCCAAATCTCAAGTCTCCACGTGTATTAACAATGTAATGTAGAAGGTCCTTCTGATCGCCATTGTTTCCCTGCTGCTGGCTCCTGAGCCAGATAAAGGCTGAAAAAAAGTGTGTCCTCCACTACACATAGGGCCCATCAGCCTCAGAAAAGGGTAGTGACAGGGATCTGAGCCTACTCCTATCTTCCATACTGTACAACATTGCCTCTTCTAAGTAGAAACTCAAGTTCTCTAACAACAAACATACTTTTACTAAGAGGATAGGAGTCTGAGTAGAATAAGAATTGCTTAGATTTGTGAAACTGACTCCCTTCCCATCCACAGGGTCTAATGAGTCTAGGAGTCTCTCAACCCAAAAGGTGCTTTGCTAGGGGCATTCAATTTCTGAAGCAATAATATGAAATAGAAGATAGAAAACAAAAGTGGAAATATAAGGACTCAGGCTATTTTATAAGAAAAGCATAAGAAGGGTGGGAAAAACAGCTTAGGATTTTTAAAAATTTACTTCAATTCTCTTGCCCCCAAACCAACCCCAGCAGGGCCACCCTTAAGCAGACAACCCACCCTGCATTCTCCCAACCCTGAGCCTCTCTGTGCAGAACCCCTGTCTGCACTGACTGTTGCTGTGGTTGCAGTGACATGCCCTCAAATACACATTGTCCATCCTCAGGTAAACATAGTTCCTGGTGGAGGGGATGTTCTGGGGACCCCTCAGGCTCTGCCCCCATGCTGATCCAGGAATTGGTTTGGTTAATCCATAGTCCTGGGAGGAAAAGGGCGCTAAGTCAAAGCCAAGTGTCACTGTTGGGGTGTTGAGCTCTGAGGCTTCTCCCCCGACTCCCTCCCTCTTTTTAGATCCTTAAGAATTTTGTGTTGGGGGGTAGGTGGAGGTGAAATTGGATAGGAGCTCAAAGCCGATTGTCTTCCAGTTTAATTACGTCAGATGGCAAATGCCTCTCTTCATAGTCTCCTATTTTTTCAGGTGTCTCACTGCCTTCTGGTTTTGCCACAGCTGTGCCTTAGAAAAGGTTGTTAGTACTTTTGGCTTAAACAAACTGATGCTATCCTGACATAGACCAAACTTCCAAACCTTTGTGTGTTTTAAGCTGTATTTTACATCACGGCTAACTGCTAAAATGGTTGCTAAATAGCCTTAATCTTTAATACTGTATTTTATTTTCCTAGGAGAATTAAAATCACATGGTAATTCTTCTAAAACCTTCTAGGCTCCAATGCATGGTCTAGGAGACTCAGATGTGCTTCTTCTGCTATAAACTTAGTAAGTTGATTTTTCAGGCAAAGGTGCTTCATGTTCACATTCTATGGGGATTGTTTTTTTCCCACTTTCTCTTTTTCTTTTTTATGTTTGCCTTTAGAGTAAAATGCCATATGGCAGACACACATGTACACTGTTTGGGAGATTAATGAATTCCCACTGAGATCACATAGTCTTCTCCTCTGGGAGTTTTTCTCTGCCTGTATGTCACATTTTGGATTTTATACAGCTCCTTCTTGGTAACATGACTTACAAATCACATATTTACATCTCTTTGCAGGGTGTATGCAGCAGGAATTCTTGGGGTCCATGCCGACACCATCTACTATGAAAATCATTCAATACCATCATGGGCGCCACCCTCCCTACACTAGGCCCAGCAAACAAGACCTACGTACAGCCTGTTGTAAAAATTGGATAACACCAAATCTGGTTGAGCCTTTGCCCCACATTTTTATTTCTCAACATAAATATTTTTTATATGAATGAACCAATGTTTTTTCCCTAGGTACAAAGGGCTATTTTTTAATCCCCCCTTTAAAAAGGGTAGGGGTAGGATTTAATGCATATAGACAGCGTGGCTATGAATGCAGGCTTTGCACATTGCAGACTTGCTGACCTTTTAGCCTTCTGGAGTTTAACCATTTCCTGATGTCTTTTAACAGTAATTTTCTTGTTGGAAAAGCCCTCTCTAAACTGATAGCATCTAAACAAGCCTCTACCTTAATTGGAAAAATTCTCCCATAAATATTTATGCTGAAGTGATTAGGCCATTTACCGAACTCAACTGCCCATTATGGGTTAAAACAGGGAGCATTGTTTTGGGTTGCCTAAAGCCTGACATGGTTTATTGGAGGGGACCCGAAGCTGTAATTTATTTAATCAAGCCTCTGACCCCAGCCCTCTGGAGTAGCCAGTAATTGTGAGGGAGAGCTAACCCAAGACCACATTGACTAGAGTCAGGATTCTGGGCTATAAATTCTTAAAGTCTAGTTGAGAAGAAAAAAAAGAAAGAAAGAAAAAGAAAAAGAGCAAAGTATGTAGAAATGAAGGTCCCCGGTCTTTGTACATTATACTGTGGTAAAGATACATAGGTAGGTAGGTAGGTAAATAAGTAGGTAGGTAGATAGATGATAGGTAAATAAAATTTTAAATAGGAAAAATAAAACCTTTAAAAGAGTGAGGAAGAACCTAGTTTACTGCAAGGTTGACCTCCCACTGGTTTGATGTCTCTCTGTGGCTCCTTGGTCACTTTATAGTTCTAAAGCTCCGTCATATAAGAGCTCACATGACATTACTGCTTTTTAAAATATGTCAGATTTGGGGTACAAATAGAACTAAGGAAAGCCTGTTATATGAAAGTCTATTAAGATTCTTGTTTAATCATCAAGAATAATAATAATAAATGCTGGTGAAAATGAGGGGGAAAAGGAACTCTTATGCACTGTTGGGATTGTAAGTTAGTACAGCCACTATGAAAACAATATGGAGGGTCCTCAAAAGACTGGGCATGGAACCACCATATGGCACAGCTATACCACTCCTTGATATTTATCCAAAAAAACTAAAGTCAGAATACCATAGCAATACACACATACCTATGTTTATAGCAATGCAATTAACGATACCAAAGTTGCAGAGCTAGCCTAGATGTCTATCAACAGATGAATGGATAAAAGAAATATGATGTATATACACAATAGAGGTTATTCAGCCATAAAGAAGAACAAAATCATATCATTTTAAAGAAAAATGGATGGAACTGGAGAGTATCATGTCAAGCAAAATAAGCCAGTCTCAGAAAATCAGAGTCCATATGTTTTCTGTCATAGGTGGAAGCTAGAAAGAATGAAGAAGAAAAAAAAGGATCTCATAAAAATGAAAATAGAAGATAAGCTGGTAGAACAGAGGAATGGGATGTGGGGGAGTGAAAGGGATATACTGGAGAATGAAACTGACCAAATTGTTATATGCATGTGCGAATATGTCACAATGAATGCCACTATTATGTATAATTGTAATGTACCAGTAAGTCTTGTTTTGAAAAAAGATTCTTGCTTAAGCACAAATTCTAGATACATTGAGCCAAAGATGAAGTACACATGCTGCTTTTCTTCCAAATGAAGGTTGGTATCACTTCCACACTGATGGCCATGGTATTCAGGAGCTGTATGGTGAGTATGAGTGCATATTTATACCATGCGTGTGCATACAAATAAATGAATGACAAAGTTATACCATGTATGTGTGTATATACAAATAAATAAATGAAAACAGCTTTCCTTCTTTCACTCCTCTTTCCAGCTAAAGATATTCTCCTGATTCCATTTTGGGGTCATGATTAATTCATATGTTTATAATAAAAGAGACCCTCTTCTCCCTTGGCCTTTTGACCTCCCAGCTGCAGACTTAAACATCCATTACCCATTTCAAGGCATGATTTTAAAGAGATAGTGAAGCTCCAAATATATTTTCTTCTTTAAACTCTTTCCTACTATTACCTGGCTACTGCTCACCAGGACTCTAGTTCAAGAAGAAATTGTAAAGTAAAAAATTGTAATGGACTATTAAACTACAAATCATCTTTCCTCTTTGTTTAAACTTGCATTTCACTGAGGCCCCTATATCTTCAACCCCTATGGAGCTTGGCAATACCAGTGTCATTTAATGGCTTCTCCAATGCTCTTTTCCATTAGCAAGCATTGCAAACACTGTCACTATATAAGAAAAACACATCACAAAACTGGCTTCAGTCCCATCCTAATGTTAAGAGCATACAGTGCTGAGGTCTCATCAGAGTCAGTTTCTAAGCCTTGTAGAAGGAATCAAAGCAGTTTGGTTTTCCAATCAATAAGACTCACAGGCAACATGGCTTCAGAGAGCCCTGTCTCATCAGGTCCTTGCTGTGAAAGACATTTATAAAGGCTACACAGGGACCTACGTTAGACATGTAGGCTAGACAGGTTGTCGCAATAACCACTCAAAAGACTTTTTATATAGTAAGAGAAAAATATCTTACACAGATGTGTTCAGAGTCCTAGATCATATCTAATTATTTCAACTTCATTCATGTAAGATATGAACAATCTTCCCAGGAACTTTGAGTATAAACGGAAGGGTTAATTTATTTTATACCAAACAGATTACCTCACCTTTAATTCAGAAAATCTCTTTGAAGAAGATTATACTGAGAATCTAATTTTTCCTGTTAAATTATTCATTCCTGATTCTACTTGGGTGTTATTATCTCTGTCAGAGTGATGGATGTTACAGAAACAGTCATTAGGTTGTAAACTACACAGACAAAAAAAAAAAAAAAAAGTTTAAATTATGGCTGAAAAAAGAAAACAATAAGTATAATTGTACAAGACTTTCTGTAAGGGTAGCCCAGGAGCTGGGGCTAGACAGACATCCTTTTAAAGATGAAAACATCTCTAGATAAAAAAGTGAGGATAGAGATCTGTCCCTGTGGTGGCTAAAGAGGGCACTGTGGAAGTGGCTCTGTCACTGCTCCTGCAGTTATGGCCGAGTCCTTGACAGAGAAGACCACCACAGATGGTGGTCTTTTAATCCCACCAGGAAACTCAAGAGTACCTGCCACTGATTAAAAGAAAACGAGACAATGAAATTAGAACCAGTTCAGAAAAAGCAAAGCACCTATCAGCAAATGAGTTTCTTTTTTCCATTTTCATATCAATAACTGCTCTCCTGTCTGACACTTGCAATGAATTCATTACAATTCCAAGTAAATTATTCATTTAAATTTCTGGACAATCACATTTCCTCTGTTTTTATATACAGGAAAACTGAGGAACAAAGAAGTGAGTTGCATGGTTTGAGGTCATGCAGCTAAAAGAAAAGCCAGCACTGGAACTTAGCAAGGTTCCCCATGATCCCAATAGCCTACAATGCTGTCATCCTTAAAAATAACTAGGTTCCAATAATTGCTTAAAGAAATATGCTGTGACACACTATTCAAATCTGAGCTTAGAAAAGAAGTGTTTTGGGTCTGATTATCCTGAGTCCATGAGAGGCTTCACTGTGGAAGGAAGAGGTCCAAAATCACCAAGGATGGTCTCCACACACTTCCTCTGAACCCCACTCAAGGAGATCAGAATATACCACTCCACAGTATTCTCCTTTGGCATCTTGATTATGTTGAACCAAAGGCAGTTGAGAAACAGCAGATGCAGAGAGGGCGCTCTGCCCTCCCCTTTCCATCTAAAATCAGGACATTACTTTCCCATGAGAAAGGGGGCCTCCTCATTCTAGAAAGACAAGAATTTCTCCTCCTCCCCCCACTCCTCCTCCTTCTTTTTCCTCTTCCTCTTCTTCTTCCTCTTCTTATTCTTTTGGTACCAGGGATTGAATCCAGGAGGCTTAACCACTGAGCCACATCCCCAGTCCTTTTTTATATTTTTATTTAGAGACAGGGTCTCACTGAAGTTGCTTAGAGCCTTGCTAAATTGCTGAGGCTGGCTTTGAACTCATGATCCTTCTGCCTCAGCCTCCCAAACCCCTGGAATTATAGGCATGCACAATCACACCTTACAAGAACATTCTTATTACCAGAGATGAAAGTAGGTGCCAAGATGAGTCGATGCAAATTAACCTTACTAAAGCAATCCTTATTTCCCATTCATTACCCCCCACATATTTCCTAGTCACTTCCCACAATCACTGCCCCTTCACCAAATCCCTTTTTTTCTTTGTCTTATCATGTCTCCTTAATTTCCTAGTCTTTATTAAAATGGTATCTAAGATACTGGGTCTAACTGCTCCCTCAGGGTTTTCATTTCATCTTTGAAGCCACTCAACCACATAGAAATATAAATATCCAATAAAACTCATATGCCTTTTTCTCCTGCTAATCCATCTTTTGTCAGCTTAATTTGTTGGTCCCAGTCATGGAACCTGAGAGGGTGAAAGAAAAGTCTTGCCTCCCCTCTACCATTACCTCCTAGGCTTTCCTCCTTGTTTTCTAATCCCAAGTGATCTTGCTCTTCCCTCTCAGTGTAAGTCTGAGTTCCTCCATTCTCCCATTTGTCTGGGCATATTATCTCCTCCCACCTCTGTGGAAACCCAGTGTAACCTCCTAAGACCATTATTTTCAACATTTGTCCTCCCTGGGCCCCTTGTGCAATTGCTCTTGACTTTACGCTGTCCGGTACACAGCGTCAACACAGCTCCTCAATTCTAGGTGCTTCCTTACTTTAGGCTCTGCATTGTGACCATCTTGGACACATAATGAATGACTGCTTCAGGCTTCCCAACCTACGCCAGGTCCCCGGTTCATCCTCCTTGGATTTATCCACAGTAGCTGGAACTACAGTTTGGTTTCAGATTTTCTTATTTTCTACTAGCAATTTAGCATCTAGTCTGTGCCATTTCCTATACTAACTACTAATTCAGCTTCCACAGTCCCAGCTGTTTCAAACCATAACTATTGTCTGTGCCATGAAGCCAATCTGGTCTCCATTTTCCTCCACAGATGATCTCTTATGACCAAATTGAGACACCAAATCACCCAAAATGAACCCCCAAACTTCCTGCTAAACACACCTTAAATTAATTTCATGACCCCTTCCTTTTCTCTAATCCCAAAGGGAAACATCATCTCCTTTCCCACCTCCCCACCCACACTGTTCCTGGCACCACCTATTTCCTGCTATTCCTTGCCCTCATTCTTCCTAATCCCTCTCCTAATTCCACTCCTTTTATGTCACAAGCATGCTGAAATCTCACCTATCGCTCAGAACCTGCTTTGCTTTAATATAATGTTTAAAAAGTGTATTTTAGTCAGATCACCTATGTACAAATCCTGCTTTTATCACTCTCTGTACTGTCTTAAATTCTCTGCACCTCAGATTCTCAAATTTTAAAAGTACAATTGCAGTGAGTTGTATGATTTAATTTAACTATATAAATCTCTAAATAAATAATAAATTTCAGCAATTATTACAGGTTTGACCCCCTTTTACTTCAGCCTACCATTTGCTCCTTCACTTTCTCTTCCATATCCAACCTCTTAAAAGACTAGCAGATGCCAGACCTCCACAATTCCTCATTCTTCTCTTCCCTCACATTGCCTTGTGGGGTGAGATCTTCTACACTGAAAAAATGCCTTTCAGAAGCTGCTGAAAATCCATTATCACCATAGGGGTTGACACCCATGCCTGATTTTCTTGAGTCCAGCCCACATTTCCAGCATTAGCAATACCCACTCAGCATTTCTAACCTCACAGATACACAAGGTTAACAGTTCCCAGTCAGGGATCAACTGCCCTCCACGCTTATTCTTGGTTTCCATTCCTTTTCCTAGTTTTTGGCACCACATTCCATAGGGAGTCATTATTTTGATGATGGACATTTGGTTTCTAGTCTGGGTTATTACAAACAGTGCTGCTACAAATATTCTTATATATGCATCCTACATCCCATGTGTGTATTTCTCTACTAGATAATGTCAAAGTACTTTTTCAAAATGATAGTAGCAATTTACATTACCGCCAACATAAGATAAAAATTCTTATTGCTCCCCATCCTCCCCAACCATGAAATTTAAAATCTTTGGTACCTGGAATGTATGTTAGTGTTGTCATTATTTGCATTAGAGTTTGAGTGCCTTTTTCTATGCTTCATATAGCATCCTTTTTATTGTTAGGTATGCCACTTGAATTCAACATATAGCTGAATTTTGTTTCCTAGCCAATCTGGTAACTTTGTCTTTTGATTTAAAATTTTAGCTTATACTTACTTTTATTACAATTATTTCAATTAACTTCTACTTTTTTATTTTGTGCTTTTCTAAATTTCTGCCTTTTCTATTCAACACATGTATTTAATCTAACAAACATGTATTTAATCTAACAAAGTCTAAAGCTGGTCACATATGTAGTTTGTAAATGTAAATTCCTCCTTTATTATTTTAATAATTAACCTAGAAATTTTAACAAGTGTATTTAATTTAACAAAGTCTAAATAAAGCTAGTGAAACACATTTACCACAATATTTTGGTTATATCACTATTGTGACCACAACATTAAACATTGTTGTTATTGTTTATTATTGTTCTTGTTCATCTGTTCTTCTTTCTTACTTAGGGTGTGTTATCGATCAAACTTATCAATATTATTTGTCTGAAAAAAAAAATTTATGTTATTCTCAAACTTGAAAGATAATTATCCTGGGTATACAACAGTAGATTAACAGGTGTTTTTCTACAAACTGAAGATAGTTTTTGTTGTTGTTTGTTTTACAATGTTGTTTCTGATAAGTTAGATGTCAACTTAGTTATTTTCCCACAAAGAGATAACAGATAACTGTTGTTTTTTTTCTTTCTGGCTATTTAAGAAAGGGATAGAGAAGAGGAATTAAGAAGTCCCACTACAAAGTATCTTGATGTAGATTGCTTTTATCTTAACTTGCTTGGGAAAATTTATGGATTTCTTGTTTCTAGGATTCTAAGTGATTCGTGTTGTTACAACTTTTTAATATTTCTCAGACCTTTTCACTTCAAATATTGTCCCTCTGACTTATCTGTTTTTCATCTGGAAGTCCAATTAGGCATATGTTACATTGTCTCTTTGTATCTTTCATGTTTCTTTATTCCTCTTTTATAATATTTTGTCACTTTGTTTCTCTTGCTACATTCTGGATTTCTTTGGATATCTTCCTATTCACCAATTCTCCCTTTAGCTTTGTCTAATCTGTTCAACATATTCATTGTTTATTATTTCAATTATTATATGTGTTTCTGTTGGGGACATTAAGAACACGTCAGCAGAAAGAATAGAAATTTAAGTCAAGGAAATGAAAACCTAACTCTCTGGCTGTCTCCCACTTCCTGATACGTGGACTTGGCCTAGCCCAGGGGTGTTGCCCTGACATATGACGAAAAATTAAACCACCACTAGGATAGGCTAGTGGCTATTCCTCCAATGTGATCTGCTCCTGCTCCCTATGCTCCCCTATAACCTTTCTGCTGATTGGCCCATGTCCTCTATAAAGGCCGTCCACTTCCTCAATAAACTGAGCTCGTGCCTTGACTGGTCTCCCTGACACATCTGATTGTCCTCTGAAAGGAGGGCTGGGTGCGGGCAGTCAGTCGGCTCTTTCCCGATAGGTCCTTGTTGGGGCGTGCTCCCCCTTCTCTTGCGGGTCAAGAGGAGTCGGGGGCTAAAAGCCCCAACATGTCTCCACAATTTCTATTTGAATTTTTAAAAACAAATGTTTGCTTCTCAAGGATTTCTTGTTTTATATTCATCCTTCAAATATTCTTTTTTATTTCTTTAAATACAGTAATGTTAATCCAATAATTATAATATTTAATAACTTTTTGAATCTGAAGCTGAAGTTCTTATTTTTTTATTTATTTATCTATTTTTTGCTTCTTTAGTTTTGTTTTGCTGATGTATGTTCATGGTTTCTCTTTCCTTGCATTTTATGATTTTGTTATCATAAGCACACTCATCTGGGAATTTTTGAAGGCTGCCTAGGCTAAAGGTGTATTTCTTCAGAAGGAATTTTATTTGTTTCTGCCAATTATCTTGAGACACTGCCAAACTGGGGTCCCTGTATAATAAATTCTCAGCTTAAGTATATCTCAAATACAAGAGCAGTATGAATTTTGACCTCAAAACCTTGCAATGTGCAATTCAGTGATTTTTCCATTCTACCCAGAGTCATAGTAAAGGCAGGAATATTTCTAGTTCACCATTTGGCCAGGAGTGTATTAGAAGCTTTTAATCTCTAGTCTACTATCCTTTTATTGTCATCTCAGTTTTTCTTCTGGGCCTGAATTTAGCCACTAAATCAAAGCTCTAAGACATGGGGAACTGGCAGACAATTTTAGGGAGACAGTTGGTCCACTGGCTTATCCCTGTGAATTTGTTCGTTGTATGGGGGGGATTTAGAATTTCTAGTCTGCCATAATGCTTTAAAATGGTAGTCCTCCCAGCAAGCGTACTTTTTCATAGTTATTTTAAGGAGCCCATAACAGATTTGATTGCATATTACTTAAGTTCTATGCTTCTGTGCTTGCCCCTCATAAGAACATGTTGACTTCATAGAGGAAAGAAAGCTTTCTTTTTCAGAGTTTATCTCCCTTGGCTATAAAACAAGGTTTTACCTTAAGTCGGCACTCCAGAAATCAATGATTTCATGGCTTTATTCTGTCCCTTGGGCTTCCAAAAAGAAGAGGAAGAGAAAGAGGAAGAAGAAGGAAGAGGAGGAGAAAGGGGAGGAGGAAGAAGATGAGGAGGTGGGAGAAAGAAAGAGAGAGGAAGGAAGGAAGGAAGGAAGGAAGGAAAGAAAGAAAAAGAAAGAAAGAAAGAAAGAAAGAAAGAAAGAAAGAAAGAAAGAAAGAAGGAAAGAAAGAAAGAAAGGGAAAAAGTCTACCATGGAGTATACTTATCACACTGCAAAAAAAATTTTGGTTTTTCCCTATCCAGTAGATCATTCCTTACAGGTAGTGATTGTATTTTAGTGTCTTTGCATTATTAGACCTTAGTTTAGAGCTTAGTCTAAAACAAACACTAAAAGAACACTAAATAAACATTGACTCAAAAGAGTCAGATCTTCAGAAACCTATGAGACTGGATGGTCAGGCACAAGAAAGCTTAGTCATCTTCATTTTAAGAATGACAAAGTTCAGCGATACAGATGGTCTGGGAAACACCTTCCTACATCAAAATAGAGGAAGCTGAGGAGTCATACTGGATAAATAGTCTCTGTTGTCATCTTTCCTGAGAGTTGCTACTTTAAGGGCCAGAGAACAAAGGAGAATGGAAAAAAAAAAAGTTGTCTTTGCACAAAAATCAGAGCAATTTTCTTCCTATGGCAGACTGATGAGTTGCCCAAAAGGAAGATCTAATCCTTCTGCCATCCTCTTATTTTAAGGAAAACAGATGTTAAATACTTTAACATCTTTGTTTTTTTAAAGCTCTGTAAGTGAGCCTAGATTGGCAAAGTCAAAATCATAGAGTATGTGTTAGGATGATGGTTTCCTATAAAACCCCATAAATAGACATTCTAATCTGAAATCCTTGGTATTTTCTGGAAAATGTTCCTAAATTAAGACTCTGAGCACCTTGCAATTCCACAGACTTTGTCAGACCTAATTTTAGCCTACAGGATATCATTTCAGTCCAGGCACTCACGGCCAAGGCCTACTATAACTGAGCCATGCTGTTGCATGGTGATGCTATAGTGAGCTGCACTTAGAAGCTTTGACTGCTAGAAAGTGGTCCCACTTGGCCTGCTTGCCCTTTTTAGGCAGATGAACTCTAGCATATAGCTGATGCTGCTGAACATGCACATTGCTGGGAATTCAGTAATTCTTTTCTTAACCTGTTAGCTTTAAGGTTTGCTTTGCTGCCCTTTGCCTTTTATTATTATTTTTTTCATCTGTTGCAGAAGTGCCACTACATGACCTGATATAGTTTTTATTCTTTGTTCTGTCATTCTCAACCTGAAACAGAAATAAGGACCCTTCCTGTGACCTACTTTGAAGAGAAAATGCGAGACAATGTTTTATGCACTTTGGAAGAAACTATACTCAATAATTGCAAAAGTGAAGAGTCTGTGAGGTTTTCCCCTAAAATCCTTATAGATTGCCATAAACTATACTGATACAGTTTTAAAACTTCTGTTCTATAAGGCTGAAAAACATGAGTGATATAAGAACTTCAAAGTTCACTTCCAATGTCAACTCTTCTGGGAAAGGTTTCTGATACCCACAACCATTTAAATTTGATACCTGCTCTTTGGAGTGATAAGTATTGGTATTTGTAGAACATGTATGATAAGCTGGACACAGTGTTAATATTTTATGTGTAAAGCCATGTTTCCGTTCATTTGTTTTCTCATTGAATATCAAATATTTAAAGTGCAGCCTGCACCAAGCTCTGTGCTGAAATGAGTTTATGGTGATGAACCCAAAAGATATAATCCTCACCCTCCTTGAACTGCCATCTAGTGAGGAAGGTAAATATCCTATCATCACAGCAGGATATAGAATTACAAATTGTGACAAGCCTGTGTCAGAAAACAATAGGCATGTAGGACAGAATACAGCAAAGTGAAGGGAACTGGTTTATACTTTCGGGTCTGAGCTGTGACTGCTAAAAGATATTTGGGTAGAACTTCTGAAATGAGTCATTAATGGGGTGAATGAGGACATTAAATCAGCATGGGCCAAGACCCTGAAGCAGGGAAAGCTTAGTGCACTGCAGAACTTGGAGGAAGTGAGACGGATGTGTGGTTAAAAAAATAAAATAAAATAAGATGGGAAAGATGAGATTAATGGGCAAGGCAGAGGCTAGAACCTAGCACGGTGCCAAGGGGGTTTTATTTCATTCTATATGATTTCATGATAAGCAAATCTCATTAAGTCCTCAAGTCACCTTTTGAGATGAGCACTACCATTATCTTCATTTTACTAATAAGCAAACTGAGACTCTGAGAGGCAAAGTAATTTGCTCCACATCACACAGCTGGTGAGGGGCACAAGCAGTATGAGAAAACAGACTGCAGGGGCTGGAGTTGTAGCTCAGTGGTAGAGCGCTTGGCCTCCTAACACGTGAGGCACTGGGTTCGATTCTAGGCATCACCTGTAAATAAAATAAAATAAAGGTCCGTCAAAAACTAAAAAAAAAAAAACAGACTGCAAAAGCCAAATTGAGTTATTTTTAAAAAATGACACTACACTGCCTCCTGTACTGCTAGGGGTCCCTTTACAACACCAACATCACTGTATTTAAGCACTTATATCATTTGTCAGTGCTACATTTTACATTTCATAAGTAAATGCATTTTATAATTAGATTTTATATTATAACTAAGTATTTATTATGTATTCATCTCTATCTTCTAACAGGCTGAAATCTATCAGAAGAGAGGGCAAAAATCAGATCTCATTTGACTCACTGACTTGAATGTAGTAGGACCATAGTCTCATTAAATGAATGAATATTCAGAGGTACAAAGTTGAAAAGATTTTGAGCAAGTCAAGTCTGTATATCTAAAATTTATCTTTCAGAGAAGAATGTTTAGCTGAAAAGGACAGCCTAGGTTAGGATTTTTCCCAATCTGTTATGAATAGCAATAAAACATTAGATATAATTTAATCTGTTCTTTGCTTGGGTGGGGGGCCACAGGGAATGATTTTCTCATCCTCATAAATAGTAGATTTGGGAAAAGTGATATGATTTCAAGGCATTTTAACAGGAAACCAACATATTTTAAAGGAATTGTGACTATTATTCCTTCAAGGTAAATTTTCACCCCTTGGAAGTAATCCAATCGTGATGGCTTCAAACAAATGCTATTAAAAAAAAACCTCAAAAGCTGCTTTATACAAGCTACTTTTTTCTGACTCTATCAAAAGCTAAATAAGGAAACATCATCAGCAAATTGCTCTTTATTGGAACCACACTAATCACTCTCTAAATGGTTATTCATTCATTTAATTAATTACTTTTTTATTGAGTGCTTACTATGTGCAAGATACTAAGCCTCAATCACAGCCAAAAAGAGATTGATATAGCCATAAGATTCATGCTCTCTTTGAGCAAAGCATTATATAAAGCTACGGGGCCAAGTCAACATGACATTTATTTGTCAAGGCATGATGACCAATGAAATAAATGGATTCAGAGTATCCTGGGATGGGAAAAGTTCCAGAAAGATTCTGCCACAAGTTAGCTTTCTCTTGTCGTCAGCCAATGTCTCAGGAGATTCTCTCCTAGGAGTACAAATTTGGCTATGAGACTCTTTCCTGTTTGTTCTCCCCTCTGACCCTGTTCAGTAAGGGGTATTGAAAAAATCCCAAGCCCAGGGAGGCAGTAAGGGTAGAAAAATTTATTACATGCCATGAATTAGAAGTACAGTACGTCAAGCAAACTTGGAGCAATTTATCACAAAGTATTGTATTTTCCTTTTGTTCCCAACCTCCCTCATGTCCCCCAAAATGAAATGGAGATAGTTTGTTTCTCTCTCTCTCTCTCTCTCTCTCTCTCTCTCTCTCTCTCTCTCTCTCTCATTCCTCCCTCCACCCACCCTTCTTCAGTCAGTGAGGCCAGACTACCTCTTGGTAGTTTCCAGATTCCCCCTGGGTTGACCTCAAGGTTAGGCCATACTGGGCTAAACCCGCTCCCCAGCTCTCAGAGTCTTCAGCTCTCCTACCAACAGGTAGGAGATACAGTTGCCTTTCCTAGACAGTTGCTCTCTACCTAACCAGGTTTCCTTTCACACCCATTCCTTTGATCTCTCTCTTTACTAGCTCATTTGCCTCTGCTCTACATCTTGCTTTAGAAACTACAACACCCGGATCCTTTTGTTTGCTAATTTTCTTTTGCTGACTCACTGCCCCAAATTCTAGCCACCAATTCACTGGCATGATATGGAAAGCATATCTGTATTTTTTAGCTCTACATGTGACAAGTAGCCATGTTTTCTTTACAATAAAACATACATGTATATATAATAACTTCCTCAAAAAACTGCAGTTGGACATCTTCACCTGACCTCTACAAGTATATGGCAGAAACCACCAGCTATCTCATTTCATATACTTGGGGGTAGAACATGCACAAATAAAGACTATCTGTGACAGCCTCTCCTATAGGTAGAGGTGGCAGTGATACAAAGGCAAGAGTGCTTATCACTAGGCAGCACTCCTGGAGAGTGGGCTTTGCCCTTCTGCTCCTTCTGTCTTCTTCCTGCTATTTACCCACAGGAAGCACAGATGGTGTGACTGTGTAGCCATCCTGTGACCTAGAGAGTGTATGTCTTCTTCTAAGGTTTTGGCAGAGCCTTGATTATGTCATGAGGCAAACACAAGGGCCCCAAACTGTCTACTATCGGACTACAGCCAGGTATTTAAGCCAATATAGTCGAGGCTTAAATGAAATGCCTGATATGTATATGATATTACTAACCAATATGCGTATGAGTATGTTTCTGTTTACATATACATGTATTTATTATTATATGGCCTAAGCACTTTGCATTCATTATAAGTATTTCCAGGGGGTGGGGGGGAAACAATATAAGACATTTAGCACAGAATATGACACAGAGCAAGTGGTCTATAAACATTAACTGCTATTTTCTTTAATCTCCTTAACCTTCACTGAAGGCATGGAGTATCATCCTCATGTTATATTTGAAACAGTCTTTTTTTATTTTATTTTTATAATTTTTACTATGTACAACTCATAGTGCATGTATTTAGCATCTTTTTACATACAACTGTTTGTATACAAAGTATATTCGTACAATTCAGGTCTTCAATCATGCATTTAGGAAAATAATATCCGTCTCATATTTGAAACAATTTTGAAGAGGATAAGTAACATGCTTTGAACCATGCTGCTAGTAAGTAGCAGAGTGGAGATTTGAATCCAGCTCCCTGATTCCAGAACTCAAGGCCCTGCTTTACCCAGCATGGCATGGAATCCAGTGAGGAGTAAGTAATACTGTGTGCCAAGGAAGACACTCTGTTGCTCAGAGTCAGAGGAACAAGCGTGAGTTAAGTGTGAGCATACCTGTGGCAGTCCCAGATCTGCCATTTGCTTGCTTTGCTGCTTTAGACAACTCATCTCTGCTCCTAGGACGTGTTTCTCTTGTCCTATACTATGAAGAGGCTGACTTCATTACAGCTATGGTTCTTCCACCTCTAAAATGTCATCAATTAATGATTCTCTATGGCCAGTTTACCAGAATAGTTGAGAAAAACACCATCCGACTCTTGAGGTTCAAATTATATTACTTTGGTTTCTCCATACTCTCTTTATCTAGATTTTTTGGGGGGAGGTCCCCCTTTATCTTGTAATATGTAAACAGCTTTTCATATCTAATGAGCATTTACAAATAATCTTCCATATTAATTCAGAAATAAGCAGGATGGAGACCAAAGGAAATAAGGCATAGAGAAGCAAGAGAAGAAAAAGAGAAGGCAGAAAGAGTTTTTCTTTCAGGAGATTGGGTAAAAAGAGAACCAGCATCTTTCAAAAAATTACTCAGTGTCTCTGTGTCTTCAGTTTATCCCTAATGTCTCCTTTATTACTTTTGCAGTCTCCCAAAGCAGATGCCAAAAGATGGGCCCTCAAGTGCAGTAAGGCAGATGGAGTTTTGAATAGAAAGGCCTGTGTCTCAGATCCAGTCCTGACATTTGCTAGTTCAGTGACCTTAGACTTTACCCATCTGTTTGCTACACAACTTTAAATTAGTTATTCACCTTTAGTTCCTCATTTGCCACTTGTGGTCAGCAATAGTGCTCATCTCTACAGCTATTTTCTGGATGAAGAGGTGGTATGTGTAGAAGCTCAGGATAGTTTTGGACTCACAGTGGATGCTATACAAGAGGTTACCTATATGAGCACAAGTCTTGTCTGGGTGTTGAATAATTCTACACATTGAAGGTTAAAAGAGTGTATTATTGCTACCATATTTTATGCAGTCACAGGAGTCTTTGCTAACATTTCATACATGCCCTTGGTGAATTAGCTATAACTTCTGAGCAGGGCATTAGAGGCTCCAAGATTTGCAGAGTCTAGTCTAATAGTAGTTTTGTGGTTTTCTTTTTAATGGTTGTTTTAGTAGTAGCTTGTTGTTTGCTTAGTTCTGAAAAGTAACTAACTCCGCTCAAAGACTCAGACTGTTATACCACTCATGTTTAGTTTGATGTGATTTGTAAGAAGACATAAGTTGGGGATTTGTCAAAGAAACTTACAGAGTCTGAGCAGCAGCACTTCACTTGGAAAGCATTAGCCAAGCGCCAGATCAGCCAGTTGGCCTTCAGTTCAAATTGTGACTTTTTTTCTCATATGTAGCCTTGAAATGTCTTCACATTGCTTTAAATACATTGGGATTATCATAAACACAAAACACTGATCTATCGTGCTAAACAGGGAAAATTGTTGCCCTTCCTCTATCTCCCATGTCACATCAATAAGTGTAACTAAAGGGATCATTTTAGAAATTAGCCCTTTTAGAAAGGAATCTATAGGACTATTTTACCTAGGCTCTTTCTCCAAATGGGCTACTGGGCAGCTGTTAGTTTCAAATAAACTCAACACTAGATTCGTAACAGATGTTCCCAAAGCAAAACAAAGAGGAGAATTGCTGAATTCTTTGCAAAGGAAAATAAAACCTGAAAAAATAATTGAGATCTAGCGAGGCAATCATTAACTTGAGGAATGAAATTAAACGATATACAGACACAGAGTGGGACCAATGATCTTCAACTGAGGGGCAGGAGAAAAAGCTCTCTGGTCAGTTTTGCTTTTTTTGATTCATCCACTTAATTTTTTTTTCTGCATTTCATTGTGTTTCCATCTTCTTAAATTATATACTTGTGCATGTTAAAACTACAGCTCCCCCACAACAGTAATGCTTTTTATTGTATAAAATTTTACTATATTTTACAAGGAATCATCAATACAGAATTTTTCATAAAACAACAGCCACCATTGTGTTTTCCTTATACCCATGTTAGTGGAATTTTTTGTTTAACATTCTGACTTTAGTAGCAAAATTTCTAAATAACTATGTCTGTGGTAGAAAAGATAGAGCTATCTCTTCTGTTTTATCCAAATGGATTCTAATTTTGTACTGATTTGTCAATAACCTCACCAGATGCTAAATCTCCATTGCCCAGTGACCTTGCTTGCCCTTACAGCATTGTCATTCCAGATCCTAATGAAACAACTGGCATGTACAGGACACTTAAAAAGAGACGTTTGTTGAACATCGTAGCTGAACATGGCTACCCATTAAAGCAGAGAAGTAAATTCACTTTCTTTTTTAGTCACCTACCAAGTGACAGACACCAGTTGGAAACAGATGATGGAAAGGACCCTAAGGACTACAGCTTCATTAAATTTAGTTAAGTTCATGTCTGGTATATTGTCCAGGCTTTTGTCCCAAACACAAAATAACACAACCTCATCAGACCTTACCATCTACCTCAAAAGCAAAAAGTACTCATTTAGTAAGTAAATATGCAAAAAATGCTTAGATGTAACTAATTACCTATTGCTAACATAAAGCAAAACTGAAATTTATCTCTTTCCACATATCTAAAGAGGTGATTGTGCAATCGTATCATTAGCCATATCTTGTGACTCAGTGAGAGGCAGCATGGAGAGGGAGAACATGGACTTGGGGCTTAGATCTTCAAGTCACTGTCTGGATGACCTTGATCAAATTACATGTACAATATAAAATCAAGATAATAATGGTTCCCCCTTCATGGGGGTGTTGTGAGCATTACAGCATTACATGGTTTAAATATATAAGACGTTTAATGCCTGGCTAGTAGTAAGCACTGATGTACATTTGTTATCAGTACCAACCTCATCTCCACTACAGTAGTCCACCCTCCCACTTATCTGCAGAAATTATGCTCCAAGACCCTCCCCACACCATGGATGTCTGAAACTACAGATAGTGCCAAACCCTGTATATATGGGTTTTTCCTATATATACATATCTATGATAAATTTTAATTTATAAATTAGGCATAGTAAGAGATTAACAGCAGTAACTAATAATTAAATAGAACAATTATAACAATGTACTACAACAAAAATTATTTAAACTTGTGAATTGTCTACTTCTGGAATTTACCATTTAGGAATGTTTTCAGACAACAGTTAACAGCTGATACTACAGAGAGAAAACTGCAGATATGGAGAGACTATTGTACCACTGAATCTTAAATGATCCTTTTAGCTATTCATATTATGCCCTTATTTTATGTTGAGCCCTAGTAACGGTATACCAACTCATGTTCCACCATGAAACTCTCTTTCAAATTCTTTCACAAGGCCAAGTCTACCAGGAAAGCTTGCCTGGAGAAAAAGTAGAAGTCTGACATTCTACTACTTTTTCAGAGGATGACCAGGTCACATCTCCTATTTCCACAAGAATTACTAAAAGATCTCAGCTGTTCAAAGTTGCTGTAGGGAGTGGCAGGGATGAGGTGTGGCAGGGGGAGACGGTGCTACAGAAAGTGTATCAGAGAACCTGACAGAATTCTATGTATTTTCTAATAATATCAGTGACCTGGTTGCTGTACCTCATTTATTCTTTGCAGCAAATGTTTTATGTGTAGAGCAGGAGACAGAGCTTAAAAGACTGAAATCAAATCAAGCTCATTTACTTCTTTGAGTTTCTAGAGAAAACTTCCACTTTGAGGAGTACAATGAATAAAATATTTCAAAAAGTTCTTCAACCCTAAAAGTCTAAATGCCAAATAAACTTAAAAAATTACTTTAAACACATTGCTTGAAACACATGCATGAAAATAAGGAAAACTTCCAAGCTCCAAACTTTCCCACACTCAAAAGTGAGGGAATAAAGAAAACCCTGAAAACCTTGTGACAAAATGCCATTCCCAAAAACAGAAATGGGATCTTTATTGCTGGGCAGTGCCTTCCAAAGTAGACCTACTCAGAAAATCCACAGATCACTCAAATCAGGTTGGAATTAATAAATTTGAAAGTCATTAGAATGCTTTCACACATATTTTTCTTTGCAAGCCTTCCAATATTTATTGCATCACCTAATACTTTGAAAATTAAGAATATGTGTCAGGTAGATTAAGTGATCATACAAGCTTAGCAGAATGCTAAAGAGGGTGACTATGGGTGTGGTTGATGACATACCACTAAGAAAACTTAGAGGCTAAGAACTCAGAATTCTTGGGAGCCTCTTTCTGCCAAGGAATGTGGGTGCAGTATTTGGGACTGCCAAGGTATACAGATGAGAGCTCTAAAAGTTGACTTCTAGTTTGTTGAGGTAATAGCCCCATAACGAAACCCCAAGGGCAAGGGTTATGAAGTTTCACCTGTGAGATTAAAAAATACTTACAGGTGATCAAATACAAGCCACTTTGCCCAGACACACCTTCAGTTCTTAATAAAGTGAAATGTTCATCCAATTTACATTTCTTTTTGTATCTGAACAATGTAAGTAGAATCACAGCCTCTATTGTTATATTTTATTCTAGTATATTTACTATTCTGGATTTTATTAACAATGAATTTGATCTTTGTCTAGCAATATATTATTTGAAGGAAGGGCCATTCCTTATTTTTCTTTGCACCCTTTTAGATCTAATACACTGATTTGTGTATAATAAGTATTCAGAGATCCTGAACTAGAAAAAAAAAACACTAAAAATTCTCTATATGAAATCGTAGTTTGAGTCAACATTCATCTTCCGTCCAGAACTTTCCTTTACAAACTATCCACAGGTATCTCTCCCTTTCTGAATCATAGGCATTTCTTGATTGTGACAGTGGATACAGTAAGTTATATCCCAAGACAAAAGGTAAAATACAAACAACCAATACAATTTCAAGAGTTTAAGGAGGTACAGTAGGCCCAACTCACAAGTGAGGGTGAGCCAGTTGAAGACCTTGGTCGGAGCGAAGTGTTCATTCGTGTCAAACTCCGGCCAAGGAAATCACCTCTTCTGGACGAACACACTTTTCCCCAGAGGCTGCTTTACTCACCCTGACTTGACTCAACTTTGGATAAGTTCCAATAAAAATATTCCCATAGAAAGTCAGGCAGAGAGAAACACCTCAATCTCTTCACAATCAAGTGGTCTGAGTTTGAAGTCCCTTTATTTCTGCCCATTAGCACATAGCTCGGTCAGTCCTTTGTGTCACTCACGAGCACATTGTTCAGGTAGAACTGAAGGAGACCACACTTCCACTTTGGTTCTACCTTCTGGGTTACTTGCCAAAACTCACTTCTTGTTTTCTTGAAGGTCCCAAATGTCCTCAATTAATGTGTTGATGACATCACACTGAGGGTGGTATGACTGGCGGGACACTAAATAAATTACATTTTATAAGGTGCTTAATGTGCTAATTCTGGGAGGGCTAGGTTGAGCTCTATGCCATCAGAGTTTCTATCTGGGTCTCACAAATGAACCAAGAACCTTAGAGGAACTTTTTCTTATTAATTTATCTAGCACATTTCACTATGGTTCTTTAGAGAAAAAGATTTGGCTATCCAGATGATATTCATTGTGCATAAGAGCACACACAAAGATATTCACATAATCTTACATCTGATAACATAGAGGAAAAGGAGAAGCCTTCTTCAATGAATTTAGGGATGTGAAACAGAGATCTATGTCCAATCAGAAAGTGCAAAGTTTCATTGTTGCCTAGTCCACTTCAACTATAGCCTTAGACTGAGTGGCTATAAACCAGAAATTTATTTCTCAGTTCTGGAGTTAGGAATTCCAAAATCAAAGTTTCAGCCCATTCAATTTCTGGTGAAGCCTTGCTTCCTGACTTCCAGACAACTACCTGAAGGAGCCTTAATTAGGAAGGGCTGTTGTAGCTAGCTGGAAGCCATAAGTTCCACCTGATATGTATGTGACTCACCTGTAGGCACCCGCAAACCTGAAGGTATATAACCGGGTGAAAGCGGTCCGAGTTAGGAGAACGGAGAATTCAGTCAGCCGGGCAGTCACTCGGTCGGTCAGAAGAATCAGAGCGGCCAGAACGTAGGCAGAGCGGTTACAGAAGAGAAACCAGATAGAAGACAGAAGAGAAACCAGATAGAAGAAGTAATGACTGGTCAGAGTTAGGCCGAGGCTCCTGAGGAAGACAGAAGACAGAAAAAAGAAGAAGGAAGAAAGAAGAGAGAAGAAAGAAGCTCTCTCTAAGCTAAGCTCTATCTTTCTTTCTCTCTAAGAAGCTAAGCTAAGCTCTATCTTTCTTTCTCTCTAAGACTCTAAGCTAAGAAGAGTAAAAGCTTAACTCTGCCCCCGAGAGTTTTCATCCCGGGTTTCAGTACCAGGCAGCTTACAAATGGTGGTCCGTCCGGGGCTCGGCAGGCAGAGAAGAAAAGCTAAGAAATAAGGAGAGCAACGAAAAAGCATAGCCTCAGACTCAGTTGAGACCAGCAAAAAGAGTAGTAAACAAGAGAGCATAGCCTCAGACTCAGTTGAGACCAGCAAAAAGAGTAGTAAACAAGAGAGCATAGCCTCTGACTCAGTTGAGGCCAGTTAAGAATTAAGCTGAAGCAGAGTAGCCAGCGAAAAGCCGAAGCGAGCCGGCCAAAAGCCGAAGCAGAGTAGCCGGCCAAAAGCCATAAAAAATATAGAGAAAAAGCCTTGAGCTTTAGTATAAAGAAAAAAGCCATGAGCTTAAAAGAAAATAGAGAATTAAATAGCATGGTAAAAACCATGCAGAAAAAAAGCCATTGAGCTTTGGCAAGAAAGCCATAAAGAAAAATAAAGAAGAGGAAAAAAAAAAAAAAAAAAGTCAAAGCCGCTTATACAATTGTGCTTAACTAAGTGCGTTAGCTGCTCCTCAGCAGTAGGCTTCCTTAAAGCCGCAGCACCTTCTCAAAAAGGGCTCAAATATCCACCCTTTTAAAAACAAAAGGTGAAAAGCTAGGTAGGGACAAGAAAATAAAATAGAGAAAATAAAATAGAGAAAATAGAATTAAAGCACCTTTTTAAACTAAAGGGAAGGAATATGAAGGAGCCCTAATTAGGAAGGGCTGTTGTAGCTAGCTGGAAGCCATAAGTTCCACCTGATATGTATGTGACGCACCTGTAGGCACCCGCAAACCTGAAGGTATATAACCGGGTGAAAGCGGTCCGAGTTAGGAGAACGGAGAATTCAGTCAGCCGGGCAGTCACTCGGTCGGTCAGAAGAATCAGAGCGGCCAGAACGTAGGCAGAGCGGTTACAGAAGAGAAACCAGATAGAAGACAGAAGAGAAACCAGATAGAAGAAGTAATGACTGGTCAGAGTTAGGCCGAGGCTCCTGAGGAAGACAGAAGACAGAAGAAAGAAGAAGGAAGAAAGAAGAGAGAAGAAAGAAGCTCTCTCTAAGCTAAGCTCTATCTTTCTTTCTCTCTAAGAAGCTAAGCTAAGCTCTATCTTTCTTTCTCTCTAAGACTCTAAGCTAAGAAGAGTAAAAGCTTAACTCTGCCTCCGAGAGTTTTCATCCCGGGTTACGGTACCAGGCAGCTTACAACTACCCTCTCACCACTACCCTGACATGGCCTTCCCAAAGTGAGCTCTCCAGTGTCTCTTCTTACGAGAACACCAATCTTCTCAGATCAGAGACCTAGCCTTATGAACTCATTTATTTTGTTACTCCAATATAGCCACACTGAGTGATATGCTTCAACATATGAATTTGGAGGGGATATGGACATTCAGTCCAAAACAAATAATGATGCCACTGCTGCTGATGAACTATTAAATAACCTAAAGCCCTGTCTGAA
Source organism: Tamias sibiricus (assembly GCA_025594165.1). NCBI lineage: Eukaryota > Metazoa > Chordata > Mammalia > Rodentia > Sciuridae > Tamias > Tamias sibiricus. The sequence continues at coordinate 99,779,257 of CM046661.1, read as the reverse complement.
TAAGACTTGGGTAATTTGAAAAGCATAAGGCAAGAAATTTTAGATAACATCTTCCTTCTGGGTGTCTTATGTACCCTAGTGTGTTGAGACTTTGTTATAGCAAAGTCTGCCTTTCACATGATTTATGGGAACTTCTGCTCCTGCTAGACTGGGCCCAGATAGCACAGAACTGCATAAAAAAGGAAAGGATGTAAGTCACCTGAGCATTTTTATGCTCAAAAATAATATTACATTGGAACTACTTTCTGATTAGATTGCTTTAATTGCCTTCCTTTAAATCGCACACATATTCCGTTTCTTAAAAATTCATTTCTATTCCTAATGCCACTTTTATTCACCAGGAGGGAAAGGAAAGGACTTAAATCTGGATATGGCAAATGCAACATAGATTTAGCTTATAGAAGGCTTTGGACATATCCAAATGCGTGTAAAAATTAAAAAGAAAACAACAAACATGAGAAAAATAGAAATATGAAGCTTACTTCTGACTGGAGAATACTCAGGCTGACACTGACAATATTGCCAAAAAGTTTTGTTACAAACATATGAAAAAGTGGGATGACTGAAAGCAACAGTATTCACACTGCATTTGCTCTAAACTGCCCTTGCATTTCCTGATAAATAATAAAAATTTTTAAAGTAAAGAAGTGTTATAATCATAATACTCTTAACTAGAACATTTTTTACATAAAAGCACTATTTATTATTTACTAATGGTAAATGGTTTGCCATTTACCTCATTCTACAGTGCTTTCCTTATCCCTGTTAAAGAGTCAGGCACATTTCCCAGACAGAAAATTGTGGCAGCAGATATTTTTTTTTTTTTCAGTTGCATCTGGTATTTTGAAAGGAAGAAAAAAAAAAACTCTTTGAGATAATCTCATACGTGTTTAGTTTCTTTCCCATTCCCCCCCCCCTTAAAACAGTGGAGAAGCTGAATTTTCATTATTTTGAGAAGTGAAAAATGTTCAAGAATAATTTTTTTTAAAAGACAGTATACCCTTAAACTCAGGAAAGAAAGTCATTCTGAGGAATAGCTGAGAAAGGAGCTCTAGCATTAATTCCTTAAAACAAAACAAAAAAAACAAAAATCTAATTTTCCCAGAAGCACATGAACATGAATTCTGGTTTGCTTGCCCTCTCACTATTTAATTTTCTCTGAGAACAAAAACTGAAACAAAATCAATATCAATTTACTTTGACTTTTCCAAAATGGAATTAAGAATTCCTTTTTTTTTTCTGAAGTAATTCCAAATCTCTTGATAAAATTCCCATCTTTGGAATACTTAATCCCCAGGTATCTTGGGGTTATCATATGTAAAGCAGCAGACAAGTCTCAGTTTAGGAGTGAAGGTAGACAATCTCTAACATATCTGAAAATGCATACTAAAACCAGATCTTGCTAGACCTTTCAGGAGTTTGGTTTTGAGAATGATAAGCACAGAAGATTTTTACACAATATAATTGCATGACCGAAATAGTGTTTTCAGAAAACTCATCTGGTTACAGTGCGGGGCGAGACTAGAAGGAAGCAGGCATGGAGCTGCAGCCTCCTCAAAGATTAGAGAGATCTTGAAGACTGAGTGGCGATGAAAAATGGGAGAGCTAGCAAGAATTGTTTGGATTTTTTTGTTTGCTTGTTAAATATATATTTTAAATAAAGGCAGAAGGTGTTCCCCTTTGATGACTCCAGAACAAGACAGCTCCTGCAGCTTCCTGGATGACGGGCGCTGCCCTTGCCCATGGACTCCACGTGCAGGAGGCACCATGAACATGGCCTCCACCCCACGGGTCCCCAGGGATGCCATGCTGCCCTAAGAGCTGTCACATACTACCTCCTCTAAGTCCTCTTTTGCTTTTCTGTTACATATTGTTTTAAAAAATAATAGCTTCCCTAATCTACTTTATTCTTACAATTTTATCTCAATTTTTATTTTCCTTCTTATTGCCGTTCTAGTTCTGACTTTCTGCTCCAGCTCCTTAATACCAAGGCAGGGTCTGTTTTTAGCTTTTCATCTCATAAGCTTTAGCCTTTTAGCCTAAACCATTATAGCTTTTACTCATGTTTTAACCTTTCATCTCATTGGCTTATAGCATTTTATCTTTTATTTTTAAATCTCATCTGTTTTGTATTTTTAAACTCTTAACCTTTTACCTTCATACAGATTTAAAATCTCTTATTTTAGCTTCTACTTCATTCCCTTTGAGCTTACCTTATTCCTTCTTTTTTAGACTTTATCTTCCACTGAATCAGCTGTTCCTTTTAATTTTTAAAAGATTTTTCTCATTTTTTCTTCTTTTATATTGTTTCCTGGTGGTAGCACATTTTACAATAAACTCCAAGAGGTGATAGCATGTAAAATTTCCAAACCACCATAATTAGGAAAGTTTGACCACTTATCCCTCACCTTCACCTCCATCCCCTAACCTCCCACATCTCTATCTTTCCAGAGGTGCCCCCAATAGATTCTAGAGCCTCTGTCTATAAGACTGGGCTTTTTAAAATAAAAATAAACAAGCAGCTTAATTAATGAAATAAGAAACTGTTTTCACAGACCATGACCTCTGACATATAAAGCCTCTGTATTTTTGACAAATTATCCCTGTGTGTACCACCCCTGAGACTTGCCTTAGTGATGAAGAAGGTGATGTTGAAACTCCTTGAGGGAGAAAGTAGACAGCCCTTGGCCAGGCAGTTTGCACCACTTATAAACTCATCTGCTTCTAATATACTCATTTCCCGGTTAGTCTTCTTTCTCAGCAAATTCAGAGGAGGATCTTCTTGGATTAGCTCTCTTTCCTTGTTATAAAAGATGAGGATAAGCTGGTCAAAGGGGGAAGTTATTGCAAATAGGACTTCTACAAACATGAATCTAATGGGCGCCTGCTGGAGTCTGCCACTTTTGTCATGACCCAAGCTGGACAACTTAAGGACAGGAAGAGGACCGTTTCTCTTTCGTATAACGAGAGTAACATTCCCTCAAAAGGTTTTAGGAACACAGCTGAGAGTGGATTTTCTAATCTTTTCCTTGCCTTCTTAAGGAAGAAGAGTGGAGTCTCCAAAGGATCACTAAATCACAACAGATGCACCTATGCCACATGCACTGTCATTCCTTGGGGAGTCTGATTGGATCCTCATTCAAGAGTCTGCTAATAGGCGCTCTCTTCTGAGAACCAACCCTGCCTTTCATAATGGCATCACCCATAACTCCTTCCCTGCCTCAGAAAGGAACATGGCCACCAACTCTGTCTACTTATAGAACAGGACTGGAGTCACCATCTCACAATTTCACTTGAGAATATTCCTTATTTTGCTGAGCACCAAGTCTCAACCTACCTGGGTGATCTGGTAAAAAGAAAGAAGCCAACCAACTCAACTGTTTCAGGAGCTGCTCAGACATGATGTACCTCAAACAATATATTTTCCAACAATTCCAACCTTAACAGTCCCTAGAGTTTACCAAAGATATTTTGGCCATTTGTTCTTTCAAGACTGTCATACTGACACCGCTATGTGCCACACCCTGTGTAAGCACTTGTACTATATGAACAAAACTACGTCCCGGCTATTATGAAGCTTTTTAAAGAGAGTAGGGTGATAAACAACTAGCTAATAAAAATGTCAGTTGATGAGCAGAAAAATGAAGTAAAGAAAAGGAATATAAAAGGATAAGAGCAATTTTATCTCTAATCTAAGATGTAATTTTTGTTATATAAATATCTAAGATACAGGAAGGCAGTTTTGTGCAGTAGGTTCTCCATAGGCAGATGTTCTAGAACACAGCTGCATTTCAGTTATTAGAACATTTCAGGGGGCTGGGGTTGTGGTAGAATGCTTGCTTAGCATGTGTGAGGCACTGGGTTCGACTCTCAGCACTGCATATAAACAAATAAAATAAAGGTCCACCAACAACTAAAAATATGTTTAAAAAAAAAAGGAAACTTCAGTTATTAAGCATCCAGGTATTTAAATGGCCTCTCCTATTGTTAATGTGTAAAGAATGAACTCAATCATTTGTTCCAGAGAACAAGAAGTTCAAACCAGAGCAGAGGAGGACTCTAAGAGGAACATCTCCAAAAGGGGGAAAACAACAGAATTCCTGATGTATTTGAATGTGTTAAGAGAATACTAATACAAAGATTTTTCAGGAAGAATTAGTGAGTACATAGAAAAAGAAACAAGTAACAGACAAGATAATTATAATGTCCAGAAAAGACAAAAAATTTTACAAAAATGTAAACTAGCCACAGAATTCTCTGACTCATCTGTGAGTTACATTTGCATGATCATAAGAAATTCTGAATGTTAATTTAATAAAAAATAATGATATAACTGTATTGTGGTAGGAATTCAATAAATAATATCAATAAATGGCAATATAAGTATGTTTTTAAAAACACAAAATACCACTGGGTGTGGTGGCACATGCCTGTAGTTGTAGCGGCACAGGAGGCTGAGACAGGAGGATCTTGAGTTCAAAGCCAGCAAGACCAAGGCACTAAGCAACTCAGTGAGACTGTCTCTAAATAAAATACAAAATAGGGTTGGGGATGTGGCCCAGTGGTGGAGTGCCCCTGAGTTCAACATCCAGTACGACCCCCTCAAAACAACATACCAAAAGAAATAATTAAAATAATTTAAAATTGTCCCTTTGAAATAAGAATATAGTATGTCATGTAGGTGAGGAGGAAGGCTGCTGTGTTTTGTTTTAAATGAGACAAATTGCTAAAGTATTTAGTAGAGCATTTAACACACAGGAAAAGGAATCTAGTGTTTAACAAAGGAGTGCATACATGAATGAATGAAATTTTGCTGTAAGTCTGACAGATTATGTGTCTTCTTAATTTAAGAGTATATGTATGTATGTATATGTATATTTACATATAAAATTTTTATTAAATTAGCAATTTAATTATTAAGGAATTATAAAAATAAATGAAGTAAAGTAATAGTGTCTTGAAGTTTTTATGCCATGTTTTTCACAATCCAAAAACAGCCCACCTTGGTAGCAGCAGCATCTCTACAGTCACTCCTTATCTTACTACCTGCCCCTTACAAAATACCTTTTCCCCTAAAATCCAATGCACCTTTACTTTGCTCTTCTCTGCCCATCCCAGTCCCTCTGGCTGGAATGTTCTCAATGAATCCCATCTCAATCCCTCTGCTCCCCATCCTAGTCACTTCACCCTTCCTGTTGAATTGTCATTATGTATGCATGTTCATATCCCCTACAAGTCTCCTCACACCTTCACCCCCACCACAGGCAACTATTTTCACACAGAGACTGTAGCACACAATGGAATTTGAGTCCTGAGTATTGAATGAGTGGACCAGAAAGTCACAATATAGATAAAGCAACAAGAGAAACACACAGGAAACATCAACAAATCACCAAGCTCACACAGAACAGTGATGTTTTCTACCTTCACTGTCTCTTTTATCAGCTATCAAAACTTCAATAAATTCTGGAATTCTAAATATTTTCCTTCAGTTTTAGAGACTGACTTTTCTCTCTGCATCTACAGTGGATTGTGTGTGTGTGTGTGTGTGTGTGTGTGTGTGTGTGTGTGTGAAATAGATATTTTGTCTTTTCTTGAATATAAAAAAAATTATCCATGCAATAATAGACCAATAGCTGCTATTAGTGTGTGTCTTTGTGGGTGTGGGAGGCAGGGGGGTGTGGGGGGGTATGTTCGTTTTTTTAACTTGTCTTACTGATGTTCCCAGAAAAGTTTCATGAATTATACCATTGCTCCTAGACCTGAAACTGGGCAAAGGAGCTCAAGTATATATAATGATGTCTGACTTTCAACACCTTTTAAATGAGGTCATCCATTATGGATTAGAATCATATGTAAATTTTGCCCTCAACAGTTACCAAGGGCGAAAAATGAGCATTATTTCTCTGTCTATACAAACTTCTCTCTTTTTTTATGCAAGGGCAAAATATTTTCTACTTCAGTAATCTCTTTTGTCTTAAATTCATACTTTTTTCTGCCTTAAGAAGACAAATGAATGCTTTCCTAGTTTCATTTCTCCTTCACTATTATTTTAATTGGCAGAGGCCAGGAAAAATACTCACCCTTCATAAGTATTGTAGGGCTTGACTATACACCCCAGACTCTTTCCACTTCTAATTAGACTGGACTGACTCTTTCACCCTTCATAAACAAATAGATAAACATCTGAATGGGCAGTGAGTATATTTTAAATACTCTAAGTACCTGGGTCAAAACAAATGTCAAGACTGTATTGATTACAATGAGTTTTGCCTGAGCAGATCTCCAAGGCAAATTGCCCAATACATTTACGTGGCTAGGTAGTGTCCTTTGTTTTTGTTTGTTTGCTTTTTGTTTTTTTGTTTTGTTTTGTTTTGCTTTGTTTAGACAACAGATACTTCTTGAGCAACTTCTGTTTCCAGACATTGTGTTAGAAACTAGGATTGTAATAATTAATATGACCTAGTCTTGTCCCTGTGGAATCCAATCTAGTGAGGGAGATAAACATGGAATCGATCACCACGATGATTGTCATAAGAATCATAACAGATGTATTCATAGGGCACTTAGGAGGAGCAGTTAACCCAGTTTTAGAAAATTCATAAATTTTTCCAAAAGTGAGAATGTTTAAGTAAAAGAAAGATGAGTAGGAGGAAGAAGGTGGGAATGTGGAGGGGGAATGAGGAGGTAGGAAGGAAGTTCTAGAAAAAGGAACACTGTGTTCAAAAACCTGAAGGCAAAAAAGACACTTCAGAAGAGTAGTAAGTAATTGCATATGGAGAAAACACTGAGGGAGGAAAGCAGGGAGTCAAAGCTCCACCAAGAAGGAAGCACGTGCCACACCTGGAAGCTCCTGGGAAATCAGATCCACCACACTGGAGCTGAGGGAAGACCTCAAGGAAGTGGAAGTGGAGGCCTTTGGGCTGAGTCTGAGGAGTGAGTTCATCAGGCAGGAAGAGAAGTGGAGCAGAGAAGAGAGAAGCATCCAGGAGCACAAAGCAGCCTTGTGCTCTTTACATTCAGGGAATAGCAGGTGGGCCAGCACGCCCAGAAGAAAGTTCATCATAAACCATCCTGTGTGTCACAGAAGGAGCAGAATGAGAAAATCCTGTTGGGGAGTTGCAGAATTCCCTGCGAAAAACTGTCAGAGCCCAAGACAGGGACAGAGAAAATGGATGCAGACTTGAGAGAGAGGAGGATGGAGAAATCAGAAAAGAGCATTTTAGAGGTATACCAAAAATAACACTGCACAACCACCAGGAAAACTGATTTGCTTTTATGCTCACTACAATAAGTTTACACTTATATGAAGTTAGAAACGCCTGGGATCAGGTCTGAACTTTTGAAATTGAGTAAAGTGAAGCCAACTGTATCCTACTATAGGATCTCCCTTGGCCCTGCTGTCCATGATGGGGCGGGTTGAAATTCATGAATAAAGATCTTATAATACCAAACTTGGTAGAGTAACATAGGCATGAACCCGAGGACCGGGATGATCTTAGATGGAGAACAGGATCCAATACTGGCTGTATGACTTTGAACTCATACAAAGTCAGAAATAAACATGATACTAATGATGATCTTTCTTCCTTGTGTACCATCAGACAGAAGGAAAGGGAGTGTGTGATGAGCGTGTACATATATGTGTGTGCATGCACGTGTGTGTGCATGAGTGTGTGTGTACACATGAGCTGACAATGCCACAGAGAAAACAATTCTTTTTCATTTTTGTAAGAAACTGTTACAGTAGTGAACTAGCTATAGGAGTTGGTAACTGAGAAATATCTCAAAACTTCTTGCCCATCGTGCCCAGGTGTTTTGTTGCTCAAAACCAATATTCAAGGATGCTAACTCAGTGGTAGGGTGCTTACTTAAACACCGGCCCTGGTTTTGATCCCCAGTACTGAAAAATATATCTATAAACACTTCAGGTCGGTTCCAACTAGTAGATGTTTCAATTGCCTTAAAAAGTGTGAGATATTGAATAGTTCCTTAACTAATAGTTCCTTAACAACAACAAAGCGAAACCCAAACTTTTGGATGACATGTACCATGAGGAGAATTTACCCACTGTGTGCCATCATCCCAGCTGTATGACACCTATCAAAAATTTATATTGAACAATTTTGTAGGTGTCCTATATATAGATGGGAAATATAAGATGATGGGATATAATAACAGCTTTCTCGGAGCTCATGGTTAACTCTTCATTCCCAAAGGATGTTCTTTGAATCTCACATCAAGTCACCTAAAGACAATATAAATACAGGCATGTTTTACGACTCTTTCTACAAATAGCTTCAATTGTCTTTACCAGAACTTTCATGTGTAAGACAACCTGATCGTCCTTTATCTTTCCTAGGAGTTTAATCTCATTCTCTCATTAAAGTTCTAAAAATTCACTGATGCTGGTTCAGAAACAGGTATCTCTCTTTTACCTCTACCAGCAGCATCTTCTCCTCCCAAGACTATTACTTTCTTGATCTTTCATCCCTGAAGCTGATGTTTACCCTGGAGCTGACATTTCAACATCAACCCACCAGGTGTCCACAGTCCTCTCTCTCTTGACACTCCTGTAACAGATGGTGCAAATGGCCTGGCACGTATATTCTGATTCATTGCAAAAACCAAACTGCCAGACTGCTGACTGGCTTGGCAAGAAAAAAAGAAAATTGTTGCCTAAAAAATCATTATGAATTATCCTGCATGTGGTGACTTTGGACATGCCCCTGCTTAAAGACAATTGGTATTTTATTTAACCAGAATAAATAAAAAGTTTTAGAGGTCTGCCCTGTTTGCAAAGACTGCTATAGGCAACAGGAAATTGTCCTCACAGAATAAGAGGCAAATAATAGAAAGCCAAAACAAAAATACATCAAATGCAAATTTTTAAAAAATTTTAATTGAGCACATGGGAACAGTAAAAGTGTTTTTAGACTTTTTTCCTGATATTATTCCAAAAACTCTAATACTAAACTGCTCCTTAATACTATTAATAGTTTGCAAAATTAAAGAATATTTTCCAAATACATTTTATAAGTTAGCTATTTTGTACAAAATAATTCTTACTTTTTTGCCAATTTAGAAAAGGCTATTTTGAAAATATATCTGATTTCTACCAGGCAAAGCCACGTACACACATGCAGAAAGAGAAGAGAAGTACATCTAAATGTTTTTCTTGTATAGCCAGAGGCTCAGAATTAGATGTTCAATTTCCCTCTGTCACTTCCATCATTTTTCACTAATCCTACTTTGGGTCCTTTTAAAGTCTGCCATTCCCCAGCCATTCTAGAAAGTTCTCTGATGCCTCCTGATAAGAAATACCGACTGCTCATGGTTCAGGCATCCTCACTTCCTAACCTATGCCCAGAGCTTATTACTTTGTGTCACAGTTTTGGAATGAGTGACAGGCCAGAAACATGAGGATGTCTTTGTTCAGTGTTTTCCCTAAACTTGGTCATGTGACCCACCCTATACCACTACTCCTGACCTGAGGTCCTAGTCCTCCTAGGTCACCCTAACCAGCCACTTTTCAGTGAAGACTGAATCCTACCACTCATACCCCGATATATAGGCCTATTCCAAGATTTCTTTACCAGAAGTGGCAGCATATTAAGGTCCCAGCATGCTTGGTAGCTGAGCCTAAGTAATAAAGAGAAAATCTTAAAGCAGCCAAAATAATTACACACAAACACACACACACACACACACAAAAGGCCAAGTTCTGTAAGGAGGAACAAAGTTAAGAATGATAACACAATTCTCATCAGAAATAATGTAAGAAAAGAATATGGCAACATCTTCAAAATACTGAAAGTATAAAACTATCAATTTGAGATTCTGTGAAAATATCTTTCAGAAAACAAAGGTCCTAGGCCTAGGCCCAGGCATGGATCGCCAGGTTGCCACACGCACCATAGAGCACTAATTTCCAGGATTTTTAAAGAACTCAAAAAACTTAACACCAAAAAAAAAAAAAAAAATCAATAAATGAGCTAAGGAGCTGAATAGACACTTCTCAGAAGATATACAATTGACCAACAAATATAGGAAAACATGTTCAACATCTATCGTAATTAGAGAAATACAAATCAAAACTACTCTAAGATGACATCTCACACCAGTCAGAATGGCAGTTATTAAGAATACAGGAAACAATAAGTGTTGGCAAGGATGTGGGGGAAAAGGCCACTCATACATTGCTGGTGGGACTGCAAATTGGTACAGCCAATCTGGAAAGCAGTATGGAGATTCCTTAGAAAACTTGGAATGGAACCACCATTTGACCCAGCTGTCCCACTCCTTGGTCTATACCCAAAAGACTTAAAAACAGCACACTATAGTAATGCATCCACATTAACGTTTATAAGCAGCTCAATTAACAATAGCTAAACTGTGGAACCAACCTAGATGCCCTTCAATAGATAAATGGATAAAGAAATTGTGGTATATATACACAATGGAATATTAATCAACATTAAAAGAGAATAAAATTATGGCTTTTGCTGGTAAATGGATGGAGTTGGAGAATATCACACTAAGCAAAGTAAGCCAATCCCCAAAAACCAAAGGCTGAATGTTCTCTCTGATAAGTGGATGCTGATCCATAACTGGGGGACAGGGGGGAGCATGGGAAAAATGGAGGAAAAGGGGAGCGCTTATGGGGGCAGGAAAGATGGTGGAATTAGATGGATATCATTACCCTAGGTACATGTATGATTGCACACATGGTGCAATGATACATTATATACAACCAGAGAAATGAAAAGTTGTGCTGCAATTGTGTACAACGAATCAAAATGCATTCTGCTGTCATATATACCTAGTTAGAATAAGTAAATAAATAATTTTTTAAAAAGGTGGGAAAAAAAGCCAGAGCAGCCTTACACAGACAGTGCTTCTGTAAGGCTGTCTCCAACAACTACTTGTTGAAGCTTGGATTGATGCCAGCTTGTTAATGACACCTGTAGCCAAAGACAATTGATTGATTCAAAATGACTTACAAAGTCCTCATTTTGCTTTTAAAAACTTCTTCCTGCTTCAACATCTTTAAATATGCTTGTAGTTCATTATGTCATGAGCAGTCCCATTGCAATGCTCTGCTGTTCCTAAATAAACTTATTCATCTTTGATGAATCACTCCACATTTTTTTTTAGGTTGACAGTCATAAATAAAGAAAATCACTGAAATAATACAACTAAGAGTTAGAGCTAATAATCCAGTAAAGATTAAGTTAAATCTTTAAAAAAATACTTAATTTATTCAAAGTAAGGCAGGAAGGAAGACAAAGGGAGCAAAGAATACATGAGACAAATATCAAAAGAAGACAGACTTAAACCTATCATATCAATAATTACATTAAATGCAAGTGGTCTAAACACCCCAACTGAAGGTCAGAGGCTGTCAGATTAGATTTAAGAAGCCTAATTTTATGACCCAACAAGAAATTCACTTTAAATATAAAGATACAGATTATGTGTAGAGAAGTAGAAAATTCTAACACAAATCAAAAAAAAATGTTGGAGTGGCTGTATTAATATCAGATAAAGCACATTTCAGAGAAAAGTATAGTGGTAGGGATAAAAAAAAAATGGTACTTCATGATAATCAATGGGTAATTGATTCACCAAGAGGTGAATAAACATTATGTACCTAAAACAGCTTCAGCATGAAACAAAAACTGATGGAACTACAAGGAAAAATAGATTCATGATTGGAGAGAATTCAATAATGTCTCTTGATAATAGACAAAAAAAATAGAAAATCAGTAATGTTATTGAAGACTTAATAACACCATCAGCAAGCTTGACCTGATTGATGTTTACATTCCACTACCAGAATACACATTTCTTTTGATTGCACAGGAACACATCAAAGTAGACTACATTCTGAGCCATAAAACAAGTCTCAATAATTTCAAATAAAGGTTTCAATTTATATGAAACACATTCTCTGACCACAGTGGAAGTAAATAAGAAATTAATAGCAGAAAATTATGTGGAAAACATTCACTTATGTATTAGGGAATTAAGTAACACACTTCTAAATAACCCATTGGTAACAGATGAAAACAAAGAGGATATTAAGAAGAGTGAAGACAGGGTTATAACATATCAATATTTGTGGGAAGCCACAGAAGCAGTATTTATAAGGAAATTTATAGCAGTAAATGCACACATTTTATATAACATCAAAGCATCTCCACTAAAGAAAATATTGGTAAATTCAACTTCATCAAAATTAAAAACTTTTGCTCTTGGAAAAAGCATGATGTTTTAAAGCTACACTATTAAGAGAATGAAAAGACAAGCAAGACACAGACCCTGAGAAAATATTTACTAATGATATATCTGACAAATAACTTTTACCAAGAATAAATAAATAACTCCTAAAATGATAATAAATGAGCAAATCAATTTTTAGAAATAGTCATTATTTGAACAGCTACATTGCACAGATGGTAAATAAGCTTATGCAAAGGTGTTCTACATCATTTGTCATTTAAAAAATTTAAGGTCCTAAGATAGTACTACACGTCAGAATGACTAAAGTTAACAAGATCTGGTAATAGCAAGTGTTGGAAGGGATATATAAATACTGTAATTCTCACAAATTGCCAGTAGAAATGCATAATTGTGCAATCACTTTGGGAAATAATTTGGCAATTTCAAAGAAAGTTAAACATATGCCAACAGTATGACACAGACATTCTACTCCTAGGTATTTACCCAAGAGAAAAGAAAGCTTATGCCCATACAAAGATTCATGCATGATGTTTTTAAAGCTATACTTTACTAGACTAAAACCAGAAGCATCCAAAATGTCCACCAACAGACAAACTAATAAATAAAACCATGGTATATCCATACAATGTTGTACCACTTGCCAGTTAAAAGGAAAAAAATGATACTGATTAACACTACAGCATGGATTAAATTCAAAATAATTATGCTGAGTGAAAAGTACCAAACAAAAAAAGTAAATACTATACTATTCCATTTATATTAAACTCTATAAAATGTAAACTAATCTACGTTGGTAAAATCAGAGCAGTGGCTACCTGGCAATACAGCAGAAGGTAGGGAGGGTCACAAGAAAGAGTTGAGGGAGAAGGATATATTCATTTTCTTGATTGTAATGAGGATGTTATGAGTGTACACATATGACAAAATTGTACACATTAAATATTGTGTATGTCAATCATACGTAAAGCTACTAGGAAACAAAATACCACCACCACTTTGTCTAAGGTCCAATCTGTGAATATTAAAGTCACTGACTATCAAAGATTATCCAATTGCATGGCCTTCAATAGACCATTTTTTCAAACAAAAAGGTTAAATTATTTGTTTAAAGGCATACAGACTTATTATAATTCTCACAGTAAGTTTGGCAAATGGAGATATCTTCAGTTGAAAAACCACAAGATAAAGAATTGTCTTCTTCATACTAAAGATACATTATTTTGTTCTAGTCTAGACAATGAAATTCTTCCATGTATATATCCCTGTACTGTAAATGAAGTAAAAAGAAGTGATAGGGTTATGTTGAGTTGTATTCTTTTGTTCAGGTTTCTAACTCCATGGAATGTTAAATAAATGCTATTGGATATGGAAAAATTGTTTTAATGTATTATATAAATCATGAAAAACACAAGTGTCAATATAATAGCATCTAAAACATAGGCATTGGAAACATCAGGTTCAAATTCCAACTCTGCCTATTCCAGCCATATGTTAACAGACAGTTCACTTAGCTTCTCTCAGCCTAATAGCTCTTCTTTACAATGGAGCTGAGAAGCATTTCCCACCAGGTTGCCATGAAGGTTAAATAGAATAAGACAGGTGTTGCATTTATCACAGTGAGTAGAAGGCAATGGGGTCAGGGGAAGGCATAAGATGAAGTTGGAATATTAGGAGAAATATCTCTTCTTGATTCGAGGTAGGTGTTATTCATATTCTCTGCTGCAAAAGCAAAATATAAATAGCAAAACTATGAACAGATAGTTGTCTTACCCATAAGCAATTAAAAACTGAAATGGAAATTTTGAGTATTATTTGGAATAACGTATATCTTAGAAAGTAGAACTCTGCCAAGCTTAACTTCTGACAAGTAGTGTTAAACATATAAGTTTCTTTTTTATTATTATTATTTTTCTAGGGATTGAACTCAGGGGCACTTGACCATTGAGCCTCATCCCCAGCCCTATTTTGTATTTTATTTAGAGACAGCATCTCACTGAGTTGCTTAGCACCTTGCTATTGCTGAGGCTGGCTTTGAACTCACAAACCTACTGTCTCAGCCTCCCAAGCCACTGGAATCAAAGGTGTGTGCCACTGTGCCTGACAATGTATTTTTGTTTAAGGAACAAAATGCCCAGAACTAAGAAACCCCGTGAAATTTGCCTACCTGAGCCTAAAGTCTAGATGTTCTTATCTCACCATCTCCTGAACACCACTGGAATCCTCCACCTACTGACCTACAGACACTCCAAATACTTGAGTGCTCAGCCTTGAATTATTTCTTTTTAATGCTGCTATAACCATTATCGCATAATACACACAAATCTCCACGTCTTCCCTACCTCCATTGTGGCTTCACTGGCAGTGACTACTTCCCCACAAGAGATAGCTGGGAATCAGTCAGATCTCTTCCACACCAGATCTCCAAATTCAATCCATTTGCCATCTGACTCTGTCTTCTCTGTTCTGTTTCACTAGGTCTCAATCTCCTTAGCTCTGGAATTTGATAATCTCTCCCCTGAAATATGATGTTAGCTTCCTAACTCATCCCCTCCATTCTACCTTGTCTTTTTCCAAATCACCTTCCATGGGGCTCACAAACATCTTTCTAAATTATAAGGGCAACCAAGTTGCTCTGCTAATTAAATCCTCTAATGCCTCCCCCAGTATCTACAAGATAAACACAAACTTCTTCACACTGGTATAGAAACTGCCTCCTGAGGTGGCTTTTATTTAGACCTACAGCCACTCAACTACCTTACCCTCTTTATGTTTCAGCAATAATTAATTTATACTTACTATGATACACCATATTTCTGTGCCTTAGTCATGCAATTCCTTCTGCCTGGAATGTATCTCCCCATCTCCTCTTGTCAACTAGGAACTCAATGAACTTCCATAGCACACACCCAAGTTGCCCCCTGCCCCCTGGGCTAATTACTATAGTATTGATATTTGTACAATTGCCTACATCAGACTATCCTGTAATTATCCATTTAAGTGACTGTCTATCACACTCAGCTGTCAACCTCTCAGGTTTATGGATTGACAATGCATCAATATTGCCTTATTATCTAACTCAGTGCCTGGCATAGGGTGAGAGCTCAATCTGTCTTTTAATCTAGTGTGACGGTTTCATGCCCCTTGATTCTCTTCATGTTTATACAGATAATAATTTTTCAGGATCTATTCTGGGAACTTTTGCATGCCTAGGTTACAATGCCTAATAGAAACCAACTTTGAAATAAAGCATCTTCTCATTTGAACCAGAAGAGGCCACACTGATAGAGGATTTGAAAAGGGGGACACAGAGTCGACCATCAGGGTGAAAGCTCACTAGTGCCAAAGATGATGCTATAGGAAAAGACCATGCCATTCTGGCATTGGGAAGGTGGCCAGCAATTAGAGGGAATTTGGAAATCATTGATGTTGATGCTTCTGGGACCATAAATCAGTCTTTGGCTCTCTCTCTGGCAGGTGGTGCCCTTCACCGTGAAGAGAGGCTCTGTCACGATGAGTCAAATGTTTATTGCGTTGAGTCAGCAGCAGCAGCTCTTCCATGTCAGTACTCAACTAAATGCTAACAACACATCATTAACAAACTGCAAAGCCCATGTGTCTCCTCGTGACAGTCAGCATTAAACTGGAAAATGTTTCAAGACAACTCTACTAAACCCAACAGGATTGAAAAGCAGCAATCAGCTCCTTAACCTCCTTTATTGCACACCATGGTTATATAATTAATTGTCTCTTTCATGGTCCCAACACTTCCTCACACCACCTCTAAATATCTCCTCTGCACTTGCTTTGTCTTTTATGTGAAACTTCTTTCCTTCTGTCATGACTAAATCTAAAAAGATAAAGATTTCTTGAACTTACCAAGAAAAAGCATACAAGCTCAAATTCATCAGTGTGGAACCATCCTTTTTGGCCAAACAGTGTATTGCCACATGAATGGCAAGCCAATTTCTCACACACATGGGGAATGACTTATGGAAATTTTCTTTGAATGGAAAGTTCTCTCTTCACTGAAAATATCCAGTCCTACCGTATAAAGAATCCATGTTCTGTGGTTGAACAGGAAGACCTGTCTCCACTAACAAATACACTACAATATTTGGAGAATTCAGTCAAAAGGGATTCCCTTGTGGCAATGAGGAAACTCCCAGGATAGAGGGAATACTCCATATTGGAAAATTCAACTCTACTCTTTCAAGAAAAATGGTCCAGCCCCATTCACTCAGTTTTTACTAGTACAGATAACTGTTTACTTAGTCTATTTTCTGTCTTCTATTACACAAACCACATTTATTTCTTCCACTTCAGCAAAATTCTTAACTTGAAATTAAATATGTGCATTCAGACAATGGAGAATTCTTTAGCACTAAAAAGAAATGCACTATCAAGTCATGAAAAGACGTGAAGGAAACTTACATGCATTTGAGAGAAACCAACCTGAAAAAGATGTGTCCCATTCTGGAAAAACAGGCAAGACAGTGAAAAGCAGTCAAAAGATCAGTGGGTGCCAGAGCTGGAGGGAGAGAGGGAAGAATACATGAAGCACAGAGGATTTCTAGGGCTGTGAAAATATGAAGTATGATAGTACCATTGTATATACACGTCATCATATATTTATCAAAACCCACAAAATCTACATCAAGAGTGAATCCTAATGTAAACTATGGACTTTGGTTGCTAATTATGTGTCAGAGTAGGCTCATCAGTTGCAATGAATGTATCACTTTGCTGGAGGACGTGGAGGATATTATTAATGGGGATAACCGCTCATGTGGGGATTGGAGGTATATGGGAAATCTGTGTGCCTTGTGCTCAGTTTTTTGCTGTGAACCTGAAACTCCTTAAAAAATAAAGTTTATTAGTTAAAAAAAGTGAAATATCTGATGAAGAGTCCTCTCCAGCTGCTCATACAGAGGAATATCTTGTTTGTCTTATTGACCATTCTAGGCTTTCCCAGATAGGGGAAGAACCTTAGAATATGTCTTTAGAGTTCTAATTTTTAAATGCAATAATATATTTCATACCTGGCCCTAGGAGTTTAGATACAAGAACTGAGGCTGAACTCAAAATAATTCAGACACATACCTTGCTTAACTACCACCACCCCACCCCCATCAGAGGAACCTGGATCTCCAAAGAGAATAAATGTAATGGGATTCAATCTTAATCAGTGTAATTGTTGTTGCCTTGGTAGTGAACTATTACATTTTATTTGCAGATATCAATTTCATGGAAAATAAATTGCAGTGGGTGAAAAATGCCCTAGAACCACATAATAAAAATCCTCCTAGTTCACCACACATTAAGCTATTAGCTGCCACACAGCCTTACTCAGAGCATATGTGCTCCTCTCAAACCAGACACCCTTCAAATCAAGATAAAATTCATAAAGGCACGTAAGTCTCTTTCCAGCCTTCTGCCACCAGTTTCCTGAAACACGGTCAGCCAGTTTGCTCCCTTCCCCAACACTTTTTCCTGGCCACACTCATTTGCACCATAAAACCTTATTTTAATAAACTATAAAATTAATCAGAACTTAAAATACATTGCCATTGCATGCAGTGATAAAAAAAAATTATCTTCCAAATAGATCTGGGTATAAGTGACTGCAAGCCAAATTTGCAAGATTTTACAAGGGTGTGCATAATGTCTTTCCCAGCAGTGTAGACTTGATGTTGCCTGTCTCAGAACTCAAAGGCTGTGGGCCCTCCCATGAGAGATAGCTGAGAGAGAGAGCATTCATGCTGTTTTTACATTTGGGGCAAAGATTTCCTCATTATTTCCTCACTGGTCCTTTGCTTTTGTAGCTTTCATTTGAGCAGGTAGGGTGGAGCCCATTTCCCCTTTGGCAATGGGTTATACTGTTCTCAGGCAATAAAACTTAGACCTCCCTGACTGAGGCACTCGCTCCAAGTTTGATGGCCCTCTCAGTTTTCCACTCTTGAGCAGTGGTCCCTGGAGCACACACACATTCAGTTTATATTACATACTCTTTCTTGTAAAAACAAATGCAAAGTGCTGTCCTACAATGGTTTAAACCAACCCCATCCTCTCCCTACCTCCATTCACAGAGATATTCATAGCCTGGCAATCCACAAACAGGAAAATATAAATGTCGTTCAGAAACAGGCTCTGGTGAATTGCCTGTAGGCTGAATGCCTCTATTTGGTCAGTTGTCTTATAATTTTTTTTGCTTCTGTGGCACTAACCCAAGTGCTTGCAAAAAGTAAACCACATTAACATTCTGTCTTCATGCTGCTTCCTATCCACTGCACTATTTGGCACCTTAGGGGAAGCCCATGCCCACTTCACACTGACAGGAAGCTTTCTGAGCTGGTACTGTAGGTGGTCTCACACCTGCTTCTTGAGCCAGAGCACCAGCAGCTGTTATTCTAAGACCTGATCTGAGTGGGTCATATTTTGTGAATACATTTCCATGGTGCCATTTATGAGGTAATGTTTATGGCTTCAGACCATGTGAATTGCTATGTACCTGACTAAAGAAATAAAAAATTTCATAGCATCATCAAAAAAAATTTTTTTCATGTAGAATATACACACAACCACAAGATCCTCCCACATTTAAATTTAGTCACAAAACTAAAGCCAAAAAAAAACCACAGTGCATTAAAAAATGAAGCACAGCAATGTCCTTGACTGTGCCTCATATATTTTCAGATTAAATGCTCCCTGCAGTCAACAACCTGTGTCTGTGACAGCACCCCTCTGCCAAAGATTTCACATGCCTTGGGTCTTCCACCTTCTGAGAGTGAAGATATAGATGTATATTTCAGACATGAAAACTAAAACTAAATTAAATGATTCAACAAAATTAACTACAAAACTAAAATGATCCAACAAAAATCAATAAATCAAAACAACCATTTTCACCAGTGTCTGAAGTGAAAGCCTACTACAAGTTGTGTGTATAATCATATAGATTGTACAAGGGGCCCCGAACAGGCAGGGAAAATTTAAAAAAAAAAAACCTCTCAATGCCAGATTTTTCTCATTCGAGCTATATTATGTGAACTCCACTGTAAATTGTTTTATATGTTTTCAAGCCACCTGTGGACTAACCAAGTGTGAATAGCTCTAAACCTCTCTAAATCCTATGCACCTGACATGAAAAGTATGTTGGCCAAAATATGTGTTTCTCTGGATTCAGCAATTTTGATTATAATTCTGAACAATTTTTAAGGACAAAATTCCTCCAGGATTGAACATTTTTTATGGTTCAAAGACTTTTTCAACATAACATCAAATAGGTTATGACACAGTGTTATCAAATTCCCCATCTAGACCACCAATCTTTTAATTTCTTGGCATTAATGTTCTTTTCTATGAATTATCAGTCTTTCTTTTTCCTTCTTCTGCTTCACTAGCATTACAACATATACACACACGTATGCTTATCCATGTATACATGGGTTCTATTTTGTATTGTACATAAGAATAATGAAAAGCATTTCATGAACATAGAAACAGTAAAACTAACAAAGATTAACACATAGATGTGATTAGCCCAATGTAGACCTTATGGTCTTGGTTTCCTAAAGGATTATGTCCACTGAATCGCATTTTTATACTAGGCCTTTAACTTGCAGTGAAGAGGGATCATGAAGAACTTGACCTGCTACTTCTTGCAGGGTTCTCAGTATGTTCCATATTGGAAGCCCATGCCCACTTCACACTGACAGGAGGCTTTCTGGGCTGGTACTGTAGGTACTTGAAAAGCTTTTCTTTCTCTCAGGAACAAAAAAAATTAGCTCCTTTAGAAAGCTTATTGTACTGGTAAAAACAGGGTCTAAACTGGAGTCAGATTGCCTGGTTCAAACCTCAGCTCCACTACTTAGGGCCATGGGTTCCTGGGAAACTTTCTTAACCTCTCAGTGCCTCTTTTTCCTTATCTGCAAAAATTATTGGAGGTGGCAAGGAAGGGGTGCCAAATGAGATATGTATATACAAACCAGAACAGTATCCATCTCATACTGTTAATTTTTATTATTTGTGAACAATAAGAACTACCTACTGCCCACATTCTCATTTTCATTTTGACCACCAGGAAATCTGGGTCAAATTTCCACCCCAACTACAGTTACTGAAAATGCTTTATAACCTAGATATCAATGTTCTATTTGTTTTTTCTTCAGTCTCACTTTTTTCAAATCCACATTGTTCTCTCACTTTGACTTTTATTATTAACTTTTAAATACTTTGGTAACATGATTTAAATTCTTTGTGTAAGAAGAAAGAGAAGAATATGTAAAAGTAACCCTATAAATTATCAATAAATTTTAGCTACAAATATGTAGATTCGGAAGTACCATGACAATCTGAGTTGCTAAAGTGAGTATAATTTAAAAGAAGAAATCTAGACACTACATTATGACCTATCATACAAGAACAGCTATTAATCAAAAAAGAATGGTCTTCCTTGAAAAGAGAAACTAAAATGTTTTCTTCCCATCAGGGGCACTCATTCTACATAACACTCTTTTGGAAATTTGGTTGCCATGAGTGCAATTTTCTGAAAATTTTGATTAACACTGAAAATGGGGGAAAAAAACCCCGAGTAGTTTAGGTTGCCAAACTGAAAACAAACCCTGAAATACAGTGCCTAAATTAAGGTCACCTCAGAGAACTATTTTAAAAATAGGAACCATCAATCTTCAAAATTATTGTGTTAGGTACCATTCCCTCAGTGGATGGGTGGTATATTCACTGGAAGGGCTGGGTGGCATGCATGCTTCGTGAATACAAAGCAGTTACCTTGCAGACATGGTCTATACCATGGAATTAGATGTTGCATGAAATGGAAGGATAGATGATTAGGGTGGCAAAAATTTCAAACATCTTTTCCCAGGCATTTGGGAAGGTTTTAGGGATATGAGTAGGTACCCTAATCAGTATAAGAGATGTCAGCCATCATCACTAGAAACATCAGGTTCAAGTTATAAATGCTGGTGAGCACAGTCAACCAGTAAACATCATCTCCATCAGGGTCACAGATGCTGCTAAAATCACAGCAGCCTTTGACAGTTTAAGGAGTAAATGCAGCCTGTGTCCACACAATCAACTATCCCCATAGGACTATAATGAGAAGAGCTTCTGCATATTGCCCTAACCCATCATATAGAGCTAGAAATAGACAATTTGCTCAAGAACATGCATGCCACATGGAAACAACTTGAGTTAATGCATTCAACTGAGGACAACTTCTGCAGAAGGTCCCCAAATTTGAAACTGAAGATTAAAAGAAAAATCTTATTCAGTGACATGAGCATATTGGATTATTAACAGCCCTAAATGTAATCCTAATAATACTACTTGGTCCCAAACACCCTTGCATTATAGACTTTCCAATAATTAAAGATTCATTTGGTGATGATTACATCAGGGCAATTAGCATATCCGTCACCTCAAGTTTTATCATTTGTTTATAATGAATACATTCAAAACCTCTCTTATAGCTATTTCAAACAAAGAATTATTGTTAAAAGTTACACAGTGAACACACAAATTGAAATGTCATATTGTACTATATAAATATTTATAATTATTAGCTTCTTACTTTGTAAAATAAATATAGCCTAGGATCAGCCAAGTTTCTTTCAAAGGGAGAATTATTAGTGACATATGACAGAGTAGATTCAGTAAAGGTATGGAAGATTCAGGTAAAAAAAAAAAAAAGTTTTAGGAGAGATCAATGGTGAAAGAAAAGACTTCAAGGGTAGAGGTTTTGGTTTGTTTGTTTTGTTTTAATGTTTGGCTGTAAAGGGGGAGTGTGTTAATTCAAGGGTGACTTCCTTAAGCAATTGCACAATGAGAGTCCATGAGGTCAGCCAGAAAGTGTGTTGCAGGGATCTTAGAGGATTTCAGTAACAAGGTCTCGGGGAACCTCCAGAGAACACCCACCTGTGCCCCATTTGAGAAAGTCATTGTATAGAAGTGCTAAGCACCTCTCCTGGGATAATTCCTCTCTTCCTATCACCTTCCATACTCACTTCCCACAGAGGGGTAACTTCTAGAGGGAGATCCCTCCCAAGTTAGAAGGAGTTGGGGTCTATAGCACAGGTGAAAAAGAGTAATCATGAAGCCGGGGAGGAATATTTGTAACTGGGAATACAGAAGGTAAAAGACTTTTGCTAGAAGCATCTCTGCCTGACGGCCTCTGTGTTCATCCCTGTGGTGTAGATAGCAGCTTCCTATGTGGCCAAAAACAACAATGACAAAGGACACTCAGTGGTAGGAAGTTAGGGAGAATAATCAAGATCAGAAATCACAATGGTGGAAAATGGGAAACAGAGAAAGAAAAACAGAGAGAGAACCTCTTCTAGAATTTAGACTAGGTGATTCCACAGAAACTAGCGACATGATTTGGATTACATTATTGTGTTTCTAAGCCTCAGCTTCTTCATTTGTAATAAAATCACAATCTACTTCATAGGAGAATGAGATGAAATAATGCCCAGAAAATGCAGGCCATTTTCTAACACTATGGGATTATGTCTGACATAAGGCATTCTAGCTTAGCAATTCTAACCATGGTGAAATATCACCTGGGAAGGTGAAAGACATTTCCAGGAAGTGCTGGAGGCCCAACCAAACTTGACTGGCCTGCCCATCCCCATCCCATCCCCATTCCCATACCCATACCCACTCCCAATATCCTGCTTTAATTTTCCCCAAAACTCTTACCACCTGAGAGAACATTAACACATTTCTCATTTGCCCCATTAAAATATTCTCTACAAAGGCAAGAATTCTTCTGATTCATTCACTAACTCATGCCCTGCCCCTAGAAGAATTCCCGGCACACAACAGTCTTTGGACAAATACTCTTTTAAATGTATTGGATAAATTAATGACTGCAGATGGCATGCTCTCTAGACTGGGTACCCCTTGAATGCAAAAACTGAGGTCTTTGCTTCTGAATGCTCAGCATCTGAAGACATATGGACACATAAAGAAGAACATATAGATGTGATGGTTCAAAAAGAGAAACACATGAAGTTATTTGATTTCTCTGATCCCAGAGTTCCTTGACTAAGGAACTGATCTCTACCTCTCAAAGTGGTTTTGAGGATTAAAGAAGATAATTTCTATAAAGCACCCAGCACAACTTCTAGCACATAGGAGACGCCTCTGATCATTTTGCTGCTTGTTCTTCCAGATCCACTGTCAGCCCTTTCTGCCCTGCTGAGTGCCTTGGAAAATGAGCTCAATGGACTGCAAACCCAGGTTCCTTAGCCCTCTGGTGAAGCCAGCAGATTGAATGTTGGGAGGAGAGTGAGGATGGGGTATTTATTCCCCAAATCCATCTCCCACCTCCATGCCCCTTCCCCACCCCCAGCTCCCTCTCCACCAGACCTTGGTTTATCCATGGCTAAGTTCTGCTTCTATCTCGCCATGACTGTCCCTAGGCCACAGCTCTTGTTGGGTCCCAGTAATAACTCCCTCCTCTAATTATAGTAACCATTTTCTTAGTTTTAGTACTAAGATCCCATGTCCCAGAAAACACTGAGGCCCAGGCAAACAGGGACAACTGGTCATTACATTCCCCTTGCTCCTTCAGTCTCAAGGCAAAATACTAAACACTAACCTCACTAGACTTCTGCAGGCCATTTCTAGCACTGTGGGATTATGAATGATTTTTTTATTTCTCTAATTAGATACATAGATACATACATATATATGTAATTTGAGCAGAGCTCTGGAAAATGGAATTTTTTGTAATAGGCCAAGCTGCAACTATATGACCTTAAGCAAGTTCCTTGACCTTTCTCTGGCAAGTCATTTGTAAACTGGTTGATCTTACTTGCTGCACTCTTGATGCTGCCTCCTTCTAGGAACAATAGACCATACTAATACCTTCAGGTCTCACAAGTAATGAGCTCAATAAATATCTTAAAAGAGTAGTAAATTTCCCATTTGTCACCTGACCCCTTAGTTTGGCTTCCAATACACTGCTATCTGAAATTTTTCTGATCGAAGACATCCATATTCTCCTTGTTGATTGAGACATCCAATTGTATACCTACTTACTTCTCTGGTGTTTTTCAGGGCCTACTGTGGAGGTTTGAGTGTGTCCCACAAAAAGATATGTCCAAGTTCTAATGCCCGGTACATTATGAATGTGACCTTATTTGAAAATAGGTTCTTCACAGATGCCATTGAGTTAAGGGGTCTCAGGATGAGATCATCCTGGATTTAGGGCAGGTTATCAATACAATGACTCATTTCCTAATAAGGAAAAGAGCAAGATTTGAGGTATAAAGAGACGGTCATGTGAAGATTTGAGGTACAAACAGAGGGTCATGAGGCAGAATTTGGAGATGTGCTACCACAAGCCAAGGAACACCAAGAGCCACCAGAGGCTAGAAGAGGCAAGGACAGATTCTTCCCTCAAGCTTTGAAGGGGGTGTGGCCCTGCTGGCACCTGGATTTAGAACTTCTATTCTGCAGATGTGTGTGAGAAAAAGCTTCCTACAAGGCTTTGTGCCTAGTCCTTTCTATACAACTTACGACATTTTTCCTGAATTGAACTATTCCTCACAATGGTATCAGACCCCATAATGGGTGGTTATACCCAATATTCTATTTTCTACAGGAAATCAGGCACTTCTTCCTGGATGCCATACAATCAATCAATTCAAAAAATATATGTCCAAACTCAAAGTCATGATCTTCCCCCACAAACTTGCTCCTGCTGCCCCTTCTCTAACTCGGCCAATAGCATCATCACCTATCCATTCTTCTATGCTTTGAAGAAAGCATCCTATCACATATACTAGCAGTTTCTATCTCAGGTTTCTTAACACAGTCACTTTTTCATTCACAAAGACGTTGCCTAAGATCACAATTGCCACTGATTCTGGTCACAACTACTGCAACCAGCTTCCTGGGACAGACATTTCCATTTCTGTTCATTCTCAACATTGCCTTCAGCGTTGTCATGCTAAAAATTCAAAATCATCTTCTTGCTGATGAAGTTCAAAGTTTCTTCTGGGCCCCTATTGCCCAAAGCAGTGATTCTAAGCCACCTTCCTGCCCACATAAAACAGATGTTCATATGCTCAGGTGGATCGCAGTGCCACCCGATTCTCCGAGTGTTTGTCACAGCCTTGCCCCTGTCTTTCCCAATGAAGAAAGACTTCAAAATGCAAGTGAGTAGGATGACTTCCTTACCAGGATAACCACAAGTCTTCTCTACTTGAGAATAAGACTAATCACTTTAGAAAACTTCAACATTTTATTATTCATAACAAGTTATTTACAAATACCCCAGAGGCACACAGCATCTTGGCATAGGAGTTAAGGACAAATAGCCTAGAGAAAATCCCAGTTCTCCTTAGCATATCACATACAGCCTTCACGACTTGGCTTCAGTTTTTCTTATTGTCACTCATTCTGCACATTACATCCTGTGTTCCAAGGACACTAAGCTGCTCGGTGTTTTCCCAAAGACACCAAGTTCAGTAAATTTGAACTTGACATTATGTTCTTTTTGCCCAAAATGTCCTTCACATCCTTGTGCAACTGGCAACATTTCTCCTTCTTTTAAGACTTTAGTTGAACGGTGCCTCCTCTGGGAAGGCTTCCCTGATCCTTAGATACAGTCACATCCTGTTCCTTCCTGTATAGCATTTTGTACACATCTGTAATAGTTTCCTAGAACTCCTGTGACATGCAAGGTGGCTTATAGCAACACAAATTTATGATCTCACTATTCTGGAGGTCAGAAATCCACAATCAAGGGGTGGGCAGGGCTGGTTCCTTCGGTAGGTTCTGATGGGAAATAATTTCTTGCCAAATCCAAACTGCCAGCACCTGCAGCATCTTTTGGCATGAAGCTGAAGGACTCTAGTCTCTACCCACATAGTCGCATCGCTTCTTTGTGTCTCAAATCTTCCTCTTCTTTCTCTTATAAGGACACAATCTATGATTTAGGACCCACCCTAAATCCAGGGTGCTCTCATCTTGAGACTTTTAATTCCATATGCTAAGATCTCATTTCCAAAGAAGTTCACATTCACAGGCACTGGAGGTTAGGACTTGGACGCATCATTTGTTGGATACAATTCAATCTGCCACATGTTTCCAGCAGACTGTCATAAGAATGTGACCACACATACGTCTCTTTCACAAGACTGTGGGCTCTTAAGGGCAAGGTCCATCTACAACTTTTTTCTTAATTAATCCCCACAGTTTATGATAGCTCCAACACCTAGTCAGTAGTGAATAAATACATATGTAAATAAGAAAAGGAAAAGCAGGTAGGTTACAAGAAACATTGGCTACCTCCCTACCAGGAAGCTTCCCTCCATCCTCAGTCTCCCTAGAACTTTCCATGCCTACTACTCTTAACAGGAACACTACTGAGGACAACTCCCCAAGGGCTGCCTTGAATGATGCCAGAGGTTTTCCTGTTTCTTCGAGATCACAGACCTGAAAGCTTCTTGAAGTCATCCAGCCCCTGCCTTGAGGTGCTTTTGATAGGTGACCTGATAAACTAGAATGAGGAGAGACATGCTGAAAGCCCATTTTTGTGATGCCATTCCCATTAGTATTCATTAACAAAACAATCCCAATCTCTTCCTTGTATGTAAGGCTGCCTTCCCAGGCTCTCTGCCCTCCGCCAGCCATGCAGAGGCCCAAATTCTGAGGTGCTAGGAAATCCTGTCCAACTGCCTCCTTACTCTTGGAAACTGAACACAGTTCAAAAATCAGAAAATCTGGAGCTCTTGGCCTACAGCAAACCACTGAGATTTTCCAAAAGGCTCTTCTGTATAGCTATAAAGTTCATAGATAGGCATCATTCTAACTCCTACAAGAAAATAGTGGGTTACCCCATTAATTACTCTAAAACTTTCCATTTATAACTGTATATTTAGTAAATATCCATATCTTTCTTCCCTAACCCTGGACTTTCAAACTCCCTATGAAGCCAAAAAAATATTATATCTTGCTGTCACAAGATTAAGTTTCATTTTAGTCCCAGAAAGAAGTCAAAATAAAAAGGAGAAAGGGAGAGAGAAACACCTCTAAGCCATGCATAGTTAAGGGTTTGGTTTCAGATCAATGTTAAAAAGCAGAGATAATTAAAAACATCATATGATTTGTGTACACCACAAGAGCTGCATTGCTAACTAAAACCATAACTGACCTAATTTTACTAAATGTTCCAAAGAAAATGACAGACATGCAAAGAAAGAAATATAATACAAGCAGTGGATGATCCATATTTTCCCCTTGAGTTTCAAACACATTCCTCAGACAGCAGACAACACTGACATGTTACTGACAAGAGTACAGACTCTCAGATGGCCAGCACAAAGGGTGTCTGCACATGAGAAAACCCATACAATTGACCCCAAGACCAGCCCTGCATTCTCAATTCCCATAGCCTTAGCAGTAAAAGATGGACGGATATCCTCTACAGAGAGATTTTTTTTTCCTTTAATTAAACCTCAAGATACTCAGAGAATGAAACAGAAAGGTAATTAAAAATCAATCCATCACAAAATCCTCCTCTTTTATCAAATGCATTAAAAACGTACAGGTCCTATAATGAGAATTCATTTCTCTCTTTCAATACAGGATACAATTAACTAAATCTTCACCATCCCATGATTCACATGTCTGTAACTGCACTCTGAGGGGTATCCACATAATATAACAATAACACCCCAAAGTCCAATCTTTCCTCCACACAGTTTCTCTTTCCATACTGCAGTTATTCCTCCATGTAAACGTTCTGGGGAACAGGGCACACTTTGTAAGTTATCTTAGATCATCTGGCAGGATTGAAGCTATGAGCTGGCATTTTACTTGTCTTATTCTACTTGGAAAACCTTCACAGCAGCTCTGCCTTCACAAAGGAGTCAGGCTGTGCTGTTTTCTCTGAAATATTTTTTACTGAATACTGGTAGGCAAATGATGGAGTCTGGCCAATAAAATGTCAGAAGGAGCATAGTGTCAGCAATAGCAAGTTTGAGAGGATCCAGGGGAAATTCTTGTCCATAGTCAACAAGGATGAGAACACCAGCAAATTGGAAAGTCCAGCCTCTGGAACATCTTATCTCTATCTATCCTGGGCTGCATTATCTAACACTGCTTATTGCCTCTCTCCTGTTAAGTAGGGACCAGCCCTGCATTCTTGATTCCCATAGCTTTAGCAGCAAGAGATGGAGGGATACCCTCTACAGAGGTGACTGAGTTCACTATTATTTTACGAGTCAGCTCTTTTATTATTAGAGAGGTGTTGCCTCACAGCAACTGCAGATAACAACATTAGCTCCCTGTAAACCTGCTGAGGTATTGTCTATTCAAGATTCAGGCAAGATGGGCCAGGCCCTTGGCCAAACAACCAGTTGTTACCATGGCTAGCATTCTCCTGACATTCTCAGTGTAGGTAGGAATAGCAAATGCTGGTTTTCAAAGAACCGCTAAGATTTACACCTTTTCACTGGAAAGCAGTTCTCTGTTTTCATATGAATGGGGACTTGTAATTGGTTTTCTAGGAGCTGTTCTGCAGGCTGTTCACTCATTCGATGAACATTTATTGAGCATGAGACACTCTGCCAGACACTGGGGAGCATCACAGTGAATAGAAACTGTGCCTTGCGGTGGGGTGTAGGAGAAAGATTCATAAGCAATCATCATAATCTATAAGGTGACAGTGCTCTGCTGTGAAAAAAGCCAGGTAGGACTAGGTTCAGAACCCAGCCCACAGTTCACCCCTGTGTGACCTTTGATAATCTTGAATAATTGAGTTGCAACTTCCCGTACAAAATAAGGAGAATATCTTCTTTATAGATGCGTCTTCAGAGATCAGTGAAGAAAATGAATGTATGACAGCAAGTACTATGCCTGACATGTAGGAGATAGTCAACAAAAGCTTACTACTTCTGCTGCTTTTGACACAGGACTCTGGAGAAGACTAGGGAAAGGTGAACTCTTCCTCAAACCAGGACATGTACTATCTGGGGGAGATTTTACACAAACTGGCCCTTGAAGACTATCACTTCAGGTATGCATTTCTATGTAGCAAACTTCACTAAGACTCACTGCCTTAAAATATCCATCTAATTTTGTTCCTGACTGTAATGCTCAGGAATTCATGATAGGCTCAGATGTGTGATTCATTTCCGATTCATGTGGTGTCAGCTGAGGCAGCTGCGGTTAAAGGACCTACTTCCGAGAGGACCCCTCACCCGTTCCTCTAGTACCAGTGCTCCTTGGATTCTGCCCCTCACAGCATCTCCTACTCCATGGCTTCTCCGTGTGCCTTGGGTTTCCCACAAGCAAGGCAGTCTTGGGGTAGCCAGAGCTATTGCATGGCAGCTGGCTTCCTGAACTTGCATTCCAAGAGGCAGGAAGTGGAAGTCACAAGTCTGGGGCCTGCCTGAGTAGGGCATATTCTACTGCTTGAGCAGTCACAAAGCCCAGCCTCATTCAAAGTGAAGGGACACAGATGCCCATTTCTCAATAAAAGGAGTAGCAAAGACTTGCAGCTATTTTTAATGTATCACAGATGTGTGGGAAATCACCAGAGAAGGGGGGAAGCATTCACAGACTAAGCGGAGAGATGGTGCAGATAAGGCTGGAGGTGGACTCAACAGTCTTCTTCTCTCTGCTTGGAGTGTGAGGCACATGGGTGCACTCTGGAGGAGGTTGAGCTATTTATTTCCTGTTGTTCAACTTTCTAATATTTTTTTCATGTTGGGCCTGTGTAGATGTCTGAGGCATGATCATCTCCTTGGAGGAAGGAAACTGACCTCTAATTCAGCATTTCTCCTCCTAGTGATGCTGTATCTAGTGGTGATGGGAAGAGTCTGATGTTCCGTGACTATAAGGCAAGCAACTCCTTGACCTTCTCTCTCATTCTTCTTTCCTTACAACCAAATCTCTTTTGACTCCTTATTGTCCCCAAGTCACATCTCAGAGTATGTATTGCAGTCCATTGCATCATATATATTTTTCTCTCCTGAGTTCCTGAAGAATGTTAGGTACCTACGGCTGCCTTGCTAAGTAAAACCATAACTTCCCATCTCCTGTTCCTAGGACCATGCCTTACCCACTCTGAACCAAAAATAGTTTTAGTTCTTGGAAAATATAGTAAATAGGGTATAATTTGTGCCCTCAGGGAACTTCTCTTATTGAGGGGAAATGAAATGAAGACAAACCACTGAAACTTATGGGGGCAAACACAGAGATACAGGAGACATAGGGCCATGGAAAAGATAGATGTGCCTAAGTCAGCAGGTGGACTTATTTGGGACTATCATAGGTTCCCCGGTGATTTATAAGACACACACACACATACATACATACAGAGAGAAAGAGAGAGAGAGAGAGAGAGATTAAGATACAAATTTAGAAGAGATGAAAAAGGCATGTTTTAGGGGTGCAACATATGTTGACCATGTAAAGGATTTAACTAAACATTGTTGTTGTCATTCTTGTGGTAAACTTGCTTCAGATGTCCCTGCAGGGACACTGGATTAGCAGCATTTCTGCCTCTCTTAACTATTGTTTCACTGACCTACTATTCCATCATTTTAACTATCACTTCAAAAGCTAATGAATTTCAAACTAAACTTGGCATTCTCAAGCAGTAAAATTCACCCCTTTCTTTTCAACCCACACCCAGATTTTCCTATTTGTGTGAGATCATTCAGCGTATCATGGAGAAAGTTATCGGAAACAGAGGGAGGGACAAGTCAGGCTGCTAGCCATGATGAGCCACCCTCAGGTCTTCCCACACATTCTCCACATTTCAGTTTCTCTTCCTCCACTATTTTGCTGCTTTTTCCTCTGTCATCTGTTTCAAAGAACCCTCATAAATAACATTAAAAGTCAGCTTAACCAGCTTTTTAGAATTTCTGTATAATTTAAAGGGAACTCAAAGAACATCAACTTTCAACTTTTCACTTGACTAAGAACTGAGGCCCAGATAACATTAAATGTCTTTCCCAGTGTCACAGAGCCAGGGTTTCTGACTCCACAGCATGTCACCTCTCCTAGCCATGTCTAAGAAGAAAAAAGAAGGAAATTTGCAATCACAACTATGAAGCACTGTGAACAAAACTCAAGGAATGCTATTTTTAAATATGACCTGTCCCATTTACTTAATTACAGATGACCCGAGAACATCTTAGATTCAAGGCAATAGACCTACTAAAGCAAACAAAGCCTTCTCAATCAATCCCAGGACTGAAGCTAGAAATGCCTAATCCCTAAAGAAAGAACACATTATACATTCCATTGTCTTTCCTAATTGGAAAGGACAATAATCAATTATTTCAAACATGAAAATAAGGTCTTAATAAAAATTCATTCTAAGAATACAGCATATTTGTGTATTTTTTCCCCTGGAGTCAAACTCTTGTTTTCCATAAAGAAGTAATAATAATATTGATTAAAATCTTAAAAGTATTAGAGGACAAATGCATCTTGAATGATACAAACAGTGCTTAATTAACACACAAGTGACATTGTTGAACTGCTCTAAAATAGACAGTCTCTTCTTTAACTAGCAAAGAGGAAATTGGTTTACATAATAGCAATTATATAATTAGAAGGAACTAAAACAATGTTTGACTATTTTGCCTTAATAACTGTGTTATGATAGAAACAAAATATTATTTATGTTATCCTTTCATTGAAGCCAATACAAATTATAAGGCAGCTGATTTTATTTAAGGATGTCTATTTATTACAGATTTCTTTTAGATTGAGCCACCACAAAAATGAATTTATGGCTATAAATATGGAAGACTGGATAATTTAATACCATACCATCTTAGCCAAATCAAATCAAAACGTACTGAACTTCTATCTTCCACTCAAGTAATTTTTCTTTAACTGTTTTTCTCCAAGCATTCTTGATATGTTCTGACTTGCTGGTTGTCTAACTCTTGGTTAGTAACCACAGTCATCCAGAATGACACTGTGCAGAATGTTTAGGAATTAGTCTTGCAGATAAGTGTAAGACCCACGAGGGAGAAGTAAGACCAGCAGGATAATGAGTCAAATCACAGCTGGGTAGGAGCACCAGATGACAGAGCTCAGGGCTGGAGGGAGAAGGGTGGAGGGTGAAAAAGGATGGGGAGCATAGGAGGATTAGAGGAACACTAGAATGGCCAATGGGGATGGAGGGAAAGGGAGGGGGCAAAAGGGTGAAGATAAAAGAAAAGATGGTAGAATGAGATGGATATCATTACCCTAAGTGCATGTATGAAGTCACTAATGGTGTGAATATACTTTGCATACAACCAGAGATATGTAAAAATGTGTTCTATATGTGTAATATGAAATGTAATGCATTCTGCTGTCATTTATAACAACTTAGAATAAAAAATAAATTAAAAAAACACAGTAAGATTCTGATAAAAAAAGAAAACCATATTCCATGCATGCATAATATATAAAAATGAAACCCACTATTATGTATAGCTATAATGCACTAATAAAACCATAAAAAAGAAAAAAAAAAAAAAAAAAAGAACTTCCTTATCTATCAGGGCCCATTACTGGACTGGGCTGGCTGAAGCCAATCCCCAGCTACTAAGACCACAGGAAAGGTTTGGTTTGAGGAAGGCCCTTTCTGCACCTACACAGCAGACCTGTGTGCTAGGGCAACTCCCAAGTGTAGCATCCCGGTGCTTCAGCTGGACTAGGATTGCCTAAGACTATTGGTGAGACAGTCTCCTGAGTTGTGACAGCAGAATGTTAGCAAAATTCTGGTGTACTCCAGCTAGAAGTCAACTTTTAAGCAGACAAGTCATTAATATAAATAAGTAAAATGTAAAAAACTAAATGAGGGGCTGTGGTTATGGCTCAGTGGTAGAACACTTGTTTCATATGTTTGAGGCCCTGGGTTTGATCCTTAGCACCACATAAATAAAACAAAGGTATTGTGTCCACTTACAACTAAAAAAATATTTTAAAAAATTAAATGAATCATCCTTGGGAAGAGAGTACTAAAACTACTACTAAACACAGGAATAATAAGTTCTTGAGCCATTAGGTGGGATTTTGAAATTTCCTTTTTTAGTCAGCTATTTCTAAAAGACCTGATAAGAACAATTTCAGAGGAAGAAAAGTTTATTTGGGGGCTCACAGTTTCAGAGGTCTTAGTCCAGCCTTAAGGCTGGACATAAGGAAAGCAGCTCAGGACATAGCACCAGGAAGCAAAAAGAAAGCTCTGCTCAACAAGGACAAAATATAAACCCCAAAGACACACTCCCAGAGACCCACCTCCTCCAGCCATACCCTCCCTGCCTACAGTTATCACCCAGTTCACCCTTATCAGAGGAATAAATACACTGATTAGGTTAAGCCTCTCATAACGCAATCATTTGACCTCTAAATTTCTTACATTGTCTCACAGATGAGTTTTGGGGAACACTTCATATCTAAACCATAACATTCCTATCTAGGGTACTTGTTTTCCTTTTATTTTCCTCATCCTTAAGGCTACTAAACACCTAGCTCATAACTAATATATATTTTGGTCATTTTCCCTCTGTTTAAAACAGTTTTTCTAGATTTGACTTTTTTCTTATGTCTCTAATGTTAAAAACAAGCACCTATTTTTCCATTTTGTATATTTATAATAAGAATATAAGTTGCCTGAAGACATGAAACACATATACAGCCTTAGTATCATCCAAGAAGGCTAACGTGGTGTTGAGTGTTTATCTGGCTTTTTCTTGTATCCAAATGCATCCCATGTTCTAATGAAGTACATTAGCTTGAAAAAAAACATTGTATGTTATCACCACAAGATAATATTTGTACATTAGTGCTTTTGTTCACTAGAATGAGTAATGGGAAATGTTTAGCTCAGTGCCTGGCTGGAGGTGAGAGTCAAACATGGGGATATCCTGGTGCAGAGCATTTAGACTGGGCTTCAATTCCAAAAAACAGGATTCTGCCACCTCCATGCTCCTAATGCCAGACCTGACTTTGCTCCTGGCACAGGACAATAAGATGGTGCATTTGATCTAGATCATGTGCTTGCCAGATTTTCTATTGCATAATGTCATTTCATACCAAAAGATACAATAGATAGTGTGAGAGCCATAATTCTAAATAACACTAAGTCAATATTAGTCAGGATGCATTAGAATTATAATTAGTTTCTCAACAACAAAGAACTGCTACAAAATGAATCCTGTGTTCAACTTAATCTCATTTTTTTACCTATCCATCTTAGTGCCATATTGGAATTGTGATACATCAACACTTTTCTCCAGTAACAATCATTTGAGGAGGGAAAATAATTACATTTGTTAATAGAGCACTATTTTATACTATTCCATATTTTACAATGTTACCTTGTAAGTATATAGATGGTTTTGAACAAAATATGTATTGAGATATTAAATATTTGGCAAGTGTATATTGCCTCCTCAATAATATTAGATTCTTTTTCTTTTATTTTTGTAATTTTTAGGTCTTTTTATTTACAACAAGGTGCAGTTTCCTTTTACTAATGCAGTGGTGATATTCTTAATTAGAAAATATGGAGAACTGGGGACCATGAATGAGAATTCAAGCAAAATGAGAGAAAAGATGTTTAACCCATCCAGACCCAGAGCTAATGGCTTACAGAGCAATCTTCACCATACTAAACTTACTTTGGCAAGTTAAACTTAGATCTCAAGTATGTGTAGATCAAGCAATGCATACTTTAGCAGAGAAAATTAATAAATAAATAAGCATAGCTTCTTTTTCTTGATGCGTTATATTTTCTTGTAATATTTTGAAATACTACATGACTGATAAGATAAACGCTGATTCCTCATATTCAATAAGGGAAATAAATGGAGATATTTTTTAAAAGTCACTGAGTTTCCCCAGAATTTTATTCTGATACCATCAAATATTTATCAGCACTGAGAAGAAACCAGAAAAACTAGTACTTTTGTTATAACTTCCTTTCCTTATTCCTGCCTACTCTCTGATGGAAATGTTAGAAAACACAGAAATGACAAAAATAAAACAGTCAAAGAAATCAGGAGGAAAATGGCTTATGTGCATAATCCACAGCTGACCCAACTCAGCAAAGCTGTGTCAAAGAGGCACGCTTTAATTGGAGCATTAATAGACTTTATGGTCTCCATTTCTAAATGTTGTTTGGCACAGAACAACTTTCACTAGTCGTTTGATTCATTAATGAGCCCATGATCTCTTAACCTATGATTTATCTCTATAATTCTTTTTTTATTGAATCAGCCTCTTTCCCAACGCTAGCTTTTTTTTCCTACTTGTCTCCTATTTAGTAGCCTGTTCCTTCCTTTGCTTCTTTGTAAATTCCTCATTATTCACCCATTAGGGCCTCTTGTCTTTCCACTCGATGCTCTCTCTAGGAGCTCTGGACAGCACCCATTATATTATTTACCTGTATAAAGATGACTCACAAAGGCCTGTCCCCAGCCCACACCTCTTTCTGAGTTCTAGCTGTATATCCAATAGCTTACATTTGACATCTCCACTTAAAGGACTAAATAATCCATAATCATGACCTCCCCACCATACTCCTATCAAATGGGGTCTTCTTCCAATGTACCCTTTCTCAAAAAATGGCACTACCATCCACCCATTATCCTCAGCAACTTCTAATGAAGTACCTTATCTTGAAAAAAAATTGCATGTTATCACCACATTTACGTCCATGTGCAGTGTCTTGAAACTATTCATTTTTTTCTCTAGCTCCTCTGGTACCATCTGGTCAAAGATAACTCATCTTTGATTTTTATCATTTACTTTTTTTTTTTTTTTTTTTTTTTTTACTATCTCCATTCCTATACTAAGAACATGCAAGATGAAGTAGGGCTATTTTCTACAAGTTCAAGGCCATTACAATCATTCAATATCCTAAGACATCAGGACCTTAGGAAACACCCTCACCTTGCATGGCTCCCAACCATTTACACTAATACCTTAGACCAACATTCACAAACACATATAAAAACACAGCCACACATTTTTCACCTATGGCAGGTTCAACATTCTCTAGTATTTATTTATCTTCCTGATCTTCTTGTTCATCTATCCTTGCCAACTTCCCAGTACAAATTTTAATCACAAGGCCAAAATCTACAGTACTCTTTTGTGTATGGGATAATATCTATTGAGTGCTTGCTCAAGGTGAATGCTAATGAATGGCAAAGTCAGGATCAGAACAGATTTACTTGGAGATAGGAAGGTATTTATAGAGTTCACATCGTTATCTTCACCTGTTCAGAACCAACCTAAAACAATGACTATTTATAAGGTTAATTTTTATGTGGGAGTATTTTGGAAGGCAAGCTGGTATGGTGGGCTTTGGGCTGTGAAAACCAAGGTCTAAGTCCAGCTCCACCACTTAGCAGCTGAGTAATGCTGGGAAAACTACTTAACATCAGAAGATTGTTGAGAATTTTGAATGAGATAACATAGAATGTCAACAGGATGGTGCTATGACTTTAGACTTTAAAGTCTTGGCTTTGGAATCTGGAAACCCAACTCCAAGGACAGGTCTGTCCCTTATGAAACCTTAAGAAAATTTCATGACTTTCTCTGTATCTCAATTTCATCATCTGTAAAATGAAAATAATTCTGTCAAACTCACAGAGTTGTTTTAAGGATCAAATTAATTCAGGTACAAGCACCATAGTGACTGGCGCTAGCTAGCATGGAGGAAGTGGCACCAGGAATGGGGAAAAGAAACTAGGAGAAAGTGAGGTGTATGCCAAGCAGGTCTTTGACCAGGCAAAGGAGAGAGGGACGTACAGCAGGCTGTTGGCAGACAAACCACAACGCAAAGAGATAGAAATAAGGAAACCAGGAAACATTTACCTAGAGCCAGGAATCTCTCACCAGTTAGTAAAAAATAAGAAGAGATAATGAAGAAAACATCCAAAGTAAAGGAAATGAGAGACCATACAGTCCCAAAGAGAGATTGTTGGAGACAGTTGCTTCCTGATGACTTTCAATTCCTGTGGAACCAGCTATAATTAATTTGTGTGAGGTATCTCTGCAGCATAACAACAAAAAATATTTTGAGTGACTTTATATTGGAGAAATCTGAGAAATGCTACCTCAGACAGGTGATAGGGATGACATCAGCAATGATACTTCATATTAAATGTATGCAACTTTGGTATAATGTGATGACAATAGTACTTTACTTCTATGGTCCTCCTCCTGAAAATGGATTACTCCAGCCTAGTTGTGAGGAAAACATTGGACAAACCTCAATTAAGGGATATAATTCTTGACCAGTACTCCTCTAAACTGTCCAGGTCATCAAAAACAAAGGAAACCTGAGAGACCAATCAAGAGGAGCCCAAAGAGATATGATGACTAAATTTAACATGGTATCTTGGACAGGATCCTGGAACAGAATAAAGAACATAAGGCAAAAACTGAGGAAACCTGAACAAACAATAGACTTCAGTTAATAATGTGTCATTGTTATTTTAATCACTATAACAAATGAGCCTTACTAATTTAATGTTAACAATAGGAAAAAGTAGGTATTGTGTACAGAAGAACTCTTTGTACTACAGTCACAATTGTCCTATAAATCTAAAATTGTTCTACAATAAAATTTTACTTAAAAAAATTTTTTTTTCTTCAAGCTAGACTTAGATGAGGTCTGACCATGCAACCAAATTATTCCTGGCTAGACCATGCTCAGGCATGAACTGGTTGCATGACTGACCACAAGCAAAATGCTTATAATTGCTGAGCTTCTTTACTCATCTATAAAATAGAGAGGATACTTTGTAAGGTTTGCTGAAAGGACCAAATGGTGCAATGTATGAATAGAGTAAGCACTCATTAAAATGATTACTTTTATGCTCATGGTTATTATTAGTTAATAGTTACCTAGTAAATGGCAGGTACTTAACAAATTGTAATCCCTCTATCCATTCCTCCCATGTTGTGGTTCTTTATTTATTTATTTTTGGTGCTGGAGTTTGAACCCAGAGCCTTGTGCATGTGAGGCAAGCACTCTACCAACTGAGCTATATCCCCAGCCCTTGTTTTAGTTCTTTATAACACACATGTATACTACCTAGAATATCACTACATTTCAAATATTTACACAAACTCTTTCAGACAAGCACAGTGTGTACTCAGCAACACAAACTGTCACTCTAGACTAGAGTCATACATCTATCTCCTCTGGGAATCTATCATGGGAGACACTTATGCACTACATTCTGTGTTTACCTAGGGCCCACACATGAGAGTGTGTAATGGGTTGGCCTTTGTCCCTTTCATCTTTTTCTCACCCTAGGATGAACTGGCCTCAGCCTCATCTACTCAAAATTGGCAGTATTTCCATATGCTTGAACCTCTATTCCCCACTGAATAAGGAGGGTAAAAAAAAGAGGGTGGAGATAAATGTGCTATCAAGCCTAGATATGGAATTTAAATGCAAACAAAATGATGTAATGAGGATTTATTTTTAAAGCCAACTTTCTAACACAGGTTATTGATGTGATCTCTGTATAATTCAGGATAGTATTAGCATAGAAAAAGAGGAAAGTAATATTTCATAGTTTTTTACTGTTTTTATAAAGAAATACTTTCTTATAAACACAAAATTTAATATAGTTAACTCATTTTATATAATATATTAATCATATCATAGAAAATACACATGGGGAAAAAGGGAAAAATATTTTCATGTTTGAAACATTTGTGCTTTTTTTCTATACTGGAAATGTTTTCTGTACTCAGGGGTACTTTATCACTGAACTACATCCCCAGTGCTTTTTATTTTTTATTTTGAGATGGCATCTCAATAAGTTGCTGAGGGTCTTGTGAAATGGTTGCATGTTCTCCTATCTTAACTCCAGTGTTTAAAATTCTCAGTATTTCTTTAGTGTATTTTATATCAATGTAATTCCATTCCATTTAATTTTACCGACATTTGGAGACTATAGAATACACACTTGGCATAGCACTAGACTTTCCAGACATAGAAAGGAAGAAATACACAATCCCTGTCTTCAGGAGGTTTATCCTACAGCAGAGAAAATGAAACATGAAGATAATCATTACCTGTGCCTGTCTAGAATATAATGAGGGCTATAAAGAATGTTTAATCAAAGTTCCATGACAGTGTGCCAAGGAAACAGAAATTAATTCCAACCAGAGGGCTTTGGAACTCATGAAAAAGTTGTTTCTGAAAAACTAGTGGTATTTGGACTGTTAGATAAGTTGCAGGAGAGTCCAAGGAGGAACCAAAGAAAGGTGAGGAACTTCGTGAAAGCAGTAAAATGGAGTTCACAATCCAGTTTAGTCTTAACTGTTAAGTAGCCAGATTCCACATCACTACCACTTATTAAAGTTATTAAACTCATTGAAGTTCCTTGTTAAAGGCAATAACTCAATTTTGTCCAGTTGACCAGACATGCTGTCTATCAAGGTAAATATGTGATGCTCAACATTCACCTCTGCCGTGGTTCCTAGAGAGACCCCTTCTGGGCCTCTTGTAGAAGAGATATGTGATGTCACTGTGTTTGTCCCCACTATGCTATTTGCCGGGTTCAGCGTTTGTTTGTATGAATAACTCAACATGACTCAGAAATCTGACTTTTAAAGCACCAGTACTATTGTGAAACAGGCAGAGCATGCCCAGCAGTTACCTCATTTAACATGACACTTATAAACTGGGAGATCTAAAAAGAGATGTCTTCACAAACACGGAACTCAGGGAAATGTGCCCTGTCATTCTTGTCATCAACTGTGCCTGAGGGATTCTAGTTCATATATAGGATCAACCTTTTAGAGTTGTAGGGTGTCTCAATCAACCAAATATGCAAATTGATTAATATCTCTCTGAAGTTCCATTTTTCATGGGTAAAACACAAGTTCTGAGATGTCAACATGGAATCCAAATATTAATGGATTAGAGCTAGAACCTACTGAGGAGCATGTTTGGAAGAATAGTTCAATGTTGATTTTTAGAAAAGTAGCTGAAGACCTTAGGAAAGTTTCAGATTTTCAAAAAAACATAAAGTGATATGTAGGTAGTAGAAATGGCTCACATAGGAGGTAAATGATGTTCTATTTGTGGGGTATCCTGGAATATGGGGCTGTCACTGCTGAGAATACCTGTGGTCTGCCTAAGATGGATCTTAAGGATCCCCTGCTCAAGCCTATCTTATTGCATTTGATTGAATTATCTAATATTTGGTTATCTTTCAGCCCTTGTGATCTAAATCCCTAAAATACAATTCCAATAGGTCTTGTCTACATAGAAATAGTCTTGCCTGAACTGTGACTGGGTTTCCTTCTGTATTCTGATATAGGATCACCAAGTAAAATACAACTGTATTTGTACACAATCATCCCTTAGTACATACAGGGGATTGGTTCTAGAAACCCCCTCAGATTCCAAAATCCACAGATGCTCAAGCCCTTTATATAAAATGGCATCATAGTATTTTCATATAACCTATACATATCTCCCTATATACTTTAAATCATCTCTAGATTTCTTGTAACATCTAACACAATGTAAGTGCTATGTAAGTAGTTGTTATCTGTGTTATTTAAGGAAGGAAAAATGAGAAAAGTCTGTACATGTTCAGTATAGATGCAAATTTTTTCCAATATTTTCCATCCTTGGCTAGTCAAATCCATGGGTGCAAAACTTGTGGAATAAGTATGATTTTATTTCAGGGATTTAGATCACAAAGGCCATGAAATACCTCAATATTAGGTAGAAAGTTCAACCAAGTATCTTCATAATTACATTAAAAGCATACAGCATAGGAAAAGGAATGAGGTGTCAGCCAGGGTCTAATAGGAATTCAGACCTCCTCTGTGTGAGTTGGGAAAGGCTTCCTGGGAAGGGAAGAATCACTTTAGGAAGCACTGGCATTCCACTGCTGCTGCTGTATCTGGGCAGGACATGAAGTCAAGCCCCAGGTCACCTGTACTACAAGAATTCCAATCAACAAGGACTTGACATGTTCCTCTTCATCTAGAATTACATGCTCACACTTTTCTCCTTCACTAAAGTGGAAGCTGGTTAAAGACAAGAAGAAGGGATTAGCCTCCTTTCCCAGTGTCATGACAGAGCAAAGTTTAGTCATCCTAGCAGGGGACAGTGAGCAGTAACTGTGATTCCAAACCATACATAGCTCTGGGACTATTAAGTGGATTCATGCAATTTTTGGACACCTATCGAGTTCCAGGGTACAGGCACATGGTACTGGGGGTGGTCATGAAGGGTTAAAAATAGCAAGATTCTTGTCTTCAACCAGCTTCCACTTTAGTGAAGGGAAAAAGTGTGAGGGAAAAGACCAGCGCTGAGGCTTTTCTCCTCTCCCATGTAAAATGTGTCTAAACAGAAAACGGAAAGGTTAGCATACGTGCCAGTTCTTCAAATGCTGTGCCCAAGAGTGTGCTCTTCCCCTCACCCACACCCATCTCACCTTATCCCACCCCAGCTCCACGGTGGCAAAGCCTGAGGTTCAGAGTAAAATCCTAATGTAAGTTTAATTCCATTCACATTTACTGGACACTGCAGTCAATTTTGTGCTCTGGTTCAATATCATTTTCTCTTCTTCCCTGTAGGAGAATGATATTTCCTTTCCTCACAGGAGGCAGACTTGGCCGTGTGATTTGCTTTGGCAATGAAATGCAAGTGGATGTAACTCTGTCCTCTGAGAGGAGCTTTAAAACCCATCTGTGACTCAGAATTGTCCCTTTTCCCCTCTACCATGAGATATGCAATACTTCAGATAAAAACTACTCTATTCATTTGGGTTCCAGATTAAATAGAATGTGGAGCAGATCCCAAACTGACCA
Source organism: Tamias sibiricus (assembly GCA_025594165.1). Taxonomy (NCBI): domain Eukaryota; kingdom Metazoa; phylum Chordata; class Mammalia; order Rodentia; family Sciuridae; genus Tamias; species Tamias sibiricus. The sequence goes on along the minus strand of CM046661.1, from coordinate 99,737,161 downwards.
ATAGTGGACATATGGTATGAGAAATAAAGTAACTTTTGTTTCACAAACTGCCAAAATTTGAAAGTAGTTTGTTATTGCAGCCATACCACAGCCTATCATGAGTGGTACAAGTATACTTTCTAAGTGTGGGGAATTGTGACAGGTGTTAGGAATACAAAGGTAAATGACTTGGGCCCTTACTTTCTAAGAGATTCCGATTCAGCAAGAAGAATAGTAGTGTAGCAAAACATATGAATCAGATTGGGAAGAAGAGCTCAGAATCTTTCCTGATAAATAATCTTGAGGAAAAGCAGTGTGGTCATATTCTAGTTGATTGGGTAATACTGTCACTGTGTCCAAAAAGTGGCATGGAGTTTATAATATCGTTATTGACAAAATTAAGAGGTCCATAGGTACCAGTTTGCTCAGAACAGTTTGCAGATTTCACTGACCTAGTAGCACTACTAACACAATCTCCTTTTATGCATCAAAGTAGTTTAGATAGTAAATTATATAACCACCCCCAAGAATAATGAATCTAGAGCTTATTAGCTACTAATGTACTAACGGCCTAAGGATGGCAGACTGGAAAGTCCATGTATATTAGAAGAGCCATACAGACAAGTCAGGCTATGTGCCTCAGATAGGCCAAAATGTTCTAGATTAACCGCCACAACCACAACTCCCTGAGAAAGCAGCCCAAAGGGGCTCTTCAGAAAACAAAACAAAAACTGCTATGCTTTTGGATTGTGGCACTAATTAACCCTGAGACTCTAACTGCAACTGATTGGTCCTGAGAATGTATGAAGTTGACCATGGACCGTGTTATGCTTTGGATGTATCCCGCGAAGGCCCATGTGTTGAAGATTTGGTCCCAGCTCATGGCACTCTTAGAGGTGGTGGAAACTTTGAGATGTGGGTCCTCATGGGAGGTATCTAGATCATTAGAGGCACAAACTTGAAGGGAATAGTGGGACACCCACCCCTTTGTCTTCCTCTTTTCCCCAGGCATGAGGCGATGAGCTCTTGTACTCCTGCACATGCTCTCTGTCATTGCCATTTGGCATCCCCACCAGAAGCCTGAAAGCAATCAACCACCTGATCATAGGCTGGAATCTACAAAACTGTGAGCCAAAATAAACTTTTTCTCCTCATACATTAATCATCTTGGGTATTTTGTTTCTTCATTAATTCGAGAAATATTTACCAAGTACCTATCTGTACGAGGTCCTCCATGCTAAATAGTGACAAACTAGATTAACTATATGCTGCCTTTGGAAATGTGACAGTGAGATGCACAGGGAGAAAGAAGCAGCACTGGGTACAATGGACTCCACTTCTGAGAAGGTAACAGAGGGTCACTAAAGTTCCTGTTTTATCTAGAGCCACAGGATTGTCATTCTAGAACCTCTTACTTCCCACCAAACATCTCAGTCATGGAAACACTGGGACCTTCTGTAACTAGCTCTGTGACTGCTAAAATGGTTTATCCTACCTCTTGATTTCCACATGCATCCTTAAACCAACCTCCATCTAAAGTTGTCAAATTTAACAAGTGAAACTACAGGATGCTAGCTATATTTGAATTTCAGATAATGATTAGCTTTTAGTTTAAATACGTCCCAGATATTGCATGGGACAAACTTATACTAAAAGGTTATTCATTGTTTGTCTGAAATTCAAATTTGACTAGGTGTCCTAGATTTTTTCTAGTATCCTTACCACTATTGCATAAGCATGGGTAGGTAGGGCAGGTCGGGTCCAGGGAGTATGGTTAGAGTAATTCCAGTAGCTAAGGAATTTGATAGCGAGTCAGCCCTACTGCTGCTTCCATTTTCACTATGCACCAAACTTCAGTAAGATATTCCTTCATGAGAAATTCTCCACATTGAACTCCATTTCCAGAATTCAGGATGTCTCTTGCCCCATCATTTCTATATCTGATTTCGTCCTCTGAGCAGTGTGGCTTAATGGAAAGAGTGTTCAAAACTTAGCATTGCCATTACTAGCCTGTGTGAGACCTTGGCAAGTCTCTTAGAGACTTGGTCTTGCCAAAGAACGTGGGAATTATAATAATACCTCACAAAGTTGTTGGAAGATGTAAGGTCATTCCCTCCATCAGCATCAGTCTACCAAAAACTTTCTATGTGTAGACTAAGCTCCCTACTGATGGTGATCAAGATTATGCTCCTTCCTTCAAGGATCCCATAGTCTAGTGAGAGAGAGAGTCAGACAGACACAGACGAGAGAAGGAGGAGGAGGAAGAGGAGGAGGAGGAGAGGAAGAGGAGGAAGGGGGAGGAGGAAGAGGAGAAAAAAGAAGCAGAGGGGGAGATATATATATTGGTAAAAGCTGTGATAGATGCAGAGAATGTTGGTAGCCTACTGCCTGGCTTCTAACAATTGTTCAATGGATATCTGGGTCTCTCCTTTCTCCTCCTTCAACCTACTGACTTCCAAGTGCCTAAGGGCCCATCTGGTTTCCAGACCTAGAGTAAGGCCCCTTTGCCTGATCTTCCTGACTGGACTGTCTTTCCAGACCTCCACCTTTGATGCTCCATCCTACTCACCTGCCAGGACTTCCTGGTACCTCCCCAAGGCTCCTCCATGATGGCCTCCCACTCTAATGGCCAGCTCTCTATCAATCACATACAACACAACTGGCTTTGACTTCTAGGGCTCAGGCATCGACAGTAGAGATGGTCCAAGGCAGGCAGTTCCACTGTGCCTTCACTTAGGCAAAAAGAAATATGCCTGTGCCGTAGAACAGTTGCCTTTTTTTAGCAAGACCTTATGCATGAGGGCAATCACTATGTGACAAGCACAGCGGTGATGTTAAAGATTTATAGGAGTGTCAGAGACGGAAATAACAAATGATCCAGGTTTTCCAACCAGGAAGTGGGTTGATTCATGTAGCTACCTCTTTAATTCTGCTTCAACTTTCGAGTTTCTGGGTTAGCTCAAGCAATGTCAAAACCTGCGGCTGCAGCACCAGCAGCTTGAGAGTAGGAGTGTCAGTGCAGATCTATTTCTGTGGCAAGTTCAGTACAGGCTGAATTTAAAATATGAAAAACAAAAGTGAGACTCATGACGGTGCTGTGGAAGGGGTGGAGGGGAGGAACACAGGACTTTTCCAGAGGCACCATCAGCCTCCTCCCAACTGCAATTTATTACAAACGTTTCTCTATTCCAGCTTCTAACATGATGTGCCAAGCTGAGAAAGAGGCAAATCATTGTGGGATTTTACTGTGCCTGCTTTTAGTAGCCAGCTCTGGTTGTGCCAAGCCTCCTATCCTCTCGCCAAATATAGAGTTGCAACACAGAGGAAATTGTCTTTTGCTGAGTGGAGAATGGCAAAGTCCCCACCAACAAACAGTTGAAGAACTAGGTCTTACTGCTCCGTTAGGAGTCCAAAGAGAAAGAGGAAGGATAACTGGGCGTTGTGTTGTAGGATCGCACAGGTCCCTCAAACATACCAGCCTCAGATGGAGGGAGGCTTCTAAGTGGCAGTTGATTTTTAACCTCACTGCCCAAAAGCATCTCTACCAATAGCAGGAGCCTAACAAAGGATAAGATTCAAAGGACCCAATTACAAAATTGCCATTTTTAATGGAAGGCAGACTTGTGGGGTGTGGGTTCATCCCTCCTGGATGGGTGCTAATGCAGCCTTTGCCACACCCTTGCCAGGACAGAGCTGGTGGCAAGGCCCTTCTCTGGAGGTGCTCTTGACTTGTCCTGCTCCTTGCAGATGCCCTCTCCTGCTGATCTGGGCTGGGCCTCCACGGTGGCCTAATGGCATTAAGAACACCTCACTACATCACAACTGGCTTTGAGGCTCAGGAGGAAAACTGAGCTTTCCTGGTTATAGCCAGCGGGGAGCTTCTGATGAAACAGCCCTTACTCAGCGAGAGGCCCTTGAAACTAGCTGCCTTTTATTGCCCTGAGGTGGGCACTGGGTCTGTCATCATCTTTTGTCTGGAACAACCTTCTGATCTCATGAGTTTTCCTTGATCCAGGAGTGGTTTGTGGTACATGGTCACTAATTTTCCTTTCTCTTTAAACTCCTGGGTCTACTCATCTCCTCTCGTGACAGTTATCATGTTCTGACTTCCTTTCCTTATTGATATAGCAGTGTTATGGCATGGATATAAGATATCCTCTAAAAGCCCATGTGGCAATGCAAGAATGTTCAGAGGTGAAATGATTAGATCACAGGTTGCTTCACTTCAGACTCAGAGCAATGGAATTGGCCATCCATGGACAGAAAATCTGAAGCTGTGAGATGGCTGCTAAAATAAACTATTCCCCCTCTAAGTTGTTCTTGTCAGGTCTTTTGGTCACAGTGGTGAAAAGCTGACTAACACAATCAGCAGTACTGATCATCCCCCATTTAAAAATCTTAACTTACTTGGCCCTTATTGTCCATCATTATGTCTTGGTATGTGAGGTGAGAAACATCAGTGATGAACTCAGCATTTCTGTGACATCCTTAAAAATAAATACTATCTGATGAAGGAAAGCTCACGGAGGAGGTGGTGTACTGAGAGATTAGCTCTACCAAAATATGGCATAAAACAATCTGGGAGTGAGCATAAAATTAAACTCTCTTTAAAACTGCTAAAGAGGTAAAGGAAAGAAAAAATGTATGCAAATAACAGGCTACTTGAAAAGCAACTAAAACATCAAGACAAAAGATTTGGTCATTACAATTAAAAACTCAGTGAACTAGAGAAACAGCATGTTAAATATGGCTGAATAAATATTTAGTGAATTGAAATATAGCTCTGAGAAAATTATGAAAAGAAGCACAGAAAAATGGAGAGACAGAAAATAGAAAGTTTAAAGTAAGACATATCTGGATGAATGGATAAAGAAAATGTGGTATATATACAATGAAATATTTCTCAGCCATAAAGAAGAATGACTTTAAAATATTTGCAGATAAATGGATGGATCTGGAAACTATCATGGTAAGTGAAATAAGCCAATCCCAAAAAACCAAAGGTCAAATACTTTCTCTGGTATGTGGACATTAACCCACAATAAGGAGGTGGGGGATAAAAAATTAAAAATGAATTTAAAAACGGATATAAATTGCCGGGCACAGTGGCACATATCTGTAATCCCAGCACTTTGGGAGGCTGAGGCAGGAGGATCGTGAGTTCAAAGCCAGCCTCAGCAATGGCGAAACACTTAGCAACTCAGTGAGACAGTGTCTCTAAATAAAATACAAAAAAGGGCTGGGGATGTGACCCAGTGGTCGAGTGCCCCTGAGTTTAATCCCCAGTACCACAAAAAAAAAAAAAAGAAAAAAAGGATATAAATTCAGTGGAGTAGACAAAGGGAGATTAAGGGAAGGGGAATGGGGAAAAGAAAGACAATGGAATGAATATGACATAACTTTCCTATGTTCATATGTGAATATACCACAGTGAATCTCACCATCATGGCCATCCATAAGAAATTAATTTTTAAAAATAACTATGGGTAAATGGCATAAAGATGAGCAGAAGAAAGGGTGTAGAGGTATGGAAAGGGAAGAGAAATGAGAGGTACTAGGGATTGAATTATAACAAGATATATTCCATGCTTTTATAATAATCTCAAAATGGATAACCATAAAGAACCAAGAAAAAGAGATGTAAAAAATAAATAAATGAACAAAATGAAAACCAAAAGTGTTTAGAGTATATGAGAATGGATAGGTATTGCAATCATTTTTGTAGTAATAAAAAATTGAAAGTTAAAAAAAATATACACATATAAAATTTATATAAATGAATAAAATGAAAAAGTCCTACATGATAGAAATTACAAGAGTAAAGAATAAAAGAGAGGTAATCTTTGAAGGAATAATAAATAAGAAACTTTTAGAGTTGACTAAAAATATAAATTCTGCAATTTAAGATTTAAAAGCAAAAGAAAGTGTCATGAAACAAAAAATACGAATTTTCATAGTTAAGAACCATATCAAGTGGCATATACAAAAAACCTAAAGACATTATGGTGAGTCTACAATAATCAATGACACATGTAAAAAATCTTAATAAGAACCACAAAGGAAAAACAGATAACTTAAAAAGAAACAATAGTTGTATTGCTAGCCTGCTTCTTACCCATAATAAAAGAAGCCAAAAGATAATGGACCAAGGTTTTTAAAATGCTAAGGGAAAAACTATTATTATAACCAGCAGGGAAAAGTTGGCACAATCAAGCTTGAAAATTGAGGTGAGCTCAGTAAAGAGGCTGTGCCTACCAAAGTGGGGGAAGGATATAGGGAGAGCAGTAGGGAATGGTGTGGAACCTCAAGGTGAAGAACAGCTGGAGACAGTACAACTCCTGAGCCTAAAGAAATAAGAGGAAGGAGCAATATTGGAGTCTGTAGAAAGCTGATGAGAAAGTCCACCTAAGGGCAGTGTTGACCTTTGGTCAAGGGAAGCAGCCAACCTGAAGCCATCCATCAGAGAGCAGTAGAATAAATAAATATGTGGTGCCCATTCTCCTCCCTCCAACCTATTCCTCTCAGAGTCTTCCCTTGCTTTACCGAAACAGAAGCCAAAGAGATTGTTGATTCTGCCTACAAAGATCAGCTTTGTGGGTGGTGAATTGGATATAGAAAGTGGAGAATGAAGCCAGATGGGGCACGAAGGTAAAATCCAATACACTTGTCCTTGCAGAATCTTGCACAAAATGAATTATCCTTTTAATCTGAGATCAAAATAATCTGAAGTCAAAGTAGAAATTCTCTCTCTCTCTCTCTCTCTCTCTCTCTCTCTCTTTCTCTCTTTTTAACTCTATATAGAACTTTATTTATTTATTTATTTATTTAAGAAAAAATGGGCCAACCTCTGTGGCACACACCTATAATCCCGGCAGCTCAGGAGGCTGAGACAGGAGGATCACTAGTTCAAAGCCAGCCTCAGCAACTTAACAAGGCGCTAAGCAACTCAATAACACCCTGTCTCTAAATAAAATACAAAATAGGCTAGGGATGTGTCTCAGGTGGATTGCCCCTGAGTTCAATTCCCAGTACCACCCCCCCCCAAAAAAAAAACCACTTTATATGAAAAAAATGTTCATCATTTCTAGCAATCAGAGAAGTGCAAATCAGAACTACACTAAAATTTCATTTCACCCCAATCAGAAGGGGAATTATCAAGAACAAAAACAACAATAAATGCTGGAGAGAATGTAAGGGAAAAGATATGCTTCTATACTGCTGGTGGGACTAAATTACTACAACCATATGGAAAGCAGTGTGAGATTTCTCAAAAAACTAGGAATGGAACCACCATGTGACCCAGCTATCCCACTCCTCAATATTTGTGTAAAAGAACTAAAATCAGCATACATCCACTTCAATGTTTATAGCACCACTATTCACAATAGCCAAATTATGGAATCAACCCAGATATCCACCAACCAAGGAGTGAATCAAGAGATTGTGTTAACACACACACACACACACACACACACACACACACAAAAATAGAGTTTTACTCAGCTTTAAAGAAAAATAAAATAATGACATTTGCTGGTAAATGGATGGAAATGCAGAAAGAAAACCATGCTACGTGAAATAACTCAGACTCTTAAAATCAAGAGCCAAATGTTTTTTCTCATATGTGAGGCTAGAGCAAAATAAGGGAAAGAAGTTGGCAGCAAAGGAGACTGGATATCATAAAGATATGATAGGTCAATGGAATAAAGGAAGGAGAACAAGAAGGAGAGAGGAAGGAAAGGGGTAGAAATATGGAATGAAATAAATAATAGCTTGTTACATATATGTGTTAATATACCCAAAATAATCTTACCTGTGTGTATATATATATTTATACATATAATGTATATGTTTAACATATGTATATAAAATACTAATAAATCTTAAATAGATAAAGGAGTAGAAGAAGATCAATAGAAAACAGGAGAGGGAATGGGGAGAGGGAGGGGAAAGAAATGGAGATTGAAATCAAATTCTTTGCACATATTGTTTTGATGAACCCAAATTCTATGTATAATTATAATGCTTTAAAAAATAAAGTATTTAAAAAAAGGTTTTCCCAAAGACTGAGAATTTACCACACCAGAAAGCTGAAATAACTGCTAAAGGTCACACATACTTCAAAATGAAAAAAAAAGCAAAATAAAATAACAGATTAAAGAAAAATTGTTAAGCAATAAAATTTATGAACATGTAGTAAATATATGCAAGTATAGACTGCAAATAAAATAACAGTAATAATGACTAATGAGAGGGGAAATAAAAGCGAGGCTGAACAATGATTTTGCACATGAAAAAAAGTAGTGAATGAAATTATAGTATTATGTTTTAATCAGCTTCTTCACCACTATGATTAAACGATCTGACCAGAACAATCATAAAGGAGGAAAAGTTTATTTAAGGGCTCACAGTTTCAGAGGTCTCAGTACATATACAGCCAGCTCCATTCCCCAGAGGCTCCAGGTGAGGCTGAACATTATGGTGGAAGAGTATGGCAGAGGGAAGCAGCTCACATGATGATCAGAAAGCAGACATACAGAGAGAGAGAGAGAGAGAGAGAAAGAGAGACTCCACTCTCTAGATATAAAATATATACAAACAGTTGTATGTAAAAAGATGCTAAATACATGCACTATGAGTTGAACATATTAAAAATTATAAAAATAAAATTTAAAAAAAAAATATATATATATACCCCAAAGCCACACCCCCAATGAACCACTTCCTCCAGCCATACCCCACCTGCCTCCAGTATCACTCAGTTAATCCCATCAGGGATAAATACACTGATAAGGTTAAGGCTATGACCCAATCATTTCTCCTCAAAACCTTCTTACATTGTCTCACATGTGGGCTTTTGATGACACCTCATATCTAAACCATAACACATTATAATATTAGTGTTGATCAAAGGTAGGATAGAGATATTGATTACTTGTTTTGCTTAACCCATAGTGTTAAAAATGTAATGATAAGCACAAAATGAATGCTAAGTTAAAAACTAAGATGTTTAACTTCTAAATAAGTAAAGGGGAAATAGAAAATGGCCAAAAATGTAATTAATTCAATAAAAATCAGAAAAATTGGAAAAAGAATGTGGTGAATAGAAGATAGAAAATAAGATGGTAGAAATAAATTCACAGCCATAAATAAAGGAACTGTGGCCAGGCCGGGTGGCACATGCTTGTAATCCCAGTAACCTGAGAGGCTGAGACAGGAGGATTGCAAGTTTGAGGACTCCCTTGGCAATTTAGTGAGACCTTTTCTCAAAAGTAAAATAAAAAGGACCAGGGATGTAGGTCACGGGCGGATCATCTCTGGATTCAATTCCTAGCATCACAAAAAGGAGAGGGGGCAACAGTGAATATATTAGAAGATAATTTAAATGTGTTTCTGATTAAAAGACACAAGGAATAACCTACTATGGCTCTTTAATATCTCTTCATATAATTTTGCTATGATGTACACAAGGCTCTGCTGGCTCTGACTTCTATGGGGGTCCTTTTGACTGTTAGAGAAATCCAATTCAAACTTGCTTAGGCAAAAAAGGAAGGGAATTATTTGTTTACTCACATAGCCTAGGCCAAGAGACATAAAAAGTAACTGGCACTAGAATCTCAGACAGCACAAAGCCTGTCCTCCCAGGAAGCCAGGCCTGACTGCTCCATGTAAAACTCCATTCTTCTTTCATAGGTTTCTGTGAACTTCTTAAATACAATATATGATAGAAGTTCCCCTGTTGCTACCACTGCTCATTTACATGTCTGTGTCTCAGTCCTAGATACCAAATCCTTTCAGAACAAATACTGTGTACTCTTCATCTTTATAGCCTCATTCCCTAACATAGTTCCTGATACACAGTAGTCAGTTAATATTTAATTCAAGAAAGAAGAAGGATGGCTGCCTTGGATGGTTTCATTTCTAAACATATTTTCTTTACCCCATTAGAATGTCATCTTCTTGGGGAAGGAACATCTTGTTCATTTCTACATTCAGTAATTATGCTTGACATACAAAAGGCACCCTATAAAGATTGAATGATATATATTAAGTAAAATATAGCTAATGAGTGGAAAAAAAGATTGCATTAGGCAGCTATCCATTATTGTCGCAAAATACTCAAGATAACCAACTTATAAGAAAGAAGATTTCTTTTGGATCAGGGTTTCAGATTTCAGTGCGTTGTTGGTTGCCAGACTTCTGTGGGATCTCTGGAAGGGAGTACATGATAAAACAAAGCCATTTAGCTCCTGATTGAAAAATAAATAAAAAGAGAGAGGAAGAGAAGGAGGTCCCACAATCTCTTTCAAGGGCAAGCCCTCAATGACCAAAGACTTCTCATTATGCCACCTCTTAAAGGTTCTGCCACTTCCCGGGGGGGGCATCAAGCTAGGGACTAAGCCTTTAAAAGCCATTTAGATCCTGACTGAAAAGTAAAAAGAGAAAGAGGAAGAAACCAAGGTCCCACAATCTCTTCAATAGTGGGCATTGGAGGAGTATTCCAGATTTAAACTAGAGCAGGGATTTTCTTCCTTCTTTTTAAATAGAACTGAATTGTACAGATTAAATGCTGTTGGTATGTGCTGCTTTAAATTTTCAAGGTATCCTGAAGTTGCTACAAATATGGTTTGTACCAACCACTGTGGTCAGCAAGTGCTGACTCAGCTTGTTCAGAAGTGAATAGAGCAGTGTGCTCCTTCTACATTCATGAAGACACAGTCTGTCCACACAAATATGAGCTCACTGTCCACTGGAGGTTTCCTCACCACACAGTGCAGTACTTCCTCAGTATTCTCTACAAGAATGCTTTCAAGCTGCATCTGTAATTTTTAATGCTACCACATGTCAATCAACAAAGACTATTATCCATTTATCCTAATACTATTCGAAAGACGATATTGATTGAACTTGACAACATTTAAGTAGAACATTAATTTGTAGAATTAGCAAGAGTAGAGAATTAAAAGGCATCAATTAGTAGGAATGTAGGCAATAATATAAAATATTAGCAAAGCCTCTGGTTGAGTGGGGCATAAGATTAGCAGGGGCAAGGCAAAACTTGTCTGGTAAGCAAATTCTCACTCTCCTTGTACCTCCACCTTCCTATTAGACATTAAAGGCACTTAATTAAAACGAGTAAAGAAATTATTGCAAGGAAAAAACGAAGTGCACCAGATATAATTAGAATTGTAAGTGCCTTATAAAGCCTGCCTAGAATAGTTTTTTCCAAGCTTGTCAAGTTTCAGAGCTCACAAATCTCCTCACATAGCTCAGCTCCGTTTTTGGTTTCCCATCCCCCTGCCCCCGACTGCTCCTCCCAGCCTCCTGAGAATGCATGTATTTCCATATGCTTATTGTGTGTCTCATAAAATATATTTCCTCTATATGAAAAATGTATGAGACACATCATACTGTGCAAAACAATGTCTCCAAATTGGCCAATTATATTTTGTGCAAGTTCAGAATTGTTCATGATGTTTCTAATACACTGCTTCTGGCTGTGGGGACTGTGTTCTGCATAGTTAAAACAGAGGACTTGATAGCTTAATTGTGCTTAATGAATGAAAAAGTGTTTAAAAATAACATGGAGAGTGATGCCAGTGTTTTTTAAAGGTCTACTTTAGCATTTTCAAATTACATAACCCTTTTGAAAAAGAGGGGAAGCATGTAATTTTTAAACTGTTTATAAAGGCTAGTTGTTTTTTTCCCCCAATCTTTCCAAGATAGGAAATAAACCCCCCATCTGATATTTCCATTCCTTCTTATCTGCTGCTATATTTATCCTCATATGGCTCTTTCTCTCTTCTGATCCACCCTTGATGTCTGGATTCCATATGTTACTTGCAACTATCCAGTTATCCTATAGACCTGCTTCCTGTTTGTGTCTTTTTTTTTTCCTGTTTTCTTGTGTATTACTCAAATATACATTCTCCAGGAAAAGCGTTCTTTTCCTTCTGATGTTTGCATTAAGTTGGCTTTGTTAGATTGTATCTCACCTCTTATTTATTTCTTATCATAACATTCTAGTTCTCCCAACTGCCTCCTGAAGTCATCTCATCTTTCAAATGCTGTCACTGAATTGCAGACCTATATGTTACTTACCTGCTATATAAAATCTTCTGCTGCCAGAGACTCAGAATGGTGTCTTTGTGAAGATTTCTCCTAGCAGCAATGTTGTCTATATATTGGGAGATGTTCATTCCCATTCAAAACCTGCCAGGAGAAATTCTTATGAACTCCTGCAATCAATAAATTTGTTAAACGTAAAGGACTCTTGTAACAGTGGTTACAAAGATAAATTCAAACACTTATTCTATAGAAGTGCTTCAAAATAGGAAACCCTCTCCTGCTCCATTCAGAGACAACTTCCTTCTCCCCAGAGTATTTATATCCCAAGCCACTCAATGACTAATTACATCCTGTCTTAGATTATTATCTGATTATTTTGTGGCTATATAGCTTGTTTCTGTGGTTAAATTATAAACTCTTACACCACTATCTTCTCTCCATTTATATCATCTTCTAGTTAGTCATTTGTAAATATTATAACTTAATCAGAATATACTCATGATGGATGATTAATAAATACTATCCTTATCTTAAAAAAGAAGGCATAGAGACAAAAAATTCTTAAAGATTTCTTCCAGTTTTATGATAGTCTTATCTTCTAGCTCCTTTGTGGTTTTTCCTCAGAACCCCTGCCACTGTACTTTGTTGGTTTCCTGCCTTCCTAGGCCTTTCTCTGCTCCCCTTACTGGAGTTTTGTGACAGATCTTCAGTAAACACGTAAACTCTGCGGGCAAGTTCTGACGCCAGTCAGTCTTCCTTCATGAGAACCATTCTTCATGAAAATGGTTCTACTGACATGGAAGTGTGTGGAATTAAAAGTCCAGCCACATCAATGTTCATAGCAGCACAATTCACAATAGCTAGATTGTGGAAACAAACCCCGATGCCCATCAATAGATGAATGGATAGGGAAACTTTGGTATATATACACAATGGAACATTACTCTGCACTAAAAGAGAATAAAATCATGGCATTTGCAGGTAAATAGATGGAGCTGGAGAAAATAATGCTAAGTGAAGTTAGCCAATCCCAGAAAACCAAAGGTTGATTGATTCCTTTGCTATGATGATACTGAATTATAGTGGCAAGGAAGGGGGGATGAGAAGAATGAAGGAATGTTAAATAGAAAAAAGGGGGAGGGGAGGAAAGGGGCAAGGGGATAAAAACAATGGCAGAAGGAATTGGACATTAATATACTAAGTGCATGTATAAAAATTCAAATGGTATGAAAATACTTTGTGTAAAACCAATGACTTGGAAAACTGTGCTCTTTATATGTAATATTAAAAGAATTGCACTCTAAAAGCATGTATAAGAAATTAAATTTAAAAATAAAAATATAAATAAAAGTCCAGACAGTTCTGAAGATCAGTGTTTTAAGACTGTTTTCCAAACCATGTTCCGTAAGAAGTTCATGAACATACACAAAAATTCTCAGCAAAGAAAAACAAAGCTTGGAAAAGTTGATTCTCACAATGTTCAAGGAGTTCATTACAGGATTGATCAGAATGCTTTATGTTATCCAAGGGGCAACACAGTGTGCTGCATTTACTTAACCACAGAAAACTTTTTCAGTAGGGTGATCCCCAATACATATTTTGGGAAATGCTATCAGAGTAGATGGGTGGGTAGAATGGTTGGTGAATGAATGAACTGGCATCAGCCTTCTTCTGGAGGGATGTGTGTGTCTGAACAACATGTGCTGCAAACCAGATTTTTTTACTGCCACTCACCAAGCCACTTACATTGATCGTACCTGTTAAAATTCCTCTTTCACAGCTGTTAACCTGTCATATCTGTTAGGTATAAAGATACATGACAGGCACTGAAAAAAAATCAATATTTCATAAGTGCTTTAATGATAGAAAGTACATTTTATATTTCTTTTTTATCTCTATTCTCAAGATAGACCTTGGCAATCAGTTCTGTATCTAGAGAGATAATCAAGATAGTGAAAGGAAAGGGCCATGTCATATTATGAACACTCAAATGAGACCAGGGATTATGCCACTATCTTCAAGTACTTAAAGTGAATAAGGCTTATTCTGTTTCATTCCAAAGAATTGGACAATGGATCCATGTCATAGAGAGATAATTAGTTCAGCATAAAAAAGAATTTATAGCCTTGCTATGAATGTTTTGAGGTTCTCCATGATTATATTTTGATAAGGTAATTGAGTAGATTACTATTTTTGGCATCATGCTAATATTCTGCATCTAGACAAAAATAATAGTCAACTCAGTCATGACTGTTACTGATCATATGTTATCTGTTTGAGCAATAACAGATAAGTAAAGATTGGCTGAAAGAAATACTTCATTTTAGTTATAATTTTTAAATATACCAGAATGACTTGTACAGTAGAGGCTTCACAAACGAGCTTGTTATTGAATTACTAGCTTTGAGGTACTAATTTTCTCACTCCTTAGCAAACTACTCTCACTTGTTTAAATTACTTTCACCCAGCAGAGTCAAGATTTCTTCCAGATTCAAGATTCCATTGGTTCTCCCTCTCTCTTAAATATATTTCTAGGAAAGGGATTTCCCTTAAGAAGTCTCTGGCAGAATTAATATGCAATAGATGTGTTCCATTCCTGCATGCTCCCTTGCCACCTAAGTAACAAAAACTCTCCTGCCTTCATGCCTGACCCCAGTCCTGTCCCCTACCCAGGCCAATCCACATCCTCCTCTTTGCACTCACTGCCCTGTCTTTTCACTCTTTCCCACCCAGAGTCTGTTTTGAATGACAGCTCCACCACAGAATCAGGAATTAAAATGAAAACTACCAACAAAATGAGAGATTAAAAAGCCTCCAAAATGCCATATGTCTCACTGTTCTCTCATAGGAAGTCAAACATGGATGATAATAAATAAATCCTGCGTCATCACTGCAAGGACGCAGTTACTTACACAATCAGCATCATTATCCCAGTTACCCCTCAATCAAACACATCTTGACAAACAATTCAAACAGGAAGAAATTACTTAATTTTTTTAACATTTATTGACTCATTACATACTAGACCCTGTTATAAGCACTGTACATATATTAACACAAAAGTAGTTAACACCAAGGCAATTTTAAACTAAAATTTCTTTACAATTACAAGTGCATAACTTATTGCCCTAATTGATATCTTTTTTCTCATAAGCTTATCCATATATTTTACACAGGTCATAAGAGAAAATGTGTAAATTTTTCAACTAAATTAAAACAATTCATTATTAACAATCAAAACTGGGTTCACTGTACATAAAACACAATTGGATATGCTTAGATTATCCTTTTCTATCTCATATTTTTTTAATCTACTGAAATATACTAAACCAATGTCAAATTAATAAATATATTGGATATCTAGTGTCATGGCCAATATCACAGACCAAAAGCAACATGCTAAAAGGAATTATAAAGGAGATATTTCTAAAAGAGCATGAGGTGCTAAAATGAGATGCCTGAGGCAACCAGGATTCTTTTTTCAATCTTTATATTTTGACTCTTGAGTTGAGATAAGAAGAAGAACATAAATCATGATGAGTTCATATATTGCTTATACTTCTACTGCTGGTACTATAATAATCACAGATATTTTTCACAAAAGCTTAAAAATTGTATGAAGCCTATGTATGTTAATCAGCTTTGCATTGCTGTGACCAAAATGACAAGAACAACTTAGATGAGGAAAAGTTTATTTTGGCTCCAATTTCAGAGGTCTCAAAGGTCTCAGTCCATGGTTGGACGCCAGTGGTCTCACTCCAACGCTCAGGGCCTGAGGAGAAGTGGAACATCATGGTGGAGGAGTGAGGCCAAGGAAAGTTCTCAGCTCCTTGCAGCCTGGAAGCAGGGAGAGAGAGAGAGAGCTACCAGGGAAGAAACATAAACCTCAACGGCAGGCCCCCGGTGACCTGCTTCCAGTTACACCCTCCTTGTCTACAGTTACCACTAACTACAATGGTCCTTTCAAATTATTAATCCACCAGATGGATTAATTCACCGATTAGGTTACAGTTCTTGTAATCTAATTATTTCACCCCTAAACATTCTTGCTTTGTCTCATGAGTGAACTTTCAGAGGACACCTCATATCCAAACCAAAACACTGTGTCTTCACAGAAGTAAATGTCTAGCAGCAAACCCACTTCACAATGATTTAGTATCCAGTTGCAAGCCTGCATACCTCTTTTACTATTTCATTATTTAAAGAAACCCTTCATAACATACTTCCTAACATTAGTGCTTCAAAATAAATTTATTATTTCTCATCTGATCAAGATAGTGCAAAAGGGACTGGAATTTACCCTTCCTAAAAAACAATAAAAAAATGGATGAAATTATATGAAACAGTGGTTGTCAAGAGAGGGAAAACAAATGAGGTAATCACTGTGATAGCCTCAACTTATTGCCCCAACTTCCAGGGAGTGGCAGAGAAAGTGTTGAAGCCTAGGTGGACCCTGGTCAACTTGAGGATGCAGAGTTGACAGTCCATGGAGAGACCAAAGTGGGTAGATCTGGAGAGGAGAGTTGCACATGAGGGAACTCCAAAGAGCTCCAGAGGTCACCTTTGAGTCAGAAGCTTACTAATCAAGGCATATGTGTGGGGGAGCAAAAACTACTTAGATCCAGGGAAAGAACTACCCTAAGGACTAGAGGGAACACATACAGGCACATACAGGCAAGAGAACAAGATTCCAAGGGACAAACTTACTCCAAGTAACTTATTTGGCCACTAGAAAAAAAAAAAAAGCCCAACAATATTTATTAGAATACATAATATCTAGAACCAAAAAGGTAAAGTTGACAATGCTTAGCATTCAAACAAATATGACAGTGCATGCAGAGAAGGAAAATATGATCATAATAATGCAGGGATATCAATCAAAAAACTGAAAACTGATGTTACCATTCACACACAAGGTCATTGAAACAGTCATGTTCAAAGTATTAAATAGAAACATAGAAGAGATATTTTTAAAGTCCAAGAACACAGAAGTATCCAGCATCCAAGAATGTAAAATTAAGAATGTTTGGCATCCAATAAAAAAGCATACGACGTGGTAAAAAGCAGAAAAACATGACTCAAAATAAAAGACTAATAATAATTAACCAATATCAACCAATAGCGGACAGATGTAGAGTTAGCACATAAGAACAATACCGTCTACTAAAACTCTCCATATGTTCTATCTGAACAACATAAAGCTATATATGCTAAACCCAAGGCCAATACCATTGTAAATGGAGAAAAGTTGAAAGCATTCCCTCTAAAACCTGGAACAAGACAGGGATACCCTCTTTCACAATTCTGTTCAACATAGTCCTGGAAACTCTAGCCAGAGCAATTAGAAGAAAGAAATTAAAGGAATACAAATAGGAAAAGAAGAACTTAAACTATCACTATTTGCTGACAACATGCATCTATTTTAGAAGACCCAAAAAATCTCACCAGAAAACTTCTAGAACTCATAAGTGAATTCAGGAAAGTACTAGAATACAAAATGAACACCCATACATCAATTGTGTTCCTACGCATCAGTGATGAATCAACTGAAAGAGAAATTAGGAGAACTATCCCATTTACAACAGCCTCAAAAAAATATTTGGGAAATGATCTAACAAAATAGGTGAAAGAGCTCTACAATGAAAACTACAGAACTCTAAAGAAAGAAATTGAAGAAGACCTTAGAAAATGGAAAGATCTCCCATGCTCTTGGATGGACAGAATCAATATTGTCAAAACGGCTACACTACCAAAAGTATTATACAGATTTAATGCAATTCCTATTAAGGTTCCCATAGAAAAAGCAGTCATGAAATTCAAAAGTGAAGCAGGAGGCATACAGTGCCAGACTTAAAGTCCAACTTGATCCAACTCAAAGTGGATCAAGGACCTAGGCATTAGAGCAGAGATCCTGTACCTACTAGAAAAAAAAAAAAAAATTAGACCCAAATCTCCATGTGTCAGCTTAGAAACCAAATTCCTCAAGAAGACTCCTAAAGCACAAGAAGTAAAATCAATAATCAATAAATCAGATGTTATTTTTAAAAAAAAAAAAAAAAGCTTCTTCACAGCAAAGGAAACAATCAAGAACATGAAGAGAGAGCCTACAGAGTGGGAGAAAATCTTTGCCACCTACACATCAAATACAGCATTAGTCTCCAGAATATTAAAAAAAAAAAAAAAAAAAAAAAAAAACCTCAAAAACTTAACACCAAAATTAAAAAAAAAAAAAAAAGCTCCATCAATATATGGGGAGAGGAACTGAACAGAACTGAACACACACTTCAAGGAAGAAGAAATACAATCAGTAAACAAATATATGAAAAAATGTTCAACATCACTAGCAATTAGAGAAATGCAAATCTAAACTACACTGAGATTTTATATCATGCTAGTCAGAATGGCAATAATCAAGAACACAAGTAACAATAAATGTTGGTGAAGATGTGGGGGAAAGGGTACACTCATACATTCCTGGTGGTAACTGCAAATTGGTGCAATCACTCTGGAAAGCAGTATGGAGATTCCTCGGAAAATTTGGAATGGAACCACCATTTGACCCAGTTATTCCACTCCTCAGCATATATCGAGAGAACTTAAAATCAGCATACTACAGTGATACAGACGCATCAATGTTTATAGCAGTTCAATCCATAGAAGCTAAGCTATGAAATCAGCTGAAGTGCCCTTCAATAGATGAATGGATAAAGAAAATGTGATATATATATATATATATATATATATATATATATATAAACAATGGAATATTATGTGGCCATAAAGAAGAATGAAATTATGGCATTTGGCAGTAAATGGATGGAATATCATGCTAAGTGAAATAAGCCAATCCCCAAAAAACAAAGGCTGAATGTTCTCTCTGATATAAGGATGCTGGCTCACAATAGGTAGGATGGCAGGGTGAGGGGAGTGAGGGGGGATGGGAATGGGAAAGACAGTAAAATAAATCAGACATAACTTTCATGTGTTCATATATATCAATACACAACTGGTGTAATTCCACAACATGTACAACTACATAAATGGGAAGTTATACTCCATGTATATATGATATGTCAAAATACATTCTACTGTCATATGTAACTAAAAAGAATTTTTAAAAAGAAAGTTAAAATTAAATAAAAATATTAAGCTCTCTATATGTTCAAAAGTTAGTTTGAAAGTCACAAACCAAACTTTTAAACATGAAAACTGTTATGTCTGAAATGAATAATACATGGAGTAGAAGGACTGAGAGTCTAGACAGTGCAGAAGAAGAGTTAGTGTATACTACTATAGTAACAGAAACTGTCCAAAATGAAACAAAGGGAAAATATAATTTGTTTGAAAATGAGGAGAGTATCAAGTTTCCTGGGAAATTTTAAAGCAGCCAAGTAAAAATGAAAGTACATTTTCAGGAATAGGAAAGTAGATTTTCAAATTTATTTGAAAAAGTAATTGCAAAGTATTTTCCAAATTTGACGGTAACTGTAACCCTACAAATCCAAGAAACTCAATGAATCAAAAAATAAAAAAGATTTCTTGAGCAAAGTTTAAGAATATTTATAGGAATGTGAAAGTATACATAAAGAAAACTACACTAGAGTACATTTGAATCAAATTGCTCAAAACCAGGGATAAAGAAAACATCTTGGAAGTGGTCAAAGGAATAAAAGACACAAGGATAGAGAAACCCAGGTAAGGAATCCAGAAGATTCCCTGGAAACAATGCAAGAACAAAGAAACATCCTTACAATAATGAATGCAAATAGCTATCAATGTAGCATCATATGCTTTATGAAAATAACTTTCAAAAGCAACCTTTAATAAGGTGTTTTGCACATACACAAAAGTGGGAAGAAAGGAGGTGCTGACTAGCAGACCCTTGACAAAAATGTTAAAAGACATCATCGAAGCAGAATAGAAACCATACCAGCCAGACATACTCATCTATAAAAAGGAAGGATGATAGATATAAATAATATCCACGTGGATCAATAGATATTTCTAATACAGTAAATAAATATTTATAATAGAGTAATATTTATGATAGAAAAAACTGAAAAAAATCCAAATGCCCACGGATGGGTGAATAGATTGTCACCCTACAGTATAACCAATGACTTCAAAACTCAGCTGTCCTATGCAATGACGTAGTTGTTATTTCTCCTACTCTCTTTTTTTCTCATAAAATAAGACTTAAATAACATGGTTATTCAGTAATTAAATAAATTTTAACATTATATCAAAAAAAGAGTAAATTTGGTGTTGATTATCCTCTTAAACCAAGAAATTATGAATGTATTCATTTTCAAGTCTTTTAATATTTGAGATTTTTTTAAAATTTGTGTTGTTAATATTTCCTACCTTGTCTTAAGTCCATTTGTCCAATACAACCACTTATTTTTAAAAATTCTTGATTATAAATAAAATATTGACACCGTAAGTTAAAAAGTCAGTGCAGAAAATGGCCTCAAGTTCAGACCCCTTCCCAAGATAACCACTCAATCGTTTCTAGTTTTAGTCCTTCTGTGGAAGTTCAATTATTACTTTACATAAAATGATTTTATCTCTATTTCTTGATTTATAAAAATAAAATGCATCTATTTTCTCCCTTTTATGACAACTAATGTACTATTACTAGGATTCACCTACCATGCTCACTCTAGATCACTTTTTTTTGTTTTTTATGTTACTTTTGATAGCTCTTTTATTGATCATTGGAGGTGGCCTTTGTATCTATGAATAATAAATTTAAGCCCTTATTGTAACACTTTGTATAAGAACATATATTAACTCAGTCTATGAAAATATATAATGGTGATTGCAGTTATTTATAAGACCTGTTTTAAACACAGGTGAGATTTATCTGGAAAGATCTTTCCCCTTTATGAGATACTATATGCCAAGATAGAGTGCTTGGCATAAAAGGTGTACTGACTCCTATCCTCCCTTGGATAACATCTAAAGTGCTGAAAAGCTCCAACGCACAGGGGAATCAGAGCTAAGGGGGAGTAGGGAAGAAGGGAAAGTGAAGGACTGCTAACAATGGAACCCCTGAGCAAGACTGGACAGGACGGGACGACGGGATGAACATGTCACAGCGTGGCACCATTCCTGAGCAAGAACCCGATGGAAAGGCGTGAGAGAAAGACATATATTGGTGGCATTCATCACAGACCTCTATTGGAATAACATTCCACCTCTAGCAGTAGACCCTGTGGATTCAAGAGCAATAAATCACAACAATAATACTAACTGTAATAATGAAAATAATGTTTTCAGTACTAGGCAGAAAGTACATGGTGTTGATATTTTTAAATTGAATTTTGACTGATAGACCACTTCAACACTGGCATATTTTCCTTCTGTTCATTTTCACACCGCCTCCTTTGTGTACTCACATCTTTCCTGCAGCCCACCGCTAGCCTCCAGAGAGTTAAGGAACAGTCAACATGTGTTCATAGCATAATAATAGTCAGTGTGTTTAGATAAAGTATAAGATTGCTGGCATACATCCCAAACACTGATTTGGGGATAGGAAAATAGTAGAAGAGAAATAATCCTTAGATACTTTGAAGACTTGCAAAATTTGAAACCCTTGAAAAATTATCAGGTTATAAATTATAACCCAGACCGTTTGTTTTATTCTCACAGACATGCCTCATTAAATGTGCAAGATAAACTCTGGAATCCTCTCACTGCCCATCCTCTATGCTGTGACACCCTGGCCCCAACCCATTCTACCCTTCATTCTCTCTAGTCCTTGACTCACCTAGTTTCTGATCCTATTATTCATCTGGTAACCTACCGTTCATTCTCCTCAATGATGGGATCTAATGGCAAACACTGTCTTAGTTCCTCTGGAGTGATGGTTCTACCTCTGGGTTGCTTTGGAGAAACACACCTCTCAGTTTTACCGGATACAGGACTATGTATTTTGATGCCACTTCAATCTCTGCATTGAATTGAACATTCACTAGATTGACCCAGGCCCTTTAAGATGATTCATATTTTCAAAAGCAAGAAATTACCAATACCTCTGTCTCATAGTGCTTCAGATTTCAGAGAGGACATGTTCTGTATGAGCATAATAATAGTACCCTATACTTTATTGTATGCATGTATTATTAAAAATACTACCCTATGTTTGTTGTATATATGTTGTTCTAGTTTGCTTCTTCCTATAAGATCTAGTCTGGTTCTTAAAATAATATTAGGATTATTACCATTATTCTCATTTTAGACATAGACAATGTAACATCATTATCAAGAGTCATACAGATTAATAATTGTATTCCATGGCAAAAACGAAAGTGTTGTAGACCTATCTTTCTAAGTCTAAAATAAGAAAACCACACTAGGTGTGTATGCATATATTTTTTCCCCTTTGAAAGCATTAGAGAATTTCTGAAGTTTTGAGAACAAAGGAGCCAAGATTCCAATGAGAAGGGAAATTCAGAGAGATGACTCTTAACATTTGGTATTGCCTTCCCCTTAAGTCATTTGTGGCCACTTGAGTGGCTGCTGAAATGTGGGGAAGCTGAAGGGAAATAACTAAGAGGCTGAGAAGCAGCATAAACCCTTTCACATAAAGCTTTAAAAAACAGAGGGACAAAATTTGGTGTTCCAAAGAAAAACCCATATTAAACTACCCAGGCTTTTTGTTCAGACCATAAAAGGCCTCCACCTTAAGAACAGAGAGAAACCAAAATCAGCCCTCACAAAGACAGACTCTCAGATTGGAACTAGCTCAGTCTCAGAGGGAATTAAACCAAGGGGCCCATACCTTGGCTGCCTAACAGATGTAAAAGTAAATTCACTGTGGATACAGAAAGCACCACCCTGAGCTTCAGCCTCTTTCTACACTTATTCAGACCTGTTGTCCTGTAGTGAAACAAACACTACCAGGCAAACTAGGAAATAAGACCACGTGACTAAAACCAAGATAAAAATACAGAAACAGAACCATCGAAGAAATCAGTATTAATTTTATCAGACATGCACTTCAAAATGTCTCTTAGTGTGCTAGAAAAGTAGATGAAGAAATGGAGAATTTTTTTAACCTATAAAGAAGAATTAAACCTAAATCCTAGAACTGAGCAATGCATTAGCTAAAATTAAAACTGTAACAGATATATATTTTATACCAGGATTGAACTCAGGGGCACTCGACCACTGGGCCACATCCCCAACCCTTTTTTTTTTTTTTTTTTTATTAGAGACAGGATCTCACTGAGTTGCTTAGTGCCTCGCCATTGCTGAGGCTGGCTTTGAGTTTGAACTTATGATCCTCCTGCCTCAGCCTCCCAAGTGCTGGGATTACAGGCATGCGCCACCGCGCCTGGCTCAAAACTGTAACAGATATTTTAACAGAAGAAAAAAAAAAAATGACAAGGAAATGATTAGTAAGGGAGGCTAATGTGGGGGTGGTTATGATCAATGTTATATGCAAGTGCACATATGCCACAATGAAACACATTATCCTGTAAAATTAAAATGCACTAATAAAAGTTTTTAGTGTTTTTGAAGAAATTATTAGTGAACTGAAAGGTCAAATATTCAGAGTGGAGCACAAGATACAAAGGATAGAATATACATTGGGGTGAAAGAGGTGGGGAAGGCAAGGAATGTAAAAGACGTGGGTATTCCATGATAGGGTTTACAGTCCATGAAGCAAAAGAGAGAACAGTTCAAGAGCAATTTTGAAGAGAGAATGGTCTTAAATTGTCCAACGCTGAAAGAAGACATCAAACTACAAAATTGAAAAGTGTTACCAATTCCAATGAAAATAAATTTAAAGAAAAACTACACCTAAAAAATGATGACAAAACTACTGAAATCCAAAGACAAATGGAACTTTGAAGCAACACTGAAGGCTGGGGGGCTGCATTTCCTCTAGTGAGAATTAGTAAGACTGGGAATAGAGAAAATGGAATCCAGGTGAAAATAATGAAAACTTCAAGTGCTGAAAGAAAATAATGAATTACTAAATGTCCATTTAAATTTGTCAACCAAAAATGTCCAGCAAAAATAATAGCAGAAAAGACATTTTCAGACAAATAAATATACCCTAAAGGAAATATTAAATGAGTGTTTTAGAAAGAAGGAGCAAGAGGACAGCTTGAAAATTCAAGTAGGAATAGAGTAATAGAAAGGGTAAAAATGTAGGTAATTCTAAGTAAATATTGACTATTCAAAATAATAATATCTGTATGCTAAAAATATTTAGATTTAAAATACATGACAACAATAACACAATGTAAGAGGGAGTAAATAGAATTAAAGTGTTCTAAGGTCCTTTTTTATCTGGAAAATGGTAGAAACACTAATATATATTAGAAATTATGTTAAACTGGGATGGTGTGAACTTTCAGTGGCTACTAAAAGAAAGTCATATACAGCTAAGAAATCAAAAAACAGAAGAAATGAAATAATACAAAATATTTTATCCAAAAGAAGGTGAGAAAAGTTTTTTAAACAAAGGAACATAAGAGAGCAAAAAGAAAACAAATCATAAATTTAAATGCAAATATATCTGTAAATTATCATTGAAAATAGACTACTCCAATAAATACTATAGTAAAACACATAGTTTAAAAAAATAAACCTTATGTTGTTTTATGAGACAATTAAAATACTGAAATTTTGAATGATATATCTAGTTAGATAGATATAGGCATAAATAGCATACCCCTTATGAAACATAAGCTAGTATACCTATATTAATATGAACTAAAGTAGATTTCAAAAAGGGAAGTATATAAGAGATTAGTCATCATAAGAAATAGTTTAATGTGCCAGGAAAATATATTAATTCCAGTTTGTATACACCCAATCACATACCTCTAAAACTGTATAAAACAAATGACCAAATTAAAAGGAGAAATAAATGAATGCCAAGTCAACGTGATAGATCTTCAGCATACTATAAGGATACAACCACACCAATGTTCATAGCAGCACAATTCACAATAGCCAAGCTGTAGAACCAACCTAGCTGCCCTTGCATGAATGGACAAGGAAAATGTGGTATATACACAATAGACTATCACTCAGCCATAAAGAAGAATGAATTATGGCATTTGCTGGTAAATTGATGGAACTGGAGACTATCATGCTAAGTGAAATAAGTCAGTCCCAAAAAGTCAAAGGTCAAATGTTTTCTCTGATTTGTGGATATTAATCCAAAATGGGAAGCAGGGAGAGAGGAATAGAGAAAGTAAAAAAAGAAGAGATAATTCCATAAAAACAGAGGAAAGATCAATAGAGTTATGAAGGGAACTGAGGCAAAAGGAGGAGGGAAAGGTTGGGGGAAGAACAATAGAATAAATCTGACTGCACTTTCTTATGTATATACATGAATATACCACAGTGAATCCCAACCTCAAGCATATCCACAAGACACTACCTAAAAAATCTACAAATAAATTGCAGAAATAACAGTAGAGTAGAGGAAGAGGGGCAAGAGGAGGGAGAAGGAAGGGGGAAAGTACTGTGGACTGAATTAGAGCAAATAATATTCCATGCATTTAAAATTATGTCAAAATGTATCCTAATGTTATATGTCACTGAAAAGAATCAATACAAAAACCAAATGATAAAAAATTATGCAGTTTATATTTTCAAAAAACCTATGGTTCAAAAATAAATAATAGAAATTAGAAAATATTTTAACTATATAAGAACATTTGTCTCAAATTTTGTAAGATATAGCTAAGCTGGTGGAAAACTTTCAGTTTTGAATGAATGTATGGGGAGGAAAGACTGAAAATAATGTCCAAGCATCTGTTTTAAGAATTCAGAAAAAAATTTTAATTTAAAAGCATGGGAAAATAATAAAAGCAAATATTATAAAATATACTTATAATAGGAAGAATCAATAAAGCCAAAAACTGATTGATGCAAAAGACTAACAAAATTCATAAAGAGCTAGTAAAACAATTTAAGGAAAAAGTGAAGTCACAATATACTTATATATTAAAATGAAAATGTAGCTGGGTGCAGGGGTGCACAACTGTAATCCCAGCACTTGGGAGGTTGAGGCAGAAGGATCACAAGTTCAAAGCCAGCCTCAGCAATGGCAAGGCACTTAACAGCTCAGTGAGACCCTGTCTCTAAAAAAAAAAAAAGGGCTGGGGATGTGGCCCAGTGGTTGAGTGCCCTGAGTTCAATCCCTGCTGCCAAAAAAAAAGAAAAGAAAATGTAGACATTACTACATATTCTACAGAAATTAAAAGGAAAATTATAATTTTATGCCAATTAATGTGATAATTATTCTAAAAATAGAAATAGAAAAGTGCCTGTAAGTAGAATTAAAATTCATAAACACAAATACACACACACATACACACACACAAAGACTATACCTTCAGGTCAAGATGCCTTTACTGTAAATCACATTTAAAAATTAAAGAGGCAGTCAGACAAGGAGTCGCATGTCTGTATTCCTAGCAACTTGGGAGGCTGAAGCAGGAAGATTGCAAAAGATAGCCTCAGCAACTTAGGGAGTCCATAAGCAACTTAGTGAGACCCTGTCTCAAAATTAAAAATGTAAAGGGCTGAGGATGTAGCTCCATGATTTAAGCACTCCTGGGTTCAATTCTGAATACCAAAATATACATTTTTTTAATTAAAGAGGTAACAATTCCCATCTTATTCAAATTTTACAGGAAATAAAGAAGGAAGAAATGTTTTCCTTCTCACTTTATGAAGACAGCACAACCCTCAGACCCAAGACAAAGATATTTTAGAAAAGGAAAATACAGAAAATATTCCTCATGAAAGGACATGCAGAAATTCCTAACTAAATTTTCAGCTTCAAATTAAATATTAGCATATCTAATTCTCCCAAGAATGCATGTTAGTTTAACATTAAAAAAAAAAGAAAAAACAGAAATTACCACATTAACAACGTAAAATGTAAAGATTATATGATTCCCTCAAAAAATGCAGTAAAAGCAGTTGAAAAAAATTCAATATGTATTTTGACTTAAAACTCTTGACAAACTGGGAATAGATGGGAATTTTTTAACCTGATAAAATTTATCTTTTTGAAGATCCATAACATACATTGTATCAAGTCTTTCAACATTTAAAAAGTTCCTCTTGAGACAATGATCTGCTATTCAGAACTGTACCAGGGGTTCCTGTCAATGCAACAAGGCCAAATAAATACATAAATAAATAAAAGGCTAAAGATTAGAATGAAATAAACCTCTTAAACCTACAGAGGAATGCTGGAAACTACCAGCAATAAAATATGCAAAATTAATTAAGCAAGTTGCTAGATAGAAAAATCACATTTTTAAAAATCACTTTCATGTTGATATACAAGCAGCAAGCTGTTAGAAAATGAAACTTGAGAAAGAATACCATTCACTATAACATCAAAAATCACCACATATCCGTGAATAAATGTAACACAACATGTCAGGACCACTACACAAAAAGATTATTGAGATAAATTGAAGATCTAAATAAATGTAAAGATAATATTCATAGATTTGAAGGCTCAATATAAGGATAATAATTCTGTCAAAGAGTGGTCTATAGATTACATGCATTCCCAGTCAAAATTCAATCAAATAAAATAAAGAACCACACAAACTGATATTTGGATAAGGAGGCTAATGCAATTTAATTGAGAAAAGATAGTCTTTTCAATGAATGGTGCTCGAAAACTCAAGTGTCAATATACAAAAAAGAACCCTGATATGTAAATCCTACCTTACACAATAATTAAATCAAAATGAATTATACAGCTTATGTAAAACATAAAGTTTTAAACTTGTAGAAGAAAACAGAAGACAAAAGCAGCATGACTTTAGTTTTGGTGATGATCTTGTCAACAAAATATCAAAAAGTACAAGCTACAAATGAATAAACCTAAGTAGAACTTTATCAACATTCAAAACTTTACTCTGTGAAAGACACTGTTAAGCCACAGATTGGAAGAAACTATATTCAAATCAGCTGTCTGACAAAGATCTGTGTCCAGAATATATAAAGATCTGTTAAAATTTAGGAAAAAAAAAAAAGACCCAATTTTAAAATGTGCAATAGATCTGAACAGACATTTCACTAAAAAAGATATATAGTTTTCAAACAAAAATAAGAAAATGTCTTCAACATTGTGTGTCATTAGGGGATTGCAAAATAAAACAACTGTAAGATATCACCCTTGCCTTTTAGAAAAGTTTCAATAAAAAAAAATGTACAATAACAAATGCTGGTAAAGATGCAGATCTATAGGAATTTTCATTCAATGCTGGTAAGAATGCAAAATGGCACAGTCACTTTGAAAGACAATTTGGCAGTTCTGATAAAGTTAACCATAGAACCAACATACCACTTAGTTATAGCATGCTTAGGTACTTACCAAAGTGACTTGAAAACTTATGTCTCCACAAAAGCCTATGTGAATGTTTCTAGGAGCTTTATTCCTAATCACTAAAACCTTCAAGTAGCTAAGATGTCCTTTAACAAGAAAATGGATTAAAAACTGAAACATCCGTTCAATGAAATACTTTTCAGCAAGGGAAAGCTACACACTATTGATTCATGCAATGACAAGGGTGAAAAATAAGATTAAAAGCAAAATAAGATTACATGTTGTGTCGTGTCATTTAGATAGCATTCTGGTGAAGGCAAAACTACAAGGAAAACAGATTAGTGATTGCAGGAGTAACTACAAAGTTACAGAGCATCTAAAAAGGCACAGGGACTATTCTGGGGTGACAGACACCTGTTTTTTTACAGTTAGAGGACCTTACATTTCAAAGAGCAAATTTTAACATGCAAATTTTTAAAATTTGCACCTGCATAACTTTGAAAAATGTTTGACTAAAACCATAAAAGGCTATAAACAAAAGGAATTATACATAAACCCTATACTTTAGCTGATAAATTCCTTTCTCAGGGAGATACACGTTAACAAAAACTGCTTTACTTGTTTACGAAGGTTGAATAAATAAATAAATAATTGATGGTGAGTACCAAGTTTCTCACTGTCAAGAAACGAGAGCTACTGATAAGAAAGGAAAGTTAGAATGAATCTGGCACTGCTGGATTAGAGCTGGAGATATCAATATAATGTTTAGCTTATACATATAACATATACAAACACATGAATAGATTTAGTATGTGTGTATTCATGGGTTAGTATTCATACATGCACACACATACAAACCATATAAACATACATATGTGTGTCTATGGGTGTGTAGGATGTAGACTAGCACTGCCCATTGAAAAGTTCTAGAAGCAACAATACCCCAATGACAATGAGCATGCCCAGTACACAGCCCTTGGTTTCCAAACACATTTTCCAATAAAAGGAACAAGTGCTCAGTAAAGAAATGACTGATCCTATGACTGGGGAAAGGAATATACAAGATGAGCCTAGAGCATCTTAGCAATGCCAAAAAGTAAGGAAATGCTCCAAAGCAAAAGAATGGGTACATGTCAAAGAGACACAGG
Source organism: Tamias sibiricus (assembly GCA_025594165.1). Lineage (NCBI taxonomy): Eukaryota > Metazoa > Chordata > Mammalia > Rodentia > Sciuridae > Tamias > Tamias sibiricus. The sequence continues at coordinate 99,707,635 of CM046661.1, read as the reverse complement.
AGGCAAACCTAAAAGTTCCTCTATGCTCAGGCTGGAACAGTTTCAGCAAAAAAAAAAAAAAAAAAAAATGAAGTAGTATTGAAACACAATTCAAAGTATAAATATGCATGAGTCCTTACTGATGCTAATGAATGAATGAGACAAATCTTCCTCACAGAAGAATTTCAAATATGTGAAGATATTACATCCAACAGGAGGTAGGGTTTAATACCTGACCCTCCCCCACCCAGGAGGGACAGATTTTATGCCCCTCTTCTAATGACTAGAATAATAGAGAGAAATAGCTTTACAATGGAGAAACCTAACAAATACTACTTCAACCAAGTAATGATGCTTAACATTACCACTAATGTCATGAGAATATTGCACACCCTGGTATCATGGGATGAACAGAACACTTCAACTCTGTTATATTCTTTCCAAAAACCTATAACTTCAGGATCATCACAAGGAAAAGAACAGAAAACCTCAGACTAGGGACATTCTCCAGAATAACCAGCCAATACTCCTTAAGAGTGCCAAACTCATAATGAAAAACAAAGACAGATGAGAAACTGTCAGGGACCAGAGGAGACTAGATAGACATGACAACTAAATGCAATGTGGTATGCTGGACTGAACCTGGGAAAGAGGGAGGACGTTAATGAAAACACTTGTGAAACCCAAATAAAGTCTGGAGTTTAGTTAATAGTAATATATCAATGTCAGCTACTTAGTTTTGATAAATGCACCACAGAAACATAAGATGTTAACAATATTAGAAACTGGATGAGGGAGTATATGAGACTTCTTTGTGTTCTCTTTGTAAATGTTCAGTAAAAAAAAAAAAAAAAAAAAATCCAAAATGCAAAGTTTATTTAAAACTCTCCAACAGAAATTTTTGCAGAAATTCACAAGATAATTCCAAAATTTGTATGGAAATGCAGTGAGACAAGGATAGTCAAGACAATATTCAGAAGAAGAAAAAAAACATAATTGGAGGACTTAGACTACATGATTCGTGAATCTATGGCTATGACAACATTATGAGATTAATATAAGAACAGAACAATGAACAAGTCCAGAAAAAATATATATCTGTATATATAGATCCTTGATGTATGACAATGAAAGGACTACTGAACAAGTGGGAAATTTAAAATTATTTTCCTTAATAGACGGTCTTTATAAACTAGATATTGATATCAAAAATGAATCTGGACCCTCTCATAACATATGCATGTGTGCACACACACACACACACACACACACACACATATCAGTTCTAGATAGAATCTAAATATACATGAGAAAAGGGGAGGGAAAGCTTTCAGAAAATATAGCAATAGTGTGTCTTAATGACCTGAGGTAGACACAATTTATTGAAGTAGAACACATGCAAAAAAGCATTAATCATTAATTAAGAGAATGAGGTTACAATGTAGACTATAAATCAGTATGAAAAAGACACATAACTTTATAAAGAAAGTTATAAACAAGAGTTTCAGATGATAGAATGCCAAAAGGCCATATAAGCCTGTATTTGTCACCTTTTCATCACTGCGACCAAAACACCCAAGAAGAACAACTTAGAGAAGGGAAAGTTTATTTTGGCTCACAGTTCCAGAGGTTTAATCCATGGTCAGCCAAGTCCATTGCTCATGGCCCAAGGGGAGACAGCAAATCATGGCAGAAGGGTATGGCAAAGGAAAGCTGCTCAGGACATGGCACCAGGAAGCAGAGAGAGGACACACTCCCAGTGACCCAGCTCCTCCAGCCATGCCCCACATGCCTACGGTCACCACCCAGTCCATTTAAACTAGGATAGACTGATTAAGTTACTGTTCTCACAATCCAATCATTTCACCTCCAAATATTCCTACAATAACACAGGAGCTTTGGGGGAAAACTTTAGATCCAAACCATAACAAAACCTATATGAATATTTACTTACCTTTTATTAATCATCAAGTAAATGAAAAGTTAAAACACTATGAGATATCACTGCACACTCAGCAGAGCAGCTAATATTAAGGAAACAGATTACCCAGTGTTGATAAGGATGGAGTACAACTGAATTTTCTTACAATGCTGATGGGAATGTAAATTAGTACAGTCACTTTGAAAAATTGTTTTGCATAATCGACTAAAGTTAAACATACACTTACCCTGTGACCCAGCAATCTTACTCCTACATACATACTCCAAGAGAAATACATAAAAAAGTATAAGAATCTTCATAGCAAGAGCTTTATTCATAATAGCAAAATTAGAAACAATCCAAATGTCCATCAATAGTGGAATGGGTAAACTAATGGTGGTACATTCACATAATGGAGAATGACCCAGCAAAGAAAACTGAACATATTATTTCTACACAAAACAACATAGATGTATCCATGCACATAAGGCTGAGGAGGATAAGACCCTCACACACATTTCAAAAATAGACAAAATTGATATGTGTTAGCAATAAAGTTCATGGTTACCTCTGGTAGGGAACTTAAGATCTTATTCTAGGATACTGACAAGGTTTTATTGCTTCATCTGGATGATAGTTACTCAAATGTGGTCAACTTGTTATATCTCACCAAGCAGTATACTTATGATTTTTGTACTTTCCTACATGTATATTTGCCCTTCAAAATAAGTTATTTAAAGATAAAAAAAAATGTATCTAAAGATCTAAACATCTAAAGATCGTGTGGAGAGGAGGTATGATAATTATAGAAAGAAATGTTAGTAAAGCAAGTGTGATTTGCTTCTGATTCAGTTCAGCAGACATCAAATGATAAGCTATTATATTAAAGCACTGTACTTAGTGCTATCAAGAGAACCAAGGGGAGAGAGGAGGGAATGGGGAAGGACCTATCTGTCCTGCCTGTCCCTTCCCTGTACTATTCAGCCCTTCATACGGTATTTCCTGGCTTTCAGACAAATAAACTTAAAGGTAGGCCTTCTTATAAGGTAATATTTATTTTCCCATTTCTACTTTGCCCCACAAAAGGAAAAAGTATACACCAATCTCCTACAGAAAAAGAACGGACTTAATAATTCATCCATTCATAGTTGATGAATTATAGAGAAGAAACAACAAGTACTTTATATTCACATCTATCCTGTATCTGTCGCTCAAAGCTTGGAACATAGAAGAGGGCAAAGAAGCAACACCACCACCCCCAATCCTGACAGGTAGTTTATAAATGACAAAAGTGGGATTCAAGTTTAGTGACTCCCAATGCCAAGATAGGACCTATGACTAGCCACCTCCAAAACCCATGCCCTTTGCTGTGTGTATCATGCAGCTCCGAAGACAAAGAACACAAGAGTAAATGATGGGTGGGAATTCATTTCAACGGTAGGATGTGGGAAAGGCTTCTTAGAAGAGCTGAGATTCGTTACCTGGGTTTCAAAATATAAACATATCTAAGAATGATGATAAGCAGTCACCTTTTTTCTACTAGACAAATGGCCTCTCTTTTCTTTAAAACCACATAGTTTTCTAAATTTGTCTGTGGTTGAGAACATCTGTTTATGTGGAAAGATTTTTACTCAGTTATGGCCAAATTATTTACCCAGTTACAGCCAAATCAGGGTAGAACTGAATGGTAGAATCATAGTGGTTTGGCCATTTGTGCAACCCAGGCTCCAGGTGCCCTTCTTTCTCTCCCCCAGAACCCATGAATAGAGAATAACTAAAAAAAATTAAAATAAAAATAAAAAAAATAAAAATAAAAATAAAAGATTGTTGTTTTTGCAATGTACAATGCTCTCTCTGCCTTAGATGAGAATATTATCCAGGTGCCTTTAAGTAGGTCACGCAATTCCATGCTTTAATTGTAGATCTAACTTCCCTGAATTCTAGTGTGCAAGGTTTAAGATCAGATTTTATCTGGAAAGGAGCATCTATCTATTCAGTCAACTGCTCACAAATATTTCTGGAGCATCCACATTTCCAGCTCTGTAATGGGAACTGTGAAGAACACAACCCTCAGTGAGATTTTTGTCCTTGCTGTTGGGGAACTTCAATCTCTTCTGCTTCCTTATTTTAATTCTTATGCTAATTATTCCTAATGCCAAGTCTCACCTTTACACATGAACTCAAGATTCACAAACACAAATAGCTACTAATATCTCCTCTTGAATGCACAATAGATACCTCAAACCCTCTGTGTTCTAAATTAAAATCATCATCTCTACTCCTCAAACCTGCACAAACATCTGTCCAAACAGTCTAGAAATGTGGGATTCATCAGTGCCTCGCTGTTCCTTACCATCCACTCAATCACTCAGCTCTTCTCTCCTTTCTGAGCATATATCAAATTTATTCTTACGTCTCTGCCCTTAATACTGCTGTGCTGGTTCAAGTCATCATCGCTGGCCTACAACAGGCCAAAGACCAACTAAAACTTTTCCTTCACACCCCATTTGTCCCACAGAATCTAGTTTAAAAATACAAGTTTGTCTATCCCATCCCAAACCACGTCGTCAATGACTCCCTAGCATGACATAACAAAGAACAATATCTTTACATGACATTGAGTCCACCGTGATCTGGTTGACACAGAGATGATGATATTTAATGAGCTGGATGCTGCATATTACATGAGCCCTCTTTACCACTCTCAGCTGGAAACTTAATGTTCTAGTGCAGTTCTAATAATTTTCCATGCTAGTACCTGTCTTCATGCACTTGTTCGTGCTCTTCCCTCTCCCGTTCTTCTGCTTTTCTCTTTTTGTGATAATTTTCATTCATTTGAAAGGCTCAACTTATTCTAAGCCTTCCTCCTCTAAATTTGCAGAGCATACCTCCATCTTGGTCCAGCTACATTCTGTGAACATCATCTGCTTATATGCAAATCCCAGAAGGATCAGAATTATGTCTTAACTTATTTATCCCAGCACCCATGACTTGCCCAGTGTATAATAAGTGTTCAATATATGTTTACAGAAAATAAGGTTATTTTTAATGAAGGAAACAAAACACTAAACAAATTGTGATGCACACATATCCACAAGGGGTATGTTTCAAGATGCTAATTGGAGAGTACAGAAATTTCAGATATTATCAAAACCTATGTTTTTTTCATAAATATACATGAAAAGGTTTAATTTATAAAATTTAATTTGTAAACTTTATCAGCAGATGCAGCCTATCCCATAATTTCTGTACTTTTTAGTCCAAATCTATTCCTTAAATTGTGTAACCATACTGTACTTTCAGTAAACAGCTTGATATCAGTTGTTTTAGGGGATCCATTGCTGAAGTCTTCGTACAGACACAACACTTTCTGGCACAACATGCTGCCTTCAGTTGGAATGCATTTTATTTTCATGTCTTCTGTCCATAAATTTAATGTCTGTCTTAACTAAGCACTTGTCATGAACTATGGCCATTTTTTCTGCCCTTATTAGGTTGAGAACTTTCACATTTTCACTTAGAGGGAGAACTTTATACCTTCTCCAAATCACAAGCATCACTATTCTTTGGGGACATTATTAAATAAATACATATTGCTCGAACATAAGCACTACAACATCATGACAGTCAACCACACTGACTGATCCTGAGTGACTAACAGGTAGGTAGTATATACAGCACAGATACACTGTATAAAGGGATGATTCACATTCTGGATGGGACAGAGTAGGATAACTTAAGATTTATTATGATATTCAGGACAATGCACAATTTAAAACATTGTTTTTTCTGGAATTATCCATTTAACATATTGATACTACAGTTGACTTCAGGTAAACTGTAGAAAGTAGAACTACAGGTAAAGAACTACTACTCTACTGTACAACAATAGAAGTGATTGACTGATCTATGGACACATACAATAACATGGACAGTTTTCAAACACATTGTGCTAAGGAAAAGAAGCCATACTGGATACTATATGATTCCATTTATAAGACAGTATGGAAAATGCAAAACAATATAGACAGAAAAAATCATTGGTTGCCAGGATATTGAGGGAGAGAGAGGTGATTGACTGCAAAGAGGTTTGAGGGAACTTTGGAGGATGATAAAAATGTTCCATATCTTGAATGTAGTAATAGTTACATAAATGTGTACATTTTATCAAAATGCATCAAAAATTACATTTTATTTATTTATGCCCCATAATATGTTATAACAGGTATAAAACAACATATTGTGGAAAATTAAATGAAAGGGCAAAAATGCTGCTTTGAAGATTCAGGGAAGGCAAGGAGAATGAAAAGTGTCTGGATAACTGGACAATGATGAACAGGACACTCTGACCACTCTACTGATATTCCAGATATGACCATTTGGTTGGGAAACTGCTGTATCACATGATAGTAGGTGTGACTTAGATATACACAGATTGCCTGTAATCATCAGTTGTTTTCTCCTACTAATTGTTATAGATACTAAACATACCAACTTCTCCAATAGTCAGATACAGTGGCCTGATACCCATATTTACTAGCTTTCTTTACGATCAGTTAAAAACATATGCCCACCCCACATCTCCTCATTCACTCACATATATCCATAAAATAAAATTAACTGATATTTCCAGATTCTTCTTTTAGCTTTGACTAGTAATGAGGCAAGTGTTGGTTTGATTCCAAAGCAATGTTCTTAGATCATTTTCTAACCTTTTCAGTAAACAGAGGACTGGTCAGGCAAGTCATAGTTTCACCATAGATCTTATTAACTGATTAAATAAATGCCTCTAAAATAAATTTAAAAGTGGAGCAGAAATTTTCTGTAGTTTTACAGAGAACAGGCTGTACAAGGCATACATAAATATACCACTGATAGCCCCAAAACGTTACTCTTTCATTAGAAGAACTCCATCAGTATGGAATTAAAATAAATTTTATTTTATTGTATGGTACATAAAATCTAAACAAAGCATTTTATGGGAGTAAACTGCATCAACATTCCAAAAGTCTCATATTGGAGGACATTTTCTAAAGTGAACACAAGTTTGAAAAATGTGTGATTGCTCTTAAGTTCTTCCAAAAACCTAATGGAGGCAGAATACTGTAAGAGATACTGGTTGATCCAGAAGCCTGTCTTTCTTTTTAATTTACCAAAATTATTTATTTATTTATTTATTTACCCTTTTTAGTTATACATGACAGTAGAATGCATTTTGACATAATTATAACAGCCTGGAATATATCTTATTCGAATTCAGTCCCCAGTATCCCTCCTTCCCCTCCCCTAACTCCATCCACTCCTCCCTTCCCTCTGCTCTATTGATCTTTTTGCCAATTACCCATAGTTTTTTTTAATATTTATTTATTTGCTTTAGTTGTACACAATGCATTTACTTTTTTTTAATTTTATTTCTATAATTTTTAATATATATAACTCATAGTGCATATATTTAGTATCTTTTTACATACAACTGTTTGTATACAAAGTATATTCGTACAATTCAGGTCTTCAGTCATGCATTAAGGAAAATGGTATCCCTCTCATTCACCACTTTTTTTTTCTTTTCTCCCCCTCCCTCCCCTTTTGCTCCCTCCCTTACCCTCCCTTCCCTTGACCATTCTAGTGTTCCTCTAATCCTCCTATATACCCCCATCCAACAATACTTTGAAATAGCCTCCTTATATCAGAAAAAACATTTGGTACTTGGATTTTTGAGACTGACTAACTTCACTTAGCATTATGTCTTCCAACTTCATCCATTTTCCTGCAAATGCCATTAATTTATTTTCTTTGATTGCTGAGTAAAATTCCATTGTGCGTATATACCACATTTTCTTAATCCACTCATTTACTGAGGGACATCTAGGTTGGTTCCACAACCTAGCTATTGTGAATTGCACAGCTACAAACACTGAGATAGCTGTGTCACTGTAATATGCTGTTTTTAAGTCCTTTGGGAATAGACCCAGGAGTGGGATGGCTGGGTCATAGGGTGGTTCCATTCCCAGTTTTCCAAGAAATCTCCATACTGCTTTCCATAACGGTTGCACCATTTTGCAGTCCCACCAGCAATGTATGAGTGTGCCTTTTTCCCCACATCCTCTTCAACATTTATTGTTGCTTGTGTTCTTGATAGCTGCCATTCTGACTGGAGTGAAGTGAAATCTTAAGAGTAGTTTTGATTTGCATTTCTCTAATTGCCAGAGATGTTGAACATTTTTTCATGTATTTGTTGATTAATCGTGTATCTTCTTCTGAGAGGTGTCCTCTCAATTCCTTAGCCCATTTATTGATTGGGTTATTTGTTTTTTTAGTGTAAAGTTTTTTGAGTTCTTTATATATTCTAGAGATTAGTGCTCTATCTGATGTGCATGTATTAAATATTTGTTCCCAATTAGTTGGCTCTCTATTCACCTCACTGATTGTTTCTTCTGCTGAAAAGAAGCTTTTTAGTTTAAATCTATCCCATTCATTAATTCTTGGTAGTAATTCTTGTGCTACAGGATTCTTATTAAGGAACTTGGAGCCTAATCCAACATGTTGGAAATTGGAGCTTACTTTTTCTTCTATTAGGCGTATTGTCTCTGGTCTAATTCCTAGGTCCTTGATCCACTTTGAATTGAGTTTTGTGCACGGTGAGAGATAATGGTTTAATTTCAATTTGTTGCATATGGATTTCCAGTTTTCCCAGCACCAATTGTTGAAGAGGCTATCTTTTCTCCACTGGACATTTTTGGCAACTTTGTCTAATATAAGATAGCTGAAATTATATGTATTAGTCTCTGTGTCCTCAATTCTGTACCATTGGTCCACCAGTCTGTTTTGGTGCCAATACCATGCTGTTTTTGTTACTATTGCTCTATAGTATAATTTAAAGTCCGGTATGGTGATGCCCCCTGCTTCACTTTTCTTGCTCAGGATTGCTTTGGCTATTCTGGGTCTCTTATTTTTCCAGATGAATTTCATGACTGCTATTTCTATTTCTTTGAAGAATGACATTGGGACATTGATTGGAATTGCATTAAATCTGTATAGTGCTTTTGGTAGTATGGACATTTTGACAGTATTAATTCTACCTATCCAACAGCAAGGTAGGTCTTTCCATCTTCTGAGTTCATCTATAATTTCTTTCTTTAGTGTTCTATAATTTTCGTTATAAAGGTCTTTCACCTCTTTCGTTAGGTTGATTCCCAGGTATTTTTTTTTTTTTGATGCTATTGTAAATGGGGTAGTTTTCATCACTTCCCTTTCAGAGTCTTTGTCGCTGATGTACACAAATGCCTTTGACTTATGTGTATTGATTTTGTATCCTGCAAATTTGCCAAATTCGTTCACTAGTTGTAAAAGTTTTCTGGTAGAGTTTTTTGGGTCTTCTAGGTAGATTATCATGTCATCAGCAAATAGTGCTAATTTGAGCTCTTCTTTTCCTATCTTGACCCCTTTAATTTCTTTCGTCTGTCTAATTGCTCTGGCCAGAGTTTCCAGCACCATGTTAAATAGCAGTGGTGAAAGGGGGCATCCCTGTCTTGTTCCAGTTTTTAGAGGGAATGCTTTCAATTTTTCTCCATTTAAGATAATGTTAGCTCAGGGCCTTGCATAAATAGCTTTTATAATGTTAAGATATGTTCCTGATATTCCTAGTATTTCCAGTGTTTTGAACATAAAGGGGTGTTGTATTTTGTCCAATGCTTTTTCTGCATCAATTGAGATGATCATATGATTTTTGTCTTTAAGTCTATTGATGCGATGTATTATGTTTATTGATTTCCGAATGTTGAACCAGCCTTGCATCCCTGGGATAAACCCCACTTGATCGTGGTGCACTATCTTTTTGATATGTTTTTGTATCCGATTTGCCAGGATTTTGTTGAGGATTTTTGCATCTATGTTCATTAAAGATATGGGCCTGAAGTTTTCTTTTTTGGATGTGTCTTTGCCTGGCTTTGGAATTAATGTGATATTGGCCTCATAGAAAGAGTCTGGAAGAGCTCCCTCTTTTTCTATTTCTTGAAATAGTTTGAAGAGCATTGGTATTAGTTCTTCTTTGAAAGTCTTATAGAATTCGGCTGTAAACCCATCAGGTCCTGGACTTTTCCTTGTAGGTAGCTTTTTGATGACATCTTCTATTTCTTCGCTTGTAATTGATCTGTTTAGATTGTGTATAGCCTCCACATCCAGTTTAGGCAAATCATATGACTCTAGAAATCTGTCAATGCATTCAGTATTTTCTATTTTATTAGAGTACAAGTTTTCAAAGTAATTTCTAATTATATTCTGTATATCTGTGGTGTTTGTTGTGATATTCCCTTTTTCATCACAAATGTTAGCAATTTGAGTTTTTTCTCTTCTTTTTTTCGTTAGCATCGCTAAGGGTCTGTCAATTTTGTTTATTTTTTCAAAGAACCAACTTTTAGTTTTGTCAATTCTTTGAATGGTTTCCTTAGTCTCAATTTCATTAATTTCTGCTGATTTTAATTATTTCCTGTCTTCTACTGCTCTTGGTGTTGGTCTGTTCTTCTTTTTCTAATGCTTTGAGGTGTGATGTTAAGTCATTTATTTGTTGGGTTTTTTTCCTCTTAAGGAATGAGCTCAGTGCAATGAATTTTCCTCTTACTACTGCCTTCATAGTGTCCCAGAGATTTCTATACGATGTATCTGTGTTCTCATTTACCTCTAGGAATTTTTTGATCTCCTCTTTGATATCTTCTTCAACCCCTTGTTCATTCAGTAGCATGTTGTTTAGCTTCCAGTTGATGGAGTAGTTTTTCTTATTCCTTATTTTGTCGTTGATTTCCAATTTCATCCCTTTATGGTCCGATAGCATGCAGGGTAGTATCTCTATTTTTTTATATTTGCTGAGAGTTGCCTTGTGACATAATATATGGTCTAATTTGGAGGAGCCATGTGCTGCTGAGAAAAACGTGTATTCGTTTAGTGAGGGATGAAATATTCTATATATGTCCGTTAGGTCTAAATTGTTAATTGTTTTAAGGAGGCTTAAAGTTTCTTTGTTTAGCTTTTGTTTGGATGATCTATCCATTGGTGAGAGAGGTGTGTTGAAGTCCCCTAGAATAACTGTGTTGTGGTCAATTTTACTCTTGAACTTGAGAAGAGTTTGTTTGATGAATGTAGGTGCTCCATTATTTGGGGCATATAGATTTATGATTGTTATATCCTGTTGATGGATGGTTCCCTTAAGTAATAAGAAATATCCATCTTTGTCCCTCTTGATTAGTTTTGGTTTGAAGTCTACCTTATTTGATATGAGAATGGAAACCCCTGCTTGCTTCCGCCGGCCATGTGAGTGATAAGACTTTTCCCAGCCTTTCACTTTCAGTCTGTTGATGTCTTTTTCTATGAGGTGTGTTTCTTGGAGACAGCAAATTGTTGGGTCATTTCTTTTAATCCATTCTGATAATCTGAGTCTTTTGATTGGCGAGTTTAGGCCATTAACATTCAGGGTTATTATTGAGATGTGATTTTTATTCTCACCCATTTTTATTTGAATTGTGGTCTTTACTTGATTTGGTTTCTCTTCTGGTTGGTATTTCCTTTAGTTTACTATCTCCCTTTGTTGATTTTCGTTATCATCTTTCTCTTCTTCTTCATGAAAAATGTTGTCCAGGATGTTCAGAAGTGCTGGCTTTCGAGTTGTGAAATCTTTTAACTTTTGCTTGTCGTGGAAGGTTTTTATTTCATCTAAAGCTCAATTTTGCTGGATATAAGATTCTTGGTTGACATCCCTTTTCTTTCAGAGCTTGAAATATGTTATTCCAGGATCTTCTTGCTTTTAAGGTCTGGGTTGAGAAATCTGAACATAGTCTGATTGGTTTCCCCCTATATGTAATCTGCTTCCTTTCTCTTGTGGCTTTTAGTATTCTCTCCTTGCTCAGTGTATTAGGCATTTTCATTATAATGTGTCTTGGTGTGGATCTGTTGAGATTTTGTTTGTTTGGTGTTTGGTATGCCTCTTGAACTTGGTTTTCCCATTCATTCCTCAAGTTTGGAAAATTTTCTGTAATTATTTCGTTAAATAGATTACTCATTGTTTTAGCTTGAAACTCTGCCCCTTCCTCTACACCAATCACTCTTAAGTTTGGTCTTTTTATGCTGTCCCATAATTCTTTGATGTTATGGTCTTGATTTCTAACAAGTTTTGCTGTATAGTCTAAATTCTTCTCTAAGATATATATTTTGTCTTCATTGTCTGAGGTTCTTCTTCCAAGTGGTCTATTCTGTTGGAGATGCTTTCAATTGAGCTTTTATTTTGGTTTATTGCTTCTTTCATTTCTGGAATTTCTGTTTGGATTCTCTTTAGAGCCTCTATTTCCCTATTGAAGTAATCTTTTACTTCCTGTGTTTGTTTTTGGAGTTCTTTGTCAAAATGATCTTTTGCCTCCTGTACTTGCTCCCTCATCTTATTTTTGAGTTCATTCTTAAGTTCCATAAACATTTGGCATACGTAATTTCTAAATTCCATCTCTGGCATTTGACCAACTGTGCTTGCCATGACATCTACTGATGAGGTATCTTGACTTGTTTGTGTCATTTTCTTCCCTTGTTTTTTCATGTTGCTTGTGTGTCTATTCTTCCTGCACTGTGGGACCTTGACTATTTCGATTTTACCTTAAAGCCTTATGTTGTTCCTGTAGTACAATGTTATCAGATCACCTTATAATTCCTTTACACTTTTAAAACCTAACACTTTCTATTCAGAAAATCCAAGTTTGATCACAATGTACAGATTAGGTTAACCCAGATATTATTTCCAATTTACTCTGTACGCTTCTGATGGGGTTTTATAGCTTCAAGTATTGGATACAGAGGTGTTATGTTTAGGAAGAAGGAAGTGTCTTGAATTGTTCTTTCTTGGAAAGTATGAAAAGAGATTTCTATTGAAGTGGTTTAGTGGAAGTGGTTTAGTATCAGTAGACGAGGGAAGAAAGAGAATGGAGTAGACAATTAGGTGGAAAGACCAATTTATATATAAAGTAAGTTGGAAATGAAAAAAAATGATAAAAGAGTAGGAATTGGTGTAAGAGAGAGGAGAGAGAGAATCAAGAAAATAGAGAGTAAACTATATATAACACAGCTTTGCTACCCAGTTCAATTGCGCCGGTTCTAGAAATCCCAAGTTCTGCTTATAACTTGTTTTTGCCTCTGTTTAGTATGCACTGGCAGGGTGTAAACATGAAAGATGAAGGAGGAAGAAAAGATGCAAGAGTGAGAAGGAAGAAAAGAAGGAAAGAAAAAAGGAGCGGAAGCAAACAAACACACTGACAATCAATGCGGAAGGAAAAAAAAAAGCAAAACAAAACAAAGCCAAAAAAAGAAAAAGAAAAAGAAATAAACAAACAAACAAACAAACAAAAAACCTCCCCGGAATCCAACAAAACAAGCAAACCAACAACAAACAAAAAAGTCCAACCCCAAGTCTCAAACAAAACGGGCCCTGGGAAGCCCCCCTCTTTTTTCCTTTCCAGTTCAAGCCAATGGTTATAGGATCACGTCTAGACAGTCTGCGATCCTGTTAGTGGAATCAAGGCTGCACCTTAGGCCAGTGGCTGAACGGCTCAGTGGAGGAGTGGCCCAGGGGGGTTTGTGTGTCAGCAGATGAATGGCACCGGGAAGGGGACCCTCCAGAAGGCACCCCCTCCCCACACCCACCCACAGTTGCAGCTTCTTGTGGCCACTGCGCTGGCCTCAGACACGCCCTCCCCTGCTGGCCACCCGAGCCTCACCCAGGTGTGCGTTGTCTTCAGAGAGCTGGAGGGTCCCTGGATGGCTGCAGCAGTCACTCTCCGTCTCCTCCCCTTTGTCTGGGTCAGCCACTGCACCTTTCAAAGATGGCGGTGCTCTCCTTCCAGTCACCAGCAGCTCCACAGACTCCCGTGTCCTCGCCGATCAATTTCAAAGCCGTTGGGTGGATGTCTCCTTGCTGAGGTGGTATCGGGGAGCCGCAACCGTAACTGCGGAGCAGACAGCGCTGCTTCGGACTGTGGACCGCTCCGATTGTGCCCCTGCTTGCTGTTCGCTGGTCTCTGCGCCGCTCTCTCCAGGGCCCTACTGCTGAGGGTCATGTCCGGCTGAGTGTGGATTCGAACTGGTGTTGTCGACCCGCGGTCTCCCGTGGTCCCCCAGCACCAATCCCGCCGGCTGTTATCGCCAGTTTCACGCTGGTGTGCCCTGAGTGTGGCTGGGGTTGCAGTCGCAGCGTGGTCTCCCCACACTGACTTTGTTTCCCACGGCCTGTGCACCACCCAGGTGGTTTTGTAGAAGCCTCCCGGCTCTAGCTGCTGCAGACAGCTTGTCTCCTTCTCTCCCTGGTAGTGGTAATCAAACCATCCAGGAGATCGGTATTTTCGGCCTATATATATATGATGAAAGGCAATTTATCTGCTTTGTTGGATTCTTTCCACGGAGCTGCCCTGAAGTGCGGCTTCCTCTAATCCGCCATCTTGGATCTCCCGCGTTTACTTTTATGTGGTGCTGAGGATCAAACCCAGGCTGCCCACGTGCTAGGCGAGCACTCTACCACTGAGCCACAACCTCAGCCCCACCCATAGTTATTTTTAAAATTAATTTCTTGTGGTTGTACATGATGGTGAAATTCACTGTGGAATATTCATATATGTACATAGAAAAATTATGTCTGATTTATTCCATTTTCTTTTTTAATCCCCCCTTCCCTTCCCTTCATTCCCATATGTCTACTCCACTGAACTTCTATTCTTTTTTTTTAATCTGCCCCCCATTATTATGGATTAGTTTCCATATAACAGACATTCAACCTTTGTTTTTTGGGGATTGGCTTATTCACTTAACATGATAGTCTCCAGATCCATCTATTTACAGGCAAATGTCATAAAGTCAGACTTCTTTATGGCTGCGTAATACTCCATTGTGTGTGTGTATGTATACACACACACACAAACACACACACACACATACACCACATTTTCTTTATCCATTCATCTATTGAAGGACACCTAAGTTGGCCCCATAGTTTAGCTATTGTGAATTGTGCTGCTACAAACATTGATGTGGCTGCATTGCTGTAGTGTGCTGATTTTAAATTCTCTGTGGATATATACTGAGAATTGGGGTTACTGGGTCAAATGGTGGTTCCACTCCCAGTTTTTTGAAGACCCTCCGTACTGCTCTCCAAAGTGGTTGCACTAATTTGAAGTCCCACCAACAATTTATGAGTGTACCCTTTCCCCCACATCCTTGCCAACATTTCTTGTTACTTATATTTGAGATAATTGCCATTCTGACTAGAGTGAGATGAAATCTCATTGTAATTTTTATTTGTATTTCTCAAATTGCTAGAGATATTGAACAGTTTTTACATATTTGTTGACCATCATATTTCTTTTGAGAAGTGTCTGATTCGTTTCTTTGCCCATATATTGAATAGGTTGTTTGTTTGTTTGTTCGTTTTGGTGTTAAGTTTTTTAAGATCTTTGTTTATCCTGGAGGTTAATGCTGTATCTGGGAAGCAGGTGGAAAAGGTTTTCTTCCATTCTGTAGGCTCTCTCTTCATGCTTTTGATTATTTTCTTTGCTATGCAGAAGATTTTTAATTTGATAGCATCCCACTTATTGATTTTTATTTTACTTATTGTGCTTTAGAAGTCTTGTTAAGGATGTCAGTAATTGAGCTGACATGTTGGAGTGCTGGGCCTCATTTTCTTCTCGCAGGTGCAGGGTTTCTGTCTAATTCACAGGTCTTTGAACCACTTGTATTTGAGTTTTGTGCAGGGTGAGAGATAGAGGTTAAATTTCATTCTAGAACATATGGATTTCAAGTTTTCCCTGCACCATTTGTTACAAAGGCTATCTTTTCTTCAAAGTATGTTTTTGGCACCTTTGTCAAATATGAGATAACTGCATTTAAGTGGGTTTGTCTTTGTGTCTTATATTCTATTCCATTGGTCTCCATGCCTGTTTTGGTGCCAATACCATGCTTTTTTTGTTACTATACCTCTATAGTATAATTTGAGGTCTGGTATGTGATGCCTCCTGCTTCATTTCTCTCATTGAAGATTACTTTGGCTATTCTGGGACTCTTATTTTTCCAAATGAATTTCATGACTGCTTTTTCTATTTCTATGAAGAATGTCATGGGAACTTTAATAGGAATTGCATTAACACTGCATAATGCTTTTGGTAGTATGGCCATTTTGACAATATTAATTCTGCCTACCCAAGAATATGAGAGGTCTTTCCATCTTCTAAGTTCTCCTTCAATATATTTATTTAGCGTTCTATAGTTTTCATTGTAGAGGTCCTTCACCTCCTTTGTCAGATTGAGTTCCAAGTTGTTTTTTTTTTTTTTTTTTTTTTTTTTTTTTTGAGGCTACTGTGAATGGGATAGTTTTCTTAATTTCTTTTTCAGCAGATTTATCATTAGAGTATAATAATGTGATTGGTTTTTATGGATGTTGATTTTGTATCCTAATACTTTGCTAAACTAATTTATGAGTTTTGAAGTTTTCTGGTGGAGATAGGATCGTGTCATCAGCAAACATAATTTGAGCTCTTCTTTTCCTGTTCATATCCCTTTAATTTCCTTCTCTTGCCTGATTGCTCTGAGTAGAGTCTCAAGGACTATGTTGCATAAGAGTGGTGAAAATGGGCATCCCTGTCTTGTTCCTGGTTTTAGAAGAAATGTTTTCAGTTTTTCTCCATTCAGAATAATGTAGGCCTTGGGTTTGTTGTATATAGCTTTTACAAGGTTGAGGTATGTTCCTACTATTCTTAGTTTTTTCAAGTATTTTAAACATGAATGGGTACTGTATATTGTCAAATGCTCTTTCTTCATCTACTCAGATAATCATTTAATTCTTGTATTTAAGTCTATTTTTGTGGTGAATTGCGTTTATTGATTTCCATATGTTTAACCAAACTTGTATCCCTGGGATGAACCCCACTTGATCATGATGTAATGTTAGGTTATTTATTTGATATCTTTCTATTCTTTTAATGTATGAGCTCAATGCTATGAACTTTCCTCTTAGAACCACCTTCATACTGTCCCAGAGATTTTGATCTTTCTACTGTGTTTTTGAATGTGGTCTGCCAATATTTCATTAAGGATTTTTGTATTAATGTTCATCAAAGATATTGGTCTGAAGTTTTCTTTCCTTAAAGTTTTTTTTTTTTTTTGGGGGGGGGGGGGTGGCATCAGGGTGATACTTGCTTCATAGAATGAGTTTGGGAAGAATTTCCCCCTTTTCTAATTCATGCAGTCACTTGAGGAGGATTAATATTAGTACTTCCTTAAAGGTCTGGTAGAACTCAGCTGAGAATCCATTCAGTCTTGAGTTTTTCTTTGTTGGTAGGCTTTTGAAAACTTCTTAAACTTCATTACTTGAAACTGATCTGTTTAAGTTTTCTATATACTCCTGGTTCAATTTGGGTAGGTCATACACATCTAGGAATTTGACCATGATTTCAAGATTTTCTAGCTTGTTGTAGTATAAATGTTCAAAATAGTTTCTGATAATCCTCTGGAATATCTGTGGTGATATTTTTTTCATCACAATATTTAATAACTTGTGTTTTTTTCCCCTTTATCTTGGTTAGCTTGGCTAAGGGTGTATCCATTTTGTTTATTCTTTCTAAAAACCAACCTTTTGTTTCATCGATCTTTTGAATATTTTTTTTAAATCTCAATTTCATTGATTTCAGCTCTGGTTTTAATTATTGCCTGTCCTCTACTGGTTTTGGTGTTGGTTTGTACTTTGTTTCTTCAAGGGCCTTGAAATGTAATGTTAGATTATTTATTGGGTATCTTTCTATTCTTTTTTATATTTATTCAAAGTTGTTGTATTTATAACAGTAGCATGCATTAAAATTCATAAAACACATATAGAGCATCTTTTTACATAACACTGTTTGGATACAAAGTATATTCATACTATTCAAGTCTTCAATCATGCATTTAAGATAATGATATCCATCTTATTATACAACCTTCTTTTTTTTTAATTTTTTTTCCTCCATACCCCCTTGCTCCCTCCCTTCCCCTCCTTCCCCTTTGACCTTTCTAGTGTTCCTCTAATCCTCCTATGTACCCTGACCCAACACCACTGTGAATCAGGCTCCTTATATCAGAGAAAAGATTCGGCATTTGGATTTTTTAGATTAACTAACTTCACTTATCAGTATATTCTCCAACTTTGTCCATTTACCTGCGAATGCCATTATTTTATTCTCTTTAATTGCTGAGTAAAATTCCATTGTGTATATATACCACATTTTCTTTATCCACTCATCTACTAAGGGGCATTTAGGTTGGTTCCACCACCTAGCTATTGTGAATTGTGCTGCTATAAACATTGAAGTGGCTGTGTCACTGTAATATGCTGCTTTTAAGTCCTTTGGGGATAGAACCAGGAGTGGGATGGCTGGGTCATAAGGTGGTTCCATTCCCATTTTTCCAAGAACTCTCCATACTGCTTTCCATAACAGCTGCACCATTTTGCAGTCCAACCAGCAATATATGAGTGTGCCTTTTTTCCCACATCCTCTCCAACATTTATTGTTGTTTGTGTCCTTAATGGCTGCCATTCTGACTGGAGTGAAATGAAATCTTAGAGTAGTTTTGATTTGCATTTCTCTAATTGCCAGCGATGTTGAGCATTTTTTCATGTGTTTGTTGATTAATTGTGTATCTTCTTCTGAGAAGTGTCTTTTCAATTCCTTAGCCCATTTATTAATTGGGTTATTTGTTTATTTGGTGTTAAGTTTTTTGAGTTCTTTATATATTCTAGAGATTAGTGCTCTATCTGATGTGCATGTATTAAATATTTGTTCCCAATTAGTTTGTTCTCTATTCACCTCACTGATTGCTTCTTTTGCTGAAAAGAAGCTTTTTAGTTTGAATCTATCCTATTCATTAATTCTTGATATTAATTCTTGCACTATAGGAGTCTTACTAAGGAACTTGGGGCCTAATCCAACATGTTGGAAATTGGAGCTTACTTTTTCTTCTATTAGGAGTATCTCTGGTCTAATTCCTAGGTCCTTGATCCACTTTGAATTGAGTTTTGTGCACGGTGAGAGATAAGGGTTTAATTTAATTTTATTACATAAGGATTTCCAGTTTTCCCAGCACCATTTGTTGAAGAGGCTATCCTTTCTCCACTGTACATTTTTGGTGCCTTTGTCTAATATAAGATAGCTGAAACTATATGTATTAGTCTCTGTGTCCTCAATTCTGTACCATTGGTCTACTGGTCTGTTTTGGTGCCAATACCATGCTGTTTCTGTTACTATTGCTCTATAGTATAATTTAAAGTCTGGTATGGTGATGCCACCTGCTTCACTTTTCTTGCTCAGGATTGCTTTAGCTATTGTGGGTCTCTTATTTTTTCAGATGAATTTCGTGACTGCTTTTTCTATTTCTTTGAGGAATGTCATTGGGATTTTGATTGGAATTACATTAAATCTGTATAATGCTCTTGGTAGTATGGACATTTTGACAATATTAATTCTGCCTATCCAAGAACAAGGTAGGTCTTTCCATCTTCTGAGGTCTTCTATAATTTCTTTCTTTAGTGTTCTATAGTTTTTGTTATAGAGGTCTTTCACCTCTTTCGTTGATTCCCAGGTTTGTTTGTTTTTTTGTTTTGCTTTTTTTTTTTTTTTTTTTTTTTTTTGATGCTATTGTAAATGGGGTAGTTTTCATCATTTCCCTTTCAGAGGCTTTGTCACTGATGTACAAAAATGCCTTTGACTTATGGGTATTGATTTTGTATCCTGCTACTTTGCCAAATTCATTTACTAGTTGTAAAAGTTTTCTGGTAGAGTTTTTTTGGTCTTCTAGATATATTATCATATCATCAGCAAATAGTGCTAATTTGAGCTCTTTTTTCCCTATCTGAATCCCTTTAATTTCTTTCGTCTGTCTAATTGCTCTGGCCAGAGGTTCAAGTACTACATTAAATAACAGTGGTGAAAGGGGGCATCCTGTTTGTTCTAGTTTTTAGAGGGAATGCTTTCAATTTTTCTCCATTTAAGATGATGTTAGCCTGGGGCTTTGCATAAATAGCTTTTACGATGTTGAGATATGTTCCTGTTATCCCTAGTTTTTCTAGTGTTTTGAACATAAAGGGGTGTTGTATCTTGTCAAATGCTTTTTCTGCATCTATTGAGATGATCATATGGTTTTTATCTTTAAGTCTATTGATGTGATGTATTATGTTTATTGATTTCCATATGTTGAACCAGGCTTGCATCCCTGGTATAAACCATACTTGATTGTGGTGTACTATCTTTTTGATATGATTTTGTATTCGATTTGCCAGAGTTTTGTTGAGGATTTTTGCATCTATGTTCCTTAAGGAAATTGGTCTGAAGTTTTCTTTTTTGGCTGTGTCTTTGCTTGGTTTTGGAATTAATGTAATATTGGCCTCATAGAAAGAGTCTGGAAGAGCTCCCTCTTTTCTATTTCTTGAAATAAGTTGAAGAGTATTGGTATTAGTTCTTCTTTGAAGGTCTTGTAGAACTCAGCTTTAAACCCATTCGGCCCTGGGCTTTTTTTAGTTGGTAGCTTTTTGATGGCATCTTCTATTTCCTTGCTTGAAATTCATCTGTTTAAATTGTGTATAGCCTCCAGTTCCAGCTTGGGCAATTCATATGACTCTAGAAAATCTGTCAATGCCTTCAATATTTTCTATTTTATTAGAGTACAAGTTTTCAAAGTAATTTCTAATTATCTTCTGAATTTCTGAGGTGTTTGTTGTGATATTTCCTTTTTAATCATGTATGCTAATAATTTGAGGTTTTTTTACTCTCCTTTTTCTCGTTAGCATTGCTAAGGGTCTGTCAATTTTATTGATTTTTTTCAAAGAACCAACTTCTGGTTTTGTCAATTCTTTTAATTGTTTCTTTAGTCTCAATTTCATTGATTTCAACTCTGATTTTAATTATTTCCTGTCTTCTACTGCTCTTAGTGTTGATCTGTTCTTCTTTTCCTAGTGCACTGAGGTGTGATGTTAAGTCATTTATTTGTTGTTGTTGTTGTTGTTTTTCTTTTAAGGAATGAACTCAATGCAATGAATTTTCCTCTTAATACTGCCTTCATAATGTATAAGCTCAATGCTATGAACTTTCCTCTTAGAACCACCTTCATACTGTCCCAGAGATTTTGGTATGTTTTATCACTATTCTCATTTACCTCTATGTATGTTTTTATTTCTCCCCTGATTTCTTCTGCTATCCATTCATCATTCAAATGTGTACTAGTTAGTCTCCAGTGATAGAGAAATAGAAAGTGATTTCTATTTTTTATATTATTATTGATTTCTAATTTCATTCCATTATGATCTGATAGAATGCAAGGCTTTATCTCTAATTTTTTGTTGTTGTATTTGCCAATATTGCTTTGTGGCCTAAAATATTATCTGTTTTAGAAAATGTTCCATGTACTCCTGAGAAAAAAGTGTATTCAGTCATCGATGGATGCAATATTCTATAGATGTCTGTTAAGTCCAAATAATTAATTGTATTTTTTAGTTCTGTAGCATCTTTATTTAGTTTTTGTTTGATCTGTCTAGTGATGACAGCGGTGAGTTAAGGTCACCCAGTATTATTATTCTTAATAGTGAGAAGGGTTTGTTCGATCTATGTATATGCTCTGTTTGGGGGGGGGGGGCGTGCATAAAGATTTCCAATCATTATTAATGTCACAGAAGTTTGGGACGCAGGCTCTGAAGTGCCCCTGTTTTTGCTGTGGGTCACCACTGTACCTGTTCCCCTCTGATAGATTCTTGTTGCTGTAGTGAAGATCCTGGCAGTTGTCTGTGTGCAAGGACCTGGTTGTAGGTTTTCCACAGCTATTCGGTGGTGTGGTAGTATCCCCCCTATTGCCTCCACTCTCTGAAGTGCTATAGTGAAGGGTCTCTGGGGGTTCACCTGGACTCTAATTTCCACGGCCCCAGGTTCTGAAAGATGGATGTTGATTCCCTCTACTTAATGAGTCCCACAAGGTCCTGCAAGTGTCTAAATAATGCCCTGTCACTTGCCAGTTGCAATCATGGTTCAGGCTATGTACATATTAAGGTTGGTATCAGGCTCTTTGTCCTGCAAAACCTCTGGCAATTTCCCACTGGGTCTGTATGTCACAAGACATTTAGGCAGCCTCCCTCTGTACAGTGCTGTGATCCTGGGGACTGACCTTAAACTTCCCATGGTGCCTCCCCCATGTGCCAGTGGTCAAGGCCTGGTAAATCAACTTTCCTTTGTTTGGAGCCAAAGCTGCTTCCTTGTAGCCTCTGAGTCAAGTCAAGTGAGCCTGCACAGAGCTCCTGCCCTTTCCTGGGTCTTGGAGGCTAGACATCCACTTCCCAAGCCCAGGTCCCCACCAGCACGCTCCATCCCCCTTATTCACAGTGAGGGAGAGGGGTTTTTCCAAGAGTTAGGGCTAGTTGTGGTCCTTCTAGATGTTCTTTCTTAAGATGGCCCCCTGCAGGGGGTGTCCCTCTGGATTTGCAGCTGTCTGGGCATGGGAAGATGCAGTGCTGATTTAAGAGGGTGACTGGTCATCTGCGGGCTCCACAAGATGGCGAGGAGGCCCCCGTTCAGCTTTCTTTTCACTATTTGGTTTTAAGTAATTTGTGCTTTCTTAAGAAGCCTTCTGTTTTAAATTTTGTCTGTCTTTTCAACAGTTTTCCAACAGTTTTTAAGTGTAAGTTTAAGAGAATGTCTGTCCCCTGACCCACCCGCCCTCTTTCTCTCTCTGATGCCCCCCCACCATCCACAGGTTGGGGTTAGGACAATCTGAGTTTTGTTTTCTCCTTGGTAACCTATCTTTCAGTCTCTCCAGGTCTCAAGACTATGAAGTATCAAGTCTTAGAACATTTCTGTTGTCACTCACCTCTCAATTCTGCTTTTATTCACTGCCTCCTTTCTGTGCTGTGAAGAGACTGGGACCCAGTGCCTAGTTCACTTCTACCATCTTCCATCAGGCCCATTCTTTCTTAGAAACGAGCCATGCATTTCCAGCCAATCAGATTAAATCTTAACTCTTAACCCTTGTATTTGTGGGTGCCTTTGCTTGAAGCTTACAATTCATCCAACTTCATTGCTCTCTGGTGGGTCATTCTGACTTGCTCATAGGCACCATCCAGCACTATGAAATAGATGAATGCCTATTCCTGCTCTTGGATCAGTGTCTCTTAGATCTAATTGTCTTGAGCAGTTCAGTTGCAAATCACCAACATAGGCTATACCACCGTTCTGGAAAATGAATTTTTCAAGATGTCTCCCAAGTGGGTGCTGGTCACCCCACCACATGTTCTCTATTGGAAATCAGACCTTCCCAAATAAATCCAGACTTGGTGAAAATATATAGCCCTTTTAATATGAAATTATAGTGAAGCCTTTTATTTGTATAGATTATTCCTAGAATTAACCCCTCTCCTCCAGTTTCCTAACACAATTTTTTCACTCCTATCTCTACATTGTTTACAAACAACACTTCTCCCATGTCCTCTGAATAGTTTCCTCAGAGGTGATTTTTTTTCTTAATGTGGTTTTTACAAAAGATGAGCACTTGAATACAATATCAACTTGAATAGAACTGTTTTAACTGGAATGTAAGCTTCTTCCATTCAGCTAATCACAAGCCATAACAAAGTCTTCTTTTCCTCCTGTCCTCTTCAGTGTGCACTTGCTTTGTAAGTGACATGAGCTATGGCCTAAAAATCCAAGCCGCAAAATTTAATATTGATGGGAGAAGCAAGGTAAGTTCAAAAGTAAATGGATCTTCTTTTTTCATAGTTTACAGCTTTACATAGTTTACATAGTTTACAAATTATAATTCTATGAAATTGCATTCTTTAAACTTATTGATATATTTCTAATAGCTTTTGCCTTATATATCTTGATGTTTGTCACATTGTCATGTAATTTTGTAATATCTTCATTGTAAATTATATTTTTCATTGATACAATACTTAATTTAATACTAATGAATTGAATTCTACTTGGATCAATATTAATATGGGTACTTATTTTCTTTGAACATTTTTGTGCCATTCTAATTTAGGTGTATCTTTTGTGAACACGTGCAGTCATGGTTTTTGTTTTTGTCTTATCAGAAAGTATTTGGCATTTATAAAAGAGTTTAACTAATTTATTTTCTCATGATTACTAAGAGATGTGTGGCCTTACCTGTACCATTTCACTATGTCTGCATGCTGTCCTCTCTATTGTTCTTTTCCTATAGTGGCTATATTAAATAGATTTTCTTTGTTATTTTTTTCTTTACTGCTTTGAAAGTTATGAACTACATACTTATGTAACTAGCAGTTTTCTTTAAAAATTTAAGCAGCATATATCAACATACATTTATATATCATTATCAAGAATGAAACAGTGCCTATTTAATCCTAATAATAACATAAGAAAATTGTATACACTTTTTAAACACTGTCTTATCAGTTTTGCTTAAAACTTCTTGGCAATTTCTTATGATATCTTAAAGTAATCCATGTCAGGACATAACAAAGAAAAGCAAAGGGGATTCCAGAACCACATTAGTGTCTGGTATGTTTTACTGGAAGTTGTTCCTCACCCATCAGTCACCTAAAAAGACACATGATATAATCTATCACTCAGCTTCCTCCTTTATTCTCCTGTAGGATAACTAACGGTAACTTTATTCTCCTGTAGGATAACTTAGGCAAAATCATAAAGTGGAACATTATAAGACCCCAATTTCCAATTTATTTATGTCTTCCCTCCACCTGCTAAAACCCAGAAATTCCTGGAGGCAACTGTCTACCTTCTGATTTTCAATCCTATTCTCGGGAAGGTTCTTGATAAATTTACTTACAATACAACAAGAATAATGAAGTTTATCTCAGAGAATGTTTGCTTCAGAATAGTGGTCAAAGTGATTACCAGCATTTTAAAGGAGGAAGGGAAATTTTCTTAGGTTCCTTAAAATCCAAAGCACTGAATATGGCCTAATAGCCCAGCATGGAGTAATGTCATGCCAGCTGCATGATAGTCCCCAGAAAACTGAAACCTTCAAGCATTTTAACTTCACAGCACAAACTGAATCAATAAATGGGTGGGTATATGGATGGATGAATATATCTTATGTAAGACAAATTTGATCTATTTACGTTCTTTTCTCGAATGTTCTAGTATGTACTTCTATCTTCCTAAAGTGGAAATATGATTAAATAAACATGAAAATTTTAGATGAACTCACAAAATGGAATGGTATTCTGGTTTACTTGTAGGGTTTCTGCCTGAGGATGTAGGCAGATGCCTGAAAGACTCCATTGCATTAAGATGTGCTCATTTGTATCTGGAAAAACTCTCCTTTTACTTTGACACCACTTAATTCTGCATCACTTTGGGCCCCAGAAGCAGGCTTCTTAGCTCTCCAAAACCATCTTCCTTATGTCGGCTGCAATAGCCTGGATTAATGGAGACTCACTATTGCAAACGAAACTCTAGGCAAAAAAAATTTTTAGTCATTATACAGCACACATTTGAGGATAACAGTGTTTCTCTTTCAATGATACTGCCCATACTTCTACTTGCTGATTTTATTATGAAGCTTCCTCTCCCCAAAAAATAGAAAAGGAAGCCAGTTCTTTTCACATTACTCCTAGCTGTCTATCCAGCATGTTCCATAGAGGCAGCCTTGATGCTTCTGTGTCTGTTGGAAGGTGTCAAGTAATCTGTTACTAAGAGTAGATACAATCATAAATACTTAAATACTTTACAAGTTTGGAGGCAGGTACAATAGGAACCATCATGGGCTTATTCTTACCCATTTGCACTGAAATGCACTGACAGGAATAAGAGTCATTGCCCTGCATTTTTCCTTTCCCTCCCTCCTTAAGACATCTACCTGATAAAGGACTCCAAGTGAAGGATTAAAAAAAAAATCATAGGTGGCCTCCTGCAAGTAATAAAGTAAATTTATCAAGGGAATAACAAGGGGGAGCTTTACAGTTCATAAAAGAGCAACTGCAGAAGTGGAGGGAAAAGGAACTTACTGAGTAGAGGTGTGGGAAGGCATTTGGGGACAAGGCAGGCTTTGTGGGACTCCCCAAGTTACAGCCTGTGGGTTGGAAACAGCTTGCCCACTCACTGGACAGCTGCTCCAACACAAGGCACTCTCTGCCTCTCTTCAAAGATCTCTATCTACCTCCTTTAGCCAAACCAAACAGTTGTGAGGTTCACAAGAAAGACACAAGATATATTTCAGACTCTCAAAGAGCTTAGGTTCTAATTTTCCAGAAAAAATCCCTTAGACTTTAAAATCTACCTGATGTACCAAAAACCTTTATCAACAAAGGGCAGATTGAAAACCAATTTGTAACTCTACTTGCTCTAATATTTCATTTTCTCCTGCCTTCCAAGAAATTAAATGCCTACCCGATCCAAAGGTAATGGTAACATGGGCCCTAAACTTTCACACTCACACTTGGGAATTTTGTTCATCCAGCTTTTATAAAAAGTAATGGAAGCAGAACCTCAAATCATACACAAGACATTTACAAGTTCTCTCCTCTGTCTTTAAATCAATTGTAACTAGTGCTTAGGTATGTATCTGAATGCAGAAGTTTCAAACAATGGGTCTTTTAATTTCTAGTGTGTGTGTTCTGTGATATGAAACCCTAACATTTAAAAAGTTACCATGTATTATAATATACAACTCAGCCTTTTTATGTTTAAAACATTCCCCACATTCCAAAGTACTAATTTGAGACTAAATGCCTGGAAAATGGCTCCTTTAACCCCTTCGTTGACATAAGTCCTTAAGATGTTGTTTTCCTTAACTGCAATGATTTCATCAAAGCATCAAAATCTTTTAAAAAATGAAAGGAATGCAATGAGGAAAGATAACTACAAGTCAGGCAGTTTTATAATCCTTGTTTCAGCCAGATATGGCCCATTTGATGCTGCCTTGGGAGGCCAACTGGGAGGAGCTGGAAGCTGGGAAGGGCTTGGGGCAGAGAGCAGCACTAAGGGGACATGCTCAGTTCAGTGGGATTCAGGTGGAACCAGCAGAAAGGACCCCTGCTAAGCCAAAAGGCATGACAGCAATCCACAGGATGGAGAGCAAACTGCTGACCCTCACAGCTCAAAAGACCCTTTACAAGTACTGGATTTGGAGTCACTTGGTTAGATTTCTTGATTTTTCTTTTCAAAGCTTAATGATGTTACCTTTCAGTCTTTAACCAGTATTTTAAAATTTTAATGTAGAGGTCACTGGAAGAAAGTGTGTGCTGCTTTTTCATTTTATGAAGCTCAAGAGAAGAGAAAAAGTCAGTAAAGCACTCTAGGGAAATTTGCCTTTAAAAGTCAATGATTGCCTTTATAAGATTGCTCCCAAAGTTAATTCAAGCAACTTGTTATTTGAAAACCATGTTATATTTTTGGAGGGGTAGTATTGCCTTTTTAAAGTCCTCCATTGAGAGAACTTTAAGTGTGCAAACATTATTCCCCCTTTCCTTCTCTCATCCCAAAGTAGATGTTTCCTCATACTATACAGGAAATCACAAAATACACAAAACGGCATGAATATCTTCTTGACATCCACTTTATAAACTCCACGGTGCTTGCTTGCACATTATAAACCATGGGTAAATAACACTTAAATAGCATTCACTTTCTCAGCCAGGAGGGCTATTTCCCTACCAGAATCCCCTTCCAATTTGACTTAATTATGCTCTATAATGCTATCAGCAACGTTTAGTGTGCTGTAAAATTGGAATTGTATTATAGTTCGCGTTCATTAGTATCCCCCTTTTGCTTTCTGAGAAGCTTTAGGAAGATTTCACACTCTTGTGGTTTAAAGAAATACTTCACACCAATTTCTGGAATAGTCTTGAAACCAGAAGTGCATCAGGATACCCCCACCTCCACAGCATTGCCAATGTTCTAATTTGCTTCAAAAGCAGTCCATTAAATCACTTGTTCTCTTTGTATTAATGGCCTCTATTGTTCGTTATCCTCGTCTGTTTTATCCAGTAGACTGCTTTAACTACCCAAGAGCATGGCATTTCCTGAGATAGGCTGTTTTTTTTTTTTTTTTTTTTAAATAGAAATTAAAAATTCATCAGTGTATAAATCATATCACTGAAAAAAAGTTGCATAAATTGATGAAGCTGAGGTAGGTTTCTAAAGCAAAGGCAGGTTGGAAAGCCCAAAGGAGAAAGGATGTTTATTCATAAATCCAAATGGAATTAATTGAAGCAATTTAGTGGCAGTTTACGAACAATGGTACCCATCCGCCCATCAGAAGTGCTGCCATTGTCTTTCACAGTGGATTCATTAAGCCAGCACAATATTTTGATCACTCTTCTTCAGGGACCAGCTTTAGCCAATTAAAAATGATTTATGATTCTGGGTTTATATAGTAGTTGTTTTGGAAGGAGTTCATGCATGGGGATAAATCAACATTTCCATCTGACTTTACACTGAAAATGTCTTTAAATTTCCTTAATCTGTTCAACTGACAAGGAGAGGTAAAAAGATTTAAGAGCTTGATATAATCAACATAAATGTTCTATTGATTCTTAAAACCAGAAGTACATTCCTTGCTGTCAAGTCTCTGGAACCACAACCCTGCCACTCACTGCCCACATTCGGGCTTCCCTCTGAGAGTCCTGGGCTGCTCCATCAATCTCTTATTTGTTTGATATCAAAGGTAGTGACAGACCATTCTGAAATTTGAATTAACCATGTGCTTTTTAGTTAATGCTTAAGTGCTTAGGAATTACAATATGTTCCATATTTCCTGTCTTAAATCTGCCTTTTAAAATGAAATATTGAAAGAAGATATAATTTTTAAACTAAAAAAAAGTATTGAACTAAAAAATATTTTGCTCTAAAAGAAAATGAACTAGATGAATGAACCAAAAAGAATTTTTTAAAGAAATCTTTATTGCTGAGTAAAATTCCATTTTGTATATATACCACATTTTCTTTATCCACTCATCTACTGAGGGGACATCTAGGTTGGTTCCACAACCTAGCTATTGTGAATTGCTATAAAACATTGAAGTGGCTGTGTCACTGTAAAATGCTGTTTTTAAGTCCATTGGGAATAGAGAATAAAATAATGGCATTTGCAGGTAAATGGATGAAGTTGGAGAATATAATGCTAAGTGAAATTATTCAATCTCAAAAATCCAAATCCCGAATGTTTTCTCTGATATAAGGAGGATAGTTCACAGTGTGGTTGGATGGGGGTATATAGGAGGACTAGAGGAACACTAGAATGGTCAAAGGGAAGGGAGGGGAAGGGAGAGAGCAAGGGGGGAAGAAGAGGGGAAAAAGAAAAAAGAAAGAAAAGGTGGTTGAATGAGATGAATATCATTATCCTAAATGCATGATTGAAGACCTGAATGGTACAAATATAATTTGTATACAAACAGTTGTATGTAAAAAGATGCTATATATGTGCACTATGAATTGTAACACATACTACTATTATAAATTTAAAAAAAAAAATAAATCTTTAGACTCAACATCTTTGTTTTAAATGAAAAATTCTTGTCTGCAATATTTAAGTTTTCCCCTCTCGTGGCTCTTTTCTCTCAACTATTTATGCTTAATTCTTTCTTCATATCTGCCTCTTTTCTTTTTCCACTGGTCAGAGCAGCAATGCAGCAAATCGAGCTTGGGCCTTGGCAATGGCCTTGGAACTGGTTATCATCTGACTACCCTTACTCTTCCCCTCTACATTGAACATGGTGTTATTGAACCCCCTCCAGAATATTCCATTCAAAATAATTCCAGTATTCCCCCTTGCACACAACCTGGGAGTGCCACAGATGTGTCTCTATGCCCACAGCACAGAGAGAAGAAAAGTAGATGAGGGCCAGGTCCTTATCACTTCAACCAGATCTTGTTTCATTTCATCTGTTAATATGTTGAGTCTCCCTGTTTAGTATATCAACACTTTCACTTCTGTTTATTTGATACATTGGCAGAATATCACTTGGAAAAGTATTTTACAACCTTGAAAATGTTCAAAACCAATGGCCTACCTACAGAATAAAGAAATTAATAGCTAAGTAGAAGTTTCAAGGCCCTCCATAGCCGGGGCTTGTCCTACCAACAGCACCAGCAGCCCCACTGGAAGTGGAGTGCAGCTCTGGGCCTGATTGCTTGGGCTCCAATCCAGGACACACCCTTCTAGAACTGTGAACTTTATTTAAATTGTTTTGGTCTCAGAGCCTCTAACAATTTCATGTGGAAAACAGGGGTATTATTAGACATGTAGATAATAAGCTTGTAAGGAGTAAACAAAGTTATATAAATGGAGCACTTAAGCATGGACACAAACCAGGTGCGGTGGGCACACCTGTAATCCCAGCAGTTCAGGAGGCTGAGGCAAGAGACTCAAGAGTTCACAAGCCCTTCAGCAACTTAGCAAGATCCTGTCTCAAAATAAAAACTAAAAAAGGGCTGGAAATAGAACTCAGCGGCTAAGTGTCCCTGAGTTCAATCCCTGGTACCAAAAAAAATAGTGGACACAAAATCAAAGATTTATGGTGGCCATCATGATTTCTTCTCAAGCCTTTGATTCTATGAATCCTTTGTCTTGAGCTCTTAGCTACCAATGAACAGCCTTATCACAATTTCTCAGCTACCCCCTTGGGTTTTATTTACACTTCATCTCTTCCTAGGCCTATTTCTCCAAAGTAGAAATACCAGCATTTCTGGAAGCTATTATTGTACAAGCAAGAATGGAAAGGGAACAAGGGAGGATATCAAGAAAATACTCACTAAAGTAGCTTTTAAGTACAGTCTTATCTTTGACTTCCTGCTTTCCATCAGTCACTGTTCACTGAAGTGTGATATTGAGAAATTAGTGCTTTGCTGCAATGGCAGGGTGGGATGAGAGCACCAAGAAAACTGGAAGATACTCTTAAATTTATAAGCAGAAGCCCAGTTGCTTGAGAGGTCCTAAACATGAGTTAACAGACACC
Organism: Tamias sibiricus; assembly: GCA_025594165.1. Classification (NCBI taxonomy): domain Eukaryota; kingdom Metazoa; phylum Chordata; class Mammalia; order Rodentia; family Sciuridae; genus Tamias; species Tamias sibiricus. The sequence continues at coordinate 99,676,751 of CM046661.1, read as the reverse complement.
ATTCCAAAGCTAAGTACTTACCAAAGTCATTCTGATCTGGAAAATAATTTAGATTTTAAAGCGAATGTTTGGTTTTGGCCTATTCAAACACTAAGAATCCCCTGGCCTCTTTCAAAGAACTGGAGTTGAATTTCGCCATCTGAGCCAACTTTCATCCCACTCTTGTGTTGGTTTCCTTCACAAGGTGATGTGTCTTAATATTTTCATATGCTTTTCAGAACACTTTATGAGGGATGGTACCTTATGAGCATAAAGTAGTGTGTTCCAACAAAGACATTCTACTTATAGCTATCCATGTAGCTTCCCTTACCCTAACCAACAGCATACCAAGTTCCGATCACCAGGAGAAGCATGGTGAACCACATGAATGTGGGAGGGCAAGGATTTGGGTCTTGTCAAGTCACAAGCACCACACTTAATGCATTTCTGCTTCAATATGTTGATCAGTTTTATGAAAAATCTCAATCCCACTTGCCCTGCCAGCTTCCTTATTAGATTTTCCATTTTTGTACAATTTGTGGATAGCAGACAATTATAACCCTGGAGTTAATGTTTTTCCAGTTTTCCATTCTTTAGAAACCATGGACATACCCTATTAATGTGTCTGCCAATTCCAAAAGTCAGTGCTTAGAGGGAAGGGAAGGATTTTTTGCTTTGGCTCCTAGAGCTGTAACAAGAGCACCATGGATTTCCTACAAATATACATCTGGCTTCTTGCCCTTGTAGTCCAAGACAAATCAGTTCCAGGAGATCATCCATCGTCTTGGAATCTTTGACTGCAGGCAGAATACCAACCAGGTTGGAGTCTCCCTCAGCCCTTTCAAAACTGAGACAAAAGATGAGGTTAGGACACAAAGCTATATTCATCTTTAGATCTTTCTTAATGGTCCATGCAAAGGTAAGAAGAAAAAAATAAATAACTTACAGATCGATTGCTACTGTGTGCCAGGCACTGTGCTACATTCTGGGGATTCAAAAACACAAGAGCCTTTGTCCTCAAGGAATCACCATTAGCTAAGGGAAACACACTCATAAACAAACAGATAAACTCACTGTGCTTAGTAACCAACTGAGGCAGAACAAACGAGAGGAGACATTTACGAAATGGCCAGGCATCTTATCTGAAGAATTAGAGCACCTCTAAGATCCCTGGCAAGGGCTCCCAGACACTGTATTTGCTCACATGGATCCAGGAAAGAACCAATAGGCAGCCATAATTCAAGTAAACTGAGGCAGACTATGGGACTACTCCAACCCCAAATATGAGTAAAGAGTCTGGGGTGCCCCATCCTAACAAAACCAAGTGGATCCATAATAAGAAATATACCTGGTCACCACAGGGATACATACAAAAGGAAAGCACTCAGAGTCCCATTTTGTGAAATGCAGCATGCTTGCTGCCAATGTGGAAGACATGTCACAACTGGGGATAAAAGGCCACAACTGAGAGACCTTACAACATGCCTTTCACATCCCACAGGCTGCAAACATGAGTAAATGCAAACCAGCCCTTTGCATTCATGAATAGGTTCCATTTAGTTGTGATCTCTTCACCCAAGGTTCAGGATAAACTCAGGAATATATTAAACTTCAGTCGAGAAAGCTATCTAGCCTATTTGAATTCTTTAAAATGCCTCATGATGATAATAGTGTATTTATGGATGAGCATCATGGATCATCGCTGGTGTTCCCAAGAGAAAGGATGAATCCCCTGAGAGCGTCCCAAACTCACTCACATCTTGCTCTGCTCACTTTGAATTGGGCTCTGTAGGTTTGCTTAAAGATATGTAAAATGTCATGTAATCTGACAGTCCCTGGAGAGTTCTTGTGTAGGTTGTTTACTCTACTCTGTATGTGATAGAACATTCACTCACAAATTTCTTCCTGGATAGCCTTAGAGGTTTGGAAAGACTGTAAATATTTAGTTCTTAAAGTCAAAAGTGCCCACTTTTGTTCAAAATACCTCTCATTGGGAGAGTCTCAAACATCTGTTTAGGAAATCTTTAAGCCAGTTTCTAACCTAACACAAACTATTAAACACACATACATATACACACATACAGAGTGATTTCATCTGTAAGGGAATAAGATGTGTGGAGGAAATGGAAGGAGGGCATTGTCTGGAACCCAGATGTATCAATTAGAATGTGGCGGGGGGCACTCAACTCAAAGTGCCTTAATCAATTGGGCACACTTTTTTTTTTTTTTTTTCCCCCAAAGTAAGAGGTTTGGAGATAGGATGATTCCAGAATGGATTGATTCAGCAATTTAAAAACATTATCAGGGATCTAATGATTTTTAGCCTTTTTGTTCTACCTTCCTCAATAGGCTCTCTTTTTTCCCCTGAATTTTATATCCTCATGGTTGCAAGCTGGCTGCAACTGCTCCAAGTTCAATACTAAACCGATTAGTATTGAAATAATGGAATTACCAATTTGGGTTTATTAGACTCATCACCATTTAATTTCCTGGGACTGGGGAATGCTGAAAGTCCTTGACAACCCAATACCTGAACAAAATTGGCACAAAGTGGAAATGGATGTTGGCTAACACAACCAAGCGTCTGTCACACTGGAAACTGCAAGTGAATGCTTTGACTGCTTTTCATCCAGCCTTCCTTCTGACTGCATTACTGGGCAGTAAAGAAGGCTCTATTAGACTGCAGTTGAGACCACAGTTCTGAGGTCCTTGCACCAAACTTCCAATCCTAACTCTTCTACTCACAACTATAAGACTTTAGGTGAGTTATTTAATTTTTCCAAGCCTAAATTTCCACAAGTGTACAATGTCAGAAAAAAATAGTATCTAATCCATGGGGTAGCTACATATCTTAAATTAAATGAGTCTAATGTTTACTTGACTAGCACTTGTTATCAATAAAGATTAGCAATTGTTATTAAAATAATCTCACTCCAGAAACTACTTCTTAATGTCTAAAGAATTTAAGAAACCTTCTCATATTGAATAAAAACAAAATAAGTACAGACCTCAAAAATGCCAGGCCACCAAAAATGTGTGGAGGTGGGGAAGGGAAGATAACACAGGTTAATTGTGTCAATAAAAGCACACTAGTGTCAAAGCAACCACTTGACTTTTAAGTTCATGTTTGACCCCGGGCACATAATTATTTCATCTATTTCAGGAAACAAGAAGAAAAGTATATTTGGCAATGATAAAATAACACACAATTATTTAGCTGTCTCCTTGGAAAACATAGAAGGGCAATAGCATGTGTTTAAAAGCAAATGTATTGAGTTCACAATCCCTCTCTCTTACTATATTCTTTGTCTGGCTTTAATTCCTCTTCTCCATCCATTTGGTGACGGCATCCTATAAAAATGTTTAACATCAAAATCTTTGTGTCTCTTCCTTTCCTTCTCACAAACACATTTGCCAAGAGATTTAAACAAGTGAGAAGGAATTTATAAACCTAGTTTCAAAATTAGTTACACCTGAAGTAAGATACCAGATACTCAACTAGGCATTGTTTTCAAATTCTTGCTTTGTTAATTCTCAAAACTAAAAGTTCCCTAAGATACAGATGGGTGGCTTTAGATCATCCTCTTCTCAATCTTTGCCATATGCTAGATACAATTATTTCTTATAAATAACATCTAATTTACTTGACTAGATGTTTTTGTTTGAACTCTAAATGGATTTGGCACCTTAGAAAAGATAGCTAAAATGGTCAGTCATCAAAACAAAAAGATGAACAGGTTCAATATGTGCTGCTCACCGGTTGCTCTTTACTCTAGAACCAGTTTTCTGTCACTTCTCTGATGCGTGATCAACACAAAATAGAATTTTAAATGACATGTGTCAATTTAATTTGGACCCTGTTTGAAATCTGCTTTGAGAAACTTTCAGCCCAATGCTAAGCTGTTACAACTTCAGTGCATTTCTGGTTTGAATATGACAAATGAAATAGCAAATCTCCCCTCACATTTTTATAAATCCCTGAAGCAATCTTTGAAGCTTGAAAAAAAATGAGTGTGGAGTTTTTCATAAGCTCCTTATGAAACTTATTCTATGAGTTTCCTCAGTATCTAATGGGACTCTTAAGCCAGACAGAGAGAGGAAAATCTAGAAAGAAAGCATACAAAATCTGTAACAAAAGTACAAATCTCTGAATCATATAGTACAACATTCAGTTTTCTTTTTAGTTGTGAGTTTGCCATATGGGGATAATAAGGAAAAAATTCCAAATACAATCTCCATGGATTCTTTGTCTCCAGGGGCCTAAGATGTTAGTTCATCTTCACAAAAAGAGAAACTCCAAGGATAACTAATAGCATACGTAAAGTTGGTTGTTAATCAAATTCAGAAGAGAAACACTGTTATGTGTACAGAGTAGACAGTTAAGAAGCCTTAGTTGTTCTATGTAGAAGTAGTATTCACCCAACACGCAAACAAAATTAGGTAGAAATTCCAGGCAATCTGAAAAAAAAATCAAACAATACTAGTTAGGGCAAGAATTGAAAATGACACCATGTAGGTCTGTTCTTGTTTAGGAATGTCAAAAGAAATGATCTATAATAATTCTTTGGCTTTTCTTTAAAAGAATTTTTTTTTCTTACTTCTTTGTTCTGCAAGGAAAAAAAAAAACAATAATTAGCAAACCACAGATGAGAGTGAGTTCTCTCATTTAACACAACAAAATATGCCACCCAGGACCACAATTGCTGCCATCTCCACTTAGCATGCCCACATTTTCCCTTGCTTTTTTTAAACTCTGAACCTCAAGGAAGGTGAAGTAAGTTGTCACTTGCAGTGCCTTAGGGAACCAACTAAATGAGGCCAACTAAAAGAGTTTGGAGGATATTATCAAGTTATCCCATCCAGAGAGGCAATAAGTACTTACTGAACATCAACTCTATACCAGAATCTTAGCCATGTCCTGGAGAATTAAAAGCATATGAGTTGAGCCATTGCTCCTATAGGACTTTACAAGCAAGTAGAGGAAATAATAACAATATATAAAAATAAATCATGTGTATAAATAATAAACAAAGTTGTACAGAAGTGCAGAATTTTTATTTTACTCATTTTTTAACGAAAATAGTTTTTGCTTCCATTTGGCTTTAACCCTCCAATATCTCAAACATTGGTAGTAAAGGTGAAATACATAGTAGATGGTAAAGTGACTGAAGCCTAAAGAATTCCAGCACTGACAAGGAAGCCTGGGAAAGCGCAGAAGACATCCCTGTCAAGGTCAGATTCTCCAGACTCCAAGTTTATGACCATAGATAGCATGCCTGTGGTATTCACAACTCTCTTCTCATAGAACCCAGCAACATGCCCAGAACTAGCCAGTGCTCAGTGAAAATTAAATTACTAGCATTGTTAAACAATTCCGTGGAGGTTTGGGGGAAAACCAATTAGGATGAGATGGGGCTGTTTATTTTCACTGCTTATTATGTTTTGGATATGTAGTGCCTCCTGAAAAGCTCACGTGTTGGAAACACTATCCCCAATGCAGGAATGTTCAGAGGTGAAATAATCACATTATGAGAGCAATACCTCATCAGTGCATTTTTTGGATTAATAATTAGAATGGATGGAAACTGTAGGCAGAAAGGGTGTGACTGGACAAAGTAAGTCACTGGAAATGTCACTTTGGGGATTATATTTGGTCCCTGGCTCCTAGCTTTCCCTCTGCTTCATGACTGCCATGAGCTGAGCAGTTTCCTCCACCAGGCCTTTTTCTCATGATGTCCTCAAGCTCAAAGCAATGGAGCTGACCAGCCTTTAATGGAAACCTTTAAAACTGTGAGCCAAAATAAACTTTTCCTCTTCTAAGTTGTTCTTGTCAGGTATTTTGGTCACAGCAATGAAAAGCTGACTAACACATTACTCTAGGCCAGTTTTTAGAGGGTGGAAAGGGAAGACAGAGCCCTGAAAAACTGAGACTTGTAGATAGATTATCTCATCCTTGAATTTGGAGGTACACAGAAACCAAGGGAGTGTACAGAGGTGCAACTGGAATATAGGATTAAACCAGTTACCTAAACAAAGTAGAGCAGAAGTCAAGGTATGGACAAAGTAAGAAAGCATAAGCAGAAAATACTTCAGATAAGAAGAAGGGGGACTTGGGGAAAAGCCCGAGATAGGGATGATGATGGTGTCTATGAAATATATGAGTATACCACCCACCTATCATTAAATAATTGAAAGCCAAGTGGGCACAAATAATTATGTTGTAACTTACCCCACATCAAATCCAAAAGCATTCTTTAAGAATCAAGTGGCTTCAACACCAATTACAAAAAAATCAAATGACTTTAAAAGTATCACACCAAAAAATTTGAGAAGTGGCTGATTACAAAAATAAATACATAAAATTCAATAGCATAAGTAGAAGAATTTTTAAATATTTCTAGTAAACAATTTAAATGTTTTGAAAGTGTCCAATTCATAGTAGCAACAAAATTATAAATCTAACAAAACAATGATCAATATCAACTGGAAGAAAATTACACCAATAGATAAAACAGAATAAATGGAATGAGATACCATACTTCTGGTTTAAAAAAAAAATAAAAATGTTAAAGCAATCAGTTCCCTCAGTAACCTGTAATTAAAACTTTGATCCAAATTCTCCTGAATATTTTTCATACTGGATATATATTATTCACCTGAATGACAGAATTCTAGGAAAGAGCCAAGAAATTATTTTTAAAAGAAAAGTTAGTAGGAAGTTTAGTATATTTTAAACTGTTACGCTACCTTATTACTGGTATAATAATAAATACATGAATAAACAAAATTAGAGTGACATCAGTGAGATGGCAAAATAGGAAATTCCAGGCCCCTACTCCCACAGAATTTTGACAACCATTTATGAGTGAAAATGCCTCTGTGAAAACCTGGGAGAACAAAATGGAGATTCCAGTTCCCTATTAGAGTAAAAATGTTGAAGAATAAATGCCCCTTCCCTCTAATCCAGCAGCATAGATCCATTCAAAGAGAAACACTTCAGCCTGAAATTTCTCCCAAGGGAGAAAGTGAGAGCAAAGCAAGTACCACACACTTCCAGCCTTCTAGGACATTGCCCGAGAGGTGGCAATGTCTCTTCTGGCTCACCTCATTCAGATCACAGCTAACATTCCTGGATCTTGCAGATAAGAGGAGAGAAAAGGAGCTGGGGCTCTCAGTAACCACTGCATAGATCTCAAAACTAGGCACAGAGCAGCTTTTAGACTCTGTAAGAAGATTGTTCATGAACCCCATTGATTGCTTTAGCTGATGACCCCACAACTGGCCAACACATGTCTTTAGCCATCCACAGAGTCCACAAAGACATCAAGAACTAACTCAACTCTGCAGGACAGGGAGAAGGAGCACAACCTTGAACACTTTGGAGCACTGACAAGGAAGATAAGCAGGAGGATATCAGTACCCAGAGCTGAATTTTCAGGACCAAGAGAAGCCACACAATCCTAAGATTTCCTCTCCAAGAAAGAAAAAAAGAAGTGGGGAGGATGTGTCCACAGAAGAGACCTGAGAGAATTTCAAAATCTCTAGCTGAACTGACAGGTTAAGGTCTATCCCTTCCAAAGCCAGTCACTAAAGACCAAATGATAGGATTGTTTCTTCAAATTTAAAGATAGCAATACAAAACTTCAAGGACCATGAAGAATGAAAGAACCTGGCTGTGGTTATAGCTGAATGGTAGAGCTTTTGCCTAGCATGTGTCAGGCACTGAGTTTGATCCTGAGCACCACATAAAAATAAATAAAATAAAGGTATTGTGTCCATTTACAACTAAAAAAAAAGTTTTTAAGAATTCAAGAAAACAATAATACCAAATAGAAGATAAAGCTGTTGACTGACTTCAATTAAATAGAGATCTATGAAATATTTTGAGGGATTCAAAATAATCATCTTAAAGAATCTTAAACTTGTAGAATTAAAAACATAAAAAAAACAGAATCAAAGAGGATTTCTGGGGTTGGAGAATAAAGTGACTGAAATAAAAAATCTAATAGACAGTTTCAATACCAGACTTGTTCAAGCAAAAGAAACAATCAGTACACTTGAAGACAAATCACCTGAATTATCCAGTCTGGATAACACAAAGAGAAAAAGAATGAAAATAAGCAAAGAATTCCTTTGTGATTTATGAGATACCATCAGGAGGAACAATACACATATTGTTCTACAAGAGTTTCTAGAAGATGCAGAGAAAGCATAAGGGATAGAAAACTTATTGGTAGAAAAAATGACAGAAAACTTCCAAAGTCTGATTTGGGAAATGAACATGCAGATCCATGACATCCAAAGAATAACAAAACTTCTACTGAAACACATTATAATCAAATTGCCAAAGTTGATTAAGAGGGAATTTTTCAAAGCAATAAAAGTGACTCGTCATACACAAAAAAATGAGAACCTCTATAAGACTCTGAGCAGATTTCTCAGCAGAAATCTTAAAACTAGGAGAGACCAGGTAATATATTCAAAACACAGAAAAAAAGTCAATCAGGAATATTTTATCCATTTTGGTCCTTCAGAAATGAAGGAGAGAAAGACTTTCCCAGATAAATGCTGAACTTTCCTATAAAAAATGATACAGGGAATTGTTCCATTGAAATGAAAAGACATTGAAGAACAACATGAAAACACATGAAGGTATAAACTTACAGGTAAAACCCAGTCAAAATCAAAATACTCTAATATTATAATAATTGTACATAGATAGCTTTTACCACAAGTATAAAAGTTAAAAGGCAATGCAATTAAAAACAACCATAGCTACAACAATTCTGTAAAGGACACATTATTAAAAGTATATGTATTTTAAAAGAAGATATAAAATTTCAGGGGTAAAAATTTCAGGAGTAAAAAATTGTAGTTTTTGCATGCAACTGAAGTGAAGTTGTTATAAACTTAAAATAAGGTGTTACAAGATGTTTTATGCAAGTTTCAAGGTAATCAGAAATTTTAAGAAAAGCTTTTTAAACAAGTTTTTTAAAAAATACAGGGGAAAGTCTTTCTCTCCTTCATTTCTGAAGGACCAAAATGGATAAAATATTCCCGATTGACTTTTTTTCTGTGTTTTGAATATATTACCTGGTCTCTCCTAGTTGCAAGATTTCTGCTGAGAAATCTGCTCAGAGTCTTATAGAGGTTCTCATTTTTTTTTATGTATGACGAGTCACTTTTATTGCTTTGAAAAATTCCCTCTTAATCAACTTTGGCAATTTGATTATAATGTGTTTCAGTAGAAGTTTTGTTATTCTTTGGATGTCATGGATCTGCATGTTCATTTCCCAAAAAGGATAAAGGAATCAAGGTGTAAAATTACAAAAAAAAAAAATAATTAAATCGCAAAGGTATACAAAAGAGGAAGAACAATTTACAAAACAGGAAACATTAACAAAAAGGCAGTAGGAAATCCATTTCTATCAATAATTAATATAATGTAAACAGATTAATTAATCAATCTAAAAAGAGGTTAAGTGGATTTAAAAATAAGATCCAACCATATATTACCTGCAAGAGATATTTCTTAGTTTTAAAGATACACATGAGCTGAAAATGAAGGGATGGAAAAAGATATTCCATTCAAGTGAAAGCACAAAGAGAATAGGGGGGGGGGGGCTATGGTTATATCAGAATAAATAGACTTAAAACCAAAAAAAATGAAAAAAGAGATAAAGAAAGTCATTATATAAGGGGCTGGGATAGTGGCTCAGTGATTGAGCGCTTGCCTCACATGTGTAAGGCACTGGGTTCAATTCTCAGCACCACATATAAATAAATGAATAAAATAAAGGTCCATCAACAACTAAAAATTTTTTTAAAGTCATTATATAATATAAAGAGGGTCAATTCATTAAGAGGATAAAATAATTATAAATGCCTATGCTCCCAAAATTGAAGTACCTGAAGAAAATATTAACAGAACTGAAAGGAGAAATAGCAATAATTGTGGAGGACTTTGATGCCCCAGGATCAACATTGGATAGAGCATCTCAGAAAAATCAGAGAAAGCCATGGACTTGAACACCATCACAAGACAATGGACTTAATAGACATGCACAGCACGTTTCATCCAACAGCAATAAAATGCACATTTTCCTCTAGGACACATGGAACATTTTCCAAGATAGATCATATATTAGGCCAAAAACAACTCTGAACAAATTTTAAAAGATTGAAATCATAGCATTCATCTTTTCTGGTCATAATAGCATAAAACTAGAAATCAATAACAGGAAGAATTTCATAAAATTCACAAATATGTGGAAATTGAACAATACACACCTGAACAAACCACATGGGGAAAAAGTCTTGAAACAGAAATGAAAATACCATATACCAAAATTTATGGGATAGAGCAAAAGCACTTGCAAAAGCACTTACAAAAGAGATGATTATAGCAATAAAAACCTACATTAAGAAGAATATCACAAACAACCTAACATTGAACCTCATTGGATAAGTAAAAGAAACTAAGCCCAAAGTTAGCAAAGGAAAGAAACAATAAAGACCAGTGCCGAAATAAATGAAACTGAGACTAGAGAAGCAATAAAATAATCAATGAAACAGAGTTGGTTTTGAAAAATTAACCAGAAATGACAATGCTTTAGTTGGCTACAGCAAGAAAAAAGAAAGAAGACTCAAAGAAGTAATAAATGAAAGAAGAAACATTAAAAGTGATACCACAGAAATACAATGGATTAAAAGAGGTATTATATGTACCTGAGATAATCAACTTTTAAAAAGAAAAAAGCCTTATTTGGGCTCAGTTTCAGAGCTTTCGGTCCATCCTCATTTGGGCCTGTGACAGCATGGTACATCCCAACAAGAGCACAGGGCAGAGGAGGGCTGTTCACCTCCTGGAAGACAGGAAGCCAAAAGGAAAGGAAGAGGAGGGGGTGGGGGTCCCAATATTCCCTTCAAAGGCATGCTTCTCCTAACTTCCTTCCACTGCCCCCTCAATAGCACTACAGGTTCGAAACCAATCCTTCAACAGACAGGTCTCTGGGGACCATTCAAAATCCGAACTATAGCACAGGTCCACCTGATCACAAAGCGCATTAACCTAACCACTACACCAGGGGTTCTTAAATTTTGACAGGCATCAAAATCACAGGTAAAGGGAAGATTTCTGGGCTCTACTCCACAGTTTCTGACTCAGTAAGTCTGGGAAGGGTCCCAAGAATTCCCATCTCTAATGAGTTCCCAGGTAACATGGATGCTGCTCAGGGACCACAGCGGAGAAGTACTGCTGTACAGTACAGAATTTGACCTATGAAATAAATCACTTGAAATAGTGATGCTTGTTTATTTTAGTGGGTGTTGACCACTGGTGGGGCAGGAGGGTATGCAAAGGACCGGATGTCAGAATTCCTAATAGATATGTTTCACCACACACACACAAAAAAAAAAACAGTTTGTATAAGATTTTATTGAGAGAATCTCCTGTCCTCATTATCATATCCAAAGTAGAGACATTCCCCCCAGTTTATCATTCCTATTTTTTTTTTTTCTGAGAAGTCTCTGTTTCTTCACTCCTCTGAGGAAAAGAACATCACTTATGTGTCCACTTACTGAATCGTATCTTTGGACTTCCCTAATCCAGGTCTGCCGCTGATGTTACACGGCCTGTGTGCAAAACCAGCAACGGCAAGGACACTGCCATCCTTGCACAAACTGCAGGGGTTCTTCCCTGCCAATTAGTGAGTTTGCTCTTCATCCCATAGGCTCAAGAATTGAGCTTGTGATTTATTGCTATGGTAAATTTGCTTATGCTAAAAATTATGTCAAGTCTAAGTTTGGAACACGATTTTATGGGCCAAGTAGTAAACCCATAAAATCAGGGTTTAAAATGGAAAATGTTATTCAGACTAATTATGGGTCGTGCAATTGGGCATTGCCATAGCAAGTTTTATTTAAATGTTACTCCAAATGAGGCCATCAGAAGAACACATGTGCTGCAGACACAGCCCAGATCCTTGGCCAGTGAGTGGAGGAAGCCTGTGGTGGCAGCAGATTGCAACTGCCACAGACATCCCAGTGGCAAGTTCCTCATTAGACAACCATATAGCAAGATTTCTCAAGTTGTAGATCAAGGACAAAGGATGCTTTTTGAGGGGGAGTAAAGGAGGAAAGTAGAGAAAAACAGAAGAAATAAGTTCTAAGTCAAAAAAATAAAAAAGGATGTCTGATAGGAAATATTTTCAAACCCATTTGAACAATAAGCTCACTATGAATTCATAAGCTGAAAGCATTTAATTTCTGGGATGCAAACAAATTAAATGTATTAAAACTGTTTACAATAATGGCTATAACTGATATAATTGTAATGATAGGTTATTATTTTTGCTCAACTTCATTTCAATTGAAATAATAGCTTTATGAACAAATCCTGAAGTCCAAAATGACTGATTATACTCTGGGAGATTAAATGAATTCTAAATTTGAAATTTTCTTTCCTAGGCTTAAAATGTACAGGTTAGGGTATTTGCTCTGATAATTCTTGGTATTCATAACAAATCAGTCAACATATCTGATTTGTATGGTATTACCAAAGGCTGCATTGAACATGGGAGAGGGAAGCTGCTATGGTGTGGATACATACGATTTGGGAACGGCCCCTGAAGTTTTGTGTGCTGGAAACTTGGTCTCCAGGTGTGATGGTATTGAGGTGGTGGGCCCTTTAAGAAGTGGGGCCTAGTGAAAGGTGATTAGGTAGTGAGGTCACTGCCTTGGTAAGGATTAATGCTAGTCTCAAGGAGTGAGTTAGTTCTCTTGAGAGCAGGCTGGTATCCAGCGAGGCCACCCTCCATACTTGCCCACTTCTGCACTCAGATCTGTTCCCTTTCCATTTCTCTGCCCTATCCTGACCCAACCAAGCAGGCCCTCACTAAAAGTCAAATAGATGGGGCTGCCAAATCTTGGACTTTCAGCCTCCAAAACTGTGAGCTAAATAAACTTTTTTTCATTATAAAGCACACAGCCTTAGGCATTTTTATAGCAACAGAAAAAGAACCTTTTTTTTTTTTTTTTTTAAAGTCTTTAAGGGCCAAGATAAAATGCAGATAGTCAAGGCAAACTACATGAAGAAATAGAGCATTAAGGCACTTCACTCAACAGACATATTATCCAAATTTATTTTTTTGTATCCATTTTTTTAAATTAGTATGGACCTCAATCTTCATCTTCTCATTGCACATCTTAATAACATAATAGAATTCATACTAAAAGAAAATGAAGTTAATATGCACTTGGGAAAAAACAAAATTAAAGTTATTACAACATTCCATCTCAATATATAATAATATACACTTAATAGAAAATGAAAATTGCATTCAGACACACAACACAGTCGAGCACCAGCACATTCAAGTTTCAAATAAGAACTCAGAATAGAAGTAGTAAGATTTTTAGTATTTGGCTTGAGCTCTAAATTTGAACTTTAAAAATATTATTTGTGATGCCATCAGTTTTATATAGGCACTTTACTTAACCTTTTGGGGGGGGTTACTTTTTTTCATTTCTATATAAAAATACTAATAATATAAAGAAAACCACTGTTAAAATACAGAAAGAATCTTAGCCAAAGAATTATCATTAAATCAACCTTACACCTGAAGGTACAATACATACAACAAATCTATTCTTTTTTTTTTTTTTTTCAACAAATTGTTTGATTACTGTCAGGTGCCAGGCACTGTACAAGATGAATAAGATGCAATATACAATATTGTGAAAGGAACAGATCATTACCCCTATATTTCTCCCCTCCCTGATTTAGCCACTTATTTAGTTACTTAAAGGTTAGGGTCATTTTATACCATGAAACTAGACTGTGGCCAAACTGGTTAAGCAAGACTTTCCTTCATTATGCATTTCTCATTGTGGCACCAATAAACAGGTCCTTGACTTACCTTATTCATCTATCTGGATTTCAGACACTGCACCTACCTTCTAATATGATATTGTCCTTAATCCTCTGGATATATTCTCAATACCTTAACCCCCAAGCTCCAGCTAGCTAACTCGATTTTCCCAAACCAGTTATTTGCCCCATTCTCTAGCACCACCCTTAAGCTTAATAATATCAGTATATTTTATAGTCAAAAACTTATTGAATAGACATAGGAAAAGATAGCATTCCATCTATAAAAATGCAAGCTAATTCTAATATTGTCCTTTTGAAGCATAGGTAGATGCAGAAAAATGAAGTTGTGTAATCAAATATATACATATATATTAATTGTGGACAATAAAAACTGCTAGAGACCACCTATATCCAAAGACCACCTTCAGAAATAGCTAAGGGCTCTAAGCACGTAGGTAGTTTATTTCCCATCAGAGTAATGTGTTTTGAACCTGCCTTATGGGACCACCTGCCTAAAATGAATACAGCCCTTTACCCAATGCATTAAGCTATTTTTAAAAAGAAAAAAAAAAAACTTTTAACAAAAAGGTTATACAAAATGCATAGCCAACCCAGCTCCAGCTTCACAAAAGCCTGTCTCCATAAGAAATGCTTTCCACAAAACCACCCAACATGAGGTAGTAAGCTTCCCTGCTCCATTCTCAGACCCATGAGTACGGGAACGACAGCCTTCAAGCTCTTCTGCAAGTCCCACTGATGCCCAGCAATGGCCCTGCTTATGGGTTAATGGCTCATGAAGAGGTCATAGTCAACTTTGTTGCGAGTTTCCTGGGCTCAACAGTGGGGACCATATCCACACAAGATCACTCCAGAAATTCCTTGAGATAATTTTGGGTGGCAGGGGAGCGTTCAAGGCCAACTACATTGATTCTAGCATAATATGGGTTATGAGGCCCCAAAGAACCATTCTATTTGTGTTAGAAGCATAAACTATAGAGAGCATTGTTAAACTGAAGACCACCTGCCAGAAAGACCACTTAATTTTTAGAACTCAGGGTGGTCTCCATGTGTAGATTTCATAGTTTTACATTATGAGCAATACAAGATTAAATATATTGCACTGGGTGGTAAGTGAACGGTTAGCATGTTGAATAAAAGTGGAGTCAGGAAGAAAATTTCACATAATTAGAGAAAGAGACCAATACACAGCAGCAAACATGAGCAGAAAACAAGCCTATCTACCATCAGAATTCAGAGTTGCTGCAGAAGGGGTGAATTAGAACCAAAAAGATACAAGACCGTCAGGTCTTTCCTACTCAAATAAGGGTTACTTATGGAAGAGCCCAACTCCAGAAGAAAAGGATCTTTGTCTAGTAAGTAACCCTTTTGGCAATTTTCTCCCCAAGCTGATGGCCAGTAGAATGTCCCCAAAATGCACAGGTAATGGTGTAACAGTCTGTAACCACTAAAGGCAAAGATAAATACAACTAAAGATACATGCACATCCTATTAAGCCATTGTAAGCCAATTTAAATTAACAACAGGCAAATGAGGAAGGGATGTCTGCTGGTGGTCCTTTTGAATCTAGAATAGGTACATTCTATTATAAAGAAAAAGAGTCTCAGTAGGTTCTTAATCAGGCTTTTTATTTTCTTTATCATTACCAAAGCTTACATAAAGTCTTCAGGAAAAGACTGAAGGAAGCCATTCCTTCCAAGCTGTTAGCATAAAGGGAGCAGGGTTAAGGTAGCTGGAAAGTTCATCACTTCTCCTCCACACATGCTGCCTGTGGTTCTGTAATGAGCATGCCATGAAAACCATGTCACCATGGCTGGTATGTCATACCTGAGGCAACCCAACACCGTAGGTTTTATAGCTGATCTTTGCACGTTGTTAACAAATACTGTGAAACCCAGGCACTTCACATTTAAACAGCTGTGAGAATTCACTGGCTTCTGATATCTTATCCTGAAAGAGGAGAATGGTTAATGAGATCCAATCTGAGCACATTTTGAAAACTTAATTTTGAAGTTATAGACCCTAATAAAGCTATATTAGCACCTAGTTGATACACTAAGTTTTACTTTCAACAGTTGAAATTGCATACCTTCCTTTCAGCCTAGGACCAGGTGGTTCATTCTGGTAAATTGATGGTTTTGAAGAGTTTTAAAACATACCATAAACTTTTTGTTTTATTGGGGATGTTCTTTGTTCAGCATTAATTGGCTAATAAAACTCAATCCTTTGAATTCACTTTTTGACTACAGCCATATTCTCTGAAAGAAATAATAAGCAACTATTAAGTGTTTATCACATATTGTCCTACAGACATGAGATATTTTGACTTCTGTCCCAACCAAAAAGAATCACCAAAAATAAAACTAAGCTAAATTATAATTGTTTGCAAAGGACATCATAGTGATCCACATCCTGAATGCTGTGAGGAATATTATAGGGTCCATGTTGATATTAGCAGTTCCCATTTTCTAAAACATCGCTCAAGTTCCTCCTTGAAAGACCTTGGCTTTTCAAAAATTCCCTGGACACTTCAAAACAAGTTTCCAAGTCCATAAAAATTTTGCTCTAATGTAATGTTCTCATCTCAGGAATGAGAAAAATCAAGGTCTAGCTAGATTAAATGCCTTTCCAGAATTCAAATTAATACTGTTCAGCCACTTCTATTTACTTGTCTATGTCCTGCCAGGCTCTATACTAAACACTTGACATGTATTATCTCAGACACACCTCAAAACAGTCCTTGGCGAAAATGCAGTGATCACTCCATGGTAGCTATCACTTCATAACAAATTACCACAAACTTGATAGCTTGAAACAACACAAATTCATTATCTCATGGTTTTCCATGGGTCAGGAATCCACCATATTTTAGCAGGACTCTGCCCAAGGTTGAAATCAAAAACTGAAATAGAAGTGTCAGCTGGCTGCATCCACAGCTGCACCAAGAGAAAGTATCTGCTTCCAAGCTTGTGAGGTCCCCATTTTCTTTTTAGCTGTGTTAACTTTGGGTAGAAACTGGAAATTTAAAGACCTGAACATTGTTTTCATTTTTTTTTTTTAATGCAAAGAATTGCCGGGTGTGATGGAGCACGTCCTTAATCCCAGTAGCTCAGGACGCTAAGGCAGGAGGATTGTAGTTCAAAGCCAGCCTCAACAATTTAGCAAGACCCTTGTCTCTAAGTAAAATACCAAAAAGGGCTGGTGATGTGGCTCAGTGGTTAAGTGCCCCTGTTCAATCCCTGGTACAAAAAAAAAAAAGAAAAAAGAAAAGGAAAGAAAAAACAAAGAATCATAGCCCACTCACACTATAAATCAGAGAATATACTTTGGAGTACATGTTCTTTTAAAACATCTCTTTTTCATGTGTGAGATACCTCTATTCCTATAGTACTGCTCTTGTTTAGGTGTATATACTTATTTCTAATGTCATAGGAAGTTGTTTACATCATTACTCAGTCAATACTCGATTCCAAGTTGCTTGGAATAACTAATAGGCCAGTTCCCAAGAGTTTATAGATATGTTTGGCATACATTAAATAAGGAGCACAATCATTAGGTGAATTTATGTACTACATGCTTTTAACTATGTAAGGATCAAGGTTAAGAGAGAATTTTAAGGATAAGAAGCATAGTAAATGCAGAGGAGGGATTGGAATAAGTGTATTCTGTTACCCTGAAACATACTGCCTACTACTTACAGCGCTCACCCACCCACCTGACTTCTGCATTTTAACTATTCATCTTTTAGATCTCAAGTTCGGGATTACCCCTTTCATGACAATGTCCCTCATACTGTCTTGGTGAAATGTCTCTCCTGAGCATCTATACTTGTGCTATCATAGTACTTATCACACTATATTGTAATAACCTATTTGCACATTTTCAAATATATTAACTGCAAAAAAAAAAAAAAAGGTTCCCCCAAGAAGGGTTTCTGTCTTGTTCTCCATTACACCCTCAGCATTGAGCACAATATAAGGCTTATAATAAACACAAATTAAACACATGTTAAATAATTGAATTAAGTTGTCTCTGGGACCCAACAGAATCCTATGATCCAATAGAGCAGAAAGGAAAAAAATCAGTTATTTGATCAATCAAGAAACTCCTAAAAGTGGAGACAAGGTTCCAGAAATTGCCATTGTCAGTATTCTATTTAATCCACACATTTGATTCAAATCATTTGGACAAACATTCATGGAACACCTACCACCTAGTGGCACGGACTATACTGGGCAATGGAGCTCAGTCGAAGTGGTCTGGGGCCCACAGTCCTGCTGATGATATTGCACCTCCATCTGGCTTCTGTGGAAGTCATCACAGTCCCTTGTACCCCCTTGGGATCATCCCTTCTCTAGAAGAGACCAGTCACCAGTTGGCCTCACGCTTTTTTGATGAATACTCAGAATTATAGTCTGATGGCTTACCTATGTCTGAACAGTTTTAAAACTAACCCCATTGTGCCTCACTGTTCTGTCTCCACCAGAATTCCGAGTCCCTAAGGTCATCCATCATCACCTATCATGCTTTACTACCAGCCAGATCCACTTAAGCCACCCACTGCCAAAGTCATGCCCTTCATATTATCTCACACAATTGCAATCTCTCAGCAATCCCAACTTCAAGCATCTCTCTATGACAGCCTCACTCTTGCTATTAGTCCCATTCTAGTAATTATTCAAACAGGTGGAGATCCCTAATCCATTACCACACTGTTACCATCCATCATTCTTTATCCTAGATTCCCAGTTATAATGTAAAGCCTAATATTAAGGTTCAGCATTTTGTGCCGAACATCTGGGAATAATCTGGAAGGTCCTGAATAGCCTAAGGGCAAGTCTCTCTTTTCACTCTACTCCTACAAATAAGTCTCCTAGTCAGACAAGCCTCCATATAAGGGGTACCAGGAACAGCTCCCAATTATTCTTGAAGAGCAGGTTTTAGGTCCCTGTGAGCCCACAGAATTATTCAAATAAGTCAATCACATCCTCCAGGGAGAATCAGGGAACACTACCACCCTCTTGAAATTACAAGTCTGCCTCCTACTCTTCAGGTTGTTCCTTCTGTTTCTGAGTACAACCTTTTTGCAGCCTGGCATGACATCCAGTGTCCTCCTCCTGGGGCTGAAAGTATATACAACTAATAAGCTACTATCATCTCATCTGTCCAGTTCTGGGTATCATATAACCAGGAATCCCTTACATTAATTGTAATTAATTAATTATGACATTAGTCACATGTCATAAATTTGACTGGATATATTGGAACATAGTGGTATGGGAGTAGTGTTAGCCAGTCCAAAGTAAGTTAAGGATTCTCTTAGAGATCTAAGAATATTGGTTCCAGATAATGTTTGAGACCAAGATCTCAAAGGAAACCCAATTTACTTCATAAAACTTTACTTATTTTTATTACAAACATGTCAATCACCATTAAGTCCAGTCAGTATGATAAACACGAGTGAAGGTATGGTTCGTATCTGGTCTTACTGATATTGATTAAAGTCTGGATTCAAACTCTTGATTAGGCCTTTTGCCATCAATAATCTATAATGGCTCTGGAAGATTTTCAAATTTTAGGTAGACATAAATGATAAGTGACTCAGATGGTTTTTCTTAAATGAAGTTAGTTTGTAAGTGATTAAAAAATTGTAAGGGAAAGTCCACTTAAAAATAAAATTGGAGTATTGATGAATAAATTTGTGGACATCATGTGATATGAAAGGCTTGGTATTTCTGCCTACTTTCTTCTATGTGAAAAATCAATTCCTAGTCATTATTCAATAACTATTTACTGAACACCTATTGTATAACTGGAATTAGTTTAGATTCTTGGGATATAATGGTGAACAATCTGACTTCCATGAAACTTTGATTTTTGGTAGGATAAAAATAGCCTATTTAAAAGGTCAGGAATCCCTGACCAACAGAATGAGGAAGACACTATCAAAATACCATCCCTCATAACCCATCCTAGATTCCATTATTCATCATTACAATCAGCACTTAAACCCTTCTAACTCCCTTGCCCCTCATTTTCACCATCATACCCTCGTGGAAAGTACAGTTGGTAAAACTCAATTAGCTGCTGCATATCTGCAACAAGAACTCTTTTTCTTTTTCTTTTTCCCTTTGTGATGCTGGGGATTGAACCCAGGGCCTTGTACATGCAAGGCAAGCACTCTACCAACTGAGCTATATTCCCAGCCCTACAACAAGAACTCTTTACTGGAGAAAATAACTATATTCCCCGATCTTTCTTTAAAAGTCATGAACACAAGTTTCAAATGAGTATTCAACACAAGCAACAGTCTTTTTATATTCTACTAGTAATCTCCCTCCCA
Source organism: Tamias sibiricus (assembly GCA_025594165.1). Lineage (NCBI taxonomy): Eukaryota > Metazoa > Chordata > Mammalia > Rodentia > Sciuridae > Tamias > Tamias sibiricus. The sequence continues at coordinate 99,656,538 of CM046661.1, read as the reverse complement.
CTCTCCAAGAATACTATTTCATGGTTTGGATATGAGGTATATTCCAAAAGCTCCTGTGTTCATTCAGGAATATTCAGAAGTAAGATGATTAGATTATGAGAGCTGTAATCTAATCAGTCCATTATGGTTTGAATGGACTGAGTACTAACTCTGGGCAGGTGGAGTATGGCTAGAGGAGGTGGGTCACTGGAGTCATGCTCTAGAAGGGTACATGTTCCCTGTGACCACTTTTCCCCTGCCTCTGTTTCTTTGCTATCATTAGGGGGCTAGTGTCCCTCCACCATGCCCTTCTCCCATAAAGCTCTGCCTCACCTTAGGCCCAGAGCAATGGAGTTGGTCTTCTATGGACTGAGAACTTTGAAACCATGAACCCCAAATAAACTTTATCTCCTCTAAGCTGTTCTTGTCAGATATTTTGGTCACAGTGATGCGAAAGTTGAATAACACAATAGCTTATAGTCCCCAGCCTCCCCTTACCCTCAACGCATTGCACTTCAGCCATACTAACATTTTTGTGCCTTGAACTAGTTAAAAGTGTTTCCACCTATGGGTCTTTCTACTTGCTGTTCTCTCTTCCCAGAATATTTTTCCCAAAAAAATGTTTATGTGACCATTGGCAATAACTTATCTTCAGTGCTATCTTCTCAGACAGAGGACCTACTCCAACACCACCAAGGGTAGGAGTCCTCTACATTCCAATTCACTCTACCACATTATCCTGTGCTATTGTTTTCAAATCACTATCTGAAATTATCTATTTATTCATTTATTTTTAAATAGTCTGATTCTATCCCACCAATATCAAAGCTTCATGGGAGTCACATACAGTTTGTCATTCTATCCCAAAAGTCTAAAATAATTCCAGTTATATACTAGGTATTCAGTAAATATTTGTTGAATAATGACTAGTAATTGATTTTCACACAGAAGAAAGAGGGTAGAAACACCAAGCCTTTCATATCACATCATGGCTATCTATTTATTCATCAGGAACCCAATTTTATTCTTTTAAATGAACTTTTCTTATTGTTTTTAATCATATACAAACTAAGAGAACTTCATTCAAGCAAACCATCTGGATAACTAATCACTTATGTCTCCCTAAAATCTGCAAATCTTTCAGAGCCATTATAGATTATTGATGGCAAAAGGCCTAATCAAGAGTTTGAATCCAGACTTTAATCAATATAAGTAAGACCAGGTACATCCCACACCTTCACTCATGTTCATCATACTGACTGGACTTAATGGTGATTGACGTTTTTGTAATAAAAAGAAGTAACTTTTCTAAAGTAAATTGGGTTTCCTTTGAGATCTTGGTCTCAAATGTTATCTGGAAGCAATATTTTTAGCTAAGAGATTCTTTGTATTATTTTGAACTGGCTAACCCTAACTTGGTACCACTATGTTCCAATATGATCCACTCAAATTCATGACCATGTAATAAGTGTAAGGGAGATTTTGTGGCAAAAAAACAAAACAAAACAAAACAGTATCTAAGACCCTCTCAATCCCGTGACCGTTTTATCAAAACCGTTACTATGTTGGGTGCTGCAGAGGATTTAAGAGGAAAGAGAAGCACCTGCTCTTGAGGGGCCCTTGGAAGCCTGAGTTCAGAGACAGGACATCACAGAACAAACCCTTTCACTGGAGTTATGGATCAACTAAAAGCACCAACAATTTGATTCAAAAGCTATGTTTCTGATGACAGAAACATGTAACAGCAAAGGTTAAGGATAGCTTGATAGCTATAATTTACCAACTGAAGTTATCTTGTCATTTTGTATTTTCTCTTAAAGAACTTCTGAAGAATAATAATATTTGGTTTGTGTTTAGATCCTGGCAGTTTGAAAATTGTTCTGCAACATTTATAGATTGTTTTAATACTAGGTTCTACCTTGTATTCCTTAAGAGAGATTATTTATAATCCATTATAATTTATACTATGTCATTTATATTAAAATTATTTATATTATTGAAAGGAAAGAACCAAATGAAGAAAATAAAGAGGGGTTGGGGAGGAGAGAGAAGTGGTTCAACAGTAACACAGGTTTATTTGGGATAACCCTGTGGAGGAGAGTCCTAGCAGAGGCTGAAACCTGTCTTCTGCTTATAGCCTATGGAAGTTATAGGGGAGTAAGGGAGTGGGGGGCTTTTTTCAGTTAGACCATTTCTAGGGTGCTGTCAGGGAAGGGACCTTGTGGTTGTCATCTACTTCCTTTCTAGTAGTCACTGTTCCATGTTGAACCAGGTGTTTTTCATGATTCCAATTCCAGAAAACAGTTCCCTTTCTTTGTGTAATGATGGAGTGTTGTCTGGGGTTTAGGTCAGGTTGATTCAGAGTCACTGTGGGGTGACTGTTCTAAGATCAGGCTATGTTTCAAAATGGCATTGCTTATCTCCAGTTCTCCCTAACCATTATTGTATTATATATTCACTTGGTTATGATATACATATAACCAAGTAAATTCAACTCATTCAATGAGATTTGGGTCTAAAGTTTAGTTTAGTGTGTTCAATATTTCAAGTTACCTTTGGAAGCCAGCTAACAGCAGACCATAGTTGACAGACTCATGTCATGTCAAAGTCCTCATGAAGCTCAGAAGCTATTAGTAGCTAGAAGTGTTTTGCAAACTTTCTTTAAATATTTAGTTAAAATTGTTTGGGGACAGTGTTTGAAGAAAGTCTTTTTACAGAATCCTGGCAGGGAATCAACAAAAAGAAAAAAAATTCATCACTTTGTGGTGGGAAATCCTCCATAAATTTACATAGTCGTTTCAGGAATGATTTATCCTATACATCAACTCGGCCATGTCCATGGTCCATTCTGCAAGCCAGTTTGTGTTGGACATATGGTCCAGCTATAGAAAGTAAAGAAAATGGTAGGACCCATTGGCATAAAAGTGCATACTTCTAGGATGCTTTAATGATTGAGGTAAAAGGTGTGTGCTACTTTGCAGAAAATAGGTATTTACTTACAGCTGGATATGTATATTCCTTAATGATTTAATTTAGTGGATATAGAGCAATAAAAGCAACTAAGGATCAGTGAGACCAATACTTTACAAAGAAAGAAGGGCTTGCTTCTTTTACTTTTCTATTTCCCACATACAAACCTCCACAGCTGCTTTCTTAGGGAAAAGTCCAAGAAAGGCAACAATCAGAAGGGCAAATAGGTTTCGACTCTTATGCAAAGACATTGGCAATGGCTGCTTGGGATAATGTGCTAAGAAATACGTTTACCATTGCAGAATTGAGCATTGGGCTCTCTTTAAACCATACAAAATTGAATTGGGTCAGCATTAACTTTTTTCTTTCTTTCTTTTTTGGCCAGTGGGGGGGAGGGGCACCATGGATCAAATCCATCCAGAGGCACTTAACTACTGAACCATATCCCCAGCCCTTTTTATTTTAGTTTTCAAATTATTTATGTATTCATTTAAATTAGTTATTTATTTTATAGTAGGATGCATTTTGACATATAGTATACAAATGGAGCACAACTTCTCATTCCTTTGGCTATACATGGTTCAGCATCACCCCACTAGTGTAATCATATGTGTATATAGGGTAATAATGTCTGTCTCTTTCTACTGTCCTTCCCATCCCCACAACAGGATCTCACTAAGTTCCTTAGGGCCTCACTTAGTCACTGAGGCTGTCCTTGAACTTGCGATCCTCCTGCCTCGGCCTCCCAAGCTGCTGAAATTATGTGTGTTCACCACCATGCCAACTTCCCTGTTAAATTTTTAAGGCCCAACCCTAACTCCAGCTTCCTCAGAAGTCTCCCTGACTTCATATATTACCCTTACCCTCACCTTAGAAGCTTTATTATATATAGGGTCTTGGCGTGTAAGTTAGCATTTTATTACATATTACCTTGATTTTGTTTTTGTTTGTTTTAGAAAAAGGCTAACTTCAGTAAAATGGGCAAAATCTTGTATTTTTTTTTTTCTTTATACATCACAGGGTCTGGTACCCTTTTGGCTACACAATATGTGCTTTGTAAGTGCTTGATGTTGTTATTGGAAAGAGTCTTGAATGGCAAGTTGCTGGCAAACCACTTTCAGAATTATCAAAATCCCGTGCATTTTAATATGATCATGCACAGAGCAACCTACTGACAAGTTGCAATAAAAATAATAACAAGGCTTATCTTCTTGAAGTGGTTGATTTAGCAAAGTAATGATAAGGCAAAGTAATCTAACTTTGAAGTTAAGACCACATTTTCCAAAATGACGTCAGAGATTTGGGTAACAGGCTCTCTTTCTTTTTTTCCTGCTACCTCTGGCCTCTTGGAGACCACCACAGCCTGCCAATAGCTTTCCTTGTGACAGGGTTCCCTCCTTAAAATCCTCTCCTGTGATTGATTGATGTAAACAAGACTTACCTAGGACTGGTGGACTTCAGAAACTAGGACTAAGTTTTGCCTCCTACAAAGAAAACGCAAGTCTTCCTCAGGATTAGAATTCAATGCAAAATGTGAGTAATAAGGCCAATTTATAGGGTTGCTAAGAAGCTTAACCATGGTGTTGGGTGAGGATGGGCCCCTGGTTGGACCCTTGATCCCATTGGGTAAGTGCTCAATAATGCAGATAATGTTGCTGTTGTTACAGTCTTGATTTAATTGTCCTTTCTTAACCTCAGCATTGATGTTTTAGGAATCCAATTTGTTCTGCTGTTCTTATCATTTCTTACACAGGAACTTGTGTTTGCCATTCCCTACCCTCTATAAGTCCCTCTCCAGATGACTTGGTGCCTATCCAATCATTCCTCCAAAGCTGAGGTGGTGATAATACAATTACAATGACTGACTCTTTCCTGATAAGTGGGCTCACGCCTAACAGAGGCAGCTCTCAGATAATGTTAAATTTTCATGTCCTCATTTGTCCTTCTTCCTGGTGAGCTACTTTTGGGTCACTTTGTACCTTTCAAAAGCCACATCATTTTGAGGGGAAAAAAAGGACTAAAAGTCAAAATAATATTCATGAACTGTTTCTTGGCATTCTGTTAAAAGATCCAATAGGATGGGGTTAGAGATTAAAATTAATGGCTGAAATAAAGTAATGAGGCTGAGAAATTATCTGTTGATACCAATTATCTATATTCTTTCATGCTCTCCTCCCCAGTCATTTTCCTTCTCCTGTTACCATGAATAATTGAGAAATGAAATATGCAAATTCTGTTATCTAAGTATGAAAAAAAGAGTTGTAACTAAGAAGTTATATTATGACAAGGAGGGAAAAATGTCCTGAGGGCATTACTTTCTTATTCTAGAACATCATCACTTCTTAACCAGTACTCTGTCAAAAATGAGATTTTCCCCCCTGTGTCTGACTTCTATATCCATCTATGTGCCACTTAAAGATGAAGGGAAGTTTACCCAAGGCCCAATTTATGTCTGATTTCAATAGTAAGAATAACTTTTTCTGATGCCAAATAAAGAACTTCAAACTAAAATAACTGAAAATGTTCTGTCTTGACAATTAACTCAAATTGGATTTCAGGTCTCAGGGTTGTTCCACTTTCTAAGACTTGTATAGTCCCCATGTGGTTTTCAACACTGTCACCCTCTCTCTCTCCTTGCTGCTTCTATTTACCCAATCATCTAGGAATACAATATTCTGAATTGCAATTAAACGTATCTCCTTGATAAATGTCTTTTGTTATATTTCATTTGTCCTTTTCCAAAGAATAAACAAATAAATAAGCACAATTGGTAAATTGGAGTTTACTAAACTTAATTTGTGCTTACTTCATGATTTCCCTATAGCCCTTCCAATAGTCAAATGTATTCAGTAAGAATATCATGGGTACCGAGTCTATGCCTCAGCAGGATAAATGAAACATAATTCCTAGCCATCAAAAGCAGATAGTCTGGCTGGGATTTTATTTCATTTTCATCATGTACAAAGCATTATACCAATGTATGTTTCACATTCTACTAACAGTTACCTAACTGTGCACAATGGAATACAGGCTTTTAGAGAAATGACTTTGGATTCAGCTCCATCTATATTCAAAGGCAGTTATCACCCACTTTGACTGCCATGCTCAAAATCTTCTTCTAATTTTCTAGTTTAACTGATTCATCCACATGCCATAAAAGGCAGAGCCCTACTTAACAACATGAGCTTACCTGCACCCCCAAAAGAATTGATGGGGTCATAAATGGATATGTTGTAAACACTTGACCAAAAGAAGAAGCAATCCATAGGAGAAGCCAATCATTCCCTTCCCTACCTGCCCCCCCACCCCACCACCCTCACCCCTCCACCCCCCACCCCATCCCCTCTCTCTCTCTCTCTCTCAGACTACAATCAAGTTATAGTGGGCACTGGATCTATGAGTTCATTTATATACAACAAAGACGAGGATGATAAGTAGGCAAAAGAGAGAATGAGCATGGTGCTGATTACAAAATTGGCCAGATCCTCCCCTTCCCTGTAGGCCAACACCTCTGCAATGTGACTTTACAGCCCTCACAAAGGTGAAGTTCATTTCTCTATCCACTGAACCTAGACTTGGTCATGTGACACAAACAGAAACTTAAAACGTGCTTAAGTAATAAGGTGTACCTTCTCTCTTGCAGTTCTTTGGAAGCCCAAAGTCACCATGTGAAGAAGTCCAAGCTAATCTACTAGAAGATGAGAGAGCATGAAAACAAGAATGTGCTGCTCAACTGCAGCCCCCCAGACCAGTCATCCCCAAACTGCCAGATGTGTTCCTCAAACCATCCAGGCCATCCAGACCAGCTGAGCCACCAGCTGTTTGCAGAGATAAGCACAGACAACACAGACCTGAAGAACCTCCAGGCTGATCCACTAGGGAAGGAGAAATAATAGATCTGTTGTTTTCAGTAATCTAGTTTGGGATTTTGTTTATTTGTTTTGCTTTGGATTTATGGGGGAAAAGTTTTGTCACTCAGTATCTTTTCTATTCAGAAATGGTGTTACTCCCATCAGTGTTGGACCTATCAATCACGTGACTCGCACTTCCCACCAAAAAGGTGCACATGTGACACGACTGGCCTAAAAAAGCACCTCATTACCCTGGAAAGGCCAGTGTCCTGTGATCCAAGCAAGGACACTGAGAGCCTTTTTCTGACATTGCTCTAGACATTAACAAAAACAAACTCTCCCTCCTTTGTAGTTCATTCCTTCTAAGTGATGAATCCATATTTGTTACCAAGCCAGCTTGAGAATTACTACCATAAAGGGGAGGTGGGGAGAAGGGAGGGAGGAAGAGAGGGAGGGAGCAAGAGAGGGAGGGAGTAAGAGAGGGAGGGAGGGAAGGCCAGCCAAGAAATTGGAAAAAAGATAAATTTTGTGTAACATTTTATGAACTCATGGATGTAATCATGTCTGAAGTTCTCAGACTTCACAGTTACTATTATGTTTAATTGGTTTAAGTTGAGTTTCTGACTCTCACATCTCAAAGGGTCTACATCTTTTTAAAGTGTTGTTTCATCAATCTGTTTCAAGTGCACAATATATATGATCTCTGCTCCATGTCACAGAGGCAAAAGATGTGGTCTCTCATGTTTCTCTCTCAAAAGATCAAGGCATCAAAGACAAAAATCATAACAGCACTGGGATACCACTGGAGAATGAAGACTTATGGGCCATAATATCATTAATAAATGACAACAATATTATTATCTCTGAAAAACAACAATAAGAAAAGGAATATATGGTGATGGTTATATGTGCTGTTACTAAATTATCTGGCTTTACCAAAATATGTTGTAATTTCAAAAGCCTACAATTTCCAATCTGATATCCATCATATTTAGTAAACGGTGATCTTCATGATGTAGAAATTGACTTGATTTACCTTAAAATTGGCATTTGCCACGAAAGATGGAAAGTGGGCATTTGTTGTTTGGGCTGCTTCACATGAATCCCATTTTCTTTGGTTGTGAAATATGATTTCCCTTTAAGGACCACCCCTGGACACAGTCTGAGGAGCAAGGTAATGACCTGAGCCGAGCCAGTCAAATACTCCTGGAAATTTGAATATTGAAAGAGGTACAAAAGGATAAAAAAATATATATTGTTTCATCATTTTAGCAACAGCATCTTGACAAAACCCTTATAGAGTTAATATTACCCCATAAATGTTCTTACTAGTTCTCAGAGTCACCCTATGTTCTCATACTAAATTTATTTTACTACTGAAGTTCACCAGAATCAGACTCTGTTGCTTGCACTGAAGAATGTTGGAAAAGAAAAGGCTGCCTGTCCACCAGATATCTGTGCTCCCCTTCCAGAGTACAGTTACTAACAGAGTCACTGTTATCCTAGACTTCATTTCCAACTGCCCCACCACCTTTGTGAGTTCATGTAACTAGTTCTCATTTACAGAAAATGACTACATTAACTATATTAAGCGTACTAATAAATTATTCTATACATAATTTGTAGAGGAAGGGGTGTGTGTGTGTGTCTGCTCATACATGTGCATGCACATGCACACACAAGATGAAATGAGTAAGACACAATCATTCAAAGACATTTTGAACATGTCCAAAAAACCCTCCTCAAGCTGGCTCACAGGCCCTGGGTGGCTTACTCTTACCTTCTTTGGAGGATGTCTGAGGGAAGGGCATGGGCTCTGAATTAGCAGGAGCCAATGGAAAGAACACAATCTCATTCTAACCACAACTCTACAGTCACCCCTATGTAAATCCACAACCTCCTTGTGTCTACTGCCCCAGCTGGAAAGTGGTACCGTGCTCTTTCCCCTGCCTCTCTAACAGAAATTAGGATAGAGTACACTGAAACCCAGAAGTAAAAACTCAGACTGCTCCAGAAGATGGGGCTCTGTAGAGCTGGGAGGCAGGGCATTCCTGCTCCCCTCACAGGTAGCCACATGATCATTGCCCTAAAGCTTCTGTCTTCTTACCAACTTTTAATAGATTAATGAGTCCAAGAGTGAATCTATTTCTCCCAATTCCCTTAACTATAAAATATAGAAAATAATACACCCATGATGGTTTGTTGTACACAGTAATTTAAAATGCTTAGCATAGTGCTTCTATATATACATATATATATATATATACACTGCATAATTATATATATATATATATATATATATATATATATATATATCCCTTAGAATTGGAGCAATTGCAAATATCATGCTTTGCCTAAGGCCAAGCAACAGCTTCATGAAGTCCTAATATAGAAGATGTGCATATTTCTGACAAGGTTTTTTTACTGTCTTATACACCACAGTTTCATCTGTCAACCCTCATTCCTCAAGGTTTTATAGGGCTTTTTTATAACTGAGGTACAGGAATTACCAACATAGCTCTATTACCTCCCCTCCAGAGAGTGACCTGGAAAGAACTCTCCTATAAGTTCAAATTAGTCAGGCCACTCTTCCTTGGATTGCTATAATAACCACTTCCATAATCATAACTGTGCTTTCTCTCGCACGTTGTTTACCTGGACAAAGTTCTTTACAAATATCTTCATCTTTATAGTATAGAAGTGTGTGGTGAGGCTCTTACTTTTCTGCTGATTTTCTTCTGCCTTTTCCATTACGTGAACCTAAATATTTATAGGCAGTTTTATGTTCTGATACTAGGGATTTGTAAGTTTCTGAGTTTGAGTTAGGGGTTTTTATTTTGTTTTGTTTTAGATAACTTTCATTCCTATCATGATGGGAACTGGTATTTACAAAATTCCTTCTTTGAGATTGGTATTTAGGGTTACTTAAGGCATTTTGGGAAAAGATTATTAAAAATATGCTAAAGTAAAGTGACCTATTTTGGCTATGTGTGATTATGTGTTTGATTTTGTATAGATCTTAAGATATCAGCTTCTTCATAGAGCTTAAGAAATATTATCTAGAGATAACTTTGATGATTTTGAGGCAAATTACACATTCTCTGAGCAGAATATAAATTCTTGTTCCTCTGGATGCCATAATGTCTCCTTTTAAGCTACCTTGTCAAGATCCATTTATAATCTCCTTACTAGGTTCATAACTCTTTCTTCTTACTTAGAGATTTCCTACCCATTAGAGACCATAAATTATAGTACACCAAGATAACCATTTGAAGAGCCTGCTTCGGTTATGAAAGACTCTTAGATAATACCCAGTACCCTTGTTCCCAATTTTTATAAAGAGTTCCTTTCTTTCTCTGAAACCTCAAAGCCCCAGTTCACCTAATTGGTCAATGTCCTATACATTTTCCATTCTCTATCAAAAATCTCCTTTGAAGTGATAAGGTTAAAAATCACATATACATTTTCTCTTTCAATTTCAAAAGTCAAAGTTCTGTGTGATGCTTAATACTACATAAAGTTTTAACACAAGTCACTGCCAAAGAGAGAGATCAAGACTTTGAAGGGACTCATGTTTAACCTTAAAGAATTTAGTTTGGATTTAAGTTACAAACCTCAGAAAGAAAATAATTTGAAAGATGCTACACATATACACCATGTTTTGTCTGATCATTTGTGTCTTAGCTCTATCAATAAATAGTAGGTAGAAAAACGCCAGAGGAAGGGAAGAAAGGAGGGGAAGAAGGCAAGAGAAAAGAGATGGAAGGAAGGGATAAAAGGAAGAATGAGAGTTTGAAAAAGGATGGAAGGAGGGAGAGAAGAGATGAAAATTCTTGTTTAATTCATTAGAAAAGCGGTTTGCCCACCTTTCAGTGGGAGAGCAGACAAGCTCTTGCCCCTTCCCACGGATTCTCAGTCTGCTCAGGGCCTTGGAGCTTTCCTAGCAGCAGAAAGGACATTTCTACTTTGGAGAATGAAAGTTGAAACTTTCTAGTTCTACAAGGAAAAAAAAAAAAAAATATATATATATATATATATATATATATATATATATATATATTGTGGAAGTCAATAATCTCTTCTTCCCTCTCTGTATATGGAATATTGTTTTACCCAATGGGAGATTTTAGCTGCTCTGGGTCAACAATATAAACTGCAAGACACTTAAATTCTGGAGCTAAACAGGCAATATTCAGCCATTTTCGTGCTTTTTTCTATATACATGATGTAGCTTTAAACTATGCTCACAGAGTGGAATTCAGTTAAGCAAAACCTTCATTTGTATGTGTTGTGAGAATAATGATATAAACTCTATTTCCATAAGCCAGGCAAGAAAATGAATTTTAGAACTCAGTCATTAGTCATTCTATTATGTACAGCTATCACTTAAGTGGTTAGGTTGAATTTTTCCCTTTTGTTCTTGTAATGTAACCCTGTAATTCTGCCTGGAGTACCTTTGTTTTATCCCATAAACACTGGGCATAGCTGCATTTTCTCATGGAAAAGACTATTTTTTCTGCCAATGAGTTCCATTTCTGTGCATGTCCAGAAGAAAGCAGAATGGAGATTCTGCAAGCCTGTTTGTAATGGTTATCGGGTGGGTAGGAGTGGAACTGCTGAGAGGTCACAGACTTTTCCCTTCCTGCTTCCCAGACTCAGTACACCAATGAATTCCTCCCTCTGGAATGCAATCTTCACGCTGCCTGGACTTTGAAAAGTCCGTGAATGTTCATAGGTTGATTTTATTTTTCTGGCAAAGCAGACTTTCTTAGCTCAATTCCAAAAGAAAGTTTTCTTCCTCTCTTTCTGGAAGTCCATAAACAGGTTAAATCAACTCAAACATTTTTTTAAAAGACAATGTTCAACTGATGAGCTCTGAAGATTTCTAGAGGTGTAGTGAGATAAACTGATATTTTAATTCAAAAGGATCAGTAACTCAAGAAAGGCAATTTTTATATTTTCAGAAAATTCTTTTAAAATATATTGCAAGTATAATTTCAACTATACCATCTCAGCTTTCAGCTAATACTTCAATGAGAAATAAAGTCTAAGAGTCTCACTAAAACAGAAAACTGATTTTTTTTTTTTTTTTGTACCAGGGATTGAACTCAGGGCACTTGACCACTGGGCCACATCCCCAGCCCTTTTTTATATTTTATTAGAGACAGGGTCTCACTGAGTTGCTAAGCGCCTCGCCATTGCTGAGGCTGACTTTGACTTTGAACTTACGATCCTTCTGCCTCAGCCTCCCAAGTGCTGGGATTACAGGCATGCACCACCACGCCCAGCCAGAAAACTGATTTTTAATGGGAGTAAAGAGTACAAGAATCTGACTGAAGAAATATGCAGATTCTGTAAACGTCAATAATAGCAAATAATACAAAAACATGTTCTTATAATCACTATAAAAAGGTATTCATAGAATATCTTCATAACTATCAACATTTCTTTTCCATATGTTGTCCAATATCACATCTACTCTTTTCCTCCCAGTAGTCACTTTCTATGTGCTCTCTGGGTTATTGATGCCAATCTTTGCAGAGAAGCCCCAACTGCATCGTCAATCTAGTTATTAACAGGGCCAAGCAGTGCAGAGAATGCAGCATTTGTGAATGGAGCTCAGGTTAGACCACTGTAGACATTACTACAGCTGGAACAGAAAATTCCATGATGACAAAGTCAGTCAAACAACTAACCACAGTCTCATAGATCTTTCCACCTAAAACCACTGTAACCCTTGGAAAGTGCTGTTTATTCTATCTCTTCACTGGGAGAGAAGGGAAGAAAAAGAAAGAACAATGACACAGAAATGTGATGTTCACTCTGCCCTCTCCACATTAAAGAGGATGTATAGGTATCTTTCCACTGTAGGATATGTTTTCTTGTCCCAATTTAGTGACTTGACTTGCAATATTTTCCCCACCTTCTATACCCAACCCCATTTCACTTGGCTTTTCTTTTTCATCTTTTCAAAGCTTGTATCAGGATGAGCCATGTTCCTCAAAAAACATACTCCTTCTCTCTAACTGAAACTTCACCTCTTTTGACCAACATCTCCCCATTTCTCTCCCTCCCAGCTACCACTGAACTCTGCTTCTACAAGTGAACTTGATTGTTTTTTATTCCATATGTGAGATCGCATAGTATTTGCCTTTCTCTGCCTGGCTTATTTCACTTAGGATAACGTCCTTCAGGTTCATCCTTGTCATCAAAGTTCTACAAAATATCAAACCATTAGAATGAACAGAAATAGCCAGGTGAGGTATAGCAAGATGGTAGCCTATCTAAAACTTTTAGTAATACAGGAGTGATTTTCTTATCGCTAATTCTTTAATTTTTTGTTTGTCCACATGAATTTTCTCTCTATAAATTGCTAGCCCTCCATTGTTACCAACAGGGCCAATTTAATGCCTTTTCTTCTCTAAGATACAGGTCCTAGCACAATACTCAATAAAAATGTAGTGGCAGGCCTGGCGCGGTGGCGCACGCCTGTAATCCCAGAACTTGGGAGGCTAAGGCAGGAGGATTGTGAGTTCAAAGCCAGCCTCAGCAATGGTGAGGCACTTAGCAACTCAGTGAGACCCTGTCTCTAATAAAATACAAAATAAAAGGGCTGGGGATGTGGCCCAGTGGTCGAGTGCCTCTGGGTTCAATCTCCCCGGTACCAAAAAAAAAAAAAAAAAATGTAGTGGCAGGGGGGATGTGGATAGATGGATAGATGGATGGATAGATGGATGGATGGATGGATGGATGAATAAATGAAAAGATGGATGAATAAATTCATCTGCAAAAAAGCCTGGATATACTGAAGAACCTTTATGTCAGCTACATGTATTTCTCTGGTCCATTAAACTGACAGGGAAAATGTAGTCAACAAAATTTAAACACCATTTAAACAAAAATATACCAATGTTAATGATATAAATCATTGTCCAACAATTACTACTCTCATTAAAAAAGAAAAAATGCAAATTACACAATTAAATCACAACCCAATATATCACATAATAGTATCATAAAGAGTATTAAATAATTCAAGCACCATTAGGAAATAACACACCACTAAAAATTAACCATCAAAACCATATAAGAAATTTTTCCTTAAACTTATGCTCCCTTGTTTAAAACATCCACATGTTCTCAAAATATATTACTCTTATCCACATAGTTTAACATTCCAAATGCAAAACTTAACCATTATCAATAAAGGCATCTGCTTTCCACATATGCCAGTATTTTTGGAAGTTGCTCAAATATCAGACTTTCATGATATCTAAGGTTGCCACATGTTCATGATGTAGAAAGGCCAGAATCAAATGAATTTTATGACATGAAATTAGACCTCTAAGTTATCTTGGATTTCAATGGTAATAATTATATTGATAACATATTATATATTCACATCTAATATATTTTATTCTAGGATCACCATACAACAAACATTATTTCTAATATTCACAACCTACAGTACAGTACCAGTTATCACCAAAAGTACTTCCTCAGTCAAAAAAAAACCTCTGCCTATATATACCAATAATCATGATTTAAAGTGATAAACTTTCTGGAGGGCATTAAAATTTATGTTTCAAAAGTCTCCAAATCTGCATTCATTTTCACACATAAATTATAAAAATAGGAACTTAACCTAGGAGAAAATTAAAAGCAAGTTCAAAGTTTTCCTAGAAGGAACATTATCTCAGAGTTTAAAATAATCTTAAATATCCAACTACAACCATGGGAAATTATGTCATATAAAAACACTTCTGAGCCAGGCACTATGGCACACACCTGTAATCCCAGGCTAAGGTAGGAGGATTACAAATTCAAGGCCAGTCTCAACATCTTAGTAAGACCCTAAGCAACTTAGTGAGACCCTGTCTCAAAATACAAAATTAAAAAAAAATAAAAGTGCTGGGGAAATGTGGCTTAGTGGTGAAGTGCCCCTGGGTTCAATCCCTGGTACCAACAAAACTTTTCATGTAAAATAAATAAATAAGTAAATATTAAATAAAACTTTTATAGACATCTACTCCATCAACTTTGCAGTTCAGTGGATTGTGTTTGCCAGAAAATGAAGTGAAAGAAAGGTCCTAGGGCTGGGTTCTAACTAGTGGTGGAGCACTTGACTAGCATGCACGAGATCCTGGTTTTCATCCTTAGCACTGCAGAAAAAAATAAATAAATAAATAGAAAGATGTGGGACAGTATTGCCATGCTACCATGTACTTTCACATAGAGTTTCACTTCCAAGTATTTGTACTTTCAAACCTTTAATTTAGAAAATGTTACTTCCTTAAATATACAACTAATATTGTTCCCAAAACCACCATAGTGAAAAAGGCATCTTGCATCTCTTTGCAGGTAGAATAATCAACCAATGTCACTGTTAAAATCTCAATTATTTTTTAATCAGGCCATATATTTGTCTAGAACTAAGGAAAATTATAGCTACATGAAGTTTTAATCCATTAAAATACTACAATAACAGAAGTGGAAATAATGATAGGTATGTGCATACAAGAATCTTGCATAGCACAGTGGTAAAGAATGTGGCCTCTGAGTAAGACAAATCTGAGTTCCAAATCCTTAATTGGCCATTTTCTAGCAGTGTCAACTTGGTTAGGTACTTAACCCCTTGAAAAACCTCAGGACCCAAATCCGTAGAAAAGGCTACACAAATTGACTTATCCCCTAAGACATCACGAAGTTTAAATGAGATGATCTACATAAAACATCTGGCAGAGCTCATGACACACAGTAAGCACCTAGTAAATGCAGGTCATCCCCATTTCTGAGACGTGGTCATCTGTTTTAAAGGCTTATTATTATGAATATGTTGAATGTAGGAGGATTATGCCATTCTTATGAATTGCATAATGTTTTTTGGTGGCAGAGAAAGTGCTGTTCTGCCTTCAGTATACCAGTCTGACCTTGAAAGCGGTTTCCAGACTCTAGTGAAAGTCACAGGAGCTCAGGTCTGCAGTCACAGAAGGAATGTGGTCCTTAAAAGCTTAAGACAGACCACAGATATGGAGCCGTTAGCTTATCAAAAGGAAATGGCTCTGGTTTTCTTTGCAGGCCTCAGAGCCAGGAGCTGAGAAGTTGAGTCACCAGTTTGCTATCTGACCCCAGGCCAGCCACTTAACCTCTCCCTGACCCCATTTCCTTACTTAAAATCAACTCTCTGCTCATGTTCCCTTCAAGTCATTATCTCTCTCCACAACAATTGGTAGTAACTGAGGTGTTCTGTAGATTTTTGAAAATTAATTATTTGGTGTGTCGGGCATACAATATAAAACTGTAAAAAGTTTGTAAATGATTTAAATCCAGTTATGCCTTTTGGTGTTTCTGCTATTATTTTAAGAGTTCTCTTTCTGGAATAAAATCACCAACCCAGACAATAAGCTTTGTCTGACAAGATGACCCTAGTTCCTGATGAAGCTTTCTTGTGTTGGTATTCCTGGGAGCGACAGAATGTAAAAGAACAGGAGTCCCTTTGTCAGAAGGTAGTCAAGAGCGAAATAAATTTCAGTTATTTAAAGAGGGTTTTAAGCTGGGCAGTGTCATTTGTTACAGCACTAAGCCAGGAGCTTGGATTATTAGGTTTGGTTTTGTTTTCGACATTTGACCACCGTCTCTCTACTTGGCCTAGGACAATTCACACAACTATGGGTAGCTACAGAAGTATTCTCCTGAACGAACAAGCTATCCCAACTACCCACTTATAGGGGTGTACACATGCCCCCCTAAATACTCAAATTTCTCACCATCTAGACGACCTGCATGCAGAGGTGTCTGCTTGTCCTTACACATACAGTGCCTAGTTTCCTGAACTCTGGTGACAAAGGGGTCGAGAGGGAAATGAAGGGTCCAATGTATCAAGTCTAAGGTATTTAGTGCCTGAAATTTTTTCCCATTTGCCAGAGCTTTTAAAAACTTCATGGGCTGGGGATTTAGCTCAGTTGGTAGAGTGCTTGCTTTGCATGGGTTCGACACCAGCACCAAAAAATAAATAAAAACTTCAACCACTTCCAAAAACAATCTTTTCAATAAAAAATCCTTGTGAAATGTTCTCTCTTTTCCTTCCTCCTTGCTGACTTAAAGTCATAACATCACCATTACCGGTTCTACTGTCCCATAACACAGGAATTTTTCCGTTTTTCTCACTTGCAACTAGACATGGCTCTTCCTGCTTCTAATTTGGTCTTTGTAAGCTACTGAGAAATCAAATTAACAGGGTGTGTCAGGGTTAGGTTCAGCTGGCAGAAAAGATACCCAACTGGAGTTAAGTTAAATGCAAAAGACACACTCATTTGTGTAAGGAAATGCAGAGGTAAGCAATCAGGTAAGAAAACTCTTATTATAAGACTAGCAGAGGCCTTATGTCTTTGCTGTGCCATATGTGACTTCTTCATGGTTTAAGAAGACTGCTAGGGCACAAACCATTACCATCATGTTCTAGGCAGTAAGGAAGGGAAGAATAAAGCCTACTCTCTTCCTTTTACACCACTGTCCTAGAAGTCCTATGAACATTTCTATAGAAATTAAGGGCCAAAACTGAGCAACCTGACCACCTACTAAAAAGAAGCTGGAAAACATATTATCACCCTGTAGCTGAAAAATGCATTGCTAATCCAAATAAAGTTTGACTTCCATTACTAAGGGGAAGAGGAAAATGGATTTTAGGATAATCTAGTGGTTCTCAACCTGATTCACTAGACTAGTATTATTGGGAAACATGTTAGACATGTAAATTACCAAGCCTCCTCCCACCAAACATAAAATTTGAGAATCACAAGATAGACAATAGCTGACTCTGCCCCACTAGATTATTATTAGTATCATATAATGTGAAGATTAATGGGCTCTGTATGAACATAAGCAGAGTATGATATACAATTGGCTATAATACATATATTTTGGATACTCTAAAAGCTTCTGTTTGTTTTATTAGTTCCTTGTCCTCAAGAGGTAGAGATTGGCAAAAATTTGAACTGAATAGCAGCAAAACTACTGAATTATCAGGAATGAAGCATGTTCTCACTGTACAACAGTGCTCGGTGACATCTAGGAAGTAGGAAAGAGCTCATCCTCTCTGTAAATTTTACAATTATATTCTGCAATCTCTTAAAGCCTGGGCTTTCTTTCAGGTACATAAAAGTCATATTCCTTCCTTTACCATTTTGTGAGAAAATTATATTAAATCTTGATATTAGAATTAAGTCAGACAACAATAATTTTAGAATATACTTTTCAAAATATATAAACCAGTGCGGATCCTGAATTCACACATGCCACTCTACCACTACCTGCTTTGAGAATCACCAAAGACAGAGACTATAATAAGCAAAGAGACAGGCACAAAATGTTGGTAGACAGTTCCCTGCGGCTTTGAAAGATGAAGGGAACATCAACTACATTGGTGGTTTCCAATCTATAGACAGAAGATCCCAGAGGAAGAAAATATTGCAAATATCTACAGGTCCTTCGAGAAAATGAGTTGATGTCTGTCGATCCAGAATTGACTAATAGACCTAATAATTCTTTGGTGACCAAATTTGGGAGGCAAATGGGAGATCTGATCCAAAGTAACTAGTATTTTACTGATCCAGCCTGAGTAAAACAGAGACATTGTAGTTAATGAACCAACATGAAACAGATAACACATTTAATCCAAATGCAAGGAGATGGCATGGTTAATGGAGAAGAGAGTTGTGGGAATGCATAATTAGAGCTTCCAATTAAGTGTACACAACTTTTTGTACTTCAGGGACCCTGTAACTTAGTTGCATGAATGAGTAAACTTGATATGCTGGTGGGCAGAGAACAGGAGATGATGAGAGTGAGATGGTCAGATGAAGGGAACATCAACTACAGTGGTGGTTTCCAATCTGTAGACAGAAGATCCCAGAGGGAGCAAATATTACAAATATGTACAGGTCCTCCTAATGTGCAATGAGTACTCTCCTATAGATTGAATAAAGAAAAGTTCAACTATGTTACGGTTTAGATGTGAAGTGTCCCCCAAAAGCTCATATGTGAGCCAATGCAAGAATGATCGGAGGTTAAACCATTAGATTATCAGACATGTAACCTAATTAGAGGATTGATCCACTTGAATGGATTAACAGGGTGGTAACTGTTTGTAGGTTGGGTGTGCCTGGAGGAAGTAGGTCACTGGGAAAATGTCTTTGGGAGTTATATTTTGTCCCTGGTGAGAGGATACCTCTCTCTGCTTCCCAGTTGCCATGTCCTGAGCAGTTTTCCTCCACCGCGTCCTTGCTCCTTGATGTTCTGCCTCACCTCGGGCCCAGAACTAAGAAGTCAGCCAACCATGGACTGAGCCTAAGTAAGTCTTCCTCATCTGAGATATTCTTGTCAGGGGGCTTCTGGTCACAGGGTCAAAGCTGACTACAACAAAGCACTAACATGATGGGGTAGTAGGGAACACCAGAAAATACCCAAGAGTCCATGATGCTACCACCACAAGGAAACACCACTAAAAAAAAAAAAAAAAAAAAAATCTTCCCCAAAAGAAACTTTTATATACTGTTTTTGGTAATTTCAATTAGTATAACCACTATGGGAATTGGTAAAGAGTTTCCTCAAAAAAACTAAAAACAGAATTACCATATAATCCAGCTATACCACTCCTGGGTATATACGCAAAGGAATTAAAAACAGTATACTTTATAGATACCTGCTGTTATAGTTTGGTTATGTTCCCCAAAAGCTCATATGTAAGACAATGCAAGAAAGTTCAGAGGTGAAATGATTGGGGTATGAGAGCTTTAACCTAATCAGTGCATTACTTCGCTTGAATGGATTAACTGGGTGGTAATTAGTCTAGTAGGGTGTAGCTGGAGGAGGTAGGTCACTGGGGATATATATTTTATTCCTGGTGAGCAGAGCTCTCTCTGCTTCATGATTGCCATCTCCTAAGCTGCTTTTCTCTGCCACACTCTTCCACCATGATGTTCTGCCTCATCTTGGAACCAGAGCAACAGAGCTATCTAAGACCTCTGGAACTATGAGCCCCCAAATAAATTCTTCCTTCTCTAATTGTTCTGGTCAGGACTTTTGGTCACAGCAACTAAAAAATCTGACTAAAACACCTGCATACCCATGTTTATTGCAGCACAGTTCACAATATCAGCCAGATGACCATTAGTGGATGAATGGATAAAAAAAAAATGTGGTATAGATACATAATGAAGTATTACTTGGCTATAAAGAAAAATAAAATCATTATATTTGCAGGAAAATAGATGGAACTGAAGATCATCATGTCAAACAAAACAAGCCAGACTCAGAAAAATAAGTATCTCATGTTTTCTGTCATATATGGGATCTAGAAAGAGAAAAAAGATAATATGGAAGTGTTATTCCACTTCCATGGGAGACTATGAATGAAGAGGAGGTGAATTGGGGGTGGGGAGGATAAGGAAGGGTAATAGGGGGTAGATGTGATCAAAGTATTTTATATGCATTGACAAATATGCCACAATAAAACCCATTATTCTGTGTAATTAATGTGTACTGATAAAAGAAAAGAAAATCTTCCTAGTCCCTGGGGTAGACACTTGGGATCTGGTGGGAGGGGAGTCTAGCTCAATGGAGCATTTCCCATGCATGATGCTTTCCAAGGGTTTCCCTCAAAGCTCTTGAAGGCAAACAAGAGAGCTTGCAATACCCTGGAAGTTTTCCTAGCATATGCCAAAGCATTGCCCAAATTAAAACTCAATATTTCTTTGAAGTTTTTCACTTCAACATATATGCAAATTATATTGTATTCCATACATGGTGTTTGTTTTCACTTTCTAATTTCCACCAGCATTAAAACATGCTTGCTGTTTTCTCTATTGTCTTCTATATTCTGTATCTCTTAGTATCCTGGGACCCCAGTTGAAAAACTGGCAATCTGACCTACAAATAACCCAGGGGGTTTCTGTGTTTAACCTTGCTTAAATGTTTTCATGTGCCACTTAGATCATTGTTAATAGGGTTAAAAAACACTCACCTCTTGGATATTTCTGAATTATATTCTGCCAACACACTTAGCTGGGTTTCCCTTACTTCAGGAGCAGAGCGTAGAAACAAGGAAGATGATAACCTGTCGGCAACAGTTTTTACCAACACAAAGAGACATTATCAGTTTCCCTGGAAGATCACTGACAAAGGACCAAAACCAAAACTGTGTCAAACACAAGTAACACAGGAGCTTCTTTTAAAGAAAGATCATCCTGTAATTCTAAGCAAAAGTACAGGCCCCCTTCTCTTTTGACTTAAATGGCTTTTATTACAATCCGACAAAATGTAAATTTTTAAAAATCAGGAAATAAGGCATTAACTACAATTTCTGCTGATACCTTTATAAAACTACACAATCAAAACAAATTTACAATAATTTTTTTAAAAAAAACAAATTTACATATGTTAGATAAAGCAAAACCAACAACTTATGATTAACAGCTTTAAAAGAATATGACCAGTGGTGTTATAAAGAAAACAAATCTCAGTGTAAATAAGATTCTGTTTACTACCACCATTTAATAAAAAAACATAAATATATACTTGAGCACAGAAATTGTAGGATGTTATTCAATTATAGTTGTCAAGATGAGCAAGAATGTGCTTTAAAACTTTTTTAATTATCATCAAAGTGAATTGAAAATTTTTAAATTACCATAGAAAATGCACACTTCAAAGTGTGCATCCAGAGACTACCACTCCCCTGCCCCAGTTTTAGATGCACTGATCTAGCAGGAGGAATAAAGAAAGATAAACACCATCAGAGTTCTTATCATGCAATATTGCTCTATATTTTCCCTGTCTCCACCACAAAATAGAAGGCCCCAAAAAGAAGTCAAGGGAAGATATGCAATGATCAATAATTTGAGTAGGATCAATGCTCTTCTCTTGACCTATCACTAAATGATCATGGCAGCTGTGGGGATGTAGGAGATCTGGGGAATGACTGAACTTACCTGTATTGCCAGAAGCACTGGAGGAAACTGTGGTCCTGAAGATGAAGGTTGCCAGTTACTTGGATTGGCTTATACTTTATTTACTTAAAAGTTTCTTTCTGCTGGGCATGTTGGCACACACCTGTAATCCCAGTGACTTGGAAGGCTGAGGCAGGAGGATTAGAAGTTTTGAGGCCAGCCTCAACAATTTAGCAAGGTCCCAAGCAATTAGGTGAAACCCTGTCTCAAAATAGAAAACAAAAAGGGCTGGGGATGTGTCTCAGTATTTAAGCACTGCTAGGTTCAGTCCCCAGTACAAAAAAAAAAAAAAAAAAAAAAAAAAAGAAAGAAAGAAAAATGTTCTTTCTAAACTCACACAGATATATGGGTATGTTTGCTAAATGATTTTCCATTTATGTGAATATTATACTGCAAAGAGAGATAAACCAGTCATTTACCTCCATCTTTAAGGTATTAATAACATAATTATGAAATATGATGAGCACATAGGGCTTATGATACAGTTTTATTTTCCTACTAGTTGAAGAGGAGCTTGAAAGGCATTAATTAACCAGGACAGCCAAATATCTTCATTTTCTTGTCAAAATTTCTTGAACACAAAAGTACTCTTACATTTGCCAAGATATGAATTATAAAAATAAATAAATGCAATGAAAAAAACTCTCCTTTTAAAGGAAATAAAAGATAAGTTTTGTGTGTATAGAAAAAAATAGAATTCAATGTGTTTTTGCAGCATTTTCCCCCAACTCCTAAGAAGATAAATACTAATCTATTCTCCATGCAAAGGTCTAACAACTGACAATGCTGCTTGTTTTATCCATCCTAAGGGAGAGGTGTGACAAGACAGACTGATTTTATAGTCCGGTAAGAAGGGAGGAAATTACATAAAAATACTTTCCTTCTCTATGTAACTTAAGATACAAAAGAGAAATTGTTTTAACTAAAAGCTTTTCATATTGAGTTTATGATTTAAATATAATTTTGTTTCATATCAGCTTTCTAAAATTCTTTTTTATTTCTCTCAAAAGGTGACCTAATTACAATGGTAGATGCCTGAGATAGAAACTCACAGATCTAGGATGAGCTTTTTGGGCAGTAATTTTCTTGTTGGATTACTATTTGTTCAAAAGTTGGGGTGCTTAAGTATGTGATTAACATGTTCTCATATATGTTCTCCATGATTCTGAAATTTTTGTTTTTTTATATTTTAATATAGTACAATTTATAAATTTTCTCAGATCCTTCGACAAATAATATGGAGGATCAATGGATGGATGGTTAGACAGACAGATGGATGAATGGATGCAACAATGGACCCATGAAGAGACAGAGAGGCAGAGACAAATGAAAGGGTGGATAGAGAAAGAGAGGAGATGCTTCTAGAACACAAAAATAATAAAGAATTTAAGACAACATATTTTAAAAGTACAAAAATGTAAAATATAGATTCTCATGATATAAGAATTCAGGAGACTTAATAATGGTATTGACAGGACAATAGTTAAGTCTTTTCACCCCATATATCCCAAAATTCCAACAGCACATTAATCACATATAATTTTCTTTTCTACATCAAGGCTACCATTATTTCTGAAGAAAAACCACATGATCTCTTTTTCCCCCTCCCCCTCAGTAAAATTTCAAACTTCTACCATTTTTTTTCAGTCCTCTGTTCTTCTTCCCCCCTCACTCTCAGAAGACTGCATCTACTACTTCACAAAGAAATTGATACAGAAATCAGAGATGAATTTCACCGATCTCTTGGTTGTCAAGTCTAAGGAATATATTTTGGTTCTTGACTCTCTTGACCTCAGAGGCCTTTGACCCTGGCCACTCCCTTTCCTTGTTGACACACTGATGATGCTTCTTGAAGCTGAGTCCTCCCTTACCTGTCTGTGGCTTATAGTTTATATTTCACATGCTTATTAAATATAAATTTCTACGTAGCAGTAAGAATTACATAGTCAGCCGGGCGCGGTGGTGCACGCCTGTAATCCCAGCACTTTGGGAGGCTGAGGCAGGAGGATTGTGAGTTCAAAGCCAGCCTCAGCAATGGCGAGGTACTTAGCAACTCAGCGAGACCCTGTCTCTAAATAAAATACAAAAAAAGGGCTGGGGATGTGACTCAGTAGTCGAGTGCCCCTGAGTTCAATCCCCGGTACCACACAAAAAAAAAAAAAAAAAAAAAAAAAAAAAAAAAAAAAAAAAGAATTACATAGTCATCACTGTATCACTACAAATAATGCAATGGGCGTTTTTATAGGGGTTAGACTATATGTAGTTGTGGAAGCTGTGCAAGCTGATGGATGAGTCTCTACAGGGTGTCATCTCTGTGACTAGGATTGATCCACTATAGTTAATTCACTATGGCTCATCCAGACTGACAACTAGGAGGGAAAGCTGAATATGGATGAAAGCAAAGTTAAGCTAAAGAATGTGAAGATGAGCTGGGACCTGTGTCTGTCTCTTATCATCTCAACTCTGATGCCCTCGACCTGGCAGTCCCCTCACCCTTGGAGTTAAACGTACTCTTAGCATTTGGGAAAGGTGTTGGAGGAGATCTGGTGAGAGCTGGAGAAACCACAGGTCTGGAGGCTGCTCTATGCCAACTAGGTGACAGCAGATTTCAAAGATATATGCAAGTTGCCACAGTGTCTGGTGCTCAGCACCACCTGCAGAATGTAATATGGTTGCAACTTTACTTCTGCTTTCCAAATACTGGCCAAAATCCTGTGGCCAATACTAACTGACAACCACATAGGGAAGATAATTCTAGGGATTAGCTTCCCAGATACAATTTGAATGTTGAATGTCCCTAGGATGGTATATTGGGAAGTGCTGTGAACCTTTAAGATGTGGGGCCTGCTTCCTGGCTCATAATGTGACCACTGGCTCCAACACCCCACCTCCCACCTGCATCATTAAACACCATGAGACAATGCAAACAAGGGTTGGCACTATGGACTTGATCCTCCAAAACTGTGAGCTACATAAACACCTCCCCCCTTCTCTTTCTCCTGTGCTGAAGATTGAACCCAAGGCCTTGCACATACCAGGAAAGCATTCTACCACTGAGCTATATTCCCAGCCAACCCAAAGCTTCAGGTATTTTGTTGCAGTAATGTGAAAGTAACTAATACAGAAACATAGTTCCACATGTCAACTGAGGACCAAGCCATCACAGTACACACACACACACACACACACACACACACACACACATGCCTTATGACTTAAGTGGGACCTGAAGGGAGTGTAGAATGTGGTTAATTCTACAGCTGAGAGAATTCACCCAGAAGACGAAAATAAGTGTAACAATTTGTTATAGTAAATAGTTTGACCTAGCTTCAGAGGCTTATCTTTTAGAAAAATGTAATTAATGATATACTAGCCTGGTAGAAAAACTTAACAGAGATTTTATTAAACCTGATTAAAAGATTCTAGTAAATCAATACACAAATCCCAAGTATTAACTCTCTTTAATTATTTCTAGGAGAAAGATATTACATAGAGACAAGAGAATTCATTCTTTACATGTATAATAACTTCAGACCACCCGGGAATGACTTTTAAAATGTACTCTCTAGGAGTAACTTATTGGTGGCCTAAAAAAATGAAGGCACCAACCCTATGACTAACTCGCATGCAGGTAATAATTGACTCTCCTGGAAGCATCCGGCTCATCACTTTCACTATAGTCTTCACACGTATTCTGAAGAAGGTGCCAATCACTTGACTATCTGGGGACAACTGACCTAATTTAAAACAGATGTCCCATCTCCATAATGGAAAGGCAGCTCTGTCTGGAGAACTGCTGAAGGGCACAAGCAATGTTGCTGCTGGCAGCCCCGAGGCTGGGCCCACAGGCCCGACACTGCCTGGCAAAGAACACCCAACAGTCCCTTTTCTTAACCCTTTTCCCCTTTTGCCCTCTCCCCTGTCATCTACTCTTCTTCTCCCTGGTTCTAAGGAAAGACTTCAATAAACTAATTCGCAGTGAGGTGTAAAAACCTGATAAGACAGCAGAGGGGATACTAACAAGGCCATAAGCCAAGGAAAAACATCCTAGCAGTGAGATTAGAGGTAATTTTGAGCCAGTAATGAAGGAAATAACCTTCAGTTTCCCTCAAATTAATTCTCTGCTCATTCAGATCTGGCTTATCCCCTGTCCATCACAGGGGACTCACAGATGGTAAGAATGACTCTGTTCTTCCATAGTGCTAGTGCTTCCCCACGGGCTCCAGACGTAGGGAAAACATCAGCCCACAATCTGTGCTTGTTTCTCATGAACAATTTAGGTGTTCAACTAGTAACAGGACAGTACTAGCCCTTCCTCTGCACTGATTGTTCCAGTGACTGAAATTCATAAGCTGTGCTCAAAATACATTTTTCAGCCTATCTCTATCTCTTTCTTGAAATCTCTCCAAAACTAAATGAGAAACTTGATGATAGGAAGTAGGTAGGTAGAAAGAAAGATAGATTCTTTTAAAAAACTATCAAAAACGGGAAATTGGAATTTTCAAACAGGAGAACAAAAGGAAATGAAATACAAAGTAGCCTGCAAAAGATTTCCTTTGCTAATACTGGAAAGGCTTTCAAACCATGGCTCCAGTTTACACACTGTACAGAACTCCACTTCTAGCCCTCAAGATTCCCAAGGAAGCATCCTTAATGGTCTAGCCCTGAAAGGCTACTACCCTCCCCTACTGTGTCCACCCTCCTCATCTCCAGCCCTGGAGTAGCTTAGATGCATTTTAATGCCAAGAGAGCACGGCATGGGGGCCCCTATTTCCTGGAGCCACAGGCAAAAATAAAGCTATGAAATTGTTTGCAAGAGCTAAAAATAACTCATCGGAGGAAGCTAAGCTACATTTTGAGAGAGACAGCAGAGCAGCAGAAGAGAGAATTCTAACCATCCTGCTGCCCATAAATGACCTCGTGCTTTGCCCAGCAGCGCACTTCCTCCCTATGAGAACATCTCCCCCAAGGCAGTGACAGTCATTCTGCTTTTTATCTTTCACCCACATATCATCTTTTTAAATGTCTAACTGAATAATAAAAGACCAGTGGCAATGAGAGAAGCACTTTTAATGTAATTTAATATGACTTCAGAAACCACAGCCAGGAG
Source organism: Tamias sibiricus (assembly GCA_025594165.1). Lineage (NCBI taxonomy): Eukaryota > Metazoa > Chordata > Mammalia > Rodentia > Sciuridae > Tamias > Tamias sibiricus. The sequence continues at coordinate 99,629,623 of CM046661.1, read as the reverse complement.
ACAAATAGCATCAGTGAATGTAGTTTTCTTTTAGAATGACCAAAATTTACTCATCGTGAAATCCTCTGTTGTAAGCATGTCCCAAAGGATTGCAAAACAAAAGCTAGATTCACCAGCTTCTTCCTTGCTCAATAAGACTCACCCTACCCCTTAGGGCAGCCAGCAACCCAAAAGGGTTTGCACCCTGCCTCACAGAGCAATTGACTAAGAGTAAGAAACTGAAATAAAAAAGCCTGGGCTGGGAGGTCTTGGATCTGCCAGGTACCATCCAGCACACTGAATCAAGTCACTTGGATGGAGGTCCAACATTTGGATGCATGTTAATCAACACCAACCTTGGTGTTTCCCTGCAGTAGGCGCAGAACCAACATGCTACACCAGTAAGCACCCAGACACTTGTGATTTGCCAAACCCCTGGGCAAGTTGGATCCAGTCTCCATTATTTAATTTGATTCTGGGCCCCTAGCTACAATGGTGGATGAGGTCCAAGCACTAGTAAATCTCCATGCCCTGAGTGGTTCCCAGGAACTTGGGTTGGTTCTAGCACCTTCTCACAGTCCATGCTCAAAACACATACCCTCCACTTGTTTTCCACAATCTTGCAAGCAGCTTCCAACTGGGGCCCTGATGGCCAGGAATTAGATGCTGAAATTGCTTATTCTTAAGCAAATGTGAGTAGAAGCTGGCATGAGCCACACCAAGCCAAGATTTTGGAGATGGGAAGAGCCCCAGCATGCAAGATTCTCGAGTGCAGACTCCCAAACCAATGTTTCAAAGTTTTCTATAACATCTCTCTTGAGTGATCATATTAAAGATTACATTTATTCTATAGAAGAGACAAACCCACACAGATATAATCATCTGATCCTTGACAAAGGTGCCAAAAACATACATTGTAGAAGACAGCCTTTTTAACAAACGATGCGGGGACAACTGGTTATCCATATGTAGAAGAATGAAATTAGACACTACTCTCTCACCTTGCACAAAAATCAACTCAAAATGGATCAAAGACCTCAAAATTAGACCATAATCTATTGCAACTCTTAGAAGAAAATAAAGGGTCAATGCTCCAGCTTTTAGGCACAAGCAATGACTTTCTCAATAGGACCCAAAAAACTCAGGAAATAATGCCAAGAGTTAATAAATGGGACAGCATCAAATTTAAAAGCTTCTTCAAAGCAAAGGAAACAATTAAGAATGTGAAGAGAGAACCACAGAATGGGAGAAAATCTTTGCTAGCTTCTATTCAGGCAAAGAATTAATATGTAGAATATATAAAGAACTGAAAAAACTTAGTACCAAAAATAAAATTAATAAATGGGCAAATGAACTAAACAAACTTCCCAAAAGAAGAAATACAAATGGTCAACAAATACATGAAAAAATGTTCGACCTCATTAGCAATTAGGGAAATGCAAATCGAAACTACAATGAGATTTCATCTCATGCAAGTCAGAATGGCAGTCTCAAAAATACAAATAATAATAAATGTTGGAGAAAATGTGGAGAAAAAGGAACTTTGACACTTTGGGTGGGACTGTAAATCCCATCAATATGTACAACTATAATCCATCAATTTAAAAATGTGGAGAAAAAAAGATTACACTTATTCTAAAGAATAAATGCCATCTCTTTATTTGGCCATCACCCATAATAAGATTTATTTTATCCCAACTCTGATAAATATTGGGGATTTTAAATTAATTTTTAGTTCATCTTGGTATCCCCACAGCCTAACACTGGGTGTGCATGCAATGGGCAAGTAACAAAGGTTTATTGAATTGAATGATCCTTGCTGGTCATAAGATCCATACCCCAGATAACATATTCCCTCAAGTTAAACTCACTTACATATTATATTGAATTTACTGGTATACAGCTGTTATGGTTTGGATGTGAGGTGTGCCCAAAAAGCCAATGTGAGAAAATGCAAGAAGGTTTGGAGGAGAAATGATTGGGTTATATAGTCTTAACCTAATCAGTGAATTAATCCCTGATGGGATTAACCACGTTGTAACTGGAGGCAGGTGGGGTGTGGCTGGAGGAAGTGGCTCATGCTATGGGGTATATATTTTGTATTTGGAGAGTAGAGACTCTCTGCTTTCTGATCTTTATATGAGCTGCTTCCCTCCACCATACTCTTCTGCCATGTTGTTCTGCTTCACCTGGAGCCACAAGGAATGGAGCCTGCTGTCCATGGACTGAGACCTCTGAAACCATGAACCCCTAAATAAACCTCTCCTCCCCTATAGTTGTTCTGATTGGGTTGTTTAGTCACAGCAGCAAAAAAGCTGACTAACATAACAGTATTATAAGTTGATAAAGGACTGGATCAATAAGTGACCAATAGATGAATGTTCATTGAATAAATGAAGCCAGAGAAATCATAAATTTCTCAGAACCAGGAAAGTTTTTAAAAGCCAATTTGGGCTTATAATTTCAAAATTATATACCACCAAATTTTTTTATCATCATTGCTAAGAAGTTGCAGAATGATATACATTGATTTTAACCATTTCTTCTAATTAATTCTAAGGGGTACAAAGGAGATCCCCCCAAGAGTCAAAAGTTTGGTTAAGGAGCTGAAGAATTATTGTCTGGCTAATTATTTTCTGTGCTGGCAGGGCTATGTAGTAAGTTTGCTGCATTGGGAAAGGTTCTCAGGGTGTTGGTAGCATCTGGTTGCAAGCATCTGGTCTCTGGGACTCACTGCCCAGCAGTCTGGACAGACACATCTGGGAGCAGGCACATCTCAAAGCAATTTGCCTTCTTCAAACACACAAAGCATATAGTTCGTTGGGCAAATGGTTCCCATGGATACTTCCTACTAAGAATTGTAGGAAGTCTATATGCTATTTGATTGATGCTTTTTCAGTGTTAATAAATTCCAATTGGTGGATAATATTAGAAATCAAAGAGTTCGAGTGCAGGTAAGATTTGATACAAATCAACTTCCTATGAAATACAGATTATGATATAATTCATTAAATAAACAGTATTCTTTAGTAAGTCTAGAAAAATAGGACTTGGATGACATCTTAAATATACACCATTCTAATTTTACCCAAGCTAAATAATTGTATGTTATTATAATAATACACACTATTACTAGGTAATAATAGGGTTGCATTCATATACTAAGCACTTTACAAACTACAAGTACAATGGTATTTGCAGTAATAGTTATCCATCAAGTCTGCAAAAACTTTACTGCCTCCTTTTTCACATGCTCACGTGCCTTAGTACAATTGAATTTTCCAAACTCCTTCAGGAGAAAAATCAAAAACGGATAAGATAACTGAACAGAAAAGAAAGCAAGAAAAGAATTTGCTATTTGCAGAAGGATATTAGTTCATGAAAAACAGCATGAATATAGGAGTCAAAGACTCTGCTTTGAATCCTGGCTCTCATTTATGAGCTGTGTGACCTTGGGCAAGTGACTTAACCACTCTTTCCTAATCCATAAAAATGGTGATAATGATAGCCCTTCTCAGAGCTGATGCTAAGATTCAGCCAGATAATGCATGTGAAAATGCTTCATCATGCATGGAAGACAGTAAATGCTCATAATATCTACTTTTCTTCTTTACATAGAGTTAAGTCTGCTGCTTAAAATTCACTGCTGATACAGGAAGCATGAATAGCTTTGTCCCCACCCCCATTTTCCCCACATTCTCCCAGACATTCAGGCCCATCCTTACATTTTGTACTCTTCTCTTATTTTTCAGGTCAGATGAAATTTGTGATCTCAGATAACTGAGATTTTAATAAACTAAAAAGTCACCTTTAGTCCCAGGATATAGCTCATGGTAGAGCACTTGCCCAGCATATACAAGGTACTGGGTTCAATTCCCAATACCACAAAAACGTGAGGGTACCACCTATAAACAGGAAAGAGTTTTAGAAGGGTCTAGATTTGTGGTTTAACTCGGTACCCTAAAACATCATCAGGGAGAGGAAGTGGACTGTGAGGTCTTTATTCTAAAAAATAAAATAAAACAAGCTGAAAAAATCTGAGTTCCCCTGTCCTGGAGACAGACCTGGCCACTAGTTTGGTGGACAGTAAAAGGAAATTTTTGCATATTAACCTAACTAGATACTATCACAAGGTGTCTCCTCTACAGGCAGCTCACAGCCTTCCAATGTCAAAAGCTCCACCTATGCTAAGATCGCATTTGCCTTACTTTAGAAGCTCTGGAACTCTCTCAGGCCACTGAAGGGAACAAAAACTTTAAAACTGAAAGTTCTTCATATGGTTTCCCTTTAGGATATGTTAGTTCAATTGGGGAAATGCAATTTACCTGGAAGATTTATTATGCATTTCCAAAAGGTAGACATTTACTCTCTCCTCATCACCAGGATTAGGCACAATTATGTCATTAACCTTCCAAACATTCCTTTCAGATGGTGGTGAATTTCCTAATAACCATTATGGTCAAGCTGAGGTCAGAGGTAAACAAAAGGTTAAGTATCACAGAATCTAGGGTCATATAACTTCACAGGCAAAACCTGTGATTGGAATCTAGGTCCTCTGGCTAATTTCTTCACTACCATCCAGGCTGGTGTGGCTTTTCTGTGTCTGTGGAGTCTTTCAGTTCCTGATGTTCACAGGTCATGAGGAAAGCTCCAAAGAGGTGGAAACATGATCATTTAACCACAGACTGGCTGTGTCCTGCCTATCAGGAACAGGGACATGGCTTACACAGCTGGAGCTCTATAGAGAAAAATCTAGAACAAATGTGTGGATATATTCAACATGGTCAACCAGCCTGCAGCAGAGCAGCAACAGCTGGTACAGAGTCAAAACAGGGTTTTTGAGGACAAAGTTGCTCCTGCTTTCTCCCTAGGTCTTGGGCAGAAAATGCTTCTCCCTTATTAAGGGAATTATCCAACGTGAAGCTCAGATCCTCATTTTATGAAGTTTAAATAACTGAAACATATTAAGATTCTATTGCATGCTATATACAACACTGGGCTTTTTACAGCTATTATTTAACCTTTATAACGGCCTCCAAGTTATATATTATGCTTCTATTTTATTAACCAGTACACTGATAAATCAAAAGACCAAGTGATTTACCCAAGTAAGGTAATATAGCTGAAGATATTACTGAACAAAGCTTAGCATACTCCAATGCCTGTGATCTTTATGTTGTTTTTGATCTTCTTACAAAGAAACTGTAAGGTAAGAGCCTGATACCATTCCTATTCCCCCCACCCCTCTCTCTCTAGACCACTTACATCTGACAACCTTCTCTGGCTGGGATTGTTTTCTTCAAAATGAAGTCAATTTGACCTCAGGAACCAGTTTGCCTCCTGCTATGTATGCCAAAGAAAGACTGCACATAGATTCTGACCACAGTCCCTGGCTGACCACAAACAAGATCTCCAGGAAATATTGGGAAAGGGAGGTTGTATGACCTGAGATTCCAATGGTCCCTAGGATAGGAGCATTTAATCTTATACTTGCTATTAACATAATAAAATTCTGAATTCTCATTTTTAAAGCAGGAGGACTCCTGTTGCACCTTCCTTTTGTTGCTTTTTCCCTCTACCCTTGCTTAGGGACCTGCCTCCTCTCTCTAGAATATGGAAGCTTTAAAGCAGAGCTTCTCAACCTTGGCATTGTCAACATTTGGAGCAGAAAAATTCTTTGTTGCCAGGCAGGGGAGCATCTGTCCTGGGTACTGAGAAATGTTCAGCAGCAACCTGGTTGCCAAATTGCCCCTCCTTAGTCATGAACCCAAAAATGTCCCTAAATATTGCTGAAATTCCCTGGAGGACAAAATTGCTCCCAGATAAGGAACACTAATTTCCATCATGCACTCAGTTCCCAAAACCTCTAAGAAGCTATGAATAGAGTGTTGCCATATAGTCCTTAGATCATTTACAGGAAACCACCATGTTTATTCATAGTAAAGAGATGATTTGGAATTGAAAGTAGGTGATATTCTTCAGGTGTCATCTCCGTGTAAAGAAGGAAGCCCAGCCCGGTGCAGTAGTGCATGCCTGTAATCTCAGCAACTTGGGAGGCTGAGTCTGGAGAACCACAAGTTTGAGGCTAGCTTTAGCAACTTGGAGAGACCTTGTCTCAAAATAAAAAATAAAAAGGACTAGGATGTAGCTCGGTGGTTAAAAAATAAATAAATAAAAAACTCTTGGATTCAATCCCTAGTAAAAAATAAAAATAAGGAATAAAGTCCAAACTTTTAAGACAATTTTGCTGGAAATGGCCATTAATTTCCTAGATGGAAATTTTTATATATATATATTTTTATATTTTTTAAAATTTTTTATTATTCTAATTTGTTATACACGTTTGACGAGTACATTTCATTTCATATTACACATAAAGAACACAAATTTTCGAGTTGCTGGTTTAATATAAAGTATTTTTTACAACAATTGTGTCTTCATACATGTATTTAGGGTAATCATGGATAACTCAGTCTGCCATTATTCCTATCCCCTTGCCCCCACCCCCTCTCTCCCCCCTCTTTGCTCTATTTAAAGCTCTTTCATTCCTCTCATTCCCTTTCTCTTGCCATATCAAAGAGATCATTCGACCTTTGGTTTTTTGGGATTGGCTAACTACACTTAGCAATATTTTCTCCAACTCCATTCATTTACCTGCAAATGCCATGATTTTATTCTCTTTTAGTGCTGAGTAGTGTTCCATTGTGTATATATACCAAAGTTTCCCTATCCATTCATCTGCTGATGGGCATCAGGGTTGGTTCCACAATCTAGCTATTGTGAATTGTGCTGCTATAAACATTGATGTGGCTGTGTCCCTGTAGTAAGCTGTTTTTAAGTCCTTTGGGAATAGGCCAAGGAGTGGGATAGCTGGGTCAAATGGTGGTTCCATTCCCAGTTTTCCAAGGAATCTCCATACTACATTCCAGATTGGCTTCACCAATTTGAAGTTCCACCAGCAATGTAAGAGTATGCCTTTTTCCCCACATCCTCGCCAGCATTTATTGTTGTTTGTTTTTTTGATAGCTGCCATTCTGACTGGAGTACATCTGGAAAAATAAGAGACCCAGAATAGCCAAAGCGATTCATAGCAAGAAGAATGAAGCGGGTAGCATTACTATTCCATACCTTAAATTGTACTACAAAGCAATAGTAACAAAAACAGCATGGTATTGGCATCAAAATAGACCAGTTGACCAATGGTACAGAATAAAAGACTCAGAGACAAACCCACACACCTACAGTTATCTCATATTAGACAAAGGTGCCAAAAATGTTCACTGGAGAAAAGACAGCCTCTTCAACAAATGGTGTTGGGAAAACTGTAAATCCTCATGTAATAAAATAAAATTAAATCTCTTTCTCTCACCATGCACAAAACTTAACTCAAAGTGGATCAAGGACCTAGGAATTAAACCAGAGACCTTGCACCTAATAGAAGAAAAAGTAGGCCCAAATCTCCATCATGTTGGTTTAGGCTCCAACTTCCTCAATAAGACCTCTATAGCACAAGAACTAAAAACAAGAATCAATAAATGGGATGGATTCAAACTAAAAAGCTTCTTCTCAGCAAAAGAAACAATTAGTGAGGTGAATAGAGGATCTACAGAATGGGAGCAAATCTTTACCACAAGTACATCAGATAGAACACTAACCTCAAGGATATATAAAACTCTTAAAAGCCTTAACACCAAAAAAACAAATAATCCAATCAACAAATGGGCCAAGGAACTCAACAGACACTTCTCAGAAGATGATATACAAATAATCAACAAATATATGAAAAAATGTTCAACATCTCTTTATATTTTTTTAATATTTCATTTAGAAACAGGGTCTCACTAAGTTGCTTAGTGCCTTGCTAAATTGCTGAGGCTGGCTTTGAACTTGAGATCCTCCTGCCTCAGCCTCCCAAGCAGCTGGGATTATAGGCTTGTGCCACCAAGCCCAGCTACATGTATTTTCAATGCAATCTTCTTAACAGAATAACTTATGGAGTTGGAGAAATCCAAGATTCCATTTCCACTTATTGGGATGCTTTGTTTTTTCATGCAAATATATGGGAGTATAAAACTTAAAGATAAGCAGATGGCTCCCCTCCTCAACTGTATTTAGTACCAATGATCCTCTGAAAATGGAAGGAAAAGTCTGTGGATAATGTTCCATTTCAGTCTTGCAAAGTTTTTAATTCTGCAAAGTTTTTGTCTTTATTCCTTGGCTTGAATGAAGTTATAAAATGACATAGCTGTACAACATAGCGATATAAATATTGTCTTTAGTATGTTCGGTTTCTTTTTCACCTTCTTCTAATTTTAAGTTTTTAAATCTGGCTGGAGTCAGTTACACAGGGATTAATCAATGAGGTCTTTGTTTGGCTGTTAGATTTGTCGATGACTAAATATTATGTTGTAGGTGAAACGCAAGCAAATGTCCTCCATATTTTAGTGCAAGGCCAGCAATAGAAGAGTGATTTTAAGTAATTGAAGACATAAATTATCTGATCACCAGAGGAGTCATTTCATGTTGTTAAAATAGAGACATACTGTTCCAAATGATTGGAAGGAACTCAGAGGAAAGCAGTCTGCATAGATTATAAATATGCACATACATATTAATTGTGTTAGTCTGTTTTCTGCTGCTATAACAGAATTCTACAGCCTGGGTAATTCATAAACAGTAGAAGTTTATTTGACTCACCATTCTGGAGACTGGCAATTCCAAGTCCAAGAACATGGTACTAACATCTGGGTAGCGTTTTTCCTGCCGTGTCCTAACAAGGCAGAAGTCATGGTTAGAGAGAGCACATGAGGAAGAGGCAGAGAGAAAGCAAGAAAAGAGAAAGGGGCCAGAACCCTTCCTTCTTTGAGGACACCACTCTTGCAATAACTAACCCACCACCACAATGAGGGCATTGATCCATTCGTGAGGGAAGAGTCCTCCTGATCTAAACTCTTCCCATTGGACCTCACCTGCCAACATGGTTGCACCAAAGTTCAATCTGAATTTAGGAAGGGACAAACATTCAAACCATAAATTTTCACAACAACTCCAAGAGGTAGATACTATACTGTTTCCATTCCTCTAGTGAGAAACCGAGGCACAAAGGGGTCAAGTAACAAGCTCAAAGTCAAACATTTTGTAAGAAACTGAGCTGGAATTTGAATCCTGGAAGCCTGAATCCCTTACACTTAACTATAATATAGAAGAATGGCCTCTTTAGCAAGGATCTAGAAAGCAAATGGAATCATTAGTCTCAAAGAAGTATAAAGTCATAGACCATTAGAAATAACCACATTGAGATGATTGCAGTGGCTCACACCTGTAATCCTAATGGCTCAGGAGGCTGAGCCAACTTAGCAAGGCCCTAAGAAACTCAGTGAGACCCTGTCTCTAAATTTAAAACAAATATAAAAAGGGCTGGGGATGTGGTTCAGTTGTTAAGCACCCCTAAAAGTTCAACCCCTGGTACCAAAATAAATATAAATAACCACATTGGAGGAAGATCTGGGAATTATTCAGTTAACCCAATCTCAGGGAGAAATGCCTTAGGAGCTGAGGGAAAAGGAAGACGGAAGCATTGGTTCCTGTTCTCTACACTCATCATCTAAGCCTCAGGCCAAAATGCCAAAGTGCCAAATGCCTACCACGCTTGGTAGATATAGCTGTAATGTTATTCTTTAAAGATAAACAGTTTAGCAAATAAGCATCTTCTCACTCCCACTGAGGAATACACAGCACCCCTGGGCAGGAGGCTGAGTAAGCACTTGAGATCTGGAGAGAGGTCCTCCAGACCCATGAAGGGACTTTCTGAGCTACCACAGGAAATGCTGCTGGGATTGAAATTCCTCTGCTCCCACCTCTGCTCCATCTCTCTCCCCTAAGCTTAGACGTGCCCTGCTCCTCTCTTTTTCCTCCCTCTACCTGCCCTCTCAACGCAGGCGTTTCCAAGGCTCTGTCCTCAGCCATGATCCTGGGAACCAGCATCTCTCATAAAGCAAGTCTAAACCTCAGCCTCCAGCCTGACGCCACCCCTGAATTCCAGACCCACATTCCAAACTTCCTTCAGGACAATTCATTCATTTGTCCAAAGCAAGACTCAAAAGCATCCCCCTCAAAAAAAGGAAAAAAAAAATCCCCAAGTCAGTGATTGCAGCTAATAGTGAAGACCAAATATATATTTCCCATTATACATAACAAGAAAAGTATTTTACATTCAGAGAGAAATACAGGCCATATTATTTTGGTCTATCCACATAGTAACTTTGGAAGGTTAGTAAATAAGTTATTTTATGACTATTTGGTAGATGAGGGAGTTCCTAAAGCTAAGAACACATAATCAGAAAAGTAGGTTAAAATGTATCCAAATCGTGGAGTGTTAGATTGAAAAAGGAATCAAGGTATTATCTATCTCCTTCAACACCCTAGTTTTGAGGCAGAGGCAAGACTAGGAAGTGCTTGGTTCCTTTCAACCTTGGTTTTGCCCTTGCTGATCCCACTTTCTAAAAATGGGTGGTCCCAGCCACCATTTGCCCAGCCCAAATCCTTACATAGTGACTTGTTCTCATCCCAGAAGCCTTTCTAGAGCTCCCTGACTAAGCCAGACTCTCCTTATGTTCCCCCAGCACCACTGACTTCTCCAGAGCACTTTCCCCTCCAGTCATTTTACATTTATTTATGTAATTCTTTAATTACACAAGATAGTGGGTTCAATTTTAATGTCTTCCTTTCCCACTAGTCTGAAGCTTCGTGAAAACACCATTATATCCTCAGCATCAGGTAGAATGCTAAACTTTAATAAATATTTACTAAATATATTTATTTTTCTTGAATTCATCTCTTAACTCTAGTCTAATTATTACTGCACCATGGAAACCTGAATTAATCCTTGTCCACCTATATTCACAAATTGGTCAAGATCTTAAAGGAGGATTCTGTTCAGTGTGAAGTTTCTTAATTAAGAGAAATTCCACATAAATGCCTAAAGTTAATGTATCCTCTCTTTCAGTCCCCAGTCCTAATGCCTAATAGAACCTGCAAATGGAGAGAATCCAGTTCATTAATCTTGTTATCCTAGATGGAACCCAAGTGTCCCATATGGAACCCAAGTGTCCCAGGCATCACTGAATGATGAACACAGATAAGTCACTACTAACAACTAATTGTATTTGATTCCAAAAGTAGTGCAAATGTTTAGAAAGTCCCTTTCTGCCACAAATATGTTAAGGAAACTTCAGGACAAATCTACCTGGCCATCGTTCCCACCACTATCAGATGACCCAGGACCACACAACTTTATCCTCCAACCCTAAAATCTCACAGAGGTCAACTGTGGACCAGAAACTCTGCTGCTATGACATTGCCCCCAACATGCCACATGAGAGGTGAGATGAGGTGATTCTTCATCTTACCTTCCTTGGGATTCACAGCCATGTAGCTCCACAGCCACCTCCCCTGCCCACATACACACAGGGGACTCTTTTTCCTAGTCATCTTAGGCTAGAATGAGCCCCATGACAGACAGTTGCCATGCATTTTCACCTCTGACCTCTAGACTGAGTTGGGTTCTGACTGCCTGAGTCAGCCTCCCTCTCCTACTGTGGTCAGGGCTCTCCAGGTGTCTCCAGGGTGTCTGGTCAGCCCACATTGGAACTCCTTTTGCATTATGCTAGTCCACCAGACACATTTTTATGAGTCTGGCCACACTGATATTTGTTCACAGTGGATCTTCAGACCCTATGTAAAATGAAGCAGGTAAATGTGCCTGAGAGAACTGTCCTCTAACTCAAATCACCAAAGAAAGGGGGTTGAGGAATGTAGCCCAGTGGTAAGGCATATGGTAAGCATGCATGAGGCCCTGAATTCAATCCCCAGCATCCAAAAATAAAATTTAATCAGAAAGATCTGTGCTTCAGCTTCTGTGTCACTAAAACACCCTATTGGAATTAGAAGGGACAATGAAGTTTTCCAGGTATTAGAGACACTTGAAAAGCTATTTGGAAGAATAGATCATATGACAAGGTCTGAGTAAGAGAGACATTACTTAAATTCCAACTACCTCATTTACTATCTAGGTTACCTTGGGCAAATTTATCATTCCTGCTAGGTCTCAACTTTCTTATCCATTAAATCAAAATACCTATCTCAAATGATGTGAGTATTAAAAATGAAATAGTTCGTGTAAAATGGTCTGGCACAGAGAAAGTGAAAATAAACATTACTGCCATATCACCTCTTCCCAAAGGCATTGAGATGAGAGAGAAGAGACAGAACAGGGACCTCCTTTTAGACAAAAGAGTCTAGAGCTTCCTACAAATGTTCATTGATGTATTCCACACAAGAATTACTTCTTCCAAAATGCATTTGTATCTCACCATTAGTCCATCATCCGTGCTTTCCCAAGGATTGGTTAATGCAGCTGCTGCTATCTTATTGACCCATCCTTGAGAAAATTGAAGTGACCAACCAAGTTTATCCAGAAAGCAATAGAAGTATGAAGTAAAATCAAATTAATCATAATGTAGAAGAGAAAAATTATTAAATACGACATTTTTAGGTTTGGGTTTTTTTTTTTTTTTTTTTTTTTATATTTCAAAAGACCAATCTAATAACTGCTATTTACTGAATGCCCACTATATATCATACACTCAGATAAGTGCTTTATGCATTATTTTATAATTTTTTAATTTGTTCTTATTAGTTATACATGATAGTAGAATGCATTTTGACACATCATACATAAATGGAGTATAACTTCTCATTCTTCTGGTTTACATTATGTAGAGTTACAACTGGTCGTGTAATCATATATGCACATAGGGTAATAATGTCCCATTCATTCTACTATCCTTCTTGCCCCAATACCCCCTCCCTCCCTTCATTCCCCTGTCTAATCCAAATTACCTCTATTCTTCCCCAACTCCACCCCTTATTGTGAATTAGCATCCACTTATCAGAGAAAACATTTTTTTAATTATTTTTTCAAATTAATTTTTTATTCTAAGTTGTTAGAAATGACAGCAGAATGTATTACATTTCATATTATACTTGTAGAGCACATTTTTACATACCTCTGGTTGTATACAAAGTATATTCACACCATTCGTGACTTCATACATGCACTTAGGGTAATGATATCCATCTCATTTTACCATCTTTTTTTTTCTTTCACCCTTTTGCCCCCTCCCTTCCCCTCCCTCCCCATCGGCCATTCTAGTGTTCAACAAATATTTGTGGAGCATCTTCTAGAAGCCAGGCGCTATCCTAAACACTGAGAATAAAATGATACCCCGAAAGAAATATGTTCTTTGCTCTCAGGGAGTCCCGTGCGGGAGCTAGATACCAATCAAGTAGTTACTATATACATAGAAAGCAAATAATTATACAACATAAGGAGCACAATGAAAAAAAGTTCCATGTGAAGACAGTGTCCCATGGTGTGAAAAAGACAGCTTCCTAGCAGACATGCCATTGAAGCTAAAATCTAAAAGATGAATAATAGTGAAACAGGAGACCAAGAGTCTCCTAGACAAGGAAGACACATGTGCCAAGACCTTGGGAAGGACAAAGCAGACAACATTCAGGAAACTGTCCAGCAGGGCTGGGTCACAGGCAGAGAGAGAAGAGTGAGGTCAGATGAATCTGGAGAGATTCTGAGAGCTCTAGTATACTCTGTTGGAAACCTTAGATTTTACAATAAAATTTAAAAAAAACTATTGAATCAATCAGTTGATTGATTATTGAGAGTTTAAGGATTTTCCTGGGATATCATCCTACCACAAACATCTACATAATCTTTAGTGTAGAATTTAAACCTACTCGATCACTAAATAAACACTTTCCACATCTGATTCAGAATCCAAAGCCTTTGAGTGAATAGCTGCCAGACAGGGCTAACTTTTTTTATCCAGACTCCAATGCAGACATTTAGAACAAACAGGCTTAATGTTACACAGGCTGTGCCACTCAACACATAGGTCCATTGGACATGGAAAACTCATTCAGGATGCTAAGACAGACACTGCTTCTCCCACACGTTATTATAAAAGTAAGATGTTTAGAGGTAAAAGCTGCATTCTAGCTTCAAAGGTTCTCAAGACAGCTACATCTGCACCACGCTCAACAAAGCAATCTGGAAGTTCACATGGTGAGAATTACGCATTTCTCACTCAGCATAAACTGTGAAATGCATTTGAAAATAGAGTTTGCTATTAAGATGAGCATTTTTTTTTATACCTGGCCATCTGCAGCCATCTTGTTACAAAGTTACATTTATGACAAGAAGAGTGTTGAGAGTGGATCCTTCTGAGATCCAGAGCAATCACAGGCTCCAAACACCATGTAAAATGAGGACACGTCCACCTTGGCTCCCAAGACAACAGGTGAAAATACGATACAGCACCTCAGAAGACTGCTTTAGGAAAGAGTTTTGGAAAAGAAACATTTATGATAAAGTTTCCAGATGCAAGAAACTTTATTATGAGTCCATAATTCCTTAAAGCTTTTCATCATCATGTGCCAGGGATGGCCAACACAAGCCCAGTTACCATCTGTTGCATTAGCAGTATCTCTCTTTTTCTCTTGAATTTACTTTGTGACTGGCATGCCACTTTTTAAATTAAATTTAGTTTTTAAAAATTTAGACATTTTTAAGGTTAGCAGAAATATCCCAAGTTTTTGTCAAAGTAGAGTTAAGTAATCATTGCTCTTTATCTTGGCCAAACTCCAAGGACCTTGGTCCAAACAAACAGAACATGTTAGGAGGATAGAAAGTGTGTGTTAAATATTTAGGGTCAACTGTTTAGGATTACAAATACATGAGTTCCTGTGAAAAATATAAGTCTTTGTTTAATTGATTCTTAATTTCAAAGCTAGCATATAACTCATGTCCTTTTGATTTTTTCCTGCCGACCTTTTGGCCAATATTATTACTATTGCCCTCAGAATATTGCTAACAGAAAGGACAGTAATAAAATGGGGGGGGGATCTCTATGATATCCTGTTAGCAGATCTTGTGAAAGTTCAGTGAAATCAGAAACTAAAGCTCTCAAATCAAACCCAATAAGATTTCTGCTTAATTGGAAGATAATACATTTGCAGCTCTTCCAGCACGTTGTTAATGTATCTAATCAAGACCTTGACCTACATCTCTTTGGGATTTAGAGAAGAATATAACTTCACAAGAAATTTTAATAGCAGAACTCCCAAAGCACTTATAATCTGTGTAACAGAATTCAATATAAAAAGTTGCACAGTGTTAGAGAAAGAGTACTAGATTCTGAGTCAGGAAAGCTGGGTCAGCGGTTTTTGCCTCTGCTAAGATCTTGACTCTTAATTTTTGATAAATGAAGATTCAGGTCAAATTTCCTCCACCTTTCACAATTCTCCCAAGTAGAATGAGACATTCTGTCATTCTCAGTATCCCACGAGCACCGTTTCTGTCTCTATTGTCACGTCTATAATAATGGTTTACAAACATAGATGCCTCTATTCACCTCCAACCTTCAAGCCCTTGAGAGAAGAAATACATCATTCATCTTTATCTCCTAGTGATTTTAATGGTGCTTAACACATAGAAGGCCTTCAACAAATTTTTGTTGGATGAATGAATGATCAAGAATTCTTGCTTCCGTTTTATGCAATAATTCATTTCTTCTCTAATTCTCTGGACATCCCTTCAGGGCTTCTTTTCCTTTAGATTGTGTTAGAATAATTCAGGTTGTTACTGGATAACAAGTTTTATGCTTCCTTAGATGACAGGAAATGTAAGCACTAACTTCAGAGCTTTGCTTTAAGATAATCAAAATCCTCTTAAATTTAACAGAGATGAGCTCCTAAATGACCTGGGCTGATTCTCCCACTCCCCAGCAGCCTAAGTGTAGCAAATAGCCACCACTGTATTTCTCACCCCAACTGCCCTTCCAGAGCCTTGTCATCTACTGTCAAAAACTAGGATCTATGTTCTTCACCTCTGAACCTGAGGATGTTTTTTATGATACTTGAAATAACAGAAGTGATGCTATGTGACTTCCAAACTAGTTTATAAAAGACAATACAGCTTCCACCTCCTCTCTCAGAACACCTGTTCTCAGAATCTGAACACCATTTTATGAAGAAGCCCAAGCCATATAGAGAAGCCGTGAGGGGGAAAATGAACCCCAGCCCTCAATCTCAGCCAAGATCCCAGGTGACACCCAGAACTGACTTGCCAGGTATATGCATCATCTTGAAGCAGATCCTCCACCCCTCATCCCCCCAAGCTAGCTGACACTGCAGGGAGCAGGGACAAGCCTGCCTTTCACAGCCCCACCCCACCCGGATTACAGACTCAGGAGGGAAAAAACAGACCATTATTATTTTAAACCATTAGTTTTGGAGGTGATTTGTTACACAGCAGAAGAACAAGAAGTGCTATGATAGAGCCAACCAGGAGAGAGAATTTTGCTCTTCAGCTGATTCAAAATGCAACCTGCTATTTACATGCATTCAAACACATCTTTAAAATATTTATGATAATAATTTTTTTAAAAACCCTGAATACACATTCAATTTTGAATGGGGCTTTTGTCATGCAAAAAGCTTTCTCTAGTCTTATCTCCATTGTTTGGACTCCTAAAGTAGTAAATTTTTCCAATTTTACAAGTCCCTATATTTCTGGAGTTTATTCCTTTTTATTTGTTTATAAATAAGTCAATGTTTGCTGAGTTTTATGTCTAATTTTCTAATAGTTTTCATTACATCCTGTGATAACCAATGCACATTACTACCGTTCGATTTTTCAATCACTTCTCCAGGAGGTACAGGGTGCATGGGCACCTAGTCTGCCTTCCACGCTCTCACACAATGTTTTGCATAATAGAAGACTGATTTTTCCACAATTTCCTTGATGCCCTCCTCTTGCCACCTTCCACCCAATCACTAGGCCAATTTCACATCTTTAAGGCTTTCATTACTTTGTATCACAGTATATCTACCAATTATGATAATGGTACCTGTATACAAATAAATCTGAGTGGTTTACCCAATGGTGTGCTAGCAAATGACTCCCTGAAATAAGAGACCTGATTTGTGGCATTTGCCAATTTCTCTGTCATAAATGCTCCAATCATGCTGATTCCAAGCTATCAACTTGATGTTAACTAGCTTACAAAATTCCTGAAAATTTAACAATCAGCTCTTGCCAACTAGTGCAAGCCAGATGCTGCATACTAGTGGAATTAACTCAGTGTATAAAATCCAATCAGCAGCGAGAGGGGGGCTGAAAAGGAGAGTTTGCTTCATAAGAACCCAGGGTAATGAAGCCTCCACCATGATCAACATATAGTTTCTGAGGTCATCTGAATGGCAAAATTCAGCCGGCAGACCAGGAGGAAGGATTGCTGAGAAGCCCAAGGGAGCATTTTATAGAACAGGAAGTGATGAACATAAACTTCCAGTAACATTCCACTGGCCAAAGTGCAGATGATGGTTACACCAATTACAAGGGAGGCTGGGAAATGTGAGCTAACTGTGTGTCCTGGTGGAAAGGGAGACAGGCTTGGCAAATACCTAGCCAGTCTCTGCTTGTCTAAACCTAAGTTCCAAAGCACAGAGTATCATTAATATCTTATCAAGTCATTCTGGGCAATTCAGTTTGGCTAGCCACAAAAAAGGAAATTATGGTCATCATAACATGAAGCAAGGCCTAATGTTGTTAGGAATTATAAATAATAATAGCTGTAAGCAGTAAGTGGCTGGGTCTCTGGTTAGCATCAAAAGAAGAGAGACACAGAAAACTCAGTGAAGCCATGTTCTACCAGGTTCATAGTGGAAGTACCCTGTGCAAGTCACAATGACAACCACCACCTTTCTTATCTGCTCTTAACTTAGATGTCCACGATGACAAGGAAAAACATTGAACTTGTGACCCAGAGGAAGTCTGCTAATGAGTTCAAATCTTTAAAAAGAGACGGTTTGGGTTCAAATGGTCGGGGGTGACTACCCTGGTTCTGTCACCATCAGTTCTCCCTGATTTAAGTTCCTTATGTGAAAATTGAAAAATTACACCTAATTCACAGAGTAATGATGAGTTAGATAACTATTACAAAATTCTGGCACATAGTATGTAGTTACTAAATGTGATTTCCTTCTCTCTTTCCCCTCCCACCTAACAGGGGACATGTGGCGAGTTCTAGGAGGCAGAGATGGTTGACCATCCTCCTCCACAGGCAGTATTAGCACCTCTACCTTTTGACCTGGGCTACGGCACTCTCTCAAGTTCCCCTCTCTTCTGTTTCCCAAGAAAATCACCTGGGACTTACACTTGGGTCATGCATGGCGCTCTACTAACCTGACTAATGTGCTTAGTAATCCTTAAACATTTCTGAGACATTGCTGTTGCCAAAATAACTGGAGGGTAAGAGTCAGAGATGTTAAACATCCTCGAGAATCCAGGAAATTACACATAAGAAAAAAACAATGTCAATAATGATTCCCACTAGAAGGAATTCTTTAATGGTGGAAATTTCAAAAAGCCTATGGTGGAAGAATAAAGAAAAAGGACTTTTCTGTGACACCATATAACAGCCACTTTTCCACCCCCATATAATCTTCGACTCACCCATCTCCCCTGAAGAGTTTATGGGGCAGAGAAAGGCTCTTCTGCAGAGTAGCTGGATTGCGTTCCACTCGCCACACGCCTACATGAGGAGGACTCTGATCACTCTTTCTATGCATCTGACCTCATGATCCAACTACAATTAATAAACTCTGTGGAATCATCTCATGGGTTAAGGCCATTTCTTTCCACTTAAAATGGTGATGATTGACCTGGGAAGCAATAATTAAGTCTGGGTATAGATAAACAATGGGCAAGCTTGCCCAACTAAATTCCTCATTACAATCCGGTCAAAGTTAAAACTAATGACAAGTTGTGTCAAAAATAATGACACACAAAAGCCCCTCACTCATGTGTGTTTAGTTCAAAGACCGTTACTTTTAAGCAGAAAACCAGGCCTCCTATTCATTTGGATGTCATGAAAATACGAAGTTTATATTACCTAATTTGGAAAACTGTTAGCTGATGCATATTTATATTTCTGGTTGAAAACCAGAGTGTTAAATCTCTAACACTAAACTCTAAAGAGACTTTGAGTTGATCAAAGATACAAGATTGTCCTAATTCTTTTCAAATGTAGACCATCTTTTAAAAGTTAGCGTAGGAAACATGCCTACGATCAAATAAAATTAAGACTCTTATGATGCTTGCAATTTAAGATTTTTATCTTTTTGATGGGACTAATCTCAAAGCAATTTATTACTGGGTCAAGTCCCTTTTTTCAGAACATGGGTTCTGTGCCCAGGTCCCAGAAGGTCATAGGTTTGCCTTTTATAGTACACATTTTATGGAATAAAATCTCTCTAAGACTGGGCTGAAAAGCACAGGAGGTTTTCAAGTGCAGCAGTCTGTCTTAAATCCTGTGTATTCACAGGCACTGGGCATCTGGCCCTCTGGCTCCAAACCAAGGAAGTTGCTTAAGAACCAGCCAGTCCACCCTGGGGTCATTTTACCTTCACTGCTCAGACAGAACTTGCTTCAGTGTCTAGCTCTTCAGATCCAGTTTTTGGCCCCTGGTTCCTGAGGGGCTCTCTAAGCCCCTCATTTCTTGCCTTACAACCCTCAAAGGACCTCTCTGATTAGGATGGAAGAAGCAGATGAAGCTGGACCTAAATGCTTTTCCATGAGCCTGGACTCTCTTTGACATCTTCTCTGCCTCTCAGCCAGGATATTTGGAATCAGCCAGAACCGATCTGATTTCCCCATTTGATGTGATCACCTGAATATAGTGTATCAAGAGGCCTAGACAAGATGCAGGGAGTAGTTATAAACTAAAGCTCCTTATTTCTTGAGATTAAAAAGATACATGGTAATTCTGCAGCCTGAGGCCCGAGGCATCAAATTTCTTTTGATGCAGACTTCTCCCAAATCGGAAAGGAACCATCATTAAAATCTTTATTCAAGATCATGTCTTTCCAAGCAGGGGCTTTTCTGGTGCCCAAAGTCCCTTTCTTTGGAATCTAATCATCATCTTCAGAGGGAAACCCATGGTCATAGGTCCACAGGACCCTTCCCCAACACGATCCCCATGTTGCTATCCAGTGAAAGATTGGCAAACATCATTCTCCTCTCCTTGTCAATGACTTGACCATGAACAGCACTGTCTCCACCCTCCTCTGCCTTGTACCCCACACCCTTCCCACAAGATCTGCATTCTCTCTCCATTTTGCAGATGAGAAAACTGTGGTCAGGTTCCTGTAAGTGACCAAGGATCAAAGGAAGAGGAGTAGCCAAACTAAGAGTGTAACCCAAATTGACTCCAAGACAAATGCCCCTGCCATGCAAGCACCCTACAGATGGCTCCTCAAAGCCTCTCTCTCTTGCAGCAGCAACAGAGAGAATCCAGCAGTGCCCAAGTTCCTGTTTACTGTGGGATGCTGGTGAGTGGACTGAGAGAAGCCAACAAGCGTTAACTTGCAACTAATGTGGGTCTCATCAGCTTCGTATATGAGGTTTTTAATCATACAAATCTAAATAGGATACTAGTGTGGGTATTTATTTTAATTCAGCCTCCAAACCACAACTGGAGAGCATGTTGCTGCTGGTTCTTCACAGGTCAATTAGCGGGTGAATGTCGGCACCCACCAGGAGCCATATCCTGCTGCACAATATTCAGCCTGCACATATATCTTTAAATTATAGGAATTGAAATACAATCCATTACACACCCAGGTCCACCCAATCAAAGGGAGTCAGTCTAATTATGTTCACTCAAAAATGGCCCAACTCAGTCCTGAACTGTTTAAGTAATTAAGAACAAGCCAAAGCTATTTATCAATTACCCAGTTGCACGTAATTCTCTGTGCTCTGTGGACAAGCCCTATAAACTTGTCATTCTTTTGTGTACTTTACATACTTCCATATATGTTTATCTTCACAGTTTATGTAAATTTTCATATTTTACAGGCTCAGTTATTCCCAGGGGTATTTCCAGTCCTAAATGAAATGGTTCTTTCACAGGCCACAATGTCAACAATCACAAGATACATTGCTAAAGTATCTTACACTTTAAATAACCTAAAAACAAGTAGTCAATTCCCTCTCCTGCCTGGAATATTAACCATAGACCCCACCAGCAACACATGCAGACCATGTGAGGCAAGCAGAGTGCAGTCCTCTAGTGGGGGAGGGAGGAGCCCCCATGGCTATTTCAGGGGCCTTTGTCATTTATCTCATTTCATGACTCTGGCCACCAAGTCACAGTTTCCTCCTTTGCCTGCTACTGCATCATTCTGGACATATTAACTCTACGATTTTGATACCTCTGACATCCAATGAAAGGAGAAATACAAACGAATCTGAATTGACCTGCTTTTTCCTTGTAGATGAAAACAACAATGGGCTATGTTAGATTTTCTACTCTAGCTCTTTTTTTCTTTCTTTGTTTCCATTTTTGATGGTGGGTGTTGAACCTGGGGGTGCTTTACCACCGAGCTACAACCTCACCTCTTTTTATATTTTTGTCACGAGACAAGGTTTTATTAAGTTGCTGAGGCTAGCTTTGAACTTGTGATCCTCCTGCCTCAGCCTTCCAAGTCACTAGGATGACAGGCATGCGCCACCGTGCCTAGCTGTTCTGGCTCTTTTTATTGCAATGTTTTCCTGCATCCGGTCATTTTCTTTCTTCTGCTGCCTGCTAAAAGTCAGCTTCATAGCATATAGTGTGATTGGTTTCTAAATGTTTTGCTGCCTGTTGATGGTGTGACACTGTCCTTCATTTCATCTAGTGATTGGATTATGCTGTACACCTAGGCTAAACAGGCAGATTAGCTAGTTGCCACTGTTGCTCTACTGGACAAGCAAAATCTTCCTCTGTCATCCCTGCAGCCAAGATTAGAAAGTCAGTGGCTAGAGAGTTGGGAAATATCCAAACTCTGAGGATGTCCCAGAGCTGAAGTTCTAACTAAGGCCTTGCTGTCCCAAACCATCAGAGTGCTCTCCAAAACCAATATCCAGGCTCATCCTCATTAATAGTTGTGGTCACTCACATGAATTCCTTTTATTGTCCCTCTACAAAAAAAAAAAAAAAAAAAAAGAGGTCTCCCTTTTTATGATTTTATAGCCCTGTCATTAGAAATGTTTGAAACAGCATTCCACCCTCAGGTTGCATTGTGTGGTTATGAACTTCATTTGATCGCTGCTCCTCAATTTGACGTTAACTGCTGCAATTTACAACTGCTCCAGCTTTCTACCTATTATTGTATCTTCTGCAAGTGGAAAAAGAAAAGAAAGGGGTATGGAAGACCTCTGCTGCCCAGGGGAAGTTTAAAAGAATGTGATGTCTTGTTAAAACCTGAAAGGGCAATAAGGGGGCGGGTTGGGGGGGATCTCTGAAGACAGCAAACCAAAGCTGGTAATGAATAAAGCCTGGCTCCCTGCTGTGAGCACCAGTGACCTGGCTTGTCCAGCAAGGCAAGGAGTGAATAATTCACTGTGCGAGTCATAGGCCTCCTGGTAGGCCGCAGCATTGCTTTGTGTTCCAAATATGTTCTCCCACAGAATCAGACCAGACAGGCGGGTTCCTCAGAGAAATGTTTAAACAAAAGCCTTGTGTGAGGGAAAGAGCACCTTGTGATTTTGGCAAAAGACTCCCAGTGCTGAGGTTCCTGCTAAGCACTTGGCTGGCTAATAAATCCACAAGCATCAAAGCAAAGGCAATCAGAAATGGAACAGGTCAGAAGACGCCAGGGCCCTGCTCGTGTCTGAAGAAAGTGTGATGAAGTCAGACAAGAATCTGTGTTCACCGCAGTGAAGGCATGTCAACTGTCTTTGACTTGAACCCACGAAATGAAGAAAGGATACTGAACTGGAAATCCCAGGGGACTTCTTGACCTTGACTCTTGCCATTTAATTTAAAATAGAATATATGTGTATTTCTTCTTGAATAAAGAGACAGAAAAGTCATCAGGATTGTTTGACTAAAATTCACTCTTATTTGTGGCTTGAAGGTAGATTAGAGGTTTGGGGAGGTTTGGGGGGTTTTATGGGGTCCAGAACAATTGATTGGTTCTCTTAGGTTGTGGAAGGAGAAGGATCTCAGTGTCAGGCTAAAGTAAGATAGTCCCAATCCTTAGACTCTCTTTTCCTTTATGGGGATCAGGTAGCCAGGAAGAAGCAAATGAAATGGGAAGAATTTAGATCCAGTCCTCAAGTCAAGGTCCTTGTCCTGTATAGAAGAACGGGAGATAGGACAATTCTTAATATTCACATGCTCCTCAATTTATACTCAGGTAATGTCCTGGTATACCCATTATAAGTCAAAGATGCATTTAATATTCCCAACCTGCTGAACACCACATCTGAGCAACACAGAACACTGCAGAGCATCAGTAGTTGATCCTCATGATCAGAAGCTGTGGCTCCTAGCAGCTGTCCAGCATCAGGAGAAAGTATAATTTTACATATCACTAGCCAAGGAAAAGATCAAAATTCAAACACAGGTTCCACTGAATGTGCATTGCTTTCACACCATCATGAAGTTAAAAAAAAAATCCTTAATTGAGCCATCTGAAACCAGGGACAGTCTGCAGAGCTCCTTGTTTGAAGTGGAGAGAACACTAAACCAGCTTGTGGAAGCTTGTGGAAGCTTCACTCTGGAAGCACTTTGTGTAAGTGTTATTACTCCCCACTTCATGGGCGATGTCACAGAGGTACCCAGGGACTAATCCAGTCCCCAAAGTCACCCATATAGAAACTGCAGAAATGAGTCAAGTTTAAGAGGATGGGATGCAGATGTCAGAGTCAATAAAACCATGCACAGAAGATCAGCAAAAGTACAAATAAAGTAGGGACTGAAATTTGGGGACAGAAAGGACTCAGGTATGGGAATTGTCCCACATGGTAAGGAACTGGCACAGATTTAATATTTGGGTTGAAACTCAAGCATTGTGGGAATAGGAATAGTAGTGAAAAGGCGGTTGGGAATGTGAATACAGTAGTATGCACAGGCACAATCTCATCAGAGCATCAATAATGGGCTAAGAGCTCAGTTTGAAGTATTTCTGGGCTAAATTTACTGTAGCCATAAAAAACACATCTAGACTGAAAAAAATGCAAGTTTTGCAGATCAAAACATCTACAATATTATCAGTTGTGAAAATCTATGACATTACTCACGAGTATTTATGAAGGATCTCTAGAAGTTATGTTCCTAAACTTTAAAAGTTACATCATCAATTTTAATTTCTTACCATAATTCTAAGGAGCCACTGATAGCATTTAATGTTGTGGGGATTTTTTCTCTGTACAGTCTGAGCACTGGACTCAAGTCAAATCTCCATCTCTTTTCCTAGTACCCAATTCCATCCCTTGCAAGCTGAGTATCATGAGACCCACGGCATGGTTGAATGAACAACAGTAGAGCAGGGCAGACTCAGGGGAACTGGATGGAAACTGGCCGGGTGAGGTGGGCGGTCACTCTGCTGCATGTGATGGGAGGATGTCCATTCCAGGAAGCAGAGCACAGTGCTCAAACATGCCAGACATTGGAACAGCAAGTGTGATCCCATAGAGCTCTCAGCAGAGCTCTCAGCATCAGGATGGCTCGTCAGGGGAACCCCCAGTGGAGTCCTGGTGCAAACAGCAGAGCTACAGGGAGTGCAGAAAGATTGGCACTTGGCAATCCGGGCAGGCATTGAGCCTAAGAATGGTCTGGCAGAAGAGTATAATGTCTAAGAGCAAAGACTCGGATATAATTGCATTCACATCTCAGCCAGGGCTGTCACTGACATTAACCATGGGAAAAAATTATTCGACTTCCTTGAGCCTCAGTTTGCCCCCTTGTAAATAGGGATATTGATAATATCTCCTTTATAACCTGTCTATGAAGATCAAGTAGGATGACACACGTAAGGCCCAGTGCTTGACGCACAGTGAGTACTTAGTATCAGCTACTATCTTTATCATCATCATCATCATTATATTAACCAGAGCTTCCATCACCTGTCTGTGATTAGTGAAAGGCTCCAGGCACTGGAATGTAAGCCAGCAGGAGCTCTAGGTGACCTTGATAGAAGTCAGGCACGTGGGAACAAGACAGAGATTGGATGAGGAAACAAGAGCTGGGTAGCAGAAGCTCAGTTTCTAGAGCTGGAGCACAAGGTCAAAGTCAGACTCAAAGCCAGACCAGCAGAGTTGGTGACTTGTTGCTGAGACTTGGAGTTTGGAAAGGAGCTCCTTAGTGCCTCTGTCTGAGGTCAGATTTAGTCTTTTAGCGACCAGGACCAGGCTGGGCTTGCAGGGGGCAGGGAACAGATAGAGAAGACAAAAGGTGGAGACCAAAACAGGTTTAATGGGGGATCCTCAGGATGCACACACTCCAGGCTATTGCTGCCTCTTCTGCACGATGTTCTTATTGTTCAAGTGGACCCAACAATCCACAACTGATAGAACAACGGTTAGACAATGGATGTTCATGCAGCATTTTTCCCCCTGGGATCACACGTCACAGGACTACAGATCAAGTTTCACATTTATGAAGCAACCATGAAAATGGGGCTGTCCCAGACCTCTGCTCTGCAAGCAATGTCATCTTTCAGGCATGATACATGCACGAGTGGACGTCAGAAACTCATCTAAACGTGCGTATTTACTTTACTCTGTGCCCACAGGAAAGCCTGCAATTTGCTTAAAGTGAAAACTTTTGAGGAGTTTCAAGAGCATAAGCGTTTCTACTAGAGGGGCCCCATGTCTTTAATAAAGGGGGTTATAAACGGCCCCAGGCAAATGTCTGCTGCTCCAGAATCACAAGACTTTCCTTATGAAATGTCAGCCTGGTTGTGTCAAATCCTTAAGACAGACTTCAGCATAATTACCTCTGGCATGATGCTATTTCATCCCGATGCCATATTTAGCTTTGGGTTTAGGCTTAGAAGAGCGCACGCAAGTGCTTTGGGGCTCAGGAAGAGCATGTGATTAAGAAGACCACTCCCTTACACCTCTTAACTTTTTTTTTTACAATTCCCCAGAACAAATGCATAGTGGTTTTCTGGCTGTTTAGCAAGAAACCTGGTGCCCCTTAAGCTATGTTGGCACAGCCTCTGAAAATTTTTAAGATGAGCTGAAGTCAAGGAAAAAATGATCTGGGTAATTAAAAGACACATAAACAAAAGATCACTTACCAAAATGACTAGAAACCCTTTAGCAAAACCATTGTAAGTTGTGCTTTGGGGAGAAAAAAACAATAAAATAGTATAGCAAGTAAACGCTTTATTACATTAAAGTAATCTCAGAGCCATGGACTTTCCCAACTCCACTTGCATAATTTCTTATACTCTTTTATTTTTTTAAGCCTGACAAAAGTCCTGAGAAGCTACTTTTTTAAAACAATGACCCTTGTAAAAGTATGGGTAGTGACATCATGCAACAAGTTAAAGTGGAACCAAGTACAAATTCCGGGGAAGGCCCCCTCTTTGTTGTACACCTGTATACACACATCACAACCCTCCACTGAGCTGAGTGCTTTGGTGAGCAGGAAGAAAGGGGCATGGTTCCTTGTGATGCAGAGGAAAAAGTTATCATGTGGCAAGAAAGAAGAGCACAAGGGGGCTTTGCCAGGAAGTCGAGGACACACTCACATAAACCATCAGAAAAGGGAGGAACACACAGAAGTCTGTCACCCCTGCCCATTGGGAGGGCCCCTCACAGCCCACAAACTTTGCAAAAGTAAACCTTTGGACCTAGCACCACCGAGAGTCACCGTTGGCTCTCAATCCACCATTGGGTAGACTAAAGTCAACCCAACATCTAAAAGGGTGAGGCCCAGGAGGATCTCACCTAGGACTACTATGGAGAAAAATCCTCCCAGATCATAACACACTCAGTGAAGCCAGATGGGAAAATCACCAGTAACAGAAATGCTAAACTGGGTTAGGGAGGTTTTCAAGGTGGCAGTAAATCCAGCATTTGTCAAGACTCACTATGAGCCATAGAATGTGCTGGCTGGTTCCTTTACATGGCTATATTGTTTGGTGTTACATCATTCTATAATTATCATTAACTGTGAAGAAGGAACTAAAATCCTATATACCTTTAGAAAAAGTATATATATATATTTATACTAAGCTCCTCAAGGGTCAGTTAACCCCAAGTCCTGCTCAAGAAATGTCAACTCTAGGAGCTGGGTCTATGGCTCAGTGGTAGAGCATGCATCTCACATGTGTGAGGCCCTGGATTTGGTCCTCAGCACCACATAAATAAAATAAAGATGTTGTGTCCACTTACAACTAAATATATATATATATATATATATATTTTTTTTTTTTTTTTTTTAAAGAAATGTCAACTCTATAACATTTTGGGCACATTCACATCATGTGCCATAATGTTCTATGCATGAATTAAAAGTATTCTCCATCCTCCTTTTTGTGGGATCAGAACCAACTTCAAAAAGTGAGAGCATTCCAAGGTCAAGAGAATTCTAAGACCCCCATATTAAGAAAACAGACTTCCTAGATTAAATTATAATAGTTAATTATGCAATTTTATTCATTCAATAAACATTCACTGAACAGAATACAAAAGAGGTAAGACATTTTCTACACCAACCATCCCTCTCCCAAAGCAAGCAGCAGAATTGGGGTGTCACAAAGAAGAGAGCAGAAAACAAGTGCCCTGAAGCAAAGAAAGGACAGGCCCTGAGCTTGGTGCAGTGGCACATACCTATAATCCCAGCAGCTGCAGAGGCTGAGACAAGAGGATCACAAGTTCAAAGTTAGCCTCAGCAATGGCGAGGTGCTAAGCAACTCTGTGAGACCTTGTCTCTAATAAAACATAAAATTGGGCTGGGGATGTGGCTCAGTGGTTGAGAGCCCCCGAGTTCAATCCCTCATACCATAAAAGAAAAAAGAAAACAAAAAGAAAGAAAGGACAGGCCCTGGGGGATCCTGATGACCTTCCCAAAACCTTTCCAACAGCAGGTGTCCTTGTCAGTTTCATAGACAAGGAAACCAAGCCCTAGAGCAGCTCCGTGCCCAAGTCAACTATGTGTATTCAGAAAGGGAGTCTTGATCACATTACACCATACAGCATCTAGGCATGAAATTTTTCTTATCCCTGGGGCAATAATTTATTGAACAAGACACAGAAGACTAGAAAAGCCTGATGCCCTTTTGAAAAGTTCCTAACTTAATCTCAGGGACTAGTTTTAGAGCTGAAGGAATTTCATTCAAAAATTTTAAGTCTCTATTTTAGTCTTACCTTTTAACCCCACAAAACTATAAGCCTGGTTTAAATTCCCTTTGGAGAAACCACAGGAGACTCTACATCCTTATCTGAGAGTCTTTTCTATTAATGCAAACTACAGTTGACCCTTAATGCTAACAAAAGCTAACATCATGAGAAATTTTGAGTATTCGTGCTTGCAAATGCCTCCACAGCGTATAATCTTCTCTATAGAATAGTCTTTCATTCACTCCTTCATTTGAGAAACATTTTATTGGGAGCCTACTACATAAGCCAGGCAATAAGATATAACCAAACTATTGAAGTGACCCCCTTCAGAGCACAAAATAAGATAGCTGGGTTGTTTTGGGTACCAAGTGGACAGCGAGGCTTACTCACCAGCCAAATGACTCATCTCAATGCACCACAATCACCATACACACAAGAAAATCTCAACTTCAGCACAATTACAAATCCATGTCATGGATTTTAGGCTATTGGTACGTAATTTAAACTACAGTGTTAAATGTGTGAGCGTCATGGGTTCCTATACCTGAGGATGAACACTTGAGTTCTAGTGCTGGTTTGCAGACACTGGATCAATGACTTGATTCCTCTGTGCTTTAGTTTACTCATCTGAGAGACTACAGTTGAGGCACATAGAATCTGTGATTTCTCCCTGCAGAAAATACTAATTCTGGGTTGTGTAAAGGCAGCTCTGGAATTGTCAAATTTAACCTTAATGTGTTTATTTGTTAGAAGCAGTGCCCATATTATCGCTTTATTTTCATATATTCTCATGAGGAAAGAATCTCTTCAGTGTTGCCTCTGTTATACAATTATAAGTCTAAAAGCAAATGCCTACACTTGTGTAGAATGGATAAGCAACAGCTGCAGCAGCCACTACCAGTTAAGCAAATCAACACCTCACATGGCTTCAATGAAGCCAAGGAGCCACAGTATATATTTTTACAATCAAACCGGACCAGGGCTTCATAGAGTACAAGTTAATCAGTTCATTAATCTATAGGAATGCAAAAACTATCTTAAAATATCCTGGCCTTTTGACCACCATATAATCATATTTCCCTCACTGCTTATAATTGCTTTTAAGTGTGAGCATGAGATCTAAGTCTAGATCATCATTTTCCAAACTAGTCCCATGATCATCTTTGTGGGTTTGCTACTAACTGCCCTATGGTGCCTTTCTCAAGCTTGCATAATGGTGGTGATAAGACTGCTGCTAATGATTAATATTCACTGGCTGCCCATAGCATGTCTACAAAGCCACATGTGCAGTGCAAGCCTTCCAACATCATTGACTCAGAGACAATATGTTTTCCATAGCAGGACAGTCAAGTACAAATTCAACGATCACATTCAAAGGTTACATTAGAGCATTGGTGACAAACAGGGCTTTCTGCATACCAGATGCAGTTTGCAGGCCTAAACCTCACATCTTTTGACTTATGCTACAGTTTGAATGTGGTTTGTCAACCAAGAGTTGTGTTTGAAGCTTGGCCCTTGG
Organism: Tamias sibiricus; assembly: GCA_025594165.1. Taxonomy (NCBI): domain Eukaryota; kingdom Metazoa; phylum Chordata; class Mammalia; order Rodentia; family Sciuridae; genus Tamias; species Tamias sibiricus. Next base: position 99,599,864 of record CM046661.1, on the reverse strand, counting down.
TGTGCTGAGGTTGGGGTTGATGGTACCTTTAAAAGGCGAGGCCTACAGCAAAGTGATTGAGTCTTGGAATCATCACCGTCAAAAGCTATTAAGTAGTTCTTGTAGGATTAATTCCAGAGAGTATGCTGTATAAGAATAATCCTGATCCCTCCCCGATCAATGGCTTCCTGTCTCGCCATATGATCTCTCCCTATCAGTGCATCTCTGCCATGACACCATCCACCATGGTGTGAAACAGCAGGGTGCACTCACCAGAAACAGCTTAATCTTTTAGCCTCTAAAACTATAGCTAAATAAACCCATTTTCATGTAAGTTATCCAGTTTCGATACTGGAAGCTACAGTAGTAGAAACAGACTAACGCAATTTAGTTAAAAACATTTAAAACCTACAATATGCAACATTTTTAAAAATCTGGATTTCTTGCTTCATTTAAATCAGAAGATTTGATATTAATAAGGCTTTTGTTTCTACATACTAACAACTGACCAAAATTGGCTAGCCCCTTAGATGGGTTTTCCTACTCCCCACTTTATTCATTGACAATATTGTTCTCACAAACATTCGGGCTGACAACACTTGTTTTCTCTCTCTGTGTGTGTGTGTGTGTGTGTGTGTGTGTGTGTGTGTGTGTGTGTGTTTATTAAGATAAAACCACTTACCATGAGATCTTTCCTTTCAACAAAATTTTGATTGTATAATGCATTATCCTTAGCTATAAGTACAATGTTATACAGCAAATCTATAGAGCTCAATCATCTTGCTTGACTGAAATGTCATGCCCATTTTTAATAACCATCCATTTCTCCCTTTCTCCAGCCCCTGGAACCATCAGTTCCACTCTCAGTCTATAAATGTGGCCATTTTAGATACCTTATGTAAGTGGAATCATGAAGTATCTGTCCTTCTGGGCCTGGATGGATTAATTCACTGAACATAATGTACTCACAGTTCATCCAATTTGTCCCATATTGCAGAATTTCTCTATTTTCTATGACTTAATAGTATTCCACTGTATGCATACCCCATATTTTCTTTATCCATTCATCTGTGATAGACATTTATGTTGCTTCCATATCTTCATTATTGTGTAGAGTACAACAGTGAACATAAGAGTGCTAATAATATTAATATCTCTTTGACAAACTGATTTCAAGTCTTTGGGGTAAATCTCTAATACTGGAAATGCTAGACTGTAGAGTGATTCCATTTGTGGTTTTTTGAGGAACCCCTATGCTATTTATCATAGCAACTATACCATTTTATATTCCCACCAACACTGCAAAAGTATTTTTTAATACTCTTTCAGGAATAAATATGAACCTTCTGGCCTAAGTGAATTCAGAGGAGCATTTCCTTCTCATGTGGTTTGTAGCCCGTGCCCATCATAGAGTGGGCATGCAGAAACTGAACTGAATACAACACACAGAGGGGAAATTGGATGCTTATGGTTAGCATTTTATGACTCAGCAAAAAAAGTTAGAAACAACCAATTTTATATTGTAACTGTGGTTCTCAGCTTTTGGCCTTGCTGGCATTGAGTGGCAGTGCCCTGTTGCCTCTCCATCCCCTGCAACACACTGTGCACTAAAGGACCTGTTTATAACACACAGGAAAGAACACTCTCATTAATCTAATGGCTTCCACCAATATCCAAAGATCTTCTGTTAACACAAGTTTCAGAACCATGTTGGTGACAATAGGGGCCACGGGGTTTGGGATTATTTTATCATATGTAGCAAATAGCACCTGCCATATCACAGAAAACTAAGGGAAGTGTTCCAAGAACTGTCCCCTCAGCTACTGAGGTGACACACTGAATCCCCAAGTTCTGCATATTTGTTGCATCAATATGTTCCCAAAGCCTAGTGTAAGCAAGCACAAGAATGTGTGTGCACACACATGCACACACACACACACACACACACACACATTCACATGTACTGAGGCAGAACACCTGTCATTTAAACAGAAGGCACAGAAACAGGCCATGTTTCCAGCCAAGAAGTTTCCAGAAAAAAAAAAAAAAAAAAGTGATACATGAATTATATACAATCTAAGCCAGAAATTTAAGTCTAGGTAAAATTTTCAAATTTTCAAGCACTACTGAATTAAGAAACAACCTCCCTTCAGACCTCTATTTCCTCATCAGCAAAAAGATAACAGCAGTGATTCTCAAATATTTTAGCACAAAAAGAATGGTGGAATGCTTTTTTCCTAAAGAAATCATACTCAAAACCACAATATATTTTTAAAAACTGATCAATTCTTGCTGAGAGAGGCTGAGCTGTCCTTGCTGACCCTGACCCCAAAAGCTATACAATGGGGAAACTCTGAAACCCAGTGCACTAAATGGTCTCCAGGGCTCCTTTTGGCCTGAGCCTTCTCTGGCTCTGTAAGCTAGATTTATTTATGTATACGCATAGTCCTGTAATAAAGGACATGATGTGGCTGGACTTAGCAGGAACACCTCTAGCTCTACTGTCATGTGTTGGCAGGAAGATTTCTATGGGTTTTTATGGAAAGCATCTGAGAGTCCAGGTTTTTGCTGAATAGAGGCTATCTTGCAGCTCAGTTATCCTTGTGCCAAAAGCAGCAGATCACAAACCTCGCCACCACCAGAGCTCAGTGAGAAGGAAGAACTCAGGAACAGAATCCCCAGAGCACAAGGAAATGGGACAGGAGAGCACAACCCAGAATGGACCACACAAAGAGACAGCATGTCATGTACAATGTTACACATGTATTACAACATTTCTGTCTTCAATCATGCTGTTCCCACATTTGTCTATTCCTGTAAAAACTAAGACATTGTAAAGAGATCCATAGCACATACTTGATGTTCGATCTGAATCTCCCACCTCAGAGTCTGGATAGAGGTGTCAGGCCTTCATTTTCATAGGAAAAATTTGCCATCTGATTGCTCAACCACATGTAGAATCTAAGGTCAGATGAACATACCACATTAACATAAATAGACTCTAATAATTTTTTCTACAAATGGAAAAATTACTCCTGGAATATCACCCAATACTCTCTTCTGACAGCAGCTTGGACATGAAAACAATGGATAGCTGAATGTATTCTTTTTGAGAACACATTTGAATAGGGACTTTTAAATATAAAACCATCTTCAAGTCAAAAATGGATTCTGCATAAAATATTCATTCCACATTCTGAAATGTATTATAAATGCAAAGTGGAATATTTTTAAGTAATTGTGTTCCAGATATTCCTTTTTGTACTCAGATCCACTGTTTTCTGAGAGTGCAACCGCGCTACTGCTGAAACCCCAGCAAACTAACATGCACACTAGAGTGAAACCGGCGATAAAAGACCCAGCGATAACAGCCGGCGGGATTGGTGCTGGGGAGCCACGGGAGACTGCGGGTTTTGCCATTCATCTGCTGACACACACGGTCCCCCTGGGCCACTCCTTCACTGAACGTTGCAGCCGCTGGCCTAGGATGCAGCCTTGATTTCACTGACAGGATCACACAGACTGTGATCCAATAGCAATTGTGTTTGAACTGGAAAGGAAAAAAGAGGGGGGCTTCACCATGGGGCCCGTTTTGTCTGAGGGACTTGGGGTTTGACTTTTTTTTGTTTGTCTTTGTTTCCCCTTTCTTTTTATTGGTCTGCTTGATTTTCTGGATTGCAGGGAGGGTTTTTTTTTTTTTTTGTTTTGTTGTTGTTGTTTGTATGTTTGGTTTGTTTATTTTTCTTTATCTTTTTTTTGGCTTTGTTTTGTTCTGCTTTTTTTTTTTTTTTTTTTTTTTTCCTTCCGCATTGATTGTTAGTGTGTTTATCTGCTTCCGCATTACCCTTTTTTTTTCTTTCTTTTTACTCCTATTCTCACCCTTGTATCTTTTCTTCCTCCTTCATCTTTCATGCATCCTGCCAGTGCATACTAAACTGAGTGCCAAAAACAAGTTATACGCATAAACTTGGGATTTCTAGATAACCGGCGCAATTGAACTGGGTAGCAAAGTGGTGTTATATACAGTGTACTCTCTATTTCCTTTGATTCTCTCTCTCCTCTCTCTTACACCAATTCCCTACTCTTTATCATTTTTTTTTTCTTTTCCAACTTACTATATATATAAATTGATCTTTTTACCTAATTGTTCAAACCCCATTCTCTTTCTTCCATCGTCTACTGATACTAAACCACTTACCACTAAACCATTTCAATAGATATCTCTTTTCTTTTACTTTCCAAGAAAGAAACAATTCAAGACACTTCCTTCTTCCTAAACATAACTCCTCTGTATCCAATACTTGAAGCTATAAAACCTATCAGAAAACGTACAGAGTAAATTTGGAATATTATCTGGGATAACAAAATCTGTACATTGTGACACATTACTTGGATTTTCTGAATAGAAAGTGTTAGGTTTTAAAGTATAAAGGGATTTATAAGGTGATTGATAGCATTGTACTACAGGAACAACATAAGGCTTTTAAGGTAAATTGAAACAGTCAAGGTCCCACAGTGCAGGAAGAATAGACACACAAGCAACATGAAAAAACAAGGAAAGAAAATGACAACAACAAAATCAATGATTACCTCATTGGCAGATGTCATGGCAAGCACTGTTGGTCAAATGCCAGAGATGGAATTTAGAAAATTACATATGCCAAAAATGTTTATGGAACTTAAGAATGAACTCAAAAATGAGATGAGGGAGCAGGTACAGGAGGCAAATTGATCATTTTGACCAAAGAACTCCAAAAAACAAATACAGGAAGTAAAAGAATTACTTCAATAGGGAAATAGAGGCTCTAAAGAGAATCCAAACTGAAATTCCAGAAATGAAAGAAGCAATAAACCAAAATAAAAGCTCAATTGGAAAACATCTCCAACAGAATAGACCATTGGAAGATAGAACCTCAGAAAATGAAGACACAATATATGTCTTAGAGGTCCCAAAACTTGTTAATAATTAATCAGGAATTATAAAAAACCAAACTTAAGAGTGATTGGCGTAGAGGAAAAATGTGAATTTCTATTTAATGAAATAATTATTTTCCAAGGTAATGAAATGGAAAAACCATAGTTGGAGCATATCCGCAACCTTTTTGCTCAAAGCGAAGAAATAGAAGCTGTCATCAAAAAGTACCAACAAGGAAAAGTCCAGGACCTGATGGGTTTACAGCCGAGTTCTATAAGACTTTCAAAGAAGAACTAATACCAATGCTCTTCAAACTATTTCAAGAAATAGAAAAAGAGGGAGCTCTTCCAGACTCTTTCTAGAGGCCAATATTACATTAATTCCAAAGCCTGGCAAGTGACACATCCAAAAAAGAAAACTTCAGGCCCATATCTTTTAATGAACATAGAGATGCAAAAATCCTCAACAAAATCCTGGCAAATCGGATACAAAAACATATCAAAAAGATAGTGCACCACGATCAAGTGGGGTTTTATCCCAGGGATTTGCAAGGGCTGGTTCAATATTCGGAAATCAATAAACATTAATACATCACATCTCAATAGACTTAAAGACAAAAAAATCATGATGATTTTCTCAATTGACGCAGAAGAAAAAGATTTTGTCAAACTACATACAACCCCTAGTATTAAAATATGCTTTAAGTTCTTCAAATGAAGAAAAATGTAAATGGCACTGTATATTGCAGCAGACTAATAATCAAAACAATTTAACTGCATGTATTGCAATTGAAGTAACAACAGATTATCCCATCTAGAAATTGCATTGTCTTCTTCGCATTGCTGCTCTGATTATCTGGTTAATGAAAACTCCTATTCATTCACTTTGGAAAATGGCATACTTTAAAAGAATAACAAATAGAGGATATCATTAATGATTAAAAGAAAATAGGGAAATTTTAACGATGCTCCCTGACTTTGAAGTTTAATAGCAAAGACCTTAAAAAGTAATAACATTAGTTTTATGAAGACTCCAGGCAGTTATTTCTGACTCTCTTTTCCTCTAATTTAATTCAATCACTTCTTTTACCTCCTCTCCAAAGTATATGATACAACTAAGTTGCCCTAAGATGGGTTCCTGTGCTGTGATTTTAAAGATTACAGATTTGTTGGGCACCCGCAGGCACATGGCATACAGCTTGGAGACTCGTGGCATGGTCAACAGCTGGAGGCACTATGCCAGGGTTCCACCCTTACTGCCTACTGGATCTGCCCTTCTAGCCTCAGTTGCTAGTAACAATATTAATGTTATTTGCTAAAAGAAACATTCACACTCACAAAAATAAAATTATGCAACATATTCTCTATGAACAATTGTTCTGCTCTCTCTGGTTTGCCTAGATGGAAAGCAGCACATATGCCCCCCCATACATGGCCACCAGTCTAGAACAAGCTTGGGGAAAGGGTGGGGCTAATGACACTTAGTGGAACATAATGCTATGAATTAATTCCTTCCAGCTGGTCACTTATCCTCAGGAAATGTCCTGATTCTCAATCATTATTTTCTAAATCTCAAAATAGAGTATGTCTCTTAGAATCTTTGAGCTGTCAATACATGGAGTTCTCAATGTGATTATATAGAATATGTTACCACAAGTTTCCAAATCTAGGAAAATCTGTTTTTTCCTCTAGTCTTGCTTATACAAAGATTCACTGCAAATCTCATCCATTACATTTAATAACTCTAAAGAACACATGACCAGTCTAAATTATCTGTTTCTGGGTTTTTTTTTGTTTTGTTTTTTACCAAAGTGATTGATTACATGATGCTATTCTCTAGAATGATGTGTGCAGATCTTTTTTCACACAAGATAATGGTGTAAGTGTGTCCCCGCTCCACAGAGAAGTTTACCAAGCTGTATACTTCTAATAACTGATGTACAAAGATGCATTTGGGGGATTGTGAGTCTAAAATAAAGATTAAGGAAAATCTAATAAAGAACAAGCTAAGGCTTTCCCAAGATGCCCAAAAACAAGCTAAACTTCATTTTATATTAAAAAACTTGACAGCTGCTATTTGGTAATTTTTAAAATATTTACTGTAAACAGCATTAAGAATAGAGGTCTCTTCTTTTTCCTCTGAAGGCTAAATGTCATTAGCATCAACCAGCAGGCTTTCTTACTAATGTGACTTAAGTGCTGTGGGCTTAGGGCTTGATAATATGGATAATATATTTTGTTTTCTAAGAAAGTATGCCAATAACATCATTCCTCTGGTGCCTTCAGTAAAAATTGCCATTGAGCTGGGTGCAGTGACACATCTGTCATTCCAACTACTCAGAAGGCTGAGACAGGAAGATCATAAGTTCATGGTCAGCTTGGGCAAATTAGGGAGACCCTATCTCAAAAATAAAAATTAATTAATCTAATCAAATTTAAAATTAAAAAGGAATACCATTGAATTATTTCCTCAAAGCTTCTTCCTATTCAGACTTCACTTATTCTCACTCTGTGTTTTCCAACAAAATTCGTCTTTCTCAGATTGAGAAAATAAACTGTGGCCTTGTTTCACATAAATCCTTTAATTTTGATTTCTATGCACTTTTATTTGCATGAATTTCTATTTGTCTGATTTACTAAATACTTCCTCTTCATGATTCCCACCTTTGCCCCAAAGGGAAGCAGCTGACTGTCTCCCTAACTCTCTTTTAAACCAGGCAGAGAAAGAACAGCTTTCCCAGAGGAGTCAAGCAGCCTGCAGGACCACCAGGGAAAGGTCCTCAGAGGAGCCCAGACATGAAACCCTGCAGACACTCATTCCCACGATATGGTACCTTGATCAGAATTCCTAAGCACAGTTGTCTATCTCTTGTGAATAACAAGACTGCCTGTAAGGAGAGGAGGTCCAGGGAAAAGCTGTCAGTGAGTGGTAAGGAATCCTCCTTGAGCCCCAGAATAAACCCAGGACTGATTAGCTAGTTTGGTTGTGGGCCAGCTGACTGCCACAGAACATGCCAGGGGCTGACTGTCGCCTGCACACTCCACAGTTGGGAGGTAGGGTCCTGTTCTGTTCAATGCGTGCATTTTTAGAGACACTGTAGCCAAGAGGTAAAAGTGTCAAAATACCTTCCTAAAATAGATGGCACTTCTGCCAAGGATAAATGCATACAAGCTAAGGCTTCGGCACCATGGCTCTAGACAGTTGTTGGAAGCATCTGCTTGCACCCCAAAGAGGAATATCAATCCTGCAGGGTGTGAGTGTTCTGGTGAGTCAACCTATGACAGGAGCATACAAGTTAATTATAGTTATCAGATTAGTCTATATTAGCACAGCAGCAAACCTGTTAGCCTGGTCTTTAGCTCTTCTATTAATGGGAAAAGTAGTCACCATATGTATTATGGTTATATGAGCACATTGAAGCTTGCCAAAAAGATTTTAAGGGGGAAAAAAAAGCCACTGCATAAAGCCAGTTAATTTTTGATATCTGTTGTATAAAGCTTTAACAAAGCTGTGGCTAATAGTAAAAGATTATGTTCATTGGTTGCAACTTGAAAACCCGAAGAGAAGATAATGTCCTACAATTTAAAATACTTAGTGGAAACCTTTTAACCCAAGTGCCACACAATAACCATCAGAGCCTGAAATGGAATGCCGGACTCTGCATTTATGACAAAGATGATTTTAAAATAGGGATAGGACCTACACATTAGAATAATAGAACTACAGTGCCTTTCAAATCAAGTTGCAGGCCTCTAACAGCGACAAATAACACAACAGGGCAGTTATAGAAGACAAGGTTCACTTCCATGAAAAGATAGTCATATTGGAAGGGCACCTAGGAGGAAGCCACGCAGCCTCCCCTCCTCTACCCTTCACCCCCAACCTTAGTTCGAAGAAACTGAGGCATGAGGAGTCAGGGGATTTGCTGCTGTCACACAGCCAGGTGGTGCTGAAACACAAACCAGAACCCAGGTCTACAGACTCCTGCTTTACTGCTTTCTTCAACCTCCAAATATTAGGGATGCAACCCATACATATCCCTAGCTTTTATTGAAAAACTTCTTGTTTTGCAATGCTGCAGATGAACCCAGGGCCTGGCACATATTAGTCAAGTGTTGTACCACTGAGAGACGTGCCCAGACCCTACTAAGAACTTCTTAAAAATAAAACAATTCTGTAAAATATTACATCAACCCAGTTTTAATCCTTTTTTGATGATGAATCCATTAATAATTTCAATGTACATAATATGGGTAGCTAATTATCATGTACTACTAGCCTGGATAGATAAGAAAATGGAATGCTGATAACCAAAATATTTTTGCTCACAAAAGTTCAAGATTAAGGTAAAGATAAAAGCCACACTTTGAACATACAAGATCCCACCATTTTTCCAGATTTAAACTTGAAAAAGTTAAAAAAGAATTTCAAAAACGTGTGACCACGTGGCAGGTGTTGAACTCACAGTAATACAGATCTAGACTAGAAATTTAGATTGATGGACAGGGACTGATCCCTAGTTGTTGTTGTTTTTCCCCAAGCCCAATCCAGCTCAACCCAAATCACAGGGAATAAAGCCATATCCCACTGATCCCGACCCAGTCAACCCAGAGAATGAAAGGAATGGTGCCAGGTCATCTCCCCACATGTAATCCAACCCAAGCCACAGAATAGCCAAAGCAAAACCAGCCAAAGACTCTAAAAGTAGTAGACTTGCCAGAAATGGGTCAAGGCTCAGATTTTAACCAAAATTGTAAAGCAAATCGACAACATGGAATTATAAACCTAGTATTCACTGTCATCTGATGCCATCGTTGCTGTGATACAGAGAAATATAAGACTGGTACTATTATTGTGGTGCCATAGTGGATTCAACATGAACTTGAGCATGAATGCAAACGTGAAAAGACCGCACTAAGCAAAACTGTGAAGTTTGCTTTGTTCTCCACCCATCGTCCATTCTGAGGGCCCCTTTTTTCCCCTGGGAAATCACAACTCCCACAAGTCTCCACCTTCATCTCCACCCTGGTTTCTCAGAGTCCTTCCTAGGGCTTCACTTTCAAACCTGCCACAGTCTCTGAACCAAGCCTAACCTCGCCCTCACCCTCACAAGGTAGCTTCTCAGATCCTGCTTGCAGCAATCCCTCACCTGTGTAAAGATAACGACGGGCAACTGATGCTGGCTTGTTAATGATTGAAGGAGATTTAATACTGGGTTGACAGCATTCTAAAGATAGAAAAAGTGGCAAGCTCTCTTGTGACATGCCCGGGTACTTGCCAATAATTGTCAACTCTTGTAAATCAGACTAGAGGAGGGAAAGCATGGAATTCTATAGCAAGTGTCCCCAAAGTCAAAGACAAGGTCCTGTGAATCAGGAACCTGGCTAGAAGGAAAAACTATGGCAGGGTGGGAGGAGCCTGATTATTTTGACCTTCACTGTGTCTAATCATGTCCATGGCCACTGCACAGGGATTGGCTCCTTTCATTTGGGAAGCAGAAGAGCAGAGAGTCAAAGAGTCAGACCCAGGCTCCTTGGTGTCAGTGTGAGTCTACCAGGACACTGTGAGTGGCCTTGGCCAAGTTGCTTAACTTCTTTAAACCTTGTCTACATCATCTGTATTTCATAGGATTATTTTGAGCATCATGTGAGCTAATAAATAGAAGGTGCTTTGCACAGTGTCTTGTAAAAAGTGGGTGCTCAACAGTGCTGCACCATTACTCTTCTGCTTTTTAACATGAGCCATGTTTGCTTGTCCACTTCTGTTTCACCAGGGTTCTTCCGCACTCAGCAGTAGCAGCCATGGGACATCAAAGAAGAAAATCACATAGCGCCACAGAGCATACAGTTTGCCATCACACAGAGCTCAATTTAACTGCCCACTGTGCCTCTTACTGTCTGTGACATCCTGAAAAAGTTACTTAACTTATCTGTGCTCCCTCTGATTTCTCATCTGAACGTCAAGTAATAACATCTACCTCCTGTTTTACTTGCAAAAACTGATACAACAGGGGCTGGGGTTGTGGCTCAGTGGCAGAGCGTTTGTCTTGTACATGTGAAGCACTGGGTTCAATCTTCAGCACCACATAAAAATAAATAAACAAAATAAATATATTTTAATAAACAGATATAACAGAACCTGTAAAATGCTTAACAATCTAGCACACAGAAAATGCTCAATAAACAATAGCTGTCATAAGCAACAGTAGAATTCCATCACAGGCATGGTTGCTTCAAACGACTTATCAATCTGCCCCAGTTCCATGATGACCCACAGACCATCCACCCATTCTCAGCATGGACACTGCTTCCTGGAGCAGCATTGCCCACCCCTTGCCCTTTGAAGGCAGCCTCTCCATCCATTTATTTCATTGCAATTGGCACAAGTCTGTAATTAACTTGGAAGTTTTGCTTTGCTTGCTTTTGTTTTCTCTCCATACAGAACAGTAAATTCTATGAGTGGGAAAAAGGTCTTTATTTTGTTTCTCACAGAGCAGAGTCCAGCTAATATAAAAATGTTCATAAGATATCTGAGGAATACAATGGAAAATGAAAAGAAGCTGATGAAGGAACTATTTTTAGGTTCTTTAAATTACACCTGTATCATCCTCAGGGGCAGGAGCTGTTTGTATCCATCTAACTCTTTGTCATATACTCAGAAGAATGAATCGATAATTTGTGTTTAAGTGAATGAATGTATGAATTTTATTCTTGGGCCTAGGCTTCCTGGCCTCCATGGTACTTGAAGACCTGTTCTGAGGGCATCTACCAGGCAAAGTTAAAGGTTGTTCAGGCCAAGCACCAGGGATCTGCCTCATGCCCACAAGTCTATGATTCTCAAAGTTTAGTGTGAATAGGAATCATCTGAGGACATTGTTAAAATTCACATTCTTGGTTCTCACCAAACCCAATAGGATGAATAGATGAGGTCTAAAACATTGCAATTTCAATATGCTGTCCCCAATGTTTCTGGTTTAGGGTGTTAAAAATCACACTTTGAGAATGGCTCTTCAAAGTGTCCACCTCCAGAGGTGGCATTTAAGACTTAGTCTCTTCTCTAGAGGTGAAGGAAACAATCTAGTTAAGGAGATAGGACAGAAACACTTTGAGAGAAAATAAGGCACATTCAGGGTTGAAATGAATATGGGAACTCTATGCATTTGTGGAATGCATAGAATGGACATGTCTAAGTAGGCTCCAGGTCCACAGTTCACACTTGACCTTGTTAGAGTGGAGAGGCCATTCTCCTATCAGACCAGAAAACTAGATTTGAAAATTTTTCCATGTCTATCAAGCCACCACACTGAGCAGTTAGTTACCAATACAGTTGATATCCTTAATATCTCAGAAACAAAAAAAAGTTCTGATATGGATTTTATAAGATGGCACAGGGCTAAGTAATTCTGCAATCCTGAAAGGAGGTAAAGGTGATTAGATGCCCACTAAGGTCCTGGAGATCCTTACTTTCTGCACAGAATTTTTCATTGTGTTAGACAGTTGGGCTCAGTTCTAAAGTCTGTCATCATGGATGAGACATGCTGTTCAGAGGGGCTGTGAGAAGAACAGGGCATGGAAAAGTCCTGCATACAGAATAAAGAAACTTGAGGGCTGGGGTTGTGGCTCAGCAGTGGAGTGCTCGCCTAGCACGTGCACAGCCCTGGGTTCAATCCTCAGCACCACATAAAAATAAATAAAATAAATTTAAAAAAAAAATTAAAAAAAGAAGCTTGAGTCCCCATTTGTCATACTATACAATGTGACCAGGGGCAAGTCCCTAATTTACATTATTTTTATGATTATGCATTAAGTATTCACCTATGGTATGTGCTTTTCTGTATGTAAAAAATAAGCTGGGTGTGGTGGCACACACCTGTAATCCTAGCACTTGGGAGGCTGAGGCAGGAGGATCGCGAGTTCAAAGCCAGCCTCAGCAATGGCGAGGCATTTAGAAACTCAGTGAGACCCTGTCTCTAATAACATACAAAAAAAAAAAAGGGCTGGGGATGTGGCCCAGTGGCCAAGTGGTCAAGTGCCCCTGAGTTCAATCCCCTGTACCAAAAACATAAATAAATAAATAAGTTCAATAAAAAGAAAAATACCAACCAGGGGGGAAAAAATGTATGCTCATTTAAAGTCTGGGCTCCTCCCAATAGTGTAACCTACCTGACAGGTACAGCTGAAGGAGTTTCTGGAGAAATCAGTTAATGGCATGCCCTTTAAAAACATAAGTGAGAGAGCAAAATAACTTCGAAAACTCCACTTCTGTTTGGATTTTCTTTTTTTCAGCTTGTTTTCAGGAACAGAAAAAAATTGTGGGAGACACAGAATCAGGATGGATGCTTAAGAATTACATAAAGAGAAGAAGACAGATTTGAGGGGGGAGAAGTTAACTAGTTTTACTTCATTAGAAGAAAAGTGTCAGTTCAATTAGTATTTATTTCATTTCTGCAGGAGAATGGACACTATTTATACAATTGAAATACTGAAAGAGAGATTTTTTTTCATATATTAAATATATTCAAGCTAATTAGCCATCCTGTTCATTTCCTTCCAAAACTGTATCATACTATGGCACAAAATATATAACAAAGTATGTCATGTTCCACAATTGGAAAGTCCCTTAGCAGCTCCAAGAATTATGCTGCCACCCCACCTCAACATTTTTACTTAGCAGAAAAAATCATTTCAAAAATCATATTCAAATTTTTTCTGTCTAATCAATTTACTTTATTTTGCACACTTAAAATTTGAACCACAAACAGGATGTGGGTAGTCTTTCTCACTCTGTAGTTTTCCAGTAGGTTATGCTAAAGACATTTAATCCACCTAAGAGAAGGAAATAGACAATGTTCAAAGTTTGCCTGGTCTCTGTGAAATGTTGGCAAAATTCCACTCTCTGTTCTACAGGATTCTAAAAGGATGAGCTCATGGTGTTTAGGGTAGGATTTAACTCTCACTCTGTCCCCTAAGGGTTTCTTCCATTCATGGAGTTCCTTCTGAAATCAGGACAGCACATCAGTTTGGGCAACAATACTCAAGAATGTTGAGAGTGAAAGTGGGTGGTATTGAATAATGGGCTCACTAGGCACCCTCAGGTTTGTACTATGGGTGGTTAAATCTGGCTTGGGAGAACATTAGGTTAAAATAGGTCAGTTTAGACAACTTCACATACTTGCTCTGTGATCCAAAAATAATATCAGTTTCCTTGCTGGACGTTCAAGAGGTGGAGAGGGAAACAAGTAGATTTGCTGCTCTGTACGTGACCCCAATCAACAAGGAAGAACTGGCTAGGGATATGGAAGTGATGGAAACCTTGGAAGAGACTGACAGTGTTATCTTTAAGCTGAAGAAAAACAAAAAAAGGAGGAATATATCCATATGTTTTTCTAGATTCCATACAGGACGTTTAAAAATCAGACGAAAGAGTCTATGGGAGACAGAAGCTATAAAAAGAAACACATCTCAAGAAATTCTAAAAAATTACAAACTCTGCTTTAAAAAACTACTTTGTGATCTGGGTGAGGAAAAGGAAGGACTGGATTAGACGCTATGATTGCACAGGCTGCTTGCTGATGAGCTCCAATTTTAGAAGAACTTGAACGTGAACACTCCAGCTGACTCCACCACCTGGCTCCCTCTTGCCCCGCAAAAATGCCTCCTTCGCCATACCCATACCCCACAATGCAGCTAAGGGCTGTTACTTATTGAGGGTTTACTGGGTCAGGACAAGATACCAAACACTTTTTACACATCATATAATCCTCATCATGACTCTGCAAAGGAAGTATCATTTTCTCTATTCTAAAAATGAGACTACCGAAGTTCGGAAAAATTAAATACATTGCCTTAAATCACATCCCTAAGGATCAGCAGGGCTGAGATCCCTGTAAATGGTTTTGTTTTGTTTTGTTTTTTGTTTTTCATACCAGGGATTGAACTCAACCACTGAGCCACATCCCCAGACCCCTACAGGGTCTCACTGAGTTGCTTAGTACCTTGCTTTTGCTGAGGCTGGCTTTCAACTTGTGATCCTCCTGCCTCCACCTTCCCAGTTGCTGGGATTACAGACATGCACCACCATGCCCAACTCCTCTAAATGAGTTTATATTGTACTTTTAAATAAACTAGGAGGAAGGTATGATGAGAAGATATGGAGGTAAAGTCAGCAGAGGGCAACAATAATGATGAGAATTAAGACTTATTGTATAGTTACTCTGCATATTTCGTTTATACATGCCTAATCTACACATATATTCATATATTTCATATATAATATATAATCTCAATTAGTCCTCACAAGTACTCTAGGCAGTAGGAACTCTTATTGTACTTTATATGGAAGGAAACATTAAATAACCTACCCAGAGTTACACAGGCAAAATTTCAAGCCTATGCTTTTAAGCAATAAGATATAAAACTTTGCAGAAAGAGATAGTACTGGCCAATTCTTTTTTACTGTCAACTAGTCATTCAACAAAGACTTGTTGACCACTGCTGGGACCCAGCACTTTCCTAAGCACAGCAGTAAGCAAACAGATAACACAAACAGAAAGTCTTCTTCTCATGGAGGACTTAAATTCTTGTGGGACAGTCAAATAAAAACAAAAGACTGTGAAATATATTGTATGTTAGATAGTAGATAGTACTAACAGAGAGGCATAGAGGGAGAAAGAAAGTGGGTATAGGTGAATGAAGCTTAAGGTGTCTACAAAGGGATTCACTGACACTTCCGAATGGAGACCTGAAGGAAATAAGGACGTGAGCCACGGGGATATCTGGACAATGAGAATTTGGGGCACAGATATAGCAAGTGCAAAGGTCCTGACACTATAACTTGTCTGGTGAAATTATGGAAGCAATGTGACTGAAACAGAAGAAAGGAAAATTGGAAGAAGAGAAGGCCAAAGAGTAACTTAGGATAGAAATAACAAGGAGCCAGATCTTAGATGACTTTGTAGGCACAGTTAGGTCATTGGCTTTAATCTGAGTGTTCTATGAAAGCATTGCAGGGTTATGCATAGGGCAATGACAGAAAGATTTATCTGGCTGCTGTGTGAAAAACAGACATCATCATCATCATCATCATCACACCAGAGGAAAACAGGGAGACCACGGAGGAGGTGTGTTAGTAGTTTTGCATCTCTGTGACCAAAATAACTGACGAGAACAACTTAGATGAGGGAAAGTTTACCTTGGTTCATGGTTCCAGAGGCTTAGTCCATGGTCAGCAGAGCCCATTGTTCTGAGCCCAAGGTAAGGCAACACATCATGGCACAAGGACATAGCAGAAAGAAACTATTCAGCTTGTAGCTGCCAGGAATCAGAGAGAGAGAGAGGAAGGTGTCATGGACAGATATAGTCCAAGCTGTACCCCCAATGACCCGCTTCCTCTAGCAAAGCCCCACCTGCCTACCGTTACCACCCAGTAGTCCACTCCGATTATTAATCCATCAAATGGATTAATCCACTGATAAGGTTACAGCTCTCATAATCTAATCATTTCACCTCTGGACATTGCTACTTTGTCTAACACATAAGGCATCAAATACACATAACACATTCAAAGAATTTTCGCATGAAAGGATATAGAAAGAGCAGTGAGTCAAGAAGAAAAGGGGTTCTGTGGGTAACTATTTAAGATGAAGGAAATAATGGCTGTATTCTGATATGAATGATCCAATGGAGAGGCATTATTTGGTAAAATGCAGATTAGGGAGAATTCCGCAGCAACGTCCTTAGAAAGAAAGAAGAGTGAGATCCAGTGTCCTCATAGAGGGAGCGCAAACCAAAGAGAAGGGGTGGTATATGGACACAGATGAGGGTGCACAGGAGGTATATCAGGAAAAACCTCCTGTGATGGCTTCAACTTCCTCAGTGAAGCAGAAAGCAAGGTCATCAGTTGAAACTGGGTAATGAAGGAGGTGTTAAAGATCTGAAGAGAAAGAACAGAAATGGAAATAATTGCCTAGGAAAATAGAAAATTGCATGCAAGAAGAAAATACAGCACAATTGATAGGAAGAAATATGGCCCCCTTAAGATGAATAATCATGAATTGGAAGTACAGACAGCACAGTTAAGTATTTTCCCGTAGTCATGTTCAACAGCAGAGCAAAAGGCCTGGAAAAGAAAGGAATGCCATTTAGACAGAGTTGGAATTTAACTAAGAGGGTATAACAAATCAAGGGAGAGGCAAGGAAGAGAGGGTGTGCACAAATGGTAATGATGATTAATCAAGTAATTTAAGCTGGATAAAAATGGAAGTGAGATTATGGGAGGTGAGTGGGAAACAGCTAAAATGTGATAGAAGTAACAGATTGAATGAAATAGGGCGTTCACATACACTTGTGAAGTTTGGGCAGTGCCTAAAAGTGCCTAGTTGAAAGAAATAAGTGAGCACTAAAATCTAGTTTGTGTCCCAAACCAAGAGCCCTGGTACAGTGTTTTATCACCCAGAGAGGACACATTCTCCTAATTCATTAACCCAGTGGGGTAGAGATACTGGAGAGTGGGGGGGGGAGGAAAAAAAAACTAGATTGTAGATCATAAATTGAAGATCAGCTGCTGCAGGAAGTGAATTGTAAAGATGAAAAAAATGGTCAGAGAACTGAATTTTGAAATTGATATTTTGGCAAGGTTCAAGTTAAGGATAAGCCCAAAGTCCACTGGGGTGTGAATGACTATGAGAGGTAGTTTCTGAGACAGGATGGAAGGGAAGAGAATTGAAGAAAAGAAATTCAAGAATTCTCTATATGAATATGTAAACTGCCAACAATTGAGAAAGAAATAGAGAAGGCACAGTGTTGAGGAGGTCTTTACAGGAACCTAAAGAATTTTACAGCACTCTCTTTACTTCCACTGATGGAGACCTCCCGGCCAGCAGAGGGTGGTCTACCCTCTTGGTCATCTAACAAAGATGTAATAGGTCCCACAGGGCTTTCTGAGACGGTAACCATGTTCTATATCTACACTGTCCAATATGACAGTCACTAGCCACACGTGGACAGCACAGATCTAACCCCAACCACAGGCCCAATATTTGTTTTTTTTATCATTCTATTCATTGCTAAAAAGAGACCTACTCCTTATTTGTCCACCAAAGGAAATTCCCATTTTTTCTAATTAATTTTTTATTTGTTTTAATTAATTATACATGACAGTAGAATGCATTTATGCATTTTACTATATCATACATAGATGGGATATAATTTCTAATTTTTCTGAGTGTACATGTTGTAGAATCACATTGGTCATGCAGTCACATATATACATAACGTAATAGTCTGTTTTATTCCATTATTTTTCTCATCCCCACATCCCCTCCCCTTCCCTCCCTTCACTTCCCGCTACCTAACCTAAGGTCACACTATTCTTCTCTAGTGCCTCCCGCCTTACTGTGAATTAGCATCCACATATTAGAGAAAACATTTGGCCTTTGGTTTTTTGGGATTGGCTTATTTTACTTAGAATGATATTCTCCAACTCCAACCATTTACTGGCAAATGACATAGTTTCTCTCTTCTTTAAAGCTGAGTAGTATCCCATTGAGTATATATATCACCTTTTCTTTATCCATTCATCTATTGAGGGACACCTAGGTTATTTCCATAGTTTAGCTATTGTGAATTGAGCTGCTATAAACATTGATGTGGCTGCATAACTGTAGTATGCTGTTTTTAAGTACTTTGGGTATCGACTGAGGAGTGGGATTCCATTCCAAGTTTTCTGAGGAATCTTCATACTGCTTTCCACAGTGGTTGTACCAATTTGCAGTCCCACCAGCAATGTATGAGTGTGCCTTTTTCCCCACATCCTCACCAACGTTTGTTGTTGCCTGTATTCTTGATGATTGCCATTCTGACAGGAGTGAGATGAAATCTTAGTTTTGATTTGCATTTCTCTAATTGCTAGAGATATTAAACACTTTTTCATATATTTGTTGATTGATTGTACTTCTTCTGTGAGTGCCTGTTCAGTTCCTATTCCCTTTTAATAAATTTAAGTCTACAGTTTCCAAGAAATCATTACAGGTTATATTAGAAATGGACACACATTATCATACATATTAAGCTTAATAAAATTCTAGAACAGATTATTCTGAACCAATTTCTGACTTCTTATTCATACATTCCAGCCGGGGAGGTGGCGCACACCTGTAATCCCAGCACTTGGGAGGCTGAGGCAGAAGGATCATAAGTTCAAAGCCAGCCTCAGCAATGGCAGGGTACTTAGCAACTCAGTGAGACCCTGTCTCTAATAAAATACAAAAAAGGGCTGTGGATGTGGCCCAGTGGTCGAGTGCCCTTGAGTTCAATCCTCGGTACCAAAAAAAAAAAAAAAAAAAAAAAAAAAGAGAGAGAGAGAGAGAGAGAGAGAGAGAGAGAGAATGCATTCCAGAAGCCAGCACTGGCTCACTAAGAAAATGTCACAGGAACCTCTTCAGGGACCATTTTAGAATTGCTCCAGTAAGTGCTATTTGTGGATGTTGAGAGTAGGCTCCTTCCCCACCATGAACACCTATCCCACAAACAGCCTGGAGTCCAAGGGAGCCATGGAGAGGAAGGGCCACCTGCACCTGGGGAACCACTGGCTAGGCCACATACATGTGAGGTACCTTCTGACCCAGGAAACAAAAAATTGAAGCACATGAAAATGGAAGAGGAATAATTCAGGAGGAACACCAGATGGGATAATTTCCCTACCCATCATTGCTTTCAGAGGACACTGGAGAGGGAAAGGAGAAAATAAAACCAGTTATTTGAAATGCTTCATTTTAAGAGATAAAAACATCATTTTTCAGCCTTTCCTGGTGGGTTTTATTACTGTCCCAGCAACAGCCACCACAGCACTGTATCCAGGATGCTCACCATCCTAGATACTGGATCTAAGTGCTGCTCTTTAGTAAACAGTCAAGACAGAGAGAACAGGGGATGGAATTTTGAAGTAGCCTATCAATAAGCCACAGGAACAAAAGAGGATTTTTGTTTTGTTTTGTTTTGTTTTTCCTAATCCTCTAAGAAAGTACATATTTTCCCTTGTCTCCAAGGAACCATGGCCATCTGAGGATGGCGTGTGCCTTGTGTCACTTCTTTCCCTCAAAAGCAGCATGTCCCTTTGTAAAGCTCTGGTAATGGCTGTTTGCTGGGGTTAATACAGTGCCTCCACAACTGACCCCCAGGAGGACATAGCTTAATGAGTCAATAGGGCTAACCTTCAGGAGCTACTAAGTCCCAGAGGGAAGAGGCCCAGAAATATCTGTCTGTTCTGCTTCATGGTGGTGTCATGTGTGGGACATGTTTTCCTGGCTCCAGGAGTTAGCCATGCAGCTAATAAGCTGAACTCCAGTGAAGGGATGCTTGTGAGTCACTGAGCACTTTGTCATTTAGTCTCAGTGTTATACCATTAACAGAAAAAAAGCAAACATCAGGAATTCTGTATGTTCTGGAAAAAGGACCATTTACAATTTCAGTGGTGTTTTGTGGGAAATCCCTTTGTGAATTTTCTCTTAGCATAATTAAAGTCATGGCTACCATTTATTGATTACTTCCTGAGGGTTAGGAATCATAATAAAGGACCAGGGATGCAGCCCAGAGGTGGACTGCTTGTCTAGCACATGCAAGACCCAAGTTCAATCCCCAGCACCATAAAAAGAGGGGACCATAACAAGGACTTCAGCTGCACTTTCTCCTATAACCCTCAAACTTCCTGATATTCTTGACATCATTTAAATGACAAGGAAATTGAGACTCAGACCAAGGTTTCAGCTGTGACTTTATCCAAGTTATAAATGGTGGGACCAGATCACCCCAGCCAGAACATCTTAATTATTATGATGCTATTGGATAAACAATGTCCAAAGTGGAGCAACAGCCTCTCCAATGTGAACAGCAATCCCTGTAGTATTACATAATCAAATCTAACAAAAATTTTCCTGTACAGTCTTCCATTCCTGTATACCATATACATAACTTTAAAAAAAAAAAAATCCTGTCTGACTTCCAGATTGGATTCTCAGCTCTTATGTTGTCACTCCTCTCTGCACCCAAATTAATGATATTATTTTTATTTGTCACTAGGCTAATATAGTGCTCTACAGGAAGTCATAATTGCTCTCAGTTGCTATGTTTAAAAAGCCTCTCATTTCATTTCAAGATCATTGTCAATTAGTTCTTAAGAAGTCATGGAAAGTAGAGAAAATTCTAGAAGACCAAAGATAAAAAAATATTATAACTATGATCATGAAAATTCAGATTAACCTTTGACAGGCCTTGTTCCATCTGGGAAACAAGATGGAGAAATGAAATAATATATTAAATAACAGACATTCACTAAATGTGTACCATTGTAACACTGTAGTGAGCCTTTTAATAATTTTTCTTATTTATCCTTCATTTCAACTCTTACAGGTAGAGGTTTCTCCACTTTACAGTGGTGAAACTGAGGTCCCTAGTGGTTATGTCCCTTTCCCAATGTCACCCAGTTAATAAGTGAAAAAGCTTCAAACTTGGGTTATGGACTGAGTGTGTCTCCCCACAATTCATATGTTGAAGCCTAAATCCCCACTGTAATAAGATTTAGAAATGGGGCATTTGGAAAGTAAATAGTTAACACAGGGTGAAATTCTCATGATAGGATTAGTGCCTGTATAAGACGAGACATGGAAAAGGAAACACAAGAATGCTTCCTCTCTTCTCTCTCTACTGTCCACCATATAAAGAAACAAGCAGAAGACAGCTGTCTACAAGACAAGAAGAGGGCTCTTTCCAGACACTCATCCAAACAGCATCCCCATTTTGGACTACCCAGCTCCCAGAACTGTGAGAAACAGTTCTGTTGTTTAAACCACTTGGTCCATGGCACACTGCTGTAGCAACCCAAACTGACCAAGATACTGGGTAGTGACGATAGGAGAAAATCAGCTGGTTGAATCTAAAGTAGAAGTATAAACTAGGAGATGGATATGAAGCTCAGAGCAAAATTTTTAGGAAGTGCTCGAGTGGGCTGTTCTTACCTTTTCTTATTCGTATTGCAGGTACCATAATCATCTCTAATTGAAAAATTCAAAATTATATCAGACTAAGTGGGCTGCTGTTATTTAAATTAAATTGTTACATGTACATTTACAAAGTCAATTATATCATTATGGCATGGAAGAAAGGATAAATAATTGCTCCTTTAAAAGCCCAAACAGTTTTAGGCTCCATTAGTAGATGTAGAGCATGAATGGGGTCTCTTATTCCACATATACTTTTATTGGTTTGTGGGTTTGCTTTTGTTTTTGTGTTTTTGTTTTTTGTTTTGTGGTGCTGGGGCTTGAACCCAGGGCCTTGTGCATGAAAGGCAAACAAGCACTCTACCAACTGAACTATATCCCCAGCCCCCAAAAGTTTGAGGACCAAACTTTTGTGCTGTTTTAAGAATATTCCCAAAGAAAACAATCAGAATGACAGAGTGTGGAATCAAGCATATAAGTTGAATGATTAGAATCTGGAAATGGGTCTGAAAGGAATAATATTCAGAAACACAATGCATGTCCCTAAACATGTAAAATAGAGATTTGACTCATTTTAGCAAATCCGGAATAAGACCCACCTACTGGAAAGTTGTTTGGAGGTTTACTGCACTGCCTGAAAAGACACACTAGTGAAGAGTACTAGCACAGTGAGTGACTGAATGAACAAATAATTAAAATGTTAGAGCAGAAGCTTAATGGCAATCTCTCAAGGTGTAGTCTCCAAAGAATCCTGGACTGGGGTGCCAGGTTGGATTTTCTTGAATACTTGGTCCTCATTCTGGCTGACTGCCCAGTTCCTAAGGCTCATTTACAAGGGCTAGGGTGCCCCTCACTGATTCTAAGGAACCCCATACTCACACCATCATCCTTCTCTAAGGCATCTCTCTGGACCAAATGTGTTAGAGTCTAGAATACCATGTAGGAGACCATGTCCTCAAAACCCCTATCACCAGTAGCATTTACTCAAGTACTACATTAAGCCCTACAGAAAGTCAGACTGGAAAATGACCAAAGGCCACATAACCCCAGAGTAGGGTCCCAAAGTCACAAAAATGATGGAAGCTAGAAAGTCCTCACAGATGGAAGGGACATACTCCAATAACAGGTGGGTAACAATGATCCCAGGCAACCCACCACACCACCATTACTCCCTTCCCCAGAAGGAGGACTTGCATTGAAAAGAAGCTACAGGGCAAAAAAGTGCATGACCTTCCATTGTCCCATGCAGTATCCCAAATACAGGATGCATATTAACTCTTCTTTCTCCCAACAACTCTGTGGGATGTTACACTCTTTTTAGACTAGGAAACTGAAGCCAAGCAAAGACTGTCAAATTCCCACCATTCACACAGCAAGGAATGGTGAAACCAGGGTTAGAACCCAGGCAACACAACTGTGGGCTCCCAATCCAGCTCTTTATTGTCCACAGATGTGAATTTGTACCTCTGTCTCCTCTTCTTGAAGTGAAACTGTAAGAGGCAGCTTCTGACATCAAGCTCATAATATACGATCAACACATAATGGTTGCATTCAATAGTACTTTAAATCATTTGGAACTTGTTGAGAGTAACCCAGGGTATTCAGGACTGGAAATATCCAGATACATCCTCAGGCTCTAGTTTAATCCCCAGCATAAAATCTGCTTGTCCTCCACATTCCACTTCGTCTCTGTGGTTTTTATTTTATTGGCATGTTGTTGTTATTTAGCTTGGGACACATAGTCGTTTATTTAGACTTATGCAAACCAAAGATAAATGTTGAGACCTAAGTTTCTAGCTGCCTGTGGGTATTTCATTTTCAAAAGGTTAAAAAAAAAAAAAAAAAAAAGCACTTATTTAAACTTGTCAGCTGGTAATTTAGCAAGAGAAGTTAATTACCAGAAAGGACAGAATTTCCTTAATATCTACTCAGTAGTCAAGACTTTCCTGAAGACCTGATTTAACTCTCAAGAGAGAGGAGTTAGCAGACTTCAGTTAAAAACCCCAAATTAAGAAAACCTCAAGTTTTCCACGGTTCAGAGTTGCTATGGCCTAAAATCTCCATCAGAAAAATCTGGAACTAGAAGAACTGAGCCCTGCAGCCATCGTCATTCAGCTGAGGTAGGACCTGAGCTATGGCATGCCACCGTTTCAACTGCCTCAGTGGAGCAGCCAGCAAATGTCCTGGGGGAGGAGGGTGGACTTCACAGGAATCCACACGGCCTTGGCCTTCACTCTCCATCCAGCTGGCTCTGAGTTGCAACAAGGCAAATTCCACCAGCTGAATGAACCCAGCAGCTGTGGTAGCCTGGAGGCTCCATCCTGCGCAACACATCAGGCAACTGGCCCGTTCTGAACCAACTGTTTTCTGTGTGATGAATCAGCTCCAGCCCTCAAAAGAGAGGAGCATCAACATAAGTGAGGTCTCTGGACTGCGTGTGTCCCTTAACATAGTCACCTCACTTAAATCTTCAATTGTCAATGCCCACCATCAGCCAGGCTCAGCTCTGGGCACTGATAATTCAACAAGGAACAAACCAGACAAAATCCCTGCTCCTGCAGGACCTACAATGTGAACCTATTCTAAGGAAAGACATCAGAAATATGCCCCCCAAAATTGCATATGTTATAATAATTGCAGAATATTGGAAATAACCTAAGTAACCAACAGTGATAGGCTGGTCAAATAAATTCTAGCAAATCCATTTGAAGTCACACAAATAACCATTTTTTTAAAAACCATGGTAAATAAGAATATCTAATGATTTCAAATTTTTTCAATATGTTAAGTGGGAAAGAAGAAAATATGTTAAATGGAGAAAAAAGAAAGTTACAGAACAAAGAGTAGTGTATGCATTCAAAGTTTTGAAAGTAGAAGACATAAATATGCATATAAAAGTAAATTAACAACATTCCAGTGCAAATGGTAGAAATGTCTACATTTCAGTGAATTCTTTTGCATTCCATTGTTTGGGATCAGAAGAAAAAGAACACAGCTATTTGAACTTCTCAGTACTGCATGGGTACAAGTGTTTATAACTCACTCAGTCACTATCACCATATATAAATGCTCTTTTGTTGATTGTGCTGTCACATAAAACTTTATATTCCTTATATATTTATGCTGTTAAACTTGGAGAATATAAAGGTGAGCATATTAGAAAATAAATCTATCAATTAAAATTCATTCAATTTTTCAACCAAAAAATTAATTAATTAATTAAAAGAATGCATACCAAACTTTTTAACCATAGGTATATTTAGATGGTGGGATTAGCAGTAGTTTTATTTTCTTCTATTTTCTACATAATTCAATTTTTGACAAATTTCTGCAATTAATACATATCCCAATCAAATTCCAACTAAGAAAATATAGCCCACAACAGGTAGTTCAATATTAGGAATTTAATTTGGGGAACTACCTACCGATCAAGGTTTTATAAGGAATGAAAAGTAACAGGTGCTAAATTTGGCCTAAAGCTGCTATTCATTTTAAGTCTGGCTTTAAGGTTTCTTTCTATGTAGTGAACTGTAACCCAACTTGATATAGAAATAGACCACAACCTCCTCTTATAATGAGTAGCTGAGTCTCTGCCAATCACAAGCTGATAATTAATTGTTCAATCCATGATCAAATAAGACAGATATGAGCTATAACCAATCAGACTGCCTCTGCATGTCACTTCCTTTTCTCTGGCTACAAATATAAGCAGCAAATGTGGTGGTATGGATTCTGAACCACAAATAAAGCCAATTAAGATCCACACACTAGATCTGTTGCAATTTTGTCTTTCAAATCAGGGAAGAGTGAGATATTCTAGAGATTAGCAGCATCAAAATCCTAGCACCAAGAATTGGGAGGAAAAAGAGAAGATACGATGTTATCAGTAGCCAGGGCCACTCAGTGGAGGCTGTGGCTCCCAGCTAAGAAGACATGGCCATTTCTGGAATAGCACTTGAAGAGTGGAAGAAACATCTTAGTTCTTGGGCAGTACACTTAACAACCACCAGTCCCCTGTGGCACTTCATTCTAGCTGAGCCTGAAGCCACTTGGCAAGAGATCCTGGAAATGTCATTTGAAGGGAAAACCACCTGTGTTGCACAGCAGTCCAAGGGAAGGTGGGTGTGGATCTGAGAGTAGACACACAGGCCACCAGTACAATGTTATTTCTTTAATCATGAAAAACAATACATGTAACATTTTTTTTAAGAAAAGAAATAACTGAGGCATATTTTTGAGTATCTTCTTTCTTCCTCTGGCAACTTGAGAACTTAAGATTCAGTGAAGCCCTTGTTTCCATGTCACACAGAGACTCTCAGAATAAGCATTGTCAGAATGCCAAAGACGTTAAGGAAAAACTTCATAATTCAAGTGTCTCTTCTTGCTTGTCAGTTTTTCACCCTGCCTTACCAGGCACTTCTCATGGATGACTTCGGGTTTCCAAGATGGCGACCAATTGTGCAAACTTCACCCTTCCTCCTCCACATAAACTCCCACATAAGCGCTACCTGTTCCCTGAGCCACCCCACATGGGTCCCATTTGCTGTCAGAAAGTACATGCTTCCTTGAGAGATTTAGTGTTGAGGTTGGGGGAAAGGTGTGTTTGAAACAACAAATTAGCTACTTTACTCATTCCACAGGGCTTATGTTTAGAGGGCTACAAATCTTTCAAGTAAGTTTAAACAATTTTTACCACAAACTTGAAATTCACCCAAGGCTGTATTTGGAGCTATGAAACACAAAGAAAACTAAAACTGGGTCCTTTTCTACAGAGAACAGAGACAAATTTTACAAGACAAAAGTTTTGGTGCTTCTTTGTAATCTGTCAGTAATCCCTTCTGGCTCAGCCTTCAAGACAGATTC
Organism: Tamias sibiricus; assembly: GCA_025594165.1. Lineage (NCBI taxonomy): Eukaryota > Metazoa > Chordata > Mammalia > Rodentia > Sciuridae > Tamias > Tamias sibiricus. Next base: position 99,573,117 of record CM046661.1, on the reverse strand, counting down.
AGTCTGGCCACTGCTCACGATCTTCCTTAAAGCATCGCTCTCAAGCCATCAGTACCTATCACCTGGGTTAGTGCAATAAGCTGTTCAGTTCTGTCCCACCTCCTATGCCCTGTACTCTTACCTCCCTCTTCCCACAACTTGCGTTGCTTAGCCCCTGGTGAACTACTTGCAGTTCCCCAAGGAAATAGGCTCTCTGTCCCCTATCTCCAACCCACCATGGCCAGCGCTTAGCAGGCTCCAGAGTGAGACCACCTAGATTTGTAGTCAGGCTTCACCACTTACTAGCAGTGGTACTTTGGGTAAATTATTTGCTTTGCACCTCATTTTTCTTATCTGCAAAATGGAGGCTGGGATATCAGCACCTACATCATAGTGTTGTACACACCATGCTTAGAACTATTCCTGACACATAGAGATGCTCTAAACATGGTGATAGTTGTGGCTATTAATATTTATTTACCTGATTGTCTAGTATTTGGCACAGCCTCTAAAAAGACAGGTTTAGGATAGGAGCTTTCAAATAAATTTATTCAATCCTCTCCTAGCACCTCTCATCCTTCACTGTCTGTCTTCCACAAAACTAAGAGCCCCACAAGGGCAAGAACCCTTTCTTACTAGTCTTAGCAGCCCTTCAATCATTCAGTGCTCAGCAAATAGCTGGTGCAGAGTACCTGTTTATAAAGTGAAGAGATGAATGAATGAATGAATGAATGAAGTGGTCACAGTATATCATGAGCATTTACTCAAGCATTTACCATGTACAAAGCACCCTCCTATATTTCTCTCACTTGTCTCCCTCATCAATCTTATACAGTAGGCAAAGCAGATACGGCTATTACCTCCATTTTTTAAAAAAAGGCATTCATGTTCAACTATAGAAAGTAACTTGCCCAAAGGTACAAGGCTGATAAACAAAAAAGCCACTCTAGGAGCTAAGGCTCCCAACTTCAAGTTCCATGCCTTCTCTATAACAAAGAGAAGATTGCTGGTAAAGGATCCTGAGAAGTAAAGGAGCTCAGTCCTGAGATGAGTGATGGTAGGCAAAGAGCTCTGAATTCCAAGACCAGGGATTAGTCACTGTACATATCGAAGACAGAACCCCCAGAGACTGGAAAAGACTAAATCTTAGAAATATCCAAGTGTCTCACCAATCAGTAATTGTTTTCACTGCTAGTAAAAGAGGTCCGAACACAGTGGTCTCGGTAATCCAAGAACATCTGTCTCTCACCTAAAAGAAGCTGAGAATGAAACCACCTGCCGGTGGTGGGAAGATAGCACAGCCATCAGGAACCTACTTCCTCTGCTCCACCATCTCATGTGGAGGGGAAGAAACTCTAGGATGGCCACCATGAGTCCTCCTCTGGTGTCCACACCTAAAATGTGCCCTCCCCTGCATGTAGCTAGGACTGTGCATATGCTGGACTTCTTTCATGATTAGGCTGCATTATAGGACAAATGTGAAGACATTTTGCAGCTGTAATAAAGGTCCCAAAATGGTTGACTTCAACTTACTTGAAAAGGAGCTTATCCTGGTGGGTTTGATGATTAGGTGAGTACTATAAAGGGCTTAGACTCACCCTAAGGGAAGAAACTCCAGGGTGGCTTTTCAAGCCCAGACATTTGCCAGCCTTTATACATGGCCATGTGTGAGAGGACATGGGGGCAAGCTCTATGAGCTGAGTGTGACCTGGCCAACAGCCAGCAAGAAAACAGAACCTCCGTCCTAAAACAGCCAGAAACTGAGTTCTTGTGTCTGGAAGAGGAGCCCAAGCTCCACATGAGAACCTGGGCCTGCTCATACCTTGATTTCAGCCTCCTGAAACCTAAAGCAGAGAATCCAGACCCAGACTCCACTCCCACAGAAACCAAGACCAAAAAAAAAAAAGTATTGTTTTAAGCCACTACATGTGTGGTAATTTGTTACACAGCAATGGAACATGAATATACTATGTGCTATATATCAATAATATACTGAATGTACCATAAACCAATCCACTGTACTTCTATTACCAAGAACCTTGCACCGGAACTGGTTATTGAAATTCTAACATCTCCTCCCTGGGCTGCAGGAAAGAAGAAGGGAAAAGACGGAAGAAGGGAGTCTCTCCCCATTCAGTTATCTCCTACTCTTAAGCAGTCTTCCCATAAGTCCCACATAGAACTTCAGTCACCTAAGGCAGACATATGTGGCAAACCTTCCCACCCAGGAGACAGGGAAATACACTGTTTATAATGAAGTACTTTGTCATCCCCAGTAATGTAAGGAAGGGAGATTGTCCAGAAAGGCCACCTCCTAGAGACCCTAAGAGGTTAATGACTCACTTGCCCTTGTCTTTGAGCCCTCTCATGACCAGCTCTAGACTGTCTTGATCCTAATATTATGTGCTCCCAGAAGCAAGCAGTCTTGTGAGAGGCCAGAGGCTCTGACCAGAAACCTGGTTCCCATAGCTGGACTCCTTGCCTATTGCCTTTCCTTTCCTTCCTCTCCTGTGACTCCAAACACAAGCACTGGTCATACCAGACCAATGTACACCCTCCTGGGAAGGAAGAGTGTCACTTTACCACTTTGTGAAAGATTTTTTTTTAATTAGAAGTGGAAAGGCCAAAGGGAAAAAGAATGAACACTAAGGCTAGGAGAGAGGAAATCATAATTCTATAGAAAAGGATGTGGTTTAGAACTGTTGAATCTAAGAGAAGGACTGAGGGAAAAGGAAATTATGTGGAAAGATAGCATCATGGTATGGAGGTAAAGTGACCACAGCAGGTGATATTTGAAAGATAGAGCTCAGATGGCTAGAGGCAGAACTGACCTTAAGAAAAAGTATGCATAGGACATGGGAGATTTTCCAGGAAAGACTAGGAAATTGGGTGCTTGAAGACTCAGAGGGGAAATGCAGTCCATCAGTCGTGTTCACAAGCCTGTTAACCGAGCAGTATAGATGCAACCAGAAATTATGCAATGAAAAGGAAGTTGAGGGTGACAGAGAAGATATGGAGGTTGTTTACATATAGAATCATGAAGAATATATGTGTTCAATAAATACTAATTGCTTAATCACTCTTTGGGGTGAAACATTTGCAAATGGAAATGGGTTATCATTGTCCCATCAATGCAATTACAGAATAGCATTTCCCTCACCACTAATGAGAACTATGGGTGATTTTCTAGAAGATTTGCTACATTTCCTGGTCTTTTGGTGATCTTGTAACACCAGATCCTTTAGCTCCATGTGTTTCCCTCAGGGCATTAATTTCTTTCCTTTCATGTGACAAAAATCTGATGCAATTACAGAATAGCATTTCCCTCACCACTAATGAGAACTATGGGTGATTTTTCTAGAAGATTTGCTACATTTCCTGGTCTTTTGGTGATCTTGTAACACCAGATCCTTTAGCTCCATGTGTTTCCCTCAGGGCATTAATTTCTTTCCTTTCATGTGACAAAAATCTGCCATGGTCCAGATGAAAGAATTCAATGATACCACCTTCTTCTGTACCTCTTGTGGTATGCTGCAATTTTCAAAAATCAAATGGACAAACCATGTCTCCATGCCCTGACTCCATAAAAATTATCATATTTCTGAATATATACATCACTTGCTTGGTACCAGTGACCAAAGACTAACACAATCAATTTTTTTTAATAACAACATGACCAGCTGCCCACAACAAAAACCAAAACTCAGTGAAGGGCAGCTGGGGAGTGATTAGGAATGCACATTCTGGAGTGAGAGAGAGCCTGAGTTTAATCTCAGTCCTGGTGCTTAGTTACCTACATCAGCAACATGGCCCATTATTTCTCTCTAAACCTCAGATTTTTAATCTATAAATGAAGAGAGCAATAGCACTTGCCCCATAGGGCATTGTGACTGGTAACTGAAATGATGCATTCCAAACTCTCAGCACAGTGTCTGTCTGACTTAGTAATGTTTAGCTATTATTCTTCAAGGAGTTGCAGCAACTCTGTTTTTTGGCTATGTCTCTGAAGAACTAACCTGTAATTCCAATCTGTTCATTTCCTTCCATCTGAATCCACAGGCTACAGCAATATCCACCAGCCCACATGGATTACTGGAAAAAGAAGGCATCTTATAAACAGTGCATTCAGCCAAGGATGTGCAATGAAGACTGTATCAGACCCTCCAGGCAAGAGAGGTATGTGAAGGCGTACCTAGCAGAGAACCAACGACCTGCTCTAAACTTCTCATTTTACAGAGGGGAGCAAACTGAGGCCCAGAAATGTGAAGTATCTTCTAGGGTCACAAAACCATTTCCAGGATCTGCTACTGACAGACCTGGCTCAGACCTGAGACTGGGAACCAAGGGTCTCAACTCTGATTACACAATTTTGGCATTACTTCAGGCTGCCTTAGGGAATTCAGCAGGCATTTCCTGAGAAACCACAGTAGGGGTCATGAAGGAGTACAAGATGGTAACCCTGCCAAGAATGGCATCGCAACCTAATCAGGGAAACAGGACTTGGCGGTGTTAAGAATTGTAAAAGAAGTGCCAACTAAGTGCTAAGGAGTCATACGTGCTGCTTCTAACTCATGAAACTTTCATGGAAAAGGGTGGAATTTCTACTGGAGTTCGAAGGCTAGGGAGCACAGGGAATCATTCTGAGTAGAATAAATCACTTGAACAAAAGCCCAGAGGTTGAGAGAAAGAACATATACACGCACACACACACACACAAGAGTGTATGATCTTCTTGAACAGATGAGAAGATAAACAGTAGAGCTGAACTATGTGGGCTCAGGAAAAGCCAACAGTATTTTACAGAGCTGCAAAGTGGAGGAGGTACTTCCTCTAATCTTTTCCCAAATTATTCACAGAGCCTCTTCTTTGTCTACCACTGGCTCTGAAAGATTGCCAGAGAGAGGAGCAGCAAAAAGACTTGTCATGGGTAATTCCATTCTGAAGACATTCAAGAGGATGAAGCAGCTCACTTTTAATGACTTGGAAAAGAGGAAACAAATAGGAAGACAACCAGCTTCCCTACTCCTCAAAAGCTGCGGAGTTGATGAGAGCTGGAGGTGGGAATGACAAAATTGGCCTCATTATGTGTGATCCTACTTTAAAACAAAATATGAATTTCTAATATTTAAAAATCTCTGTTCTGCTCTGAAGTTCCAGTTTACAACAATTACAACTTGTCATACCAATGTAAAGGTATCCAGATGATAGCTATAATGCTGTTCCAATTTTCGTTACAACCTTATTAAAATGTTAGGAATAGGTTTAACCTTATTAAAATGTTAGGAATAGGTTTGGAGTAGATGAACCATCTTGTTCTGGTTAGCTATTGCTATGTAACAAACCACCCCCAAACTTGATGGCAGAAACCATTTTCTTACTATGCTCATGGATTCCAATAGGTTAGGAATTTAGAGAAGGTACCTCATAGATAGCATGTTTCTGCTCCATGCTATCTGGGGCCTGAGCTGAACACTCAGAGGCTGGAGGATGGTAACTTCCGGAGGTAACTTCCTTCTCTGCTGATGGATCTACTGTCAGCTAGGACCTCAGTTGGGATGTCAGGTGGTATACCTACACATGACCCTCAGCATGGTCTAAGAGGTGCTTCATCATAGTATGAATGTTGAGTTCCAAGAGTGAATGTCCCAAGAAAGCAAGACAGAGAAAAATTCCACCAAGGGGCAAGTGGAGGAGACATGGACCCCAATGGGAGGACTGTCAATATCACACTGCGAGTGCATGTGGAATGGGAATTATCATTGCAGTCATCTTTAGAATACACAACCTGTCACTCATTCCAAAGAATAGCCTGTATCAAATGCCCACCTATGTGCCTGAAACTTTCACCATAAAAGAAGTTACTTTGTGGAACTGAAGCACTCCATTAGTGGAAATTATTCATGAAAAAAAAAAAATAAAATAGCACTTTACGGTTTGCAAAATCCATTCATGATATTCTCAATAACCCTGTGAGATTATTTTTCTCACACCATTCTACAGATGAAAGACCTCAAATTCAGATAAGTTATGTGAGTTAGCAGAGAGACACTTGGGAATTGAAAGTAGACTCAGAATTTGAACCCAGCATATTGGATTCTAAATTTTATATTGTTTACTTTTCAAGTTAAGTGAAAATATATTTATCCAATAATTGATGATAAATACATCACTCAATAAAAACCAAGTGAATGAAGCCGGGCGCAGTGGCACACGCCTGCTGAGGCAGGAGGATCGTGAGTTCAAAGCCATCCTCAGCAATGGCAAGGAACTTAGCAAATCAGTGAGACCCTGTCTCTAATAACCCACCTGGAAGTTGCTAATCACGCTAGCCTCATGTCATCTTGTAAGTGTAATGCAACACTTTTGCCATTTTGGTTGACTTTTAACTGGTAGTTCTTTACCCATGTTCCCAAATGGTCTGCCAATTGAAAAATCCCTTGGGAAGAAAGTTATATATTATTGAATTGTTATATCTCTGCACAATGCATAATGCAATTCCTTAAAGTAGGTTCTTGGTTTTCTTCATGTTTACAATAGCTGATATTTACTTATCACATACTATGTATCGGTCTTGATTAAGCACTTTAAGTCACTATTTCAGTTGATGTATAAGTATTACCATTATTATTCATACTTTATAGAGAAGAAAATGTGACCACAGCTTTTAGGAACTTTTCCCAGTATCAACCAGTTCATGAGACTGGGATTGGAACCAGAGCAGTTGGATTCCATAGCCTAAACATCTGTCTTCTAACTTTATCTCCCTTTCAATAGTTTCTAAATTAATTAAAATAAAATTCAAGAAAAGCAGATTTTACTCACTGAAAATAAGACTCTGCAGAAAAAGCTCTATTTTCTTATGTATTTTCTTTGCTGTCTACAGAATAAATGACAACTAGTTTCTTGGATTTGATTTTCATAAGCCAACACCTGCACTTTAAGGCAAGATATCATCTTATCCATTAATCAAGTAAATATGTCTTCCCTTAATATCATGACATCACTCACAGTATCAGGAAAGCCCAATACTAATAATCTCACTCAGATATACAATCACAGAAGGTAAGAGACAGCATTTTTCTTAACTTCTTAAAGTTGCTACTAGAACGAGCTTTCTAAAACGCAATCTTAGCTAAAAAGAACTGACCTTATCTAAGAATTAACCCCACATGGATCATAGACCTAAATGCAAAGCCTACACTATAAAAACACCTAAAGGAAATTTAGGAGAAAGTCTTTGAAGCCTTGCTCAGGTGAAGATTTCCTAGAAGATACACCAAAAGCCGGGTCCATAAAGGAAACGAATGATAAACTGAGCTCATCAAAATGGAAAGCTTCTTGAAAGACACTGTTGAGAGAATGAAAAGACAAACCAGAAACTGGAAGAAAATATTTGTAAAATACATATAAGATAAGGGACTTGTATGCAAAATATATGTGGAACTCTCAAAGCTCAATAATAAGGAAGCACAATATAATACATTGGGTAGCAGATTTGAACACACACTTCACCAAAGATATACGGAGAGCACAAAAGAAAGGAAAAATGTTTTTGTCAGCTATTTTGTTCCTGTGACTATAGGACCCAATCAGAACAATTATAGAGGAGGAAAAGTTTGAGGGCTCACCATTTCAGAGGTCTTAGTCCATAGAAGACCAGCTCCATTCCTCCGGGCCCAAGTGAGGCAGAACATTATGGCCTAAGAGTGTACTGGAGGGAAGCGTCTCACGTGATGATCTGGAAGTGGGGAGAAGACTCCCAGCTCCAGATACAAAACCCATACCCAATAGCCACGCCCCCAATGAGCCACTTCCTCCAACCGCACCCCACCTGCTTCCAGTTACCACTCAATCCCATTGGTGGTTAATTCTCTGATTAGGTTGATGCTATAACCCAATCATTTATCCTCCAAACCTTCTTGCATTGTCTCACACTTGAGCTTTTAGGGGACACCTCACATCCAAACCATAACAAAAGAGCTCATGAAAAGCATTCAGCAGCACTAGTCATTGGGCAAGTTCAAAATAAAACTACAGCAAATATCACTGCATGCCTATGAGAATGACTAAAATTCCTTAAAACTGACAATACCAAGTGCTGACAAGCATGCAGAACACCTGGAACTCTCATACATTTCCCGTAGAATCAGAAAAGGGTACAGGCACTTTAGAAAGCAACTTGGCCTATGGAAGCTAGAAAGAAAAAAGAAAGGTAGGGGAATGTCATGAAAATCAAGGGAGATCAGAAGAATAGAGGAAAAGGATGGAGGAGGGAAGAGGGGAGAGAAAGGGTGAAGGAGCCCTAATTAGGAAGGGCTGTTGCAGCTAGCTGGAAGCCATAAGTTCCACCTGATATGTATGTGACGCACCTGTAGGCACCCGCAAAGCTGAAGGTATATAACCGGGTGAAAGCGGTCCGAGTTAGGAGAACGGAGAATTCATTCAGTCAGTCGTGCAGTAGCTCGGTCGGTCAGAAGAAGAGTTCGGGTTGGAGAATCAGAGCGGCCAGAACGTAGGCAGAGCGGTTACAGAAGAGAAACCAGATAGAAGAAGTAATGACTGGCCAGAGTTAGGCCGAGGCTCCCGAGGGCTGGTCAAAGTTAGGCCGAGGCTCCCAAGGAAGACAGAAGACAGAAGAAAGAAGAAGGAAGAAAGAAGAGAGAAGAAAGAAGCTCTAATCTTTCTCTAAGCTAAGCTCTATCTTTCTTTCTCTCTAAGACTCTAAGCTAAGAAGACAAGAAGCTCTTTCTTTCTCTCTAAGACTCTAAGCTAAGAAGACAAGAAGAAAAGCTCTCTTTAATCTTTCTCTCTAAAAATCTTTCTTTCCCTCTCTAAGCTCTCTCTAAGAAAGTAGAAGTAAAAGTAGTAAAAGCTTTACTCTGCCTCCGAGAGTTTTCCTCCCGGTTTTCGGTACCAGGCAGCTTACAAAAGGGGAAATACACTGGGGAAATTGATATTGGCCAAATTACATTGTTATATTGTGTGCATGTATACATGTGTAAGAACAAATCCCACGATTATGCATAACTAAAAAAATGGGAAAAATAAAGAAAACTGTTTACCAGGATCTTATAAACATACACTCTCCATATAACCCAGTAATTTCACTCTTAGGTATTTATCCAAGAGGAATTAAAGTTATGTTTCTACAAAAGCCTGTACCAAAATGTTCATAATAGCTTTCACAATCACCATAAGATAAAGCAATCCAAATGTGCCCCCAATGGTTAAATGGATTAAAAATCCATGGTATCACATGCCTCGAGATACCATGCAGTAATGAAAGGGAAAAGGCTAATGATAAACACATTAAATGGATAAATCTTAAATGCATTACACCAAGTGAAAGAAGCCAGACTCAAAACGTTATGTGTTACATAGTCTGGTGCGGTGGCACATCCCATAATACCAGCTACTGAGGAGACTGAGGCAGAAGGATTGCAAGTTCAAATGCAGCCTCAGTAACTTAGTGAGACCCTACCTTAAAATAAAACAAAGACAGGGGACAAAGCAGAGTGCTAGAGTGTCCTTGGGTTCAATTCCCAGTATTGAAAAAACAATTAAGCATTACGTGATTCCATTTGTATGACATTCTAGAAAAGGCAAATCTATGGGAACAGATCAGTGATTGCCTGGGGAAGGGAAAGAGTCAGATCCAAAGGAGAGCCACCCGAGGGACATGATTGAACTCTTCTATATATATTGTCTATAGAAGCTGTTATATGACTGTATGCATTTGTCAAAATACATAGAGCTGTACTCCAAGAACAAAATTTTATTGTATGTTAATTTTATGAATAAAAATTTGAAAACATTTTTTTAACCCATCCATGGTTCCCCATCACTGACATGGAAAAATTTCATTAGCTTTAAATCAGAATTCAAGGCTCTTCCTGTCCCAGTCTCTTCTTGCCTCTCTGAGTTTCTCCCCTTTCCCACACCTCAGATAGTCCAAATCACTTGTGGTTCCCTCCATACACTTGACCTTTCTGCCAGCATGTGGTTCTCCAGAAATGCCCTGCCTACTCCCTGCATGCTGTTTTCCCTGGACCCCACCACAGGCATCTGAAGCTCCAACCAGACTGAATATCTTGGTACTCCCCAAAAATGTGTGAGGCTATTTCAAGTCTCCTGGCCTTTGCACATGCTTGGTTTGGAATATTCTTTCTCACTCTTTACTCGCTTTTATAAAAGCCTGATAAACATTCACTAGTCTTTGAAATTTCTGCTTTTACACTACCTCTGAAGCTTCCCAAAGCCTTCCCTGAAGAAAATAGCTCTCCCCTGGTGTGCCCATCATGCATATGTGGAATGCTATGTAGCACTTAAAAACATCTCAGGCATCTGTTTTCATATCTATTGTGAGCTCTGTAAGGGCAAGGACCCTTCTTATTCACTTTGTTTTGCCATTACCTGCATATTTCTGACACATAATAAGTGCTTAACAAAAGAATGAAATTAATGACCTAATAAATCTTGTCTAGAATAAAACTCTATAAACTATCCTTCAAAAGACTACCCAATATCATCCCAGTATGAGCAGCCCACTCCAAGGATATACACTATACATTTTTAATGTTTATAAACCACTGTTACAACTGCCTATTTACTACACACATTTCTTTAAATAGGTAATTACTCTAGATGGTGAGCTGTTCCAGAAACTCACTGAACACTAGACCCCCAGCATCCAGGAAATATTGCTGTGCTCAAGTAGTTATTCAATAAACCTGCATTGGCTTGAACTTTCTAGATGAGAGAATCCAGGCTTCCCTTTGAACCCAGGGCCTGATTAATTGCAGTGATGTCTGTCATAGCAAGCGTAGTAGAAAAGAAGAAAAGTGGGCTAAGGTGTAGCTCGGCGCATGCACAAGGCCCTGGGTTCCATCCCCAGTACTGCAAAAAAGGAGGAGAGTGAAGAGGGAGGAGGAGAAAGTAAAAGAAAGAAAGAGAGAGAGAGAGAAGGAAGGAAGAAAGGAAAAGAAAAAAAGGAAGGAAGGAGAGAAAGAAAAGTAGGAAAGAAAGAAAGTTCCACTTACAATTTTTTTAAAGAAAGAAGGGGAGTAGAAAGACATTATAGTGAAAAGATATCAATAACCTAAGAGTAACAAATATCAGAAATTAGAAATGACCTTGAACCACATGCTTCTCTGGAAAATAATCCCTCGGAGACTGTGAGAGAGAAATGAACAATGGTAGAATAAGCAGAACTGCTTATGCCAAAAGAATACTTGGAAGATAAAACATGAAGTGAATGGAAACACATTATCTCTTCCCAAAGCGTGGAATGCGTTTTAGGTCTGCAGCTTGGCACCATCTCCCCAGGCATGTCTGCAAGTCGCATAGTCTCGCCTCAGCTAATATCTGCATTGTCCCAGGGATGATTTAGAACCTGCAGGGAGGATGGGATTCCACTGATGAAGGAGAATCCTGGCTCAACTGGCCATGTCTTCTGAGCCCAAATGCTCTAATACATGCTTTTAGAGTCTCAGAGAGAGAGAGAAAGTTTCTAAGAACTTGCCCAAAATAAATATTTATATTACAGAAGATGATTTTGTGAATATTTAATTTTCCCATTCCATTCTGGAACAGCAGTCACAAATCCAAATCTTCACTAAGGTCATTGGCTGGACACTGCTCCCCAACCCTCTAATTTTTTTCTCTCTTATCCCACCCCCTGTCCGCACCTCTCTTAGAAGTGACCACCACCTTTTGCCCATTTGGAGTTGATTTGTGCAGCCCCTAACAGCTACCAAGACATAATGGGCTCAGTGAGCCACTCACCCCACTACGTACATAACCCCAAATTTGTATCTCAGCAGGTCCTGTGCCTCCATTTAAGAGCTGGTTTCCTTGCTTCTTGTCGTAGAATCCCCATTAATCATGTGACTATTTTAAAACACTACCAATCTTTTGACTTTTTTCTATGGATGTCTTCCCAGTGTGTCTATGTCTTTTATTTTTTGATGGGTTTTAAACCTGATAAGCTATAATGTAATGCAGACCCAAAATTTGCAGGTCCACATATAGGGCCAGGACTAGTGTGAGGTGAGAAAGGACCACAGTTGGGAAGTTCGAGGAGGCGCTCACCCTCAGGTACCCACACAAAACTTTTTCACTGCTAGTTGTACTCATCAGAGGCTCTGGAAAGTGAAACAACAGAAACTTACAGCACTGAGTAAGGAGCTTACACACATTAGTCCTCTAACTCATTGAGACAGAGTCTGTGTCCACTCCTCACAGAGCTGACCATTTTTCAGCCTTCAAGTTCTAGTTCAGATGTCTCTACCTTACAAGAAATTTCCTAAACACCTAAAGTAAGCATTCATTCTCATAACCAGTCTTGACACTCTCATATTTCCTCTCCATATTTATCAAAACATAAAATCATTTCTTATGTACCTCAGTTTCCTGCTAGAAGATTAGTCAGGTTAGGAAAGAAAACATGAACGTCTTATTCCTTGTTAGTTCTACTACCTAGCACAGTACCTGGCACCTAGTTGACTCATGACAAAATAGTATTGTATGAATGAAATAAATGTTGAACTGCTGAATTTTAATAAATGACTTTGGGATGTTTCAAACCCAACTGTGACTTTTGCTTTCCTCATGACCTTAGGTAAATTACTTAATCTCTCCAATTTTCTTAAATTAAAATGCAGATGTTGGGCTGGGGTTGTGGCTCAGCGGCAGAGCGCTCGCCTCGCACGTGCGCGGCCCGAGTTCGATCCTCAGCACCACGTAAACATAAATGCATTGCATTTAGTACAACTAAAGTAAATAAATAAATATTTTTTAAAAATGCAGATGTTCATTGATTCAATCATTTAACCAGTTGCTTACAAGGTGTCTATCATAAATCATACAATAAATTAACAAATAAAGGAATGTTTATTTTCCCAGTTGGAAGCATAAAAAGTTAGACATTGTTCAAATTAACATGGCCAGTGTGGTATTTGTCTATGACTGTATAACAATTCACCCCAAAATTCAGTGATGATTATTATGGTATCATTCACAGTTCCTGTGAGTTAGGAATTTGAGAAGGGCATCGCCAGGAGAGTCTGGCTTCGGATTTCTCATCTAGTCACTTGGTGGCTGGAGCAAGAAAAATGGAAGGTCCAGAACACCTGATATTTCACCTTTCTCTTCTCCTCCACTCTAATCCCTCCCCCACATCTTTTCTCTCCCTCCTTCCCTCTCTCCTCCCCACCCCCACCATCCAGTTTCAGGACTCCTTTATGTAACCTCTCTAGGTGAACCAGTTGAGTTTCACAGCAGGTGACTTCAGGGTGGTCAGATTGCTTACCTGATACACAGGTTCCTTTCCAGCAAAGAGGCAGAAGTTGCATTGCCTTTTATGATCTGGCACTAAAAGTCACAAGGTGCGCCTCTGCCCTATCTGTGGTCAAAATAGTTTCAAAAGCCCACCCAGTTTCAATAAGAAGGAATCTAGACCCCAACCTCTTAACAGGAAGTATGCCACAGTATTTGCAGACGTATGGGGAATTCACTACTGCTCACTTTCTGCTCACAAATTATTCAGATTCCTTTCACATAGAAATGAATATATTCCCTCTTTTCCCAAAGCCTCTATCATCATCTTATTCCATTAATGTATCAGACTTGAGGTTCAGGATTTTATCACCTAAGTGAAATCCAACCACAGATCACATTTTCTTGGATAGAAATGTTTGGACGTGATTCCTTGGGTACAGTTTCTCTCAATCTGAAGACTTATGAAACAGAATGAGAGTTATCTGTTCCATATACCTACCATTAATTGATGGGACAGGGAGATTACAGATACTTTCATTCCTAATAGGGAAAACAAGAAGCACATATCAGTCACTGGTCCATACCAGCTCTGAAAATCCAAACTTGCTCTCATTGCCAGTTCTTGGCTTAAAACTCAGACTTACTTTCAGAGAATAATTTCTGAAGTGCTTGGATTCACTCTCTCTGATTTTGGTTTCTGTTGTGCTTTAGATATAAGGTGTCCTCAAAAGCTCATGTGTGAGACAATGCAAGAAGGTTCAGAGATGAAATTATTAGATTATGAGAGTTATAGCCTGATCAGTGGAATAATCCACTGATATGGATTAACTGAGTACTAACTGTAGGCAGGTAAGGTATGACTGGAGGTGATAGATCACTAGGGGTGAGCCTTTGGGTTTATATTTTGTTCCTGGTGAGCAGAGTGCTCTCTCTCTCTCTCTCTCTCTCTCTCTCTTCTCTCTCTCTCTCTCTCTCTCTCTCATTCCTGGTTGCCATGTGCTGAGCTGGTCTTCTCTGCCATACCCCTCCACCATGATGTTCTGCTTTAACTTGGGCCCAGAACTATAGAGTCTGAACCATAGACTGAATCTCTGAAATCTGAGCCAAAATAAATTTTTCCTTCTCTAAGTTGTTCTTATCAGGTATTTTGGTCATGGCAATGAAAAGCTGACTAAAACAGTTTCATCTTCTAAGTCATTTTTCACACAAAAGTGAATACTACCCTGTTTACAACTAAGCATATTTCTCAGCCTCCTCCTGTCCACATTAGTTCACAGAAGGAAAGGTCCTTTTTCATTTTGTTCTGTCTCTGGTGATACAATTCTTTTAAAACTTCTGTGGGATTTTTGTGTATCAATGTGTAATCAGTTTCATTAAACAAAGTTATGCAAAACTCTTCAAAATAAGCCTTTTCTACCTTGAACTACCTGTGAGGTTCCTGTTGCAAATTTCCCCTAAGAGGCTTTAAAATCCAATTATTTAATACCTTAGGATTCTTTAAAAAAAAAAAAAAAAATTTTTTTTTTTCTGCTTGAAAGAATCTATGAAGCACTACCTGTCATCTTTCTGAAGTCCTAGAAAGAATCTTAGAGAAAAACCCTGGATTTGATTTTGCCCTGAAACTATTTGAGAGTTTTTGCTATATAGTGAAAACAGAAGAAACAACTTTATTTTCAAACAATCTTGGCTTATTAATATTCTAAGTTTTTGTCGAAAACTGAATGATTGCATTTTTTATTTATGTCTCCATTTGTACCTTAGCATACACATCTAAAAGAAACCAAGTAGCCTTTTCAACACTTTGCCTGCAAATTTTTCTACAGATTCATCAATTCATTGAGTATCTTTTCTCTTTTCCACATTGCTACAAGTAACAATTTGGCTAAATTTTCTACTACCACCAAACATAAGCCTCCTTTCCTCCTGTTTCCAATAAAGTTTCCCCTAAACCTTTATAACAGATTCCTCAAGGCCCATTAGGTTTCTGCTAGCAATTTCTTCAAGGTTCTTCTAGTCTACCTGCTGCCCAGATACAAAGCTGATATTACATGGTTTAGGTTTTCTTATAGGTGTACCCCATTACAAAGAAACAATATCTGTTCTGCTTTTGTACTGATATACAACAAATCTACCCAATACTTAGTATCTTAAAACAACAAATATTCTATTCTCTTATTCAGTGGATCAGGAATCTGGGATATGCTTCCTTGGTAATTCTGGCATAGGGTCTCTCAGGTGGTTGCTGTCAGATAGGGGTTGGAGCTGAAACAGTGGATGGGTTGCAGCAGCTGTAGGTTGGCCAGGCATCTCTCTTTTTCTTCAAGTATTTTAAGAGCTTCTCCATGTAGTCTCTTTACACAGGCTAACTTGGGCTTCCTTACAACATGGTGCCTGGAGTTCCAGCACGCATGCTCCAGTAAGCCAGGCAGGATCTGCATCACTGTGTATATCAGCTTTGGAAGTCACACAGCATCTCTACTGGAAAAAAATAGTCAAACCTCTTCCAGTCTCAAGGAAAATAATTCAGGACAGGGGGTGTAGCTCAGTTGTAGAACATTTGTCTAGCATGTGCAAGGTCCCAGGTTCAATCCCCAGTAGTAAAGAAGAGAGAAAGGTAGAAAGGAAGGAAAGAAAAAGAACACTAATCCCACATCTTGATGGGAAGAGTGTTTTAAGAAGTTGCAGATGTATTTTCAAACCATCATATCTAGTAAGAAGCAGATCAACTATTTGCCTTCCATTACACTGACGGATGTAGATAAATTGATTCACTCATTCAGTTATTCATTTACCATACTCCCTCAATCCTCTATGTACATAATCCTCATGTGGTTTTCAAATTATCTGTTTTTGAATGTGTCTCTTTCCTCAGACTGTTAGATCTTTGTGGGTGGAAACTATTTTATTCATCTTTGTATATCTATTATTTTGGTGCAAAATCTTATGCTTATATGCCTAAATAATATATGCTGACTAAATGAATGAATAACTTGCACTGTTACCTTGTTTTTGAGTGTTGAAATGGAACATTTCCTAGTAAGTAAGGAATCACCAAAAACTAAATTTACATTTCTATTCCCTTTTGCTAGAAAATTCTGTTTTTTTCTAAAGAAAAGTCGGCAGCATAATCTGTGTTCATGCTGGCTTTGTTTTGCACATGTTCATTTTCGTATCACCTCTTGCACTTTCTTTGTGTAGTCATTTACCTATACAAAGACCACAGAAAGGGCACATCCTTCCCCAGAATACAAACAATTGAGGCAAAAAAAAAAAAAAAAAAAAAAAAAAAAAACCTTCCAAAGAAAGGTTGACCTGACCACAGCACAGCACTGACGGCCCAGCATAGGTAACATGACAGGAGAACAAACTCACAGTTTCACTTAGAGTGAAACACACGCCATTGGAGCAGGAGAAGGTGCCATGGCAGAGGTACGGCTCTGGTGAGGAAGAGTGACAAAGTTCTGCTACAATTCTGAGCACACACCCATCTCAAAAAATCTGTGCAAAGAAAACTCTGGGGGCTTCATTTATATTTAAAAGCAAAATTCAAATGAACAATGAAGCCACGGTAGCAAGAAAAGATGTTCATTTCCAAGAGACTTGACTATTACGAATTAGGCAACATGACAGGAGAGAGGGCTGGAGACTCAGCAGATAGAAAAGTCAGGGGATAGGAGAAGCACACTAAGTCTGCCAATGCCACGATTGAGGAAAGTGCTAAGGAGGGATAGAAACAAGAAAGAAAATAAAAAACCAAGACAAAGACTTTAGCAGACGAAGATTTAACAGACAGGTTTGGCACCTCTCAGTACCTCCACACCTATCCCCAACCCTCAGTTCCTCCCAAGATGAGCACTGGTTCAGAAAGCTGCCACTTGTTCATTGTCACCAAACAGGAAAGACCTGGCTGAGTTCCAAACACTGCAACCCTGGAGCTAAAAGGCAAAGTGGGCTGGGTAGATGTTGGTGGTATTGTTTTAACATTCTTACACAATGATCCATTAAAGCAGATGGATCCATTTTTTTCAAGTCACCCATGAAACTGGTTCCTTAGCACAGTTCATTTGTTTGCCTCTGAAGGATACCATGAAACAACTGTCTGGGGAACAACACAAGAAGAGATGTTTTTTCCTAGCTCCTCTCACTAATTGAGAAAGGACTTCTGTGTTTCACAAGGGTTGGGACAAATTCTGGGATGGGGTGGAAGAAAATGAATGAGGGTTTTGAGAAATTGAAAAGGCTTCACAAAACCTATCAAATGTTGTAGCCATGAAAACCAATCCGATTTGTCGAACACAGGATTGAGGTGAGATGAACAGGGCTCCCCATTTCACTTCAGACAAGCTCACACAGGATAGAGTTAACTGGAAGACATTGACATGACCTGAGCATTCACATCAGTGGA
Source organism: Tamias sibiricus (assembly GCA_025594165.1). NCBI lineage: Eukaryota > Metazoa > Chordata > Mammalia > Rodentia > Sciuridae > Tamias > Tamias sibiricus. Next base: position 99,555,455 of record CM046661.1, on the reverse strand, counting down.
CTTCAGCCTCTGATCAAAATGGTACTTAAATCAAGTTTCCTCTTTTTCCACACTGTTGCACAGTGATCCATTAAGGCAGGTGGATCAATTGGACCAGCCATCCGTGCAACTGTCTGGTTTCTGAGATCAATCCATTTATTTGCCCTGGTGAAAAATAGCATGAAACAATGGCTTGAGAACAAAATTTACAGTGCACTCAGAAAAGTTGGCATCATGTAGATGCAAATGCCTGAGAGTCAGCGTGGAATTTCTCTTCGCCATACTATAAATCTTTTCCAGTGAACAAAGAGTAAAGAAAAATTATCAAGTCTTTATTTGCATTTAAATGAGGGCTCTTTCTGCATCCTTGTATGCCCTCTTCAATCAAAGAATCCAAAGGCACTAATACCAAATGAATCATTTCATGCTTGCAGATGCAAGCAGCTCATAGGTTTTAACCAAATTTTGGAACAAGGAACCTTGGAAATACTTCTAAACTTCACCATGTATTTAATCATGACATGCCAGACAACTATAGCAGTAGAGTTGTTTTCTTGGTCAATACAGGATGGCATGCGATTCACCATAACTTTTCCTATAGCAACAAGCTACAGGAACTACAATAGAATAACAAATACATGAGAAAATAATAAAAATAACAAAATAATAAATGTATGAAAGATAATGATCAAATTCATCGTATTTGGTGACTTGATAATAATGAATTTGAAAGCAATTAAGTTTCAGCATTTTGAACCCTAAAGGAAATCTAAGTTTAAAAGTAGAGTTTTAAATTTTATGTCTAAATAAGTTTCCCACAAGAATAATATTTAAGCCAGGCACGGTGGCGCACACCTGTAATCCCAGCACTTGGGAGGCTGAGGCAGGAGGATCTCAAGTTCAAAGCCAGCCTCAGCAATGGCAAAGCACTTAGCAACTCAGTGAGACCCAATCTCTAATAAAATACCAAAAAGGGCTGGAGATGTGGCCCAGTGGTCGAGTGCCCCTAATACTTAGACAATGGATTTTAGCGTGATTAAAAATAAGGAGGCCTAGACTTTGAAACAACAAGATGTTATTTGATCAAAAGTAAAAAGGAATGATAAGGATGGGGTGAAAATAGTACTCTTATATATTTCTAACAGTGTCATGTATTGGCAAAGCCATTTTTGAAGGTAGTTTGTTAATAAGCACCATGACCCATAAAAATACTTGTTCTGTTTGGTGCAGATCTTACAATTTGAATAATCAATTTGAAGGAAACAACTCTAAAATATATTAAAAGTGATGTTTTCTGCAATTTTATTTATAGTAACAAGAATTGGAAATAATTTCAGAGTTCCAAAATTAAGGGAATAATTAAATAATTTGAAGTCCAGTCAACAATATGGTAATGGTTATGTAAACTATGATACTGTTTGGACAATAAAAGTGAAGACGTATTTTTCCTTTTCAGTATATTCCAAATTTGCCACAAGTGTTTATGATATAGTTGCATTTTAAAATAAATTTTTTAATCCTGGAACCCCCACCGATGCACTTGAATATCCTGATAACTTCAACACTGAGGTAAGTTTGCAAACTCTGCTCTGAGGAGCAGAACTGGAAAGAGAAGAGTAAGGAAAAAAAATGTGCTGCTTTCCTATGCTACATGGTATTTTAGACCATTTAACAAAAGCTTAAGAACTTAGTAAAAATGGCAATACTGTTATAAATATTGAAGCCAGAACTATAAGGAAGGGAAAGCTGTGACTGGAGTGGGGTTTAGAAACAACCCGAAGGCAGGTCTGGAGAACAGGTGAGAAGGAGCTAAGTAGGTCTGTCTTAGAATTAGAGTACTTTCGTGATTATTCTTTACATGTGTGTTGCACTTTATAACATAGAATATAATTCCACTCCATTATCTAATCTGAATCTCACCGTTTAAAAAAAATGATAATTAACTATCAGTTGTCAGAGGAAGTGAGCATGTAAGTGACGTATCCCGCAAATAAAATGCCACACTTAAAATCTACAATGAAAATACTGTCAAGTCTGCAGCTGCTGGAAGCACTTTATGTTTTATCCTCTGATCAGTATTGAGCTGCATTTTAAGTATCTGTTCTGTCTTCTTTGAGGCCTTTACTATTGTCTTCTTCTAGAAGAAGGCTACTGTTATACCCAAATGCCAGTCAGTTGTCCCATCTTTGTCTTCAAGCTACTGGTACCCCAGCCCCCGCAGCCCCACCCCTCAGCCTTAAAAAAAAAAAAAAAAAAAAAAGAATTGGTTGATAATGTCTTGGACAGAGTTATTCCCTATTCCCTGGGATCTTTTTAATCTTCTCTAATTTACCACCCCAGCTGCAGAGAAAGACGAGCCAGGGTTTCCTCCATCCAAAATGTTCATCCCACCCAGGCTGCTCAGCTCCACCTGCCCATCCACCTCCCACTGATAAAGAGGCAGTGATTGTGACCATGAACCCTCCATCTGGCCCTGTGCAGAGCCCTTTATCTACATGGCTTCAACTGTGCTTCCTACAGCTCTTTGGGGTTGGTACTATTCTTTTGGCTTCATTATAAAAAAATAATAATAATAAATCTCAGAGAAATACAGTCACTCACTAAGGTCACACAACTAGTTAGTAGCAAAGTGAGGGTATAAACCCAGGGTGTGTAGCCCCAACAGTTTGTGCCTACATGTTATGGTAAATGCAGCCTGATCCCTGGGTGGTCTTCCCAGGCCACATGTCCCTCAATCCTTTCACTTTCCTCAAGATTAAGTAGCAAAGTGGCTGATTGTGAAAAACAGAATGTACACGGCTTAAAGAGCCCTGGCTTCTAGTTAAACCCAGGAGTAACAAATTCACCTTATCTTAGCCGCTGCTAAATTGACCTTTTAAAGGTTAACTCAATTCAGAGGTTTTAACTAGTGTACAAAGACAGGCATATTCCTGAAAGTCTACTATATGAAGCATCTGAGTCAGATTATACCAGAGCATGTGCTGGGCTATTTTTAGAAAAGGACTGTATATAGGACATAGTTTCCTGGTTATGTCACAAATTTGCAGGTGGGCCTTCTCTTCACATTTTGGATAAAAATAGGTACATACATTGGTGATAGAAAGACAAATGCAATACAGTTTCTGCCCTTGAAGAGTTCTAAGATTAGTTTAGAAACAGAAAAAGAAATAAAGCATGTGAATATTTTTTAAATGTCATCATAGAGGCTCAGGAGCATAAAGTGTAAATTTAAGACACCTTAGCAGACTACTTAATTTGTGCAACAAATTTTATTAAGGGCCAGGCGGTAGTGGGACCATAATGCACAAACACACACGCAGGACCCGCTTTTAGGAAACTTCAGCCTCACAGGGAGGTCAGACCTGCTCAAACTCCAGCATACACTGAGAGAAATGCCTAGAAGGAGGGCAGAGCTGCTAGTGGAAGACAAAAGGACTGGACATGGACAGGGCTGAGGTGAGTGTAAGCAGGGTAGCCTTGATCTGACAAGTGACTCGAGCTAAGAGGTAAGAACAGAGGAGGCATTAACTTATACAAAGGAAGTGGGTAGGGAGCATTCTAGACCAAGCAAGAGTAAGAGCAGAGTCTTTCCAAAATATTTGAAGAAAGGAGTTCAGTAAGCAAGAGGAGGGAGTAGAGATGCAGAGGAAGGGACACAGGGGCCATGCGCTGCAGGAGCTGGCAACAAAGGCAGAGATTAAGAGTGGCAGAGATAGGACCCTTCACCATTTCTCCATTTATCACCTGGGTACCATGCCACAGAGGCACAATGACAAAAGTATCACAGAATCCACAACTCACGTCAGCCTTTAGTTTCTTCATTCAATATAAATCAACATTTTGGTCCATGAAAATGTTTTAAAATCTTTTTAGTCATGCAAAAAAATGTAAACATAAAAAAATCAGACCCTTCTCCCTACTAAGGGTTGGTAGTAAATCTTTGCTACTTACTGATTGCAAAAATAGCTTCACTGATTGATAAATAGCTAGTGTGCTTTCAGATCAGACTTTGAATGAATCCTAAAATAATTAATCACAGTAGTATCTGGATATATTTGAAAAATGACCATTTGTGTATATGTCCCATATATATGGGGGATTTTCCCATGTAAAAACAAAGTTTGTGTCATGTATGGATTTAAAGACCTCTAGTAAAAAAAAAAAAAAAGAAAGAAAGAAAGAAAGAAAGAAAGAAAGAAAGAAAAAGTCTAGACAAACTCTAAAGTCCCTTTCAGCTCTGAAATTTGGATTCTTTCATAATTTTCAATAAGAGTGAATTTGATCCTTCTATATAATGCAGCAAATGGCACAAATAACTTCTTTTCCTGAAACTACAACTAAAATCTTCTTTTGGAACACAAAGCCAATGGGGAAAATCTGCTTAAGTTGACCAGGATTCAGTGAGGTTCTAAACATGTGTACTCTGCAGCTGATTAACAATTCTCTTTAATGTGTTTTTTAAGCTTCCGGAACCTCTTAACCTCAGCTGTTCTGAATCTTGATGTCATCAGCCTTGATCTCTGTGTGTTCAGATTTTCTGTGGGCTTTGCTTTCAGACAGGCTCTCCCCACACAGTTGCCCCAACCACTCTGGGCGGACGTCCTCCAGCACTGCAATTGCAAAGGAGAGCTCACTTTGCCTTTCCAATAGCTCCCACAAAAATCCCAGAATTGAGGCTCCTGGACCCGGATTACATCTTGTGCCAGTCCCTGAACCAATTGCTATAACCAAGAAGGTGGAATTCCTGATGGGCCAAGCCAGGTGTCATCATCCACAGCCCTGAGTGGAGAGGTAAGGGAAGTTCCGAGAGAAAAGACAGGGTGGGCATGATGTGGATGCTCCAGGCCAAAGAGACACATCTAACAGCCTTCTGGACTTTTTTCTATTTTGAATGAGAATAAAACCAATTTATCTAGTTTTAGCAAAAAGGAGTCTTAATTGGTCCATAAAACTAAAAATCCTAACAGTGGTTTGATTTCTGGCACCACTAGAATCAGGGACTGAGATTGTAACTAACTTACCTCTTCCTCTTCCTCTTCCTCTCCTCTCCTTTTCTTTAGTCTTGGTTTCTTTTTCAGACATGTTTTCTCCAAATGGAAGCCTACTAAGCCCCTGGCAATCCTAAAGGACATCATCTTAGCTTCTTAACTTTCCAAAAGTGTCCTTTTTCCCTCCATAGCAGGGTTCAAAGCAGACCTCAGAATAGCCCAGGTAGGGCCACATGTCCACCCGGTGGCAAGCCACTCTGACAGAGCACCATCTACTCTGATTGAAAAGCCTAGAGCCTTCCCCTGAGGCCAGGAAGGTGAACCTCAAACTATTAGTCCCACCAAGTATAAGAGAAATAGTTCCCCAAAGGAAAAGTCAGATGCTGCACCAGGAAAGGAGGAAAGTGATACTAGGAGGTCAAAAAACAATTTCAGTCCTCACTCTTACTCCCAATGTGATACATTGTCATGTCCAGCACCCAGGAATGGAGCTCCTGGCCCTGTGTTTTCCTCTGTCTTTGCTGGCTCAGCACACTCCTGGAAAATTCTCATAGTACTTTTCTTGCTTTAACCCAACCCCAAAACTCTTCATTTCCATCCTCATCCAGTGGGTAGTCCCTATTCCAGTATGTATTGGCCATTTGAGCAGGAGGAACATAGAAGCAGGAGTTGGGGGCATGCCCATGACAAAGGCAGGATGTGGTGGAGGTGGGGGAAGAGGAAAAGTGAGGAATCCACTGTGATAGATGGCAACTTTATAAATAAATATAGTGGGAAAGAGAGCACAGCAACTCCAATTTAAAAGAGAAAGAAAGAAAGAGAAAAAAAAGAAAGAAAGAAAGAAAGAAAGAAAGAAAGAAAGAAAGAAAGAAAGAAAGAAAGAAAAGCAGAGTAGGAAGAAAGAAAAACTATCACTGTAATAACTACTGTTATTTTTAATGAACAAAAAGTCAAGCATTTCCTTGTGAAGGAAAGAGACCGAAAAAGAAGCCCATGGCCATCTTTCTCAAAGTGTGGACCCTTGGCCACAGCATCACCATCACCTGGGAACTTGTTTAAAAAGCAAATCTGAACTTATCTGAAGGAGGAGGTCAGAACTCTCTGGGAGAAGCTGATGCACAAAATTAGCCTTTTGTCCCGACAGATGATGAATCCTTCCCACCTGGAGATCCATGTCTACTTTTAAAATTAGGTGCTAGTAGTCGTCTTTCATCAATTTGTAAAATATCTCCTTTCTAGTCTCTTCTATTTCCTCTTCCTTTATTCCTGTGGTTTTGATCTCTAGCCCATGAGCATTACACACACTGTCAGATGTTGGTCAATGAGTATAGCTAGAGACAAACAAGGAAAGGGTGAAGAACAGTTCACCTATCTCAGTGCAGGGAGGAATTATTTGAATCAACCAAACAGCTTGTGAGCTTGCTCACCAAATGTCCTTACTTGAGCAGACTTGCAGAGCAGAAGGGGGTTGCACATTCTATACTGTATACTATCCTACACACACACACACACACACACACACACACACACACACACACACAAATTATAAAAATCAAACATTAGTTTCTCATCTGAAATTAAAGAATAATATTTTAAAACTTTTTTTACAAGTATTATGATGTTTTAACCTTGGAAATGTGCAGAGACATTTTCAGTGTGAATGAGAAAGGCAACAGTTGTATGTCAGGAGCAAAGAAACAGAAATAATAGTAAACACTTACATGGTATTTAGGCACCAGGCCCTGTTCTAAGCGCTTTGCATCTATGAACATACTCAGTCCCCACAATATCCCTATGATTTGTGTGCCACCAGAAGGCCCTGTTTTCCGCACAGGGAGACACTAGTTTGCAGATCACACTGTCTGGATTTGAGGCTGAGCAGCAGAGCCTGATAACCAATATGCTTACCTACCTTCCCTCTTAGCTCTTGTCCTAACCACTCTTCAGTTCTACCTCTGGAAAGAATTCAGCAGGTCAAGGGCTGTCCAAGAGCAGGTTAGGAAGAGGCAGAACAGAGACTTTAAAGAAGACATGGAGACAGGAAGAATGAAGCTAAACAACAGGCACAAAAAGAAGGGACAGCAGTCAAGGAAGGAGAAGCTAGGAAGGGGCTGATGGAGTTGATGGTTGATGACGAACTCAGAGCGGCTGGGAGAGAGGAAAGCATCGTGACTCTGCTCTAGAGAGTCTAAAAATGAGGAAGGGATGGGGAGAAGTACCAAGAGGGGGAGCAGACAGCTAAAGAGGGCCCAGGCCTGAAGTGAGGTGCTATGGTCCAACATGACCCCCAAAATTCATATGTCCACAACCACCAACATGATGGCGTTAAGAGGTGAGGCCTTTAAGAAGTGATTGGTTGTGGGGGCAGAGCCCTCATGGGTGGTATTAGGACCCCTAAAAGCACCCTTGAGGGAGTAAATTTGTTCCCTTTCACTCTTCTGCCATGTGAGCACACAGCACTCCTCCCCTCCACAGGAGGCAGTAACAAGGCACCATCAGGAAGCAGAGAGCCTGCATCCCCCACACCAGACACCAACCCTGCTGGTGTCTTAATGGTAGACTTCCAAGCCCTCAGAACTGACTGTGAGGAATAAATTCCTCTTGTTTATAAATTCCCCAGTCAGTGCTATTTTGTTGTGTAGGAGCACAACTAAGACAGAGGGCATGAAGGAGCCCATCTCAGGAGGGAGGACCAAGAGGGGTTTAGAATTGAGGACCTGGATCCAGACAGATAAAATAGAAATGACGTGAAAATAAAGAGAAAAAAATGAGGAGAGATGTTCCTTCCCTAGAGCATTTCAAATGTCATTGTGCCCTATGGTCTTCTGCTAGTATAAAGTTTCTTTTTTTTTTTTTTTTTTAATGTAATAAAGAGCGTGATAGAAACGTCACGACGTAGACATGAGAGCATTCATTACTAAATGTTAAAAGATTTAGATCCAGCACCAGTGGCTTTTCATTGTGTCAGTCTGTTCTCTAACAGTTTGTGAGCTTTCATTTCTTAAATTATAGAAACGGAAGAGACCAAGCCAGGTCAGCATTCCCCATCCACTCAATACATGCAGCTCAGTCAGTGAGCCACTGCAGAGGAAGGAATGAGCAATATAAAACTGTTTTCAATTGCCTTGAGAGAACTATTTAAACATAGCTTGATTCTCTGAAATAGGAGCCTTTCACGTGGCAACTGCCTGCCAGCCTGGGCCCTGTGTGTCCCCTCTCCACAGAGTCATAGCTGGTCAATGTGGGAGGGGTGGGCCTTGTGCTGGCTGCATTTACCTGAGGGGTCTGGAGTTCCTAAATGTCTAAAAGAATATGATTGAAGAACCAAACAGATATAGCCAAAGGCAATTAAGATATATTTTGCTTATTGACCACAGAGGTGGGTGCTTCCTTGCAAGTGTTTGCCTTCTGAAGAAAATCCAATTGCAATATCTTCCCCTCAATTTTACCCCTCAGTCCAGAGCTTCCAGAATTTATATGACTCTAGCAATCACTTCGAGTTCTTATTTAAAATGGCATAAAATGTACCTGGAGATTCTGAGTTAATATATCTAGGTGAGACCAAGGAACCCATCTTTTTTTTTTTTTTTCCACATACACAGGAACTCTGTGTCCAATGGTCTGGGCAGCACCGATGTGCCCTCTCTCTGCCAGCTAAACCGCAGTTATTTTTGCACAAATATGGTTCACTTTTATTCTACCAATACACTTTACATCATCTATCTATCTGCACTGCCTTGTAGAGTCCCCAGCTTCTGCCCACCACACACTGGGTCCTCCTACTGAAATCCTAACCATTTCCCAAAGAATGGGATCTCTTGACCTCCTCAGCTGAGTGGTGCCCTGCTCTCCACTCACATGCAGTTCAGTTTGTGCTTATCCTCTGGCACTGCTAACATGCTTGCCTGGATTATTGTTATCTTCCTTTCTTCTTCATTACACAGCAAATTGGTTGAAGATAATAACCATGTCTTAAAATAGCCCCACATATATAAAATGTTTTGCACTGTGCTGGAGAGATTGCAGATATTGTGTCTCTTCCAGAAAGAGTATTCCTCCCTCCCTTTTCCTTTTCCTTTTCATGTCCTTTCTACACTGCAGTGCTTTGCATGTAGTCTATGTTTACTAAACATATGTTGAGTCAATGAGGAACTGAAATAAGAACTCTTGGAGGCTTTTGATACTTTGTGTTACTTGGTGATTTAGACTAAAACAAGCTTAGGGGAAAAAAAGTGCCTGGAGCCATTTAGCATAGGGAATGGAGATGTTTTATTTTTGTCTATAGGCAGCTCATAAATCACAATGGTAAAGTCTTAGCCATTGAATTGTGAGCATTCTTGAAATAAACAAACATCTAATTGAGTATCTAGGATTTATACAGAATTCTTCAGAACCCTAAAGAAGTATATAAAATAAATGGGGAAAAGGTTCTCCAAATATCATGAACAGAGTTTTGTTTAAACATGAAAAATGAAATCCCAAATATCTTCTGTATAGTTTCTATGTCTTCTTCTAAATGCTTCAGATTTCTATGCAATTCTATTTAATGTATCTTTTGACCAAATACATTTTTATTCCCATAATAATTATTCTAAAGAGTATATTTATTATTATTTTATAGCATTTCATAATTATTTTCCATTTATATAAAGTTTTATTTGTGAAAACCTATAAGTATAGGGGCTGAGGTTGTGGCTCAGCGGTAGAGCGCTTGCCTAGCACATGCACGGCCCGGGTTTGATCCTCAGTACCATGTAAAACTAAAATGCATTATATACAACTAAAAACAAATAAATAAATTTTTTAAAAAAAGAAAACCTATAAGTATAAAATGTTATTATAAATATAAAATTTATATTTAATATAATCATTATTTACATAATCCAATAAACACATTATTGGAATATTAATTTTTATAGCAATATCACTTGTTGGTAATTTTAGTCTATGTGCCTGTCATCATCCAGTATCCCAACTGCCAAATAAGACATCGTTGTGCTTGCTTTAGGTGATAAGGGTTAAAATGCCTCTCTAGTCCCTTAGGTTGAAATTAAGTTTCCTTCAATTCCATCTGGCTGTGTAACCCTGGAGTTGCAAGTCCCCTCCTGCAAGACATCACTTTAATTGCATAACTATCCCTCGTCCATGTATCACTCTTATAAACATCCCTTGTACAACTGCTTGCAAATTCTTCAGAAATCAAGGAGAATTCTACATGGCAAAGAAATCTTTTCCAGAGATACTTCTGAGATGATGTCTTAATATAAGAATATAAAACTGCAAAATAGCCCTGTCTGGATGTTGACTATGCAGCTAAGACCACAAGATGGCAAGCATAAATTCACATTAACAAAACAAAACAAAAACTTTAAAAGCACACTCAATTTTCCAAGTGTTTCTTAACATCCAGATGTTTGGCAATACAAAAGCAAAACATCTGGGTAGCAATTAAACGCTTTTAGTTATCACCAGGATATTTTGCTTCCCTAGACTATATAAGAATCTCAAAGATATTTATCAAATTTTTCTGATAATCACCTCCACGCTCAATGTAACCAAGGTCATAGAAATCTGAAATGTGAATTGTTTCCTGCCTTTAAACAATGCTCCGTGTTGTTGGCTCTAACCTAGCATGAATGCATAGCTTGTAAATTTCTTCTGAATGCACTGCATTCCAATCTCACAAGTGAGGACTTTAAATAGCAGCTTATCATTATGTCAAAATTCCTTAATGCTTTTACACCAGAAAGAAGGCATATAAGGAAAATAAGAACTCAAACTGTTCCAGACCATCACACTGCTATTTATATGGTGAATGGAACACACAGTGACCTCTAAGAATCATAATTATTCAACTATACTAGGCACAATACACTTAAAAGATGAGTTCTTTAGAAATTAAACAAAAAGATTCACTTGGAACTAGTTCTAATGCCTTTCTGTTACATAATGTCAGATGTGGAAAACTTCTATGCATGTGCCCTGTGGTGTTATATAAAAATAGCATCTCTCTATGCAACTTGATCTTCCGTGACATTGCCAAAGATGGAAACAGGTAACAAGTGACAATAATTTGTGACTATGCAGCTTTAACAACAACATCAATAGCAACAACAAAAATGCAACCTAGTGAACTCTTTCCAGTTGGCAATCAGGCTCCTTTCATTCATTTGAATTATAAATACAGAGAAAAGAAAAGAAGGAAAAGAGCCACAAATATTTTACCTCAATTAATTCCAACAGAATGTTGGAATGTAAGTGTCAGACTCGACCATTATTTTAAACCTGGTATTTGATTACAGCAAAACATTTTGCAGGATCTTGAAGCAATCATTTTCATTTTTCATTCCTACTTGGTTACTAAAAATTACCATTTCAAATCCAAGCCCAGATTCCTTCTGTGAAAGAAGCCTAGTAGAAAAGTAGGGGGAAGCTTCTGGAAGTTTGCCTGGGGCTGTGAATTATGGGGCAGGGTCTGGACAAGAATGGGAGAGGGGAAGCAGCTAGCAAGATTCTACTGAATAATGAGTGGCCATAACCCTGATGGATCCCTAAACTTTGGATTTCTGAACGGGGCAATGGCAGAAGCTAAATGCCCCGAGAGACGTTGTTCTGGCAATGCCAACCATGAAACCAGACCAGACCAGAGAAGGAAGAAAACCTGGTCCATCAGAGTTCCAGTCCAGTTTTTCCAACCTCAGAGACAGACCTTTTGCCTGACAGATGAAACTTTGGGGTGGTCATCCAAGACAAGCCAAAAAGCCTTCTGAGGTTCTCCAACTGCTACTTATCTTCTACCATAATTATTCTTATAATTATAGGTTTGTCTGATATGAACTCTGATCCATTATGTTCTTTACACATCTATCAATTTTTCTATTTGATAGTTTTGCTAGGAGTGATTTAAAGTTGTGGCATTAGAGAGTTTGAATCAGACCAATAGAATTTTTTTAAATGTTACCAAAATTACCTGAAATGTGTATACAGGCTTTATGTAACGATCTCTGATTCATTTCATCAGGTTTAACACAGTGGGATGTGCAACATATAAACAAAGTATGGCTTTTTCCTGTGATTAGGAAAAAGCTTTTCCTAAGATTTGCTTAACCTCTTGCTGTGTGCAATTGCAGGCAGATTCCATTAAAGAGTCCGTTTGATGCTAGCTAATCTGAATTCCCAGCAGTTCAGGCTGAAGAAATTGTTTCAGGAACTCAGACCAATCAGAGGAAAAGAGGACCAACAACAGAAGTACTGTAGGATTGAGACACTTCATCTTGATGATGCCCTTTAGAAGACAATGATTCAGGCTTTGTTCCTGCTATGCTCAATGCACCTAAGTATCAAACGAAATGTTGTCCTACAGAATGCAGGCTGTTTTCCTCCCTTGGGCTAGGGCAAGAAGCCCAACAGTCTCCCATTGCTCTTCTTCAGTTCACTCCAGGCTTTGCCAGGGTCTGTGGATCCAGACTATGCCCCAGTCTAAGCCACTTTGAGGCAACACACATCCTTGACTCAACACTAAGCCAGCCCACTTGTATAGGGGAAGATACAAAGTGTTTGGCTTCTCCGGGGTGAATTCTCACAGCAATGAGTAGGAATTAACATGGAGTAAGACAAATTATCAGTGGCTGCTTCTGGAAGAAAGGATAATTCTTTTTTTTTTCCCCCAGTCACAGAACTTTATTTTTAAACCAACTCAAGAGTACCCAATGATTCAAGTCCAAAAAACAAAAACAACAAAAGAGGACATAAACAGCCATAGTTGTCTATATTGTGCTCATTCTAGTAGCCAAAGAAGAATTCTACTGAATGCCAACAAACAAAGAAAGACCCGACCCTGCCTGTGGGGGATGATTTTCTGTGCCTCAGCACCTCCCATACTCTTGCCCAGAAAGATTCAGGGAGAGTTTCTCCAAAGACGCTCAATTCCCTCAGAGTAAAACTCACCCTTGTAGCACCCTGCAAGGCCCTACAAGACCTTCTCATCCCTGCTTGCTTCTCTGGTCTCAGTGGCTTCTACTCCCACACCCACCTGGCTCCAAGCACATGGGCTTCTTGCTGATCCTTAACCACACTTGGCCCCCTCTCCTTGGGTCCCTGTGGTTTGCTCTTCTCATGGATGACCCTGTGGCTCCTTCTCATAAGTCCCTGTGGCTCCTTCAAGGCCTTACTCACAGACCACATTCCCAGCAAGGAGGTCCTACACACTCCATTTAAAAACACTCTACTCTCTGGACTAGAGAAAGTTCAAGGGCCTTGCTGCTGCTATTTTGGTGGTGGTGGCTGGCCTTCCTGAAGGAACCATCTGTGACTTTCCCATTCCATGGGCCTCTGGTCTTAACTACCAAAGCATCCCCTTTCCTAGAGGAAAAGACTAGTAATGAATACTTATATACAGTGTGTTATCTATTAATCCTTACTATCATTTCAGAAAGTTCAGAAAGTCTTATTAAATAAAAGGTGAACTACTTATTGAAATAGTGCCCATCCATGGTGACTTGATAATAATTTATTGAACAATGAATACCTTAAACTTCCGATGATTCTTTTGTTTGCTTTTAGATGAGCTAGCTCAAAAATCTGGAAGATTCAGTTCGATAGTATCAATTATCCTGGAGCAATGGAAAATGGTTTGGCAATCCCTTATGATTATTTTTTATTTTATACTGTTTGATACATTTGCCACATGTCCCAATTACCCCTTTCCTAGGTGTTCACTCAAGATAAATGAAAACTTATGTTCACACACCAAAAAAAATGTGTACACCTCTATTGGTAATCAGCAAAACCAGGAAATAATCTAAGTGTTCTTCAGTGAGTAAATAGATATCCATCTGATATAATACTGCTTAGTAATAAAAAGTAACAATTTACTAATAGAACAACTTGGATGAATTTCAGAGTCATTATTTTTGAATGAAAGGAGACATTCTCAAAAAGTTACAATACTGTATGATTCCACTTATATGAAATTTTCAAATCTACATATACATGAAAAAATACATATATGTGAACTATAGCAACAAAGAACAGATCATTACTCACCAACGGTTAGGTGTGAGGGGAAAGAATTGACCCAGAGAACTGATGAGATTATTCTGTATTCTGTATTCTGATTCAGATGGTGATTATACAAATCAATGCAAGTGTTAAAACTCATAGGATGATACACACCAAAAGAAGTCCATTCTGATGTTTGTCAACTTAAATAATAAAGAAAAGGTATAGATATGGGAAAGTAATATTGAGGGGATGATAGGTAGAACTTTTCCTGGATTCTTCCCTCATCTCTGAGGAGCAGCAGTCCAGGGAGGAGACTGAAACTATAGGGTCAGTTTATCTCAGCACAAGCTACAAATTCCCTGGCTGCTCCTGGAACCAGGTGGATGAGTCAGCTGCCATTCTCCTGATGTAAACAGAAGCCATGAAGTGTGGTTATCATTTGAGGGGCCCAATGATTCACCCTTTAGCCTGCCATGACTCTTGAAGTTGTTAGCTTTAAAGCATTCCCCCAGGTTTAAAGCAGGTATGTGCATTGTGCTGTTACAACAAATACATACATTCACTAGGAAAAAGAATCCACTAACACCTGACAGGAAAGAGGTTCTTCAAATAAAGTAGAGGATTCTGGGAAGACAGTGCATAAGACAGCAGTGTTTGCTGAAAAGACCCAGAGGAGAACACTGGAACAAGGGAGGGTCCCTAGTAAGGGAGACCTGGGGGAATTGGTGGAAGGCACAAAGGTTATCACCACCGATAAGGACAGTTCCCTAAGAAAGGACAAGGCATCCATGTCAACACAAATCATTTCCCAAAAACCATGTGTTCCATCAACATTAAAATGAGCCCCAGCTGCAGGGAGATGGACTGTCACCTCCTCACTCCTCATGCTGAAATGCCATCTTAGGTCCCTTGATTTAAACCTACAGACGTTAAATTTCTCAGAGATAGAACCTGTTTATTTCTAGGAAGCCTGCTTCCTGTGCTCCCAGGAGGGGATTAATAGCTTTTTTTTTTTTTTTAAATGAATGAGTATGCAGGGTTCATTAAGAAATTTAGATGGATAATAACACTTCAACCAAGTCCCCTTTCAAGTTTCTCTTTCCCATTCTCCAGTCTGAAACTCCTTGGTCCATAAAACAAATCCACATCCCTCGTCAGAGCAGAAACACTGCCTTGGTACCACATAAACATTTCCTTCTGAGTTTATAGAAACAGATTAAATGAACAGGGCAATATCATATATTTCTCTCTTTATTTGAGGCCATTTTTACCCTACTACGTTTTATCCCCCTTTCCCTTGTCTCCACATGACCTGCCCTTTTGTGGTCCCCTCCTCGCTCTGCCATGTTGGAAATCCACCCTATTCTCCTCAAGAAACATTTCCCTCCCAGGGAGAAGATCAAGATTCAGACTACATTTCTGGAATTCAATCTCAAAAACAACTCAGATGCTTTCTAAATGTGTTGGCTGTTTAAGAGTGAAGGTAGGCAATAGGACATAGGTTCAATTCCTCTGTCCTGAAATTAGCATCCTTTTTGAAACCTCACAACTGCACTGCACACATTCGTCTTTTTTTCCCTTCCTCTTTTAAAATATTGACATCAAAACATTCCCTTAGTTATTTTAGAAACACACTAATACACATCACGGACATTTCTTTCTCTTAAACAGTTTAGTACAGGAAGCCACTGCATACACAGAATTATATCTCTGGAAAAAAACATGTAGGTGTTTTTTACTGAAATTACATTTTTTCATGTCTGCACATACACACACACATAAGAACTTGTGGTTCTGTCTGAAGACTTATACATACTACCCAGAAGCATGAAAATGTTAAGCAGGCATCACTGGTAGTGGCTCCAGCAACATAGTGTCTCTTTTCATTAAAACAGAACTTTTTTCAGCAGTAAGAGCATAGCAAGACCTGAAGGAGGTCCAGCCTTTTGGCCCAGGAGTACACACAGCTCTACTGTTTAACACTGAAATACTATTTATTAGATAAACATTACATTGAAATAGCCAGAGAACGTACAAGGCCATTACAAGAGGGGACTTTTTTTTTTCCACCACCACTTATTTCCTTTTATGTTATCTCCTTAAAGAAGGACTTTCATACCAGAGCAACCTTGGGGAAAATGAGACCACAAAAAAGGCATTCATGGTGGTGATTTTCTAGACCTGCCATTCTATTATTTTGGATATTTCCTTTTGAACGTGGGTTTTCTTTCCCACAGTTATGCTTGGCCTCCTGGTTGGCAATGACGTTATGTCTGTGTTGGTGACTTCCCAAACTGCCACTGGGAAAATTAATGCCACAAATTTAACATAAAGAGCTAATTTGAACCCCAGTTGTTTCACGCTAATTCAAGGCCTCTTTGACTATTATTGTAGTCTTGATGTGAGCATTCATTATTTTTTACCATTTGTGGAGATAGATGAAAAAATAAAGGCAAAAATAAAACCCATATGCCAGAAGAATAAAACCCATATCACGAGTATTCTTCCAATTCCTCCCAGTTTGGTCAAGGGCTTATCAGGCACCTTCTGTTTGAAAGACAGCTAACAACACTCTAAGATAATCAAGAAGCAATACTACTTTCAAGAAATTTGCAATCTAGGAGGAATACTAGGGAAAATAGCTTGCATACACACTTCTAAATATGTACCAAAATAAAAATACAAATCAATGGAAATGTTAAAAGAAATGACCTCTGGAGGGAAATGAAGATGGTAGATAAAGGAAGCTTTAGTGAAAAAAAAGAAAAATGATTGGAGCTGTCTTTAAAAGTGGCTGAAAGTGCAAAAGGTTAAATTGGAGAAAACAGAGAATAAGGCATGTGCAAATGTCACAAATAAGAAAATGAGGAGTGAGAAGTTCTGGTGTGTTGTTGCACAGTAGGGTGGCTATATTTAATAATGTACTATGCATATCAAAAAGCTAGAAGAAAGGATTTTGAAAGCTTTCACCATAAAGAAGTGATAAATGTTCAAGAAGTTTAACCTGATTTAAACATTACAAAATGTATACATGTGGGCTGGGGCTGTAGCTCAGTGGTAAAACACTTGCCTCACAAATGTGAGGCATTCGTTTCAATCCTCAGCACCACATAAAAATAAATAAAGATACTGCATATTCATCTATAATTAAATAAATACTTAAAAAATGTATACATGTATCAAAAATCACATGGTATCTCAGTAGTACATATAATTTTTTCATGTAACACTTAAAAATAAATTTAAATGTTTAAAACAAAAAAAAAAAAGAAACAAGGAAATGAGGTGCATGTTTGGAGAGCATTGTGCAGCCCATCTGGGCGGGATGGGCAGAGCTCTTGGTGGTAACCCACCATGCTTTTCTATGGGATTCTTTATTTCCTTTACATAGCTATCCAGCTTCAGCTCATGCCAATCAGCACCCTAGGCTTGTGAGGTAAGGATTGACCTCACCTATAACTGACCTGGCCCAAAAGAGCCAAGACCAGAAAAAAATCATTTTGGACCTAATTCTAATTGAAAAGATAGATCACAAGAATGCCAAGTTGAATATACATTCATAAATATGAATAAGAAACCTCAGGCCACTGGTGCTCACTGCCATTAGTTGTAAAATTGAATGAGGCTCAATAAATATTTTAAATAATGAATGAAAGAATAAGAAAAATGATTAAAAGTTCTGAAGTTGGTAAAACTATCAGTAGTAAACTGTTAGATTTTGGTCAATCTATCTAGAAATGGTATTGTTTGAAATATGTCATATTTTTGCTAACACAAATACATTTAAAACAGCCTATTTATCCAAAGATTGTTCATATTCAAATATCTAACCATTTCTTTGGGCATGTATGTTGATTCCTAGGGCATGCTTTCATAGCCACAGATGGGGAGAAATTCCTGGGGTAGTCTCACATTTTATTTCAGAGTTGTTGAAAGTCAACAGTGTTTTTTTCCCCCTTAAGTTTCTTTTCAGGCCTCTGCTTTTGAAACTGAAATGCTCTGACAGTATTTACGCCTATAATTTCCTAACATGACCAAGCAAGATAGAAAGTGTAAGACTTCAAAAAAGATCAATTGCTCCTGAAAATGCAGTCCCATCACAATTTATTTCAAAAGACAGGACTAATGAAAAAAGAGTAAATCTATTTGTTTTTAAGGAAAGGCTTTCTTCAGTTCCACTTTAAGAGATGATTAATGGCGGTGATTTTCTCGTGTGTTCTGCTGATCTTGCTGGACTGCTAGTATTGAATGCTAGGTAGGAACTACATAGCTTTACATCTTCTGGTATCACATGTCCTGCCTCAAATGTAATTACAAGTTTCGAGAAGCTGAATATAAAGAACTCATTTAGAATAGCTGTTCAGGTTGTTTACTATAGGCCATACATACCGTTATTCAGAACTGTAAACTCATTCAGTTACTAATAGGCCTTTAAAAAAAAAAATGAATAAACCTCTTGAAACAGGGAGGTTTTACTTTAATCAGTACCCTGATGTTAAATTTTGCCGTTAGACCGAAGTCCGAAACTGGGGTTTGATTCCATGCCACTGCGGTGTAAATCCTTCATCAGTCAATATTCACACTGGCCTGGTTCTCTGGTCTCACTAAAAAGCCTTAGCAGCTGACAACCAAAACAAGCACCTTCTTCTCTGTTAAAGTAAAATGACAGTTGTCAATCCTGAACCATAAGTCACGGAGAAAAACAGCTCATGGCTCATTGTATAGTTTAAAGGCAAAATAATCCCAGGAAAAATCTAGTTAGGAAATTAGTCCCAAAAAATCTAGTTAGTTTGGCTTGTGTTATTGTCATTCTGTACTTCCATTTGTACAACTGACATTTTGTCCCTTGCTTTTCCGTTAGCCTCTTTGTAACAGGAAAATAATATAATTTTTTTGTATTTTTCTACTCTGTTTCAGGATTAGAAAAATCCAATGACACAAATATGTGTGAAAACTGACCTGTCACAGAGTTGAGTGCTCCCGTTTCCGCAAGTCAGTAATAATATTACCTAAATTAAACACCACTGGAACTCTCAGGAAATTGTATTCATTTCTAATAAGATTTTTCTGAAACATTAACAAGCTGATCTATCCTTTTCAGTCAGCTTCATTTCTCTTCCCAGGAATAAAATAGATTATCATCATTCTTTATCTCATCCAGTAGCTCTCAGATTGCTGTTCACCCACATCAGGAACAAGATTATGAAAGATCATATATCTTCAAATGCAATATTTCCATACAAAATTGTAAGACCAAATGGGTAAATGACTGGCCACAGTGAGTTTCCTTATACAATAAATGAAATTTCTGCCATTTCTAATATTCTGCCATAGGTTCATTCATGTGTGAATATGTAGTCCTCACCACAATCGACAAAAAGTGCTATAATAATAATATCCCTGCACCACTGCTGCCAGGGGCTAGGGATGTGAAATGGGGTGCCCAAGAGATTTTTTGCATCCATGTTTCTTCCCAATGAAGAAATCTATTCTCAATTCTGACTCCAGACACAGAGTAGCTTTTCTTGCCAGAGGAGGTTACCATTCCCCTCCCAGTACCTTGATAAACAGAACGCTGCTTCCATAGGAACAACACACTGACCAAAGAATATAAATGGGAGTGAGCACACTCAAGATGAGAGGGGAGGATGCCACAGCTAGCACGCAGCCATTGTCCTTCAGAACCAGAGGGGACAACCAGCATTTACACAGCATATTGGAGAGAAGCCCAGACTCCTATAAAAAAGCAAGCCATTTAACAAAAATAAATTTGAAAAAACCTGAAGTTGGAGCAAGTAAATAAGAAAAGGCTGAGAATAGTCATGATCATCCATTGCAGACAATAGAATTTCATGAACCTTACATAAGGAGATCCAGAGAAGCTAGAAGCATTCTCTTTATCAAAGGTTAGTTAAATGAAAGGAACTAGAAACTGCCTTCGAGGAGTTTACATTCTAGAAGGCATCCTAAGAGAGAAAGTAAATATTTTTACAAACTGCAAATGTGAGGAAATGGACCCCTCCAGCCTCCAGAAAGGAATGCAGCCTGTCCACACCTTGACTTTAACTATAACACTTATGTTGGACACCTACCTTACAGAAATACAAGATAATACATCTGTTTTTTAAGTAATTGCATTTGCCATAATTTTTTTGTGGCAGCAATATAAAACTAATATACCACTAACATAATATGTGCTTACTTTAGGAACTTTGAAAATTCAAGAAAACATGTTAAATGGGAACAGAAGTCATTCAAAATTCTAGCATGAGAGACATCCTTCTAGTCTTTTTATTCCCAAAAATAAAATAATAAAGAGCACTTTTCACCTGTTTGGTTATCTTTTTAAACACAAATATCCTTTTCCCCATCAAACTAGAGTCATCCTTCACATTATTTTTATGATCTACTTCTTTTCTGTATTATACAAATATTTTTCATACCATTATATGTTTTCTATAGTAGTAATATTTTGACTACACATTATTCCACATTTACAATTCTAAGACCAAAATGATATTAAAAATTATTTTTAACTTGACCATGTTATATTGACCTATAAAGATGTAATTATAGATTATATATATAGTAGTATGATTATATAATGCAACTATGTTATATTCACTCAGAAACCTGGAACAGTACATTTTACCACACTTATCACACTATTATTTCTCCATCATCTTGTCTTTTCAGTTTCCTTTCAATGACCTTCCCATTTAGAAGCTGCAGGTTTATCATGATGATCCATTATAGGTCATGCACTGGCCAGCAAGTGTCTAGAGAGAAGAGGTCAAACACATCGCCTTTTTACAAATACACATATTGTACTATATAGATAGACCTTGTTTACCAGAGTCTCCCTCCAAAAGAAAGATGTAGCTCAATTTTCCATCTAAAATAGGAATTAGTTCAACTCCCATCTCTGACAGAGGGCAATCCATTCTTTGCCTAAATATACCCAGTGACTAGGTGCACTCTAACATAAAACAATTTGTTTATGTTGGGGCAACTCTTATTAGTAGAAAATATAACCTTTTTTAAATCAAGTCTAATTTCTACCCACTGGTCTGGTCAAACCTTGCAGGCAATACACAATAACCCTTTTCTCCATGGTAGCTATACAAATATTTCAAAACAACACTTATAACCTTGAAACATATAGATCTCCAGAAGGAAGGTTGGGATTTTGAGCTTGGTATGTTGTGGTCTCTCTTCATGTTGCATAAACATTCTTTGTTAAACCTCAGATAAATAATCCTATATAGTAATTCAATTATAACTCAGAAGGCAACAAAGAGAACAATTCTCTCTTGCAGCTTCATTTTCTTGGATCTGAATCTCAAAATCCTGTGATATTTGAAGATGTTCCAGGGGCTTAGCAGTTAGAAAGTGGTCTCTTCCTCCTGGAGGGAGAGCAGGGGATGTGCCACAAGGGGACCTCAAGCTAAGGATGGGTTAGAAAAGAATGGGCAAAATTATTTAGTGTAGGGATGGGGTTGTGGCTTAGTGGTAGATCGCTTGCCTAGCACGTGCAAGGTGCTGGGTTCAATCCTCAGGACCACATAAAAATAAATTAATAAATAAATGTGTTGTGTCCAACTACAACTTAAAAAAAATCTAGTTTTTGCTACTCTATTTCCTCCTCATTATTCTCTTACCTTTATTATATTCTTAGTAAAATATTCCAATCTCAACTGTTATCTGGGTATTACAGGAGATTTGCTGTATATGGATCATGAAGCCCCTGTAATAAAGGGCAGAATTGCCTTTCTGTTAGTAGTAATTACTACTACAAGAGACCTTTATGGTAGGGAGGCAAGTAGGTATCATCTTTAACACCAATGCTGATCAATAAGAGTGACTGCCTTGAGCTTGATTGGGAAAATTTCTGAGGCCATATCTAGATTCATCAGGAAAGAATGCTTCGATGAATTGGGACAATGATCTATCATGAATGTGATAGAGGGTACAGCAGAGGAAGGATGGATACCATCTCTGTCAGGTAACAGGGTAGAACTTTGGAGGACCTGAGTTTTCTTTAGTTAAGGAAAAGTCCTTTTTTAAGGAAGAAAATATATGAAGAAAGTTATCACTGGCCTTATAATTTCCCACCATGATTTCTCCAGGATAATGACATCCATTCCCTCCAAATGTTCATCACTCAACATGGTTTTCAGATCTTTTGGCATGCAGGTTGTATTCCACAAGGCACATTCTGGGTTATCTCTACTTTCCAGAACTCTCTGGAAAGAGGTAGAAGTAGAAACAGTACCATCACATATATCCCTAAGCAGGTAGGGAGGCAAATAGGTGTCATCTATCACAGAATAGCAAGATTAGGCCCGCACAAATTTATTAAATCCAAGAAAACAGTGGAAGAACATCTAATAATTATGGTACCACCAAAAAGAAGGGGTAGGCAAAGAACCTAAGGAAGATGTCCCCAATGGAAGAAACTCCAGTGCTAACCAAAAACTTACAGGCTAGGACAAGCAACTTTTTTCTGTATTTAAAAAAAAAAAAAAAAAAAACATTAATAATGTAATAGTCACTACATAAATACCAAGTGAAATACGTCATTGAATAATACTGAAGAAATAAGGCTAAATTGAAGTGAAATGTATTAGAGCTTCATACACACACACACACACACACACACACACACACACACACACACATGCACGTATGGTAAAAGTACCAGGCCTGAAGCATGCAATTATCAATATTATATATATTCCTGTGTTATTCTAACTTATTTGTTTACATCTCTGATTATATTTCAAATGCACATGAATCCAAAAATCATAAGAGAATAAAATTGAACAGTGTCTAATGTCCATTTAGAAAACTATATGATCTCTAATTAAAAGCTGTGTACAATCCAAAGACCTCTTTTAAAGTTGGCTTGGACCTGGAAGTGACTCTCCTGGATACACATTAGAGACACCTGGAGAGTTTTGCGTTTGTCATTCTTTGTTTTGTCTTGTTAATTCCAAAGTTGGCCAATTAAACCAAGCATTGGTGGGGTGAGGGGGTGGACTTCTCCAGAGGATTCTATTAAGCTATTAAGCTATAACTATATTCTAAGACAGTTTTGCAAAATACCTTCAATCTCTAGCCACCACTCAACCCAGAATGCCAGCTAGTAGGATGAAAACTGACCATGAGCTAAGAAAATTAAATCCTTCCTGTTTTGCTTTTATCAGATAACTTCTTTCTGTTCCCAACCAATCCATGAGCCAATACTTTCTCATTTATGCAAATTGTAGATGACGTTGCCAAGCTGGGACATAGAAAAGCAAGGTGCCAAACAAAAGCTGAGAGGTCAAATGGGTAAGCAATAAAAGTATTTCTTCAATCATTCTCAGCAGTCCCAAGCTACAAAGACTTGGTTCCAAAAGTGCAGATGTTTTTCAACAAAGCAAGAGTGTTTGGTACATTTTTAGGCAGATGGCAAGATAAAGCCCATTTGCTTAAGAAGCCACTCCTTCTTTGATGTGGTTAATTATGAACTCGTGGGGCACATACCAACCTTATCAAAATCCATCTGGATAGTACTGTCTCTTGTAAGAATACCTCCCATTGCCTCCTTGAGTCTTGCTTTCATGCCGGGAGTATTCCTGACGCTATGTAATTCCAGGAAGATGGGACTCTATGCCAGTGATGTGAAACCTGAATAAGAGAGACCCAGCAACTAACACGCAGAACTACAGGTGAGAATGGAGCCAAACCTGAAGGTCAAGGTTTTCATTTTCATTTTTCTTCATCTTCTCTTTTGTCATCCATTAACTCATGAGTTTGATTTTTTTTTTCCTCACTATTTTTTTTTCAGTGTTACAGAATAGAACTTGCTATCAGGGGGTGATTTTTTTTTCAATAATGCTAAAGTTCATAAAGAAAAAATCAAAAGTTCCCTCTCATCAGTTCCAGCATTAACAGTGAGATGTGTGAGATTCCGGACTATTTTTTTCCCTATGCTTGTACTGCACATAACTTTTAGTGCTGTTCTTTATTAAAAAACCAAAACAGTGTCACACAGAGACATTCACACAAAATAGGATTTTTAGGAAAAGACTATTAAGTCAGTCTGGTAGATTTAAAGGGGAAAGATCCAAAGAATAAACATGAGCAATAAGAAGAAAAGAAAACTAGGAAGAAACAAAAGCCAAAAGATATCAAGGAGTAAAGAATTAAAGGAAGACCTCAATATGGCCCAGAGAGTTAAACAGAGGCAACAAAAACAAAAGAGAAAAAATACAAATGTCTATTTTATTCTAGTGACATACCACGGCATAACATAGTAGGTGCTTGATAAATAATTGCTGACTAAATGAATACCATATAGTCTCACTTCCATTGTATGAACTAGATCAAACTGGTGCTAAGGAAAACAGGTATACAATAGTTAATGAGACATGAAATTAGCCCCATAAAGGCATTTGATATAAATTTTTAAAAAAAAAAAACATTGACATGTAGCTTATAAATATGAAAAAGAAGGTATATACACATAAAATTATATCCAAAAGCCAAGATAGATAAAATATATTTGATAATCATGGCAGATACAAAGGGGGGGGTCACGTGGGGGACACTATGAAGTATCTAAAAGGGAAAAGAGCCAGACCGAATGAATTGGAGAGCATGTGGGAATGAATGAAATTTGGCAAAGTTCCAGGGAGTACCAGATTCTTCCAATTGTGTGATTCTGTTCATCTACTTTAACAACCCTGCAAGGGAGGAATTAATGATCTTCATTTAAAGATATAGAAACTGAGGCTCCGAAAGTTTGCATGTCCCAAATTTCTCAGATAATAAGTAACAGAAAAATTTCCAAACCCAGACATTGGTGTCCTAAGCCCAAGTCTCACACCAATTGACCAGCACCTTCCTCCAGATGCATGTAGTGGGAATGGGCTTATCTGAATCCTAAATAGTAGCACAGAGACTTGCTACTGCAGAGCATGATACAAGGACCACTAGCAAGTTCATCATGTGAAGATGATCTTGGGCCCCACTCCAGAATTACTGAGCTACAATCTTCATTTCAACAGATCCCTAGGTGATTGGTATGTGCATTAATGCTTGAAAACTATTCATTTTCACTAGAACTCAGCACCATTAGGGAATTTCAAGAAATTCCTAAACTGAAAAGCCTGAACAAAGTGAGAAACTACTTCCCATTAGAACTCCTGCTAGTTGCATACTGGACCTCCTTAATCATTTCATCTTTGTTCTATGCATATCAAATAATTCAGATGGTGTGCTATGATATGGGTGTGGTTTGTTCCCCAGGGATTCATGTGTAGAAGCTTAGTCCTCAGTGTGGCGATGTTGAGAAATGAGAGAATTTTTAAGAGGTGGGACCTAGTGATGCTGATGAGGTCACTGGGGGTGTTGCCTTGAAAAGGATGAATGCTGGTTTCATGGAGTGAGTTCCATGAGTGAGGGAAGGTTGCTATAAAAAGTGAGACTGGCCCCTCCCTGTCTCTGACTTCCTGTCTCACCATGTCATCTCTCCCACTCACACATACTCCCACCATGATGCCATCCACCATAAGGACTTTACCAGAGCTGAACAGAAGTCAATGTCACACCCTTGGACCTCCAGAACAGTGAGCTACACAAATCACTTTTCTTTACAAATTACCCAGCCTCTGGTATTTTGTTGTAGCAATGGAAAATGGACAAATACAGAAACAGAAGAAACAACTCAAAAAAGACAATATTACTCTAATTGGTATGGTGAGGACTGATGCTTCTCAGCATAATTCACTAAAGTCAATTCTCCACTCAAGTTCTTTCCTCTCTCTCCTATCAAAAGATATACATCAGCCAATGTTAGCCCCATTTCTATTGCTTAGACCTCAAAAACAACCCCTCACCATACATGGTGTATGGTGGGGATGGAAAAATGCGCTGGAAATGAATTTTGAGTTTCTATAAGCTATTAGAGTGAATTAAGACCCAGAAGACTGAGGATTCATTCTGGTCTGGTCTCTCACAAGATGCATGCTGCTCTGGTCAGCTGTAAGTATGGAGCTCTCAAGGCTTCTGAGCTCTGTCATCCAGTTACCCAATGACCTTGAGAAAGCACTGGTCCTTTCTGGGCCTCAGTTGCCTTACCTGTAAAATGGACCTCACCTAGTTCACAGGGAAACCAGGAGGATTAATTAGTGTTTGTAAAGCTTTGAGATTCCCTAGATGAAAGTGGTTATATAAGTATAAATGATTATCATTATCATTATCATTATTATTATTATTATTATTATTACAT
The DNA here is from genome assembly GCA_025594165.1 of Tamias sibiricus. Taxonomy (NCBI): domain Eukaryota; kingdom Metazoa; phylum Chordata; class Mammalia; order Rodentia; family Sciuridae; genus Tamias; species Tamias sibiricus. The sequence goes on along the minus strand of CM046661.1, from coordinate 99,529,205 downwards.
AAAGTATGGATGACAGCTTAAGCATGGGATTATATGTCAACCTCCTGGGGATGATAGATTTCTGGATAAACAAAAGTGCTGTAGACTGTTATTATCCACCTGCCTTTCCCATGTCTGCTCAGGAATGCATCATCATGCTTGCTAGGCTAATAATGCAAAAAGAAGGCCTCCTTAGTTCACTAAAGACAAACTCAGACAGACGGTAATGACTGTATATCTCTAGGACCAAGCAGCTCCTGCTACCTGTGTGAACCACAATCCCCTGGTAAACAGGAATGGAGACAATTCTGAACCTAGCCTGCCCCTGAACCAAATTACCAAGTCAGCCCAATTAAAAGTTTCCATTTTCTTTTCAGACATACTACAAATGAAAGTATAAATAAATGCTGAGAGAATTTTAAATCTCCCCCAGATGATCCCACTACACAACAAAGCAAAAGAAATCTGTGGGGGATTAAGGCCACTTCTGTTCACCCTGAGTAAAATGAAGTCAGCCTCCCAGCAGATGTTTAGTCCTTTCTTTTTTGCTAGGACCTGGCTCTACAGTATATGTGTGTAATGGGGTTAGGAGTTACAGGTGCAGCCAGACAGAGCTGCCACATAAAGAGACCAGAAACCTTAGGGGGATGGTGGAAGAAGAAGGTACCCTGTGACTTCAGAGGATTTAGAGTGAACTTCCCAGGACAGCCTGAAAACTTCATGTGTATGTGAATTTTTCTGTGGAGGAGGTTCACAACTTCCAGAGATTTTCAACAGATTCTGTGACCTAAAAGGATTATGACCTAAATGTTTTCCTCCCCCTTAATTTCACCATTCTTGCCATATGCAATTCTAGCTCCCCTGAAACCCTAATTCACACTACTTCCTGTTATGGAAGTGATAACTGCATGTGAGATCATGGTTTTTCCAACAGTTCCTCTACTCTGATACACTGGTCATTATTAGGAAAAAGTTGGAGTCCATGTGAGCCACATAACCTGAATCTGGTTCTGATTTTATGTTGTTAGGGTCACTTTGTTGTTCCAAATCTTTCTCCATTTGGAATAACATTTGTGCTCTGCTGTCCAAGTTTTTGACTACACTTCTAATGTTCATTTTACTGCCCTCCCAGTTTATTAAAATGACTGGAGTTTGACTGAAATTTGGTAGAGGAAGCTTAGTCTGAGAAAGTATGAATCTTATTTTATTTCAGATAAGCCCCTGGAAGATGTACATATTTTCCAAAGCAATCAATCAGAATTCTCCTGGCAACTAAGCAGTCCCACAGGCCCCAGTCCCCTCATGTGATTTATGAAGACCTTCTCTTTCCAATAAACTTGAAAGTACCTGGAGAATAGCTTCTCACCCAGCAACTTTTAGTCATAGCTTCCAAGCTAAGCCAAGAATCAGGAAGATGCACAATGGGATGCAAAAATTCAAGGAGTGAAAGAAGAGAACGAACAAATTCTAGCTGGAGGAAGAACAACCTCCTTAAGTCACTTTCTAGATTAATGACTACATTTTTCACTGATGCAAATATTAATTTGAATGTTGGATTTATTCCATAATTCAGAAAGGGTCATAGCAGCATTGAATAATGGGAGGATTTTTTTTTTAATTACAAAACCACCTTTAGGTAGTCAAAAGAATGTTGGACTAGGAGACACCACTTGCTTTTTATGAAAAATATCACTTTCTTACAATAGAGTCCCTTATTTACAGGGATTCCAAGCCCCCATGGATGCCTAAAACAACAAGTAACATGGAACCCTATATCAACTATTTTTTTTTTCCTAAACAAAAATACCTTTATAAAGTAGGTACAGTAAAAGATTAATGTCACTAATAATAAAATAGAATTATAAAAATATACTATACTAAAAGTTATATGAACATAGTCTCTCTCAAAATATCTTCTTATACAATAATAAGATAAGTATATCAGTACAACACAATGGCTTTGTGAAGAGAAGTCTGGTGAATTGTAGTCTTTGTGTTATAGCATTAGGCCACTACATAAGGGTTACTTGAACACAAGCACTGCAATACCAGAACAATCTAGTAACCAAGATGGCTACTAAGTGACTAATGGGTGGTAGCACATACAGGGTGAACACACTGCACAAAGGGATGATTCTCCTCCTAGGTGGGATGGAGCAGAATCATGTGAAATTTTCAACTCATGGATTGTGCATTTGGAATTTTCCATTTGATATTTGATCATAGGTAACTGAAAAAGCAGAAAGCAAAACTACAGATAAGAGAGAACTACTAGATTTGTAAAATGAAAGGGTCTACTGGATAGCCTCCAGCTCTAAAATTCTACACCTGTGGAACTCTAGATGAGTACTCAAAGATTATTTAGAGGTACTCTCTTAAGGTTTCTGACCTTGCTTGCTACCACAAGCAAATATTTATTGAAAAACAGTTTTATGCTAGGAGCCAAGCCTAGATATTCAAGATAAAAAAGACTTATGCCCTGGTACATCTCCCAATCTTGCTGAAAACTATTAATGTAATATTATAAAGCAGCATGATCAGCCAAGCTCCATGGACACACAGCAGGAGAGATCAAGGCAAGGCTGTTTGAGACAAAGGAGACCAGGTCCCCCTCCTTCAACATGTGCAAATCAGCCCAGAGGGTTGAAATAGAAACCTAGAAGTCTCCTTATGTTTCCCCTCCAGTGAATCTGCACCCTGCTTCCTTCACTCTGCAGTGGTCTCTGTCCCCTCTAGCTGTAGAGCCAAGTAGAAGACAGTCCCATTCCCAGAGAGAAAGACCTACCGAGTCTCCCAAAGTTCTTTACTTTGGGAGTTCTTTACTCCCATTTCTTTATTCCCTCCACCCTCTTGTGTTGTTTGTGCCTGATAGGAGGAAGGGTGGAAGCAAAATCAGGGTTGCCTGTCACCAACTCTGCCAGAGTAAAGAATTATTTCACTTCCACCCAATTTCCTGTACAATGTGTTGACCTCCTTTCCCATTGTTCAATTCAATTGGCATTTCTGGAAGAGCCCCTTGCTCCTCTCTACATATATCCCATTGTAAATTGGAAATCAATCCTCTTCTTGGGGTGGGAGGTGGGGGACAGAGTGAGGAGGTAGACTCTCTGGACAAAGCACAATGCCCTAAGTATTAACACGTTGCCCTTCATAAAAGATAACAGTATCCAGAATACTTCTTTAAATTATTTTTTCTAACAGAGATTCTGGATTTGGATTAACCTCCTCTTTGATCTCATCTCCCTTGGGATTAAAGGAATATGACCACGAGGCAACTGAAACAGGATAAAATCCAGGATTCACACTCAGATCTGTGTCTAATAGTCATACCAAGACACTTGAACTCAAACTAGCAAGTAACTGCACCAATATTATTTGATCAAATAATGCCCCCATCAGACAGTCATGTTATGAAGTCATTTGGAAAAAAAAATACTGCATTTTAAAAGATAAACAGTTTTCTCTACTACAGTACTTCTCAGAGCCTTTAATTTGCTAATTTAGTCTGTACATCTTCAAGAAAGTAACTTGCAAATCTATTAGACTTCTTTTCTCTGCAAAAGATGTATGAATCACCCAAATAAACTGTTAATGTGTTTAGCAATGTGTTTCCTTTCCTAGGCTCCTCAGAACACACTTTGGGAAATGCACATGCTGGAAGAGGGAATGGATTCAAGGTCAGCCATACAGGTTTTTGTTTTGTTTTGTTTTGTTTTATTCCAACACACCATAATTCTTATTCATATTCATTGTGATACATATTTTGTTATAGTTGTAAGATGATACCTCATAATGAAGAAGGGGAAAACTAGCTTAGATTTAAGAAGAGGTATTCTATTGATGGAGACCCCAAGGTTCCAGCATCAGAAGATAATTCTAGTAAAGTTAAAAGTAGCAGGATGAAGTTTTTTATTTTTAATTATTTATTTACTTATTCATAATGCATACATCTTTTTACATACAACTGCTTGTATACAAAGTATATAAGTACCATTCAGATCTTCAATCATGCATTTAGATAGATAATGTTATCCATCTCATTCAACCACCATTTTTTTCATTTTTCCCCCCTCCCTCCCTCTTTGCTCCCTCCCTTCCCCTCCCTTTCCTTTGAGCATTCTAGTGTTCCTCTAATCCTATGTACCCCCATCCAACAACACTGTGAACTAGCCTCCTTATATCAGAGAAAACATTCGGTATTTGGATTTTTGAGATTGACTAATTTCACTTAGCATTATATTCTCCAACTTCATCCATTTACCTGCAAATGCCATTATTTTATTCTCTCTTATTGCTGAGTAAAATTCCATTTTGTATACATACCACATTTTCTTTATCCACTCATCTACTGAGGGACATCTAGGTTGGTTCCACAACCTACCTATTGTGAATTATGCTGCTATAAACATTGAAGTGGCTGTGTCACTGTAATATGCTGTTTTTAAGTCCTTTGGGAATAGACCCAGGAGTGGGATGGCTGGGTCATAGGGTGGTTCCATTCCCATTTTTCCAAGAAATCTCTGTACTGCTTTCCATAGTGGTTGCACCATTTTGCAGTCCCACTAGCAATGTATGAGTGTGCCTTTTTCCCCACATCCTCTCCAACATTTATTGTTGTTTGTGTTCTTGATAGCTTGTTGTTTGTGTTCTTGATAGTTCCTGCCATTCTGACAGGAGTGAAATGAAATCTTAGAGTAGTTTTGATTTGCATTTCTTTAATTGCCAGCGATGTTAAGCATTTTTTCACGTATTTGTTAATTAAATGTGTATCTTCTTCTGAGAAGTGTCTTTTCAATTCCTTAGACCATTTACTGATTGGGTTAGTTGCTTTCTTGGTGTTAAGTTTTTTGAGTTCTTTATATATTCTAGAAATTAGTGCTCTATCTGATGTGCATGTGTTAAATATTTGTTCCCAATTAGTTGGCTCTCTATTCACCTCACTGATTGTTTCTTTTGCTGAGAAAAAGCTTTTTAGTTTAAATCTATCCCATTCATTAATTCTTGGTAATAGTTCTTGTGCTCCAGGATTCTTATTAAGGAACTTGGGGCCTAATCCGACATGTTGGAAATTGGAGCTTACTTTTTCTTCTATTGTATTGTCTCCAGTCTAGGTCCTTGATCCACTTTGAATTGAGTTTTGTGCATGGTGAGAGATAAGGGTTTAATTTCATTTTGTTGCATATGGATTTCCAGTTTTCCCAGCACCATTTGTTGAAGAGGCTATCCTTTCTCCACTATACATTTTTGGCGCCTTTGTCTAATATAAGATAGCTGAAATTATATGTATTAATCTCTGTGTCCTCAATTCTGTACCATTGGTCCACCAGTCTGTTTTGGTGCCAATACCATGCTGTTTTTGTTACTATTGCTCTATAGTATAATTTAAAGTCTGGTATGGTGATGCCCCCTGCTTCACTTTTCTTGCTCAGGATTGCTTTGGCTATTCTGGGTCTCTTATTTTTCCAGATGAATTTCATGACTGTTTTTTTCTATTTCTTTGAAGAATTACATTGAGATTTGGATTTGAATTGCATTAAATCTGTATAATGCCTTTGGTAGTATGGACATTTTGACAATATTGACTCTACCTATCCAAGAGCAAGGTAGGTCTTTCCATCTTCTGAGTTCTTCTATGATTTCTTTCTTTAGTGTTCTATAATTTTCCTTATAGAGTTCTTTCACCTCTTTCATTAAGTTGATTCCCAGGTATTTTTTTTTTTTTATGCTATTGTAAATGGGGTAGTTTTCATCATTTCCCTTTCAGAGGCTTTGTCACTGATGTACAAAAATGCCTTTGACTTATGGGTATTGATTTTGTATCCTGCTACTTTGCCAAATTCATTTACTAGTTGTAAAAGTTTTCTGATAGAATTTTTTGGGTCTTCTAGGTATATTATCATGTCATCAGCAAATATTGCTAATTTGAGCTCTTCTTTTCCTATCTGGATCCCTTCAATTTCTTTCATCTGTCTAATTGCTCTGGCCAGAGTTTCCAGTACTATGTTAAATAGCAGTGGTGAAAGAGGGCATCCCTGTCTTGTTCCAGTTTTTAGAGGGAATGATTTCAATTTTTCTCCATTTAAGATAATGTTAGCTCTGGGCCTTGCATAAATAGCTTTTATAATGTTGAGATATGTTCCTGATATTCCTAGTTTTTCCAGTGTTTTGAACATAAAGGGGTGTTGTATTTTGTCAAATGCTTTTTCTGCGTCTATTGAGATAATCATATGATTTTTATCTTTAAGTCTATTGATGTGATGTATTATGTTTATTGATTTCCGAATGTTGAACCAGCCTTGCATCCCTGGAATAAACCCCACTTGATCGTGGTGCACTATCTTTTTGATATGTTTTTGTATCCGATTTGCCAGAATTTTGTTGAGGATTTTTGCATCTATATTCATTAAAGATATTGGCCTGAAGTTTTCTTTTTTGGATGCGTCTTTGCCTGGCTTTAGAATTAATGTAATATTGGCCTCATAGAAAGAGTCTGGAAGAGCTCCCTCTTTTTCTATTTCTTGAAATAGTTTGAAGAGCATTGGTATTAATTCTTCTTTGAAAGTCTTGTAGAACTTGGCTGTAAACCCATCAGGTCCTAGACTTTTCCTTGTTAGTAGCTTTTTGATGACATCTTCTATTTCTTCACTTATAATCAATCTGTTTAAATTGTGTATAGCCTCCAGATCCAGTTTAGGCAAATCATATGACTCTAGAAATCTGTCAATGCATTCAGTATTTTCTATTTTATTAGAGTACAAGGTTTCAAAGTAATTTCTAATTATCTTCTGTATATCTGAGGTGTTTGTTGTGATATTACCTTTTTATTACGAATGTTAGTAATTTGAGTTTTTTCTCTTCTTCTTTTCGTTAGCATCGCTAAGGGTCTGTCAATTTTGTTTATTTTTTAAAAGAACCAACTTTTAGTTTTGTCAATTCTTTGAATTGTTTCCTTAGTCTCAATTTCATTAATTTCTGCTCTAATTTTAATTATTTCCTGTCTTCTGCTGCTCTTGGTGTAGATCTATTCTTCTTTTTCTAGTGCTTTGAAGTGTGATGTTAAGTCATTTATTTGTTGGTTTTTTTTTTTTTTTCCTTTTAAGGAATGAACTCAGTGCAATGAATTTTCCTCTTACTACTGCCTTCATAGTGTCCCAGAGATTTCTATACGATGTATCTGTGTTCTCATTTACCTCTAGGAATTTTTTAATCTCCTCTTTGATGTCTTCTTCAACCCCTTGTTCATTCAGTAGCATGTTGTTTAGCTTCCAGTTGTTGGAGTAGTTTTTCTTATTCCTTGTTTTGTCGTTGATTTCCAATTTCATCCCTTTATGGTCTGATAGAATGCAGGGTAGTATCTCTATTTTTTTATATTTGCTGAGAGTTGCCTTGTGACATAATATATGGTCTGTTTTGGAGAAGGAGCCATGTGCTGCTGAGAAAAAAAGTGTATTCGTTTACTGAGGGATGAAATATTCTATATATGTCCGTTAGGTCTAAGTTATTAATTGTTTTAAGGAGGCCTAAAGTTTCTTTGTTTAGCTTTTGTTTGGATGATCTATCCATTGGTGAGAGAGGTGTGTTGAAATCCCCTAGAATAACTGTGTTGTGGTCAATTTTACTCTTGAACTTGAGAAGAGTTTTGTTTGATGAATGTAGGTGCTCCATTATTTGGGGCATATAGATTTATGATTGTTATATCCTGTTGATGAATGGTTCCCTTAAGTAGTGAGAAATATCCTTCTTTGTCCCTTTTGATTAGCTTTGGCTTGAAGTCTACCTTATTTGAAATGAGAATGGAAACCCCTGCTTGCTTCTGCAGGCCATGTGAGTGATAAGACTTTTCCTAGCCTTTCACCTTCAGTCTATTGATGTCTTTTTCTATGAGGTGTGTTTCTTGGAGACAGCAAATTGTTGGGTCATTTCTTTTAATCCATTCAGATAATCTGTGTCTTTTGAATGTCGAGTTTAGGCCGTTAACATTCAGGGTTATTATTGAGATGTGATTTTTATTCCCATGCATTTTCATTTGTATTATGATCTTAAGCTTGATTTGGTTTCTCTTCTGGTTGGTATTTCCCTTAGTTTAATATCTCCCTTTGTTGATTTTCATTGTTATTTTTCTCTTCTTCTTCATGAAAAATTTTGCCCAGGATGTTCAGAAGTGCTGGCTTTCGAGATGCAAAATCTTTTAACTTTTGCTTGTCGTGGAAGGTTTTTATTTCATCTTCGAATCTAAAGCTCAATTTTGCTGGATATAAGATTCTTGGTTGACATCCCTTTTCTTTCAGAGCTTGAAATATGCTATTCCAGGATCTTCTTGCTTTTAAGGTCTGGGTAGAAAAATCTGAACATAGTCTGATTGGTTTCCCCCTATATGTAATCTGCTTCCTTTCTCTTGTGGCTTTTAATATTCTCTCCTTGCTCAGTATATTAGGCATTTTCATTATAATGTGTCTTGGTGTGGATCTGTTGTGATTTTGTATGTTTGGTGTTCGGTAAGCCTCTTGAACTTGGTTTTCCCATTCATTCCTCAAGTTTGGAAAACTTTATGTAATTATTTCATTAAATAAATTACTCATTCCTTTGGCTTGAAACTCTGCCCCCTCCTCTATCCCAATCACTCTTAAGTTTGGTCTTTTTATGTTGTCCCATAATTCTTGAATGTTCTGTTCTTGGTTTATTACCATTTTTGCTGTGTAATCTAGATTTTTTCTCTAGGATATATATTTTGTCTTCATTGTCTGAGGTTCTTTCTTCCAAGTCATCTACTCTGTTGGTGATACTTTCGATTGAGCTTTTATTTTGGTTTATTGCTTCTTTCATTTCTGGAATTTCTGTTTGGTTTCTCTTTAGAGCCTCTATCTCCCTATTGAAGTAATCTTTTACTTCCTGTATTTGTTTATGGAGTTCTTTGTCAAAATGATCTTTTGCCACTTGTATTTGCTCCCTCATCTCATTTTTGAGTTCATTCTTAAGTTCCGCAAATATTTGGAATATGTAATTTCTAAATTCCATCCTTGGCATTTCACCAACTGTGCATGCCATGGAATCTACTGAGGAGGTATATTGATTTGTTTGTGTCACTTTCTTCCCTTGTTTCTTCATATTGCTTGTGCGTCAATTCTTCCTGCACTGTGGGACCTTGACTATTTTGATTTTACCTTAAAACCTTACGTTGCTCCTGTAGTACAATGCTATCAGATCCCCTTATATTTCCTTTACACTTTAAAATCAAACACTTTCTATTCAGAGAATCCCAGTTTGATCACAATGTACAGATTTAGTTAACCCAGATATTGTTTCCAATTTACTCTGTATGCTTCTGATGGGGTTTTATAGTTTCAAGTAATGGACACAGAGGTGATATGTTTAGGAAGAAGGAAGTGAGTGTATTGACTTGTTCTTTCTTAGAAAGTATGAAAAGAGAGTTCTATGGAAGTGGTTTAGTATCAGCAGACGAGAGAGGAAAGAGAATGGAGTGAATGATTAGGTGGAAAGACTGATTTATATATAAACCTAACTCATGCAGCAGTTGAGAGAAGAAATAAAGAAAGATGGAAAAGAAAAAAAAGAAGAAAAACAAAATGACCAAGGAGTAGAAATTAGTGTAAGAGAGAGGAGAGAGAGAGTGAGTCTAGAAAATAGAGAATAAACTATGTATAACACCACTTTGCTATATATTTCAATTGTACCCGTTCTAAAAATCCCAATTTCTGCATATAACTTGTTTTTGCCTCTGTTGAGTATGCAATGGCAGGGTGTAAGTAGGGAAGATGAAGGAAGAAGAAAAAATACAAAAGTGAGAAGGAAGAAAAGAAAGAAAGAAAAGAGGAACAGAAGCAAACAAACACACTGTCAATCAAAACAAAAACGTTGAACCCAGGCACAAGTCTCAAACAAAATGGACCCTTGGAAGCCCTTCTTTTTTCCCTTCCAGTTTAAGCCAATTGACCTGGATCATGTCCAGTCAGCAATCCTGTTAGTGGAGTCAAGACTGCACCTTTGGCCAGTTGCAGAATGCCACAGTGAAAGAGTGGAGGGGGCCCTTCCCCAGGTCTGGCCCTGCGTGCAGCAGCAAGGAGCTGCCACTCTGGGCCCTGGAGGCCAGGCAAAAAACTGGCGGCTGGGTACCTCTGCAGCTGGACTCAGGATGAAGGTCTTTTTGATGTGGCGGCTGCTCCTCAGGATGAAGGTTTTTGATGTCTGCTTTATTTTTAAATATATCACCACAACCCAAACAAACTTTTTTCAACACCTTTTAAGCCAGAGAAAGAAAAAGGCACTATACTGGTGGCAGTGGGAGATAAATTTAAACCATTTTAGCATTTGTCACATTATCAGGTTTGATCTCAAGATTCTTGTGAATGTTGACTATTCACTACTAACACCTCTGAGTTATCAGCAGTCAAGTACCAGAGAGTAAACACACAACGTGATTTTGATTCTTTGCAATCAACAATATGTGAAATGGGTCATAGCTATAATGAACCAGGCAGAAAGTGTTAAATACACACTTGAGCAGGGTCAAATTGGAGAGTATTTCTAATATCTCAACAGGACCTGTTCTGGATTCACTCCCTAATTAAGGAACAGCACCTCAGGGTGCACATGGCAGAGCATGCTGGAAAATGAAATCAATATTTCAAAGGGGCAGAGCACAGTTTCTTAAAATGCAGAGCAATTATATTCTAACAGGGCTTCTGGAGATAGTGCTGTGAGCACTCAGTCACTGTATCTAAGAATAATCAAAAGTAAGCTTTAAAAATTCCTTTAAAATGAACCAACTTAAAATAGATGCAATAAGTCATTTTAAAAAGAAGGGGAAAGATTTTATAAAATGAATCTGAAATTATTAACATAAGCTTATTTCATCTATCTTATAGCTTACAATTTGGTTATAAGACATTCAGTGCTAACACTATACAGGATCAACTGTTTGAGGATGAACTGTGTGAATTTACTACAGAATATATTTTATTTGACTTTTCTTCAAAGATAGCAATTATGGGCACTCAAATATTTAGCTAAGGAACTTCTACCATTTGTATAATTTGAGAGTTATATATTATTAAAGCTATAAAGGGATCTTAGAGATCATGGCAACTGTATTATCAAAGGACTTTCATTCATAAGTTCTAGAAACCTAATGTGTTTTAAGCCAATTTCTCATCCAAATGAAATACCAAATGCTCACCTGACTTTAAGAGTCCTGCTTCTATGTTTATTTGTCCTTAAAGCTGGATGGGGAAGGAAGAATCTTGTCTCTCTGCAGCCCTCATCTCTGCTTTCCTTTCCTCTAGCATCATTCTTCCATGCTCTCTCCCCAAAGGACCAAAATGGCCCTCTAGTTACTCTAGGATTATAGTTGACATTTAACAACAAAGTGAAAAACAGAAACACCCTTCTCAATAGGGGGAAGTGTGATGGTAAGTGTTTACCAACTAGTTTTCCAAAAAAAAAAAAAAATCTGATTTGTAGCATTTGCCAATTTCCAAGGTATTCTCACCATGCTCAATCTCAACCTGGCAACCTGACATCACTGAACATGGAGTTAGAAAAGATGTGCAGTACTCCATTATATAATATTTCTACCATATAGATACAATACACATAAATAACCTCAAGGACATAAGCAATAATAAACTATAGGAAAATAATTAGAAAGCTATTAATTTTGAATATTCATTCCCTCCGCCAAAATAATTTCATTATAAATTTATATAATCTAAATGGGTTTTTTTCTTTCTTTTCTTTTTTCTCTCTCTCTCTCTCTCTCTCTCTCTCTCTCTCTCTCTCTCTCTCTCTCTTTTTTAACCAGGGATTAAACCCAGGTACACTTAACCACTGAGCCATATTCCAAACCCTTTTTATTTTTTATTTTGAGACAGTGTCTTGCTAAATTGCTCAGGGTCTCACTAAGTTGTTTAGACTGGTTTTGAAGTTGCGATCCTCCTGCCTCAGCCTCCCAAGCTTCTGTGATTACAGGTATAGGCAGCTGCACCTTGCCCAAAATGTTGATAATGGCTGTGTTTAATGAATGATATGCAAAATTCCTAGAAATATTACAGTTGGCTCCTATGGACCAGTATGAACCAACATACCACTGCTCCCAGCAGAAGTGCCAGAGAATGAATGGTTCACAAAACCTGGGTTGGATCACATGCCCATTTTTAGATCCATCTCTGAGCCCAAGGGTATGTGGTGTTCTGACTGGTCAATGCTGGCTGTGTGCCTAGGGATGGAGTTGGGCTGCAAGAGTATGGAATGACTATGGGAAAGAGTGGTTCTATAATAAAGAGGCAGGGCAGAGGCCCTTCTTCATAGTTGGACACCTCACACAGACATAAGTAGGAAGGGCATAGGATTTATCGTACAGTTGGAGAATAAAATGTTATTAATTATTATGCTAGGACCACAAACATACACCAAGAAGAGGGGTTGCCCTATAAATAAGGAATCCAAAGCAGGTAGGGATGGCTCTGAGTCACACACATCACATGAGTCTGAGACAGGACTAGAGAACTGACTTTCGGATTCCCAGTTCTCCATAGACCCTACCTGCAATGGAGCTCCATTTTTTCTTTGGGATGGTTGTCCGATAGAAAAATTCCCCAAAATGAAGTAATAGAATATTCTTAATGATTGACATGATCTGAACTCTACTTTTTAAAATTATGTATTGCACTTTCTACATTTCAAAGTTTCATACCCAGTATTTCAACTCACTATATGCTGCTGGTGGGAATACAGAATTTTGAGGACAATTTGGCAAAAACTACCAAAAGCCTTAGAATCCTATATACTATTTATTTATTTATTTATCGTAGTTGTTGATAGGCTTTATTTTTATTTATTTATTTATTTATATGCGGTGCTGAGAATCCAACCCACTGCCTCACACATTCCAGGCAAGTGCGCTACCACTGAGCCACAGCCCCAGCCCCAGAATCCTATACACTCTTTAAACCAACAATTTAACTTCCGTGAACTAGTTTAAGAAAATAATCAAAAATATATTCAAATATTTTACTTAAAGGACATTCACTCTCACAGTATAGGGTGGAAATTGGAGGTAATTTAAATGGTTGATAGTGGGCAAACAGTAAACTAAATATCCATCTCCTAAAGATCCATTAAAATGATGCAGGTGAAAAAAAAGGGAAGAATTCCATAATATATGACTTCTTTTCATAGGGGGAAAACATGCCCCATATGGGAAATGCTAGACCAGATCCAAACATTGATGGAGATGATCTCTACATTGGACAAAAGTTGCTTTTGTATTTTCAAAGATTATTACTTCTGTATCTTTTTAAAGTTCAATGTTCAAACCATCAACTGTTTTTAAAAAAAAGATCTGTGCTCTCTCCACTGTAAAGTGTTGACTTTCTTTTGTGCCACCGTTACTAAATTTATCCTATGATAAAACCAGCTTAAAACATTTTTACTGCAGATCTGGCTATCCTTTGGTAAAGATAAAGGAAGAGAGAAGTGTGTTAAAAACACATCTAAAGAAAAATCCAAATGTAAACACTCAGAGACAGGGAACTGAATTCCCTGGCTCACAACTACCATTTTCAACTCTGAGAGCACTTTTTCACAATTGTTTTAAATTTACTTAAAACTGTCTACCTTGGGGGCTGGGATTGTGGCTCAGCGGTAGAGGGCTCGCCTAGCACATGTGCGGCCCAGTTCGATCCTCAGCACTACATACAAATAAACACATTCTGTACAACTAAAGCAAATAAATAAAGATTTTTTAAAAATAAAGATTTCTTTAGGTCAACAATAAAGACAAACAATCCAATTAAAAAAAAAAAAACTGTCTACCTTGGGATGCTGTTATAAAACAGTAAAAATACATGTCAACTCAGATTATTTCCAACAATCTCTCCTTCTTTCCCATGTAAAGCTTGAATTCAGAGAGTCACAAGCTTTTGAGAGTCCAATAAAGTCTTGGGGAAATTTGAGAGACTCTCCAAACACAGGTTATGAAGGAGTCAAAGCACCTGATTTTGAAATTCATATGACCAAAGGAAATTTAAAAAATAAAATTAAGCAAAGGATATGAAACAGGGAGGGGGAGCTGTATGGTAAATTAATTTTTTCAATGTCACTTAAAGGAGAGTTTATGGATGTATTTTTAATATATTTCTTTTGCAAATCATATTGAATTTCTAGGCTATACAAATTCAACTAATCGAAGACAAATTATTGCCTAAGCAATGCACATGGCCAGAAGCTCCCAAGTTAGAAATTCATTTCCTTAGAAATGTTTTTTTTTGTTTTGTTTTTTTTTTTTTTTTTTTTTTTTTTTTTTTTTTTTTTTTTTTTTGTGGTACCGGGGATTGAACTCAGGGGCACTCGACCACTGGGCCATATCCCCAGCCCTTTTTTGCATTTTATTTGGAGACAGGGTCTCACTGAGTTGCTAAGTGCCTCACCATTGCTGAGGCTGGCTTTGAACTCGCGATCCTCCTGCCTCAGCCTCCCAAATTCTGGGATTACAGGCGTGCGCCACCGCGCCCGGCATGTTTTTGTTTTGTAGTCGTACCATAAAGGAAGGAGAGAGAAAAAAAAAAGAGGACACTTCTCCAGAAACTTTTGCTTCAAGGACTGGAAGTTTTAAAGTTTTAAAGTTACAGCTATTGCTTCAGAAAGAGGACTTTGCTTGGAAACTAAACATATGAGTTTAGGTCCTGGTTCTGCAATTGACCAGCACTACTACCTGGAAAAGGGGATCACTTAACCCTTCTAAATCTCAATATTTTGGTTTTAAAATACAAAGTGCTAACAGCTTACAGTTGTAAGCACAATGGCTGATACATATGAGATGCTCAATAAATATGTGTCAAATCAGTTAACAGTGTCTACAAATCACTTTGCAAACTGTACAGATAATAGTCCCTCCATGACTCTTAACACCACATGACACAATGACATCTTCTTTATTGTTTACCCTCTCCAAATAAATACAAGTTTCATGAAGACAAAACTGTCTCTCCTTTTTATTGCTGTAGCTCCAGAAGCCAGAGCAATGCCTTGCACATAGTAGGCACTTAACAAAGTTTGTTAAATGAATCTTTGCATAAGTGCCTGTCACAAGGTAAGTCCTTAATCAATGAGAACTGACATTGCTGTTTGCCTCTAAAGCATAGCATGACTGTTAAGAATTATGTATTCCCTAGAATGCCAACTGAAGTTAGCCAATCCCAGAAAACCAAATGCTGAATGTTTTCTCTGATTTAAGGATGCTGATTCATAATGTGCTGGGGCGGGGGAGTATGGGAGGATTAGATGAACTCAAGATAGGGCAAAGGGAGAAAGAGGAGGGAGGGGATGGGAGGGGACATGGGGATAGGAAAGATGGTGGAATGAGATGGTCATCACAAAACCTGGGTTGGATCAGGTTTTGTATGAAGACATTATTGATGTGACTCTACTTTGTGTACAACCAGAGATATGAAAAATTTTACTCTATATGTGTAATATTAATTATAATGCATTCTGTTGTCATATATAACAAATTAAAATATTTTTTAAAAATCTTTTGAAAAAAAAGAATTATATATTCCCTAAAGTCCTGAATTGCTTATTCAACCCTACTTTGTTTTAGCTTTAATATCATGCTAACTCGTACTCACTGTCTAACTCACTGGGAGTAGCTTTTCAGGAAACCTCCTGAAGTCAGCCCATACATATTTATCTACTAAAATCTGTTTCCACAAATTGGCTCTTCATTCCATCAATCACATTTGTTTCTGGATTATTTTTGCCTTGTGGAATTTGAAAGAAGGGCCTCAGGACCTAAAGATGGAAATGGCTGTGGACAGATTTGTTTCAGGCTCTCTCTTCTCATATAATTTTGATAATCAGACTATTGTGTCTATAGCAGAAAGAGCTCTTGGCTCTCAATTACAATTGATTTAGCATAGTGGGTGCAAATTGCTCTTAATCAGAACCCTGTCCCATTCTCCTGCATGTTACATATTTTGGGATGAGAAGCTAGGGACAACTTAAGGAAGACCAAATGAGATTTTACAGAAAAGGAAAAAAAAATGAATTCTTCTTCTCCTTGAGCGCCAGTTCTACAAGAGCATGATTTTCCTGTATTTGAATCCCTGCTGTTTTGTAGCACCCCGCACAAAGCATGTCATACACTACCCTTTAGTAAACAGTTGTGAAAAGACGTGTTGGGAATAACTGTCTCTGATTAGATCTCAGAATGCAAAACTAATCCTAGACAGTAGAAAAGCAGGTCTGTGAGAAGGGCTGGGAATGCAAGAGATAGTTGTAAGAATCTTCATAGAGCAGAATGGAAGTGGGAGGCTGGCTGCAAGGAAAGGGAAATACTAGTGTGTGACTAAAAAAGAAAACAGGACAGATGTGGCATGCACACCTGTAATCCTAGCTACTCAGGAAGCTGAGGCAGGAGGATCACAGGTTCAAGGCCAAGGCCAGCCTTAGCAACTTAGCAAGAATCTGTATCAAAAGAAAAAAGTTTTTTAAAGGGCTGGGGATGTGGCTCAGTGGTAGGGTTTTCCTGAGTTAAATCCCTAGTACTAAAAAAATAAAAGGAGGAGGAGGGGGAAAGGAAGGAAGGAAGGAAGGCGGGCGGGAAAGAAAGAGAGAGAAGGGGAGAGGAGAGGAAAGGAAAGGATGGAAAGAAAGAAAGGAAAGGAAAGGAAAGGTTGTAGCTCAGTGGTAGAGTGCTTGCCCTACGTGCTTGCCCTAGTATGAGGCACTGTTTCATATGGTGCTGAGGTTCAATCAATCCTCAGCACCACATGAAAATAAATAAAACAGAAATATTGTGTTCATCTACAACTAAAAATATTTTTTAATTATAAAAAAAGAGAGAAAAAAAGAAAATGTATTTGACAGACCATTCCTTAGGAAAGAGAAGCCCGACAGTGGTGGTGCCATGTTTTCTTAGGCAGGCTGAAGCTTCTAAATCAAGGTGAACACATATAAAAAATGTCAGCAGATAAAAAGGATTTTCATTTCTGTGTTTGGAAAGCTGGCTACTAAAATTTGTCAACCTCGCATGAAGAGAGAGCCTACAGAATGGGAGAAAATCTTTACCACCTGCACCTCAGATAGAGCATTAATCTCCAGGATATATAAAGAACTCAAAAAACTTAACACCAAAAATACAAATAACCCAATCAATAAATGGGCAAAAGATTTGAACCGGCACTTCACAGAAGAAGAAATATAATCAGTTAATAAATATGTGAAAAAATGTTCAACATCTCTAGCAATTAGAGAAATGCAATTTAAAACTACACTGAGATTCCATCTCACTCCAATCAGAATGGCAATTAAAAGAATACAAGTAACAATAAATGTTGGCAAGGATGTGGGGGGAAAAGGTATACTTATACATTGCTGGTGGGACTGCAAATTGGTGTAACCACCCTGGAAAGCAGTATGAAAATTTTTCAGAAAATTTGGAATGGAACCACTATTTGACCTAGCTATCTCACTCCTCGGTTTATACCCAAAGGACTTAACATCAGCATATTACAGTGACACAGCCACATCAATGTTTATAACAGTTCAATTCACAATAGCTAAGCTATGAAACCAATCTAGGTGCCGTTCAAGAGATGAATGAATAAAGAAAAGGTGGTATAAATACACAATGGAATATTACTCAGACATTAAAAAAGAATAACTTTATGACATTTGCCAGTAAATTGTTGGATCTGGAGACTACCATGTTAAGTGAAATAAGCCAATCCCAAAAAAACAAAGGTTGATTGTTCTCTCTGATATGTGTATGTTAACACACAATAAGAAGGGAGGGAAGAATAGAAGCTCAAGAAGTTCAGTGGAGTAGACAAAGGAGAACGAAGGGAAGGGAAGGGGGATAGGAACAGGAAAGACAGTAGAATGAATCAGTTATAACTTTGCCATGTTTATATATGAATATACCACCAGTGAAACTACACATCACGTACAACCACAAGAATGGTATCATACTGAGCTGGGTTGTGGCTCAGTGGTATAGCGCTCACCTAGCCAGCGCAAGGCCCTGGATTTGATCCTCAGAACCACATAAAAATAAATAAATAAAATAAAGGTATGGTGTCCACCTACAACTAAAAAATACATATTTTTAAAAAAATGGAAACATACTTAGAATAAGTTATACTCCATGTATGTATAATATGTCAAAGTATATCTAAAAAGGACAAATAAAATTTTAAAAATTGTCAGCTTATTGTAAAATAATTTGTTCTTTGTCACATAGAATAATGCAACAGAGAGAAAAATTTGAGTAAAATCAAATTCCACTTTGTGCCTTGAAGCTTCAGCTTTACCTATTTTGGAGGCACTCGTGAAAAAATGAATTCTCTTTCTTCTCTCAGACAGGTACAATTGTCTTGATGCATTTTTCCGTACATTCTAACATTGACAGTTAATTAAACAGTAGTTGGGAAACTGCATTTACCAAAGTGACATCGTACCTTTTAAAACATCTTTATAGTTACCTAAAAAGCTTCTCTCATCTCAGAAGTTGTGACTTCCTCAGTTTCCCTAATTGTTGACACCTCAAAGTGGTAATTAAAGTTAGCTCTGCTCTGTGTGGTGCTCTTAGAAAACAATGTTCCTTTCACACTCCTGAGTAGAAAAAGAACATAAAGTTGCATTGCCTTTTAAGCCCAGTGCAACAGGCACCTAATAAAGTCTTCATAGAGATTTCTTATAAAGAAAGGACCTGTGAAAGGTCCCGTTTACTGTCACACAACAGAGATACAAATTAAATGAAGATATAAATGATATACCCCATTGATGTGCCACATTCTTTATCAACACTAGGGAAATGACAATTTTTATATTGTTCCTCTTCACTTTGTTGAAATGACTACCCAGACTCCCTAAATATACAGACAGGAATGCACTTTGAACGCTTTCTAGAGGGGAAAAAAAAGAGAGTTCAGCTTTGAAATAATTTGACATGATTTAATGGGAGCTTTAGATGGAGAAATGGAATCCCATTAGCCAAATCTTGGGTTGCATTATTGCAATGTAGTCCTGGATACCATAGGGGACATCATTTCTGACCATCTATGGTAGAAGAAAACAGGTTAGCAGAAAGTGTAAATAACAAGTACACAAGGAGATGGCCACAAGAATGAAGCTGGGGGATAAACCTGCATCTTGCCAAATAACATGCTGGCTACACATTCTATACCATAGTCCAAATGACAAGAGGCTTCATAACATTCAACAAAACTCAGACACTGGTCTTGAAAAGCTGAATCAAAAAAACTTTTCACACCATAAAACAGAACTTCATTGATCTCAAAAATTATGTTATGAATTAAGTGTTCTCCTAGAAACTTGTGATATATTAAAAAGTCTTTCTAAAGTTAACAATTCTATCTAAACTAACTGTCCATCATCTTAGGAGAAAAAAGACATTAATGTCTAAAACATCCTTACGTTTTGATGATGGTCATTCCTATAGAATGGGAACAAATGTGACAGTGTCTACTGCCACCACCTGAGAATAAGACTCTATGGGTCACACACTTTGTGCAGTGGAAATTAGAGCTACACATTTTCATTTCAGTGTGATTTAGTTGCAAATGTTGTAATTTAAAAGGAAACTAGTAGTAGGGCCAGGGTTGTGACTCAGCAGTAGAGTGTTCACTTAGCACGTGTGAGGCCCTGGGTTTGATCCTCAGCACCACATAATAAATACATAAATAAATAAATAAAGGTATTTTTTTAAAAAAGGAAACTAGTAGGAAATCCAACAGTATTGATCTCAATTGTGTTTTACTTTATTCTTTCTGTAGACCATCCTCTTGTAGTTGGGATGATGAATAATTGATTTCATGACCTGCCACAAGTATCTGGTGAAAAAAATCAATTAATTTTAGTGATTTTATTTTGAAATTTACATTTAGATAAAAAGAGGTGGGAGCAATTCTGCCAAGAAATTTTTAAAATGAGGCTTATTTAAATTATGTCTAATATAAAACACAAGGAGTAGGGGATGTGGCTCAGTGGCAGAGCATTTGCTTAGAATGTTGGAGACCTGAGTTCCAACCCATCCCAGCACCACAACACACACACACACACACACACACACACACACACACACACACAGAGTGAAATGATTCATTTACCTCTTCTACTCCACTTTCACCCATAACACTGCAATGATGGGAGCAAGTAATAAAATGAAAAATAATGTAGAAAAACCAAGAAGCAAGAATTTAATAAAACAGGTTATTCCCTTATTTGGACTCAGTTCCCCTGCCTGACATTCTGACCTGTGAGTTTATTCAAAGATTTTCTCAGAGCTTAGGTAGAGTAATGAAACTCTGACACTGCAAATGGAAATCCTAGCTCCCAAAGTCTAAACTTGGCCATTGATTATGTTTGGTCAAGTAACAACCTCTCTATGCCTATTTCTGTATAGTACAGGGTTAATAATTCAAACATCACAATGTTATGTAAGAATTCACTAAAATGATGCATGTGAAAATACTATAAAAAGTACAAATTATCAGAGGTAGGATGTCAAATTTTGAATGAGGGTCCCGTTCAGTTGAGGGAAGCCTAGATCATAGCATCTAATGTCTGAGTGTGGGGTTCTATTTGGTGCAGGGAGGGTTAATGGTAATGCTGAGCAAGGGGCCAAGCACAGGGTTCCACAGGTGCTTTATAAAGCAAAATGTATCTCATATTTACTAGGTAGTATTGTAAGGATGGCCTTAGGCCTTAGTTTAAGCAATTCCATTTTAAAACTTCACTTTGAACCTGCAGTCCCCCACCAGGCCCGCCTACCGAGCCCTCCACTACAGTCATCAGGCATAGCCTGATAAAGTAAGTCACTCCTCACAACCCTGGCTTATACCCAGAGTGAAGTCTCTGTCATGTTACCCTCGCCCTAATAAGTCCCTGCCAAAGACAAGGGGCAAGAAAATCAGGGTGGGGACCACCAGACCAGATGTTTTAACCTCAGGACAAATAAGTCACTGAGAAATCCAGTAGCCACTGATAAGGACTGAAGGGGTGGTCAGAAGCCCCCAAATTTAGTATAAAAGAAAGAAAGAACAGTGTCAAGGCAGGTTAATGAACCTCAGCAGATACAGCAAGGACGGAAGCTGACAGCACAACAGGGCTAGACAGGACACTTCCCCAGGACCAAATGCTCACCCTGCTGCAACTGAATACATGCTGAGAAGATGAAATAGAGCCCCTTGAGCAGGGCAAGGAGGCCCCAATAAGAGAGGCATTATGGAGAGCAGAAAAGGTACCCGTTCACCTTTACTTGAAAAAATCAGGTGTTTCCTTCCCTAAGCAAGCACACAGGCTGGAGACGGAGATCGGGACGTGCAAAGAAAATACAGCTGCAGATGTATGACCAGGCTCTTCCACTTGTTCCCTCTGCCTAGAGGGCTCTTCCAAGATCATTATAGTCTTTTCCTGGCTTCATGCAGCTCTCTGTCCAAATGTCCCTTCTCAGGAAGACCCCTATTGCTTCTATGCCTTTATTCTGCTTTAACATACAAATCACTGGCTATAATCACTTTATCCCTCAACTAGAATGTACACTCTGTGAACAGAAGGACTTGGTCTCCTTTCCTGTCCCATTCTCCATGCCTAAAACTGTGCCTAACTGAATAGATGCTCAGTAAATATTTGACTGACTAAACAGTGTGTTCATTTCAACTCCAACACATACACATCCAGGACAATAGAGATAGATGGGAACCTACAGGCAGTTTGGCTCCAAAATGTTTTTTATTTACTTTAATCAGCAGAACACATTTTTTTGAACAACCAAAATAAGCAGAAAAAGTCCTGCTCTGCATGAAGTAAGGAAGAAGCACTTGAAAAATTTGAGAGAACTGTTTGGAGACCACATATCCAGACCAACCACTTCACCTTTCAATTCAGGAAATAGTAGCCCAGAATAGCTTATATAATTTCCCCCAAACTCACTAAGTCCAAAAGTGACTTTTCATCAACTCTAGTCTAAATATTTGCAAGTGACAATTTTTGTACCAGGCAGAGTGAAGGTTCTGGTTCTAGAAATAAGAAGACCCTTGTTTGTGAGATAGTTCCCCTACCTGTAGACTCCAAGAGCCATGGGATTTTTTAAATATTACAAATCAAAATTCTGAGTGAACCCTGCGTGTGTGATTATGTCAAAATGAACCACTATTATGTATATCTTTAATTCAATCATTAAAAAAAAAATTGGGCTGGGTTGTGGCTCAGCAGTTGAGTGCTCACCTAGCACATGCAAGGAACTGGGTTCAATCCTCAGCACCACATAAAAATAAATAAATAAATAAATAAATAAATAAATAAATAAATAGACTAAAGGTATTGTGACCAACTACAACTAAAAAATTTTTAAAAATTAACAAAAAAAAATTTTAAAAATCTGGGTAAAGAGTTCCATTTCTTACCCTTCTGTTCTAATAACTAACCCTTGGTAAACACAGCTAATGGTTCAATCTGAGCTTCCCTCCTTCACACCTCCTCCACACTGTTTCCCTCACCAAATCCTTGCTTGCTCACCCAGGATCTTAGCTTCATCTCTTTTTGCAGTTCAGCTGTGATCCTCTCTCCTTGGTCCGCCCCTCTTCTGCACAAAGTTGTGCTACACATGTTCCACATCTGTCAAGTTGCTTTGCAGCTAAGCACTCCAAAATACTTGCACACAATCTGAGCATGTGCACATGGTGTTTGCTTGCTCTCTCTCTCTCTCTCTCTCTCTCTCTCTCTCTCTCACTCTCTCTCTCTCTCTCTCTCTCACACACACACACACACACACACACACACAAACACACACACCACTCAGGTTTTACTTTTAGTAGATTTTCCATCAAGACTCTGACAATCTAGGCTCTCTTCACTAGGTTTCTCTCTCCTCCTCCTCCTCTTCCTTTTCCTCCTCCTCCTCTAGGCTCCACTAGGCTTGATTCATTTGCTACTTTACTCCATTCCATGGTTCCTGCAGATGGCAGGGGAGTGGGATCATTGGCCATGAGTACCAAGTGATATGTTATTATGGAAAATTCTTCTCTACATGAAACCCAGCCATCTGGCAAAATGTGTAACAAGGGGAAACCAAAGCAGGAAGGAAAAATCCATGAAACATTTGCTCATTTCAGGTTGGGAAGGAAGATAAAAAAACAAGATGATCTACTCAAACTCATTCTGTTAACACAAAACATAAAATAAAATAGCAGAGATCAGCAAGAGAAACACCGTGTTCCAGTTCTGTGTGCATAATTCTTTGATTCCAGATCTGAAATTAAGTTTTACGAGAGAAACTTATAGGAGGAAACTTTTTTTCCCCCCCCATAGCACCTAGGATTGAATACAGGGATATGCTTATCTAGGCAAGTGATCTACCACTGATGTACATCTCACTAAATTGTCCAGGTTATCCTTGAACTTGGATCCTCCTGCCTCAGCTTCCTGAGCAGGTGCATTACAAACTACACTGCAGCACCAGCAGAAGAAAATAGTTTTAATAGTGTTGGTTGAGAAGAAAATTTGATGTGGGATTAATGTTTTCCTTGCTCTTTCTAAGTGAAACTATTATATGAAAGAACTTTCTTTGGGTTTCTTATTAATTTATTTAAAATATTTTAATTAAAAAAATTAAAAATTAAGATTGGAGGTATAGCTCAGTGGTAAAGTGTTTGCCTAGCATGTGGAAGGCCCAGAGTTCAATCCCAGCATGGCAAAACATAAAAATTTAAAAATAGGGGCTGGGGTTGTGGCTTAGTGGTAGAGTGCTCATCTAGCATGTGCACAGCCCAGGTTCGATCCTCAGTACCACATAAAAATAAAGGCATTGTGTACAACTAAAATAAATAAATATTTTTTAAAAATAAGATAAAATAAATTAAAAATAATTTTCACATTGCACTTTTCTGCCATGTTCTCAATACTCACCCTGATTTTTAAGTATTCTACTCATGTAACCTGAAATCAGAACAGAAGGTCAAAGGTTAGAGCTGGAGTCATAATCTATTCCTTCTCATAAAAAGCTATAGATCAACCACAATGAAGGTTTTTCCACTTTATTTTCAACTGAGACAGAATGTTGGCACGAGGCAGAGAAAGAATGTGCTTTATGAGAAACAGACAATGCTGACTTTCCCTGAACTTGGCTCTGACAAGCAGAAAGTTATTTCCTAATAATGAAAATACAAGAATATTTGTGTTTGAATAATAATCATATTTTAATAAGCCACATGATAATTGGGATATGAATTATCCATGTCAGAGGGAGAAGAGGGAGTGGTGATTATCAAAACAACTTTCAAGGTCTTCTGAGTCCCCACCCCCCCCATGCAAAAAGATGACAATATAAAAATATCAAAATATTTAATCAGTGTTTCAAGAACAAACCATTCCTGGTTCCTGCTAATGGTATGTGCCCTCCGTAGGGATTCAACACTCAGCATTTTATCTGCTGGAGAGGACCAGGGTCTTTTGATTGGGTGCCCATTCCACCAAAATGAAACTTGAACCCTGACTCTGTCTTTTAAAACCTTATTTCTTTCCTGATCATGGCCACATCGAGCTCTGTGTCATCTGTTGTCCTTGGCTCAGGCCTCTGCCTCTTTCACACACCACAGATTTCCCCTCAAGGAGCGAGTCTGTGAGTGCAAATGAAAAAAGGAAGAAAACCCCCCATTTCCCAGCTCAATGATGAACTGTTTGTTTACACCACTCTCCCTTCCTCTCCATATCTTCCTCTGCTTCTTGGAGTAGGGGCAGGGCCAGCGGAAACCCTGACTCAGTGAGTGCAGAACAGCTAAGGTCTTTCTGTTAGAAGCAACGGAAGAAAACCTCACATTTGTACCAGCCAAAGAAAAAAGTAGGGAGATTTATCACAAAGCTACGGAGGTGAGTCACACAACCCAAGCTCAGGGACAGAGGACGAGAACAGGGGTGGAGGGGGAGGGTTTCCCTTCCTTTCCTCACTCTCCTGCCCCATCTTTAATGTGGTGCTCCTTTGACCACCTGGTGAGTATAGAATGGCTGCCATCACTCCCAAGTTCAAATATTGTAAGGTCACAGTTTCTTAGAGAGACAGAACCCTCCTTCCAATCCCAGGGAAAAGATTCTAATTGGCCCAGCTGCACAACCTTGACCTAATCAGGGGTGGCCAGGGAGGTAGGGTACAATTCCCACAGAGCTACAGGGAGCCCACCATGAAGAAGGGGTGAGCAGGTGGTGGTGTACCTGGAAGACACAGGATAGTAATGGCTGTTCAGTACTAGACCAGGAAAGCTGACAAGGGAATGGGGTAGGGGGTGACAGGAAGTGAAAAAACCAACATTATTTTAGCCATCAGAAAAAATAGATTTGTGACAGACAAGGCTTTAATGAGTGTAAACACTTAATTCCAACATAATAGAAGAGTAAATGTGTAACTTGGGTGACCTATGAAGAAGCACACTATTTATCTCCTCAGAAATCCTCAGGAAGATGATCCTACTGCATTATAATTTCCATAGAGCAAGACTCTTTAAATTCTCTGGTAACATCTTTTTAAACTGTGAGCATTTGGGTCAAGAGGGAAGAATGAGAAGGGGAGGTTTGACTGAGGTGGGGCAAGCAGCTTCATTCAGTGGTACCCTAGAGACCAAAGGAGAGGGAACTTCTCAGGGCAGGCAGAAAGCCTGTGTCATCGACAGAATCAGCGTCACCTCAGTCTGCTTCTTTGGCTGTGGCTTCTTCTTCCTACAGCAAAGAACAGTTTAAACCCAGGCTCTCCATAAAGACATTTCCCACTATTTAACATCTCCCAGACCCAGAGTCTTGAGACCTGGATGTTGTAAAGTTGCTACACATCTGCTATATATCACTACAGCCATGGTGTCTCCTAAATATAAACGAGACACTGAGAAAATGAAGTGTCTTTGCAAAAATAAAGTATGTATAATGTATAGCACAAAGCTGGAAGCTTTACTAACATCACAGGAGTAACCCCAAAGGCCAGGGCAGGGTCTGGTAGGTAGGACTCTTTGTAAAAGCATGAATGGCCTTGGGATGTCTCTGGGTACCAACATAAAATCTAATTATATTCATTTAATATATATCAAATATAGTTCCATCCAAGAATGTTCATGTCTAAAATTAGAGCAATTGAACAAGAAGTCAGCAGGCAGCAAACAACGTTAAGAGCTTAGCTTTGGGTGAGTTTGCCAGCTCTCCCACATACACTCCAGCCCACTCCCAGGACTCGGGAACATTGATGTGTCACCTTCTTTCCCATCTGTCCCTGGGGAACACTCATCCTCCATGAAAGCATGGCAGTAGTAAAAGAACCTCTCCCTCTCTCTCTTCTCCTTTGCTTTAAACCTTACATTGTAAAGAGCAGGAGAGAAGAAAGAGGAATTATGGGAATAGGACAAACAGGAGCTCACTTAAAAGAATGGTGCTGCTGACTTACCTCCAAAACAAAAATCTACAAATGACATTGAGAGTCAACTTAGCAATGAAAAACATGCTCTGGAGTTGGTAAACTCCCTGTGAAGGAAGATGACCTTCAAGGGTTTACTGGACTTCTTGCCAAAGGGTTTTCCAAAGACTCTTGGACTATTCATCTCCTAAAGGAGTACCAACTGTAGAACCTCATCAAATATCTTCAAGAGTGTAGCTTCTATTGCCCTCACCCTTCATGGCAGTGTCAGTGTTACTGAAATTTGGACGTCCTCTTCAGCTAGGAAACCTCATCTTTTTCCTTCCATCAGACTTCACTTTTTACTTTATCAAATATTTTTGGAGGATCTACCAGGTCTTTGAATAAGACAGAAACCTTGCTCTTAAAGGGTTTTCAGCGGACAAAGGAAAAACTGCAACAGAAACAATATGTGTCTGCTGGGTGTGGCTGTGCACGCCTGTAATCCCAGCAAATTAGGAGGCTTGAGACAGGAGGATCTCAAATTCAAAGACAGCCTAATTTAGCAAGACCCTGTCATGAATATCTTTAAAAAATAAGAATGGATGGGGATGTAGCTCAGTAGTAGAGCTCCACTGAGTTCAATTTCCAGTACAAAAAAGAAAGAAAGGAGGGAGGGAGGGATGAAGGAAGGGAGGGAGGGAGGAAGAAGGAAGGAAAGAAAGAAAGAAAACAATATAAACAATAAATATTAGTTGCCTAGAATCTTGGAAACTTGCAGTCCAGCCTGAAGGTGCCTAACACAACTGAGCGGCGTATATCACAGCATTTCTACTCACTTTCTATACTTGAATAGCTACAGTCTTGAAAAAGATGGCCATTTTATTTTTGAAAATAAAAGAATCAAATATCAAGATGAAGCATCACCCAACATAAGGAAAATCAAGTGGGAAAAGGTAAATTACAATCTTCAGACAAAAATATCCAGGCTACAGAAACACAAAACAAGGAAATAAAATGCCTCTTTCTCTCTTTAAGAATCCCCACTTATCTTTTTATACATGTGAAAAAATCTGTTCTCTCTAAACCTTCTCTTATTTCCCCATTTTCCCTAGTAGGGAATTCAGCTCTCTGTTCATTGCATTTCCATGACACTGTGTACATAATGTATAGTGCTGAGAATGTGTCTCACGGTTACTTTTTAAAACTGTGTTCTCATTTGAAATGAGATATTCTCTTTTTCTCTCTCCTCTCTTTTAGTGGTAGTGGGGATTGAACCCAGGGCCTTGTGCATGCTAGGCAAGTGCTCTACCACTGAGCCATGTCCCTATCCCTTTTTAAAATTTTTATTTGGCTACAGGATCTCACTAAGTTGCATAGGCTGGCCTCAAACTTGTGTCCTCCTGCCTCAACCTCCCAAGTAGTTGAGACTCAATTGTGTTAGGCACAAGTTTCAAAAAGGCAACACAGTAAAACAGATAGGTAAAGCAAAGAGACTGAGATATGATTTTACTTATTATTGTCTACAGAATAGCTGTTAACATGGATTGGTAAATGGCAAACCCTGCCAAGATGGTTATGCCTGTGTACACAGCCTATACTGGGCAAGTACAACTCTGGGCTTTAAGAAATAAGAATTTTTCTAGGAATATATTCATATTTGAGTCCCTTACCTTTGTGGGGGCACTTGCCTGTAGTCCCAGGAGATTTCTCAAAAGCATTGGATATGACAGCAGGACACTATATTTACCAGGCAATCACAAGTTTTATATACCTAAGCATCTTAAGAGTTCATCTATATATTTATCAATGTATTCATTATTTGATTGTTTTTCTTTTGTAGTAGTGGGAATTGAACCCAGTGGCACTCTACCATTGAGCTACATCTCCAACACTTTTTTTTTCTTTCTACATTTTTTATTGGTGCATTATAGTTGTACATAAGGATGGGATTTGTTATTACATATTTATTCATGTACAATATAACAATATAATTTGGCCAATCTCACTCCCCAACATTTCCCCACTCTGTCCCTACTCTCACCCCCTAGTCCCTTTCCTCTGCTGATATCCCTTTGAGTTTC
Source organism: Tamias sibiricus (assembly GCA_025594165.1). NCBI lineage: Eukaryota > Metazoa > Chordata > Mammalia > Rodentia > Sciuridae > Tamias > Tamias sibiricus. Next base: position 99,500,735 of record CM046661.1, on the reverse strand, counting down.
ATTAGATCCCTGCAATCCCTCACCATTTCTTTTCCTTTTTCTCTCTAGCTTCTGCACAAGAGAGAAAACATACCACCCTTGACCTTGTGAGTTTGACTTACTTCACTTAACATAATGGTCTCTATAGTTCCATCCATTTTCCTGCAAATGACATGATTTCATTTTTCTTTATGGCTGAATAAAACTCCATTATGTATATATACCACATTTTCTTTATCCATTCATCTGTTGATGGACAACTAGGTTGGTTTCATAGTTGGGCTATTGTGAATTGTGCTGCTATAAACGTGGGTATATATGAATCACTGCAGTAAGATGACTTTAATTCTTTAGGATGAGTACCAAGAGCGTATAGCTGGGTTATATGGTATTTCCATGCCTGGTCTTTTTGAGGAACCTCCATAATGATTTCCATAGTGCTCACCTTTTTTTATTTTGAGACAGGTCTCACTAAGTTGGCTAGGCATTGTACTTGAGGTACTCCTCCTCAGCTTCCAAAGTAGCTGGGATTACAGGTGTGTGCCACCATGCCTGTCTTGATTGCTTTTTAAATCTAAAAATCAAAGGTGTTTTTAGTAAAAATGAAAAGTTGACAATTATCCTCCTAGCTACATACATGCCAATAATATTAATGGCATAAACAAAAGAGATAATTTGGCAATAATCTTGTCATTTAGGCTATATACATAATTGAATGTTAAGATTGATCTACTCACAAAACTCTTCTAGGTGCCAGACTTGGTGCTAAATCACTGAAACAACACAGCCCTCCCTTACAGAACCTACATTCTGGTGGGAAAGACAGGCAATCAATAGGATCATTAAGGTCATGTCAAGCACAAAGAGGGAAATGCTTACAGTGATGAGAGGCAGCCCTCTGTTCTGGGACAGGGATATTTAGGCCAAAGACATGGGTAATATTGAAACATTTTACTTTCAGTGCTAAATATCTCAGTTGAGTTTCTGTGTGAATGAAATTAATAACGGTGGTTTACAATGGAAAAAAAGAATGAATTTTGGATCTGGACATAGAGAATCTGGTTTGGCCATTATAGGTAAGTTACTTTTCGTTTCTAGGCATGGGCTTCCATCTTTGACCATAATAATACTCATGTAACTGGGCCATTGATGGAAGTGAAGGAAGAAAATATAAGTGTAGGTGAGATGTGTAATTTAAGTCGAGCAACTCTATAATGTATAAGAAACCCTTATATGTTGTTGTTGGGAATAATAAATTAATAGAAAACAGTATAGAGATTCCTCAAAAAACTATAGTCAGAACTACCATGCAGCCTAGCCATACCAAAGGAAATGAAGTCAGCATCCAGAAGAGAAACCTAAATGTCTGTGTATATTACAGCACTTTTCACATGAGCCAAGATATAGAACCAGCCTACGTGCCCAACAACAGATGAATAGTTAAAGACAATGGAGGTTTTTTTACTCAGCCATAAAGAGAAGTGAAATCATGTTATTTGCAGGAAAACGCATAGAACAAGAGGACATCATGTTACACAAAATAAGCCAGACTCAGAAAGTGGAGTAACATGCTTTATCTAATATGTGGAAGTTTTAAAAAGAAAAGGAAAAAGAAAGAGAGAAAAAGAGATGATCTAGAGGTAGAAGAGAGACTCTTAGGAAAGGGTGAGGGCAAGAAAGGGTAGAAGGGAAGGGAAATGACTAAAGTACAATAAATGCATGTATGGAAATGCCACAGTGAAACCCATCAATTTGTACAATTAATATGTATTAATAATTATTTTAAAAGTCAAGCAACTCCAGAACATATGTACTATGATTATCCCATTGTGCAGATAGAAATACTGAATATCCATCGGGTAGAACTGGGACATCTCATCTTTTTGAATACCATGTTTTACTGCCCCCTGATATTAGAATCAAGGGCTTCACTATTCTTCCCTTCACGTGAAACAAATATAGGTTTAGAAAACAAAAGTCCAGTTACAAATTTACCTTCAGAAAGTAATGAATAAGCACCAAGAACAAAAGTATGCTCATCATACTTATTTTAAAAGCTCATTTTAAAACTTATTTTAAAATGTTAATGTCCTCCAAGCGTTTCATATAGCCATAAAATGGTGGTTGTAGAATAGTATTAAATAACACAGAAAAATATTCATTATACAAGTGAAAGGCAAGTTCCACGTGTCTAAAAGAATCAAAAAGCTTGCTTTTCACTTGTCCTGTGTGATTCTTTTTTGTTTTTCTTTTCTTTCTTTCTTTCTTTCTTTTTTTTTTTTTTTTAAGAAGCGCTTTACCACTGAGCTCCATCCCCAGCCCATTTAATTTTGGTGGGGGAGGGGTACTGGAGATTGAACTCAGAGGCACTCGGCCACAGAACCACATTCCCAGCCCTATTCTATATTTTATTTAGAGACAGGGTCTCACTGAGTTGCTTAGTGCTTCACGTTTGCTGAGGCTGACTTTAAACTCGAGATACTTCTGCCTCAGCCTCTTGAGCCCTTGGGATTACAGGCATGCCCCACCACGCCCAGCCCCAGCCCATTTAATTTTTGATACAGGGTCTGATCTCAGATTTGGATCTCAAATTTTGATGCTCTTGCCTGAGCCCTCCCCACTCACCTATCCAAGTAGCTGAGATTATAAGTGAAAGCCACCATACCCAGCTAATATGATTAGTTTTTCTTTTTTAAATCAGAATAAATTTCTTTGAGTTTTTTTCAAATTTTTTATAATGAACTTGTGTTCTTTCTGTGTAAGAGAAACCAATGAAAGGCAAGCTATCAAAACCTTGCTCTTTTTAGAATGAGCTATTTGTCTTTGCAAATATGAAATTTTTTTCCTTGTGGAGTAATACTTCCATTAACAAAAATACAACATTCCAACCATGCATCACGCATTCTCAGAAGTTTGGTGACCACGAGTGGACAAACACAGCCCCCCACCCACGATTTGCATCCTCCTGGTCTGGCTAAAGTAGGGCACCTCCTCCCCAAATTCTGTACTTCACCACAAAGGACCTAACTGAGTCTTGCAGGCAACAAAAAGGTCAGGCAAAATGTGTGTTCTTCTAAAAGCAAAGGGAGGCATCTGGTTCCTTACTACTTAACACAATTAAAAACTGATGTTTAGGGCTGGGGTTGTGGCTCAGCGGTAGAGCGCTTGCCTAGCACGTGCGCGGCCCGGGTTCGATCCTCAGCACCACATACAAATAAATGCATTGTGTACAACTATAACAAATAAATAAATATTTTAAAAAAAAAAAAACTGATGTTTAAAGTGGAACAACGGTAAAGATTGGGTTGTTTGAATCAGACACTTTAAAGGCCATCCTGCCACGGTAAGGAGATCTGACCCCATTTCATCTGAATTTAGCTGGAAATCTCATCAGTGTTCTTCTGTGACTGCAACTACCAGCGTTACCTTTATGGTTATCAGCCTTAGAGCGCACTAACCTGTAAAACAGATAAAAGAGGAAGTTTTTCTGCATCACACGCAGAAAGATGCTTTGCTTTACAAAAACTCCACCTTGAAGGTTTTTGAATATATAGGCCCCTGTGAGCAGCTGTTGATTTGTTTACAGGTCATTAACTATTTGGCTGAAAGAAGGGTGGGCTCCAGAGCTGGGGCCATTCTGAGCTAGAGATCAATTAAATGTGGAAACAGTTTCCAGTGGAGAATCCCACCCTTCTTTTCCACCCTGTATCTGAGAAGGAACTGCTAAGGAGCCATGAAAGCACAGGCAGATTAGCAAGAAAGCAATTTTAGTTCTGAGAAAGTACAATGGGATCACGTGTAGGAGATGCAGGGAGGAGGGGCCAGGCAGGGAGGGGTTCCCCCAGGCCTCCAGGAGCCCTGTCCCCAGCATGTATGAAGCACTGAGGCTTTGTTGTTGCTCATGAAAGAACTGCAGGGAAGGGAATTTGAATCACAGACCCCTGTCAGTGTTTGTCTCTGCTGTTGCAGCTTTGAGATATGGGCTCTTGTTTTGAAGACTCCAGAACACTCCCTAAGAGATGTCCTAAACCAGAGAAGAGACCCCCCCCCAAGAAAAAGTGATCGTTATCACCAGGGTTTTAATTTTTAGTGTTATTAACAAGTCCTGATTTTGTAGAAATCTGTAGGTGCCTCCATTAACTGAATGGACCCAGAGACTATTAAAAGTAATAATATAGGACAGAGAGTATAGCTGGGTTGTAGATAACTTTCTTAGTATATATAAGGCCCTGGATTCTATTGCCAGCACCATTGTGGGGGGAGGATATATACGTGTGTGTGTGTGTGTGTATGAATACACACATATATATATACATACATACATATATATATATATATATATATATACACACATATGCTCAATTTAATTTTTAATTTCTCTCATTCCCTTAGCATTTTATGCTGGCATCTTCCTCCTCAACAAATTACAGGCATGGGTTTCTCCATCTATTATCCTCCCTGAAGAGCAGTCTGGTTTTAGGTTTAACTGCTCAACATTGCTTTTCTGTTGCACTAAATGAAAACTTTAACTTTTCTGGCAATTATTGATCTGGTGTTCATTCTTCGTTCCACAAGCAATGATTTATGGCCAGACTGCATGATGTGCATTGATCCAAGACTTTTAATACTACTTTTATAGAGTTCATTTTTCGACTAGTCTGAGAATTAGAGCCAGTGGGATTCACTTTCTGCCAACTGTGGTATCATTTTTAGTGATACCTACAGAATTCAACTGTAACCTCCCCTCTTTGGGTTTTAACTTGTCCCAGACTGTTTGGTAAAAGCTCCAGATACAAGGTGCCCCCACTTTGGCCAACAGAAGATAAGAGTCTTTTCTATGCTGATTACGTGGCAGGTTTTCACATCCCAGGAGTGGCCTCTAAAAGCAGTTGAACCTGTTGACCAATTGCTGCCTAGAACAGTGGAAACAGTCATTATGTCAACCCAACCTGGCTGCTCTGTCAGAGGCACTATCACATACACACAAGCAACACCAAACAATTTCATCCATTCAGTAACATGGGACTTCATTTTTGAGCTGAATGATCTTGGAAGACAAGTCAGATGGTAGCTTTATGCAAAATCAAACATAATCCAGGAGCTAAATTCAGGTTCTTATAGAGCAGAAATAAATGAGAATTTGGATAATTTCTTTCCTCAAAATATATTAGGCCAAATCTTCTTCTCTCCTTTTTCCTGAGGCATAATTTGGGGAATTGGGCTAAGTATTTCTTTAACTTCTTAAACAGATTAAAAGCTCAGAAATGAGAAAATCCCCTACATTGTCCATACACACAACTGAGTCTATTGTTGATTATTTTACTCAGGAGCCTTTGTGTGGGTATCTTATTATCAAATTTCTTAAAAGCTCAAGATTCTTCTCTCTTAAATTTTTTTCAATTTTTAAAAGCCTTTCTTTTGTGATAAACATTAATCTTCAATTTGTCATATTCCTTATCTTATTTTGCCAACTAGAAAGCATAGTGCCTGACTAGAAAGACTAGGGGGCTAGAAGGAGTGAGAGGGAGAATTTTCATTGAACATACATTTTACCTTTTGAACACTGATACTTATACATGTATTTAGCTCTCTTAAAATTAATAAAATTTAAGTAAGAATTTTATGAGAAGATGGAACTTAGAAGACTGTCCTTCAATTTGTCATTATTCCCTTCCTGATTTTTTGGTGAGAATTACAAGACTGTTTGGCTTTGGTTTGTTTGCTTTCATAATCTCCTTATTTGGCAAAATTAAAAGTTGGTAACCTAGCCAGGCGCGGTGGCACACGCCTGTAATCCCAGCACTTGGGAGGCTGAGGCAGTGAGTTCAAAGCCAGCCTCAGCAATGGTGAGGCACTTAGCGACTCAGTGAGAACCCTGTCTCTAATAAAATACAAAAAAAGGGCTGAGATGTGGCCCAGTGGTCGAGTGCCCCCTGAGTTCAATCCCCAGTACAAAAAAAAAAAAAAGTTGGTAACCTATGTTATCCCTCTCCACCCTTTACTATTTGACTTTGTCTTCTCGTCTAGGTTTAAGATTTCAACTAATCATATCAGTGACTTTTACTATAAGTTGCCTCACACTCTCGTTGGTATTAGGCTAGATATAAATATGCAACAACCTGCATAAAGGCACCCACTACACATGCACAGGTCACTCACCTAACTCTAGGGCTGAAAGATCCTGGAAAAATTCCTGCTCCCACCCCCTCACATAATGAATGAGGAAGATGAAGAAGACTTGTGCCATACTGTGCTAATGGTGGACCTGGACCCAGAACCCAGGTCTCCATAATTCCCAGTCTGTTGCTCTTTCCATTCATTTTGGAAACACATTTTATCAGTCACAAATGTGATCTGATTTACAAAAGTACTATTGCTTACCACTTGGGAAAAATCTAACAGTTGTAAAAGCAAAAGATATCTCCAGGAACTAATTTTCACCTTTATAGGAAAACAAAATGAGCCCAGACATTTTTTTTCTTCAGTAATGCTATTTATAGTCTGCAACTTGTGTTATTTAGTGGAAAAAGTGATTCATGTAGTCACTTTCTGCTCTGCTGGTTCCTTCCTCCCCATTATCATAAGCTAAAATATAAACTCCTTAGCCCAGTATCCCGTGTTCTTTATGTTTCTATTTTCCCCTACTATTGACTACACCAAACTACTTCTGGATTCCTAAACATATCATTTCCTCTTGTGTGTGTTTTCATGAGGATGTACATGCTGCCCCCTCCGCCCAGGACATCCCTCTTCCACTAAGCCACCCCCGCCCCGATAATCCTTCCATACAGGGTCTCAGTGTCACTTCCTCCAAAAGACTTGCCTGGCCTCACAGATGTCATCAGTTGACCCTTCCTTTGTGTTCCCATTAATGCTTTGGAGAAGCCTCTTTTGGCATTTATCTCATTGTGAAAATTTATGACAACTGTCTCCAGAATAAAACTGGGAGCTCATGAGCAAGATAGCTGCCTCTTTTTCAACTGTCTCCCCATTATCAGCCTAGCATTGTGCTCAGCACATAGTAGGTGATTAATAAATGTTCTCAGAAGGATGAGAGAGAGAGGGACATGAGAAGGCCATCATTTGGGATGCAAACAGAAAAAATGTTCCTCTTTGGCCTGTGGTCAAGCAAAAGAATATCTTGCCCATGGCTAGTGACCCAGAAGTAGCTACTTTAAGAGACAGAAAACTATGCAGTCTGGGCCTTGGGGAAGAAAGCAAGCAGGCACATTCTTTGCTGCCTTGTTCTCTTCTTTATATCTAGACTCTCATGCCTGGGAGCTACTGCTGAGTGGAGCATCCTCTTTGCTCAGCTTAAAGGCAAAGAAACATGCCTGTTAGCCTGGTCTGCTTACTTAACAGTTATTATACACAAAACTGAGAATGGTAATTTACCAACGCATGATGTATGCCCCTAATTAATTTTACCACCCAGTCCCTAGTCTCTTGAACTTTACTTCATGATACCAGTTTTTCCAACTGGGAAGTGACAAAAGCAATAAGTAGAAGTCTAACAAATGACCTCTAATGCCTACTGTGCCATGTAACTGTGAGAATATTTTATCTCTTTCAGAATTCTCAGTTTCCTCCTCTACAAAATGAGATGTTTAGACCAAAGGCCTACCACACTTCTTCTAAATATAAAAGCTATGATTTTGTGTAAAAGCATATTGAGAACATGGAATTACATGCTGAATAAATATAACAGTGATCCATCAATGTGCATCCAGTTTATGTTCAGGCAAGTACCATGCACCTAGGCATATGTGAGGAGTGTAAGAACTTTAGGATGCCAGGCATGGTGGTGCATGCTTGCAATCCCAGCCACTCTGGAGGCTGAGGCAGGAAGATCACAAGTTTGCAGCCAGCCTGGGCAACTTAGCAAGATGTAGCTCAGTGGTAAAGTGCTTCTGGGTTCAATCCTCAGTACCAAAAGAAAAAGAGAGTGGAGAGAGAGACTCTAGGAAATGTTCTGTGTCCTCAAAGGGCCAACAAATAATTGGAGCTTTAAAACCCACTGAAAATATGCCAAATATTATGAACAGATATGCAAAGTGCAGATGAGGGGTAGAGATTACACCACACAGCTGATATGTTAGCAAACCTCACTCAGAATAAGAAGAGAATGAACCACTGAAATGACAATAATACATCTGTATAGTGCTCATAAATCAGAGAAGGAAAAAAACCTACAGTTTTCGTAAGACTTTTTAAATTGACTTCAGCCTCTAATCTTAAAAGGTGAGAAGAAAATGCGGTCTTCTGTCATTAACCAAGACGCTAAAAAAATAACATCAATAATAGCAAAATCACCTGCCCAGGGCCAGTTAGGAGCTGATGGACAGTTGCATGGTGACACATCCTAGCACTCAGATCTGCTCTCAATAACTCTGCTCCTCTGGTAAGACTCCCTGACAGCCACAGCCCTTTCAATGTGGCCCAAAAATGGCATACATGCCTTCTGTCATGGTTGCAACAGGAGCTTCATTTGCTTGGCTGTATTTTGAAAGTCACCCCCTTTCTCTACACTTCCCTTTCAATGCTTGTCACCACACACCTCTCCGGATGGCTTCAGAGTGAGTGGTTGAGCAAAGATAGGAGCATCCTACTGTATTCACTATTCTTTCAGCCCTGCTGACAGGATTACCTGCCATTTAACCAGATAATAAGAATAAGAGAACTACAGCTTCTTATGGGCAAATTCCAATTTAGGTAAGGTTTCACATGAATCATAAATGTATAAGTTCAATACCAGCCAGAAGGATGGTCTAGGATCTCACCACCTGCAGTCATTCACTTGAAGAAAATTTATTCCTGACTCTTGGACTCCACATTTTAGCTCCTTATCTCCATGGGATAATTTTTTTCCTTTTTTTTTTTTCTTTTTCGTATTGAATTATTGTGCTTTTATGGCTGAAATAGTACTTCTTAACAAGAATGGGTTAGAACTCTGAAACTCTATCAAGAGGATTATGTGTGTTGATTTATGTGGCACCCTAATTTCCTCCATTTCTCTCTAAACTCCTTAAACTTCATTATTTTACAATGTAGGAAGAAAATTAAAAGAGAAATTCCCTGTCAGAGAACTAATTCTGAAAATTAAAATATTACCATTTGATTATTGTTTCAGTCTCCCATTTGCCTTTTAACCTAATGGATTTAGTAAACTAATTTCCTTTATGCATTACACTCAATCACATCAAGAGTGACACATTATTTTGCTAATGCTTTAGGACAGTCATGTAGAGAAGAATGTGTTCTAGTCATACGGTTAGTACACTAACATGAAAGGCTAATTTCTAGGCCCAGAGATGGCTGTTGCCCACCAAAAAACCACACCCTGCTGGGAGGGTTAGCCCAGGAATGAGGGCTGTTCCAAGTGGTACCCAACCCCTTCCTCACCAGTGACCGCCATATCTGGATTTTCAGGGCTGGTGAACAAAGCCAATAGTTTTTGTTTGTTTGTTTGTTTTTTGTTTTCCCCGCTCTAGGAATGCATATAGACATTGCATTCTTCCCTCCTCATATTAAACTAAAGGGAAAAAAGTGGGAGTAGGGTAAAAATCTAGCAATCGCTATTTAAAAATTGTTCATTTTTTACACAGATAGCCCATAATCACATTACTTAGCATGCATTTTTTTCCTTACAAGTTTTATTTTAACTGTCTGCAAATCATGGGAGTTAGGGTGGCATGGGAGTATGACTAGGAGTTGTGGAATTATCTGAACTCAGACATCTAGGAACCTCTGCTCTAGCAACAGCACCACTGAAGGGGAAAAACTACTTCAGACATTGCAGGTCACATTTGGAGATATTTATGGAAGGTCATGAGCTATCTATAGAAGATCCATGATCCTAGGGCCAAAAGTAGCAGAAGAAGAAACATTCTGATGCAAAAATTGTAAAAAATATTTACAGAGAGAATTCATAGTAAAATCTAAAATCTAGAGTTTCAGAAATAGAGGATGGATCTAAGTCTTCCTTCAGAGATTCAGCTACAAGTTCCAGAGCTCTTTTTAGATGGAAAAAAAAAAGAGAGAAAATAAAGCAACATTTAACCAGGATATTTCTAGAAAGGATGTTAGAAGACATGATGTCACTCTCTTAAGTTTTTATAAGCTGCCAAAGTGAACATATCAGTCTTGGGTGTCTCTACATTACACAAAGAAGATCTGAAATAAAATAGATAGGGGTAATAGCTGAAAGCAAAAACGACATTTATTTTTCCTTTATTTTTTCTCTTTATCAGACTCACAGGTTCATGAGATCTGTAGTGTCAGGTTTGAAGTATAAATAAGAAGGCCAGGATCAGAGAACCAAAATAAACAAACACCAATCCATTCTCCAGTCTCAACCTCTCTATTTTGGTGGTGGAGACTCAGAATTAATCTTGCTTCCCATAGCTGAGGGACTGGGTCTCCTCCAAGCTGCAGCTGTGCCCCATCATGTGTAAACACCATTGGATTTTACCTTGCTCCCTGACTTGGCCACTGGTCCACCCTGAAATCTCAGATCCTTTGGTTAAATGGTAACAACCTGACACTTCCTGAGAGGTTAGATTCTGCCCCTAAACCCTGATTGTTCCACCCTGAGCCCACTGTCTGCCCCTGAGTTTTGCATGATCTGGACCTGGAGATCCTTGGCTGATAGATCTCCTTGGACCTGACTGGCCAGCCCCACCTGTCCCACCTGGCTTCCTTTCCCCTGCCAGCCCTTCATTCAAGACTGGTTGTACACTCAATTCTCAACAGCCCAGTTGCAGAATCAGCCTAGGTGCCTGTCAACAGATGAACAGATAAAGGGAATATGGCATATATACACAGTAGTGTATTATTCACCATAAAGAAGAAAGAAATGTCATTTGCAGGAAAATAGTGGAACTGGAGATCATCACATTTAGTGAAATAAGCCAGACTTAGAAAGACACGTTGTGCGGGTTTTCTTATATGTGGAATCTAAGGCGGTGGGGGAGGTCAGGGAGATGACATGAATGTAGAAAGGAGACTATTAGTGAAAAGGAAGGAGATGTGGGAAGACAGGAGGGGAGGGTAAGGGTGAGGTAACAGGTGGGTGGAAATGATCAAAATATGTTACATGCATATACAAATATGATACAACAAAACCACATATTCTGTATCATTAATAGGTACTAAATATTTAAAGACAAAAAGTAAATAAACAAAAAGATTGATTGTGCATCTACTCTGCTCCAGTTGTGTGAGGCATTGGAGTCACATTGACTTAGGCAGCCTTCCCAGTGAAAAAGAAAATCAGCAATTACAAACATTACTGCAACAGAAGAATGGCCTTAACCCAATGTCCTCCCTCCACTCACCTCTGAGCAGGAGGAAAACCGCCTTCAGTTCTTGCATATTCTGGGGTAGGCTCCATTTTCAGAAGAAATTATCAAGTTGACTAAGTTAACTGTTAAAATGCAAAATTCCTTTTTAAATCAACAACATGGAAGAGTTGAGTATTGCCTGAGGATTACAGGTTCAAGTCACTGCCAACCAAACTCCCAAAAGCCTGGTGAAATTTTATTCATGGGAGATTGCCTCAAGAGTATTCATGTGAGCTGATTCACTTTATAGATCTATACACCGCTGAACCTTCCTGAGGTCCCCAAGGCCTACCCAGCAGGCCCTCTGAGGCCCTCCATTAAACCTCTTAGTTTAGGGGGCTGACAAAACTCTGGGACTGGGGCTGGGATGTGGCTCAGAGGTAGGGTGCTCGCCTAGCGCGTGTGCGACCCAGGTTCGATCCTCAGCACCACGTAAAAATATATGCATTATGTACAACTAAAGCAAATTAATAAAATAAAAAAAAAAAAAAAAAAAAAAAAAACTCTGGGACTGCACAGGACATAGTTTGCCCTGGACAGTCTAAAACAGCCAAAGAGGGTAGGTGCAACTCCCTTCCTGAGATGGTCTCTTCTGTATTCATTTGTATCCCTTTCTCCCTAACTCCTTCTTGTCTCTTTGGCTTCTTCTTAGTCAATTTTGAAGACTGTTACTTTCTATTGTCATCCAAAATGGAACTCCCCACCTTCCCCACCCCCAAACATGGCCCTGCTTTTAAGCTCCTTCATGTCTTGGCCCTCTGCCCACCACTCCAGACTCATCCAGACCACACCACTATTCTCCCCTGGCACCCCTACTGCAGCCAGACTGGACATATTTCAATTCCTTAGACTTACCTTATTTGCATCCACCTCCTCTCCTTTATACAAGATGTTCCTTAAAATGCTTAGGCACATGTATGCATGTGTGTATGCACACGTGCATGTGCACACGCACACAGTCTCACACACACATACCCTTCTCTAAGTTTGCTCATATTTTAGGTACCTCTTCCAGAAACCTTCCATAACTCCCCCTCTCACCCCTTCAACTGCGTGGTTTGACCCTGCTATGCACAGCCACAGTACTCTGGACCATTCATTTTATTGTAATTGTCATACTCAGTGAAGTGCCTATCATAACGTGAAGTGATTAAATTGATCCTTCTGAAAAGTGAATTGAATCGAATGATGCTCTGAAAAAAAATGGCCTCAGGAAAAAACATTGTCTTGTGCTCCTTGAGGATGTTCTTGAGGACACTATTCATAATTTTTTTAGAGCCTTTTTTTTTTTTTTTTTTTGGTACCAGAGATTGAACCCAGTGGCAGATCTTTTTTTTTTTTTTTAAACTCAGGGGCACTCAACCACTGGGTCACATCCCCAGCCCTTTTTTGTATTTTATTAGAGACAGGGTCTCACTGAGTTGCTTAGTGCCTCGCCATTGGTAAGGCTGGCTTTGAACTCGCGATCCTCCTGCCTCAGCCTCCCAAGTGCTGGGATTACAGGCGTGCGCCACCGCGCCCGGCTAGAGCCTTCTTTTTGAGGATCTGGGATGAGTATGCTTCTCTGTGCTCTCTAACTTAGCAGTAGTTTTAAATCTTCTAATAGGATTGTTTTATCTTGGCTGCCTTTTGAATTGCATGAGAATTTGTCATACTGGCTAATAGAAAACAGAAAGTTAAATTGTGTCCCACTCTTTATGGGAGTAAACTATATGAATTTGTCTCATTTTTTTCTTTTTTCATAAGTACTTTCAACTTGTTATCTTGCTATTTGCTCTTCTTGAAAAGTTGTAAGTGAGCTTAAATATTTTGGGGGGGAATAAGATCAGATATAACTAATCAAATAAATGAAGTGATAGAGGAGTGGAAAGTTGAACAGAGAAAAGTAGCATCTAAATGGGGGAAGGGTATACCAGTGAGTACTATTTAATTTGCAAGTCATTTAACCCCTCAGTTGGCTTCAACATAAACAAAATATTAACTTAACCTGAAAAGTTCAGTGGTAGTTTGTTTTCAGTAGGGTTTAACCCAGGAGCTAAAACCATGAAGAGGTCCTAGTCCCTCTTTATCTCTCACTTGTGTCCTCCTTATGCTTGCTTCATGCTCAGGCTTTATATGGTGGCAAAATGGCTTCCAAAGCCTAGCCCTGTCTTCCCAGCTATACAAAAGAATAAGCAAATATCTCCTGTCTATGAGCATAAAATCCACTGGCCTAAAGACTTTGGTTTTCTATTGAATTCCTAGCAAAGAGGTGGCTGGTACATACATGAAAAATAAATATTTGTTCAATTTGTTGTTGTGAAATTCCTAAAAGCACTCACACAAATCCCTGCAAGACCGTCTCTGAACTAACCTTTTGATCAGGGGGATCCAGTGCTGTAATCTTTCAGGTCTGGGCCACATGCTCCTAACCCCAAAACCAGGGATGAGTTTCTGATTCAACCATGTGCACTGACAGTCCCTACTGATGGTTTCCCAAAGGAAATCTGAGGCCTTAAGAAGAAGAAGAAACATAGTGGTGAGACCAAACAACAAATATGCACATTGATGGACTATCAAGAAGGTGATGTTTGAGTTGAATTTTAAAGGATAAGCAGGAATTAGCTAATAAGGAGAGCAGTTATCAGTGGGTAACTTTCTAGGTAGCTCAAAGCACAGAGGCATAAAGTAGCTTGATGTTTTTGAAGAACTGTAAATAGTTTAATACGGCTAAAGCAAACAAGGGTGGGGAGCAGTAGGAAAATAAACTGGAGAGATAGGCACTAAGTGCAAACAAGAAGGACCTTTTCGACTAATCCAAGAAGCGTGCACTTTGTCCTGAAAGCTCTGGGAGAGGCCTAGGAAGGATTTTTAGCACAGGAGCACACCTTTCAGCTAAGCCCTGGCTGATCAGTACAGGGTCAAGACTGCTTCGCCCTGCAAAGGCTGGGTGGGGCTGAGCCTGCAGGTTGGGTAAAGGAGTGCCAGATGTGGAGGATCAAGAGAACCAAGCAAACTGTAAGACTCAATCAGACGGGGAATCAGACAGGGACTGTCTACACTATCCAGTTTCTTGCATGGGAAAGAACCCCATGTTTGTAGCCTAAGCTGCTGTGAATTCTTCATCTTCAGTGAAAGTACTCTTTGGTGAGCCAGGAGGCTTTCACAGCATGACTTGGCTGGATATCCCATGCATTTGCTGATGCCACTATGACAAGGCACCACAAACTGGGTGGCCTGAACAATAGAAATTTATTGTCTTTTAATTGAGAAAGAGAGGAGTTTGGAATTAAGCTGTGGGTAAAATTGGTTCCTTCTGAAAGCAGTGAGGAAAAAATCTACTCCATGTCTCTCTCCTAGCATCTGGGAATTTGTTGGCAATCTTTGGTGTTCTTGGCTTATAGAAACATCACCCTATCTCTGCCTTCATCTTTACATGGTGTGCATGCCTGTCTCCAAATTTCCCCTTTTATAAGGACAACAGTCATATTAGATTAGGGCTCAATCTAGTGACTTCATTTTAACTTGATTATCTCTGAAAAGACTCTATCTCCAAATAAGGTCACAATTCTGAGGTACTAAACATAAGGTCTTCAACATGCAAACTGTTGGAGAATACAACAAGGATGTCATTTTTTAAAAAACTGATATCAAATGTTTTAAAAGAAAAGGAGACATTCTCTAAGTGAATTGACTTACTTATAAAAGGTTTAGTATTACGTTTATTTGTAAAGACAAAGAAATAAATGAACATCATTAGTAAAAGAGACTCAGGAGCAACTTCATAGTCCATAATGAAGAACACTATCACAGATTAACTTAGGGAAAAATGGTTTCTTTGTCTACTTTGTGAGATTTTGCATCAGAGAAAGGTGTTGTGAGAGATGTCCCCACAAAATGGCATTGTGTGAACTCTCTACTATTTAAGTCTTTTTGTTCTGAGTTGGATATTATTATCCTCCTTTAAAAGTGAGAAAATAGGGGCTGGGGTTGTGGCTCAGCGGCAGAGCGCTCGCCTCGCACATGCGAGGCCCAGGTTCGATCCTCAGCACCACGTAAACATAAATGCATTGCATTGTGTACAACTAAAGTAAATAAATTAATATTAAAAAAAAATAAAAAATAAAAGTGAGAAACTAAGCATAAGCAGGTTAACAACATTACTCCACGTTCTATTTGGTAAAGACAGAGCTGAGGTTTGAAACCTGGCCGCCCTGACCTTGAACTATCACATATACCGCCCAAGTAATTTGATGAGAGTTCCTGAATGAAAATCAAGTATTCACATTAGCACTGGATCCCAGAGATGCTTTCAGCACACTGCCCAAGGAGACAATAAGCCTCTTGTGGGAACACTTTCTATGCCAAACGTGTTTGCTCAACATAGTAGATGGTCAATAAACAAAACCTTTGTGAAGTCAGTGTAGAACCCTAAGTCCTCTGGTATCAGACTCACTTCTTACCATAAGATACTAGCATTTTCCCCAGTTAACAAGGAAGTCCAAGTGCAGACTATCTTCTCCATGGGCTACATTCACCTAACTCTGCTACAACAACTTGTGACCCACGGAAGAGTACTTTCCCATGAAGATGAGGCTATAGAAGTTAAAGTTTACCATCCCCCTGATTTCATTCCCCTTGTCGTTCAATTTGTTGGGAAATTACTTTCACTTGAAGGCTTTGAGAAAATAGGTACCCAAAGAGGACAATAGAGTCTACTCTTTGCCCTTGAAAGTATTAATTTTCACCACCTCTGTGGGTGGAAGAAATCATTTTGCCAGTTTTCTTGGGCAGTTCTGGAGGTTAGCTAAAAGCTACAAGATTATTCCTTAAGAAAAATGTTTCAGGCGGTGGCGTGGTGGCACATTCCTGTAATCCCAGCTGCTCCAGAGGGAGGTTGAGGCAGGAGGATCACAAGTTCAAAGCCAGCTTCAGCAACTTAAGGAGGCCCTAAGCAATTCAGCAAGACCCTATCTCAAAATAAAAATAAAAATGGGCTGGGGATGTGGCTCAGTAGCTAAGTGCATCTGGGTTCAACCCTGGTACCAAAAATAAAAAATAAAAAGGAAAGGAAATCAGTGTCTGTATGCAAGATAAACATAAGCTTAAAAGGTCGACTTCAAAGAAATCCTGAGGAACAAGATAGCCTAGGTTGTTCTTCCTCACATTCTCTTTTTTGAAAAACCCACTAGCAAATGGAGTTATTTCAAAAGCGCAAGCAGCCCTGCTTCTTGAGTGATCTGCCCTGCCTAAGGGTCTAGATAATTTCTATAGTGTATGGAGATTTGAGTCAGACTCAGAACTACAGAGCACAGAACTGAGGCCCAACTTTGGGTAGTTTCCTCCTCCATTTGCCTTAAGTTGTTACCACCTTATGTCCTCCTTTGCGTCTCCTCCATTTTTGCCGAGCATTTTCTTGCTCTATTCCCAATGAAAATCAAAGAGACTTGCTGTTCGGAAAAGCTCTAAAATTGACAGTTTTGAAATTTCTTAAAGGGATAAAAACTGCATATATTAACACCACCTTCCCTCCACCCCAATACACACATCCTTATCTTCCTGGAAGATGATATGGCATCTGAGAGAGTGGTGGAAGGGATGGAGAGGTCAACAAGGCTCCAGTTTTGCAGAGACACCTGTCAAGTTGGGGTTGCCAGCTGCTGTTGGGGTCTGCCCTCTGCAACTCCGGGGAAATAGTACCCACACCGTGCGAGATTCCACTGATCTGGGACTGGTAAGTGGTTCGAAGGTTTAAGGCAACGCAAATGTCTGGGCAGAACTTTCCAACAGGCTGAGTGAGCCTAGTTCAACGTGGGCGAACGTGCCTGAGAGCCCAGCCCTGGGAATTGGGCAGACGGAAAACACGGAGAGCGATTTGGCGGATGAAAATGATCCTCTTGATCGAAGGAAAGCTTCCAACACAGCATTAAGTGCGCTACACTAATTTGGGTTAGGGTCGGGACAATGGGATCACCCATTGCACCCATGCACTCACCATGCTGAGTTTCATTTGAAATGACCTGTTACGTTAAGGATGGGAAGGGAACGGACTACAGGCTGAATTTGTGACTTCTTACTCTGAACTACCTACCACTCCTTTGGTTCGAAGGCAGAGACTTGGTCCTGCCTGTGAGATTACACGACAGGAGATCGAGTCCAAGTGGGTCTCCAGATGGGCTAAACGCGCCGGAAAGATCTATGAGTTTAATTAGTCCCCTACACACACACATTAAAGGAAAAGGAATCCTAATAGGCATCTCCCCCGCAAAACTGACCAGAGGAAATTGAGTTTGTCTTTTTATTTCCCCCTTCACCCTTCTTGTCTTTCAATCCATCAGGATTGTTGGTTTAAATTAAAGAAGGAAAAAAAAAAGGTTTAAAATCGGGGGCGGGGCAGAGGAGACGCCACCGCTGCACTCGAGAACTCAGGCCGCGCCACGGTGAACTTCCAGCAATTCGCGGATCTCCAGCTCCTCCGGGTCCTGCACGCGGAGCCAGTCTCTGCCTAGTTCGCTGCCAGAAAGCACGTCCCACTCGCGGCCCTGCATCCGGGCGCCAGCCGGATCAGGGCACTGACCTTGCTCTTCGGGGCTGAGCAAGGAAGCGCGTGGGCGCGCGCCTAGAGGCCTCGATCCTGCGGCGGTATCCGATCCGCGTTTTTGCTCGCGCCGAGCCGGGGCGGCAGAGGGCGGGGTGCTCGGCGGCGCCGCGGCTCAGGGCTTGGGACCCGAGCGCACTCTGCCTGCAGCCCGCGCCCGCGCCGCCTCCCGGGGCCCTAGCCGCCCGACAGCGCGCCCGGAGCATGCCAGCCTCTCGCCGCCTGCGCTGATTTCCCCAATACATCCGCTCGCACGGCGACTTTCTGGGCTCTGGATGATTCGCGTGCTGCGCACCCTCGCCCATCCCTGACGCTGCCACCACAGCTCTGCAGACCCGCTGAAGCACCGAGGACCGTCCAGCCGAGTTCGCTCTCCCAGGCTTGGGGTAAGTAGGAGCCGGGCTCTGGGCAGGCTCTGCAGGGGAGGCTGCGGCGTGGAGGTGCGGGGAGAGCGCCGCAGTGCCGGGGTCGAGGCACCTTCGCTGTCAATGCTGGGGGTATGTGACACCCAGACTAGGATGGTGTAGCAGAAAATAAGGAAGATAGAGCATACTCGTTTGGAGGGCTGTGTAGACAGTGAAAGCAGGTACTGGGCTGCAGCACCGAGAGGGCTTCAGAGAGGCTGCCCGTATAGCTCCTGTTGGCTGCATCCAATGCTTCCCCTGATCTCTCCTGCTAGAAACCCGTGCGGTGGCCCGGGAGTCGGGGCGACACGGGGCGCTGGGAGGCAAGGGTGCGTTGGTACGTCTCTGCCACTGAGGATAGCCTGTCACCTACTGGCGTCCGGAGGGAGGGTCTTGGTTCTTTCCTAGCCCTGGGGAAAGGGGTCGATTGCTTTTTGGCAGGGGTGCGGCAGATTTCCCTCCGGCTCGGTGATGTTATTTTCTGAATGCAGCACGTTATATGAAGAAAACGGGAGCGTCTTTCTCCCTTTAGGCCGAAAAGTTGGAGAAACTAGGCATGTTAATAATTAGCAGGAGCAGGACCCAGGATGCCCCCAGAAAGCTGTTAAATTTTCATTGCCCTCTAAGAAAAACAAATGGCATCGCCAGTGACTATTGGCAGAGCCGTGTTATTTTGGGGACTTTGGGGAAATTGTCCACAGATTGTCTGCAGGAGGCTGAAGGGGAGGGGGATGGTGGACGCGGGGGGCGTGGGGAGGTCGGGAGGACCGCTGGCACCATAGTGAGTTCCAGCTTGCCCAAGGAGGATTCAGAATCACAAGCCAAACACGTTTTGCTGCTGTTTTTAAAGAATATCAGAGACAGAACTGCAGCCATGAACAAGGTGAAGAATGCACCAGGGGAACTGGCCTAAAGGAAAAGGACATGTAAAGACCTTGCCTCTCCTGTGGACTCCAAATGCATTTGTATTATATAAAGGATGTATATTCTTGTGGCTCTCAGGATAGGTTTTTGAAGGACAAATTATATTTAATGGAATCGGATCTAGTATCGCTGCCTGCATAGAGTTTCATGCACTGCCTCATTTTAATCAGCGCTTGGAAAGGCTATGTCTGCCATTGATGTTATATAATTGACATGGTTCACCATCAGATATTTTTAAATGTACTTTTGGAATAAAGGGAACTTCCATCTGTCTCTTCAGACTAGCCCAAGGTGTAGACTGTCCTGAGGGTTGCTAATGTTTGCCCTAGTCCCAGCTCCAGATGTGTGAGCTCAGCTGTTGCCTGTCACTTAGGTGACAACTGGCCTTTTCCCACTAAGCCTTTGCTGTCTCCATTATCCTCAGTGAAGTGTCAATGTTCAGCCTGGCCTTCTATTATCAGGAGTGGGACTCTAGCCCCTTGGGGGGCAGCAGACTTGTTTGACCATTCCCAAGAATATGTCTGTTTTCAGACTCCAGGAATGGGGTGGGGAGATCCCATGACAGCAAGATAGATACATTTTGAATTGAGCACCAATTGAATCTAAAAATTCTGTTTTAATCAAGATAGCTCTGTAAGGATGACGCAATATTTGTCAAGCCTCTTTCCCTGGAACAATATTTACTCCCACCAGGGGATTTTAAACTTAAACAGCAGCCATTTATCTTGCTGTCTGGTGGAGACCCGTTCATTTTGCCTCCAATGTGGTCCTAGCCTAGGTGGCTGGGCTTGGCCTGGGACCCGAATCTGTCATTGTAGCCAGCTGGAGCCTGAAGAAAGCAAAATACAGCACCTGCTGGTACCAGAGGGGTTCTAAATGCCATCAACTGGTGAGTCAGGAAACACAGAAGGAGATATTTTACAAGCTCTTCCAGAAATGTTTATACAAAGGATTTAAAGGTTAACAATGCATGTGCTCTACATATTAAAACTGAAAGGTGCTAGAAATAAATGGATGTTACCCACAGTTAAGGGTTAGCACACTTGCTGATGAGCTCAAGAAACTCTAATAAGTCATGATTAACATAGTGGTTCATACTTATTAATAAGCCCAGGAGGGAAGGAAGGAAGGAAAGAAGGAGGGAGGAGGAGAAAAACTGGATGGTGCATAGAAATAGACATATTGACATGAGTGAATGGATTTAGTAAATTA
This sequence comes from Tamias sibiricus, assembly GCA_025594165.1. Taxonomy (NCBI): domain Eukaryota; kingdom Metazoa; phylum Chordata; class Mammalia; order Rodentia; family Sciuridae; genus Tamias; species Tamias sibiricus. The sequence continues at coordinate 99,480,297 of CM046661.1, read as the reverse complement.
ATTTTTCCATCCTTAATTTGGTACTAATTGGTAATTTACCACTGAGTGAGCCTGTTGATTCGTAGGTTTTTAGAAGAAAAGTGATATATTTTACTGAAGTGACAGATTCAATCAGTTCCGCCAGTAATACCAATGAAGCTTAAAAAGTCTATTGTGTTTTTATAATCAAAGTCCATGGGATCACCATTTGTCTCTACAATAAAAGGGATTGTAATGAGTCAGCTCAGGTCCTGGAAATAAAATCTAATATGAGCTGAGAAGAGAAGGAACCTACATAGAGTTAATAGCTGAACTATTATAGAATTGTTCTTAATATTTTCTTCAAGCATAACTCTGATAAGACCAAAAAAGTTTAAATTTTGTAATTTCCTTAAGGATTTTAGAGATAAGCTTACATATAAATTTTAAAAATATCATGGGAAGAGAATTTCTCTAAAGTATATAATTGATTGAAAGTAAAATACAAATAATTGAATATTTTAAGTGACTATATTGAGTATTTTGAATGACTATAATACTCATGAAGTGGAATAAGACTCTTTAAAAATTATCTTCCAGTAACTAACACTTTGAGGCCTCTACACATATTTTAGATTGTCTAATATTAGGAAAAAAAAGTTTGAAGTAAAGATTATCATTTATTTGTATTCTAATCACTGCATTTGATTCCCTTATTAAAATAGTATATAGAGAATAAATCTTTCCTTTCAAGGGAGGAAAGTAATTTTAAAAGTCAAAGCAATTCCCATCTGTGCATAGAAATGTTAAAGATATCACTTGACCAGGATAGACCCTTCCCCCTTAGAAAAACATCTCTCTCTGTTTTTTCCATATTACATAAAATAATAACACTTGTTTAACTCTTATTAGTATGAGAATATTAAAATTGCTTAAATCTGTAATTGTACCACAATAAAGAGGAGTTAGGGAGGTGAATGAGTTGTTTCTTGACTGGTTGGTTGGCTGGTGTTCTGAGGGACCATTGCTTCTTGCTCCTCTGGTCACTGAATAGAGAGCGTTGCCATATTGCACACTAATGCCTTTACAATGTTTGTGTGAGCAAGCCACTTGGGAGAGAGAAGTACAATAATCCTGGTGCCAAGTTCCTACATTGTTGCTGTTCCTCGAAATCTCAGGCAGCATACAGAGCCAGAGCTTCAGAGTGCCAGGGACCAAGAGGGTGTGGGGCCACTGTGGCAGCCCATTGGTCTCTGGAGCTCTCCACCTGTGGACATACTCAAGTATAACGTAATCAGCAACCACACCTCCTTGTTCAGGGTCATGCTGGACTCAAGTCAAGGAGGCTAACACCATACATGTTGGTGAATGAACATTATGGAGCCATAGAAAAGGCCTGCCGTGAAATGGCATGGGGAATGCTACTAAGCCTTTGTATGCGCCCCCCCCTTCCCCTCTCTCTCCTGAAGGAGAGAAAAGACATGCTTTACAAGTCAAAGTGTGCTGATGTCATGACACTTCTGGCGCAGAGATATGACAGAATAATCAGATCACTTTCTCTGTGCCAGAATGACACAATTTTTCCAAGCACCATTCCTGAGCCGCTGGTCCATTGGCCCAGACTATTTCCAGTTACTGGGTGAGGGGGTCAATTTTTCCCATGTCCTGGTTTGTGCTCGCAGTTTAGACTAAACTCCAAATGTGTTTTGGTCACTTTTGAAGGGATCTCTCTGGGCACAAGAATGATAGCCTAGCCTGAAGTGATTACACCCTTCCAGGTTCATTTTCCTACAAAGAGAGATTTGAAAATGAAAGTGAAAAATCCAGCAAGGCAGATGCCAATGTAAACATTTTAAAACTCAGAGCTGTAAAGGAGCAAGCAACTATCATTTCCCTTCACCTAACTCCTCCTGCCCCCAGGTTTGGTCCTAAAGACCCTAGAAGTCATCGGAACAATTAAAGAGTGGTTGCTTTCCCCGCTCCCGGCCCCATCCCTTGCCCCCACCCCCAACATACACACACTGATAGACTTGGGGTAAACCCTTGGGAGAGATGCTTTTCATTTCTAGTGGATTACACTTAAGGAAAAAAGTGAGGGCTGTGTTATTTCAGTTGTTCTGGTACTAAAGTCATAGACTCTCTTTAAGAGTTTTGTCCCAGTTGCTGATTTATAGCATCCACCAGCTTTTCTCTGCATCCTTCATTTCTCAATGAGTCTCTGAAAGAAAGGTTTGTCAATAATGCTGTGGAAATACTACAGTTAGACACAGCCTGGTGTGCGTAGACTCCTCTGTACTGTGTGCACTCATTCAGCCGCTCTTTTATCTGAGGCACTGATCCCACAGCTCACAATTATGGTCTTTGACTTTGGTAACAATTCTGTTTGAAATGTTTCCAATTACACACAATATTGGCGGCATGTAGCAGCTGCATGCCAAAAAGCATTTCTAAGTGTGTTCCAAGAATCAGGCTGTGATTGCTTTTAATTTAAATAAAGGCTATTTGGTTTCCTGTGATGTTTTTTACGACCACCTTTTCCTCCATTTGTGTTGCCTTAAAAAAAAAAAAAAAAAAGTCTAATATAAAGTAGCCACCATTTAGGGTGATACAACATTGATGTTAGTTTTGTAAGATGCTTTGAGCAAGCACAAGGAACTTTTTAATAAAGGAATTTTAAAGAAACATTGTAATACAGTTTGGATTTCCCCAAAGAAGAAAATGGGGAAAAGGTTATCTGACAGCATACTGTAAGTAGCTATGTTTTCAAGTTTTTCTTCTCTTCAGGGACCTATCATTATAATTATCTTTAAGTCATTAGATATCCTTTGATACATTGTCTTTGCTTTAAAATTCTCTATTTTTCTTTTTATAGGTCCATGAAGAGGTGTTAAAAAAATTTGAAAGAGTACAAGAGGGGTTAATAAGAACATTCTTAACAGACAAGGAACTAGCAAATAATTTCACCATCCTGTAAGAACTAACCCTCCAAATCGGCCTCTTCTGTAGGCTGGAAATTTCTGAACACTGAAACCTTTTAAAACTGTGATAGTTTAAATCTTTTAATAGCTACCAGATATATTTGACTTATTAAATCTGAAAATAAGAAAATATACATTCTCAAGGAGTGAATGGGTTGGTAATAGAACTGGGGAGTTCTGTTCCCAGGATTGTTTCTTGGCTCACCTGAAACATAACACCCAGAGCTAGAGGGATCCAATGGTGAGGTGCTAAGATGGTCCTAATTAAGGTATTTTTACATAGGCCTTTTCAATCCTGGCAAAAACATCCTATAGAATATAGTGCTTCTTTGGGTTGAACAGTAGTTGACTTGCATAAATGCCAACATCTCTTCTGGCATTTTTGGAAATCTTCCATCGTGTAATAAATAGTGCTGTATAATCCAATTTTGTAAATGCCATGGTTCATGTAGCCCCTGTAGAGACAGCTGAAATTAACCCAGGCTGCTAAGGATCATCAAGATCCTGAAAGTTAGATTTCTGCCTAAAGCCAAAGTCTGTCTAGTCACTAATAGTAGTGGGATGTGTGAGTTTGGTCTTAGTAGAGGAGGGTATCATTAAGAGTGCCCACCAACCCATATTTAAAACATTTTTTTCTTTTCCTCCCCATTGTCTTTGGATACTGTCTCTCAATTAAACAAACCTCCTTGGAGGAAAGTTGCACAGCTAGAGAAAGTTGCACAGCTGAGCACCCCAGCCTGCTGGACACATCCACCCCACCCAGGTCCATTGCTACAAAATCCACAGTAACTGGGGTTGAAATATTGGCCAGTTTCTCTGCCCTAGTTAAAATGCTGTTTTCTGTGTGTACATATATACACATATGCGCAGCTCCTGCAGTCTAATAATAATAAATTGACTTAAGCTATGTGACAGTTTCACCAAGGACATTTGTACTTCTTTTGTTTTTTTTTTATTTCAATGTAAATAAAATAAGAAGATACTCATAACTTGTTGACTGTAACTCATATTTCCAGTTATGCTGTGTACATCTTTGAATAATGTAAGTTCCTTATGTACAATGTGAAAAGGGACAAAATAAAGTGGCATTTTGTTTTGCTTTAAAATATGTCTTCTGAACCATTAGGAAACCATTATATTTTATGTAGGAACACTACTTAGTGTTCTAGTGTTGTTTGTTACAATGTATGTCAAAAAGAAAAGACATTTTAAATTCTTCTGTGACTATATAATTAATAAGTATGCACAGTGCTTGCCCTGTATGCATGTTGCATAATTTTTAGAAGGAGATAAATTTAGGGCTGAAGTGCATTAGAGAATCACAGATGTTTCTTGTAAGAAAATTCATATGCTCCATAGGAATTCTGACCTGCTTTCCGATGCTTAGCTTTGTTCATTGCAAGGATCATATGAACGATTTCATTGAGTTGCCTACTTCTCATTTACACAAACCTTCAGGAAGGATCCCAAATGATAAACATCTTACCCCCTCACCTAATTCTGAAATGCTTTATTTAGCCTTTTATGTTTTTGTGAATGTGAAAGGAGGGAGCAAAATATACAGAGAAGATGTTTGTGTTTAACCAACTTAATCATATAAGTTCCCTTTGTGGGTCTTCTATAAGCTTAAACATCTTAGCAGGCTAATAGCCAAAAACATGTCCTCAAGTCCTGCCAAATGTGTAAAAAGCAGACCATGCTCTCTCCATATTGAAGCACTGGAAATGTATCTTTTTTTTTTTTTTTTTAATCTCTGAACTTTTAAGGAAAAATCACTCTCTTCTCCCCCTCCTTACCCACGGAAACCAAAATTATTATTCATTGCAGTGCTGAAGTGAGAAACTGATAGGAGTAATTACATTTGTAATCTTGTGTTTTAAACTAGCTTGACTTGGTTGTTTAAGCAGGAAACAACTGGTTATTCTATAGTGCATGATGGATCTCTTTTGTTATGTTCATGATGTCTGTAGACACTAGCTTTTTCACTGTGATTCGAGAACTATTAACAAAGTGCTACTTAACCTGTTTCTTCTTGAGTGAAGTCTCCGGAATAGACAGTAGTAAGGTGACATAACTACAAGAACACACGGACAAGTTTTGTTTTTCTGAAAATCAGAAAACTCAAGACTATAGTATTCATAGTATAGATTAGCTGTGTGATTTGGATTCAGTCTCTCAGCCTCTGTGAGCCTCATTTTCCTCATAAATAAAATGAGAAAATTAGACTAGCCCAGTGCATGTTAACCAACAAATATCATCATAAACCCCTGTGAAGCTTTTTCAAATACACATACACAGAGATTTCAATGCAATAGGTTCCAGGCAGGTTTCGGTGCTTTGTTTGGTAGTAGGTATGGAATCCAGGGCCTTGTGCTTGCTAACCACCAGCTCTTCCACGGAGCTACCTCCCAGCTGCTGGGTAGGGTCCTTCACATTTAGTTTGAGCAGCTCCTCAGGTGATGCCAGAGCACAGCTGTGTTGAACCACAAAATTACATGGCATCTAAGAGTTCTTCCAGCTCTAAAATCTTATGTTTCCAGTTCTTAAATCTTGTGTTTCCAATTCTACTAGGCTGAACTGCCTACCTGCCTTTGTTTTTCTTCCTTTCTCTCTCCCTTCTTTTCTTTTTTCTGTTCCTTTTGTTCATTCATTTGCTCATTCATTCATTCTTTTTTTAATTTTTTTTAATTGTAGATGGATATAATACCTTTATTTATTTATCTTTATGTGGTGCTGAAGATCAAACCCAGTGCCCCACCCATGCTAGGCGAGTGCTCTACCACTGAACCACAACCTCAGCCCCCATTCATTCATTCTTAATGGCTACTTTCATCCTTAAGGTTGCTGTCAGAGTATTATAGATGTCATTTTAACCCAGTTCTAGGGCAATCTATGCTCTGTGCTGTGGCTGATGGTAATTTGTGTCAGAGAGGAGCCATGTTGGCTCACCATTGTATGCCCAGTGCCCAATACAGTGCCTGACACTTGGTAGACCCTTCACAAGTGCAGACAGCCCAGAAAGCTTTCAAATTATGTTTGTTTTCAAATAATATGTTCAATATAAGTGTTGTCAAATTACAGACACCTTTAAGGGATCATTTTTCCAGACATTTAGCATACTCAATAGCATATCTATTGTATTTTCCCAGAGCAATAGCTGGCCTTTTTGCTTTAAATTTGGAGGTACTTAACATTTTATTCTAGAGTGCAATTTTTTAAAAAGCACAATTAACATACTGTTGAAAAAAATGTTTATCCTATGTCTCTCTACTTTTGAAGCTCTTGTATTTGTTGAATAAATGAATTCCAATTTTCTGTGGTCTTACAATATGTATCAGTTTAAGAAATATAACTCAGCCATAAATATTTTACCATAAATATTTCAAAATGTATCCAACAGTTTATGTTTATTATAATTTTAAGTCCTATTTTTAAATATTTTGAATTAAAAATCAGAAACTTTAAATGTATCTTTATTAATACAGGTTTCTTAACAAGGTATATATGTGTGTGTGTCAAGCCATTAAACCTTTTGTCCTTTACAACAATGGAAATGCAAATTCTCATTCTTTGGACTAGTGAAATAATCTTTAAATTAGTTATATAGAGCCAGCAATTATTTTGATCCATTTACAGACATAATTCCATATCATATCTTTTATAACATAGAATACTTTAAAGCTGTCTATATTCGTACTAAGCAGAAGTTCATATTCACTGTGTATGTATTTTTTGTTCCAGATAAAACACCAGAGAATTTCTTTTCCATTTTTCTCATAATTACCATAATGCATCTGAAATATTCATTATCAAGCATGGGAAAATGCTTGGGTACATAGTTTAATGAAAATTAATCTCATTTCTTTGCTTTTTCTCCTTCTGTCTTTGAAGAACTTCTTATCATTATCCCATTATTGTCATTACTACAAAATATATACAGACTAAACAAAAAGAACTTAAGAATTTAAACCAGTCAGTATTACTGCAGCTATGTCTACATAGCACAAATAAAAGGGGATGTTTGGAATTCACCTAGGTTTCTGGAATTTGTTGCTGTTGTAAGTTCTGATTCTTGTGTGAGTTTTTGGTGGTTGTTTTATTTTGTATTTTTGTTTCTATTTTTGATACTGGGAATTGAACCTATGGGTGCTTTACTACTGAGCTATATCCCCAGCCCTTTTTATTTTTATATGAGATAGAGTTTTGCTAAATTGCTCAGGCTGTCCTTGAATTTGGGATCCTCCTGCCTCAGTCTCTGGAGTAGCTGGGATTACAGATGTGCACCACTGCACCTGGCCTTTTTTTTTTTTTTTTTTTTTTTTTTTTTTTGTAATTAGAAGAAGAACTTTAAAATTTACCATCTAAAACCTGGATAACTGTCTGATTTCCTTTGGATATTTTCAAAATACAGGTGTGGCCATCACAGAATCAGCTGGCTTCAGCATGTGTTTTCCTATTGTGTGTACACTGCTAAATCAAATAACCAGGACCTCAGAGTGAAAATCTCTACCTGAATTATCTACTTGAGTTGTTTGCCCAGTGTAACTGAAAACTCTCTTTTAGACATCACTTGAAGAGATACGTGAAACATTTTAGTCAGGAAAAAGATTAAGCCGTAGCTAAACAGAGTTTAAGGATCATTTGAGATAAATTGAGTGCTGGTTCAAAGTATTGCATAAGGACTTAATATTTGTAAGTTTAACTTTCCCAAAGTTTCACAGCTAATATCCTTATTTGTGTTGGATTTCAAGTTAATATAAAAGGACACATGGGATCATGGCTCACTCTGCCTTTTGGGTCTCTGTTGGAAAGTCACCTGAGATTAGAGAGGCTTCCTTATGTGAAAGAGCAACATCCCTGCCTCCCCATAGCTCCACCCCAAATTCCCACACCCCAGGACCTGCCCTTCTGCTCTCCAGGGCACTTGTCACTGTCTACCGGATAATGCCCTACTGCTATCTACTCTTTGCTTTCTGGACTACTGCTTTCTCCCTAGCTGTCTGAGTAGTGCCAGCACATAGTAGGCACTTAATAAGTATAAGCAGAATGGATCTTCTCCTCAATATATTAATAATAATTGGTGTTGAGAACATTAGAATTTTAAACTTATAATCTCATTCTGATAATAAGACCACAAAGTTAGCAAATGACACCTTATTTTATAAAGTAGGTGCTTGTGTATCATTCCGTATATACGATAAACAGAATCCAGAATTCTATTTTTTTGAGATATAGAATTTTTATTTTGGGTTTTGGGGGTGTCTTATTTTGTTTGGCATCTGAAGTGAAGTTTCTGAGTTGATTCCCTCTTATCTGAATAAAACCAGAGAAAGGTGATAGAAGAGGAAAGCATCCCTCCTCTCCACCCCACAGTGACCAGTTAAATGTAATCATACTGTAAAGGGATGCTGGTTCAACAGCAACCTGAACATCTGCATCAAGAAAGGTCTGCAGCTTCCTTCTTCATCATGCACCATGCTACCTGTAGCCTTAAGAAAAAAGAAGTGGTATCTTCAGACAGACTTGTGGTGCTGCCTTATTTGTTAAAACACAACAAGAGACTGTCACTCCCTCAAGAAAGCCCCTGATCTAAATTCCAAGATTGAAAAGCTAATCCTCTGAGTGATTTCAGCCAGCTTGCTAGGAGACCTTCTTGCTTGAAAGTATTTTAATGTCTCAGTTTCTAGGGCTTAATTGGCAGTAGATCAGCTTTCCTATTAAAAAGCCAAGCCAACTTATTTGTCCAGAAATTACCATGTTTTTAACTTGGGAGTTCTTGACTATAAGACTTGTACCTCCAAAATACACAAAGCATTTGGATTCATCTCATTTACACAAAGCACTTTCAGAATCACCCCATTTATCTTTACTGCAAACTTTGTCGGGGGCCCTAACCAAGATTATCCTGATTTACAAGGAGCTTTGGCTTGGCAGTTCCTAAATAAATGCATGCTTGCAATTAAAGTTTTAGAAATAAAGAAAGAATGGCAGAAAGGGAAAGTAAGAAAGCACTTGTAGCTTACTAAAAATTGTTTGATTCATGTTCTATTTCATAAATATTACTGTGCTTCCCTGTGTGCTATATTAAATTAGATAACTATTGTATTCTGCTAATAATTTATATGTGACTTGGCATGATTCACTTAAATTTCTGGACCCATTACCCATACTGTGCCTCAGTGTCTTCAGTTATAAAATGAAGGGCCTGGAGATTTCTTCCTTTTTTTATTGGTGCCCTATAGTTATGCATAACAGTTAGGTTCATTTTGACATAATCATACATGCATGGAGTTTAATTTACCCTGATTCAGTCCCCAGTGCCACCCTCCACCCTGTTCCCTTCACTCATCCCTCCCCCTGTTCCTCTTCCCCTCCTCTACTGGTCTACCTTCCTGGTGATTTCTTAAGCTCAGAATTTATTTGATTCTAAAATACTGGATGTGGAGAACATAATTTTGGGAGACTAGATAATAAAAAACTGATTTTAGCTGCTATTTTTATAGTCCGCATCATCATCACTACTTGAATCACTGACTTGAATTATCCAACAATCTAAGATAGTCATATTAGCTAGGTTCAACTTAGGGCTTTCATTTTATTATTCAGTGTGACCAATTCAATATTCAGCAATAGCTATGTTTTAAAGACATTTTAAAGTCTTGCCATGACTCAAAAGTCTGGTTTAACAGTTTGATATGATAGCTAAAAAATTACAATGATATTTATTACAAATAATCTGATGTTACAACAGCCTACTTATATTCATCATAAAAATTACAAATGTGTGTTTATGCATGGGAAACATGGATGATTTTAAAAGTAGAACTCACAGTACTGTGTTTACTTACTTGTGTAATTATATAGTGATAAAAACTTTGTTTATAATGTGCATATCTACTCAGGAGGCTGAAGCAGGAAGAGTCCAAATTGAAAGCCAGCCTGGGTAACTTGACTCTGCTTTCAAATAAAATTAAAAAGGATTGGAGGGCTGGGGTTGTAGCTCAGTGGTAGAGCAGTTGCCTCGCATGGGTTCAATCCTCAGCACCACATAAAAATAGAAAATAAAATAAAGATATTGTGTCCATTTACAACTAAAAAAAAAAAAAAAAAAAGGATTGGAGATGTACCTCAGTGGTAGAACACCTGCCTAGCATGCATGAGGCCTGAGTTCAATCCCCAGTACTGCAAAAAAGAAAAGTGTGTGTGTGTGTGTGTGTGTGTGTGTGTGTGTGTTCACTGACCAAATGTGAATTAATTTGGAGAGGTTTAGAGAGGATTTGATAGAAAATAAAGATAACTCATCCTTCATTTTATTTGCATTCCTAATATTTTTAAAAGCTCTAATAACATTCTTATCTCCTGCAATCCCTAGATAAAAGCTGGTAAATATGCAGTAAGTAGTGAAACACTGTACTAAGGTAATACACACTGGCATATGTCACATACCTACTGGCCTGGGTGTTCCTTTTAGGGTATTATGATTAATTAAATCACTAACTTTTCAACAAATCCTCAGGACCTCAGATCTTATTCACATTCTAATTAGGCCAAGCCCAAAGTCACAATGGGTCCCAAGGGGAAGCCTTATACCCTCTGTATTATGTCTATGGCGACTAAGTTTGTGAATTGTTGAGATAAGCACAGCAATGAGCTATGGTGTGTCTCCCAGCAGATTCATAAGTGACTGTGAGGTGCTGCACCAATTGGAAGGACTATATAAATGTGACATTCATAATCACCAGTTTGAATCTGGGTCACTTCATCTGTGACTCAAAGATCAAACACCATCAGATGGTAATGACTGTGTGAAAGTACTGCAGGAAGGCCTTGCATTTCTTAATGACACCTTAGCAGGCTTCTCAGCAGACTGTTAGAGGCTGGCATAGAAAAGGAGTGGTGTGTGCCCTTGGTCTGGAGGCCAGCCCTTCAGGGTGCAATTAGCACACTGCTGCAGAGATGCTTCCGGAATGGTGCACAGTGGTTTCTCTTGTCTTAGCTTCTTAAATTGATGTACAGAACCTTTCATCTTTTCCTCTTTTCCTGACTATTTATTCACTTCAAAGTGATGCTATTTTGCATAGTCTCTGCTTTCTTTCTTTTCTGTTCTCTGAAAAAATTAAATTACACTCATAAATGCACGTTAGCTATTCAATGTTAAAACTTCCCCATTTTTATTTCAACTCGGGCACTTGGCAACTCAGTGAGACCCTGTCTCTAATAAAATACAAAAAAGGGTTGGGGATGTGGCTCAATGGTCGAGAGCCCCTGAGTTCAATCCCTGGTACCAAAAAAAAAAAAAAAAAAAAAAAAAGAGTTCTGACTTCCTCCCTCAGGTTGCACTTACCTGGCCAACCTACCAGGTCTTTATACTTGTGTCTTTTCATTGTTTTGTTGGTACAATCAAAACTTATTTACTCTTCGGTTTCACTGCCAGGCTTCAATTTCTGCCCCAAGTGTTTAGTCAACATTATACAATGAATGTTAGACTTTTATGACATTTGCTTTAGTACTGAAGAGCTTTCTCTAAAAGCTAATTGTTGGAAAAAGAGAAGCCTGAATGTGGCCAAGTGGCTTCCAGATGTGTTTTATTGTGTTGGTATCTCTGTTTTGCTTTCATAAAATCTTTTTCTTTTAAATCTTAAAAAAAAAAAAAAAACCTTACTAAGCACAAGTAGCAGACAATAGCCTCATAGGAGTTGAACTCTTTTCTTCACTTCCTGATTATTTCTTGAACTCCTGTTTCAAAATAAAACCAAAAAACTATGATTTAGCCAAAAAAAAAAAAAAAAAAAAAAAAAAAAACTGTTACAACATACAAGACAATACCTGAAAAAAGGAAGTAGTTTTTGTTTGTTTTTAATGGTAAACTCACTCCTTAGGCTGCTGTGTTCTAATATATGGTTCTTCAATGTGGTCCTATTAAACTCTTAGAATTTCTGCCATCTAGTTGTTCACTGAGAAATCAGTATGTTTTCAGGCATGTGATAAATGTTTTGTAGCATATGTGGCTGAACATGCCAATTTCAAAGAGCTTTACAAGCTTTAATTAATTTTCACAACAGCCAGATGCACTTTGCTTTATTGATGGAGAGTCCACAGATAGTGGGGTTCAGAGGTATTGCCCGGTTCTTCTAGCAAAGCTGTTTTGAAACATTTTTTGGCTGGCTATACACTTTTCTTAAATACAAGATAATCTGGAACCCTAGTAAGTAAAGCAGGGCTGCTTTTCAAAGGAGTCTGTTGGGCTGGGGCTGGGGCTCAGCAGTAGAGTGCTTGCCTAGCACATGCCAGGCCCTGAGTTCGAACCTCAGTACCACATAAAAATAAATAAATGAAATATAGGTATTGTGTCCAACTACAACTAGAAAAAAAGGAGAAAGAAAAGGGGTCTGTTATAGAACTGCCATATTTATCCAGGAAATATACATACGAGATGCCCAGTTAAATTTGAATTTCAGATTACCAATGAATAATTTTTAGTACCAATGTCTTAAATATTTCATACCCCTAAAAAATTATTGGTTGTCTGTCTGAAATTCAAATTTAATTGGGCATCCTATGTTACCCAGCAACTCTGACCTTATGGCCTTGGCCCCACCCTTTCAAGTCCCTAGTCTCTTTCTAGCCAATGTAAGGTTCCTGGTTCCTTGAACAGTTTGAAAACCACAGGTAGGAGGAATATATACAAATGCTGAGAAAGAAATAATAATACATTTCTCTTCTCTGTTCTACATTCAGGAAATATTATCATTTCCTTGCCTATGTTAGAGAAGCTTCATGATAATGCCTCCATCACTGCACAAAATGATTTTGAAGAATTACTGCCTTTAATCTCCCAATCCAATTTTTTTCTTTTTTTTTTATTGAACCCAGAGGCACTTAACCACTGAGGCATATCCCCATCTCTTTTTATCTTTATTTGGAAATAGGGTTTCACTAAGTTGCTCAGGGCTTCGCTAAGTTGCTGAGGGTGGTTTTGAACTTGAGATCCTCCTACTTCAGCCTCCAGTAATCTGCCAATCTTTGAGAACAATGTGGGTTCATTAAATCACCTATTTGTAGAAAACAACAACTTAATTCCTATCAGAAGAAGAACCAATCAGCATTGCAGATTGACCAAATAGAGTCAATAAAGAGAAAAATGAATAGGAGCTGCAGGTGTATGATCTGACATGACCCAGGGGAGAACTGTCGCCCACAGACTATCCTGGTTTTTTGGTAGAGATGGTAAGTGGTCCTGACTTGATGGCAGTGTCCAATGAAGTAATTCTGTTATTTTGCTGCAATATTTTAAAGAAGCCTTTGGATATTAGTCTCATTTCTTAAGTCAACTATTCTAGAGTACATTTAGTTAGCCATTAAATTTCTCAGTGTAAGTGATTAGTACAATCTGATTAGTAATCAGAAGCCACAGTCTGTCTCGGGGAAAATAATACTTTAATACCCAAGGAGCTCCTTGGATTAATAAATTTAAAAAACTTTTTAAAAAATATACAATGGGCTGGAGTTGTGGCTCAGTGGTAGAGCACTCACCTAGCACGTGCAAGGCCCTGGGTTCGATCCTCAGCACCACATAAAAATAAATAAAATAAAGGTATTGTGTCCAAGTACAACTAAAACTGATGTTCTGTATGGGTGGCCTGCTCATTCTGTGTAAGATTTTGTACTTGCAGAATTTTGGTAGTGGTTTCTTTCTTTGTGTCTACATTAAGATGGGTATAATTTTATCCCTTGTGCCTTTGTGCTTATAAGCACATTACTTTTAAAATAAGAAAAAAAATATTAGAGATATATTTTAAACAACATTTCTATGTTTAAATTTTCCTAATTTATAAGTGAAGATCATCTGGGATATAGAAAATGTTTTTTTTTTTTAATTTTGAAATATTTGTGTATCTTTCAAGTTTAATTGTTATATAAAATCTGCCCAAATTATTTACACTTAAAATTTATCTCTTTATTCTTTTATTCATTCAACAAAAAGTTCTAAAAGAAATATAGTATAGACATAGTCTTTTATGTTACATGAAAGGGGGTGGAAGGAGAAAGAGAGATCAAAGAAAAAAACCCATAATCTCCTTCCTTTAGGACTTCACTGTGTAGGGGGGCAGGGCCGGGAATGTACTCATATAGGTCACCTGAAATGGGGAAGAAAGATGATGGACTTCAATTAGCACATGTATTCTTTGATGCTCAGTGAGGGCCACTGACTTCACTGGGCCGTATGTCACCATTAGAACCTGAGGACATAGACACCTGAGTTCCTGGTGAAGGTTCATACTCTGGTACCATAAAAGCAAATGCAAGCTCCCATCACAGGGGTTGGACCTAAAAGCCATCAGAGTCCCTGCTTGTTTCTAAACCCAAGGTCTGAAATGAGTGAGTTCATCTACTATTTCTTCCAAGGAGGCCAGCCCCAGGACTGGTTGCAGCTCAGCCTTGTAGCCCCACCAGCTGTAGGTACAGCCTGGACCTGTGCCTTACAATTCACTTCTGTAGCCTGGTTTCAAGGAGTTTGTTTTTAATTAGCTATATAATATAAAATTCTTCTTCAACAAGTCCCTTTTACTGTTTTTTTTTATTTTTACTCTGAAACTCATACCAAATTTGTACTATGGAGAAGCCCAAAGCATTTACATATTTTCTCAATAATACTAACAGAATATTGCAAGAAAAAAGAAAAAAAAACTAGGCTACCTTTTACTTTTTCAGTGACCAGATGAAAATGAAATCTGTCAGGCAATTTGAAGGGATTTGTATGATAAAACCTAGGAAATTAGAGGTTTTGCATTTGTTAAGACAACCTTTGGGATCAAAGTTAAATTCACACAAACAATTGTATGTTAAATTAAACTGCTACATTAGCATTTGTAAATGCTTGTGAAACTAATCTCCCAAATATACAAAATAATTGCTTTAAAATAAGGCAACATATTTTCTTCTTTATTTTGATTATATGTTAAAGGTATAATTTTCAAGAATTTACTGAATGTGGAACATTTTACTTGTGAAAATATACATTTGGATTTGGGAATCCACTGAAATAAACATGAAAGAACTTTCTGAAAAGATTTATTCTACTTATGAATCAACTAGGTGTTTTCTAGAAAGAAATATTAGTGCTATGCAGAATTGCCTAATCATAATTCTGTGACCTGTTGAAATAAAATGTCTTGATCTGTTGAGCTGCCAATGGAATTTTATTTAAAACTGGTACCACTTCTTTCATACTTTAGGACTCCTGTGAATTTTATCACAGAATCACTTTATACCCTATTTGGAAGGCAGCCACTTAAGCGTGGAGTATGACAATTGTTTAATGGTGCATAGTAAAACTTAAGTAATTTATGACTCCAGAAAGGGAACTGTATCTAATTGAAACATCCAGAGTAATTCAGGTAGGTGGACATAGCCACCCAGGTGTCTTGGCACTGTTCCAATTTGGATTGGCTAATGAGCTTATGAGGTTGAGGTCTGCTTTGCCTGTGTGCTTGTCCATTAGCACAGTGCCACCTCTCACCATGCTGGGACATTGATTCCACTTTGATTCACAAAGGAATGCCTTGGGTCACACAGCAACTATCTAGTCAATAACAGGTATCCTCTTCGGGGCTCTCGTTTCAGAATCTGTGCTCTTTAGCTGATGACATAATCTTTCAACTATACCACTCCAAGCAGAATTTCCAAATGCCACACTGTTCATCTTAAACATGTAGCTTGGTGGAGTGATATGTTCCCATTATTGATCCCTCTGTTCCAGGGATTATGTCACCACAAAGGGGTTATAATTTGTCTTGTTTGGAGGGTCATGTCTAATTGCATAGGTCAGTTTAAGGATGATGAATGACTGCTTTTTACCTTACATCTGTGCCTCACTTTTTCTCTAAGACCACTGAACAGGACAGTCAGTTTCCTTAATTGGCACAGCTGGTACCCTAAGTATGACATACAATCTGAAAACCTGAGTTAATGAGTCCAGATAGTCCAGATAGTTACCATAGATATCCTTAAACTGACTCTCAAAGAAATCTTCCCACAACCAACAAGAAGAAAGGAGGCACTAGATGGCAGTCTTAAACAAACTTGAAATGACCTTTCCTTTTTTTCAAATTCAGTATCTAAAACTAGTCACTTCACTTCTATTCCAAATGAACTTGAGCTTGAACTCTACTGCATAAAAATTCCAACTCTAATGGCATTATGAAATTTAATGGCACATTATGGAATTTTGTATTTGCAATTAAAAATGATTCCATATTCTGCTTATATTAGGCTCATTGCTGAAATGATTCACTTTAATGTCTATTTTAATTTTATATTTCAATATGCTGTTAAAGAGCTTTTTTGGACTTTAAAAACTAGGGGGGGAATAATGGTGTATCAATAGAGTGGAAAAATATGCAGCTTTTAAAAATAAAGATTCAGAAGTAAACTGATATATAAAAAGTTATTCAGGATATATTTAAGTGGAAGAGAATGTTTATAAAGCATGTAAGGAGTGATCATTCTTTGGGGGAGAATAGTATGTACTTAGCTATGTTTGAGCTTTGTGTTCTCTGACAGATAGGGTTATGGATTTTTTTCTTTCTGCTTATTATTTTTCTATCAAAATTACCTTTCTTCTGAATTATAATACACTTTAGCAGGTGTGGTCACGCGTGCCTGTAATCCCAATAACTTGGGAGGCTGAGACAGGAGGATCATAAATTCAAGGCCAGACTTAAAAACTTAGTGAGACCCTTTCTCAAAATAAAAAATAAAGAGGGCTGGAAATGCAGCTCAATGATTGAGTACCCTGGATTCAATCCCCAGTACTGGGGGGTAAAAAAGTTTTTAAAATGTACACAATAGCATCACATTGCCTTCCTGGTCTAAGATGAGCTTCTTGAAAATGCTGCTTACTGGCATTGCACTTTTTCCACCAACTATATTTGCTGCCTTACCTTGGGTGCTTTCTCAAGTTGCCCAGTGTTTACATGGTGGGATTTTTGTCATTTAAAATAATGCCAAAAAAATTTCAACTGGGCATGCATAGTGGCACACACCTGTAATCCCAGCAGATCAGGAGGCTGACACAGGAGGATGGCAAATTCAAACCCAGCCTCAGCAATTTAGTGAGGCCCTAAGCAACTTGGTAAGACTCTGTCTCAAATAAAAGAGGGGGGGCTTTTGCTGGGAATGTGGCTCAGTGGTTAAGTACCCCTGGGTTCAATCCCTGGTATCAAAAAAATTTTCCCCCATTTTTTAAAGACTAGTGAAAATGATACTATATGTATAGCAAATTCTGTACAGATCTCAAGGACAATCTGCATGTTTAATTTAGTTTCATCTCCAGGTGTGTGGTTATTGGACCAGATTCCATTAACAATGAACATTTATTAAACACTGAAGATGTACAAATCACACATTATCAGAAATCTTAAATATCAGGTTATAAAGTGGGAGGTGAACTTTTACAAGGGTCCTAATGTTTCTCTTATGTTTCTTTGTGGGTCTGTTTGTGTTTAAAGAGGAATGCATAGCTTACCTAAAGATGATAATCCTTATATTCCATTTTTGCAGTATGGGATTGAACCCCAGGCCTCATACATGCTAGTTAAGCATTCCACCACTGAGCCACATCCCAGCCCTGAATTCTTTATATTTCTTAACCTCCTGTTTTGGACATTGATGTCATTTTGGAAAGAATCCTCCTCTTCTATAGATTGAGAAGACTATGAATTGAAAAGAGAACAACTGAAGTATTTATAAAGATTGATAACAACACACCAAAAGTTTAATTTTGTTAGGAAGTATCCTGGAAACAGTCAGGCAAGACTATAAATTTCTATACCAGGTTGTTCCCTAGCAGCTTTTGAAAGTTCGCGAGGAGCAGTTTCATTCAGAAGGAGTCAGTGTAGACTTTTGGAGACATTTGAGATTATTAAAGAGTGTATCCTGCCCTTAACAGAATGCCTGGCACAGAATGTGTATTCAGTAAATATTAGCTCAATAATTAGCTGTATCCATCAAGGAGTACTTTTAATACACAGCAGATTATTTAATTGACAGTCTTTTATACTTGGAAAAAAAGCTTTAGATTAGAATGCAAGGGCTAAATCTGCTGAATATTTTTTAGGTATGAACTTTTAGTTTTTTTTTTTTTTTTTTTTTTTTAATTCCCCCACAAGTCCAGTTTAGTTCTTTGCAATTTTTTCTTTTTTTGTTTTCCCCCAGTGCTTGGGAGCCAAACTGGGGTCCTGTGCATGCTAGGCAACTGCTCTACCACTGAGCTACACCCTTCACCCCCACTGTGAATAATTTTTTTTAAATAGTAATAATAATCCCTTTGTCCCTTATATACAGAAATTGGAATAGTAAGAATGGAATGCAACTTCCCCCAGTTCATTCCACCTCAGACCTCCACTTAGAGTGTACAATACATATTATACTTCATCTCTATTTTATTTTCTGCACTTTGAACTTTGAGGTCCTTGAGTTGAATTGTCTTGTCTGAGTTTCTGTTTTAGAACCAAGCATTTAATAGTGGCTCAATTTTTTTTTTTTAACTTGATGAGTACATAAATGTTTCTCAAGTGAAAAGCCAAGTTTGGGACATCAGACCTTAATGATTATGTCAACTCATTGAGAGTTACTGCCTACTTCTTTATCTCTGGTGGCCTGACTCAATATAGCACAAAACATTTGATGAAGGGGAGGGGCAGAAATTGATTTCCTTACATTTAATTAAAGCTTCAGAGTTGAAGAATGATTTTTTTTTCTTTTTCTTTTCTTTAATTTTTTGCAGTACTGGGAATGGAACACAGTGCCTTTCACATACTAAGCAAATGCTCTACCACTGAACTACACTACCAGCCCTTTGGGGGGGAAAAAGGCTTTATCACACATTTGACATAGTCCTGATGGCAAACCTGTTGGTCAGTTGTCTCATTTCATAACTGAAGAAGCAGGTTCCAAATGGTTGAATCACTGTGGATCACACAGTTACTAAATATTGATAGCTAGACTAGAATCCAGGTCTTCCTGATTCATTTGTTTTTCAATTTAGTTTTATTTTAATTGACAAAAAAATGGTATATATTCATGAGGCACCATGTGATGTTTTTGTTTTGTTTTCGTAGTTCTGGGGATAGAACCCAGGACCTCAAACATACTAGGCAAGTGCTCTACCACTAAGCTACATCCCCACCCAAGCCACACTATATTGCCCAGAGTGGCCATCCTCCTGCCTCAGCCTCCTGAGTGGCTGGGACTATAGGTGTGGACACCACACCCAGCACCATGCGATGTTTTGAGAAATGTATATATTGTGTAATGTTTAAGTCAGGGTAAGTATACCTGTTGCAAACATTTGTCTTTTCTTGTGGCGGAAACATTCAAAATTCTTTTCTGTAGTTCTTTTGAAATATGTAGTACATTACTATAATGTGTAGGCCTCCCGTGCAACAGAACACCAGAACTTAGTCTCCCATCTAACTGTAACTGAGGACCTGCTGACCAACCTTTCCCATCTCTCCCTCCTGACCCAGGTCAGTGCACTCTGTTCTAGTTTGCTAGATATCAGCAGAGTACCAGGATCATTGGAACCATCTTCCCCTCTGACTTTCTATTTTCACGCCTTCCCTTCCCTTGTTCCAGAAAGATCTCAGCATTTAGTTCATTCTGCATGACTTAATGTCAGTTTACCATAGTTGTGAGAACTTTGAAAATGTGCCCATTGGGATGGAGAGAAGGTCCCAGGTGGTTCAATTACTTCCCATTCTCCACCCCCCTAACCCCCCCCCTCCCGCGTGTGCCCCAAGACAGAGAAGTACTTCCTTTTGTCTTCCTTCCTTGCTGGCTGCTCTCCCTGCCTACCCAGCTCTCTGCGTGGGCAGACTAGAGTGTGAAGAAGCCCTGGGCCCTTCCTCCCTCCCCTGCAGCACCACAAAACTCCATCACAGCAGGCATGCAGGGACCCAAGGTACCCCCAGCACAGTCAGAGCTGCTGCTGCTAACGCAGGCACCCTTCTCTTTGGTGAATCAGGAAGCCCAATTAAGATACTAATATTTGTATTTCTGTATGACTGTACTGGCTCAAATATTTGCAAGTAATATTTTTAAATGTGTGTATCTGTTAACTCTTTCTAGGATTCTTTGTTTACTTTCAGTTTACTAGTGCTGATGTTCTTGCCCCCGCTTATTTAAGTAAATGCAGATCAAATGCAAGTTAATCCCTTTTGCAATAATTGAATTATCATTCTTTATTACCAGTGGAGTTGAGCTCTACATCTGGATACATGACAAAAACTTGTCCTTTTGCTTTTGTTTACATTCCACTAGGACTTTGGAATCCAAATAATTCTGGAGAGAAGGAAAAAAAGAAAAAAAAAAAAAAAAAAAAAAAAAAAAAAACCACCACCATCTAAATCCTTCTACAATTTAATTTCCCCAAAATATTTCTTTGAATACTTTAGTGGTATCGATAGATTCTAAAATATGACCTCAAGAAAGATTTCAATAATGTTTGGAAAAAAGACACTTTTTATCATTGTAGAAGGATGTTATAATGAATCAAATTTTCTTGATATTTCACTTTAGAACTGACTCTGTATTTTAAGGTGACCATCCTGAATTATGCCCATAGTCCATCATAACTATTAATCATACCTAGTCTCTAAAAATTTCCTGGTTTGCATAATAAATTACACATTCTATTTATATTTTATTTAAATATCCAACAATTATGTCTTACAGATAAATGGGAAAAAAAAAACTTGGGCTTTAAAAAAAAACATTATTTATGTAGTTTGAGAAATAAGTCAATATTCTCATTCATCCTGCTTGTTTTAACTTTCGTGCCACAGGCAAATTTCTATTTGTGGCAGTAACTTAGCCCTGTCTTCCAGAACCATGAAATGGTCCTGATCACAATTTAGACATTTCTATTAAATCTGTTACAACTGGAATGCAAGCTCTGTCTTTGTTGGTGATCCAGTGTTCTGAGGCAGTAATCTCCCTTTTCTTCCACACTTATATAATTAATTTTTTCTCTTTCATTCTATAATTTAGGATATCAGAGTCATTCTTCATAGGAGAATGTTCACATCTCTCCTTCACATTGTGAAGTGATATTTAAATTTTATCTTCATGTATTTACCTGCAGATCTTATACCTTGCTTTGGATCTTCCTCATGTAATTATTATTGAATCCTCACATTTCTGTTTTTTTCTTTTTTTTTTCAATTTTTAAAAAATATTTATTTATTTGCTTTTAGTTGTACACAATGCGTTTATTTTTACATGGTGCTGAGGATTGAACCCGGGCCACGCATGTGCTAGGCGAGCGCTCTACCGCTGAGCCACATACCCAGCCCCACATTTCTGTTTTTTCTTACCTCATTGCTAGCTCTAATTTCTTCTAATTTTTATAATATCTTCCAGAGGTGCTTTATTTAGGAATCCACTGTAGTTATTGCTTTATCAGCTGATTTCAAGTACATTTGAAACTTAATTCTTATCTGCCAGTATTTCTAATATGCAGATAACATATTTTTGAGTCTGCCTTTTAAAAAAATGTTAATAACTTTACCTTCTCAAGTTGAATTTCACTGTCTTTTCACACAATCTCTAATTAGAGTTTTCCCTCTCTATCTTAATCTTTCCCTTTGTTGATATTACCATGTTAGCATATATACTTTATTTTTTTTTTCCTAATACAAAAACCGAAATCTTAGCCTTTGATTGATTTGAAAATGAGTGGGGCATTACATTTTTACCTGTTTTCCTTGGAGTAGCCATAAAATGGTAGCTCAGTGACTATCAAGTCCCAGTGTGGTTATGTTTCTTTTTTGTGGTCTGGAATCTAGGGCCTCACACACATTAGGTAAGCGCACAACCACTGAGCTATATCCCCACCCCTTCAGTGTGGTTTTAAATTTGAAAATATGTTATTGTCAACCAGTACCTTGACCATTCTTGGATACAACTTTTCATCAATACTACACATCAGCATTTATGGTTATTATACATAAACATTGAGTCATTATCATTTAAAACAGACTTAAGATACATTTCACTTTACACTCTGATAAAGTTTCTAGGGAGGATTTGTAACATGTGCATTAGCCTGCAATCAAAAACTATCTGAGACCTTCTGAAAGTATGGCCTTTAAATTTTAACCAAATTAATTTATTAATTCTTGGACAGAATAATTTACCTGCATTAAATGACACACTTGAAAACACATGCACAGAACATAAGTGCCATCAGTTAGCTTTTCTATGACAGCTACAAATTCATAAGTTTAGAGTAGAGGAAAAATGCCAGTATTCAGGAGAAAACTTTGGGTGGAGTAATGGGAAAGCTCAGTAGAGGAACAAAGGTCAGACAAGTGGCTGGGAGCAGCTAGAAAGGTCCTTTCTTAAAAGGATTACTCATGGCTTTTCTATTGTGTTTTCTAAAACAGATCTTTCCCTCACAACACACAGAAGGAAAGGAAAACAGACTAAAGGTTATTACTGAATATGCACCCCCCTGTGGCTCCATTTCTACCCTCCTGCTCTCGCATATGATGGTTGATTATTAGTGGTTAGCATTTGAAGGATGTTGGTTTGATAAAGCCTAACCTCTGAGCCCCTTCCCTAACATCATCTTTCTAATAGCTTCAAAAAGTTTCTGAGGCTTATCTCCTTTTAATCTTGTCTGGCAATGTGACAAATGCCTCAGGGAAGTGGGAAGGATATAACCTGTCTCCAGAGATTTATAGCATCACAAATCCTGTAAGATCTTTCTGTTCTTTTGGGGGATAGAATTCTATTAGTATTTTTTATATTGTTAACCAAGGTTATTTAATATTGCTAACTTGGTGAGCAATATTATTACTAGTTATCAGAACTCCAAATAGAACATGTGTTTTTTGGCATGAAGTTGGGGCTTTTGACCTACTAAGATTGAGGAATTTTTTCCAGAATCAGATATACATATGTACTTGCCCACCCTTCCTTATGAATAATGGTGGCCCTATGTGAGATAACCGCCCAGTCTAAAACAGTCTAATCCACAATAAAATATGTAAATAGTAACTACCAGTCTTTGATGAGAAATTGGATCACATTTTTTGTCTCTCTCCCTTTTTCTCTGACCATGTTTCCTCCCTATCCAACAAATAGTTCCAAATGGTCCCAAATGATGGAAATAGTAGAAGTTTGAATACAGACTTAAAAGATTACAAGCACTTAAAAGTTGACAGGAGATTTCCCATTTATCTGTGGTATCTAAAACTTGAATTTTTGAAGAATTGGTCTCTGTTTCTTTCATTTCCATTGTATTGAGAACTATTGGTTAGTACATTGTTTTGTGAAATGCTTAGAGATGATGGATAAAAGTGTTTTAATTGCCTGTGATTTGTGTATTGCATAAAACCCTTCAGCACAGACTCCATACTTCACACCTAGAATTTACTGTCCCTAGCTCCCCCATTGATAAAGATGTGCTTGTCAATCCAATCTGGTAGACTTAGCATCAGAGACAAGAGGTAGGTCACTTGCCTGTATTTAATGAAAGAGACACCAAGAAGTTTCCCTTGGCATGGAAATTTTTTAGTAGGTTTTCTTTTGGTACATGGTAATTAGGATGATATCATTAAGCATCTTTACATCAAAATAATTTTCAAATTCAATTTCTCTGATACCTCCAATGGCTTATATCATTATAGAATTATATCACTACATAGTTAACATTTTTATTCTAAAAGCCACCAGGAAAGATATGATGGCAGTGATCAAGGAAGAAAAGTATGGCTTGAAAGATGATGGCAGTGATCAAGGAAGAAAAGTATGGCTGTATGGGAATTTTGATGCATGTCTAGTCCTTCACAGAGGCCTGAGCTCATTTTCCTTTGCTTTTCTATTTGGGACTTAGTAATGCTCCTTTTTTCAGGCTCTTCAGTGCTCCCAGCTTCTTAATTTTCTACAGAAATTTATATTCCAAACTGTACCCTAAAAGTTAAGACTCCTTGCAAATGAAAAATATACACAATCCATCATGCAGTTTGGTACACCTGGTCAAATGTCAGGAGTTTTTTGTTCTTTTTTTCTTTTTTTTTTTTTAATCCCTTGCCTGTTTGTTAGCTATTTGAGTAAGGAAAATTAACTTATATCAATATACTTGCCCTTTCAACAATGTTTTTGCTTTCTCAGTGTAGTACCCATTGGCTGACATTTATACTGTTATCAACCATATATTTCAGCTTTAACTCCTTTATAGGAAAATGAAGTTCTTTCAAAGAAAATAAGGCCATAAAAACCAAGAAATAGCACTTTATTGCTTTCTGTAAGAAGACTTTTAAAACAGTGTTGCTTTGTAGTTTAGTAACCCAAAGGCAACGGCAGACTCGTCCCAGTGAGCCTGTGGTCCAGCGCCCACTCATGGCTGGCATCTGCTGGCCTAGGGTGAAGCAGCCAGGGACCCAGACAAGCAGCGTCCTGTTGGAGGCCTTCACTGCATTTTCCACAACAGCATCGGAATTTTCCTAAGGCAGTTTCACATCTGGAATTTTAAAGAAAGTTTGCCCTTCAATAAAATGGTAGTAAATCTTAGGAAACATTGTGCCTTTTTTGCTGTTGTTGTTTTAATTAACCTGGCATTTCTCTCCTAAACAATTACCAAATTATTGGTTGTTCCCTCCCTTTTTCCCCCTTAATGGTAATAATGGACAAAGAGAATAATTATGAAATGCCTTTTGCATATTGCTTTTGAATTAAGGTAACATAAATATTTCACAGAATTTCTTTGACATTTCTCACCAAAGCCAAGGTATGTATTAATCTAAAGTGTAACCATTACATTTTATTTATGCAAGTTAGCATTATTTGATTATGAAGAGGCACAGGCTGTATACTTAAACAATACTGAAACACATTTCTAATAGGTAGCTTGTATGTAATGCTTTTATCCAGTCTCTGAGACATTATCTGACTTGTAAGTCTAATTTAAAGACTGTCATCACTCCAATATGCCAATTACTAAGCATGTGAAGTGTCTCTTGAAAAGCCAATTTTAATGACTCCAGCCTGCTATTAGAATAGTCTAATCAAATTCTAAAAGTGACAGCTTCTTGTTTTAAAATGTCAAAGCTGTTCACTTTTTGATTGAAAAAAAATTGTGATGTTTTGGAATGAGTAGCTTAGCTTGTGTTAGAAGAACTTTCATATGTATATATAGAAAAACTTTACATGATTACATAAAATAGTCATGAAACCTAAAATTTTGATTTGCCAATTTTATAAAAACAAGATAACTCCCACAGTAATCTTGGAATTGTAGTTATCTCAAAAGTTTCCTGAATTGTGCATGACAAAAAACATAAGGACAGATCCAGTTCTTCTGACTCAATACAACTTTTAAATGGACATCTTTAAAAATAGAGCATTTGCCAGGCACAGTGGTGCACACCTGTAATCCCAGCACTTGGGAGGCTGAGGCAGGAGGATCATGAGTTCAAAGCCAACCTCAGCAATGGCGAGGCACTTGGCAACTCAGTGAGACCCTGTCTCTAATAAAATACAAAAAAGGGCTGGGGATGTGGCCCAGTGGTCGAGTGCCCCTGAGTTCAATCCCCGGTACCAAAAAAAAAAAAAAAAAAAAGAAAAGAAACATTTGCAGAAAAACAAGAAATTGGTCCATAAATGGGGGATAGGGGATATAAGATCTGAAATTTTATTTGCTCTTTAGATTATTGATCTCCCCATTTTAAGGGAAGCATATATTGGGGAGAGAGGGTACAGACTCAAGATGATCTGCTGTTGTAGTACCTGGAAAAGAACTTAATTACTTGAGTTTCCAAGTTATTTAGAATTTGAAATGCATTTTCCCAAATTATGCAGCCAGTTACAATTTGCTTGCTTTGTCTTGCCTTTCTTTCATCCATTTAACAGACATTTTTTTTGGGGGGGGGGGGGGAGGAAATACCAGGGATTGAACTCAGGGGCACTTGATCACTGAGCCACATCCCCAGCCCTATTTTGTGTTTTATTTAGAGACAGGGTCTTATTGAGTTGCTTAGCGCCTCGCCATTGCTGAGGCAAATCCATCTGCCTCAGCCTCCCGAGCCGCTGGGCCTATAGGCATGCACTACCACACCTTACTTTTGGATCCAGACTCTGTTCCCAGGCCAGTCCCTGGAAGGTTGATACATAATGTATGTGTGTTGAATAAATTAATTTGACCTAAAAAACATTCAACCCCTTCCCAAGGGTTAGCTCAGTGCATATCTTCCCGTCACTGAGTAACACGCAAAAGTCATCACTCTGGAAGAATTTAATAGTTTGTTTCTTGGTCTATGACCTACAGCAGATTGTAAGCTCTCTGAAGGCAGGGCAGTGTCTCATTCTAGCCTGGGTGTCTGGCACAACACAAGTACTTGAGAATATTTGTTGAATAAAACAAAGACATTTGTAAAGTACATTCAAGTTTGCAAGCCCCAAACTTCTGCATTATCACTTTTAATTCTCCTTCAAAGCTTACAATGCAGTTATATGTATTGGAAAATTAAGAAGTCAAGGATTAAAGGGGAAGTACTGGGGAGTGAAACTGAACAAATTATGTACATGTATGAATAAGAAACAACAAATTCCACTGCTCTGTATAATCACAATGCACCAATAAAATGAAGGAAAGGAAATAATAAAATGTAGGAAGGAAAAGTAAGTCAAGGATTTAGTCTATTTTCTTACTTGGTCCTGACCAACATGTAAGAGCACAGTCCTGCAACCAGATGGCCTGTTTGAATCCTGGCTGTGGCACTGGACATTGATGAGTTGGATGATCTTAGGCAGGTCATGGAACCTCTACTGTACAGTGTGGATAATAACAGTACCTCTCTTAGAAGGTTGTTGTGAGGATTAAATAAACTGCTGTTCATTGCTTGGATCCTGTTAATTGTTGTGGTGGCTATGGGGACCATTGCTATTAGAGCAAAAAGTGCCAGGCCTGGTGGCACACTCTATAATCCCCGTGGTTTGGGAGGCGGAGGCAGGAGGATCACAAGTTCAAGGCCAGCCTTAGCTATTTAGCAGAGGCCCTAAGCAACTTAATGAGATCCTGTAACAAAATTTAAAAATAGGTTAGGGATATAGCTCAATGGTAAAGTGCCCCTGGATTAAATCCCCAGCAGCAAAAAGAAAACAGAAGAGAAAGACCAAAAAGTGAAGCATTCCTGTGATGTACTCCACAGAAGGAAGGAGCCAGGTTTCCCAGGCTCTTGCTGGTGTCACAAGTGTTCTTGCTTCCTCCTGATCCCTGCAAAGACATTGAAACCTTTTAAGCAAGGGGTGGGGGTGGGGTGAGATCTGTCGCTTTTTCCTCTATCTAGAAATGAGGCTAGAAAATCTTATTCAATGAATTCAGCAAGCAATTGCTTAAGGCAACCTTGTAAGTGGCCACTTGAACATAATCAATAGGGCTTTATGCCCGAATCTCAGAAAAGAATATGGATTGTATTCAGCAGACTGAATGGAGTGGTAAATGATTGCTTACCTTCAAAGCAGAATTAAGAGATGCGAAATATTACAGACCTAACCCCAGGCTATTTGTAAAGAAAATCAAATTTTGTGATTAAATAGTGAAAGGTGTAATTCTTTTGCTTCTCTGACTCCTTAGAATAATAGAAGGTTTATGTACACTGGGGTTAGGATTGAGGTTATTGTTAATGCTAAGCAACAAAGTAGCACATAAAGAAAATGCTATTCAGAAATAATGGTCATTCCAGGAAAATCTAAGGGGATGGCTTCTAAAAGCTGTTCCTTGATGTTACCTTTATTTCTTATTTTTAAAATATTTAGAATGAATGAGAGCTTACAAATATCCACTTGTTATATTTCAGAATTCTGTGTTATACTATGAAAAGCTTTTTGATCCTGAGCTCTTGTGTCTCCTGAATATTGACAAAATATTAGAACTGTGATCTTTGTGTTACCTTATGAGAAAAAAAAAAAAGAATTATGTTTATGTAGTACTCAGGTACGTTGGGAAAGATTTTCAATTTTAAAGGTGGTAATAAGAAAACCAGTGAGAAGAACCATTGCTAACCTGATTTTATACTCCTACATGAAGAGTATTGTTTTCCACGTGTATAAACACAATAATACTATTTAAAAAAAATAAAAAAGTAGTCGAGGTAAGTTTATTACATTTTCCTTTTTATTCTGGAATTTACATATTCTAAAGAAGATTAAAGTTTTTTTAGAGCTACAAACCCAAAGCAACACTTTTAAATGGACTATCCTAAGTGCCGCATCTTACTACCTACAAAGCTAAAGAAAAAAAAAAATGAGTTTGAAGTTCAGTGTGTTTTATTCCAACTGAGTAGTTTTCATAGTATGGCTGAGGGCCTCAGGGAGAGTTGTGAAGGGAACCTGAGCCCAGGTTTTAGTGGGGGAGTTCAGTTTTACAACCTCCACCACTTGGCTTTGCTGGCTTTAACAAATTCACTCCCTTTATTCTCTTGGGTTTGGCTGAAAGTTTTTTAAGCTTGAAACGCCTCCTTTTCTAATAGGAATTTGCCTCACCTGGTGTGATGGTTTTGCTTTCTATAGTTTTCTCCTTCCTCTGTTAAATAACTTAACTGTTAATGAGTCAGAAAAGAAAAAAACCTGAAGTCATCTCCTACCTTTGGAATGCATCAGCATCCTGTTCTAGTCTCCTTTTAAAAAGATAATTGGGGAAACTTCCATAATTTTCTTGGAAATAAAATCTCTCTCCAACTACCATTTTGGTCATTTTTATAGCTTTTACTGAATTCTAAAAGTTTCCACTTTGAAATTATTGGTTATTTTTCTTTTTAGCCCTTTTCCCTTGCTTGTTTTTCTCTAATTTCTTTACAGTAAGAATAATGGCTATTGGGGCCCTGGGATTGTGGCTCTGGAAGCGGTAAGTTCCACCTGATCCTCAGCATTAGGCTTCCTTAAAGCCACAGCACCTTCTCAAAAAGGGCTCAAATATCCACCCTTTCAAAAATAAAAGGTGAAAAGCTAGGTAGGGACAAGAAAATAAAAGAAAATAGAGAAAATAAAATAGAGAAAATAGAACAAAAGCACCTTTTTAAACTAAAGGGAAGGAATATGAAGGGTTCGAAGGGCCTCAGCACCATGGGTTCCACTGATATGTATACTGTAGGCACCCGCAAAAACCGGGTGAAAATGCAGTTAGGAGAACGGAGAATTAAAACGCATTGTGTACAAAGAAAAGCCAAATAAATAAAAATAGAAAAAAAAAGTTAAAAGGAATAGTAAGGCCGAGGCTAGTAGAAGTAAAAGTATAAAAGCTTCACTCTGCCTCTCAGTTTTCCTCCCGCGGCGCCGTGGCTGGCCATGCACTGAATCACACATAAGACATGTACATTTTTTTTCACTTTCACAAAAAGCAAAATAAATTTAGTCATAAGACCCTTTATAGTATCAGCTATTTAATGATCACCTCGGCTTGATGAAGGTTCATTATCCCCATTTCTTTAGAGGAGGAAATGGAGTTAGTAACTTCCTCCAGGGCAACTGGAATAAATTGTCAGAGCCAGGCTTGAACCTGTAAGCCACTTTCTTAACTGCTGTGCTGTGGTCCACTCACTTCATCACGTTCAGGTTCCTGATATTATCTGTATTTTACAGATGAGGAAACTGAAGCTCATATTAAGTAATTTACCCAAGATGAACTAACTAGTAAATAATGGAGCTGGGGAGATGCTCAGATCCCTCTTGGTCTGTAGCACACTTGGTTTTCAAGAATAACACATACATACAGTAGACCTATTTGTTTTCAGGAAAATTGTGTTTATGCAAACTTAAAATGGTCTTTTTGAGGGTAGGGGATACCAGGAATTGAACCCAGTTTTACTCCACTACAGAGCTACTTTCCCTGCTCTTTTTATTTTTCATTTTGAGACAGGGTCTGGCTAAGTTTTCCAGACTTGCCTGGAACTTGCAATCCTCCTGCCTCAGCCTCCCAAGTCTCTGGGATTGCAGGTGTGTGTCACCACACCTGGCTAACGCTGGGTCTTTATGTGCATTCCTATTGCAAGTGCTGCTTGCTCCTCTGCTCAAAGTTGCCTAAACCCAACTCTTTGGGCTTCCTTCCTTAAGTCCCTTTCTAAAGGAGAGAAGAGGTACCTTTAAGGGTGGAGGTGTGCATTGGTGATTCCTGACACTCTCTTGCTAGTTCATACTATGACTTTGGCCACAAGGATAGTAAGAATGAAATAACAAATACAGCTCACTTTTATTGCACACTTGCTCTGATCCAGGCTCTGGATTAACTGATATTCATACATTATTTAATTTCTACAACCCTCCACAGTGAGTGGTATTATTTCCCCATTTTATAGTAACTGAAAATAACATATAATAACATTTCGTCACTTTCTTGGATATTTACAGGTAGTGAGTGGTAAACAGAGATCTCAGTCAACTTCAGTCATACTTTACACAGTCCATCTTCTTAACCCCAGTGCTGTAGGTTAAGGACTATAGACTTGACTAGACATTATAGAAATAGAGCAAGGGTTTTGTTTTGTTTTGTTTTGTTTTTGTTGTGGGGGTGGGGTGGTTGGTTTGGGGGGGCTTTTTTTGTTTCTTGTTTTTCTTTCTTGGACGGAGTGGTGTGGATCATCTTCTTCTTATCAACTGACTTTAAAACTTCGAAATCCTTCTTGTAGTTGGTTAATAACTACATAGTCTCTGCTTTTGAAATTAACCAGGCTCTAGCACTGGACCAGTTCAAAAGCAGACAGTCCACCAGCTTCTTTTTAGAAGGGGCAATGTGCAAATAACCATCTCCTCCCCAGGGGCCACACAGAGAGAAGCAGCCAGCTTCAAGCCCTTGGCTCTCACGTGTGTTTCTTTTCTCCATCCTCCTTCTCTATCTATTTACCATCATACAGAAACAGCACCCTTATTCTTTGCAGGTGGATCAATATTTACAGCTATCAGAGGAGAGGTTGTTGTGTAACAAAAAGCTGCCTGTTTTCCTAGTACCCTCCACATCTGCTAGCAAACTGCGGTCAGCATTGCCAGGAGCTTGAGAGATGACCAATTCAAAGGAAATTTGTTTGGAGTGCTTACAAACAGCTTCCTGTTTGCTAGGGGAGGAAAATAATTCTGCTACACATAGGTACAAGACCCAGAAGATCTGTCTTGCACAGTAGACATTTATTTCTCCGTCTTTATTTTTTCTCATGATCGCCTCAACATTCCGGTGTGTGATCGCAACCATCTGTACAATTATAGTTATTTAACCTACTGCAAGTTTAAAATTGAAGGTTGCGTAGGTGCATATTAACAAGGGTGGTGCTGATAATTTTTTTTAAAAAAAATTGAGGCAGCTGATCACAACAGCATTTTTAAATTAATGAATGTGATTGGCTTTAATTATAAAAAATACATATGTCTAGCAGGCTTCCTCAATAAGGCTTTTTTTATGCTGACTGTGGCACATTTTTCCTCAAATAATTGCAGAGCTCAGCTTTATCATTAAGCAGATGGTTTCTATTAATTCCCAAGGAAAGTAAATGATTGCAATTAACCGAATACTCGAAACCTGAGGATTTTAGAGTTTAGTCCTACTACTTCAGGCATGAATCTATATGTCACCCTCTTTCTCAAGGGATGACAAAAAAGAGAAATCCTTTTGACAATTTCATTCTATCTCCCACTTTATAAATGGCACTGAAAGCATTTTGAGAGTTCTCAAAGCTGTTAGTGCTAAATCCCTATTGCCTTGCTAGTTTTAAGTTTATGAGATGATTTTTTTGTTTGTAATTTCGGTAGTGTGGGGGACATGGAAATATTTTAGATAAATTTGAATATCAACTGAGTTGAATTTTAATATCAACTAGAGTTCTAAAACTAAGTTTGAAAGAAGGACCGCTGGGGTTGTTTCTTTTCAACAAATATCAATGTGCTTCTTTGACCTATGGCACAACCTGTGAGATATTTCAGCGGGTTCACAGAAATGACAACATGATGGAGAATATCCCCATTCAAGTCTCATAACCCTGCTTTAAATAAACTAATGTGTGCAGTGGATTTCTTCAAGCTTGTTTTTTTTTTTTTTTTTAACCAAATGATATTGCTTCCTTGTGTCTTCATTTCAAAGTTTAATCATATTCAACAAATTTTTGTTTGGGAGGGCTACTACGTGCCAGGCTGGAAGGCAGAAAGACAAAGGATTTTGTCCCTGATTTTGAGGCACCTACAGAGTGGGCATAAAATCAAACACTAAACAATCACAATACTATATGGCCCACAGACAGGGGAGCATCTCAGCATACAGGAAGGCATTGAGAAAGCATCAGAGCAAAGATACTCTGTGAGCTTGGCTGGAAGGATGAAGAGATGCTTTCCGGGTTTCAGCATAGTGGGGAGGCCCCCAAGCAGAAGTTTCAGGGACCTCGTGGGTAATTAGATGTTGCCAGGATGCAAATTTCAAGGGAAGAGTGTTGGAATCTCAGCTGAGACTGGTTGGCTGGGGCCAGATAATGATACCTTTGCTGCCTTACTAACAGGAGTTAAGATTTTATCCTGTGGGGGATACTCTTTGTGGTAGCAGTCTGGACAATGGAGAGATTAGAGGAGGTGAGACCAGACTGGGAGATGAGTGAGCAGTCTATCCCAGAAGCTGGGGAGATCTACAGGCCCTTGCAAGTTTCTATGGGCCAGGCATAGTGGCACACGCCTCTAATCCCAGCAGCTTGGGAGGCTGAGGCAGGAGGATCACAAGTTCTAAGCCAGCCTCAGCAACTAAGCGAGACCCTGTCTCTAAATAACAAGGGGGTGGGGGGTGGCTGGGGATGTGGCTCAGTGGGTAAGCCTCCTGGGTTCAGTCCCTGTGAGGGGCGGGCATAGAGGCTTGCACAGACCTGGGGGAGTAAAGGAAAGATGTGGCTTGTAGTCATAATAATTCCTAAGCTGAGAACTCTGCATATGATTCATGAGATTATATCAAGATAAGCTTAACAACAACAGGGGCTTCAATCTTTATCCCCCTCATGTTTAACTTTTCATTTTGTACTCGCACAAACCCCTTTGGGTGTGGACTCTGTTGGAGCTTGTTTGATGTATATTCTTCCCCTGACCAAGCTTCTGCTGCTTAACACCATGTGTACCTGGAAAACGTGGACCTCTAGGATGAGTGCAAGTTACTACCACTAATGCTTTTGTTCTCGCTTTCTGTGGGCAGAGACCATCTGTGTTTAGAAAGCTAGAACCCATCCATCTCACCCTTCTTCTTCAACCAAATCATAGTCCTCTGAGTCTCGGATTTGTATTTTTACCATTAGTATAAATAGGCGGCAGGGCTGGACAGGACAGGACATTCTTTCCACCTGGGATGACAACTTCCATCTTGCTCATCTCCTTTTCAAACTTTGACCTTTAAGGCACAACTCAAATTCTGCCCCCTTCCACTTTGACCATACCTCTTGAAATAGAGCCAATCCTCATTCCTCAAAACTCCAGTGGTATTTATTGTTTTTCATCTTTTATTTGCCCCTTGGTATTCACTACTACTTCTTATTCTGGTGAAGGTGGATGCCTTACACTCCTTCTAGGTTGAATCTTCTCAGGGGGTTCCCAGTATCATCCTGAGTCGCCCACTCTGTCGTCTCTATTGCTTTATGTGAAGGAAGCACATAACACAGTTTTGGGGCTGTGTGTTAACATAGTAGGTGAATTATTTTTTCTATTCCATATACTATAAATGTATAACCTTGATTTTTCTCTCAAATAAACATTTCAGTTATAAATATGTAACTGCCTTTATTATGTATATAATATTGTTAATCCAAGAATCTTGGAAGTAGGTTTATTCACTTTCTACCTTTTCATCTGAGTTTACCTAATGTAAGCTGCCTATCGTGGCCAGCCACAACACCACGGGAGGAAAACTCTCGGAGGCAGAGTAAAGATACTACTACTTTTACTTCTACTTTCTTAGAGAGAGCTTAGAGAGAGAAAGATAGAGCTTTTCTTCTTAGAGCTTAGAGAGAAAGAGAGAGAGCTTGAAAGAGAGAGATTTCTTCTTTAGAGAGAGAGCTTAGCTTTTAGAACTTCTTTCTTCTTTCTTCTTTCTTCCTCGGGAGCCTCGGCCTGACTCTGACCAGCAATTACTTCTTCTATCTGGTTTCTCTTCTGTAACCGCTCTGCCTACATTCTGGCCGCTCTGATTCTTTTCTTCTTCTCCGACCCGAACTCTTCTTCCGACCGAGCGACTGCATGACTCACTGAATGAATTCATTCTTCTCCTGACTCCGACCGCTTTCACCCGGTTTATATACCTTTAGCTTTGCGGGTGCCTCACGTGCATTTACAGGTGCGTCACATACATACTTATTATCAGGTGGAACTTATGGCTTCCAGCTGACCGCAATAGCCATCTCCCTAATTGGGGCTCCTTCAACCTAATAAAAATTCATATTATTTGAAGAAAATGTATGTTAGCCAACCTATCTTTAAAAATAACATCAGCGCCAGGCACAGTGGCGCATGCCTGTAATCCCAGCACTTTGGGAGGCTGAGGCAGGAGAATCGCGAATTCAAAGCCAGCCTCAACAATGGTGAGGCACTTAACAACTCAGTGAGACCCTGTCTCCAAATAAAATACAAAAAAGGGATGGGGATGTGACCCAGTGGTTGAGTGCCCCTGAGTTCAATCCCAGTTACCACAAAAAGAAAAAAAAAAAAAAATCAGGGAATCAGGGAATCAGGTGCAGTGGCACACTCAGGAGGCTGAGGCAGGAGGATGGCAAGTTTGAAGCCTAGCCTGGGCAACTTAATGAGACCTTGTCTCAAAACAAAAAATAAAGAAGCTGGGGATGTAGCTCAGTGACAGCATACCACTGGGTTCAGTCCCCAGACTCAGCAGTAGAATGTTTGCCTAGCATATATGAGGCCCTGGGTTCAATCCCCAGAACTGCCAAAAAGTAAAAAATTAAAAGTAAAATAACATTGACTTGAAAATAGCATGCTACATGGACACAGCCACATCAATGTTTATAGCAGCACAATTCACAATAGCTAGGTTGTGGAACCAACCTAGGTGCCCCTCAGTAGATGAGTGGATAAAGAAAATGTGGTATATATACACAATGGAATATTACTTAGCAATTAAAAGAGAATAAAATAATGGCATTCACAGATAAATGGATGAAGTTGAAGAATATAATGCTAAGTGAAGTTAGCCAATCTCAAAAATCCAAATGCCAAATGTTTTCTCTGATATAAGGAGGCCGATTCACAGTGGGGTTGGGACAGGGTGCATAGGAAGATTAGAGGAACACTAGAAAGGTCAATGGGGAGACAGGGGAAGGGAGGGGGCAAGGGTGTGTAAAGGAAAAAAAAAAGATGGTAGAATGAGATGGATATCATTACCCTAAGTGCATGTATGAAGACATGAATAGTATGAATATACTTTGTATACAGTGATATGCAAAAATGTACTCCATATGTGTATTACGAATTTTAATGCATTCTACTATTATATACAACAACTTCAAATAAAAAGAAAAGTAAAGTAACATCATGAATTAGGTGTATTATTTTCTTCATGTTGCAGATAGGAGAATGGGGCCTTGCAGAAGAGAAGTCCCCTGTCCAGAGACATACAGATGTGAAGGGGTAAAACTGGGATGTGAGCCTAGCTAGGTTTGGCTCCAACTCCAAATCCTGAGTCTTCTCCATTGAATTGTGCAACTGGCTCTTGTGCATCTGTTATTTCACAAAATCTGCCTGTGAGCCTTAAGAATATCTGTTGTTAGCCTCATTTACAAATGAGTAAACAGAAATTCAAAACCTTTAGGTAAGGTTTTAAATTATAAGGTTATTTGGCCCATCTGGGTCCCAAACCCCTGGTTCCTCCCACCACACACAACTTTCCTCTTACTAACATGTAGGGAAGAGGCCTCAGGTGGAAGTTGGAGGTAGCTCATTTCTAAGGCCCTTTCACCCTAAGATTCTGCTATAGGAGCTAAATGTATCAGGGAAATAACATTGCAGGGATATAAATTATTCTAATTACAGAAAGTAACTTCACAGCTCCTCTGATGGTTCCTTTGGTGGTGAACATACATGAGTACTTGGAACTTGGAGCTAATTCAAAACAAAATGAAAAAAAAAAAATTGGCTTTATTTTGTCAGGACTATTAACAGGTCATCAAAATGCCTGGCTTAAATTTCTCTTTCTTTGTCTTTCTTGCAAAATAGTTGAAATGCAATGAAAGTGAAAGGCCCAAAGACAGACAGCAACAAAACAGGAATGAAGTTCTTGGAAAGTGCACAAAATGAGCTGACTCAGCCAGTACAGTGAAGAGTTTTATGGCCAAGGGAGGCAGCTTGAGAAGTTCTTGAGTTCTAAATAGAAGATTCACCCCTTTAAACAGTTCCAAGTGAAGAACATTTAGTTCTTTCATCAGTTTGCCTCAAATATCCCCCAAACCAGAGAGTAGAGTCAGCATCAAGTCAGGTGAAAAGTTCCTTCCATGGCATGAATCTGTTTTCATTTAATTTTTATTTATGTCCACTGCTCTCAGTTTGTCTCTTTATAACAATCTTGTCTATGATTGATTTCTAGTCCATTTCAAATTTATATGTACTGTGATTTAATCAACTTCATCCTTACACAATGTGTTTTGAGACATATTAATGAGGTGGGAGTATTTTTCAGAGTATTCATAATTTTTCTTTTTTTTTGGCTTAGTATCAAAGTTTGAGATTCTACAAGGCAAAGGGCCAAATTCTGAGCCTGCATGATTCCAGGAAAGGTCTCCCATTGTTTTCAGGCATGTTTGCTCATCAGTGTTAATAAAAGATTATTTTCTTACATCTACATTTTTTCTCTGTTGCTGATTAAGAAATTACTTGGGAGTTAGTCACCTTATTGTGTGCCTAGAGTCACAGCTACTCAGTAGCTGTACACAGCTGAGGCAGGAGGATTGCTTGAGCCCAGGAGGTTTTTTTGTTTTGTTGGTTAGACTTTTTTTTTGAGACAATGTCTCACTAAGTTACCCAGACTGGTCTCAAACTTGCCATCTTTCTGCCTCATCCTCCCAAGTAGTTAGGATTATAGACAGGCAGCCTTCACTTAGCTATAATCCCAGGAGTTTAAGACTAGCATAGGCAGCAAAGTGAAACCCCATCTCAAAAAAAAAAAAAAAAAAAAAAAAAAGAAAAAGAAAAAAGAAATTTAAAGGAGGGAATTACTTGGGGCTGGGATATACATAGCTTGGTGATAGAATACAAGCCTAGCATGTACAGGGCCCTGGGTTCAATCCTCAGTAACATTCAGAAGAAAAGAATGGAGGGAGAAAGGGAGGGAAGTTGCTTGGGAAAAAAATTCTTTTGGCTACAGACATGGTTTTTTGTTTGTTTGTTTTTGCTGAGTGGTTCAAGTCAGTTTCAAGATAACTCTCTCTTTAAAAATATTTTAATGTGTTGAGTTTTAATGTTTTCCAAGAACATACTAAAACAAATTCAAATGATTGAATCTTGTGACTTGGGAGATTATGTACTTCTATGTTCTTCTCAGTGCTTAGTCACTGTGAGAAATTGCAGAATGCAGCCTGGATTTATGCATTTGGATATTTTTGTCATTCATCAATGATAGTCAAAAAGTATTTTATAAGGGCCTGCTAGCTATGTGCTAAGTTGCTGTCAAAATTCAGCGTGGTGGCCAGGCTCGCTTCGGCAGCACTTTTACTATATACTTAGAGAAAAATTCAGTGTGGTTGGCCCTTTACCTTCTCCAAAGCAAGCTCTGATTCTTCTGACCGACCGAGTGACTGCCGGCTGACTGAATTCTCCGTTCTCCTAACTCGGACCGCTTTCACCCGGTTATATAAAAAGGAAATGTGACTACCTCTCATCTATTGTCAAATTTTAAAAAATCAAATAGTCTTTATATAGTATTTACAAATAAAGAGGTAAATATCAGAAGAAATAGCTATTTACAGGAGATACAAGTGGTTGCCTCTGGCAGCAGGCAGCTGAGTAGGCTCTGCTCTCTTTTTTTCTTTTGTTATAAGCCTTATTTCTTAGTAGCACTGCCTTGCTCTTCAACATATGTGCATACATATTACTTTGATAAAATAACAATTGTAAAAAGCCTAACTAGTTTTAACTAGGTGATTAGCATGGTTTTTAGCATTCTAGGTAGAGGTGGTGGATCCTGTTTGTCTCCTTCCTGAAAATAGACTCCTCCTGCTCTGCCAAGGGCAAATTGCAGCTTCTGTACTTGGCACATCACTATAGGGCCTGAAGTTAGTTAAGAAATGTAACATGGAGGCAGAAGTGGGGGAAATTTCCCTCACCAGGTTTTTCAGCCCAAATTCTGAATGCTGTAGAGGAATTTTAATTGATTTTGATGATAGGAGACAAACATAAAACTTAGCTCAAAATGAAATTGTTTATCAGTCACCCAGTCTCAGGTATTTTGTGATAGTAGCCCGAATACACTAAAACACCCCCACTATTTCCTGTAAATTGTGTAAAGTTGCTTAGAGTCAGTTAAATGTTCTTGGAAAGCGGATTTCATTGGTGATGTTGTGCACTTCCTATTGTTTCACATCAATAAACATATCAGGCCTCCCTATTACTGAATTTAAAAGTGATGACCTTGGGGCTGGGGTTGTGGCTCAGCGGTCCAGTGCTTGCCTAGCGCTTGCGCAGTCCAGGTTCGATCCTCAGCACCATGTAAAATGCATTGTGTATAACTAAAAGCAAATAGATAAATATTTTAAAAAAAGTGATGACCTGAGGGCTGGGGAGGTGTCCCAGTAATGGAACTCCTGCAGAGCCCCACATTCCATCCTCAGTACCTTAAGGGGGGAAAAAGTGATGGCATGAATGTTGGTGAGCACCAGATTTCTTCATTATAAAGGTCTGCTTTTCTCCTTTGCCAGTATATGTAATGTATATGTAATTACATAGTATATGTAATTTTTTGGTACTATGTCGCTGTCCTTTCCTCTTGATAAGTTAGTTACCTCAGCTGTTTGTCATAGTGATAGAAAGCAAACATAGGAGATAACACGTTTGAGAAAAGAAGCCAAATACCTGTTATTCTTCTCAAAAGTAGACATTTTGTATATCTTAAAGATTCTAAATATAAACACAAAGTAGGGGATCTTAAAGGGGCTTGATGGAGGTAGAGGAAAGTTTTTCTTGAGCACTGAACCATGGTAAATCTCTTTGTTCTAATAAAAGTAATTACCACTGCGTGAGGTGGCACACACCTGTGATCCACAAGTTTGAGGTCAGACTGGGCGATTTGGCAAGACCCTGCCTCAAAATAAAAAGAGCTTGGAATGTAGAGCACCTGTGGGTTCAATCCATAGTAGCCTCCCCACCCCACCCCCCCCAAAAAAAAAGAAAAGAAAAAAGTAATTAACATTTGCTTAAAATTTACTAGATGCTACTTGTTTGCTGTGTTCAGTGCCATGTGATCAGTATTCCATTTAATAGTCTCAGCAACCCTTCTCAAATTCCATTGAATGATAAAAAAACTGAGTCTTTAGGAAGATAGTTAATTTTCCTAAGGCAAACATGGTGAGGAGGTTGGAGAATTTGTTTCAGGAAGCAACTCCAGCCAAGCTCTTCATTGTTATACTGCTGCAATCTTGCTGCCAGAGCAGTTTACTCTCTTCCTGGGGAAGAAAAAGATGCTGTCATCTAGTTGTCCTCCCCAAAGTGAAATGGGAGTTTGAGGAATCTTAGTGTGAACGTTTATTGGCTTGGGTTTTGTAGCATAAATAAAACTATTGATTTAACTCTTGAAACATTTCCATCTTTTAATGTGTCAAACATGATCTTAAACAAAACCAGAAAAGTTCATGATGTACATATAGTGTAATCCCTGATTAACTTGACTAGGTGGAATGATTTTATGTTGTACCAATCACAGATGATTTTCCTCTCACCCGAGTAGATTGCCAACTGGAAGAGATAGCAAATATTCTCTAGGACATTGGATTGTAATTAAAGGGCTCTGTTCCACTGCTTCTTTAATGTGCTCTGAAGTCCAAAATCAAAACCAGAACCCCAGCATACTTGACATTTCTTTTAGACTTGTGCATTAATAAAAAATTTTTTTCTAGTTGCTTTGTAAGGAATAAATTGAAGAAGGCACAAAGGACTGTTTAAACTTAATGCGTAAATACATGACTTTTAAAAAAAACAAAAATGACCTTTTAAACTGAGCTACAAAATTCTTAATTAAGTAATTCATTATAAATAGTAATCACTGAGATTTTTGAGAAAAATAGAAAATTGCTGATGGAAAGTTGTCGTAAGAATTAGGGAGGTGCCTATTTAGGTCAAAACAGCTGCTAGCTGTCCCCGTTCAAAAAGGTTGCTCTTTCTTTTCAAGGCAGAATGTAAGATCTCAGGAACATAAGGACAAAAAGTTTCTGATTTTTTATTATTATTATTACTATTATTATTATTAACATTTTAATCATTCTTTAAGACAGACCCTTGATGATCAATTATGCCTTCAGGAAACTCGTAAGCATTCTTTTAGCTATCAAATACACATCATATATATTTTTTCATCTGTTTTTAAAATTATTTTAAGTATGCTCTAGTAAAATGTATAATTCATTTTAAAGCCACTACACAGGATTAATTCCCATATTCCATCTTGAAGTTAAGATAATACAGCTGCCAATATCTCACTTTGGGGAAAGCCAGAGCAACAAATGGTTAGGTTAAAGACCTATTGTCTTAGAGAGAGAGAGAGAGAGAGAGAGAGAGAGAGAGAGAGAGAAAGGGAAAAGGAACTGTGTAACACTGCAGCATTTGGCAGCAAATTGCTCCACATGTAAGGGCACTTCATGACAGGAAAACTACTGCCTATGTATCCCTATGCTGTGTGATTGACGCTGAGCAATGTAAGAACAGTAAGATATTGTGCTCTATCTTAAGGATCTTAAAATCTAATTGAGAAAGTAAAATA
Source organism: Tamias sibiricus (assembly GCA_025594165.1). NCBI lineage: Eukaryota > Metazoa > Chordata > Mammalia > Rodentia > Sciuridae > Tamias > Tamias sibiricus. The sequence goes on along the minus strand of CM046661.1, from coordinate 99,439,386 downwards.
TGAACATTAAACTGCAAGGGCACTAGGCCTTGTGGTATTAACTCCGGTCAGAGTTCAAACAACTGTGAGCTGGAATCTGGGTACTCCATGAGTGGTCCTGAGACCAGAAGCAGTTCTGTTGCCCAGAGCTACTTGAGACTGTGGAATCTCAGGTCTCATCCCAATCTACTGTGTCAGAATCAATGTACTTACAGCATCCTTCAATATGGGAAAATGCTGAGTTAGAACAATGTTTTTGAGCCCATAGCACTGTCCAATAGAACTTTTTGCAGTGATGGAGAGGGTCTATTTGCTTTGGTTGCCTACATGACAGCCACTACTTTACGTGACTGGATATGTAGCTAGTGCAGCAAAGAACCGGACTTGTAATCCGAAATCCAAGTTTAAATAGTCACCTGGAGCTAATGGCTACCACATTGGACAGTGCACAAGAAGAAAGATTAAGAGTCAGGAGATTTAATACCTGTTCAAAAACAGACACTATTTAGATCACTGTGAGGCAGTGTTTTTTAATGTTCTCTTGCCTGTTTTATCATCTGTACCTGATGAAATGAATTAGACTATCTTAAAGTTTTATTTCAGTGTTACTGTACATGATTGTTTCTGTTGAAAGAACACTTTTTTGAACAAGTAAGTCTGGGGGAGCTACATCCCTAGCCCAGGGATTGCTTTTAATGTACCGTGTTCCATTTGTGGTAAATGATGATGTAAGTCTACTAACTGTGCTTCCTTCCTCTGACCTCCAAAGTAGCCAGTGAAGTCCAAGGTAGTGGGGACTATGTCCTATTCATTATAATTTTTCTATACCTCACACAGATTCTGGTACACATTAATCTATTTATTGACTGCTGGCTGTTTGCACCTACATTTCAAAGCTGTGTTTTCCACTCTTGGCTGCCTTCCCTGAAGGAAGAGGGGGCATTTCACTCCAAGCACTTGAACTCTCTAGCAGTCTTCTCAATGGTCATATAATTAAGGGTCTTTCTGACTACCTTTCTGCAAATTTGGCTCACATCAGCCTCACTCATCACTATCCAGGCCACTTGGACTCTGATTCACACCAGTTCTCCTCTGGTCGAAAAATCCAACTCAAAATGGCTTCTTGGAGAACAAGGAATCTGTCAGTTCACTTAACTGAAAAGTCCAGTTCTTCCATGGCTGAATCCAGGTGCTTAGAGATTCATAAGGACTTTACCTCTTCATCCCCAGGCGGGTCTTTCTCCAGTAGTGGCCTCCATCTCAGCAACGGCATCCAACATGCAGGTCTGTGTGGACATCCACAGCTGTATGTTAGCATCTCCTCATTTATTCAAGAAAGTTGCAGGATTGAGCTCATGTAGCTTCAGTCATGCCATTTCCAAATCTATTTCTGGTAAACAGAATGGAATGTTCTACTTGCCTAGGTTTGAAGGATCATTCTGACCAGTCCTAAGGCCAGGCCACTATAGACTGAGAGTAGATGAGGGATAACTTCCCAAAGAAAATTTGTTTTTGCCAAACAATAATAATGTGACAACAGATATTAGAAAAACAAAAAACATGACTATGTACCACAGTATGCTATTTGTATCTCTTTGTCCTTATTCCATGGCATTAGACATAAACAAATTTGGTGCTTAACGTTCATAAGGCAGGTTGATCCTTCTAGGAACATAAATGTCAGTTTGTCTTTTTCCAGTATCTCCTTTCAGAAATGGTTCCTTTCCCCATATCTCCTATGGCAGTGGATATTCCAGTGGAAAGAGAGGCTGTGCACCAACCAGGGTCAGGGTTCTAACTCCCAGTCCACCAGATCCTTGCTCTGGCCTTTACAAGTCACGTCACCTTAGACAAGCTACTGAGCTCTCAAGTGGTTAAAAATTCCTACCTCAATGTGCTCCTATAAAGAGTTAATTAGAATGTGTAAAGCTCTTCATGTGCCTGGCTCCCCAAAAGTGCTCAAGGGCATTTTATCTATTGCTTTTCTTTTTGATAATAATAAAAGCCCGGGCTTACATGCTGTTGCTGGTTCCTCTGCTGGACTCCCACAGGCTGGTCTGGCTTGGACATTTGTCCCTCCCTTGCCATGGTCCAGCCCTTACTGGATGGCCCTTCCTACATCCCCTTAACTACTGTCCTCCATGGCACTTGCACCTCTGTGGACAGGTGCTTCCTTCTGCTCTGACTGGCCACCTCTCATCCATCACATCTCACAATCATAGGGGAAGGTTTTCCGGATACTCACCCCCATCCCAGATCTATTATTTTCTTTCATAGCAACCCTCTTCTTTTCCTTTATTACTGACCACTCTCTGTGATTATCCGTGTTTTTGTGTCTCTCTTCTGACTACAAGCCCACATAATGCAATTAGTAGGATTTCAGGAAATATTTATTAATAAAATAAATATAGTATTTTCTAGACCTACTTAAGGTGACAGGAACTTTGCTGGGGATTTAGTGAAGGAGGTCTCAGTAACTGTACAGAGCTAGTGAATGGGGGACGTTGAGAGAGAAGGTTGGAGAAAGGTGAGCTGGTTTTTGTCCTTAGGGCCTTTGTGGGGAGTGGGACACAAAATAAATATAGAGGTTCAGCAGAACCAGACCTCTGCCTGTGAATGGCTGATCCATGTGGCCTTCTTTTCAGTTTAGTCTTTCTCAAAGCAGATTGTGTCTATATTTAGCATCTTTGCCAATTTTATGTCTGTCTCTTTTTCCTTCAGAGCATGGGGTACAATGAGGTGTTGGTCACATTGCCTATTTGTTATACAATCCCCCTAAGTACTTTGAATGGCAACATTATAAATAATGGCCATTTATTATTGTTGTCTAGACTTAACAAATGGTTATTTAACAGGCAATGAAATAATTTACCCACAGTTCTTATACTGTAATTACACACGCCACATTTAAGGGGCAAATGTTAGGACTCGGGCTCAAAATGTAAGTCTTGTTCACAGTGGTGAATTCTTCTCCATGGGGCAATGAATACTATCGTGAAATACAGAACAAAGATGAGTACAGTCATTTTTCAGAGATCAGGTTGTCAGAGTTGAATGTCTAAGTCATCATAAATCTAATCAGTGCTGATTGGAAAATATTAAGTAGCATATCTGTTCATTAACTTCAAAATATTACAGGTTTATTTTTAAACATTTGGAAAGTACAGGGGGAAAAAAACAACCACCCCTAGATCAACTCTGTAAATATTTTGGCATATACCCTTCTAGGGTTTTTTCTCCTATTCATGAATTTTTTAAAACATACTATTAGAATCATACTGCACACGTGTCATATAATGTTTTAAAATTTTAATGTTAATGACTTTCTACGTCTAACCCTAGTTAGCTAGCTGCACTATTTAATACTGTGACATTAGGAACATGGACTTCAAAGCACTAGAATTATAGCTGGTATGAATTGTGTTCTAAATATAAAAAACATACTGTAGTCCAAAGTACAAAAATAAAATCTTATTAATTTTTATGTTGATTACCTACTGAAATATTTCAAATCTATGGGATCAAACAATATATATTAATAAAATTGGGATGGGGTTGTGGCTCAGCGGTAGAGCGCTCGCCTAGCATGTGTGCGGTCCGGGTTCGATCCTCAGCACCACGTAAACATAAATGCATTGCGTACAACTAAAGCAAATAAATAAATATTTAAAAAAATAATAATATCTGTTGAGTTTTTTGTTTGTTTGTTTATGTGATGGTGGGGATTGAACCCAGAGCTTTGCACATGCTAGGCAAGTGCTCTACCACTGAGCTATACACCAAGCCCTTCATTTCCTTTTACTATTTTTAATGTGCCTACTAAAAACTTTAAATTTACAAACATCACTCACTTTCTATTTCTGCTACATGTCACTGGTCTATGGCATCATTTATAGCTGCATAATTTTCTGTTATATAAATAAAATCATTTAATTCTTAATCAATTCCATCATGTTGAATCAAGATATTTCTTATTTTTCTGTATTAAGAATTACTCTCTGGGGGCTGGGGTTGTAGTTCAGTGGTAGTGGGCTTGCCTAGCACACGTAAGGCACTGGGTTCAATCCCCAGCACCACATTAAAAAATTGAATAAACAACATAAAGGTATTGTGAACATCTACAGCTAAAAATGTAAAAAAAAAAAGAATTACTCTCTGAACACCTGTATATAGATTTTTTTGCACATCTTTGTTTCTCTAGGATATACTACTAGAAGTAGAATTGCTAAAGAAATGAAAAATTTTTAGATGAGCAATAATGTTGTAAAGAAGTAAGAAAAATCATGCTTTGACTTTTTGTTATTTAGTCATCATTTTCCTTCTTAGAGAAAAATACTTTCCCAGTCATTAGCAATTGCTCATTTTACATTGAATCAAAAATGCCATTACAACTATATTGAGATAAATTAAAATGAACTACCACTGTTGTTATTGAAAAGTCAGTTCTGAGTTTTCATGTTTTATGTGAACTGCAGAGTATTAAGAGTTGGAACTCAATATAATTTTTCCTTCTGAAGAATATATTTTAGGTTGGTTATAGACGACCATGAAATGAAAAAGATTTACACCATATGAATTTTTAAACCTTTCTGATTTGTAATACTACCTGACATGGAGCGGTGGGAGGGGGGAGCTCAAAGGTCATTTATCAGAGGTCCAGAATATTTGATCTATTATTTGTATATAATTATACCCTAACACTATTTTAACATTATTTATTATTATAAAGTAAAAAAAAAAAAAAAAAAAAAAAAAAAGCCTTTGGTTATTTAGCAATAGGGCACGTACCAGATAAACAAGGTGGTACTTTTCTTATAATATTAATTAGGTAAAATACATAGAATAGTTTGTACCAGGTGGCCAGCAGAGCCTTCATATAGCCTGCCTCCTGAGCTGGCCCACGCCTGTAATCAAGCAGGAAGATCCCAAGTTCAAGTTCAGCTCAGGCAATTCAGTGAGGCCATGTCTCAAAATAAAAAGGGCTGAGGATGAGGTTCAGTGGTAGAGTACTTGCCTAGACATGTGTGAGGCCCTGGAGTCAATCTTCAGTACTGAAAAAAAAAAAAAAAAAAAAAGAAAGAGAAAAAGAAAAGAAAAAAGGAACAACTAAAACTTTCCTGGCTTGCTAGAGTTTTTGCATTTTGTACTTTTCTCCAATGTCTCAGGAATTCTCAGGGAAAATGTTAGGACTTTTAGGAGTTGCTGAACTCTCTTTCTTATCCCCTGGGTAGTATTAAAGAAATGCTGATTCAAGAACTAGAGTTAATGCTTGACTTGGATTTAGTATTGTGGGGGATTGATTGGACTAAAAAGTGACTTGAATGTAACTTAGGGGAATGATTTATGGCATTTCTGCTGCATAAAATGAAGAGTGTCTGGTTTACTGTCTGTGTTTCATTTGAAATAATGAGTTTCATTAACAGTGGAAGAAGGAAAAATAAAAATCTATAATTTAATCCAACTTGGCAGATTCTACTTTTTCCTAATTTTCAGTATAAAGAATTTGAAGGAACACTCCTGTCCTCACTAAGCAGAAACTCCAAGCTGGATTTTTTTTTTTTTTTTTTTTAATGAGTGAATGTAGAACAGACAGACTAATTTTCAGTAGAATAGTAATCAAAGTATTTTAATAGTCACATTATCCTGAAGATAATGTTACATAAGATTCTACCATTTGTACAGTTTGAATTATTATTTAGTTGCTCTGCTTCGTCTTCTTGCCATAATAGGTAATCATCCAAAATAAAGATATTTACACAGAATTTTTTTTCTAATTTCTGTAAAATTTCCCCATTTTTGCCATCGAGTACAAAAGACAGTTTCCTTTATTAGTTTGAAAATGTATCTTCAGTGAACACCATCATACATTCTCCATAGTCCACCTTTCACACAATGTACATGAAAGTGTGTCATGTCATACTAGCATGGAGTGTTTTTCAATTTCAGATCAGATATAGTAGCAATAGATCTGCAATGACCTATTCTATGAGAATCACAATCTTAACCTTCAGTGGCATTTTAAACAAGGAAATATTTCATCTGAATAAGTAGCAAAGTATGAACATTATTCTTACTCTTGGTCTAACTTGGCTCATTCTTCCAAGTTAGTAGAAAAACAGCTGCCACTTTGCCAGATTAGTTTTTTTACAAGACTGTTTTAGTCATTTTTTTCACTGCTGTGACTGAAGGACCCAACCAGCACAATTGTAGAGAAAAAAAGGTTTATTTGAGAGCTCACGGTTTCAGAGGTCTCCATCCATAGAAGACAGGCTCCATTTCTCTGGGCTGGAGGTGAGGCAGAACATCATGGCGGGAGAATATGGCAGAGGGAAGCCTTTCACATGACCAACAAAAAGCAGAGATAGAAAAACTTCATTCTCCAGATACAAAATATATACCCCATAGCCACAGCCCCAGTGAACCACTTCTTTCAGCCACAGCCCACCTGCTTCCAGTTACCACTCAGTTAATCCCATCAGGAATCAATTCACTGATTAGGTTAAGGTTATATAATTTGATCATTTCTCCTCCAAACCCTTGCATTGACTCACACGTGAGCTTTTGGGGGGACACCACATCTAAACCATGCAAAGACTCATCATTTAGATTTCTTTTAACTTGTATGTGTAATTAATAACTTAGTTTAATTCCATATGAAGCCTTCTCCATCTGCAGGACTGTCATACAACAGTGACATAAAGCTCCATAGCAACACGTTTAATTGAGGAATGAAGAATACAGAGCAGTGTTCTGGGGCAATATTTTGATTATAAATAAAATTCAAAGGAAAATATCTAGTTTTGAAGGACTATCTATTTTCCTAATTAAAAAGAAAATAAAAACAGCTATTTATTTTAGTGTAATTTTGTAAATGTTTTCATGTGTAATGCCAGAGAGCACAAGTCTAAGACGGATACATCTGTTTATTTTCTTTTTAAAAGAAAAAAAAAAGTAAGAGTAGAGGGAGAAGAGCTGTTTTCAAGGGAGGTTTCCCTTAGAGGTGGAGCTTAGAGGCAAAGAGCTATCTTGGGATTTCCACAGGAAGAATTATTTGAGATAACTACAAGGACTGTTTTCTAAGAGAAAATGCTGTGCAGTTCTTCTGTTTATTTTTTGCAGTGCTGGTCATCAAACCCAGGCCTCACCCATGCTAGGCAGGTGCTCCACCACTGAGCTACATCCCCAGCACTGTGCAGTCCTTTTTAAAAATTAAATAGCGCAGCTCATTCACACATTCATTGTAAAGCCTACCCATACCCATTAGGTATGTGTGGTGACTATTTCTTTCTTTTTTTTTTAGATGTTGATGGACCTTTATTTTATTCACTTATTTGTATGTGGTTCTGAGAATTGAACCCAGTGCCTCACAAACTCAAGGTAAGCACTCTACCACTGAGCCACAACCCCAGCCCTGATTATGTCTTGATTTCATTCACACATTTGGTGGATTTTTTTTTTTTGGGGGGGGGGTTGTGATTTCTGATGAGGATATTAAATGGAAAATCACTAACTGGTATATTTCAAACATTCACGATTCATCAGATTCTTCCTGATCAAAAACATTTCTGATGATTTACATGTTTGATACATTTCCTTTTTCATTAATTTATTAAATTTAGCTATTTAGTTCATTAAGATTTTTTAAGCAATAATGTTTTACTTTGAAATGAATGACATTTATAGATAGATGTCAAACTAGGCCCTTGGTATTAGAGGATTTATTTTGTTTTATTTTGGTTTGGGTTTTATTTTGTTTTGTTTGGTTTTGGTGATGCTGGAGATTGATTCCAGGGCCTCCTGTGTATATGCTAAGTACACACTCTACTTCTGAGCTACACTTCCAGCCACTGTTGGTTTTTTAAATAAAGATTTTTTTTTTTGCAAATATTCAGTTTTTCTCAAAAACTAACCCCTCCTTAGATTTTTTTTAAGTCACAATAAGACTTACAAATTTAACTTTCCTGTGTAAATTTGCCAGTGCTTGCATTTCATCCTATTTACCTAATTGCTTCATAAGAAAAAAGGTAGAAGATAAAACTTTAGATAGATATAAAATAGTATAAAGAGTATGTGTGTGTATAAAATTTGGTTGGTAGCTCCTGTTTAATAGATTACTTATCATTATCTACAGATCTCAGATAATTACTCTTCATAATATTAATACTTCTTGACCATGTCTTATTTTAAGAATTTTTTCTCTTTAGTTCCTAAATTGGGCGTGGTGGCTCACACCTATAGTCTCAGCAACTTGGTAGGCTGAGGCAGGAGTATCACAAGTTCAAGACCAGCCTAAGTAATTTAACAAGGTCTGAATAACTTAATGAGACCCTGTCTTAAAATTAAAAAATAAAAAGGGCTGGGGATGTAGCTCAGTGATAAAGTGCTCCTGGGTTCAATCCCCAGTACCAAAAAAAAAAAAAAATTCTAACATGTTCATCCACATTTTATAAATGAAGAAATCAGGGCATAGTGGAGGTTCAGAAGACTCGTGTAATTCTAAGATCCAGTCCACTGCTTTATTTGCTTCCAGCTTATCAAAATCAATGGATAAGCATTCAAGTACCCTCTACATGCCAGGCACGTGCCACATGGTCATGGGTTCCCAGTAAAGTCTGAATAGTTGTCCTTGTCTTGAAATGGGGCTTATAGCATGCTTCCTCTTGCTGTTAGCTAGGTGGGGATTGAGTTGCACTTGACCTCCAGTGCAGAATGAAGAAAGAAGGAAGCAGTTTTCCTGCAGAAACTGCCCTTAGATTCTACACTTTCCTGCTGACCCCATCTGACTTCTCCACTGCTCCTTCATTAACTTCTACTCATCTGAATGTGTAGTGGTGGTGCAGGTGTACTGTGATAACATTGGGCACATCTTTGACAAGGCCATTTTGCCATGACCCCTTTCTCATTCAAGCACCGTAGTTTTTTTTTTGTTGTTGTTTTTTTGTTTGTTTTTTGTTTTGTTTTTATTCTACCTGTGAACTGTCCCTGGAATCTAAGACCTCACCTCATCTTAGTACCATGTTTGAGGCACAGTTGTCATTCAAGTTTCCTAACTGGTCTTTCTGCCTTAGCCTCTTTCTGTACTCCTCTAAACAGTTTGTTTGTTTGTTTGTTTGTTTGTTTTTAAACATTACAGCCACAATTACTATTCTAAAGGGCAATTCCGACCATCCTGGATCATACTAATACACATCAGTGGATCACACTTCTCACCAGAGTTCACCTGCAAGGCCTCTGCATCCTAGCCTTAGCCCTGTCCTCCAGGTCTGTCTAGCCACGGTTTTCTACTTGCTCACAATGCTTCTCAGCTTCACAGAGCCTCTCAGTCTCCCCAGGCAGGAAGCTCCTGAGTCTGCCCTTCCTACTCCTTAATGACATTTCCATCATTTTTTTGCCCTACAAATTGCTGCTCACTTTCCAGTTCAGTTCTGATGTCCTCTGTGAAGCTTCCTCTCATTCTCCCAGTTAGGCTTGCTGAGCTCCACCCCAGGCACCTCCTACTCCTGAGCACCTCTTTCAGATTTCATTCCTACTCCATTTTATTAATCATTTCATCAGCATATAAGAGTCAGATTATAAAGTTGCTCAAATACAAAATTTTTTAAAAATTATCTTTGATCCAAATTCTAGAAAAGTTCCAATAAATATATATGAATCTATCTCTGGCCTGAGTTTTTACCTATGTACATCAGTGACTGAGCTCAGTCAGGGTCAGAGGTTTCAGTAAGATATGGCCAACTTGGGTTAGGGTGTAGCTGAGAGGTAAAACATGTGCTTAGCATGCACAAGGCCCTAGGTTCTATCTTTTTTTTTGGGGGGGGGGAATATATAACCATGTTCGCTTTGCAATATATACAATGGCATTTTAAAATCTTACATTAAGAAGGTTGGAGGCATGCTCAGTGGTAGAATACTTGCCTATTATGCACATCCACAGCACACACACACACACACACCAAAAAAGCAAAGAAAGATGGAAAAGAAAAGGAAAGAAAGAGATCCTAGGTCATTCTGCTCCATGTTTCCAAACACTTACTATCCCATAATGTTGTTTTGAACAGAAGACAAGAAGACAGCTCAAGTGCCCTATATCACCTTGGGAAGAGACGTTCATCTCTTCCTTGTCCTTTGTAATGCACTTTAATCCTTTGATAATCGGACATTTAACCTCTTTTACACACTTACTATGTGGCAAGCATGGCACTTTGTACATATTGCCACTTTTACTGCCTACATAACATTATGATGCAAGTGCTATTATTGGCTCTATTTTAGTGAATAGGATATTTTAATGAATAGTGACATAACTAGTAAATGACAAAGCAGTATCTGAACCAAGGTTGGATGACTACAGAACTCATTTTTTTAACTACTATGCATCACTGTCTTCCAAGAAGACATCTGTTCTAAAACCAGTCATTACTGATATAGGGAGAAATTTAATAAGTATAAAATTGTATTAGTTTCTTTATTTTTGTGGTGCTGGAAATCAGACCCAGGACTTGGTGTTAGCTAAGCAGGGGCTTTATCACTGAACCACACCAATGTGAAATTTTATTTTTTTATTTTATTTTATTTTATTTTTAATGCCTTTATTTTTTAAATATTTATTTATTTATTTATTTATTTATTGTTACTGGAGATCAAACCCAGGGGTGTTTAACTACTGGGTCACATCCCCAGCCCTTTTTTATTTTTTATTTTGGTACAGGGTCTTGCTAAGTTGCTGAGTTTGGCTTTGAATTTGCGATCCTCCTGCTTCAGCCTCTGGAGTCACTGACCCACCGTATGTGAATTTTTTTTTTTTTTGTACCAGGAATTAAACCCAGGGGCACTCAACCACTGAGTCACATTCCCCAGCCCTTTTTTTGTATTTTATATTTAGAGTCAGGTTCTCACTGTGTTGCTTAGGTCCTCACTAAGTTCCACTGTGAATTTTTAAATAGTGATTATTACCAACAGTTTTGACTCTATGGTTTAATTTGGTTCTTTTATTATTTCGTAAAAAATTAAATCTACTATTGGATTAGTAGATAAAAATTCTAAGAAAAATATCAAGGTTACATAGCTTAGACTTACTGTTCCTTTGTTTTTCTATAATATGCAGTGCTTCAAAATAGCCTTGACTTTTATAATCAGAAATTCTGTACAAAACACTCTGTAGAGCTGCTGTATTCGACATGTACTTGCTGTTTTAAATTACCTGTGTTGCACAGGCTGTTTTAATGGAAATAAAATCAGCTTAAAGATAGGAAGTGCCTTTGGTTAGCTCAATGAAGCCATGGTCAATTCAATTAAAGTGTCAAAATATATTTCAGAGGAAAGAAAGTTTAGGATCATAAATTAATTCAACACAGTTGTTCCTAAGCACTTACTATATACTTGGGAACGTATAGTGTTTGGTGCTTTGAAGATAAACATTATTTGCCAAATACCTAGTTAATAAAAAGTTGCTTCAGAATGAAGTATTTAATATCAAAAATCTTTGTCCTCAACTTTGTGGTTAACAAGGTTTAATTTCATTTAAGTATGGGATAAGTGAGTCTTACTGGATACATTTTCATATAGATAAAAGTTGCAAGTATCCAAATCACCTGTTCTGTGTTTATAGGTGTAATTCCACCTGTACTACATAATGTCTCTCCTGATTTGGGCCCTTTATTACACTAACAGGGCTCCTGTTTGTATCTGAACATCCCTGAAGCCATCTGAAACACTGAGCATGCATGTAGGTAAAGATTCATTGCTTCCATCTCTCTTTTCTTGGTTGTTGGAAGATTCACAATGTAGTTAATACTCGCTTATGGTATCAGACAACAAGGTTGGGGAACATGTGCACTGTTAAAAATTAGTTTGTTGAGGGGGCTGGGGTTGTGGCTCAGCAGTAGAACACTCGCCTGGGACGTGCGTGGCCCGGGTTTGATCCTCAGCACCATGTAAACATAAATGCATTGCATTGTGTACAACTAAAGCAAATAAATAAATATTTTTTAAAAATTAGTTTGTTGAAATATTTACCAGATGGCCTATGTAAAGGAAACATGAAAAGACCTACTTCCCTATGTCTGTTCAAACTTCAAGAATTGCTCCTGTATAAGTAGGGCTGCAGGGAAATTCAGAAAATGAGCATTGTAGTTTACCTTTAAATGCCTACTCCAAGATTAAGGAGGATTAAAAAAAAACTATTAGAATCACCTTTTCACTAACATGAACTGCCTTAGACCATAGGTAGTCTTTTTTTTTAAATTTTTTAAAATTATTTTTAGATATACACGACAATAGTCAAGTGCCTCTGGGTTTAAGTTGTTCTGAGAGTCATGGTCTCAGTGTTCATTGTTGGTTTACATAGACATGGTCTTCATATGAGAAATTCTGAATACAGAGAGAATTGGGACTGATTCGAAAAATAGTTTCTTTTTGATTTTAACTGGTTGGTTAATTTTTTTTCTTTTCTTATTTTTCTTTTTTGGTACCAGGGATTGAACTGGGGAGCACTTAATCACTGAGCCACATTCTAGCTCTTTCATTTTTTTATTTTGAGACAGGGTCTTACTAAGTTGCTTAGGGCTTCACTAAGTTGCTGAAGTTGATTTTGAAGTTGTGATCCTCCTTCCTCAGCCTCCTGAGCCACTGAGATTACAGGTGTATACCACTGCACCTGGCTGGTTGGTTTGAAGGAGCCCTAATTAGGAAGGGCTGTTGTAGCTAGCTGGAAGCCATAAGTTCCACCTGATATGTATGTGACGCACCTGTAGGCACCCGCAAACCTGAAGGTATATAACCGGGTGAAAGCGGTCCGAGTTAGGAGAACAGAGAATTCAGCCAGTCGGGCAGTCACTCGGTCGGTCAGAAGAATCAGAGCGGCCAGAACGTAGGCAGAGCGGTTACAGAAGAGAAACCAGATAGAAGAAGTAATGACTGGCCAGAGTTAGGCCGAGGCTCCAGAGGACTGGTCAGAGTAAGGCCGAGGCTCCCGAGGAAGACAGAAGACAGAAGAAGGAAGAAAGAAGAGAGAAGAAAGAAGCTCTAAGACAAGAAGAAAAGCTCGCTCTAATCTTTCTCTCTAAAAATCTTTCTTTCACTTTCTAAGCTCTAAGAAAGTAGAAGTAAAAGTAGCAAAAGCTATACTCTGCCTCCGAGAGTTTTTCCTCCCGGTTTTCGGTACCAGGCAGCTTACATTGGTTAATTTCTCCTCTTATAGTTTTAAACTGTATTCTGTTCATTCTCAATTTTGAAATTGAGATAAGTTTTAATTTTAAAGGTATTGCCCCTTATTAAATATATATTTCATAAAGAAATATGTTCCTTAAAATAATGTTTTGAAGTTTTTCCCATTATTCTTTGGATTTTCAAGTAGATAATCAATATTTATATTAATTCAATATAAACCAAGTATGCTGGTACATGCATGTTTTCCCAGCTACTTGGGAGGCTGAGGCAGGAGGATTGCAAATCAGAGGCCAGTCTGAGCAACATAGTGAGACCCTGTCTCAAAATATTTTTTAAAAGGGCTGGGAATGTAATTCAGTGCTATAGTACTTGCCAAGCACAAAGTGCTAGATCCAATCCCCAGTAACACACACATACACACAATAAAAACAATATAAATTATCTACAGAGACTATAGGGCATACCTAATTCATCTTTCCCTCTAACAATAGATAAAAGCACACACTACCACATCATAATATCATGTCTGATTCGGATTGTGCCATCTCAAAACTTCTTCCAAGCCTGTATTCTGACTGTAGCATTTGGTATACCTTGCTATGTTGTTAACAAGCCAAAGCCAATCAATATTTCAATGCTGCGTCTAAATTAAAGAACTCTGTTAAAGTTAAAAATATTTTGCATTAAAAGCACATTTTGAGGTCAGTGTAGACAACACATAAATTGGAACCTCAGTCAAATGAAAACAATTTAATACTCCGTGGCCTTGATCTTGTTCACAATAGCTCTCCACTGTGCAAAACATGTCCTCACATCATCCCGTTAACTCCTGATGACAATGCAGTAAAGCAAATTTTACACTTCCATTGCATATTTGAGAAAAGTGAGGCTGAGGAAGAATGAAATAATTTCCCCAAGTCACAAAATCAGTAAGTGGGAGAGTCATAGTCTAACTCAGGACTGTGTGACTCTGGAGCCCCCATGAGAAGTATCTTCTCATGTACATTAACCCCCATGGGCCTTTGTCTTTCTTTCCCACATTTTAGACTATGTTGGAAAAGCATAGAAAGAACTTCGGTTGCCAATATTCTAAATGACTCCTCTGACTCCATGACTGCTGAGCCACATAGATCTAGTGACCTGCACAAATCAGGTGACTTATCTGAGTGCAGTGGCATATGCCTGTAATCTCAGGGATCAGGAGACTGGGGCAGGGGATCACAAGTTCAAGGCCAGCCTTGGCCACTGAGAAACACCTTGTCTTAAAATAAAAAGGACTGAGGATGTAGCTCAGTGGTAGAGTGTCCCTGGGTTCAATCCCTTGTACTGAAAAAAAAAAAGGTGATTTTATAATTCATCATTCAAACCTGGACACTAAAGAGGATACTTTAATAGTCTTACCTGGAAAAGAGGCACAAAGTAGGATTTTCCAGAGCAGAATGGGATGTGGTTACCCCACATAAAGCAGTGGTTTCAGGGAGGTCATCCCGTCAGAACTCAGGTAGAGTGTGTCATGGGTTGAAATACACCATCTGAGCTACAAAGGAAGAATGAGAAATTCAAGTTTAGAGATTATTTCTTGACTGTGTTTTAAAGCCCATGTCTATGATTGCTTGACACATAGGTCTTCTTTTAAAGTTAGTTGAATTGCTAATTAAAGTAAGGATTGAACTAAAACACTCAAAGCCAAGGCAGAGATATGCTGTTTTCAAGCTGCCCAGCTGCAACCCCACCCCTTCTGACCCTCCCTCTAGAAGTGTTCCTGAACCTACCAGTCACCTCTGGTCTAGACATATGGAGAGCAGTCTATGTAAATGTCCATTCATGCACAGATTAATCAAAAGAATAGGCCATTTTACCAGTCACTGATTCAATTTTTTTTTTTTTTTTTTTTTTTTTTTTTTTTGGTACCAGGGATTGAACTCAGGGGCACTTGACCACTGGGCAACCCCAGCCCTTTTTTGTATTTTACTAGAGACAGGGTCTCACTGAGTTGCTAAGTGCCTCGCCATTGCTGAGGTTGGCTTTGAACTCACGATCCTTCTGCCTCAGCCTCCCAAGTGCTGGGATTACAGGCGTGCACCACCACGCCCAGCCACTGATTCACTTTAACTCTCCAAGACCAGAAGAGGGGCAGGAGTTAATTGAATAGGTTGGGCCAGGCCTGAAGTGTATCCATGTTAGGATATTTGTACTCTTACCTAATTAGTAATATTTATACTCTCACCTAATTAGTAAGAACAATTTGCAGTTTATCAGAAGGTATCAGATATTATGGCAAGTGTTTTGAGGAACATAAGGTGTATTATTCTTGCTTCAGTCAGTCATAGATACTGCCATGTATGTTTCAAGGACATGTCACTGGATGTTGATCTTGAAAATAATTCTAAATAAATAAATATAATTTTAAATAAAAATTGGATGAAAATTTGTCTTGTAACTTCTATTTAGATAAATTCAGTAATGCTTTAGTTTTAAAATTGGAAGACAGATGGAAGGGACAAATATAGGAAAATTAAGGACCACTGAGCTATTTTTAACAGTTTCAAATTAAGTTGGCAGCTGTTGCTAACATCAGAACTTAAATAACTTTGCTTTGTTAAAAAATAAATCCTCAACATATGGATTTCAGCAAGTTGTATATTTATTGTTTGTACTTATTAGGGAAAGGCACTTCAGTTGAAAAAATTAAAAACTCTCCAGGGTATGAAAAAAATCTTCCTTGTTAGCAGCAACTGATCATAGTGTTATTGAAAATCTGTCCTTAAAAACTTCTGATGCTTTTAATTCAACATTTACAGTAAAGCCCAGTTTTTTGCTAATGGGTTAAAGGCATTGCATTAGCCTGGGTTTTCAATTCTGTTCTTTTTGGAATTGTAAACTCATTTTTAGAAGAGACTTTCTGAGAATCTCTTTTAATTGCTCCTTCAAACTCCAGAAATTTATGTCTATCTAGTGTGCAGGAAGAAGCTCATTATGTAGAAGACATCATTTTTCAGACTACCAAAGGAAATATCCCTCTGATCTTGTTAAGTACCCAGTTGAGTATGTATTCTATGGCACATCTGCCTTTTATCAACTCAAATTGCTCTCCTCTCCCTTCAAACTAGGGTCTCAAGGGCTGCAGTGTCCTTGAGTCAGGAGAAGGCAATGGGACTGGCATTAGGGGATGGCCTTAAAAATCAACTCACAAAGAATGAAATAGGGACCTTTCGTCAAATGTGGCAGATTGGACACATAGATTCAGCTCTGTCCCCTTTTAAATTTTCACTATGGTGACAGTAAATAAATTGTTTTGTTTTTTAACAAGAGATAACCCACAAGATGAAGAGAATGAGAAAGAAGAAAATAGCAATTGGATTTTGGAGGCTAGAAACTCTGTAGTTGATATTTGACTTGGAAAATCCAAGGAGGCAGATACTGATCTGAAAGACAAGAAAGCTGAGAAACAGCTGTTGTATAGACATACTCCAAAAAGCTCAAGGAGATTTATCCTTTGGCAAGACTGGAACAGAGATTCTCTGGACTGAAAGACACAGGCGCAGCTTGAGAGAGGTACCTGAGCCAAACCAGAAGAAGAAGGTAATGTGCTTCAACTTGGCTTCCACACATCCAGCCAGGTATAGCCTCTAGGAAGAAAGTGGGGAAAGTGTTCTCTAAAGAATATGGTTTGCCAAGGCATGGGGGAAAAGACTAAAAATACTGACGTTTGGAGTTTCCCAAGGAAATAGCTCAACCTAGGTCATCTTACTATAAGGGACAGATAGAGTCAAATTTTTTCTTTTCTCTGTCTCATCCTTACAAACAAACAGCTTCTAGTCGGTTTTTCAGTTCAGCTTTTCAGGGGAAGATAATGTAAAAAAAAGATACCCTAAATGGTATTTACTCGATCTTTGATATATATAAATATGAGTTATATATATTATATGTAATATATTATTATATAATATAATATAGCAATATAATATAGTATAATATGTAATATAATATATGTAATATAATAATAGTTATATATGTGTATATATAAATTAGCATTGTCTGAAAAGAAGATATTATACACAGTAAACAAGAATAGTATGCTACAAAAAGGAACCTTCACAAACATAGGAGCTCTCAGAAATTAAAAATATGGATTATACTGCAATTGAGTTGATAAATGTTTAATTTAGGAATTTTGCATTTAGACTAATAAGTAGAGTTTCACTAATAAATTGCCTTTTCATGTTGAAAAATATATATGAAAGAAAAAGTAGAAAACTATTCATCAGACATCTTAAAAGGTGCAACATAGGAAACCTCTTAGAAAATAAATGCAAAAGATGAGAAAGTTGAAAGTCTAGTCTGAGATCCAGCATCTAAATAGTAGGAGAAAATGAAGGAAGAATACTATCAAGGAAATAATTTCAACACACACTTGTAATCCCAGTGACTCTGGAAGCTGAGGCAGGAATATCAGAAGTAGAAAGAAAAGAAAAAGGAAGAATTCCAGAAAATTTCTTGAACAGGATATGAATTTCCAGATTGAAAGGCCCACCCAGTATCTTATAAAGTGTTTGAAAATAGGATCATACCAACATATGTCACCAGATTATTTTAAAATATTGGGAACACAAATAGTCCTGAAAACTTTTGGGGACAGAGGACAAAATAGGTTTCCTACAGAGGGTGAAAAATCAGAAACACTGGAAGCTAGAAGACAGCAGGGAGGCATCTTCAAAATTCTAGGAAGAAGTCAATTTTGGCTTAGAAGTCAGTGTTCCATTATCATTTGAGGTTGAGGATAGGTAAAGGTGTTTTCTGACATGTAAGGTTTTCAACAGGTTTGCCTCCTATGTAAGAGGGTATGTAGAAGAGAATGAAAGTAGAAGGGAAATCAATGTACTGATATTTTCCTAGCTAGAGAAATGAAGGGGAAATACAAAAAGAATCAGCTAAAGGAGGTGAATGTGGTTACAGGTGGGAAACAGAAAAGGGGGGGAAATGGCAGCTACTGTTTCTCAAAACAATCCTTTTAGAAGTGTTTGCTTTTAAAAATATTTGCTTACATAATTTGGTAAAATTATATTTTAAAAACAGAAAAAAAAATGGAATAGGCCAGGATGAAAAAACAATGTTTGTTCTCTTTTTTGTTGGTAAGGTGTCCCTTTCAAATTGACAGTTCCTCTGACAGCATATAGTAGATAAATTGTTCCAGTTTAACTTTAACTCATTAGTCTTTGGGTTCCCCAAGGTGTTTTTGTTGGTCCATGTGTCTCAGTGAGATTTTGTAATAATAATTAAGCTACATTTGGATAACAATTTCTTATGGGAACATTGACAAGAGATTCACCAAAAATGAAACACAAGAAAACCTTTCTTCATCCACCAAAGTACTGTGAGATAAAGAGAGCTAATTGGCAAGGGATTCAATAGTTTCCTGGCACACAAGTGCACACAGAGGAAAATACGAAATGAAGAAAATAAAATATTTTAAAATCCCCAAATACAACTAGTTTCAATTGTTGTAACCTGAAACTAATTGTTTTTATTAGATCATTAATGTTTCATGATTTGGGGATATATTATATGATTTACTAATGAACTGTTTTATTGCTATATTGATGCCTCAAAGGATTCTGAAAAGCACCAAATGAATTTTTGGAATGGTTATAGTTCTGGGGCTATAGCATTACCAAATAGAATGTCTTCCTAATATACAATGAGATTGTATCCATGTTTTATTGTATAATAATGTTTTAAAGGAGACACAGTAAAGCTTTAATGAGAGAGTCAGAGAAATGAAGAAAGCGAAATGTAGAAATGAAGAGCGAGTACTTAGTAAGTTACTTAAGGACAAAGAATACCTCTTATTTATCTTTTTAATGTTCTTATTGGTGCAATATAGTTACACATTAGAGTGGGGTTCGTTTCGGCATAATTATACATGTGTGGTCTTACTTATCTTTATGCCCCACCGTCCACCACAGTTCTTCATATTCATTTATTGAACAGATACTAAGTTCCTTCTCTGCACCAAGCACTGGAGCTGTATCAGTGAACAAAACAGATAGAAATCCTTTTCTTTGTGGAGCTTTTCTTCTAGTAGGGTTGGGGGTGAGAGCAGGGGTCAAACAAAAGGACTACCCAAACACACACGGTATATCAGATGAGGATAAGGGCAGTGAAGCCAAATGACTCAGGAAGAAAGACAAGAGTGTAGAGTAGGGAGAAAGTAGAAGATGCAATTTTAAATGGGCAGACATGATACACGTATTAAAATGTTTGTTTAAAAAAATGTTTTGGTAGGGATCCAACCTAGGGCCTCATGCATGCTAGGTAAGTGCTCTACCACTGAGCTACACCCCCAACCATGTGATTATTTCTTGATAAAAGCAAATCTGTCCATCTCTATGGGAACTTTTTCTGAGCCCTTTATTTGGTTCAGTAATAGAACCACCCTGTTGGGCATTCAAGCACATTGTTGGGGTTGAAGCACAGAAAGGAACCTGAAAAGATCTAGGGCAGGACAGTACAGTGATGGCATAGAGGAAAATCAGTCCAGAGCCTAGCCTCCTGGACTGCACAGCCTTAAGTGGTCCTTAGCAAGGTCAAGCTCTTTGCAAAGGACAGAGGATACTCTATAATATTAGAAGCTAATCTGCTTGTTTTTGAAAACATTCCTGGCACCCCAGAATGTACAAAGCACATGCCCTCACAGGGAGAAATAAAGAAAACCTTATAAGTAAACCTTTGATACTACAGAGATCAAGCTGTTCCCTGTTCATCTCAGCTTCCAGAATCTAGGTGCCTGGGCTTCTTTGACATTATACTATTTATAGGTGTCTCTAATACATAGCTCCCTCCAAGAAAGGGCTGGAGAACCTCGGGGGTAAGCCTTTCAATCATTTTCATGGACGTTGGATTTCCATATTCCTTCTTCTATGGAGCCAGATTTGGGAAAGCAGGTTTTTTTATTTTAATTTTCAGGGAATTTTAATAGGGCCAACAGATCAGAAGCCCCACCACAATGCCAGAGGGAATTCAATAAATACTAATAAATATTGCTTTCTGTTAAACTCATACCTGTAGACTTCCTTTTTACATCCTCAAATCCAGTATAGTATTTATTTATTACTTATTTATGTGGTACTGGGGATGAACTCAGGGCCTCATGCTTGCTAGGCAAGTGCTCTACCACTGAGCTATATCCCCAGCTCAATTTCCATTCTTATTTTTGTGCACATCTGCAGAGTTCATATGAACACCTGTAGATTATTCTGGATCATCAGCAAATGTACTTCTCTGTTCCCACACCCTGCCCCAACCCCCAAACCCTACCCCATGCTCATATGCTAAAGATACAGCCCCTGAAGTCTGCTTTCATTCCTCCAGCAGCCTCCTCACCCTGGTAGAATAATGAGATCTTATCCTTTGAGGGTACAGTTTTGAGAGTAAGTGGTATTTAACCGGAAGTTCCCCTGGCTTTATTAGTAGAGGAGTCTTTGTCTACCCTACAGGCTGCAGTGCCCTTGACTCTCCTGCCTGGCCTTTGTCCTGCTCTGCACTGTTGGAGAGTGTGTGTAAACATCACAGCAGGGTCCAACTGGGGCATCCTGGATGTGCCTGCTCCTTTTGAAGTGTGGCGACTGTACCATTGTCATGCTAGTTAGAGGAGTCCTTTGTTTTACAATGGCCAGGCTCTGAAGAGCCAGCTGATAAGACTTGGGACCCTGGTGTGAAACTGACCCTTTGAACTAGGAAGAATCTTTTCAGATAAGCAAGCCTTGGCATTTTTACCACACAGCTTTTTATTAGAGCTGTTAACAGAGTAGGTTTGTGTCCTTCGTAGGCATGTAAATAAAGACTTTTCAAGCTCTTCTGTAATAACAGACACAGGACCTGAGGTCCTTTATTATAATGATGTAAACTTTCCAATTGCCCATCTTGACAAAGGTCTTCGGGAAAATAGCATCAATTTGGAGGATCCATTTATAGTTACTCATTAAAAGATTAATTGTACCAGGAATAAAATACAAATGAAATCCAATTAAGGTCCTTTTTCAAGAAAACGTTACACTTTCTAGCTTAAAAATTATCTTGATTTTCCTTCAGACCAAATGGTATGAGTTACTTCTTAGAAAAGGCCATTGATAGATCAGGAAGTGGAAAATAGAATAAATGGTAGTCTTTTTAAATTAACATTTTAAAGTCCTGAATGTTCCATATCTTGAATATTCGCAGAAAAATTATGCATTAATCATTTAGCCATTCAACAAACCTTTGTCTAGTTCCAGCTATGTGACAGCTACTAAGTACCTATTTGTGTGCAGCACTAAGCATAGCACCTGGTTCTCCAAGTCTTCCTGCCCAAGGCACCACACACATCAAGCCAAACACCTAAGAGGAAAGATTAGCAGGATATGGTAGGAAAGTGACTGGTACTGCCGGAACATTTTTTTTTTTAAATGTGGTTCTGGGGATCAAACCCAGGGCCTCACACATGGTAGGCAAGCACTCTACCACTGAGCTACATCCCCAGCCTGGAACATTCTTTTTGATACTGAAAGTCCTTTGGAACTTTATTCTAAAGTGGGCTTTAAATGAAGAGTTTCATTTTCCTTTTTCAGCAGTTCTTGTGAGTTTCCATATTTTATGTTCAAGTGTGCTTTCCAACTTCTCCTTCATCTTAGCCTAAATGCATCTCTAGAGAGTTTCCCAAAATAGAATTTTCCATCCAGATTAAGGAGGTACAGATGAGATCAGGAATTTAGGGTAAATGCCTTGGAACTTTCATTTGAAGTTACATACTGTCAGAACTCCAAAGAGACAAAAAGGGCTTGTGTGGCAGCTCAGACTTTTCAGGCCCATCACAGGCTGTGGTTCTCTATGTGAGCACAGGACCCAGCAGACCAGCAGGCTGCTGCCCAGAGGGAATCAATGCAGTTGTTCTAGAGTAGCAACAGCTTTTAAAACAGCCATTTGGCTTAAATTGGCTGCTACATGTATAACTCTTCTCCATTCCTAGGTTGTCTATACAAAAATTCAGAGAATCACAGAATTTCATAACCTTAATACCTATCTATCATTTTATAGATGAGAAGGTGAAGTCCTGGGGGGGGGGGGGTTAAGGCCTTCCAACCACGTACTGGCAAAAACAGATGTACAATTCCAAATCATCCCCTCCCCTCCACCCCAACAACAGAATTGAGGACCACAACCTCCAAGGACCCTGAAGACACCCACCCCCATCAGACCTATACTTCCTTCTCACTTGTTTCTGGTACCTCTCTGCCCATTTCTGATTGAAGCCAGATAATTTCAAGGTGTTTCTTTCCTCCATGTTCCATCTAAAACATTTTTTTTCTTCATGTTCTTTAGAATAAAGTTGCATTGATGAATTTTACATTTCTAATTTGGTCAATGTTGTATGCCCATGTATAAAACCATTGAGCCCAGACCAATAAAGGTTGTCCTGAGCACTGCAGTAGGGATTTACAGATTTATTACCACTTGCCTTTCCCCCCCAAACAGTAGCTCATTTGTGGGAATTACATTACACATAATGTTCAGCCACACTTGAATTTTAAGCCAAAAAAGTTCAAGTTAATGGTCCAGGATATTCTAACAGGAAAGTATGTTGTGCTAAGATTATTGCCATATAATAAAGTTCATGGTGCCCTTAAGCAGTATGAGCATGGAGGATCCTTTATAAAAATTCTTAGTCTAGGGCCAACATTCTACCCCTCCCCCCTTTCTTGTTCCCTCCCTCCCTCTCAAAGCCACAATCTCCATACTTCTCATTTTCCACTGTAACCATTATGAAAGAATTATTATCTTTTCATGAGTTTTTAAAAATGTAAGAGCAGTGTCTCAGTCACCATTAAAATACATTTTCACTGTCATTTTTTTATAAAGCTAATTTTTATAAAACTCAAAAGTGACAAATGGATGGATTAATGCAAATGAGATTGACATCACTGTGTTCAATATCCTGATAAAAATCACATAGGAATGGGAGTTGTAATCTTATCTTACTATGTGTCCTCGGATATGTTATTTACCTTGTTCTCTGGCTAATGAGGAAAAATTAATACTGCCAATACTGCAGTTAAAGCCAGTGATAAGCTGGTGTCTTGTCTATCACATGACTGGCCAGAGTCATCTTCTATTTCTCTGCATTAAATCAACACAGATGCTTTGGCTTTGTAAATGTCACTCAACATCATTTGGGCTGTGCAGCCCCTCAATATAATACAGCCTTCATTGATGGTGTGATGGGGATTTGAGGTTAGTTCTTCCAGAAGAATTCTCCCTTACAGTAATATGATAATAATAGCTTAAGAAAAAATATTACATGCAATAAAACAAATCAGAAGACTGAGCCAGAGAAGAGCTGTAGAACTCTTATAGGAAGAAAGGGGAAAGATCATAATAGAGAAGAACAAGAGACATAATTATGAACAGATGGAATCATTTGTCAGTGGTCACTTTGGGGCAAATAGCAAGTTGTGGAACAGAGGACATCTTTTTTGTCCCTGCTAAGACAATACTTTCTCAGTGAATGAGCGGATGTTTAGTTCAAAAGGTCTCAAACCCCTACCCAGCTCTTGTCTGTAAGGGTCATGTGTTTTATTATTTTTTGCTTTGTCTACACGACTTAATGTACTTAGTATTTTCAGCAAATATTCCCTATCCCCCAGATGACATGTGATCTGCCTGCTATGTGTCCATGTGTTGGGATACTAATGAGCATTCAGAAGTCAGGGAGACAGCAGCTGCCCAGTAGCCTTCAAGTTTCAACAGCCCTACCCAGCAGGATAGCAGTTAATTTACATCCCAGGGCAGCACTTGCCTCAAAAGCTTCATGAAAATGAAGCTTATGCACAAAAAAGTGTCGAAATTGTAGAAACTATGCATAATTAAAATTAAACATTGCATATCCCCCAAATTATGGATTTAGATATTAGATGATGAAATGGCTTAGCTTTAAATTTCTCATTTCACATGTTTTAACTCTTACATTTTTGAGAAGCCATAGTTTCAAAAGTTTTGTGAATTAAAACCAGTACCACAAGCCACACCAAAAGAACAGTTTCAGCTAACCTATTTAAAGAGAAGTTAACTTCCTCTTGAGAAAGACATCTTAAGTAAGATGGCTCAGATTCCTCAGATCACAGTCCTCCTTTGAGAATTTCTCATTAAAGAGTTTGAGATTCGCTCACCAACAGCAGTGCTTTATAGGCAACACTGAAGACTTTGCCATGGCCAGGCAGAATTGTGCCCTAACCAACTACTGAATCAACATTAAAAGGAGCTCTTTTTCCTTATTCCATGAATGCACTACTTTCTTAGGAGAGCTGGTAAACTAAAATGTAGCCAGCCATAGACTAGTGGTTCTTAAACTCCATAGATAATCCATAGCAATTATCTATGGAGACTGTAAATTAGAAATTTATAAATCCTAACTCAGATTTACTGAATCAAAATCCCTATGGATATGGTCAAGGATTCTGTATATTTAAGATGTTTTCCAAGTGATTGTTATTTTGCCAGCCAGCTCAGGATCATTTGCTGTTTGAGTACTACTGCTAAAAAAAAAAAAAAAAAAAAAAAAAAAAAAAAAAATTAAATAAAACCTAATTCCCAGCCATAACATTTAGTAGCAAGTACCTTTGCCCCAATCAACACAGAATTTTTTTTTTTTTTTTTTTTTTTTTTTTTTTTTTTTTTTTTTTTTTTTTAGCAACAGAGTCTCACTATGTTGCCCAGTCTGGCCTTGAACTTGTGATACTTCTGCTGCAACCTTCCAAGTAGCTGAAACTATAGCTCATCCCACTGTACCCAGCTACAAAGAGAATTTTTTAATCCATTTAATGGACATTTTTGGAATATCTGTACAGTGCAAAACAATTCCACTTTCATTAAATTACTGATTTCCAGCCCACAAGACACACACACACACACACACAAACACACACACAAATCCAAATCCATCTGTCCACGTGGATATGTAAAAGAGTGTGTCCTTTGTAGGCACATTGAATTCTAACTCCACAGCTACAAGGTGGCCATTTTTGAACTTCACAGACTGAGGAACAGTAGAGTCCTGTCTGCAAGGAGAGAAAAATAAAGTGTTAACTAGAAAGAAGGGAGGAAAAAATACTGCCTAGATTTTTGAGGGACTTCCCTTCCTGAGCTGCACTCATTTGCTGATGCTCAGCTGCACTGCTGCCCTGTGTGGCCTGAGACCCCTGTTGTCCCTTCAGGAAATCATGGCTTTCACCCTCTCCCCCACTTCCCACCCTCGTAGAGTAGTTTGGCTGTTTCTTACACCCATAGAGTGCTAACTTACACAAATCACATTCAGCGTTTCCATCAAAGCTCCTTTTACATCAACAGTAGCTCCCTAATGTGCCCACCATGCGTGGCTGCCACACGCAGACCTTGCCCTCCTGCAGAGGCTTCCAGGGCCACCCTACATTCAGAAGTTCTGCCCACTAAATGTGCTTGTTTGGAGGCAGGTACCATTTGATTCCCAGTTGGAATGTTCTTCAAATCACTTAAATTACAACTAAGCACTTTCCCAGTTCTGTGCCCACCAAATTTTCCTGAACAAGAAAGTTCCCTTGCTGGCCGGGCGCCCTGGACTCAGGTCCAAAAGCGGTGCCTGTGAACAGACCCTGACTGCTTCCAGAAACGTGCTTCAGCTCTTAACTCCTGGCTTTTCAAGTGTCCTCATGTTTTATGATAGAGACTTTTCTTGGACCCTGCTTTCCTTCACACCCCCCCACCTTTTTTTTTAAACCATCCACAGGATTGATATCCCAGTTTCATTCATTATTTATCATTTAGAACTTCTAAAATCCACATGACTTCTGTGAGGAAGTAGATATTTTATTCTATTTTTTTTTTTGCCATAGATCTTGAATTAAAACTAAATGTTTCTCTCAAACCTCTTATTTGCCAAGAATCCCCTTTGTTGCATCATTAAATAACCAGAATCCCCCTTCCCTTTTGAATTATAAGCAGTATTATCATGGAAGGACACTGAGAGGAATGTCTGGAGGCTGTAGAAATCTTGAGCTTGATCTAGCATTCATCTAGTACATGAGTTGAATTAGGGTATAAAGAAGGTGTGGGGGTAGATCGGGGACTCCAACAGCTGAGAATGACCCTGACCCCAGCAGCTGGGAATATTCTCATGTGGATTGATTTTGTGCATTCACATTTCCTACAAACCCAGGAGAAAAGTCAGCTTTCATGATTTCTATTAGGACTTTAGTGCTTTCCTCAGGACAGATATTGAAGTCAGTGGCTTCAACTTACTTGTTTGGGATTTGTGTGTGTAACTCTAATAGACCATCTCTGGTAATGATTCTGTATGGTGACTAGTTAAGGTCTGTATTGTGATAGTCTGATTTGGGGGGAAATTCCAAGGATTTTAGTGTGTTTTAATTTCTTTACTACCTGGTACTCCAAAGAATCTTTCACCTTGTGTAAAATGAGTGTGAGGGAAGTCAGGACATGCTCATCCCAGGTGGGAGTAACCAAGCCCAGGACTTTACTAGATAAGTAACAGGTGTGAAGTGTTGTCAAAAGGCTCTTCTCTTTGACAGCTGAATTGAGCCATAAAATTTTTGAATAATTTATGCAAGTCTGCTGGAGTCCAGATATAGATTGTTAATCCAGGGCTCAGAATGTGCTAGTGTTGATTTCACAACAAAACGCGTTAACTTTTTTTTAATTGTCCCTTATCTTTGGCATAGGTTAAAATATCAAGATTGCCCCATAAGTCAAAATTAACTTAGTAAACTATTACCCATGATTTAACATCTTCTGTTTACTTTTAAATAGAATCAGAGTTTATCATAATCATATGTTTCCATTTATATTTTAAAATATTACAAGATGGCCAAGACTGGGGTTAAAACATCTTTAATTTCAGTTTAACTGCTAAGTTTGCATACACTTCTTATAAGCTGGATGGATTTTCCCTCCTCAAAAAAAAAAAAAAAAAGAAAAAAAGAAAAGAAAAGCAACATGTGGTTTATTACATTCATTACTCTTCTTAGCCTGTTTTGCATTAGGAGGTTATGGAAACCTAAAACTGAAAGCTCCATAAAGAAAAACCTTACAGGGAAGGAAAGAAATAGAGAAAAGAGACATCTGAGACTGTTCTTTTTCCCCATCTGCCCTAAAAATACATTCCAGTGTAAAACATTGGCCCTTCAAAGTTGGAAGTAGAAAGGAGCAGAAAAGTGAATGATTTTTTTAAAAAGTCATACCTAATAAGTACACCTTATATTTCCCCTTTAAGAACTATCTAAAGTAAAACCATCTTTAAAAAAAAAAAGAAAGAAAGAAAAGAGAGAAACAGAAAACTAAGTGTATACATTCATTCCCAGGCTATTCTTTATATTAACTGTCAGTTCCTCCCCAAACCAAAAAAAAAAAAAACAAAAACAAAAAACAAAAAAACTGCCTCTAGAAATTTACCCAATGAGGGTCAGAGCTGCCACACCTGTTGGCAAGCTTCTAGGAGCTGGCATGGCGGGGGCCCCAATCCACTTTCTCCTAATTGTTGCCAGCAATATTGATGCTAATAGCAAATGTTTTCCTCATGATGCACGATTTGCAGTCCAGATAATACTCTAGTGATCATCTTGAATTTTTCCCCTTATGATTTCATTATATATTCAATTTGTTATTATATAGCATCAACATCATAATACCTAGGTGTTCCTATTAAAGGCTTTCAAGGATTCCAAATATTTGTATATGTGATTGTATTCTCTCTAAGAAATCAATTAAGCATGAGAAACAGAATAAAGTTTTCTGCAGTAGATTTTAATTTGCCTAATTGTGTATGTGTGTGCATACACACACACACACATACACACCCTACCTCATGATGGGTGCTTTTAGGAATCATGTCAAGGAAAGTCATTTTAAAGGTTTTGGAAAGCAAGAAGATGCTTCTAGGTGCTGCTTGTGTAGGAATTTGGTCTCCTCTTCTATTTTTTCAGTGGTGGCTCCATTCAAAGATGTTGTTTAATCATATCATTCTATTCTTTCAAAAAACATTTGACTTCAGATTATGAAGATGCGATATGTCATAAAACTGTTTCCTTAATATTTTCAGTTTTCACTAACTTTGTCCCACCTTCTAAACATACTTTTCCAAAAAGTAGAGGGCTCAATGGTAGAGCACTTTCCCAGCATGCACCAGGCCGTAGATTCCATCCCCAGTTCCACAAACTACAACAACAACAACAACAACAAAGCAGCATTTCAGAAATTCCTAGGGTCTTGTTGGACCCCACTGAAAGAGAAACTAAAAATAGCCACTTCAGTGCTGTTTGCCTTCAGGATATTATGTGAGGTGAATTCAATAGAATGGGTTACACACAAACTAGAAAATGAACCATTCTTCAGAGATGGTTGATAATGAAAACAGGATCTGGTCTATTATGTAGGCAAACAGGTAATCAACCACCTTAAACTGGAAATAGAGTAGTTTGTGTTGGATAAAAATGTTGGGTCCCAGGAGGAAGTCAATTGTCTTTACTTGATATAAGTCCTAACAGTCTTCCATTATTTGAGCTCATCTATAATCAATTTTTGTTGGGGAACATATTGGTAGAATTGTCCAGAAGGGCTACCAAACAGATTATTAATTCTAACATCTTTTTGTTTTGTTTTCATTTGTTTCAACTGAACTGAAGGACTTTAGTTTAAAAAAAAAAAAAGTTGTTATGGTCCTGAAAATTGAGCTGTAATCAATTTTGCCTGACAAGTTTATTAATGACTATGTTACTTCAGTGCTGTTTGCCTTCAGGATATCATATGAGGTGAATTCAATAGAATGGGTTACACACAGACTATAAATTGAACCATTCTCCTGGCCTGCCCCTTGTTCAGCATAAGCTGCCTTTGAATTGAAGAGGTGAGGGTCAACTATGAATGCATCTGAGAGTGATATCCTTATTCCAGTAAGAGCTTAGCACTCACTGATACTGGTCATGACTAATGGGCAACAGAGCCACTGTTTATATAAAGATCTCAAATACAGGCAGTTTTGTTGCCTTTGGACAATAAAATGATTTTGTATCTGTTGAGATTAAAATAGTACAATGAACTGCTTCAAACAGCTTAGGGTGTCATTTGCCTGAGGATCTCCAGGGTTGCGGGGAATCAGGGGCTGGGTAGAGGGGTGGTACAGATCTCCTCTATACTTTTGCCTTTGGCCTGCAGAAATTTTTGGTTCTTCAGGCCAGCAAAGTCAATATATTATCAATAAGCTGCTCTCAGTGAGATGGACAATCACTGCTTCACTTCTGGCTAGGGTAACATGGTATTAAAACTTTTAACATGGGAATTACTCTTCCCACATTCTGGTGATGCTGCTAAAGGAAAAGTGAGGGAAAGCAAAGCATTTTATTTAGCAGTTTATAAGAAATTCTGCTTTGAAACAAATAATATGGGCCAGGCATCAGGTATGGTGGCCCACACCTGCAATCCCAGCTACTCAGGAGTCTGAGGCAGAAGGATCACTAAGTTTGAGGCCAGCCTGGACAAGATAGTGAGAGACTGTCTGAAAATAAAAATTTTTTAAAGGACTAGGAATGTAGGTAAGTGGTAGAGTGCTTGCCTAATGAGTGTGAGGCCCTGGGCTTGATGATGATGATGATGATGATATAGCTCAAGAGTATAGGCTTTGATGATCTGGATTTGAGTCCAGACTCCTCAACTAATTAGCTGAACATTTTGAACAATATACCTTGTTTTTCTCACTTGTAAAATTGGAAAAGTAAGATCTACCTTCTGTAGTTATAAGGATTCTTTAGTAGATATGTGCAGGATTTAGCACAATACCTAGCATACAGTAACTCCAGAAGCCACAGGCGCTATCAGAATGATGAGAGGTTCATTCTGCACCGTGGTGTTCCTACTCAATATAGCACCAAACATAAAGTAGTGACATCACATCATATGTCAAAATCACAATTCTAAAATTGACTCTACATCCTACACTGATTCCATGGCTGTCCAGAAGCCAGTAAAATTCCACTGAAAGGAAGGTACTCTGCCAGGTCCTTGAGGGAATGCTGTCAGGAGACGCCCCTCCCCATAGTGGGTGTTAATGATGCTCCTGATCCATTCAGATCCCACTTGAATTCCCAAGAAGCAGTTTCTTCTGTTTGGACACCTTTAAAGAAAGCACATCCAACTTTTCCTTTCAAAATCCTTGTCTATAGGGCACACTGGAAGAGAGCTTGCCTAGCATAACCAAAGTCCTGGGTTCAATTCCAGTCCCCATCCCCATTCTTGTTCTCCTTCCCTTTCTACACCAGCCACCTTGATCCATGTCCTTAGAATTGCATTTGGTTTCTGACTAGCCCAACTTCCAGTTTCACTATTTAACAGACTCTAAAGCTGATGTTATCTTCTACTGCTTTACATTTTACTTTTGTGTCTTGAAATTTATCTTTCCGTGTGATCAACAACAGGCTGCTAATGGCCTGGTTGTGTCCTACAGGTCTGGATTAGAAGCAGTTTTGCATAGGGGATCAAATGAACATGCTCCTTGATGGTACAGGACTCATGCAGCCAACTGGAGAAGAGTCACCCCTGTCGTCCTGCTTTCTGAACCTTACCTAAATTAACCATATTTACCAGTCTCCTCTAGCAGGTCTTTATTGTGCTCAGCACTGTGAAATAACAGAGGGGGACAGATATTGTTGTCAAGAAGCTTCTAGTCTAGATGGAAACAAGATAAATGGACCCCAAATTATGAACTGACGACTCAAGGGGGCAGGTAGCATGTTTTCTGTGGTCTGTATTAATACAGCAATTCAACATGATGGTTTTCACTGAAAATAGGTGGTTACTGAACTAATTGGGATGGGATTGGCAGAGGGAGAATGGCAGCACTTGGGACTGCTCTTTGAAGAAAATTGAAACACCAGAAAGTCTGTTTCTCAAAAATATATCTTAGCTGGGCATGGTGGCACATGCCTGTAATCCCAGTAGCTTAGGAAACTGAGGCAGGAGGATTACAAATTGAAGGCCAGCCTCAACAACTTGAACTTGAGGCCCTAAGCAACTCAGTGAGACCCTGTCTCTAAATAACAAATAAAAAGGGCTGGGGATGTAGCTCAGTAGTTAAGCGCCCCTGGGTTCAATCCCCAATACCAAAATAAATAAATAAATGAATAAAAAAAAATATATATATATGTGGGTATATCTTCCATATATATATAGAACTCCAGAAGCCACGGGTGGATATATATATCTTCCATTAACACTAACTCAAGTGGTGGCTTTCGTCCATCCTTACTGGTAAAGATGCTGAGTGGGAAAGTTGAGCCTCTGGGTTATTCTGCGAGTATCCACATATAAGGGAGAGAATCTGATCATTCCAGTTAATAGAATTTCTGAGATAAAAAATAAGCAATCAGGGCTGGGTTGTGGCTCAATGGTAGAGTGCTTGCCTGGCATGTGTAAGGCACTGGGTTCGATTCTCAGCACCGCATATAAATAATAAATAAATAAATATCCATTAACAACTAATAAAAATATTTTTTTTAAAAAATAAGCAATCATTTTGGTGGAGGGACTGGCCTGAATGAGACAGTAACATTGAGACTGATGGAGAGGCCTGAAGCAGTGGGAATACAGCCTAGGAGCCCTTGGCCTAATGGGGCCTTGGAAGCATTTCCGGGCTTATCATTAATTACATATTGAAGAATTAGCTAGGCTAACAAGAGTCAGTGACTGAATGTCCTCAAGTAAAAGAAATGGCAGAACTAGACAAAGGGTCATGGAACAGCATGAAATAGTTGCAAGCTACCAGTTGTAGAGCTAAAAGTGAGTTATAACAGGTAACAGAACCATAAGAACCTTAAGTTTATCATGGAGGTGCTAGAAAAACTTGGAAGAAGGGTTTGTAAAGTAAGAGAATGATGTTGTCAGATTCATGGTATCAAGTGAAGAAGAACAAATGTAAGAATGGGAGGACCTGAGGAAATGAGTTAGGCTATTGTAATGTCCCAGAGTGAGGCACAGGTAGGCAGCAGTTACAGGGTGGGGAGGAAGGGCCTACAGTCAATAGAGGCTTTGTTTCTTTCTTTTTAAGATCAGGCTTCCCCATGTTGCCCACGTGGCTTCAAACTTAAGTGATCCTCCTGCTTCAGCATCATAAATAGCTGGGACTAGAGACAATTTTAAAAATGCAGGGACTTGGTAAGTAACTGAATGAGTATAGGCAAGAGAAAGAGTATCCAGAGCAAAGGAGGCCTCTGTGATGAGCAGATTTCTATCTTACACCAGTACTGGTAGTACCATAAGCAGACGAGAATAGAGACAAAGGACAATATTGGTTTGCAGGTGGGTGGAGTGTTTAATTTAGAAATCTGAACTTTTTTACCCCCAGTACGGGGTTTTGAATCCAGGGGTACTCTATCACTGAGCTACACCCCAGCCCTCACTTTAAAATAATCCAAATTAAAGAATAACAAAGGGGCTGGGATTGTGGCTCAGCGGCAGAGCGCTCGCCTAGCACGTGCGCGGCCCAGGTTCGATCCTCAGCACCACGTACAAAAAAACGCATTGTGTACAACTAAAGCAAATAAATAAATATATTTAAAAAAAAAGAATAACAAAGTTACAAAATCCATGAATGACAAGTAGGACATAAATAAGAATACTTAGTATGTACAAATTCCCAAGTCAGCATCCATGGAAGATCAAATATGAGCAAAACAGTCATTCACCATTCAACAAGTATTTAGTAAGAATCTACTCTGTACCAGGCAAAGTATCCAGGGTATAAGTACTTAGGAATATCACTAAACTCAACAAGACACTATGCCTATGCCCTTAACCCTTCTATAATTTAATGCAAAGTCAATGTTGAAGAGATTACATCTCCAAACCTAAGGGAGAAAGGAAATATTAAAATTAACTTGGATCCAGAGACAGTTACTTATCTACAACTATGTGTGATTCAAGACCAGCAGAACAATTTTAATTCCATATCCTGGCCTCTGCTCAATCTAATTAAAGCTTGTAAACCAGTCTCCACTACAAAATCACCTCCTTTAAATCCCTACAGTTGCGGAAAGGGCCTTGGGATCTCAGATAAGATAATGAAATGTTATGGAAAGTTTTGCTGACCTTTTTTATTTTGGCAAGAGGCTTCAGGCTGCTTGAAATAATTCTTTGCTGACACCTCTCTTAAAGCACCTTGGTTAGTTATAGCATACGGTTAACAGTGTTAAAAGCTGGCATGCCCAGATTTTCCCTTGTGGGAACCAACCATCTTAGTGAAGAATTTAAGTAGCAAAAGAAAATACATGGTGAGCAAAATAGATTTGAGCAAGTAGTTCATGAAGTAAAGCAGCAAACATTCTATAATTTTGAGTTTCGAGATGGAGCACTGTCTGTCATTTAAATGTTTTGTATTAAACACCAGCTGCTAGATTGCCAACCCCACTTTCAACACCATTTTGACCTTTCATAGGCATTAGGTAGTTCTTCTGCAGAGGTTATATTTCAACTTGAAAGTCTTGTGTTCATTTCTTTCAACTCTGAACTTTAACTCTGGAGTATGTAAATATTATATTTTAACAGTGAGCATCAATGGGAAGATAAAGTTTGAGTTCAGGAATGGAAATCCTTTGGGTTACCTTAAGTTTGTCTCCATGGGCACTGAAAAATACTTGCAGTTCCAAGTTGAAGCTCACCTCAGGGCTGAGCTTTTGGTTGTCTTTCAAGGAGGCCATGGGAATGTCAAGGACCATCTGTCTCTCTCACCTCCCCATTCCCACCATATACACTGGGCAGCCCAAGGCCAGTCCCCCCCCCCCCCAGTAATTACTCCCTCAGAAACACTGTCTTGTCTTCTCTGCCCTTGACTGCTAGGGCAGCTTCCAGGCTCTTCCCATCTGGTCTCCTGGCATTGTTCTGTTTACCCTCCCTCTAATTAGGGAATATCTGTGATCATGCGACTTTTCTCTGCTTTAGCTTCTGTGGCTCCCCACTACCCCTGGGATAACTTGGCATTTTTACAATGGATTCCACAGTATGGGCCTGCCTATCTTTGGGCACAGTCTCTGGACCCTCCCTCCTTTGCTTCAGTTCTTTTGCCCTCAGACTTTGATTGGTTCAACCTGGCCTAGGCGCTATTCCCTAACTCAGCCCCACTCTCTTAATTACCCCATCAACTACTTGTCATCTTTGAAGATGCAGTTCAAATGTCACCCCACCATCACACTTCCTTGAGCCTCACTGTCTTATTTTATAAATGATTTTAAAATGACAGTTTCCAGCCAGGTGTGGTAGCACATGCCTGTAATCCTAGCTACTTAGGAGGCTGAGGCAAGAGGATCTCAAGTTTGAGACCAGCCTCAGCAAATAAGAAAAAGGCTGGGAATATGGCTCAGTGGTAGAGCACCCCTGGGTTCAATTGCCAATACACACACACACACACACAAAATAATAAAATAAAATGATAGTTTCCCATAATCTGCCCTCCCCTGGAAACCATATTAATGCTTTGATATTTTACACACACACACACACACACACATATTCCCTGAATAATTGGACTTTACACATACTATCTTATAAATTACTAGTTATAACAATGCAATCATAATGTATTTGGGGGGTAGCCACTTACTGTATTTTGGATACCTTTCCATAGTATAGCTCTAACAATGCTTTTTTGGAAGATTTACTCTGCATCTCTTAACATTTTGGCAGTTTTTCAGTTTACAGTAGTGAAGTTTAAGAATGTATTAAACCCCAATCTTCAGGAGTTGAGAAAGTTGTGGAAACTAAGGTCAAAATTTATTTAAAAGCAGTATTCCCTGGGGTGGGGGAAATCATCCTTCAGGATAGTTGGGAGTGAGGGGTGGGTTTTTACCGTAGTTCCAACCCTTAACAAGAGTTTGGGGGTGGGGGGTGCTGAGGTTGTGGCTCAGCGGTAGAGCACTCACCTAGCACGTGCATAGCCTGGGTTTGATCCTCAGCACCACGTAAAAACAAAGGCATTGTGTATAACTAAAACAAATAAATAATTTTTTTAAAAAAGGGTCAGGGGTGGCCCCGATCCTGTATCTTCCCACCCAACTTGGGTAGTAAACACCTATCCAGTATCAGGGTCAGGCTCAGCTGTCTCATTTTTAAACACTCAGAAAGTATCAGAATTGTCAGAGCTTCTGGGAGCATGCAGCTTGAGATGGAGGGGACTGGCTGCTTTGGAAGAATGGCCATGGCTATGGTGGGGGAGCTCTGGAAGGAAGCTAACCCAGGGCTTCAACAGAGCAGGGTCACTTTCATCTGTTCTATTTGAGTTGAAAATGGATTGTGTTCCCTCCTCAAAAGTTCTGAACATTGACTGACCCAAACTCCAGTATTTTAAGAGATGGAAAAACAACAACAACAACAAAAAACTAACACTTTAGAGAAGTGATTTATCCCAATGTCAGACCTAGTAATTGACAGAGAATAGGCATTTAGTCTCCTAACTCCAAACCCCATGCATCAGGGTACTTTGAAGGGAGTATTTACCTCATTCACAAAGAAGGCAGGGTGGGGAGGGGGTAGGGGGAGGACTGGAGGAGTAACTCTAAAGGGACTGGGTGTAGAAAATGTTAAAGAACCAGTGCTCTCTAATCACATTGCTTTAAATATAATCAAAGGGGAAAGAAAGTAATTGGAGACCTAGGGAAACTGCAACCTATTATAAAGCTCCATAATGCCTATTGGCTCTAGGAAGAGCTTGATATCTGCCTTGAGGCTTTTCCCTGGGGATGCTAAGGACTCAGCTAATGGTAACTAAAATTTACAAATGTTCAGTGACCCACCAGGGTATACTGTCCAATCTGAGATAAAACAGAAATGTTTAAAATTGACCAGAAAGCATGACACATTGCACAAACTTGCAGTGATAACAAATTTGGGGGACAAATATGAAAAATTATTACAATGATTCCTCTATATCTCAGTTTCTGAAAGATTCCCAAGAATTGTTTTCAATTCTATGGTTCCATCATGTTATGTTTCTTTTAATTACCTCTCTGTACCTTGTCAACACAAACTACTGCTGTCCTAGACAATGTCCTCAATGCAGACCAAAACTGAAGCCAACTTAATGTTCTTGCCAACTGCCTCTCAAATTGAGTTCAGTGAGATGTCATGATGAATATTGGAGTCCTTGATCTCTCTTTTCTGTTAAGAAACTTAAAGGTTCTAATCATGTAAGTACACTCTTCCTAGATTGATGACATTTGGTTATAAATCCTTTCAAATATCTGAGACCAAGACCAAGAGATTAGCCTTAAAACTAAGAAGGAGGTTTGTTTTACAAAGGAAGGAATGAAGACAGAAAAGACCTCAAGGTCACTATGTGAAAGTCACTAGAGAACCTAGGATTATTAGCACCAAGATTTGCTGTATATTGTATACGTTATTCCTTTCTACCAGACCCAATATATATATAGCTGGCTGGCATTTGACAAATGACATACTACCTCTTTATTTCTCTGCTCCCTGACATGTTTCTGGTTTTCTACTATAATCTTTATTAGGACAATGTAGTTCAGCGTGGCTTTACATTAGAAATGGAGTTATTTGTAAAGGTATGGTACACCTGAGAGGGTCTAGAAAGAATGATGTGTGAGAGTCATTCATTCATTCAACTCATGTTTATTGCATCTCTTGCTGTGTGCCAGGAATGATTAGAATATAGTATCAAATCCCAAAATGTCCCCCATTCTCTAGGGAGAAAACAACAAACCAATGGCTAGATAGACATGTGACTCCAGGCAATGACAAAAGCTAAGCAGATGTGTATTGCAAATGAAGGGACTGGACAAGGCCTCTCTGAGGAGGTGACAGTACAGCAGATCAGAATAGAGGAAACTAAGCCCTGAGAATTTCTTTCTTACCTACCTCAAGTATGCTCTGTAAGCAATGAATATTCAGCCTGGCTGAAACAAAAGGATGCTGGTTGGAGGGCCTTGCTCCCTATTCTGCATAAATTCACTCTTGACAAGAACAGTGCCTTCCAGACCAGACTAAATTCTGTTTCATTCAAATTGAAAATTAGTAGGAAGCTTTTAACTGTCTCCAAATTGCTTCATCAGTAAAAACACAATAGACAATAAAGTTGACAGTACTTGTTGAAAATAACTGTCTTGGAGGAAACACACCCTCTAATTTTGTGGCCTCAACTAATGGGAAGCTCTCCTTTTAAACTATTTCAAAAAGGGTCAGCCTGGCTGGCTGCATTCACCTGCAGGTAGATACTCCCTGTATCTGAATGAAATGATAGGTTAGGGCCTGGTTTAATCAATAAGTCATTGCACGTTTGTTCTATAGATACTGTGAGTTAAAGTCATTCCTGTGGAAGCCCAAACAGAATAAAGCAGGAAAAAGGAAATCTGACCCAGGTATTCATGGTTAATTTCACAGATCCACAGGGGAAAGTGGTAACCTTTGAAGTCTTCCCACAAATCCCTGTGCCCTTAGGCCAGAGGAGTTCTATGTTAGGATGTTTGGGGAATCTACTTGAAAACTGGAATCCATTTAGCTGGTAGTTTATTTGAATCACAATTTGTGTTGTCTGAATCAGTGTTTCCAAACTAATCTAGCAGCAAAACCACAAATTTTGGACACCACCACTTTTAAAAAGTAACACATACACATATACACACAAATCCACTTCTGCTCAGCTGCCTTGTTTTGCTGCAGAGATAACAGAATTTGGCCACTAATTGTTTACTTGGCTGATTTATTTATGGCAACTTGTGTATTTTTAAATCACATTACAATAGGCTATTGTTCATTGTATACTGTAGAAAAATATATGTTGCATATTACTCCCAAGGAATTCTGATGGTACAGGATTTTTTTTTTTTTTTAAGAAAGAAAAAGTGGGTGCCCAACTTTGCATGCCTGTAATCCCACCTATCTCAAAGACTGAAGCAGGAGGATGGAAAGTTTGAGGCCAGCCTAAGCAATTTAGTGAGACCCTGTCTCAAAAAACCAAACCAAAAACAAACAAAAGACCATAAAGAAACGGTGACTATTTTGATTTTTTTTATTTATTTATTTATTTTTTACTAGCTTACTAGAAACTGGTGCAGCTCTTAAATAACGTGCTTTCCTTCCTCCCTTCTCTTGGCATGTTATCACCTGGAGATAAGGTGGCAATTGTTAAAACTAAAATTTGTAGTTCAGAAGAGACTCAGACCTCTGCTGCTGATATTAATCTATCATTTCTTTCTGGGCTTGCTTTGCAGTCTTGTTTTTGCTTCTTTGATCTTTCTGTAGACAACTGAGGTTCCACTTATTGTACCTATAAATTGCTTAAAAGTAAGATTAGCCTAAAGTATGGGGCATTTTCTTATGTTTGGATGATGATATTCACCCAACTTGTTTGTAAAAACTCTTGCTAGCACTTAAGTACATTGTCTTCTCTTTTGCTGTTATTTACTGATAAAAATAAACCTCCTGCTTTAAGCAGCAGGAATTCTTAAGGGGAGAATTCATATGTTAATGAGCTCTTCCAAGTGAGAACTTGGTTAAACCTGCCATTTGCTGACATTGTTATGGGCCGAGTGGAGATGATTTAAGTGGTAGCCTTGCAAATTCTCTCGGCGGCCTAGTGGCCCTGTGTGCACCTGCGGGAGGGGAAGTTTACATAAGCTTCCTGGGGTATCTGAATCTCAGCGGCTCTGATCACTAAGGCTCTGGGAATGGCGCGGGCGAATGGAAGTAGGTGCTCGAGCCGTGAAGCTGGCCAAGTGGGTGGGTAACTTTTCGAGGAATAGCGCGCGGGACCTCGTGGACACCTGCCAGGGGCATGGTCAGCAGTGACAGTTCCTGGAAAGCGGGCGGCGTGGAGATCTGGCAGGGGGTAGGCGCCTCCTGCGGTCGGGAGCCGAGAGCCCAGCCGGCTAGTATCGAGAGCCAGGCGGCCAGACTGTGGCGCTCCTCTGAGGGTGGGATCTGCAGGAAGCGAAATGGTTACTTTTTTTTCACCGCGGGCTCTGGTTACTTCTGAAGCTTGCGGGCCCCAGGCGGGCTCTTGTCGCTGAGTGGAGACGGTTTTTTCTCTCCGCTGTGGAGGATCCCGGAGAATCGCAGAGCTGGGGCGTGAGGGGTACGGTGGACTGGACGAAGCAACTCAAACACAAGGGAGCAGAGACTGCAAAGCCAGTGGGGACAGAGGGTTGTCACCGAGCTGGAGGGTCTTTTGCTGGGACCCCCACGGCTGGTTAGGGAGCTGCCGTGGGTGAGAATCACTGCGGTGCGCCGAAAGGTGGCTCGACCAGGACAGGCCGGGGAGTGGGGGTGGAAAGTGCGTCACGGCGGGGCGGGAGCGACCCCTTGCCTGCCAGGCGGGGCTAGCTCTGCACCGCGACCCCAGGGGTGCGGCCGGCGACGACTTAGTGAGGATCCTGCGCTGGCTACCCAGCTCCTCAGTCTCCGCTCTGCTAGGGTCTCTTCCGGAAATGGGTGGGCCAGGGTGACGTGGGGGGCATCCAGACCTTTTTTCCTCCGGGAGCTAACAGCGCCCGGCAGCTAGCCGCAGAGCAGTGAGCGGCGAGTGCGCGCCGCGGGGCTCGGAGGGTTCGTGGGCCGCGACCAGGGCTGCAGGCTGTGCTCGGCTCCGCTGCCTGAGACTGCAGGTGGGGAACTGCTGTCTAGGTGTCGAGGCTTGATGGCAACAGGCGGCAGAGGCTGAACGCCGGAGGGCTGTGGGGTGCGCATCAGCTCGCGCCTGCAGGGAGGGGGCTTCTCTCTGGAAGCTGGGGGATAGACGTGGAGCCCCCGCAGTCACTCGGTGCCGCTGCAAGCTGCGGAACTAGTGCTCTTCTGCAGAGGTGGCGATGCTGCCCTGAGAGTACTTTCTGCTGGAGGTGGGTAACGGGCGTTCGGGGCGACTGTTCTATCACCGAGGACTATGGAGCTGCTCTGGGGGCTTCGCGTCGGCGACGGCAAGGGGTTCGCTCCCAGCCACTGGGGCGACACTTCAACCTCGGGCTACCCACGATCGGCGACACGGTCGAGGGCAGGGGCCCAGGTCCGACCCACGGCTCTGGGCGCCCCCTCGCGGCCTAAGCCGCCGCTGCCGCGCGCAGTGCCAGGTTTGAGGGGCAGGGACTGGGACGCCTTCTCTAAGGTGTGTCCCTTTTCTTGTTGCGTGGGTGGGTTGATCCCAGAGGTCCCCGACAGCCCGCACTCTCAGCTCTAAGAATTGGTGGGCCTAATTTTCCGCGAAGAAGGATGACATCCCTTCCCTCGTGCTGTCCTCGGGCCCGTTTTAAAGGCTCCCGTTTTCACGTTAATCTGTGTGTCTATAAACCAGGCTGTGTGTGGAAATTTGTTTTTACAACTCAAGTCTTGTGACTTCTCAAACACTTTATTGAAGTGTTTTCTCTGGAAACTTGTTTCAAATGAGTGCTGTGAGTTTCACAAAGAGGAGTGTTGTTCAGGAGCCAACAGGTGACGGGGTGAAACCCGAGTCTGTGTGTACATTGGAGTCAAGTCTGGCTGCCGTTTCCTTGGGCTGCCGTTGGAAATAGAAATTCAAAAAAATCAATAAGAGACTGACGGGAACACGGTTTTGAGAAAATATCTGCATCCCCCATTATGGAAAATAATGAGCTCGTTAGGACAGTGCCTAAAGTGGTAGGCCTCATGCTGCAGCAGATGCATTTTGGATCCTGTCTTTATGTACCAGTTTACAGCCAAATAACCTGACCCAAAATCGTCGCTCTGGCAAAGGACCCTGCTTTGTCATCATGTTTCCTCCTTTTGTTAAGCAGTCTGCCTTACTGTCGTGGAATGTATTTGTGCATGAAATTAGAATGCTTTGAGAGTTCCACATTTCCTCTTGGAAAAATGGATAGTGTTTTGGCAACTGGGTGGTACATGACAGCCCAGTCAGCTGTCGGAAAATGTATAAGCTGGGTGGAGATTTACCTGGAAAATGCAGAAAATACCAAAGGGTTATTGCTGGTATGAAGTACATTTAATTAAGGAATGTTTCATAAGCAATTTCTTCTGATAGATAACTTCATTATACTGTTTTATTTTTCAATATAAGTGAAATAGAGTTGGGCTCCAACACGTTGGCAATGAATTTTGTGTCTAGCAGACAATAAGTTGTGGAGTGTACTTTGGGTGTGTGAAAACTTTAAGGAAATTATAGTGTAGTGTCCTTTTACTATGCAATTCAGACGTTAATTGCAATAGTTTCCATAGTTCTGTATTTATTTTAATTTTAAGTTAAGGACATCACAAACAAGGAACTTTGTGTAATGGAAGTGTTATAGGTTTGTACTGCCAAATTTGTCTGTAGTTAAATTTGATTCACCTGCGTATTTAACCTGGAAGAACTAGTAGTTTTTGATGGAGAACATGTGATCTACATCTTCTATGCAGGAAGGCCTTGTTAACAAACAGTTTTAACAAAGGAGTCCTTAAAACTGCTTATGGCCCACAGGATGGCACTTAGCAGCAGGGGACACCTAGGGAATGTTAGCCCAACTTACTTTACAAATCAGTATCTGTTCTGGTTTTTAGTGATCAAAGGATTTCTGATTTACTTGGGCATGTTCACACAAGAAAGACTTTTTCATAAAGACCCTACAATATCATGGTAGTCTTCACATAGGCACTAGAGAAAAATGTCTCTGGGAAAAGTATTGGAAGTTAGACCTTAGACTTCATATTCCATGACCAGCACTGAAAATTACTGACTAACAGTTGCATGATTTTGATTTAATTTGGTGACTTAGTCCAAGAAAGTGATGAATAAATAATAGGAACCATACCAGAACTGATGTACAGTTATAACCTCAATATGTATCAGATTGAACTTATTCTCCCAAATTCCCTCAAATCCTCCTTCCCCTTCCCAGTTGCCCAATGGAATTTATAGGTACACCATATAATACCATATATACCCTATAGGTATACCACTATAGTACCAATAAGTACACCATCTTTCAAGTTTCCTAATACTCAAAATAATACTGTTGACTCAGTTTCCCCCTTTTCTATTAGTTCTTTTTACTTTCTGTCCCAAAGTCACCATATTTAGGCTTCCTCAGAGAAGGTTTGGCCTCTCCCAAGATCCTTTTCTTACCATGTCAATCTTCTTAAAGGCTAGAAATATCTTCCACTCATATACTTTTTGTCACTTCCCATTGCCTGTAGCATCAAGTCCAAAGTCTGACATGCATAATTTCTGAAAATCTGATTAATCTACCATTGCCATTTATTGCTGCTGCTTTGGAAGAATCTATTTGTAGTGATTCTGTCCACTCCTCACTAACTTTGGACCTCCATATATCGTGCTTCTTACTAAGCTCTCTGGGGGGGGGGGGATATTCATTTATGTGTATGTCAAGGTTAGTCAAAATAACGAACCCTAGGGCTGGGGTTGTGGCTCATTGGTAGAGCGCTCACCTAGCACAGGTTGGGCACTGGGTTCGGTCCTCAGTACCACATAAAAATAAATAAAATAAAGGTATTGTGTGCAGCTACAACTAAAAATAAATATTTAAAAAATAATGAACCTTAGCTATTGTGGATGCAGCATGCAGCCCAGTAGGAAATACAGTGATCCCCAGATAACCAAAATAGCATAGTAAAGTAATAAAGCTGCTTTTTCAGTTTGAACAACATCTCAAACCAAGTGCTATCTCACTTGACCGGTGAATCCTGTGTTTAGAAGAAGAATGGTTATGCCCTCATCCATAGTGTGATCACTAAGTACTTTGAGACACACTTTTTCAAAGATTTGTTTCTTTATTTACAGAATGTTGGAAACGACAAACTAAAAAAGGGTTCAGAGGTTGTTGGCAAAGGGAAAGCCTAGTTAAAAGACTGAAGTAGCAGAAATCAAAACATGAGAGCAGGGAGAAAAACCTACAGAAAGTTTGCGAATCACCACAGAGTTATGAGTCAGGGGGACTGTGCTGTTCTAGACAACAGCTCCTCATTATGAAGCATCCCTAAACTGCCCTCATGTTCCAGGTGAGGACCAGGTTCCCAGGCCACACCCAGCCAGATGGCTGGACTAGAACTCTTGATATCTTGAATCCTGAAGCCAGCATTCTTTCCAGTGCACTCAGAATGAAAATAAGTGGCCAGCAAAATGCTAAATCACAAACTATTTACACACATACCACCACCAAAGAAAGCAAGGAAATAACAGAATTTGGAAATATTCTTATCACTGTGGCTACATTTTCTTTAAGGCTCTCCCACCCCACCCCAGTGGAATATGTCAGTTGCTTTCCTTTTTATATTCCCCAGGACCCATCAATTAAATACAAGGATGAATGAATGACTTTAGTGAACAAATCTAGAAAGTGAATTTCATGAGGAATCTGTCATTACATCATTGTGTGGGGTGCATGGAGCCATACTCTTAATTTGGGGAACAAGTGCCCCCTCACAGTCAAACATAAATGAAGTGTTTACAGTCGTTCAACCTAAGACTACTAGATAGACCCTGTCCTGCTGTCAACCATTACACATACTCTGTGCGAGTGCTCTGTGTGTGGTGTCTGAGGTTTTATGTGGAGGTTGCTTAGAAGCTGCCTTCAAGACAGCTGGAAATGGTGGTCAATAATTTGACAAAATTATGTGCCCTTCAGGAGGCTAGAGCCCTTCTGAACTCAAAAAAGATGAAGCCCAGGTGTCAACATGCAGTCTTCATTTGTTACTAACATGTTGTTCCTATTCCAAATATCACTGTAAGCTTCAAAAAAACCTGTCTAGTCAGTGGAAGTAATAATGCCAGTTGGTACACTGCATAGTGACTCTAATTCTTTATTTTCATGTAATTCTTTTGCATACTTAAGTTAAACCATCTTTGGAAGGAAAGTAGTTGTGTGTTTTGTTTTGTTTGTTTTGTTTTTTTGGTACCGGGGAGTGAACTCAGGGGTACTCAACCACTGAGCCACATCCCCAGCCCTATGTCGTATTTTATTTAGAGACAGGGTCTTACTGAGTTGCTTAATGCCTCACTTTTTGCTGAGGCTGGCTTTGAACTCGAGATCCTCCTGTCTCAGCCTCCCGAGCCGCTGGGATTACAGGCATGTGCCACCCCTCCCGGCTTATAGTTGTGTTGGGTAACTTGTGTGAAAGGTACAAAAGACTTCAGAGCTGGGTTTAACTGAATGCTGAGAGCACCAGATTGTATTCCCTCAGCATAGCTCTTGCCCCTTGGGGCAGA
This sequence comes from Tamias sibiricus, assembly GCA_025594165.1. Classification (NCBI taxonomy): domain Eukaryota; kingdom Metazoa; phylum Chordata; class Mammalia; order Rodentia; family Sciuridae; genus Tamias; species Tamias sibiricus. Next base: position 99,394,991 of record CM046661.1, on the reverse strand, counting down.
TGTTCTCTTGACAATTATATGATGATTGAGAAGTTATACATCTGCAAGTGTTTGTGTTTGATTCCTTTTAAATGGTAAGAAGTAGCTATTTCACTATTTTCAAGGAAGAGGGGAGAGAAAGGGCAAAGGAAGAAATGGAACTCTTCAGTTTCTGTGGCATACTTGCATGGAATACCCCCATGATAATTCTTGTTTTCTTAAGAAAAAAGCATCCCCACTCTTTACCAACCTGGAGTTTCTTACCTCCCTTGTGTTGACATTTAATCTTCAAAACAGTGTCTGCAAAGAACTCATAATCTGTCTGAATTAAATTCAAATACCTGTTCTCTCTGCTTGCCCTCAATGCCTTCCTTGATGGTGGTATTAGCCATTAAAGTTTTTTTTTTTTTTTTTTTTTTTTGCTTCTCTTTAAAAAGGAGGGTGTGGTCTGTGAGTGAGAGAGAAATGATGATTAAGCAGGTAGAGCAAAGTGTGAACAATTGAGTCTTGTTACTTTTCTGGAATTTGTAATACATCAAAATAAAAAGTTACAAAAAATAACAACATGCAGGGCAGAGGACAGGGCCATTGTTGACCATCTAAGGGTGTTCTGAGGAAGAAAACAGAGGCACGATGAACAAATGTTTTTACTCTATAGCATGATACCAGGGTAGAGTGGTTCCATTTCCAGTACAACTCAGCCTATTTTGTAAAATCCTGATTTCTGCTTCTATTTCTCATGATCATCCTTAAAAAACAACACTTGAAAAAAAAAAGTTAAATAAACTTTTCTGTTAGACCTTATTCTACCATGACCTCATATGCTTGACCTAAAAGATGTTTTTTGGCAGACCAAATACAAACCAAATAACAAAGTGTTTAGATACCACTGGGAAGACCCTGGGTAAGAACTGAAGCATGTGAACTGGGCTCCCCTCTTCCTTTTGTGGCATCAAAGTAAATACTACATAGTAACGTGAATGCCTAAACAAGGGGTGTTTGTGACATTTGTGAGGCCACATTTTTATCATTTCTATTCTAACACTTTATAAGCATAGGAGCCATTCTCTGACCAGCCGGCTGCTGTTGCCTTATGAGCCAATGCTGTATGAGTCAGTGATGTTCAGTAAGTTGATCAAGAATAAACTCTTTGGTCTACTGGCAACCTTTTAAATGAGTACAGGTAATCTTTAAAAATAAGAAAATCAAGGTGAAGCTAGTGGTAAGTGTAGTGTCTCTTACCACAACCACCCAAATAGAGGTCATGCTATCTTTTTTTTTTTTTTTTTTTCTTTTGTCTGTTTTGGGATACTGGGGATTGAACCCAGGGATGCTTTACCACTGAGCCATACCCACAGCCTCCCCACCCTCCACCTTTTTTCTCCCCCTCCACACAGGATCTTGCTAAATTACTGAGGCTGGCCTTGAATTTGCAGTCCTCTTGTGTTGGCTTCCCAGGTTGCTGGGATTACAGGCATGGGTTACTGTGCCCAGCTTAGAACTTGTTTTTTTTTTTTTTTTTTTTAATATTTATTTATTTGCTTTAGCTGCACACAATGGGTTTATTTGTACGTGGTGCTGAGGGTCAAACCCGGGCTGCACGTGTGCCAGGCGAGCGCTCTACCACTGAGCCACAACCTCAGCCCCTTAGAACTTGTTTTTAATGTTTGTTTTTTGGTCAGCCCTGGAGACATGCTAACTAATGTAGTTTGGTCATTTTAAGTAATTATCCTTTGATATAAAAGAAAAATAAAAAGGCTTCCTCCAGTGAATAAATTCTGAACCAATAGCTCATGAAGCTGTTGGATTTTTTTTTTTTTTTTACATATTTTTGTTAGTGCGTTATAGTTTTACATATGGTGGGATTTGTTGTTATATATTTGTACATGCAAACAATATCACAATATAATTTGGCCCATACCAATCCACAAAGGATTAAATAAATTAGATTGAATAAATCAGAATGCTACCAAATAAAACCAAAAGCCGTGTTTATGATAAAAATGATTTTGTCACTTATATTCCTAAGGTTGTATTCTTCACATTGTCAGTGAATCCATGCTCAGTGTAGTTAAAAGGCTAGGATGAACATGAGTTACAGGTTTGAGATGTGGCCAGCACGTCCAGGTGATTGAGAGGGGAGGAGGATGGTGGGTGGCACTTAGTGCTAACGTTGATTTACCTTGATTAGGATAGTAATTTACTCTACATTTTTTCACAAAAGGCTAATCAAGGAGTACAGCTGTAAAAGTAATTCAGCTCTGCAGCAATCTGTATCTTTGTGCTAGCTTGGAATATCCATGGTTTGTCATAATTTGTGATGTTTGCTCTTGTTTTATAATATAATGACATTTAATTTTTAGGTACTATTTAATATTTATGTCCTTTGTAAGTCTGCAGAGTACATAATGTGATGTCTCCTCCCCAGCCAGATTTGGCAAGGGACAGTGTTCATATTTCATTCACGATTCAGGTCAAATTGCAGAGAAGCCACTGGTTCTCCTGGTGGGGGTTTTTGAGTTACTAATGAAAGTCTTACCCTCTAGTTCTCTTCCTTTGACATGTGGGGGTTGCTTTTTTAAAGCAAAAAGCAAAGGTTTAGACCCAAGATATTTTCTGACTTTGATGAGCACATCCTTTTTTTATTGAGGAGCTGAAGAGCACACCTGTGCTTAGAAAGCTTTTCCTAAGTCAGGACGGGAATAAATGCACCTGTGCAAAGGGTTGCCTACCTCCCAGTGGTAGTGTAGGAAATGAGTCTTCTTTACTTTTTTTCAGGGTGAATGGAAGTTAAATTTATCGGTTGGAATAATACCTACTGGATGGCATTGCTCCTACTGCTCATAAAGATAGTAGCCATGAGATTTCATGGTTGGACGTAGTGAACTATTAAAATTTTAATTTTTAAATGTTCTTTGATTTATAAAAGGAAAACAACACTTTCTACAATCAGATGTTGGTAGGGCTGTACTCTAATATTAACTGGAGAACTGGAGTTGCATGAAGCTGCTGAAAAATGACCTTGTCTTGAGCTGAAATTGTTTAGTTTTGCATTGCCTTTCCCACATTGAAGCAAATGAGAATATTTAATAAGGCAGAAAAACTTTGGAAGTCTGGTTAGGTCCTTTAGCTGTGTGACTCTGGGCACAATTTTCTTTCTTTACATCATTTTTGTGGGGAGGAGTCAGGTATAAAAAGATCTATCTGGTTCTAAACGGTCTGTCATTTCTTTTTTCTTAGGTCCTTGAGTGAAGCATGATTTTTAAGTATACACTTAATAAAAACAATGCATAGTCCTAGGGCAGGGAATATGGTCCTGACACCTTTACTGCCCTTCATCTGGGGCGGCTTTACAAAGGATTTAACATCTTACTTTGCCCAATAGTGGGCTGATGGCATTTCACACACAGTAGGTGCTGCATAACTCTTTAATAAATGCTGGCTTATAATGCAATTAAACATTAATAGTCACCAAGCTGGATTTTATTTTAGCCTAGTGCTGTATCCAATTACTGTTTGTTGAAGGAACTCATTGATGAATGTCTGGCTGACTTTAGCCCTTAGTAAAAGCTTGAGGATTTAATGTGCTATATAAGGATTTAACTGTGCTATTTCTATTTAGTGTGTAAACTAAGTTTAGTGTCATGATTAGAAGTCTGAAAGCTAAGCAGTTTGGCCCAGGGGACCCACTCCCAGCAGGCAGCACTGTCTCAGTGGGAAAACTGCTTAGGAAACATGGGGAACCGAGACAGGGGTGGGAGTCTCTGCAGCCATTTTTCATGGGGCATAATAGCAGACAAGGCAGGTGGCCCTGTTCCTCACACTTCTTCCTACAACTTCTCAGACTTTATGGGAATTTCATTTGTAGGCAAGTTAGAAAACCAACAAAACAAATTTCTTGAGTCCTTTTCCCAATGAATTAGTGTGTACAGAGGTGCCTTTTTAAAATGACTGGAAATAAACTAGGTTTCGTGGCATTTTTGAGATATTGAGCTACTCAGGGAGCTATTTCCAAATTGTATAGCCCTGGGCACTGGAGAGTGGTGACACTAGTAATTTGATTACTTTCTCTGGGCCCAGCATTCAATAAAAGCTCTTGGAGAGGGCTAGAGTAATGAATTCAGGTTTTTAATTTCTTTTTTTTTTTTTTTCTTGTGTTGTCCACAGGAGCCATTATTGGATGTCCTTTGACTGAGAGATCAGGTTTTTAACTTTATTATTATGCCTTTGGAGATGGAGTCCAAAATGAGCAAACTGGCCTTCGGTTGTCAGAGAAGTTCCACCTCAGATGACGATTCTGGCTGTGCACTGGAGGAATACGCCTGGGTGCCCCCAGGCCTCAGACCAGAGCAGGTAGGAACCCAATAGTCTCATTTTCTGTTTGTTTTTTCAGGGTGACTTAAGACTTTCGAGCATTGTTTTGTTTTTGCAGTAACACTGACATACCACTTTGCCTCAGTCCCTCACCCCTCTTTGGATGACTTTGAATTTTTTGCTTTTTAAGGTTCTATTTACTTTCTCCAGGAAAGTGTCCCATATCTTTGCACACATGGATCCAGTCACCCCACAGCGATGCAGCTTTTGCCCTCATGATAGATAAAATCTCATGTCCTGCATAGATGTGCCTTTGTAATATGGATTTCTCATGAAATCCACTCACTCTTCAAAGACTGAGAGGAATTTACATTTTTAAAAACTTCAGTGACAACAAAAAGACAATAAAAGGAAGGTTTCTGGGCCAGTTGTCAGTAATGCCTTGCTGTGGAAAAGAGATGCATAGCTGTAAGAATTCACCGCAAGTGGTACTATCTAGAAAGTCAACCTTTGATAACTTCACATTTAAGAGTCTGTCACCAGACAGGGTAATTGCAAAAACATTAAGGAGTTAATTCTGTGCTTTTATTATTTTAAGAAAGATAACAATCTATATGCCTATTTTTATTTTTCCAATATTCTTATAATGATGAACTTTTTGAAAATCACTGGTGATAGATGTTATTATGAAGGCAAAAGCATCCTTTGAAATAAAAGATGACGAGTGTACCTTTGCTTCTGAGTTATGGCTCCATTTCCTTTATGGTGGGAACTCCTTTGAGAACAGAGAATCCTTGTTCATCCAGGGCCCAGCACAATGGCTGGTGCTGCTATTCTGTAAGTGTCTGTAACTCTAAAAAGCTTCTAGGGCTGACACAATGTGGAGAAGATACAGTGCTAGCACCACACTTAAGGAAGCAATAGATTGACAAAATCCCCTTCTAGAAATCTCAGAGTGTATAGGTTTTGTGTGATATTGATTTCTAAGCAGAGTTGCCATGTGCCCTAATCTCTTTCTTCCTTGGATCATCTTCATTCCTTCTCAGCATTGTAGTGCCCTTTGCAATACTCATTAAGGAATGTTCCTTATTTAAAGACAATAGAAAAACAAATATTAAGTTCTCCTTTCAAAGTGAGCTAAGTATAGCTCAACGTGGCTCCTCTCCAGTTTCCTTGAAAAGACTGATTCCAGATATTTAGAAAATAGCACCCATGGAAGTTAAGGATACAGATGCTTGAAAGAACCTGATAAGAGTCTACAACGTTTAACAAAATTCGGAGAGCAAGTTAAATGTTTGTATAGTGGCTGGATTTTGGACAGTGTCACATAGCCTATGCAGTCATCTGCAGAATTCACCCCAGACTCTCAGCTGATCCTTTGGCTGACCCTTGGAAACTGGCTGAGAAATAGTAACAGTAAATGTGCATTTTTTATGGTGCATAATTTATGATGCCCCTAATTGTCACTACAAATTGCATTCCTGAACAGCAATTTAGCAGCTGGATGCTAGTTATCTGAAGGTTTGCAGTTCTGCTGAGTTGGCTCAGCTGGTCTTCTCATTAGCTCCAAGAGGCCAAACCTTGTACCGAGGGAAAGGTAACTTAAAGACTGAGCCAGCGAAGACGTTCAGTTTCTGTGTACTGATGTCATTCTCTGTCACTTATGCAGATCCAGCTCTATTTTGCATGCTTGCCAGAGGAAAAAGTTCCTTATGTTAACAGCCCTGGAGAAAAACATCGGATTAAACAGCTTTTGTACCAGTTGCCACCACATGATAATGAGGTAAAATGACAAATAGAAGGTTAATTAGAAAAAAATAAAATATACAGTAAACATGGAGATGCTTCTCAAAACCCCAGCTTCTCATTGGCTAGGCCTCTCTGGGGTCTTTGATCAGTTAAAATTTGGCCTGAGAATACAGCTTTCCATTCTTTAAGAAAAGAGGATAGTGCAATAAACTTAACCAACACAGGTTGGTTTTTATAGTGTTTGCAGCCACCCACCAAATTCCTACAAATTCCTGAGATTTCCTTGCCCCTGAATCCAGGGTAAATGCTTTACGGTAGTTCAGGCCTGGAGTTGAGTGCCTGTAGAATGTGCAGTGAAAGTGACAATTAACAAGTTTAAACCTTTTGTGGAAAGGTTAATGCCTTACTTTTTTTCACTCTTGCTGATAAAGATTTAAATTTCTCATTTAGGAAGAAAAGACTATTTCTTTGGGTTGCCTTTCCCTTTTTCTAGAGAGGCTGCAAGATTTAGGAATGGTGTCATGTTAATACTGGGGATTTGCAAGAGAGGGCAGGTAAACTTGCTGTTTCATTTCCTGAAACTCTTAACTCTGGATATAAAGAATGAGCGAGGAAGACTGTGTGCTCCAGTGTGGGGTTCTGTTTTGCTTTCTATGAAGGTGCGGTACTGTCAATCTTTGAGTGAAGAGGAGAAAAAAGAATTGCAGGTGTTCAGTGCTCAGCGGAAGAAAGAAGCACTTGGAAGAGGAACGATCAAACTTTTGTCCAGAGCAGTGATGCACGCCATATGTGAGCAGGTAACCCTTTCTAGGGTGATGGCTGGTGGAGGTAATGTGGGTAGAGTGAGCTGGGGATAGGCAACAGCTAGTACAAGGTGTGTACCCTAACAGCCTCCAAAATACAACAAAAGACAACCTAGCTTTGTATTCCACAGTAATTCATACTGGCTGCCCTGCTGTGTATGACAGTGGCAGTCAGTCCACTCATATGTAAACATGGAGTCAAACTGGGCCTTGCATAGCATCCTGGCATGGAACAAGGTACTAGGACAAAACTAGTATTTGAAAAATGCAGAAACATAATGAAGACATTCAAATCTTAACTGTCAGTTCTCAGAGTAGGAAATGTATCCAGCAGGAGGCTGGCTCAGGAAAACCACTGTTAATGTGGATCAGATTAAACCACACTTAGGAACAGTTCCGTGTAGTAGTGTGTCTGAGGCATGTTCATTACAGTTGAGAATCATAAGTGATCCAGTATTGAAGAGCCATTTAATATCTTAACAGGAGAAGACCAAAATAAAAGCTTTCCTGACGAATTTAGGATTTATTATAAAAGAGTCATTTTATGTTCACATTTTTTGTTTTCAGTGTGGGTTGAAGATAAACGGAGGGGAAGTTGCAGTGTTTGCCTCCCGTGCGGGCCCTGGAGTGTGCTGGCACCCATCCTGCTTTGTCTGCTTCACGTGTAATGAGCTGCTGGTCGACCTCATCTATTTTTATCAGGATGGAAAAATTCACTGTGGCAGGCACCATGCGGAGCTGCTCAAACCACGGTGCTCAGCATGTGATGAGGTAAAAAAGTTGGTCCCTGAATGCTGGAAAAAATAGCTGGTAGCAAACCAATATTCCACTGCTCACACCTAAGCAAAATATGTGTCCTAGTGTTTGCTCTGTAAGTATATTGAGAACCCTGTACATTCATACAATGGAATAACATGCAGCTGATAAAGAGAGGGCGTCAGGTGTCTCTGGGCTTTCCTAAGTGTGGTGACCTTGATGAGATGGGGGAAAACAACAAGTTGTAGATGATCTCATTTTTGTTAAATATGGGGGTGGGCAACTTAGTATACATATTGGTATACAGTCAGAAAAGTTATGGAAAGACATATACCAAATTAATAGTGGCTATCTCTGAGGCATGTTGGAAGGGATGATGATGTGAAAGAAAATTTCTTAAGCTTTTTAAAATAAAAAGTAACTTGAAATTTATAGAAAAGTTGAAAAGGTACTATAGAGAGTTCCTGCATACCCTTCTCCTCCTGATGCTAACATATTACACAACCATTGCTATATTTATATCAAAGCTAAGAGATTAACATTGGCATAATACCAGTAGCTAAACTAGACTTTAGATTTCCTAGCTTTTCTACAAACGTCCCTTTGCAATCCAAGATCCAATCCAGAGTGGCTTGTTGCATTTACTCATTGTATCTTCTCCTTGGTCTTCTTCAATCTATGACAGTAAACTTTCAGTTTTTACTTCTATACATTTATTTTTTCCAATGATGTGCTACTTGAACATTTTTTAAAATATCAAAAAAATTTAAAAGTCCTTAATGCTTTCACTTGACTCAGTGGCCACCTCCAGGTTATCTACACAAGTGCCATTCACACACTCCCAGCACCTGCACGGCCTACAGACATTTACATGATGAGTTTTCTGTTGAAACACACAGCCAGGCATGGTGGCACACACCTATAATCTCAGTGACTCAGGAGGCTGAAGCAGGAGGATCACAAGTTACAGGACAGCCTTAGCAATTTAGCAAGGCCCCTATCTTGAGATTTAAACAAAGGGTTGCACAGGTGCAGTGGCGCACGCCTGTAATCCCAGCACTTGGGAGGCTGAGACAGGAAGATCCTGAGTTCAAAGCCAGCCTCGGCAATGGTGAGGCACTTAGCAACTCAGTGAGACCCTGTCTCTAATAAAATACAAAAAAGGGCTGGGATGTGGCCCAGTGGTCCAGTGCCCCTGAGTTCAATCCCCAGTGCCCAAAAAAAAAAAAGCTACAAATGTATTTCAGTGGCAAAGCACCCTGGGCTCAATCCCCAGCAGCCCCCTGCTCTCAAAGAAGCCCATACAGACCACTAAATTATTTCAATGGTAAGAAGTTCTTTGCCAGATTATATCACCAAAGTGTTACTAGGGATCAAATATATAGTGAAATTATTTACCTCCAATATAGAAATAGAAAATTTTTTTTCAAATTTAAATAATGATTTGTTTAGTTTCTCTCTTTCAGCACTGTTTGTGCTCTTGTTGTGTAGCTAAACCAAGTTAAGTTTAAGTTAGTAGCTGTAAGAAACAAGGTTATTTAAGAGGCAGTGTCTGTCTGTTGCCCAGAAAACACAGAGTTCCCTGGCCTTTGAAATAGATCATGCTGATATTCTTTTGTTCTGTTGTTTCACGTTTCTCTTTACAGATCATTTTTGCTGATGAGTGCACAGAAGCTGAGGGTCGCCATTGGCACATGAAGCACTTCTGCTGCCTTGAGTGTGAAACGGTCCTGGGAGGACAGAGGTACATCATGAAGGATGGCCGCCCCTTCTGCTGTGGCTGTTTCGAGTCTCTCTATGCAGAGTACTGTGAAACCTGTGGGGAACATATTGGTGAGTCCGCAGCCAAGTCTTTTGCCCTGTCACATAGCCATTGGTCGTCTATAATTATCCACAGTCTTTTGTTTTTCCATGTATTTTGTTTTTTAAATTGAGGTATAATTTACATGTAGCTAAACATACAGATCTTAAATGTTTTAGTTTGATGAGGTTTGACAAATGGATATGTAGTCAATTCTCATTAATCACAGTCGTGAACATTGAATTAGTACATATTGAACCATTGCTCCTCAGAGACATGCAGGGTTAAGGCTCCTGTGAACCTCTGATCATGACACCTGCCTGGTGCTGGGTATCAAGCCCAAGGCCTCCCACATTGCTAGGCAAGTGCTCTACCACCCAGCCACATTTTTATTAACCTATCAAGACAAAACTTATTCATGTGTACTTTAGGTTATAGCCACTTTATTGAATATACACTGGTGGTGGATTAACCTCAAACTCACAGCCAATAGCACTGTCACTCATGGTTAGAAGCTTATCTGATACATGTGTTTTCTCTATAAAGTATACAAAAGGAAAATCACAGTCTTGTGCCTAGGAGCATAGATAGCATTTCAGCGTTATGGTTAGAGGCGATTTTAAACAGCAAAATCATGGCATTAAATAGACCATGAATAGAATACTTTTTTATAGAATGGGAACTACAACCAAACACAGAGCATCATTTTGTTTGAGCTCTGCTAGTAGTATGCATGTTGATCTACTTAAATTTACTCTGTTCTGCACATCCATGAAAGACCATGAAAGTATGATGGGTATCAATTCTGGAGGTACAGAAAATTTTTAGCAAGCAAGCAAATTCACCAATACAGAATCTACAAACAGTGAATATTAATTTTACCTTAACCCACACCCCTTTCAAGACCAAGATATAGAATATTTCCATCACCTGAGAAGTTTTCTCTTGGCCGCCATTTCTTCTCTGTTTCTACCTTCTTCCTTTGTTCCACGCATTAATTTTCCTGTCCTTTCTCAAAACAGGTGTTGACCATGCACAGATGACCTATGACGGGCAGCACTGGCATGCCACGGAAGCATGCTTTTCCTGTGCCCAGTGTAAGGCCTCTTTGTTGGGATGCCCCTTCCTTCCTAAACAAGGTCAGATTTATTGCTCGAAAACCTGCAGCCTCGGTGAAGACGTCCATGCTTCTGATTCTTCTGACTCTGCGTTCCAGTCAGCCCGATCAAGAGACTCCAGAAGAAGTGTCCGAATGGGCAAAAGTAGTCGGTCAGCAGATCAGTGCAGACAGTCTCTCCTCTTGTCCCCTGCTCTGAACTACAAGTTCCCTGGTCTTTCTGGCAATGCTGATGATACCCTTTCCCGGAAGCTGGATGATCTGAATCTCTCCAGGCAAGGAGCAAGTTTTGCCAATGAAGAATTTTGGAAAGGCAGAATAGAGCAAGAAACCCCTGAAGAGCCTGAAGAATGGGCTGAGCATGAAGATTACATGACACAGCTCCTCCTCAAGTTCGGTGATAAAAGCCTCTTTCAGCAGCAACCCAGTGAGATGGATATTAGAGCCAGCGAGCACTGGATATCTGATAACATGGTGAAAAACAAGACTGAGTTAAAGCAAAATCATCAGAGTCTTGCCAGTAAAAAATACCAATCTGATATGTATTGGGCCCAGTCACAAGATGGACTGGGCGATTCTGCTTATGGTAGCCACCCGGGCCCTGCAAGCAGTAGGAGGCTCCAGGAGCTGGACCTGGACCACGGTGCTTCAGGATATAATCATGACCAAACACAATGGTATGAAGATTCCCTGGAGTGTTTGTCAGACTTGAAACCAGAGCAAAGTGTTCGGGATTCTATGGATTCTTTGGCTTTGTCTAATATTACAGGTACGTATAGGGATTGTGGGCTATTTGAAAAAGTGGCCACTAACAAGTTTATTCAAAAACATTGCTGTTCAGCACCAATAGGAGATATATTATTTAACGTTCTTGACAAGCTCTGGGTACAATGGTACACACCTCCCAGTGACTTGGGAGGCCAAGACAGGAGGATTGAAAGCTTGAGGCCAGTCTCAGCAATTTAATAAGACCCTGTATCAAAAGAAAAAAGGGGAAGGCGGGAAGGGGACATAGCTAGTGGTTAAGCTGAGTTCAATTCCCAACACCAAAAAAATAAATAAATAAATAAAACAAAAACACCCTGACCCAAAGGAGGGAAGACATTTTGTTTAAATGTTGAACACTATAGCCAAACAAGTTTGTGTCTGTACAGGTAAGTGGGCATGTATAAAATATTTTTAACCCTGTCTTTTGAGATAAGTATTACCTGTTTTGAGGGGGAGAAAACTGGTTTATTCAAATAAGGGAGTTCGCAACTGGATCGTGTCCAAGAGATTCTGTACTAGTAGGCTGTGCTATGTGAATTTCAAAATATTAAAATTGGCCTGTGCATGTCATAAGCTTGTAACATTCTTAAATTTTTTTTTTCTGAATTGCCCTGTGGCAAGAGATAGCTCAAAAATATCTGAGCATTTTTTTTCCTCATTATAAAATATTACCTTAATGCTTTCAAAGCAAATTCATATTATCTACATTTTATCCTTAAAACAATCCTGAGTTGTACAGAGTGAATAATACTACATTTTACACAAAAGGAAATTTGAACTAACAGAATGCTAAATGTCTAATATTACATAGGTACTAAAGGCAAGATTGGGCCTAGAACCCAGCATGTTATCAACCTCATATTTGCAGCAAGTTTTTGGACACAGAAATATGGCCCTTGTGCAGCAAATTTTATAGGCTAATGATACACAGTCATTTAGTAAAGCTGGTTATTGCAAAACAACCAGGAAAGGCTCCAGTGGCTGCCCACTGCCAGAATGACCTGTGCCGGGCAGTGCAGTGACAAGGATGATGAGATGAAGCTATTCTCTGGCTTATGTGGGCTTGTCAGAGATGAGACCTACAATAAAGGGGAGTGAGGAAGAATGGTGGGTGAGACTGTTTGCCAGTCCCTATGCTAAGTGTTTTGACATTTTAAATCAAAAACTAATTTGTGAAGTGTTTGGAGCTGGCTATGTGCGAGGCCCTGGGTTTCATCCCCAGTACCTCAAAAATAAAAATTAAACATGTTAGGGGGCAAGCTGGGCATGCACACCTATAATCTCAGCAGTGTGGGAGACTGAGGCAGGAGGATTCTAAGTTTGAGGCCAGCCTAGGCAACTGGCAAGACTTGCTCCAAAAAAAAAAAAAAAAAAGACTGGGGATATAGCTCAGTGGCAAAGTACCCATGTATTCAAGTCCCACATAACCCCCCTGCCAAAAAAAAAAAAAAATTAGAGGCTAACATTCCTTGACAATGGACTGAAAAACAGGCTTCCTTTAAATAGTAGGGAGTTGCATAGTCTCCAGTTGACAACAGTCCACACCACTCCCTATTGTTAATATGTGTCCCATAACAACAAAGGACATCAATCTGAATTGTGAGAAGTTTTTCTTTTTTTTTTTTTTTGGTTGGGGGATACTGGGGATTGAACTCAGGAGAACTCAACCACTGAGCCACATCCTCAGCCCTATATTATATTTTTATCTAGAGACAGGGTCTCACTGAGTTGCTTGGTGCCTTGCTTTTGCTGAAGCTGGTTTTGAACTCGCGATCCTCCTGCCTCAGCTGCCAGAGCTGCTGGGATTATAGGTGTGCACCCCCACGCCCCAGCAGAAGTTTTAAATAAGATTAGTTTGGAAACAGCACCTTTTGTGGGTCAAAGGTAGAGAAGATTAGCTAAAGGTTGAGATCAGGGGTTGGGCAAACCTTCTGTTATGGTCTAGGTAGTCTTTTTAGGCCATACAGTCTTTGTTGCAGGAACTGAACTCTGCCATTGTAGCAATATGTAAACAAGTAGTGTGGCTGTGTTCCAGTGAAACTATACACAAACAGGCTGTTGGGCTATCCTTTGCCAAACACCAGTCTAAAATGAGGAAGATTCCCATGACAGTGGCCATGTGGTTGTAAAGGAAGGGACTGATTTGAGAGATGTTCAAATAAGACAATTTGGCTTTAATGGATTGAGGAACAGAAGCTTCCACAGCTTATGTTAATAAACAAATGAAGAGCTGTTAAATTTTTGCTGCTCATGCCATGTGCTAAAATAATGTTTGGCTCAAAACAGCAGGGCTCATAAGCAAGGCTGTTGTCCCTTGTATCATTAACAAAATTTATACTTCTTTTCAATTGGTAAATGATACACATTGGTTTTCCCTAGTAGGATTATTTGTTTGCAGTGCTGGGGTCAAACCCAGGACCTCAAACATGCTAGGCAAGCGTTCCACTGAGCTACATTCCCAACCCTTTCCTAGTGGGTTTTAATCAAATATTGCAATTGAAAATCTTCTTTGAAATGTTTTATTTCAATAGTTTATTTGTAATAATTGTCAGAATATTAGGATTTTGAGAATCATATATTGCTTTGGCTCCTGTTCTAGGGGCTTCGGTGGATGGAGAAAGCAAGCCGAGGCCATCACTATATTCTCTACAAAACTTTGAGGAGATGGAGGCAGAAGACTGTGAGAAAATGAGCAATATGGGAACTCTTAACTCTTCCATGCTACATAGGAGTGCAGAGTCTTTAAAAAGTCTGAGTTCAGAGTTGTGTCCAGAAAAAATCATGCCTGAAGAGAAGCCAGTACATCTGCCAGTGCTCAGAAGATCCAAGTCTCAATCCAGACCACAGCAGGTCAAATTTTCAGATGATGTCATCGACAATGGAAGCTACGACAACATTGAAATCCGGCAGCCTCCAATGAGTGAGAGGACTCGGAGGCGGGTCTACCATTTTGAAGAGAGGGGATCTAGGTCCCACCACCATCGCCGCAGGAGAAGTAGAAAGTCCCGCTCTGACAATGCCCTGAATCTTGTCACAGAAAGAAAATACTCTCCCAAAGACAGATTGCGGCTTTACACCCCCGATAACTATGAGAAATTTATACAGAATAAAAGTGCCCGGGAGATCCAAGCATACATCCAGAATGCTGATCTCTATGGACAATATGCCCATGCCACATCTGATTATGCACTGCAGAACCCAGGAATGAACAGGTTTCTGGGACTCTATGGTGAAGATGATGATTCCTGGTGTTCCTCCTCCTCCTCCTCCTCTGACTCAGAAGAAGAAGGATATTTTCTTGGACAACCAATCCCTCAACCCCGGCCACAGAGATTTGCCTACTACACAGACGACCTTTCTAGTCCAACTTCTGCACTTCCTACCCCTCAGTTTGGTCAGAGGACAACTAAATCCAAGAAGAAAAAGGGACACAAGGGCAAAAACTGTATCATTTCTTAACTGAGTAGCTGTGGAGATCAATTGTTTAAAGCTTAGCCATTAACCTTTGGAATCTTATCTTTTTTCTTTCATAGGAAAGTTGCTAAAAGAGTTTAAAGTGCTTTCTTTGACCATGTAAATGAGAACCCTACTGCTGTTTACAGTGTCAGATTAACAGTTGAAAGGTGTAATTTCTCCAGTTTACCCTCCTTGGATGGTGCCAGGTTAACGTGACATGTGACATCATCCGGTGCCTGTGGCAGGTGCATTACAGTTTCAAATAGCTGCTTTGGTCTCCAATCCACAAGAGAATGCTCAAACTTTCACAAGGTGATTGGACGGGGGTGTCCATTTTAGAAGATGGAGAACTCCAGCCACCTTTGTAGAGCAATAGTGTTTGTCTTTATGTACATCAGGTTGGCTCAGGTCCTGACCGGTCTGTCTTGTTGTGAGGCATGCACTTGTCACAGTGACCTAGCTAATACTGTACATCCTACCGTGTGAGGCCAACTTGTTCCCTTTCAGCCCTTATTAGCCAGGTAAACATTGTATTGTATTAGCTCCAGCTACAGATTGAAAAAGAAAATTGCTATTTATAATGTAGTATTTCATAGATGTAAGTGTATTCCTAATTTAACGGTGCAAATACTAATGTATATACTGTACAGTTCAGATTTTAAAGCTGATATTTTTATATCCCTGAATTGCAAGATGTTTGTTACACTGCAGTGCTAGATTTGTTAGGGAACCAGAAATAGCATTTATGGATGAAACAATTGCTTGTATTTTAGTCAGGGTTTATAAGTTTTAGATGGTTAAATTTATATTGCCTAGTGATGGAAAGTTTAAATTTTTTTTGATCTTTCAATATTAAAAAGGCTCTGTATGCATGGTGGGGCTATGTAAATACTCTTTAAAACTATGGCCCTATTAATCTTACGAGTGTTATTTATGGGTCAAGCAATGTAAACTGTATAAATGTATAAACAAACAAAAAAACCCCACACATACCCTTGGAATATATGGTAAAAACAAGTAGATGCTGTCTGGGTGAATGTTTTTCCCTGGGAGTCAGGTAGGGTGCCTTTCCCATTCTTGGCAAGGTGATGATTACCTCATGAGAAGAGTCCAGAACTACAAGGATCGCTTTTCCTGGCAGAGGTCTTTCAGATATATTATTTGAAGAGAGGTGACTCCTTTTTATCCTTCCCTTCCAGCTAACTTGTTGGCCTTTAAAAGCAATTTAAAAAACTGGGACTTCTAGTTATTTTTCTTTTAAAATCTTTAGAAGATGCTGTGACACTGAGTACTTCAAGTTCATATGAGGTTCTGTTCAAGGAAAAATTATGTTGGATTTGAACTAACGAGTGGATATTTTGATATGTGCCATTCTTGCATATACATCTCAGTCTAATTAAAGGTCCTGGTAGCATCTGGGGCCTTTTAGGGAGGTATTTAATAAATGCTTAATAAATAACAAACTTTCTGAATACAAGTCTTTGTAAACATCCAGATAACTTCTTCTTTGGTCCTGTGTTCAAATTTGTCTTATTCTGCAGTCCTTCTACCATGAATAGACCTCCGTTGACTTATGCATATCCACATGTCCTCATTAGCAGGTAGGAGATAAGACTTGGGACACAAAAACATATCCTTCCATATTTATCAGAGCAGGGAAAAAACTGTTAGGCCTTGAGGAGGCCAGACACAATCCAATAGGTAAACCAGGGGGCAAATAGCCTCCCTGTGCCCCTCCCTGGATAGAGCAAGGCTTTGTACCTAGGCCTTAAAGACTTCCTTCAGAAAAGCACCAATGGGAAAAGAACCCTTTACTCCATTTAAAAAAAAAAAAAAAAAAAAAAGACAAAAGACAGTGGAGTTTCTTCCCATTCCTCATCCCCACAAGTAACCACTATTACCGAGTTCTAGTGGATCCCTTCAGTGTTCAAAGCACATTTATGTAAGTGTCTTTCTTTAAAATGGTAGTTGGGGATGGGAGTGTAGCTAGTGGTAAAACACAAGCACAGCATGTACCAGGCACTGTGTTCAAAGTAGCGAACCATATACAACTGACTTGCTTTTTGTTTTGTCGTGTATACAGGTCTACCTCATTCTTTCAGTGGCTGCTTAATATTCTAATTTTGGATAGATTGTCATTATTTAACCTGACCTTTGGTGAGGGACTTGAATTGCCTCAAACCCACCTTATTCTGCAGTGGCAGATGTGTGCACATAACTTGGGAGCAGCATAATTACCAGGATGGGGGTTATATATGTTTAAAACTTTGATAGAAAATTTGCCAGTTTCCCTCTGAAAGAAACTGCTGATTTACACTTACATAATGTATAATCTGATCACAACCTCACATGATATATTAGAATTCTTGGGTTTTGAAGAAGTTTTAGAATCTATGCTGTAGCAAGCATCCTTTCAGGAAAGACTAATTCAATATGTTGCATTCAGCAGATAATGTGTATAGCCTGAAGACATGCAGGTATGAGCTGAAGGTGCCACCCTCAGTACTTTTCAAGTTCATTCTTAACAGATTAGTTACTTTTGCTAAATCTGTCAACAATCACCCTAGTCATTCTCTTCATTTCCTTATTGTAAGGGTTATGTAGATTTCCAAAGGTTTAAGGAAGTAAATATTTGTTCACAATGATAATGTAATCTTCATATTTTTAAATCCTTGTTAGTAAAGCAGAAGACCATCTACAATGGCAGAAAGGAACGCAACTGCCTTGCAATTCTGTAAAAAAGTGCAGCATGTAGTTACTAAAAGGTGTGAATAGATCAAGTTAACCGGAACCTTAAAAGTATCTTGGTCAGTCACTAAATTCCAAAACTTGATCCAAGACAAATAGTCAATGTTAAAATTCTGCCTCTGATCACACATGGGGAAGCAGAACCTCAAGGGTTGCATTTTCCTCACATCAGAGCAGTTACTGCAGAACACCACTGCAGGTTCCAGAAAGGGTCCTGGCAGAAAGTCTATAGGAACTCCTTTCCACTCTCATTAAAAGAAAATGATTCCTTATAAGTAAGCATGTGCTATTCTCCACACTCTGCTCTTTAGTACCCGAGTTAAATCAAAAGTGCCATAAGTGAAAGGAGAAGTCATTTGCTACTTTATCCTAAAATGATGATAAAACTAGACTGCATACCCAAGACTGCTAGATCTCCATGTGTGGACTCTTGACTACCACTGTGGAAAGAACCAGTGTTGCTAGACTGTCCAGTTTTTCAAGAGAAGCCAGGAATCTGAAGTTTTGTGAAATTTCCCAGCTTTTAAATGCTAACAACCAACTCAAACATTTCTGAAACACTGCTGAACAGAATGAGGTTGGCATCGCCAGTCTCCAGCCTCTGGGTCATAAATTCAGAGATTGAAAGCAGACTCCTCCATGCTTAGAGCTGTCTTCGAAGGCAAAACTACTAATAACTGTTTATAGGAATACATGCCTATGGGATTTTTGGATACACAAAGAAGAAAAATTATTGGGATCTTAAAAAACACCTGAAGAGCCTCATTATCAATTCAATGCTAGTCAAACAATTACGATAAATTCTTTTTAGTGAGAAAATCACTAATTGCCTAGATTATCTAGTCATTCACTGGAATGATCAGAAGGCATGCTGTATAGAGGTATACAGAAAATGTAGGATTTTTGTAAACTCTAAACATATTAGAAAGGTTTCTAGGCAAACTGAACCAAGGAGCAGGAATAACTGGATTTTGCACTTCTGAGCTCACATTTTGCCAAGGTCATAGAATTACAAACTTGACTGGGAGAATAAAATGTAAGACTTTCAAAATGTGGAAGAAAAGTAGGATATTGGGCATATGTATATACTTAGTGACAGGATTAGAACCAACTTACTCTGTTTGAACAAATCCATCTAACTGGCCAAGTATAACTTTCAGGGATCAATTTTAGCCATAACTTTTCTTTTTGAAAAAGAAATATTTGTACCTCTATTGTTGTATTTATACAGTATGCTGTTATGCCTTGCCAACTTTTGAAGTAACTTGCAACCCACTCCATGAATGCACCTGATTCCAAAGTGGACAGTACCATTAAGAATAAAAATTAGTTGCCTTAATACTAGTGATTTCAGCATTTTCAGATAACTGAATCAAGCAAGTGATGTTGGAAAACATGGCTACTAAATCTAAATCCACTCACCACAAAGTTGATCTTGCAGAGTGATGCAAAACACTGAACTGCAAGAGTCAGGAGATATGAGTTAGGAAACCTACCTCTCATTAACTGGTTCAGGCTCTGTCAGTGTCCATACTGTAATATGAGAGTATTAGACCATCTCAAAGGTTTCTTTCCAGCTTTAGACTTCTGTGGAGATTAGATTTATTATTAGTCTGAGGAGTCTTCTCAGTATAAAGTGTTTTTTTTTTTTTTTTCCTTTTCTGACTCTTCATTTACCAACATGTTTGTCTGACAAGAATCCCTGAAAGAATGATCCCCACCCACCTTCCTCTACCAAGACATGGCTTAAAGGAGCTGGGAGCTTTAAGAGGGCTGGGTTTGTGGGCATTTTTGTTGTTGTTGTTCTTGTTTTATATTAATACTTGAGATTCTAAGTAAGAGGTTAACCTAAATAATAAAATAGAAATTCAGGCATGGGGGCTGGGGCTGTAGCTCAGTGGCAGAGTGCTTGCCTAGCATGTGTGAGGCACTGGGTTCAATCCTCAGCACCACATAAAAATAAAAACAAAAAGAAAAAAAATTCAGGCATGGTTATCTCCCTTTCAGTGCATATGCTTAGAGTTGGCCTTATCTCTATTAAGTAAACAGTTTGGAAGCTGGAGTAGAGGGTAAAGTAATTTTCTCTATGTCATTTCTCTCCAATTACCAGGAGAAAAAGTAAGATTTTTTTTCTTGCAATGCAGAGGCTGCTACCAGCAACATTATTAGTCTTGAATCTCTGAACATGGAAGCAAAGATTAAAAGGTGTTAACCATGTTTAATAAATCCTGAATCCTAGAATAGAAGTTTAATTACCAGGTTTATTCCACTGAAATGACTCTTCTCAAAATTCACCATGAGTCCTGATGCAGCAGTCACAGTTTGTAAGTCCTGGGCTGTCTGTGGCTACATGCCCAAATGTGTTTCCTTAAGTAGCTCCAAAGTTATAGGAACCAATATGGAAGTTAGTAGCAAGTGAGGATAAAGTGAAAACCAGTAGAATCTACTGAACTAGGATTTTGTTTTTTGGAAAGTTATTAGTTTTACACATAGCTCATTACAATTATATTACACATTAACTTCATATACCTCAAATATCTAGTTTGTGCTGGAGGCAAGATTTGAACCTAATTCTGAATCACCACTAAGCTTTTTCTCCTTTCAAGAACACTAAACTGCTGGGCGCGGTGGCGCACGCCTGTAATCCCAGCACTTTGGGAGGCTGAGGCAGGAGGATCGCGAGTTCAAAGCCAGCCTCAGCAATGGTGAGGCACTTAGCAACTCAGTGAGACACTGTCTCTAAATAAAATATAAAAAAGGTCTGGGGATGTGACCCAGTGGTCGAGTGCCCCTGAGTTCAATCCCTGGTACCACAAAAAAAAAAAAAAAAAAAAAAGAAGAAGAAGAAGACTAAACTTAGACTGGAAAGCTCTAGGTAAAACTCTGGCCCTGCCACTTGCTATGTAGACCTGGGAGGTCATAACTTCTCTAGTCCTTAAGACCAAAAATCCTCATTGATCCTGAGTTTGATCCCCAGGCACTGGGGGAGAAAAATCCTGATTAGTAAAGAATTACATATGAACGTACTTTGTGAGCTACAAAACACCAATGGTGGTTCTAACCTTGTTCAGATAGTGCTATAAGAAAAAACATGATGCTTCTCAGAATTCTATAACATAGTATATTAAGCCTGAAATAAATGCATTTTAAGCTATATCCAATATGGCATAGTATATTTTATTCTACAGAAGTAGCAACAAGTTTTTTTTTAAATAAATGGGAAAGGTGGCTGGGGTTGTGGCTCAGTGGTAGAGTGGTTGCCTAATATATGTGAGGCACTGGGTTCGATTCTCAGCACCACACATAAATAAATAAGATAAAGGTCCATCAATAACTAAAAAGTATTTTAAAAAATAAATTAATGGGGAAAAAACTTTAAAAACCTAAGACCATTTTAGTGATAATAATCTAGCATTAGAACACCATCAATCTGGGCAAAGAGCTCAAAAAACAGTATGCTACAGAAAAAGGCTGTTCCTGCTGTTATAACTGTGCATCAGATTGTAACAATTATAAGTCACTTGTCATTTAAATGCAGCTTGAAACTCAGAACTCTGGATTGGCACAGTCTTTTATATAATCAATCAGTCCCCATTACCCCAAGATCAATCAGTACAACAAAAATGTAGGACAGGTATAGTCTGATCAGGGCCAACTTCAGTCAAACTAACTTTTGGATGTAATTTGACAAAAACAAGCAGTGAGTCTGAGCAAAAGTGAGCGGTTTTAATAGGAAACTAAATAATGTGTCTTTAAGAATAAAAATATTTATTCTGCTCTCACACAACAGTTCAGTACTGCATGTAGTCATGCAGTGATCCAGGTTCCTTCCATATTATGGCTCCACAAAGAAAAAAAAAATGTTGCATTACTATTGCTACCTCTCTTGGGAAAAGAGTACCTCTAGTGCCTAAGAGTCAGTCTAGAGCAGTACTTCGCTCTCAAATTCCACAAGAGAGAACTTACTTCATACACCTAACTACAAGGAGGGCATGGCAAATCCAGTCATTTGGCAGTTATATTATGATTCAGTATTAACTCTATTACAATGGAAAAGTGGGCAAACTGATGTTGGTAGCTACCTTAATTACTGGTACACTCCCATTCCCATTTCTTGTTCACCTGATTGGATAACACAAGTGGTCTGAGAGCAGAAAGGAAGAACATGAAAAATCTGCACCTTGGTCTGGCGAGCAGAATGTCGGCATTACTCCCAAAGTACCACATACCATCCTGAGCAGTTAAAGCTGAAAAGCTAACTAGCTGCCTGCAACACTGAATGCTGCCCACCATAATCCTTCAGAGACAATCATCATTCCCCCAAAATTATAGCTAAAGAACTGTCAGAGCCTACCTTGGGGTTTAGGATTTGTTACAGCAAACTCTGGAGTGAAGCTGAAATCAGAATCCATTTGGCAGAGTGAAGCAGAGTCCTTTTTAAGGGGATCTGGTCTTCCCTTCCTTCCAGAGGTTCTGTATCTGTAAACTGGCTCAGGGCTGGGAGGTGCTTGAGGGCTATAAGAAATTAACATTTTTGGCAAGAATACTACATATATAATATTTTCAATTTTCACTCTTAACTAGAAGAGGTAAAACTATAAGATGTTCAATATCCCTCAATTCTGCTCTCAATATACCTTTTCCAGAAAATATAATCATTTCTTAATTCTTTGCAGTCTATAGTTGAGACAGATCCCTGTAACAACAGAAAACAGATGAACAAGAGAAGAACAAGCAAGTTTATTAATACCTACAAAGCACAGTACATCACAAGAGAGAAAAGCAACTCAAAGCAGTTGTTCAGGAATCTGACTTAAACAGTATTTTTTTTAAATATTTATTTATTTACTTTAGTTGTACACAATGCAATGCATTTATGTTTACGTGGTGCTGAGGATCGAACCCGG
Organism: Tamias sibiricus; assembly: GCA_025594165.1. NCBI lineage: Eukaryota > Metazoa > Chordata > Mammalia > Rodentia > Sciuridae > Tamias > Tamias sibiricus. Next base: position 99,372,593 of record CM046661.1, on the reverse strand, counting down.
GCCGCGCAACGTGCAAGGCGAGCGCTCTGCCGCTGAGCCACAACCCCAGCCCTTAAACAGTATTTTTTGTTTTTTATTTTGGTACTGGGGACTGAACCCAGGGGTGCTTTACCATTGAGTTACATTGCCAGCCCTTTTTATTTTTTGAGACAGGGTCTCACTAAATTGCTGGGGTTGTCCTCAAATCTAAGATTCTCCTGATGTAGCCTGTGAGTCACTGGGATTACAAGTGTGCACCACCACACTTGGCTTAAATAGTATTTTAACAAAGAAAAATGAAGTTCAGATACATGACAATGGAAAAGTGGCCCTAGGCTTTAGAGGTGGCCAACTGTGGGAAGATAAATCTATGAGATTAAAAAGTCAGTTCCAGAGGGTCATCTCTTAACTGAGAAACAAGCTCTGCATGAATAATTTATAATTGGAAAAGAAAGTGTGTGTGTGTGTGTGTGTGTGTGTGTGTGTATGTGTGTTGGGTGGGTGTGGGGATAGACTTTTTATTCTTTGTGAATCTCTATCCTGCTTTTAGGCAAACTGAGAAAAGGCAGAGTTTCTCTGCATTTTGATTGTCTTCAACTCAAGAATCCTTTATATTTTGGAGAAGAAATATTTTGGTTTCTTTCACCATCTTCATCACCCATCATCAAATAATTTTAGTCACACAGGCTGATACCATTCTCTCCTGCATTTTGCTACTTCTCCTTTTCTAAATCCTATTCCTCCAAGACCCAGGGTCAAGTGTTATTTCCTTTGTGAAGGCACTTTGACAAATATGAGTACCAATGCATTTCAAATTGTGCTAAGAACCAGAGTCACATGACAACACGGTCCGTCCCTGTCCTCCATGAATTATTACAAAGATGTAGGGTTTGATTCCTACTGTTCTTGGAAATTCAGGGTCACAATGACACAATTTTTGAATACTATTGTGCTCAACAACTACTGTTTCTCAGATATCAAAAGTCCTTCTATCACCAAATTTAATAGTTTCTCAATTCTCCAACTTTCTCTATCTTGCTGCTAAGTAGATGAACTGAATAGTTAGAAATAGTTTTTTGTGAGAGTAATAAAGTTTATATTTTAGCAGAACCATTTAAGCCTGATAAAATAAGAGAAAAGACAATCTAATTATTTAAACTTGGTTGCTTTATTTTGTACTTTTAAAATTCACAAAAAGCTTTCAATATCTGCTTTCCCCATGTTGATCATCAAGGCTTTATGGTAAGACAATGAAAATTTTATAACATCAGTTATGTATACTCAAAAACAATGGATAATTTACAAACACATCTCTTTAATCAAGAACATTTTACAAAATACATACTCTGGTACACATCTGAGTTTATCCTAAAACTGGACTTTAAAAGGCATTTAAAAAAAAAGAAAAATCCCCAACAAATTTAACACTGACAAGCCTAGCAGAATAATGCTGATGGCAAGCTATAAAGAGCTTTAAATATTGAATGTACTTTGAGGGAAGGGAAGAGGAAGAAATTACCTGTTGAATCTACATTTAAATGTATCTGTTAGTAAGACTTTTCCTTTTAATGAATTTCAATAAAGTGAACAACTCCTTTGCCTCTGGCAGTTTCTCAGGTTTTATTTTCAAATTTGTGATATCTTAAAGAAACAGAATTCTGGGACTAGAATATTTAAGGAAAAGGAAAACACTGGGGACAGGAGGATATGACATCAGTACTTTCTTCATCTTTCTATGGTAAGTAATAAATCACTAATCACACTTAAGGAAGAATATCAGAGATAATAAGTGGAATTTCATTTGGCTTATGTTTTATAAAAGTTAGCTAAGTACAAAGTACAACATCTCAATGATAAAAATAAAAATTCAAGGTGTCTCCCTTAGGAAACTCAAAAAAAATAAATGTTGCCCTCAATTAGTTTTTAAATCTGTGCAATGGCATAATACATATTTGGGGACACTCATGATAGAACCCATTGAAATTATTTATACTGCTATTTCCACTTTTAATATAATCTTGATATACTCCAGGGGAGCTCTTTAGATAGTATATCCACTAAAAATAATGCCAGAACTGAATTGAGAATAGAGTGGAAATGGAAAGAGGATGGGAGGAGAATTAAACTGGTTAGTAATAACAAACATGATTTTTAAGATTTCCTCACTAATGTCACAAAATTATGTATTTTGGCTCAATGGCACCAGACTGCTGGAAGTGACCAGGAAATAAGTGGAATATCCTAATGGTCCCAGTTAGGTCTTTAGCTAACCCGTGATTTGGATGGCTCACTGATGAAGGACTGTTGACACAGTCCTTGGTAGGGGGTGGCTGTGTGGGCTTACTCCCTGTTTTGCTGTTTCTTTGAAGAATATTCTGAAGGGCTAGGAACCTCTAAAAGTCAGCAGAAAAAAGAACTCTTCAGATTATATAGATTAACAAAAGAATAATTCTATAAATGGCTTAATCATGAGCATGTTATCAATCTCCTTTTTTAAGGAAAAAAATCTCTAGTACTCCTCTATATTTTACATTTTTCTTCTATTGATCAGGTTTCTGAAAAAAATCTCAACTTTAAAATACCCAATTATCATTCATCAAAAATTGCCCCTTCTATTAGTCTTGTATATGATATTGTTGAAGACTACATGGCAGTGAGAATAGTCAAGTGTTTCAGGAGTATTCTGGAAGAGATACATTGAGTTCATTTACTTGGAAAAAAAAGCATTTTATTCTAAGGTGTCTCTTGGATATTTTAAGTGCTCTACTATATCATGGAGAATTATTCTCAAACCAAATATTCTCTAAGATACTAATGTACTCAGGATAGGACACATTAACATATTAAAAGTTACAAAACCTAGGAAAAACAAGCACAAGTCAATAAAATCACAACTCAGAATTCAAATATTTCCACATGGTATCTTCACTATGAAATGCAAAAAGACTACTGTTTAAGTGAAATGATCTCTAACATGTAAATTACACTCATGTGACCAAATGATCACACACTGTGGAAGACTACAGACCATGAGTAAGTACAGAAAGCTGCTCCCCAGGACTGCTTTTCAAAGCTTAAAAAATTAATTGACCATCATTTGGGTGGAGGGGCAAGGTTGAGTATGGATTAGGAGGCTCTACATGTTTATAAAACATTCTAATTAAAATACTTTAAGCAGACTATTTTAGATGTTTATTTGATACTGGAAATGTGGTCAACTATCATAAAGTATTTCTCTTCATTACAAAAATTCCATATATTAAGGATTTGAACAATTGGGGGAAAAAATCTAGAAACATTTTTTTGCCTAAGCACTAAGTCTTCTAAAAAGGCTCTCCAAAATCTTGAGTAGAAGTATCATACTCTGCAATGAAATGCTTGAGTTCTTCAACACACCGCTCACCTATCTCATGCAAATTCTGCCTCAGTGCAAACTGTATAGACTTTTCTAATGAAGGATCTTTCTCAATCAGCATTTTCACCACCATCCCAAATGTTTCACAGTCCTGTCGGTAAACCTAGAAAGGTGAAACACATTCTAGTTAGCTGAGAGTGAAAATAATTAGACAAACAGTTAGTTGATTGAGCTGGCAGAATTACAGTGCTGAAATCTGTAAGGGAGAGGCAACAACACAGCAGAACTTCTCCAAAAGTTGTGCGGTCACTGCTGCTAGAGGCCACTTAAACCTCTGGCTTGGATATTTACTGACAAATAAGTACAAAAACAGATACACCACATCACTGACTGTACAAGCTTGACATGGCATTTGTCAGTACTAGATAGGGCGGTCTACTTAAAGGACATCAGGCTAGAGATGAGAAGAGGAAAAAACAAAGGCTAGGCAAGGCACATCAATGGCTTTGTTCATTTGTTTGTTGGGAAGAAAAAGTTTCTGAGCCCCTAACTTCAGATTCTTTGAATCATGACCAGATGACAAATTCAAAATTGTTAACATACAATAAACAATAAGAATGCTGAAGTACCTATTTGAAAAAAACTTTTCAAGTTAGACATAGTTAACCATAAGGTGTCCAAGGCAGGCCTAAAATCAAAACAGTATGTTACATACACACATGCATGAACATGTTTATACACATGTATGTGTGTGTGTGTGTATATATAGATATATATATAAACATGTTTATATACATATACACACACATATCGTACATATTATGTATACGTACATTTCTATTTCAATGTGTATATCTTACTTCAAAATTTATACATATATGTTATCAGTGATGATTAGCTATTTTCCTGTCCAAAAACTGCTATTTCTTCTACATTAAATGACACTTCCTTAATTTATAGTAAAAAAAAAAATACATTTTAGATTTCCATACTATGTTTTTTACACAATAGTTCATGTCTTTAAAGAAAAATAGTTAAGTCTCCAAAAAAATTATGTGAACTATAAATTATTTGCTTTAAAAGAACTGTTACAAGGCTGAGGCAGGAGGATCCTGAATTCAAGGCCAGTGTGGGGAATTTAGTGAGAACGTGTCACCAAAAAAACTTTTTTTTAAAGGGCTCAGGATGTAGCTCAGTGTGAAGCACTTGCCAACCATGTACAAAGCCCTGGGTTTAATACTAGTACCGCATAAATAAGTAAATATCCTGTTACATTATCTTTTATTTTTCTAATGTAATAACATGACATTGTTTGTTCTCCAAAAATGACTCTATTCATTCTGAAAAACTTCAGAAGTCATGTTGGGCTATGATAGTTTTTATTCCTGAAATGGTCACAGCTAGTTATGGTGGCTACTACTGATTTTAAATGTCTACAATATTTGCCTAAAAATAGCTATTTAAAGAAGACTGTTAAACTTTTTCTTGGGTTATGGGGAGACTGAACCCAGGAGTACTCTACAACTGAATTATATATCCCCAGCCATTTTAATTTTGAGACAGGATCTTGCTAAATTGGCCAAGTTGGCCTCAAACTTGTGATCCTTGTGATCCTCTTGCCTCAGCCTTCCTAGTAGCTGGGATTACATGCGTCACTGTGCCCAGCAAGACTGTTTAATTTTTGCCTCTCACTTTTAGGTTGCTAAATTTTACTACAATTATTTCCATGCTCTTAAACAATTCAAAAGTCCCAAAGAAATTTAATGGACAAGTTCTTCAAATGACCCAGAATTAAAATACATAAAAACCTTAGCTCCCTTTCTCAGCAATATACAAACACATACATTTTTTTCAAGAGTAATGAAATTTACTCATAACTATCAAATTTAATTCAGCAATATAAACCAACCATTTATTTCAGTTTATCATGAGGTTACATGATCCAGAACCAATATTAACATTCGGATAAACTAACTTAGAAAATAGTATACCATTCAGATAATATCACACATGATGTCAAGGCAATAGAGTACATTATGACTAGTCTAACAAACGCTACTATACCTAAGTCAAGCCAATACATTTCCTGTGGAGGAAAGTCAGAACCATGATGTTTCAGTCTTTAGTGGAGGTAAATTCCTTACCAAACCAGTCAGCCCACATAATAACAGCATTTTAACACCAACCACAGGCCTCAGCAGACCACTTTGTGGGTGGTCTAAATTTTACAGACTTTTTTTTTTTTTTTTTTTATAACAGATGTACTAGATGAGGATAATGTTACACTGTGAATTAACCTGCAAATTCTTTAATATAAATCTGCTTTTTACCTAAAGTGTAACTCTTGATTTATAGCATATTTACAGAACATACATATGCTACATATTTGTATATGAAAAAAATTTTTTTCAGACATTTATTTAAACTGTTAACTACTTTCACTCAAGTGACAAAATACTAATAAGCATTTAAGGATTTTGTTGTGTGTATTTGTGTGTATTTACTATGGATTTTTAAAATCATTCACTGGAAATAGAAAGGAAATAATTAGTTTTTGTTAAAGGAAGACCTCGCCCTCCAACATTTTATAAATACAACTTGAAACAGTCAGAAACCTATTTCCGAAATCTGTTCCACAATAAACTCAATCCCAAAACAGGAAGGGTGTAGTTATCTGTAGGAGAGTATGTTTGCTTATGGTCCCTAGCTGAAAATGCATTAATAATCTTCAGATTTGATATCTACAGGCCACACAGGAAGATTTTTTTGTTGCTGTTTTTGTTGTGCTTGGACCTCATCAAAATGGGAAACAGGTTCAATTATGGGAGGGGTTTATATATACACCACACAGAAACTTACTTAAATTTGCCAGCTTAATGAAAACACTATCAAAATGTGGTTTCACACACTCCTTTGTTATAGTAGTTAGTATTAAGTTAAAATCTTGTAAAGTACTTTTAGGAATAAAGGAATATGCTAGGATAAACTATCAATGCTTTTTACTATTAATTATATGTTTGGATGACTAGAAGAATATCTGGTGAAACAAACTAATTGACAAATCTGCTCTATTTAAAATTGCTTGTAATGACATAAAACTTCCAAAATATATCATTTCTATTCCTTATCCCGGTTCCCACAAAATAAGAAACCAAAATAAAGGCAAGATGAGTTGCAAGGAAAATTTTCAGATAAATCATCTTTAACATGCATTACAATTCTAGAAGAATAGTTTGAAGGAAGAGGTTAGAGTTGTGCTAATGCGGCCAGAAGCCATTAGCCTCAGAGGCCAAATTATCAAATGAGAATAGTATTTCCTCTATTGTTAATGACTCATCATTTCATATAATTCCCTTTATCTGAACTCATTTTATTCAAATGTTAAATGTTCTGTTTCAGGAGGATCATATTCTAGTGAGAGGTAAACAGACAATTAAAATATAGCACAAATGAGACATTTTGATATATAAAGTGGTAAATGAGATAGAAAGAATACAAAAATGGTTTCAAGCCAGGCACAATGGTGCAGGCTTATAATCCCAGGAATTTGGGAGGCTGAGGCAGGAGGACAGATAGCAAAGAAGTTCAAGGCCAGCCTCATCAAGTTTGTGAGACCCTATCTCCAAAAAAAAAAAAAAAAAAAAAAAAAGTAGCTCAGTAGTAGAGAGCTCCTGGGTTCAACCTATTAGGGAAGGTCAGGGCATGGGGGTTAGGGGAGAAGAAATGCAAGAGTTCAGAAAAAGAGGAGCAATGTGAATAGAGGCTGAGTAATGTGTTTTAAAGACAGAGGAAGGAGATAGAAGCTAAGGAAGTAGATGGCCTCTGGAAACTGGAAAATTCAAGGAAACAGATTCTCCCTAGAGACCCCAGGAGAAGTACAGCCCCTAAGACACCCTGATTTGGTGAAACCTACTTTGGCCTACTCATCTTTTCAGGTTTGCATAGAACATTCACCAAGTTAGACCACATTATGGGCCATAAAACACAGAGATGTACAAAGTGTGCTATTAGACAAAATGGAATTAAATTAGAAATCCAACAATAGAAAAGCTAGCTGGAAAGTCCCAAATTATTTGGTGATTAAATAACACATCTCCAAATAACTGGGTTAAAGACGACTCAAGGGCATTTTAAAAACATTTTGAACTAAAAGAAAAATGAAATAAAACATCAAAATTTGTGGAGTGCAGTAAAGAAAAAATTATAGTACTAAATGTATATATTAGAAGATAATAATGAAACCCAAAGTAAGCAGAAGGAAAAAAATAAAATTACAGCAGAAACAAGAAATTGAAAGCAAGAAATTATTAGAGAAGCATCAACATAACCAAAAGCTGGGTTTTTTTAAATATTTATATTTTAGTTGTAGGTGGACATAATATCTTTATTTCATTTTTATGTGGTTCTGAGGCTCAAACCCAGTGCCCCACATGTGCTTGGCAAGCACTCTACCACTGAGCCCCAGCCCCAAAAGCTGATTCTTTGAAAAGATCAATAAAATTGATAAAACTGGTAAATCAGGTTGACCAAGCAAAGAGGAAAAGAAGACACAAATTATTAACTACTGATCTTATGAGCATTAAAAGGATAATGAAGAGGGTTGGGGTTGTGGTACAGTGCTTGCCTAGCATATGTGAGGCACTGGGTTCGATTCTCAGTATCACATATAAATAAGTGAATAAAATAAAGGTCCATCAACATCTAAAAAATAATAATTAACAAAGGATAATGAAGAAATACCATAAACTCTATGCCTACTAATTTGATAGATGAAATGGATCATTTCCTTGAAAAACTTAATCTGCCAAAACTCATAAAAGGAGAAACAAAAAATCTGAATAGGTCTACAATCTATTAAAGAAACTGAGTGAACAATTAGTAAAACAACAAAGTGCCAGACTCAAACAGTTTCACTGACAAATTCTACAAAAACGTTTATGGAAGAAATGACAACAGGGGCTGGGGTTGTGGCTCAGAGGTAGAGCACTCGCCTAGCACATGCGCAGCCCAGGTTCGATCCTCAGCACCACGTAAAGATGGATTGTGTACAACTAAAGGAAATAAATAAAATATTAAAAAAAAAAAAGAAATGACAACAAATGCTCTACAACCTATTCCAGAGAATAGAAGCAGAGGGATTTCCCAATTTACAAGGCCAGCATTACCCTAATACCAAAGCCAGATGAAGACATTATAAGAAAGGAAAATACAGACCCTCCTCTTTCATGAACAGAGATGTAAAATTCCTCAACAAAATCTTAATAAATCCAATCCAACAATGAACAAAAAGAATTCTATACCATCACCAAATGAAATTTGCTCTAGGTATTTAAGGCTAGTTCAACATTTTAAAATAAATTAATGTAATTAATGATATATCAATAGATTAAAGGAAAGCACATGATTATATCAACGGAAGAAAAACCATCTGACAAAATCCCACAATTTCTTAATAAGAAAACTATGCAAACTATGGATAGAGAATAGTTTCATTAACTTGATGAATAATATCAACAACAAAACTTACAGCTAACATCACAGTGAAAAAGTAAACCTTTCCCCCTAAAATAGGGAACAGGATAAGGTGCCTCCCTTTACCACTTCTATTCAACCAACATTATACTGGAAGTCCTAGCTAATAAAAATAGAAATTAAAAAAAAAATCAAAGAAGCTAAAAACCAAAACATATTGGCTGGATTTGGAAATCAGGAGGCAAATGGCTAACCACAAGAGCAGTTTAGTGGGACAGTGGTGATTATAAAGTCATGCCATTCGATACAGTAGTTACTTATCATATGTGACTGCTTAAGTTAAAATTTTAATTAATAAAATGGAATTAAATTTAAAATTCAGTTCCTTGGTCACCCTCGTCCTATTTCAAATGCTAGTGGCTTCCATATTTGCAGATATAAAACATTTTTTTAAAAAAATGTTTATTTATTTGCTTTAGTTGTACACAATGCGTTTATTTGTACGTGGTGCTGAGGATCGAACCCGGTCCGCGCACATGCTAGGCGAGCGCTCTACCGCTGAGCCACAATCCCAGCCCATAAAACATTTTTAGCAGGGCAGAAATTCTATTTAGCAGCATTTTCACAGAGGACTGAAGAGTGAAAAGAAAGTAAAGATGTAGTGATACATGTTGTCCTGGTAAATTAAATAATACATATTTGTACCACTAAAATGGAACATAAAAGTTTACCACTTTTAAAGGAGCATTATGAAACATAATTATTATATGTAAAATGCTCTACAACAACCTTTTGAGGAAAGGCAAATAAAAATGTTAAAAAAAAAAGAAACTCTAATTGGCGCATATATACAAGAAAACATTCATAATGTGTAAATGAGTTGATGAGATTGGGACAAAGTGTCAGCACACTGATATTAAATACTGGAGATAAATTAAAACCCTTTAATTTGGGTCTATAAAAATGCAAGAAGGTGTCAAAACTATTGTAATCGATGTTCCTCCTGTTGCTGAAATAACAGAAAAAGATATCTTTGAACCCTCCTCCTCAAATCTGTAGCCCCAGTGGCTTTTAAAAGCATAGTTCCTAAAAATAAAACCAGTGGTTGCTAAGAAATGCATTGTGACTACATAGATCAGATCTTAATCAGTTGTATTCAGTATGTGGGTTAAATTACTGTAATCACATAAAAGTATCTGCAAAATTAATGATAAAATGAATAAATGCTAAAAGTCTTAGTAATCGATGTCTATAAAATTCTCATATAGACTAATTTATAAATTTATAGGATTTTTTAAAAACATTTATTTCTTTTTGGTTTTAGTTGTACACAATGCGTTTATTTATACGTGGTGCTGGGATTGAACCCGGGCCGCGCACATGCTAGGCGAGCGCTCTACTGCTGAACCACAATCCCAGCCCAAATTTATAGGATTTAACCAAAGATTAATACTTAAAAATGATTTTTTTTTCTTTTTCAGCTTATTCTTTCAACTCATATTATACTAAAGAGACAAAAAGAAATACTTCCACAGTCTACTATTTTACTTACACCAAAACCAGATCCCACAAAGTTTAAACACAAGACCTAGACAGGTGGTACCTGCCTGTAATTCCAGCTACTCAAGAAGCTGAGGCTAGAATATCTCAAGGTCAAGACCAGTCTTAGTAACTTAGCAAGAAACTTGTCTCAAAAAAATAAAAATAAAAAGTGCTTGGTTGCTCAGTGGTATATATAACACTTTGGGGACAGAAGAAGGGAGAGAGGGAGGGAGGGAAAAAGGGAGGAATGATCCATTTGTGTCCATTTTAAAATCATGGTTTATTTAGTTTGGGGATGCATGATATATACTAGAAATACAAAAACATACATAATAATGATAGCTCTAAGGGCTGGGCATGCAGATTTGTGGTAGAAAAGTTCCATTCTCAGCACTGCAAAACAAACAACAAAAAGAATTAAATTTTTTGGTTAAGTGAAATGAAGGGGTTAGAAGAAATCTTGCGGGGTGGGTGGGGGCTTTATATCTGAAATACTTTATTTGAGAAAAGAACCACAGATATTAAACTCAAGGTAATAACATGCATGTATTTAGGGGCGAATTATAATGAGATCCTGCAACATACTTTGCAATTAATTAAAAACTAAGATGAATTAATGGGTGAACAGAGAGAATATATAGACAGTCATCCCTACACACCCAGAGGTTCCACAGCCACATAACTTCAGACTGAAAATATTTGAATAGGTGCTTGCAAAAACATGCCTATATTGAACACAGACTTTCTTTCTTGTCATTATTCCCTAAATAGGACAACATAACAACTATTTACATAGCATTCACACCACATTAAGTGTTATAAACAATCTAAAGATGATTTAAAGTATAAGGGAGGCTGTGTTTGTGTCATATGCAAATACTACTTCCATTTCATATAAAGAAACTTGAGCATCCTAGGATTTTGGTATCCAAGGGAGTCCTAGAACCAGCACCCCTAGGATATACCAAGGGAGGAGTATACAATGAAAACACATTTTTCTTCTCCTACTATACCCTCACTTACAACACTCAATACTTCTAACATTCCTGCAACTTCAGTTCTCTGACAGTAAAATCATATCCCACAGGTTAAGGGACAAGACTGTCTCTGTTGTTGAAGCCAACTGCTACCTAGGGACCTCCAGAACTTCTGATCAAACAGCTATAAATCAAGGATTGCCATGAACCCAACTGTAAGAGTAATTCCCATATAGTACTTTAGGAATGTCATTAAGGAACAGCCAAATGGAAGAGAAACACAAGCAAGGTGTGAGAGAATGGGGACAGAGCATCCATGACCTTTCTGGGTATATTACCTTCTCAGCATTTCTATCAGCAACCCAGAAGCTGTCCTTTGGATTTTATGAAGACTTCATTATGTGGTTATGATTAAATCACTGGCCTTTGGTAATCACCTTCAATTTCTTTCTCCTCCCTAAAGGTGTAGAGCTGAAAAGTTCCAACTTTTTTATAAAGACTTGGTTGGTTCCCCTGGCAACTAGCCCCTATCTTGAGGCTATCCAGGAGCCCACAGCCTTAACATACAAAAGTGGCTTAACACTTTGGATATTTTAAGGGTTTTAGGAGCTATGTGCCAGGAAATAGGGGCAGAGATCAAATATACATTTCTTATTATATCTAGAAATGGAAAGATAAGTGACAAAATAAAAGAACAAAAGGTTAATTATGGGCTCTAGGTGATATCAACTCCTTCAATGTTTCTTTGTGTTTATAATTTTTTTCATAATAAAATGCTGGGGGAAAGTGAGATCTACAACAAAATAAGGCCCAAAGATGTATGTACAATCTGAGCTTGCAAATAAAGATGGACCTCTATTCTGCTTTGACCCGGGGAATAAGCTTTACATCTCTCAATGTGGTAAGGAATCTATAAGTGCAGATATAAATATGAATGATAGATAAATACACCTGCCGGATGTTTAGAACTCACTAAGTGCAAGACTCTGTATTGGTAAATTGGGATGTTTTACTCAAGGACATTACACATTCTTTTTGGGAAAATATCCAAAAATATCCAAAAAGAGCAATAAAACAAGGTAAAATGTAGTAAAAGCGATAAGAGAAATACAAGTTATTACAATGACTTCAAAGAAAAGATCATGGCGGGGTGGGGGCGACACCAAAATCACTGAGACAGTGTTAGCTATTTCAGGCAACATGGAAACAAAAAAAGCATAACATATTTAAAGAATAATGACTCTTGCAACAAAGGGAAGTTTGGAAATAATAGAATACAATCAAACGGAGCCAAATACGAACAGGTAAGACAAAGAGCAAGTTCTTTAACTTAAAATAACTTACAGTGCATTTTTTCCCTTTCATGCAGACAATAAACCAAGGATGACAGTTAGAGGAAAACTAATTAATTAGAGTAATTATTACTCAATATTACCTTCAAATCTCTTCAAATCTGATCCAGTAAGTCAGAAAAAGTATTTTGTGTCCAATGTCAGTATTGACTTAAGAACTTTTAAGATGCAAAAATTATAAAAGGGGTTGGGGTTGTGGCTCAGTGGTAGAGCACTCACCTGGCACGTGTAAGGCACTGGGTTTGATCCTCAGCACCACATAAAATTGAACAAATAAAATAAAGGTATTGTGATGACCTACAACTAAAAATAATTTTTAAAATGTATAAAAGGCAAAATCTAAACAAAAATAAAATGAACACATGACATTTAATATTTTCAATTCTGAGAACAATAAAATTCTTTACTAAAAGCAGAAAGGAGGGAAAGCTTAATTTGGATATTTTCCAAAGGAATATACAAAAAAAAAAAAAAAAAAAAAAAAAAAAAAAAGCACATCACAATGAAACAGCTCAAAGGTTAAAATGGCAATTCAGATTCTTAAAAGATACCTGTCATTTAGACTGTCTTGTCTTTGATTAGAACAACAACAACAACAACAACAACAAAAACCCCTCTGGTTAAAAAGTTAAATTTTTAAGTATGCAACAAATTGATTTTTTAATAATTTTTTTTATTCTAAGTTGTTACAAATGACAGCAGAATGCATTACATTTCATATTATACTTATAGAGTACATTTTGACATATTTCTGGTTATATACAAAGTATATTCACACCATTCCTGTCTTCATACATGCACTTAGGCTAATGAGATCCATCTCATTCTACCATCTTTGTTTTTTTTTTTACCCCCTTCACCCTTTTGCCCCCTCGCTTCTCCTAACTCCCCATTGGCCATTCTAGTGTTCCTCTAATCCTTCTATGCTCCCCGACCCAATCCCACTGTGAATTGGCCTCCTTATATCAGAAAAAACATTCAGCATTTGGTTTTTTGGGATTGACTAACTTCACTTAGCATTATATTCTCCAACTTCATCCATTTACCTGTAAATGCCATGATTTTATTCTCTTTTATTACTGAGTAATACTCAATTATTATTTATACCACATTTTCTTTATCCATTCATCTACTGAAGGATATCTAGATTGGTTCCACAACCTAGCTATTATAAACTATGCTGCTATAAACATTGATGTGGCTGTGTCCCTGTAGCATGCTGTTTTTAAGTCCTTTAGGTATAGACCAAGGAGTGGGATAGCTGGGTCATAAGGTGGTTCCATTCCCAGTTTTCCAAGGAATCTCCATACTGCTTTCCAGATTGGCTGCACAAAACATTTTGCAGTCCCACTAGCAATGTATAAGGGTGCCTTTTCCCCCACATCCTCACCAACATCTATTGTTGTGTTCTTAATAGCTGCCATTCTGACTGGTGTGAGATGAAATCTTAGAGTGGTTTTGATTTGCATTTCTCTAATTGCCAGAGAAGTTGAGCATTTTTTCATATATTTGTTGATTGATTGTATATTTTCTACTCAGAAGTGTCTATTCAGTTCCTTGGCCCATTTATTGATTGGGTTTTATTTTTTTGGTGTTAAGAATTTTGAGTTCTTTATATATTCTAGAGATTAGTGCTCTGATGTGCATGTGGTAAAAATTTGTTCCCAATTAGTAGGTTCTCTATTTACCTCACTGTTTCTTTTGCTAAAAAGATTTTTACTTTGAATCTATCCCATTTATTGATTCTTGATATTAATTCTTACACTACATGAGTCTTATTAAGGGAGTTGGGGCCTACTCTGACATGTTGGAGATTAGAGCTTACTTTTTCTTCTATTAGGCATAGTGTCTCTGGTCTAATTCCTAGGTCCTTGATCTACTTTGAGTTTTGTGCATGGTGAGGGATAAAGGTTTAATTTCATTTTGCTACTTATGGATTTCCAGTTTTCCAGAAACATTTGTTGAAGAGGCTATCTTTTCTCCAATGTACATTTTTGGCACCTTTGTCTAATATAAGATAACTGAAATTATGTTAGTCTCTGTGTCCTCTATTCTGTACCATTGGTCTACCCATCTATTTTGGTGCCAATACTATGCTGTTTTTGTTATTATTGCTCTGTAGTATAATTTAAGTGAAGGAGCCCTAATTAGGAAGGGCTGTTGCAGCTAGCTGGAAGCCATAAGTTCCACCTGATATGTATGTGACGCACCTGTAGGCACCCGCAAACCTGAAGGTATATAACCGGGTGAAAGCGGTCCGAGTTAGGAGAACGAATTCATTCGGTCAGTCGGGCAGTCACTCGGTCGGTCAGAAGAATCAGAGCGGCCAGAACGTAGGCAGAGCGGTTACAGAAGAGAAACCAGATAGAAGACAGAAGAGAAACCAGATAGAAGAAGTAATGACTGGTCAGAGTTAGGCCGAGGCTCCTGAGGAAGACAGAAGACAGAAGAAAGAAGAAGGAAGAAAGAAGAGAGAAGAAAGAAGCTCTAATCTTTCTCTAAGCTAAGCTCTATCTTTCTTTCTCTCTAAGACTCTAAGCTAAGAAAAGCTCGCTTTAATCTTTCTCTCTAAAAATCTTTCTTTCCCTCTCTAAGCTCTAAGAAAGTAGAAGTAAAAGTAGCATACTCTGCCTCCGAGAGTTTTTCCGCCCGGGTTACGGTACCAGGTAGCATACATTTAAGGTCTGGTATAGTGATGCCACTTGTTTCACTCTTCTTGCTAAGAAGATTTTATACCTAGAAGACCCAAAAAATTCCACCAAATGGATTTGACAAATCTATTTAAAGAAAAACTAATACCAATACTCTTTAGCTATTCTGGGTCTCATAATTTTCCAGATGAATTTCAGGACTGCTTTTTCTAATTCTATGAGGAATGTCATTGGGATTTTGATTTGAATTGCATTAAATCTGTATAGCGCTTTTGTTAGTATAGTCATTTTGACAATATTAATTCTGCCTATCCAAGAGAAAGGTAGATCTTTTCATCTTCCAAGGTCTTCTATAATTTCTTTCTTTAGTGTTCTGTAGTTTTTGTTATAGAGTGTAAACTACCTGGTACCGAAAACCGGGAGGAAAAACTCTCGGAGGCAGAGTTAAGCTTTTACTACTTTTACTTCTACTTTCTTAGAGATTAGAGAGGGAAAGAAAGATTTTTAGAGAGAAAGATTAGAGCGAGCTTTTCTTCTTGTCTTCTTAGCTTAGAGTAGAGTCTTAGAGAGAAAGAAAGATAGAGCTTAGCTTAGAGAAAGATTAGAGCTTCTTTCTTCTCTCTTCTTTCTTCCTTCTTCTTTCTTCTGTCTTCTGTCTTCCTCAGGAGCCTCGGCCTAACTCTGACCAGTCATTACTTCTTCTATCTGGTTTCTCTTCTGTCTTCTATCTGGTTTCTCTTCTGTAACCGCTCTGCCTACGTTCTGGCCGCTCTGATTCTTCTGACCGACCGAGTGACTGCCCGGCTGACTGAATTCTCCGTTCTCCTAACTCGGACCGCTTTCACCCGGTTATATACCTTCAGGTTTGCGGGTGCCTACAGGTGCGTCACATACATATCAGGTGGAACTTATGGCTTCCAGCTAGCTACAACAGCCCTTCCTAATTAGGGCTCCTTCAATAGAGGTCTTTCACGTCTTTGGTTGATTCCCAAGTACTTTATTTTATTTTTTGATGCTATTGTAAATGGGGTAGTTTTCTTCATTTCCCTATCAGAGGGTTTGTCACTGATATATAGAAATGCCTTTGATTTATGGGTGTTGATTTTGTATCCTGCTACTTTGCTGAATTCATGTATGAGTTCTAGAAGTTTTCTGGTGGAACTTTTTGGATCTTCCAGGTATAAAATCATATCGTCAGCGCATAGTGATAATTTGAGTTCTACTTTACCTATCTGTATCCCTTTAATTTCTTTTGGCTGTCTTATTGCTCTGGCCAGCATTTCAAGTACTATGTTAAATAGAAGTGGTGAAAGAGGGCTTCCCTGTGTTGTTCCGGTTTTTAGAGGGAATGCTTTCAGTTCTTCTCCATTTAGAATGATGTTGGCCTGGGGCTTAGCATAGATAGCTTTTACAATGTTGAGATATGTTCCTGTTATCCCTACTTTTTCTAGTGTTTTGAACATGAAGGGGTGCTGTATTTTGCCGAATGTTTTTTCTGCATTGATTGAGACAATAATATGGTCCTTATCTTTAAGTCTATTGATGTAATAAATTATATTTATTGATTTCCATATGTTGAACCATCCTTGCATCCCTGGAATAAACCCCACTTGATCATGGTGTACTATACTTTTTATATATTTTTGTATTCATTTTGCCAGAATTTTATTGAGAATTTTTGCATCTACGTTCACTAGAGATATGGGTCTTAAGTTCTTCGATGTGTCTTTGCCTGGTTTTGGGATCAGGGTGATATTGGAGATTCAAGGACACACTTGGGCAGAGGTGTGTGTGTGGGGGGGGACTGACCTGAGCCTGGCTGCGCTCAACAGATGTCAGCCACAAATTGATTTTTTAATAGAGCTATTTCTTAGAACTGAAATTCGGTTTGGGTAAGAATTAAATGAAACTAATTAGTACACAACTAAAAGAAAAAAAATCCCAACAAAATTAATTTTATCAAGATAATTTTCAGGTACAACTTTGAGGAATTTCATAGAGGATTTTAATTGGTCATGAAGTAAGTCCAGTCTTTAAATGATTTAATATTATCAATCAGAAAAGTGCAATACCCTAACTGCACAAAAGGTCCTATTTTAGATCTAAGGCTAAAAGAAAGTCATTAAGTAGAAACATTCTGTTCTCACTAGTGGGGAAAAAAAAAAAAAAAAATCTTGCATTGGTTTGCAAGATCTAAGAGGAACATCCTCCCTCCATTCCCAACCAAAGAAGAAACCCATCAACAGGAGTGACAAGCAGGAAGCAGTTGAGCTGCTTTCAGGCTCACTCCTGCTTTTCCTTTCCAGTTCACCTCTCACAAAGAAGGAGGCTGGACAGAATTCAACACTAAGCTTGCTTTGAGCTTCTGAAGATGAGCCAACTATGTCTCAGAACCTAGAAATTTCAACAGTAACTACTCCCAATCCACTGAGTTCTCAGGTTTGACTCAATTTGAACTATACAAGAAGAATTTTAGAAGAATGGAGGGGAATCATAGCAAAGGTCTATGTGACTAGAAATGGTTATGGGTTACAATTCTAAAGGTTGTTTGTTTGTTTACACATAATGACTTAAGAGGTTATTGGAAAATTATCAGTATTAAGTCATAAACTTCACATTTTCATATAGACCTTTATATTATTTTACATAAATACAGACTTCCAAGTTACTATTCTCATTTTGTAAAAATATTGAAACAGACATTAAAGAGAACTGTAATAAACACAGTTAGCATTCACAGTCTCAATTTCTAATTCATCCTTTATCATTCTGCTACTATAACCCCAGAGACTTAAATCCAAAATAGAAATAAAGGTATGACTGAGTCTAAATCATTGACAAAGATAAATTAATGTGCATGGTTTTAAAGAATGGAGTAAAGAACTTGACTTGGAGAAGCCTGGAAGGCAAGTCATCTGATCATGATCCCCAACTATCACGAGACAACACATGGGATATCATTTGTGTGTATTCTTTGGGTCTAATACTTCAAATCATTCCATTAGCGAAGTTTCAAACTTTGATTATTTTTTTTCATACAGCTTCAGGGATGCTAGTAAAATAAATTTATGAAAAACAAATTGGTCAGGCCAGTCATCTTCCCTATGCTGGGAAGGTACAATTGTTCTATAAGCTCTTAAACTATGGTTGGTTAAGATAATTTTATGGTTGAAATGGAAAATTTCCAATGTGTCCATTGGAAGCAACAAATTCTCCTTCAGCTATTTTGCCAGGTAATTCAGTGAATCAGATGTGTTCACTGAACCATATTATTTCTTTCATCACTAAAATTCTACATCATAATGTAGATTTTTAGAGGAATTCACCTTTCCTACACAAAATTTCTCCATGTCTTATACTCAAAAATTGTGTTCTGGTTTCAGCATACATGTGCTGGTTTTCTTTTTCTGTTTTTATTTGTTGTGGCATTGAACCCAGGGCCTCACACATGCTAGGTAGGCATTCTTCTCTGTTTTCTAAGACATTAAACAGTTTAAATATTCTGTATATGCTACAGTTTAGAAAATTTTCCATTTTTACTATAGCATCAATATATTGTGAATCTTCAGCTCAAGATTCATAAAAAAAAAGTCCTTGCTGATGCAATCATTTGGGATGCTTTTAAAAATATGTGCCACACCCTCTTTTTGGTGAAGGTGATGAGAATGGGAGCTGCTAAGAGATCACAGGGCCAGAAGGTGCCAATTAAGAAGAATAGGAAAGAGAAATGGTCAGGATTACCTACAGCTCCATACGGCTTCTATAGTTTCTGTCTAGCTGTTCCCACTCCACCTCCTGACACAGGATTTTGCAAGCTTTACGCTAGATGCCAGTTGAAAATTTTTATGGAAGCTAGGACTTAAAGGTTTGGGTGATAAAGATGAATCCCAGTTTACTGGCTTATAAAATTGGGTTTATGATGCTGACACTGTCAGGAATACAGCTAAAGCAGATGGAAGGCTGGAAGGGAGATATGGAAGAAAGAAAGGAAATCGGGAAGAGAAACTGCCTGGTGGCCCTTCCAGGTCCAGGCTTTAAACTTGGTTTCTGCCTTGTGTTTCACAAGAAACCTCCATTGACTTTTAACATTTTCCCTTTAACACTTTAACCTTCCCTTTTAACATTTTCCCTCAGGTAGTCTGAGTGGGTTTTGTAATTATTTCATTTATTTCATTTTCCTTTCTGCAGTACTAGGGATTAAACTCAGGGTTTTGCACACAAAGGCAAACACTCTACATCTGCAACTCAGTTTTGTACCTTATTCTTTTTTTAAAAAAAAAAAATATTTACTTTTTAGTTGTAATTGGACACAATACCTTTATTTTATTTATTTATTTTTATGTGGTGCTGAGGATCAAACCCAGGGCCTCGCAAGTGCTAGGCGAGTGCTCTACTGCCAAGCCACAACCCCAGCCCCAGTTTTGTACCTTCTTTAACTTCCTCCTCATGATAGCCTCCTACCTGGACCAGATGTTCACTAGTCTTCCAATTGGGCGGCAATCTGGAAGCAGTACAAGCCTGTGCCATTACACCTGCAAAGCAGCACATCTGCCCCTAAGCAGTGCTTTAACACCATTAGGAATATCAAGGTGATGTTATAAATCTAGTTTTTCTTCAATGTAACTGCTAATCAGTCAAAGGTGTTTTATGATCCTTTAACTAGTGTAGGTAAAAACAGAGTATAATTTTCCATGGAGAAATTTAATAATTACCAATCCTTAGGGCTTCCATAGAAAATAGTTTTTCTTACTCCACTGAGAAAAAAAGAAACTACTTTCTCTGCTTTCAGCTCATCATATGCAATGTAGGAAATAGATTTACCAGTCTACTAAATCATACTTCTACCAGAAAGTGATTTTTCAATTAGATCACATACATTACTAGTGTGAATTCTTCTAAGATTTTCTTTCTTTCCAGAAGAAAGAAATAATTTGTAACAAACATAAATAGCACAGATTTTTAAAAATAGGACCTGCAGAATCAGGTCCATTAAAAGTAGGTTAAGCTGGGCGCAGTGGTGCATGCCTATACTCCCAGCAGCTAGGGAGGCCAAGACAGGAGGATCGATAGTTCAAAGCCAGCCTCAGTAATGGCAAGGTGCTAAGCAAATACCCTGTCTCTAAATAAAACACAAAATAGGGTTGGGGATGTGGCTCAGTGGTTGAGTGCCCCTGCGTTCAATCCCCAGTACCAAAAAAAAAGTAGGTTAAAATTTTTTAATTAGTCATTATTTTACTTTTACCCCAGAAAGCATTATATACAGGAGGGAAAGTCCATAAATCCCAATACATATGAATGGAAGGACACATTTTCAAGATCTGTAGATATTTTGTAGCCTATATCTTTATAGCAACATTTATAGAGTAAGTAGTATATGATTTTAAATTCATGTTGATTTGTCCACTTGGCATTACAAACCATTAATGACTTCCCAAAGGATACGGAAGTTCCTTATAAGAATCAGATGCATACATACAATCTCGTGCATAGAAACAAACAGGGTCCTGCTAAAATTGTGACACTGTCATCACTACATAAACTAGTTACTTTGCTGTTTCCACTACT
Organism: Tamias sibiricus; assembly: GCA_025594165.1. Lineage (NCBI taxonomy): Eukaryota > Metazoa > Chordata > Mammalia > Rodentia > Sciuridae > Tamias > Tamias sibiricus. Next base: position 99,351,700 of record CM046661.1, on the reverse strand, counting down.
GCTCAAGGTGAACAAGTGTAATCATTAAGCATTTAGTGATAAGTTTATTAACAAATCTTAGTAAGTGAAAAGATATAAACCTGGCCCTCAAAAAGACTTGAAAGACAAAATTTCATTACAGACAAGGATCTGAAATGAAATTTCAAATGCAAATTTGTGTGTTGCTTGCAGACAATTATGAGTAAGATAGTAGAACTGAATATCACTCAATATTTCTATTATTAGAAATTATAAGGGCAAAATTATATTAATAAGCAGGATCCTATCTCAAAATAAAAACTACTGGGGATGTAATTCAGTAGTAAAGCACCTGTGGGTCCAATTCCTAGTACCATAAACAAAACAAAAAATCCCAAAAGATTAATAAATAAATCTGTTCAAAGGGGCTTGTCAATAAATACTGTTCCTTGATCAAGTTAAGATCATAAATAGGGCTGGGGTTATAGCTTAACTGGATATAGCTTAATGGTAAAAGCACTTGTCTACCATGTATAAGGAAGACCCTGGGTTCAATCACTAGTATCTCAAAAAAAAAAAACCCACATAAACTTATAATAGATTCAGCATTACAAGAAAGGTAAATTATAACAAAGTTTCTGAAATCAAATAGGTAAGAAAGTGTACATTACAAAGTCATTTCAAAATACTTAAAAGTCTAAAACATATTACTTTGAAAGATACTATGCTTCCACTTTCAAATATACTGTCAGTGCAACTTTTATTTATATATATAAATTATATACAGAATCTTTTTCCCCCTAATACTGGGAATTGATCTCAAGGGTCTCGCACATGGTAGGCAAGTGCTCTACCACCAAGCTACCTCCCAGTCTTTCTTATTTTGTGACAGGGTCTATGCTAAATTGCCCAGACAGGCTTCAAATTTATGATTCTTCTATACCTGAGCCTTCCCAGGTAGCTTGGAATACAGGTGTGCTACACCTTACCCAGCTTATACACAGAAAGTTGCTGGTAGTTTGTTTAGCAAAATGTTTTTTTCTTCATATTGTATAAAGTGATTGCCAATCCAAATCAAAGGACATATTCCAGGTTAAATGCCTAATTCCTGTCTCATTCTATAGTTAACAGAATAATTAACAACATACTATTACTTCTTAAGAATCAGATCTTCTAACCAGAGTCCAGATAAGATTTGGTCTAAAATTATTTTCCCTATGAGATAAGATAAGCATACTGTAAAAGAAAATAAAATTCAATTTAAAATACCCTGTGCTTCACTGTCCATTCATATGGTTTTCACCACCAGAACTAGCTACCTATAGAAAAAAGGTTTTCTTAAGACTATACAAAGAGACAAGTTTTTAAATGTCTAATAATATCTGTTTTATCTTTGCAAAAAACCAAAACCAAATCAAAACATACACACAAAACCAAAACCAAAAACTAGTACAGATGACATTATTAAGAAGTCGAGAGGATTGCATATTACTAAGATGAAGCAATAATTAAAATGTAAACATTATATGTAAAACAAAAGGAAAACTTGGCAGTTCTGCCTCTGTCTCCATTGTGTAGGTGTGACAGGAAAGCTCTAAAATTTTTCCTCAAACACTGAATCATCCCAGTGACACAAGTCAGTATTTATCCCATGTAGTTCAACTGGGGAGCAGTTGTGTTCTGTATTCTATTTTTTCTTAAATGGCAATTATTTCAGTTTTAGAGACAAATTGGAGCAATCAGGTTACAAATTTAAAAGTCAAAAACTACTGGGGATGTAATTCAGTAGTAAATGTCCTATATTTCTGTTCAAAGCTGCAGTATCAGCAATCATTCTCCTCATGTATAAACAAACTCTAAACCATCTAAATGGAAATCACATTAAACTACGTTTTTTCTGCTTTCAAGTCATTGCATATAGACATAATTACACAGTTAAATCTTAAAATGTAGTTATTTTGTACAAAAAGAACCAATTATTATGACAATGGAAAATCAACATTCACATCTATAGGTATGCCACAAAAGAAAGGAGAAAATGCAAAAAAAAATTACCATAGCTATAATTTTTTATTTTCATTCTAGTCAGGCCAAAAATGACCCACAAGCAATTTTCACTTGCACTAAATAATAAATAAAGATTAAATTGTATTTAAATTAAACATTGAAAAAATATCTTCAATCCTTTTTAAAATTCCCCTAGATTACAACTATCCTAAAAAGGTGGGCTCCTAAATACTGATAGGCTGGAAGGGGAATATGGCAGAGTGATGAAGATTCTATGGTGATGGGGCCTCCAGGTTTGGGGTGCAGTGTGGGCTTTCTAATAGTATCTCCGCTCACAAAGCTTTTTTGAGTATTATATAAAGGAACATACATGAAACACTTAATACTCAGAAACCATCCAGTCATTAAACAAACATTTGAGGACTATACACAGAGCTAAATATATACATATAGGGTCTATACACAGAGCTCTTTGGGTGAACAAAACAAAATGTATTTTTAGTTAGAAAAAGCAATAGAACACAAAAATAAAAACATATGTATAATACCAGTAAGTGTTAAAAGAGAAAACAGATTCAATGATGGAGAAACCTTGGATTGGTCAGTGAATAAGGAAATGTTTTGGTTGAAAGAGTGATGTTGAAATAAGAAGAAGCCAATGAGAGAAAACTCTGGGCAGAAGTCAGCATCCACAAAGGCCCCCCAGAAGGAACAGACAGGGGGCCAGTAGTAGAATGTCAGAGAACCACTGGAGTAATATGAGAAATCTGAAGGGAAAGGTAAAAGACAAAACCTGCAGGTCTCTAGAGCCATAGTAAAGATTTTAGATTTTTATTCTGAGTACAATGGGAAGCCATTATTGGATTTCAAGCAGCAGGGGAAACATTATGTTTAACAGGTTTACATGTCAGGAAAAAAAGAAAACATTCCAACATCTCACTTGCCTAGGAAAATTGAATTTCAAAAGTATTTTGGAGCACTAACCTTTGTTTTAAACACTATTGTTTTGTTCCTTTTAGATGGAAAATTCTAAAACATATTGGCCATTTCCTGCCTGGTCATTAAAAAAACAAAAAAGCTTTAAGAAACCCTAAAGCTAGTGTATTTTTCCCCTCTTTTGAAAGCATAAAGATCATTAGCTAAACCGAATTATTGGTATACACTTAATTTTTATCACTTGCCTCTTTAATTTTGAATTGTGTAATACTTAGTTACTCAAGGATCCAGGCACCAGAACTGGTCAAATTTCCTGGCACATAAACTGAATTAAAGGCTGAAAGTGACAAAATTTGTAACATACCTTTTTCCCAAATAAAATCATCACTTTGACCATCTTATCAGTGGGCATCTTTTGATTATTTAGTAACTTTCAAAGTGTTCTTCTTTGGTCAACTGTGGCTAAACAATCTGGTTTGCCTTTTCTACTTTTACTCAAAGGATGCTGTGAATTGTTGGACAATGTCCAAAACTGCAGTTATTTGATCCACTGTGAACTCCTTAATCTTCCTTGTTGAATTCCATATCAATATAAAACACATGGAATATTCTAAGCCCTTTCCACACCCAATTCAGGAACTCCAACTGCTGATAGGACTCCCCTCCTTTCCCTATCTCATTTCCCCCTACTCTTACCAAAATTGTCTCTTTCCCAATTTATCTTCTATTCATCACAAAAATGCTGCTACTTTATTCTCCATTACCCTCTTTCTCAGAAAAAGACTCTCTCTGAATTGTCCAAGTTATTCCCTCTCTCTGTACTACTGAGAGTTCCTCTTGCTTCAGTAATTATTCCATGTGTTTATCTTCAGGCTCCTTCATATAACCCTTACCTTTTCACAAGCATTCACAAATAGATTTCTTCTTCTGCTGTACTCTCATGCCCTTGTTCTGCATTTCTGACTTTAGCAATGTAATTTAGGATATCATTTCCCACCTAAAAAGTGGCAAAACATTTCTATATAGCCAAACCAACTGCCCCAAACAGCATGATCATAATACTCATGTACTGAAAATTCATCCATAAGCTATTCCACCTATCAACAGAATTCAAACACTTTTTTCTGGCATTCAAATTTTTACAAGTCTGTCTGCAACCCACATATCCTCACATAATCATCCTTGGCTATTATCAACTATCATTTTTCTACCAAAAATTTTTAGCAAAATGTAGTCTATAATAAACTATTTTTTCACTCCTAGTTTCTCACCTACTACTTGGGGGGACTGCATCCATTAACTTGTGGGGTCTGTACTAATGCTGAATAGTCAGTGCCAGAAGTGAACTGCAGTTCCATGGTTGAGACAGATTATTTCCCTCCTGATATGTATCCTTTATAATAAAAGTGTAATCAAAGGTATAAGCCTTTGCTGACTTCTAAGTTCTTCAAACTTAAGGGGGTCATGGGAAAACTCTGGATTTGCAGCCATTTGGCAGAAATGCAAATGAGCTGGGACCCCTCAGAGTGAAGCTAGCATCTGAAGTAAGGGTAGTCCTACCAGCATTGTGTCCTTTAACTTGTGGGGTCTGCACTGACTCCAGGTGTTGGTGCCAGAACTAAACTATACTACACTTGTTGGGGTTGAAGCAGAATATATCCTTCTAAAGTCTTTCTACCAAATCAAGAAAAAGTTTCTGACCCCATCATTCAAACTCCTTCTAATCTACCACAGTTAACACAATTTTGTTAAAATGTACTGTGAATTCATTGCAAAAAAATAAAATCTTTGTGCTGAGGAGTAGTGTGGGCAAATGAAGGTTATACGACAGATAAAAAACACCCACACTACTTGTAATTGGCAATTATTCCCTATAGTTTCCTACTTTCATACTTAGGCTGATGCTATTCACCCTTACCTGGAATCCTTCAGCTCCTGTCTCCACCTATGAAATTCTTACCCCAATCTTAAGGGTATCTGATCAAACATCATTTCCACAGAAGCCTTCTTTGGTTGTTGTAACTGAAACTGATTTTTTAAAATCTCAGTTTCAAAGCCATTGAGCACAGCAGAAAGTAATAAGAAATAATACAGTTCTATCACTTCTAGCATAAATTTGAAAAAGTTAGTTGAGCTTTTTAAACATAATACTCTACACATTATCCCACAAAACTCCCACCTTAAAAAAACTTCAGAGGGGCTGGAGGTTGTGGCTCAGCAGTAGAGTGCTCGCTCACCTAGCACATGTGAGGCACTCGGTTTGATCCTCAGCACCACATAAAATAAATAAATAAAATAAAGGTATTGTGTCTGACTACAATTAAAAATATAAAAAAAAAACCTCAGAAACATTTCTTTTGTAAGCAATGATAAGCTCTTAAAGTAAGGGGAACTGCCAGCAGCCATCAATGAGGAGGAATAAAGGACAGTGTTACCCTAACATTGAAGCCACCGATGCCCCTTAAAAGCCAGGAACTCAGAGCCTGGTCCTTACAATAAAAGACATGACATGACCTTAAGCTCATGTAAGATTGAATTAGATCTGAGGCCTCTGTATAAAAGTAAGATCTTTGGGAAAGTATCTATTGGAAAGAGAATCAAAAACTTGGTTGTTGGCAAAAGAAAACCACAAGTTAAGCCTGGATTCTGAGGCGAGGAGATAGTTTCCCCTGAGAATGCACATGCACTGGAAGTTCTGAATATAAGCCAACAACTCCAAAAACCAGATACATGAAGGAAAATGCTAGCATGAGCAAAATCAGCAGAAACAAAAACTGAGTCAGTCTTGGGACTTCAGATATTGAAATTATATCTGAGGAGGAAATTGTTTTTATTTTTATGTTATTTACTTTTTATATACATTTCACTATAATGTGTCTAGATATGGATTACTCTTTAAATTTATTATATTTAAGATAATTTATGTTTCCTGTATCTGAGTATTTACACTTTTCAGTAGAGCTGGGAAATTATCTCTTTGAATATTGGATATGCTCTATTCTCTTACTTTTATGTCCTCCAGTTGAACATAAGTAATTTTTCCAACCTATCTTTCATTACTCTTTAAAACTTTTTTCTTTCATATAACTTTATATATACATATATATGTATGTGTGTGTATGTGTTTGTTGTTGTCGATGGATCTTATTTATTTATTTATTTATTTATTTATTTATTTATTTATTTATATGTGGTGCTGAGAATTGAACCCTGTGCCTCACATGTGCCAGGCAAGTGCTCTACCACTAAGCCACAACTCCAGCCCTCAATCTTTTTTTTAATCTTAAACCTTGAGCATTTTAAACATAACAAGCTGAGTTTCTGGTTCTTTGGGGAATCTATGGCTCCAGTATTAGCTTAGCAATCTGGTTTCTTACTTCCTCTTCATTAATAGTTGCTGGCAATTCCCCTTACTTAAAAAAAGAAGGTATCTCCAAGTTTTTTGAGGCAAAATTTTTTTCGGGAAATAGAACATGTTGCATTTTAAAAGATCAAGGTTTAAATCTTAGTAAGTTAAAATTTAAGATTTTTATAAAAGAGCAAATATGAAAGGAAAAAATTAAGAGTAATAAAATATGGGATGAAAAATATCTACCTACATCCAACTGGATCCTCCTTACTCTCTTCACAGGATATCATAAAGATATAATTAAAATAATTACTTTTTTGCATTAATCTTCTCAACGTTTTAAGTAATATAGTACATGCATAAGAAATCCTTTCAATCTTGCAGACACTTGCAACCATTTTTGCAGCCAAATGAATAAAGATAACTTTGCTTCTTTATTTCCTAATTGTTTGGAGAGAATGAATCTTGAAGAGTTATTATAATATTAATCTTCGTTAGCTTGATTAACTAATGGCAAAGTCAAACTACATGAGACTGAGGGTGCTTCGCCAGTTCTATTCATTTGACTGTTGAACAGAGGAGTTGGGGTAGGGGGCTATTAAACAAATATTTATTGTGAGTTTACTATAGGCAAGGTCATTCTGGATGACCTGAAGATGATTCATCAGGTAATTTTCCTTCTGTCTATTAAAAAGGTAAGCAATATTATCTCTGAGCATTTACTCAGCTATGAGTAGGAAGAAAAGAGATCATTAATTTTTGTCTGTGCAACTTTTACTGGCAAACAATAGCTATGCAAATGATAAACTCAGTGAATAAATATATTTTTACTGTAAATAAAATTTAGAAAATGAAACATGCTGCAAACAAACTACATTCTGTTTATGCCAGTTTCAACTAAAATGTCAATTAACTTAGCACTTATTACTCTTTTGCTTTACACAGGACCCACAATCACAACGAAGAATGTATTGCGGGGGCTGAGGTTGTGGCTCAGCAGTAGAGCGCTCGCCTAGAACGTGCGCAGCCCGGGTTCGATCCTCAGCACCATGTAAACATAGATGCATTGCATTGTGTACAACTAAAGCAAATAAATAAATATTTTTTAAAAAAAGAATGTATTACATGAGAGATGGGGATAAGGCTCAGTAGTAGAGTGCTGGCCTAACATGCACAAGGCCCTCAGTTCAATCCCCAATACCCTTCTTCCCCCAAAAGATATTATTACAGCATAAAACTGTCAGAGCTCCCAAACAAGGATTATGATTGAGACTTCTCAAAAGAAGTGTGTGTTTATGTGTTGTGTACACGTGTGTATGCATGTATACATACGTACATGTATTTATACACACATCCCAACAGAAACTAATGACAGTAAATAGTCCTCAAACATAGTCATCCTAAAGATAGAAATAAGTGCCACAATTCAAATACAATCCATACACAGCAAAAGACAATGGAGTGAATACATTCAGGAAAATGTTCAAAAAACATCTGACAGAAAGTAGTTTAGTGGCAGAGGGAATATGCGACTGCATTTGCTGACATGAAATTTTTAAAAATTCTGTAACTTAAATTCACACAATGATCATTTCAAAGGTGCAATGAAATAAAAATACTGCCTACCAATCTCAATGAGACTGTATACATAAAATAATAATAATAAAAGAAAATATCCTTGCCCCCAAAATAACTTTGTTAACATATAATTTACAGGCTATTTCCCAAATTAATTTTTAAAAGACATTTGTACAGAAATAAAGTCTTACTCGTCTTAATACAATCATTACCAAACAACAAATAAATAAAACTTTAAATTAAAAAGGCAAAAAAAAGGAACTAGAATCCATTATTATGCTAAGCGAAATAAGCCAATCCCAAAGAACCAAAGGCCAAATGTTTTCTCCGATATGTGGATGCTAATTCAAATAAGGGATTGGGGAGAATAGAGGTATTTTGGACTAGACAGAGGGAAGTGAAAGGAGGGGCGGGAGCATGGGGTTAGGAATGATAGTAGAATGAATCAGATATTATTACCCACTGTGATATATGATTACATGACATGTGTAACTCTACATCATGTACAACCAGACAAATGAGAAGTTAGACTCATGTATGATGTGTCAAAATGCATTCTACTGTCATGTGTAACTAAATATAACAAATTTTTAAAATTAAAATAAATAAATAAAATTTCCTATTTTTTTAAAAAGGCAAAAAAAGCAAATATCATCGCTAACATTATAGGTAAATGGAGATACCAGCATAGCTACATACTGTCTCCAACATACACACTTCCGTTCTCCAATATTTGCTTTATCTTTTATTTTCCATTTACAAAGATTATGATATAAAATCCAAAGACTGCCAAAGGAACAGATTTTTTTCAGTGTGATCAGTCACTTGGTATGAGTGTATGACTTAGTTTTATAAACTGAATTTCCAGGTTAATACACAATAGCCTTGTAAATATAAAATTAGACTTAAATACTTTTTTATCTACCTTGAAAAATAGTTCAAAACAATATTAGCAGACATTGTGATTACTGACAATATTCTAGGCAACTTAAATACACAGTCAGTCTTCTATACCCCCAGGTTACACATCCTAAGATTCAACTAATTACAGATCAAAAATATTTGCAGAGAAAAAAATTGCATCTATATTCAAGAGTATAGACTCTTTTCTTTGCCATTATTTCCTAAATATTATGTAGTATTACAGCCATTTACATAGCATTTACACTGTATTGGGTATAAGTCATCTAGAGATGACTTCAAATATATGGGAGGATATACATGGGTTACTTGCAAATACTATTTTATATTTTATGTAAAATCTTGAGCATCTGTAGATTTTGGCATCTGCAAGGGGTGGGGGAGTCTCCTGGAACCAATCTCCCAGGGATCCCAAGAGATAACTATTATAATTCAGCTTTCCTTAAGCCAGGGGTGTGTGTGTGTGTGTGTGTGTGTGTGTGTGTGTGTGTGTGTGTTAACAAAAAAGAAGAGGAAGGGCAGGGAAAGAAAATCAACAAAACAGATGACAACATAATTAGCTCCCAACAAACCAGGCACTAAATAATCAACTCATGTCTAATGTTTAAATTCAAGTTACCTTTAAACAGAAACATAAAATAATTTTGGTGCAACTTTTAAAAGGCCTTATGTAAATGAACTGAGAATACCAATGAACGCACATGGTTGTAATTGTAGTCAGCATGTGAGTACTATAAGACAAAGTTTGTTGTTTCAGGTACAATACCTGAATTAAATAGTTAAGAGATGACAGTAGATGTGATAAGAGAGATTACATCTTTAAAAATGAGGAATGACAGATAAAGGGAGTAAGTATGAAAACAATTTATATTTTAGGAAAGGGAAGGAAGAGTAGAGAATTCTAAGGAAAAAACAATCTTTTCATGCTGTTTTGTATCTAGAAAAATAAAGAGAAAACCAAGTGGAAAATGTGAAAACAAACTCACAAAAGTCACCCAAAACAAGCAAAATATTTCATAGTAAATTTTTTACAATCTGAATAAATTAGGCATGGGAGGGGGAACAAAACCAAAAGAAGCAGAAGTGAAGGGACAAGAGGCAAATTACTCAATTCCTAACACTGGTAAGGAAACTACGTCTTAGAGTTAAATCTATGTTAACAAACTTGCTATAAAATTTCAAAGTAATTTGAAAGTAGTCAATATTCAAAAGCTGAAAAGAAACAGACAAAATATTATTTAACATTACCAAAACTACTTGTGATTTTCAACAGAAAGGACTTTCACATATATAGGTTGTTGATTCTGGAAGACAACCTCAAATTAAATTAATCCCATTTAACAAATGAGGAAAAGTCCTCTGAGAATTGAAAACATTAAGTGGAAATTCACTATGCCATGCTATTTATAAATGTCCTTAATGTAAAATATTCAAAGACTAAAAAATGTTGACTTAGAAAAGCAGAATTTGAAAATATTACAGAAAATTTTTACCTAACACTGGTATACAGTGGATAAGGAGGAGAGGTGAGAAAATGAAGCTTGTGCATGGGCTTATTCCACTGGGAACACATTGACTGAAATGAATTTGTTGTAGTGACAACATCCCCTGGGATAAAGTCCAAATGGCCTCATCCCTCGTGGTACTTGTGCCATTTCATATATATATATATTTTTTTTTTTTAATAAAGTCTGATATTTGTACTATCTGTACTTAATGTAAAAATAATCTTGTAATGAGAAGTTCAAGCTTATTATTTATAGATTTATATCAGGTATAAAATAATTTACCTTAAATTTGCCTTAAATTTCTACTTGATTTTGACTTTTCCCATATGCTACAAATTATATTACAGAGAGCCTACAGATGAGATTCTCTGAAAACTTTACATTCATACTTCAACAACAAATTCCTAGAGCATGACTAGAATTTGACTGGTAAATTATAACTTTTAAACACTTTGAAATTTGGCAAGAATTTTTTTTTTCAATCTATTTTGAAAATGCAGATTTTCAGAGGTGAATTTTACATGAGTATATATGTAAAGTCTGAACAACTGGTTGGTAATAATGGACTGTTAATACATTTGGGTAGACTTGATGTCTAGACAAGATAGCAGTGAGAGCTGCATTTTTAAGAACATTCGTTACTTGCTCTGATAAAAAGGAAAAACAAAGAATGTTTCTATTATGTAAGGTTAGTACGAAATGCTTATATCAAGTACAAAATAAATAGAGTTGTCACTACTTTGAAAACAATTTTATTTTAATCTATCAGAGGCTAAAACCTGGTTCTTTTTTTCCTTATCCACAACCTTAACATTTTCATGACTAATCTTCATATCAACACTCTTTAAAAGTAGAACAAAAACAAGCCTATTATTTATTGAAAATGAAAGAACAAGATCTAGTGAGAGAAGGGGAATCATCAGCTATGTATGGGTAGCAGCTGAAACTAGACACTGAGAAAAGGGCCACAGCTAGAATAACGAAACGTAACATCTATTTACAGATGAAAACACTAATTACTCACTGGCACTTAGCATGTTTGAGGGATTTTTAAAAGTTTTAGCACAAGAACAATGCATCCCTAAAAGTATTTTTTAAAAATTCAAAATATCTAAAAATTCTACTTTTAAAATGACATTAGCACAGATCAGCAGTAGAGACCCTGCTTAGCATGAGAGAGGCCCTGGGTTCATTCTGCAGCATCATAATCATTAACAAAAATAAATATATAAATAGTGTGTACAAAAAAAAAAGCAGTATTTAGCTTTATTTATTTATTTATTTATTTTACCAAGGAATAAACTCAGGGGACCACTGAGCCACATGCCCAGCCCTATTTTGTATTTAGAAACAAGGTCTCACTGAGTTGATCAGCACCTTGCTTTTGCTAAGGTTGGCTTTGAACCCTTGATCCTCCTGTCTCAGACTCCTGAGCCACTGGGAATACAGGTGTGCACCACCACACCCAGCCTAGTTTTTAATTTTAAATATTACTTAGAACAGAAAGGGGCCTAACATTTTTTCAGTCCAACTTTTGAAGAAAAACTAGTAATCAGCCCATATATTGTTAAGAGTGTAAAGTTCAAAATAAAATAAAAATCAATTTATTAAATACATTAATCTAGGCTTATGGTAGAATTTTGTCAGCCTATCAGCTAATGACTAGATAGGCAACAAAATGACTTCTGAATTTCACAACAGCCAAACTATGGAACCAGCCTAGGTGTCCATGAATAGATGAAGAAACTGTGGTTGATATACACAATGGAGTTTTATTCAACCATAAAGAAAAATGAAATTATGTCATTTTCAGGAAAATGGATGGAACTTGACACCATTATGTGAAGTAAAATAAGCCAAACTCAGAAGTTCAAGGGACGAATGTTTTCTCTCATATGGGGAAGCTAAAGAGGAAAAAGAAAAGGGTGGGGGTGGATTTCATGGAAATCAAAGGGAGATCAATAGAGGAAAAGGATCAAGGGATGGGAGTTGGTTGGGGGAAGTGCTAGGGAGTGATACTGGCCAAATTATACTGTTATATTGTGTGTAAGTTCAAATATGTAACAACAAATTCCATCAGTATATATAACTATAATGCGTCAATGAAAAAAATGTACAAAGAGAATTTTAAAATCTGTAGAGAAATCCGAGAAAAACACAAGGTGGTTAAAAATAAATAAATAAAAAATAAGGGAAAGCTTTAAAAAAGAAAAAAAGACTTCTGAATTAACTTCATTTTCCTTAGATAACTGGAGTAAGGAAAGAGGTTTCTAGATAGCTAAGAAATAAAATATTTTTACACTAGCCTATATCTATGACTATAAGTTAATGACTTTACTAAAACAAATATATATTCACTTTTAGTCTTTGAAATTAATATAAACAAAAATGCTCAATCCTCTTCACCAAGTGTGTCTGACTACTCTTTATTTCTGTATATTTAAGAATGGTATCCTATTGAAAATGTTTCTGTCTATATTTAAGTATAAATTGTCAGATAAATAGGTAATCAATCTCTTTTCAGTGGATGGAAAAAACAATCATTTTCATAAACTATCAATACCACCAGGCGTGGTGGCGCATGCTTGTAATCCCAGTAGCTCAGGAAGCTGAGACAGAAGGATCGTGAGTTCAAAGCCAGCCTCAGCAAAAGGGGAGGCACTAAGCAACTCAGTGAGACCCTATCTCTAAATAATATACAAAATAGGGCTGGGGATGTGGCTCAGTAGTCTTGTGCCCACAAAGTCAATCCCCAGTAGCCCCCTCAAAAAATATATATAAAAAACCTTAGGATTGTGTTCTGAAAAAGCAAAATAAAAAATCATAATAAAAATATCAATACCTTAGGATTGTGTTCTGAAAAAGCCAGAGGGTTGTTTTGTTTTGTTTTTGGTACTAGGGATTGAACACAGGGGTGGTACTCAACCACTGAGCCACATGCCCAACACTTTAATATTTTTATTAGAGACAGGGTCTCACTGAGTTGCTAAGTGCCTCTCTACATTGCTGCAATTAGATTTGAACTTGAGATCTTCCTGTCTCAGCCTCCCTAGCTGCTGGGATTAGAGGTGTGCAGCAACATACCTGGCCAGAGGTTTTAAAGATGAACTCATAGTACTTCGTTTGTTTGTTTGTTTTGTTTTAGTTACTATACACAAAATTAATTTAAAAACACAAAGTGATACACTTTCCCCCTACAAAAGGTATTTTTCTATGATTTGAAGAATGCCATGAGCTAGTTGGAAAGCTGAGGTAGGAAGATCCAAAGTTCACTGCCAGCCTCTGCAACTTAGTAAGACCCTGTCTCCAAATAAAAAGGACTAGGGATGCAGCTCAGGGTAGCTTGCCCCTGGGTTCCCTCCTGTACTGGGGACCCTTAAACATCAAAGAACTGCTTCATCTATGCACATTTAGAATAAATTAAACTTTGGCCTGGAGATTTAGTTTTTTTATACTTTAATACTGCCCTAAAGTTAATGACTTTCTTGGGATTCAATAGCTGAGGGGTGTACTTTATGAAAACTGCAAAATAAAAACCAAACTAGATATTATAGTTCATCTTTACAATTTACCAGAACATATTATATTTGATAAAATAGAAAAGGTACTTTGGTTATTACAATAATATTTATAGTTCTACATTACCCTAACTTGGTTTGTTGGTTTCATCTATATGACTTTATTGTGTTACTATTCTTTAAAAAATGTTTTAAATATTTCAGGTATATGGAAAAAGAAGAATAATCGCCAAACACCCGTGTAAATCCAATTCTTAGCTTTCTCAGAACTTTATAATTTTTCAATCCATTTGGTATTTAATTTCTAAAAATAAAATGTGTAAAATTCAAGTCAAAATTAGAAAAAAATTTAATCCCTTAAAACTACTTCTTCGTTTTCAAAAATTATTTTTGTTCTAGCTATGAGTTCATAAAATTACCAAAGTACTCTAGCAAAAACAGAACTTCCATTAAGTCTTCTATTTTATAGTACTTTAATATTTGTTTTACTTCTCTAGTAACATTAAAATACAATAACTCCTTTTTAGATTTATTTTTCTTTCTTTAGGTCATCTCTTGCTGTAGTAATTCTCAAAATGCTTTAACATCAGATATTTCATGTGCTTGAACAGATAAAAACAGATATAGTCTGATTTATACATCAAACATAAATAGGTTTCTACAGAGTACCATAAAAATTAACTCCATGCTACATAATTTTATGTGGGTACTGCTAAGCTACCCTACATACCTAACTGGTAACCCAGTTTTCTCAAGATAAGAGATTAACTGTGAAAAATAGTAAAAGGAGATGGCAGAAATATTAATAAATGATAACCCAAAATACTCCCTCTTTTGTTATTTTAGTTGAGTGTTTCTACCAGTTATATTCTTAAGAATCCCACCTGCAATTTAGGTAAAAAAGAGAGGCAATATTAAATCATTCATTTGCTCAACATTTATTAAGCACTTACAAGGAACTACTGGGCCTAGGTGTTTTGTCAGGTGGTCAGGTTGAGACACCATCTCTAATCTCAACCGACTCAGAGATTAGTCACTTTCAGGTGTATGACTTCATCCATCATCCATCCCACAAATATTTCTTAGAGGATACCAATAAATTTTTCTAGGTGATGCAGCTATGTCACTAAGCAAAACAATGTTCTTGTTCTCATAGTATCTATTATGGTAAGGACAGACAGGAAATAAAAACATTTCAAGGAGCCTATAATTCCAGCTAATCAGGAGGCTGAGGCAGAAGGATCACTAATTCAAGGCCAGTCTGGGAAATTTTGTGAAACCCTGTCTCTATATAAAAAATTTCAAAAGGTTGGGTATGTAGCTCAGTGGTAAGGCACTCCTGGGTTCAATTCCAGCACTGGGGAAAAATCTCAAGGAGCTTTAAAAACAAAAAGCTAAAACCAAAGTGAGAATAAAAAAGAAAAAGGGGTCTGGGGTTGTGGCTCAGTGGTAGAGCCTTACCTAGCATGTGTGAGGCACTAGGTTCGATCCTCAGTACCACATAAAAATAAATAAAGATATTGTGTCTATCTACAACTAAAAAAAAAAAAAAAATTAAAAGAAAAATCAGTCTTAAAAAAAACAAAGGGATAGCAAATATATATAAAGACATTCATATTTGTGTTGAAGACATAGTGATCAAATCTTTTATTTATGTTCTTAATTGATTTGAAAGACACCAATCATTTCCATGTCATCAAATTAAAAGAGGTTATTTTCAGTCTCCATTTTCTTTACATATCTCTAAAGACTTGATATTGCTGATCACCATCTGCCTTTCATGGTGGCATCAACACAATCAGTTACACAATCACATTTAGGATTTAACTGAGATTTCCCCCTACCCAACCAAGGGAAGGAGATTTTAATTGATGTGAAAACTGGACAATACCTTGAGAAAAGGCTTATTTTTTTCTTAATTTCAAATAGTTTTTAGAAGACTATCTACCAATTTGATGACATTTATTCAAAATACTGAAGAGTAACAACATCAAAAAGAAGCACCTATACAAAATGTTTTATTTCATAAAGCCCTTCCACATTTTATTTACTTCATTTAATCCTCATAAGATGATAATACCCTAATGAGCTAGATAGTCATTTCATATTTAAAGACCTAATTTTTCAGAATAACATTGCTAAAAATGAGATTCAATACCGTATTTTTTCAATTTTTGGAAGATACTTAAAAGTATAAAGAAAGCCGGGCGCGGGGTGGCGCACGCCTGTAATCCCAGCACTTTGGGAGGCTGAGGCAGGAGGATTGCAAGTTCAAAGCCAGCCTCAGCAATGGCGAGGCACTTAGCAACTCAGTGAGACCCTGTCTCTAAATAAAATACAAAATAGGGCTGAGGATGTGGCTCAGTGGTTGAGTGCCCCTGAGTTCAATCCCCAGTACCAAAAAAAAAAAAAAAAAAAAAAAAAAAAAGTATAAAGAAAAACATAAGAAATATCTGTAATTCAAATATTCAAAAATAACATTTGCTAACATTTTGGTGTATTTAACACCTATTAAGTTTAATAGTTTTTAAATTGCTTCATACTAACTTGACAATGTTCTGGTTTTTTTAAAAAAGCTTATTTCTTATTTAAAAATAAAGAAGGATGGGCTGGGGCTGTAGCTCAGTGGTACAGTGCTTGCCTAGCATGTGTGAGGCATTGGGTTCAATCTCTTTACATATCTCTAAAGACTTGATATTGCTGATCACCATCTGCCTTTCATGGTGGCATCAACACAATCAGTTACACAATCACATTTAGGATTTAACTGAGATTTCCCCCTACCCAACCAAGGGAAGGAGATTTTAATTGATGTGAAAACTGGACAATACCTTGAGAAAAGGCTTATTTTTTTCTTAATTTCAAATAGTTTTTAGAAGACTATCTACCAATTTGATGACATTTATTCAAAATACTGAAGAGTAACAACATCAAAAAGAAGCACCTATACAAAATGTTTTATTTCATAAAGCCCTTCCACATTTTATTTACTTCATTTAATCCTCATAAGATGATAATACCCTAATGAGCTAGATAGTCATTTCATATTTAAAGACCTAATTTTTCAGAATAACATTGCTAAAAATGAGATTCAATACCGTATTTTTTCAATTTTTGGAAGATACTTAAAAGTATAAAGAAAGCCGGGCGCGGTGGCGCACGCCTGTAATCCCAGCACTTTGGGAGGCTGAGGCAGGAGGATTGCAAGTTCAAAGCCAGCCTCAGCAATGGCGAGGCACTTAGCAACTCAGTGAGACCCTGTCTCTAAATAAAATACAAAATAGGGCTGAGGATGTGGCTCAGTGGTTGAGTGCCCCTGAGTTCAATCCCCAGTACCAAAAAAAAAAAAAAAAAAAAAAAAAAAAAGTATAAAGAAAAACATAAGAAATATCTGTAATTCAAATATTCAAAAATAACATTTGCTAACATTTTGGTGTATTTAACACCTATTAAGTTTAATAGTTTTTAAATTGCTTCATACTAACTTGACAATGTTCTGGTTTTTTTAAAAAAGCTTATTTCTTATTTAAAAATAAAGAAGGATGGGCTGGGGCTGTAGCTCAGTGGTACAGTGCTTGCCTAGCATGTGTGAGGCATTGGGTTCAATCTTTAGCACTAGGAAGGAAGGAAGGAAGGGAGGAGGGAGGGAGGGAGGGAGGATGGTGAACCACACTGGTTAAAATGACTATGAAATCAATTCAAACAATTTTAAAAAAAATTAAATGGAATTTCAGAGTAGCAATTGGAAAAAACAAATAAGTATCAGTAAAAATTTATATCTGAAAAGTGATATGGACCAACAATTATGAAGAAGATGTATTCTCACCTGTTCAATCTCTTTGGTTTTTGATGCTATTGCTTTAGAACGACTGGTTAGTTGACTGTCTTCAAATAATTCTGTGCCATCTGTGGTATTTGACTCAGGTTCTTCTGGCTGGTCAATGAATAGTGGTGCTGTAGATCCAGCCTTTAAAAAAGAATTGCAAACTTTACTTTTTAAAAAGACATAGAACATTTCAGATGGCTGTATATAAGGACTAAGTGGTGCATTATATTAACAGAAAGTTATACATTTAACCTATTTAAAGAGAAGAAAACTGTCAAATTTATTATACATAATGAGCATATGTGAAGAGGATTAAAGAAGAAATGAATGCTACTTTTTAAATTTTGGGTAAGACAAAGCCTCTAGGCTTAATTCCATTCTAAAATTATTTCACTCTATAATAAGATACAGATAGAAGATTTTTCTCCCCATGACTATTCTTTAAGCAATCTATTTATGGAACACTGAAGAAGAAAAAGTTCAATTGAAAGTGAGAGGTATGTGCACACATAAAGGAATATGATAAAATGGAACACAGAAAAGGGATCTACCTTCAGAAGTTAAAACACCTGACTCTTTCTTATAATCTAAGGACTTACTGATATCATTAGAAAATCCCACAAAGCAATAATGATTACTTATATTTTAAAGCAACATCTCAACAATGAATAAATAATCCCAGCATAGTCTGGAGGTCACTGCCTATCAATATACAGTCAATTGTGTCAAAAAAGGAGAAAGAGTTAAGTAAGGGGGTGTGCACATTTATGCATATACATACACAGATGATCCATAGAAGGATACTATACATGGGGGAAAAAATTTCCCTTCAGTTTCACTGGACTTTCTGTAAACTACAGGATCCCACAAACAAACTGCTTAAAGTTATACTAATGGCAGCAAGAGAAAATAAGTTGGAATCCTGAAGATCCAGTCCCTTTCAAATCATAAAAATGAATCTATAGAATGTTTCTGAAGTACATGGACCATTCTTGAAATAGCTAACACACAGCATTGGCACGACTAAATTTAAACACATGTACACATACACACATATATGAAAAATAGTTTGCCAAACTCAAATCAAATGAATCAAACAAAGACCCTTTTTCTTTCCAGGTTATTCTATCAAATCAAATGTGAGTTTACAGTACCCAGGTCAAAATCCTATTTGCCACAGGAGGCTGAGGCAGGAGGGTTGTGAATTCAAAGTCAGTTTCAGCAATTAAGCAAGTGAACAAATGTTATCTATTATGTGAGAAAAAAATATTAATGAGATACAGTGGTACTAAATTTAGAAAGACAAACATAAAAACTTCCCAACTACTTTATTTCCAGTATGAAAAAGTATCGATCTGACATGGAAAACATTTTAGACAACGGTATAAAATTGATGTTGCTGTTCAACATTAATGATGTACACCAAGTAGCAAACATACTTAAGTAATCTTAGTCTTACTCTCACATACATCTTTCTTGAATTCAATCCAATGAAAGATCATGTCTGACTGATGACCCCCCCCACTTCCACATTTTTTTTCTTAAATAATTTTTTAGTTGTAGATGGACACAATACCTTTATTTTGTTTGTTTGTTTTTATGTGGTGCTGGGGATCGAACCCAGTGCCTCACGCATGCTAGGCAAGCACTCTACCACTGAACCACAACCCTGGCCCCCGCTTCCAGATTTTTAGAGTTATTTATTTTGCATTAACCCAAAGTCTAGCCAACAGTGGTCAAATTTTACAGGGGGAAAAAAAAAAAAGGTTAAAAAGTCTTTATAGTAGGGTGCAGTGGCATATGATTGTAATCCCAGTAATTTGGAAGGCTAAAGCGAGAGGATACCAAGTTTGAAGCCACCCTAGGCAACCTAATGAGACTCTTAGCACCTTACCAAGATCCTGTCTCAAAATCAAAAATAAAAGGCTTAGGATGTAGCTTAGTGGTAAAGCACCCCTGGGTTCAATCCCCAGTACCTGCATCCCCCAACACACACAAAAAAGTCTTTCTGATTATTCAAGTGTCAAGATCCATCCAAGCAATGAGAGAATATAAGTAGAGCATTTAAAATCTGAGAAGGGTAGACAATGACATTTTTTAAGGAGTTAAGAAATTAAAAAATGATGGGGAGTTGGAGAAGATGAATAATAGAATAATACTAATATTATTCATATATACGTAAAGCCTTGTTTATATATTACTAAGATCTAAAATATGTATTAACACAATAAACTATTAAGCCAACAAAAAACTTGGTCTTACTCTAAAATAGCAATTTTGAAGCACACATATCTATTTTTAATATAACAATCATTATTCTAAATTATTAAGATAATTAAAACTATTTATTTAAAATAACCCTATTAAATGTATTCTTGTATTATTCATGCTTTTAAATAGTGCTGGGAAAGAGCTACAGGATAGCTTGATGTTTTTAATATTTTACTAAAGAATATGCAAAAAATATTATTCTGACTACAATAATAAGAAAACCTTGACCTATTTAAGAACAATTGTTATCTAAATGACAGATCAGCATTTTCAAAAAGAAATGCTCTATTTATGTAAGTTCTGACAGGGTTTTTGTGGCATTTTCTATAGCATCTTAGTGGCATCTTCCTTGAGGATAGGGCAAGATCAGTACAGCCTATGGTGGTCCGCCAACAATATGCTGCCCTCAGCAATGATGATTGGGAGCCCTATGAACTAGGCCACGGTCCTTGACAGGATGTGGAAGTCTAAATCATCCATGGGAAGCCTTCCCAAAGGCGACTGTTCTGTCCCATGCTTTCCCCCCGGCCACCATGGCTTGCTGGCCTTGGGTAAGTCCACCTGAAGTGTTAGAATGGCAGCCAATGATGGGTAACACCCCCAGACGGGGGGGAACCTAAGACAGATGCATTCTCGAGTACGGTGGACTCCCATCAACAGAAAAGGGAAAAGAAATGTTGGGGACATCGAGAACACGTCAGCCAAAAATATGACTTCCTGATATATGGACTTGGTCTGGCCCAGAGGTGCTGCCCTGACATATGACGAAAAATCAAACCACCACAAGGATTGGCTAATGGCTGTTACTCCAATGTGATCTGCTCATATTCTCTATGCTTCCCTATAACCTTTCTGTTGATAACGCTCTCTCTTTTCATGAAAGAGATCATGGTACTAAAAGAGTTAACTTTGCGAAGGTTCTATTCAGTTCTTTATTCACATATATGGCCACCAGGTGTCGCTATTTCAATTATTAGATCCAGACTAACTGTACATTTATCTTTTCTTATATTTAGAAAGAGTAACACAGATCTTTTTCTATAAGTACTTAATTTCTAGTTAATAAGCTTTAAGAGTCTTTTTTGTGATTAAAAATAAATTTCTCTTACTTTTAAAGTAGATATAAATCCCTTAGAGCAAAAAGTCCTTCATGAGCTAACATTCAGCCTTGCCTCCCTCTTTTCCTTGCTTCTAGGTTTTATAAACAACTGCTATAAAAGAAAAACAATAGTGCTTTGGAATCCCAGACAGAGAAAGTTGACTTTTATCAGACAGCCTGAATGGTGTGCAGAGAAAACAGTTTCAGGGAATCCATGAGAAATAAATTTTCACCCAAAGTAATTAGATAAATAATGATGAAATTATAATATGCCCAGGCAGTCACGTACAGGGCCTTGAAAAGGTGCAAGTGACCTCAAAACCTTGAAATGTATAAAATAAGAAATTTAATATGTCTAAAATGTAATCTATAAATTAAGTCATGTCTGTAATGAAATCACCAAAGAAAGTATAAACAATCTGTACTGCCAAAAATTATGCTTGAAAACCTACAACAAAGTGAAAGTAAAGAGAGAAGATTCCACAGCCTGACTCGTGTGTCGGTGTGTTATTTTCCCCATCGCTGCTTCTCTGCCTTCGTACTTCGTTGAGCGCTCGCATTGCACCCCCGGCTGGGGCTGGCCCCCAGCAAGGGTTTGTACTTTTTATGAGCAGTGTACATTAGTTACATTGGAAAGGACCTTTTCATAATACATGAAGATGTAGGTAAGTATATTATTGCTACATAGAATTCCTATGCTTAATCCCTTTTATCAAAAAACCTTCCACAAAGGTCATTCCAAACTATATCAAAAAGCCAGAATTCTTCAAATATAAATAACTTGTCATGTTACCGAAATTTTTATATTGTCTGTCATGTCAAAATTAATTTCTTCTACCATCAAATCTTGAATCTGAAAATTTAATTTAGTCCATGAAATCCTTTCAGAGATGTTATACATTATAAAGGAAATTTTCAGTTAATTTTCAAATATTTTAACGCAGACATTTCAGAAATAACTTTCTATAGACCCAAAAATGTTTTTAGGTTTTTTTTGGGGGGGTTACTTTTTATGAGGTTTTGTTGTTTCTTTTTTTGGCCCCGGGGAGTGGGGGTGGGTAGGTAGATCAGGGATTGAACTCAGGGACTAAGGGGCACTCGACCACTGAGCCACATCCCCAGCCCTATTTTGTATATTATTTAAAGACAGGATCTCACTGAGTTGCTTAGCACCTAGCACTTTGCTTATGCTGAGGCTGGCTTTGAACTCGAGATGCTCCTGCTTCAGCCTCCTAAACTGTTGGGATTACAGGCATGTGCCACCGCATCTGGCCTCATTTTATTTTTTGTAATTGATAATCACCAAAGATCTCAGGAATCCCAAACAATGTTTCAATCTTGACTTATAAAATAGTTTGCACAAAATATAATATGCAATATAAATACAGCCCACAATCCAAGTCAAATTAGTTCTGTGTTCTAAATTCATTGGTTTATGACTAGTGGCTGAGCATGAGTTCCTGAGATACTTTTAAAAGCAAAGTCCATCAAAATAAGTATATAAATAATCCATTTTTTTATACTCCATTTTTACTCAATTCTTATACTCCTAAAGTATTGGAGCACAGTGTAATTACTGAATTCAGAGTCATTCACATTTAGATTGTTATCTCTTGTGCGGTTAATTTTAATAAGTGCAGTTAATTTTAATAATCCATGAGGGTATTTTCCTTCAAATGTATTTGAAGTTCTAGAAGATATCAGATATTTCCCACCTATAATTTAAAGTCCAGGAAAAAACCTTCAGACATGAAACATATAGGAGGAATTACACCATACCTCAAACTCAGAAATTTCAGGCAAGTTACTTTCATCTGATTTCTCAAGCTTCTCAGCAGCCCATTTGCTTGCAGCCTCAGCTAGTTCCTTTTCAGTTAGCCTACTGGGTTTGTCTAACACCTAATAAAAATAAAAGAACATTTCTGTTACAATACTCAAGGGCTTTTAACTTTCAAATACATCAAGGAGTACACCCCACTTACACTTAAAATCATATAAACCTTTGAATTTATATGGATAATAGGTATGTTCTTTTTTGGCTCCTTAAAAATACTCAAAATAGGATTCCTTCAAATAGCAATTGTCTTTGAGTCATATACTAGATCTGAATGACAATTTTATCTACAACTTCAGAAACTCATCTAAGGAACAAAGCAAAAGACACAATTAACTCATATACCAACTGCATATAAAAAATAAAAGACATCATAAACTGATTTCAGTGTTTTACCTCTATAGTCGATGAAATAAATGATGCCAAAATTTCATTAAAGCAAGTTCCTAAGTAACGCAATAGGAAAAGTCCAAATATGTTATCTTTATGATTTATAACAAATCATATAAATCCTACTCCTTATACAATTTTAAATCTTAAATTTCATGGAGCCTACTACTATTCCTTCCTCTAACCAATTACAGTATGAACAAATTATGGGCTTTGGAGTTACAGGCAGACACAGTTCTGAAATGCAATTTAATCAATTGCTAGGAAGATGACTGTATACACATAATTAATAATGCTTCAGTCTTGGCTTGGTTTTCTCATTTACAACATAGGAGTTAATAATACTTTATAAAGTAGTTATGAGAATGAAGAGAGGTTAATAGACCTAAAAACATCTAGATATGTATTTTTGTTTCTTTTCTGTATTCATTGAGATAAATCTATTACACTTAAACATATATGAAGAAGACCAATTAGTTCATGGAGGAAACATAAAAACAAAGAAAATTAAATGTCTACTGGATAACATAATAATTCCCATAATATCATTTAAAAGCATATGCTATAGATAGAGATGAAAAATAGTAAAGCACAAATAATAAAAACCCTTCTCTAGGGCCCTTATGGTAACTTACTGATTCCATTTCCTTAGAATAACTTTCATCAGTTATGCCTTGGCAGCCCTCATTTGTCCCTATCTTTTTTCTGAAGTTACATTATTGATCCCAAAAACTCCATCTTATGGTGCATTACTATTAAATAGTGCTTCAAAGAAAAAGGGTATTTCTATATACAAATAGAAGCATTTCAATTAAATAAAATTCCATAAAGGTGTTACAAGCTTTATCACCTCAGCTTGTAAACCAGGAAACTGTGGCCAAAGTCCCTAATTAATACTAAAAAAAAAAAAAAAAAAAAAAAAAAAAAAAACTTGACTACTTGACTTTCTTCCTAATTAAACCCACCAAACTGCTGACTGGTCACTGGTAATATTTACAGTGATATATATATATACACGGAAGTGTGGGAGAGTAAAATATCCTGCTCCAAATATACCTCTTTGTGACATTTTTGAGTTGATTATTCAGAAAAAGTGCAGATCTCTTACAGACACATGTATGGCTACAAAAAGCTGTCCTTTTATAAAAATAAATTTATATTTATCTACATGAGTAAAAGAAGCAGAAGGTGTAAAATAGTCTTTTTCTTTGAGATCCCCATATCTGCCTTGGACAGGTTTTTCAAAGAAAGAAGAGATTTCAAGCCTGGCACCTGGGCCAGAAAGATTACCACAGGTGGTCCTTAGAGAGCTGCTACCTGGGAAACTGTGTCTGCATAATAAGATAGTTTTATCCCACACAATACCTCTCCTGAACCTCCCCATGGCTTTTGTTACTACCTCCCCTGGTTCAGGACCCCTAAACCCTATTCCCTTGTGCACTGCAAGGTATTATGTAAACTTCAACCATCTGATCCTTTCCTTGATCTCATACTTTCTGTGTGGCTCACAAACCTAGGCACATAATAAATTTTTAGTTTGTCTTCTATAACTCTATCTACAGTCAGTTCATTTTATAGACTAAAATTACCAAACCTTTAGAGGGAAAAGAGAAAATCTGAAACTTTCCTTCAAAGTACATTCTATAGCCAGAAGTAAGCCTAAATATCTGGCTCCAACACCCTGCCCATATAGAAGGTTTAAAAGGTATTATGAAGAAATACCTTTATTACTATTTAGTAATATAAGATTTTTTTAAAAGGTACAAGAAAACACACACAAATACATCCAAGAAAAAATATATTTAATTTTTTGGGGAGTATCTTTTTAAGAGGGAGTTATAAAGCAAAAAACAAATGTTTATATGAGCTCTCACTAGAAAACAAAGAAGTAAAAGTCCACTATAACTTAATCTACTAATCTGTTATTAAATGTGTCCACTGGAAAAGCTATCATATAAAACTACCTTCTAATAGCAAAATATAAACTCTAAAAATGTATTCCTATTAAAGGGCAGAAATAATGTTTATAAGAAAAAGTCCTCTAACAAATCAGATCTATGAAATAAAGCTTTTCATAGCTATCCTGTAACCGTAGGCAAAGGACACAGGGAGCTACATTTTCCTAATACGTAAAATAATTATAGATCTAAAATTTTGACATTTTGATTCCATTTTAAGATTTTACAGTCTATAACAAAAACGCAACCATCTACATGAAACTATGACAAAAATGGCTAAAAATTCATTGTGGTTGTTTCTCATTAAATATGTTTTAATACGCAGTGCAAAGTCCTATTTTATAACTTATTTTTAGAGAGCAGTATATTCGGGGAGAAATTAAAACTTCATATGTAATAATTTAAATTTTTGTGATGACTTGGCTTGGGCAGGTGTTATCTATTCTTTATTAACTGACAAGAAAAACAAGTCAGTCTTTCATGTGGATAAAGCACCCTTGATGTGTTTAAGACAGAACCAAAAAATCTAATCAATTTTTGCTATTTAAAACCTGCCATTCCAGGTTGGGGACGTAGTTTAGTAGGAAATCACTTGCCTAGCATATGTGAAGCCTTGGGTTCAATTCACCACCATAACATTAAAAAGCAACCTGTTACTCTAGAACTCTCAGACTTTGAGAAAGTTCCAGTGATACAAGCTGTCACAAACTTTTTTCCTCCTCTGAGGCAGAGAAGCTGACCCTTGAAGCTGCCCCACAGACTTCCAAGTGATCCTGAAAAGTCAAAAATAATAAAGGGAGAAGAACAAAAGGAAGTGAAGAAGAGAATATAAAAAACAACAATTGTGGGCAAGAGAAAGGGTGTGAAATTTGTGAAGAAAGAGAACAGATGGAAACAGCAATTCCTCAAATATTAAATTTTGAGGATAACAAACATGGGGTCTATCTTTTCAACATGTTTGGAGATGCTAGGAAGTGACACAGTGGGAAAAAAAAAAAAAGTAGTTATCCCTTGAGAAAATTATTTAACTTCTGAACTTCCAATTTGCTATAGAATGAAGATTTATACCTACCAATATCATAGAATTTCTGTATAAGAGAAAACACTTAATACTCCAAATTGACTAATTATAAGTAAATCTTAAGTTGCTACCTATACCCCCAACTCTCCCCCAAAAGCAAAAATCTACAACTATGCTCCATCTGAATATTTATTCCCACCTGATTACAGTCAAGATGAACAAGGGCTATAGCAGCAAATACTAATTTTAGCACAACCTATGGAAAAAATTCCATGAGAAAATTGTTCATTTACTCTGCTATTTTAAAATTGTGGTTACTTAAAATTCAACTACTTAAATGCAGTAAATCAGCCTCATAGGTACAATTTTACATACTAAGAGCATCTATGCCAGCCAGTCTTACTGATTTTATCATTCTTCTTTAAACTCATTTTAGGAAAATAACAAACCTTTGATGAAGGAACTGTTGATGAACTTGAGGGTGAAGTGTCTCTTGATGTTTTCAAAGACTGGACAGGTCTTTCTTTACCTATACAAGGAAATATGAGATTTTTCTAGCTCATTTGTTCTCAAGTGATTTTGTAACTAAATTAATGTGAGAGGATCATATAGTTACTTTAGTACTGAAATGTTACATCACATTATTAAATTAATTACATTAATATCTAAAACTACCTCTCTCAGAGACTGACAAAATCAATTATTTGAAGTAACTCAGAACCAAATGATATATATGGCAATCTAGGCCACACCAATATCAGTTATCAAACCTGGAGCTACAGAGAAGACACTGGCTGAGAAAGGCAAAACACAATTTTAAATCAGGAATGCTTCCTTTTCCCTGTTACTACATGTTAATATTTAACATATCATAATATAAACATGCAAATAGTTATTGTAGTTACTATATAGATACTAATAGAGCTAATTAAAGGCTAGCTCAAGGAGAGCTATGTATAGGAAATGTAGATACTCCTGAAATGTTTATACAGTTTAAAAAGTAAAATTAGAAAACTATAATTCAGAGCACTAATCCAGAGCCTGGCATGACTGAATTCCCAAATATTTGTTAGGTGGCATGAAATAAGTCCCTATTACATTCAAGTCGCTAACCCTATCTTAAGTCACTTCAGATACTCACAGTGCTATACACATACACCATTTTTTATAGAAACTTGAGCCAGGAAATACATTTAAGCAATATTACTTTAGTAGGTTCAACAACAACCAAAATACATTTAAATATAATCTTAAAAATTAGTAATAGTAATGTTATTCATAGAAAAACATTTCACTAAATTGTCAAACTCTCCACCCTTAATTGCTGGGATGGGGGGAAGGACCAAACAAACAATTAATAATATGGAAAAAAGAAGAAAGTGGAATCAACTTTGAAGTCACACAGAGCTGATTGAGACTGGATAGTGGGTTAAGGCCAGGAGAGCAGTCAAAAGCAAAAGCAAAGGCAAAACGACCTTGAAACTGAGGCAAAGCCAGTTCTGGTCAAAATGCCTCTTTCAGCTCTTCCTTACAACAGCCGAGATTGCTAAGCAAAGGCCTAGAAACTCATTGTTTCCAAGCACCTAGGGCAGTGGTAAATAACACCTCTTTCCAATGTCCTGAAGAACCAAGAGGTTTCTCTATACCCATGGGCCTCAATCAGTGACAGTTTTATACCTCCCACCCCACATATTGAGCAACATGTGAAGACATTTTTGATTGTCACAGTAAGAGAATGCCATAGGCATATATTAAGTAGAGGCCAGAGGTGCTACTAAAAAATACCTGTTGGGGAGACACCCCCATAACAAATAATTATCTGGCCTCAAATGTCAATAATGTTGAGGTTGAGAATCCCAGCTCTAGGCTGAGTATTCCAATTTTGAAGCTCCAACAGTTTTTAAAAAGACATAACAGAATTTAGGGTACCACAACCCTGGTACCATAAAAGGTTTTCATACTGAGCAGGCTTAAAATTTCCTGTATGCCTTAAAAATCAAAAGAAACATGGTACAAACCATCATTACATCACCAAATAGCCAAATGTATGATTTATGTAGTTATTCTTTATTGTATTCCCATTGCATGTGGCAAACTCTACATTATACTGAGATAGGATCAGTCTATCCCACTATATAAAGTTCCTAAAGGAACAAGTATCACAGCTCATTCCTTTTTGAATAGCCACAGCCTACCTACCTCAAAGTCTTAAAGACAAGAGTAGGCATTCAAAATTAGGTAAAAAGGTAAAACCTATTTTCTACCTTTAGCATGCATTGACTTCCCCATTCTACTCAGATAAGCAAGCCCTTGAAAGATGAGGTGCTGGACCAATCAGCACAGCAGGCTAAACTAACTAAAAGCATAATTGCAAGATCAATTCTAACATGCATGTGCTAGACACAGAATAAAAACAAAAATAAGCTGGGGTTGTGGCTCAGAGGTAGAGCGCTCGCCTAGCATGTGCGCGGCCCGGGTTCAATCCTCAGCACCACGTAAAAATAAAGGCATTGTGTACAACTAAAGCAAATAAATAAATATTTTTTAAAAAAATGAAAAACAAAGAACCTGGGCTGGGGCCGTGGCTCAGCAGTTACGCACTTGCCTGTCATGTGTGAGGCACTGGGTTCAATTCTCAGCACCACATATAAGTAAATAAAATAAATATCTATCAACAACAACAACAAAAGAACCTGTCACAAGCAGCTGTTCATCTCTTTTTTAGTGTTTCATTTATAAACAGGGCATCAGTACTGCAGATATGCCAGGTATGGTCCCCAAGTGTAGTTTTAGGACCTTTCCTGATTTTAGTTACTCAAAAGCTAATTTAGGCTGATGTCAACCAACCTCAGTGTGCAGAAGCAAAGAAACACTAACGGGCAAGGCAGGCAGTTTATCATATATCTACATACATTCTTTTACACCTGTTTACATGAATGGGAGGGACAGGCCAGAAGCAAAGGACAAAGAAAATGATGATGGCAGCAGAAAAAGCACAGAAAAGGTAAACAGAAATTCCTTGATCCTACCTGCCAAGGGCCTCTCTATTCTATAGATCTAAGCTTCCCATGGGTAACTATATTCCTGGTCAGGAATGGCTAGCCCATACAATGAACCCACATATCCTCCCAAATCCTACTGCTGCAGTGCTATCCCACTCTAATGACAATAATAGACTAATGAAGCAGTTACATATTTTTACAATTTCTATCACCTCTACCAATTCAAGCCTCCCACCCCTTCAAAATCCCAAATCAGAATCTAGCTCAAAACTCACCTCTTTCTGGCTTTCCTTCATTCTGCCGTTTGTAGGAGGCACCAACACGCACAGGCTCTAGGGAAAGGTGGGCAGGCAGGAATTAACACCAGCACCTCTGTGCCCAGATGGAACAAGACAAGAACCCAGAAGTAGGAACAACAAGAACAGGAACTTCTGAGTGTTCATTGGTGACCCTTTCCTACCCTGCCTTCAAGCTGGGCTGCCTGAGCAACCACCTCTGAAGATGAATCATAGCAGAGCAGGAGAAAATCTTTGTTTAAGGTATGGGAGACCAAATATGCCATACAGAGTACACTTCTTTGGCATACTGAGATCACTATTCAGAGAAACAACAGACACAGAAATAGCTCTTAAAAACTGTCCTTTTGTAAAAGAAATATATATCTACCTACAATAACAAACAATAGATGCAAAAAAGAGGCTTCCTTTGAGGTCCTTTAAATAATGCCTAAAAATGAATCAGATCACATCAGGAAGAAAGAGACGAGAAGTTCAGCACCTGAACCAGAGACTTTCAGGCTGTCACCTAGTCTTTTGAGAACAACTCAGAGATCACCTGAGACTTTATCTGCATATCAAGAAAACATTTTCTTTTCAGTGCATTCCTCTTCTCACCATCCCATAGCTTATTGACACCTGCCCACCTGAAGCCCCAAGCTTCTATTCCAATGCCACATACTTCAACCATCTAGTCATTCTTTGAGTCTTATATATTACATACACATGTAATAAATTTCTATTTATTTTCTCCTGTGGGTCTGTCTGTTGTCATATTATTTCAGAGTCTGTTACAAAACCATCAGAGAATGTAGGGAAAAGATTTAACCCCAGCCCCCACCCCATATAGGCCAGAAGCTCACTGGAAGTATTAAGATGAAGCCAGTCAAGGACAGCATGGGCAGAAATGAATGAGAAAAGGATGAAAGAAGAGGAACAACTCTGTTCACTGTTGCAAGTACCTAATCTCACCCCCCCCCCCCCACAAACACACACCTCTAAAGGTCAGATTCAAAGAATTTATAAAGAATGAGACACATACACCAAGTCAGGAGTGAAAAATGAATCAACACTACAAATCAAGAAGGATACTGGGGAAAATTTCAAAGTCATTCTGATTTGCTTTCAACAAACAGCCTATGATTCTCCTTAAGCAAATTCTCTTATACATGGATTTTCTTTAAAAACAATCCATAGCTATATATTTAGAATCTTGAAACATTTTGTTAGCTTCCTTGCCCGCAAACTTTTAATGATGCAGATAGAATCAACTTTCTAAACAGCCTAAATATACCCATCAGGAAGCCCAGATAATTCCCCAATAAGTGCAAACTTTTTAACATTTGTTTAAAATCTTTCTAAAAAACATCCTTTTTCAAAATTATTTGACATTGTCAGTAACTTGCCTTGAACTATGCTTCAAGAAATACCATGGAAATAATGTCATCCTACATTTGCAATAATGATATGGAGGATACAGTATCCTTTTCTCATTCACTGGTCTCTCTGGCATCAGGCAAGTTTTTGTTCATCCTGATCAGCTGATCTGCTTTTATGTTAGATACACTATGGACACTATACTGTTCCTTTTTTCTATTTGCTATGGTTAAACTCTTAGTTCATGCACAGCAACTGTCCAGAGCATTATGGTAGACATATATTTTATTCTTACTTTTATTTCCTATCCTTATTTCCCTTTAAAATAAACTTTTTCATCTTTTTGTTTTATTAAAAATATTTTATTTCATTAAGCATCCTCAAATTCTTTTTCAAATCAAGAGATAAGAACAAGTGATATTTTACAGACATGTACTAGAGCCTTAGTCCACCTCATACTAGCTAGTAAGAATGGGCTGTACCCATCCTATCAAATTTTGTGTTCAATTAGTTACTATATGTTGATAGCTTAAAAATCAATCATGATGGGAATATTCTCTCCACTGATATAAGCAAATACAAAAAAAAAAAAAATAAGGTCTTTTAAAACAACACACCACTGGGGATATGTTTATTAATTTTGATCCCAAATTTCAGAGACATTATAGTTACTGAGACATTTAGTTACATATTCCCAACCATGATGCCTTAAAAAGGCCTAGATTCCCAACACACCAGTAAAACCACACATTATAATTGTAGAATCTTCAACAAATAAATGGTTACTAAATCAATCCACTAAGTGTTGGTACAAGATTTAATAATAACAACCCAACTGTGCTTACTCTTCATCCCAAAGTTTCCACTTACTTGCTCACTTTAAAACTAAAGACCTCTTTTTTTTTGTTTGTTTTGTTTTTTTGTGGTACCAGGGATTGAACTCAGGGGCACTAACCCACTGGGCCATATCCCCAGCCCTTTTTTGTATTTTATTTGGAGACAGGGTCTCACTGAGTTGCTAAGTGCCTCACCATTGCTGAGGCTGGCTTTGAACTCGCGATCCTCCTGCCTCAGCCTCCCAAAGTGCTGGGATTACAGGCATGCGCCACCGCGCCCGGCCTCGTTTATTTTTTTAAATATTTTTTTAGTTGTAGGGTACAATATCTTTATTTATTTATTTTCATGTGGTACTGAGAATTGAACCCAGTACCTCACACGTTCAAGGTAAGTGCTCTACTACTGAGCTAAAGCCCCAGCACCAAGACCTCATTCTTACCCTTGACACTTTAATGACTTACAAATATGATTTTCTTAGTATTTTAAAATTTGTTTTCATGACTGCATCAGTCACCTTTCTGTTACTGTGACAAAATATCTGAGATAATCAGCTTATAAGAAGAAAAGGTTTATTTTGGTCACAGTTTGGGAGGTTTTAGTCTATAGTGGCTTAGCCCCATTGCTTTGGACCTGTGGTAGCACAGTACATCATGATGGGAAAATGATATAAGAAGCCTGTACCTCATGGCAGCAGAGAGAGCAGGAAGGGTCTAGGGTCCCAAATGCTCCTTGAAGGGCATATCCCCAATAACCTAATTTCTTCTAAGTAGACCCCCTCTCTTAAAGGTTCCATTACCTCCCAGTAGCAACACAGGTTGGAGCCCAAGCCCTTAAGACTGGGCCTTTTCAGAACATTTTGAACCCCCGTTGCCTTTGTATTTTTTATGTTGGTTCCCATACATAACTATATCTTTCCTTTTCCTCTCTGTTACTTCTTGTTCCCTAAATGTAAGTGTTCCTCCTAACCTCGATTCTTTTTGTTTTGCTATTCCTAGTTGGTTCCAATCAATACTATGAAACACGTGTCTCAAATCTGTCCCTTCTACTCACTGTTCTACATTCTATCTGACAGGATGTTATCCACTAGCTACTTAGCTATTACCTCAAATTAATCTCACTTATCCTAGTAAGCAGACACTAACTTTCTGCTTGACAGCAAGGGAGGAAAAAAGGGGTCAAAACATTCCTGCCTTTGCTGTGATTTGCTAAAGAAAATGAGTACTGCTGCTCATGGTAGACACCTATAATCACAGTGATTCAGGGAGGCTGAAGTAGGAAGACTGCAAGCACAAGGCCAGCCTGGGCAACTTAGGGAGACCCTGTCTCAAAAAATAAAAAGGGCTGGGATGTAGCTGTTATAAAGTTCCCATGGGTTCAACCCCCAGTTCCACAAAAAAAGCAAGTGAATCTTAAATGAGGATGAAAGGAAATAAACCAAGAAGGAAAATTCTGTAAGTGGCAGTGTAGAAATCAAAATTCATGAATAATGGTTGTTAAATAGAAAATAAAGATAAAAAAATTTTCAAATAGACTTTCTAACTTAAAATGGTTCAACTTATAATTTTCAAACTTTACAATGGTAGATTGGTCATATGCATTCAGTAGAAACTGTACTTTGAAATTTGATCTTTTCCAAGACTAATAATGTATCATATAATACTATTACTGAATGCTAAGCAGTGGCAGCAAGCCACAGCTCCCATCACATTGATCATATTGTTCACAAGGGTGAACAACCAAAACTTTACAGTGTACTGTGTTGCTAAACTATGAAGGTCAGTAGTCTAGTGCATTAAATATACTTTCAACTTATGATACTGGTTCCATTAACCAGACAAAGTTTTTTTCCCCCATTAAAGTAAAAGAAAAGGCTAGAGAAGTAGCTCCAAAAAACATTCAGGAAGTTCTTCAAGAATTTCATAGTATTTGCTGATTCACTGAATATAATAGTTGAATACAAATCTACTATGATCTTTCAAAAACATGCTTTCTTCCTGGTATATTTTCCTACTGAAAGCAAGGAGTCATCCAACTCTATCAAGTGCTATTCATCATAATAACTCATAAGGACAAAAGATACTGCACGAAAAAAAAAATACAGAAATCATGAAGAGAGATAATGAAGTTAGGGTCTATGCCTTGTAAACTACCGACTCTCAGTACATACAGTGCTTGGCAAATAGCAACAAAACAGAAACTTTCAAATTTAAGAAACCAACTTCACAGCACAGGTATTACATTTATCTCTCCTTTGACAGCTGAAGATTTGAAATAGAAAATGGGCAAACACAGGGGAATTTGGGAATTCTGGTTAAGAAGAGTGGGATTTCTTGGAGATTCACCAGTTCATTCAAGAAGGTCTAAAACAGAAAATGGGTACTTGTGTCCATCCCAGAAATATGTTCTTATATTAAAGGTAACAAAAAATGATGGGGAAAAGATACTGGTATAGAGGTGGAAAAAGCTTTGCACCATCTCTGCCCCCACAATCTATCAGGTCAGATACTAACAAGCTGAAGTAAAGTCAACTGACTAGGAACTCTTGAAAGTGCCCTGCTGAGTGGTGCTCTAATATATCCACTAAAAGCATATAAAGCTCACTTTTATACATAAGCAAAATACTGTATCATCTGTACACATTATGAATGCTTGCTACTGAGAGAACATACTAAGTCCCAAACAAGGACACTATAAAGTGTCTACACATCTTGTATTCATTGATTATTACGTTAGAACCTTTATCATTCAGATGCCAAAAAAGCCACACCATAATCCTAGGGATCACCCAGGAAAGTCATAGCCAAAGCTCTCTTATAACTAAACGATGGGTTCTCAAATAAGAATAATATATTATAGAATCTAATTCAATAGCTAATTAATACTGTGAATCAGATAACAGTCCAAGACTTTCAGGAAAATATTAAATTACACTTCAGGAATTCCAAAAGAATATAGCTAATCCAAATAAATCTTCTCTACTGGTATCCTCCCACAAATTTCTACTCATCCTTCAGAACTAAAATGCTTATTCCTATTTAATCACTTGCTTGCTTGCCTCTTTTATTAGATTATAAACTAAATATGGTAGAGATCTGTATTCCTTGGCAAACCATGTATCTTCAATAATATTTTTGTTTGTTAAAAGACAAATATACGGGGCTAGGGATATA
Source organism: Tamias sibiricus (assembly GCA_025594165.1). Taxonomy (NCBI): domain Eukaryota; kingdom Metazoa; phylum Chordata; class Mammalia; order Rodentia; family Sciuridae; genus Tamias; species Tamias sibiricus. Next base: position 99,316,865 of record CM046661.1, on the reverse strand, counting down.
GCTCAGTTGGTAAGAGTGCTTGCCTCACATGCACAAGGCCCTGGGTTCAATCCCCAGCATCAAAAAAAAAAAAAAAAAAAAAAAAAAAAAGAAAAATAAAAAAGACAAGCCGGGTGCGGTGGCACACACCTGTAATCCCAGCACTTGGGAGGCTGAGGCAGGAGGATCGCCAGTTCAAAGCCAGCCTCAGCAATGGCGAGGTACTTAGCAACTCAGTGAGACCCCATCTCTAATAAAATACAAAAAAGGGCTGGGGATGTGGCCCAGTGGTTGAGTGCCCCTGAATTCAATCCCCGGTACCAAAAAAAAAAAAAAAAAAAAAAAGACAAGTATATGTACTGAACACAAATACAATGGTTCCAACTAAGAAATACTATGATATATAGCTGCTAAGAGAATAATTTTAGCCTCCCTTTTTATTATCTAGTATACAGGATGTAATGAAAAAGTCTTATTTCCACATTCCCATTACTACTTCAAACCTGCACAGAAAAGTCTTCTTTCTAAATGTAAAATTAAACTCTACACTTTTATTAAAAAAAAAAAAAAAAAAGTTTTATTGGGGGTGCAGCAGTGCACATCTATAATCCCAGCGATTCAGGAAACCAAGGCAGGAGCATGGCAAATTTGAGAACAGCCTGGGCAACTTAGCAAGATCCTATCTCAAAATATAAAATAGAAAGGACTGCAGATGTAACTCAGTTGTTAAGTACCTCTGGGTTCAATTCCTAGCACCACACACACACAATTTATTCATAACCAACAGTTCTTAAGTCATGCTTCTTTTACTACTATAATGAAGTTCAATAATGGACTCTTCCAAATACATTGGTATCAAAAGTGTTTTCAATGCTTGAACACTTAGAACAAGTATTTTAAAAATAATTAAAAAGAGAAGAGTAATAGTCTTTCTTTGAGATACTTGCCCAAAATCAAGAAAATAAGAGAAAGTTAGGCTGGAGAAAAACAGGACAACAACATCATCAACAACAAAAAGTCTGCAAATCTTCCGAAGCAATGATATTTTTAAAATTCAAGCAAAATACTACACAGCCTCATTAATAAATAAGCATCACTAGCAAATCTGGCAAATGTTTAGAATAAATTAACAAATAAGTAGTTTGTAAGTTCCTGCAAGCCACAATGGATTTTTATAAAAACAAAGTAACACAATCATTATGTTACTGTTTGATAGAGGGACTGCTTTACAACTTAGAATTGGCAAGAAAGCACCTGATAAGGTCTTCCAATGAGATCCCTAAATGGAAATAAAGACAAGATAATAGTAAAGTTGGAGAATCACAACTGGTTGAGTAACAGCAAACAATACTGAACAAAGCTTGAAGTTAACAGAGAGATCTCTAAAGGTATGTATATTTTTTAAAAAGATATTTATTTATTTGCCTTAGTTGTATACAATGCGTTTCTTTTTTATTTTTATGTGGTGCTGAGGATCGAACCCAGGCCGCGCACGTGCTAGGCGAGCGCTCTACCGCTGAGCCACAACCCCAGCCCCTATATTTGGCCTTACGCTACTCACCAAAATTATTAATTATTAGTACAAAATGCATCAGGCATACTTAATTTGCTAGTAAAACAAACTGTTCTTAATAGGTGCTACTATAAATAGGATCACTAAATGAGACATAAGAATCTCTATGTAGAGAATAATAAGCTAAAATTAATTAGATGAAAAAATTAATTAGATGAAACTTAGCATTCCTACATATACATTTTTAATATATTAACTATACAATTAAACAAAAGTACAGCCTGAAAGGCATTTTGTTTAATAGTATCATATGTGAAAATGGCTTTGGTTTTAGTTGCCCTCAATCTCAACAAGAGCCAATAACAAATGTAGCTGCCAAAATAAAAGTTTATTTCTGGTGTCACAACTTAAAAGGAACAGAAGGAAAATTAGGAAAGAAAAGATCTAGAAATCATATTGAATAAAAGGACAGCAAAAGGAACCAAATACATTTAACTCTGGGGAATAAAAGGATATGATAATACTCCTCCAGTATGTAAAAGGTTACAACAACAAAAAAAGAAATATGTTTATTTGTATATGAGGCTTAAGAAAAATAACTAGTATTAAGTAGATGTTAGAGGAAAAGATTATTTTTTAAACAGTGAGCTACATACGGAGGTGGAAGGGCCAAACTGAGATATTGTAATTACAAGAATGACTTCAACAAAGAATGGGTATAAAAGGGGCTAGGGCTGTGGCTCAGTGGTAAAGAACTTGCCTAGCAAGTGTGAGGCACTGGGTTTGTGCCTCAGCACCACATAAATAAATAAAACAAAGGTATTGTGTCCATATATCTTATACCCATTTTTATATATGTAACTGAATTTAATGAATTCTGATGTTGCTTTTAATATATATATATATATCTTATACCCATTTATATATATCTGAATTTAATGAATTCTGATGTTGCTTTTAATGCTACTATCCTAAATATCAGGTAAATGATAAAAGAAAATGAGGTTAAAAGACAGTCTAAACTGTTAGCATTTGAATATGAACAAAAAGGACTAAAAAGAATGTTGCTTTCATAGTTATGTCCAGGTCAGCCTAACTAACATAAGAGCCAGAAAGTTCTAATTAGTGAAGTATGGGATGAAAAAAAGTTTGATTTAGAAGGATAATTAGTCTAAAGCAATACAAAGTTCCATAGGATTTACCTAAAAAGCCAAGTAGAAGAAATTTAATTGTATGTGTATATAAACACAAAATGAGAAATAGGCACTTGAGTTGGAAAAGCAGTTAAAACATTCTGTGGCTTATAACTAAGAACATAGAGGAGATATTAAAATGCATGTAAGACTTATGAAGAGTTAGTCCTTTAACAGTTACTATAGCCAAACTACTAGCTATTATTACAGCAGGTAAAATTACTTTGAAAAGTTATGAACAAAAGCAAAAATTTTAGAGTTAAAGAATTAAAAGAATGAGGGCATAAGGAATAAAAAAAAAATTGTTATTTTAACCTGTAATCTGTAAAAACATTTAAAGTCTTTACCAAAATTTCAACTACATTACAAACTAAATTTCAACACATTGTTAATTAATCCAGCTTAAGCTGGTGATAACTGAAGGATCCTATTCCGTGGTACTTCTTTGAAGGAAAGCAAGGTACCATTAATATCTGTGATTTTAAAAAAAAAAAAAAAAAGCAAAAACTAGTATCACGAACAAGTGTAATAATTTACTTTTCCGTTTATTGTTTAAAATAAGACTTCTCCAATTTAAGACTTCTTGGCTTTTTAATAAGATGATGTTATGTAAGTATTCTGAAAGCATGAGAGGAATATAGAAAATACTTTCTTAGTATTGCATAAGTAGTTAAGGAACCAAAGTAGCCTGTAAGAGTTCTCCCAGAACAAACTCTTTTTATCTTCATTAAAGATTTTACTTTCAAAGTTAAAAGATTAATGAAAACAAACAAGGAATTAGCAAAGTCATTTATCTCTATATTTCAATTTCCTCCATATGTTGGGTCCCCCAACTTTGTTATCTTTCCACCACTTCATATATGAAAGATATTAAACCTCAAAAGATGGGAACAGTGTACTGGAGATCCTGAAACAGGAGCATCACATTATGACTCATGCATATTTCATCTTAAGACTTTAGAGTTTTGGTCACAAAGCATCCAGGTACATACAAACACAAAAAAAAATGGTCTCCCCAGAAATTTCTGTTTTAAAGAACAACAACAACAAAAAAAGTTAATTCACAAATTCTACTTTTAACAGCTTCACTATAAGCTATCAAATAAGACTCTCAAGTTTCCATTTTAATATTTTGTTTTGTCAAAAAGGTTTCATTATTAGTTTCCATAGATACTTTCTTTCTCTTAATCAAATCATTAATTGATCTTGATTTAAGTCATACATATTCAGGAAACAAACACTTAAATGGCATCTAGCTAATGTACCATAAGTCTGTGCATGAAAGTACTCACTAAAGTTTAGAGGTTGTTTATCTTGAAGCCTTTTTGTTTTGTTTGGGGTTTTTAATACGCAAGTGGGAGGAGAGAGAAAAGCAAAGGAGAAAATACTCATTAACATTAAACTCCACAGTACAACTTCCAGTTTCCCAGAAGTGTCTCAAGCATATTATATTAAGCAATCAGGCGCAGAGTTGCTATGTTTGCTTTTTGTTTTGTTTTGGTTTGAGGGCTTTCAAATGATACTCTTAAGTCTACACCATCATTCATACATCTGTAACCAAAAACATATTTTTTAGAAAGCCTCATTCTGCCTAGCTCTACAAATTAAGAGATAACTGATAAATGTTTGCTAAACACAGATCCAGCAACAGCTACAAGAGAAGACAATGTGATGATGACAGGTGGTTCTCCATCACATCATGCAGGAGGCAGAGGCTATTGAATTAAAACTCTTACTATTTGAAAAAGACACTAAATAGGAAGGAAGTTTAAATGGAAAGCAAAAGAAATATCCTGGACTTTTCTAATTTCCATATCTTGGCTTACAATTTCCTCCAGTTAGAATATACTTCTGCACATACAGAAATATGAAATAAGGTTAAGCCCAAATGTCATTTCCTCCATGACACGTTCTTTTATCTCGAGAGTGAGAATCTCTCATCTGGACATGCCTATGTCATGTTAATTCATTTACGACATGTCATTTTGTGTATCCAAGTTATACTTTATATATGTTAACATATTGAGAAAGTTATTATTAGCTGGTGGAAAATATACCTACACACACAGTTTAGCACCTTAGTGACAGGGACATCTTAGACAAAGTACATTGCATGCAGGAGGCATGAGGAAATCTTTTGTGATGAATGAGTTCCACTACAGGCTATAATCTAGAATGATAATGTAAGAATGCTTTATCTAAAAAAGTGGTTACTTCATTTACTTATTCCAATACATACTAAGCAACTCATTACCTTGCAAGGTGTGGCCAGGCACTCCCCACTTAAAAAAGTAAGACTAGAGGTTGGAAAAGAATGAATTTATGGTATGTTTTAGCTCTCAATTCTACAATGCAATACCATGTTTAGAGGAATATTTTTAATGTAAAAGAAACTACAAGCTATATAAAGATATTGTCTAATAATACATTAAAGAGGTTGGATTGGCACAGGATCGAACAGAAAATATGAGATTGTCTGACTTTCAGAGAAGATTACAAAGATCTCCTTTACATGCTTTGAAGGTGAAAGTTCATGCAGACTCCAACTTCAAAGAGTTGGGAAACCTATGTGTATGGTATTCATTATACTATTCTTTAAAGTTCCCTACAAATTTAAAATTTTTCAAAATAAAGCTATAACACCTATGAGGCAATTTGTCTTAGTACACTTTCCATTAGTGGAAGCTGTAAAAGTAAAAGGAGTCTTATAAATACATACTTCTATGTTGAGACTGATGGAAAGAGTATGTTTTGCTTCGTTCTGGAGAGTAGCTTCTACTACTGACACTGGAGCCAGATCTGCTGTGTGGAGAGTCCTTTCGACCTACAGGCGATTCTCTGAAAAAAGGAGCATCCCTTTTATGAGGAGACCGGTCTCTCGCATAATGGGAAGAGTAGAAACTTTTTCTTCTAAAGCCATCTCTCATGTCCCTTTGAAGAAAAAATAAGAAAAGATAATTATACCCTCTATTTCTCTTCTCTCTCTCTCTCTCTCTCTCTCTCTCTTACACACACACACACACACACACACACACACACACACACACACACACACAAATGACAAAAGCTCTAATTACAAGCTACCCTTTACATTGTAATCTTGGTTCCCTGTTCTACCAAAACCTAACTGCAGAAGTCAGTTAACAAAATGAAACTATCAGTAAAATATGATTTAGAATGCACCACTTTATCAGTTAAGTAAAAGCCAGATGGTCAAGCACAAAAGTTACTTTATTCTAAGCAAGCGCAAATTCTAAAATGTGAAAAACAGAGTTATACAGACTATTTTTCTTGCCTTTAGCAATAAACTACACAGTTACTACACTTCCAAAGGCACCTAGCAATATCAAAGATTTTCCTAGTGAAACATTCCACGATGTGTTATTCCCTTCTAAGTACTGGGGATGCTCAGGTGGAGCATAAGCATTGCTCATCTCAAAAGCTCCAAAGTTTGAAACCTTTTGAAATCTGGATATTTCTGGTCCCAAGCATTTCAGAGAAGAGACACAGAGGCCAGGCACAGTAGTGAACATCAGTAATCCCAGCGGCTCAGGAGGCTGAGACAAGAGAAATCTGAATATTTCTAGTCTCAAGCATTTCAGAGAAGAGATATTACAGTTGGGGCACAGTAGTGCATACCTGTAATCCCAGCAATTCAGGAAGCTGAGACAGGAGGATTCCAAGTTCAGGGCCAGCCTTAGCAACCTAGCAAGACCCTAAGCAACTCAGTGAAACCCTATCCCAAAATAAAAAACAAAAAGAGCTTGGGATGTAGCTCAGTGGTAAAGCACCCTGGGTTAAATCTCCAATATTGAAAAAGAAGAAGAGTTACACGATATGCGTATATCACTGCCCCCTACCTCCCACCACCACCAATTTGGCAATGTCTAGAAAGCTTTTGGTTGTCATAAGGGGTGGGATGTGAGGATGCTGGTAGGGGCCAACAATGCTACCAAAATACTACAATGCTCAGGACATCACCCAACACACACATCAAATAAATATCTTAATGATACCAAGGTTGAGAAAGCCTGGTATGTACCTATTAAATTCTGAGTTTGTGTTCTTAGTATACAGATTGTTGCCCATCTTTAAATATCATCAATTCAAATCAGTAATCAAGCCCCACTAGGAAAAATTTATAAGCAAAAAGCATCTTTAAGATATTGAAGCTTAATTAAAACAAATTTAAAAATTAATTTTAAAAAATGTTGAAGCTAACCAAAATTAAGCAAACCTATCAACACATGATCCTCTATTAAAAGAACAGGCTTAATTAATTGATGATTTAACAAATATACTTCCATATTAAAATTAAAGACTACTAAATTTCAGACAGAAGAATGCTAAGAGACAAACCAATGGCATGGATTTTATTGTTGCAGGGGGCACAGCACTAGGAATTGAAACCATGGCCATGTACATACTACACAAGCACTCTACCACTAAGCTAACTCACAAGCTCATCACACTGAATTTCAAATGCTCAGAAAATAATTTCAGTATATTAATTAATGGTCACACATAAGTAAGTTATTGTCCTAAGGTTATTTGAACACTAGCTAATTAATACACAAAATATACTGCAAAATATACACAATTAAGTTTCCCTGGGGGAAAAAATAGAAAACAGCTAAAATTTGTTAACAATAAATGAACTGGTACAGAATCCTAACACTGAAATAAAGCACTAAAGAATTCTAATATAGTCAAGTCTACAGTCACTAAAACATCTATCTACTGAAAGAGTTAACCCACCATTATTTTTCTGTTTCTATCTACTGAAAGAGTTAACCCATTATTTTTCTTTCAAAACAGACTGACAGAGGAAGACAGAGGGAACTGGGATCAACCTTACTTTGACTGAAAGGGTTTATTATTTGATCATATCTGGAGGTCAAGGGAAAAATCTAATTTACAATAAAAGGGGAAATTGATAATCCAAGACACAACCATGTTAACTGATAAAGAAACCTACAGATTTTTCGAACTCTACCAGTTGCTAGGGACTCAAAGAGAAGTCAAATGCACACAGTCCCTGCATCACAGAACTCTCAGGATAGGAGAAAATGACATTAAATACACATAAAACAGGTGAATGCAGTCAAGAATGGATGTAGGGAAACTAATTAGGAGTCTGTTTAGTCCAGGGAATAAACAGTAGTAGCCTAGATAGAATAACAAGGTCACAAATTTTACACCCACAAGAACATACCTTTTAGACTTAACACCTGATGAAAATTTGACTAATAAGTATGAAAAAATGGGGGATGCCAATCTGATTCCCAGAATTCTAGCATGATAGATTAATGAGAAAAACTGATCTGAGAAATGAAGATGGGGTGAGAATCACATTGAGATAGGAGCATATTAAGTTTGAGGTGCTCATATAACATCTAAGCAAGCAACTAGAGACAATGGCCTCAAATTCAGAAGATATTTTTGGTTCTCAATGTAAATTTTCCTGTAAATAAGCAGTAAACCCATGGATACAGATGAAAACAAGGAATAAAAAGAGCAGAGTGCCCAGAATGTAAGGTTAAAAATATGTAATACAGGGGCTGGGGTTATAGCTCAGCAGTAGAGCACTTGCCTCACACATGTGAGGAACTGGGTTCGATCCTCAGCACCACACAAAAATAAGTAAATAAAATAAAGATATGTGTCCATCTTAAAAAAAATCTTTAAAAAATATATAATACAAAGAGAGAGATGGGGGACTGGGGTTGTGACTCAGTGATAGAGTGTTTGCCTAACACGGTGTGAGGCACTGGGTTCAATTCTCAGCACCACATATAAGTAAATAAAGGTCCACTGACAATTAAAAGAATAAAATATTAAAAAAAAAAGAAAGAGAGAGAGAGAGAAATGGCCTGTCAAGTGCAAGAATAGCCAGAAAAATACACACAAAGAGAAAAAGAGTAGATTACCTTGAAGCCAAGGAAACAGTATTCCACCAAGGAGAATAAAGATTTTCTAAGAAAATGTGGTATATACATATACACAATGGAGTATTACTCAGCAATAAGAGAGAATAAAATCATGGCATTCGCAGGTAAATGGATGGAGTTAGAGAATATAATGCTAAGTGAAGTTAGCCAATCCCCAAAAGCCAAATGCTGAATGTTTTCTCTGATATAAGGAGGCCAATTCACAGTGGGGTTGGAATGGGGAGCATAGGAGGATTAGAGGAACACTAGAATGGCCAATGGGGAGGGAGGGGAAGGGAGGAGGCAAAAGGGTGAAGAAAAAAAAAAGATGGTAGCATGAGATGGATATCATTACCCTAAGTGCATGTATGAAGTTACCAATGACGTGAATATACTTTGTATACAACCAGAGATATGTAAAAATGTGCTCTATAAGTATAATATGAAATGTAATACATTCTGCTGTCATTTATAACAACTTAGAAAAATAAATTTGAAAAAAAAAGATTTTCTAAATTAAAATTAAATGAGCTTTTTGAAAGTATATGTATATATTTTTGGTAGATCTTTGTTCTATTTATTTATATGTGGTGCTGAGAATCGAACCCAGTAACTCACACAAGCTAGGCAAGTGCTCTACCACTAAGCTACAACCCCAGCTCCTAAATGAGTTCTTATTGATAATGTACTTTGAGGATGGAGGAGAGCAGGTCCATATTAGGAAAGACCCCCTATCTTCCATTGAAAAGATGACCACCGAACTACAGTTGCCTAATCCCAACACCAGATGGCAGTAAAATCAAAGCACAGTTCAGAACTAGCACAGTTGTCTGAGGTGGCTGGATGGATTTATGGGAAGTACATGTCAGATTTTAACAGCTCAAAGTAATGTCTCTCCTCCCCTTCGTATCAACCTCTCCCACCAATTTAAGAAAAAATATTACAATAGGAAATTAACCTGAGTATCTTCTTTGATAAAGTGATAATATTGGCCAACTTATTTTTTCAGAAATATACACAACTGCTATATGATAGGCACTATGGAGGATCACCCTGGCTCTAAGGAAGTTTAATATCTAAATGAGGTTTGTAAGAGGAAAGAAAGGTTCAAGCAGGCTGATGATGTAATTCAGAAGTAAAATATGTATTAGTAGATTAAAAAACAACTGATCTGGGTCTTTAAGGAAAGATGAGAGATCAATATTGACTAATAGAAACATATTTGAGTTATATATGTTATAACCATATTTAAGGAAATAGGTGAAATTAATTTTAGCAATTTTTTAAACTTAACCCAAACTAAACATGTTTACAGTATTATCAACATGCAATCCATATTTTTTATTTTTTTAGTAACTTTATTTTATTTACTTTTAATGTGGTGCTGAGGACTGAGCAATGCCTCACACATGCTAGGCAAGTGCTCTACCACTGAGCCACAACCCCAGCCCAACATGTGATCAATATTTTAAAATGTAGTGAGATATTTTACATTCTTTTTTTCATTCTAAATCTTAAAAATTCAGTGTGTATTTTATACTTACAGAATATCTCAGTTTGAGCTGATCATATCACAAATGATCCATAGGCATATGCAGCTAGAGGTTCCCACACTGGACAAAAGAGTTAGATGAAGGAAAAAGCATTTCAAGTTTCAAGAAAAGTAGAAAGAGGTTAAAGGGGTTTATGTGCCCAAGAACAGAAGTAGGTAGAACAGTGGGACCTTACAAAGCAAAGACTACAAAACAAAAGTAGAAAACTTTTAAAAGGCAAAGGACAGTTAATATGAAATACTGCAGAGGCTGAAAGAGACCTATGCATTAAAGATGTAGGAGTCATGTGACCTGTCAGTCCAGGAGCCCAATAAAACTTTGGAATTCAAAACAGAGCTGAAGAAATTAAAACACATCTATGTATTGAAGGAGCAGTTCATTACCTCTCTTCCAAAATAAGACTGGCAGAAGGAAGCCAGAACTGGGATCAACCTTATTTTGACTAAAAGGGTTTATTATTTGATCATATCTAGAGGTCGAGGCAAAAAGTTAATTTACAATAAAAGGGGAAATTGTTAATCCAAGACACAACAACCATGTTAACTGATAAAGAAACCAAAAACAAGAGAAAATGGAAGAAACAGACTAAGTGTAGAATGGTCTTAAAGGAAAGATACACAAATGTGAGAGAGAAGAGAAAACATAAGAGCTCCCTTTAGAAAGTAGGCCTTTATATCAGTAAAAGAATTATAGAGGGCTGGGGTTGTGGCTCAGAGGTAGAGCGCTCGCCTAGCACGTGTGTGGCCTGGGTTCGATCCTCAGCACCATGTAAAAACGCATTGTGTACAAATAAAAGCAAATAAATAAATATATATTTTAAAAAAGAATTACAGAAATTGCCAACTGAAAGTAAAGAAAGAATATGAATAGAGGCCTGAGGAAAAAAATGTGGAATAACTCCTTTGGGGCAGAGTATTCATTAGAAATGTTTCAAAAAATGTTAAGTCCTTAGATCTGTATGAGCATTTCCTGGGAATGAGATAGAAATTCAAAATCAAGAGTAGCAACTCTCACCAAATGAAGCAGAAATCTCTGAGGATGTGACCCAGGATTCTGGATTCTAGATTTGGGGCTTATCAACACTTTCCGTGAGATTCTTATGCAGACAATACTTTGAGAAGGAGTGAAGTAGAGAACCTTACTAATGTGTAATATATAAGTGAACTGTACACAAGCCAGAAAGTGAAAATTCAAAGCTCATGAGAGCGCAAAATCATTCTCAGTTGATTCAAGGGCCTGGCCATGCCTGTGAGTAGCTCTAGCCAGAATTGAAACATGCAAGAAAGAACTGTAGCTCAATGCATTATCAAATCAGGACAGAGAGGTGGATGGGATAGAGACAACTGTGAACCATAAATTACAATTATCAATGAAGAAGGCACTAGATGTTGAAAATTTATCACAGTACAAAGATGAGGACGTGGTGGTATAAAACAGGGAACTTCAAAGATAACACTGGAATAGTGGCTTGGAGTTCCTAGAATGTATCTAAGGGATCAAAGAAAAGAAAAGCAATTGAGTTGGGAAAAAAAGTGTTTTCACTCCTAGAACATTAGGTTCCAGTTACAGAAAACGGATGAAAAAAATGATGGAAAATAAAGCCATTCTATTTTGAGTACTGTGAATAAGGGTTTTAAAAGATACTAAAAGACCAAGTCCTTGCTATCTTGAAGCTTATATTCTAGTAAAGAAGACAGCATATAAACATTTCAGAGTGACAAGTACTATTAGGAACGACAGGCTAAGGAGGTTATTTTTTAAATAAATATTTATTTATTTGTTCTAGTTGTTACACAATGCCTTTATTTTTACGTGGTGCTGAGGATCGAACCTGGGCTGCGCATGTACTAGGTGAGCACTCTACTGCTGAACCACAACCCCAGTCCCCTGAGAAGGTTATTTTAGATAGGAAAATCTGGGAAGATTTTAATGAGAAAGTGACAGATAACCAGAGAGGTGACAGAACCCAACAAAGAAGTTCATAAAGAACATTTCAGGTAGAAGGAACAGCAACTATAAGACAAAATATGATGTGTGTTTAAGACCAGTCTAGCTAAAGCAGATTAAGAGGGAAGAATCATGAAGCCAGTACATGACTACAGAATTTGAATGAGGTCATGAAGAGATCTAAACTATGTTCACAATCATCAGTAACAGCTTTGTAAAGGCATCAAATGTTGGAGAGAACATACTGATAAGTAAGTATGCTTCTTGGAATTTACAGACTTAAAAACAGCATCAAAATTTCAAATGCAATACCAGTCTTGTGTAAGGAGTTAACAAAAGAATCACCCAGTAGAAGAAGGAAAATTGGGTTAGGGTATGTTAAGGCCCTCTGTTAACTAGCCTCTTAAGAACTGAAAGAGCCTTCCAAAGTAACTATTATTAACAACTAATCATTAACATAGTGCTGATGTGATTTGAATTTTATATTGCTTTGAACTCATCTAAATAAATGTAGAGAACTACCTTTAAAATAGTTGAAGTAGTACCATCAGTCTGCCTAGCTTTAAATGTTATCTATCCCTTAAGAATTTTATGACCTTGAGTAAGCTCCCTATGCCTACAAAGTGAGGACAATAATAATACCTTCTTCACAGGTTGTAGTGAGGAGTAAACAAAATAATATAGGGATAGCATTTATAACAGAACCTGACACAGCACTGACATGTCTATTGACAACATTACCCCTATATGATTTTCATTAAGCCAATAAAAGGTCTGTAGAAAGAAATAGCTAGGGATGCCAAACATAGTTATCACTGATGACTGTCATTCAGAAAAGCAAAGCTATTAAATCTTGATATCTGTAGGAGTTTAAAACCAAGTCATAATAATAAAGCCTCTAGAAAAAGACTTAAGCTTGACTTCTGGGGAAATTTTGCTTTATAGAATATGAATAACCAAAAATTCAATGTCAAAGCCTTGAGCTAAGGAGTTCTTTATACAGATAAAGCACACGTAAAGTCAAAAGTAGGCAGAAAGGTAGCTACCAAAACTAGAGATCAGAAAAATTTACTGTTAAGAGCCAAAAAGGACTTTTGCTTTGCAATAATTAACCCCAAGTCTAGTACATGCTAGGCAAGCACTCAACCACTGAGGTACATTCCCCCCCCCCTTTTTTTTTATATATCTTTGAGACAGGATCTCCCTTAAGTTACCCAGGCTGGCCTCAAACTTTTGATCCTCCTGCCTCAGTCTCCCAGGTATATGAGATTATAGGCATGCACCACCATACCTGGCTCAAACAGAAATATTTAGATTTTGTGGCTATATGGTATCCATCACATCTCAACATTCTACTCATGTACCATAGCAGTCACGGCCAATATGTTAACACTTGGGCATGGCTATGACACCAAAGCTAGCTCAGCACATTTATAGGTTTTATCATCAGAAGGTTATTTGTGAGAAAGTTTTAGCAAAGCAGGAAGTCTGAAGGATGCAGAAAAACTGTGCAACATCAAGGTCATCTTGTTTTGCCCCAAATCCTCTAACCCTGGGAGAAGGTGCTGACCTCAAGGCCTCCACTATTAGAGAAGCACCTTCGCAAGTAGCTACCCCTGGCCAGCATTACCATAGCAATTGGGGCAACATGACCTGCACTTTTGCATAGTCAACTCCCAGTGCAAACACAGCCATAAATGAATGAGATACCAGGGTTCGAGTCACCACTCTCCACAGCTATGTTCTAATAAAATCTTATTCACAGAAACAAAGAGTTGGTAAGATTTGACCAAGAGTTGTACTTTGACAACCCCTGATCTAAACGATTGTGTACTTACAAATTTTCAAGCACAATTTACCAAAGCAGTTACCTACAGCTTTGTAGTTTCACAGAATATGAAGGAAGGTATGTTTTCCCTCCTCTTACCATTCCCAATATCTTGAGGGGCTCTATGAACATTAAAAATGCAAACTCAGACTTTTTTTTTTAAGTTACGATTATATGATAAGGGCAAACTATATCTTAACCTTAAAACTAAACAAAACCCTTTCCTAGATTTGCTTCTAATTCTTTGGCACAATAACTGATGAGAGAGCATAATTTAAACTTACAATTCACCAGAAAATCCATAATGCTTTCATTAGTAAACTCATTCCTAGCCAACTCCACAGGAATTTTTCCTCTTTTCTCTCATTTATACTTCCTACTCAAGCATTTCACAAATAGTAGATAAATCACTATTGACTATTATAAACAATTTATATAACTAAGTATTTTTCCTGGTATATCAGTATTCTCAAGTTTCTTATTTTAGGTTTTAAAAAGATAATCGACATTTTTACTGCACAGTGCCACCTCCCCCTTTCTTCCTCTCCAGCAACAACCACCTTGAAACCCAATAAGAAATCTGGATGGCTAATATTAGTTATTAAGCAGCTATGCATTATATACCTTTCAGAGGAAAAATAACCTTTCATAATATCTCACTGATGCTTAACTACACTCCTAGGACTAATAAACCTATCATAAACCACTCTGAAATTCTGATACTCTTAACTCCAAAATTCCTGTTTTCCCAAATTATAAAAACTAAAAATACTCAAAAATCAATGCAAGAATTAAGAGGAGGGTGGGGGGAGGATTCTAAAGGTAGGGGGTGGATGATTAATAAGGCTCCTTCAAATAATATATTATTGGTTCTTTAACTATAGTGGTTTTGCCCCCAGGCAATAGCTGAAGACATTTTTCAATTTTGCAACTTGTAAGTAACTAGTGTATCTAGTACATGAGTCAGCAATGCTGCTTAACATCCTACAACAACTAAGACAGCACCCCACAATAAAGACCCAAATTCCAAATTGGCCAAAGTTCTGAAACGCTGATATATTTTCCCCAACATTCTAGAGCTTTCTTAGAACCACCTATCAATTCTAAAATGTTTCTTTATAATATATCTAACATTTAAAAATGCAATGTCTCCAAGCCGGGCGTGGTGGCGCACGCCTGTAATCCTAGCAGGAGGATCACAAGTTCAAAGCCAGCCTCAGCAATGGCGAGGCACTTAGCAACTCAGTGAGACCCTGTCTCTAATAAAATACAAAAAAGGGCTGGGGATGTGGCCCAGTGGTCGAGTACCCCTGAGTTCAATCCCCAGTACCCAAAAAAAAAAAAAAAAAAAAAAAAAAAAAAAAATGCAATGTCTGCAATTCTAAACAATTTGTGCATTCATTTTCAAATAATGTATTTTTCTGTTCTATTTCCATCATTTTAGTTACAGATGATCTAAGCAGTTAAAAGCAAAGGGACTGGAACAAGAACCTGCCAGAGTTCAAATCCTGATTCTACTGTTTACTATGAAAGAGGTTTGACAGTTAATTAACCTCTCTGCACCCTTTTCCCCATCTGCAAAATGAAAATGTTGGATAAAGAGTGAAAATGCCTACTACACATAATAAACATGTCACATATTAATTCATTAGCTCAAAATTTAGAATACATGTTAAAAAGGATGTGAAGCAACTGGAATTCATATATCTTGCTGATGGGAATATAAATGCTCTGGTAAACAGTTTGCCAATATCTACTAAAGTTGAATCTACAAATAAAGAATATCAAGCAAATCCACTTCCAGATCTATCTCACAGAAATGTATATTTGTGTGTGTGTATACATGTACACAAAATACACTGCCAAAACTTTTAAAAATAAATTTTTTAAAAAAAATTCTTACAATGGAATTACACATTCCCTATGATAATGAATATATTATATTCTTACAATAATATAATGTAATATAATGAATATAATAATAACTATAACAATGAAAATGAAGAAACTACTGCTACATGCAATTTTGATGAATATCACAATGGTGAACTTAAATCAGATACAAAAGGGTATATCATGTACAATTCCATTTACAAAGAGTCTCACTTTACAAAGTTCTGATTCATACAGATTTCAGTACTACAAACTATTATTTGGATAAGTATCCCCCAAAAGGCCCATGTGTTAAATGCTTGGGCCTCAACATGGCCCTAGTGGAAGGTGGTGGAAATCTTCAAGAGGTAGGGCCTAGAGAAGGTTTTATGTCAATGGGGACATGCCTCCAAAGGGGATTATGGGAAGATGGTCTCTTCCTCTCTCTTTGGTGCCACCATCATAAGGTAAATACTTTGCTCTACCATAGTCCTCTTCCACAACACACTGCCTTACTAAAGGCCCAAGAGCAACAAGGTCAACTGATCATGGACTGAAACCTCCAAAACTCTGAGCCAAAATAAACCTTTCCTATTTGTAAGTTGTTGTCTCAGTTATCATATTACAGGAACAGAAAACTAACAGTTTAAAAACACCAGTCCCCCAATAACATGGTACAAATATTACTTACCATAGTCATTGCATAAAATATAAACTTTATTACTAGTTCTTCAGACCACAAATCATTATATGAATAACAAATGCACACCATGACCAATAACCAATCACATCGCATATTTCAAAGTCCGTTGGTGACTGATCATTTACATGTTATTCAGTTCATGAACAGACAACAAAAATGTGTTGTCTTGGGGGCTGGAATTGTAGCTCAGTGGTAGAGTGCTTGCCTGGCATGTGTGAGGCACTGGGTTCAATTCTCAGCACCACATATAAATAAATAACAATAAAGGTCCACTGACAACTAAAAATATGTATCTATAGATATATAGATATAGATATAGATATTTTTAAAATGTGTTGCCTTGTCTTCCAGAAATAAAGTAATGTGACATTTTACAAAAACAGATAATCAAAAGCTAACTGGGGGCTGGGGTTGTGACTCAGTGGTAGAGCACTCACCTAGCAACTGCGAGGCCCCGAGTTCAACCCTCAGCACCATATAAAAATAAATACAGGCTGGGCGCGGTGGCGCACGCCTGTAATCCCAGCACTTTGGGAGGCTGAGGCAGGAGGATCGCGAGTTCAAAGCCAGCCTCAGCAATGGCGAGGCACTTAGCAACTCAGTGAGACCCTGTCTCTAAATAAAAATACAAAAAATGGCTGGGGATGTGACCCAGTGGTCGAGTGCCCCTGAGTTCAATCCCCAGTACCACAAAAATAAAAATAAAAATAAAAATAAATAAATAAATACAGGGCTGGGTTGTGGCTCAATGGTAGAGCGCTCACCTAGCATGTGCGTGGCCTGGGTTCGATCCTCACCACCATGTAAAAATAAATGCATTGTGTACAACTAAAGCAAATAAATATTTTTAAAAAATACATAAAGTAAAGGTATTGTGCCCAACTACAACTAAAAGATAAATATTTAAAAAAAAAAAAAAAAAAAAAAAAGCTAAGTGGGCTGAGGATATAGCTCAGTTTTAGAGCACCTGCCTAGCACATATGAGGCCCATGGGTTCAATTCTCAGCACTGCTAAAAAAGAAAAAAAGGAACTGGCCAACAATGATGAAAGTACAGACAAGAGCTGGGTGTGGTGGTGCACGCCTGTAATCCCAGCACTTGGGAGGCTGATGCAGGAGGATTACGAGTTCAAAGAGAGCCTCAGCAATGGTGAGGCACTTAGCAACTCAGTGAGACCCTGTCTCTAATAAAACACAAAAAAGGGCTGGGGATGTGGCCCAGTGGTCGAGTGCCCCTGAGTTCAATCCCCGGTACCAAAAAAAAAAGCAAAGGATAAAATATTAGAAATTGATCCAAACTTGGAATGCAGTAGAACAATTTACCAAGGCATACACAAAACGCTTGCTCTACATCTTAAGTTACATATGATGAGAAAAAGGCAAGCAGTGTTCAATATTATTAATTTTTTATATTTGCAAAGAAAACTTTTTTGATGTTTCTAATATATTAAGTTATAGTTTTACCATTTTTCTCATATCCTTGTACATTTATAATTGATAGTAAGAGTCAATGCTTTGACAAAAATAAAGTCACGACTGTAATTTTCCCCATTTACTATTGAAACTACTTAAGTCAGAAAAATTATTACTTTTGGAGAGGAAAAAGAAAGTCATTGAGTAGGGGCAGGAGGGAAACTTCTATAATGCAAATAATATTCTATTTCTCAACCTGGATTATGATAATTCAGTGGGCTGTATACCTTGATTTGTGCATTTTGTGTTATATATTCTATAAAGAGCTTGTTAAAAAAAAAAGGTATTTATTTGTCTCTAAAAATGTGACAATATAAAAATGTAACTCTATCATTTAACATGACCTGAAAGGATTTTGTTTAGAAGTGAAATTTTATCTTTGAGAAAGACATTTTTATTTTTAATATTTACAGAAAAATAAATTATAAGATCAACTATCATCTGAAAATCATTAATACTTTCTTTAGCAGTGCTAAGGATTGAAGCCAGGGCCTCATTCATAAAAGGCAAGCACTCTATCACTGAGCTATACCACCAAGCAAATTAGTATGCCTTAATGATTTTTTATGAACACCCAAATAACATGGCATAACTTGCTAAACCCAAGAGAAGTGATCCACATCAACTTTATCTACCAACATGGTGTCAGGCCTTCTTTCCAGAGGAACACTAAGACATGTAACACGATTAGGCATGTGCACCTTGGGATATTCTCTCTGCAAAGGCAAATCTTCCAATATGTCTACATAGTAAATATACAGTTCAGAATTAAAACGGTAAATGAGTGCAAGGAATTAAACCAAGGGAAAAAAGACAACTTAAAATTTTCAACTAAAAATTGTGTTTACTCATTAATCATTTGATAGTATTTAGTTGCACAGATACAGTAGCAGACACCAAAAAATTTAAGAAAAACTACAGTTAAGTATTTATCATAAATAATTATTTTTAAAATACTTTATAAGTCTTTTTTTATTTATTTACTGACTTTCCTATACATTTTAGGACAAAGAGACTCATGATCAATTTGAGTATGATGTTGCAGGTTAAGAACTGTTGTGTTATAAATAGCATTTTTCTGAATAAGGGAAAATAAATAATAGCAACATAAAAATAATAAAACTAAATTGTCTATAATAAAGTCTCAAAAAAACCCCTACATATTTAGCTGAACTGACAACTTTTTATTATCAAAAATACACAGCTTGATAGGACATTTCATTTTTAGTGATTTTTAAAGTAATTTTTATGAATGCATGTTTTAGAAACAAAGGAACAATTGCTACTATGGATACAGACAGATGAAGCTGCCACAAATGAGAGAAAGTGGCTCAGGCATTTATAACCCAATCCTGTGGTTTCTGTATTTCAGTCACTCTGTACAATTTTTTAGAACAATGGTTTTCAAATTGAGTTTCATTACAATCATCTGGTGAGCTTTTTGCTCTTGCCTGGAGTAGGTGAGGCCCTGGGTTCAATCCCTAGTACCACAAACAGGATGGGGAAGGAGGTGGGTGGGACAAGGTCTACCCAAGACAATTAAATCAGATCTCTCAGTGTGAAAGTCAGATGTTAGCACTTTTTAAAATTACATAAATTACATAATTAAATATTACATAAATCTACATAATTCAGAGTATAGCCAGGATTGAGAACCATTGTATGAGGCAAGCTACTATTATAGATTTTCATTCCAAAGTCTCACACTGTTACCTTAGCCCAGAGATTGCAAACTATTTTCAATTAATTGTGAACAATGAAAAAATTTGAGATTTAACATTTTACAAATCTAGATTTCTGATTTCTGAAGCAGGCCTTGCTGGGCTTACATACCCAATTAGCAGATAGCTACAGCAGCTACTACATATATACATTATTTTCACTACATTAGCAACACAGATAAATACATGTTAACTGTTTACCCACAAGTGTTGCAAGTACTTTATAACATCTGTATCTATATATGCTTAAGTAACAATATAGTAAGTTAAATGGATCTTGTTGAAGTTTTCACTTCCTGACCCTCTTCCTGAATCAATCTCTAATTTCCTCCTTTAACTGAAACCTGGCATTGAACACAAATTCTACCCCTCTTGAGTAGTAAGGGCACATTTCTGACCCCCTTAAATGTTCTGAGGAATATGGAGTATAGAATTATTTTTTAGATCTTTCATCCCCTAAGAAAAGGGGAGGGAAAACTCCAACAAACTACCTATTTAAGTTCATGCCATCCACTGTATTTCATTAGCAAGCTCCTGGTAACTTCTCACAGTTCCTAAAGATGTTATAACACAATTATATAATCCACACTGTTACCACATACCCTACCCATGACATGGTTAACTCAAAATTTATGTGCATGATTTGTGCAATATTGTAGGTTCACAATTCCTTGACCAGCTCCTCTCTTCACAATACTTTAGCACACACTTAAACCTTAAACCTTCCCATTCATTATCCAGGGGTGCCCCTCATCAGAATCCAATTTCACATTCTAGCTATAACACCTCATCCTCATCCTTCAGTTTTCTCACTCCTACTGTAACTCCATATACACCTTCTTGGTACTTTTAGATTTTTTTCTTTCTTCTTTTTCTTTCTTTTTTTTTTTTTTTAAACAACCCATGGTCCTCATCCTAACCTTAGTCATTGTGCTTCCTGCCTAATCACTCTACAAATAACAACTTTCCATTCTTGCAATTCTGACATACCTTCTTAGCCAACCAACCCAAAGCCTGAATTAATCCCAAAATCTGTGATTTCTTCATTGATATATGTGGATTGCCATACCCTAAAGAGAAAAATACACAAGCCTACATATTTAATCCCACTACAGTATCATGGTCTCTAACTTTCACTATGTCTTTAATTCCACTCAGTAACTCAATTTTACAAACACACACACACACACACACACACACACACACACACACACACACATCATTGGTGAGTTCAATCTCCCATTCACATCAGCAACTATTCCACATCTTATTTCCCCAAAGCCCTGTCAATGAGTGACCTCATTTTCCTAAAACACAGCAGTCATCAGATCAGGCCTGAACTGCCTCAACTGCTAGCCAGATCCCCTCTGGTCCTAGTCAATTTACCTTCAGATCCACTCATTCCTCATGCTATCTTTCCTTGCTTTCCCTATCAAAAGTTAACTCTCCAATTGTGGTCTTCATCCTGATTCTTCATTGATATTGCTTTGTCAGTTATCTGATTTCTGCCTTATATTTCAATCTCTTTCTCTCTTCAAACTAGGACTATGGTCAAGTCACTGATCACCTTTTTAAAAGGTGGCAAAAACACTTCCCTTTAGCCAGTGTTCTTCTCCAGCTAGAAACATTCTCCACTTTCCTTTTCAAGTTTATTTGTTTTGTTGTTGTTCTGTTTTGTTTTTGAAGTACAGGGGAATGAACCTAGGGCCTCCTGCACTCTATTATTGAGGTACATTCCCTTCCCTTTTTTTAATTTATTGAGATTAGGCCTAACTAAGTTGCCCACGCTGGCCTTGAACTTGCAATCCTCCTGCTTCAGTCTCCTGAATAGCTAGGACTATGGGTGTGTGCCACCATACCTGGCTTTCTCAAACATTTTTTAACAAGTTATCCATCCACGATGAATGTACCCCTATCTTGTTCATCCTTATACCACCAAACTCAAGAGATATTCTACTCATGATAGTTGCACACTCAGTTGCATTAGACATTGGTTATCCCAAGACTTTTTTTAAAAAGTTCAGTTTTCGCTGGGTGTGGTGGCACACGCCTGTAATCCCAGCACTTTGGGAGGCTGAGGTAGGAGGAACACAAGTTCAAAGCCAGCCTCAGCAATGGTGAGGCACTTAGCAACTCAGTGAGACCCTGTCTCCAAATAAAATACAAAAAAGGGCTGGGGATATGGCCCAGTGGGTGAGTGCCCCTGAGTTCAATCTCTGGTACCACACACACACAAAAAAAGTTTAGTTTTCTACCACTTTCAGGCTTCTTCATTGATATTGCTTTATCTATTAACCTTAATCTATTGCTTTTATATAACTATCTTCTCAGACAACTTCAATTTTGAAATCATTTCTTCTATATTGTCAATCTCAGATAAAGTAATTATTATATATACAGTAAACAAAAAAAAAAAAAAACCCCGATATTTCTTTCTTCCTCATTCTTACGTCTACCAACATTGTTAACTTTTTACTTACTATTGATTAATTTTAACCATTTTTCTTCATCCCATTCCCTATGTTCAGTTCAGATATTCATAATTTCTTGTTTTATCTCAAGTACCATCTTTAAAATCATCCTACACACTGAAAACAAAATATGGTTTGGATTTGAGGTATCCTCCAAAAGCTTGCATATCAATGCAAGAATGTCTGGAGATGAAATGATTGAACTATAAGAACTACAACCTAATCAGTCCATCCTAGTTTGCATGGACTGACTGGGTGATAACTGTAGGCAGGTACATCGTGGCTAGAGGTGGTAGGTTTCTAGGGGCATGCCCTGAAGGGTTGTTGTTTTTTTCTGCAGCCCCTTCCTCTTTTTTTCTCACTCTCTGCTTCCCAACCATGCTGTGAGTTAAGCAGATTTCCTCTGCTGGGTGTTTCCCCCATAATGTGCTGCCTCATCTTGGGCCCAGAGCAATAGAATCAGCCATCTATGGACTGGGATCTCTGAAACCCTAAGCCCCAAATAAAATTTTCCTCCTCTAAGTTGTTCCTGTTAGATGTTTTGGTCACAGTGATGCAAAAGCTGACTAAAACAGAAATTGGTACCTAGAGCAGGATTATTGCTGTGACTAACCTGACCGTGTGGTTCATAAGTTTTTGGGATTGGCTTGAGCAGGAAATTTGAAAATATTAGAGCTACAAACTGGAAAATATTTAAAATTTTGCAAGCAGAAATTAAGTGGGGTGGCACTGGGGCTGCAGCTCAGTGGCTGAGCACTTGCCTAGCATGTGTGAGGCACTGGGTTGGGTTCGATCCTCAGCTGGTGATGGCATTCCACTGTCTGGCAAGGTCACAATGAGGATGAAGTGGTGGCAAGGTGGCAGTTGCAGAAAACCAAAACCATGGGACCCTTTTTCTATGCTATTTGAACTTTTTATTTTAATGCTTATAATCTTAACAGGAAGCATGAATGAGCATACCCATTGCTAAACCAAATCAAATCCCAGATGGCCAGAACATAACAAATACTTCATGCCTTAAAGACTGTTCTACTATCTCTCAGAACATTGAGAACAAAACAGAAAAAATACCTATTAATGAACAACAATCATTCTGGGAAAAGCTACATTTACAGGAACTCTTGGTACCACAATTGGTTACATCAACTAAGAACCTAAGCCCATATCTCAAGCCTCTTTAGGTGTATGGGGTTTTTTATTTTTAGATACTTTAAGATTATAGATTTTAGGTTATCATAAACATAAGACTTAAGGGGACTTTTACATCGGGACCTTAGATTAGAAATAAAGTACAGGTGTGCTTTAATGTTAAAGGTTAATGATAGGTTAGGAGACATAGAGTCTGGTTACATAGTCTGGTACCTATTAAAAAAGGAAATGTTACATTCTGGGAAAATTATAAATATCTGGAAACTGTAAATTAATGATGCATTTTATGTTCTGCACCCATAATGAAAGAAAAAAGCTTTTAGACATTAGGATATAAATAAAGACCCAGAGAAAGAAGGATTAGCTCTCTCTGAAGATTGCTCCAAATGACTCCTTGTCTCATTTCTTGCAAGGACGCCACTCATCCTTCAGGATCCCCTGGATCCCACTGGGGCAGGACCCCAGTACTCAGCACCACATAGAGATAAACAAATAAAATAAAGACATGTGGGCTGGGATTGTGGCTCAGAGGTAGAGCACTCGCCTAGCACGTGCGCGGCCCGGGTTCGATCCTCAGCACCACGTACAAATAAAACGCATTGTGTACAACTAAAAGCAAATAAATAAAAATATTTAAAAAATAAAAAATAAAAGATGTTGTCCATCTACAACTACAAAAAATTTTTTAAAAAAATTATTGGGCGGGCTAGAGTTGTAGTTCAGTGGTACAGAGCTCTTGATTAGCACATGTGAAGCACTGGGTTCAATCATCAGCATCACATAAAAATAAATAAAGGTGTTATGTCCATCTACAATTTTTAAAAATGGTTTTTAAAAAAAGAAACTAATGGGTGATTGTGGTGGGAGCTCAGAAGAACATAATGGCAATAAGGGATATGGACTGTGCTTAAGAGGTTTCAAAGGGAAATGAGGACAATATTTAGAACTGGACTAGAAGGCGCTCATGTTATATTCTGGCAAAGAACTTGGCAACATTTTGCCCATGTCCAGAGACTCTGTGTGAGGCTGAATTAAATTCAGAAAAATACTAATTAATCTGGGAGGAAACTTCAAGGCAGCAGCATAGCATTCAATCAGTGGCATGTATATTGCTGGCAGCTTTCCCCCAAGTTTACTGTGAGAATCAGGAGCAGAAAACAGAGATAAAGAATTTTTAAAACCTGCAGTTTGGTCAGAAAAGTGCATGTAAAGCTGAGGTCAAGGAAGTTGTGCTGGTTGAAGCAATTTCAGCCCCTAAACAGATGTTAAGTACTTTGGAGAGAGACAATAGGAATGACAGCTTGAAAGCATTTCAGGAATTGATAGGATCATACCCACTACTGGCTCAGAATTGTGGGGAAAACAATTTTTTGAGAAAGAAATTGATGGGGTTATCCTGCTTGCACAAGGAAGCCTTGGAAGTTGTTTCACAATGCTGAGTTGCACTCAGAGACCACTGCAAGCTGTGATTCCAGGGTCCCAGGTATTGCACAAGCTGATGACAGACCATGGAATCATCCACATGGTGCTGGATCTGCAGGTATACAGGATGGCAAAGTTAAGGGGTGATGGAGGATTCCACTGAGATTTCAAAAGAAAGCCTGGAAGGCCAAGCAAAGTGTAGCAAGCTCAGAGACCTGTGGGCTGCCCCTTAAAGGCTGAAGCTGTAAAGGTGAAGTTGAAGCTGGAATGGAGACCCCAGGAATTAAAAGATGCTAGTAACATGGACTGTCTGAAAAGAAAAAAATTGCTGGATACAAAGAGAGCCCGGCTAAAAGAGCCCATGTGTGCTGCAACCAGCCAGGAAAACGGGGAAGGACTGCATAAGCCCTTTGGAGAACACATCAAGGGACTATGTGTCCTAGATACTGTACACGTACATGTACATGTACACAGAGTTAAGGGCAGAGTTAGGGGACCTGTTTGCCCGTGTGGGGTTTTAGTTTTGTTTTGGTCCCATCCTTTCTTTCTATGCCTCTATTCCTCCCTTTTAGAATGGGAATGTTTACTCTGCCATTGTATACTGGATATGTAACTTGCTTCTTATTTTTACAGAGTCTCACAGCCAAGAGTTTGCCTTGAGTCTTAAAGGAGACTTTGAACTTGGACTTTTGAGCAATTCTGGAACTGTTAAAACTATGAGATTCTTAGAGATGAATTAAATGCATTGTACATTGTGAGATGGACATGAGCTTTTAGGGGAAAGGGGCAGAATGTCATGGTTTGGATATGTATTTCGCAAAAGCTCCTGTGTTAATGCAGGAATGTTTGAAGATAAAATTATTGGATTGTAAGAGCTGTGACCTAATCAGTCCAACCTAGTTTGAATGGACTGTGTGGTAAATGTCAGCAGGTGGGGCATGACTGGAGGAGGAAAGTCTCTGGGAGCATGGCCTGGAAGGGTTGTTTTTCCTACAGCCCCTACCTCTCCCTCTCTTGGTTTCTGCTTCCCAACCCTGGCATGAGTTAAGCAGTTTTCCTCTGCTGGGCCTTTCCCCCATAATGTGTTGCCTCACCTTAGACCCACAGAAATGGAATCAGCCATCTATGGACTGAGACCTTTGGAACCATGAGCCCTAAAGAAAGTTTTCCTCCTCTAAGTTGTTCCTATGGGTATTTTGGTCACAGTGACACAAAAGCTGCCTAAAACAGCCCCTATCTCCTTATTAGGTTAATATTTCTCAGTAGCTACCACTGCTAACAGAATAAAACCCAGCCTTCTTACTTATAATCCAATCCACAATTCCCCAGCTCAGACATACTTAATTTTTAATACCTCTATACATCATTTTTTATGCAGCTTTGTTCACATTCTTCCCTCTGCAGGAAGAAGGACTCCTTCCTTATGCTATCACCTGCTCTTTCCCTTCAAGTTCTATTCACATACTCAGTTCCTAGCACAAACTTTTTCTAAGACCACAGCACAACATAAGTTCTTCTTGTCTTCCTACAACACATTATATATCTTCACCGTTTATTTACTTGTATATTTACTTACCTACATATTAGTTCATTCTCTAGACAGTAAGCTAATGAAGTACAGTGCCCTACATATAGTACACATTCAAAAACACACCACTGGGGCTGGGATTGTGGCTCAGCGGTAGAGCGCTAGCCTAGCAGGTGCGCAGCCCGGGTTCAATTCTCAGCACCACGTAAAACTAAAAACACATTGTATGCAACTAAAGCAAATAAATTAAAAAAAAAAAAAAAAAAACACTGAAATAAACCAAAGATGTTTTATAATATTATTCTAAAAGACAGCATATCATCTAAGATATTTCAAATAGTACAATAACAAAATTAAGAATGAAATATCTATTTTAAAAATATATAAGGAGCCGAGCGAGGTGGCGCACACCTGTAATCCCAGCACTTGGGAGGCTAAGGCAGGAGGATCGAGAGTTCAAAGCCAGCCTCAGCAATGGCGAGGCACTTAGCAACTCAGTGAGACCCTGTCTTTAATAAAATACAAAAAAGGGCTGGGGATGTGGCCCAGTGGTCGAGTACCCTTGAGTTCAATCCCAGTACAAAAAAACTAAAAAAATATATATATATATATAAAATACACGCACACACACACACATATGGATAAAAATATGAATTAACCAAAAATTTCCATGCGCAAATATAGGGAAAAAAAATCCATGTACTAAATTTTAAGTACTTAAAAATCATATTTATTGTTTACATGATCTCTGTTATGGTTTGGATCTTAAATATCCCCCAGAGGCCTAAGAGGCTTGGTTGCCAGCCTGTAGTGCTATTGGTGGAAGCTTTAGAAGGTAGGGCCCAGTGGAAGGAAATTAGTCCACTGGGCACATGGGGATGTGTCCTTGAAGGGGATAATAAGACTGAGGCCCCTCCTCTCTCTTTTCCTTCCTGTCTGCCATGAGGTGAGCAGCTTTGCTCCATCACACTCCTGCCATGATATTCTGCCTTACTACATGTCCAAAGCAACAAGTCCAAAGTACATAATGTTTATAAAACCTATAAGTAACCATGAACTAAAACTTCTGAAACCATGAGAGAAAATAAACATTCCCTCCTTTCAAGTTCTTTATCTCAGATATTTTGTAACAATGATGGAAGCCTGACATAATTTGTATGCCTTTACAAATTTAATCTCCACAGGTTACACATATTAACAATAGTTTTCTATTTATCTCTTCCTCTTACAATAACCCTATATGGTAGGTTAAGGGAGTAGACCAAGGCCACACAGCCAGGACTCACAGAGTGCTATTTAACTGGCTCCCAGGCTCTTTCAAAAACCTGATCATGTCCTGTTAGGATTCGTAGAGATCACACACATGGACTAGTCTTTTGGTTTTTCAGTTTGTTTTTGCCAAAACTAAAAACAACAGTACATGTATTTTTAAGTACTGCTGTACTTAAAGATAATGTACAGCCGCTTCTTGGTGATATATTTTCAAATTTAGTTGTAGATGGAAACAATATTTTATTTGTTTTTATTTTGGTGTGGTGCTAGGGACCGAACCCAGTGCCTCACGCATGCTAGGCAAGCACTCTATCACTGAGCCACAACCCTAGGACCCTCTTGGTGACATTTTTGATCCATATTTTTAAATGTATGTACATCCTTTAAATGTAGTTATATCCTAAGGTTTATATCTCATAACTATGGGGGGGAAAGGACTTTGCTGACAACAACCTCATTCTGTCTAAATCAATAATCCGTGGTTAAGTATGACATGTTCCTCTAATCAAAAATGAAATAAATCCTACCGTATTCTGGATTTCATATAGTGTTTTGAACAAATAGATATAGCACTGTATAAATACAGAACCAAGACAAGCAGATTATGACACTTGGTATGTACATAAACGATCAGGCTCAATTAATCATGAAAGTGCTAACTTTCAGCCCAGTGTGTTCATGCATACCTATTATCCCAACTACTCAGGAGTCCAAAGCAAGAGCATCAGGTTCAATGCCAGTATGGGTAACTTACAATTTTATTCTGTCTCAAAATAAAATCTTTAGAAGGGCTGGGTATAGCTCGGTGGTAAATCACTTGCCTAGTAAGTGCATAGCCCTGGGTTCAATCTCCAGGACTGGAGGGAGTGATAGCTTTCAGAGCCAAGGAGGAGGGTGGTAACAGAAACTTGACATATTATCTTTACTTCTGTTAGCTATTATTTAATGCAGTTGCTTCTAAGAATTCCAAACTCTCAATAGTGTAACATATTTGAATAGGAATCATTAATACACATATGCTGGACTTACAAAGTACATAATGTTTATAAAACCTATAAAAAAAGGGGGGGGGGGGAATTAGCTAAATTATAAAGTTGCATTGCCAATAACAGGCCTGTGGAAGATGATGTTAAAGCAAGGTGGCCCTGTACAGCCAGAAGACCCATGGGATCAGAAGACAAACTACATACATGTGTGTGAACAAATACAGAACTCACATTGGTGTCAGGTATTGAATTTGATTTTACCTTACTTACAAACTTATAAATTAGATTGTTACCATTTTGTGGATGTTAGCAGAACACACAAGATTTCTGCATGAGAAACAAAGGACTTTATCACAGCACAGCAAACAACATAAGCATTAACATGTTTGCATCAGTTTCCCCTGGTCTCAAGTCCCACAGAAATAATGTGGCATTTTCACAAACAGATTCTGTACATGCAATGGGTGTGGATCTCAAGTGAGGAACACTGAATTTGGAGAATCTACCATTTTCACACCAATCAATAAGCAGGACTTTTCCTTAACAAAGAAGGAGACCTTACTTTACCTTTAACCCAACTCTGAGAACTAGCCTGAAGAGTGATTAGTCAAGACTTTTACATATCTTGGCAAGAGATGTAAGAGTGAAAGAGACCCATATGTCTCTCCCAAGAACCTGGAGCCAGGTTTCATACTGATAGAAAAGAAGACATAAAAATATGGGGGGAAAAGAAAGGGATTGCCACAAACTCATGGTCCTCAATATAGGTAAAAACTGTGTAAAAATAAATTCAAGATGGGCACAGGGAAACAAGTCTGTAATCCCAGCAGTTCAGGAAGCTGAGACAAGAGGATGGCAAGTTCAAGGCCCAGTCTCAGCAACTTAGTGAGGCCTTAAGCAACTTAGTGAGACCCTGGGGAAGAAAAAAAAAAAAAAAAAGAAAGAAAGAAAGGTGGGAGGCTGGGGATGTAGGTCAGCAGTAAAGCCCCCCAGTAAATCTTTGGAACCAAAAATAAATAAATATAGATGTACAAATTTCTGGCTCTGTGTGTGTGTGTGTGTGTGTGTGTGTGTGTGTGTGTTGTGTTTCTGCACATCTAGTGCCCCAATCTTGGCTTCAAAACACCATTCTTTATACAGAGAACCTGTGCTTCTTGGAGAAATAGCTAATTTCAGGGTCAAAACAGAGAATGTCTAAGAACCTTAGATAACTTATGTCAGAAGTAAGGAAGTGAACAAAGAATGATATGGGCACGTCAAAACAATGCAGATGGTCTTGGTTTGGCAATGGATTCATAGACATGACACCAAAAGCACATGAAACAAAAGAAAAATTGATAAATCAGGCTTTAAAATTAAAAATTTTGTGCACCAAAGAACATCAATAAAGGGAAAAGAGAATTGAGAATGGAAGAAATATTTGCAAATATATTATCTAATAAGGTTTTTATATCCAGAATTTAAAACACAGCAAAATAAAACTCCTAAACAAAAAGATAAACAACTCAACTAAAAAATGGGCAAAGAACTTGAATAAACATTTCTCTGAAGACATACATAAACAATAAATATCACTAGTCATTAGGAAAACACAAATCAAAACCACAATAACACTTCACTACTTACCAGTTGGCTATTTATGGGGGAAATAAAACATAGGGGGAGGGAATATAACAAGTGTTGACAAGGATATAGAAAAATGAGGACCTCCATAACTGCTCATGGAAATGAAAAAAGCTACAGCCATGGAGAAAAATGGCTTGACGGTCCATCAATAAGCTAAATACAGAATTATCACAGGACCTGTTAGGTATATTCCTACACATATAGGAGAACTGAAAAATTGAGTCAAAACTGGTATGTCTAAGTTAACTTTCACTGCAGCATTATTCACGATAACCAAAAGTTAGAACAATTCAAATGTCCATCAGAAGATGAATGGATAAACAAAATGCTGTAAACACCTATATTATTCATCCATAAAAAGTTGTGACAGATACAACATAGATGAACCTTGAAGGCATTATGCTAAGAAAGCTAAGTAGCATCTAAGGACAAATTCTGTATGATCCCACTTACATGAAATATCTAGAAAAGGCAAATTCAGAGAGGCAGAAAAGTCAACTGGTGGTTGCCAGTAACCAGGGATAGGAATAAATGAGGAATTACTGCTTAATGGGCAAAGAGTTTCTGTTTGTGGTGACTAAAATGTTTTGAAAATAGTGGTGATGCAGGGCTGGGGTTGTGGCTCAGAGGTAGAGCACTGCCAGGCATGCGTGAGACACTGGATTTGATCCTCAGCACCAGATGAAAATAAAGATATTGTGTCCACCTAGAGCTAAAAAATAAATATTAAAAAAAAGAAATAGTGGTGATGGTTGCACAATACTGTTAATGTAATTAATTCCAGTGAACTGTAAACTTAATGTTTAAAAAGGCATATTTTATGTAATGTATTAAAAAAAAAAAACAACATAGAAGCTAACCTGAAAAACTTTCACTGGGGAAATCTGAGCATAAAAATAACAGCAGTGGAAGATTATAATGCACTGAGTAAAATAGGAATCTAAGAGTTCATATTGATATAAGCAAAGTTTTGTTTGTTTAAAGAAGTGGGGTGCAGAGATGGCATTCTCCTTACAACAGAATGTCAACAGGGTAATTACACAATCACCCATTCAATATAATCACATTATAAGCTGGGGCTGTAGCTCAGTGAAACAGTGAGTACTGGCCTAGCATGTGAAAGGCTCTGGGTTCAAAACACACCTCCACAAGGTCTGGGGTTGGGGAGGATTCAAAAACCATCATGTTTGTCTTGGTGGGTTTGGGCTACTAATATAAATTAGCCAATAGGTGGTTTAAATAACAAACTATTTCTCACAGTTTTGGAGGCTGACAAGTCTAAGATCAAGACACCAATAGATCTGGTGTTGGTGAGGGCTTTCTTCCTGGTTTGAAGGTGACCATCTCCTCTTGTGTGTCCTTGTATGGTAGTAGAGAATAGAGAGAATAAGAGCAAGTTTTTGTGTCTCCTATTAAAGGCCCTAATCCCACAGATGAGGATTCCACCATTGAAACACCTCCTAAAAGGCCTGGCCTCCTAATAACATCACAATGGGAGTTAGAATTTCAACATATGAACTTTGGGGAACACAAACATATCCATAACAATGTTAATAATTAATTCAGGCAAAAAAAATTGATGGCTGCTAAAACTAGTAGGTGGAAATAGGAGGAGGAATGGTATAATCACATAGTTTCAGAGTATCTCCACTAATTTCAGAGAGGAGAGTTACTTCATAGTAAAAAAAAAAAAAAAAAAAAAAAAAAACTTGAAAGACTTCATTTTAATCAAGTGGTAAAAGTAAATAACAGCAATAAGAGGACAAATCAACAACATGAATAGCATAACAATAAGCAATTAAAGAACACACCATCACTTAAGGGACTGTTCCAATGAAAATATTCAACCTGGATCTAATCATGAACAAACATCAGACTAACTTAACTGAGGAACAGTCTATAAAAATATATTTTTTAAATCTGCCCAGTATTTATCTTACCAAAAATAGGAAGTCATAAAAATCAAGGAAAGACTCTTCCAGACTGAAGAAGTCTACAAAATGTGATCTACAAACCCAGATTAGATCTTGTTTCCATATAGGGCACATTATTAGAAACATTGCTAGAAACATTCATGTATCTCCTGGTTATGGGAGTCCTTTGAATTGTTCCTGCAACTTTTCTGTAAACTTTAAAATTGCTTTAAATGTTTTCATCTTTTCTCCTCACAATAAAAAGAATTGTTGTGTACACTCTACTGACAAAAACAAAACTACTGATTATTATGGCTTTTCTAAATGCTGAGAACACTACCAATATAAACAACTATTCTCTTTGCAGGGTTAATAAAGCAATTTTTTTTTTTTCTAAAACAACAGCTATTTCCTACTTACATTGTCTTTTAGATAGAAAATCTTTCATGAGCCCACCTGATAGAGAATAGCTTACAGACAGCCAGACATATGTCAGACAGTAATAGCTGTAGCTTCTGTGACAAAACAAAACCCAAGACATTATTGAAGACACCTGGACACAGTGCAAGTACAGGAAGGTGTGGGTATCCACGCACTCTCTATGCCATTCCTTGCTTTACTTTCCTTCACAAAAACTATTTCGTTATTTGTTTACTATCCATAATTCACTAAGATGTAGTCTACATGAAGGTACAAGCTTCTTATTCCCAGGGGATAGAAGAGCATTTGACATATAATATTCAAAGAAATATTTAACAAATGACTGAACATATCATATAGTATGAATGCTATACCCTGAAAACAAAGACTGTACCTTTGTTTTTAATGCCTCTGGTATAGTTAAGAAAACTGATCACTAATGAACTATTAATAATCAATGGATTTTAAAAGCAAAATAACAAGCCGAGTGTGTTGATGTGCACCTGTAATCCCAGCAATTCAGGAGGCTAAGGCAAGAGGTTTGCAAGTTCGAGTCCAGCCTCAACAACTTACTGAAACCCTGTTTCAAAATAAAAATAATAATAATAAAATAAAAAGGTTTGGGATGTAGGTCAGTAGTAACATGCTTGCCTAGGATGTGTGAAGCCCTGGGATTAAATCACCAGTACCCCAAGACGGGGAAAAATATATACATGTCACAACCAAAATAAATTACTATATGTCAGAATCATGGGATCCAGTCTCAGCAACTGGCTTAAAGGAAATTTTCAAAGCCCTACTTATATTAATAAATAAAAAAGAAAAATAATTATCAAAGTTAAATGTTAGATTTCAAAAACGGGGGAGGAAGGTTTGCCTTCTAAAAAAGACTTTTTAGAAGGCAAACTCACAACATCTATCAAAATTTAAAATAAAGATGCCTTTTGACATTTTTAGAAATTCTGCTTTAGCTATCAATCTCATAAAAACCAAAGTATTGTTTCATAAAGATATTATGTACTAGGATTTATTAAACATTGTGAACTACAGAGTGACTAGCCAAATTATTTAGCATATCCTCACTATGGACTATTACTTAACCACTAAAAAGAATTAAAGTTAAATTAAATACTTGCAGGGATTTCTGCAAGCACTAAATGAAAAAGTAATGTAGAGAAAAGTATGTATAACATGATTGCTAACATCATCTTTTTTGTTGTTGGTACTGGGGACTGAACCACAGGTACTCTACCACTAAGCTACATTTCCTCTTTTGTATTTCAATTTTGTTTTGAGATAGGGTCTGGCCAAGCTTCCCAGGCTGGCCTTCACTTGCAATGCACCTGGCCTCAGCATCTTGAGTAGCTGGGATTATAAGAATGCACTACTGTGCCCAACTAACATGAACTTATTAATAACCAGAAACTCTAAGTACTTATGAATATAGAGAAAACATAGAAAAATATACACTGAGATGTTAAGATGGCCACAGCAACTAAGGATCCATATATATGATTTTATTTCATTAATATAAAATTCTATAGACAAACAAATGAAAGCTAAATAATGGGGAAAAAATAAGATTAATCGGGCTGGGGTTGTGGCTCAGTGGCAGAGCACTTTCCTGGCACACGTGAGGCACTGGGTTCAATCCTCAGCACCACATAAAAATAAAGGTATTGTATCCACCTACAACTAAAAAAAATACATATTAAAAAAATAATAAGAGTAACAGAGAAACTACTTAGAAAACTAAAGATACAACTAAAATAATTTAAGAACTATTTCTTTAGGGAAGAAAAATAAACTATAAGCCAATCCAAGTTTTTGAAAGTTTTTATCTCTGTTTTTCACATAAAGGTCTTAATTATATATTATTTTGACAAACCAGACTTCCAATATCACATTTTCTCAAATATTTGTCTGAGCACTATTTATTCAAAAATTCATTCTTTCACATTTACTTTGAATGTCACTGTTGCCCTATCCCAAACTCCTAAATATACCTAGGTTTCTGAAGTGTTTTGCTGTTCTATTTGACTGTAATTATGCCTCCTACAACACTGTGTACCTTTCTACAGCTTTATAACTTGAGTCTTCACCACTTTTGCAAGACCATCTTTGCCATTGGGCCCTTTACTCCTCTGTGTCATTTTTAGAATCAGCTTGTCAACTTTCATGGAAAAAACCTTGGATTTTTGACTGGATGTTGTCTTTTCACCTTGAGTACATATGACATCTTTATGATACTATTCTGAGTCAAGGATGTCATATATTGCTCCTTTTATTCAGGTCTTCTTTTACATTATTGAAATATGACATGCAAATTCCCTCTACATAGATCTCATACATTGTAGTAGATTTATTATTCATTATAATCTTTATGCTATAGTATTTGTAAATTACATGTTCTAATTTGCTGATAGTTGATTTTAATATGAACATTGTTAATTCCCTAATACTTCTAATAGTCTACAGATTTTCTGCACAGATAATTATATCACCTTTAAATAGATTTTTTTTTTTTTCCATTTTAACCCTGACACCTTTATTTTTCCTGTCTTTACTGTAGGGGCTATGATCTCCATTACCATGCTGAGCAGAAGCAGTTAACAGAAGGTGTCATTGCTTTGCTGATTTTGAAGCAAATGCTTCTAACTTTTACCATTCAATAGAGCAAATATCAATTTATCAGGTCAAGGAAATTTCCCTTCCATTCCCCCCAGGCTATAAGCTTTTATAATAACTGAGTGTTGAATTTTATCAAAGTATTTTTCAGCATCTATTCTTTTTATGGTTCTCTTGGGAGAGAGTCTGCCATGGGATCTGAATGTCCCTGCACATATTTGCCTATACACTAAATTGCAAGACCTAACTACTCACTGATACTGAGCAATTTCCGTAGATGGTTACAGAAATGGTTAAATAGATCAATGTGACCACAGGAAGATTACTGAATGGCTGCTCATTCCTAGGGAAAGGAGGATTGACTTTCTTTCTATTTATTACTAAAGGTATTGAGCTCTTGACCCTGGGTTCTGTGAATCACTGAATCTCTCTCTGCCTATCACATTACTAGGTGGGATTTGATATCAGGGAATTAGTGCTACCATGTTCATCCACTTAATCTTGTTGTTTACTTCTGGCACATATAGAGCTGTGGCAGTTGGTTTCTTGCCATTCTCTATGAGATCGGGCTTCTTTTCCCTGAGCGTTCATAAAGGACTCCATTAAAGGACTTCTATAAAGGACTTCTACTACAACTATGGTGAAATATTTATAAAACAAACAAATGAAAACAAATTATCAACCTGGTTAAACTGTCCATCACTTTTATTCTCCCAACTGTTCTACTAGATGCCCTATATAAGTAACCCAAACTAACAATGACTGAGATTCTTCCAAAATGTGTTTTCCCAACAGAATTTTTTTTTTTTTTTTTTTTTTTTTTTTTTTTTTTTTGGTGGTGCCGGGGATTGAACTCAGGGGCACTCGACCACTGGGCCACATCCCCAGCCCTTTTTTGTATTTTATTTGGAGACAGGGTCTCACTGAGTTGCTAAGTGCCTCGCCATTGCTGAGGCTGGCTTTGAACTCGCGATCCTCCTGCCTCAGCCTCCCAAAGTGCTGGGATTACAGGCGTGCGCCACCGCGCCCGGCCCAACAGAATTTTATTGATCAAAATAAAGCAATTGAGAACACACTTAGGACAGAGAAAGAGGGCCAGGGGCAGGAGGAGAAAAGAGTAACAAGAGGTATTAAGGAATAATATTGATCAAATTGTGTTTTATGCATGTATGAATATGCCACAATGAAACTCACTATTCTGTAAAATTAATAGGTACCAATTAAAAAAATTTATAAAAAATAGAAGACACTTTGTATGGATTCAAGTATTTTCAGGATACTTCTGGGGAAAAAAATGCTTAATTTCAAATTAAACCACAATCTCATAATCCATACTATACTCTAAGAATAATTTAACAACTTGCAAGGATACATTAATAATTCATATATTTTAAACATATCTTTATTATCCATTACAAAATGCCAATAGACATAGAACACTAGTTATGGGTTACATCAGTCACAAAAAGAATATAATGCTTGTTGTTTTCGAAATTTTAAATCCTAATGAAATATTTCATCTATGTGCCTTAAAATTAGATTTCTACAGCACAAATCTAAGAATCAAAGTACTTATATTATTATTTCTATCTTTTTACCTGTACTCAGGCTGTCGGTTTGCAGAATGATCATCTCTTGTCCATCTATAGCCAGATTCATCCTGTAACATAAAAAAAGTTACTTGGACATTTGTTATATTATTTTGGACAAGTTCAATATGTCTAACAGTATTATGGAAATTAAGATCTAAGGTCAAAACACTATAAAGACGAAAACACTTTTCTAAATCTTCATAAGCTTTAAACGCATAAAAAAGAAAAAAAAATTAAAAATAAAAAAGATACAGCAAGTTATACATTTCAACAACTAAAAATAAACTGACCAAGAACCTGTTGTATCATTTATCTTTTTTAAAAAATCACATTATTTCCTTGATAGACCCACATAGGCTTATTGTCAAAGACACATATACCAGTATCATAATAGTTAATGGCTTTTGAGGACAAGGTATAAATTTTATGATGCATACATTTCTCAACCTTTCATTTCTAAGTTTTCTCATCAATTTTCAGATTCAAGCTCAATGAAGAACTTGCTACTTTTGGGGAGTGTGAGGGGGGTGGCTCAAACCCAGGGCCACATGCATGCTAGGCAAGTAGTACTCTATCACCGAGATGTACACCCCCAGCCTGAACTTGCCACTTTATCCACTTTTCTTGCTCAAGTTTTCATTTTTTATCTTATGCCTTATTAAAAACCACAATTAGAAACTATATAACAAGAAACTGTCAAAACTACATTAGACTAATAAGTGGCACTAAATTTAAACAAAGGAACCATATTTGTCTTTTAAGACCTAACTACATAGGTGCATAAAAAGAAGCCAGATAGTAATTCATACCCAATTACTTTAGAATGACACACAGAATATAACATGTAAATTACTTAGAAAAACTGATTCTGATAAAATATTATCTTCATCTTCCTTTTTACCTTATTCTTCCATAAGTAAAATGTATCTATCATTTTCCTTCTCAACAATAAATATAAACAAAACTTCACAGCTATTGTAAAATATTGGATCAAGTAAGTAATTTACATAAATCAACTCCAAATAAGAATTAGTGTCAGGAGAATCCTAGGATCACAAATGTGCTTATTGTTTTTTTGAATAAAATTTAAAGAAAAAATGTTATATAAAGCATGACAACAAACATGATTTATAAGAATACAAAACAAAAGTGCTACTATTGAAGCACCATTATGCTACAAGTTTTTAGGGCAAAATCATGTTCATGAAGTTTAAAACAATGAATGAGTCCAATGAATACAAAACTCCCTCTACACTAAATGGTCACACAAAGTTTTGACAAAGGGAATAACTTTTTTCTTTCTTTGAGACAGGGTTTTGAGCTATGTTGCCCAGGCTTGTCTCAGAACTCATGAGCTCCAGTGATCCTTTTGCCTCAGTCTCCCAAATAGAGATTGTAGGCATATGACACCATACCTGGCGTATGATAACAAATTTTTATACTATGGGCCAAACTGTTTCTCCATGAGAATAACTGGAGAATGGCTCTGATGGCAAAATCCAGTATTACTAAAAGTATTTATATAGTATTTACTTTTCAACATACCCCCCTTCCTGCATGACATTTAAAAACTGAACAAAATAAAAACCAATTCTGTGACAAGAAAGAAATCTACAACACACCTCAAACTTTAGGAATACAAGAAAATATTGAAAAGTCGTTACCACTTTAGAATTGTCAAAGATCACTGTTATGTAATAGAGAACAGCTCCCATACATACCTATCCTCTGTAAATTGCCTTACCTCCTTCATACCTTCAAGTGTAAAGTATGGAAAATAATCCAATGGCCAATATGAGGTCGAATTTTATTATGAACAACATTTGAATATGTACTATTAATTACCATATTCTATATAGTACAAAAGGGGAAAAAAATAAAAGGTAGGAAAACAGTCTGGAAGAGGAAAACTGTAAGTATGCAAGCTAGAACAGAGGAATTGCATCAAAGAACTGTTTCAATAAAGTTGATAACAAATTACTGTAACCTTAATACACACTTCTAGATCAAGAGAAATATAATTGTGGTAGTAATAACAGCAGCTAAGATTTTAAAATGCTTACTATATGACACAATGTTTTAAGTGCTTTCTAATTTGAATTTGTAAATAGCCTTTAAAAACCATAACAAAAATGAAACTATCAACAACCTTAACCCACCTCACCCATAGCATTTCATCATGATGAAAATAATTTCAAGTGGATACATCCACTAAGAGATGGTAACCACTTGCTTATCACTTAAGCACCCAGGCAACAGATTATCTTTATATGGTTCTACAAATCCCTGCCAAGTAAGGGGATTAAAAAGCAGGCTAGTTGGAATGAATGTCATTTAGAGCTATCCAGAGTGCTTACCCACCTTGTCCAACACCCCAAGATTCTTTTCTACTAGTTCCCATTTGACAGCTCCAGCAAGCAATTCAACAGAGCATCAGCAGGAAGTGTTTATTCAACTGCTTTCATGGCTGTCACATAAATTTTTGTTACATGAATTTTAACTTATAAGAAATAACAATTAGTACATGGGGGAAATTTACATACTCCTCTGTGAGGTGGACCACTTCTTCGATCATGAGAAAAACTGCGGCCCTCGTCACATTCTCGGTAATCAACATGACTGTAATATCTACTGTAGCTTCCTTCACCAGGTCTGTCTAGCAGTGGTGGTTTCTTTGGCACAATATTAACTACTCTATGGTAGCCATCCTAAAACAGACAAAAAGAAATATATAAAAATCACTAATTTCTCTACTTGGTTTTGGAATGGTTTTTTTAAAAGCACAGGAGTTCTTATCCTCTATCAAATAGGCTAAATGTATAAACAAAAATGCATTAATGAAACATGAATATAATAGTAAAATCTTCACATGGATTAAAGAAAATAAAATTGTTCAACAAAGCCAAGTTTTCAAAATAACGTGCAACAATGGGAAAAATAAATCATAAGAAAAAAAATTATTATTTTAATAAAAAATAAACTTCAGACAGTAAAAATGTTAGCTCTATCCCTAATTTCCTAAGAAATTTAGAAATAAAACATGGCAGCACACACATTTTGTCTACTTGCTTGAACTATTCTACTGAGAAAAAAAGTAAGATTTTGACACATAAGCAACAACAAACAAGGAGATGATAATGAGTTAAAAAGATTACAAGGAAGGAAGCATTTGGTTATTTTTCCAGCAGCAATAAACAGAGGCTAGCCTTTGCC
This sequence comes from Tamias sibiricus, assembly GCA_025594165.1. Classification (NCBI taxonomy): domain Eukaryota; kingdom Metazoa; phylum Chordata; class Mammalia; order Rodentia; family Sciuridae; genus Tamias; species Tamias sibiricus. The sequence continues at coordinate 99,276,934 of CM046661.1, read as the reverse complement.
TTTACAAGTCTGGAAGCAAAATAAAAGCTAACACAAAATCTGAACTAGTGTTATTCTTCATGTTTTAACATTTTAGCAATTTAATGGGGTGGGGGGTATGGGACTTGGGGAATCTGAGAAAGGGAGAACATTTGTCTTAGGTTGGTAGCTGATATGAAATAGTTAACTAACAATTAGAAGCAGAGAGCTATGGCACATGTATCCGTGATCTGATCTAGGACATGCATGGTACATTTATCAACATATGAGCAAGAAATTTGAAAGCTTGGTATAAATATGATCAATGTGACTTTAGTGAATAAAAAAAAAAAAAAGCCTTATGAAACATAAAGAGCTGGTTAAACAACCTAAACCTCAGTTTATCTATAAAATGGAATTACTACTAATACCCACCTCATGGAGCTGCTGTGAAGACTAAATGAGAAATTGACTGTAAAATGTTCAGTATCTAACACATACTAACTGCTAAAAAATGTTTGTTACACTGATTACTACCTTTGCAGAGTATATTTAAAAAAATAAAAAACAATTCCTTAGAGTGCTTCCTTATATTACTTCTTAGCATTAATCTAAATAATTATTTGTTATTAAATGATTATATACCATTCAAATGATTAATTTGTCAATTGCAAGGAAAAATTAAACCAATAGTTTATATCTATTTGAAAGCTACAAAAAATTAATTTTTCCATAGGCATATAAGATGGTTTCCTTCTTTAGTGCATTAGATTATTAAATTGTAAGATAAGGGTTAGGGATGTAGCTCAGTGGTTGAGTGCTTGACTAACATGCATCAGACCCATTTTTAATGTCTAGCGTCTGTATGTATGTCTCTCTCTCTCTCTCTCTCTCTCTCTCTCACTCACACACACATAAGTTAAGATATATTCTGTTTACATAAAATATGATACACAAGTTATTTTGATACTTTTTTCTATAAACTACCTTTCACAGAGAAACCACCTTTCACAATTAAATCTAAGAAAATATGGTGCTTCAAAAAATTTATTTGACTTGCCGGGCGTGGTGGCGCGCACCTGTAATCCGAGCACTTGGGAGGCTGAGGCAGGAGGATCGAGAGTTCAAAGCCAGCCTCAGCAATGACGAGGCACTTAGCAACTCAGTGAGACCCTGTCTCTAATAAAATACAAAAAAGGGCTGGGGATGTGGCCCAGTGGTCGAGTGCCCCTGAGTTCAATCCCCAGTACCCCCCCCCCAAAAAAAATTATTTGACTTGCTGGACATGGCAGTGATAGGGTCTTGGAAATCAGGATTGGGTCCTCATGCCTCTTCTCCTTGTCCCCAACCCCACTAACCCGGGTTGAAGATTAAACCCCGAGAAATGGCCAAGGCAAGTGTAGAAAGTAGAAAGCAAGTTTTATACCCCAGGTTTCCTCTCCATCCCCACCTGCCTACCTGCCCAAGGGCAGGAAAACAGCAGCCCAAGCAGTATTCATAAGCAACTCCATGTGTTGGGAGGAGTGATTCCCCAGGAGGTGTTAGCAATCCATTTCCTTTTCTTTGATAATTACCCAATTAGTCCTCTTCTTTCTAAGGGGATCATTTACTATCTTTGCTGACCACCTGTCTTTTGCCTCAGTATCAGCAGTGTATGCCTGTAATCCCAGGCTGAGACAGGAGGATGAAGGCCAGCCTGGGCAATTTAGACCCTGTCTCAAAATAAAATTAGAAGGGTGGGGGGGTGGTGGCGGGGGCAATGCAGGGATGTACCTAAGTATTACCCCAGTTGCCTAGCATACATAAGACCCTGGGATCAATCCCCAGTACTTCAGAAATACAAAAGTCTTTATGCCAAAATTAGCAAAATTAAAATTTAAAACAAACATCTTTCTCTCCCTCCCTCCCTCCCCAACCCCTCCTCTCTCTTTCCCCACTTTGGTGCTGCCTGGGATTGAATCCAGGGCATCCTGCATTCTGCCACGTAGTAAGCATTTCTAATTCAAAAGCTGCTATTCGTAAAATTAAAATAGGGCTGGGGATGTATCTCAGTGGTAGAGCCCTTGCCTAGCATGCACAAGGCCCTGTGTTCAGTCCCCACTACCGCAAAACAAACAGAATTAAAATAACTGATTTTTCCAATTCCAAACAATCATAAAAATTAAATTCTACACTATTCTAAAATGTTTATATATGCTTATTTGGAGTGATGGTGGGGTAAATACACAAAGCGAAAGACTTGCATGAATAGAGTTAGCTTCTTTACAAAGCAATCTGTTGCTTTGTTCAACTGCCCCAGGTACCAGAAAGTTACTTCAAGATTGTGAATTTTACATGATAAAACTTTCAAAGTAGTTAAAACTCATATCACATTTATGTATATTAAAAATTGCTTTACCATCTAATAAAACCACTCATATGGGGCTGGGGTTGTGGCTCAGTGGTGGGGTGCTCCCTTAGCAGTGTGCGGCCCTGGGTTTGATCCTCAGCACCAGGCAAAAAATTAATATACAAAATAAAGGTATTGAGGTATTGTGTCCAACTACAACTAAAAAAAAAAAAAAAAAAAAAAAAAAAAAACACTCAGATGATCAGTCAGCAAAACGAAACAAAAAAATCCTAATGATAGCTCTTGCAACCTGCCAATGAATATCAAATGAGCACTTCCTTTATGCTTTGAGAAAATGTTCAAATAATAAGTACATTATGCTATTTCTGCTCTTTAGAACACCAATCTTAAGAAAACTCCCTTTCTATATGAAAAGAATTAAGGAAATGAAGACAACTATAGGAATCTCTAACAAAGCAGGATCGTATTTCCAAAGATCCCATGAGGCACTGGGTTTGATCCTTAGCACCACATAAAAATAAAAATAAATAAAGGTATTGTGTCCATCTACAACTAAAAAAAAAAAAAATTAAAGAAATAAACTCAATGGAGAGGAAACATTTCTACTATTTCATAAGCAGATATTTCAAAAGTCACATTTGCATATAAAAATCTTAGTTTACTCAATGAAAGCAACTTTCATTGCTCTGTTCATTATGGAAAACATTTGCATATTATCATATGAATGCATATCTGCATATTAATGACTAAATATCCCTATTCATTTAAAATTACAATTTTCAGTGGATGTTATTAGAATTTCCAAAAATATTTTAAAGAATTTAATGGATTTTTTTCTCCAAAGTTAGTAAGAAAGGTGTGACCCATCAGGCAGACCGAAAGTAAAAAGTATATATGTTGCTAAATTTTTTTTTAAAGATCCATTTTACTCAATCATTTGTCAACTCTGGTACAATACAGAAAGAAAAAAACAAAACTTATACATGAGCTTAAATATTTTGTTGAACAGTTACACTTGTATGAAATTTATATTTTCACATTTGTCACTGTTTGAGGTGAGACAACTACCACCACAAGGCCCTGTAAGGTTTATGGAATAATTTTTCAGTTTATACTAAAGAAAATTTGGTCAGAATAAAACATATCAAATTCATTTACCAATTTAGAAATCTGAAACGGTGTCCTTGTTTTGTTAAAAAGTAACAAAGTGTGTTTTAATTTACTATACATTCCAGTTAATATAACTACCTGTTATGAGAAACACTTTCATTTTTAGAAAGTACAGGTAGCAAGTGATTTTTATTTGATTCACTGTATAAATCAATGCCGAACTTTTCACATAAATGTTAAATCTCATAATTAACCACATACAAGTTATGTGGAATACCTCGTTTCTTTCAAAACATTTCTTTGGACTATGAATATATGCTCTAAATGGTAAAGCATATGCTTAGCATGAATAAGGCCCAGAGTTTAATACCCACTGCATTGTACTGCATGCGCGCGCGCGCGCACACACACACACACACACACACACACACACCTAATTTTTTCTTTTCCCAGTTCTATAAAAATGTTAATATATAAGCCCCCCCTTAAGCATCCTTATCCATTAGACACACATAGTGAAATTTTATTTACATTTGAAAAATGAATCATTGATTTACTGCAAAATCTGGGCAAGAGGTAAATGACAGAGACAAAGAAAAATACAATTTGAGTAGATAATTGCTGATTGGATAATATATCCCTTGGGAGCTGATTATATTATAATTTTTTATATATTTTTTCCTTGTAAAAAGTCAAAAATAGGACAGTAGCTCAGTGGCAGATCACTTGCCTAGCATGTGTGAGGCACTGGGTTGATCCTTAGCACTACATACAAATAAATAAAGTCATTCTGTCCATCTACAACTACAAAAAAAAAAATTAAATCAAAAATAACTCTCACACTAGTGCACTAGCAAAGTAAGTATGATAGCATATCTAAATAACCAGTGGCTTTACTTACTATCATAATCAACTTACACCATAAACATAAGCATACAGAACCTTACTGGTCTTAGTCACTGAACTATTCCAGCACCTAGAAAAGTAGTTGTCACAAACTAAGCAGCTCATACATAACACACATTCCATTTTGCTATCTAAATTTTTTTTTCTTTTGCCATCACATGATTTTTTATAAGAATTTTTATTTATTACATAGGCTGGAAGACTTTTCCTTTCAAAAGCTTTGAGGTTTCCTCAATCTGAGCACTCATATTTTATGACATGTATTTTTATTGCAGTACTCGCTGATACTTTTAGAGGTTTCAAAATTTTAAAATTAGGTTCAGAGCATTAGTAACTTATATTTTGGACATTTTAATATAGCTGGTCTGAAGCAGTCCAATCCGTTTCTTCCTGCTTTGTTTTTACTTTATTCTTATTTTATATTAGTATACTAAGTAGATTTTTCTGATTTTGACAGCAGTGGTGAGAATAGTAAAACCCAATAGGGATGTCAAGACCAGCAATATTTTTCTGTCACATTCATGTTAGTTTTGAGTTACATAATTAGGTTTTTAATCAAGCAATAGGTACTGCCACCCAAAAAACTAAGACTTATTATAGAATGTGACCAAGAATATATCACTATCTCTTCTGGAGATAGTTACAACAGAAACAAAATTAAGTTTTTGCAATTCTGTTAGCCAAAATTAAAACAGCCCCTAGAGTAGCTCTACACAAGGGAATATCACTAAATTAAAACTCAGCAAATGAACACTTAGATTTTACATTTCATGGGGCTGGGGTTGTGGCTCGGCGGTGGAGCGCTCGCCTAGCACGTGTGCGGCCCGGATTCGATCCTCAGCACCACGTAAACATAAATGCATTGCATTGTATACAACTAAAGCAAATAAATAAATATTTTAAAAAATTTTACATTTCACATGTATAATTTTCCAACTTATATTAATAAAACAGTGCTCTATAATAATACAGGTTTTGGGGGGTATATGTGATCCACAATTTACTTTGAAATGCATCCAAAAACTTTGGTAGATTAGTAGGAAAGACAGGTGAATGGATGGATCTATGGATATATATATATGCAAGTTCAGTAAATGTAAATGATTGAATATAAGTGGTAAATATATGGATGTTCATTATAAAATTCTTTCAACTTTGCTGTATGTTTGAAAACTTTCCAAAGAAAATACTGGGAAATGTTATACTTAACATGGGTAAATTTATATGAACACTATTTTAAACCATTGAGCTGGGAGGTATAGCTTACTTACCTAACATGTTCAAGACCTTGGGTTTGACCCCCAGCATTATAAAAAATAAATAGAAATAAGATAATTTTAAAAAGGCATAAAAAAAGGCTGGGGTTGTAGCTCAGTAGTAGAGCCCTTGCCTAGCATGTGTGAGGCACTGGGTTCAATTCTCAGCACCACATATAAATAAATAAAATGAAGGTCCATCAACAACTTAAAAAAAATTTTTTTAAGGTATAAAAAGAACAGTAATTGAAATATGCACATGAAGGTCCTGAATGAAAGTGGTTCAGGAAAAAAAGAAAATAATAGTTGTTTCAGGAAACAAGTATTTCAATATTAACACACTGTAAACAATGTTTTAAATATGCACATGATTAAAATTACTCGATTAAGTAAACCTGATTTCAAGTTGGACAAAAAAGAGGTTTTTGGATTATAGTTTAAGTACAATTACATATGAGAATATTTGAAACTGATATGCATATATATATATTCCCCACAAAGCCTCAGACATTAACAAATCATGTTCTTAATTCACTAAAGAATTTTGTTTTTCGTTGGCTAAACTCTCTAGGAGAAATAATTGATGACAAGCATTGTGGAAATATTCAATTAATTTTAAAAAGTAAATATCATAAATCATTACAAAGATTAAGTATCCCTAATCCAAAAATCCGAAGTCTTAAATGTTCCAAATCTGAAAATTTTGGAGTGTCTACACGACTCTACAACTAGATTTCACACCTAACTACACGGGACAGATCAAAGTCAAAATAAAATAAACATATAAAGCCGGGCGCGCGCGGTGGCGCACACCTGTAATACCAGCACTTGGGAGGCTGAGGCAGGAGGACCCACGAGTTCAAAGCCAGCCTCAGCAATGGCGAGGCACTTAGCAACTCAGTGAGACCCTGTCTCTAATAAAATTTTGAAAAAGGGCTGGGGATGTGGCCCAGTGGTCAAGTGCTCCTGACTTCAATCCCCAGTACCAAAAAAATAAAAATAAAAATAAAATAAAACAAACATACATAAAATCAATTTCAGGCATGTGTATAAAGTATATGTGAAACACAAATTAATTGCTTTGTTTAGAGTTGGGTCCCACCTCTAAAATAACTTATTATTTACATGTAAGTATTTTAAAATTGGAAAAAAATGTAATCTGAAATACTTTTGGTTCCAAGCATTTCAGATAAACAGAATAACTACTTGATTATAAAACCTAATTATGTAACTCAAAACTAACATGAATGTGACAGAAAAATATTGCTGGTCTTGATATTCCTACTGGGTTTTACTACTCTTATCACTGCTGTCAAAGCCAGAAAAATCTACTTACTATACTAATGTAAAATAAGAATAAAGTAATAATAAGGCAGGTAGAAACAGATCACACTGCTTCAGACCAGCTATATTACAATGTTCAAAATATAAGTTACTAATGCTCTGAACCTAATTTTCAAACTTTATATTCTCTAAAAATTCTGAAACTGGAATTTCTCTCCATTTTCAAATAGTCCAACAGAAAATCAATACTTTATGTTGCAGCCTCATTAGAATTTCTATATTACTTATCTGTTCCCGACTAGGCTAACAAGACAGACTCCCACAATTGAAGTTTGCAGATATCTAAAAGACATTCTGTCACAAAACCTGATAAAGGGTAAGAAATTAGATAACCAACCCTACAGAAATTCTAGGTTAAACCACACAAAGTATTTTTGTTTCTGTTTTGTTTTTTGTTGTTGTTTTGTTTTTTGTTTTTCTTCTTGTAGTGTTGGGGATCAAACTCAGGGCCTTACCCACATTGACCTACACCCTCAATACTAGAAAGTACACTTTTAAAAATAAAGATCTTACAAGTATCTAGAAGTTATTTGTAGATATTCTATGATAACCCATTTCCTTCTTGTAGTGGAATGGACATGCTTATATCCAGATTCTTTGTAGTGTACTTCTTTGGACTTTCGTCTTCTACCTACCTACTTAAGACTATATAAAAATATTTATTAAAGTAACTTATAAAAGTAACATATCATTCACATTTATATACAAGAATTTAAAAGAATACAATACAAAAATAATTCATACATTTGTCAAGTTGTATGCTGAGGATAAGATTCCCAATACTAAAATGTAACAGTATCAGCACAACAATTCATGAATATCAAACTGCCTTTCCTGGTTTATCAAAGCCAGAGGCTCACATGACAGCTGCTTTTATTAATTAAGCCATATTATGGTAGGAGGTACCTTCTCAATAGTCACCATTTCACTGCATACTTCATGCCATATCCAATAGTACATTAAATACATTATCAGTGTATCAGAACTGGAAACAAATAGGGCAAAGGGCATAGCATGAAAAAGAGAATACAGTAAAGTTGCTTTTTGTTAGGGAATTCAAATATACAAAATAAAATTAGAAGCCGGGCGCGGTGGCACACGCCTGTAATCCCAGCACTTTGGGAGGCTGAGACAGGAGGATCGCGAGTTCAAAGCCAGCCTCAGCAATGGCGAGGCACTTAGCAACTCAGTGAGACCCTGTCTCTAAATAAAATACAAAAAAGGGCTGGGGATGTGGCCCAGTGGTCGAGTGCCCCTGAGTTCAATCCCCGGTACCACAAAAAAAATAAATAAATAAAAATAAAATAAAATTAGAACATCACATTCCCTAATCCTAGGAACTAACGATAGTGGGTTCTCACTTTTTAAAGAATTAGCTAAAATTTTATACTTAGAAAAATATAATCTGCCTTTCCAAAACATTAAACTTCTTATTGAGATATGACATTCTTACAAAAAGTGTGCAAATCATATATGTACTGTTGCATAATTTTTATAAGATAAAATTACTGTATAATTACCACCCAGACCAGGACACTGAACACTCCCAGCACAGCAGAATCCATCCTGTGCTCTCTTGGTCACTATCTCTTCCTCCCAAAATAACTATTTTTCTAGCTACTTTTGCCTGTTTGAGAATTTCATATAAAAGGAAACACAGGATATACTTTTGTGTCTAGCTTCTTTTGTTCAATATTATGTCTGAAAGGGTCATCTGTGTTTTGGTCTCTAGCAACAGTCCATTTATTCCCAGTGCTGTATAATTTAAACAATTAATTAATCCATTATACTGTTGGGCATCTGCACTGTTGACAGTTTGAAGCTGTTATGAATAGCTTATGAACATTCTTACATATGTCAACATGGGAGCTGTTTTGTTTTGTTTCATGTTTGTTTGTTTGTTCCCGGTACTGGGGTTTGAGCCCAGAGGCAATGGACCACTGAACTACATCTCAGCTCTATCTATCTACCTACCTACCTATGTATCTATTTAGAGACAAAGTCTAAATTGCCAAGGAGCACCCTCAAATTTGTAATACTCCTGCCTCAGCCTCCCAAGGTGCTGGGATTACAGGCCTGAACTACCACTCCCAAACAATATGAGGTTCTTTTCATTTGTTTTTATTTTGGTGCTGAGGACTGAACCCAGTGCTCTGCACAGACTAGGTAAGCACTCTACCACCACAGATCTATCTCTCCAGCCCTCAATATGGGTTTTTACATAATATTAGATGGTCTCTGTCTTGTAAGCAAAGATTTTAAAACTTTAAATAATATGTTATAAGAACAAAGCCAGAAATTATAATTTTATTTATATTTTATTTCTGGTGTCAAACACTTTAATCCAGGGATTCAGCAAGTCCATTTAAATTTCAACCTAAATATATGAACCAAACAACCCAATAACTACAACTTATCTGGTGAATTTGTCACCAAAAAGAAATCAGATATTTTCATATCATGTTATAACTTGTTGTTACAGAGATCTCAAACTATGATTTATATTCTATCTGCTTTGAAATTATAGTAATGAAGCCCCCAAAGGTAACTCTTAATGACCTACAGCTATGGTTTGGAAGTGTCTTCCAAAGGTCTATATGGTAAAGGCTTGCTTCCCTGAAAGATATAAATGGGAGATAGTGGAACCTTTAGGAGGTAAGTCTTAGTGGAAGGTCTCTAGGTCACTAGAGGCATGTTCTAAGAAAAGGATAGTGGAACCCTGGTCCCTTCCTTTTTTTGGTCCCTGGCCTTGAAGTGAATGGTTTCGCTCTGCCACACACAAAGCCTGTCATGATATGCTACCTCACCACAGAACCAATCCATCATGAACTGAAAACTTCAAAACTGTAAACCAAGTTGATTATCTCAGGTATTTGTTATAGTAATGGAAAGCAAACAAACCTACTAAATAATACTATATCACAAAATTAGGTTTTTCATGGTTTAATACTTATATTCAAATGTAAGTGGCCTCCTTCAATATATGCATTTCTATTTTCTAGATTTAAAAACATTATTCTAAGAAGAGATCTATAAACTTCACCAGACCACTAACAGGACAAAAAAAGAATAAGAACTGATGCTTTATTGAACTAAAATGTAGAAACATAGAAAACGAGATAATTCCTAAGAGCCCTCCATAAGGCATAATGTATTGAGGAGAAGAGGAAGTTTTAAATTACTAACCAAGATAAGGCCAAGTTCATCATGAAAAAAGTATACCTGCATCCTGATCAGGTGGGATATGGAAATACAGAAAGGTTTATAAACTAGGAGGTGACTGGGAGGACACAGACACCAATCAACTGGAACTAAAGGGGAAAAAAGGGAGACAGATGAACCTATACAAAGTCTGGACGGGTTCCGTGCTCTGGAAAAGAGAAAAGCAACCTAGGCTCCTCCTCTTCCAGAAAGAACCAAGCAGCCACATAAGGAAGACACAGTTGAGTATACATGGTCTGATCCTAAAAGCAATTGTATATAAACACCATCTCCCTACCTGCTTACTACTGCGGAAATGATTGTACCAGGGGAAAAAGAAACCTGTTTCATATTTACATACACACACACAGATAGTATTACATGAAAATGTCTGATTTTGTTTAGATGAGGATCTCTATCATCTGCCACCTTTACCTCAACTCCTGCCATCATCAGTAATTTCAATCTTCATCCACATCTGTATTTCTTTTTGTTGTAGTTTTGTTTTGTTTTGTTTGGTAATGGGGATTGAACCCAGATGCACTTTACCATGGAGCTACATCCCCATCCCTTTTTGGTTTTTGTTTTGAGAAACGGTTTTACTAAGTTGCTTAGAGCCTTGATAAATTGCTGAGGCTGGCTTCAAACTTGCAATTCTTCTGCCTCAGCCTTCTGAGCCACTGGGATTACAGGCATGCACCACCACAACCAGATCTACATGTGTGTTTCTTAAATCTGAGTGTAAGGCTCATCTGGTGAACTTTTAAACAACACTGTTGTCCAGATTCCACCTATGGAGATTATTTAATTATCTGCAAGGGGGCCCATGCATGGAATTAGAGCTCCATAAGGGCCTGAGAATGTGGCTCAGTGGGAGAGCATTGGTAGGTTCTGGGTATAGTACCCAAAAAAAGATTAAAAAGAGCTCTCTAAGTGATTTTAATGTGCTGCTAAACTTGAAAGCCTCTAATGCAATCACTAAGCCAAAATCTATCCTCACAATTTTCTTGACCTCAACTCCAATACCCTATACCAACCTTCTATTCCCACTAACACAATGAACACAATGATCGCCATCCTGAACTTTATCATCTTGGAAACTCAAAGCTCTAAAATACCAACTACTATCTTTCTGCTCTGTAGCCTTTAACCTCGTTAAGCCCTTCTTGTCCTTCATTCCCTCACTTTTTCAAACTGCTGTTCCTGTTTTAGCCTTACTCCCTTTACTAATTAGGCCACATTACAGAATATATTACCTCAATAATTCTGTGTCAGATCCTTCAATATCATCTCCCTGGGTTCATCACTCATCTTGCAATCTTAAATCAGTACAACAACCTTCTTTCCCACTTCCAAACTGGACTACTCAGGTAATAAAAGAACACAATCCTGCAGATAGGTGCCCAGTTGGTGGCGTACCCACACAGAAAATTATTTTATATAGCTCTGAAATACTGTATTTAAAATATATAATGAAATATATGCTTGGTAGGGAGAGGAGTCTTAAAAAGTAATTTTTAAAAAAAGGCATTCCATTTCCCATCCCTGTGTTACTTACATAATCACCTATATCATTTCTTTATCCATCCAGGTAAACTACAAAATAACTGTGCCAAGTTAAAAAAAAAAAATCAACATGGGTTTTTTAAAATTAGAAACAAGGTCTACATGTCAACCTGGAAAGAAATGACATATGGTAATAATTAAGTCTATCCATCATCCTGAAATATGATGGGCCTCTTCATTCCTTCCATCTTAAATTACATCAATCCTAACCTGAGTTGTAATCCAGGCCAATGATAACCATGAAGATGATACTGTCCACCTAAGAATTGTCAGATTAAATAATTTACGATAAAGACAAAACAGCTAACATATAAACAAACACTTTTTATGATGTTTAATGAATCTACAATATGCCCATATATCATTACCACAATCCCAATTCCCTGGTGCTTAGAGTGGGCCTATGCAAAAGTTCAAATTTACAATTTCTTGACCTTCCTCCAAACCCTCCTAGGACTCCACAGAGGACTCCGCAGAGAGAGTATGTATATTCACTTAATAAATTCACTTAATAAACACTAGATACAGTGCTGGAAGCAATAAGCAAAATAGCAAGCTCCTTGAGAAAAGGCCTAGAGCAACTAAGACAAGCAGAACAGAAAACAAGAAGCAACCTACCTGTCCCCCACCTCCCTTCCCCTGACACTCTTACTCACCGGCCAGGGTGCCTGACCACAAGCAGACACTACTGCAAGAACCCAAAAAAGAGGCATTAACAGGTTACTATTCGAAGAAAAAAAGCTAACCTTCTCTAAAATGAAACGCTGCTCAAAGTTTCATATATTCAATTCACAAATATTTTTTAAAAATATTTATTTGGTTTTTTTAGTTGTACACAATGCATTTATTTGTACGTGGTGCTGAGGATCGAACCCGGGCTGCGCACGTGCTAGGCGAGCGCTCTACCGCTGAGCCACAATCCCAGCCCTCAATTCACAAATATTTTTAAGAACAGACAAATAAGAGACAGCCAATAGTAGGAACAGGTACTCAAATATTTCTTGGTGAACAGATGGCTTGACATTCATAAAACTTAAATGTTCTTCACTAATTTGATATAAACCCTTTGTTCTAGAAATTTAAAAAACAATATAACATTTTTTATATAAATAAAATGTTTCAATTTATTTTCAAACTTTTCAAAGATATTTTTCAATCTAGACTGGTAAATTTCTGGCACCTGATAAATTTCTGGCACCTGATACTGTTAACAGGTCAAGCTTTGACATATCAGATTACGACACTAGGTTCTGAATTATTCCATATGTACGAGTAACTTACATTGGGGTGACTCCGAGGAGGTACTCGTTCTCTTGGAAGTCTTTCATAGTCATATCGTCCCTCAGACCACATTTCATCTCTTCTGTAAGCCACTAACAAAAAAAGAAACAAAAAAAAAAAAATACAGTTTTTATGTTTTTAGGAAGTAATAGAGAAAATAAGGAGTAAATTATTATAAGTAATTATTATATTCCAACAAAAATATTTTCCAGACATCCTAAGGGAAAAAAAAATATAAGTGACAAAAAGGGAAAAAGTGATTAAAGCAATGTTTCTCCTAAACAATTTTGAGATTTTCTAAAAAACAAAAACAAAAAAACTCACTTTCCTTTTATTTTCAAGGTTATTTAAAGCTTCAAATAAACCATTTATATGAAGAGCCACAGACCTCAAAAACTTCATTCTCAACTAGCAAAACAAAACAAAACAAAAAAACTCAGTTAAATGAATAATTTAAAAGAAGGGGCTGGAGTTGTGGCTCAGCGGCAGAGCGCTCGCCTCGCACGTGCACGGCCCGGACCACGTAAACATAAATGCATTGCATTGTGTACAACTAAAGTAAATAAATAAATATTAAAAATAAAGAAGAAGAAGAAAAGGCAGGGCTGGGGTTGTGACTCAGTGGTACAGTGCTTACCTTGCATGCATGGGGCACTGGGTTCGATCCACATAAATAAAATAAAGGTATTGTGTCTGTGTACAACTAAAATTTTTAAGTTTTTTTAAATAAATAAATATAAGAAAAGGAGATCATCAAAGCTATTCCTTATTTCCTGATGAGTATTTTCTATAACATTAGTTTTTTGCTTTTCTACATTCTGAGGGTTTGTATCTCCTCCATATATGGTCAGTGAAGTACCTTGAACTGGGAAAAAAGTGTTAAATGAACATCCCCGTAAAAAACCTTGACACAAACCACAAGAAATCTTGACACAAACCACAATAATCCTTGACACAGACCGTCTTGAGTTTCTTTTTAATGTTGTAAATTTATTTGAATGCAAAGACACCTTCATCAAACTTGAAATTAAAGCAGAAGTTAATGCTTGCATTTTTGCACTTTAGAGAGGAGATTTTCTCTTTTTATAAAGGTAAGAAATGTTGCCTACTTTGAGAGATGATGATGACAGATTAGGCTGGACACCCAAGGAATTTGCAGGAAGCAGGTTTATTTAAAATCTCTGGACTCCAGGTTGGGAAATTCTTTGAAATGTATACTCAGTGGGTGTTTACATAACAGTGGGTGGTACTCTTAGTCCTATATTTTTAGGTTAGACACAGGTTTCACAAGTTTTTGACCAAGGAAAACAGAAACAGTAACTTTAGCACAGCAAGCTCTCCAGAGACAGTCTATTATCCCATTGGTCTGCAAACCTGGCATTTAAAAGAAAAAGGAAGCTTCAAACCACAGTTAGCATAATAAATCCTGCTGACATTCTTTGTAAAAATCTTGACAAAAGAGAAGCTTAATTATAGTGGGGGTACTTTTGGGGGGCTACATCAATGACATTCTGGATAGAGAGTGAACATGGCACATAACAAAGTCGAAGGATACACACCTCCCAAGAACTGATGAAAACAGAAATTGTGAAAAGGCAGAAGCATAGACAAGCAAAGCTGAGAAGATGACAAACAGAGTATGGGAAAACGGGTCATTTATATAAAACAGCAACACAGAAGATTGGAGGTTAGCAAATCTTTTCTGTAACAGACCAGACAAATATTTTCAGCCTAACTGAATCTCTGAAAAGATTGCACTAGATATATTAATTGTTTTTACATTAAGAAAACTGACTTTGCCAGGAACTGTGCACATGCCTGTAATCCCAGCCACTAGGGAGGCTGGGGCAGGAAAATCGAGAATTCAAAGCCAGCCTCATCAAAAGTGAGATGCTAAGAAACTCAGCAAGACCCTGTCTCTAAATAAAATACAAAACAGGTCTGGGGATGTGGCTCAGTGGTCGAGTGCCCTTGTTATGGGCCAGGCTATATGGGCAATGACCAGTCTCCATTTTACCCTCAGACTCCAAGTCATGTAAGAAATGCTTCTCCCATGGGAACACCCTGCCTCATTATCAATCAACAGTTGCTTAGCATAGCATGTTTGGCAACACAAAATGGCAATTCTTATACAATGTAAAATTGTTCTCTTTTTGGTTCCAATTTTTCTTGTACCCTGTCAGAGAATGATTGTCTAGATGTTAGTAACTATTCTTTAACTTTTACTCAACTAGGGCTGTTTTGACCCACTTCCTCTTCTGCTTATGATTTTAGATCTCATGGTGTTTGTTTATGGTTTTGAATAGCAACAGCCACTTATAATTAATGTGGTTTGGGAATATAGAGGTGTGCTCTAACCCTTGGAGAGGGTCGAAGGAGCCTGCTAGCTGGTAATATGGACCACCAGCTGGTGAATAAATGTTCCATTTCCTGCTTTAAGACAAACTCAGTGATTTATTGCAATCTTGCCTTAACACCCCCGAGTTCAATCCCCAGTACTCCATCCTTCCCCAAAAAAGTAAAGAAAATTGGCTTTAAAATATCTCATGTAGTTAAAAAAAGAAGAAGAAGAAAGAAGAAGAAGAAGAAGAAGAAGAAGAAGAAGAAGAAGAAGATGATGATGAAGTATTTGGCAAAAAATGGTCTCAGCTTCAAAAGTAGTCTAAAAAATCATGGCGATGATCATTAAATCACCAAAGGATGTGATAAATTCACTATGTAAAAGCTTGATGGGGAACTTTCTAATGACTTCCCCTTAAAACAGTAAGGGGTATGTAAGCAAACTACAATTAAAAGAAAAAAATAGGATGTGGGGCCATCAAGAAAACTGTAAATCTATGAAATATTCTTACTTTAAAAACAATAATAAAGAAAGAAAAAACCTAAATTGGGAAGGGTGGCATTCATCTGCAGTCCCAGCTACTCAGGAGTCTCACTTGAGCTCAGGCAGTTTGAGGCCAAACATTTAAAAAAAAAAAAAAAAAAAACAGTAGGGGGCGGTGTAAATCTGATCAAGCCTAAAGCTCTATTATGAAATTCAAAAGGATAAAGGAGTGGTTCTATCATAAAGACTAGGCTCCCTGCTAGCCCCCAGGGCACTGTGGCTCTCCACTCTAGTCCCAGTAATTTGGGAGTCCAAGGAAGGAGGATTTAAGGAAAGCCTGGGCAACTCTGCAAGACATTTGTCTCAAAATAAAAAATGCTATAAAGGCCACCTATGCTAAGCCCCAGGACAACATCATCCTAAATAAAGAAAAAGCTGAAAGCATTCCCTCTAAAAACTGGAACAAGACAGGGATGTCCTCTTTCGCCACTATTATTTAACATAGTTCTTGAAACCCTAGCCAATGCAATTAGACAGACAAAAGAAATAAAAGGGATAAGGATAGGAAAAGAAGAACTCAAACTATCACTATTTGCAGATAATATGATTCTATACATAGAAGATCCAAAAAAACTCCACCAGAAATCTTCTAGATCTAATAAACAAATTCAGCAAAGTGGCTGGATATAAAATCAATACCCATAAATCTAAGGCATTTCTGTACATCAGCAACAAATCCTCAGAAAGAGAAACTAGGAAATCCATCCCATTTACTATAACATCAAAAAAATAAATAAATAAAATACTTGGGAATCAACCTAACAAAAGAAGTGAAAGACCTGTACAATGAAAACTACAGCACACTAAAGAAAGAAATTAAAGAAGATCTTAGGAAATGGAAAGATTTACCTTGTTCATGGATAGGTAGAACTAATATTGCCAAAATGACTATTCTACTAAAAGCACTATACAATTTCAATGCAATCCCAATCAAAATCCCAATGTCATTCCTCATAGAAATAGAAAAAGAAATCATGAAACTCATCTGGAAAAATAAGAGACACAGAATAGCCAAAGCAATTCTTAGCAAGAAGAATGAAGCTGCTGGCATTTCTATTCCAGAACTTAAATTGTATTACAAAGCAATAATAACTGAAACAGCATGGTATTGGCACCAAAATAGACCAGTAGACCAATGGTACAGAATAGAAGACACAGAGACTAACCCACACATCTACAGTTATCTTATATTAGACAAAGGTGCCAAAAACATACATTGGAGAAAAGACAGCCTCTTCAACAAATGGTGTTGGGAAAACTGGAAATCCTTACATAATAAAATGAAATTAAACCTCTATCTCTCTCCATGCACAAAACTCAACTCAAAATGGATTAAGGACCTAGGAATTAAACCAGAGACCTTGCACCTAACAGAGGAAAAAGTAGACCCAAATCTCCAACATGTTGGATTAGGCCCCAACTTCCTCAATAAGACCCTTATAGCACAAGAACTAAAACCAAACATTAATAAATGGGATGGATTCAAACTAAAAAGCTTCTTCTCAGCAAAAGAAACAATCAGTGAGGTGAACAGAGAACCTACAGAATGGGAACAAATCTTTACCACATGCACATCAGTCAGAACATTAACTTCGAGGATATATAAAGCTCTCAAAAACCTTTACACCAAGCCAGGCACAGTGGCGCACACCTGTAATCCCAGGACTTTGGGAGGCTGAGGCAGGAGGATCGCAAGTTCAAAGACAGCCTCAGCAATGGTGAGGCACTTAGCAACTCAGTGAGACCCTGTCTCTAATAAAAATACAAAAAGGGGCTGGGGATGTGACCCAGTGGTCGAGTGCCCTGAGTTCACTCCCCAGTACCGCCCCCCCCCCAAAAAAAAACTTTACACCAAAAAACAAACAAACAAAAAACCAACCCAATCAATAAATGGGCTAAGGAACTGAACAGACACTCCTCAGAAGAAGATACACAATCAATCAACAAATATATGAAAAAATGTTCAACATCTCTAGCAATTAGAGAAATGCAAATCAAAACTACTCTAAGATTTCATCTCATGCCAGTCACAAGGCAGCTATCAAAAACACAAACAACAATAAATGCTGGCGAGGATGTGGGGGAAAAGGCACACTCTTTCACACTGCTGGTGGGGCTGCAAATTGGTGCAGCCAATTTGGAAAGCAGTATGGAGATTCCTAGGAAACCTTGGAATGGAACCACCACTTGACCCAGCTATCCTACTCCTCAGTCTATACCCAAAGGACTTAAAAATAGCATACTACAGGGACACAGCCACATCAATGTTCATAGCAGCACAATTCACAATAGCTACATTGTGGAAACAACCCTGATGCCCATCAATAGATGAATGGAGAGAAAAACTTTGGTATATATACATAATGGAACACTACTCAGTACTAAAAGAAAATAAAATCATGGCATTTGCAGGTAAATGGATGGAGTTGGAGAAAATAATGCTAAGTGAAGTCAGCCAATCCCAGAAAACCAAAGATTGATTGATTCCTTTGCTATGATGATACTGAATTATAGTGGCAAGGAAGGGGGGATGAGAGGAATGAAGGAATGTTAAATAGAAAAGGGGGGAGGGGAAGGAAAGGGGTAAGGGATAAAAACAATGGCAGAAGGAGTTTGACATCAATGTACTAAGTACATGTATAAAAACTCAAATGGTATGAAAATACTTTGTGTAAAACCAATGACTTGGAAAACTGTGCTCTTTATATGTAATATGAAAGAAACTGCACTCTAAAAGCATGTATAACAAATTAAATAAATAAATAAATAAGGCTGAAGATGTAGCTCAGTGGTAGAATGCCCCTGGGTTCAATCCCCAGTAGTGGGGCAGGAGTTAGGCTCCTAGATGCAGCAAAGAGAATTTGTGAAGTGACTCACTATCTGACAGTGGAAGATCATATTTATAGATTTCTTCTGATCTAGTTACAATTTTCTG
Source organism: Tamias sibiricus (assembly GCA_025594165.1). Taxonomy (NCBI): domain Eukaryota; kingdom Metazoa; phylum Chordata; class Mammalia; order Rodentia; family Sciuridae; genus Tamias; species Tamias sibiricus. Next base: position 99,258,143 of record CM046661.1, on the reverse strand, counting down.
CCTGGCAGTTTGAAAGACTATTATTGCCATAACTTCACATATTTTAATTACTTAAAGAATCAATCCATAGTTCATAGAAGCTAAAAGAAAAAGTAAGAAAAAAAAAAAAAAAAAAAAAAAAAAGCAAGTCTATAGCCATCCTGGCCTGAACATGCCTGATTCTCTTCTATTTCAGAAGCTAAGAAGGGTTGGGCCTGGTTAGTACTTGGATAAAAGACCACATGGGAATACAGGGTGCTCTAAGCTTAAAATATATCTTTGATGAAAACCTAGCAATTGGAAATAAAGCAACAAACAAAAATAAAATCATGCAGGACTTCAAAAAGAAATGTTCAGAATATAAATCATCGTTTGCGAAGAATTAAACATGAAGAAACACATCAAGAAGCTAAAATCCAGAAATTCCTCAACAAATTGAAGTAAAAATCTAAATAAAAGTAAATGCATCAGAAGAGGAGTTATTGTTTAATGGGTATTTCAGTTTGGGAGATAAAAACGCTCTGAAGATGGTGGTGATGGTTCCATCAGTATGAATGAAACTGAATTATATTTTTAAACAATAGTTAAGGGCTGGGGTTGTAGCTCAGTGATAGAGCGCTTGCCTAGCATGTGTGAAGCACTGGGTTTGATTCTCAGCACCACATATAAATAAATTTTTTAAAAGTTCATCAACAAGTAAAAAAATTTTGAAAATAGTTAAAATAGTAAATTTGATATATATTTTACCACAATAAAGATTTTTTTTAAAGAAAACCAAAAACATGAATTTATCTGGCATCAAAATCCCAACCACAGGGCTGGGATTGTGGCTCAGCGGTAGAGTGCTCGCCTCGCACGTGCGCGGCCCGGGTTCGATCCTCAGCACCACGTAAACATAAATGCATTGCATTGTGTACAACTAAAGCAAATAAATAAATATTTTAAAAAAAATCCCAACCACATAGTAAAGTTTGCTGCATTTCCTACATCTAGTTATCAATTCTGCAAAGGCATCAACTTGAATACTGCATTTAATTTCTACAAGAAACAAGCAGCATCCATCAAACAGACATCACACTACTACTATGTCAACTCCTACAGTTAATCCTGTAACAACTTTACCTATCTGACTCCATACCTGATGAAACCCCAAGAGAGTACATAAGCACCTCATAAGGAGCTACAAAAATCAGTTGCAAGTTAGTGTTTTAATAAATTCTCTTCATCTTAAGAAGTTCACACTTTTAAAAGCTTTTTTCTTAAAATTTCAATTTCTATACACATAGTGAATAATTTAATGAAAGAAAGCTTCCTTTATCAATACAATAGTTAAACTGCTAAAGTTTCTATAAATACAGTGCTTAAATATAGAAGTCACAGTATAATCCGGTGCATGACTGTAATCTCAGCTACTCAGAAGGCTGAGAGAAGATGCAACTGAATAAAATACTAGTTCAGTGGTAGCACTCGCCTGTCATGTATGAGGTCCTGAGTTCAATCCAATCCCAATTACTGGGGTGAGGAGTAGGCTATAAAGTAATCTCCTATAATCAATTATTTCATTTTTTAAACTTCTATCTTCCTGGTGAGTACACTACAATACTGAATTAACAACATCTTCACAGAATCTGCAAGTATTTAGTTTTTAAATGTATTATTTACCATAACTACCTATGCTTTTACAAAATAGCAGTATTGGAATGTTTCATCTTTAATCATATTACTATATATTTCCAGAATGAAGAATATAAAAGTAGAATGTATTATAATTGTGAAATTAAACAGGGCTTGATTTTGGCAAAATAAGTATCATCCACTAGCACCAAAAAAAAAAAAAAAAAAAAAAAAATCAAACAGTCCTGGTAAGGCCCCATGTCAAAGTATTCAACTTCTCTCATCCTTAAGAAATCATAATTGGGTAAGGCAGGAATATAAATAAGATTCCATAAGCAATTCTGTACTGTTACTTAAACTAGAAGACAGTTTTGATTAAGTACAAAAGAAAAAACACTGGGCTGTAAAAGATGGTCCTGAAGCTGGATCTTGAATGAAGGTAGCAGAAAATAAAACACACTAGAAGATGAGATGATAATGCAAAAATATGCTAATATCAACTTACATTCAAATGGAAGTTTATAACTTTCAAAGAGAGAGAGCTGTTAGGTACAAAAAACTTCCTTCTGATTAGCAGTATACTATCCAGATTTACAAAGGTGATCCATCCCACAACCTGTTAACTAAATTTATACAAAGGTGTTCAGACACCCAGTGAGTGATCCTGCTACTTACCATGTCATCACTTCACTAAGTCTCCTCACATTAACGGAGTCTCAAAAGTATTCCAGTAAAGTTCTCTGATTCAACAGGTTATGCAAACTCAATACAACAGAAAAATGGAAGAACTCTCCACATCACAATTAGAGAACAGAATTAGAGTCCAATGTGGAGAATGCAGACTTCATTTAGAAGTGTGCATTAACTGGTTCCAAATTCTAAAAAAAAAAAAAAAAATCCCACTCATGCCATAACCAATAAAGAAGGTAAGTTTAATATACCATCATGGGTTTTAATTCCAGAAAGAAAATAAGCATCTCCACTGAGTTAACCCCAACTATAATCACAGTAACTTCAACAGAGGGCTGAGGAAGGGAAGACTGCCATTCTAAGTGAAAGCAGCCAGGAAATTCAGAAAAACAAAATCAGGGGCAATATCCTTGTGTCAAGTCATTCACACTTTGAGCTGGAGAGGTGCATGCCTATAATTCCAGCAACTCGGGAAGCTGAGGCAGGACAATTCCAAGTTCAAGGCCAGTCTCAGCAAATTCAGAAGGTAGCAGAAAATAAAACACACTAGAAGATGAGATGATAATGCAAGTACAACTTCTTAGACAACTTCTTAGACAACTCAAGAAGACTGTCTCAAAATTTAAAAAGGCGTGGGATGGGGGTGGAAATACAGCTCAGTGGTAAAGCAATCCTGGGTTCAATTCCCAGTACCTCAAAGAAAAAAACACATTTGAATCCAAAGTTAAGGTGATACAACTGGTTTTTTCATGTTATCCAAACCAGCTATAGTAGCAATTTAGGATATAAAGTAACTGCATTTTGATCTAGTGAACTTCTATTATTAAATATACTCAGTACAATTTTCCCTCTTCCTAGGTTTATTCTCTTCATTTTTTATTTTCATCCATCAGCTAATTCTGACAGCCAACCACAGTTAGTAAATAGCAAAGATTCATTTAACCTCATACTTTAGATGAATAGGCATTTGCACTAACAATTCCCCTTAGAATGTTCTTCAGATAGAAAGTTAACTTTCTCACTACGATGACACTTCTTTTTTTTTTTTTAATATTTATTTTAGTTGTACACAATGCCTTTATTTTTACGTGGTGCTTAGGATCAATCCCGGGCCGCACACGTGCTAGGCAAGAGCTCTACCACTGAGTCACAACCCCAGCCACCGACACTTCTTAATGTTCTTTTAATATCACTTAACAACCAGATCCTCCAATCTTGCTTTTTCACAGTACTAATCATCTAGGCTACTATATAATTTACATTTAATGCACATTATCGATTCCTTACTACTAGAAATGTGAGCTCTATGAATCTGTACTGTTCATTGATTAAGCCCCTAGAAGAGTTTGCACAAAGGCTGGGCAAGGTGGCACATGTCTGTAACCCCAGCAGCGTGGGACACTAAGGCAGAAGGATCACAAGTTAAAAGTCAGCTGTAGCAACTTAGCAAGGCCCTAAGCAACTCAGGAGACCCTGTCTCTAAATAAAATACAAAACAGGGCTGGGGTGTGGCTCTGTGGTTAAGTGTTCCTGGGTTCAATTCCCAGTACAAAAAAAAGAAAGACAGAAAATTTTGCACAAAGTATGTGCTCAGCATTCAGAGTGCATTTATTAATGCTAAGAAAATAATTCCTCTAAATAAGTAACTCCATATTTCCACTTCCATCCTAACTCCTTTCAATGCCCCACACCTTCAACTCAATATGCCAAAACAGTTCTTCACACTCCTCAGAAAACTACTTCATCTCCTGTCTTCCCTGTTTTGGTCAATGATACCAACCAGGAGGACAATAAGGAGAGCCTAATATTTAAAAGTGACACTGTAAAACATGAAAGCATTCTGCCACTTTTTCCACAAAAAGAAAGTTAAAAGCTTTCTTAGCCTTTCTTTGATTCATATTTCAGATGTAATGTTGTTTTATTTGTTAAGAGCCCCGCTTTACCTGAGATAAGGTTCTGCCTCCCACCTTACTCCATGTTAGAATGGCTTCAAAATAGGCTAGACTTCAGCTCATTTAAAGTTGTGCTCAAAAGACTGATTATTGTTGTGAAGATTACTGTGATCTCAAAAGGGGATATAATATATGACTAAGTAAGGTTCAAGATTATAAAAATCATTTTTCTTGGTTCATAGCTATTACACAAACTGAATGTTTTTGCTCTGTTAATTTCATTTTGTACTTTCCTTGTAAGCTGTTATCTTTCAGAGTTTTGCAGAGGTACTGCTTATAAAAAATTTAAAAATTAGGGGCTGGAGTTGTGGCTCAGCGGTAGAGCGCTCGCCTAGCACGTGCACGGCCCGGGTCCGATCCTCAGCACCATGTAAAACAAATGCATTGTGTACAACTAAAAAAGCAAATAAATAAATATTTTTTTAAAAAAATTTAAAAATTAAAAAAAAAAACACATGGGTTAATTTGAAATAATAAGCCATCACAGATGGTATATAATGCTGACTTCTAGTACTAATGCTAACCCCAGTTAAATGAAAGGGATAACTGTAAAATTATAGATATTGAAGTCATAACCTATTACTCCTCTTTTTAAGACTGGTAAAAACTGGCTTGCTGGCTGTTTAAAACCAAAAACTTGGAGACCAAAGTCAAGGAAATAAAAAGGTGAAGGAAAATGCAGCCAACATTTTGGCCCTTGCTCTCTAAGATCATCTGGACCCAAAGAACAATGGGACCCCTCCATGGGCCCTGCAACTATGGTGAGTCACTTGATCTGTGGATCAGGGAGATCGAGAGGACCCTAGAGAACAGGAAGCCAGTGCACATACTGCAATGAAGAGGGTCACGGGAGATGGAAATATCCCTGATGCTTCCAAGAGAACCCACATATGGTCAGCAGGACCCTCTCTCATCCTGGCAGATGGCACCACTGGTAAAGGAAAGCTAAAGGAGCCAGGAGTCTTCTTTGCACATGTCCCCAAGAGTAATCTCTGAGGAATCAGAACAAAGTCAATTTTGACCAACTTGTTCTTAAACACCTGGCAGGAGAGTATAGCCTAAACACAGTCCTACATGGATATTTCTAAGGAAAAACAATGTTTGGGGTTTTTTTTTTTTTTAGTGTAACTTAATATGTACACTTGTGTCAGCCATACCAAAAGTAAAGCTGAAGGATATAAAGGAAGGGTTCTTGATAATAACAATCATAAGAATTGCAAACTTGTCTTCAGTTAATTTGAGTCTGATTTCATAGACCTACAAATCTTCCTAACCTACTACATTGATGAACCTCATCTGTTTTTAACTGATGAGATTATGTGTTACTGTCCTCATGGTTTTTCAAAGACTGGCTGAAATAGTAATTGCTTTTGTTCTAATTATTTACAAAAATGTAATGCTTTGCAGTCTTTATTGTTGTCTTAGCATGATCCCTGCCTTATAACTTATCCAGTCACCTGCCATCTGCCACTGTGGACTGCTCTGATGCTGAATGCCCTTAACTGTTCAAGCCCCATCTGATAGAGAACAAAGACTTTGGATTACTTCCCCCAACTTCACCCACCTTCAGCAGGAAACAACTTGGAGATGTTGTTGCCCACTTTCCATAGAAATGGAAGCTAGAAATTGACAGTATGGAAATGTAACAGGGGTTCACTTGAAGCTTTGACCATATCCCTTGTAGCTTAGAAACTTAACGTGTTCTTTTTTTCTTTTTCCCAACCTTCTTCTCCCTTACCTCTCCCTAATCTTCTTTTCCCTAACCTTCTCCTTCTTGATCTTCTTCTTCCTGATCTTATTTTCCCTAACCTTTTCCCTGACCTCCTCCCTGGTCTTCTTTTCCCTGATCTTCTCCTTCTTGATTTCTCCTGCACTAATCTCATTTTCTCTGAATCACCTCTTTAAAAAAAAAAAGAAAGAAAGAAAGAAAGAAACTGTTCCTGCTAATGGGTAGAATCACAGCCTTTGGGACAGGAGAAACACAGGGCACTCCTGTCTCAAAAAAAAAAAAAAAAAAAAAAAAAAAAAGATACCAACCACTACCCACAGGCCCAAATCAGAAACCTGAGTCATATAAAACCCAAAACTTTTCATATCTAAATATTCACTAAATCCAGTTATTTTTATCAGTTCTACATGAACAAGGGATATAGTCAAAGCATCAAGTGAACCTCTGTTACATTTCCACACTGTCAATTTCTAGCTTCAATTTCTATGGAAAGTAGGCAACAACATCTCCAAGTTGTTTCCTGCTGCAGTGGGGCGAAGGTGGGGGAATTAATCCATGAACTGATAGAAATAACTGGATTTAGTGAATTTAAAGGACATATAGCTATACTTATTCAAACTGCTAAAAACTGTTTGGTCTACATGGATGCCATTGTTTCTCAATACCATACCTTTACCTCTGCCTAGAATATTTATCTTCCTTCATCCTTCCACGTCAAGATTCACCTCAAATATCACTTTTCCTACATTCTCCTGAAAGAATTGAGCTGTCCTTTCTTTGTACCCCTCAAAAACATCCTACTACATTAGTACTATATAACACCATATTCTATTTAATTTGCTTCCTTTCCACCCTCCCAAACTAAACACCACTGCAAAGGCACATGATTGCACATTTCTGTTGTTCCCTCTCCTTAGCAAAGTATTCATTACTGGCCAAACTAATATTTCATGTGATCACTACCTAAGAACCTATATACAAAATTTTATATCTTTTAATTATTTTTTAAAATATTTATTTATTTACTTTAGTTGTACACAATGCAATGCATTTATGTTTACGTGGTGCTGGGGATCGAACCCGGGCCGCGCACATGCGAGGCGAGCGCTCTGCCCCTGATCCACAACCCCAGCCCCTCTTTTAATTATTCAGAAAACTTTTTGTTAGCAATGTTGGATTATGATTCCTGCCACACTTCTCGAGACTCTAATATTACTTTGCTTTTGAGCAAAAAATATCAATGACAGCCATCTAGCTCTAGCATCTAAAGCAGTGATTCTCAACCCTTACTGCACATTAGATCTAAAGAGCTTTTAAAAATAATGCTACCTAGCAGGATACAGGGGCACATGCCTATAATCCCAGCTACTTGGGAAGTTGAGGCTGGAAGATCCAAAGTTTGATGCCAACTTGGGCAGTTTAGCAAGACCCTGTCTCCAAACAAAAAGGGCAAAGGTTACATCTCCATGGTACAGTACCCTGGGTTCAATTCCCAGTACCAAAAAAGAAAAAGAAAAAGAAACCCATACCTTATTGACTATACTATCCTCAGTACCCGCTAAAAGGTATAAATTAAGAAACATAAAAATTTGTATAGCTGAAGTCACACAGGTTAAGAATGTTGTCATATTTTTCGGCAACCAACATATGAATCCATAGGAGAAGCAGACAGATACTGTGCTTGTGTGCATATACAACATCAAGAAGAAAACTTTCTTGCACTTAAATTTACCATCTAGTAGAGCTTTATGTTCAAAATTTGAGTAAGGATTCTTTAAAATTTAGAAGAATTTTTAAATTTAATTCTTAAAGCCAGGCACAGTGGCACACAGTGGCACACACAGTGGCACTATAGTCCCAGTTACTTGAAAGGGTGAAGCAGGAAAATCCAAAATGTGAGGCCAGCTTGGGCAATTTAGTGAGACACTGTCTCAAAAAATAAAAAGGGCTAGGGAGTAGCTCAGTAGTAGAGCACCCTGGGTTCAATCTCCAATACCACAAAAGAATAAAATTAAATTTTAAAATGATACCACATAGGCCCTACCCTCTGAAATATCTGTAAGCAACAAAGTGGAGGCTACCCAGGGTCCCCTAACAATGATAGGAAGGCCAAGGTCCCAGGGGTGCCCAAGGATATGAGGACAGCGCTCTGCAGGACCAACAAGAGCCTGGTACAGGGCAGGCTCTGGTGACCTCTGTCTTTCCACATCCACCCATCTGCACAACATGGGTCTCTCGAACTCCTCTTAGGGATGGGTGGGAGGATCCCTGTGTTCAGGCTGGGGGAAAGGAGGACAAGGAGGCTGATCATTTAATCAAGTGGATGAATGACAAAGAGATCCATGAGTTCTCTCCCCAAGCCCTCTCATTCTCTGGGTTCTCCTACCCTCTCTTAGCCCTCATAGCATCTTACCCTTGCTTCCATTCTCTTCACTAAGTTTTTTCAAATCTTAAAACTCATCTCAGGGTGAGATCAACTGATTTAAAGCAAGTTAACACATTTCTGACATCCTAAATTAAAACATTAGGGAGATTTTAAGGACTGACTTGAATCTGAAAACTGCATAATGATATTTCTATATAAAAATGTTTAAAATTCCAGACAACTAAATTAAAATAAATTTTAGAAAATAATTAGTTAAGGTCTTAGGGGGAATTAGCATTGATACCAACTAATATGGTCAAAATAGAGCAAAGGACCTACCAGAATTCAGTACTGTTTAGTACTGAGAGAGAGGTAAATGCAGGTATAGTGGTAGTTAAGAATGTTTTAAGAAAGTTAAAAAAAATTTTAAATAGAATCTTGAGAGGTTGCTTAAATGTGAATGGACAATAGTAAGTAGTAGAATCCAAGAAAAGGAAAAGGTAGTAGGGAGACAGTGTAGTTTAAAAAAAAAAAAAAAAAAAAAAAAAAAAACAGAACTGACCAAACTGACCAAAGCAGACTCACACTGCAAAGGAGTGGGAGGGAAAGGCTACTTAGGTATTCAACAAGTTTTCATTTCCTCCTCTATACGCAAGAATCTGTGAAATTGAGTTTCAAAACATGTTAACACTTTACTCACACAATCTTAAAAAAAGAGATACTATCTCTCACAGTCCACATGAAAATGTGGAAACTCTGAAAAGCTTCAATTCCAGAGTTCAATGAAGCCTGGACACAAGACTCAAGCTCTTTCCACCAATATTACACTGCTTCACAAAGGTGACAGACAAGGACAGAGAGAACAGATCCAAGGTCATTAAATTGTTACCAAAGCAATATTCTAGACAAGGAGCTCACTACAGACTTCTAAGCCTAGAAATAATGCGAGGAGGGAGAGCATCAATAGAAAAGATTAACCTGGTAAAACACATAAAATGGATTAAAGAAGAGGCTGGAGGCAAGGAGATCACTGATTGCTCCCATGATGAATCATATAACAATATTTTAAAAGTATTGCATTCTTCATTTTTCAGAAGTCACTTGCCTATTCCATGCTTTAATAATACTTCTTTTAGGTTAACTCATACATGGCTGGTGAGACTCCAAATTGGTGCAACCACTCTGGAAAGCAGTATGGGGATTCTTCAGAAAACTTGGAATGGAAACACCATTTGACCCAATTATCCCACTACTTGGCATACACCCAAAGGACTTAAAATCAGCATACTCTAGTGACAGAGCCACATCAATATTTATAGCAGCTCAATTCATAATAGCTAAGCTATGGAACCAATCTAGGTGCCTTCAACAGATGAATGAATAAAGAAAATGGGCTCATGTATGCGTACATATATATAAAATGGAATATTACTCAGCCATAAAGAAGAATGAATAAAAAAAGAATAAAGCCAGACACAGAGGCACACGCTGTAATCCCAGCAACTTGGGAGGCTGAGGCAAGAGGATCAAGAGTTCAAAGCCAGCTTCAGCAAAAGCAAGGTGCTAAGAGACCCTGTCTCTAAATAAAATACAAAACAGGGATGGGGATATGGCTCAGTGGTTGGGTGCCCCTGAGTTCAATCCCCCCCCAAAAAAGAATGATAGTATGGCTTTTGTCAGTAAATGGTGGAACTAGAGATTATCATGCTAAGTGAAATAAGCCAATTCCAAAAAACTAAAAGTTGAATGTTCTTATATGTGGATGTTAACATACAATAAGAGGGGGAGGGAGGTAATGAAAGTTCCTTGGATTAGACAAAGGGGAATGAAGGGAAGGGTGTGTGGATGGGAATAGAGAAAAGATAGTAGAATGAATTGGACAGAACTTTCCTATGTTCATATATGAATACACAACCAGTGTAACTCCACATCATGTACAAGCACAAGAATGGGAAGTTATATCTCATATATGTATAATGTGTGAAAATATACTCTACTGTCATGTATATCTAAAAAGGACAAATAATTTTTAAAAAATCTATTTCAGCCGGGCGCGGTGGCGCACGCCTGTAATCCCAGCACTTTGGGAGGCTGAGGCAGGAGGATCGCGAGTTCAAAGCCAGCCTCAGCAATGGCGAGGCACTTGGCAACTCAGTGAGACCCTGTCTCTAAATAAAATACAAAAAAGGGCTGAGGATGTGAGCCAGTGGTCGAGTGCCCCTGAGTTCAATCCCTGGTACCAAAAAAAAAAAAAAAAAAAAAAAAAAAAAAAAAAATCTATTTCACTATTAAAAAAAAAAAAGAAAGAAGAAAAAAAAAAACTTTCTTTAGCTAAGCATGGTGGCACATGCCTGTAATCCCAGCTATTTGGGAGTCTTAAGGCAAAAGTATCATAAATTAGAGATCAGCCTGGGTAATTTAGTAAGACCGTCTCAAAATTAAGTAAATAAAAAGGACTGGAGATGTAGCTTGCCTAGTATGTGCAAACCCTAGGTTGAATTCCCAGCACCAGGAAAAAATTAAAACTTTTAGTTGAGAGCAGAATGGTCACTACAGAAGCTGGGGAATAGGAATGGAGAGAGAAGGATGGGGGAAAGGTTGATAGATGGATACTAAGTTATAGTTACACAGGAGCAAGAAGTTCTGGTGTGCCTACAGAAAACAATAGTACACTATACATTTCAGAAAGCTAGGAGAGAGAATTTTGAAGTTTTTGCCATAAAGAAATGATAACTGTTTGAGGAGATAGATGGTTATCCTGATTTAAACATTATACAACATATGTGTAACAAAACATAACATGGTACCCCCAATATACACAATTTTTATATTTTTAATGTATCACTTAAAAAATGCAATTAGTTTTTTAAAAACACTTTTTGAAAGCCCTCCTATATTTCATTAATTAACTTAGATTCGTGACTGTCCATTCTAAGTGATAAATGAAATTACACAAGTAGACAAAAATGCCAGATGTTTACCTAAGTATATTTATTTCACACCTAGATGAAGTTAAAGGTTAACTGATCAGCCTCCTTTCAGTATTTTACCCTCCACTTTACCTTAAAAAATAAAAAAGATACTTAACTGTTAATATGTATTCTTAATGTGTGCTTTCCTTTTTTTTCTTTTAACTGGGGATTGAACCCAGTAGTACTCTACAACTGAACAACACCCTTAGTGAGAACCAGATAGGATCTCACTTAGTTTCCTAGGCTAGGCTGTCCTCAAACTTTTAATACTTCTGCCTCAGCCTCCCAAGTCACTGGGATTACAGGCTTGTGTTATTGAACCCAGCAATGTGTGCTGTCCTTAAGAATTCAAATAGTTTCTTATTAATTAAGCCTAATAAATCCAAATTTCTCTGTCTTCCAAATGCCTACTTCTACCATCTACTACTTTGCCCCAAAGCATCATTCACACCATTCTCCTCACTGTGACACAGAATGTGACACTCAATGGTTATTGAGTTATTTTCCAAACCAAAACACCTCTTTCCATTCTATCATTCAACTTCCAACCATACCTCAAGGCCCAATTCATTATTTGTTATTCTCCACAAAATCCATTATGTAAACCTTACAACACTTAAAACAGATTCCATACTGATAACTAATAAGTCACCTGTGACTTGTATCTGGCTTGTTTTTTTTTTTTTTAAACCAAGATTTTATTCCATTGACAACATTATTTTAAAAAACAACTTGGAAATAGCATTTAAAAAAAAAACACCACATATTTTTTCCCAACATTTCTTGAACAAATTAAATGTTCTGGCAACACTAGGATCACATTCTTACAAGTCACAATTATCTGTAGATGAGTAGCAGTTGATCCCTTCCCCCAGGTTCTTTACATATTAAGTTCCTTGACCACTGAAACCATACCGTCAGCATCTGAAATCATTTAAGAACTACCTGACTGCCTATTATGCACCAGTAACTGTATTAGATATTGAAATTACAAAGATGAAGACAAGTACAGTCTCTCCTTCACAGCCTAGCTTAGCAAATAGGCAAATAGAGAAACATTTAGAATACATGTGATAAGCTCTAGAGGCAAAGTAGAAAGCATTTAAGGATGGTAAGGAAAACTAAAAGTTAGGGAATGCCCTCAAATAAAGTGACAGCAGGAATGGGAGTTATCCAGAAAGAGGTAGGTGGGGACAGGGAAACCAAATGTCCCAAACAGAAAAAAAGAGGCTTTCTAAAGATACTGAGGACAGTAAAAAGTATTTTGAGGTAGTGAAATTAGTTCAACATGGCAAGAGTCACAGCCAACTTTAAATGTCGGTATCAGAGAAAGGATTCAATGAAATGATTAGCAGGAAAAACCACGTGTTAATAAAGGTCTGGAACTGAAACAACTTCAGTAAAAAGGGTGAATATGTAAACGAGCAAAAGCAGAGAAAAGGTTTCAGAGAGCACAGGATGGGTGCTGAGGGGTTAGATACTTAAGAAAACAAAGAGCAGTGATAGCCTAAACTAAGGGAAAAGAAACACAAAGCAGCAGAGGATAAGGGATTACAGCATAGAATACCAAAGGGGCTTACATCTTGGGCGATAACCAAGGATAACTGGGATGTGAAGCATGATAGATTTGGCTGGCCACAGTTTGCCAAGAGAATTAGTACCAGCGGTCCTTTGGTGGACGCGGAGGCCTTCAGGCCTCGCAAAATTCAGCTGCGCCCTGGATGGATTGCACTTCCGTCTCTCTAGAAGACATCAGCTTCAGTCTGGATTGATTGTGCAGGCTCCAGGACAGGCTGTGGGTTCCAGGCTGCTGGCACGCAGGCTCCCATGGAGTAGTTAGAGGCCTGATCTGTATGTGCTGGTGGGTAGAAGTTAAGTATAAACTACCTTGCATTATTTTTATTTTGTCAGTAGGAATGATGGGCCCGTTAAGACCTCTTGGAGAAAAAGCAGTTCGTGCCCATTACAGATTTGAGGGGGGGGGGAGGGGTTGTGCTGGGGAAGGTGCCAAGAAGTTCAACATACCAATCAAGATTAGTCATTCTGTGAATCCAATTTTCCCCGAGTTGGCCTGGTCTCCCCGACTACACTGAAATCACCGCCAAGAGGGGAAAAAAAGCCTGTTTTGCAATGATTTTGTTGTTGTTGTTGTTTCCTAAAGTGCCTACACCGAGGTGAGTACGTCGAACACATTCAATAAAATTTCCGATTTCTTGACTGACTGATGTTGAGTCACTTAGGTCACCTAGCTCAATACTCTTTTTGCATATAAGAGTACTACAGAGAAGCGAGTATCTAACTTGGACTTGATACTTTCCTTTATTCCAAAATCCACTGCGTCTCTCCACCCTCAATCGCAAGGGCAGAATTGTTGCGCGACTGAAATGCAGCAGGAGACTCCACGTTCCTCCGCGGAAACCACCCGCCAGCTCCCGGGAGGCGTAGCTGCCAGCTCACGCGTCCCGTCACCTCTAGCAAAAGTAAAATGCGCTCACCTACTCAGGGCCGCCGAGAGACACCGTGAATGTAGTCGACTGCTCGCCGCCGCTATCCTAGGAAAGCACTTCCGGCGCTCGAGATGACGTCACTGACGCGCGCCTTTTGGCCCGCCTCCGGGGCCCGGGTCTAAGGTGAACCGGGAAGGGGTACGGCTGGCCCTACCGCTTGGTATTTTCGTCTGACCCCTGCTGGAACTGGTGATGCCAAGTCCGCTGCCCGCGGCGAGGAAGAGTCGGGGTTGAGCCCCAGCTGAGCCGAGGCAAGTGGTCCTCTGGTCTCCCGAGCCCGCCCCACCTGAAGGTAAACGCCTCCTCACTTGCGGCCTTTTCCTCCCACGCTGTAGCCAAAACGATTTGCCACCCTTCCCGCCACCTCCGTCGTATTCCTGAACATCAACCTTTGCCTGCCTCGAGTTTCTTAAAGAAAGTTTAACGTATGAATGGGCTCAAATGAGGAACTTTTTAAAAGCGACTTGTCAATGTGGAGTTCCTCAAGTTTTCTAAATAATTCCCCCAAAGCACCTAGTATCAAGCAATTTTTCCATTACCTTGCAAATTGGCATAAATTAGAATCAGTAGTTTGCTGTTCGTGATATTTCATACTGTTAACTCAAATACACGGCACACGTGGATTTTATGTCCAAAAATATGAATTTAGCTTGAGGGTCTGGGTTCAATCCCCCATACCAAAAAGAAAGAATGAAAAAAAAAAAGAAAATGGTTAATCCCGACATAATTTTCATGGGTAATTTGCTAACGTTGTAAAATAAGTTGTGAAAGTTAATTACCAGTTATATTTGTAACCTTAAACATAACTTGTGTATGTAAAACGCTATTTCTTGGAAGCTCTGAACCTATTCATAAAATGCTGCAATTCATAATTTGGCAATAATGTGCAAAATAAGTGCTAAAAATAACTTTACATTGTCAGAAAATGAGCCTAAAATTTCCTCTTAACATCACTCCTGAGAAAAATATGAATACAACAACAACAAAAAGTACCCAAAGTATTACCAAAAACATCAGTGGCAATGATCCTCTCTGAACCACCAGACTCTTTGAGGTAAATGGCAAGGTATACTACCTATTTGAAAGCACTTTCTTAACTTTTATCCTAAGGGGAAGTTAAAAGTAATCTCAAGGTTTTGCTTTTATATTTTTGAAAGCCCTCCTCTCATACATACAGTCCAGCACTGAAAGATTAAAGAATCTACTTGAAAGAAGGACCATCTAAAAACTCTTTTAAGTGGTGGCTGGGGATAAGGAATTCCTTAATTCACCCAGCTGGACTCACTGACTCTAACTTCTTAAAATGTAAGAAAGTCTGCAAATCAAATCAGTGATGGCCAACATTTGGTTTTACTTGGAGTGAGGAGTTGTCCTGAGCACATTAAGTAGACAGAGGCAGATATGTCTTTGCAATGCCAAGGTTTTATTCACAACCAAATTTACTTCACTCCTAACTAAGCCTCTATCTCCCGAGTTCCCAGGGGCTCACCAAGGGATGTCTTCTTAGCTGCTCTGCTCTCAGGAACAGAGGAAGCCTGGTCCGGAACTCAGTGAGCAGCCTGCGCCCTTCGGTTTAATGGGAAGCGTGACAGGGTCTGGTCCTCTTGTCAGCTTGAAGGTGCTTCCATGAGTGAACAAGGGACTTGGGTTTTTTTACTATTTCTAACTAAGTCATTGCATTACTCATTACATCATATCAGAGTTGCACACATCCTTATCAGGGTTCCACACACGGAGTACATTTGCAAGTGTTGCCATGGATATTCACTATACATGTGTATTTCCTACTCCTTACAGGAATACCTGGTTTACATTGCTTATAGGTTGCTTTTTTTTTTTTTTTTTTTTTTTTCCTTTTTAGAAATGAGTGGTGGCTTAGCTCCAAGTAAGAGCACAGTGTATGTATCCAACTTGCCCTTCTCCCTGACAAACAATGATTTATATCGGGTAAGTTTTAGTATTAGTGCATTTATCTACTGAACTGTCTATTTGAGATACAGATGTACTTAGGCAAATAGTTCTGACAAAAATCTTTTTATTTATTTATTTATTTATTTATTGTTTGGTACCAGGGATTGAATTCAGTCACTTAACCACTGAATCACAACCCCAGCCCTTTTTTGTGTTTAATTTAGAGACAGAGTCTCACTAAGTTGCTTAGGGCCTTGCTAAATTGCTAAGGCTGGCTTTGAACTTTTTGTGTGTGTGTGTGTGTGTGTGGTACCGGGGATTGAACTCAGGGGCACTCGACCACTGGGTCACATCCCCAGCCCTTTTTTGTATTTTATTTAGAGACAGGGTCTCACTGAGTTGCTAAGTGCCTCGCCATTGCTGAGGCTGGCTTTGAACTCGCGATCCTCCTGCCTCAGCCTCCCAAAGTGCTGGGATTACAGGCGTGCGCCACCGCGCCCGGCTTGGCTTTGAACTTTTGATCCTCCTGCCTCAAGTCTCCTGAGCCACTGGGATTACAGTCATGTGCCACCACACATGGCTTCTCTGACAAAATTCTTAATAAGAACATCACAATGCATTTAAACTATTTATATCAAAGACATATATTGAAAATATGAATAAGTGAAAAAAAATTAGACAGTTGTCATTTCCAAAGAGAATTCACAGTACTTTTTTAGAAAACGATGAGTTTTTTATAAACAGAAGATAAAATAGCATTACAGAGTAGGAGCAATTTGTGATAGGCCAGTTTTTACTGCTTCCTTACTTGGCTTTTGAAACTAACTTGTAAAGGAGTTGAGGTTTTGGAAGAAAGGACTGATAAGAGCAAATATCCCTTTCCTAACCCTCAGGTTCTGTGAGTATAACTTAATTTACATGTAGGCAGAAGCTTAACAGTTTAATACATGTTGTTTTCAGTTCAGAATAAGGGTGATTGAGATGGGGGGGAATATCCCTTCTAGCATATTCTTCCACCTTTTTACCTTATAAAGAACAAAATTTCCTACTTTACTTATCCTGCACATGGGTGGTTAAGAGGAATTGGAAGGAAGGATGTTAATCCTTTCTTCAAGTATGCCCTATTCCCTTTGCTACTTTGGGTAATGTTCAGCACAGATATGCTACATATGTGATTTGTGATACTTCATTAATTACAATAGTTTGAGTTTCAAAGAACATAGGGGGAAATTAGCTTTAGCATCTCTATAACAAAATGGACAATATGTTGAATGCTTAATATGTGCTGAGTACTCTTAAAGATTATAACAGAGTCACATCAGTGAACAAAAAGACTTGAATTCCTAATTCGGGATAATAAGAAAAACAGACTGTGCAATATGAAAAAGTTAGATACTAAGGGAGATGTTAATATGTTGGTTGCTAAGGAGAAAAGGCAGGGAAGGAGGGCTATTAAATGTTAAGTTGGTAATGGAGGTGAAATTTTAGATAGGGTGGTTAGAATACCCTTATTGAGAAGGTGACTTTTAAATAAAACTCTGAAGCAATTAAAAGGCAGATGTCTAGGAGAAAAGTATTTCAAAAGAGGAAGGGTAATCAGAGGTAAACCCATTCTAGGGATGCCTTATAGGGCCTAAACAGTCTAGCTTTCAATCTGAGTGAAATGAAAAGCTATTAAAAAGTGTTATATAGAAAACTATACTGGCCTCAGAATCTAATGTTGCTAACACTGGAATCCAGTTACACTACATTGCAGCATTATAGAACTAATCATAGAACTCAAAATTTCATTATTATTGGTTGTACATATTAACATATTGTAAAATTGTTTTCTAAAAAACATACATAAGTATTTTGTTTGTTTGTTTACAGTACTGGGGATTGAACTCAGAGCCTCATACATGACCGCACACATGCTAGGCAAGTTCTGTGCTACTGAGCTACATCCCCAGTCCATTGTGTAAGAAATAGGAACTAGCTGGGTGTAATGGCAAATGCCTAAAATCCTAGCCACTCAGGAGGCTGAAGTACGAGGATTGCAAGTTTGAGACCAGCCTACACAACTTAGTGAGACACCATCTCAAAATAAAATAAGGACAGTGAATATAAGTCAATTGTAGAACATTTGCCTAGCATGCACAAGGACCTGGGTTCAATTCCAATACTGAAAAGAGGGAATAGAGAGTACTTACAAGTTTATAGGTACTAGCTGAAGATGTAGAACTAAAAGGGAAGAAAAGACCAACTATAAAGTACTATATATTGAAGATGGAGATCTATGGAAATGGATTTTTCATTGTTGAAGTTTTTGTTTTATAAGCAGTCTAAAGTCTGTCTTCTTAAACAGTTATTGCTTAGACTGTAGGGAGTAGAATACAAAAAGTGCTATCCCACAACATTGATATTTGGTTTAGCTGAAGCTATAGTGGAGCTGATAGTTGCCAAGGATATACCATAAGAAAACAGCAGCCATCCAGTGTACCTGCCTTAGATCTATCACACATGTAAAGTGTCTGTTTATTTGTTTTGCCATACTAGGGATTGAACCTAGGGGTAATCTACCGCTACCTACCCCTCCAGCCCTTTTTATTTTTTATTTTGAGAAAGGTTCTTGCTAAGTTGCTGAGCCTCGCCTCAAATTTGTGGTCCTCTTGCCTCAGCCTCCCAAGTAACTGGGGTTATAGGTATGTGCCACCATGCCCAGATGGTGTTCTTTTCTCTCCATTATCAGAAATTTAGGAATAGAGGCAGATACATGTGACTCCAATGGCAATAAAAATTTTGTTCTAGTCACTTAGAAAACATTTTTTATAGAACCTGTTTTATAGATGGAAGGCTAAAATTGTTATAAACCATAACAAAGAATTTAGTTATTGTATACAACCTGAAAATTCAATGTTTTTATGATTTTAAGTTATAAATTTTTATGTGATCTTTTATTTCAGATATTTTCCAAATATGGCAAAGTTGTAAAGTAAGTATTCACATTAAAAGATACTTGGGTACAACCAAATTAGTAAACTATTTTATGTATATTTCAGTTGTTTCATATGTACACAAACATGTAGACAATTTTTTAAAACAATTCCATACATGCAATTTTTTTAACTTGACATCATAAATGTCTTTGCATATACTCTAAAGATACATCCTTTTTTAGTATTTATAATTTATTTAAATACTCATGATATCTTACTGTATTACTAAGAACTAAAGATAAATTTTATTACCTAGGATGTAAATACTGATTAAACAAATATTTTGTTTACTAGAAAGTGTATTATCATGTATACAGTAAATGGATTACCATACGGCAAATAGAGTGTGAAAACTTAGGTTTCAATGCATATAACTTGCAAAGGGCTTATGAGACTGATTAATGTAAAAACAGGAAGAACTGGAAACACAAAAATGATAATCGATAATAATAGCAGATGGGGCTGAGAGTTAAAGGATAAAAAGAATTTGAGGTTCTCATTTAATTTACTATTTTAAATCAGGCAACTGCCTTATGAGGCAAAGAAGTAAAAGCAAAATGCCACCATTATATCTTGTAACCAATACATATTCTGACATGAATTTTGAATCCTTTTTAAAATTCCAAGAATTTAGAGCACATTTATCTTAACTAGTTACTTTTTCTCTCACTTTCCATAAATGGATATTGAGAAGTTGAAGTTCATTTGTATCTTGAGATTTTTAACGTTTTTAAAACTTACTTTGCTACTGCAAATCATCAAAAAATACTTCTGGGTTGGGTCAGTGGCACTTACCTGTAATCTGAAGGATTTGGGAGACTAAGGCAGGAAGATTGCAAATTCAAGCATTGAGAATTTAGCAAGGCCCTGCCACAAAATAAAAAAGAGCTGGGGATATAGCTTAGTAGTAGAGTGCCTGTGGGTTCAATTCCTACTACTTAAAAAAGAAACCTGAAGATAAGTAAGAGCCAAGTAGGCTAAGAATGGGAGGATGGGGACTGGGGATGTTCTAGTTAGGTTGATTTTATTCAGTGAGAAAGCATTTGCCTAGCATGTGTGAGGCCCTGAGTTCAATTCAATTCCTAGCACCACCAAAAAAAAAAAAAAAAAACAACAACAGAGAATGTACAGGGAATAGCTTATACCAAAGGCCTTGTAGCAAGAGAAAATAAACTGAAATAAATAAACAAATACCAGGCATGATGGTATACACTGTAATCCAGCTACTCTGGAGGCTGAGACAGGAGGATCTTAAGTTGACTTAGAAACTTAGACCCTGTCTCAAAAAAAAAAAAAAAAAAAAAAAAAAAAAAAAAAGCCCCTGAGATCTGTATCTTGGTGGTAGAACACCCCAGGGTTCAATCTTCATTACCATGAAAAGAAAAGAAACAAAGAAGGCCCATGTGACTAGAGATGAATAAGCTAGGAAGAAAAAGGATGGATCTACATGCAAGTTGGTTCCTAATCTTGTTTGTTTGGTTTTCATCCAGAGAACACCAGGAATCATTAAAGAATACTCTACCCCCTACACCTTTTTTTTTTTTTTTTTTTTTTTTTTGAGGGAGGATGGTACTGAGGATTAAACCCAGGGCCACATGCTTTACTAGTTACTTTTTCTTAACTAGTTACTTTTTCTATCACTTTCCATAAATGAATATTGAGCAGTTGAAGTTCATTTGTATCTTGAGATTTTTTAACTTTTTTAAAACTTACTTTGCTACTACAAATCATCAAAAAGTACTTCTGGGTTGGGTCAGTGGCACTTACCTGTAATCTGAGGAATTTGGGAGACTAAGGCAGAGGATTGCAAATTCAAGCATTGAGCTATTACATCCCTGGCCACCCAAATTTTATTTTTTATTTCTTTTCCCTTCTTCAGTTGTATTTTTTTATTTTGAGACAGGGTCTTTCTTTTTAAACTACTAAGGCTGGACTCAAACTTGTAATCCTCCTACCTCAGAGTCCAAAGTTGCTGGAATTATAGGAAGGTGCCACTGCACCCCGTATGGCTTCTAAAACTTTTCAAAAGCTTATTTTGGCTTCACTGTAGAGACTGGATTAGAGTTATAAAGAAACAAAACAAAGTGGAGTAGCATTGGTTCAGGGTACTTCAGATGGAGTCAGAAGATCATTGTTAATCAGATCTCAGACATCTTTGCAGCTGAACCTTTGAAATGGGCTGCAAGCACATCCACCCTCATGCCCCATGCGAGTTGACCTTTTTGTTAACCACCACTGACTGTTTTTTATAAAGGGACCCTTTCCCCCAACTACCCAGAGACTGAAACTGCACCCAGTTCCTTTCTTACGAAACAGCTTAACTTCTGCCCTCACCGATCATAATTCATAATAAGTAATGTAATTTCCAACCCCTTTGTAGTGTAAAAGCTAAAAATTTAGCTGCCACTTTGTAAAAACTTGGAGCACATTTTCAAGACTGCTTGAATCTGTTTTTTTCTGGATTATAATCCCCCAAACAAATGTAATTCTCTTTGTTCTAGATCAGGTTGATTTTATTTTCAGTCACAGAAGTGACAAAAACAAATTTATGGAAATGAATCTTAAAGCTATAACTGTAGCCCAAGAGAGAAATCTGGAATAAAATGGTGCAAGTGGAGAAGCAGAAGGTGGCCAGAGCTGAGAGAGCATTAGGAAGTAAAATGGGTAATACTTAATGATATACTTACTTTGTATATAAGGGCTGGATTAGTAAGAAAGAGTTGTTAAGGAATGCATCCAGGTTTCTTACTCCTGGTAAGCAAGAGCCACCAGCATCCTAAGGGATGCTGAGGGGCATGAAAAAGAGCAAGCTCGGTACTCTTATAATCCTTGTCACTCAAGTACATTGGGTGGTAGGGCTAAAACCACCAAACTGGAAATGCTTTAAAGAATACAATTAAATTCTAAAACCTTAGAAAAATAAGTCATTCTAATTTTTATGTAGAAGAGACTACCTCAGTTTTGTTCTGGGTTTTTTGCAGGGTGCGGAAGTTAGTACAAAGGAACTATGATTAATCTTCAAGATTCCTTTGTCTGTATAATCTCATTGCTTCACCATTCAATCTCTCATTAAATCCTAATCATAGCTGTGCTCACTTAAAAGTCATATCATTTAGTCATTTCCATCCTTTTTTCTTAATATGTATTTATTTATTTTAGTTGTACACAATGTCTTTTATTTTTACGTGGTGCTGAGGGCCACACGTAGGCCGCGCATGTGCTAGGTGGGCGCCCCAGCCCCCATTTCCATTCTTTTTTTTTTTTTTTTGGTGGTGGTACTGGGGATTGAACTCAGGAGCACTCATCCACTGGGTCACATCCCCAGCCCTTTTTTGTATTTTATTTAGAGACAGGGTCTCACTGAGTTGCTAAGTGCCTCGCCATTGCTGAGGCTGGCTTTGAACTCACGATCCTCCTACCTCAGCCTCCCAAAGTGCTGGGATTACAGGCTGCGCCACCGTGCCCGGCCCTCCCATTTCCATTCTTGATACCCCGATTTTGAAGAGATATCTGGTCTTATAAATGTATTGATTTCTCTTACTTTGTAAATGTTTTATCACATATGCTTTTTTAAAATTAGAGTTTTCTAAATATTCTTTTTTTTTTTTTTTTTTTTTTTTTTTTTTTTTTTTTGGTACCTGGTATTGAACTCAGGGGCATTCGACCACTGGGCCACATCCCCAGCCCTTTTTTGTATTTTATTACAGACAGGGTCTCGCTGAGTTGCTAAGTGCCTTGCCATTGCTAAGGCTAGCTTTGAACTCTCCATGCTCCTGCCTCACCCTCCCAAGTGCTGGGATTACAGGCGTGCGCCACTGCACCTGGCTAATATTCATATTTTTTAAATTTATTGCTACCTCATTTTTAACTGGCTCTTTGTTTATATTTTAAGGGTTACTATAATGAAAGACAAAGATACCAGGAAAAGTAAAGGAGTTGCATTTATTTTATTTTTGGATAAAGACTCTGCACAAAACTGCACGAGAGCAATAAACAACAAACAGGTAAGCCAAACATTCTTATCAAGGTTTGTAACCCAAAATATGTGGGGAAATACAGTCAATGAGTATCCATAGATTCAGATGTAATCTAATGGGGATGTCAAAGATGTACTGGACTCCCAAAACATCGGTAGAATCTAAGAAAAATACCATAGGGTGGACCTCATCACATGTAAGTGGGGCAATTGCTAAAATCATCCAAAATATAAATGGAATTGAAAGTTCAAGGAAATAAGATAAAATAACTAGTTTAGGTTTCTGTGAAATACATTCTTCTGCATTTACATTTTTCTCTGTTTAGTTGTTTGGTAGAGTGATAAAGGCAAGCATTGCTATTGACAATGGAAGAGCAGCTGAGTTCATCCGAAGGCGAAACTACTTTGATAAATCTAAGTGTTATGAATGTGGGGTGAGTAAACCTAAAATTTAATGAAATCTAAAGTTTACTGTAAAGTATTTTCCACAATGGTCTTTTGTTGGTATTCCTCAAAACTTCTGGCTGGCAGCCATAGGCAGTGCCTCACATTATAATCCCAGGTACTTGGGAAGCTGAGGCAGGAGGATCACAAGTTCTAGGCCAACTTCAGCAACTGTGTGAGACTCTATATCAACATTTTTAAAAAGGGATGGGAATGTAGCTCAGTGGTAGAATGTCCCTGGGTTCAATCCCCAGGACCTAAAGGGAAAAAGAAGAACTTCTGACTGGCTAAAACCAGCTTATAATAGTTGTTTTACTTAGAGACTTCAGACTCATCTAAGTAAATTTAATTTAAATGTAATTTTTACAGATAACTGTGATTGGATAATATAGAGTGATAATTTCTCCAGTTTCTACCTCTTTGAAATTGTTTTCTAAAAAGTGTTAGACTATTTATCTCAATGTCTTGAAAATTTTTGGTAACTCAAATATTTATTAATATTATTTCCTGTATCTATGACATTTTCCAGTGTTTAAATGTCACAATTTATTACCACGAGGTGCAGTGGCACATACCTATGATTTCAGCTACTCAGGAGGCTGAGGGAGGAGGACACAAGTTTGAGGCCAGCCTTTAGCAAGACCCTGTCTCAAAATAAAAAGGACTGGGGATGTCGCTCAGTGGTAAAGCACCCCAGGGTTCAGTCCCCATTACCACAACCCACCATCACTCACACGAAATTAAGTACCAGTATTATCATTTAACCTATCCTCTGAGATAGTAGGTTTTGAATTTTTGTTGTTGAGAGTGTCACTCTATGGCCTAGGCTCGTTTTGAACTTTTTTTTTTAAAATGTTTATTTATTTGCTTTAGTTGTACACAATGTGTTTATTTTTACGTGGTGCTGAGGATCGAACCCGGGCCGCGCACATGCTAGGCGAGCGCTCTACCGCTGAGCCACAACCCCAGCCCCGGTTTTGAACTTTTGGACTCAAGAAATCTTCCTGCCTCAGCCTCCCAATTAGCTGGGAATGCAGACATGCACCACCAAACCCACTGTTTTGAAAAAGGTTTTTTACCCATTATATGACTGATGTTTTGTAACCAAAATGGATATTCACATTTTCTTTTCTAAGTCTATTCATCATATACTGTCATCAATGTAACATTTTGGTGATTAGGAGAGAGATAGCCATAGAATAATTTTGTATAAGACCCATAACAGTACCAAGAAAATTTCAGTCTGGATCTGTCAGTTTCTAAAATGACTGTATAGAATACTTAAACAGAATCCAGAGGTATTAATGGGAAACTGGAGAGAGAATTACTCAGAGAAAATGTCCTAGCTACAAAATCACGTGAAGGATTCAAGGAGTTGGCTTGGGGTCCTATCCCCCACTGCCACTCCCTATTTCCCTTCCCCATCAAAGAAAGGTATATAGAAGGATGAATGAATAGAAAGAGGAAGCAAGCAGTGGCATGGATGCATACTAATTCTGTCAATCCCTGTAATTTTAAGAACCCTTTGAAGTGAATGTTTTGATGATGCTTTTTCCAAAGTCCTAAGTTTTGTTTTAAAAGGAGTACTTAATGTGCATAAGGTCCTGGGTTTGGTCCCTACCACCAAAAGCAAATAAATAAATAAAAATAAAAAATTTTTAAAAAGGAGCAGAGGTAGTTATGTTCATAATAGAATATATCATTTCTCATGTTCACAGTAAATATTAAATTACTGGGGTTGGAGTTGTGGCTCAGCGGCAGAGCGCTCGCCTTGCACATGCGCGGCCCGGGTTCGATCCTCAGCACCACGTAAACATAAATCCATTGCATTGTGTACAACTAAACTAAATAAATAAATATTAAAAAAAATTAAATTACTGAGAAACTTTGAATCTAGCCTAAGGATCCATAGATTTATTGTATTATACTTTGTATATTTTCATACATTCTTTTAATTCCTCCCAGAATCTGTTTACATTCATTCCTCCTTTTTTTCCCAAAGTTATTTCACTATTAAGCCTTTTTTTTCCCAATGGGATATATTAAAATTTGTTGGGATATCATTGTTGCAGGACAGTTTGGGAAATGCTTCTCTAAGTACATTAAATAGGACTATAATATCAGCCATTTATTTGTTTGTTTGTTTATTTACTTATTTTGCAGTGACAGGGAATGAACCCAGCACTTCACACTTGCTAGGCAGTTTCTCTACAACTGAGCTACATCTGCAGTCCATTGTTTTTTGTTTTTGTTTGGTTTGGTTTTTAATTTTTTTTTATAATTGTAGATGGGCAGCATGCCTTTTTTTATTTTAATTTTTATAACACTTAAGAAGTGACGAATTTTTTTAAACCTTTATTTTTTTATTTATGTGGTGCTGAGGATCGAACCCTGTTGCTGCCTGAAGCGCTTGGAGCAACGGAGCCGCGGGAAGAACTTCAGAAGCAAACTGGAGACAAACAGCTTTTTATTCTGATAACTTTTCTCTCTGGTTCTAACAACAACTAACTCACGCCAAACACACCACTAAAATGGCGCTGACCCGATCAGCAATTTCGGCCAAGTCACTCGAGATCCCACAACAAAATCCCGTGAGACTACGGGTGGCGACAATGGCCAAATCTCCACGGCTCATAGTCAACTGCAATTCAAGCCAATCCCCAAACAGGGCTCCTACAGAACCCAGTGCCTCACACATGCTAGGCAAGTGCTCTGGCACTGAGCTATAGCCCCAGCCCAAGCCCATTGTTTTTTTAAATTAAGATTTGTATATTCTTTTTTCATAAGTCTTCAAAATCCAATGTACATTTTTCCTTTAGTATTTATCAATTCAGATATGCTCAAAGTAGCCACATTGAGGGCTGGGGTTGTAGCTCAGTGGCAGAGCGCTCGCCTCGCACGTGTGCGGCCCGGGTTCGAGCCTCAGCACCACATAAACATAAATGCATTGCATTGTGTAAAAGTAAATAAATAAATATTTAAAGAAAAAAAAAAAGTAGCCACATGGAGCTAGTGGCTACTGTAGTTGGAGAGTGCAGATGTAGTCTAGATATGAAAGTAGTTAAAAAGAAAAATGAAAAAGACAAAATTTTCCTTTCTTTGCAGTTCTGGGAAATGAACCCTAGACCTTGCTCATGCTGGGTAAACTATTCTTTAAAATTCATAATTTTCTTTTGTGTATTCCAGTGTGAAAAAAATATTTTTATTCTAAAACCTTTCAATCATAAGGTACCTGGCAGGTTTCTGTTAATAACAAATATAGTATTTTTTCTCTTCTTTTTAATGTGAATTAAAAGGAAAGTGGACATTTAAGTTATGCCTGTCCTAAAAATATGCTTGGAGAACGGGAGCCTCCAAAGAAGAAAGAAAAAAAGAAAAAAAAGAAAATCCCTGAACCAGAAGAAGAAGTGTATGTATATCTATTCTGACCTTAGTGTGTTGATTTGTCATTTTACTGTTAATTGCATGCTGATCTTGCCCCCCACCCTTCTCTCTTTAATAACTTAGTGAAGAAGTAGAAGAAAGTGAAGATGAAGGGGAAGATCCTGCTCTTGACAGTCTCAGTCAGGCCATTGCATTTCAGGTACTAAATTTTATTTTTTTAAGGTACCATGCTGTAGTTGCTGTCGATAAAGATTTATAGTCCTTGCTTGCTTTTTTTTTGTTTGTTTTTGGTTTTTGTTTTTGTTTTTTTGTTGGTATTGAATTGAACCCAGAAGTACTTTACCACTGAGCTACAGCCCTAGGCCTCTCTATTTTTATTTTGAGACAGGGTCTTGCCAAGTTACCCAGGCTGACCTCAAATTTGGGATTCTCCAGCCTCAGCCCCACTAGTCCCTGGGATTATAGGTGTGCAGTCTCCACACCTAGCAGCCCTTACTCACTTTATTGACTGTTGTCTCGTGGCAGCCTCTATCTTTCCCCTTCACCTACTAAATTTGAGGTTACAGACTGTTTCTCTAACAAATGGGAATGAAAAGTTCCCGTTTTTTCTTTCTAAATTTTAAGAAAAACATTGAAACATTTTTAAATTTCCTAATCTATTTTCATTGCAGAATTGAGCAGAATTATTTGATTAAAGTGAGTTTAGCTCAACCAAAATTATTTTTTGGAAATTACCTAGGATAGCCAGGCACAGTGGCATATGCCTGTAATCCTAGCAGCTCAGGAGGCTGAGGCAGGAGGATTACGAGTTCAGAGCCAGCCTCAGCAATTTAGTGAAGGCTCTAAGCAACTCAGCAAAATCCTGTCTCTAAATAAAGTATAAAAAGGGCTGAGGATGTGGCTCAGTGGTTAAGTGCTCCTGGGTTCAATCCCTGGTACCAAAAAAAAAAAAAAAAAAAAAAAAAAAAAAGGGCAAAGAAATAACCTAGGATGATTTTAGGACTATTGTAATTGAGACAAAGTGTGAGGGTTGGGAGTGATATCTTATTGTCTTTATAACCTAGAAGGGTGGAAAATGGTATCATTTGTGTTGCATTTTTGCCATGTTCAAATTAATGCACCATGAATAACATTAGACAAAACACTGGTTTTATTTGTTTTCTGAACCACATTATAGCAAGCCAAAATTGAAGAAGAACAAAACAAATGGAAACCCAGTGCAGGGGGTCCTTCAACATCAGATGATTCACGACGCCCAAGGATAAAGAAAAGCACATATTTCAGTGATGAGGAAGAACTTAGTGATTAAAATTGTATTATGTAAATATTTTGAAAATAAAATCTTGGAGTATAAAGTTAATTTGGGGAGTAAAGATTACTTTTAGTATTTGAACATAAGAATACTTAATATCAAATAGTTTTTACTATAAAATAGTTCATAGGAAATTTAAAAATAATTTTAAAGCATCATGTTCTCTTTTGCCTTAGCAAAGTACAGGTTGAGCATCCTTAACTCAGAAGTCCAAAATAATTCAAAATGCTCCAAAATCCAAAACTTTGAGCACCAATATGCCACCTGAGGTGGAAAATTCCATATCATAAAACTTTGTTTCATCCACATTATTAAAGATATTGTATAAGCCATGTGTGGTGGCACACACCTATAATCCCAGTGACTTGGGAGACTGAGGGAGAAGGATCACAAGTTCCAGGACAGTTAAGCAACTAGCAAAACTATTTTCAAGATAAAAAACTAAAAAGGTAATATAGTTTCAGTAGTAGAGAGCCTCTGGTTTCAAATCCCAATACTGTAAAAAAATTTTTTTGTTGTTGTTAAAATAAAAATGTATAAAATTATCTTCAGGTTATGTGCAAAAATATATGAAATATCAATGAATTTCATGTTTTAACTTAGGTCTCATTCCTAAAATATCTCATTATGTATGTGTAAATATTCCAAAATACTTCTGGGCTCAAGCATTTTTGATAAGGAATTCTCAACCTGTATTAAAAATCAGGATTTGTTAGTAATAATCTTGTAAAGAACTCATTGTAATAAAAATAAGAAAAATATGGTAGTAGTAGTATTGTTATTCCATGGGGAAAGGTAAATATTCAAATGATTTATTTAAAAACTTGATATTAAAAACTTTATTCATGTCTAATTGGATTACATGAGGATTTTTCAAATAAATTTAATCTCAAAACAAAACTTCATAAAAACTGGAAAGTTGAATGGTTTATTATTAGGAATGTTAATAAACTTTTCAAGAGAATTTTGTCTTTAAATATGGATGCTTTATCATCTTATTTTTCTCAATCTGAGTGTTATAAATATCCATAAAATATGAAGTAGCTCTAAAAATCTTACACCCAAACAAGAAGATATTTGTCTGCCCTTCCGGTAGGACCAGATTCTGTTTCCCACAAGCAACTGCTTATAAATTCATTGACTATTTCTTTTCATATGTATGCATATATTGCTTAAAAATGCATATATTTCTATCACTTAATTCATAGAGGGATAAGAGAGGGTTTTTTTTCAATCTGTCATATCTTCCTCTGTCTCCTCTATCTTCCCAGTATGGCTATGTTAAAATATTTGGTTAAATCCATATTTACTATTTGGGCATTTTATGACCATATAAATAGTTTTCATTTCATGTATTTATTACATTTCTTTCTTTTTGTGTATATATAGTACAGGGGATTGAACTCAGAGGCACATCCCCAGCCCTATTTTGTATTCTCTTTAGAGACAGAGTCTCACTGAGTTGTTTAGTACCTCGCCATTGCTTAGGCTGGCTTTGAACTCGAGATCATCCTGACTCAGCCTCCTGAGCAGCTGGGATTACAGGTGTGCACCACTGTGCCCAGCTTATTACATTTCTTTCTATGACTAAATCTTTCCATACCTTCTGCAGTTGGTTGGAAATGGAATTATGGAGTCTTTAACTTTCTACTGTGTATATTTCTATAATGTTTGAATGCTTTGTAAGAACACCCACATATTACCTTTTTAAATTGCTAAAAGTAATAAAAATATTTCTACTTTGAAAACTATAAGGATAGTGAAAATATTAACCACCCCAACAGCATAGAATCTTCAGTCTCAACAAGCAAACCAAAATGATTGAATGCAGTACTCTATTTTCTGTTCACCCATTAATTGGTAAAAATATTATGTATTTTTCAATAGAAAATGAGCTAGAGACTTAAAGAATAAATAAGTAGTATGAAAAGTACTTTCATTAGTTAACTAATCTACTTCAACCTGCAAAATATTTTTTACCTCATTAGAAAAAAAATAAAAATAGGAAAAATACTACTGCCTTATCAACTAGATGACAGACTAAATTCTATTTTATTTACATAAGAATAAAAATTCATGGGCTGGGGTTGTGGCTCAGTGTCAGAGCACTCGCCTCGCACGTGCGCGGCCCGGGTTCAATCCTCAGCACCACATAAACATAAATGCATTGCATTGTGTACAACTAAAGTAAATAAATAAATATTTTTTAAAAAGAATAAAAATTCAGTTATAACTGTTATGTTATTATTTTAAAAGTTTTTTCACTGTACTGGTGTTTGAACCAGGGTACTCTACTACTGAGATACTTCCTAGCCATTTCTTATTATTTTGAGACAGTCTTGCTAAGTAGCTGAGGCTGGCCTGGAATTTATAATGCTCCCGCTTTGGCCTCCCCTCTGGTAAAAAAATTTTTTAACGGATATATAAAACAAAATTGTATATATTAATGGGATAATATGGTGTTTCAATACATGGATACAACATGTAATATTTAAATCAGGTTAAGTATCCATCATCTCATAAACATTTATGATGAAAACATAAAACTCTATTTTTTCCCCTCCTGGGTACTGGGGGTTGAACATGGGCACTTTACAACTGAGCTTATCCCCAGCCTTTTTTTTTTTTTTTTTTTTTTTTTTAAGACAGGGTCTTTTTAAATTGCCAGGCTGACCTGGAACTTGTGATCTTCCTGCTTCAGCTTCTCAGATAATAGGTGTGAGTTATTGAGCCCAGCTATTTCTTAATTTTTATGAGGTGGAAGTATTATTTGCAAGAGGCTACAAAATTTTGAAAGTTCAGGAGCTGGGACTGTTGCTCAGTGGTAGAATGCTTTTTTTAGCATGTGGGAGGCCCTGTGTTTAATCACCAGCATCCCTCCCCCAAAAAAAGATTTAAAAAATCAAAGGTACTATGCCCAAGTTCTTTGTGTGTGTGTTTGTTTTCCTGGGAATTGAACCCAGAGTTTGCACTTTTGCTACACAAGCGTTCTACCACTGAGCTACATCTGGGCAACTTAACAAGATTCTGTCCCAAATAAAAAGGGCTGTGTTGTAGATCAGTGGTAGGGCCCCACTGGGTTCCATTACCTGTACACCATAGAAAAAAGGAATACAAACCAGATTGCTTTGGTTTAACATCTCATTTGAACTCTTATTGCATAACTCCTAGTCAAATTATATGTCAGAACTAGACCTTAGGTTGATTTTTTTAATGTTTTTATTAGTGCATTATAGTTATACATAGTAGTAGTGTTCATTTTGACATAATTATACACACATGCAATATCATTTGCTCTATTTCAGTCCTCACTAATTCCTTCCCCTCCTCCTGCTCTTAGTCCCCTTCTCCTCTACTGGTCTTCCTTCTATTTATTCATTTTTAATTGGTTCTTTATAGATATGTATAAAGGTAGAAATCAATATGTATACTTGTTTATATACATAGCATGATTTGGTCAATTTCATGTCTCAGTTCCTCCCTTTGGTTTTTATTTTGTTTGGCTTTACAGTACTAGGGATTGAACCCAGGATCTTGACATATAAAGCACATGATCTACTATTGACCTAAACCTCCAGCCCCCATTGTATAATTTTTTTCTCAGTACTGGGGATTGAACCCAGGTACACTCTATCACTGAGCTATATTCCCCAGCCATTTTTTAAAAATTTTATTTTGAGACAGAGTGTCACTAAGCTGCTGAGGCTGGCCTTGAATTTGTGATTTTCCTGCCTCAGCTTTCCAAGAATCTGGAATTATAGGTATAAGCCATTACATGAGCTGTATAATATTTCTCGTTGATCACTCTATCCCTCTGGGTTAGCTTTTTGTAACAAATCCCATTGATTTTTCTGCCTACATTCATTTTCTACTTTCTCATCTTGGTTTCAACCTATATTATTGATAGTATTGATGTATTTTTTCTTTGTGGATTTGGCTCACTAAAAAGTGCCAGAGAAATATATTTTAATATCTTTGCCAACACTTCACATAAATCCAGACAACCATGAAAAGTGATTCAATCCCTGGCCCTACAATGTAGATCCCCTGGACTGAGCTAACCATAATAATCTCATTCCTCAGAGCCAGGCACAATGGTGTGCTAATTGAGAGGCTGAAGCAGGAGGATCACAAGTTTAAGTTCAGCCTGGGCAATTTAGTGAGACCCTGTCTCTAAATAATAAAGACCTTAAAAATGGCTGAGGATTTAACTCAGTGGAAGAGTACCTCTGGGTTCATTCTTCAGTACCATCCCCCCAGAATCATCATTATCATTATCATCATCATCACCACCATCTCTTTCCTCTTGCCAGCAATTGGTTAAGAATGGACATATGATTCAGTTCTGGACAGTACTAAGTGAGGGAAGTCTATTGGGGGTTTCTAGGGAAATTTTCCTTGCTGTTAAGAATAATGAGCTGGGTGCAGTGGCGCACGCCTGTGATCCCATCACTTGGGAGGCTGAAGCAGGAGGATCCAGAGTTCAAAGCCAGCCTCAGCAATGGCGAGGCACTTAGCAATTCAGTGGAACCCTGTCTCTAATAAAATACAAAAAAGGGCTGGGGATGTAGCACAGTGGTCAAGTGCCCCTGAGTTCAATTCCCAGTACCAAAAAAATAAAAAAAGAATAATGTCCCTTGGGCTGGGGTTGTAGCTCAGTGGTAGAGTGCTTGCCTAGCATGTGTGAGGCACTGGGTTCAGATCTTAGCACCACATATAAATAAATAACAATAAAGGCCCTTTGACAATTTTTTAAATATTTTTTTAAAAATAATAATTCTGTGCTCGCTTCGGCAGCACATATACTAAAATTGGAACGATACAGAGAAGATTAGCATGGCCCCTGCGCAAGGATGACATGCAAATTCGTGAAGTGTTCCATATTTTTTTGTACACATTAAAAATTATTAAAAAAAAATAATGACTCTTCTTTTTCTGAGTGTTCTTTCTCTGGATTTCTGGCACTGTTGAAACCATATTAAGACCTTGTAAGATACCAGCCATTAGTTGAAATTATATGTAGTTAACAGTCATTAAATATTTAACTCGTTAAATATCTCTGTCTTCCAGGCATTTATTGGATTGTAATTCCTGATGTACTTGTGAATGGGTTGGGGACACTGACTAGTGCCTATCAAAGAGCTGTGAAAAGAAATGATGTGTATTTCTGAACTGTAGCATTTAATTATTGGTACAAGGCCTTCTAGGGTTCTCTTTTTCTTCTGGCACAGTGATCAGCACTGTTCAGTGTGATAGGAGCTATGTCACACTGGGTTCTTTTTTTTTTTTTTTTTTTTTTTTTTTTTTTTTTTGGTGGTACCGGGGATTGAACTCAGGGGCACTCGACCACTGGGCCACATCCCCAGCCCTTTTTTGTATTTATTTAGAGACAGGGTCTCACTGAGTTGCTAAGTGCCTCGCCATTGCTGAGGCTGGCTTTGAACTCGCGATCCTCCTGCCTCAGCCTCCCAAAGTGCTGGGATTACAGGCATGCGCCACCGCGCCCGGCTAACACACTGGGTTCTTAAGTAACTAGAGATCACTGAAAAGAACCCATAGCTGGCCTGGATATATCTCTTTTTAGCATAGCATTTTTTTTTTTTTTTTTTTTTTTTTTGGTACTGGGGATTGAACTCATGGGCACTCGACCTCTGGGCCACATCCCCAGCTCTTTTTTTGTATTTTATTTAGAGACAGGGTCTCACTAAGTTGCTAAGTGCCTCGCCATTGCTGAGGCTGGCTTTGAACTCGCGATCCTCCTGCCTCAGCCTCCCAAAGTGCTGGGATTACAGGCGTGCGCCACCGCGCCCGGCTTACCATAGCATTTTTAAAAATACCAAGTAGGGCTGCAGCTGTTAGTGATAGAGCAATTGCCTACCATGTATAAGGCCCCAGCATTAATCAATTGATCAGTAATAAATACCAAACAAAAGAAATAACATCTTGCTGTTAAAATCTGGCCTTTCAAGACAAACAGAAATATTCTTTAGTCCTAGATCTATTCTTCTCCAAGCCTCATTGTGTTCATTTAGGAAAGTGAATAATAATACACACATTTCTAGGTTCATAATAAAAATAAATAACAGAAAGCACTTAAAGAATCTAACATATGGTTAACACTCTACAAATTAAATAAATTATTAAAATGTTATAAATTGACTTTGTACCAGCACATATACTTACTACAATAAAAGTAGCAATAAGAGTAACATCAAACATTAAGTTTTATAATGAATTTTAAAATGACATTTCTCTGTGTGAGTAGAGCAGTTCAAATTTATCCAAACCTATAAAATTTAGAGACTTTAAAATTTTGAGGGCTGGGGTCATGTCTCAGTGGTAGAGCGCTCGCCTAGCACATGCGCGGCCCGGGTGTGATCCTCAGCACCACGTAAAAATAAAACGCATTGTGTACAACTAGAGCAAATAAATTAATATTTTTTAAAAAATTTTTGAGGTAGGGATGGGTGTATAGCTCAGTTGGTAGAGTGCTTGCCTTGTATGCACAAGGCCCTGGTTTCAATCCCCAGCAATCGCACCCCCCAACAACAACAACAAAAAAGTTGAGGTAGCATAGCACTGTGGCACACACCTATAAACCCAGCAACTCAGGAGACTGAGGCAGGAATATCACAAGTTTGAGGCCAGCCTCAGCAACTTAGCAAAACCCTGTCTTGAAATAAAATATTAAAAGGAATTAGGGATGTAGCTCAGTGGTAAAGTACTTACCTAACATGCACAAGGCTATGGGTTCACTTTCCAAGACCACAAAATAAATCAGTGTGTACACACACATACACACACACACACACACACACATTCTCATACACACGGGCTCTGATGGAAGTTATCCACTATGCAAAAAGACCACCATGCTGAAAAGGTCACATGCAGATAACTGGGTCAACAGCTTGCTGAACTTAAATCAACAACACAACCAACAACCATATGAGTGAACTATCTTGGACATCCAGCCAAAATGAGCCTCCAGAAAACTGCCGACCCAACTGATATCTGGTAGACCACATAAGATAACCAAAGCAAGACCCAGCCACTCTACTCTGAGCTATGTACCCAAAAGAAATGAAAATATATGTCCATAAAGAAACTTACAGCCAAAGGTGGAAACAAATGTCTATCAGTGGACAAGTGGATGAGCAAACTATGGTCTATCGGTCTATCGTACAATGAAATACTACTATTCATCCCTAAAAAGAATTAGATAATGATACATGTTACAACATATCAAATAAAAATAAGTACATAAGGAGGGCTAGGGATGCAAACAGTATGTAAGAGAGGTGGAGTGACTAATAGCAGACAAAATAGACTTTAGCAAAATATATATTATTACAGATACAAATGGAAATTTTATTATAAAATTTATAAATAGTCATTATAAATGGTCAATTGATCCAGAAAACAAACCAAACACATACTTAACAACAGAGGTCAAAATATATGTAACACAAAATTGAAGGAAAAAGTGGACAATTCAGCAATGTTGGAGATGTCAATAAACCCACTCTCAAATAAAAGAACTAGATGAAAAATCAACAGATAGATTAAAGCCTTGGACTTGGCTTAACTGATACCAATAGAGCCCTCCATCCAAAATTAGCATAATACACATTCTTTTCAAGCACACATGCATCATTCTCCCAGGGAAACAAAATGTTAGACCATAAATTAATTCTCATAAATGTAAAAGGATAAAAGCCAGGCAAAGAATGTTTTCTAACCACAATATTAAACTAGAAATAAGCCAACCAAAGACACTTGAGAAATCCATAAATAAATATTTGTAAATTAAATAATATATTTCTGAATAACTTGAGCCAATGAAGAAATTGAAGAAAGTTTTCAAACTTTTTCCCTGCACAATAATAAAAATTCAACATATCAAAAAATATGTGATATAGCTAAAGCAGTGCTTAGAAGCAAATTTTATACATTTAAAAACTTATATTAGAACCAAAGCATGGTAGACATCTGTAATTCCAGCAATTTGTGAGACTGAGTCAGGAAGATCTTAAGTTTGAGGCCAACCTTGGCAATTTAGTGAGACCCTAACTCAAAATAAAATTTTAAATGGGACTAAGGATGTAGCTCAATGTTAAGGAATCCCTGGGTTCAATCTTCAGTACCACAATTAAAAAAAAAAAAAAAAAAACCTATTGAAAAGGTAAAAGGTGTTGAATCAACAACCTATGCCAGGCATGATGTTGAACGCCTATAATCCCAGTGACACCGGAGGCTGAGGCCAGAAGATCTAAAGTCCAAGACCAACAGGGCAATTTGGTAAGACCCTGTTCAAAAAATTAAAAAGACTGGAGATGTAGTTCAGTGTTACAGTGCTTGCCTAACATGGGCAAGGCTCTAGATTCCATCCCTAGTATAGAAAGAGAGACAAAGCAAACTGGAGGAAAAGCTGAAGGATCTAGGGGGCAGTGTGTTTTCCAGCTTCTAGAGGAAGCACTGGTTAATTTGGCTCATGAACACCTTTCTCCTTCTACAGTGCAAACAGTGCCAGGTCAAATGCTTTGCACATCACATCACTCTGACCTCCTCTTCTTCCTCTCTCTCTCACTTTTAAGAGTCTTGTAAGTTCTAGGGATTAGAACATGACTATCTGTAGGATGCCATTATCGTATCTCACAGATGGCATACAAGTCTCTCAGGTAGAACTTTCTAGAAATCTACAAATTTACTGGAAATCTGCATTCCAGGGTTTTGAGGAAAGTTGTTTTCCAGGAGGCACTATGCCATCCAAGAAGGGGAAAGCTGCTGGGCACTGCAGGAAACTGGTAGTGGAAAGGGGGCAAGGGCCTGTGGCTGGGAAAGCCCTATGCACTACAGGACCTAGACACTGGAAAGCTGAGCATGCTGCAGAAGTTTCAGGAGTGAGTGCAACGAAGTCAAGAAGTAAAAACACTTTTTTCCTGTAATGGTTCTCTAGCGCCTTCTACCAACAGTTTCAGTGCCATTTGACAAAGGAGACCTATTGGAAAGTCCCAGAACCATTTTCTCAGAGCAGAAAAAATGAGTGACTTGGGAACGGAGTGCAATTACTAAGCATCACACGCATATATGAATACATACATATATATTTGTATATATGATAGGATGGATACAGATAAACAGGAATGATGGGAGGTCACAGAGACACAGTCACAGAGGGGAATAAAAAAGCAGCTTTCTCAAGAAAATAGAATGCACAGTCAGCTCTCTCAAAAAAGTAAGATGTCTCAACCCTGATCACAGGCAGGGGGCTCTACAAACCACAAAGGCAGAAAAAGGACACCCCACATACACATGTCCCCTTATGCAAAACAGGCTTTAAAACATAAGTCGGTCGACAATTATCCCCATGCAAATTTAGCATTTAAAAAGGGACCTATGAACATAACACCTTGGTGGTTCTGTTAGGTCCGCAGGCCTGATAAAAACCCGGAACTAAAGGTGTATGTAGGACTCCCAGGAACACAAGTGTGGTTCTCACTCTGGAGACAGACCTTTGGGTATCTATGCCAAACATATTTTGACTTTGAATATGCCTCTGATGTATATAGCTGTCTGTGTGCATGTATGTGTGTGTGCATGCATGCTGTGTGTATGTGTGTCCTCAGTGATCTTGCCTGATCAGAACGCATGAACCAAGGGACCCCCTTCCTCCTGTGACATTCTCAGCATTCCCACAACATATATCAGTTGCACCCTGACCCTGCCTGGGCATTGAACCCAGGGGCACTTTACCACTAAGCCACACTCCCAACCCTTTTTACTTTTTGTTCTGAGACAGGGTCTCATGAGTTTCCCAGGCTGGTCTCAAACTTGTAATCCTCCTGCCTCAGCCTTAAAAGCTGGGATTACAGGCCTGTGCCTCCATCTCCTGACTAGCGTAGCTTTTTTTTTTTTTTTTTTTTTTTTTTAATATTTATTTATTTATTTTAGTTCTACACAATGCAATGCTTTTATGTTTATGTGGTGCTGAGGATCGAACCCGGGCCGCACACGTGCGAGGCGAGTGCTCTGCCACTGAGCCACAACCCCAGCCCTAGCGTAGCTTTTAAACTGATCATTAAACATGACTGTGACCTTGTTCATCTGGGTAGATGCATGGCCTGTGATATAAATGATGCAGTTCCTGGTGGAGCATTTCTACCACAAGTTCACTTCCACAAACTTGCTGGCTTAGTTCTGCATGTCCAGGGCAGTTCTGCATGGCAAGGCTCTTATAGGAGCACAAGCTCCTATAGGAGCACAAGCAGAAAAAGGAAGTAGGGCATCTCCCCGCAGAGATATCTCTAAACTTCTTTAATGGGCTGTCTCCAGGGTCCCTTAGGGTAACCCATAACAGCAAGCTTGCGATACTAGGGAGAAGGCTACTGTTTGCAGCCATAGCATACCAGATCCCTAGGAGTAAAAAGGAGCTCCAAGTTGTCTCTCTGTCTTTGGTTTTATAGTCTACATATTCTCTTACAAGTCTGTCTTCCAGATCACTAATAATTCCTTTAACTTTGTCAAATTTCTGTGAAACCCATGTACTGAGTGTTTAATTTTGATAATAAAGATTTTCATTTCTAGAATGTTTTTTATATTTGTGGTTGATTAAGGACAGCTACAAACCTTAATGGTGGTGCATACCTTTAATCCCAGCTACCCAGGAGGCCCAGGCAAGAAGGCCCTAAATTGGAAGCCAGACTGGACAACTTGGTGAGACCCTGTCTCAAAATAAAAATGAAAAAGAGCTGGGGTATAGTTCAATGTCCCTAGGTTTTGTCTGTCTGTTTCTCTCTCTCTCTCTCTCTCTCTCTCTCTCTCTCTCTCTCTCACACACACACACACACACACACACACACACAATGCAAGAATAGCTATAAATTCTTTGTTACTCTTCCAATTCCTCTCTCTTTGAATCTGGACTGACTTCAGTGACTTGCTTGGCCAATAGCATGCATTCAAAGTTATACAATGGGATTTCCAAAACTCAATCACAAGAAATTTGTGATGGCACAGGGCTTTTGAAACCTTGCTCTAGGAATGCCAGCACTCAGGATGCTCCTTCTAAGAGTCCAGCCATCATGCTATAAAAGGAAAATCACGGGAAGTCACTTGTCAGAAGTTCTAGGTGAGCTACCAGCAGAGAGCCTGCACCAAGTCTGCAAAGAGCCATAGCCCCAGTAGACAATTCCAAAATTTGTAGTCAGACTTGAGAATGGATTAGGATCAGTGCTGAATTATACCCACTGCTTCTCTTTCATGCCATCTTTTATATATCTCGTTTTTTTTTGTTTTTTTTTTTTTTTTTTTTATAAATCCCCAGTCCCTTTTGCTGCCACTCTCTTTTGCTTTTTTTTTTTTTTTTTTTTCTTTGATTTTTGGTTTGTTTGTTTTGTTTTCTGGAGGTACAGAGGATTGAACCCAGGGACATTTTACCCCTAGGCAATATGCCCAGCCCTTTTTATTTTTATTTTGAGACAGGGTCTACACTAAATTGCTAAGGCTGACATCAAAATTGTGATCCTCCTGCCTCAGCCTTCGGAGTCTCTGGGATTACGAGCACATGCTAGCCCTGCTTGCTGCCACTTTTATTATTCTCTTTCTGGACATGAAAGAATCTATTCTTGACTATAAAGAGGGGATGGAAAATGGGGATGAATGTATTTTCATACAGCTGGAATTCATGGGAGAAAAAATGTACACAGAATGTGCAAAAGATTAGCCAGGCACGGTGGCGCACTCCTGTAATCCCAGCACTTGGGAGGCTGAGGCAGGAGGATTGAGAGTTCAAAGCCAGTCTCAACAATGGCGAGGCACTTAGCAACTCAGTGAGACCCTGTCTCTACTAAAATACAAAAAAGGGCTGGGGATGTGGCCCAGTGGTCAAGTGCCCCTGAGTCCAATCCCCGGTACCAAAAAAAAAAAAAAAAAAAAAAAAAAAAAAGAATGTGTATAAGATTAAAAAGAGTAGCTTTATTTTTTAAGACAAAATTTACAAAGTTATCCTACACAATTAATAATGAATGATTCGTAACTTATGTAATCTATAAAAAATAATTATGCCAATCATAGTGATGCAGTATGTTAGAAATCACTTGTCTTACCAAACATAAGTATACAGGAATTTGTATTGGGGATAAACATGTGTTAGCCTAACACAATAATATTTGCTTTTTAGGAGATATTATTTGACCCATATTATAATTAAAGAAATAGGGCTGGGGGGGTATTGCTAATTGGTATAGCTCATGCTTAACACATATATAAAACCCTTTGGGTTTAATTCCCCAGCACCAAATATTAACTAGTTAATCAATGAGGTATTGTTTTAGGACAAAACATATTTTTTTAAATATAATTTCTTAAAAGAAATAATATTACACATGCATACAAATCTAAGTTCTAACAAGCTACTTTATAATGGAGTTTTCACATACTATAATCTACAATAAAAAGTTTTGTTTTTTTCCTTATAGAAGACTTTTTAAGGAGCTTCTGGA
The DNA here is from genome assembly GCA_025594165.1 of Tamias sibiricus. Taxonomy (NCBI): domain Eukaryota; kingdom Metazoa; phylum Chordata; class Mammalia; order Rodentia; family Sciuridae; genus Tamias; species Tamias sibiricus. Next base: position 99,217,827 of record CM046661.1, on the reverse strand, counting down.
TTTGGGGAGAAGTTAAAAACAATGAAGTGGGTCTGAGGTTGTGGCTCAATGGTAGAGTATGTGTGAGGCACTGGGTTCAATTCTCAGCACTGTATATAAATAAATAAAATAAAAGATCCATCAACAACTAAAATGAAAACTTTTTTAAAAATGAAGTGTATGAATAATCACTACTTTATGTATTATGTATAATATCTTAAGTTTATTATATTTTGTTTTCTATGCTTAATGGGCTTTAATTTTATATTACTGAGTGTTCTCTTAATTGTACATTGAGTATTTTTCAGAAATTTTATTTTTATGTTTAGGAAACATAAAATGCTTTCTTTGAATTTTAGGTGGGTAAATTCTGAAACAGTATGCCCTTTATTGTCATCCATATGACTATATAATAAGCCATTATTCCCCACATACTTCTACTGATAACATATATTGTACATTTAGTGCTTACTATTTGTCAAGAACCATTCTAGGCACTTTAAATTTATTTTTAAATTTAATCTTCACAAGAAACAAAGTAGGGAGCTGGGTGTAGCTCAGTGGTAGCGCACTTGCTCAGCATGTTTGAGGCCCTGGCTGGATCTCTAGCCCTAGAAACAAAAAGAATCAAAGGTGGCATGTCCATTTTACAAATGAGGAAAACAAGTCAGAGATAAGTCAAGTAACCTACATGTTTTAGCACTGCAATATTAGAAGATGCTTAAGTCAATACAGAATCCATCTAAATAACACATCTTATTTAAACTTTATGGGTTAAATTGGATTTTATCTTGCTTCTCTTCTTCTCTCTTACCTTTCTTTTAGTAACTTAGGGCACTGCAGTTAACTTCAGTGAATGCCAGGTGCTAACACCCAGAGGTTATGATAGCTTTAAAGATCAAATTGACTTATTGGGAAAGACTAGCCAATAAAAAAATTTCAGAATAAGTGAAGAAATATCTTGTAATCCTGATAAATCTTACTGGACTAGTCTTTTAAAACCTGCATTTTCAGTAGGGTGTGGTACCACATACCTATAATCCCACATAGTCCAGAAGCTGAGACACGAGGATCACAAATTCAAGGCCAGCCTCTGGCAATTTAGCAAGACCCCATCTCAAAAAAATAAAAAGGGCTGGGGCTGTCACTCTGGTAGAGTGCCCCTGGGTTCAATCCCTATTATAGCCGAAACAAAACCTACAATTTCATCCTCATCTCAAATGTCAGAAATTTCAAAGTTGGACTTAAATGTTCTATAACTACACTATTATAGATAATGATGTATGTACATGTTCTTTTAACATTCTGCATTTGTTTTATACTGTCAAAAAACATAATTGGTTTTTAAAATTCTTGCTCACAAAGATATCTATCTGAATTTTTATGTTATATGTTGTCTAAATGATAGTTTAGCCTAGAAAATGCCAAGCCACTACCTCTGCCTCATTTTACATAGAAAAAAAATTATGTTCTTGCATTCCTTCACTTAATTTTCATCTGATAAACCCAAACATGTACCTTTAGATAGTATATACCCTCTCCACCGCACCACTTAAAATTTGAAAGAATCAAATTGTAGAAATACATGGTCATCAAATTGTGAACTGTCTTAGTCTTTGAAAAGAATTTTTACTTGAATAGGCTAGAGAGATGATGATTCATGCAGTAATTTTATCTCATGAAACTATAGCAAATCTCTTTTGGCTAACATCCCAGCCAAATTCCAAATGTGACTTGAATCAAGATGGAACATAACTGTCAAATGCTGTACTCATTTTAAATTTTTTAAGTCTATGCCCACGTACTATATGTGACCACCTGTAACCTCCAATTACAGACAAAACTGAACATAAAATCACTTTCAAATTTTTAAATCTTAGTAGTTAATCACTTTTGCTACAATTCTGGGAGATGTGATTATTATATCAAGCAGTATGTAATTTTCAATTTTTCATTCAGTTTTATGTGTTTCTGTATCTAGCATATAGGATTCCCTTTAAAAATAATAGCAAAACAGAGAAAAATAGCTACAATTTCAAGTCCTACTGTGTGCCATGTACACATTATTGCCAAATCATCTTCACCATCCTGGAAGATAGGTATTGCTCGTGGGCAAAGGTAGCACCCTTTGTCTTCTGATCTGATGATCCACAATTTTTTTCCTTCTCTCTCTCTTTCCCTCCCCTCCCCCCACTTCTCTCTCTCTCTCTCTCTCTCTCTCTCTCTCTCTCTCTCTCTCTGTCTCTCTCCTCTTCTCCTTCTTTCTCCTTCTTCTTCCAGTCCTGGGGATTGAACCTAGGGCACTTTATCACTGAGCTACATCTCCAGCCCTTTTCGTTTTTCCTTTCAAGACAAGATCTTTATTTTTTTTTTTTAAAAGATGGTAGAATGGCATGGATATCATTACCCTAAGTGCATGTATGAAGACATGAATGGTGTGAACATACTTTTTATACAACCAAAGATATCTAAAAATGTGCTCTATATGTGTCTTATGAATTGTAATGCATTCTGCTGTCATATATAACAACTTCGAATAAAAAAAAAAAAGGCAGGATCTTGCTAAGTTGCCCAGGCTGACCTCAAACTTGCAATTCTCCTGCTTCGGTTGCCCAAGTTACTGGGTTTACAGGTGTATGGCACATGCCCTGCTCATAAGGAATAGTTTTTATGGTTTGGTTTGGTTTGGTTTGGTTTGGTTTGGTTTGGTTTATGAAATATCTCATGGGCCATGGCTGATGGCATGGTGCCTGGCCATTTATCAAATACTCTAACAAACTGTGAGACCAGTAAGAGCTATTTCTGTACCTTCAAAACAGATCCAGTTATTTCTCTTCATATCAATTCTGCACTTTTTAGGTGGTGGAAGGAAGGGTTGGATCTTGATAGAAGCCTAAGCTGCCTCTTTTTTTTTTTTTTTTTTTTTTTTTTTTTTTTTTTTTTTTTGCCTCCTCCTCCTCCTCTTTCTATGGTCTCCTTTTGTCTTTTTTCGCATAATCAAGGTCTGTGTCTTACCATAGCTTGGAAGATCTGGAGAGGATAGCTCTATGATCAAGGAACAATTTTTTTCTTATTATTTTTTCCCTTGTTCTCTAACTTTAGCAGGTGACATTTCCATACTACTGGTATGGTGAATTTCAACATTTGAGTGTGAATGAGGAGATGAGGAAGGAAGGAGAGAACAGAAGTGCCATTTGACTGGCTTTAGGTATATCAATAGAGTTGTCATTCCACATTTGTTTTTGTGGAATAATAACTTCAAATTTTTGTGTCCTCTAGCCAAAGAAGGGAATTCTCCCTTTCTGGTTCAGTTCTCTTGAGCTTTATATTAGGGTTTAGAGACAAGCTACAGCCAACAATGACATATTGCTTTGTCTTATTTTGCCCCTACCATGCATATAGTACCTTCAACATTATCACATATAGGAGTAACAGGCCCAAGACCAAATTCAGATATTCCTGGCTAAAGATCATCCAGCACCAACATGATACTAAGCCATTCTTATGATTTTAACAAATTATAGTAGCAAAAGTATTTAGTGGCTTAAAAATGTAGATCAGTCTTAGAATACTTGCCTAGCATGTGTGAACTCTGGGTTAAATCCCTAGTACCTCAACAAAAAGCCTATTTTATGTACTGGGCTCCATTTCAATTGATTCATCTTCACCACAAACACATTGCCTCTGAAATGAAAGAATCTACTAAGAGCTGGAAAAAAACTACATGCTGAATATTGACAATATTGAAGGAGTTAAAATGTATAAAATGTTAACTTGTAGAGATTCAGGCCTTCTTAGTGATGGTCTGAACAGTTTTAGCTGAGACAAAGTGAGAAAATTATAAAGTCACTTCCCTCGATTGTATGCATGGTCTCATTAATTACTTGAAGGGAAAATATAAGGCTTTCTCTTTTGGATTTCTATCTCTTAATAGAGTTGTCATTCCACATTCGATTTTGTGGAATAATAACTTCAAATTTTTTCTAAGAGGATACTTCAGCTTGAATTAGTTCAGTAAATTAAACACTTTCCACCATAAAAGACTTAGCATTCATGTTATAAACATGAAGGATGGGGACTGAGGAGATAAATGTTATTTTCTTTCCATCCTCATCACAAGATTCTTACTTAAAGAACATAATCCAAGGTTGTCAGCAAGCCTCAACTAAAAAGCCGACAAAAAAAAAAAAAAATTTAGTAGACAGGAGGTCATGGGAGCTAACAAAACCAGCTAATACCGATCTAATGTATCTGTCCATATCTTGTGTTGCATTGTAGATCAAGGTCTCTACAGACTGTCAGGGAAGAGCTAAGATAAAAGCAGGCCAAAAGTTGAAACTAGATACAAAGGACACAAGTAGGTCAATAAGAACTAGTAAAATAAGGCAAATGCGGAATCATCTACCAAGGACAGAAATCAAGTTGCCCAATGACACAATAAAAACCAGTGGAGATAAATAGAATAGGCAGAGGGCCCTAAAAGACAATTATGATTTAGATCGGTTTAAGCTAAAAGAATCAAGGGCAAACAGAAGAAAGATCTCTGTGGAATCTACAAAGATGTGCTCTGGCAGCCTCCATTTTGGAATATAAAGCCTTACAGATGTTCTTCCATTGGTTTTGAAGACATAGTGCTCCAAGCCTTACTTTTTTTGGAAGGAGAGTGGTGCATACTGGGGATTAAACCAAGGGGCACTCAAACACTAAGCCACATCCCAGCCCTATTTTGTATTTCATTTAGAGACAGGGTCTCACTGAGTTGCTTAGTGCCTCACTTTTGCTGAGGCTGCCTTTGAACTTGGCTATCCTCCTGCCTCAGCCTCCTGATCTGCTGGGATTACAGGCATGTACCACTGCACCCGGCCAAACCTGACTTTTGATAGAGGCTAACATCAGACTCCTGTGGGTCAGGTGGCTTGGTTTTGTTCTCTAAATATAAATCTCACCCTTCTGTCACTTATGCACATTCAGTTGGGTGCAAAAGCTCTGAGCCAGAAAGCAGGAGAGTGGGTGTAAATCTATCTCTGCTAATAAGAAACAACTCAAGGCACATGATCCACCAGCACTAAAGCAGCAGAGACCTAATTTGTATCATATTACTAAGAGCAGGGATTGGCTCATTTGCAAGGCTTCTGCCAATTGGCTCTTCCTAAATGTAGAAAAATATTTATCACCATTCTTGGGATCATTTGGATTATTGGCTCTGACTTCAGATAAGTAGAATAAACAAACCCTAACTTCAGTTGAAACTACTGCTGCATTCTTCCATACCGGGCTCTCACAGCTGATTCTGCCTCAGAATGTCTAATGGATTACCTATATTTGCTTATTTGCTATTCTCGTGTGTCTGTCTTCACAGCATTCGATGCTGTCACTGAAAGTGTTTTCGATAGTATTTGCTTTATTTTTGGCAGGACTAATCAACTCACTGGCAGATATTGTTGCCCATGGGTATGATTTTGCTGTAATTTGGAAAATGGTCAAATACTTAGTTGACATTTTTAAAAGTATCAGTGAAGTATTTATTTAAATATTTTTTTTCTCATCTTAGCTAACTTAAATGGGGGGAAGGGTAAGAGGGACCGGTGAATAAGATGATTTCATATGATTTTGCCACCAAAAATTACAACAGGATAAAAAACAAGTGCATTCAGATTTTTCTTTTATTTTCTTTCTTTCTTACTTATTTGTGTGTGTGTGTGTGTGTGTGTGTGTGTGTGTGTGTGTGTGTTACTGAGATGTTTTACCTCTGAGCTACATCTCCAGCCCTTTTTATTTTATTTTTGAGATAGGGTCTTGCTAAATTGCTGAGGTTGGCCTCGAACTTGCAATCCTCCTGTCTCAGCCTCCAGAGTTGTTGGAATTATAGCACCATGCCCAGCTACTCATGAACCTTTGAAATGCAAAATGAGCATTCATGCGCAACCCAGGCCATTCCTTGGCCTGTGCCCTTGACGCATGCCTCTGCCTGCAAAAAGTAACATGAGAGCAATGTTCAAGCAAGTGCTAGAAAACCTGGCACAAAATTGTGGAACTCCACCCTGACTCCACCGCTAGTTCAGCCCCTAGTTCAGCCCCTAGTTACTGTCCCTCTATATTCAAAATGTTCATACTATAGACCAAGGGTTTGCTGTCTCCCCTCTGGAGATGTTCCACATTCTCCCTTAAATGTGTATGTATCCCATGCTTTACTCCAAAAGCTTTGTTCTCTCAACATGGATATGGTATTTATTTCTTGCTTTACCCCAAAAGACATCTCTCTGTGTCTCTCAAGATTACCTGCATTTTTCCTTGAATGTGTATCTGCTTTGCTTAATAAATCTGTTTGTGTCTCTGACTGATGTGTTTAAATTCTTTTCTGTCATGTAGCCAAGGACACCTGTTCTGATTTCAGGTCCCCTTCTCCAGGAACTCTTCTGGTGTAAAACTGATTTTTGGATTTGACAGGGAAACTTCAGTAAGTGGTAAAGGGGAAAAACAAAATCTAAAATTTTAGAAAGCAACAAAAGTTGACACAATGGAGACAGTAAATATAGATTCTCTCAAGAGCCTATAAAAGTGTTGTAGAGAGCTTCCAAGATGACTCCCAATCGTCCCTGACACCTAGAGTTCATGTGTTTGTGCAATACCTTCCCATTGACTGTGGGATGAATTTAGTAACTTGCTTCTAATAAATATAGTCAAATAGAGTGTCATTTCCAAGACTGGTTTACAAAAACACTGGATTCCATCTTGTTTGCCCTTTCTTGCACTCTCTTCTCATTGTGATGGAAGCCAGCAGCCATGAAGTGTCCTAGAGAAAGAATCACATGGCAAATAACTGATGGAATGGAGACTCGTAGCCAATAGGGCACTGAGGCTCTCAGTCCAACTGAATCCTGCCACCAAGCAGATGAATGAATTTGGAAATGGATCCTCCCCTAGAGAAGCTTTGCAATGACTACTGCCTTGGCTGACATCTTGATTGTGGTCTTGGGAGACACTTTGAACCAGAGCACCTAGCTAGGATATGCCTGGATTCTTGACACACAGAGGTAGCTATTTTTAATTGCTAAGCCTTAGCGTAATTATAATGCAGCAATGAATAACAAATAGAGAAAACAGGATGCGAGACAGGGTAGCTTAAGAAGAAAATATTTTGGAAAGGACCCTCTGGATATCAAACCAAGGGCCTTGTGCACACTTGGCAAGGGCTCCACCACTGAGCTACATCCCCAGCTCTTTTTTAAAATTTTATTTTGAGACAGGATCTTGTTAAGTTGCTCAGCCTGGCCTCAAACTTGCAATTACTCCTGCCTCAGCCTCCTAAGTAGCTGGGATTACAGGCATGCACCACTTTTTTAGATCAGAGAATTTTGAATATTTTATGTGCTTAACAACCAGTAAAGAGAGTTTGAAAATTAAGAAGTGATCATTAGGAGAGCAAAAGGAGATAAGAAGATTCCAAACAACAAACTTTCTACTCCAGGTGTATTTTGTGGGCTAGTGGCATTAGCATCACGTGTTACAAATGCACAATGTCAGGTCTCACCTCAAAATTACTGAGTCAAAACCTGTATTTAAACTAGAAGCCCTAACGCATCACATGCACTGACCGAGAGCACAGGTGAACAGAATAGATTCAGCCAGGAGTACAATAATCTCCACTTGAGACTAGAGGGAATAGGGAAGGAGATGGACGCATTAATACATTTATAGATGGAATTGAGAAGGAAAGAAGTTGGCCACAAAAATTGCTTTAGTATTTTCTATGAAATATGAATTTATTCAGCGTACAGAGCTTGAAATGAGTGGCAAAGAATTACAATAGCTACTATAAGTGACTGAAACAGGGAAATGACCTGAGAAAATACATAAAAGAGGCACTAGAAGCCCAGCTGAGTTTGGAGACCAGGTATTTGCTAGGTGTAGGTATAACTGATTTTTCTTCAGTATTACCCAGCAGCCTGTTGTAAAACTGGAAAAGGCAGATACTGCTATCTGGAAATGGTATAGGAAGTTGGAAGTGGTATAGAAAGTTGAAATAATGCACTGCAGTGTTTCGGGTGGAAAATAAAGGGAGTTCAAGCTGGGAAAAAATCAGAGGGTTTAATGGGCTGATGGCTAGAAGTTAAAATGGGGAAGAGTATGAATATTAGAAAAACAGTAATATTAAAAGACCAGGACAAAGGAATATAAGACTTCAGAGACCAAAATATTAGATTATTCAAATACTCCACCATCTTCTCTATTTTAAATTCCTAGAAATAATAGAACAGATGTAAGAATTATAACCATGTCATTTAATAAGCCCAACCCAAGATCTGCATTTAATAAACTAATTTTATGCATTTAACCACTGGATCTTTAATTTATTAAGTGAGAGAAGAGATTTGCTGGTCCCTGGAGAGTTCCAGGAGACTGCTATGACTTTCTTTTTTCCCCTCTTTGGGTACTGGAGATTAAATCCAGGGGCACTTTACTACTCAACTATATCCCTAAACCATTCTAGCCCTTTTTAATTTTTTTTTCCCCTGATACTTGGGATTGAACTCATGGGTACTCTACCACTAAGCTACATCACAAGCCCTTTTTATTTTTTGAGACAGCCTCACTAAGTTGTTGAGGCTGGCCTCCAACTTATGATCCTTCTGCCTCTCAGGGCCACTCCCTCAACCCCATGTCACTGAGATTACAGGCCAATGCCACTACACCCAGTATAAGTTTTTATTTTGAGGTGGGGTCTCACTAAATTGCCCAGGTTGACTTTGAACTTTCCATCCTCCTGCCTCAGCCTCCTGAGTAGCTGGAATACAGAGGTGTACTACTGTACCCAGCCCCCATGACTCTTTAGATTTCTCTTAGAAAACACTCTCACTTGAAGCCACAAAATATAGCTAAGTGCAGTGGTGCATGCCTGTACTCCCAGTTACTTGAAAGGCTGAGGCAGGAGGATTACAAGTTCAAGACAGCCTGCCCAATTTGACAATGACTCTATCTCAAAATAAAAAAGGATGGAGTTGTGGCTTGGGAGGAGGGGGCGTCACAAAACACAGTCTGAAAGTGGAAATTGGTGTGACCAGTTCTTTTTAAGAATCATAATGTAAAATTGGTTTAGAATGAAATCCTCTCCTCTCCTGCAGTCAGAGCCTGCCTCTTGTAGCCTCCTGACTCCTGGAAGAGGAGAGGAAACTCGTTTTCTCTCTTTCTCCTCCTTCAGCTTGACGCTCATAGCTTCTGAGCCCCTTAAGGGCTGTAGCATCAGGAGATACAAAAGGATAGGGGACAAAGAAAGTTCTTATCTGACTGATACTGTTATGACATCACGCACTCTGGGCCTCACGGGTGTTTAGAACAGACAATTCTTTTTTGCTTGTTTGTTCAGGTTCTTGTCCTGTGTTTATCTAACTGCATATGTGTGATGATTCACTTTTCCCAGTGTTTATTTTTTTAATATTTATTTATTTGCTTTTAGTTGTACACAATGCGTTTATTTTTATGTGGTGCTGAGGATCGAACCCAGGCCGCGCACGTGCTAGGCAAGTGCTCTACCGCTGAGCCACAACCCCAGCCCCTCTTGTTGATTCGTAGGCCACTTACACAGACCTTTTCTTGGGATGGGGAGCAGTCTCTTTTAACTTTGGCAAAAACCCTATTAGTCTGCAGCACTTTCTTGTGGGGGGGGGAGCAGACTAGTACTGGGGATTGAACCGAGGGCTGCTCTACTACTGAGCTATATCCCAAGTCCTTTTATTTTTTTTATTTTGATATAAGGTCTTACAAATTGGCTAGGCTGGCCTTGTGATCTTCCTGCCTCAACCATCAGAGTCATTGGAATTAGAGGCATGCACCACTGCACCCAGCAGGCTGCTGTGCTTTTAAAATGACCCCTTGCTGATATTCATCCCAAGGGTTCCACACCTTATCCCTGATAGCTATGCACTCTGCTTTGTGCCAGAGATGGATACAATCACTTCTTAAAGCAAAAGTGTCTCTCTTACTTGACACCTCCATGGCCTTTGTTTCATGGGGTGTGAGAAGATGAACAGCCTCTTCTCAATGGGTCGTAGTCAGCATAGTGTGAGAAGAAGATAGCTAGTGAAGACAAGAGGAAGAGGAGGCACATCCAATAGGGAAACTGAGATAGAAAGTATGAGCATTAGGGCTGGAGATATAGCTCAGTTGGTAGAGTGCCTGCCTTGCATGCACAAGGCCCTGGGTTCAATCCCCAGCACCAAATTAAAAAAAAAAAAAGTATGAGCATTAGATTTGCCTTTGGTCATATGTAACAGAATCTCATGCTCCAGCAGATTAATCAAATTAAGGAATTTATTGATCTTATGATATATAAGCATTTCAGGGGTGGTATTGTTAAAGCGACCTGGGATGATCAGGGAAGAATCGTGCTTACTTCCTATGACATAACTCTTGAACTGTGGCTTTCATAGTACCAAGATGTCTTCTGTAATGCCAGCCATTCTGTTCTACTTGTGAACAGGAAGAAGTAAAAGCAAAAGAGTATGCATGCTTGAGTCTGCCCTTTTAATAGTAAAGTAATAGCTTTCCTGGAAACTCTGAAGTAGACTTCTCTTTATATATCATTGCCAAAAGCCATGTCAACAGACCACCCCAAGCTTGAAGGGAGGCTGAAAAGTCAAAAGTGTTTTTGTATGGGGCCCACCAATGTTCCAAGTAAAATGAGTTTTCTGCTAGGAAAGGAGGGGTAATAGATTTTGCATAGGCAATTAGTGCAAGCACTGGACTATTCATTTATTATAATTTCATGTTGTTCTAAAAGGTACCATGGAGGTTTTGCAAAGATGTTAATAACATGGTGAGTTTAAAAAAAAAGTATTAAAGATAATGCAAAGAAACAAGATTATAAGATGGAGAAGGAAGCAGAGTTCATTCACAAAAGTGGCCTTACGTTTTCTAGCGGTCAATTCAACTTTTTTTTGGTACCAGGGAATGAACTCAGGGGCACTCAACCACTGGGCCACATCCCCAGCCCCCCCCCCCTTTTTTTATTTTTGTATATTATTAGAGACAGGGTCTCACTGAGTTGCTAAGTGCCTCACCATTGCTGAGGCTGGCTTTGAACTCACGGTCCTCCTGCCTCAGCCTCCCAAGTACTGGGATTACAGGCATGCGCCACCATGCCCGGCTCAACTTTTTTTTTTTTTTAATTGGGGATCATACCCAGGGTTGCTTTACCACTGAGCAACATCCTACGGCCCTTTTTATATTTTATTTTGAGATAGGGTCTTGCTAAGTTGCTTAGGGTCTTACTAAGTTGCTAAGTCTAACCTTGAACTTGGGATTCTCCAGAACTTGCCTCTGCCTCCCAAGTCGCTAGAAGTACAGACATGTGCCACCACGCAGGCAATTCAAAGAGGAAAACACTTTACAGGAAATGCAATGTTCTTGAGAAAAGGGTTTGCTTGTGGGGAGTGCTCCAAAAGTCATAGTTAAAGGGGTTAGAGTAGGTGGGTAACTTCCAGTGGGAGAATGAATTACTGGGAGAAAGTATACTCATCTCTTGATATCCCTGAATTGAAATGGTTCCAGGCCCCCCCCACACACACACTTGTGGATACCAAAATCCATAGATGTTCAGGTCCCTTATATAACATGTCATGGTATAGGTTGAGCATCCCTAATCCCAATGCTTGGGACCATAAGTGTTTCAAATTTTGGATGTTTTTTTTCAGATTTTGGAATATATGCAAATGTGTAAGCTGCCTGTCATGGCCAGCCACAGCGCCGCGGGAGGAAAACTTGGAGGCAGAGTAAAGCTATTACTACTTTTACTTCTACTTTCTTAGAGCTTAGAGAGGGAAAGAAAGATTTTTAGAGAGAAAGATTAGAGAGAGCTTTTCTTCTTGTCTTCTTAGCTTAGCTTAGAGAGAGAGAAAGAGAGAGCTTAGCTTAGAGAAAGATTATTTTTTAGAGCTTCTTTCTTCTTTCTTCTTTCTTCTTTCTTCCTCGGGAGCCTCGGCCTAACTCTGACCAGCCATTACTTCTTCTATCTGTAACCGCTCTGCCTACGTTCCGACCCAAACTCTTCTTCTGACCGACCGAGCGACTGCACGACTGACTGAATCGTTCTCCGTTCTCCTAACTCCGACCGCTTTCACCCGGTTATATACCTTTAGCTTTGTGGGTGCCTCACGTACATTTACAGGTGCGTCACATACATATCAGGTGGAACTTATGGCTTCCAGCTAGCCGCAATAGCCCTTCCTAATTGGGGCTCCTTCACAAATGTATAGTGAGGTATCTTGGGGATTGCACCCCAATATAAAGATGAAATTTGTTTCATATGCACCTTGTAGCCTGAAGGTAGTTTATATAATATTTTTAGTACACCTGTGTTTTGACTTGTGACCTGTCATGAAATCAGGTCACAAAAGTGGCCTTACAAATGGAATTTTCCATTTGTAGCATCGTATTCATACTCAAAAGTTTCAGATTTTGAAACATTTCAGATTTCAAATGTTTAGATTAGGGATACTCAGTCTGTATTTGTATCTAACCTATGCACATCTTCCTGTATACTTTTTTAAAAAATACTTTATAGGGGCTGGGGTTGTGGCTCAGCGGCAGAGCGCTCGCCTAGCATGTGCGCGGCCAGGGTTCGATCATCAGCACCACGTAAAAACGAGGGCATTGTATACAACTAAAACAAATAAATAAATATTTTAAAAAATACTTTATAGCTCTACCACTGAGCGATACCCAACCCTTTTTATTTTATTTCATTTTGAGATACGGTCTAGCTAAATTGCCCAGGAGGCCCTCCAACTTGCAATACTCAGCGCCTTTGAAGTCACTGGATTTAAATGGCCTGGCTCCCCAAGTAGTTTTGATTCACAGTTGGTTGAATCCAAAGATTTGGAATCTGCAGATAAAGAAGATCAACTGTAAGAAGCAGTAGTATGACAGCAATATTTTGAAAGACAGAATATAAATGTTGGTGCAGGAGTTAGATAGTAGTTTGCAATTATGAAGGTGGTGGGGATGACAGAGATGAATCAAATTTTAGGAGTAATTGGCTTTGAGATCCAAAACAGTACCAGGCTAAGACCTCAGATGATGTCAGACCAGATAAGGCTATCTTTATCACTGTCAAGAGTCTTTTATTTTTGCATGATTCATGGTTCCAGGTCTTCAAGAAAGATCTGGTCATAGCCAGATGTGGTGGTGCAAGCCTGTAGTCACAGCGGCTCAGAGGCTGAGGCAGGAGAATCACAAATTCAAAGCCAGCTTCAGTAGCAAGACCCTGTCTCCCCCCAAAAAAGAAGCCAGGGATGCAGGGATGTGGCTCAGTGATTAAGTGCCCCCTGATACCCAAAAAGAAAGAAAGAAAGGTAGGGCGGAAGGAAGGTCTGGCCAGATGAGAATGACATGGCTCTAATGTGTTCTTTCACTGAGTGGCTGAAAGGGGAGGATATGTTAATTTGAAGAATGCTGATCCCTCATTGTTATTTGGGACCCAGTATGACTATCCAGAAACAAAAATTTTTGGATACTTTGTACCACTTCTTTTTTTTTTAAATATTTTTTTTAGTTGTTGATAGATCTTTATTTTATTTATTTAGTCGTGGTGCTGAGAATCGAACCCAGTGCCTCACACATGCCAGGAAAGTGTGCTACCGCTGTTTTTTTAAATATCTGCAATAGATCAAAAGAAAGAAAAATCAAAGAAAAATAAATTACCATTTTAATAATAATAGTAACTAAACCAATAAATTAAAAAGTCCATAACTCCACATCACTGAAACTTAATAACAAAAAGTAATTCATTACAATGTAAAATCACCTGCAGATAATGCAAATGGTACAACAAAAACTTCATTTCTAATGGTCATATTAAGTTAGCCAAGAATAGACAACATTATTTTTATTTAGTGTAAGTGAAGGATTTGTTTCAGAATCAGAAATATTAGATGTAATTGATTTATAGATTCACCCCAAAATCAGTCAAAATCTCAGCAGGATTTCTTGTAGATAACAATAAGCTGATTCTAGAATTTATTTATAAAGGAAAAGGAACTAGGATAGCTGAGACAATTTTGAAAAAAGAGAAAGTTGTAAGACACACTGATTTCAACATTTACTATAAATCCACAGTAATCAAGACAGTGTGGTTTTGGCAAAAGAATAGACACAAGACCAATAGAGCATAACAGTGTCTAGCAATAAACCCTCCAAAATGTGGCCAGTTGACTTTGACAATGGTGCAAAAGCAATTCAATGGAGAAAGAATAGTATTTTCAACAAATTGTATGGGAACAATTGAATCCACACATAAAACATAAACCCAATCCCTACCTAAATGTCAAATAAAAGTTTGCTTAAAATGGATCATAGACTTACAGGTAAAACCTTAAAACACATAAGAGAAAATCTTTATGACATTGGGTTAAACAGAGTTCTTAAATATGGCATCAAAACCACAGTCCTAAAAAGGAAACAGATACACTGGACTTAATGACTTAATGAAAATTAAAATTTATTCTCTCTTTTTTTTTAATCTTACAAAACTGTGGCACAAACCCAGGCAGGATCTCAAGCTGTCACTGAGTTATACTCCCAGCCCTAAATGAATTCTTCTTTGAAAGACCTCAACGAAAATAAAAAGACAAGCAACCATCTGGGAGAAAATGTTTACAAATTATATATCTTGTAAAGGATTTGTAAATACAACATAAAAGAGCTCTTAATGTCAATAATTAGATCCAAATGGGATATTATTAAGCCACAAAAAGGAATGCAGAGCCAGATGTGGCACACATCTGTAATCCCAGCTGCCCAGGAGGCTGAGGCAGGAGGATTGCGAGTTCAAAGCCAGCCTAGGAAAGGTAGGGGCTGGGGATATAGCTTAGTTGGTAGAGTGCTTGCTTCACATGCACAAAGCCCTGGGTTCAATCCCCAGCACCACACACACACAAAATCATAGAAGAGTGAATTTTATTATATTGAATTGGTATATAATTTTTTAAAATCCCATATGTGATAATGACAGTTGGATTAATAATAATCTTGGAGACCTATTAGGATGACTTGTAAAACAATGAATATATGATGGAGAAATTTATCAAAACAGATGCTGCAGAGGACATGAGAGATGTGCTTTTGTTATAAACAGTATGCCAGGCATGATAATGTTGTTTTTCACCAGAAAGTGTCTTTCAAATATGCATTGTAGCTAGGCATGGTGGTGCACGCCTGTAATCCCAGTGGCTTGGGAGGCTAAAGCAGCAGTATCACAAGTTCAAAGTCAACCTCAACAACTATAAAGTAAGGCCCTAAGCAACTTAGAGATACCTTGTCTAAAAAAAAAAAAAAAGAAAGAAAGAAAGAAAGAAAAGAGAAAAAAAAGAAAAAAGGGTTGGGGATGTAGCTCAGTGTTTAAGTGCCCCTGTGTTCAATCCCTGGTACCAAAAACTAAAAATAAATATGTATTGTAAATGGATCCCTATATTGCTACAAAGATAAACCCAAGTCATATTTTAAATACTATAGATTTACCACTACATGATATACTACGAGCCATAATAATTGATGAATGAAGTTTGCCAACAGATTAGTCATTCTTCTATATGATAAAAGTAAAGAGGCAGTGAAAAAATGCCTTGATATTAAAAATATCACAGAAATTTATTGGGGGTTGGGGAATATGTGACTCTGGCAGAGGAGCTGAAAGCAAATGTGGAAACTCAAAACCATCAAAGTAAAGCTGCTTATCCTCCTAGCAACTGGCATGACTTCATATACATGAAATCTAACTTGAACATCTTATCAACTAGAAATTCTTTGATGTCAGTTTGTAATCAAGGACTTCTACATGCTTACAAAATAATCAGAGATTCCCATCTCCACAGATTATTATTATAAAGCTCTTCTATTAAAATAAGACTGGATTGATTGAATAAATAATCACATCTTGCATTTATAAAATACAGTAACTCTACAAAGAACTTTTAGATACATATGTATTTCCTCATTTAAACTTAAAATTTGTGCTTGGATTTGTAAAGAGTTTAGACACTTTCAAACCTATAAAATTTTCGCTGGGTGCAGTGGCGCATGCCTGCAATCCCAATATAATTGTTTCAGTTGCTTGGCAGGGGGAACAGGAGACCCTAGTTGGAAGGAATTCTGTTAGTTGGCTACCCCATGCATGCATTCAGTGAGTTGGGGAGAATGGGCTATCTAATAATTCCACTGAGATGTTTGGGCTTTCATGACTCAGGGGAACAATGCTTTTGTTCAAACCCAAGGGCACTCAGGTGAGCCAGAAAGGACTGCTGGCAAAAGCAAATGTTTGTGCAGAACTTACTGTGTACTAGACCAAGTATTTCATGCCCATAATAATTCCATGAAGCACACACTATTATCATACCATTTTCTAGGTAGGAAAACTGAGGTACAAGAAGGTTAAATAACTTGTTCAGTATTATTCAGACAGTAAATTATAGAATGGAGATTAAGAACTCTGTCTGGGGCTGGGATTGTGGCTCAGCGGTGGAGTGCTCGCTTAGCACGTGTGTGCGACCCGGGTTCGATCCTCAGCACCACGTAAAAATGAACGCATTGTGTACAACTAAAGCAAACAGATGAATTTAAAAAAGAAGAAGAAGAAGAAGAAGAAGAAGAAGAAGAAGAACTCTGTCTGGCTTTAGTCATTTTTCTGAGCTACCTCAGAAAAAACCCTGGCACTTAGATATTATTTATGAGTGCTGGGCGTTGTTTCTGATGACTTTATATATACTAATTGGTTTAACACTCATAACAATCTTATAAATATGTACTGTTATAAACCCCATTTTATAGATGTGAAAACTGAGGCACACATTAAGTAATTGCACAAGGTTACATAGCTAGTAACTTTAAGAGTCAGAACCTGCCCCCCCCAATACTTGGTATTGAATGGAGGAGCACTCTACCACTGAAGCTGCATCCCCAGCCCTTTTTACTTTTTATTGTGAAACAGGCTTTCCCTAAATTGCAGAGGCTGACCTCAAACTTGCAATCCTCATGCCTCAGCCACCCAAGTCGCAGAAGCATGTGCCCCTGCACCTATTACTAAGTCAGAATTTTTATCCAGGCAATCTAGTTATAGATAATGTCCTTAACCACTGGATTTTGCTAATTGCCAAAATTTATTTATATTAAATTTATTTATTTATTTAATCTGAGAAATGTTAAGTGATATATAACATGTAATATTTTACTTGAGCTGGACACAGTGGTATATGCCTGTAATCCTAGTGGCTCAGAAGGCTGAGGCAGGAGGATCACAAGTTCAAAGCCAGCCTCAGCAACTTAGCAAGGCCCTAAGTAACTTAGCAGGACCCTGTATCAAAATAAAAATAAAAAAATAGGGGCTGGGGTTGTGGCTCAGCGGCAGAGCACTCGCCTCGCACGTGCGCGGCCCGGGTTCGATCCTCAGCACCACGCAAACATAAATGCATTGCATTGTGTACAACTAAAGTAAATAAATAAATATTTTTAAAAAATAAAAAATAAAAAAAGGGCTGGGGATATGGTTCAGTGGTTAAGTGCCCCTGGGTTCAATTCCTGGTACCAAAAAAAAGTGTGAATATATTACTTACATGATAAAATATGTTTGCTTCTAGAATACAATACACTAATGAAATGTATTATTTGAATGGCAGTGTGTTTATTGTAAGAAATTCTTGTAAGAATCACTGGAGTTTTATTTATATTACTGCAAAAACTGATATTAGTTCAATCTTTTTCTTATGAAGATATATGTGACAACAGATTGACATTTCTCCTTAAATATCACTCTCCAAGATTATATCTCAAGGAAATATTTTCCCTACTGAGAAATTTGATATTGCAGCTGTGTTTGTGCTATTTATTGGCAGAGAGATTTTAGATGCTTACAAATTTTTCATATGTGTTACAGTAGACATTTCTGAATCAAACATTCATATAAGAATATTTAAGATATATTTGACCTTACTAGGGGTTCTAAGTGTAGCTACAATACTTATATTTTGTGCTGGAAGCTTGTAAAATCACTTAATATATGATTAGGGATAAAATCTTTATAACTGGAGTTTATTAAAATGCTGTTTTTTAAAAAATAAGAAACACACCACCATTGGTTTTCTTGGATGTGGAATTTGCATGTACAGTTGCTCTCTCTAAACTCTAAAATATCTAAAGATGCATATTTACCAGGGCACTCAGAGTGGGTGATGCAGTGTAATTGTAGAAAACCAAGAAATTTTCATTTTGAGACCCTCTCTGATTTTTAGGGATATTGAACTTATAACTTTGACCTTCTCAGCAACTAATCTAACCATACTATATTACATATTCACATACACTAAGGTTTTTTTCCCCACTGAGATCATATAAGCTATACAAGGATAAATATGAAAATCTGATCCCCAGGGCCTGTGCTAAACACTTTAAATGGCACTAATACAAGATAGTAGAAATAAACCATAATCAATAAGAAAATGTAGAGATAAATGTAGGAGTGAGAAAGAATAGGAAACCAATGGAGAAGATGGTGTGTCATATAGAAAACCATCAAAAATGAGGAAAACATGGGAAAGATCAATTGAAAAGGCAAGAGGAGTAAAATACAAAAATAATCACATAAAGTAATGAGAATAATAGATACCAAAATCAACTTTTTTTTTTTTTTTTCTTTTTTGGTGCCAGGGATTGAACTCAGGGGCACTAGATCACTGGGCCACATCCCCAGCCCTTTTTTTGTATTTTATTAGAGACAGGGTTTCACTGAGTTGCTAAGTGCCTCGCCATTGCTGAGGCTGGCTTTGAACTTGTGATCCTCCTGCCTCAGCCTCCCAAGTGCTGGGGTTACAGGTGTGCGCCACCACGCCGGCCTAAAATCAACTTTTGAGCAAGCTCAGAAGATAAAAGAACATAGTTTTAACAAAAAGATTTCCAACATGAACATAAAAATTACTAGTGAGAATGGTGATATTTAATATTCAAATAATAATACACATAAATTCACTTTATTACATAATCAGCAGATATCCTTACAACAAAGAAATTCATAGTGTAGACTTCTAGGGCTTTGGAGCAAATCTATGCCTTCCTCCTCAGAGGGCTACTTTCGGGTTGTTGTTGAAGAACGAATGCAGGCCTAGGGCATAGCTAGCCAAGTGCCCTACCACTGACCCATACCCCAGCCCCAGACGTGTATTCTTTTGAGACAAGCTCATTTCTTCTTATTTGCCTAGTGTAGAGACTGAATGCTTGACCAGTGATACCAATTCAAGTGACCATAACAATTTTGAGCTATGCTTTTGAAAGGTGAAAAATGCAAACGCTTATGTAAACATAAGTCTTTCCCAAAACTGTCCTCAGTTTTTTGAAAAACTACCCTTCCCCTAGCAGTCAGACTGACCCAAAACTTATTCTTGTTCCTTATTTTGTCTAGCTTGCAAAACCGGGTGGCAGATCACCCTTCCCCTAGCAGTCAGGCTGACCCAAAACTCAAAAGTAATGCTTTGTACGTGACTTTATATGTTAACCAATCAAAAGAGTTCTGTAAAGCCCCCCCTTAACTTGCATGTATTTCATTATAAAAACCCTGCTAAATCTGGGCTCGGGGCCTCTTAGCGTCACCGGTTACTGAGTGCGCGGAGGACCAAGCTCAAGCTTGCTAATAAATGACTCTTTGTTATTTACATTGACCAAGGACTCTGGTGGTCTTCTTGGGGGTCCCAAGCCGCGGGGCACAACACTTTCTGAAATGGGAATTAGCTGAACCAATCCATAAGGTTGCATGTCCTGGAAGCAATCTATCATCCTATGGAAAAAAACAGATAAGAGATAGGACATAAGAAGAAATGGAAGGCAAATAATTGCATGAATGATCCGTAAAGAGTGACCCTTCCTCTTCTTCAGTCCACATCTATTGTCTTATAAGGAGTTTTACAACTGATTGATTGAGCAGGGGGAAATCCCAGACCTGATTTAAAAATGGTTCTGCATGATGTGCTGCCACCAGCCAGAGGTGGTTCCAATGAGAGGTGGCCTTGAAGGAAAAAAGTAGAGGAAAAATTCTTCCAAGGAGCATAATTCAGAGCAATTTGTCTACTTTGTCTGGACTAAAACATGGTCAGAAGCGTGCATCTGCACTGATTCATGGGTATTACTAACATTTGAGCTAGATAGCCAGGAAAACAAGATTTAAAAATTGATACCAGGTGTACAAAAGAGTATGTGCATGGATCTTTCAGAATGGGCAACAGAGTGTGAATATGTTTGTGTCCTATGCAACTACTTACAAAAGAACATCATCTGAAAAGAAATCATTCAGTGATTAAGTAAATAGTCTCCCCCCACCCTCACTCTCTCCTGTAGCAATTGAATCCCCGGGGCACTATACCACTGAGCTACATCTCCTGCCCTTTTTATATATTTATTTTTATTTTGAGACAGGATCTTACTCAATTGCGGAGGCTGGCCTAGAACTTGCAATCCTCCTGTCTCAGTCTCCCCAGTTGCTGGGATTAAACGCATGAGCCACCGCACCTGGCATGATTCACTTTCGTAATATCAGTCAATCATTTTCCCCAGTCTCTCTGGTGCTTTCTCAATGGATTCAGGTACTAAGTGGTCGTGTTGTTCAGAACAGAGGCTGTGGGAAGCCATCCGTGAACTGTGCGCGAACTAAAACAATGTTGAAGCCACTAGGCAGGAAAGCCTGGTATCGGAAACTTCTAGCAGAAACCCTGCTGGTTTGAGAACACCTGGTTCGTGTGGCTTCCTACCTAGCTCCATCACAAAGTACAGCACCAGAGATGGGGCGAACTGGTGGAGCCACACAGCCTCTTGGAGATGGGTGTGGCTTGCCAAAATGCCAATCAATCAACCTGTTTACTGCAAGCTCCCTGCTATACCAACAAGCAAGTACCAAGGCTCCTCCTGCTGAAACCTTACCCCTGCCTTTGATGTACTTCCCCTTAAATAAAAAATCTGGGGTCCTTTTTCAGTTGTTCAGTTCCACCTCCTATCAGGACTGGGAGACCTATCAGGTATTACCCTTTTTACCTAATTTCTGGCTCTGTCTTTATTTCTTACTAATTATTTCAGACTTTTCACTTCCCAGGTGGCTCACACCTCCTGAGCAGGAATCTGGTGTTGTGCTGGTTACCCCACAATGAGAGGCTTTGCATGGGCTAAGCCTAATACTATCTTCTCACTAAAGCTGACTTTGTAGCCTTGCTACATTGCTACTTCAGAGTGCCTAAGGATCCAATGGCACAAACCAACACTGAGCGTCCTATTTGGTACCCTTCCTTGGAGGGTGCAAGCCAGCCATCTTGTGATTGGTTGATAACATTGGAGGGTTTCCATCTTGGAAGGAATTTCATTCGAATGAATACAGATTCTGGATATGGATTTGCCTTCCCTGCTTATAATGCTTCTGCTGGCACCACTACTCATGGACTCATAAAATGTCTTTATTCATTTTCATCTTATTCTGCTCAACATTGCTTCTGATTAATGAACTCATTTCACATCAAAATAAATGTATCAATAGTCTCATGCCCATGAAACTCACAAGTCATACCATATACTCCATCTGCCAGAATCACCTGGCCTAATAGAACAGTGGAATGGTTTACTGAGGATTCAGTTGATTTGGAGAAAACATCCTGAAAGAAAGCTGTTTTACAAGATGTAGTATATGTTTTCAATCAAAGACCAATATGTGGTGCTGTCTTTCCCACAGGCAGAATAAAAACAGGAATCAAGAGATGGAAAAGGAAGTGACTCTTCTCACTATTATACCTACTTACAGAATTTTTGCTTTCCACACCCTCAACATTGAACTCCACTTGACTGGAGATTTTGATTCTCAGGGATGAGATGCTTCCATGAGTTTTCAACAACAAGATTCTATTGAATTTGAAGATAGTCCCCCCAACCCTGTACTGGGGATTAAATCTAGGAGCACTTTACTACTGAGTTAACATCCCAGTCCTTTTTATTTTTAAAAAATTTGAAACAGGGTCTTGCTAAGTTGCTGAAGCAATCCTTGAACTCACCATCCTCCTTCCTTAGCCTCCTAAATTGCTGGGTTTATAGACATGCACCACCATGCCCAACAATTTTGGAAAATAAAACTGCCACTTGAATATTTAGTGCTCCTCATACTACTGAACCAACAGTTAAATAAGGGAGTTGCTTTATTGGATGGGGTGGTTGAACCTGACAACCAAGATGAAATTGGGTGTGGCTCACACCTGTAATCCCAGCAACTTGGGAGGCTGATGCAGAAGGACTGCAGGTCCAAAGCTAGCCTCAGCAATTTAGTGAGGCCCTAAGCACTTAGAGAGACCCTGTTTCAAAATAAAAGATTTTAAAAGGGCTGGGGATGTGGCTCATTGATTAAGTACCCCTGGTTTCAATCTCTGGTACAAAAAAAAAAAAAAAAGGTAAAATTGGCTTGCTGATATCCTGCAAGGGTAAAAATGACTGTTATGTTGCCTAAAGCATTCCTCCTGAAAGCACCTCTTAGTACTTCAATGACCAGTAGTAAAAGTTAAGGAGAACTTTAGCAACCAAACCCAGTCAGGACCACTGAGCATTCAGACTCTTCAGGAATGAAGGTTTGGGTCATCTCACCAGGTAAAGAACTCAGTCTAGCTTAGGGCTTGACTAAATGAAAAGAAAACATGGAATAGCTGGTAGGGAAAAGTTTCACATATCTACTATAGTCTCATGTTAAGTTACAAAAAGGAGGATTATAGCACCTACACATATTTTCTTCATTACTTTTTATGTATGTGCATGTACGTGTTTGTAAACATGAACTCTTTTCTTCCTCTTTTTCCTGTTATTACTTAATACAAGTTCTGTTAGAGGTTAACTTGAAAATTTAGTCCTTAGGTAAGAGAAAACAAGACAATACTATAGCTGAATTTAAAAAGTAATTAAAATAGTGTAGAGATGGATGGTGTGGTTGCTTTCAGAGATGGATAGAATGACTATTGGGATGTAGTGTCTCCTTACTTTGGCGAGGAGGGTGAAAATGCCTTCATCCATAGGATGGTTGCATGTAGAGGGAAAGGTAGTGAGTTCGTGTTCTATAGAAGTTCAAATATATGCAGAAAAGTTGTGGGGATTCTGAACAGTCAAAAGAGGTCATCTCTGCCCCAAACCCAGCCTCTATTCTACAGTCCACTTGGAAAGGTAAGGGCTGGTGCTCTGCTTTATGAATTTTCTCCTTCTGACTCTGCCAGTAGCAGGTGTCAGAAGTAGACTGTAAAGCTGGAGACAAAAGGGGCTATGTTTCTTTGCTATCTGCTTCTTGTTGGCTTTCAGTCCTCTTCCTGTTCCTTGGAGCATCACCTCAGCACAACAATTCATTTCTTTGGCAGAAGCTGCTTTCTTTTGCAGTTTACAGTTTTCCCCATACTTGTAATACAAGCTTTACATGACACTATCTGAGAAACCACCACCAGTGGGCCAGTGCTCCCTCTTTATGGGTGTGGGGTAAAGTCTTATTTTTTTCTTCAGGGGGTGGGTACCAGGGATTGAACTGAGGGGTACTCTACCACTGAGTCACATCCCCAGCCCTTTTTTGGTATTTTATTTAAAGACAGGGTCTCTTACTGGGTGCGGTGGCACACACCTGTAATCCCAGCACTTGGGAGGCTGAGGCAGGAGGATCGCCAGTTCAAAGCCAGCCTCAGCAATGGTGAGGCACTTAGCAACTCAGTGAGGCCCTGTCTCTAATAAAAATATAAAAAAGGGCTGGGGATGTGGACCAGTGGTCGAGTGCCCCCGAGTTCAATCCCCGGTACAAAAAAAAAAAAAAAAAGATTAATTAATTAAAAATAAATACATAAAGACAGGGTCTCACTGAGTTCTTAGTGTGTCACTGTTGCTGAGGCTGGCTTTGAACTTGAGATGCTCCTGCCTCAGTCTCCCGAGATGCTGGGATTACAGGTGTACACCATGGCACCTGGCTAAAGTCTTGAAACAATGTTTCCCAACTCCCTGCTCAAGGTCAGCTTTCAGTGATGAATATTATGTCCCCTTCACGCTACTTTCTGGATTTAAGTAAGGCAGATGAGAGTCAGTTACATAAATAAGAAACTACCTTGAAGCTAGGGCTGGGTTGGTTTGTAGTAAAGAGGAAAAGCAGGAGGAATGGAAACCTGGTCAGTGATGCTATTAATTAAGGCCAAATCATGGGGTGAAATACAGACCTATTAGAAAGGAGTAGACTATAGGGAGAGAGAGAGAGTTAAGAGTAAAGAGGGTACATAGGTTGGAAGCAAACTTTAGAAAAAGACTCTTAGTGTGGTGAAAAGAAATCAGGAGACTGACAAACCACCATAATATCTTGCTGTGTTTTCTTTTGGAGTTTTTTTCCTATGCTTTTTATATACTTTAGTCTATCTTGTATATTCAATTGTATATTCTGCATTTTATACTTCACAACATAAGCATTGTCTTTTGTTATAAATTCTTCATTAATATTTTGTGTGTGTGTGTGTGTGTGTGTGTGTGTGTACATGTATGTCTGTGGGGCTGAGGACCACCAATACTGTTTTTAATGACTGCTTAAAATACAAATTTTTGGTTAGATCATAATTCATGTACCATGTAATTATTTATGTTTTTTAAATGTTAAATGTTTCTTAAATAACTGTAATGACTGTTTCCATGAAGAAGCTTTTTGACTTCTGCTTGAATCCTTAGAATTTATTTACCAAAGTGGAATTACTGTGTCAATGAATGTGGACATTTTAAGCCTTAATCTTTTAAATCTTAATTCTTCTTTAAATTCTTATAGATCAACAATCCTTTGTCCACAGTCCTGCAATTCAAAAAGCACTGAAAATTGAGAGCATTTTTATATTTTACCTGACCCATAATCATTTAGCAGCAAATCCTGAGTAGAACAAATGTGAGGTAATTTATAGGCTTTAATTTTCTCATTTAGTGTGAAGACTTACATTTTCTCTGAAATATTTAATGTGTCAATTATTGGGCACAGTCTCAGAACCCACTCAAAGTGTTAGGTAATGATCTAGCATTAGTACTACCTTTTGAAAATCACAAAATATCTTACTTACTGTTGCCGCCTGCAGCAGCTGCCGCCTGCAGCAATGACACCGCGGGAAAGAAATTGGAGGCAGACTGAAAATGAATAGGTTCTTTATTCTTCCTTCTTGTAACTTCTCTCTCCGGCTGCAACAATCTCTCCAACTCCAACCACTCCTCTAACCAACCTCACCCGGTTATATACTTTTTGCCTTAACAAGTATACACGTGTTAACAGCTCAAACTTACAGGTGCGTCACATAGTGTTCACGGGCATAGAAAGATTCTTAGATAAATGCATGAATATCAAGTGAAAATACTTAAACACCTCTTATGGCTCTCAGCTAGCCACCATCTTAGCTATCTCCTTATTAAGGCTCTTACAACTTACCAAATATATCTAGCTTTAAGGGTTTCAGATGAGAATTGTGAATGTCACAGGAATGTGCTAGATATGTTAATTTAAAAAATATTTGCTGATATTTGAACTTTTTATATTGATATTACAGGCTGGACTGTAATATTATTTCCCCAAATTCATATATTGAAGTCTTAGCCCTCAGTACCTCAGAATATAACTATATTTGGAGACAGGGTCTTTAAAGAAGTAATTCAATTAAAATGAGGTCATTAAGGTGATCCTAATCCAATGACTGGTGTCCTCATAAGAAGAGATCAGGACACAGATACACACAGAAGGAAGAGCATATGAAGACAGAGGGCCTCTCCCAGCCATAGAGAAAGGCTTCAGAAGAAAACAACGCTGCTGATAACCTTGATTGTAGCCTCTAGAACTGTGAGAAGATAAATTTCTGTTATTTAAACCACCCAGTCTTTTTTTTTTAATATTTATTTATTTACTTTAGTTTTTTTTTTTTTTTTTTTGTGGTACCAGGGATTGAACTCGGGGGCACTCGACCACTGGGCCACATCCCCAGCTCTTTTTTGTATTTTATTTAGAGACAGGGTCTCACTGAGTTGCTAAGTGCCTCGCCATTGCTGAGGCTGGCTTTGAACTCGCGATCCTCCTGCCTCAGCCTCCCAAGTGCTAGGATTATAGGCGTGCGCCACGGCGCCCAGCTTTATTTACTTTAGTTGTACACAATGCAATGCATCTATATTTTCGTGGTGCTGAGGATCGAACCCGGGCCGCGCACGTGTGAGGCGAGCACTCCACTGCTGAGCCACAACCCCAGCCCCAAAACCACCCAGTCTTTAGTGCTTTGTTATGGCACTCAAGAAAATCAATACAATTGGTCACATATAACTTTTATATCCAACAAAATCAGTAAAGGTATCTCCATTTTGCCAAAGCAAAGAGAGATACTAATTAACCAAACACCACACAGATCAACCTTTAAAATGTTATTGTTTTACTATTATAACTTTTATCCCTCTTCTGGTGATCCAGATTGAACCCAGGACCTTGCAATGGTGGGCAAGTGTTCTGTGGCTGAACTACATCCTCACCCTATTATTGCAATGTTTCATTTGAGTTTCTTCTCTCAGAGAAGCTTTGTAGCTCAGTTCTCCCTTAGTTACCATATTTTCTCACAAATTCCACTTGATAAACAAGATGGCACTTATTTTAATTATTAGATCCTATTGCCAAAGAGGGATATTAGAGCATTAATATAGTAGTCCTCCCTTATTTGTGGTTTTGCTTTTCTCTGTTCCAGTTACCCAAAGTCAACCATAGGCTAAAAATATTAAATGGAAAATTCCAGAAATAAACACTTCATAAATTTTAAATTGCACACAGTTCTGACAAGTTGGATGACATCTTGCACCATCCTGCTGTGTTTCACGCAGGGCATGAATTATCTTTTTGTCCAATATACTCATGATAGCTGTCTTGGTTATCAGATCAACTGTTGAAGGATCACAGTGCCTTGTGCTGAAGCAATCCTTACCTAGTTAAGCCTACATCACATTACCTATGTCATTCCATCACTTCATTTCATCACATAGATATCGCATCATCACAAAATGGTGAGTATAGTACAATAAGAAATTTTGAAGGAAGAGGGAGAAAATGCATATTCATCTAACTTTTAGTATACTTTGTAGTTACATTTATGTTTTATTATTGTTGTTGTTGTTGTTGTTGAGGCACTGAGGAGTAAACCCAGGGCCTCTGGCATGCTAGGCAAGCACTCTACACTGAGTTACACCCCCAGATCTTTTTAAAATTTGAGACAGGATCTTGCTAAGTTGCCCAAGCTGAACTTGAACTTGAGATGCTCCTGCCTCAGACTTCTAAGTAGCTGGAATTACAGCATGTGCCACCTCAAGCAGTTAATTATTATTATTTTTATTATTAATTTCGTATTGTGCCCAATTTATAAATTCAACTTAACCATAATCATATATGGGAAAAATGTAGGATATATAGGATTTAGTACTATCTGTGGTTTCAGGTATCTATTGGACATCTTAGAATGTATTCCCCAAGGATAAGGGGGACTACTATACATGGGTTTTATCATAGTTGTTGTGTTTGCCTAATGAAATCAAGACTAATCAGAATAGTTTGGGGTCTCTAGGATCCCAAATCTGTCTCTTGAGGGGGTGGGGGTTATAGCTCAGCAATAGAACACTTGTGTTATGATTTGGATATGCAGTGTCCCCCATGAGATCCTGTTAATTCAAGAGATGAAATAATTAGATTATGAAAGATATAACCTAATCAGTTTCCAACATCCTAGTTGGAAAGGACTAACTGAGTGGTAACTGTAGGCAAGTGGGGTATGGCTGGAAAAGGTAAGTCACAGGGTCAGGGAGAGATGGATGCCCTTTAAGGGTTTATCTTACCTGTATCTCCTTCTTCCCTGCCCCTCTTTTTTCTGTGTTTCCTTGGCCAACTTGAGCTGAGTACCTTTCCTTCTCTAAGCCCTTCTGCCATGATGTTCTGCCTCACCTTTGGCCAGACAATGGAGGTGACTGGCCATGGAATGAACCTCTGAAACTGTGAGCCAAAATAAACATTTCCTCCTCTACATTGTTGTCACAGTGATAAAATAGTTGACTAAGACACCTAGAGTGTATTAGTTTGGTGTACTAGTTATTTTTTTTTAATTTTTTTTAGTTGTAGTTGGACACAATACCTTTATTTATTTATTTATTTTTATGTGTTACTGAGGATCGATCCCAGCACCTCGCAGGTGCTAGGCGAGCTCTCTACCACTGAGCCACAGTCCCAACCCCCTGGTGTACTAGTTTGATCCCCAGCATTGCAAAAACAAAAATAATAATAAAAAACAAAAACAAAATCTGTCTTTTCAACTCAGACGAGGGCTCTCAATGTTTTTATTCATGTGCACAAAGAACAAATTACTGTTCATTTGTGCACAGGATTCCATATATAGCTTAAGTAATTTCTCATCTATTCTAGGAAGCATATGGGAATATAAACATATATTATTTTATCATTTACCTATGGATTACTTTAATTTTTAGATGTGAATCATTAGAAAACTTTGACACTGTTATTGAATTGGTAAAACTGTTGTTAAAGTGCTTATGTTACTTCACAAGTGACCCTAATGAATTGCATGTCCAAAGTACTGAAATCTGTTAATGTATTTAAAAGACATCTGAATTGTCAAGAACCTAGGCAACTCTTTCCTATTCTATGCTGTTCACTCTTCCAGATAACAGAGAAACATTTTAAGGAAAGGGTGTGACTTTTTGTGGTGAAATAGAAATAGCTCCCATATTACTCTTGCCATGTAAGACTAGTACAGGCAGAGATTTTTCTAAGAGAAATGCCAATAAATAGGAAGTAATTGGTATAGTATAAGGGCATGTGCTTTTATGCTCTAGAAAAACTAGGTTCCTGGTTCTTGCACAAGGACTTGGGGAGTTATAAAGTTTCGTTTGAAGGGTTGTTATAAATTTTAGCATTTATTGACCATCCATTGCATGTAATAATACACTTAACAGGTTGTAAATCCCAATATAGAAAAATACCTCATTCAAGAATTGTGACACAAGTTAATGTATTTATGCTCAGAATATTTATTGAGTGCCTACTGTATGTCATGATGTTCTAGGGGCTAGTAATGCAGTAATGACAACAAATAAAAGTTCCTGTCCTCCTTGAATTTATGATTCAAAGTTAGAACTTACTTTCTAGTAGTGGAGGTTATAGTTTAGTGAAATGGTGATTTGTGGCATTGGGGATTTTTAGAGCGCTTGATTTAGTTTCAATTTAAAAATATATATCCTTTAGGCTGGGTATGGTGGCACATGCATGTAATTCCAGCTGCTTGGGAGGATGAGGCAGGAGGATTATATTCAAGGCCAGCCTGGGCAATCTATCCAGACCCCATCTCAAAATTAAAAAATGAAAAGGGCCCAAGAGCTAACTTAGTGGTGGAGCTCTTTTGGGGTTAATACCTAGTACTGCAAAAAACAAAGCAACAAAACATTAAACCCCACACAAAGGCAACAAAACAACAAAAAATCGTTGGGCTGGGGGAGTATTGAGGCTCTGGGTTCCATTCCTAGCACCAGCAACCTAACAAGACCAAAGAACATTGTTGGAATCACTTTTTCAAGTACAGCATTTTTTTTTTTTTTTTTTTTTTTTTTTTTTTGTGGTACCAGGGATTGAACTCAGGGGCACTCGTCCACTGGGTCACATCCCCAGCCTTTTTTTTTTTTTTTTTTTTTTTTTTTT
The DNA here is from genome assembly GCA_025594165.1 of Tamias sibiricus. Lineage (NCBI taxonomy): Eukaryota > Metazoa > Chordata > Mammalia > Rodentia > Sciuridae > Tamias > Tamias sibiricus. Next base: position 99,188,096 of record CM046661.1, on the reverse strand, counting down.
TTTGTATTTTATTTAGAGACAGGGTCTCACTGAGTTGCTAAGTGCCTCGCCATTGCTGAGGCTGGCTTTGAACTCGCGATCCTCCTGCCTCAGCCTCCCAAAGTGCTGGGATTACAGGCGTGCGCCACCGCGCCCGGCTAGCATTTCTTGTTAGTCTCCTTGATCCATCTATTTGAGGAGTTTTAAAATATCAAAATGGCTTAGACTTGAAGGGACTTAGTAGTGATAAGTTTTAACACTTAGAGATGAAAAAATAAAATGACTTACAACTAAGCTTTCTTATTACATTACTGAGAGATTAAAACTAGGCTGTATTTCTCTTTCTCTTCTATACTTTGGCTCAATCATATTCTTCATGGTTTCTGGGTTTTGGAATCAGGGTCTGAGACATGGAAAGTGATATTTGCAAAAGGTACAGATGGTATGCAGAGTTCAGATTATGTAAATTGGGATGATTTAGTTAATCAGAAAGCATTGTTTGGTAGAAGGCTAGTAAGATACTTGAGCTCTAATCCTGGTCTATGCATTCAAGAAAAGTCACTTAACCCTGGCCCTAAGTTCTTTGTCTTTAAAATGAAAGGTTAGACTACTTGATAACATTCATATAGGACTCTAAGCTCTTTAAAATATACCTTTATTGTAAGATATACAAAGTGCCTGACACATAGTGCTCAAAAAGTGTTATTTTATCATTAAGCACACAACCACCTCAAAAAGATGAAAAAGTTAAAAATTACAGAAATTAAGCAAAATTTCCAAGTTCTATTAGGGAACGGGAGAAGCAAGGCCAAGAACACGGGACTTCTGATTGTATTATTTCCTTTGCAGTTTAGCTACCAAATTATTACAGGAATGCGAACTTGATGTAAACACAGGAAGATTGATGGCAATGGAACAGACAGAAGAGGGATATATTTTATGCAGAAGTAAGCCATATGCACGAAGGAAGTAGATGAGATTCATCTAGTCTTTTGTCAGGAGGCCGCTTGTCTGATGGAGAGGGAGGTAAAATGCATGTAAGGCTTTTGAGTACCAGGCTGAGGAGTCTGGGAGCCCTTAGTTCTCGATTAAAGTGGTGGCATAATGTTAACAGCATTTTATGTTTAATCTGGTTGTGGATTAGTGAATGCGTTGGGGAGTTTGAACTAGAACTTCTGAGACCAGTTAGATGGTCTTTATCAGTCTAGTACAAAATGAAGGCCTCCAGCCCATTGAGGTAATGGGAGCCAGGAGGAAGGTACTCTTTCTGTAGTCAACAGACAGCGTTCAGAGCATATATAAACCCACTTTAATAAAAGGATTTGTGAACATTCATTTTCTCTTAAATGAAGCTACTACAAAGACCTGTGAGGCCAAACAAACAAACAAAAAACAAACAAACAAACAAAAAAAAACCGCTTTGGTATTAAAACAGGGTTAAGCTCTTGGCTTTGTCATTTTCTAATTACATAACCTAGGGAAAGTCACCTAATCTCTCTTGAGCTTCGGTTTTGTTTTTTTCTAAATTAAGGATGACAATCCCTACTTGATGCAACACTTGTGGGCATAAAACCAGACAGCTTTTGAAAGCATTTAGCAATGGCGCTCAATGTGGATTTTGCCTTCCTTCAGGTGTCCTTGAGCCAGGTCCTGAGTAGCCGAAGGCGGCTGAGATCAGGAAAGCGGTTCTACCTAGAGACCCTGCGCGGGCACTCCTGTCCCGAGCTGGGATGGCCTCCGAATGCCAGCCCCGCATCGGACCAAGCTTCGCGCGGGATGACGGAGCATCCCCTACCACTCACGGGACAGACGCTTCGCCGGCGCAGGGGCCCTGAAGCACGCAGCGGCCCGGCCAGCGTGGGTTCAAGGGGAAGCCGGGAACTGGGCCGCAAGGGCTGCGGCGCCCCAGGCCGCAGCGGCCACCCCCGCACGGTCCGCCCACTCGCCCGCTAACTCGCCGCGGGTGCTGGGCCGCGCTGGCCGCGTTTGAAGTCTCCGGCGCGGTCGCTGGTTGGCGGGCGCGGGTCACGTGCGCCGGGCAGGAGTTTCCCCGACAGCTGGAGGCTGCGTGGGATCCGGCGGCTCTGGAGCTTGGCGGTGCGGCCTTCCCCGCCCCCCTTCTCCTCCCCCGCCCGCTTCCGCCGGGCTTATTATCCTCGGTATTGACAAACAGAGCGGCCGCAGCGGCGACTCTGGGCGTGCGTTAGTAGCCAAGCGATGGGAGACAAGAAGAGCCCCACCAGGTAACAGCGCGTGGGCCCCGGGGCCCGGACTTGCAGGCGGCGGGGCCTTCGCGCGGGGCTCTAGGCGTCTACTTCGCTCGCCGCCCGGGCACCGGGGCGAGAACGGGGGTGGCGCCGGTGCTGCGCGAGCTCTGCCGCGTGAGGGGCCGGCGTCGGCCGCCCCACAATGGAGCCGCGATGGCGGCGGCAGCGGCCCAAGCGGCAGTACCCGGTGTCAGAGCGGTGGCGGCCGCGGCGAGTGCGACGGGGCTCGAGCCCTCCCCCTTCCTAGTCCCCTCCCCCTCCGAGCCGGAGCGCGGCGCGCCGGGGACCCGCGGGGCGGGGGTCGCGGAATTGGGGCGGGGGGCGGGGCGGGGGTGGCCGGGGCTCGGGCGCCGGGCGCGGCCTGCTGATGACCCCGCGCTGCGTCGTGTCCGGGTTGTGTCCTGCAGGCCGAAGCGGCAGCCGAAGCCGTCCTCGGATGAGGGTTACTGGGACTGTAGCGTCTGCACCTTCCGGAACAGCGCAGAGGCCTTCAAGTGCATGATGTGCGATGTGCGGAAGGGCACCTCCACCCGGTGAGTCCCGGGCCTGCCCCGCGAGCCGCGGGCCGCCGGGGTCGCGGCGCCCAGGACGCCTCTGCGGCTGTGGGCTCCTCCCGTGACACGCGCAGACCCGGCGGGAGCGGGCGAGACAGAGGTGGTGGCCGCGATAGGAGTCGGGTCACATCGATCGCGACCCACGCGATGGTTTGCGGCGAGTGGTAATTGAAGAGGCTGTAACGTGTTTTTTTCTTTTTTGCTGCCAAGAGAGAATAAATTATTTAGGGGAGGCATTAGTTTTTGCGATTTAATTCGTATCGCTTGGCATAATGTCTCCTCCCCAGTCCTGGCATAAAAATGTTGGCTGCATTGTTGTGTTAGTGTGCGGGGATCAAGGAGACTGAAATCCTCTTTAGGAGAAAAGAATGTAATTTAATTTTGAACCTCAAAAAAAGTATCTGGTTGTAGAATACACAGTAGATTAAACTGCTTTTTAAAAATATGTACGTGTGGAAGAGTCAGACCAAGGTTTTGTTTGGTGTGCTATTCCAGTTCTCTAATATTTTCTAAATAAGTGTTTGGAGGTAAGCCCAGTCACAGGAACACATTTTTAAGGAAAGTATCCAAATATCTTTGTTTGATTAAATATCAGCCTGTTACAAAAACGAGATAAAATGATGTCTGCCTATTTTCAGTCTTGAAGTTTATGGTTTGTAAGCTTATAGTATTATAACTCTGTCTTTTAAAAAGCCACTTAAATGAATTAAGTGGATAAAGAAAAGTCATCCAGGAAATTCAAAGTCAGGCGTTCTTGATATGCCAGCACTTAGTAAAAACAGTTCTTGGCCTTTAGAGGAAGGTGGTCTTTGAATTAATTCATTATAATCCTGTGATTTATAGCTTAACATTTAGATAAGGTACTTATTTTGATATTACAAAGTCTATTAGAATCTTAAATTCTCACAGTAAGCACACTGATAAGTTTACTGTTGCTTTTAAAATAGAGGGTCTATGTAATTTTGACATTATAAATATTCAGTAAAAGTTAGATTTCTAAATAAGGTATCCTGATGGTTTAAACACCATTTAAAGAACTTTATTAAATTTTTAAAATGTAGGATCAGAAGTCTCAAATTTTAAAGATTTTCTGTGTTGAAACGACCTGCTTTTGACATGGTTGTCTTTTTGTAAATCTTATACTTTTGTATATGAATTTTCATTTGAATTGGATAAAATATTTTGAACATTTTTTCATGATAACTACTAAAAAGCAAACTTTTAAACATTTGTTAAATTCAAGGGAAGATGAGAGAACATTCTAAAAAGAAAAAAATTACCTACTTTCTATTTTTGGACCCGTGTTTTAAGTAATTTGAAAAGAAGAGTATCATTATGTCATATGAGGTTGGATTTGGTTGAGTATACATATATCATTGTTAGTACTTTTTATTTTAAAAAATCCTCAAGAAGCACTATTTAGGAAATTTCTTTTTTGGAGGCAGGAACTTTAAATCTTAATCTCTGGTACTATATTGTTGTTTTTTGTTGTTCCCTCTATTTTCTTGTAGCCATTAGAAAAATACTGAAACTAGAAGAGCCTATATGTTTATTTGCAGGGACAGCAAGGAAGGGGGGAAGCTGTTGTCCTACTCCACAGCCAGTCTTGGGGTTAGAGGAACCCTGAGAAATAGAGTAGGTGGTGGCAGCTCAGAAGAGAAGAAACAGGTCGGATACCTGGCACCTGGAAGAAGAAGGATTATAGTGCACAGGGGAGTTGGCCCAGGACAGAGAAGTGGGCCTACTTTTAAAGAGGCTTGAGGCCCACATGGGAGCCCCTGACATTTTTTTACCAGTACATCTGAGCTCTTGTAGATCCCATTTTTAGTGGTGGAAACATTACTTGAGGAGCACTCAGAGAAGCATTGTCATTTGGATTGAAACTGAAGAGGCTCTGGGCAACCCACCAGAAGTCTAAGGGACACTCTGTTCCTAAAAGTAAGTGTTCTGCACTGTGACACCCTCTAAGTTTCTTCCTTCCTCTCTGAATTGTCTCTTTTCTTTTGACTTTGGCCCTGAGTTAAACCTAAGAGCTCTAATTTCTCTGTTATCTATTACTTTCCTACTGCTGTTTCTGAAATTAAGAGTGGAATCCATGTTTGGGTAGAACAATGGAACAGGGCATTGTTAATAAGGCAGATATTGTTACACTACAAAATACTTCCCTCCCCAGTAATGTTAGGAAGACAGGATTAAAAGACTGCAGAACACTATTGAGAAGCGAAAGCTCCAGTAGTTGGAAGAAATAATTCTCTATAGCTGACATGGTCATTAGCTCTTAGGTGATTTCAAGGATAAGGTTGTGGAGAGCCAGAGCTGGGCCTGTATAGCTGTAGAGCAGAAGGATGCAGTTTGCTGAAGACTTGTTTATGTGAGAACAGCCAGGATTTGAATCCCTTGGGTCAGCCTGACCTCCGAACTGATTCTCTGTTGCCAAATGTGAGGCCAAGTCTAAGCCATCCTAGACAGTTGAAACATTTTTTTTTTTTTTTCCTTTTTAAACCTTCAGGGAAGATCCAGTCCATGGTCTCTCTTTAAAGTCTTTACTGACAGTACATTTTTTTTTTTTTCTTTAAAGAATACCTAGTTCAAATGCTTCACATTCCAAAAGAAGATCATTTCCTTTGCCTATATTCTAGGGAGGTCATGTCGATCTGTAGAATGAGGTTACATTCATAGCACGTGTGTCAGAATAAAATGTGATCTGACATAGTTTCAATTCCTCAATTGTATTCTCAATTATATTCTTTTTAGTTTATACCATTTCTGTGATTGAATTTCAGTTTTGTATTTGGTGGTCTTCATTTAAATTTGATTAATCTCTTTTAAATCTAGAATCTAAATGACCTGAAATATTCTACATTGTCCTTTTGTGAGAAATAGTGATAAATGTCAAACTGACAGGGAATATTAGAAAAAAAAAGAAATGCTACAGCAACAGATTATCATCAAAGGCACTGCTCGGTCTTCAGAATCTGAAGTTCTTTTTAAGGCAATAAGTGTTCCAAATAAAAACATAAGGAAGTAGAAAATTAAGAGCCATTATGAATCATCAGAGAAAATGAAATATTTAGTATAGTCTGTGTGAAGGTAGTAATTGATAAATGACAATTAAGACTAGTATCTTATTGTGCCAGCATAAAGGAATGGAAATTTACTTTATTGCTTACTTCACAGAACAAATATTTAGAAGTTAAAATGATAGAGTTGTTTTGTTTTGGTTTTGAACTGTGGTCTAAATGCAAACCTATAAAACCTAGTCTATAGCAGGTTTTCAAGTATAACAGTTAGTGTTATATTTTCTCAGGGTATGTTGTGATAGTTCCATTAGGTTCCTCATAGGTGTTAGAGAGCTATGGAAAAGATGACTTAGAAAGCACTAGGTCTTGTACTAGGAATCTGGTAGCTTAAGCTAATATCTCAGAACTACTTCAACAATAAATGTTTATTGAGCATCTTATACAAGAGTTGAGCTAAGTACTGGACATACAGTGGTGAGCAATTTTTTTTTTTTTTTTTGCTTTTGTAAAATTTAATGGTTTTCTTGTCAATTGAGAAGCACTTTGAGGTAGGCAGGTGGCTCTGAGCAGCTTGGGAGGTTGAGGTAGGAGGACTGCTAGTTCAAGGCCAGCCTCAGCAATTTAGCAAGGCCCTAAGCAACTCAGCGAGACCCTGTCTCTAAATAAAAATATAAGAAAGGGCTGGGGATGTGTCTCAATGGTTAAGTGCCCCTGGGTTCAATCCCTGGTACCAAGGGTAGTGGGGGAAAGAGAGAAGCACTTTGAACTATATGAAGTTCTCTGTGAATTGTTAGTACATTTTTTCTTTATGTTTGCTCTGAAGTGGTGAAACTTCATTAAAAAGTGTTGTTTACAACTGAACACAGTGTAAGGATTTGATTATCAATGAAAAGAATTACTTCACCTTCTGTAAAATGGGAATAAATTGTGAAGTTTACATTTCGAAGAATCCCTAAAGAAACTGTTATCTGATGAAAATATTTTCAGTATCACTGTTGTCTTTTCATACTTGTTTTCTTTTAATTTGAGGTTTCGTACTAATTCTCCTAAATCCTTGGTGTGAGAATGGGATAAAAAGAATGAGGGCCATCAAATTAGGCCTGACTTTATTTTTTAAGAAATACCTGATTCTTTTTTCTTTTAATATTTTTAGTTACAGTTGGACATAATGACTTTATTTTTTGTTTTTCGATGTGGTGCTTGAGAATCAAACTCAGTGCATCCTACATGCTAGGCGAGCACTCTACCCCTGAGCCACAACCCCAGCCAGTAGAAATACCTGATTCTTGATCCTTCCCTACCCATCTGGGGAACCTTTCCAGCAACCACTAATTTGTTATTCAGAGATTGCTTACTCCCGAGGTTTCTTGTTTGTTTTTTCTCCTCCCTTTATCTTGGGTTAGAGTACTCAGAGGTTCATTGTTTACAGGGAATTTGTGAAAGTGAGTAGTGTTTGGAAAGTCTGTGGTAGTTGTTTTCAAAGTGTGGAATGAGGAACTGTAGGGGTCCCTTAAACCCTTTTAGTTAATTTATGTGTTCAAACTATTTTCATAAGAACATTGAGACACAATTTGCTTTTCGTAGTGCAGAGGCAGTGGTAGGTGAAAACAGCATTTTAGCATGAATCAGTACAGTGGCACCAAATTGCCATATTCATTCTATTCTTCACCACTATGCTTATGCAATAAAAATAATGCCAGTTTCCCTTAAGAATATCCTTTATGAAACAGTAAGAGTTAGTAGTTTTATTAAGTCTCTGTCTTTTAAATATTATGATGAAATGACAAGTACATGTGAAACACTTTGTGGCATCCCAGAGTGCAGTGGTTGACTGCAAATGGAAAGCATTTGAGAAGTTGCTTTTTTCATAGAAATCATTTTTTCTTGAAAGGCCATCTGACAAACTGGTTATTCAAAATTGGATATTTAGAGTCTGGGGCTATAGCTCAGTTGGTAGAGTGCTTGCCTTGCATGCACAGGCCCTGGGTTCAATCCCCAGCACCACACACACAAGAAAGTACACTTTCAAAATTGGATATTTAGCAGTTAGTTTCTTGAAAATGGATATAGTAAGTCTGTCACTTAAAGGGAAACAATTGATAGTATTTTTGTCAATAATAAAAATGACAAATGTAAACTACAATTTTTGAAAACTTGTAACTTCAACAGTGAGTTTTAGAGTCCCTGAGTCCTCTCTGTTTGTGTATCTTTATATGTATTTACTGTTTTTGCTGTGTGGGGGATTAAACTCAGGGCCTCCCATGTGCTAGGCAAATTCTCTGCCTCTGAGCCACGTCGCCAGCCTTTAAAATTTTTTAAGTTGCCCAGGCTGTCCTTGAACTTGTGATCCTCCTGCCTCAGCCTCCCAAGTTACTAGGATTATAGGTGTGTGCCACTGGGCCCTGCTTTACTTTTTATTTTTTACATTGTTTTGTTTTTTCCTTTTGAGTACTTTAAAAGACTTTTCTGATTAAGATGGCTGGTGAGCTGGGATTGTGGCTCAGAGGTATCACACTTGCCTAGCATGTGTGAGGCACTGGGTTCAATCCTCAGCACCACATAAAAATAAAATAAAGATATTGCGTCCACCTATAACTAAAATACACACGCACACACACACACATATAAAGATTGCCGGTAATATCAGTGAATGCAATTTCTGATATTTTATCGTAAAATGTGTAAACATTTGGAAGGGCTGCATAACTCTCAACCCATATTTCCTAAAAATCAGTCTGTAAGAATTCAAAACCATGCATGGATAATTCATTCAAAGTACAAAATACCAAAGGGTTTTAAGGGAACACTATGAAAACTTTGGTGTGGTTTTAGATTTCAAACTGCAACTAAACCTTTGGGAAAAAGCTGTCTTTAATATCAAAGAAGAATATCCACAATTATTCGAGAAAAAAGCTATTTAAATACTTTATCCCTTTTTTGTCTACATACCTGTGTGAGTCCAGATTTTTCTTCATATTCTTGAACCAAAATGACATATTGCAAAAAAGGAATGCAGAAACAGACATGACAATCCAGATGTCTTCTGTTAATCCTGTTGTAAGAGGCTAGCAAAAATATACAGTGTCAGGAGCTGGAGATATAGCTCAGTTGGTAGAGTGCTTGCCTCTTGTGTACAAGGCCCTGGGTTCAATTCCAGCACCCCACCCCCCCACACACATACGGTGCCAGTTTCACACAAAATTATCTTGGTTTTGGAGAATACAGATTTTTCATAAGTGTCAACTTAATTAATGTGATGTTTTATTGTTTAATTTTGGGGGGGTGGGGTGCTGGGATTAGAACCTAGGGCTTGGTGCGTGCTAGACAAGTACTCTACCACTGAGCTTCCATGCTGTTAACCCGTTTTTGTTTTCAGTATAATAATGATAGATAAAATCCACATAAACTGAAGCTCTTTAACTTTTAAGACTGTGAAGAGATCTGAGACCAAATTGTGTGTGAACTGCTGGTTTAGAATTTTATTAGCTTGGCTTTTTATACAGAAAAGATTTGACTTCACCAGGCATTCTCTTTCTTTCCTTTAATTTTCACTAAATGAAGTCTTTTATAACTGGTGTTCTACCTCATTACCTCAGTTGCTAAACTCATTGGCTGAATCTCAGTCTTCTTTCAAAGTCAACTCCATGGTGTTTGATATTGTTCTTTGTTTTTAAATCGGAACACTTCTTCTGAATTTTCCTTTTAAGTTTTTGAAACCAATTTCTGCCCAACCATGTTTGACTTCTCTGTATTCCTTATCCTGCATGTGGCACCTTTCTGGAACCTAAGCTGAAACTATCATTGTCTCAGCTTTCTTATCATTCCTTATATACAATCTACTTCTCCACTGTTTCTCAAAATCTATTCTTTTTCCAGTTTTTGTAGCTATAGTTCAGAAACCTCATTATTTTTTTTAATTGAACAAATTGATCTCTGGAATGCTACTAGTATTTTCTTTTGAAGACTATCTGGTGATGTTGGTCTCTATATATTAAAAAAAAAAAAAAAAAGAGTGGTTTGCCGTGGCTGCTGAATAATGATGAACTCCTGAGCATGGCATTCAAGGCTGTAATAATCTATTCCTAAATTGCCTTTCTGGCCTCATTTCCTGTTGCTTATCCTAATCAGTCCTATGCTGTATCAGCATTGTAGTATATTTATCAAATGGTTCTTCTGAAGAAACCCTCTAGAATTACCTTCTCCCTAACTCCAGTTACCATTCATGTTGATTCTATGTATGTATGTACGTATGTATGTGTATGTAATTATTCCTAGAGAATCACTTGAGTTGTGCTGGGCGCAGTGGTGCATGCCTGTAATCCCAGCACTTGGGACGCTGAGGCAGGAGGATTGAGAGTTCAAAGCCAGCCTCAGCAATGGTGAGGCACTTAGCAACTCAGTGAGACCCTGTCTCTAATAAAATACAAAAAAGGGCTGGGGATGTGGCACAGTGGTCAAGTGCCCCTGAGTTCAATCCCCAGTGCAAAAAAAAAAAAAAAAAAAAATCACTTGAGTTGTAGTATAATTGTCTAGATTTTTATCATCTCTACAAGGCAGAGACTCATTCATTTTGGTATACCCCAAACTAGTAAAGTATCTGGATCATTGTAGGTACATAAACTTTTTCAATTAATATTCCTTTAATTTTGATTTTTTTCTTTTGATGCTGATATTGGTTTTCTAATAATTTTTTAAGATTGTGTGTGAAAAATACACAGACTATTTTGTCCATAAGTGGTAGATTTATATTAATTGTTTTAGCATTATTTCAAGGATAATGTTGTATACGAATTCCTTAATACTTTAAAGGTACAGCTTTGGAAAGTTGTTATTCTTATGATCTCATTTGCAACCATGTAGGTCTTGTTATGGAATACATTCCTTGACTAAATTGTAAGTTCTCTTCTGAATGAATTTAAATTTAAGATAAATGTCATTATGGTCCTATTAAAAATTAAAACATGCTATACATAAAATTTTTGGTATTTGAGATTAATTGAAAAATAGTTTAGCATATGGATTTTATATTTGTTTGGACTGTATTGAATTTTTTTTAAAATATTTTTATTTATTTGCTTCAGTTGTACACAATGCATTTTATTCAATGCATTTTATCTGTACGTGGTGCTGAGGATCGAACCCGGGTCGCCCACACGCTAGGCGAGTGCTCTACCGCTGAGCCACAATCCCAGCCCCATGGACTGTATTGAATTTAAAATAATATTGGAACTAATTGAATTTAATTATAATTAAAATGAAACTAAATTTTATGATTGAGATAGGAACGTTTTGTGTATGAATTTGTACTTTCTTTTTGAAGTGCTTCAAATTGAACCCAGGGCCTCACATTGGAAGGCTAGTGTTCTACCTCTGAGCCACATCCCTAGCCCCAACTTGTACTTTTTAAAAATAAATCAATTATGCAAATTATTATTATTATTATAAATGACTATATAGAAATTAGACATTAGGAAAATAATGGAATTTTATCCTCATTTGCTTCTTCACTGTCCCCCCCCCCCCCAGTGGTGCTAGGGATCAAACCCAGGGCTTTGCACTAGTAGACAGGCACTGTACCACAGAATTATACCTCTAACTCAGCTTTTTTACTATTCTTATTTTTTATTTTTTTTTACTATTCTTATTATCCAGGGTTAAGCTAACAGGACTCATTTTTTTAAAATATTTATTTATTTACTTTAGTTGTACACAATGCAATGCATTTATGATTACGTGGTGCTGAGGATCGAACCCGGGCCGCGCACGTGCGAGGCGAGCTCTCTGCCGCTGAGCCACAACCCCAGCCCAGGACTCATTTTTTAAGAATTGTTCTATCGTTATGCCTGCTGGATGAACTCCTGCCTATTTTTAAGCCCCAGCTCACTTATCTATTCCCTGTAATATTTCCTAGGTCCGTTGCAAACCTGCCTTCTTTTGTGTATACCTCTGAATGTGGCATCCATCCAGCTACCGAATTTCCTCATAAACCCAAGATTGATTTGTGTCTTTCTATGAAGCCTAGTATTCTAAATGATGAGTTAACCAGAGAGGAGAGGATGGCTGTTTGTTTAAAGCAATGAGAATAGCTGTGATCTCTTTCTAGAATCTGAAAAGTAGGTGCATTTGTGATGCCTACTTGTATTATAGCATTTTGTATACTATAGTTCAGTTACATGTATTTATCCACTTCCTTGCTGCGCTTTGAGTTTCTTAAATGAAATTGGATTTTTTTTTTTGTTATCTTTTTGCAGGTGCTTGGCAGAGTGCCAGGGAAATAATAGGTGTTCAATAGAGGTTTGTTGAAGCAGGTGTATATAGGTATTAAGAAAAATAGGTTATTGTGTTTTTAAAAATACAACCTTTGAAAAAGTGGGAATTCTGATATAGGATATATAAGTCACTATTTGGAAAAAGTGCCCTTCCATACACATGGGTGCATTATTGGAAGTGGTAATGAACAAATTCATAGAATTCTGCACAATCTTATTGGGCATATTTCATAGATCATGAACGATGCTAGGACTATAGAACTATGGAGACTCTGTTTCAGCCCTCTGAAGAATTCTGGCACAGAAGTTAGATGGTATTTGCAAATGATATACAGAAGAAGTTTAGAATAAAATTTCAAACATAGTCCTAGCTTTTGAAGAAGGCCTATTCTCAGATTAAGTATGAAATCAGTGTTTTTGACTGGTGGAGGTGATGCATGCCTGTAATCTCAACAACTCTGGAGACTGCGGCAGGAGGATTGCAAGTTCCAGGCCAGCCTGGGCAGTTTAGCCAGATCCTCTCCTAGCATCATGGCCAATATCGAGTTTGGTTGATTATCTTTCTCCCCTATGAAATTTCAGCCAAATGATAGTCCTTGAAAGGGCTGTTATTCTGTTGCTGGTTAAAACTTTTGTTTTTGTATACGAATATGTATATATTTCAAAGAAACTGCTATTTTTTAAGATGATAGTTGTCATATACTTGAAGATTTCAGTAGACCAAATTTTCTACCAAGTGTACTGCCCTTATATCTAACCTTGAAGGAAAGAGAAATAAGCAAAGAAACTTTACCCAACTAGTTAGTCTTAGTAAATCTCTTTGTCAAAGAGAAAAGGGTGCAAAAATAAAGTAGTATTCAGACAACCTGGGTTTAAACTAGTCTAATTCCTCTTCATCATCAGCCATATAGAGTGGCTTGAGGCCAATGAAAGGATATATAGGAATGCGTTTTGAACACAATAAAGCATTACACCAGTGCTTTGCCTATGCTAAATTTACATATTAAACACTTTAAAAGGGCTAGGGTTGTGGCTCAGCGGTAGAGCATTCGCCTAGCATGTGCATGGCCAGGGTTCGATTCTCAGCACCACATAAATATAAATGCATTACATTGTGTATAACTAAAGCAAATAAATAAATATTTTAAAAAACACTTTAAAAATAACCTCACAAACTATCTTTGGGAAACAGCAATTTTATAACAGGATTACATCATTAAGTTTAATGTCTCTTGTTGGTTATGCTGTCAGTGACCTTCAATATGCTATTTAGGAGTTGTTTTTCTCTTTAAACATAATTGTAAGGCCTTTATCTCAGTGGCTGTAAATGGTGACCTTTACCGTTAAGGAATATATTTGAACAATTTATTGTCCTCATGTTAATTTTCAGATATTTATTGGTAGTTTTGGGGGTGCGGGTAGGAATTCACTTGTGTAATGCTTCACTGTGTTCAGGATGGGTTCCTGTATAGCCTTCATTTGCTTATCAAACCTCCCTATGCAGCTGGTGAGGAAGCTGGTCATCTAGTCACAGAAATACATTAGACCCTAGACTGAAACCCATGTTGTCATGACTACTAGTTGATCTTTTCACCCTTACTTCTCTGGTAAAGAGGTTTATAAACTACCGTAGCTAGGTGAAATGTTTCTTTGCTTATTCGCTTTGCTTCAAGGTCAGATATGGGGCCATTATATTTGGTAGAAATATTCTGTGGGGTATTAAGTTTCCATTCAAGGATTTAAATGGGATTTTTCAAAACCATGTATTTCTTTTAAATAATTATCCCTTTAAAAAAAAGTATTAGTAAATAATTATCTTTCCAGCTTATAATTTTAGTGGTATTACAAGTGTATAAAATATTATGTCATTGTGACTTTGAAAATAAATTTTTCATTAAACCAAATATTTGTTGAATACCTATACTGTTTTATTTATTGGCTTTCATGATTACTACTTAAATTTTTGTTGTATGAACTGTGATTGGTAACCATTTACTTTGGTTTTGAAAATATTTATTTATTTATTTATTTGTACACAATGCCTTTTATTTTTACATGGTGCTGAGGGTTGAACCCGGCGTGCTAGGTGAGCACTCTACTGCTGAGCCACAACCCCAGTCTCTGGTAACCATTTACTTTAAAAGATTCTGTATCTGGCCGGGCGTGGTGGCGCACGCCTGTAATCCCAGCACTTGGGAGGCTGAGGCAGGAGGATCGAGAGTTCAAAGCCAGCCTCAGCAATGGCGAGGCACTTAGCAACTCAGTGAGATCCTGTCTCTAATAAAATACAAAAAAGGGCTGGGGATGTGACCCAGTGGTCGAGTGCCCCTGAGTTCAATCCCTGGTACCACACACCCACACACACACAAAAAAAAGAGATTCTGTATCTGTTTGATAATTTGTTTATTGTAGAAAGTTATAAAATTATCATTAGAGAATTTTCAAGCAAAAGAGCCTTCCAAGAGTCTCCAGAGTGGTTATTTCTCTGAGACAGACTAGTTACTTTACACCTTAAAGGAATAAATAGCCAAACACAGTGGCACACACCTGTCATCCCAGTGACTTGGGAGGCTGAGGCAGGAGGATCTGTAAGTTCAAGGCCAGCCTTTGCAATTTAGGGAGACCCTAAGCAATTTAGGGAGACCCTGTCTCTAAATTAAATGGCTGGAGATGTAGCTCAGTGGTAAAGTGCCCGTGGGTTCAATCCCTAGTAACTCCTCCTCCCCACCACCAAAAAAGTTAAAACAGTCTTCAGAGGGTAGACTGAGGGGTTTGTGGTAGGATGTTGGTATTAAACGATCAAAATGGGTTGAGACCACTGTTGTTTGCAAATCCTTCTTATTGGGAATTTCAGCTGCTCTGCAACATTCTAGTGATAATGTTTTAGCAATCTTCTGGGTGAGGTTTTTTCCCTTGGGGGGGGGGGGCTCATGGCTCTAGCCTAATATTCTATTTATAGTGAAAAACACAGGCCAGAAAGATTTTGACTTGTCCAGTGTCAATAGCTGGTTAATGTGAGATTCACATATCTGATTAGTCAGTCACTTTTTATTACCTTACTGTGGTAGAAATTAGGTTTGTCTAGCAAGTATCTCCTTAAGGATTTTTTCTTACAATTTTCATAATACTTGATCTAGTGCTGTACATCTTGATAACTTCTAACATTAAACCTACTGCTTATAATAAGGTAAGAACTAAATTGTTAAAATCTGTTAGCAGTATGGTAAATGAAGAACAAAATAACTATTTTCCCTATGTTAACTGATATTTTGAAGTTCAAATGTTAACAGACTTCGTTTTGATGGTTTTTAAAATTTTTCGTTCAGTGCTGGGGATTAAACCTGGGACACTCTACCACTGAGCCATATCTCCAGCCCCTTTTGCTTTTATTGTTTTTGAGATAGAGTCTCTCTAAACTGCCCAGGCTGGCCTTGAACTTGAAGATCCTCCTACTTCATTCTCCCAAGTAGCTGAGATTACAGGCAGGAGCCACCACACTCTGATGGCTGGTTTTCTATCAACTTTACATAGCATTTTTCTGTAATATTCTTTGGTAATTTACATTATAATTTAATCTTGCCATCTTTCACTTAAATAACATAGGGTTTTATTATACATTCAAGTTTTGAGTGCAGGAAATTACCTGTTTTACATGTACATATTTGTTATTAATTTTAAAAAAAATTTTTTAGTTGTTGATGGATCTTTATTTTATTCATTTGTTTATATGCAGCGCTGAAAATTGAACCCAGTGAGTGCTTCACACATGTGAGGCAAGCATTCTACCGCCGAACCACAACCCAGCCCTTCCTTTTAATTTTTACATGTATTCATTATGAAAATGTAAAACAAAAAGAGCAAAGGCAAAGAATTTCAAATTTTATGAGTTCTCTGCAGTTATGTAGTATTGTGGTTAAGAGTGTGGACTCTGGAACTTTACTCTGTGGGTTTAAATATTGGTTTCACCACTTACTAGATGTGTAAGTCACACAACTTTTGAACATCAGCTTTTTTTAACTTGTGAAAATGTTTTTAACTTTTGAAAATGAAGGTTATGATAACACCTCACAGTTGTTGTGAGGACTAAATGCAATAATTCTTGTATTTAGCACAGTGTTTGGTATATAGTAAATCCTCAAAAACTGTTAGTTAAAGCAATCAAATATACAGTGGTGATACAGTAGTAGATGTACGGATATATAACTGTTCAGATTGTAAAACATTTGGGTTCTAGTGGGTAACTTAAAAACCAAAGCATAAGAGTAAGTGGTTTTTACTAAAAATAGAATTTTCCACAAATTGCTTCAAGGATATTTTTATCTTCATCCTCCTTTATCTACACCCTGCTTCTCCCCCTCCTCCACCCTCCCCCCCCCCCCCCCCCGTGAGAGAGAGAGAGAGAGTGAGTGTGTGTGTGTGTGTGTGTGTGTGTGTGTGTGTGAGAGTATGTGTGTTGCCTAGTATCCTGATGGGACTGTCACATAAACTCTTGGGCCATATTAGTAAGTTTTAATATCTAGGAAGTACAGTAGGAGTGGGAAGCAGTGTGAGTAAACTTAAGAATTCAACAGGTAAAAGCACCATATTTTTTTTTATTATTTGCTATAGTTAAAAAAGTAAATGTCTGTTTTCAAGGTTGGGGTTGTCAGAGCATGGTAATGGTCTTTTCCAGACTGCTGCATCTTCTATATTATGTTGATCCATCTGTCCTTTATTCACCTGTCTTTAACAAATTCTTTCTTGTTCTTTATGATTGCTTAGGCATTATCCATTGCAGAAAGAGCTCTGTCCCTAGGCCAGAAAAAATGGCTTTTAAATTAATCTTAAAGCATTCTATAAAAAAATGATAATTAGGGCTGGGGTTGTGGCTCAGTGGTAGAGCGCATGCCTAGCACGTGCGAGGCCCGGGTTCGATCCTTAGCACCATGTAAGAATAAAGGCATTGTGTACAACTAAAGCAAATAAATAAATTTTTTTTTAAATGATGATTGTATTTACACAGTGTACGGAAAATATGTTGGTTTTGTTTCTCTTCCCTCCCTGAATTATTATTTTGAAGGATAGTACTCATTAGTCCAAGAATCAGATTTCATTTATACCCATATGGCTTTTTGTTGATGATTAAAGGTGATAAATGAGTATAAATATTAGTTAATCATGATAGTGAAAATTCTCTGTGCCTGTGTCACACAGTACCTATCTATGTCATAGGTACTGATAATGTTTAACTGAATTACAAAGACCTTTGTGGTTTATTTGATTCTGCTGCCATTTTAAACTGTTTTCTCCAAGGAACATTTATCTGAATTCATTTCTTAATCCTGTGAGTTGGATGGAGTATGTTTAATTGTGCCCATTTTATATTTGGTTAAAAGAATTTACATCAACCTATGTTACCTGCGTGTTCAACTTTTTCAGCAGTTTTTTTTAAACTTTCTTTTTAGTTGTTGATGGAACTTTATTTTATTCATTTATCTATATGTAGTCCTGAGAATAAAAACCAAGTACCCGGGGCTGGGGTTGTGGCTCAGCGGTAGAGCGCTCGCCTAGCACGTGCGCGGCCCGGGTTCGATCCTCAGCACCATGTAAAAATAAATACATTGTGTACAACTAAAAGCAAATAAATAAATATTAAAAAAAAAAAAAACAAGTACCTCACATGTGCAAGGCAAGCACTCCACTACTGAGCCCCACAAACTCAGCCCCTTAGCAGTTTTTAAAATGTTTTCTTTTACTATCAGTTAAATGCATGATTGGAACTACTGCCACTGGCATTTAATTCTATCTTATGTCATTCTTTTTTTTTTAATTTATTTTTTATTCTAAGTTGTTATAAATGACAGCAGAATGCATTACATTTCATATTACACATATAGAGCACATATTTACATATCTCTGGTTGTATGCAAAGTATATTCACACCATTCGTGATTTCATACATGCACTTAGGGTAATGATATCCATCTCATTCTACCATCTTTTTTTTTTTTCTTCACCCTTTTGCCCCCTCCCTTTTCCTCCCTCCCCATTGGCCATTCTAGTGTTCCTCTAATCCTCCTATGCTCCCCATCCCAACCCGACTGTGAACTGGCCTCCTTATATCAGAGAAAACATTTGGCATTTGGCTTTTTGGGATTGGCTAACGTCACTTAGCATTATATTCTCTAACTCCATCCATTTACCTGAAAATGCCATGATTTTATTCTCTCTTATTGCTGAGTAATACTCCATTGTGTGTATATACCACATTTTCTTTATCCATTCATCTACTGAAGGGCATTTGTTTGTTGAAACTTAACTACAATCAGAGAAACCATTTAGTTGTCATTAATAGTAGTAGTAAGCAATTGCAGCAAGCTAGTCAAGAGACTGGAGTGTCCTGAGCAAGGATAATGCCAGTAGGGAGAGGGAAATGAATGTATTAGATGTGTCTAGGAGAAAATTTATAGGATTTGATGCTTGATTGGATATGATTGTGAAATGTAGAAAGTTGGGTTGTATAGCAAGGAGGAATCAGTGTGAGTACAGGATTTTGACTTAATTATGCAGGAGGGTGAATGGTGATGCTTCTCAGTGAGATAGGCTTGGGAGAAGGAAACAGTTCACATTTAGATTTGTTTTAATTTTTTGGTGCATGGGGGAATTTTGAGAGGGTAGATCTCTGAGTTGGTTAGATATGTGGGGGTAAAGCTTGGGAAAGAGGACAGGGCTATAAACACTTATTTGGTAGTCATCAGCATATGTATCTGAGTTGAAGCCAAGGGGGTGGGTAAAATAGATCAGGGAGACAGTGGGCTTATGCAGCATGAGAAGAAAGACCTGGGATGAATATTTGAGAAATATCACTATTTTGGTTTGTTGTTGTTGTTGTTGATAGAAGATGAACGTCCCACAAAGAAGAATAAAGAAAAGAATGGAGAAAATAATTAGGGAATAAGAAGCACAGAAGAGTATAATGTTATAGAAACAGAGGAAAGAGGGTGTTTTTAAAAGAAGGGGGGGATATATTTAGCCATGTAAATGTCCTTTACTTTGATCAGACAGAATCTTAATTTTTCTGTCTAGTTTCATGTTATATTTAATAGGGGGACATTTGGATCTATATACATTTTTAAGTTCTAACAAGATAATAATCCTGCATAGTGTTTATCCCAATCTTTTCTGAATTGTATCTATAAGTTAAATAAAGCTAGTTAATATTGGTAGGGAAAGATGAGTAAAATTATGTTAGTAATTATTTTTTTTTTTACCCAAGGAAGAGTGCTATAATTATTTAGTAAAAGGCAAAAGATTTATAAGATCTGAAGAGAAACCAGAGTATAATTATTTAGTAATATCTATCTTTCAGCCTGTACTTGATTGTAGCTACAGAATAGAGGAATTAATGAAAAAGATACTTAAAATATTGGATTTATCTTGGTAAGCATATTTTAAGGGCCAAGGGTATAGCTCATTGGTAAAGTGCTTGCCTAGCATGCAAGAGGCCCTGGGTTTAATTCCCAGCACTGCAAAAAAATTTTTTTTTAATTGGTAAGCAAATATATAGTAACTTAAAATCTTGGAATATTGCATAGTTAATTTTGAGGGAATATGTGTGAAGAAACTTATCTTCTCTTTTTAGGAGGGATGAATCATAGTACTCTTTATTGATTAACTAACCAAGCACATCACAATACATTTTATAAAACTGTTTTGATCTATAAAGCAATAGCTATCTCTTCAGGACACTGAATTTGACATAATATATGATGCTTAAAGATTCAGGTGCTGAGTAAAAAGTTATTTACAGTATAGGCAGTATAAGAAGGGAGCAGCCGGGAGATCCTGGGAAGATGGCCGACAGGAGGGAGGTGCTCTCTGGACACAGTTGCTAAAAGACGTGGAGTGGGAAGTTTGAACGCGTTACTAGCAATTCTATTACAACTGAAAGGGAGCCAAGACATTCGTGCACCTCTGGACAGTGAAATACAACGTTCTCTGGACCGTGAGGAGCAGGGGCAGAGTCGGAGCGGTCCACAGTCCGAAGCAGCACTGTCTGCGCTGCAGGCGCAGCTGCCCGATACCATCTCGGCTAGGAGACATCCACCCAGCGGCTTTGAAACCAATCGGCGAGGAGGGGGGTAGAAAGAAGCCTAGAGGCGTGGGCGGTGTCCACGTAGAGCTCTTTCGCACAGCTTGCCAAGCCCATCCCACACGCTCTGGACTTACACAAGGGTCTGCGAAGCTGCTGATGAGTGGGAAGAGAGCACCACCATCTTTGAGAAGTACAGTGGCTGACCCAGACAAAGGGGAAAAGACAGAAAGGAAGAACAGCTGCAGACATCTAGGGAGCTTCCAACGCTCTGAAAACAACGCACACCTGGGTGAGGCTCGGGTAACCAGCAGGGGAGGGTGCATCTGAGGCCAGCGCAGCGGCCACAAGAAGCTACAGCTGTGGGTGGGCGTGGGGAAAGGGTGCCTTCTGGAGGGTTCCCTTCCCGGTGCCATTCATCTGGTGCCATTCATCTGCTGACAAACCACCCCCCTGAGCCACTCTTCTGCTGAGCCATTCTGCCACTGGCCTAAGGTGCAGCCTTGACTCCACTAACAGGATCGCAGACTGTCTAGATGTGATCCGATACATTTGGCTTAAACTGGAAAGGAAAAAAGAGGGGGGTTTCTCAGGGCCCGTTTTGTTTGAGACTTGGGGTTGGACTTTTGTTGTTGTTGTTGGTTTGCTTGTTTTATTGGTTTTCGGGGTTTTTTCGGTTTTTCTTTTTTTTTTTTTGGTTTGTTTTGTTTGCTTTTTTTTTTTTTTTTTCATTGATTGTCAAGTTTTCTTTTTTTGGCTTTGTTTTGTTTTGCGGTTTTTTTTTTTTTTGCATTGATTGTCAAGTGTGTTTGTTTGCTTCTGCTTTAATCTTTCTCCTAAAAATCTTTTTTTTTCTTTCCTTCTTTTCTTCCTTCTACACAAGTGTGTTTTTTGCATCTTTTTTCTTCCTCCTTCATCTTTCATATTTACACCCTGCCAGTGCATACTAAACAGAGGCAAAAACAAGTTATATGCAGAACTTGGGATTTCTAGAACTGGCGCAATTGAACTGGATAGCAAAGTGGTGTTATATATAGTTTACTTTCTATTTTCTTGATTCTCTCTCTCTTCTCTCTTACACCAATTTCTACTCTTTTATCATTTTTTTTCTTTTCCATCTTACTTTATATATAAATTGGTCTTTCCGCCTGATTGTCTACTCCATTCTCTTTCTTCTCTCGTCTACTGATACTAAACCACTTCCACTAAACCACTTCAATAGAACTCTCTTTTCATACTTTCCAAGAAAGAACAATTCAAGACACTTCCTTCTTCCTAAACATAACACCTCTGTATCCATACTTGAAGCTATAAAACCCCATCAGAAGCGTACAGAGTAAATTGGAAATAATATCTGGGTTAACCAAATCTGTACATTGTGATCAAATGTGGATTTTCTGAATAGAAAGTGTTAGGTTTTAATGTGTAAAGGAATTATAAGGGGATCTGATAGCATTGTACTACAGGAACAACATAAGGCTTTAAGGTAAAATCGAAATAGTCACGGTCCCACAGTGCAGGAAGAAAAGACACACAAGCAACATGAAAAAACAAGGGAAGAAAGTGACACAAACAAATCAAGATACCTCATCAGTAGATTACATGGCAAACACAGTTGGTCAAATGCCAGAGATGGAATTTAGAAATTACATATTCCAAATGTTTATGGAACTTAAGAATGAACTAAAAAATGAGATGAGGGAGCAAGTACAGGAGGCAAAAGATCATTTTGACAAAGAACTCCAAAAACAAATACAGAAAGTAAAAGATTACTTCAATAGGGAAATAGAGGCTCTAAAGAGAAACCAAACAGAAATTCCAGAAATGAAAGAAGCAATAAACCAAAATAAAAGTTCAATTGAAAACATCTCCAATAGAGTAGACCACTTGGAAGAAAGGACCTCAGACAATGAAGACAAAATATATGTCCTAGAGAAGAATTTAGACTGTACAGCAAAACTTGTTGGAAATCAAGAACATAGCATCCAAGAATTATGGGACAGCATAAAAAGACCAAACTTAAGAGTGATTGGCGTAGAGGAAGGGGCAGAGTTTCAAGCCAAAGGAATGAGTAATTTATTTAATGAAATAATTACAAAAAATTTTCCAAACTTGAGGAATGAATGGGAAAACCAAGTTCAAGAGGCATACCGAACACCAAACAAACAAGATCTCAACAGATCCACACCAAGACACATTATAATGAAAATGCCTAATATACTGAGCAAGGAGAGAATACTAAAAGCCACAAGAGAAAGGAAGCAGATTACATATAGGGGGAAACCAATCAGACTATGTTCAGATTTTTCAACCCAGACCTTAAAAGCAAGAAGATCCTGGAATAGCATATTTCAAGCTCTGAAAGAAAAGGGATGTCAACCAAGAATCTTATATCCAGCAAAATTGAGCTTTAGATTCGAAGATGAAATAAAAACCTTCCACGACAAGCAAAAGTTAAAAGATTTCACAACTCGAAAGCCAGCACTTCGGAACATCCTGGGCAACATTTTTCATGAAGAAGAAGAGAAAGATAACAACGAAAATCAACAAAGGGAGATATTAAACTAAGGGAAATACCAACCAGAAGAGAAACCAAATCAAGCTAAAGACCATAATTCAAATAAAAATGGATGGGAATAAAAATCACATCTCAACAATAACCCTGAATGTTAATGGCCTAAACTCGCCAATCAAAAGACACAGATTATCAGAATGGATTAAAAGAAATGACCCAACAATTTTCTGTCTCCAACCCTATGTCCAACCCTATGTGCACTTTTAAAGTGATAGTGGAATTAATTATTTTAAAGTCATATGATTTGCAAGAGCCTGGTGAAATGTAATAGAGGAATTGCTATTTTAAATTTTTTAATTCATTTGAAATGTAAAGAATAACTTTCAAAGGAAGGAAAATGAGTCATTTAGAGCTACTCTTAAGTTATAGAAATTATTATCATTGACTTGAGACTATTGAAATTTATTGTTAGAGAAGTGAGCCATTGTTTTTATAAAGTCAGTCTTACAGAGAAAATATTTTACTCATATTTTAGAGATGGTTATTACGAATAGATTTGAAAACTAATGCAGGGCTTCGAAATCTAGTCTGATTAATTTTAATATTATATTGTTTTTCCTATCTTTTTATTTCACAAGACTGCAGTTCAGGTGTCAGCCAGAGCTGTGGTTACTTCAGGGCTCACTTGAGAGCAGATCCACTTCCTAGCTCACTCATGTGGTTTTTAGCAGACCTTAGAACACATGCTTCTGTCTTACATGACTGTTGGCAAGTTTGCCTGTTGTTCAAAGACATCAGTTTCTTGTCACATAGGCTTTTTAATAGGGCTTATCTGAACATTGGCAGCTTATTTGCCCTAAAGGAAAATATCTGAGACAATAATGCAGAGCCCCCAAAAGGAAGTCACCTTTTATCTACTTTTGGAAATGATAGCAGTTTGGTTTCTGTTTTATTCTAAAGGAATGCTTTTTTTTGCTGGTTAGCATTATTAGAATCCACACAAGATTCTAATACAGCATCTTAATCTCTAGAATTTTTTTCTAAGCTATTCCAATAAAATTCATTTTACTTGGTTTTACAGAATGATGACAACCACAAAATGTACTTTTCAGTGCCAATTTCTAAGTGACCCTTTTGGTTACCTGTGTCTGTTCTATAAATATAAACATGTAAGATCTTTGTGCCACATACTTACTCTTCAGTGATTAGAAGTTAAGGAGGAATCTAGGGGCTGGGGTTGTGGCTCAGCGGCAGAGCGCTCGCCTCGCACGTGCGCGGCCTGGGTTCGATCCTCAGCACCATGTAAAAACATAAATGCATTGCATTGTGTACAACTAAAGTAAATAAATAAATATTTTTTAAAAAGAAGTTAAGGAGGAATCTAATAGAAAAATTAACTAGATGACTCTTTTTTTATATTTAGAATTGGAAACGGAGGTCTTTGTATGGGTTAGTCTGTTTTCTGTTGTTAGAGCGAAATGTCTGAAGCTGGGTAATTTATAAAGAAAAGAGTTTATTAATTAACTCACAGTTTGTAGGTCAAATGTCTATGATTGAGTGGTTCCATCTGTTTGACCTCTGGTGGGGCCTCATGGTGAATTGTATCATAATGGCAAGAGCAAGTACAAAAGAGATCACATGGTGAGACAGGAAACCAGAGAGTGAGGAGGAGTCAATCTTGCTGTTTTTTTCTTTTTAATTTAATTAACTTATTTATTTTTAATTTGTTCTAATTAATTATACATGACAGCAGAATGCATTTTGGCACATTGTACACAAATGGAGCACAGCTTCTTCCTCTGGCTGTACATGGTGCAGAGTTACACTGGTAGTGTAATCATACATGTATATAGGGTAATAACGTCCCTCATTCCACCATTTTTCCCATCCCCACAGCCCCTTTCCTCCCCTCTCCTCAGCACAATCCAAAGTTCTGTCACTCTCCCCTCCCCTGTTGTGGATCAGTATCTGCTTATCAGAGAAAACATTCTGTCTTTGTTTTTGGGGGATTGGCTTATTTTGCTTAGTATGATGTTCTCCACCTCCATTCATTTACCTGCAAATGCCATAATTTTATTCTTCTTTAAGGCTGAGTAATTAATATTCCATTGTGTATACATACCACATTTTTAAAATCCATTCATCTGTTGAAGGACACCTAAGTTGGTTCCATAGTATAGCTATTGTGAATTGAGCTGCTCTAAACATTGATGTGGCTTTGTCACTATAGTATGTTGAGTTTAAAGTCTTTGGGTATAAACTGAGGAGTGGGATAGCTGGATCAAATGGTGGTTCCATTCCAGGGTTGCTGAAGAATCTCCATACTGCTTTCCATAGTGGCTGTTCCAATTTGCAGTCCCACCAGCAGTGTATGAGTGTACTTTCCCCCCCACATCCTTGCTAACACTTATTATTGCTTGTATTCTTGATAATTGCCATTCCAACTGAACTGAGATGAAATCTTAGAGTAGTTCTGATTTGCATTTCTCTAATTGCTAGAGATAATGAACATTTTTTTCATATCTTTTGTTGATTGATTATATTTCTTCTGTAAAGTGTCAGTTCAGTTCCTTAGCCCATTTATTGATTGGGGTTTCTTTTTTGGTGTTAAGTTTTTTTTTTTAAATATTTATTTATTTACTTTAGTTGTACACAATGGAATGCATTTATGTTTACGTGGTGCTGAGGATCGAACCCGGGCTGCGCACGTGCGAGGCAAGCGCTCTGCCGCTGAGCCACCACCCCAGCTCCTGGTGTTAAGTTTTTTGAGTTCTTTATATATCCTGGAGATTAGTGCTCTATCTGAGGTGCGTGTGGTAAAGATTTTCTCCCATTCTGTAGGCTCTCTCTTCACGTTATTGATTTGTTTCTGCTCTTTTTATAACAACTTTCTCTTGCAATTAATCCCCTCAGAGGGTATTTCCCTCAAGAACTAATTCCTTTCCACTACCCCTTTAATGTCCCATTACCTTTCAACATCTCCATACTGAGGACCAGCCTGTGAGCACACGAACCCTTGCTTCACATACACTCAAACCATATCCAAACCGTAGCAGTGTGTGGTACCCTTGTTGGAATGAATGAATCATTTAAAAACTAATGGGTTTTTATTATAATACTCTCAACCCAGATTTATAGAAAAATGAATTACACTTTTACCCAGAGCTATTTGTATCTTAAGAGGAGTGTAACAATAATCTTGAGAAGTGTGTATCAACTTTTACTAAAAACAAATATTACCTTATAACAAGATTAAAATGTAAAATTTTCATTAGAATTATATTTTGAATTTGTTTTGTGGAATAATGATTTTATAGATCATTTTATTTCGTTACTCTTTTTTAAAATATTTTTTTTAGATGTTGATGGGCCTTTACTTTGTTTATTTATATGAGGTGCTGAGAAACAAACCCAGTGCCTCACACATGCTAGGCAAGTGCTCTACTACTGAGCCACAACCTCAGCTCCTATTTTATCCCTTTACTTTTAAAGGAAAAGCTAGACGTTTCTTTAATTTGTTTCCATAGAAGGAAGAATCATGAAACCACAGGTTTCTCACAGGTAGGGGATAAATGTCTAGCAACATAATGATAAAGGAATATTAGATCATTTATCTGCATCTAGTACCTGCTGTGGCAATGACATGATTAAAATATACTGAGTTAAAGGCAATAGCATATCTTCATGTAAATTTGAAGAGAAAATAAAATTCTGTTGAGGAGGGTTTTTTTTTTTTTTCCTTTAGAATATTTTTCTTTAGTGGAGTGCGGTGGCACTGTTTGGGAGGCTAAGGCAGGAGGATCTCAAGTTCAAGACCAGCCTTAGAAACTTGGTGAGGCCCTAGCAACCTAGTGAGACCCTGCCTCAAAATAACAAACAAGGGCCAGAGATGCGGCTCAGTGGTTATTTATCAGCAGCTGGCGTACTGATAAATAACTTTGTATGCTTTAATGGTTAGCTAATGTTAAAAAAATAATGGTGGCATTTCAGTGAAATGGAATAGTTTGATAGCTAATATTTTTGTATGTTAAAACGTAACTGTCTTTACAGTGAACATTCAGAAATGAAACTGCAAATCTTTGCCTTGTGTTTCTGATAATGCTAGAAGTTTCTGTTGATGCTGTGGTTCACAAATTGTTTCCATATTTACTTTTATGCATATATAATAACCAGATGAATTTTTGTCTTTTTCTCCTGTAGTTCTATATGTATTAATAATCTCAAATAAAATTAAATAATCTTCTTATTCTGATAGAGAAGAAAAACCTGGATCACTTACCAGTAACTGGAGTTCTCCTATTGGGTAATCTCCACAGATCCACATTGTTTGAAGTTATTGTGAATGCTTCGAGGACCAAGGAACCGTTGAAATTTCCAATTTCAGGAAGGTAAGCAAGTGTACTGACGCATGTCTCTAGCATCTTCCAAATCCCCTACCCCCAACTTTCTTACATATACGTCTGTACTGCATGCCCCCTCAGTTCCAGTGGATGCCCATCAGGAAGATTCTCATGTTGGACAGAAGGGCAAGAGAGGTGGATCTGTGAGGGAAAAGACCCAATAGGATAACTCAAGTTACTGGTAAGTAATCTAGTTTTTACAAACTTGAGAAATTTTTCTTCTCAAATTTCTTCTCTTTAGGAGAAGTTTGTTTAATAGAAAGAAAATTGTTTGAGATAGTTTTTTTGTTGTTGTTATGTCTGATGTGGATTTTGAAAACTATTGTATGGAGTATTACTGAAATACTAATGGACATATGAATAAAAAGTCTGATGGGTATTATTTACATAGTAACTGTTTCTAAAAAATCTGTATTCATTAGCTTTGGTGAATAGTGTAAGTTCTAAAGCAGTGTAGAGATTTTCTTTCTTTTTTCAGTGTTGGCTATCAAACCCAGGGCTTTGTGCATGCTAGGCAAGTATGCTAACACTGAGCTACATCCCCATCCCCTATTTAATTCTTGTATAAATTTATTTATGATGTTGCTTTTATTAAACTAAATACTTGTACTATAAATTTAATGCACATATCAAATTTAGTCAAAATTATTTTTGTACAGTAGTACTGAACAGTAAAAGTAGTTTTATGTTAATTGATGGACATGTCTTCTCTTCAGTGTTGCATATTGAATCCAGGTTTTGTTCATGCTGAGCACACATTCTGCCACTGAGCTGCATCCCAAGTCTAACTAGCAGGGTTTTGTTGTTGTTGTTGTTGTTGTTTTTGGTGATACTGGGGAATTTAACCCAGTGGGATTCTACCACTGAGCTATATATACTTAGATCTTTTAAAAATTTCATTTTAAGACAGGTGCTCACTAAGTTGCTGAGACTGGCCTTGAGTTTATTATGATCCTTCTCCCTGAGCTTCCCCAGTAGCTGAGATTACAGGCCTGTGCCTCCACATCTGGCTGACTAACAGTTTTCATGACATAATTTTCAGTGTACCTTTAAACTTCATTGAAGATATATTTGAAAGACAATTGCAGGCATATTGCAATTATATCTACCACTTCCTTTTTTCCTAACAAAAGGGCTTATTGATATGAAATGTAGCAGAATTGGTTCAGTTTGAGTTCTCGGATTCTTTGGGTGACAATTTATTGAGTTGGTATGTAGGTGTTACAATTAGCTAATTCTTTTCTTTTGGTTTCTCTCTCATTTGGCAATAGTATCAAATAACTATTCTAAAAGGGCATTTTTAGCACATACAGCCTGTAGTGGTACACTGCTCTAGGTGTTTTATAAACTTTTATTTATCGTAACTGAGACCTCTCATAATTCAGTTCCATTCTACTTAGCCATTTCTTCAACTTGAAACTCCTGTTTTGATCTTACCTGGATAGTTGTCTTATTTATGCTTTGATTGGTGCTTTCTTATTTTGTTTCTTTTTTTTTTTTTAAATATTTGTTTATTTGCTTTAGTTGTACACAATGGGTTTATTTGTACGTGGTGCTGAGGATCGAACCCGGGCCGCGCATGTGCTAGGCGAGTGCTCTACCGCTGAGCCACAATCCCAGCCCTCTTATTTTCTTAAAATGACCTTCTCCCCATTCTACTTTTCTGTACTTTTAAAGTTGAGGCATGTCCTTATCCCCTTATATCAGTTCTTTTTTGCTAGCTGTATTTTCCCAGTAGAAAAATAGGGTTTATGTGAGATTATGTCAATCCATGGAATGTTCTTAGTACAGTTCCTAGCAGCATATGGTAAATAATCTTGTAAGTATTTGGTTGTAGCTTCATCTTAAGCAGCTCTTTAGTTATAGTTACTTGTATAACACAGTTTAGCTCTTAACTATTAGCATTAGGTTATATTGCTATTTTGTGTGCTCCTTGAAAGGGTTTTATACTTTTTAATTTTCTTCAGTTCCTAACATCAGTGATTTGAGATGAAATAATATCCATTGAAAAATTAGTTTTCCATGTAGATTGATGAATGTACTTATAGTTTTTCATGTATGAAACAGATTTTTTCCCTTGTCAATCCTATGTAAACTGTATTTTTTGAAAAACGTTTTTCCCTTGAAAAGCTGGTAGAGTGAAATTCTCATTGTTTGGTTGAATTTCTGTGGCATATAAAAAAGATTATCTACTTTTTTTTAAATATTTATTTATTGGCTTTAGTTGTACACAATGCAATGCATTTATGTTTACGTGGTGCTGAGGATCGAACCCGGGCCACGCAACGTGATAGACGAGCGCTCTGCCGCTGAGCCACAACCCCAGCCCGAGCATCTACTTTTGAGATTGTTGGTTATACTGGCTTCACTTTAAGCTGCTGCACAGTGTAAGAAGCCAGCCTGGAAGGTGGGCATCTGTAATCCCAGCTACTCAGGAGACTGAGGCAGGGAGATCACAAGTTGAAGGACAGCCTGGGCAATAGTGAGACCTTCAGCAAAATTAGTGAGGGCCTATCTCAAAAAATAAAAAGGACTGGGGATGTAATGTAAGCTCAGTGGTAAAGTGCCCTGGGTTCAATTCCTATATCTAAATAAATAAATAAATAAATTGAATAAAATAAAATTAAAAAGTAATGAAAACAACCTAGAAATTCAGTATACTTGATTTTTTAGGTTTACTATCCTAGAAGATTATTGCTTGATTTTCAAAAATGTTTGTTTTTTAAGAATACCTGGCAAGTGAAGAAGTAAGTGAAATTTAATTTAAGGTCAGTGAGGGAAGAAAATGTTCTTTGGTGGATTATCTCATAGAAATAATCACCAGAGAATCAGTTCAGGTCCAATCATTAAGCAAGCCAAGATAAAAGACATTTAGTCAAATGATTTTAATACCAGCTTTGAATCTGCTATTGCACATCTGTGTAATATCCTATTAAAGCTCATAGTTTGTGTGGTGTTGTAATAACCTAATGGTTGTACTGACAGTGCCCTTATTCTTTGAAGATAAATGCTAAAATATTTGAATGTGGTATATCTTGATGGGTTCAGAAATGGGTTCAGAAAAAAAAGTTATGGGTGTTTGGATTTGGTGTGTATACATATATGTAGAGAAAAAAGGAGAGATAAAACAAATGTGTTAAATGTTAACAAATTTGAACCCTGGTAAAAGGTATAAGGTATTCATTTTACTGTGAACATTTCTGTGGCTTTGATATTAAAAAAAAAAAAAGTTGAGGAAAAAGTACTTTAAAGAGAACTTTATTGTGCTTTCGCTCCTCTAATTCTAAATGGAAATAATAGAACCTATTCTTTCCATGCCTTGCTGCAAGTAGGCACAGTGGCATGACGTTTGGCAGAATAACAGCCAAGAGAACTCTTAAGAAGTTTTTTTCCCTCTTTGTTATTAAAAATGAGCTTCATATTGGATATCTTTTAAAATGGAAACTTTTGCCTAAAAGTTTCTTAGCTTAAAATGTATCTTTTCCAGCCAGGTCTCTTGGCACATGCCTGTAATCTCAGCTACACAGGAGACTAAGGTAGGAGGACCAAGTTCAAGGCCAACCTGTCTAAAAACAAAAGGTGAAGAGGGTTGGGTATGGAAGCTCAGTGATGAAAGGCCCTTAGATTTAATCCTTAGTACTAAAAAATATTATTCCCTTTTTAAATTGAGGGCATATTGAATTATATTTAAATAAGAACAATTATTTTAAAAATAGTAAATGTAATTTGATATGTAAGGAATTGAAATCTTGAAAATGAAGAATATGATTTTAAAATAACTCCATAAATGAACAAATAGATAGAGCTGAAGGGAGAAGTTAGTAGTTTAAAAATGGAAATTAGAATTCTTCCAGAACAGCACAGGGATTAAGAGATGAAAAACAATCGGCCGGGGCGCGGTGGCGCACGCCTGTAATCCCAGCACTTTGGGAGGCTGAGGCAGGAGGATCGCGAGTTCAAAGCCAGCCTCAGCAATGGTGAGGCACTTAGCAACTCAGTGAGACCCTGTCTCTAAATAAAATACAAAAAAGGGCTGGGGATGTGGCCCAGTGGTCGAGTGCCCCTGAGTTCAATCCCTGGTACCACAAAAAAAAAAAAAAAAAAAAAAAAAAAAATCGGGCTGGGGTTGTGGCTCAGCAGCAGAGCGCTTGCCTTGCATATGCGCGGCCCGGGTTCGATCCTCAGCACCATGTAAACGTAAATGCATTGCATTGTGTACAACTAAAGTAAATAAAAATAAATATTTAAAAAAAATAAGAGATAAAAACAAGAAAGAAAAGCTAAGATATGTTAAGAGGACAGGTTGAGAAGCTCCAACATATATCTAAGTGGAGTTTTAAAAGAGAAAATACAATGGTGGAGAAGCAATATTAAAGAAAAAATGATTAAGAATTTTCAAGAATTAAAAACAAATATGTAGTGGAGCTGGGCGTGTTGGCACACTTGTGCAGTCCTAGTTACTTGGGAGGCTAAGACAAGAGGATTGCTAGAGCTAGACACTGTCTCCTAAAATAACAATAACAACAAAAGGAAATTATAAAATAATTAGAATAGAGTTACAACAAAAGCATTGTATCAAAACTTGAGGGGTGCTATAAAAATAGTGCTTTGATTATATCAAAAAGTTGAAAAATATTTTGAAAATAAATATTCAACTGAAAAAAAAAACAAAAACACTAAAAAAGAGGCACAGTAAAACCAAAGAAAGTAGGAAGAGAGGAACTAAAAATAGAATTTGGTGAACTAGAAAATTATCAGACATAAAAGCAGTATTATGATTAGTCAAATCAGAACTGGTTCTTTCCAATTGATTCTGGAGCTACTCATCAAGAAAAGCTGTAATAATAAGTAGTAAAATTTAAAAAGTGTTACTATAAATATAATAATGATTTTAAAAATAAGAAATCACCATTAAATTTATATGCATATAAATTACATTTCAAAATGAGGATGAAAAAATTCTCTTTTTTCTTTTGTACTGGGATCGAACCCAATGGTGCTTAGCCACTGAGCCACATCTCCAGCCTTTTTGCTTTCTTTTTTTTTTTTTTTTTGGAGACAAGAGTATTTCTAAGTTGCTTTAGGGCCTTCCTAAATTGCTGAGGCTGGCTTTGAATTGGCAATCCTTCTGCCTCAGCCTTCTGAGTTGCTGGGATTACAGGTGTGCACCACTGTGCCTGACACTATTTAGGCAGTTGAATTTGTAGTAAACCTCCTCAAAAAGAATAGTGTTTTTTTGTTTGTTTGTCTGTTTGTTTGTTTTAAATAATAGGACTGGGAGTATAACTCAGTGATAAAGTGCTTGCCTGGCACATGCAAGGTTCTAGGTTTGATCCCCACACCACTAAAAATACATACATACATACATACATACATACATACAATTCACATACCATACAGTTTTTCCAGTCAGCCAGGTATGGTAGCATATGCCTGTAATCCCAGCAATTCAGGAGCCTGAGGCAGGAGGATCACAAAAACAAACAAACAAACCAACCTGGGATATAGTTCAGTGCCAAAGCAACCTGGGATTCCATCCTCAGTACTGCAAAAAAAAAAAAAAAAAAAAAAATACAATTCAGTGGGTTTTATTCTTTACTTTTTTTTTTAAAATTTTGAGACAGGGTCTCACTCATTTGCCCAGGCTGGCCTTGAGCTCATGATCCCCCTGCCTTAGCCTCCTAAGTAGATGAGATTACCAGCAAGCACCACATGTCTGACTGACTTTTTTTCTTTTCTTTTTTCATTCTTTCTTTTTTACAAAGTTGTGCCATGATTACCATTCAAATTTTAGAAATTTTTCATCTCCCTAAACCTAAGTAACTAACTACTAATCTACTTTCTGCTTCTATAGATTCTCCTTATCTAGACAGTTCTTAAAATTGGATATACAATCTTGGGCCTTTTGTGATTGGTTTCTTTCACCTAGCATAATGTGTATAAGGTCCATCCATTTTGTAGCATATATAAGTGCATTTCATCCCCTTTTAATGACAAATATATATTATTATATTGTGTGTGGATAATATCATGTTTTGTTTGTTCATTGGTTGATGGATAATTGGATTGTTTTTCGCTTTTGGCTATTGTGAATAGTCCTACTAGGAACATAGTACAAGTTTGTTTGTTTTTAGATGGTGCTAGGGATCAAACACAAACATTCTACCATTGAGCCATATTCTCAACGTCTGCATATAAGTTATTGTGTAGGCATATGTTTTTGTTTCCTTTGAGTATATACTTAGGAGTGGATTTGCTGGGTCATGTGGCAACTTACTCTTTAACCTTTTGTGGAACTGTCATATTGTTTTCCAGAGTAACTACATCATTTTACTTTCCTACCAATAAAATGTACAGGATTCCAGTTTTTCCATACCCTCATCAAAACTTTTTATTATCTTTTATTTTATTTTTATTTTTTTGGTACCAGGCATTGAACGCAGGGACACTTAACCACTGAATTGCACCCTCAGCCCTTTTTCTGTTTTTTCGTTTTGTTTTGTTTTGTTTTTTTTAATTTTTGTTTTGAGACAGTCTTACTAAGTTGCTTAGGGCTTCCCTGAGTTGATGAGACTGGTTTTGAACTTGCAATCCTCCTGCCTCAGGCTCCCAAGCAGCTAGAATTAAGGTGTGTGCCACTGTGCCTGGCCATTATCTATCTTTTTGACTATCAACATCCTCGTTTGTGTGAAGTAGAATCCAAAGGAATACTTTCAGTGGTGATATTTGTAATCATAATTACAGATATGCTTTGGGGAACACATCCCAATTTTATACAAATTGATTCAGAGAATAAAATAAGGGAAAGCAACCTTGCCTTTTCTTTTTGGTACCAGGAATTGAACCCAGAGGTGCTTAACCACTGTGCTTATATCCCCAGCCCTTTTTATTTTTTGAGACAGGGTTTTGTTAAGTTACTTAGGGCCTTACTAAGTTGCTGGAGTCTTTGAACTTGAGATCCTCCTGCCTCATTCTGCTGCTGGGATTACAGGTATGTGCCACCTTGAGTCTTTTTTTATTCCCACACAATACCTTTATTTTATTTATTTATTTTTATGTGGTGCTGAGGATCGAACCCAGTGCCTATATGTGCTCTACACTGAGTCACAACCCCAGCCCTACCTTGACTCTTCTTTTTGTTTTATTTTGGGTACCAGGGATTAAACTCAGGGGCATTCAACCACTGAACCACATCCCTAGCCCTGTTTTGTATTTTATTTAGAAACAGGGTCTCACTGAGTTGCTTAGTGCCTCGCTGTTGCCAAGGCCCCAGCTTTGAACTCATGATCCTCCTGTCTCAGCCTCCTGAGCTGCTGGGATTACAGGGGTTTTCCATCGTGCCCAGCCCCATCTTGACTCTTTTTTTATTTTAAACATTTATTTTTTAGTTATAGTTGGACATAACACCTTTATCTTATTTATTTATTTTTATGTGGTGCTGAGGATCGAACCCAGGGCCTCGCACATGCTAGGCAAGTGCTCTACTACTGAGCCACAACCCTAGCCCCACACCTTGACTCTTTTAATAAGACAAATTTAACCTTGAAACCTAGACTGGAAAGAATATATATGGGGAAAATATTTTGCAGTCAATCTTATTTATGGACACAGACATGAAAATTTTAATGGGTTCAGAACATAAGGATGGTTCAATATTTAAAAATTGTGTTTATATAATTTTTAATACTAGGAAAAATATAGATGGATTTTATAGAAGTATATGATAGAAACTCTGTATCCATTCATGTTAAAAAAAAAAATAGGTAACTTATTTATGTATTTTTGGTACTGGGGATTGAATCCAGGGGCACTTTAACACTGGTTTACATCCCCAGCCCTTTTTATTTTTTTGAGACAGACCTTTGATAAATTGCTGAAGAACTCATTAAATTGTGGAGGCTAGTCTCAAACTTGTAGTCCTCCTGCTTAGGTCTCCAGAATTGCTGGGATTGTAGGTATGTGCCACTGCACTCAGCAACAGATCACCTTCTTAAACTATAAAAGACAAGTGAACTTTTTTCTTCCAGTAAAGTCTGCCTTTTAAACTTTCTCAAACAGCAACCATCATACTTTATAGTGAAACCTTAAACACATTCTTGTTAATGTCAAGAGTAAGACAAATATATCTCTGTCAATGTGTCAATAAGATGAGCAGAAATAAAAAAATAAAATAGATAAATAAAAGCCCAAAAGGATTGGAAAGGAAAAGAAGTTAGAGGAACATCTCCCTAGAAAATGTAATAGAAAGGAACACACTATATTAATAAGAGAATTCAATGTTCCTGTATACAGGGTTAACATTCATATTGGCAGCAGCCATTTAGAAAATAAAAAAGGTATTTCTTTATAGGAAATTTTATGAAGTACCCCAAATGTTATTGAAGAACATAAAATTTGGCTTGAATAAAAGGTAGAATATGCTATGTTTGTGGGTGGGAAGTTTGCTTAAAATTTATTTAATAGAAAATATTACCAAAGTTACTTCTGTTAATTATATGTAGTTTTAAACAACAATCCTGATGGGATTATTTGTGGAAAATAACCTTCATGGGCAAAAAGAAAAGCATAAGAATAATGCAGAGCCAGGCAAGGTGGTGCAGGACTGTAATCCCAACTGCTTGGGAGGCTGAGGCAGGAGGCTTGCAAGTTTGAGGTCAGCCTCAGCAATTTAGCGACCCCGTCTCAAAATAAAACATAAAAAGAGTTGGGGATAGAGCTCAGTGGTATAGTGCCCCTAGATTCAATCCCTCTATGAACAAATAAATAAATAAGGTAGTTTTGGAAGAAGAAAAAGAATGAGAAGTAACTTGTGTTTGATAATAAGACTGATTTTAAAATTATGTTATTTAGAATGGGCTACTACATACTGCATAGCAATAAAAAAGAACACTGTACATACAATATAACTTCTAAACTTAATGTTGTGTGGAAGAATTGAGATAAAATATTACATGTTGGTGATTTATTTACAAGAAGTTTAAAAATAGGACTAATATGGTGAAAAGAGGAAACACAGTTATCTTGGAAGCATGGTACTGATTAGAAAGGGTCATGAGAGAGCCTTCTGGAGTGTGAGAAATGTTAGTACTTGGTTTGGGGTGAATCACGTAGGGCTATTTGTCCTTAAAAATCAGGCTGTATGTTTAGTATTTTTGTATTTTACTGTATGTAATTTATATCCCAATTAAAAAAAAAAGTGGGGATTTGAAATAATAACAGTATTTATACAGGAAAAGACAGATAAATGTAATACAATAGAGAGTTCAGCAATGAGTCTCTGGTAAATGCCAGAGATGGCATTTATTAGTATGGAAAGAAAAAGTAGATTGTTGAATTGATTTTATATATGGAGGGAAAACTAGATCTCTCCTTCAAGCCATATGCAAGGGCTGGGGATGTGGCTCAATGGTAGAGTGCTTGCCTAGTTTGCGTGAGTGAGGCCCTGGGTTGACTTTCAGTACCATAACAAACTGTAGCAAAAATAAATTCCAGTTGAATTAAACAGTGATGTGAAACACTATTTTGTGTGTGTGTGTGTGGTGGTGGTGGAGTTTACCGGGGTTTGAACCCAGGTTGCTCTACCACTGAACTACAACCCCAGCCCTTTTTATTTTTTATTTTGAGACAGGGTCTCACTAAGTTACTGAGGCTGACTTCGAACTTGTGATTCCTTGCCTCTGACTCCCAAGTAGCTGGGATTACAGGTTTGTACCATTGTGCCTGGCTAAAAAATTGTTTTTTAAAAAGAGGAAAGTGTAGAAAAGGTGTCATTTTAGAATATGGAAGTTTTTAACAAGTCTAGCGGAATGAGCCATTCAAAGATAAATGATTTTACTCTTTCAAAAAAGAAAAACTAAAAAATAATTGGCACAACTAGGGAGCAGATATGTACATGGATTATGTACATATGGCATATAGATATGCCATTGGATTTTTGTCCAGGCTTAAAAACTGAAATAACTTGACAGAGATAGAAATAAAATGAGCAATGTATATAAATGCACTTTCTAGCAAAGGCAACTGAAAATTGAAATGGCCAATAAACTGAAAAGATGGGTAGTCTCATTTATAAGGAAATGTAGTTGAAAACATATGAGCTGTTCGTTTTCATCTATTGTATTGCAAAGCTCAGAATGGGGTTTTGTGTAGTTGAAAATATGTATACCCTAGTGTCCCGCAGTTAAGAGCTAGTTAAGGTATTAGTCTACTGAAACTTGCACATTTGCTTGAGGAAACTTGCGTATGGCATTCATTTGGGGAAAAAACTACATGTTTCTCAGTAGGACATACAAAAATAATATATAGAATAATTGTATTGTGAAGAATTGCCTAGATCTATTTAGATCATTATCATTAATGATTATTTTAATAAACAAATGACACTTTTTATGCTTACCTGTTGTTTTAAGTACTTTAGGTATATCAATACTTTTAATCCTCATGAAAACTGAGAAATAGGTACTATTATCATCTCCTTTTTACATATGGAACTACTGAAGCATGTAAGGATAAATAACTGTACTAGCCTTCTTTGTTGCTTTAATAAAATACCTGAAGCTGTGTACTTTATAAAGATAAGAGCTTTATTTAGCTCATTAGTTTTGGAGGTTAAATTTCTATGACTTTGTGTACCCATCTGCTCTACTTGTGGTCTCATGGTGAATGACATCACAATGGCAGGGGCATGTGCAGATAAGATTTTAATGACAAGAAACCAGAGAATGAAGAAGGATCTTTTTTTTTTAATAATTTGTTCTTGAGAGAACACATTCACTCTGTGAGACTAGCATTAATCCCTTCTGAGGCAATACCCTTGGTGACCTAATTACTTCCACTTGGTTCGATCTCTTGAAGGTTTCACTACCTCCTTTTTTTTCTTTGTGGTACTGGTGATTAAACCCAGAGGCTGTCCACCACTGAGTCACAACCTCAGCCCTTTTTGTGTTTATTTTGAGATAGGGTCTTTCTAAGTTTCTGAGGTTGGTCTGGAAATTGTGATCCTCTTCCTCAGCCTCCCAAGTTGCTGGGATTACAGGTGTGTGCCACCGTACCTGGCTGCACTACCTCTTTTTTAAAATTTATTTTTACTCTAATTTGTTATACATGTTTGCAGAGTGCAATTCATTTCATATTACATATAAAAAGCACAATTTTTCAAGTTGCTGGTTTTATATATATTTTTACAACAATTGTGTCTTCATACATGTACTTAGAGTAATGATGGCTAACTCATTCTACCATTATTCCTATCCCCTTTTCCACTCTCCTCCTACTCCCTCTTTGTTCTATTTACAGTTCTTTCATTCCTCTCATCCTCCCTCCCTTGCCTTTATAAGTCAGTATCTTCATAACAAAGAGATCATTCGATCTTTGGTTTTGGGGGGGATTGGCTAACTTAGCATTATTTTCTCCAACTCCATCCATTTACCTGCAAATGCCTTGATTTTATTCTCTTTTAGTGC
Source organism: Tamias sibiricus (assembly GCA_025594165.1). Lineage (NCBI taxonomy): Eukaryota > Metazoa > Chordata > Mammalia > Rodentia > Sciuridae > Tamias > Tamias sibiricus. Next base: position 99,149,559 of record CM046661.1, on the reverse strand, counting down.
TGAGTAGTGTTCCATTGTGTATATATACCAAAGTTTCCCTATCCATTCATCTGCTGATGGGCATCAGGGTTAGTTCCACAATCTAGCTATTGTGAATTGTGCTGCTGTAAACATTGATGTGGCTGTGTCCCTGTAGTAAGCTGTTTTTAAGTCCTTTGGGACTAAATCAAGGAGTGGGGTAGCTTGGTCAAATGGTGGTTCCATTCCAAGTTTTCCTAGGAATCTCCATACTGCTTTCCAGATTGGCTTCACCAATTTGCAGTTCCACCAGCAATGTAAGAGTGTGCCTTTCCCCCCACATCCTCGCCAGCATTTATTGTTGCTTGTTTTTTTGATCGCTGCCATTCTGAATGGAGTAAGATGAAATCTTAGCATTGTTTTGATTTGCATTTCTCTAATCACTAGAGATGTTGAACATTTTTCATATATTTGTTGATTGATAGTATATCATCTTCTGAGAAGTGTCTGTTTAATTCCTTGGCCCATTTATTGATTGGGTTATTTGTTTTTTTTATTTTGTTTTGTTTTGGTTTTTTGGTGTTAAGGCTTTTGAGAGTTTTATATATCCTTGAGGTTAGTGTTCTATTACCTCTAATCTGATACCATTGTAAATCAGACATCTAATATATGAGCCCTAAGGGGCACTCTCAAATCATACTCATCATATGAAAAACCCAGTCACTAGTATATAGCAGAGATGAGATTCGGAGTTAGGATGAACCTCAGTCACCAGACTTTAGAGTTCAGTATGCCATTTTACCTTTTTGTGTGTGTGAATATGGAGGGGCCTTCTTATAAATATAAGGAAAAGTTAAATTGCACTGTGTGACATCATTTATAGCACACTCGTGATATTGGTTGCCTCTAGATATATTTTGGAGGTGAGGGGAATCTGGTGATAGTAGTTGAAAGAAAACTGGCTTTTTGGGCTATGTGTTTTCCCTTAAAGAATATGTATTAGGGCTTTTTCTTTTAAAAATACCTTTTTAGTTGTAGATGGACACAATAACTATTTATTTCTATGTGGTGCTCTGAGGATCAAACCTAGTGCTCACACATACTAGGCGAGTGCTCTACACTGTGCCACAATCCCAGCCCCTATTATAGCTTGCTTTTGCAAAAAGAAAAAAAGAAACTGCAAGGATTGACCCTGATTGTTCTAATCTTATTCTTTTGTGTGTGTGTGGTGCTGAGGATCAAACCCAGTGCCTCACACATGTTAGGCAAGCATTCCTTCACTGAGCCCCAGCCCCAGCCGCTTATTTTTGATATTGGTCTGTAGTTTAAAACAAAACAAAACAGAAGGAAGGAAGGAAGGAAGGGAGGGAGGGAGGGAGGGAGGGAGGGAGGGAGGGAGGGAGAAGAAAAGAAAGAAAAAAGCAATGGCTCTGACACAATAGCTTATAGACTAGCCAAGTTCTGAGAATGAACAGCAGATAAATGGTGGGTGCTAGGAAAAGGGAAATGAATGTATTTCATCCTCTCTTTAAGGAGTTCAGAGAGTTACAGGGAAAGAGAGAAGGAGAATAATTTAATTCAGTTGTTATGTGCAGATCTCTTTCCTCCTTCTTCTCTGTATCTCTATCACTGCCTTTTCACTCCAAATACAAATAGAAATGGAAATGCCTCTACTTGAGGCAAGGAAAACAGCCACTGAAATATTTATGGCAATATGATTTTGATAATATTTAATTACATAATATTATAACATTAAATAATTATATGATATAATATACACAAACGTACAATTTAAATAACAATAATATTTAATATTAATAATACTGATGCACTTTTTATTCTTTTAAAAAACTACCAAAGAATAATCTCTGTAATGTATAGCTTGTTCATCATTTTATCTCCAAAATTTAGTGTAATTCCTTGTGTTTAGTGGACTTCTGGATACTTGAATGAATAACTTTCATACTTTATATACTTTTCACTTTTATACTTTACTCCCAAATTAACTAGCACCTTAATCTAACATTTTCCTTAAACTATTTGGTGTATCTTTTATGGGTTCCATTTACTTCCACTGGTTGCCAAGACTAAGGTAATTTGAATGAGGACACTATATGAAACTTTGAATTGTTTTTTTACCAAAGAACTCTGACTTGAGTAATATTTTAATCTGTAGGAAATTTGGATAACAAAAATTCATTTTAGGGTTGGGGTTGTGGCTCAGTGGTAGAGTGCTTGCCTAGCATGCATGAGGCACTGGGTTCGATCCTCAGCACCACATAAATGTAAAATAAAGACACTGTGTCCACCTAAAACAAACAAAAAAATTCATTTTAATTTTATTTTGCTAAGTCTGGTACATTTTTAAAAACTAATGCTCTTAAAATCTCATTATAGTACAATTATTGTTCTCAGTGTCACTGTTTTCTCTTTCAGTGTTGTCTTATAAAACTGCTTATGTTCTGTATTTTATTTCTGAAATTCTTAATTTCCTAAAACTACATTCTTTTCATGTTTCCAGATGGTCCATGGACTGTTTCCAGATGGTGCTAGTTTGTTTGTAGTACAAGAAATTCTTTTAAAATCTGTCATAGTATCTCATAAAGAGTGGTAGTATTATTTCATTTCATCCTAGGGAGAGAGTTGTATTTTCTTTGATGGTAAATTGGATTGGAATCAGTGTATGTGAGATCCTCCCCAAAAGGCAATTTTAAATATCTGAACATTGTCAAGAAGTGATAAATTTGAATAAATCGTAGTGAATAGTGCTTGTAATCCATAATTTCTTTATGTGAAGTGTATAAGATTTTGGAATATTGGCTTCTGCTTTTATCAGATTAACTTGACTCAAACCTACAATGAAGATCCTTAAAATAGAGCATGTTATTATGCTGGATGGATGTGAACTTGGTCAACTCCTGTTCCATGTGTATATGGTGCTTTTTTGTAACTGTGTATCCCTTTTACCAGAAATGATATGAAGGGAGTCTGGTTACCTTTTGTTTGGAACAACCCTGCTGGCTTAAGTCTCTGCTCAGAAATTTTGATCATTTTCTTTTTTGACAGCCTGGTAAGCTGTTTTCACCTTAAAATCAACTTTATCCAAGATGTATTCAAGAGGAACTTAATATTAACTAAAGAAAGAAGCTATTAAATTCAGTAAAAGTATTAAAATAGTTATATGTATTTAAGACTTCACATTAGACATGACTAATTTAGAGTGGCACTGTCCAATACAAATATAATGCAAGCTGCAACTGGAGTTGTAGCTCAGTAGTACAACGCTTGCTTGCCTAGCAAGTGTGAGGCCCTGAGTTCAATCCCTAGTACTGCAAAAAATGGTGGGGGGAGCCACATATGTAATTTAAAAAGGTAAAGTAGAACAGGTGAAATTACCTTTTTTTTCCCTACATTTTTTATTCATACATTATAGTTGTCCATAATGATGGGATTTGTTTTACATATTTGTACATGCTATATAATTTGCACATTATCACTCCCCAGCACTTTACCTCTGTCTTCCTGGCTCCCACCCCTTGGTCTCTTTGATTTTCTGAGTTCTGCCCCCATCTTTCTTTTCCTTTTTCTTCTCTAGCTTCTGCATATGGGAGAAGACATAGAAACCGTGACCAACTAAGTCTAAACTTAATTTCAGTTAACTTTTGGTCTGTAATTCCATCCATTTTCCTGAAGACAACAATTTCATTTTTCCTCATGACTGAATAAAACACCATTTGTATCTATGTCACATTATCTTTATCCATTCGTCTGCTGATGGACACCTAGACTGGTTTAATAGTTTGGCTGTGGTGAATTGTACTGCTGTAAAAATGGATATGCATGTATCACTGTGGTAAGATGACTTGAATTCTTTAGGATAAGTACCAAGGAGAGTGGTATAGCTAGGTCATATGGTGATACTATATCTAGTCTTTTGAGGAACCTTCATACTGATTTCAGGTGAAATTATCTTTAGTATTACATTTGTTTAGCTCAAAGTATCTAAAATATTATTCTTTTAATTATTAGTGAGATATTATAATCTTTATTTCATGCTAAATCTTTGAATCTGGGTGTATTTTGCATCTAAAGCACATCTGATATTGATCAGGCATATTTTAAGTGCTCAGTACCCACATGTGGTTTCTGTATTGTACGATACAGATTTAAGAGTGTCTGAAAAAGAAATGTGGTGTTATTTTCGCCTACTATTTCTCATTAAAGATGCTTTAAATATCTTTTTTTCTTTTATTGCTTCACCTGTTCATGGGTATCAGATCTACTGTTGATCATTGGTAATATGAAATTTTGTTATCCGTTTTTGTACTTGATAGCACACGTAAGTGCTATCAGGTGTTCTCTGATTACTTATTTTTTTATGTGAAGTGTATAAGCTTTTGGAATATTGGCTTCTGCTTTTTATCAGATTATCTTGACTCAAACCTGCATGAGCTAGAGAACATTGGACTATTATATATTATTATTCACTAATGGAGCAGGATACCAAATCTCTCTTGGTTTAAAGTCATTCCTCCAAACCAGAAGGATTCCTTCCATGATGATTTATTTTTTAAAAAGTGAGATTCAACACTTGCTTTATGGGGATTGGGTTTATTTTCCCTAGTTACTAAATGCTTTTCAGAACAACTCATTTATCTCTACTTTTGTCCCTGGTAAATATTATTTGTGAGTTAGTATATTGTAAAATAGAGCCCTGTGGTGTAACATATATGACTTAACATTTTGGTAGCTTATTGGTTTCACCTTTCTTAAGGGGCATTTAAGAAGATTATTCTCAGTAAGTGAATTTTTAACCTCTAATACTGGTATCCATGTGTCTCTACTTCATTGAAGAATTTCTATAAACAGTGTGAGACTTTTCTCCTTTTTGTGGTGGGGTCTCCCTATTTTATCTAGGTTGGCCTTCAACTTTTGGGCTCTCAAGTGATTCTCCTGCCTCAGCCTCCTCTGTAATTGGGAGTACAGGAATATGCCATCATAAATGTTCAGATTTTGAGGTTTGTTCAGCCACCTGTTTTCTTAGTTACTGCTTAATTTCTATACCTGTTCTGAATTTCCAGTCTTTCAGCCTACCTCCTTGTTACTCCACCTCCATTCCAGCAGAATCTCAAACCTTACCTCCCAATCCTGCTGTCCAGGCATATCCATTGTTGTTATTAAGCATTGCCAACCACAGTCAGTGCAGCATTTGTCTGTTGCTAATCCCTAATAGGAAGCAATTTTAGCATTAGTAATAACCTTAAAATGTAGGGTATAGAATTAACATAGTTTCTGGCTTGGAGTTGAAGTCAATCAAAGTATATTCTTCTTTGCTGTTCACTGTGAGTGTTCATCTATTTAATTTCATTCCCCTAGCCAAATGAAAGCTGATAGTTGCTTATTGTGGTTACTGGTGTAGTGGCCAAATCTCTTGAGTTGCAGGCAGTTATATGGCCAAAGAACACCAGGTAGCATAGAAAGAATGCTAGACAGCATGTGCTAACTAGCAGCTGAGAGTGAGCAGAACTAAAAACCAGTTGAAGAGCAAATTAGTTTTCTTATAGTTTTTCTTCTTCAGATAGTCCTTATGTCATGACACTAATTTTCAAAAAATTCTAGTTTTACTTCATCACTAAACATTTGCTGAGACCTGTTAAATATGAGGTACTTTCTCAGAAGTGAACAAAACACTGTGCCTTCTCAAGCTGTGGTTACTTGTCATCCCTGTTTAAATCTTCAGGAGCATCCATCCCTGTTTTAATCTTCTCCCTTTCCACCCTATCTCAGAGATTCTACAAGTAACTGGTGGTACCTGTTTGGCTTATAGTCTTGTTTTGTTTGGTCCTCTCAGTGTTGACTTGTGCCATGTTTTGAAGAAATTTATTTGCCATTATTTAAAAATATCAAGAAGACCTGGGATGTGACTCAGTGGTAGAGTGCTTGAGGCCCTGGGTTCAATCCCCAGCACTGTAAAACAAAAACAAAAATAAAGACAAATTAAAACATCAAGAGATTTCTCTTGAAACCTACAAAAACATCAGGAGATTTCCATCTTCTTAAAATTAGCACTCTAAGTTACATTTGTTCACTGCACTAATTTGCCCAATTTAGTTGTGAATTGCTTTCTACCTTTCTCATAACTTCCTGTTTTTTTCTTATGCCTGCTTCTCTTAACGTTTATTACTAATCTAATCTCTGAAGATACTTCTGCTTATGACCCTTGTTCTAGATAATTTGGTTCCTCACAACTTTAAACTTTCTTTTTTGTGTTAATGAAACTTTTAGTACAGCCAAGGGGACATTCTTAGGATAAAGCCCACACTCCTTAGCGTGTATTACATATCCTTTCCTGGCCTGGTTACTGTTTATTCTTTGGTCTTCACTCTTGCCATCCACTCCTAAAAAAGTTATACCCTGGCCAAATTACCCACCCCGTTTCCCCCCACCACATGGCATGTTCTTTCTGGCCTTTGCACATGCTTTAATTAATACCCGAATGCTGTTTTACCTTTTCTCCCATTTTCTGTCTCCCAACCCCAATCCCCACCTGCTCCTTCCTCCCAGTTTATTAATTCCTGTTCATTTCATGTCTCAGTTTAGTTGTCACGTCCTTCAGAAAGTCTTCTCTAGGGGATCTGCCTAAGTACCTATCCTATGTATTTCTGTAGCTGGATTTAACTCAGTCTTTTAACATATCATGACTTCTTTGATAATCCATACTTCACATTGTTTTGTAGACTTTTTTTAAAAGATGGCATTGTTTTCACCTTTGATTCCCAAATCCTTTCATAAAATGAGTGTATAGTAAATGTTTTTGAATGGATGATTCATTTCTCCAAATATTTTTAATAATTCCTAATTCTGAGTATTTGTTTATGTGGTTTCTATTGTATGGAATATTCCTTTCACTCTTCCAGCTTGTATTCATTATATTAAGTCTCAGCTTAGTGGGTATATCCCTATCAGATTTTTTGGACTGTTTCAGTGTCTTATTTACTTTTCACTTCTTTCAAGTTTAAAATTCTTTTGGGAAATCTTTCATTTTAGGATTCAGCATTGTTTTGTGTATGTTTCTTTAAGTTAAAGTTATATTTAAAGCCACAATTTCATTTTAAAATGTTAAAATTTGCCAATAACCTGTGATTTATTTAATAGTAGAGAACTAGCTAAAATAATTTATTAGATTATGTTTGAATGAGGTGAACCTCCTGATTATTCTTCCTAATTTCTTGAGCACTCAATATCTAGTCAAAAGTTTTCATATTTAACTAAATTTCTTAATCCAATTTAGACTCCTCACATAATAGAACTTAGTGCGTGTATTTTATTTGTTTGTAGTGGTTCTGAGGATCGATCCCAGTGACTCATGCATGCTAGGCAAGTGCTCTACCACTGAGCTACAGCCCCAGCGTATGCATGTATTTTAATCACTTGTAAATTTTTCTATTTTTCACACTAAACTGAAGATTGAATCTATGTTGTGTTAAAATTACCTGTTATATATTATTTTAACTAATATCATTATTTTGAAGATCTGTTACTCAATGTATGTGTGTTTCTTTTTTTTTTTTTTTTAGTACTGGGGATTGAACTCAGGAGTGCTCAGCCACAGAGCCACATCCCCAGCCCTATTTTGTATTTTATTTAGAGACAGGGTCTCACTGAGTTGCTTAGTGTCTTGCCATTGCTGAGGCTAGCTTTGAACTCTCTATCCTACTATCTTAGCCTCCCAAGCCGGTGTGATTACAGGTGTGAGTCACTGTGCCTGACTTGTATGCTTATCTAATGTGTGACTGAAAAAAAGTGTTTTTCAGTGAGATGTTCAAGAAATGAACCCCATTTTTTTCATATGGGAACTATTAGACAGTTATTTAGGTAACTCCACTTGTATATCTTCTAGGTGTTAAATCTAACATGTAAAATGGAACATAGATCCCTCTCCCCCAATTCTCCTTTCTTGGTGACCCTCTTATTTAACCTTGTATTGCTCATTCATCTGCAAATTCTGTATGTTATACATCTAAAAATATACTTAGAATTCTATCACTTCATCAACTCTCTACTGTTATCATACTAATATAAACTACTATCCTCTCTTTCCTGTTTATTGCAATAAGCTGGTGATAGTTTCTGCTGTTACATTCATCTCCCTGTATCATCTCATCTTGAAATAGGTGCCAGGGAATTTTTAACTTTCATCAGATCATATTATTCTTTTGCTCAAAACTTTTCCATTCCAGTTAATTTCCCATCTTAATTGGAATAAAGTTTCAAATTATTTACATTGTCTGATAGGAAATCCTTATATAATTCATCCTGACTGCTTCTTTAAACTAATTTTACCATTTTTTCTCTCACTCACTGCAGTTGGGACAGTTTGTCACTTTAGTGTTTCTTGAATATGCAGGCCTCTTGCCTCAGGGCCTTTGGATTGGTCTTGCCTTCCCTGCAATGTTTCACATCCAGGTTCTTGGATGAATTACTACCTCACATCATTCAAGATTCTGCTAAAGTGTAACCTTGTCAGAGGGTCTTTGTTTGTTTCCTTATATAAAAATAGCATTTCTGTGTAACACTCTATTCTTATATCCTGTCTTACATTTCTTCTACTACCTAATATGTGTGTCTGTTTATTAGCTTTACTTATTTATTTTACTAATATGTATGCGTCTATAAAGGGATATTTCTCTATATCTGTAGCATAGGGCCTGGAACATAGATGGCGTTTAGTAAATTTATTAAGTGAATTAATGACTTAATGACACCAAAATATTTTATATTGATGATTTAGAATATGATTGTAGTCCAAAATTAGATATATAAAAAGGCTTAGCTTTGTTTTGTAGGGCTAGGGTTTTTTTTAATATTTATTTATTTGCTTTAGTTGTACACAATGTGTTTATTTGTACATGGTGCTGAGGATCGAACCCGGGCCGCACACGTGCTAGGCGGGCGCTCTACCGCTGAGCCACAATCCCAGCCCCAAGGGCTAGGTTTTTTTTTTTTTTTTTCCCTTTGCTATACACCCATTCCCAGATCATTATTTGTCAATAATCATATACTTAGTAAATATTTACTGAATAAATAGATTTATGTAAATGAATAGAGATGTCTTTATTATTTAAAAATTATACTGTATGTAAAAGTAGCTTCACAGAACTACAAGTAAACTTTGTAACTCAACAATCGGGTTTTAGAAGAGGTAGACTGAGTAGTAACACTTTGATTAAAATCATTGGATCCATTCGCTTCTGCCCATTTATTATTTGCCAACTACTCTAAGCCACCATCATTTCTCATCTGGACTACTCTAATAGTGTACTACTATTAGTGTACTACTCTACCATCTAATAGTGTACTACTCACCCATCTCCATCCCCAGTTTTATATGTGTCATGCTTCAGTTTATTCTCTACACAACATTTTAAAAATAGAAATATAGGGGGCTGGGGTTGTGGCTCAGTGGTAGAGTGCTTGCTTAGCATGTATGAGTCGCTGGGTTTGATTCTCAGCACCACATATAAGTAAATGAATAAAATAAAGGTTCATCAACTAAAAATTTTTTAAAAAATAGAATATAATGGAAGTCATTTCCCTTTTCAAAAGTATTTCAGGGTACCTGTTGTATCTAGGGTAAAGTCCAGGTTCTTTAACATGACATATAAAGTTCTAACTTCTGGCCCACCTACCTCTCAGTTTTCATTTTATGCAGTTATTCCCCTTCATTCAATATTCTCCAGCCTTACTTTCAGTTTCTGCAGTACACCACGTTCTTTGCCTCCTTGGCATACACGGTGCCTACTTACTGCCTGAAATAGTCTTTTTCCAACTCATTCATTTGGACAATTTCTTTTTATTATTTAAATCTTACTATGTCTCATCTTGTGGAAGATCTTCCTTCACCTCATCCACTGCAACTCCTATTCCTATTAGAATCTGTCATGGTGTTGGGGTGGGATAGAGAAGGCCTTGCACGTTAGGGAAGCACTCTACCACTGATCTATAATTTTTGAGACAGTCTTACTAATTGCCTAGGCATGTCTTAAACTTGCAGTCCTCCTGCCTCAGCCTCCTGAGTACCTGGATTACAGGTGAACATTACCATTCTCTGCTTGAAAAAAAAATCTTTTTAAGTAGGTATATTATTTACCACATATTCTACAATGAAATTGTACATTAATAGCAAAAACAAGAGCTGGAAAGTAAACCATAAAGTCTTTCCAAACCTTAAAACAAAAACCTCAATTTCTTGAGTTAAAAAAAATGTAAAAATATTTCTTTAAAAAAAAAAAAAAAAAGCCTCATATAATTCAAAGCCAACCTCAGCAAATTAATGAAGGCCCTAATCAACTTAGCAAGACTCTGTCTCAAAAAAAAGCTTACATCAAAGGTCTAAAGATATTATAAACTGACAGTTGCAGTCTTTTTAGAAAGTAATTATAATAAAAATTAACTACATTAAATACATAAATAATGTAGGTCACAGATGAAATTATTCCGAATAATTTCATTAGTAAAACAATGAAAATAAGTTAAATATTCACCTAAAGAACTTAATAAAAGAACAACAAAATAAACCTAACGTTAAAAAAGCAATTAATAAAGATAGCAAATAATGAATTAGAAAAAGTGATTGAATAAAACAGAGCCAGTTCTATGATTAATCAAGGAAGTAAGAAGACTCACATTTTTCATTTGAATCAAGGAAAAAGTACAAAATGAATTTAGGATTATGAAGCAGGATGCAGTGGTGTACTCCTGTAATCCCAGAGTGGGGTCAGGGGTCTAAGGCAGAAGGATCACAAATTCAAGGCCAACTTGGGGAACCTAGTGAGACCCTGTCTCAAAATAAAAAATTAAAAGGGCTGGGGATGTAGTCCAGTGGTAGAGCACCCCTGGGTCAATCCCTAGTGCTGGGAGAAAAAAAAAAAGAAAAGATGAGGAATAGAGAAAACACTTTGCGTGTAATTTGCACAATTAATTTATAATAAAGTGCACAGATCTTACATGCTTAGTTCATTTATATTTAACTTTCAATATTAATGTGATAGTACCCTTCATTTGCAATCCCCAGAGTTCTGTAATCACCTTTTCCTCTCCATCCATACTTCCTTTGCTAGGTTCTGAGAGTGCTCCATGCATCTCTAAAAATTAAGCTCTGTTCTTTTTAGTAGTTTTGTTTTCTATGCCATATTAGTGTGAAAGAACTGTCTTATAAACACAATCACCAATTTAATAAGATCTTTTTATGGCAACTTTCAAGTTCTTTTCAGTTATGATAAACAATTTGTGTTTGGAGTTGTGAATGTGATGATGAAGGTTTTGAAAAGCATACAGACAACAGTCCAGGAGGCTAAAGAATTACGGTTAGAGTGACACAGCCTTCTGGAACTGCCATTTCAGATAAGGGCAGATGGCCTAAAACATCTTAATGACTCCGGAGAGAGGTTCCAAATGGTGGTTCTTTGTCATGAGGACAGCACAGCATTGTGACATGTAGGATGGGCTTTAGAATTTGTCAGATCTGGAGTTGAATAAGACATGATGGTGGCAAGTTTCTTGAACATTTTGGCCTTGGTTTCTTCATGAAGCGAGAGAGCTTAGTATGATCTTTTGTACACAAAAGATACCCTTCAAAATTAATAGCTCTTGTGTGTTAAACTCTTTACTAATGCAGTAAAGCCTGTAACACCTTCTGGGAACAAAAATTAAAAGATTTGGTTTTTAATAGTTTATACTTTGGCTAGAGAATCAATTTTATCCAAATACTTCTTTTTTTTCATTACTCATAATTGAAGTCTTGCTATGTTTAATAATACTAATAACTTATTTTGTTGTTGTTATCATTATCATCTTATTGTACTACGGATTGGACCCAGGGGCATTCTACCAGTGAGCTACATATATCTAGCCCTTTTTGTTTTTTATTTTTTGGTAGAGGGTTTCATTAAGTTGCTTAGGCTGGCCTCGAACTTGTGATCCTGCCGCAAGGCTCTCAAGTAGCTGGTTATAGGTATGTGCCACCAGGCCTGGTGCTACTTAAATTTTTAATTGACATTGTATGGCCAGGTGTGGTGACCCAAGCCTGCAATCACAGCAACTTGGCAGCCGGTTGTGTTGTGGGGGGAGTCCTGAGACAGGAGGATCACAAGTTCAAGGACAGCCTGGGCAACTTAGAGACCCTGTCTCTACAGAAAAAGAGAGCTAGGGATGTAACTCAGTGGTAGAGTGCACCTGGGTCAATCCCTAAGGAGAAACAAACAAAAAAGACAACGAGGAAAGAAAACACATTGCATGTAATTGCGTAATTAATCTACAATACCCTACAACACTCTACCACTGAGCCATAAAATGCACAGATCTTCCATGCTTAGTCCATTTACATTTAACTTTGAATATTAATGTGATAGTATCCTTCATTTGCACTGAGCTGCATATTAACTCATATAGTTGATAACATAATATTAGCTAAATTATTTCAGTTAACAAAGCTTCAGTAGAAATTAAATATTATTTCAAAAAACTGAGTTAACATATGTAGACAATGTTGGTCTGTATTAACTCAGTGGCGTTGATATTTAGCATATTATATTTATTTGTGGCCTTGTCTAGTCAAGCTTCAGTAGAAATTAAATATTATTTCTGAGTTAACATATGTAGACAATGTTGGTCTGTATTAACTCAGTGGCGTTGATATTTAGCATATTATATTTATTTGTGGCCTTGTCTAGTCAAATCTCTGGTTATAATTCCATGTATTAGTACATAATAATGTTAAGAGGTGTCCTGTGCAAGATTATGAAGTTTGACCTAAATTTCTTTTTCATATAATTTTGGGAACTTAATCTCGAATGGTTCCTTACTGTCTTTGGAAAGAGATGTTGTTAGAGTTCATTTGTATTGGGGTGAAAAATGCTAACAGAACATCATTTGTCCTTCCACTATTAGGACTCTGTTCATCAACAAAATCTCTTTTCTATTTTTTCTCTACTCTAACTTTAGGTAAAACTCCTTTTAGTGCACTTTCTTTATGTCTGATATTTAAGCCCTAACTCCTTGTTTTCAGTTATTTTGAAATGTTTCATTATGACTCATTCAAAAAAAATTTTTTTAAATATATTTTTTAGTTGTAGGTGGACACAATACCTTTATTTTATTTATGTGGTGCTGAGCATCGAACCCAGGGCCTCACACATGCAAGATGAGCACTCTACCACTGAGCCACAACCCCAACCCCTCATTCAAAAAAATTTTAAGAAGGATTTTTAGTTATAGATGGGCACAATGCCTTTATTTTATTTATTTATTTTATGTGGTGCTGAGGACAGCCCCCTAAATTAATTTAGTTCCCTTCTCTACAACCCAAGTTGGTGACTTATTAGCTTGTGATATAATATAACTAATTAGAGCTACACCTATCATAGCAAACATATAAATGTTTCATTTAGAATATTGTTTTTATTCTAAGAAGTATGCTAATTTGTTACAAACTTATTATATTGATTCAGAATTTTAGAGAAGGCTGAATTAAATCTTCTCTTAGCAGAAAGATACCATATGTTGATTTCTTATGATTCTTAACTGTGAAAAATTAAGAATATGTAGTATAATCAAGCCAGGTATGGTGATGCATGCCTGCAGTCCCAGCTACTCAGGAGGCTGAGGCAGGAGGATCTCTTGAATCCTCCCAATTTGGCGTTAGCCTAGTCAGCATAGAAAGACCCCATATCTTTAAAACAAGAAAGATTTAAATTTAAGCCTCTCAAAATTAAATGTAGCTGCTTTTATTATTTAGAAAGCAAAGATTATAGTACATATGTACATTACTGTTAATTGTCTTGAAATTTATTATTTTATATGAATTATTTAAATGTTCTACCCTAAGGTAATTTCCATCTGATACTTAGCATGTATTTATCTTCCCTATCTATCAGTAGCATACACCATCAATTGGTACTTAGGAAAGTTCATCATATATTAATATTAACCTAAGAAACATAAGATCTCTAAGGATTTTAAACCTGCTGCAAAGTGTTATATACTAAATGTATATTTTATAATAATGTATGTAGCAACATATCTAAACATCAGCTTACCTATGAATATGTATATACAGGTAGTCCCCATTTTATGATGGTTTGACTTAATTTTTTTTTTTTTTAATGGTACCGGGGATTGAACTCAGGGGCACTCGACCACTGGGTCACATCCCTAGCCCTTTTTTGTATTTTTTTATTAGAGATAGGGTCTCACTGAGTTGCTAAGTGCCTCGCCATTGCTGAGGCTGGCTTTGAACTCGCGATCCTCCTGCCTCAGCCTCCCAAAGTGCTGGGATTACAGGCGTGCGCCACCACACCCGGCTTGACTTAATTTTTAAAAAACTTAATGATAGGACTGTCTAGATGTAATCCATCGTAAGTCACATTTATGTCTGTGTATATGTACATATTCACAGATGTATACACAAGGCCAAATACCAAACTCGAACATTTCTGCTATTGTGGTATTATTGTGTTCTCAGGCACCTAACAGTTGTTGTTCCCATCTGTGCCAATGCCCTTGCATCGTTAGCCATGAGTATTTGAAAATGGACTCAATTTTTAAAACTTTTCATTATAGGATATTGGAAATATATGTAAAAATAAAATATTTTTTAAAATCTCTATATGGAAAGCTGGGCGTGGTGGCACATCCTGTAATCCCAGCACTTGGGAAGCTGAGCCAGGAGGATCTCTTGTTCAAAGCCAGCCTCAGCAATGGTGAGGCACTTAGCAACTCAGTGAGACCCTGTGTCTAAATAAAATACAAAAAAGGGCTGGGATGTGGCCCAGTGGTCTACTGCCCCTGAGTTCAATCCCCAGTACAAAAAAAAAAAAAAAAAAAAAAAAAATCTCTGTGTGGATTAAATTTATGATAACTCCCTGAGTCCTTCAGCATCAAACCCAGGTTCCAAGGCTACTTAATGTACTCAGCTTAGCTGGGTAGTTCTGGCTCTGGATTTCTTCTGAGGTTACAATTAAGATGTCAGCTGAGGCTACAGTCACTTGAAGGCTTGATTGAGCTGGAACATCTATTTCCAAAATGGTATGCTCATTCTGGCTATTATTGACAGGAGGCCTTATTAGTTTCTTGCCTTAGTACTTCTCCAGAGGGCTACTCAAGTGTCCTTGTGACATAGCAGCTGGCCTCCCACAGAGTTAGTGACCCAAGAATGAACAAGGTGGAAGTTACCATGTCTTTTATGATCTAGTGTCAGAAGTCCCACTCTCATTTCTATAGTATCCTGATAATCAGGTGACCAATAAAAGCAGCAGTTGTCTAACCCCTACTCTGGAATTGGGAAGCACAGGTAAGATGGAGAAACCAAATAGTTTTTATTTTTTCTCAGATTGTGACATCAGTGAGCATTGCCATTTTGTTTGCAAATGACAAAATTTCACTTACTAAACTCTTATAAGAGTTTTAGTAACTTAAGTAAGGTTTTAGTAACACCTACACATCTTTTTTTAAATTTATTTTTATAATTTTTAATATGTACAACTCATAGTGCATATATTTAGTATCTTTTTACATACAACTGTTTGTATACAAAGTATATTCGTACAATTCAACACTTACACATCTTTTTTTTTTTTTTTCAGTATCCCAAGACAGCTCTTTTATTCAAAAGCCATATAAGCACATGGTACATTGTATCAATGTACATCTTTTCAAGGTGATCACTTTCCAAAGAAAAGACAGTTGTTAAGATAGTTTCTTTTATTTGTACACATCATGTATTTTTCTTCAGATAATAGAATAATACCCAAAAGCAGGATTATGTAAATGCAGAACTACAAAAGCAGCTTAGTTCAATGGTCACATCTTTACCTTCATATTTTCATACACACAATTGATAACCTTAAAAAATAAAAACAAATAATTATTTCTTATTTATTCATATTCAGTAACACATTTGCATAAGAAAATGTGTCAAGGTATTTTTACAGTGTATAGTTTTTACTCCTCATAATGACTGTTATAAATGAGACTTTTTTGGGTTTTCTTTTTGCAGTGATGGGGATAGAACCCAGGGTCTTGAGCCTGCTAGGCAAGTGCTCTACCATTGGGCTATACCCCCAGCCCAAGAAATGAGATTTTAAGGGAATTTTAGAGTAGGATTAGAATCTAGGGAATCTTACTTTGGAATCAGACTCTTAAACATTATGCCATTATATCTCAATCTTTTATCCTTGTAACAGAGACTAGATAAATTTTAAAAATTATTATATCAACAGTAATAAAAATAAAAGTTACTATTCATAATAAACCATGTCTGTGAAAGGAATGTTGTTTACTGGGTTCTATATAGGACTCATGAGTTTGAACTGTAGATCAGGTTCTCCATTAATGTATTTTTTTTTTGTCTTAAATTCTACTACTGCCTTGTATGTAGAATTTTGAGTTGGTAGCAAGCAATGGCTTGCTAGATAATTCTGGATATTCAGATTGGACTTGCCCTAGAAATGTAGGATAATTTCTTACTGAAGGCTGTTTCTTGTACTCTTGGACTTTTGTTGAACTTTGTCCCAGTACTGGAAGTTTGAGGCAGTGGCAAATGTTTTGTTAATCAGCTTCCTATTTATTCTTAGTGGGAAAGTCACTAAGTGGTGATCAACCTTTATATTTTACTGCTTTTAAAAAAATCAAGGACGGGATGTATAGCTCAGTGGTAGAGCACTTTCCTAGCATGCATGAAGCTCTGGGTTAGATCCCCAGCACTTAGAAAGAAAAAAAAATTTAATTATTGTTTTATGTCCATATTGATGCTGTTCAACTTTCCAAACATATTGTTCAGATATGAATACCACTTTGCAAGACTCTAGAAATTGTAGAACTGATAATTTCAGATGTTATCAATGTCTTGACACATAAATACATTTTCCTGCAACAGCTAGTTTATACTAAGATGGGAAATTGAATAATTCAGTAATATTTTCTTTGTGTAGGAAAAAAAAAACCCACTATGATCTTTCTTACCCCATTGATTCAAAACTTGGAGGTGTAATTTTGATTGCCAATTTTATTCTGAGTTCTAAAGGAACGTGTAGATTATGCAATTTGCAAACTCTTTTACAACTTTGTGTCTCCATAGATAGTATTTTATTAACATTGATACTAGCCCTCTTAATCCAGTTGATATTGAAATTCAGTCTGTGTTATAGTTTCACTTTACTGGAAATTATGTAGCTTGGGATGTCAATGATAAATCCAAAAAAAGGTTGTTGATATCTTTTTCAAATAGATTGCTATTTTTTCACATTTGTTGCATGTAAAAAACAAAAATATCTACTAGTGTGCACATGCAGTAGTCTTAACTCTTCCACATTTTATGATACTGACAATGTATAATGCCCAACCACATCATGTTAAAAGAATTTTGTGTCTTCTGATTTCTCATCAGATGTGTTATTAATTTTGTGAAAATTTTTTTAAAAAACTTTCTTTGTAATGCTTTGTCTGTTATGAGTAAACTTTGAATATTGTCTTTGTAATTTTCATTTGATTTTGATGACAGAATTCATCAGTTTTATACAGAAGAACCTATTTTGCATGTTTTTTTAAAACTTGGTTTTTCAGAGAGGTGCTTATTTTTGAAAGTTATTCAGAAGCTTTGATGCTTCGTGTCACTATTTGACTGATTGAGGCCAAAGGATGGTATCAGTATACTTCCCATTTCAGATACTTATCAATAACTTCCCATTTACACTTTACCAGTTAAACTTGTGCATAAACATTATCTTGCAGATTCATTTATACCAGTTGTACTGATTAACATTGCATTGATGCTCTCTTCAGTCTTTTACATCATTATTTTGCATTCTGCATTTGTGGAATTCTTTTCATTCCTTTTATTTTTTGGTACTGAGGATTGTCACTCCACATTTTATGAGTTAAGATAATTTTTATGACTTTGGATTACACATTGTACAACAGCAAAGCTTCCATGAAAAATCATAATTACCTTTTAAATTTTTGATTATGCCAGGTTGCCTATGGAGTACTTGGTAGACTGACAGGGCCCACTAGTGAGCAGTATACAGATCATGCTTTGGGAATATTGCACTAAGCTGTTCCAGGAGCAGTTATTAAAGAGCTATAGTTCTTATTTATTTATTTATTTATTTATTTATTTATTTATTTAAGGTAATGGGGATTGAACCCAGGGCCTTGTGCATGCTAGGTGAGTGCTTTACTACTGAGCTATATCCCTAGCCCCTAGATGTGATTATTACACAAGAAGTAACAGGTCTGTCTGATAGAATACAGTGGGGAGGTAGAGTGAAAGAGGCAATGCTACTGTCTGCTGATAACTATGAGAACTAGTGTCTTACCTATACAAGGCCAAGCAGTAGAGGAAAAGGAGTAGGGCAGGTACTAAGAAGTGACAGCACAAAGTAAACTGTGTAACAGGAATAAGCACAGAAAAAAGGTGGACATTACAAAGAAGTAAAACACAAACTGGAACAGCTGTATTAGAATACAGAGTAATGGGCAAATCAGATGTTTACTTCAATAACTTCAACCAAAGTATAACTTTCCCACACCATAGGTACTCTAATCTGATGGATGATTTAGTATATAGTACAATGTAAATTATGTGACTCCCATAACTTCTGTGTAACATATAAAGATTCAGTTGACCAGAACCAGGTGTATAAAAGAAGCCATCCTCCTCAGTACATGTATTAGTTATCTACTGCTGCATAACAAATTATCCCAGAACTTAGCTGCTTAAAGCAACAGCCATTTATTTATTGTCTTGTTTTCTGTGGATCAGGAATCAAGATCCAGCTTAGCTAGGTCCTCTGATTCAGGTCTCTCATAAGGCTGCAATCAGTATTGTGGCTGGGACTGTAGCTATCTCAGGGACCCAGGGAGGGGGAATTTCTTACAAGCTTATTCAAGTGACTGTTGACAGGACTCAGTTCTTTGTTGGCAAATGGACTAAGGAACTCACTTCCTCATTGATCTGTTGGATGTAGGCTTTGTTCAGTTCTTTGCTACCTAACCCAGTTAATAGGGGAATTCACAAAGCAATAGAGAATAAATACTTAATTGAATTGAAAAGGCAAGCAATTCTGTGAGCAAGATTTCTTCATGCAGCATTTCTTCACTCACTGTCCAATAAGTGCATAGTACTTGTGGGAGATACAAAAGAAGTATAAGTAGTTTAAAAAAGGAGTACCTCAGTGGGAGAATGCTCACCTAGTATGAGCAAGGACCTGGGTTTGATCCCCCAGTACTAGGGGGAAAAAGTGGGAGTAAGCTGTACTTCATCACAAAATTTGGGTGCTCTTAACTTTTCTAAAAGTTGTGTGTCTGTCTGTCTGTGTGTATCTATATGTGTGTGTATAGTGTATATATATATATGTGTGTGTATATATATGTGTGTGTGTGTGTGTGTGTATATATATATATATATATATATATATATGTTTCACATATCCTATAAGTTTTCAGAGAGGGGATTGATAAATATAAAGTAGAAAAAAGGATAAGGCTCTTAGGAAAAGATGGAATCTGGGTGTTAAGGAAGCACAAGGCAAAATTAAGTGCTTTGCTTCACCTGAAAGATCCAGATCCTGGGGTCTGATATGAAGAGAATTGACTGTTCAGGTACCATTTGATCTTATTCAGAAGTAGGCTATTGCTTGCACAGTAGGAGCAACAGAGGAGCTTTGAAAAATACCTACACCAGGCTTTTCTCCTACAGTTTTATATCAGGTTAGGGGGCTTCTCTGGCAGTTGGCATTTGAATGGAGATTTGGAAGAAGTGAGGGAATGAGTAGGCCCAGAGAGACAGCAGGTGAAGCACTCTTGGAAGAGTAGATAGACAGTGAAGCTGAACACTGTGGATTGAATTGTGTCTCCAGACTGCACATGTTGAAACCCTAGCCCCCAGTGTGCAATGTAACTATGTTTGGAGATAGCCCCCTGCCTTTAGTACTGGGGATTGAACCCAGGGGTACTTTACCACTGAGCCATATCCTCAGTCCTAGTTATTATTTTGAGGCAGGGTCTCACTAATTTGCTGAGGCTTGCCTTGAACTTGATATTCTCCTGCCTCTGCCTTTGAATCACTGGGATTATAGGCAGGCACCACTGTGCCCATCTTAGGAGATACGGCTTTTAAGAGTGAATGGTACATTTAGTGTTAAGAGTAAAATCCCACACCCACAGAATTGTAAGCTTATAAAAAAGAGGAAGAGAGAGATGTCTTTCTTCCCATGTGTGCACTGAGGAAAGGCCACGTGAAAACAGGTGTTCTGCAAGTCCTCATCAAAAACTAAACCCTCTGGATTTTGAACTTGGACTTCCCAGCCTCCAGAACTGTGAGGAAATAAATTTCTGTTAGTTAATCTGTCCAGTCTATGGCATTTTGTTAGGGCAACCAGAGTAAAAACACTGGAACAGAGTTCCAGAGGGGAAAGTATTGATCAGGTGGGGACAGAGTTAAATCACATAGGGACTTATGGACTAGAGTAAGAATTTTGGATTTTCTTAACTATTGTATACTCTGGTTGCCAGAGTATAACAAGGAGAAGGGGGTTGGTTGGGTGGAGAGGAAGAATGCATTTGTAATGGTTAATCTTGGTTGTCAACTTGACTGCATTAGGGTTGCCTAGAGAATAGTAAAGAAAATGGTAAAGCAGACTTCTGGGTTTGATTGAGAGTGTTTGCAGAGAAGATTGGCATGTGGGTCAGTGAACTGAATAGGGGAGCTCTGCTCTGCATGTGGGCAGCATCATCCACATGGAATAAAAAAAGAAGAGAGAAGCTACCTCTCAATTGTTCTCTCTCCTGAGAGGATGTGTTTTCTGTTGCTGTCTTCCATGGACATTAGACCAAGTTCTTTAGCCTTTGAATTAGAACTTGCACAAGGAGTGCTCTCAGACTTCAACTGGGGCTGAATCATTGTCATCTTGTTTGGTGGCTTCTGACTTCTTGAACTGAACAGTAAACTTCAGTAAACTTCTTTTACTGATTTCCCTGTTTCTCCAGCCTATGGGTAGCCATTGTGGGACTTTTAAGCTTCTCAATTGTGTAAACCAATCTAATAAATCCTCTCTTATAATGATATATACTCTGTTCATTCCGTTTCTCTGGATAAACCTGGATAATACACTCTTGGACATTTTAAACAGAGGAATGATTTAGTCTGATTTACATTTGGAAGGATTACAGTGGCTGCTTTGTAGAATATTCTGTCTGTAGTAGAACGATAGAAGAACATTAGTTTTAGAGGATATTATAAGGGTGATTATCAATGGAAGTGGTAATAGATCATTCATTTCTGGATATACTTTGAAGGAAGGGTGGAAAGGATTTGCTGGTGAATTAGATGTGGGTCTGAGAGAGAAGGGCATGAATACTGCTTCTAAGAGTTAGGTCTGAGCAACTGGAAGAAAGGAGTGCTATTTACTGAGATAGATAGGAAGATGTCAAAGAACATAAGGTGGACAAAGGGAGCAACTGAGAGTATATATTTTTTTAACAAGGTACATATTATTTTGAGGTGCTACTGGTATCCAACTGGACTTGTGACACAAGTACAAGATGTTAGAGCTGGCTGGTGAAAAATTTTGGCGTATCAGTGTATAGATCAGTTTCCCAATCTTGGATGCACATTAGAATTAGCTTGGGAACTATCATAAAATTTGAGCCTGGTTCCATATCCCTTCAGATTGTTATTCAAGTGGGACCCAGGATTTCCTGTTTTAATTTGATTAGCAGTTAGGTTAAACATGTTTATAGACAGTTTTTGTTAATGTATAATTGACATAATAATAAACTGCACAATCAAAGCATACATTTTTTATATGTTTTGGCATGTAAATATACCTGTGAAACCATCACAACAATCAAGATAGTGAAAATATCCATAATCCCTAGAAGTTTTTTTATGCTGCTTTTCAATTCCTACCCCCTGCCCCTTGCTTACCTTCACTCCCATTCCCATCACTAGGCAGCCACTGATCTGCTTTGTCATATACATTACATTGTTTGCATGTTATATGATTTTATTTAGATTCATACATTATGTTTTCTTTTTATCCAGCTTCTTTCACTCACATAATTATTTTTCATCTATGCTGCTGATGTAGTTGTCCTGGAGAGGGGACCCAGTGGGCAGAGACGGATAGTTTACTTAGGAATATAGATAGGATGAAGTATTTTAGTTGAATAAGCTTATCTTTTATCTGTGAAGCATTAAGGTCACCCTTGGGAAAATGGCACACAGTAATAGTAAGTTTTGTTTAGTGTTCTGTCCCTAATACTTAGAACAGTGATTGGAATATAATGAGTGCTTAATAAACATTTTTAAGTATACTGAGGTAGGGAAAAGTAATCTTGGATTGAAGGGGAGAAGGTTAATATTCAAGTAGGCAGTATAGAGGCTGCTTTGAGGTTAGGGTAGGGTGGTGTTAGTGGCAATGATAGGGAGGAACTGTTCCAAAATAGGGTTGAAAGGACCTGGTGTTTATTTGGCTAAGAGAAAGGAAAATTGAGGGTGTCCTATTTATAGTTCTGAATATTGTCCTTCTTCTTTCAAATTAAGTGAAAAGCTAATACCACTCTGGGATGCTGTTTAATGATGTGAGAGATTTTTCAGAGTTATTGCTTAACTAACTTAGCTTTTATAAAACTGATGTAAGTAATCTATTTTGTCTGTTCTCACCAAGGACTATTCCAATGCCAAGAAATGGAGCCTTCTTTACTACCACATAATTTCCCAGGAATTGTGTCTTCTGTAAAAGTGTTTGGAGTTAAAAATTAAAATATAAATAGGTCTTGGAATAAAAATCCTTGTGAATATTCCAGCATAGGTTCTTTTTTTTTAATATTTATTTTTTAGTTGTAGTTGGGCACAATACCTTTATTTTATTTGTTCATTTTTATGTGGTATTGAGGATCGAACCCAGGGCTGCTTACATGCTAGAGGAGCACTCTACCACTGAGCCACAACCCCAGCCCCTGAGCAGCATAGGTTCTTGAAATGGCAAAAAAGATTCTTCCTTGCATTCTGTCAGCACACTTAGGCAATTGACAAGAAGGAGAATTGTATTGAACTTGAGGGATAAGTTTAATTGCTATAGTATGGTTACCTTTCATCAGCTATTTTCAAATTGTATTCCACAGAATCACCCCTGAGATTACTGAGAGATGTAGGATAGTTACTTAGTAGGTGGGGACTCAGAGATTGATACCTCAACATCATGTGTAAGTTATTTTTTTCAGTTTTACATATTGAGAATTCTTATAAAATTTTGTTAACATGATGATTCTGCTGCAAAAATAATACAATTTGAATATTACTACTATATTTAATGTTTGATTTTTTACAAAAGTCAAATCGTACAGATATTAGCAGAAATAATTTTATTATTTTTAAGTGGAGAAAATGACTTAGGGCTTTTTAGTAATAAATTTTTATCATTCCATTTTCATGAAGTAGTAGTGACTTAAAAACAAGTTTTTTCAAGAATGGATCTCTGAAAGTTGGCATTTGATTAAGTAAGTGTTCACATGATTAACAGCTGTATTTACACATCATATTTAACTGTATTTATTATGATCCTCAATATCAAGAGATGTTTCTTGAGCATCTAATTCATGTAAGATGTGCTGTATTAGGTGCTGGGGATACAAAAATAGGTAATACATAATCTTTTACCATATAGAGATTAGAACCCAGATGGTAGGGAAACAGAAAACAGCCATAAAAGGACAAATACAAAGTATGCAAGACTAAGACTCTGCAGAGATTCTGCAGGGGTCCCATGAATGCACATTTCTTTTCTAAATATTTTTACCATTAAAAAACAAAATAGGGCTGGGGATGTAATGTAGCTCAGTGGTAGAACACTTGCCTAGTATGTGTGAGGCACTGGGTTCAATCCTCAGTACCACCTTAAAAAAATAAATAAACGTGAATAAAATAAAAGGATTGTGTCCATCTACAACTTAAAAAATTAAAAAACAAAAACACACTAGCCAGGTGTGATGGCACAAACCTGTCATCCCAGCAACTTGGGAGACTGAGGTAGGAGAATCACTAGTTAGAGGCCAGCCTCAGCAACTTAGTGAGACCCTGTCTCAAAATAAATTTTAAGAAGGGCTGGGGTTATGGCCCAATGGTACAGCAACCCCCTGGGTTCAATCCCCAGTGCAAACAAACAAAAAAATAAATCAAAATAGCTGTCATGTAAATGTGTTCTGTGCACCAAATTTTAACATGTATGGCAGGAAACCCACTTAAGCTAATTAGTATATTTTGCAGATTAATTCACTTAATTTTTTTTTTAAATAGAGTAGCAAATACTTTATTTGTATTGTTCAAGCTTGTTGAAAAAGGACAACCCTGGCAAAATAAGTTTTTATTTGTGTGGTACTCGGGATCAAACTGAGGGAGTCTCATGACTACACTTTCAGCCCATGGGCAAAAATATTTTTAATAACTGTTTTCCATTTTTCACATCTATCCTCATACAATAGTTTTGCTCTCAAACTAACATTCATCAAACCTTTTTTTTAAAATATTTATTTATTTGCTTTAGTTGTACACAATGCAATGCATTTTATGTTTACGTGGTGCTGAAGATCGAACCGGGCTGCGCACGTGCGAGGCGAGCACTCTACCACTGAGCCACAATCCCAGCCCCTCATCAAACCTCTTTAACCCTACAACAAAGTAAAACTTTCTTTCGGCTTTTCTTTAACTTCCTCTTCTTTTGATTTTCTATCACAAAAAACTCAGAATCTGATCTGTCAAAAAGACCCACCTCTGGCTGGGGCTGTAGCTCAGTGACAGAGCACTAGCATTTGTGAGGCACTGGGTTTAATCCCTAGCACCACATAAAAGTGAAACAAATAAAGGCATGTTGACCATCTACAACTACCAAAAAAAAAAAAAAAAAAAAAAAACCTCAGAAAGCCTAGGAAAGGAAGACACTGAGGCCAGGTTAGAATGGTCTCAGAAAGGGAAAGAAGAAATCCAAGTCATTTTGACTGATTAACTTGAGTTTTGTTCATCCTGCTGTGCATGTTAACCTTTGTAGGCTGGTTGGCACTAAAGCTCTCTCTCTTTAGGTTAAGGGGCTCCAAATGCAGTTTTAAAAACAGCTTATTGAGATACAATTCACATACTGTAAAATCCATTTGAAGTATGCCATTCATTGGGTTTTAGTTGATTTGTAGAGTTGTACAACTACAATCTAATTTTAGATCACCACAATCTAATTTTAGAATATTTTTATTGGCCCCAAAAGAAACTCCATATCTACCAGCAGTTCTCTTCTATTTACCAACCCATTAGTCCTGGGCTACCACAAATGTACTCACTGTTTCTTGTATTTGCCTCTTTGGGACATTTCATCTAAACAATTAGCATATTTTCGAGATTTATTCATGTTGTAGCATCTGCCAATTCTCCATTCCTTTTAGTGGCTAAGTAATATTCCATTTTATGAATATATGCCATATTTGATATATATGTTCATCAGTTAATGGACATTTGGTTACTTCCACTTGTTATCAGTTACTGATAATGTTGCTCTGAACCTTTGTTTATAAGTGTTTATATGTTTTAATTTCTCTTGGGTATATACCTGATTAGTTTATTACTGTATAAACCTCAGAATACTATTTCTGCTATCTCTGGGTTTCTGGTTTTCAGCCTCTGAAATATGTCATTAGTTAAGAATATCATAGCTCTGTGTTAGACCTTTTTTTTTTTTTAAATTGGAATCCACATGGCTCACAAAATCATGTGGCATCTAAATTAATTTACCCCTGTAGCACACATATGCCTTAGTCAAAGCACGTTTGAGGAAGGTTTAGTCCGTCTGTTGATGGTTCCTGCTGTCATCATAGTTTAGTGGCCATATAAATTATGAATTTAAAATATTCCAAATCATGATAATCCATAATTTTGTATGCCTGTTGTTATTTATTATGACAAAGAATATGAGTGGTATTGACAACTATATACCAAATTTACAGCAACTTACAACAACTTTATAAGAAAATTGTCTGTATTTTTTCCCCCAGACTTCTATGTTTCTTTAATTGAAATGCTTCCCAAGAGTCAAGGTGAAATAAAAAGATAAAAGATATAGTTGTCTTAACTATAGTAGTCCCAATCTTATTCATGGTTCTACTTTTTGTTGTTTAGATTATGCATGATCAACAATGGTCTGAAAATATTACCATCTCATAAGATCTTTTGGGAAAGAGAGAGAGATATAGTCACATAAATTTTATTATAGTATATTATTCTAGTTGTTCTATTTTAAATTATTCTAATTGTTCTGTTTTATTGTTAATCTCTCACTGTGCCTGATTTATAAATTAGACTTTATCACAGATGTACAGGATTCAGTATTGTCTACAGTTTTAGGCATCAACTTTGGGTGTTGGAACATGTTCCCCAAGAATGGGGAAGGACTACTATGTTTGTAAGACTTCCTCAGCACTATACAACTAAGTCAAACACAGAAAGAGCATAGTGCCTTGGAGTAACGAAAACCAAAAAGCATTAACATTAAAAATACAGTTAGAGGCTGGTTTGTTAAGGAGCCCGAATGCTTGTTTTAAAACATTTATTTATTTAAAAGAATCACAGAATTTGCTGATAAATAAAGGTTCTCAGGTCCCATGCCTGAGAGTCAGATTCCTTCAGACTGGAATGGGGCCTGGGAATCAGCATAATGGACATTTGCAATGCTGTGAGGACTGTTCCTGTTGTTGAGCAGAACTGATTTGATACTAGTATATAGAGAACAACTAGATTTCCATCAAATATGAGATTTATTTTTGTTTTTCTGGTACTAGGGATTGAAACCCCCCCCCCCCCCGCCCCCGGCATCCTAGGCCAGTGCTCTACCACTGAGCTACATCCATCGCCCTTTTTTAAAAAAAAAAGGTTTTTATTTTGAGATAGTGTCTTCCTAAGTTGTCCAGGCTGGTGTTGAACTTGTGATCTTACTGCCTCAGCCTCGCAAGTAGGCTAGGTTCATAGGTTTGTGCCACCATGTACAGCCAGATATGAGATTTTCGTAACTAGAAATGGACCAGGAATAACATACCTAGTCCTGGCTTTTTTGGTTGTAAGAATTATGAGAAATCAGTTGATTTTATTTTAAAAATTAAGTATGTAAGTAATACATTTACCTATTCTACCATATTAGACTATTACAGATAAAACTAAATTATTGCTTACTTTTTATTGCCTGCCTCCAAATAAAAAGGACTGGGAGGGGCTGGGGTTGTGGCTCAGGGGTGGAGCGCTTGCCTGGCACGTGCGCAGCCCCGGTTCAATCCTCAGCACCACGTAAAAAGAAACGCATTGTGTACAACTAAAAGCAAATAAATAAATATTTATAAAAAAAAAAAAAAAAAAAAAAAAAAAGGACTGGGAATGTAGCTCAGTGTGCAAGGCCCTGGGTTCATTTCCCAGTACTGCAAAAAAAGAGAACAAAAAATGGTCATTCTAGCCAGGCGCGGTGGCGCACGCCTGTAATCCCAGCACTTTGGGAGGCTGAGACAGGAGGATCGCAAGTTCAAAGCCAGCCTCAGGAATGGCGAGGCACTTAGCAACTCAGTGAGACCCTGTCTCTAAATAAAATACAAAAAAGGGCTGGGGATGTGGCCCAGTGGTCAAGTGCCCCTGAGTTCAATCCCCGGTACAAAAAAAAAAAAAAAAAAAAAAAAAAAGTCATTCTAATATGGTGGCATTTAAAGAATTGTGTTAGAGAAGATGTGTTGTTTCTAGTTTATAGATACACAAATGATTTTTTTAAAAAAATATATATATTTTAAGAAAGACCAAACTGGTACAAAAACAGAAAAGTGGTAGAATAAAAGGTTGATGCAGTTGTGAAATAGCTCATTGCTATTGTATCATCTTTCAAGAAAATAGCAAAGAAGTCTAGAGATACTGTTTTGGTAGTCTTTGTTTCTATTATCCTTTAATTTTCACATTTGAGAATTCAGATTCTTTCATTAACTGTCTATAGTGACAAAGAGAAGAAAATTAACCAAGTAAGCTATTTCACAGTTATTAAATAAATCAGGAGATGAATGCAAAGAGATTGAGGTTAGCACCCAAGATTGTAATGTTGAAATTAACTGTATAAGGGAAATCTCAGATTATGAATCTTCAAATGACAATATCCTAGGTCAGCTTTTTCTCAAACTCAAGAATTGATAAATGAGCAAATACTTCTGAGGACAAAAAAGAAATATGGTTTCTTATACACATAGTAATTCAACAGAAAGTTTTGTTTTGGGGAGTGCTGGGGTTTGAACCCAGGGCCTTATGCATGCTAAAGAATACGTTTATAAGTAAGCTACATCTCAGGCCCTGTTTTGGGGATTTTGTTTGTTTGTTTTATTTGCCCAGCAGGCTACTTGAGGGGTATGAAGGGAAAGGTGTGGGTAGCTCCAGTGCTGGGAACAGGCCATGTTGCACGAATAGAAAGGATTTTATCACGTAATGTTTTGTAATAAGAACTTGGACCATCTTGTTTTTCTTTAAGGGCTGATAATTTTTCTTCTTATATATTTGGCACAAAAGTTTATTTGATACAGTTCATAAGTGGCAATTTTGGAGCAAAGAAAATGGCTATCCTCTTTTCAAAAATTATGAGCAGTCAAGGTTTTCTGAAGTAGAATGTTTGCTGATGCAAGTGCAAAAAGAGGAAGTGGAAGTAAAGATAAGTTAAAATCTATTTCAAATGTATTTGAAATCAGGAAGGGCTGGTGTAGTGGTGCATGCCTTTAATCCCAGTGGCTAGGGAGGCTGAGAAAAGAGGGTTGCAGGGTTGAAGCCAGCCTCAGCAATTTAGTGAGACTGTATGCAACCTTGAGAGACTCGTCTCAAAACAACAACAACACTTTTTAAAAGGGCTGGGGATGTGGCTCAATAGTTAAGTACACTTTGGTTCAATCCTGGTATCCAAAAACAAACAAACAAACAAACAAAAACCAGCCAAACAAACACAAAAACAACCAACCAGAAATCAGGAATCAGCATTTACAAGATAGATATGGTCCTAGGAGTAGACAGCTAATGAGGAGTTAGTTAACATTTGAAAAAAAAAAAAATACAAACAAAAAAAAGCTTTAGGGCTAGGGGTGTAGTTCAGTGGTAGAACCTGTGGGCGGTATGGGTGAGGCCCTGGATTCAATTCCTAACATCATTTTAAAAAGAAAGAAAACCTTTGGCCACTTCAGGTCTAAGTAGTCCACCTTCTACACCCATGAATCCAAATGGATTGATTTTTCAAGGGGAAAATTTGCCTCTATACTATGTACAAAATATTTTTATTTTCTATGTACAAATTTTTAAATTTTCTTCTCATATTCTTTAAACATTATAGTATAACAACTATTTACATAACATTTACATTTTATTAGGTATACTATAAATAACCCAGAAATGTTTTAGAATATATGAGAGACCAGGGCTAGTGGTACACACCTGTAATCCCAACTGAAGCAGAAGGTTCTCAAGTTGGAGGCCAGCCTGGGCAATTTAGTGAGATCCTATCTAAAAATTAAAAGGATTGGGAATGTAGCTTGGTGGTAAAGTGCCCCTGGGTTCAATCCTCAGTACAAATAAATAAAGGATATAGGAGGATATCATTGGGCATAGTGGCATATACTTATAATGCCTGCTAAGAGTCTGGGGCAGGAAATTGCAAGTAGGAAGCCAGCTTTGGCAATTTAGGGAGACCCTGTCTTGAAATAAAATAAAAAAGAGAGGGGCTGGGATTGTGGCTCAGCGGCAGAGCTCTCGCCTCGCACGTGCGTGGCCCGGGTTCGATCCTCAGCACCACGTAAACATAAATGCATTGCATTGTGTACAACTAAAGTAAATAAATAAATAAATAGGATCAAAATATAGCTCAGTGCTTTCATGAGACTATGGGTTCAGTCCACAGAGTTGCCCCCGCCCTCGCCAAAAAGTATATGAAAGGATGTACATAGATTATATGCAAATATCATACCATTTTATGTAAGGGACTTAGGATTTTGATAGCCATGAAGGGTGATGAAGTCCTACAACCTATCCCATGTAGATACTTTAGTATATATACCATTTAGTATTACAATGGTATACCTTCCAAACCAAGTTATTATGATATTAAAAATTGGGTTTACTGTATTTTAAAGTCTTAAAATTAAATTTAAATTTAAAAACATGATTTACTGTTCCCTTATTCTGTAAATTTCATAACATGATAAAATATTAGAAAGATTTTCAAGTTCCATAGTGTGGTTAAAGGGCAAAAGTTCTTTTATGGCTGTTTTTTGGTAAGTCCCCTGGTTTTCTAATCACAGCACAGTTTTTTTTTTTTTAAGTGGTTTTCAAAAAACTTTTGTGTGGTTCATTTTTATTTTTTTATTTTGTATGTTTATGATAAGTAAATTCCATATGCTAAGTAAATTTCAGGAGGGCAGGGTTTATGTTTGTCTTGTCCATGGTTAATCTTCAGCACCTTACAGGTGCCTGGTACTGTGAGTGTGCAATATATTTGTCAAACAGGTGGCTTCTTATAAAATCTTACCTTGATTATAAAGAATTAAAGTCATCATACTACAATGATGCATGCATATCCATAATAACACAATTCACAATAGCCAAACTATGGAACCAGTCTAGGTGTCCATCAACAGATGAATAAAGAAAATGTGGTGTGTGATATACACACACACACATACACATACACACAATAGAGTTATTCAGTTGTAAAGAAAAATGAAATTATGACATTTGCAGGAAAAGATGGAAGTAGAGATGATTATGTTAAAAAAATAAGTCATATTTAGAAAGTCAAGGATACTATGTTTTCTTTCATATGCAGAAGTTAAAGAGGAAAAAGGAGAAGAAAAGTGGTAGGGGAGGAATCTCATGAAAATCAAAGGGAGAGAAGAATAAGAAAGGGTGCAATGGATGGGAAGTATGGAGGGAGGGGGAAGTGTTGGGGAGTGATATCAGCCAAGTTATATTATTATGTTATATGCACGTATGAATATGTAGCAACAAATCCCATTGTTATGTACAACTACAATGCAGCAATTAAAAAATGTGGAAGAAAAGAAATCTTTCCTTGGTTAGACTTTTGGGCTTTTGTTAGCAGTGTATCACCATATTCACAACAGATTTGGGTTTAGTTTAGACTTCTTTACTCATTGAGATTTAGCATATTACTTTAATTTGCCATATATTTTAATGTCATTAAACAGATTACTTCTTTCTGTCCTATGAGTGGCATTGCCTTTTAAAGAAAAGAATCAGTTACTGTTTTTAAAAAATATTTTTTAGTTGTAGATGGATACAATATCTTTATTTATTTATTTTTATGTGTTGCTGAGAATCAAACCCAGTTCCTTGCGGTGCAAGGCAAGCACTTTTCCACTGAGCTACAGCCCCAGCCCCCAGTTACTGTTTTGTTTTAATATTTTTTAGACATTGATGGACTTTTATTTTATTCATTTATTTATATGCGGTACTGAGAATTTAACCCAGTGCCCACACATGGTAGGCAAGCACTCTACACTGAGCCATAACTCCAGCTCCTAGTTACTGTTTTTATAGTCTTTCCATCAGTTTATTTATCTTAGCTTTGTTGGCTAACTTATTATTTATTATGAAGTTGAACAAGTTTAAAGCATTCTTTCTTTTGTATTTGTGGAGGTACTGGAGATGGAACCTAGAGCCTCATCTATGCTTAGCAAGCAGTTTACCACTGAGCTACGTCCAGAGCCCCTTTTCAAATTTTACTTTGAGACAGGGTCTCTCCAAGTTTCCCAGGCTGGCCTCTAACTTGCAGTCTTCCTGCCTTAACTTCCTGAATAGCAGTGATTATAGGAGTCTTATTCGTATAATATTTAGCACACACAGTTTTTGTTGGTGGAGTTGAAAGGCAGAAACATGATTAGAAACTGTATGTATCAAGCCAGTGTGTATTGGTCTCCTACCTTCCTACTATACAAGGAAGGTTAGACAGCTCCAAAAACTAATTTGTCCTTGAAAATAGTAGATATTAATTGGTTGTTGAAATGTTCTTTTTCTTCCATTAAGTCAATAGACATGACAAACTTTATGCAGTCTTTCTGGGATATATATGAAAAGTGCATAGGGATCCCCAAATTTGTAAATACCATATTTCACAAATTACAGCCTAATCCTCACATAGCTTAGTAAGTAGATGATGATGCTGCACAGCTGAGCTATGGCCAAACAGCACCTATTTACTATGTAGATAGATGATGTTTTTATTGTACATCAACTCCTTATTGCTGAACATTGTATTACTCTGTGACTTTGTAAAAAGACCATAAACTATGTTCCTACTATCCTTAGTGAAACATTTTTAAAGTTCATTCAAGCCCTAAGAAAGTAGCAGAAATTTCAATACTTAAATTTCAGGACTTAAACCACACACACACACACACACACACACACACACACACACACAGAGTTTTTGCTTCTTTTCTCCCCAAATTGAGCCAGGCCTAGAATTGAGGTGTAAAATTTTAATCTTTAAGTGTACATTATTCCTCATCATTAAAAAAAGAATAAAAGAATGCAATTGTATACATATTTTGAAAAGTCTAAGATAAAAAGAACATTATTCAGGAACAGAAAAAAATAGCATTTTCTAAGGCAAAAAAAGGACCACTATAGAAAATTTTTTAAAAATACATTTTAGTTGTTGATAGACCTTTTTTTTTATGGAGTGATAGGAATCAAACTCTGTGCCTCACACATGCTAGGCAAGTGCTCTACCACTGAACTATAACCCCAGCCCTAGAAAATTTGTTGATGATTAAAAATTAATAAAATCAACAACAAACAATACTAGTACAGAGATTACATGATTACTTATCAGACCACTGTTCTCATGCTTCCACTTGCCCAAGTTCAGCTTTTCTTTCGTGTCACAAAATTTCCAAGTTCAGCATATCTAACAAGTTGATCAGTCTCAGAGGAGATCTGTTCTTGGCTTACTAGATTCCCTCATTTCCTTCACTTTTATGCCTATTAATGGCAGCAGGGGGGGGTGTCTTTAGCCTTCTGTATCCAGGTACATAACAGAAATTATACTTCTGAACTGTCATGAGATTCACTCTTTCCATTCCATTCTGAGTATACCACAGTGTAGATCCTTATAGCTATGATGTTATTTCTAGTTTGACGTGGTAGTCTTCTGGCTTGTCTTTTTATTCTAGTCTCTCCCTGACAAGTTCAACTATGTGTTCTTTCCATGTTGGTTTTGCCATCTAGGAGAATGGACTTTTTTTTTTAGTTGTAGATAGACAGAATACCTTTTTATTTATTTATTTATTTATTTATTTTTATGTGGGGCCTCACACGTGCTAGGCAAGCGTTCTACCACTGAGCTACAACCCCAGCCCAAGAATGTACATTTAGTAAGTATTATATTCATAAGTAACACCAAGAGTGTAATAGTTCAGAAGAATTTTAGTTTGACATCTTGCTTAAAATAAATTATTTACTCAATCTTTTGGTTTTATGAAGCAAACTATGTTTTACTAATATACTTTTAATTTCAGATTGATAGTACATTTGAAAAAAAAAAAAGGAAAACCAACTCTAGGGAGATTCTGAAGAGAGAAATGTGTAAAAAAGACCTGGTGGCAATGTATCTATAAGATTTCTGAATTGGGAAATTAGGATTATCCCCTGCTTACATACAAGTAGGAGTGAGATGTTGAGGAATAGTATCACAACAGAGGAACCAATTAGAATATTGATAGAGGAGGGAGGGAGGGAGTAATTATATTATAAAATATTCTGTACCTAATTATAGCATAATAGTTAAATTCCTGAAAATCTTCATGGTAGATACTGAGGTTAGAAACTATTGAGTTTTACTTGAAGGCAGCAGTAAATAAAGTGGATATAAATTTATTAATTTAATAATTTTTATTAATTATAATTTTTAAATAACTTCAATTTATTGATTTCTAGGACCTTCAAAATTTCTGTTCTAGGTTCAAAAGAATATAAATTTATTTTAATGTTTGCAATTTTATTTAATCTGGCATTTTAATAAATTCATTTTGCATTATTTTTTGAGATAGAAGGAATGACAGTACAAAGTACAGTAGATGAAGTTGGCATTCATAGTATTACGAAGACTCAAAAATTCACAATACCTTGTGAGGCAAAATGGTAACTACTGAGTTGCATTGTATATTTTAGAGTGACTCTCTGTTCATTAGGCACTATCCTAAACAACTCTTTTTTCAACCTTGCCATACCTTTAAGCTTTCTTTCTCTGTCCATATTTCAGTATAACTAAAAAAGAAGTTAAATTCTTACTGCTCTTTTTCTTCTGTAGAGTGAGTTGTTAATCCTGACCAATAAGTAAACTTTGAGGCAGTACCCCTTTTCTGAATGAGATAGCTCTGAGGCGACAGATATGCCAATACCCTGATCTGATCATTAACATCCATTCATTCTTTAACAAATAAGGGTTGGGTATCTAGTATTTTTTCAATACTATACCAGGTAGGTAGTAATTATACAATGTTGCATAAAGCAGATACTTCTCTTTCCTTGTGGTGCTTATAGCCCAGAAGTGGAAACAGTAAAGTTAATATTGCAATTCTCTCTCTTACACCCCATTTGTTCCTTCCTTAATTTTCTACATACCACCTGTCAACATTTAAGAATTCTTTTTGTTTTGTCTTTGATCCCACTGTCTTAGTCTTTTTGGGTTACCATAACAAAACAATAAAGACTGGGTAGATTATGAACAGCAGAAATTTATTTCTTAGTTTTGGAAACTGGAAAGAGCAAGGTGAAGGTGTTGGCAGATTCAGCATTCCATGAAGACTCACTTTCTGTTTCATAAGATGGTGCCTTCTTTCTGTTTTCACATGATTCAAGGGACAAAGCAGCTTTCTGGGGCCTCTTTTATAGGGGTGGTAATCCCATGCATGAGGGCTCTGGCCTCATGACCTAATTACCTCCCCACTTCCTGATTCTGTTACCTTAGAGATGAGGTTGGGGTAGGCAACACAAAAATTCAGACCGTAGTACTTACATAATGTTAGCTGTATAAGAACAAGGATTCTGTGATGTTTGCTTAAGGAATGTTTGTTGGTTGAGAAGTGAGAAAGGCACATCTAAGTAGTCAACATCTGCCTCTTCCACCTGACTTAATTCTATTGCTGCTTCCTTACTTTAGACATTACTTAAAATTTTTTTTTTTTTTTCTGCCTGAAAGTTTCCTTACAGTATCTTTTCACTTCAGATTGTTGACACTTCGTAAAACTTAAGTCTAAAACTTTTTAACATTTAAAGACAAATGAGGCTCCTTTTCATTATTGATTATTTTCCTATTTATTCAGTTTCTTTTTTTTCTTTTCCCCTTCATTTTTCTGTTGCTCCCTGCTTTTAGACTATGCTTCAGTAGTACCAGCATTCACCAAATATAATATAGCATAGATTCTTCAATCTTCTTTTCACTGGGGTCCCTGGACCAGAGACATAAGCTTAACTTAGAAATTAGTTAAAAATACAAATCCTTTAGCTCTACCCCAAGGCCTGTTGAATCAGAAACTGCTTGTAAGGCTCTACAAGCTGAACAAGCCTTCTAGGAGATTTTGATATATCTTGAATTTGAGTATCCCTATCTTTTTTTTTTTTTTTTAATTCAAAGTTGTTGTATTTACAATAGTAGTATGCATTATAATTCATAATAAACATATAGAGCATCTTTTTACAAAACACTGTTTGTATACAATGTATATTCGTACCATTCAAATCTTCAATCATGCATTTAGGATAATGACATCCATCTTATTCAACCAGCTTTTCTTTTTTCCCCTCCTTCCCCCCTTGCTCCCTTCCTTCCCCTCTCTCCCCTTTGACCTTTCTAGCATTCCTCTAATCCTCCTGTGTACCCCGACCCAACACCACTGTGGATCAGCCTCCTTATATCAGAGAAAAACATTCGGTATTTGGATTTTTGAGATTGACTAACTTCACTTAGCATTATATTCTCTAACTTCATCCATTTACCTGCAAATGCCATTATTTTATTTTCTTTTATTGCTGAGTAAAATTCTATTGTGTATATGTACCACATTTTCTTTATCCTCTCTTATTTTAAGCTTATTTCTTTACAGGGCAACCATTACTTAACCATACATTCAATAACACTTTTATTTAGATCTTTAGATCTTTAGATCTCTAGGTCTAGATCTCTAACCTTGATTTCTGTCAATCCTATTTTTAAAATTATGTATTAACATCTGTCCTGGGTGTCCTTCCAGTACTTCACATTGTATGGGTTCTAAACAAAATTCATGATCCATCTTCTGAAATTTGTTTTCCATCTTGTTTCCTATTTCCTTATAGGTTTGAATGTTAGATTTTGCAGCATTTTCTCAGTATTTTGTTTTATCTTGCTATAGAGGAACAAAAAAACCAACAATTTTATTTAAAAACTATACTACTTGCAATAGGATAAGGATTTTCTAGTCAAAGAAGTTAACATTGTTCGTAGACCATGTGTTAAATTTTTTTTTTTTTTTTTTTTTGTGGTACCAGGGATTGAACTCAGGGGCACTCGACCACTGGGCCACACCCCCAGCCCTTTTTTGTATTTTTATTAGAGACAGGGTCTCACTGAGTTGCTAACTGCCTCGCCATGGCTAAGGCTGGCTTTGAACTCGCGATCCTCCTGCCTCGGCCTCCCAAGTGCTGGGATTACAGGCGTGCACCACCGCGCCCGGCCTGTTAAATTATATTTTTATTTGTTGTCCATACTTCTTCCCTGCCTGCCCTCTCCCACTCCTTGCCTTTCTTTGCCTCTTTAGGGCCTCAGGGGCCCAATTCTATGGCTGTGATTCTAGAGCAATAGGGTGATAGCTTATCAAGCACCAAAGGGTGAATCCATGAGACACTTAAGATAAGTCCTGAAATAGTTTCTCAATGTTCTTTTTAAATGAGCAAGTAGTTAAATCTCAAAAGACTGAGGAAATCTCTAAGGCCAAAAATGCATAATGAGATTGTGACTAAGGTCATAGGAGTTTCAAGGATTTGAGTAATAGGGAATGAGAAATTTTGAACTAAAAAATATTAAGTGAACAAATTAAAGGTTTTAAAAGGAAAGAACAAATAGCCATAGTCTCGGATAGTTAGATATTTTCTTCCCTGAGGAGGGAAGGATAAGTTAAAATATTATTTCAGGGGCTGAGGGTATGGCACAGTGGTAGAGTGCTTGCTTAGTACAATCCCCATCACCAATAAAATAAAATATTATTTCACTGAAAACCTTAAAGTTTATTTTTTAAATTCGTGTTTATTTATATGTATGCCTCCCTATGAACATTTTCCATGATGTACATTTTAAATGATGTCTCATGTTGCTTTATGTACAGTTATATTTTAATATTTTGACCATGTATCTTAGACTATGAATTTTAACCATTATTATAGTTTGTTTCTATTTTTGTTGAACAGGACAGTAATTTTATTTTACATATGAGGATTTTATACTAGAAATTCTCATAACGTGAGATACTCTTTCATAAGAAATATATATATTCTTAAGTTATAATGCCAAAACCTTTCTTTTTAACATGCACACAGGAAACCTCGACCTGTCTCCCAGTTGGTTGCACAGCAGGTTACTCAGCAGTTTGTGCCCCCTACACAGTCAAAGAAAGAGAAAAAAGATAAAGTAGAAAAAGAAAAAAGTGAAAAGGAAACAACTAGCAAAAAGAACAGTCATAAGAAAACCAGGTAAATTGAAGTGTTTTATGACATTGTTGAAATAACAAAATTAACTATATTTAATATTCTTTTTTAATATTGATATATACAAAAAGTGAAATCAAACACAGAGGTCACGAATGTAAGCTTAAATGAGAGGATGGTTTTTATTTTACAAGACTTTTAATAGACATTTCTGTCTGTTCTTTTTTTTCTTCATAAAAAGATCTATTTGGAAACCAGGAGAGTGGTAATTCCTTTATATGGGCTTTGACCAATCAAAATGGTTATGGGTCTAGTCATCAGTGGAGTAACAGCTCTCCATATAGCTCAGCCTTAACTTTAATCAGTTTCCTCTGTGCTGCAGCTATTTTCCTGTGGTTTTAAAACATCTATCTTAATAAAATTAATAAGCTGTCTTCAAATTATAGTATAAGTTTAAAGCATAATTAAGAGACCACTAAATCCAGGCTGTTAGTTTTTTGTCATGTTGAAGATTAATGAATGATTGGTTTGATTAATGTTAATTATTTGAAGCATTTAATGATATTTTTGTGGCTGGTTACACATGAATTGCTTTAAACATAGATGTATTCATTTGGTTCCTTTTGCCTAATTTACTATTTAGTGTGTGCTCAGAAATTTGGTAGAGGGGAAAAGCTAGTTTAAAAATTCATCATTTTTTATGTTTAGGCCAAGATTGAAAAATGTGGATCGGAGTAGTGCTCAGCATTTGGAAGTTACCGTTGGAGATCTAACAGTCATTATTACAGACTTTAAGGAGAAAACAAAGTCACCGCCTGCATCTAGTGCTGCTTCTGCAGATCAACATAGTCAGAGTGGCTCTAGCTCCGATAACACAGAGAGGGGAATGTCCAGGTCATCTTCACCCAGAGGAGAAGCCTCATCGTTGAATGGAGAATCTCATTAAAGTTTATTTTCTCCAGTTTCTTAGTCACTTCTGTCCTACCATGCAAATACACAGATTTTGCCAAGAAATACCACATTTTCATGACAAACACATGTGTGCACAATCCATAATTTGAGTTTTACATAAAATTAAAATTTTGTCAGAATTTGTTAGATTTTATCGTAATCTATGCCTACCAAACATTTCCAGACTTAACATTTTGATCTCTGCAGTTATGTGCCATGAAAATGTGGTTGAATTATCATTATGCAGTGTTATTGGTAAGTCTATTTTCACTTTTAGTTTAGTGAATTCTAACACATGATTCTTGAATTCTCTGCTATTGGCATGTAACAAGTTTAAATTTTTTATAACATAGTGCAAGCTGCCTAAATATGTAATATTTGAGAATTGTGAAACAAATAGTTATATGTATACAAGTCAAAGATCAACTTAATCAACTATTGCTGCAACAGGATTTTCTTAATGGTTATCCTCTTAAATACACCTGCTGGTACTTGGTGTGGTTAAATAGGAAAGTTGTTATTAAATAAAGAATTTGTTATGAACTTTTGCCAATGTTTTTGACACCTTTTACTAAATTATTGTTTCTGAATTATGCTTCTGGTTTTATCCATTTTTGAGATGTTTTTGTTAGTTTGCTTATTTTTCAAAACATTCACTTATTGTAATGTTTACTAGCAGACTAGTAAACAATAAAACATTGATTATTTAGCTTTGTAATTCAGGTTTGGTGATACTGTTATTGAACACTGGTATTTTCTGTACTATATGAAACCTTAAAATTCAAATAATTATAAGCATTGGGCAAAAACAGAAAGAAACTTGCCATATTTTAAAAGTTGCAATTTTGGAAAAGCTTTAACTTAATGATAGTTTTATCACTGTTTCCTTGTCCCAAACTTATTCAGGGTCATAGATATATGAATCTAATTAATACAGAGATTGGAACTGTTGCACAGAACTGGGAAATAACTAGTCTTATATCAGTTTAATTGGCTTCTTATTAAATATGACAGTTCTTATGAAAATCATAGTACCCTATTTTCAGATACAACTGCCAATTTATGCATTTATCAATATCCTGAAATTTAAAAAAGTATTTACAGCCCCACTCATTATTATGTACAATTACCAATAAAATATTTTTATGACTACAGATTTTGCATTTTGTTTACAACTAATAAAGTGTTTTATGTTGAATTTTGAAATCAAACTTAGAAACCACATATACTTAGATTCTCCTAGGGTCTCCTGCGTTCTCTAACCATTTGCTTACTATACATCCACTTATAGGAGACTTTTGAAATGTAAATCAACTTAAAATCATAACTTGGGTACAAAATATCACATTGAAAACATGATAACATTTGAAGAAAAAATATGTAGACCCTGACAGTTGTGATATTTGGTGGTTTCTCGTGGTAATGTAATTTTCTGTTTAATTGCAGTACTTTATCCAGGCACAGTGGTACTGTCTTTTGTAAGATGCTAGTTGTGAAATACAGCTAATTGCATACAGTAAAAGTCTGTGATTAAAAACATTCATATACCTCATTCTTCAGTGTTGTTAAATGAAACAATTTGTGTTTTTATTATAAGATACTTTGAATGAAATACCAACTAAGTGGTTATGTTCTTTTAAAACAAGATTTTTTGTCTTATCCTGTTTTTCATAGTTCAGATGTTTTATGTATTCATTTTGGGGGATAGTAAAAAAGACAATTGTAGGACAAATACTCTGTTCTTAAGTCAAAATTATGCTTTTAAAGCACTGCATCTTATCAAATATTCTCAGGTAATATTTTAAATAAACTGAAAAGAGAGAAAAATTTGACAGAAGATGGGATTTTACCTGAGTAGGACATAAGTGGGAAGACAATATGGCATGGAGAGTGAGTGCTGATGTTTGGTGTCTGAATCCCTGTTGTAGAACTTAAGTCAAGCAGATTACTGAAGCTCATCTCCCATCTATAAAAGAGGGGTAAATCATCATATTTAACTCAGGTTTGTTGGGAGGATCAAGCGTCAATCCATGTATGATTCTTAACAATTACCTGACACGTTTTGGTTGCTTAGTAAATGTGAGCCTTTACTATCGTTGTAGGTAAAATCCCATTACAAAAACACAAAAATGTTTTTTTGTAACAAAAATTCTTCCTATGCCATCTTGGATGACCTAATTGAATAGTGTTCTATAGGTGACACTAAATATTCAATGAAACCTCAAATGTTTGTTCCCAAAAAGACCATTTTTCCATAATTAAAGAACATGATGGTACACACTATGAAACTGAAGAAATTAATTAAGATGCCCAGTTTGAACTTTTGTTTTCCTTTCATTAATCACAATTATCTTTTCCTGCCTTCATTTCACTCTACCTCAGCTATATTTCCACACCAGGAAAACATGCAAATTCCTTGAACACTTGTACCTAATGTTAAAATATGCAAAAAGATTCAGAGCCTGGGCTTAGGGTATATTTTTAGCTCTGGTTAATGAATTTACAATGTGGTTTTAGCAGTAAGTTCTTTTTAACCAAATTCTATACAAAAAGAATTTGGAGCTGGGTGGGAATGTAGCTCAGTAGTGGAGCACTTATGATTTGCCAGACAGTAGGTTTGACCCCAGCACAACAAAACAAATAACCAAAAGCAGTAACAACAACAAAAAAATTGATGTTTTTAGTTTGCTTTCATGTAAGTAAGAGTGAAGGGTATACTTTGAGGCACACAAGAATACATACTCTTAAAACCTTTTGTATTACATAATAGAAATAGTGGACTTAATAACTTAAAAGTTTTATTTTTTTATTAAATGTTTTCCTAAAATTATAGTGATAATAATAGACAAGGTGAAAACTTTAAAAGGGGGGACAACCTTCAGTATAAGTCAATAGCATATATGTTAACTTTTTTTTAGATACAAATCCTTGTTGCCTAAAAGAATGTAGGTTTTGGCATATGCATCAATGGTAAATGGTCTAGAAGTTTTAAATTTCCACTGGGGCACTTATTTTACTTTGTTTGTCTGCAACTTATCTCTATTTTCTGGAATCCCTGAAGGACCTCATGTAGGAATTAGGCCATATAGTAAGCCATTCATAGACATTTCTGTACTGTACTTTGAAAATTAAGTGAAAAGAGAAGAATGTGTAAGGAGAGTATAACAGTAGAATAATGGCTTGATTTCTTGGCACTCACCACTTCCACTTCACTCCCAGTTACCTTCAGTTGGCTGGAACAACAAATGCAGAAAAACAGAAGTGCAGAAAAGTCATCATCAGTGACAAAAATATTTTGAGTAGAATCAAAAGACATTGAAAGTTACAGAACATAGGATGTGACTGATCACTTTTGAAAGCAGAAGGAAAATCATGCCTTCACTGGCTACTGAACAGGTGATGGAAAATAAGCCCCACTGATATCCAGGGCAAGGAAGGATAAGAAAGGAAGAAAGTGAAGGAAGAGAAAGGGGAAAAGAAAGTAGAAACAGTGGCAGTGAACACAAGGATGCAATTAGATAATG
Organism: Tamias sibiricus; assembly: GCA_025594165.1. NCBI lineage: Eukaryota > Metazoa > Chordata > Mammalia > Rodentia > Sciuridae > Tamias > Tamias sibiricus. The sequence goes on along the minus strand of CM046661.1, from coordinate 99,107,334 downwards.
GAATCACTGGGAAGGGAGAGAGCACAAATAGGAACTTATAGCATGTCAACATTTGAGGACATTTTAAAGATAAGTCATCTTCATGTCAAAAGTTTAAGTTGTATTTAGTATCTGCTTTTCAGCAGTGTGTGTGATACTTTAGAATGATTTTCATCAAAACCAGTCTCTTCAAGAAGCTGTCATAGAAAAAAGTTTTTACTGAATTACACAGTTTACTTTCCTAAATGGATGTCCCCACAAGCCCAGACTACTTCAGTATGTTTTTAATGTATTAGTTAGGCTTTGTGCTTAGTCAGTGCAGATATTTCTGTCTTTATGGAATAGACCAGTTCTGGAGAATATAAAATACCATGAAAGGACCACATGCTTTAATGGAAAAATCAGAGCTCTGGATCCAGTGTTCTGGGACGTTTCACATTCTGAATCTTTTTTTTCTTTTTCCCTTTATTGGGAGTTGTAGGGTGTAATTTACTATTGTAATGCTTTAAGTATTTCCCTGATGTAGGTTTTCTTTACATCATTATTATTTAATTCAGTGAATATTTATGGAGTATATTTTGGGTGCTAGATATTGTCATAGGGGGTTAGTTACCAAAAGGACAGATGTAGAACTCATCTTAGAAATGTAATCACAGTGCTACCACTGCAACAATAAAAATGTGTAAGATACAGAAATAGAGGAGCTTGCCTGCCACCTCTTCCTTTCTAGAAAATTCACCTAAGCTTAAGTATCTACTGCAAGTCCATGTTGAAAATATTAGGACCTCTTTGATGTTTGCAGCTGATAATTACTGACTGGATATAGCCAGTAGTTTTAGTGAGTTATTATTTTGTTACTCTACCTGGAATTTTCAAAAGCTTAAGATTTTAAGCTATGTAATTTGAGATAATTTATCATTTTCCTTTTTTTTTAAAATCAAGAGACAGTTAAGTTCCCTTTTGTGAAGATGTTGAAGAAATATTGCTTTGTCCAAATGAAAAAAAAATTAATTTTCCTCTTTTTTCTTTCTTTCTTTTTTCTTTTTTTGTGGTGCTGGGGATCAAACCCAGAGCCTTATGCATGCGGGGCAAGCTTTCTACCAACTGAGCTATATCCCCTGCTCCCCAAATGAGGAATTTTATTCAGACCTATTTCAGGAAAAACTTTACCTCACCTGAGAAACCAACTTGCCCTTTCCTTCCAGACAATGCAGATCACCAATTGATTGTCTTCAGTTTTCCCTATAGTTGTGAGAAATTTCAGATTAAAAGTGGACTTAATTAGAATAATTTATGTAGGACCCAGGGCCTGCCTCTCTATAACTTCTTATTCTTGATCTTCTATTTTTCCAGATTCTGACTTTTTCCCCCTTCTGTTTTGATAAACTGCTTAAACTCTCTTGTTTAAATAAGGCTGAGTAGTAGTAATTTTTAAAAACTGCTTTATTTCAGGGTGTAAAGATAAAGCCCCAAGGGAGACTTGGAAGCAAGGATCCAGTGAAACAGATGCCTCCCCAACTGGAATTCTTGAGGAGTGGGAAAAATACTAATCATGTTTAGTTTTTATTTTGAGAGGTTCTTGATAAATTGCTTGGGACCTCACAAAGTTACTAAGGCTGGCTTTCATTAGGTTCATGTAGGTTTTCATTATCTTCTTTTAATTCATAGTAATTAATAGTAACAGTGAAATTGTCCTGTGTTTACTTTTGAAGTCAGTAAGAATGCAAAGAATTGGAAGACTGTGAAACTAGCTTGGGAGAAGACAACTTCTAAAGGACAAAACAAAATGGTGGTGAATGTACCTTTAAAAAAGGAAGTAGGGCAAGGCGCAGTGGTGCATGCCTGGCTGAGACTAGAGGATCTTGAGTTCAAAGCCAGCCTCAGCAGAGCTGAGGAGTTAAGCATCTCAGTGATTCCCTGTCTCTAAATAAAATACAAAATAGGGCTGGGGATGTGGCTCAGTGGTTGTGTGCTTGCTCCTGAGTTCAATCCCTGGTACACAACCCCTCCCCCCCCCAAAAAAAAAGGAAGTCAACTGAGTTCCCAAAAGAACAGAATGATTTAGCCTCAGACGTGAAAGGTAATTTTTGGTCTTTAATACCACATAAAAAGTCTTTAAGTTTTTAGCACAGAATAAGATGAACAGTTTAAGGGAACACTTTTAATTAGAAGCAGAAAGTCATTTTTTAACTTTATTAAAATATAGAAATGTATAAATAAGCCAAATATAACAGGAACGCCTGGTGATGTAATTTCTGCATAGAGGAGAATATGAAGTGACAACAAGAATTCTGAATTCAGTTTTTAGCTAAGCACATGGCTTTTGGAAGGATGAATCACAATTCTTTATTATTTTGAGCCTTCAATTTTGAGGAATCCGGTCAGAAAAGCCTGGTTAATTGGTCCTTAACATAGTAACTTTGGTACAGATTTTGGAGGATTTATGAAACTGGGGATTGAACCAAGGGGTGGGACAGAGATCCACTGAGCTACAGCCCCATCCCTTTCTGCTTTTTGAGATGGGCTTGCTAAATTGCCCCAAATGGCCTTGAATTTGTGATGCTTGTAATCCCTAGTAATTGAGATCACAGGTGTGACCTGACTGGGTGTTTTAGTTAGAAAAAAAAATCTTGAGAAAGTAATAATAGGTTATAGGGGCTGGGGGGTTGTAGTTCAGAGGTAGAGCACTTGCATAGCATGTGCAAGGTCCTGGGTTTAATCTTCAACCCAGCAGGGGAGGGGTATTATGATCTATTGTATAAATGGAAATAGAAGATTCCTGAAGATTGAACCAGGGAGAAAAAAATGTTGTCCATAGACTGTTCCTTGTTCCCTTCCTCCATCTGGCTGCCCTCCCACTCCCTTGCTCAAGCTGGAAAACCCAGCGACTTTCTCAGGTCATGTAGGCGCATAAGGTATCCCCTTTGTGTTGATTTCCATTACCTCTCTAATCTTGTGGCCTATACTTAAGTGTTTTGAGAATGAAGAAAATCCCTTTACCCTTTCATCCTACCCCTAACCCTACTCTTTCCTCATGCTTACTGGTCTGAATAAACTTTTTAAATGAAATACTTTTTGTTCAAACAGCATTATTTTCCAGTTTTTCCTCCAGTCCAACAAGGTCTGTAGGAATTAGACTGTGGAAAATGGAGAAATATAAGCCAACTACAGGTGAGAATAAATTTTGGTTTTAGTCTGAGTTTCTGATTCTTTGTGCTCAGCAAGTAATATGATGCATATTTCTTTTCTTTTGGAATGGGGGATTGAACCCAGGGGTGTTTAACCAGTGAGAAATATCCCCAGCCCTTTTTATTTTGAGACAGGTTCTCACTAAATTGCTGAGGCTGGCTTTGAATTTTTAATCCTTCTGCCTCAACCTTCAGAGTCTCTAGGATTACAGGCATGAGTCACCTCACCTAACTAATGTGACACGTATTTCTGATTGTAAACATTCTCTGTTTCCACTTCTAATTGGCATAATTTGATATAGTGATTATTTGTTCATCATGAAATGACACAGTATAATGGAAAAACAACATGCACCTTGGATCTTCAAAGTTTTCAAATTATGGATCTTCACTATTAACCATGTGGTTAATGAACCTCTCTGAATTTCAGGTTATTTCCTAAAAGAATAACCTCTCTTCCTAGTTATGTTATAGGACTAAATTAGATGATGCAGACTTGTAACAAAAGCAGAAGTTATATTAAAAAGTCTTTGAGTTTTACTCTAGGTACAGAATTCAAAGATTTCCCCATAGGATATCTTTTTTATTTTATTATTTTTTAAAAGAGTCAACTCAAGCCGGGTGCGGTGGTGCACGCCTGTAATCCCAGCACTTGGGAGGCTGAGGCAGGAGGATCGCGAGTTCAAAGCCAGCCTTGGCAATGGCGAGGCACTTAGCAACTCAGTGAGACCCTGTCTCTAATAAAAATACAAAAAAAGGCTGAGGATGTGGCCCAGAGGTCAAGTGCCCCTGAGTTCAATTCCTGGTACCAAAAAAAAAAAAAAAAAAGAATCAGAGATAGAAATGAGAAAATGCTGAGCAGGACCCCAAATCTCTAGTGATGATTTAGAGAGGACATTTTAAAAAATGACCCCTCCCCCCCATTAACTGAATGTCCATTATATATCCAATAAGGAGTAGCTATAAAAAAATTCAGGGCTAATCTTTTAAATTTAAGATTTTGGGGATTTGGTTCAATCCTGAATTAGAGAATTTTTCAGACCAGGGAGACCTGCCTCCTAATTTGAACACAAATGTTACTACTGTTAAATTCCATTTCCTTCACTTAAATCTTATCTTTTTGATAGGATAAAGGAAGATCAACATGGATTAAAAATTTGGATATAGCCAGCCTGTCATTAGACAATTAAGTAGACAATTAAGAGACATTTTTTAATTCTTTTTCTTTTTTGGTGGGGGGTGGGGATAATTGGGGATTGAACTCAGGGGCACTGTTCCACTGAGCTACATCCCCAGCCCTTCTTATATTTTAGTTTTAAACAGATCTCACTTCGTTGCCAAGGCTGATCTTGAACCTGCAATCCTCCTGTCTCAGCGTCATGAGTAACTGGAAATACAGGAGTGCGCCGCTGAATCCAGCAAGAGACTGGTTTTAAAGATGAAAAATAGACTTAGGAATACATATACACAATAATTAAAATTAATTTTATGAATACAGAAATACAGTTTGTGAATTCTGGAAATGATAGGAGTCTGGGACATCAACCTGCACTTCACTCCTTACACTACAAGAAAACCAGATGAGCTAATATGTGGGTAATAGATCATTTCTAGATAGATCATTTCTAGATAGAATGCCCTATGTACCCTTTCCTCAAATTTTCTTCTGTAATTACAGGATTAAAGGGAACATAAAGGGATGATATGGTCCAGAATCCTGATGTGAAGTAAATAAATGATTATTCTTTTGGATATGCTCTTTCCACAAATTGCTGCAGAAATGAAAACTTCCTGACCTTCCTTTGTGCCATTTCAGTATTTTAATCTGGGGGTGTGTGTGTGTGTGTGTGTGTGTGTGTGCAAAGAGTTATTCTTAATTTTTGACTATATGTAGTTTCTTTACTGGAATAGCAAACAATTGCAGATTGCATCTTTTAAACATTCTTTGAATATTCTTACTCTAATTTCTTGGTATATCCTCAACTCCATAAATTTTCCATTCTTATCAATTCTTTTATTACTATTCTCTGTACTTCATTAAGTTTATTTTCATTTCTCTAAGAATTGTAAGGTATAATGGAAAGATTTATTATTCTTGTTTTAACCAACCTGTCTCCCCTCTGAGGGAAGTACACTCCTTTATTTCTGAATACTGTGCATCTGAGCCTCTTGCCTGGCATGTCTAAAATATTCAATAAATGTTTATTGAATGAACAAATGTATCGTTTCATTCTTTTATACATCTTTTAAAAAATTTTTTTAGTTATAGATGGACACAATACATTTATTTTTTGTTTATTTATTTATTTATTTTTATGTGATGCTGAGGATTGAACCCAGTGCCTCATACGTGCTAGGCAAGCGCTCTACCACTGAGCCACAACCCCAGCCCTCTTTATACATCTTGATAGCATGCTGACTTTCATTTTTTGCCAGGTAAGGCAAGAAATCCAATCTTTATTGGGGAGGAAACTGAATCTTAAATTTGTTTAGTGACTTTCCGAAGATCACAGGGTGAGAACTTTTTGGTGTTAGGGATTCAGAGCTACTACTAAGTGGTACTGCGTTTCCCCACCTTGTATTTCATAGTCAAACTTTTCAGTGCCCCAGATGTAATCTGAACAATGTAACAGCATGATTTTTCTCCATGAAGTGTGTGTGTGTGTGTGTGTGCGCGCGCGCGCGCGCCTATTTAAGTTTCCCTTTTTGGCACTGGAGCTGCTTTCTCCAAATCTCAAATCTCTGTTCCAGCCCCCACTGCAGCCAGAATCTGCTCCCTAAAATGCAAACGTGATCATGTTACTACTTTACTTTTTGAAACTCTTCAATGGTTCACTATTGTTGGTAGATTAAGTTCAAACTCCTTGGTAAATTAAGCAAGGCACTCAAATATCGGGCCTCTTCTATTTCTGCTGTCTTATCACTCAGCATATCCTCTGGTATTCACCTAGCTGGTGGTATCGTACGTCTCAGTTCCCTAAACACAAGAGCATTTCATTGATCCCTTAGTCTGGAATTACTTCCCTTATCTCTCCCCCCAACCTCTAGGGCCACCTTTGCTTTGAAGAAGTCTGTCTTGACTACATTTTCAGGTCTGAGTACACCTTTGGGGGTGTGCCCACACCCTTACAAGTCTGTATCCCAACGTGTCTAATGTTTCATTTATTTCCAAAGTATACACCCATGTCAACACTAGGCTTCATCATACCTCAAGGTACTCTCACATTGTTGGGCGCGTAATGATGCTTTATAAACGGTCAAATAAAAGAATGAACTGGGTAGAAACAGCTGAGGAAAAGGGAGAAGAAATACAAAAGGAAGGAGAAGCTCTTTGGGGAGAACACTAATTTTGTTTTGGATATGCAAATGATTAGTTGTAAGTAAAACCAAAAGGATGTCAGGTAAAATTACAGCCGGTTGGGAGGCAAGTAGAGCATACCGCAATATAAACATTAGGAGGCAGAAAGGTATTTGAGTGAAATGGCTCCTACAGACCCTAGAAGCATAGAGGCCAAGGAAGACCTGCTAAGGAGGAGGGAACATGAAAGGGCTTAGTTAAGGGCCCTCTAAATGTTAGACTTCTAAATGTTTTTAACGAGTTAAACAATTCCATCTTTACAATCACCCTATGGTAGTGATAGTATCTCCATTTGAGAGGCGAAGAAACATGCTCAGAAAATTTTAGGTTGCTCAATATCACAAATTACCATGAGTTAGAACCAGAATTTGAATTTAGGTCAACTGCCTCTGGAGCCCAGTTACTTTCTCCACACTTCTCTCTCGTGCTGTTCAGAGCCTCCGCACTCTGGAACTACCTGCCAGGGGCTCGAGACAGCCGAGACCCCGCTGCCGAGTCACGCGTCCCGGGCACCGCGCGCCAGCTCTCCAGAGCCCGCGCGCTGGCGCGTCGGACTGCCCCTGGGACGCGGGGCGGGGTAGGGCCGGGCGCGCGGCGGCGGAGGCGGTGTCCGCGCTTCCGGGCGGCTGTCCGCCGGCTGGGGCGCCGCGGCCGCGCTCCCCTAGGTGGTGGGCGGGGAGGCAAGGGGAGGAAGGAAGGGGGGCGGGCTCGGGGCGGTGGCGGAGGAGGAACTTGTTGCACCCGCGGCTGCGCGCTGCTGCTCCCTCCACTCCAGTTCGCCTGGGCAAGCGCGGCGGCGGTGGCGGAGGCGGCGAAGACTGCGGCGGCGGCGGCGGCGGCGGCGGCTCGGGACCCGGACCGGGGCGATGCGGCGCTACCTGCGCATCGTGGTGCTGTGTCTGGCCTGCGGCTTCTGCTCGCTGCTCTACGCCTTCAGCCAGCTCGCAGTGTCCCTGGAGGAGGGAGCGGGCGGCGATGGCTGGAAGCCGCAGGCCGCAGCGGCTTCCTGGCTCGCGGGCGGTGGACGCGGTGCCGGGAGAGGGGCGGGCAGCGCGGGCTCCGCGGCGCGCCCCGGCCGGTCGGACAGGTACGGGCCACCCCGGGTCTTGGGGCCGCGACTGGGCGGCGGGCTCCGGGGCTCCGGGCGCGGCCTGGTCCGGGCCGCTTGAGGGTCGATCTCCGCCTCCCGCTTCTTTGCCGAGGTCTCGCATCCCCTTCACTCATTTCCCTCCTTCCCCTCCAGCCGGGGGTGAACCCGGCGCTGCTCCCACCTCCGGGAACCCCACGTTGTTTGCCTTTTGACCCAGTCTTTATGTGCTTTATAAAACAAAATTAGAAATCGAATTAATCTGCAAATTTAAAAAAGATTTTTTTGAAAATAAGTGGTGCTTTCACTTATTATTTGCTGTCTTACTAGTGGGAATTCCCTCTTGTTTCCATGGAGTTGAAGTTGAGATATTTAAACAGACTGACGCCCTATTCAGTGTCCCCCTCCCCTCCAAAACGATTTTCTAATTTTCGTGTGTTAATGCATGCAGTTTTCATTAATAGACGCAATTAGTTAAATCTGTAGATGGCATGTGTGCGGGTTATGAATTTTTTTAAACACTCGATTTATTCTTAAACTGACAGAAAGTTAAAAATAAGCGATACTTAGAATGCTTAAGCGACTTGTGCGATTAAATTAAGAAACCTCTTGAAAAATCCATCTTTGTGAAGCAGCGAATCTGGCGGATTTGCACAAATCACTGCCAGAGATGGAATCAACGAGATTTAAGTTGAAAATAGAATGTTTTTTGGCAACGTATTGGTACTTAAAATCTGAGCGTTTCGTACTCCTTGATAGATGGGCACCCCACACCTATCTGGCAGTGACCGGAAGTGCTCATTAGTAAGAGGTAAAAACTTGTATGGCTAGGTGTAGGATTAGGAGGGAGGTTGGTTAGGAGGTCAACTGTAAGCTCTTGTTGAACATCTTCTGAGAGGTGATGGCCATTCCCGGGATGAAAGGGGGATCTTTGGGCAGAGGAGCAGCATTGAAAAAGTGGATTATCACGTTTTTTTACTCTATGATTTGATTAAGCAGAACTACTTCCAGAGCAGGGTTTACCAAACTTGGGTTATCAATGGCTGAATATTTGAATCAGCTCATGAAAAATGATAGAGGGAAGCTAAACGGTTTCCGAACTATTACCTTATTGGGAAGCCTTTAAATTATGGAAATATTGGGTAGAATTGTAAGGATGCAACTTTTTTTTTTCTCTCTTTTTCTTTATTTGAACTGGGACCGAACCCAGGGGCGCTCTATCACTGACGCACATCTCCAACTCTTTCGTATTTTTAAAGACAGGGTCTTGCTAAATTGCCCAGACTGGCCTCAAATTTAAATATATATATACATATACATACATATATATATGTATATATATATTTTTTTTGTTTGTTTGTTATCGATGGACCTTATTTATTTGCTCATATGTGGTGCTGAGAATGGAGCCCAGTGCCTCACACATGCTAGGCAATTGCTCTACTACTGAGCCACAACCCCAGTCCTTGGCCTCGAATTTTTGATTCTCTTGCCTTAGCCTCACAAATCACTGGGAATCTCTGGGTTTAGAGGCATGTGCTTCATGCAGTGCCAGGCAGAATGCAACACATTAATCAAACATTAAATAAACTTAAAAGTATAATACTAGCATTTCAATTTGATAGAGTAACATTCATTTTTATTACTTTGTCTGAGATATTTGTGACGGATTTTTATGAACTTGCTTGTCCAGCCAATTTTAACAAAATTACTTTATTAGAGATTTAGAAAAGCCTGGTGCAGAGACTCACTGTAATCCCAGTGGCTCTGGAGGCTGTGGCAGAAGGATAACAATTTCAAAGCCAGCCTCAGCAAAAGCCAGGCGGTAAGCAACTTGCTGAGATTCTGTCTCTAAATAAAATACAAAGTAGGGTTGGGGATGTGGCTCAGTTGTTGAGAGCTCCTGAGTTCAATCCCTGGTACCAAATTAAAAAAAAAAAAAAAAAAAAAAAAAAAAGAAATTTAGAAAGAGGCTTAGTTTTACTAAATATTTAATAAAGTTAAGTTTGATGTGTCAAAGTTGAATCAGCTGAAATGCTGTGCTTTTTTTTTAACTTTTTTTTTTTTTTTTAGTTGTAGATGAATGCAATACCTTTATTTTTATGTGGTGCTGAGAATCAAACCCAGTGCTTCACACATGCTAGACAATAGAGAAGCGCTCTACCAATTAGCCACAAGCCCAGCCCATGAAATGCAGTACTTTTATAGGTCCTCTTGTAGCATTACTTCTCTCCCCCATTTATTTATTTATTTATTTTGTGCTAAGTATTGAATTCAGGAGCACTGTACCATTCAGCCACATCCTCAGCCCTTTTTGTTTTAATTTTTTTAGAAAAATATTTTTAGTTGTAGATGGACACAATACCTTTATTTTATTTGTTTATTTTTATGTGGTGCTGAGGATCGAACTCAGGGCCTCACACATGCTAAGCAAGTACTCTTCCACTGAGCCACAACCCCAGCCCCTTTATTTTAAATTTTGAGACAGGGTCTCCCTAAGTTGGTTTGGGTCTCTCTTAAGTTTCTAAGGTTGTCTTCAAACTTGCCATCCTCCTGCTTTAACCTTCCAGGTAGCTGGGATTATAGGTGTTTGCCACCATGCAGGACTTTACTTCTTGTTTTGAATGAAGTGTAAGTCTAACTTAAAATTAAATGTGTATAAGTCTTCATAAAAATTTGGTGAAGGTACTGGGCACAGTGACTGTAATTTGGAGACCAGCCTCAGCAATTTAGGGAGACCCTGTCTCTATACAAAATGGAAACAACAACAAAAATAAACCAAAAAGGACTGGAGATAAAGCTCAGTCATAAAGAGTTCAATCCTCAGTACCAGGGGGGCAAAAAATTGGTGAAGAATGTTTTCCACGTTGGCATGCAAAAGAAGTCATGTGGGTAGAGGAACAACATAGAAAGGCTGAATTGTCACATTTTTACCCTATGATTTCATTAAGATCAGGCAAACTCCTAAGATGTTATGACTCCTTTTTATTATTTTGTGGGCTGGTCCTCGAACCCAAAGCCTTGGGCATCCTAGGTAATCACTATACCACTGAGCTCCATCTTCTGATTCAAGACACTTATGATTTATTTTTGCATGTTTATGGTTTTTATTGGTGCATTATTATTATAATACATATTGGGATTCATTGTGACTTATTCATACACACATAATTTGATTAGTCTAATTTTCTGTATCTCCCTCCTTCCTCCTGATGCTCTTCCTCTGTTCTACAGGTTTCCCTTCTATTTTTCAATTGACACATTTAAATTATACATAAAATGGGATTATTTGTGATATGCTTATGAGCATGTAACAATTTGGTGGATTTCATTCCTTAGTATACCTCCTCTTTCCTTTCCCTTTTTCCCCTTGATCCCCTTCCTCTAATCTACTATTTTTTAATTGGTGCATTATAATTATACATAAAAGTGGAATTCATTGTGATATATCCATACATGCATATAGCATAATTTGGTGCATTTTATTCCCTAGTACTGCTCTTTTCTCTCCTCTACTGGTCTCCCTTCTGTTTTCATGAGATTCCTTTTTTTCTCTAACTTCCTCAGATGAGAGAAAACCTTCAACCCTTGATTTTCTGAGTCTGACTTATTTCACTTAGCATGATGTTTTCCAGTACCAGCTATTCCAGCAAATGACTTAATTTCATTCTTTTTTATGGCTGGGTGAAACTTCATTGTGTATGTATACCTGATTTATTTATTTATTTATCTATCTATCTATCTATCTATCTATGGTATTGGGGATTGAATCCAGGGGTGCTTAACCACTGAGCCGCATCCCTAACCCTTTTTTAATTTTTTTATTTTGAGACGGTCTTGCCAAGTTGTTTAGGGCCTCAATAATTTGCTATGGCTAGCCTTGATCCTCCTGCCTTACCCTCCTGAGTTTCTGGAATTATAGATGTGCACCACCATCCTGGGTTTATACCACATTTTCTTTATTCATTCTTCCCCCTCCCCCCTTATTTGTGGTACTGGATATTGAACTCAGGAGTGCTCTGCCAGTGGCTACATTGCCAGCTCTTTTTATTTTTTATTTTGAGATAGTTTCTCACCAAGGTGCTGAGGCTGGCCTCAAATTTGTGATCCTTCTGCCTCAGCTTCCTGAGTTACTGAGATTACAGGCGTGCACCACTAGTCAGTTCCCATTAATATTATTTAGTGGAGTTACCACTTTGAATGTTGAATATCTCGTATTCCACTTTGAGCAGTTATAAGCCTTAATAACCAAAACCTGGATAACTACCTTTACTTTTCCACTATTTAAAAACATTATTATTAGGGGGTAAGATTGTGGCTCAGCAGTAGAGCCTTTGCCTAGCATGTGCAAGGCCCTGGGTTCGATCCTCAGCACACATACAAATAAATAAAATAGAGGTATTGTGTCCAACTACAACTAAAAAATAAATATTAAATAAAAAAATTATTATTAACCATCCTGTAAGTACAACCACTGTGTTCAGATTGGTTGCTTTTCCTAACTTTATTGTTTATAACAAGTTACTGGTACATAATGAGTTCTGTTTCAGTTTCTACTGTGTCTCAGTTTCTAAAACCAGTTTTTCATTAAGTGGGAGAATGGATATTTAGGAGTTAAGAAACTAAACAAATAATTCCACTTCTTGTCAGCAGTACCTTATTTAATGATTTTTTTTTCTTTAATGGTAAGCAGCAAGTGTATTCTAGTGCATATTTTCTTGATTTTGTTTTTCTTTTCCTTATCTTGAAAATTTACCTCAGGGATGTTTTATCACTGAGCTACATCCTCAGCCCTTTTAATTTTATTTTTTATTTAAAAATTTTTTTTGGTACTGGGGATTAAACCCAAGGGCCCTTAACCACTGAGCCACTTCCCAGCCCTTTTTATTTTGAGACAGGGTCTCACTAAATTATTTAGGCCTTTCTCAGTTATTGAGGCTGGGTTTGAACTTGTAATCCTCTTGCCTCAGCCTTTTGAGTCACTGGGATTACAGGTGTGCACTACTGCATCCTTATTTTTTATTTTTTGAGAGAGGGTTTTGCTATCTGCTGAAGCTGGCCTGGAGCTTTTGATCCTCCTGCCTCATCCTCCCTAGTAGCTGGAATTACAGGCATGTACCACTATACTTGACAAGCGCATGTATTTTTATATTTCTAGTAAAGAAAAGAAAATTCTTCCTTCATACTGTATTTTTTTTTTCCTGCTATGTAATTATGGTCAAGAAATTTAACTAAAAGTTGACTATTTCTGTCCAAATTTGTCTGCAAATTTGTCTCCTGTGTGGAGTTGATCATCTTTCCCAAAAGAAGTCCTGTATCCATTAGCAGTTAACTCCTCATTCACTTCTCAAGTCCTCAGCCCTAGGCAATTGCAAATCTGCTTTCTGTCTTCATAGGATTGTCTTGTTTGGGGCATTTCACATAATCTAATCACAAAATGTGTCCTTTTGAGTTTAGCTTCTTAGTGTTTTCAAAGTTCATCCACTGTGCATGTATCACTTCATTCCTTTTCATGGACAAATAATATCTTATTGAATGGACATAACCACCTTTTGTTTATTCATTCATTAGTTGATGGATATTTGAGTGGTTTTCTGCTTTTTGACTCTTATGAATAATGGTGTTCTAAACATTCATGTATAATTTTTCTGTGAACGTAAATGTTTTTAGTTCTTTTGAGTACCTACCTAAGGAGTGGAACTGATGGATCGTGGTTGTACAAATCTGTGAATGTAATAAAAACCATTGAATCATATACTTTAAAAGAGAATTATGACATATTATTCTTCTTTGCTTTGTAAAAACTCCAAACATCTTAACAGTTTCTAACAATATTTATTTCTTGTACCTGTTTACGTGTTCATGGCTATGACCCTACATTATATATTGTCTCATCCTGGGACCCAGACTGAGGAAGCAGTCTAAATTGAATATACCTAGTTTAATGGCAGGGGAAGAGTGAGAGGCTAGGTTGAATTTCACAATCTGATTTGAAGCCTCTGCTCTGACACTGTGATATCTTATCTGTTCACAATACTTTGACCAAAGCAAGTCCCTGGAAAAGGGTCAAAGTCAAAGAATGAGGCAGAGGTATTTACTTCTCCCTTTTAGAGACAGGCTAGTCTTGTGGTGATAAGCATGGTTGTATAATAGAAATGGGCGGAGGATAAATGATTGTACACATGGATATTGATTAAGGGGGAAAAAGGGCTGATTGATGCAAGGAGGTCTTTACAGACTCCTGAGAAGATGAGCAGTGGAGGGCAGGTGGAATGCATATGGAGTTGATAGTAGCTTGAGGGGCAAGCCAAGGAGACAGTGAGTTTATAGTTCCAGCATAGTCATGTCATTAGTTGTTCAGTAGTCACCTGAGAAGGTGAGTGAATGGATTGGTTTCAATTTGAGATTTTACCTGAAAGGTATGGTGAAAGAGTGAGGTAGAAGTTGTAGCTATAGGAAAGTGAACAGATGAGCTATATGGTCTAGTCTGAGTAGGGACAGAAATGGGTACAAGGAGGAGCTTATACTTAGGAGGCATGTGATTGGAGGTGTTAGTCTCTAAAACTAATGAGATACAAGGAATTAGAGTAGAGACTAGTCTGAGATGAGATATTGGAGTTTAGGATTGCAGTTTCAGGTGTTGACAAAAGTTTAGGATATGTTATTTTATTTGTTTTTTTTAGATTATTTATTATTCATAATACACAAGTATATCATCTTTTTACATACAACTGCTTGTATACAAAGTATATAAGTACCGTTCAGATCTTTAATCATGCATTTAGGATAGTGATATCCATCTCTTTAACTGAGGGGAAGAGGAAGTACAAGTCCTGGAGTTGAAGAATAGGGTACTGGCTTAGGTCTCCCACAAGGGAACATCCAAGATGACTCTTATTCTCTACTAAACACAATGACCCACGCCCATTTTACTCACCATTGTGTTTCCATTGTTTGGCCTGTATATGTGGTCACATAGTAGAATATTAATTTATTGAGTGATCGTATAGAAGAAAGTAGAACTTGACATTGAGAGGAAGACTGCAATGCTTATGTTCTTTGATTGGGACGGACCTAGTAGGTTGGTAGATGAGAATGATGCAGCAAGTGGCCCTTTCACGAAGCTGGCAGTTGCTGCTGGCTTTTGGCTAAAAGCCCAGCTGGGGCTGTTGACCTCCATCCTCTCAAATGACTTCTCCACATGCCTTAGGCTTCTTGAAATGTGGAGACAAGCGTGTTCCAAGAAATAGGAGATGGATGTTGCCATGCTCTTCAGGCAAGGGTCTAGAAATTGACACTCGGTCCTGTCCCTGTTTGCCAGTGCAGTTAGTCTCTGTTGTGGGGTGAGGGGAGATAGAACCTAATTCTTGATCTAAGTGAATTTGTGACCACCCTTAATCCATCATACTTGGCTCCTAGTTTGATGGTAGCAAAGGTCCAGGGGTCTTGGTGTGGCTCAAAGCTTCAGAAAATTACACTTGTCATTAAGTTGCCTAACACATTGGTCTTATTGAATTTTATTCTCTAGTTTACAGCTTCTTCATTTTGTATCATTTTTTTGTTTGTTGTTTGTGCTACTGGGGTTTGAACCCAGAGGTGCTCTATCAGTGAGCTCCATCTCCAGCCTTTTTATTTTGAGACAGGGTCTGACTAAGTAGCTCAGGGTGGCCTGGAACTTGTGATTCTCCTCTATTGGCCTCTGGAGTATCTGGGGTGACAGGCGTGTGCTAACATGCCAGACTCTTAAATCAACTTTTTAAAAACTCTGCCTTGCAGCATAGTTTAATTGTCATACTGCAGAGGATCCCCTGAGTTAGAAGCTCCTTTGTGGGTGCAACCTTCTGATAGGATTGAGGTGTGCTTTCCAGCTCACAGGGGTATTACTTGATACGAATGAAACTTAAGTAATTTCAGCTGCTTCTCCATGTTAGCAACATGCCTGTGAACTTTTCCAAGACAAATATTTGTGGGCAGATATTTTTAATATATTGATAGCAAAGATGTCAAAATGTTAACAGTGGTTGGTGATTTATTAGGCTTTTACATTTTTCTAAATTGTGCTTAATGAACATGTATCGATCGAAGCATTTATAAATATACAGATTTTAAATTTTAAAGATCTATGTAAGTTGTAGTAAATAAACAGAATGATAAAAGTTGTATCAAGGGCTGGGATTGTGGCTTAGCAGTAGAGTGCTCGCCTAGCATGTGCGTAGCCGGGTTCGATCCTCAGCACCACGTAAGAATAAAGCATTCTACCACTAAGCCCCTGAGTGTCAATTTTTTTGTTTTCCTTTTTAGTTGTTGATGGACCTTTATTTAATTTATTTATACGCGGTGCTGAGAATCAAACTCAGTGCCTCACACGTGCCAGGCAAATGCACTACCACTGAACCACAGCCACAGCCCCAAGTATCAATACTTTTGATTAAAAATTCCAACTTGACTCTAGATATCCCATGATAAACAGTGTTTCTCATTCAGGTCTGACCTTAAGACTTATCTGGGGTGTTGTTAAAAATTCAGGCCATTCATCTAGAGATTCTTGGTTAACTAGGCCTGGAATAGAATCCTGTGTCTCCATTTCTAACAAGTAACCTTAGGATCAGGCAGATTTGGAAACAGGATGGAATAATGTTTAGTTATAATTGTTTTTTTTTTTGTTTGTTTGTTTCATAGAACGAAGTTGCATGTTAGCTGTTCATTGTAACTAAATTGTGTGTTTGTTGAAATAACAACATGATAATGTCTGTATCTGAAAGATGAAGATAGTTATGTACCTTAACAGGTTTGTTTGATGCTTAAATAGATGTGAAAGCACTTGAATGTGAAAGAACTGTAAGTGATAGTTGTTAAGGTGCTGCTGAGCTTGACTCCCTGATATGCAGTATGAGGTTTTAAACATACATGACCATGCCTAGGACCGTACACAAACAGGTTTTCTAATCAAGTGGTAAGTTCACATTTTCTTTTCCTGACTGATCAACCTTTTAAAATATGACTTTTTGTGTCCTAGAAAATGGTGTCCTTCAAAGGAAAACCAAATTATAGTTTAACTTTTTTCTGTCGATTTTTTAAAAAATTCCAACTTTGTAGTTCTTCTTCTTCTTCTTCTTTTTCTTTTTCTTTTTTTTTTTTTTTTTTAATTTTGTGGTATCAGGGATTGAACTCAGGGGCACTTGACCACTGTGCCACATTCCCAGCCCTTTTTTGGATTTTATTTAGAGACAGGGTCTCACTGATTTGCTAAGTGCCTTGCCATTGCTGAGGCTGGCTTTGAACTCGTGATCCTCCTGCCTCAGCCTCCCAAGTGCTAAGATTACAGGCATGCACCACTGCGTCCAGCCCAACTTTGTAGTTCTTTATAAGATAGTATACAGAATTTCTTAGCATTTTAGCATCTGTGTGAGAGTCTGTGTGGGGCTCTGTGAGTGTTTATTACACCTGCGTGTCTGACAATCACTTGACAGTTCTAGAGAGAAGTGATTAAAGGTTATTGGCAAATCTGAATTTTTATAGACCTTATGATAGAAGAACAGTAATTTATAATTGAATAGTGAGAGAAAGCAAAGCTATGTGGTGATGAGTTTGGAAGTAGCCTAGTTGAATGCTTCATCCTGACTTTATATACATGTTCTTCAGTACCCAGGCCTCCTTCCATTGTAGTGAATTTTAGATGATTGTTTTAAAAAGAAATAATGGGGAAAGAACATACTTTTTGTAATATGAGGCTTTTTTTAAAGGCCCTACCCTATAATCTTTTTTTTTTTAAATAAATAACAAATTTATTTCTTAAAATTTGTAGCTGAAAAGTCTAAGATCAATGCATTTGCATACTCTGTGTCTGGTGAGAGCTGCACTCTGCTTCCAAGATGGTGCCACCAGCTATGTCCTTTTGTAGCAAAATAAGTAAATAGCTCCCCCATACTTCTTTTATAAGGATGCTAATCCCACTCATGGAGACTTCTCCCTCATGGCTCAATCCTCATAAAGACACAACCTCTTTTTGTTTTTCTTTTATCTGAGATGAGATTTTGCTGTATTTCTCATGGTGGTCTCAAACTGTTGGACTCAGAATCCTCCCACTTTCCACTCCCAAGTGTTAAAACTACAGGCAAATGTGATCATACCAAGTTCTAGGACCAACTTCTTCCCCCCCCCCATCCCCCTCTTGCTCCCGTCCTTCCCCTCCCTCCCCCTTGACCATTCTAGTGTTCCTCTAATCCTCCTATGTACCCCGACCCAAGACCACTGTGAATCAGCCTCCTTATATCAGAGAAAACATTCGGTATTTGGATTTTCGAGATTGACTAACTTCACTTAGCATTATATTCTCTAATTTCATCCATTTACCTGCAAATGCCATTATTTTATTCTCTTTTGTTGCTGAGTAAAATTCCATTGTGTATATATACCACATTTTCTTTATCCACTCATCTACTGAGGGGCATCTAGATTGATTCCACAACCTAGCTGAATTGTGAATTGTGAATTGTGCTGCTATAAACATTGAAGTGGCTGTGTCACTGTAATATGCTGTTTTATAAGTCCTTTGGGAAGAGACCCAGGAGTGGGATGGCTGGGTCATAGGCTACACTATAATCTTAAGAAGGAGGGCCATACTTGATCCTCCATTGTAGCTGTGATATACTGAAACTGAGATAATGTAAAAATGAAACTGAGCTATGAATATTAGCATGATTTCTTATTTTTTAGTTTAAAACACCACATGAGTAGCTAGAGTTGAGGGTTCATTTAAAAATGTTTAAAGATCATTTTTTCCCTTTCCACTAGAAATTTGTGACATTTTAATTTGGATTTGTGATAAGCAAAATTTTTTGGATGAAATGGATTTTGTTCTAGGTTTGTATGCATAGTCAACGAAGAAAAAAAATTAGATTTTTGTCTGTGTCATCTGAGGGGAGGATTTTAATATATGAAGAGAGTTCCTGATTAGAAAACTGTTTTCCATTTTGTAGTATAATCTAACCTAAAGGTTATAAAGTTTTATTTAAAATAATGGTAACTTAGCCGGGCGCGGTGGCGCACACCTGTAATCCCAGCACTATGGGAGGCTGAGGCAGGAGGATCACGAGTTCAAAGCCAGCCTCAGCAATGGCGAGGCACTTAGCAACTCAGTGAGACCCTGTCTCTAATAAAAACACAAAAAAGGGCTGGGGATGTGGCCCAGTGGTCAAGTGCCCCTGAGTTCAATCCCCGGTACCACAAAAAAATAAATAAATAAATAAATAAATAAATAAATAAATAAATAAATAAATAAATAAATAAATAAAATAAAATAAAATAATGGTAACTTGCCAGGCACAGTGGTACATGCCTGTGACTCAGTAGACAGAAGCAGGAAGATTACAAATTCGAGGCCAGCCTCAGCAAATTAACGAGGCCCTAAGCAAGTTAGTAAGAGCCTGCCTCAAAATTTAAAAAATTAAAAAAATAATTAAAGGGCTGGGGATGTAGCTTAGTGGTAAAGCACCCCTGAGTTAAATTCTCAGTACTAAATAAGTAAACAAACAATAGTACCCTAAGTAAGGGAGAAATCAAGTTTTTAGGGGAAAAAAACCAACTTCAAGTTTACATAGCAACTTGGATTTGCAGGAATTTTGTTGTTGTTATTGTAAAACAGAATAGTAAGTTATTGTGTTACTCAGTAAATTCCTTGTTAGTTACCAATTGAAATACTCACATAGGACTCTTATTTCTGTCTTGCTCTGTTAGGTGTAAAGATTTCTCTCTGTGTTACTGGAATCCCTATTGGATGCTGCCCTCTGATGTTTGTGGAATGAACTGCTTTTGGGAAGCGGCTTTTAGGTAGGCACTTAATATTTAATTGATAGATCAGTGTAGGTAAGATTAGATAGTAGGTACTAAAACCTTACACTGTAATAGTACATGAAAGTGTTTCTTTTCCTGTAACTTAATATTATACAAGTAAATAATTCATTTCTGATTGGGGTTTCTATTCCTTTTTCCTATTTATGGTCATCACTAATTTTTAGTACATTCTGTATAGAAATGGTCTAAATATTTTTATATGTTACTAAGGTAAACCATTATTTTTAGGAGAATTTTTTATCTAACTTGATAACAGGTGTGTGTATGTGTCTCTGTGTTTATACATACACACACACACATATGCACACACATACATATATATTGTAGTTACCTAATCTAAAGCTTGTGTATTGAAAAAACATGGGTGGATGGGACAATTGGGAAGGGTTATATTAATTTTTAGCAGAGAGATTGAATATATGGGAATGGGATGATAAAGACAAATTTACTGGAGTAAATGATATGACATTGTTTATTGCCCTTTGAAGTTACTGCATCATTTGACTTTGTTAACTTTTGTATAAAGAAGGTACTGGATTGGCTGACCTCTTGGGACCATTCCTGTTCTAATCTTCAATGAAAGAAACAAGTATTGATAGGAATAGGAATGGGATAAGGCAGTAACTTTCAGACTATTTCCCTGAGTAGTAGCAGGGCTAGTGAAAATGCCCTTCCGGCGAGTAAATTTCTTTTGAGAGTCATCTATTTTTATTTATTTATTTTGTACTGGGGATTGAACTCAGGGGCACTTAACCACTGAACCACATCCCCAGCCCTTTTTTTGTATTTTATTTAGAGACAGGGTCTCACCCAGTTGCTAGGGCCTTTGCTAAATTGCTGAGGCTGGCTTTGAACTTGAGATCCTCCTACCTCAGCCTCCCAAGCTGCTGGAATTATAGGCATGCGCCACATGCCTGGCTATTGTATTCTTATTATTCATTTAAATTTCAATTCTACTCATTCTGTTTATCAGATGCTATTGTAGGTACTAAGGATCATTCTAGTGTGTACAGTAGTGAACCTGGAATTACATTAGAGAGAGACAGGTTGTAGCTGTGATGAGTCACAAATCATCAACTATAGAAAGCAGAGACCAGTTGATGAACAGAAAATTAGCCAGGTTCAAGGATGGGAGGTAAAGCTTTCTAGGTAGGAAGAATTGTACTTAAATTTTTTAAACTTTTATTTAAACTGGCAATGATTGTTTCCATTTAGAGGGTACAATGTGATGTTCTGATCTGTGCACAGGGTGTGGAATGATTATATTGAGCTAATCAACATCTGTCATCTCACATTTCTCATTTTTATAGTGAGAACATGTAATATCTTTTAGCAATTTTGAAATAGTAATACATTACTAGTAGCTGTGGTCACTTTGCAGTGCAATTAATCTTGAAACTTTTTACTCCTATCTGGCTGGAACTTTGTACCTTTTGATTAGCATTCCTTACCTCCCATCTTTGCTAACCTTCAAGCCTTTACCTGTTTATTTTGCCCATCGCCAGGAAACTTGTTATACGAGTACCAACCTACTGGCTTTCTTTATTTAAAAAACAAACAACAGCAGCAAAACTGGGTGTGATGGTGTATGCCTGTAATCCCTGCTACTCAGGAGGCTGATGCAGGAGGATCAAAAGTTTGAGGGCACCCTAGTCAACTTAGTGAGACCCTGTCTCAAAATAAAACATAAAACGGGATGGGGATGTGGCTCAGTGGTAGAGCACCCCTGGGTTCAGTCCCCAGCAACCAAAAACAGAGAGAGAGACAGAGAGAGAGAGAAAATAAACTTCCCATCTTAGCCATTCATGAGCATAGGCAACTGATGTCTCCACTTCAGGTTTCTCTCAGAGACCTGCATGTTGGTAATTTTTTCTTTGCAGGTCCAGATGCCTCAGAGACTCATCTTTAAACCTGAATGCGAGGCCTACCTTCTCAGACCTTCCTCTTCTGTGTTTTGAATTCTGGTTTGTGACTGGTTTTGTCCACACATCAGCACTCATTAGTTCTTCTTATGTGTCTGCTTTCATGCCACTGCTCCTGGCTGCCTCCGCCCTCCTGCTCCCTAGCTGTTGTGCTGTATTGCTTGTCACTTGGTGCTACACTGTGTGCTCTTCCTTCACTGCTGACTGTACTTCCCTTTTCCACATCCCCTAGGCTCTTGTTCTTACTCTATCTATTGTGATTATGAATCTTTATCCACTTCTACCCTTGGCCAGTATTTGAGCCCCATGCCTAGCAAGGTGTTGGGTGACTAGTGAATACTATGATCAAAAGGATCATTGTTATAGGACGGTTTCCCCAACACTTTGAGACTAGTTCTTGTGGTTGTGTAGTGAACTTCCTTAGCAGTCCTGGGTGTTTTCTATTTTAGCAATTCCCATACTTTTTAAAAATTTAATTTAAATTAAATTTTTTTTTTTTTTTTTTTTTTTTTGGTACTGGAAATTAAACCCAGGGGTGCTTAACCAGTAAGTTACATTCCCGGTCCTTTTGATTTTTTATTTTGAGACAGGATCTCACTAAGTTGCTTAGGGCCTCACTAAGTTGCTGAGGCTAACCTCAAACTTGTGATCCTCTTGTCTCAGCCTCCTGAGTCACTGGGATTGCACATGTGTGCCACCACACCCAGCAAGATGAAATATTTTAAAAGAACTAATTTTTTAAAAAAAGTTCAAGTCATAAAAAACTAATATATTGAAACTGATTTTGTTATTATTAAAATTAAGAGTCTATTGTAATGAAAAAGGTAAGAAAACAAATTAGGAAATATAGAACATAAAAAGAGTTTAAAAATTTGTTAAAAAGAATGAATAAGAACACACTAAGTATGTTATAAAAAATTTCATGGACATAAGCCAGCACTAGCATTATGTGTGTACTGGGGTTACCATAATCTTTGCATTATTGAGTGTCATTATTTTGTCACTTATTAGGATAAAGTAGCTTATCATTTGGATATAGTTCATTATTGCTTGATAGTATTTCCACATTTGTTTAGCTTTTTAAAATCTTTTGTTATATATATTGTCTGTATTATTGAGTTTTTAATGAACTTTTAGAACAATATTATTCTGCTTTAGCCATTGATAACAAATATTTTCTTTATACTATTTAATCTTCCTCGGGTGTTGTGGGAGTTGATTTTTGGATTCATGGATTCTGTGGTCATAGGTAGGTTTAATATTAGCTGTATTGTCTTGAGTGGTCTCATACAACAGTTTTAAGAGATATTTTTACCAACTATTTAAAATTTCATTTTAGAAGTTAATGCTTATTTATATTTCACATTGGATTTTTAGATTTTTTTTAAATGTTTATTTATTTGCTTTAGTTATACACAATGCGTTTATTTGTACGTGGTGCTGAGGATCGAACCCGGGCCGCGCACATGCTAGGCGAGCGCTCTACTGCTGAGCCACAATCCCAGCCCGGATTTTTAGATTTTCTTTTCATGATTTTTGTATAAAATCACAAAGAATTTTGGTACGTATTTTGGTTCAAAAATGATTTATATTCAACTCCTTAGTTTTAGCTCTATAATAATTCAAAACAAGCCTCCCCTGACCCCCTTTTTCTCCCTTTTTGTGGTTCTGGGAATTGAACCTAGGGCCTCAAGCATGATACCACTGAGCTACATCCCCAGCCACAAATCCTTTTTTTAAAAAAAATTTTAATTTTTAAAAGAATTTTTAAAAATATTTTATTAGTTGTTGATGAACCTTTATTTATTTATATGTGGTGCTGAGAATCGGACCCAGTGCTTCACACATGCTAGGCAAGCACTCTACCCCTGAGCCACAACCTTAGCCCCCACAAGTCCTTTTATAATAAGAGGATTTTTTTAAAAGTTATACCTTAAAGATATTATTGTTAGTGTTTCAAAATCTTGTTTTCTTTTTTTGTGTTATAAATTATTTTTTAAAATTTGTTCTTTTTATCCATGACAGTAGAATGTATTTTTTTAAATATTTTCATTTATTTGCTTTTAGTTGTATACCATGCGTTTTATTCAGTGCACTTTATTTGTACATGGTGCTGAGGATCGAACCCGGGTTGCCCACGTGCTAGGCGAGCGCTCCACCACTGAGCCACAATCCCAGCCCAGTAGAATGTATTTTGACATATCATACATACATGAAGTATAACTTCCCATTCTTGTGGTTGTACATGATGTGGAGTTACAATGGTCATCATATGTGCACATAGGAAAGTTATGTCCGATTCATTCTGCTGTTGAAAATCTGGTTTTCCATTTGTTCAATCACAAGTGTTTTTTTTGTTGGTTTTTTTTTTTTTTTTTTGTGGTACTGGGGATTGAACTCAGGGGCATTCGACCACTGGGCCACATCACCAGCCCTTTTTTGTGTTTTATTTAGAGACAGGGTCTCACTGAGTTGCTAAGTACCTCGCCATTGCTGAGGCTGGCTTTGAACTCGGGATCCTCTTGTCTCAGCCTCCCAAAGTGCTGGGATTACAGGCGTGCGCCACCACGCCCAGCTCTCAATCACAAGTTTTTTTAAAGATATATTCATGTAGGTATTTTTTAGTTTGGGGAGATTATTATTAGAAATTTTATTTTGTTATTTGACTTTATATACTTAATGCTATTTCCTATTCTAAGTATTATACCGTCATTTATTTATACAGAGCTTACTAACTTAATAGGCTACAAGAGAACACTGGAAGCCATGCATGCTGCCTGAATAAAAATTGTTATAATTCCGGTAGTAGAACTTTGCTTAAAATTAGAAGTCAATTTCTAAGGGTTTGAAATCTATTAACAGTATTTGTATTAGAATATGTCATTCAAAACATTCTTTAAGTACTAACTTTTTAGTGTGCTCCCCATCTCCTACTTTTTGCTCTGAGAAATCTCAAGTTCACAAAGGTTGCAAGAATAGTGCAGTGAGTACATCATGCATCCTTAGCTAGTCATTCACTTCTTAGTCACATTTTGACATTTTCTTTGGCTAAATCATTTGAGGGAACTATAGCCATATGGCCTACCCCTAAATACATGTAGTTAGCATTCATCTCCTAAGAACAGGGACATTTTCCAATATAACCATAATATAAAATTATCACTTCACATTATTTAATACTGATAAAACATATGTTTCTTTTTTTCTTTTCTCCTTTTTTTGGGTACCAAGGATCGAACTCAGGGGCACTTGACCGCTGAGCCACATGCTCAGCCCCATTTTGTAATTTATTTAGAGAAAGGGTCTCACTGAGTTGCTTAGTGCCTCGCTTTTGCTGAGGCTGGCTTTGAAGTTGTGATCCTCCCGCCTCTACCTCCCGAGCTGCTGGGATTACAGGCGTGCGCCACCATCCTGGCTAGAACATATATTTCTGTTTTGTTAATTGCCTTTATAGGTTTTCCTCCCCGTTCAGTACCCAGTCAAGGCACTTACATTGCACTCAGCTATTAGATCTACTTGGTATTCTTCTTTTTTTTTTTTTTTTTAATATTTATTTGTTTTAGTTGTACGCAATGTCTTTATTTTTACGTGGTGCTGAGGATTGAACCCAGGCCACGCACGTGCTAGGCAAGTGCTCTACTGCTGAACCACAACCCCAGCCCCTACTTGGTATTCTTTATTCTAGAACTATTCCCTGGCTTTTTTGGGGTGTGGTAGTGGTGATGGTGTCTTTTGTGATATGATATTTTTGTTGCGTTTTACAGAATGGACCTTAATTTGTATTTGCCTATCTCCTCATGATTAGATTTAGGATTTGGGGCCAGTTTACTGCGTAGGAGATAGTCTTCTTTGATCATACTGTCAGAAGGCAGCTGATGTCAGGAGCTTAATATTTTATTGGTTAGATATGATTACATGTTTGTGGTTATATGTTCCCATTCCTACACTGCGGCAGTATCTTTATCCTCTTTGTAATATGTGGGAAAATACCTTGTTGCATGTGGTTTTTAGTCCAGATGATGTTAAAAGATGATTGTAAGATAGTGATTTTATAATTATGTCAATTATGTCATTCTTTCTGCTTTTATGGTTTGGTATTTTTTTTTTTTTTTTTTTTTTTTTTTTTTTTTTTTTTTTTGGTACTGGGGATTGAACTCAGAGGCACTTGACCACTGAGCCACATCCCAGCCCTATTTTGTATTTCATTTTGAGACAGGGTCTTACTGAGTTGCTTAGTGCCTCACTTTTGCTGAGGCTGGCTTTGAACTCATGATCCTACTGCCTCTGCCTCCCCAGCCACTGGGATTATAGAGGCGTGCCACCGCACCCAGCTGGTATTCATCTTTAAAAAAGAGGAGTTCTCTTTCCTCACTCCTTTATTTAATATTATTTGGAGTCATGGCTTCATTTTTAAAATCTGATATGTTGCTCATTACTGTAGCACTTTTGGTGCTCAGGTTATGCCACATAACCATGGGAACCCCTAGTATTATCTTTGAGTTATCCAAAGATTTTCTTCAAATTAAATAGAAAAATAGGTTTGATTTTTAAATATTCTTTGGATAACATTTCTTTAAATCTATAAGGATATTAATTCATACTGTAGTTAAAATTAGCCTGTTTTTAAACAGAGTTGACCATTCTGTTGGTAGAACATTGGTAGACCATTCTGTTGATCTGCTTCGCATGACTGTTAAAAAGGTTTTAGTTATCACTTCCTTAGTGTAGAAGCTTAGATTGCTTTTTTTCAACCCCCTGGGGGTTGAACCCAGGGGTGCTCTACCACTGAGTACTCCCCATCTCTTTTTATTTTTTATTTTGAGACAGGGTCTTGCTAAGTTGCTGAGACTGGCCTCCAACTTGAAATTCTCCTGCCTCACCCCAAGTCTCTGGAATTACATGTGTGCACCACTGTGTCTGGTTTACTTGATATTTCTTTGAGTTACAATTGAGTTTCCTCTTCTTGGGGTGTGGGCAAAGACATTTTAAAAATTATGTTTCATTTTGTCAGTGTAGATGTTGGAGTCTATGCTATTATATATTGCTTTTACTAAAAAGGAACACCTAAAGAAAGAACAAATGCAATGTAGTTGACAGTATCCCTGCAGAGATTAGTAGAAAGAGTGCTGGCAGTGTGACCAAAACAACCCTTGTTAAAAGGCCTGAGAGGAGGAATCCCTGGGACTGATTTTCCTCTAAAATCAGTGTTTTTCCTCTGGAGGAAGGTTTACTGTACTTATTTCCATATGCGGAGAATTCTGTGCCCAACATATGACCATTATAGTTTACATCTGAAATCTTTTCTTTGTTTTTGACTTGGGGGTTAGATCTTTTTTTTTTAATATTTATTTATTTGTTTTAGTTGTACACAATGTCTTTATTTTTATGTGGTGCTGAGAATCGAACCCGGGCCACGCTTGTGCTAGGTGAGTGCTCTACTGATGAGCCACAACCCCAGCCCTGGGGGTTAGATCTTGTTATGGCCAGTTAAGTAATTTGATATAGTCATGAAGATTCTCTTTGAATGAATGAATGAATAAAGGCCTTTTTTTTTTTTTTTTTAAACCACCAGTGACTTAGGAGTTGTAGGCAGTTACTAAGGAAGATGAGGTGGCAGAGTTCTGTATAATTGTTGTGTCTTGACTTCCTTATCTTCAACTGTGTGTGTCTTTTTCGCTTCCACTTCTTTGAGAGGAACTGGATTCATGTACCCTGTCATAAATACAAAGTTGTAGGTAGTCTTCCCTCCACTAATACAGGTTCAGTTTCCATTTTAGGAGCCAACGGGCTCAACTGAAAGAGGGGAAGGGACTGAGGGTGTAGACAAGGGAAGGGCGGGAGTCCCACTTCTGTCTAATGCTGTTGGTGGGAATGGATGGAGAGCGCTAAGCAAGACCCAGTGATACCCACACCAGTGGAGTGAGAGTAGTGGCACAGCAGAGGCAAGGGGGTGTTGGGCCACTTAAGCCTGGAGTCTCTGCTGCTCTGTGTTGGAGGGGTTGGGTGGCAGTATTGGCCATGAGAGACTTAGGACATCTCTCCTAACACAAAGACACATTAGTGTTTTGCTGGTATGTTTTAGGTCTTCTTAGAAATGTTTGTGTCTTGCTGAATATTTGGTCAATGGGACTGAATTTGTGACATTTAAAAATAGTATGTAAAGGAAATTTCTTATTATTGGCCATGGTTTAAGGCTAGATGTAATACCGAAATATTTATGGATGAAATTATGGCTGATTTGCTTCACAGGGATCTGTTGGTTAGTGGAAGTTAGTGTGGGAAGAGTTTAGATGAAATAAGAATTTTTTTTTTTTTAATAATTTTTTTTTTCTCCACAGGCTCCTTAAGAGAATTAAGCCCTCAGGCCCTAAGGCATCCAGAATGAGTAATGAATTAACTTCTATCCTACGCGTTAGTGACAGTGGTGCTGTCGTGTATTCTTGGGAGTAGTGAGAAAGTATTAATTTTTTGTGTTCAGTGATTCCTAGTGAGCAACATTGGTAGAGAAAGACAGAGTACAGAAACATATGATTGATTGATTCTGTATTATAATTTATTTGTTTATTTATTTTTGCCTTTTTAATAAAAGTAGAAGTTTTGAACTTCTGTTTTTGAACATGGTTAAAAATATCATATTCCTGTAAATGTGCTAACACTTTTGGAAAATGTGTTTTTCTTTTCCTCTTAGGTACAGTGTGAAAATAGAGCCTCTTGAGAAAATGCACCTTGCTGTAGTTGCCTGTGGTGAAAGACTGGAAGAAACTCTGACCATGCTGAAGTCAGCTATCATTTTCAGCATCAAACCTCTTCAGTTCCATATTTTTGCTGAGGACCAACTACATGATAGCTTTAAAGACAGAGTAAGTATTTGAGCCTTAGTCAAGGTCATAGAGTTGCATATTTAATATACAGTGTACTAGAATGTTGTTTTATTCCTTTATTGTACAGAAATATTTTTTCTGTTACTCTGTCCTCCTAGAGTGAAAAGTGCTCCTTGTAGCTACATCGCCCTAGGAGTCCAGAGGAAGATTTATCTTTGAACAGGAGTAAGCAACTTAAAGTCATTTGCCACGCATGAAGATTTTAATTTACCTATTATAGTTCCAGGATGTTTTGGTTAACAAGATACAAGTTTATTGTTCTCACGTATAAAAATAGCCTCTGTAATAGGGGCCCTGTTTTTTCCTGATCTTGGCTGAGTCATTTTTAGCAGGAGGCTTCAACCTCATGATCCAAGATGGGTACTCAAGCTGTAGCCGTCACACCCATAGCCTTTCTAACGTGAAGAGAGAGGAATGAGTGAAGAAGAGCAATCCCTTCCCTATCTTTAAGGATACTTTCCAGGCACAGCTGTGACATTTCTGCCAATCCAGTATTCTATTGGTTTGAATTTAGTCATATGACCATACCTAGCTGTTAGGGTAGAAAATATACTTTTTAATCAGGGCAGCTTTGTAACCTTAACAAGAACAAGAATTACTGTGCAAGAATTGGAGATCAGGGGCTGGGGTTGTGGCTTAGTGGTAGAGCACCTGCCTAGCACATGGAAGCACTGGGTTCAATCTTCAGCACCACAAAAAAATAAATCAATCAAATAAAGGTATTGTGTCCATATACAACTAAAAAATATTTTTTAAAAAAAGAATTGGAGATCAGATACAGGGAGAACATTTTTATTTTTTGTGTTTAAAAAAATTTATTTAGTTCTAATTAGTGATATATGACAGTAGAATGCATTTTGACACATTGTATGCAAATTGAGCACAACTTCTCAGTCCTCTGGCTCTACATGTATATGGGGTAATAATGTCTGTCTGTCTCATTCTACCATCCTTCCCATCCCCACAGCCCCTCACTCCTCCTCTGCACAATCTAAAGTTTCTTCATTCTTTCCTACCCCATCCCCCAACCACACACTGTGGATCAACATACACTTATCCCAGAAAACATTTGGCCTTTGTTTTTTGGGATTGGCTTATTTCATTTAGCATGATATTCTCTAAGATAACATATTTGTGAGATGGTGATAAAGATGATGCTAATGACTATTAATTCTCTCTCATTCTCTACC
Organism: Tamias sibiricus; assembly: GCA_025594165.1. NCBI lineage: Eukaryota > Metazoa > Chordata > Mammalia > Rodentia > Sciuridae > Tamias > Tamias sibiricus. The sequence goes on along the minus strand of CM046661.1, from coordinate 99,077,876 downwards.
CCCCCACCTCCACTAAATTATACTTTCAACCTGATTTGGATTTTGATGCTTGGTCTGTTTTTTTTTTTAGTTCATTTTGCATGTGAATGGAAAAATACCACTTGTGATTTCAGGTCTTTTACTTTTCTATCTAAATCTTTGATTCCAAGAGGTATGTAGATTGACTTACACTTAAAAATATTTCTGGCATCTACATTTTTGTTACATACTTTAGTGATCTTGATCTCTTTGGATTGTTTTAAAAATACTGAGTAATAAATCTTGTATAAGTTACTGCTACTCACTGTGGAAACACTTAAAAAGTGGTTAAAAAAAGTAAATCATTAATTGTTTCATCTTTGATGTAGCCTCTATACCACATTTTGAAATTTAGATTTTCTTTGATTATAATAAGCAATCCTAAAAATGTTTGGTTTTGCTTTTATGAAAGAATATCAGCTATTTGATGGAACATGCTTTTTGTATCAAAAAATAACTAAATATGTAATGTTAAATGAAAAATGCAAAAGATTTTACTTTGAAGTTGATATTGAAAGGGTCTATAAGTTGGGAGGCAAAATAAAAATGCTGGTCTTTTAAAATAATCAACAGAAACACCAAAGCAGAGGGTTGGAACGTAGGTATTTACATAAACTATGCTGGAAGATTAATTTTTAAAATTCCTTGAACACAATTATAACTCAGATCATCTTTATCTGGATTGTTTTCTAAAACAACCTGCTATAGAAACTACTTAGTCTCTTGCCACTCTATCCCTTCCTCCCCATTGTCTCTGGATGCTCTTTGGATATTTTGCTGAGGACCAACTACATGATATTTCAAATTGAATATTTCGAATTGAGTATTTCAAATTGAATCAACAATTTGAAAGCCAGCCCTGATAGACTGGCAGATGTGCCTGTGTTCCCAGCTACTCAAGGGGCAGAGGAAAGAAGATCCCTTGAGCTTAGGAGTTTGAGGCCAGCCTGGGCAATTGCAAATCAAAATAAAACCCAAAAAACTAATCAAAAACAATTCTGTTAAAGCAAAAGTAATAGGTGGTACTTAACTGAGTTTGAAACAGTTCAAGGAGTTGTTCATTATAGATTTTTAGACATTTTTCTTTTTATAATCATTTTTAAAGAATTGGCATTGGATATATAATTATCAGAATATATTTTGTCAAGAATATTCATGTACATTGAAACTATGTATAAATGGACAAACTAGTTTTATATTAGTCTGACTTTGAGTGTAAACATTTTTTTTTTTTTTTTTTTGTACCAGGGACTGAACTCAGGGGCACTCAACCATTGGGCCATATCCCCAGCCCTTTTTTGTATTTTATTAGAGACAGGGTCTCACTGAGTTTCTAAGTGCCTCACCATTGCTGAGGCTGGCTTTGAACTTGTGATCCTCCTGCCTCAGCTTCCCAGGTGCTAGGATTATAGGCATGCACCACCATGCCCGGCTAGAGTGTAAACATTTTTATTATATATAAAAATATATATAATAAAATTAGTGCCTAATTTTTCTCATCTTATTTCATTTAGGTATTGAGAGAATGTACATAGATAAAGTTAAGGGATATGAAAGCTTGCAAAGGTCTTTCAACTTTCTGATTTTTTTGGTTCATATCCTCATAAATTTGTGTCTCGGATCTTAATGGTGAAGTCTTTCTGGCATATTACTATGACTTTTAGGCTTTGAATAAAAACAAGGACAATGGTGAAAGAGTCTATTCTTTTGAATGTATAACATAAGATATACATGATCTTAATTTTTAGCTCTTTTGTTTTAAACTATTGGTTTATGATATTATGGAGAAAATCGAAAGTAAAACAAATATAAGCTGGTTTCTTTTTAAAGAAAATATTATTTTTTTATTTTTCAGCTTGACAGTTGGTCATTTCTACAAACATTTAATTACACATTATACCCCATTACCTTTCCAAGTGAGAATGCAGCGGAGTGGAAAAAACTCTTTAAACCATGTGCTTCTCAGAGGTTATTCTTGCCAGTAAGTTTTTTCTTCCACAATTTTTTTTTTAACTTACTTTTACACAGATTATTTATGAGGAGTTAACATATAAATCTAATTAAACAAATATACACGGGCATGTGATATTTGCTTTTTGCATACAAGAAAAAAAATTCATATACAGTAAGTCAAAACTATAATAAAAATGCTATTAAAAAATGAAAAATTTGGGGTCGAGGATATAGCTCAGTGGTAGAGTATTTGCTTAGCATATTTGAGGTCCTAGATTTTATCCTTGTACCCACAAAAAATAAATAATTTTTTCATAATTAGTGTCAAAATAACGTTTCTTATATGTGTAATTCATTCGGTTGCTTTGAATGCTTTTCTGTCTAAGAAGGAATACAGGTCAGATCTTAATGGAGGCAGGCCTGTTGCCAGTGATATACATTGACAGTATTAACTTCAGGTTGCAGACTGCACATACAGCTTGGGAAATTAGATAGATTACATTATTAAATGACATTCTGTCTTACATCAAGCCAAATTATTTTTTCTAACTGATACTTAAATGTAGTAACAAAATTTCAGGCATGTGAACTCAAGAAGAGAAAACATTTATTGAGTGGAGCTGTTCTTTGTTGGTGATCTCTGGTGATGAACCCTGATTTTTTTTTTTTTTTTAATCTAAAAATACCTGAATCCAAGTTACTTTTTAATATCTCCCTTTGTTGATTTTCATTGTTATTTTTCTCTTCTTCATGAAAAATTTTGCCCAGGATGTTCAGAAGTGCTGGCTTTCGAGCTGCAAAATCTTTTAACTTTTGCTTTTCGTGGAAGGTTTTTATTTCATCTTCGAATCTAAAGCTCAGTTTTGCTGGATATAAGATTCTTGGTTGACATCCCTTTTCTTTCAGAACTTGAAATATGCTATTCCAGGATCTTCTTGCTTTTACGGTCTGGGTAGAAAAGTCTGAACATAGTCTGATTGGTTTCCCCCTATATGTAATCTGCTTCCTTTCTCTTGTGGCTTTTAATATTCTCTCCTTGCTCAGTATATTAGGCATTTTCATTATAATGTGTCTTGGTGTGGATCTGTTGTGATTTTGTATGTTTGGTGTTCGGTAAGCCTCTTGAACTTGTTTTCCCATTCATTCCTCAAGTTTGGAAAATTTTCTGTAATTATTTCATTAAATAAATTGTTCATTCCTTTGGCTTGAAACTCTGCCCCCTCCTCTACCCCAATCACTCTTAAGTTTGGTCTTTTTATGTTGTCCCATAATTCTTGGATGTTCTGTTCTTGGTTTCTTACCATTTTTGCTGTGTAATCTAGATTTTTCTCTAGGGTATATATTTTGTCCTCATTGTCTGAGGTTCTTTCTTCCAAGTGATCTACTCTGTTGGTGATACTTTCGATTGAGCTTTTATTTTGGTTTATTGCTTCTTTCATTTCCGGAATTTCTGTTTGGTTTCTCTTCAGAGCCTCTATCTCCCTATTGAAGTAATCTTTTACTTCCTGTATTTGTTTATGGAGTTCTTTGTCAAAATGATCTTTTGCCATCTGTACTTGCTCCCTCATCTCATTTTTTAGTTCATTCTTAAGTTCCGCAAGCATTTGGCAAATGTAATTTCTAAATTCCATTTCTGTCATTTCACCAACTGTGCATGCCATGGAATCTACTGAGGAGGTATATTGATTTGTTTGTGCCACTTTCCTTCCTTGTTTCTTCATCTTGCTTTTATGTCTATTCTTCTTGCACTATGGGACCTTGACTATTTTGATTTTACCTTAGAACCTTACGTTGCTCCGGTAGTACAATGCTATCAGATCCCCTTATATTTCCTTTACACTTTAAAATCAGACACTTTCTATTCAGAGAATCCCAGTTTGATCACAATGTACAGATTTAGTTAACCTAGATAGTGTTTCCAATTTAGTCTGTAAGCTTCTAATGGGGCTTTATAGATTCAAGTAATGGACACAGAGGTGATATGTTTAGTAAGAGGGAAGTGAGTGAACTGACTTGTTCTTTCTTAGAAAGTATGAAAAGAGAGTTCTATGGAAGTGGTTTAGTATCAGCAGATGAGAGAGGAAATAGTGAATGATTAGGTGGAAAGACCAATTTATATATAAACCTAATTTATACAGCGGTTGAGAGAAGAAATAAAGAAAGATGGAGAAAAAGGAAGAAAAAGAAAAAAGTGACCAAGGAGTAGAAATTAGTATGAGAGAGAGTGAGTCTAGAAAATAGAGAATACACTATATATAACACCACTTTGCTATATATTTCAGTTGTACTCGTTCAAAAAATCCCAATTTCTGCGTATAACTTGTTTTTGCCTTTGTTGAGTATGCAATGGCAGGGTGTAAATAGGGAAGATGAAGGAAGAAGAAAAAATACTAAAGTAAGAAGGAAGAAAAGAAAGCAAGCAAAGAGGAGCAGAAGCAAACAAACACACTGTCAATCAAAACAAAACAAAACAAAAAAACCAGAAACTAACAAACAACCCCCCCCCCCAAGAAACAACAGAACAAACAAAAAAACAAACAAAAACGTTGAAACCAGGAATAAGTCTCAAGCCAAATGGACCCTTTGGAAGCCCTTCTTATTTCCCTTCCAGATTAAGCCAATTGACCCGGAACATATCCAGTCAGCAATCCTGTTAGTGGAGTAGAGGCTGCACCTTTGGCCCTTTGCAGAATGGCACAGTGGAAGAGTGGAGGGGGCTTATCCTCAGGATGAGCCCTGCGTTCAGCAGCAGGGAACTGCCACTCTGGGCCCTGCAGGACAGGCAAACTGGAGGCTGGATCTCTCCTTCCCGCAGGCGGGCGGATGCCTACCTCTTGCTCTGGTCACCGCTGGGCGGGTAGCGGGGAGTGGAGGTGGTGCTTCCCTAGGTCTGGCCCTACGTGCAGCAGCAGGGAGCTGCCACTCTGGGCTCTGCAGGCCAGGCAAACTGGAGTCTAGATCTCCCAAGTTACTTTTTAAATTTTTGAGTTGATTTCACTCAGAGTTTTAAAATTCTTAGTAGTCAGAGGCTGGGGTTGTGGCTCAGCGGTAGAGCGCTCGCCTAGCACGTGTGTGGCCTGGGTTCAATCCTCAGCACCACGTAAAAATAAACGCGTTGTGTACAACTAAAGCAAACAAATAAATATTATAAAAAAAAAAAGAATGGAAAGCCATTTGTAAAAAGGAATTAAAAAAAAATTCTTAATAGTCATCCTAACCACTGTGACATTTAAAACTCTTGTGGTATTTTCAATTTAAAAATTAATAAAACATAAAATTGTAGAAAAAATACTGAATTTAGAAGCAGAGAGATTTCTGGAAAGCATGTGAGTTATGGGGAAGATGCTTTAATTACTTGTACTGTTAAATGGATTAGGACAACCTTACCTTAAGAACAGTAGTTTTAGGCCAGGAGTGGTGGTGCACGCTTACAATCCTGTAATTCCAGCAGCTCAGGAGGCTGAGACAGGAGGACGAAGAGTTCAAAGCCATCCTCATCAATTTAGTGAGGTCCTAAGCAACTCTTTGTGACTCATCTAATAAAATATTAAAAGGGTTGGGGATGTGGCTCAGTGTTTAAGCACCCCTGGCCTCAACCCCTGGTACCAAAAAAAAAAAAAAAAAAAAGAAGTTTACTGTACCTAGGATGTATATTAAGGTTACATTTTAGTTATAATTTTTATGCTCAATTTTGCCTAACCATTATTTTTGACACTGTGCTTACAAAATTTGAATCCTAAGATCTTTCCTAGGCTTCCTTTCCATTGTAAAAAGCACACAAATAAGGGATTACAATTGAAAAAAAGAAACCTAAGAAGTTTTAGGCTTCATAAGTTTTTTTGATTATTATTATTATAATGGGGATTGAACCCAGGGGTGCTTAACCAGTTAGTCATAACCTCAATCTTTTTAATTTTTATTTTGAGACAGGGCCTCACTAAGTTGCTGAGGCTGTCTTTGAACTTGTAATCCTCCTGCCTCAGCCTTCTGAGCTGCTGGGGTTACAGGTATGTGAATCCATGCCCAGTGTGCTCACTGTATTCTAAATTAAAAAGGTGTAGGATGACCTCATCATCAAATCTTACTCACAGATAGGAGAGGTGTACATTTTAAGTTTGCAGGAATTGGATTGTAAAGTGTGTGGGTATGGCAGAATAAAAAGTTACCCTTGAACATCTCTGTGGAAGGTACATGTTGGAGATGTAGCGTCTCTTATGTGCAGCATGGCCAGTTTTTCTTCTTAGACAATTCTTGTCTTCACCCTTTCTAACTGCACATTTTCTTTGACTTATCAGGAGATAGTAAACATGGAAATAAGATCAAGGACTCTGGAACTGGATGGCGTGGCTTCTGCTTTGGTTCTATGGCCCTTACTAGTTGATACCAAATGATGTAAGGGTTGATGTCACAGGCTGAGGGGGACAAATTCAGAAGATCTTAATTTGTATTGGTTTATTTTTTCTTAAGAATCCACCTTATGTTAGTGTTATTTTTCATTATGAATAACATTCCTTTTCTGATCTTTGAGGATAATGCTTTTATCCTCCCAATTGTTAGTTCTGAATTTTCTGCTATGGTTTGTTTTCCTAGCTTCTCTAAAAGTTGATATAAAAGTTAGCATAGTATCTTTTTTTTTTTTTTTTTTTTTTGGGTACTGGGGATTGAACTCAGGGGCACTCGACCACTGGGCCACATCCCCAGCCCTGTTTCTGTATTTTTATTAGAGACAGGGTTTCACTGAGTTGCTAAGTGCCTCGCCACGGCTGAGGCTGGCTTTGAACTCGCGATCCTCCTGCCTCAGCCTCCCAAGTGCTGGGATTACAGGCGTGCGCCACCGCACCCGGCAAAAGTTAGCATAGTATCTTTATGCTGTTGTCAAAATGACAGATGTAGGAAAAATTACTGTACTTTAAAAAATTAATATAATTTCGCTTATTTCTTTGGCATATCCTCTATAATTAAATCCTCTTATGCTTTTAAAATTAAATCAATACAATCATAGTTAACGTTTCAAATATCTCTCCTCACAGTTAATCCTGAAAGAAGTTGATTCGCTATTGTATGTCGACACTGATATCCTTTTTTTACGACCAGTTGATGATATTTGGTCTTTACTAAAGAAATTTAATTCCACACAAATTGCTGCAATGGCACCAGAACACGAGGAACCTCGAATCGGATGGTACAATCGCTTTGCCAGGCATCCGTACTACGGTAAGACCGGAGTGAACTCTGGAGTGATGCTGATGAACATGACGCGGATGAGAAGGAAGTACTTCAAGGTGAGTTGCTGAGGCAGGTGCTTGGTTGATATTTTTCTGGTTTTCTTTTGAAATTATTTGATTTATAGTTTAGTTTTCTTATGTTAAAATCCAGACTAACCTATTCAGAATTTTTCTGTTTACGTAGAGTGATTGAAGGAAAAATGTGGCCACAGCATGCTATTTAGTGGAGTGGGTGGACTAGATGGTATCACATACAAGGAAGAGTGGCAGGGTGCCAGGCAATGGGTGCCATCACCCTGGCTGTCCCTGCAGGACACAGCCTCAGAACACTGGAACCTGAAGTGTGGTGTTTCTTAGGGCAACACAGAGTCGTGGTTAAGAGCGTAGACTGCAGCTGTTGGTCTGGCACCTTTTTAGTTATTCAGTTATTTTGGTTACATTTTGATTATCTCCAGGCTTACGTTTTTTCCTCTGTGATGTGGAATGATGACATGACAGTACCAGTGTCCTAGCCTTTTTGTGAGGATGAAATGAGTGAAAATGGTGGCTGACATATAGAAATGTTGGCTATTATGCTGCTATATTGAAATATAACTTAAAAACATCCTGTGTATTTCTCATCAAATTGTGGAATCAGTGGAAGAGTCAGATTATTTAATTTCACTGATGATGTACTCTGAATCGTCACTATGTTCTGAGTACAGTTTAGGCAGGCTAATTTGAGTACAGTAAGCTGCAAGGCATTGTAGTATGTAGGTTCTGGGGTCAAACTGGCTTTCTGTATAGCTTTGCCAACAGGGTACTTCTTAACCACTGGCCAGTTAGTTAGCTTTTGAATGTCAGTTTCTCTCAACTTAAAAACAGAGATAGGAAATGGATTTATCTGAGTTAGTTTAAAAGAAATTAATTAAAAATGTTTAGTACAGAGCATGGCACATAGTAAGCAGGTTTCCTTTTCTTCTTCGTTTTATTTTTTGTTGTGCTTGGGGTTTAATCTAGGGCCTGTGCATGTTCTGCAGATGCTCTGCCGTTGAGCTGCCTCCCCAGCCTGAGGGAGCAGATTTTAAATGTTAGCTAAAAACAGTGCCTTCTGAGCAAATACCCACCATTTATTCCTTTTGTATCTAGTTAGGACTAAATGAAACATTAAGGGATATTACGTCTTGTGAATCTATTTTCTTTCCTCCCTTTTCCCCTTCCTCCCTTCCTTCCCTTCTTTCCTTTATTGCTGTTGAGGCCTGAATGCTAGGCAGGTGCTCTTCCACTGAGCTATAACTCCAGCCCTGTCATGTATTTTTCTATGACTTCTGGTGGATAGAATTTACATTGTTAAATTTATTTCTCCTTTGTACTTGTTGGATTTAAATCTTTGCCTCGTTTAGAGTTTTTCCTTCTTTCCTTTGGTATGGGCGATGGCTTACAGCCATCACCACCATGTGCCAGCATTTCAGTCTTAGAAGTCTTCCTCCCACCCAACCCAGTACTAGGGATTGAACCCAGGGGCACTCTGCCAGTGAGCTACATCCCCAGTCCTTTTTATTTTTTATTTTGAGACAGAGTTTTGCTAAGTTGCCCAGGCTGACCTCAAACTTGTGATCCTCCTATCTCAGTTTTCCGAGTCACTGGGATTGTGCCACTGTACCCAGCCAGTCTAAGAAGTCTTGATAGTACCTGTTGCCCTTATATCCTATTACTCTAGTAAACATCATTCTTTTAGCCTTTCAGTTTCTGAACCCTTAGAAAATCTTGATTCCATCTCAGTTCTTTCTCCCAGAATTGAATGCATTAATGAGACTAGTGCTGGGTGACCTCTGCTGTACCTTAACATAGAACATCTTTAGGTATCCAGTTTGTTACTGTATTTTGAATTTTTAAATTTCATGGTCCATGACATGTTACTAAGTAAAACTGGCATTATAACATAATTTTGATTTTCTGATTGTTAGACTATGCTTGGTAATATTATACCAGAAGATGGTGCTGTAAGATTATCTGCTAAGAAGTAATATACTGCTCAGTAACTGCATTTGAAATTTATAGAATTTTGAGAAATTCAGTGTTGCAAAGAACTAGTTTGTTACAATATCATTTGATTAAAAATATTAAAACATAGGTATATAGTTTAAGTCCATTACTATTTTTTTCTTGCCTCTTAATTATTTAGATGCTGTTCTTAAATACCTCAATAGTTTCTCCCACTACACTTTTTCTTTTGTTTGTGGTGTGTTGTAGCCAGCTAGAAATGTAGAAATGGGGTTGAAATAATCTCTGAACTTTCAAACTTTCTTTTCTTCCATGCATTAATGACTTAAAGAAGAAAAAGATGAGAGGATTGTTTGCACATTAGTTCAGTAGGTCCAGTTTACTTCAGACCTACTGCCATATGTTACAGATGACCTATTATTGGCATGTGAGACCATGTTCATATTTGCTTCATTTTCAAATATTGTTGTACTTAGGATTTCTGGGATGATTCCATAAATTCTATGGATTTTAAATTTATTTTCCCATCTTTATTTTTCTTGGTCGTTTTTCTATTTGTATTTGTGGCAAACATTGCCTGGGTTTTTCCTACTAATTCTACCATTTGAGGCATAGATCTTAAATTTTAGATCTTTAGCCATATAACTGAATTATTTATAAGTACTCCCCATATTGTTTCAAGCAGATCTATGGATGTTGTCCCATGATTCTTATCACATGGAAAGGCACAAGATTACCCCTTTAGGATAAAGGTTTTATTTTAGACTATTTATTTGCTTTGTTTTCACCAAGGTCTCACTATTCATGGCTGTTTAGTTCCAACCTGATATTGTAACATATTTTATTTTTTAAAGGTTTTTAAAAAACATTTTATTAAAAAATGTTGAATTGACAAAAGTTATTAGCAGTAATAAACTAAAGGGTAGGGAACAATGACTAGTTTTATAACCCAATAGCCAGTAGTATATTATATATTCAAGGTGTATAACATAATGATTTAATATATATATGTATATATATATATACACACAATATATTGATTAGCACAGTTAAATTAATGCATTTATTACCATTCACAGTTACCATTTGTATGTCTGGAGTGAAAGGATACTTAAAATTTCCCTTCTTAAATTGCAGGTAACTGTTTTAGTATTATTAACTATAGTCACCATACTGTACTTTAGATTTCCAGAAATTACTTATCTTATAACTGGATGTTTGCACATTTGACCAACATTTCTCGTGCCGCCTACAGATAGTTACATATATCAAAAAGTGTAATTTCATCAGGAGGCTGAAGCAGAAGGATTGCAACTTCAAGGCAGACTTATCAACTCAGTGAGACCCTATTTCAAAATAAAAAAAATTTTAGGGGATATAGCTCAATGGTAAAGTGCTCCTGGGTTCAAGCCCCCGCATCCCTTGCCCCCACCCCCTAAATTCAAGTAGTAAAAATTCTTTTTGTTCTTTGTATCTCTTAATACTTGATAGACAATGATATCATATTGATTAGCTATTACTTTGCATTTTGGATTATGATATTTGCAGTTTTGAATCCTTACTGGAGTATTTCTTTCCTCTCTTTAAAAAAATATTAGAATTATTCTTTTAAAAAATAATAGAGAAAAACCAAGTAATATGAACTAGGCCCTTAGGAAAATATTCCTTGTATGTCTACTGTACCCTGTTCCTTTTTGGCTACATATTACTTTATAAAGTATTTGTGTCGTCTTTACCTACTGAGCATCTTTGGTACAACTCTGTATTCAGCATATTTAGTATAGTGCCTGACATAGAGTAGCACCTCAGTGGCTAGTAACTGGCAAAGAACAGTCTGATAAATGTTTTAGAAGTGAAACCATAAATTAATTATTGGAAAATATTGAAGAAGAGAATATTTGGTATGAAAGGGCATGCTATTTTTACATATTTGAAAGATGGATGTGTTGGAGGACTTGTGTTGATGTAGATAGCCATGTGAGCAGAGAATATCAATGAACATCTTGCCAAAGGGTGTGGAGTAATGAATCCTGGGAAACTAATGAGTTCCCAGTTTCTAGCATTGTTGGAACATAATGTGAACAGACACCTATAAATTTTTATGTTTATGGGTAGGCTGACAATGATAATGAATCTATCTATTTTCAAAAGCATATACAATTTTAAAATGAAGCTCATTGGTCTTAATGTGCATTTTGGTCATAGATTTGCTAAAATTAGAACTTTCTTGGTTTTAAAATTTACAAAGCGAAATTATTCTTATAAGCATTCAAATAATTCATTGTATGTAGAGTAAAAAGGACAAGTGCCCACTCTGCTTTCTCTCTCTCAAGTTTCATGCCTTTGTTGTATATTCTGTGGACCCCTTAAAAAATGTGTTTGAAAGAAGTGTACATGTATATTAGCATTTATAGCCATTTATAGTCATCTTAAATTTTTTTTCTTATTAAGTCAAAAACTTTCACCTTTTCATGGTCCTCTTAAAATTGAGATGTAGGACTGGTGATGTAGCTCAGTGATATTGCACTTGCCTAGCATGCATGAGGCCCTGGTGGGTTTGATCACCAGCACCACAAAAAGAAAAAAAAAAATAGTGATTAAGATATAATTAAACTATTGCAACTTTTTCTTTCCTGGATTTTATTAGTCTTATTACTCCTACATGTAACTTCAGATATCTTTTGCTATCTCCCCTCTCCTACTGGGCAGCTCTTCTCACAGTTAGGGTTGTAAATATCACTTGGTTTTGTAGCAGAAGGAGTTTGCATTTCTCCTTGTGCCTATGTAATGGTTGCTAAGGGAAGGATCAGGAACTGTCATGCTGCCATTTAAAATTGAAATTCTGAGATTCTTTAATGTTTTATCAACAGAATGATATGACAACTGTACAGCTAAAATGGAGAGATATACTTATGCCATTGCTTAAAAAGTACAAATTAAACATCACATGGGGTGATCAAGATCTACTGAATATTATGTTTTTTCATAATCCAGGTAATCTTTTAAGTTCCTCTTATTCTTTGTGTTTGTAAAAAAACATAGATAATATTAATATTGACTTATATTAATGGTTGTTACTTATATTTGAGACAGAATAAAACTTTTTTTGAATATTGATTTAGTTGGAGAGATTTAAATGCCAAGTGTATTTTATGCTACTTTAAGTCTTATTTTGTAAGGGTTATATTTTTAAACTAAATGTTTTGCAAAATGTTGATTCTGTAGAATTACTATTTGTTTCATTTTTGTTTGTTTTAAACATTAGAAAGCCTTTTTGTTTTTCCGTGTCAATGGAATTATCGACCAGATCATTGTATCTATGGAAGCAATTGCCAAGAAGCAGAAGAAGAAGGAATCTTTATTCTTCATGGGAACAGAGGTGTTTACCATGATGATAAGCAGCCAGCATTTAGAGCTGTTTATGAAGCACTGAGAAATGTAAGGTTCCCCCCACCCGCATTTGGAAAAACTTACTAGCTTATTATGGAGAGTTGGCAAAAATAAGTTATGGAGAGTTGGCCAAAATAATGCAAAGAATTTCCATAAATCCTTTATTTAGGTTCATCAGTTATTAACATTTGCCTTATTTGCTTTGTCATTGGTTTTCTCCCTATACATTGTGTTTTTCTGAACCATTTGCCTATAAGTTGCATGTTATCTATCCTCTTACCCCTAAACACCTGTGTTGTTTTTTTTTTTAATTTGAAGTTGTTGTATATATAATAGTAGAATGCATTATAATTCGTAATACACATATAGAGCACATTTTTACATATCACTGTGTACAAAGTATATTTATACTATTCATGTCTTCAAACATGCATTTAGGGTAATGATATCCATCTCATTCTACCATCTTTTTTTTTTTTTTCTCTTTATACCCCCTTGCCCCCTCCCATTCCCTTCCTCCCCAATGACCCTTCTAGTGTTCCTCTAATCTTCCTATGCTCCCCATCCCAACCCACTGTGACCTTGTGTTTTTTTTTGGTACCGGGGATTGAACTCAGGGGCACTTGACCACTGGGCCACATCCCCAGCCCTTTTTTGTATTTTATTAGAAGCAGGGTCTCACTGAGTTACTAAGTGCCTCGCCATTGCTGAGGCTGGCTTTGAACTCGCGATCCTCCTGCCTCAGCCTCCCAAAGTGCTGGGATTACAGGCGTGCGCCACCGCGCCCGGCTCAACCTTGTGTTTTACTAAGAATAAGTTCTCTTATTAACCATAACACCAGTACTAAACTCTGAAAATTTGATTCTGATATTTCATGTGTCATCCCTGTGTTTTTATGTCTTTTTTTATGTCTTTTTAATCTCTTTTGATCAAGGAACAGTTTCTCCCTGTCTGTCTTTTAAGACATTGGCATTTTGGGAGAATAGGGCCCCTTCACTGCCACCACCATCACTCCTTTTTTTTTTTTTTTTTTAAATTAGAATTTTCTTTATTTGGCTTATCTGATGCTCCCTCTGATTACTAAGTTCAGGATGTGCACTCCTGAACAGAACACCATGTGACATTGTGTTATAGGTGCAGTCACCTTTGTCTGCCTCTTGTTGATGTTGATCACTCCATCAAAATGTTATTTAATTTCTCCACAGTATGATTAATTTTCCTCTTGCAAGAAATCTGTAGGGACAGTCTCAAAAATCATGCAGATGCTCTGCTTCTTAACACAACTTCCCTCCTAGATTCCCTATTAGATTTAGTATTCATTGTTGATTCTTGCTCAGATCAGTCTTTACTATGGGAATTGAAGATTGATGGTTGTCCAGTTCTAGTACTCCTTCCACATGTCATTTGGCTTTCAGCATTCTTCTGTAAGGAAGGGCCAAGCCCTCCCTTTTTGCCCTATTATTCATTTGTATCTAATTGGTATGAATTCTTTGGTACTTATTCCCCTTTCCCCAGTGATTTATAATATTATTCCCTTCCATGTTGGTGCTGAAGTTGTTTTAGATTTTGTCATGGAGAGCATTTTTTGGCTGCTTATTGTGCTATTTTGACATGTCGCAATAATTTTTTGAGTACCTCTTTATCTTCTGTCCCAATAAAATACTGTAGGTTTTTCTAATACTTTCCTTGCCCTATCTCTGAAATTAGTCATCCAGCAAAGGAGCTCTAGTGCCCTTTTGTGGCTCTGGATATTAGGCTTGTTTATTGTGATAAGGGTGTCTTTGCTTTGAAGCCCTTTCAGGGTCAATAGGAGATGTGAACTCAGACATGTAGTCAGGTGTTCTTCCTGATCCTCTACTTCTAGCCTGTTCCTCCAAGCTCTTTCTTGCCTTCTCCTACCCTATATTTTATCCCCTTCAATTCCACCATTAGAATCCTGACTTCTTTTACTTTATTTTTTAGTTGTAGATGGACACAATTTACTTACTTACTTATTTATTTATTTATTTATTTATTTATATTTGGTGCTGAGGATCAAACCCAGGGCCTCACACCTGCGTGGCAAGCGCTCTACCACTGAGCAACAGCCCCAGCCCTAGAATCCTGACTTCTAACATTAATACATTTTCTTATTTGCTTAACTCCATAATAATACGTTTAAAATAATTTCAGGAATGTTTCATTCTGTCATTACCTCCACTTCCTCACCCCCCAAAACCAACCTACTGAAGTGTTCTGGATTTGTTTCCAGCCCTCTTTCCCTCTCCTCTTCCCCTGAACAAAGGTAAACACTTAATAATGTGTTCAGAAGTTACCTGAAGTAGTTCTTTGTCCTTTCCTTTCAGTGTGGTTATTTTATTTATTTGAAGTAAATTTGGGTCCATTTTTTTCTTTTCAGAAAGTTTTTAGTTTTAGCTTTTTTTCTCTATTCTTGTTGATACATTTTTTTAATAATTATTTTTTAGTCTTAGAAGGACACGGTATCTTTTTTATTTTATTTGTGTGTGGTGCTGAGGATCGAAGCCAGTGCCTCATGCATGATGGGCGAGCACTCTACCACCGAGCCACAACCCCAGCCCGATACAATATTTTTGATATGTGAAATATTAATACACTTCAAAAAGTGAAAGCCACATAAGGGTTTACTTAGATGTATCACTTCTTTCCCTGTCCCTTGCCCACCAACCCCCTTCCCCACGGGTTTCCAGTGTTGTTTTCTGGTTTGTGTTCCTAGGTTTCTATTTGTAAAAAGGGAAGATTGTGTGAATGCTTGTTTTATAATTCTTTTTTTCTTACACAAAGGGTAGCATACTATATGTATTCATTTGTTCTTTGGGGTTTTTCTTTTCCCCTTATTTAAAATAATTTGGAAATATCTGTACCAGTCTCTGTGTTAGGACATTTGGTAGATTCCAGTGTTTTGGATTATAAATATAATGCAGCAGTGTGCAGTAGCCTGGCTGTGTGTGTATTTGTATCTGGGAGGTGAATCTTAAAGGTAAATTCCTGGAGTGGGATTATCATAGTGAAGATATTGCCTGTTTCCTCTCCGTAAGGACTGTTGGCATTCCTACCAATAGTTTATGAGGCAGCCTGTTGTCCACATTCTTATTGATAGAATGTATTATCAAGATTTTAAAAATTTGTCTATGTGGTAGTTCAGAAACTGAATCTTGTTGGAGTTTTAATGTACATTGGTCTTATTTACAAGTGAAGTTGAATATCTTTTTATGTATTTAAGAACCATTTTAATATCTTTTTGGGAGTGAAGTTTCTAAAGTCTTTCACCTATTCTTTCATAAGTTTTTTAAAAAAATTTATTAAAGCATGGAGTTCACTCATTTCAAGTGTATAATTCAGTGAATTTTAGCATATTTTAAAAAATATTTATTTATTTGCTTTAGTTGTACACAGTGCAATGCATTTATGTTTACGTGGTGCTGAGGATCGAACCTGGGCTGCACACATGCCAGGCGAGCGCTCTACCACTGAGCCACAACTCCAGCCCTGATTTTTAGCATATTTACAGAATTATACAGTCGTTTTTATGAGGGAGTTTTGATCCCCCCTTTAATTATTAAAAGTTCTTTGTATATTGGGGGTGTTAGCCTTTATCTGTAATATATTACTGTGAATATCTTCTCCCAATTTGACTTTGCTGATGACATTTCATGCCATTCAGAGTTTGTTTAAAAATTTTTATGTAATCAAGTTTATTAGCCCTTTCCTACATACACTTGGGAGATAGAACCAGTTATAGGAGAATTCCCCATGCACTATTTCATTTATTACATTCAGACCTTTACTCTTTTATTTTGGATGAGGAATGGATACCATTTGATCATTTTCCAAATGGTTTTTCTGTTGTCTCAATACCATTTATTTAGAAAATTTATTTATTATCAAAGCAAAAAGTTGATGCTGACTTTATCATATACTGCAATTCTCTTTGTGGTTTCTGTATTTTCCATTTTGTTGCATTGGTCTATCCATCTGTGTGTCATACTGTTTTAGTTATAATATATTTTAAAATCTGATAAGACTATTCTTCCTTCATAGTCTGTCCTTTTCAGTGTTTTCCTAGCCACTGTATATTTATTTTCTTACCAGTATCAATCACTCGATAAGAAAGCTCGTGGATAATTTTATTGGGAACATACTAGCTTCATACATTAACTCAGGGACAATTGACATTTTCTTGGTTGCTGTGTGTTGGATGTGGTTCATCCCTGTCAAAACTCTTATTGAAATGTAATTTTCAGTGTAATGGTATTGAGAGGTAGTAGGGCCTTTGAAAGTAATCAAGTCATGGGCTGGGATTGTGGCTCAGTGGCAGAGCACTTGCCTCATACATGTGAGGCACTGGGTTCGATCCTCAGCACCACATAAAAATAAAAAATCAAGATAAAGATATTGTGTCCATGTACAACTAAAAAAATATTAAAAAATAAAAAAAGTAATCAAGGCATGAGTGCTTCACTCTCATGAGGGATTAACAGTGCCCTTGAAAGTGAGATAGTTTTCTTTTGAGGTACTATCAGAGAGCTACATCTTCAGCCACTATTATTATTATTATTGAGACATCTCACTAAATTGCCGAGGCTGGCATCGAACTTGGAATGCTCCTGTTTCAGACTCCTGCATCTCTGGAATTACAGTCCTTACCTGGCTGAGAATAGGTTAGTTTTTGAGAGGGCCGGTTGTTAGAAAGTGAGCCTGACTCCCCTGACCTTCTGTATGTGCCTGTTTACTCTTCTACTTTCCTCCCTGAGACCATCAACTGAAGTGTAGCAGATGTTCGCACCATTTTCTTGGATTTCCAGAACTGTGAGAGGAATATACCTCTTTTCTTTATAATCTAACCCAGTCTCAGATGTTTTATTACAGGAACAGAAAACAGACTGAGACAGGGGTGTTGAGACATCTTAAACAAGATCACTAGACTGTCTTTCCATTAATCATTTAGGAATATTTTGTAGTTTTCTTCTTATACATTTTAAACATTCTTTCTTTATTCTGAAGTATGTTTAACATATTTTGTTTATTTGTTTATTTTATATTTTTTGTTGCTCTTGTAATAGTTTATTTTAAGCATGTGCTTTATAATTACTTAGGGAAAAAAAAAAAAACTATCATGCCCTCTTCTTTCCATATTCCAGATATCTGTTCTCCTGTCTTTTTTTGTTGTTCTTATAGTCTCCTTTTGGGTAATTAAAGTAGTTTGATTGAGAAGAATATTATAATAGATGTACTTCTAGGTGAATATAAATATCTAGGTGAAATTAAATATCATTTTTTAAAATTTAGTATTTGCAGGGATTGAGTTTATGCTGGGCTAGTGCTTTACCACTGAGCTACATCCCCAGACCCAGCCAACACATTCTTAAATACAAATGGATCAAAGAAGAAATCACAGGGGAAATTAGAAAATACTTAAAATAATAGGAGTGTTGGTTTGGTTTAAGTGTCAGGTTAGAAGAGCTTATGACCCCTATTTACAAGGTTCTCACTTGTTCATGATTGAAAACCTCTGGTCTTGTATAGCCTCACAAGTAACAATAAAAATAAAAACACTTAACTATGGTCCATTGTGACGGAGACTGTACTAGAACGAGAAAGCTTAGCAGTTTTGTCCTGAAGGGCCCAGGGAGGCCTCGTTGAAGAGGAGTTATTTGAAGTGGGTCCTGAGGAACGAGTAAGAGTTTGCCAGGTGAGTGGGCCAGTCTGCACTGCAAATAAGCTTCAGAGGCTGTGGAAGGGTTCTGTGGAGGTCAGGATGGAGCTTTGCCTGGAAGTGAAGGTAGGCGGTGGAAAGGATGCAGATGGATGTGGAGTGCTGTGCCACGTTGGCATGGTAGTCCACCACGATGGGGTGGAATAGAGCTTTCTCCTGGAAATCAAACCTGGTGGTAGACAAGGTGCTAACAGCATTGTAGGCCACAATTTTCAGGTATTATTTGCCAAGTTTCTTGTCCTATAAACTTGACAGATAAAGTTGCTAAAGAATCACTTATCATGATACGACTATACTTGCTAAAGAATTATGAAGTATAGTGTTGATTTTCATTTTAATTTAACAGGCCTTCTATGCCTTCATAAATTAATATTGTATTTTAATAATGTTGTATGACAGATTGTCAGAAGGTGATAAAAATGAATAAAAATATTATTAGGGTTTTGAAATTTTGTGCAGGATAGAAAAGAAATTCTTTCCTATAAAAGCACAATTCTTTTGTTTGAGCATTTAAAAACAATCTAATATTAGCAAGTTAAATCTCTTTAGTTTCATTTGGCATTTTCCTTTGGTTTATAAATATTTATCCTTAAAAATCTGAGTAATAGTTTTAAGTTGATTAATTATGCTTGATTTTAAAAAAATAGATTTTATTTTTTAAATGATTTTGAATATTAAATGAATGGTTTTTTGCGTTTGCTTTGGGTCTGTGTTAACTACAGTTTGTATTTATTCATTTTTCAATTTAATGAAGTTAATCAGTCTTTTATGGTGCTCTTATCTTCCCTTATCTATAATTCAGTGAGAAGTGTAATTTTTTAAAGAATTGCATACAGACAAGGGTATTTATGCAAGTTTCAGACAGAAGCTTAGTCATAGCCATGGAATGCAGTGAACAGTATGAATTATAAAGGATATGAACCAGGTTTAAAATGCAAATGCATAGCTATGTATGCCAGCAAATAATTTTTTACAGTCTGTACATATTTGTTAAATATTAGTATGTTGAGTGAACAAAAATTATTAAGTTTAAAAATTACAAATTTAAAATGGGAACAAAACATTTTATGGGTCTATGCGTATTTTCTGCTTCATGTATTTCATTCAGAATTATATTTCCTTGGTGTTTCTGTGTTAACTTTGATTTACTTTACACCCCACTTATATTAGCATAACTATGTCTGCAAAGGAGTTTTGAATGTTTCCCTCCCACAGTACCTCCTTGTATACAGTTGACACTCAAGGTTTTTGGATTGAACTGCCAGTCTGCCATACTTTTCATGCACGTTCTGTTCTGTGAAAATGCCTCAGATTGCCTAATCATGATCATCATTGTCTCATGATTTATTTTCAGCTTTTCATCTGACACTCGTGTGTGTGTGTGTGTGTGTGTGTGTGTGTGTGTGTGTGTGATGATCGTCTAAAAATTTGTGTACTGGGTACTGTGCCAGTGAAAGGAGGGAATGATTAACTGCGTAGGGTGAGGCTTCCAGAGGAGCTGGCATTTGACCTGAGCCCAAGGATGATGAGTGCTAGGTTCAGGAGTAAAGGGAAAGATGAGTGAGGCACAGTTTGCAGTGTGGAAAGGGCCTGCCATTCAAGTAAGGCACATACATGTAGCCCGGGACTGGGACACATAGGTGCAGCTCATGTGACTGATAGAATGCAGTGTCTTTAGGCTATATACAAGTTTGATAATTTATTTCCTCCATTAAAGGTCAAATTGCTGTGTCACATGGTGGGTGGAAGGAGGTCTGATTCATGCAACCTTATTTTTTATTTCAGAAAATATTTATCAGAAGAATTTCTTTTACACTGGTGAGGGAATAAAAATATTTAACCAAACATTCAGATTTAAATCCCATGAAAACAACTGAACCAAATCTGAAGTACTGCATAGTCCTAGGAATCAGCAGTCTTCCCCTAATTCTTAAATGTTTTCATTTTATTGTTATAGAATAGTTTAAAACAACAACGACAGGGCGGGGGTTGTGGCTCAGCGGCAGAGCGTTCGCCTCACACGTGCGCGGCCCGGGTTCGATCCTCAGCACCACGTAAACATAAATGCATTGCATTGTGTACAACTAAAGTAAATAAATAAATATTAATAAAAAAAAAAAAAACGAAAAAAAAAAAAAAAAAGCACAGTTTGGTCTTCCCATAATTATTTGCCTGTCACCCAGTCATTCAGGTGTGTGTTTTGTACATGTTGGAATGTCACTGGACAGTGTTGCTTTCAACACCATACACATTTAGGCATATCTGTATATAGCACAGCACTTTTCTCAGCTTCCCATTGTTCATTGAGGTTCATTCTTTGACAGGAGTTTTGAAGCCTAAAAGCATTGTTTTGTTGGCTTATTTGGAAAAGCATTGCTATATGTGGTTCAATTCTTGGACTTTGGAGTTTGGCTGCTGGGGCAGAATCCTGGATTTACCTCTTACTAGGATTGTGACTAGGAAAATTCTCACTCCTTGCCTTGGTTGCTTCATTGTGAAATGGGGATATTGTTATTTAATTTATGGAGTTATTATGAGGTTTATATGTATTAATACATATGAAACTTTTAGATTAGTACCTGGCATGTAGCAAGCACTTTTTATGCTGTTACTATTTTCATTACATTGTTTCTAGCTAAGCTTCTCCTCCTCCTCTTTTTTTTTTGGTCTTCAAAACAATTTTAGATATTTATCTTCAGTATGTGTGATTGATTTTTAGAAATCACCTTAAAAGTGATGATCTCACGCAGTTAATGTTCACAGTCTTGTTGCTCAAGCCATGCTGAAGTTTAGGATCTCTTGGCATTTCTTCACTGCTGAATCCCATGGCTTCCTGCAGACTGACTCACTATGCTTAGGGTGGGGCTTTCATTTCTTCTCCCTCGGTGTGCTAGTGAACCTCAGGTGTAATCTTAGGTCACTTGGACCTACTTCTCAGATTTCAGGTTCTGAATTTACTTTGTGAGTTTGCATTTTTCACTGTCTTCAAATTTTAATGTAAATGGTTTTATTTTTAAAACCTATCTGTCTTTCTAATTGAAAATATGCCTAATAGGAAATACTGATTAAAAAAATACACCTAATTGAAAATCCTATGATTACAAATTATTTCCTCTTAACTGCCACCATACTGTTCCCAAATACATTTATCCGGATGTTTATTTTTTAAAACTTTTTTTATAGTTATGGATGGACAGAATGTCTTTGTTTATTTATTTTTTATTTGTTGCTAAGGATCGAACCCAGTGCTTCACACATGCTAGGCAAGCACGCTGCCACTGAGCTACAAGCTTCAGCCCTGTATATGTGTGTGTGTGTGTGTGTGTGTGTGTGTGTGTGTGTGTGTGTGTAATTTTTTTTTGGGGAGGGGGGGTACCAGGGATTGAACTCAGGGGCACTCAACCACTGAGCCACATCCCAAGTCCTTTTTTGTATTTTATTTAGAGACAGGGTCTCACTGAGTTGCTAAGTGCCTCACCATTGCTGAGGCTGGCTTTGAACTCATGATTCTCTTGCCTCAGCCTCACAAGTGCTGGGGTTACAGGCATGCACCACCACTCCCGGCTCTGTTTATATATTTTTTAATGATGTTTTTATTGTTTACTTTTTAGACTTTCTATGTGTGAGTATGAATCCCCATGAAGACCACATAACATTTAGTGGTTCTCAAACATAGTTATCCTTGGGATCCTTTTGTGCAGATAGGGCTCTTTGGGAAATGCTAAACCATGTCATCGTATTGCATGCCTCCCACTTCATGCATCCTGTCTTTCCTTTCTAATTTAGCCTCAACACTGTTACCAAAGAGAATTTTGGAAGGTGGAATGGGGTGGGATGCTGGGTAAGCCTTTTTTATAGTTTTTTTTTATAGTTTTTAAACTTTTAAAAACTTTTTCATAGTTTTTGCCAGGTACCTTCAGAGCATTGCTCATCTTGTATCACTGTCTCTGGGTCTTCTCTACCTTTGGACATGTTCTTTCCTTGGCTTGTGATGCTACCCCTCTCTGAAAAATTTACCCTGTAGTTCCCCCAGGGATTTGCCATCACTGTCTCCCTTCTCTAATAGTTCAGTATAATTCATTGAAAATATTTGTTGAGCGTATACTTTCTGTGAGATATTAAATGGAAGTTGTTAATATTAAACAGATTGAAGAAGTTGTTTGGAAAATAATTAAGTTTTTATATGTATCATTGCTTTTTTTTTTCTTTTTTTCCCCTCTAGTGTTCTTTTGAAGATAACAATATCCGTTCCTTATTAAAACCTTTAGAACTGGAGCTACAAAAGACAGTGCATACATACTGTGGGAAAATTTACAAAATTTTCATCAAGCAACTAGCGAAAAGCATAAGAGATCGTTATGACAGACCACCAAAGGAAAGGTGATTCGTGGTGACTGCTAAGTTAAATGGATGAAAACAACAAAGTGGCAGAGAATAAGTGTGAAGGAATAGTCTTGAATGAAGTATTTAGGAAGGAAATACTCATCTCCAGAGTAATTTTTTTTCCTGAAGAAGTTAAATGAGCAGTATACTCATGTAATGAATAAGTTAAAATTTTGTGCTCCAACGATAGACTTTTTTGATCTCTGATGTTTCGTAACATTACTTGCTGTCATTCCAGTATTGATGAAAATATTATTGAATGGTGTAGCCTGCATAGTTCCGCTGGCTCCTACTCTCAAGTGAGTAAGAATGGTAGGAGTGTATGGATGGAAAACATACCTCATACACAGGGTGGACACTCAAGCTGTGAGTATAGCAATAATTTTATGTCAGCACTAACCTCACTTTAAACGTGTGAGAAAAAAGTTGTTTACAGGGGCAGAAAAGGTTCTGTTTCTCAAGAAATGTGATGTAACCAATGTAACCATTGACAATCTATGTACCTTTATACATTTCATCTCCGATCTACAATATTTTTGTGACAATCATGTTTAAAATTATTTTTAGATTTTAAGTAAGCTGCACAAAAGATTGAGTTATGAGAAAGAGGAAAAATAGTGAAAACTCTGAGGCATTATTCTGTGTGTGTGTGTGTGTGTGTGTGTGTGTGTGTGTGTGTGTGTGTGGTGAGAGAGGGGGAAATGTCGTGTTTTTGTGTTTTGTATGTATTATTAAACTGTCTTGCCAAAACTCAGTTCTAAGATATTTGGGGAAGTTTTTTTTTTTTTTTAATCACTTTAAGTGAAAATTTTCAGCTTTACTGGGCATTCTGGAAGCAAAAAAATATCATGCTGATAATGAAGTGATAACCTTAATAGTAATGCTAATGCTAATCTGATAACGAAAACTGCAATGGGCCAAAATGTGTAAGCTATATACTTCCTGGGATCAGCAAGTTTAGTTACAATGGAGTAGAAAAAGTGGTCCGTTTAAACTTCTTCTACCTCAAAATGGCTTTGCAAGGTATTTTTGAAAAGCAAATGAATAGAGCCTTACTTTAAGTAAATTAGGCAATTTTGGCGGATGATTTGGATTAGAATAATGTTACATCTAACTACAGAAAAAATAATTTTTATTGGGTAAATCTTGCTTTTTTGACATCACTTAAGACTTTTTCTTTTTTTTTTCTTTTTTGGTACCAGGGATTGAACCCACAGGCACTTAACTACATCCCCAGCCCTTTTTAGTTTTTATTTTGAGACAGGATCTTGCTGAGTTGCTCAGGGCCTTGCTGAATTGCTGAGGCTTTGAATTTGCGATCCTCCTGCCTCAGCCTTCCAAGTTGCTGGATTATAGGTGTGTACCATTGCACCTGGCCAGGACAGTTAATTTTTCAAAGCAAGCCCTGAAGTTGAGAAAAATATTACTCTGGTGTTCTTGACTGCGATCTAGTGTAACTATAGATTCTGAATGTTTAGTGCATACCATGCTTGGATATACATCTCATTTTACCAAGCACTCTGTGTTATCTTCTTTTTCTCTCTTTATATTTTAATGCTTAAATAGAGAAGGGAACTCATGGAGGAAAAATCATGCTGTTTGGCATACACAGTGTCCTCTATGTAGATCAGGAGTTTATAGAAAGAAGTAGTCAGCACTTTGTTGTCTTGTGTAGTTCAGTCAGGGACAGATTGGGAGAGGAAGGTTTAAAAAGGCAGATTAGAAATTGATTGTCACTCCCTCCAAAAAAAAAAAAAAAAAAAAAAAAACTGGATGAGCAGCCCAGCACTCTTAGAACAGATGGGTTGAGAGAGCAGGAGCCCGCTTCCTTGGCAGAATGCCTTGGTGGAATACCTGAACTGTGTTGAAATTGAGCTTGCTGAGAAAATGAGAATCCTAAAATTGCAAACTTCAGCTGATGTATATATAAGACCCTTTCTAAGTGTCTACAAATGAGACCATTGCTTAGCTATATAAGACTCTTTGGACAGCTTGTTAAAAATAGGTATCCTGAGCTTCACCCTTTGGAGACTGATATACTCTCTAGGATGAAGTCCATTTAAAAAAAAAAAGAGAGGAGAGATTTAAAAATTACAAAAAAGTAGGGAGCATATAGTACAATGGTACTCACCATTCTGATTTAATATGGCAATATTTAAGTTGCTTAATTTATTTCTTTTTTTCCCCCTCTGCTGAAATATCTTAAAATCCCAGACATCATTTTACTTTACCACTGTGAATTCTTTGGCAACCCCAGGGACTTGTACCTAACAAAAGTAGCAGCAGTCCTCTGGCCTCATCTGATATCCAAGTCCTTAAGCAGATTTCCCTGATGTCTCCAATATGGCATTGTTTAGTTGTTAGAATCAGGGTACAAAGACAAGTTGCATGATTATTCTGTTTTTAACAGGCACCTCAGGTGATTTTGATGTTGACTAGTCTGGGAACCACTGGAAATTATTTGTCAGCCTTAAGGTTGCAGTTAGGGTGCCACAATTCCTGGCCTAGTTGGTAAATTATAATTGTGATTTTGAAATAAGAAGAAGCTGTTGGGTTACTGACAAGATATGAGTCTATATTAGTAAGTTTCTTAAGATTTGATTTTTCTCGTTGAATGGATACTCTCAGCCCCAGAGCAGTGTGACTGATGGCTCTGTAGAGTGTGGTCATGGTTTAATCCAACTGGTTTGTGTGCCATGGTCTGCTTTGTGTTGTGGCTTATTTATACTGTCCTGTGGTCTACATTGTGGACCAGCTGGAAGGTTCTTCCTCTGGTCTATTCAGACCTGATCTAATTGAGGATGTTACCATAAATTGGGTTATGGTGAAAACTGTCTATTTTTTTTTTTTTTAACCTAAAGTCAATAGTATCACAGAATGTCTAAAGCAGTTTTAAAGTGAATTTTCTGAATTTTATCTTTAAAGTATTTTTCCTTGAGAATTCTTAAGAAATGAAGTGCTCAGATCTAATAAGGTTAAATTACAGATGGATAACTTGGAGAACATAGTATGTTTTTTAGCATAAGAAGTCTTTCAGAAAACATAGTGATCTATGCAGTTGATATAAATTATACTATATATTCTTTGAGGCTGTGTGTTAGAACACACACAGTTTTGACCTCAGAATTATCTCTGGGCTACCATATCACCAAAGTGGAAAGATTAAAATGTAGTCAAACTTCATTTGTATAAAATAGTCATCTTAAATGAACTTGGGAAACCTTTAGAAATATATTTTGTGATTTATATTTTAAGAAAATCTATTTTTTTCCTCATGAAGAATAGTTCATCATGCATACAGTAACCAAGTGATCTGGGGACATTTTGAGCCTACAACACTATTACTGCCTACGTTGCTGACTTGCTTTCAGTCAGATAGCAGTGGTGGAGTGTCAGAAAGACCAGGCTGAGAACAAAATCTGGATTCTCTTCATGGTCAGGGGCCTCAGGTATGCTGTTTAGACTTCACTATGCCTTAGGTTTTTAGGTGGAACCAGTATAGTGTGCCCTTCGAACCTCATAAGAGAAGGTGAAACTCAAAAGAAGGAATGGATTTGAACACATTCTGCCTAGTCTGTTACACCATGCCAGTGTTGGGGTTCTGTTTTGCCCTGGTGGTCCTATCTTTAGGCTGAGTGTTTTCTGACATTCTGACAGTATGAAATTGCTTACATTATGTAAGGAAGAGTTTTCAGGAAAAGAAAGTAGAGAAGAAAGATGCAAATGAATAATCAGAAAAGAAGGAAAAGAGAGGAAGTGAGAAAGGGAGAGGAAAGAGAAGGGAATAAGAGAATGGCAAAAGGCAGAGTAAAGGAAAAGATGGAATGAAATGAGGAAATTGAGAGGTAGAGATGGAGAGGAATGGCATGGAAGCCTTTTCTTTTGGAGTTGTGCCCCCTCCCCGACCCCAGGTCACTGTCTGCCTTAGTCCTGCAGGTCAGGAAAGGTGCTAGCTTACATGACAGGAGGCTTGGGGCCACAATTTGTTCATCCTGCAGATAGATGGTCACTGATTTTTCAGCACTAATGATTCAACATTTTATGTTTTTTTTACTGGATCCCAGTGTATGAGCTGGGACCTATGGAAACAATATTTTCCATTTTAACTTTGCTCTTTGGCTATCTCAAATTCGGATTATGTAAGACTAACCTAACCACATTCACCAGGGGAGGCTGGGGTACAGGGACTGTTTCATCAGGTCTGAAGGGCCAGGAACCTACCATGGCAGTTTTCCCAGATGATACAGATGGCAGCTGAGTTTGGGAATCATTGCCTCACCTTGAATGGTAGATTCAACAATAGATCACAATTGTTTTATTCCTCAGTGGAGAGGTTTTCAGTTGAACTGTTATGGGTGCATTCAAGAGAACAGGAGATGGTAGAAACACTAATTAAAGAGGAAAACCTCAAGAGGGATTATTCACTGTCTTTTTTTTTTTTTTTTTTTTTGGTTGGTACCGGGGATTGAACCTAAGTCCTTATGCCTGCTAGGAAAGCATTCTAACACTGAGCTCTGTCCCCAGTCTTTGCTGTCTTCTTTTTTTCTTTTTCAGACATTTATATTTTAAGTAATAAATACCATAGTTATAATCAGAACCTCTTTGACATGTTTCTAGAAAGACCACTGATCTGTTTTTTTTATAAAGTAATATTTTTGATTCCTTTGAGTAAATAGAAAATAAAAGTAGGGGTGCAATATGTCAGGTGTGGGACCAGTTATCCATTTATGAAATGCAATTTCAAGTATCGTGATATAATAATTGCCTTATTGCATTTTAATATTTAATAAAAATAGATTAATGATTTGTACTATAATAGTTATCCTTTTATACATTGCCAAAGCAACCCTTTTTTGCTTATTAAAGTCTGGCTAAACTGTTCTGATGTTTGTTGTTTCTTAATTCATTGAACATAAAACTAGATTTTTAAAAACTAAGTTATTTAAACTTAAGACAGAAGTCTAAAAGGTGGCATAAGCATCTAAAAGAAAACGCTATGAGTGAATAGGATGTTACTCAAAATCTAGCAATTACAGGATTGTGAAAAAATAATAGAATAGCATAAAGAATAAAAAATAGTATATTAGCCTGGGCAGTTTTAAATCTGTAATCAATTCGATCTGCAAATCAGTGTCTGACTTTGGAAAATTTGTTTTTTTCACCTCATCTCTAATTCCAAATGTCTAAAGGGAGTATTTCTTTAGAATTTTCTATAAACTTAGTTTTCAAACAAAAAAGAGCCTTTGCAAAGGTTTTTCTCTTATCACTAATACTGTGAACTCTAGTTGGAGGGTCTGTGCTCAGACATCTTAATATCAAACTTAAGAACTGATGTGCAACCTTTGATTATGTTTAGTTTTATGTACAATTGACATATGTGAGCATATACGCACATATGACACATCATAGCAACCCCTTTTAAAAATTGGTGAAGAGAATGCAACAGTGAATATTCTGTTAAAAAGTAAATTGATTTTGACTATGATGGACAGTAGCTGTTTTCAACCTTTGTATAAAATCTCTTCAGGGAATATTGGAATGTTATTTTTGTTGTGCAAAAATAATCCAGAACTTGTAGTATTTCTGAAGAATATGCCATCCATTCAAAATTTATCAGAACAGACATGTGTCCACATGCCTTGTAATCAGTATTTGAGAGCTGGACCGGTGGTTTTTGATGGGTTGCTGTAACAGATTTGTGAAGGAGACAGTCAGAAACTGCACCTCTTCCTGAAATCAAAAACTGAAAAAGGTTGAAGGTATGTTAATGTTTTGAGTAACAGTTCTAAAGCATCAGGAAGGCATCCTGGTATACTGCAATATGTAGAGATTATTGCCCTTTAACTGCTTTTTACCTTAACATACTTTGTTTTGAGAGAAATGTGAATATCTTCCTTCAAGTATTTTGTGTATTTTGAGAGTTATTAAAGGAGAGTATAGATTTATACATTTGGTTCTAACTTGAGAATAATGAAAAGTTGTTTCGTTCAGTTTTGAAGGAGTTCAGCATATCTTTTTATTGAGAAACTGTGTTGCTGTTACTAAATAAACATGTACTTAATAAAATGTTTAATTTTTTTGAATGATGTCTGAATTATTCTAACAAATAGTCGAAAACAATTTTAGTGGCGTTGGGGTTATAGCTGAACACAGACCCTCGCCTGGCATGTACGTGGCCCTAAGTTCAATCCCCAATACTGGGGAATAAATGTTTATGGATTCAATGCCCAGCATCAAAACAAAACAGAATAATTGTATGGTCTTTAAGAGGGGATGCTTGGTATCCAGGAGTCCAGGCAGAGGGCAGTTCCTCAGTTGCCTAATTTAGCAACTGAACAGTGTCATCAAGAACCTTGATGCCTTCATTGTCCCCATTGCCATTCTTACCCTGTGGGCTTGGTCTTCCCTCCTGGCTCCAAAGTGACAGCAGAAATTCTAGGTGGCAGAAAACAACCAGAGGCTGAAATAAAACTCATTTTTATGAGGAAGGTTTCACTTGCCTTTGAAGTTACAGCAATGCCTCTCTCTATAACAATTGCTTTGCAAAGGGAATAAAGCTCTCCTGATTGGCTCAGACCATGAAGACTTGAAAATGGGTCCCCCTTGAGGAATGGCTGTCCAGAAGAAGGAAAGCAACATCAGGGATCTGGAGTTAGTGGGGTGGGTAGAAGGGCAGAGAGTTTGGGAGATAGCTATTGGGTGGGCAACAGACTATCCGTTATTTTACTGACTAAAAAGCATTTGCTGTAATTTCAAGGGGGATCAAATTTCACATCTAGAGAAGAGCGCCCTTTTTGTGTCAGGGACTAATTTTGCTTTAAAAAGTCAGTAATATTATTATCTAACATTTTTTCAATTTTGCATATTTTATTATATCATGGTTTTTTTGTGGGGGAGGGTCACAATTGTAGTATAAAAGGTTTGGGAAGATTGTTGAAGGACTTAGAAATTCCTTTAAGATAGTGATGAGGAGTGTATTAATACTAGCAATGTTTTAAGTTAAACTTGCAAATTATGAAATGTCTTCATTGAAATAATAAACTTAGAAGTACATAAAGCAAAGAAACAAAAACCTTCCTGTTCGTCTACAACTAAAAACATTTGGTGTGCATCCTCTCAGTCTTTATTTTTTTGGTGGTGCTGGGGATTGAAACCAGGGCCTTAAACAGGCAAAGCATGCATTCTATTACTGAGCTACATCCCCTGCCCTCTTCAGGGTCTTTTGTGACACACATACACATGGTTCTGAAAGTGGCTCCTACCTTATGCATTCTTCTACAAGTTGCCTCTTTTCACATGATATGTGAAATATTTCCTTGTCATTACATTAGATCCACCTCATTCTTTAGAGTTACATATTATTTCAGAGTGGTGTCCTTAGTAGAGATAATACACAAACTTGTGTGAAGTACAAAAGTGTATAAGCAATCAGTTTTAACTTGATAGGGATAGTACTAGTTTTCCCATTTTTCCAGTTAAATGTGATTTAAAGAACATTAATTTGTGAATAAAATTGTATACCTCAAGCATTCAAGTAAATATAAAATTGATAACTTTTTTTAGTTAAAAGTGAAATTTATTTGTACAGGTTACTTGGTACATATAAATAGCAATGTTTGTATTTTGTGAGATTGACATCTCTTCAAATTTCTCTTCCCTTTTTATGTTTTAAGTAATATTTTGAATATATAAAAATATTAAAAGAAGTTATTTGTGAAAATGAACAAAAATTCACCATGAGATTTGACTGTGCCTAGCCCATTGTTCTTTAGTTTTTAATGTGTATTAACTGGTTGATACAGCTAATTAAAAGAGGTTTTAGAATAGTGCTCTCCTGCAGAAATATACACAACTTGAAAATAATTCCAATACCATGTTTTATTTAATGCAATATATGAAAATATTATCTGGACATGTAATCAATATAAAAATGTCAGATATTTCACACATTTCTCATAATATATTTCATATAGCATTTTTCATGTATATTTCATGAGTATTTTTCATGTATAGTACATCTCAATTTGAACTCACCCGATTCAAGTGTTCAATGGTTGTCGTAGTCAGTGGCTACCATGTTGGACAGTGCACATCTAGAATATAAATTCTAAAGGCACCATTTGTTTTTACTGTGGTATCTCTGTCAGCTAGTACTGTAATTGTACATGATTGATGCTAAAATTTGTTGAATTTTAACTGAGAAATGTTTTGTTTTCTTTTGGGGGGGGAGGGTTAATTTGGAAAAGGGTTTGAACTCCCAGCAACTTCTTTATAAAAGCATTAAATAAAATTCTCTATAATGTCTACTTTCATTGATGGTGAAAGATTAAAATTAAACCATAAGAGGTCAATTTTTAAAAATCCTAATGAAAGTCTTTTTGTTTCAGAGGAAGCTCATCAAGTCTGTTTACAATCAATAGTGGAACCACCTATATGCTCATTGGTAGGGGAATGATTAGGTTAATGATAAAATAGTTGTCCCTTGGTATATGAGTCACATTGGATCTGTGATCCCCCCACCCAAAAAAAAAATCCATCTCAACTTCCTTATATAAAATCACATATTGCATGTAACTTACATGCATTCTCCCATACTCTGTAAATGATCTCTACATTATTATAATACCTAATACAACATAAATGCTATTTTTCTTAAAGTCTACATGTTCAATATAGATGCAATTTTCTTTTAAGCTCTTAATCCATGGTTGGTTGAATCTATAGATGTAGAACCCATAGATGTAGGGGTAGCCTGTACATTATTTTAGATTAGTGGGTATTACCTGGAGATAGTTTTGACCCCCAGTGGACATTTAACAATGTTTAGAGTCATAATTGACTATCACAAACACCACTGGGGAGTGGGTTGGGGAAGAGGGTGGGTGTTACCAGCACCTAGTGGGCAAAGGCCGGAAGTGCTACTAAACTTCCTGTCTCAGGTCAGTCCTCCATAGCAAAGGATTATCTAGTCCAACATGTCAGTAGTGCCACTGTTGGGATGCAGGTAAATAGGCTCTTTGATAATAGGTACACAGGATGCCACAGCAGTACAGAGAAGTCAACTCAAAGTGGCAGAGGGAATGCTTCCTTGGAGGAAATAACATCTGTATCAAAATATAAAGGAAAAGTCAGCCAAGCAAGAAAGATGTGGTAGTTTTCTAAGAAGGACTGACAATGCCCCAGGTTAGGGAGATGACCTTAGGTTCTGGAAACCACAATAAGTTTGGGTTGTCTTGATCCTGTTTCCACAGCCACCAGTTCCTTTCTAAGCCATTATCTAAAATGTAATCAGAATGATCTTCTTAATACAAGATTCAGTATCATTGTCTTCCTTAAACCCTGCCATGGCATTGGTAGTCATAGGCAAACAGCAGGTTTTCCCTCTTGATTTCAGAGTAGTAAAAAGGGCCCTTGTTGAGAAATATATGTACTGTGAGAAAATAGGATAGACCCTCTGACAAGTCAGCTCCAGAGCCAATAAATCAGGTGACCCTTGTGAAGTTGAAGGTGTTCCCGGTAGAACTGGGCTATATCCTGAGTTTGGGCCTTTGTGGAAGACATTGAAACTATCAGGAGATAAGAGAGTCCAGGGGTTTTCATAAAGGCTACAGTTTGCCAGAATTGAGACTTCCAGTAGAGGAAAAGTGCATAAGATGCAAAAATCCCAATTTTCCAACCTGTTGATAGGAGGAAAAAGCCTGCAGTTGATACTGTGCAGATATAGGATGAGACATCCATTATATCACCCACTCCCCCTCTATGTCATGATAATTTTTAGTGTCTGGCTCATTGTTACTCTTTCCAAAACTACAGTCACATATTCTAAGTAATAAACACATAAGCGATCTTTTAAATACCTTGAACCTATACCCTATGTCAACTACTTATAGTCACAGTCTAAACCTGACAGTACTAGCTGTAACCTCTCCATAATTTCAGCTTTATACATCTCATTCTCTGACCCAACCTACCCCTGTATTCTGACTCCATCAGTTTTCCTGTTCCATGGGAACTCCAGTCTACTGATTGTACCATTTTCCACTGTGCCACATTCCCTTGATGATTCCTCTTTCCTTTATCACCAAATTAAATTCCATTCAATCATAATCATTTGCTTGCATATATCTTCAACCCCCTGTGCCCTCTCTCTTACTTTTTTATACAGTTTGGCAAAACTATAAGGTTAGTTAAATCCAACTCTGCATCCGTGAAACTAAAAAGGACTGGAGGAAAACAAAACTGATTACTGGTCCTGCTTTAAATTCATGCCTGTGAACTCAAGTGGCTTTTAATGCTATCAGTAATTATGCTATGTATCTCCCTGATCCACTTTGTATCCATTCTCCTATGATATTTTACACCTTCCCCTTTTTCTTCAAACCACTAGCACCTTTCCCCCATCCTCAAATGACACCAATGCTTCCTTTTTCAGCAGTTAAAAGAGAATTTCCACATGAACCCAGCATTAAATCTGTCAATTCCAATGTCTGAGACTGCTCCATAGATTTTATCTTCCCCTGTTGCTATAGCTCCCATCTGTAGCCACTTCCTTCATCTTGCTCTGGACTCTAGCCTCTCTACATAATCAAGAACACTGCTCTGTTATCTTACAATTTTTTTTTCCTACTCTGCTGGATCTTTCCCAGGAAAATTCTTCGAAAGGGTTGTCCATGTGCTTTGTTCTCAGTTTCTCTCTTGTCAAGGTCACCAGCATCATGTGCTGTTGATTTTACTGTCCAGTTGCTAGCTCTCGTCTTTTTTGACCTATCAGCAGCCTTTGACATAATTTAAAGAAAATCACTTTTTTTTCATTGAAACTTTAGCCCCCATTTCATCATACTCTTTGTATTTCTCTTGCCTTCTTTAATACTTATTTTCAGTCTTCTTTCTGGCCCTCCACTTCATTGTCACCCTCTTAATGCTGGAATGTACCAAGGTCTCTCCATGAACTCATTCAGTCTATGCCTTTAAAAACATAGATGCTCTTCCAAATATTCTAGATCTTTTTTTGGGGGGGGATGGGGGTGCACTGGGGATTGAACCTGAGGGCACTTGACCACTGAATCACATCCCCAGCCCTATTTTGTATTTTATTTAGAGACAGAGTCTCAGAACCTCACTTTTGCTGAGGCTGGCTTTGAACTCGTGATCCTCCTGCCTCACTCAGCCTTCCAAGCTGCTGGGATTACAGGTGTGCACCACTGCACCTATAACACACAAACAACAACAACAACAAAACAGTATTTTATTAGGGAATAACTTGAGTACTTTAGTCTACATACATTGAAGAGAGGGTTCTTAGATTGACACCAATCAGTCCATGTCTCATTCTTTCCTTCTACAGTTTCTGATCAATAAATGATTAAGAATGTGTTATTACTCAATTGTTATTGTATAAATAGATATTCTATTTTTTAATCATTTAAACTAAATTATTATAACTGGTAGTCATTATTTTAAACGTTAGAAAATACAAACAAGTAACAAGCAAAACACAAAACCACTCATATAAGCTCAGTGACAAGTGGTTTACATTTGGTGTGCATCTTTTTAGACATTCCCACTACAGAGGTATATTGTGAAGAGGTCCAGAATATGCTACCCTCAAACTTTGTCAGAAGGATTATTTTGAGCTGAAGACAATTACAAAACAAATGATACAGAAAAAAGCTCTCTGCCCTCTACCTATCTGGCTAAAAGTAGGATGCAGATTTTCATTTGTAAAGGTGTTCCTCCTCCATTACCAGGGAGGGGAAAACTCTTCATCAGTGGGTCTCTTAATTACCTGAAAGGATCCTAGACTCTTAGCCCAGAGATGCACCCAGAGGAATCTGCATGACAAATCCTGCTAAACAACCCCTCTCTCCTTCTAATTTCCTCATATATTTATCTTCCCACAATTTGCCACCGCAAGATAGTTCTTTCCCTTTTCCTTTGTCTCATCATAGCTCCATAGTTAACCACTCTTCCTTGAAGTACCATATAAGCTCTCAGGTCTTTCTGCTTCTTTGGGTTTATATCCCTTTTGTATTAAGGCCCCTGTGTACATGAAAAATATTAGTATCAAATAAAATTTATTTGCCTTTTCCCCCCGTTAATCTGTCTTTTGCCATTTTAATTGGCAGGGCCTCGGATGTCAAACATAGAAGGGTAGAAAAAACACTTTTCCTTATCAGTTGGGGCTTAGGGAAATAAAACCACCATGAATGTTATAGAATGAGGGCTTGATTTTAGGAAGGAATGTGACGGGAATCTTCCAAAGAAGGGAGCTGGAGGATCAAGCCACTAATCAGTAGTCCTGAAGCACTGGTGTGTGTGGAAATCTAAGAAGCCCCACCATGTTCCACCACAAAGAGGGAGCTTGTGTTGAGACCTCTGGGATGCTGCTGCCTCTGTGGACCTGCCTCCTTGTAGGTGAGGGGTGCAGGGGGCGGGGCGCTGTGGCAGAAAGAGCAGAGTTGGATGTGGAATGAAGAAGAGCAAGGACAAGTTGGAACCCCAGGCAAATCTGTGTCTGTCACTGTACCTGACTGAAAGTTCCTTCAGAGAGAGAAGGAGAGTATGGCTGCTGACTTCACCCCAGAGCTGAAAGGGAAGGGGATTCTGGGAAACTGATCCCAGGTTAACAAAGTTGACAGCAGGTATTGTGTGGTTTGTGGTGTGTGTGTATGTGTGCGTGAGAGAGGGGGAGAGAGAATTCAGACTCTACGGGGTATTCTGTAATATTTTTTCCTCATTAAAGACACTGAATATTATTATTTGTATAATTTTTAGTATAATTTTAATGGTTGCATAGCCTCTCATTTAGAGGATTTGTTTGATCTATTTCTTAATTTTCCTGATTGTTTCATACTGGAGCTTTAGTCTGGGGTGCTTCTGGTGGTGGATTGAGTTTATCTAATAAAGGACAAGAGAATAGCCTGAGTGGTGATTGTTAAGTTGTAACTTTTCTTCTCTCTCTCTGTTTTTTTCATTTTTGTATCCCCGCCCCCCATTTTTTTATTGGTGCATTGTAGTTGTACTTATTGATGAGATTTCTTGTTACATATTTGTACATGCACATAATACACAATGTAACAGTATAATTTGGTAAATATCACTTCCCAGCACTTCCCACACTTAACTTTCCATTATTTTAGGAGTTTTAGTCAATTATTATTTAAATTTACATTTTCTCTATTATTATATATAATTATTATTATATATATTATTATTATAATTATTATTATAATTATTATTATATAGATTATTATTATTATAAAATTCAGAGGGGGAGACCATTCCTTTGATTGAAGGAGTGATGGCTCAAGGGAATGGCAATGTGACAAACATCCTTGTCATCAGGGACAGCAGCACAAGGACATGGAGACACCAAAGCAGAAGAGACCAAAGACCCTGCTCCTGGGCACCCATGGTGTGGCCCACTGGAGACCTATCAAACATATCTGGAGCACACTTAGGAGAGATTTATTTCCATCTATAAGGCCAGAAGATGGGGTGCTGGGGGTGTGCCTTAACAATTCCCATTATGAGGGAGGGCATCACAATATATTTTTTTTTTGACGGTATTCTTTTATATTGGCTTTGAATTGTGATCAGTTAGAAGGCATAGGCCATACATGGGGCCACCTTTGTCTTCAGTATCTAGAATATTGAACCAAGTTGTGCTAGCACTGGCATCAAATAAAGAATCAGGGCATGCCTAACAAAGTAGGGGACAGGGTAGGAGAAATAGTGAAGGACAAGATCCTGGCCAGCAAGAGAGCTAGCTCTTTGCTACATCTGTCTACAGCAGGGCTACTCCAGATATTGTAGCTAACAGAGCCCTTAGGAAAGTTTTAAAATTTTTGTTTGAAATGCTGAGAATTAATCTCAAAGAAAATAAATTTGTGGAAGAGAAAGAAGAGCTATGTGGGCCAATGTGACTGCTGAGAAGGAAGCAGAGGGGGTTAAGTAGGAGTCAGAGTATGAAGAGGAAGAAGAGGGTGATGGTGAAGAAAAGAAGAGGATAACTGGCCAAGGCTAAGAGGGCCAGGGGTGGGCAGGAGTGGGGAGAGACAGAGCTGGTAGAGATGATGAGACAATAATGAGGGACAATTGCGATAGTCAACATTTTGTCACTGTGATCAAAATAATCAACAAGAATAACTTAGAGGAGGAAAGTTTATTTTGGCTCACAGTTTCAGAGGCTTAGTCCATGGTTGGTTGACTCCATTGCTCTAGGTGTGAGGTAAGGCAGAGCATGATGGTGGCAGGGCGTGGCAGAGGAAAGCAAGGAGAGAGAGAAGCCAGGGACAAGATATAATCCCTAAGGGTGTGTCCCTCGTGACCTGCTTCCTCCAGCTGCTTCAGCTGTCTATAGTTGCCACCCAGTAGTTCATTCAGATTATTAGTTCATAAAATGGATTATTAACTCACTGATGAGGCCACAGCTCTCATAATCTAATCATTTTACCTCTAAACATTCCTGCATTGCCTAACGTGAGCTTTTCAGGGGACATCTTATATCCAAACCATAACAAAAATTAAATAGTGTTTTTTTAAAAGGGCATAATTTCTGAGGGCAGAGGGCAGGGGAAATGGGAATTATTTCGTAGAGTTTTAGTTTTGCAGGATGAGAAGAATTCTGGAGGTTGGTAGCATGACAATATGAATGTACTTTACACAGCTCAACTGTACACTTAAAATGGTTAAGATGAGAGCTGGGGTTGTGGCTCAGTGGTAGAGTGCCTGCCTCTACATGAGGCCCTGGGTTTGATCCTTAACACCACATAAAAATAAACAAATACAAAATAAAGATTAAAAACGGTTAATGTTGGATTCCCGGCAGAAGGCTGTGCCTTCCAGGCAGAAGGCCACACCTCTCTAGGTACTTTGTAAAAAGACTACCTTTCCCAGGTGCCCTCGCCGCTGACCCCTGACCTCCGGCAGCCTATGGAGACACTCGCCCCCAGGGGTCTGCCTGACCAGCACTCTGCTATTTAAGCCAGCCCCGGACTGAAACCTCTCTCTGTTCCTGCCTGTCCCTGTTCCCGTTCGTCCCTTCCCTATTCCCCTTCCCTTCCCTTCCTTTCTCTACCCTTGCCCACGTGGCACCCCAATAAACACTTTTATTTCACTAACACGGTGTTCCCGGCTAAGTTAACTTTGTTCAGCATTTTCCTTCATTTTGGTGCCGAAACCCGGGGGAAAAAAAGCATATCTCTAAACAAAGAACAAAGTTTCCCGGGAACACCTTTTCACCCATTCTCTGCCCTTCCGTCCCAGAGCAGCAAATAACAAAGTTTCTTGGTAACAGCTTTTCATCAGGTCGGTAAGCCTCCCTCTGGTTCTAGGGCTTTTAACCAGCCCGCACGCCTCTCCATTTGCACCTTCCCAGCGTGTCTTTGTGCCTCTCCGCTTGCCCTCCAGTCCACTTTGACCCCCGCGTGTTCGCACGCTTCTCTGGCGGTTTGCTCCCACGCGTGTCCCACTCCCGCGTGTCCATCCAGGTCTACTCCCGGTCTACGAGTCTGCGCCACGTGGTAAGCCCACGCCCTTCCCCCCCCCTCGCTGCCACCGCTGCCACCGCAGAAATGGAAAAAAAAAAAAGAGTAAACTGTCTCTTTCCTAATTACGGGGCTTTTTCCCCTAAGAGTACAAGGATTTCTTAAAACATTAGTTTATCCATAATGTTGTGTTTATTAATTTTGTTTCTTTTGAGCAAGTAATCTTAAAAGGAATTGAGAATTGTATAGCTATGGTTGAACAACAACTATTTCAAAATATCATGTTCTTTCTTTAGGAGCTAAACTTGATTTATGGAAACATCAATGTAATTGTATATTGTAAAAACATTTTGCTACTTTTCCAAAAAAGGTTAAATACTCTCAAAATTTCTTTAATCCATTCTAAATGTGATATTTTGTCAGTTAAAGTTCATGGGAGCTCAAGTAGCAATGTATGTAAACACTGTGGAATTTTATTTAAGAAGCAGAGATCAACTTCAGATTAAAAAAACACCTGACCTAAGATTAAAAAATGCTACCTTACCTAAGATAAAGCTCTGGTCTTACATGCCAGAATGTATGGTCTAAAGAGTGATTCTTGTTGTTCAGAAACAGAGATATATAATATATAACTCAGTCAAAACTCAAGATGCGTTCACAAACTAAATGTGTTTTTACTCTTATTAATTTTATTTTGTATTTTCCTTATAAACTATTTAAAAGTTGCATGTTAAGGTCTTGCAGAGGTATTACTTCAAGAAAACAACCTGAGTTAATTTAAGCCATCACCTACAGGACAGATAAGGAGCATAGACTCCAGCTAAATGACTGTGAGGTTATAAACATTAAAGTTAAAACCCAGTGTTCTCAATTTAAGATTAGCTTGCTAGATGTTTAAAATCAAGATTTTAAGCTAAATTAAAAGGGTCAAGAAAACCAATATTTGGTTCTTGCCCTCAGAGTCAAGTCTGAATCCAGGAGACAGGGAGGTTCTCTAAAAAGCTTTGCAACTCTGGGCCACATAACTTCCCGATCAGAGAGGTTGTGAGACCTATGGAAGAGAGAAAGCCAAACAGTGACCTTGCTATGAAGAGGAGGGTCCTGAAAAAGGGGAGACATCCCTGCTGCTTACAAGAGGAGCCACATGGTCAAGCAAGACCTGGATCCATCCTCATGGAAGGCACTAGCAGAATGGAAAAAGCTGCTCTTGAGTTCCCCCAAGAATTACTCCCATGGCAATTCAGCTGACTCTTAGCAATAGATAAAGGCAAAAGTCAGTTCGACTTAACTTCATTTTAAACACCTAGCAAAAACAGTTAAAACCAAAAATGCAGCCATTCCTGGACATTTTTTAAAAGTGAATGTAACTTCAGATATACACTTGTGAACAGTTTAACAACTAAGTAACTGCCAAGTCAAAAGTTTTTAGTCAGTTTAAGGCCTGCAGATCTTCCTAACCTACACAGGTAGACTTAATATTCAGTAGTATGATTATCTAGCCCTAAGTGATAAAGAGTTCTCTACTAGACAGAAGTCATACCAATAAAAAGATTTTATAAGATCAGATGACATTAAGTAGCTTAATTACCATCTTATCTGGATAGACATCCGTAACATTAAATGTTGTGTTTACATTCCCGATAACTCTGTACATGCTAAAGATTTAAATTATCATCCTCATGATATACATTGAAGTGTTCCAGATGCTGCAACATTTATTCAGTATTCATGTTTTTTTGTTTCTCTAATAGAAGCTCCCATCCCTGATGACTTTACAACCTTCCCCAGGCTTCAATCTGACCTGACTTCTACAAAAGGAACTCCAAACTACTTCCCCCATCACTTCGCCCACTTTCTTCGCCCACTTTCAGCCTGAAGAAGCCAGATTCGGTCATCGTCCTATTCCCTTACAGTAGTAAGGAGTTCCTAAAATTAGAAGGGAAATGAAGCCAGAATCTCATAGGCAGTCAGCATATATAGGTAAATCGAGTCAGGTCAAAAGCCAATTTGAGTGAGCCAATTTTGGGAAGTTGGGAAACTGTCCCCTGAGGGATTGAAATGCTGATTCCCTCAGAGCCCTTCTTCCACCCTTAACAACCTGCCCCAACCTGTTGCCAAGGTAACCCATCTCAGGAATTGCCCCTCCCTACAGGGAGCTATCTCAGATCTTCTGCAGAAATGTTTTCTCAGATCCACCCATTCCCCTTATAATATCACCTTCTTCTCTGCAGCCCCTCCTTTCACAGCTTGTGAGCACTCTTGCACTCTTTTAAACTTTCTCTCCTCTCGTGGGTATCGTGTTTCCCCATCTAACTTGCTCAGACCCAGGTGGTTTACCTAGGAGTTCAGATTTCCCATCAGTCGAGGGCCATTACTGTAGACAGAAATGCTTCATCAAGGCCCTTCCATGTCTCAAGACAAAGGAAAAGATTCTTTCCTTCCTAGGCCTAGCGGGATATTTCTGTGCCTGGATTCTCAATTTTTCTCTTTATGCAAAGCCCCTATATGAGGCAGCTAAATGGATTGAGGAAAAGTTCCTCCCCCAAGGCATTCAGGCTGAGTTTAAGCATCTG
The DNA here is from genome assembly GCA_025594165.1 of Tamias sibiricus. NCBI lineage: Eukaryota > Metazoa > Chordata > Mammalia > Rodentia > Sciuridae > Tamias > Tamias sibiricus. The sequence goes on along the minus strand of CM046661.1, from coordinate 99,037,129 downwards.
CAGCAGGCATTGTCACAGGCCCCAGCTCTTCATCTCCCAGACCTTCTTCAGCCATTCACCCTTTATGTCCATGAAATGAAGGGTTTGGCTCTCAGTGTTCTAGGCCAATACAAGGGCCCCACCTTTGCCTACCTTTCTAAACAGCTTGATCCCACCGTTCGTGGATGGGCCCCCTGTCTTCGGGCTCTGGCCGCTGCTTACCTACTTCTACAGGAATCTAAGAAACTGAACTTGGTGCTCATGTCACTATTGCCTCTCCTCACCATTTAAAGATTTACTAACCTATAAGAGCCTTCAAACCCTCCTGCCCTGTCGCATTCTGCTCCTCAACCTCTTTCCAGTCCTGCTCCTCTTTACACCCAGTTTCCCTTCTCCCAGTCTCCTCAGAGCCCCCAGAACATGATTGTATAGAGATGCTTCAGGCTTTAAACTCCTGCAAGCCTCTCTTCTGCCCAAAGTAATAGGGATCTCCCATTGTCCTTCACAACAAAGTGGAGACTCTCCCATAGTTCAGGGAAACACGAAGGCTGAAGGAGCACTATCTTCTCCTTCTCTTCTCTTCTGGTTTCAGTCCTATCTACTACCCAGGCCCCCACATTCCCTTCCATACAATCTTCTATCTCCATTCTCTTTTCCATCCTATTCCGAGGGCATAAACCTCCTGGAATCGCCTGACTCAGTCTCTGCTCATCTTTTCGACCGCAATATCATTAGATTTGGTGTCATTCCGGCAGCATTTGCCTCTCAGCTGGGGACGGTTACAGAGGTTCCTTTCCAGCCCTTTGGCCTACTTCAGACTTGAGTCTCTCCTTCCCGTCCGGGACGGGACACGGAAAACCTTTGCACAAGGTGGCTCATAGTCCTCCGATATCTTGAGAAGGACTCTTCTCATGATATCCCACGTCTGCCTGGCTCCGGTGACGACTGAGTCACAGACCTGGATCTCCCTCTAATACTTATTTTGAAAAGGACGCTTTTCAAAATATTGTATTAGTCTTTGGAACTTCTTAATCCATCCCGGCTGACACCCTTCTAAAGTCCCTTAGATAATTGAAAATTTGTTTTCAACTTCTACTAGCAGTTGAAAGATTAGGCAAAGATTCTTTTATATCCAAGCTTTCTTCCTCCTCTGATCAAACCCAATTCAGTTGTGCTCGTTGCACTAGTTACCCAGAATATATCTACTTCCCTTAACATTCCTCGGCATTTTTACATCCCATATCACCCCATGTCTTCAGAAAAGGTAGAGAATAATAGAACTCTTACTTCCCCTCGCCCTCTTTAGGCTCTGAGTCCTCCCAAAGAAACCTTCTTTGCTATCCCCTTTTGATATTATGTTTGGGCAACCAGCTCTTCCACTTGGAGTTTCCCCAACTCAAGGACACCTACCCAAAGATCTTTCTTTTCCCATCTTGTCCTTCATCAGACATAAGCTATGGAAGTGCCAAGATTTTATTCTGCCTGACCCAGGTAGACTCACTGCTTCATTCCCATTAACACCCAGTTCTTGGGTATATTTCTCCCCTCCCCAGGACACAGGAACAGTCTCCCTTGTCCCAAAGTGGACAGGCCCTTTCCAGGTTGTGCTGTGCACACCCACAGCTGCTAAGCTTCATGAAACCTCAGGGAATTTGACTTCTTGGATTCATATTTCCAGACTGAAACCAGCTGCTCAACCAACTGAAGATCCACAAAAGGACAACAACTACTTCAGTATACTTGCTCTCCCATTCCCACCGATCCCCTAAAAATTCATTTCTCTCGTGTTCCTGATACCGACTCAAAATAATCTTTTCTGTTTTTTTCCGTTTCGAACTTTTAACCAGCTTTTCCTTAGGGATTATCAACTGTTGAAAAAAACCAACAAATGACTTTCCAACCAGAGAAGACTTAGACTCTTCATCAGCCTGCTCCAAGAGGCCCCTAACCTGCCACCCAATGATCATTATGATGCGCTTCACACTCTCCATGGGCCTCTTCACCGTAAGTCCCACCTGGTGGAACACAGGCTTATGGAAAACAATCCATCTCACTTTCTTTCCCTTTGTTGCTTCCATAATAGTGTTACCTGCAAACTCGCAAGGCCTACAATTTCTACATGCTCTTAGAGGATAGCCGGCTGACTCCCTCAGTGACTTTCTGCAGAAGCCTGGTTTGACACCCTCACCAATCTATGGCTTCAAGGAAACTTCATCCATCCCATACCTGGACAGATTCATCTTTTCCACACCTACCTCCTGGGAATTTTTTCACCCTCCAGCTGGACATGCCTGCCCACATCTCCCCTCATAGCACCCCACGTTGCCCCACTTCAGCTCTGAAGCAGCCAGATTGAAACACGACGCCCCGCTTCCTAAGAAAACAAAAAGGGGGGAATGTTGGATTCCAGGCAGGAGGCTGCGCCTCCCAGGCAGAAGGCCACACCTCCCTAGGTACTTTGTAAAAAGACTACCTTTCCCAGGTGCCCTCGCCGCTGACCCCTGACCTCCGGCAGCCTATGGAGACACTCGCCCCCAGGGGTCTGCCTGACCAGCACTCTGCTATTTAAGCCAGCCCGGGACTGAAACCTCTCTCTGTTCCTGCCTGTCCCTGTTCCCGTTCGTCCCTTCCCTATCCCCCTTTCCTTCCCTTCCTTTCCCTACCCTTGCCCACGTGGCACCCCAGTAAACCCTTTTATTTCACTAACACGGTGTTCCCGGCTAAGTTAACTTTTTTTTTTTTTAAAATGTTTATTTATTTGCTTTAGTTGTACACAATGCAATGCATTTATGTTGTACGTGGTGCTGAGGATCGAACCCTGGCCGCGCACGTGCAAGGCGAGCCCTCTGCCGCTGAGCCACAATCCCAGCCCCATGCTAAGTTAACTTTGTTCAGCATTTTCCTTCTGTTAAGATGATATATTTTATGTTATTTATATTTTACCACAATTTTTTAAAAAAGTACACAGTGATATCCACACCTTCAGTCTTCCCATTGCAGCATCCAGCTGGAGTAGAGCCTTAGCATTCTTTATTAGGTGAAAATTTCCAGTGGTGTAGAAAAGGACAAAATTCCAAGGCCAAGTTTGCTCTTAAATATTACTTTTTTTAAAAAAAATATTTATTTATTTATTTGCTTTTAGTTGTACACAATGCATTTATTTTTACATGGTGCTGAGGATCGAACCTGGGCCGCGCACTTGCTAGGCAAGTGCTCTACCGCTAAGCCACAACCTCAGCCCTTAAATATTACTTTTAAAGGGAAAGTTTTATTAGTATTTTGATATATATGACATAAATTTACACTTTAGGTTTTTAAAATTAAATTATTAAGAGTTTAGTTGATGGGCAAAACATCTTTGAAGTGTTCTCAGTCTTACTCAGACACTCCTTGTGATGCAACCATATTTCTTATAATTTTAAATAATGGGTAAAACTTATTTTAAAAAAGAGAAAAAAAGGGCTAGGGGTGTAGCTCAGTGGTAAAGTGGTTGCCTACCATATGCAAAGCCCTGGATTTGATCCCCAGTACCACTCTCCCCACCCCTACACACAAAGGAAAAAACAACAAAAAAAAAATTAATTTTATTCAGAGCATTTTGATAGTATTTTAACCCCTAGGTCTAAAACATCTACGATTTATCCTTTCCTCTTCCCTCCTACCTCCACCACCAATTCTCACTGCCCCAAGGCAGCTTTATTCATATGTCCCCAGACAGAGTGTAATTATAAAGTTATGGACCTATGTGTATATTTTGGCAGATAGCCCAATGAATGTTAGACCAGTACAAAAGGTAACCAAATTAACAGAATAATATCAGAATAATAGAAACAGTTACTACTCTGTTAAAAGAAAATCATTGTGACACAAATGAAGACCTAGTAAGTCTAACTTTGGGTAACATATGGAAACATTTCACTTTGCAAATTATAGAGAAGTATCATGCTTTTTTATGCTCAATAATTATTAAGTAACAGAGAGCACATTGTGAAGTAAAGGCCAAACACAGTCAAAATTTTAGAAAGCAATTCCTTTCATCAGCATAGAAACAGATGGAGCCAGGTAGCAGAAATAATGGGAACCTTTTAGTGACTAAATCAGCACAATACCATGGAGGCATATTTGCAACTTCCCAGTTTCTTCTGAGGCCAGATTAAGAACATATTAATAGGGCATCAATTACACATTCCAAGTTCAAGGGAGAAAATCCCAAAATGTAATAAAATGAGAGGTAAATCATGTTTTAGAATTAGCAATAAAGGAAGCAGATGCTCTGACAATAATGCTGATATATCCAGGGAGGCATCAAGGATCTTGCAGGATGATTCTTCCTTAGATTAGCACTGCCTAATTAAGAATAATTGAATTACAGGCACTGCTTGTGAGGCTGATCTCATTTGTCTTGCTGATGGTAACTCCAAAACACACCCATATTTGAATTAATTCACTGGCAGTTACGGGAAGAGGAGTGAAATATTTCAGAAGCTTGATCAGAAGGGCTGGTCTGCAGTGCTGTCCTTTCTGTGAGATTGGCCTGGCTGTATTCTGAAATGCGTGATTGAGCTGGTCAATCAACCCCTCTTTCTCAGTTTCTTAGGGGTGAAGCTGGGCAGCACATAAAGCTCAGACCTGGTTAGTGTTGGATAAGATTCAGGCTGGCAGGCCATACCCCCAGGCGTCTTCCTTTGGCGGGCTCCGAGTCCCCGCCCTTCCTGATCCTGGGAATACTCGCCTCTCCCGGGAATTCAACCCAGGGCGGGCTCTCCCTTTCTGAGCCAATCTGGACCATACAAGTCACGCTCCCACCCCTCTGTACTTAAGCCCCGGCTTGTCCAGAACTCTCTCTCTCTTTTCTTTTCACCGTCATCTTCTCACCAGCTCTCCTCTGCCCCATTCCCTTTTCCCTTTCTCCCTTTCCCTTTCCCCCCTTTCTCCCCTTCCCTTAATAAACCCCCCCTTTTCTACAAGGCGGTCCCGGTGTGGTTCTTGCCCTTCAGTTAGCCTTTTGGTCTCCCCAGTTCTGCTCATCCTGATAGCCCCTAGGGAGCCCCGGTGTCGACTGTGTTGGTCCTGATTCCACTTTGATCACGTAGTGAAAAGTGACACTGTGCCCTGCTTCCAATATGACTCAGCACTTCACATATTTCACATAGGACAGTCAGAGAAAACATGTAGCTCAGACATAAACACCAAATAACAAGGTCACCCTGACTGGCCATGGTCGCTCCACTAGCAAAACCTTGAGTATTTCCTGGAAACCATTTTCTACCAATGAATGCCATGCTAGTGTCTGAATATGTGCCAGGAACTTTGTGATTTTTATAACCATTTAGCCGGGCGTGGTGACCCATGCCTGTAATCCCAGAGGCTCGGGAGGCTGAGGCAGGAGGATTGCAAGTTCAAAGCCAGCTTCAGCAAAAGCAAGGTGCTAAGAAACTCAGTGAGACCCTGTCTCTAAATAAAATACAAAATAGGGCTGGGGATGTGGTTCAGTGGCTGAGTGCTCCTGAGTTCAATCCCCGGTATCCACCCCTGCCCCCACAAAATAATTTTATAACCATGTGAGAAAGCTCCTTTTTTCCATCACGGACAGATGAATGTTCACTTGGTAATACTGGGTGGTGTATTTGGCCAGCCAATTCTTCTGAAGTACGACTTTCTCGCCCTCTTGGAAAATGAATGTTTTTTATTTCCTTTTCTAAATGCTTCTTTCTCTGAATCTTACACTGGCAATCATCTAAAAAGCTTTTGTGGAAAATCTCCAGTGGTTTCTTATTACTTATCCAATCCAAAGTCCTTTGAATGATATGTTACAGCCTTAAAATTCTGATTTTTAACTCCTCCAAACTTATGTTCCTTTGCTCACATGAATAGCATAATGGCCAGGTAGACCATGATGCCTGGATTGTCACCTTTGCTCTCTTTCACCTGCAAAGTCTTCTGCACATCTCTTTATCAGTGCAAATAAGGTCCATCTCTTTAGTGCAGCGTAGGTCCTAAGTGGTTCATGAAACCCCCACTGGTAGCTCTCAGGGATTTTCCTTCTTTCAACTCAATCTTTGCCACATAGCACTTAGTCATTAGTCACTATGCAAAGTATTTTGCACTTACAATTTATGCCTGTGTACCCCATCTCTCTGGGTAGATTATAAACTTCAGTCCACAGGTAAAATTGTTTTTTTTCCAATACAGGTCTGATATTCATCTGGGGGCTTAAAAACTGAGTACTATTTCTGCTTTTTACAATAATGTAACTTTGTTATGGAGTTGTGAAATAAACTGGGGTATGAACTGCTTTTAAGAATTCTATGCAAGTCCCACCTTTCAACCTCCTAGGAATAACGTGGAGAGCTCTCATCATTCCCTGATTACTTTCTGTTATATTAAATCAATCCAGTCTAGTTAAAAACTTCAATTTCATATCTGGTGCAAAACTCTTCCCCAGTGCAGGTTAGACTCCTTTTCTATTATTCTCTCTCAAACATCAGGAGCAGATGAAAGAACAGGACAAATACCTCTTCTTCTTTGGGTGGAACTGCAATAATGTTGTACCCAATTTTCAGGAAAAAAGTCTCACAAGCCACTCATGTAATAGCCAATGAAGCCTTTATTCTGGCCAGGGCCACCAACTACGTCCAGCACAAAGCAGGATAGTAGAAAATGGCACCTACTCATAGCAAGGGCAGGTTTTATAAAGCACAGGGTTAATATACCCTCAAGCCCTCAGGTGGAGGCAGTTTAAGGGTGGGTTAATGGGCCATCAAGTGGAGACAGTCCAAGTTCAGTTTAAGTCGCCTTTGCCTATAACATTCCCCACTGGTCTTATGGGGAGAACAAATCTTTGTTCTCCTCCATAATCTGCCATCCCCAAATTTGGTTGAGAAACCAGCAGGCAGAATCAACGAGACTGAATGCTGGCATTGGGGACTCCCCTGATAACAGGCAGGAGGGGTTATATTGAAAGTCCTAAAGCTCCTCCTGGGAGGGGCAATTCCTGGAACAGGTTGGGACAGGGGCAGGGTTGAGGAAGAGCTCTGAAGAAATTAACATTATATCTGGGGCAGACTGAGTTACAAAAGCTAAAACCAATCTAGAGCCTCCTTACTTCCATCACTGTTGGGGTCCCAGTTCGGGTGAGCAGAAGGAAAGACCCTGTTGATCCAAATGGGATCATCTGTAGGCAGGCCATTCAGTCTGCTGGGCTTCCTGCCAAATTCGCTCAAGCTCTTCAGACGGGAAAAGTGTTTGGAGGAGTTGGTCCGGGCGGGCCTCGCGGGGCTCCGCTACTGCGCTGCATTCACTACTCTCCCTGCCAGGCTGGCAGCAGAGGGAGGGAGGGACAAATGAAACCAACGAGAATGCTAGCACACAAACAAAAATCAGCCACACAAGAAATAAACAACCACAAGGACAAAAGACAACCAGATTGGGCCACACAGGGAGGCCCACCAGGCGGACAGGAGCGACGTCTCGCCCTGTCCTGGGATTCGGTGTAAGCGACTGCGTCCAGTCTGACCTTTATCCCCCAGAAGAGATCTCACCAGACAGGTAAACAGGCGGCTTCGTAGAGGCTTCCGGAGAACCGAGCGGCAGTCCTCTCGGAGCGAGGCTGAGGAACGTCTCTCAGGAGCTCTCCCCTACCCCAAGAAGGAGTCCGCAATCGGGCACAGGAGGCCGAATTTGGGCGTGAGGGCAAGGAGAATAAAGAATCTCGCTGGGGCCTCCAAATGTTGTACCCAATTTTCAGGAAAATTCTCACAAGCCATTCACGTAATAGCCAATGAAGCCTTTATTGTGGCCAGGGCCACCAACTACGTCCAGCACAAAGCAGGATAGTAGAAAATGGCGCCTGCTCATAGCAAGGGCAGTGTTTATAAAGCACAGGGTTAATACACCCTCAGGCCCTCAGGTGGAGGCGGTTTAAGAGTGGGTTAATGGGTCATCAAGGGTGGGTCAATGGGCCATCAGGTGGAGACAGTCCAAGTCCGGTTTAAGTTGCCTATTGCTTTTTTGGTAACACTGAGGACAGATGACGTCCTCTTCGAGAGCACGTGTTATGGCTTCTCTTGGGGCTCTTAACTGCTGTGTTCCCTGTGTGGGGACCTGTTTCCAGATCCACCTCTTCCTTTGATCTCGTCTTGCTGCAGGAACATTCTCCAGGCCAAGGGCTCCATTGCTGCCGTACTGGTTCAATGACTCATACTCCACTGGACTCCCAGGAGAGTCATGTGTTACCAAATGCATGAGGGACAAGTGCTGACCCTTTCATTCTTTTCCTTCTCTCAATCCTGTCTCTTTTTCTTTCCTTCTCTTTCCTCTGCACAGGATGGCCTTGAAACAGATACTGCTAATAGTTTTCCCCCTCCCAAACTCATGTTGGAGTTTAATCCCCATCGTACAGTACTTAATCATATTTAATCTGACTATGATTAAATATCATAGTAGAACTTTTGCAAAGTGATTAGTATTCAATAAGATCATTGATGTGGAGCCTCCAAGATTTAATTCTGGTGGCTTTATAAGAAGAGAGAGACCCAAAGAGAGAGAGACACACACATACAGTCTTTGTCTCATGATGCTCTGTGCTATGTAGGGACCCTGTTAAGAAGAAGGCTGTAACCAGAAGGGGGCTCTCTTCACCTTGAATTAGAACCATGAGGCAAAAATAAACCTTTTTTCTTTATAACATACCCAGTCTTTAGTATTGTGTTATTAGTAACAGAAAATGGCTGAGAAACTACTTTCCTATAAAAGAAGCTCTTTGCAAAAATTATCCTTGTTCAAAATTGTAAAATGAATAGCTGTTAAATCTTTAATGAGGGCTTAAAATTTCCTTAGTCATCTTATTATATTAAAAGCACAGAATTGTTCACTAAATGGGGACTATTAAAACTGTTTATTTTCAATCTTATATATTTCTAAAAATTGTAATGTACAAATTTTATTCTCTAAGATGCAGTTGGATTATAACTAAATTTTACACATTTTTCAGAAAATTTGTACACTCACATACATTTACATATATGTGTATATACACACAGACCACACAGAAACATATACTTTTTTTTTTTTTTGTACTAGGGATTGAACCTATGGGTGCTCTATTACTGAGTTACTTCCTCAGCCCTTTATTTATTTATTGTACTAGGGATTGAACTCAGGGGCACTCGACCACTGGGCCACATTTTGAGACTGGGTCTTGCTAATTTGCTGAGTTTGGCCTTTAACTTGTGATCCTCCTGCCTCAGCCTCCTGAATAGCTGGGATTACAGGCCTGTACCACCATGCTTGACTTAATCTATATTATATTTATATAATTTTATATTATATTTTATACTCAACTCTTGTCTCTTTATTTCAGCTTAAATTTTATTTTCAGTAATAATAATTATTATTTTTTTTGTGTGTTCTAGTTCATTATCAGTGTAATCATTTCAGATTTTATTTTTGACTTCCTATATACTCCTTTAATGCATCCTTATTTTGTGTTTTTTTTTTTTTTTTTAATATTTATTTTATTTATTTACTTTAGTTGTACACAATGCAATGCATTTATGTTTACGTGGTGCTGAGGATCGAACCCGGGCCGCGCACGTGCGAGGCGAGCGCTCTGCCGCTGAGCCACAACCCCAGCCCCTATTTTGTGTTCTTTATCTGCTATTTCTAATAGTTGAAGTCCTTGAGGGCCTAATTTCTTATTTCTGCTGACTTTTAGTCATGAAGGCTTGTCCGCTGATGTGTTTTATAATTTTGGATTGTGGGATCATATTTGCCTGAACTTTATCTGTTGATGTCTTGTTTTAGAGTTCTGGAGAGTGAATGTTAATCCCAACTGCATGAAGTTAAGCCCAAAGTTATGCATCCCAGGAGAGGCTTTTATTTTTAAACACCCTGAATCTGGGTCAAGACAGACAAATCTCCTGTTCTCTCTCTTTGTGGTAAGCCGCCAGACTTTCCCCAGCCTTCTCCTTAACTGAACATGAGCATTTTACTTTATTGTGAGACTTTAATTCCAAATCCCTTCCTCATGTGAGTTCACAGCCTTGTTTCCTGTCCCCAAGTAGCCGTTAAAACACTAGACTTTAGATAATGAAAGCAAGCAATGGCTTTGAGGTCGACTGCACTTTTAGTGTCAGCCTACGACTGGGGTTACAGTAGCTAGCTTTTTAGCTTCAACCCTCAGGAATGCTCTATACTCTGTTTTTGTGTTTTTAGAAATGAATTCAACTAGCTGGGTGCGGTGGTGCATGCCTGTAATCCCAGCACTTGGGAGGCTGAGGCAGGAGGATCGTGAATTCAAAGCCAGCCTCAGCAATGGCGAGGCACTTAGCAACTCAGTGAGACCCTGTCTCTAAATAAAATACAAAAAAGGACTGGGGATGTGGTCCAGTGGTCGAGTGCCCCTGGGTTCAATCCCTGGTACTGATCATATTGGGGTAATTAGCATTTCCATCTCCATATCATATCTTCATGTTTAGGGCCTTCTAGTTCTTCATAAAAATATACAACAGATTATTAGAAACTATATTCACAAAAAGAAAAAAGAATTCAACTATATATTAGGAAAGATTAGTGTTATATTTTATTTAGTTTGTCTAAATATCTATAGAAAAAAATTTTGAAGATATCTAGCCTTCTATTCCTTTGAATTTCAAATCCTACCTATTTCCCCCTAGGATTTTCCTTGTATCTTGTTATGAAGCAGTGGAATAATGAACCCTGTGTTTGTTGAATGTCTTTTATGTGTCAAGTGCTTTCTATCTGTGATCTTGTTTGTTGTCATCTCTACTGTAACACTGTTCATCCTATGAATAGAATGATCCCTGTTACTCTGTTTTTACCCCTTTTGTGTATCCTGTACAATTGTCATGATGTCATTATTTATTTTTCTGCTTTCTCGTTTTCCTATTCCATTAACACTTAAGTTCTATGTCTATCTTGGGGGACCATGTCTATTTTTCTTCTTTGGGTATCAGGAATTGAAACCAGGGGACCTTTACTACTGAGCCAAATCCCTGGCCCTTTTAAAATATTTTATTTAGAGACAGAGTCTTGCTTAGTTGCTTGCGGCCTTGCTAGGTTGCTGAGGCTGGCTTTGAACTCGTGATCCTCCTGCCTCAGTCTCCCGAGCCACTGGGATTACAGGCATGTGTCACTCTGCCCAGTGACTGTGTCTATCTTATTCTTAATTGAATTTCTAATATCTATGTGAGTGGCACCCAGTAAGACCTTGCTAAGTACTTGCCATAGAGATTAACATCATCTGTGATGTTATTTTCAAATGAGAACCTGGGCCCAGAGAAATGAAGTGACTTGTCCAAGGTTATAGAGGTAGTCAGAGGTATGTGATATAGGATCAGATGCCAAAGTTCATTTTCCTACAATTTGGGAAGCCATTTCTTTCATTAGTTTCTGGGAAGCCAAGGTGAATACCTGCATTATAAAAGTGGTTTGATTAAATGACAACTATAATAAATTGTTCACATCATTAATTTCAAATTACATTTAGTTTTAATACTGTTAGATGATATTATATAGAATTATGGAAATTTCATGGAGTCAGCATCTCAGAATAAATTGTTCAAGCCCTATTGATTATACTTTGTGCCAATTTTTGTCTTATTTCTGTAAACTGGATAACACATTTATTTTGGGAAGTGTAGTTTGGATCCTTACCCCAGTCAAGAGGAATATTAGAAATGTTTCCTCTTGCTGGGTGTGGTGGTGCATGCCTGTAATCCCAGTGGCTTGGGAGGTTGAAGCAGGACAATTGTGAGTTCAAAGTCAGACTTAGCAACTTAGTGAAGCCCTAAGCAACTTAGTTAAACCCTGTCTCTAAATAAAATAGAAAAAAAGGGGTGGGGTTCTGGCTTGGTGGTTGAGTGTCCCTGGGTTCAATTCCTGGTATATATATATATATATCCTCATATATATTCATGAGGATCACCAATTTCAAGGTCACTCTTGGCAACTTAATAAGACCTGTTTCAAACTAAAAAATACAAAGGGTTGGGGTATGTAGCTCAGTGGTAGAATACCTCTGGGTTCAATCTCCAGTACTGTAAAAACAAACAAACAAACAAACAAACAAACAAACAATACCTCCAGGGCTGGGGTTGTGGCTCAGCCGTAGAGCACTCGCCTAGCACGTGCGCGGCCTGAGTTCAATCCTCAGCACCACGTAAATATAAATGCATTGCATTGTGTACAACTAAAGCAAATAAATAAACATTTTTTAAAAAAACCTCCAAACACCAACATGTGTGTGTATGTGTGCTTACATGTATACATATGCATGTATATATACATATAAAGTACACACACACACACACACACACACACATATATATATATATATGTATATATATATATACATATATGTAGACACATAACTTTTTTGAGGCAGGGTTTTGCTATGTTGCCCAGGTTTGCCTTGAACTCGTGATCCTCTTGACTCAAACTCTTGAGTAGCTAGGAAAGCTACATTTTTTAAACTGGAGAATATTTTCTGCAATAGAGACTGGACAAACTGGTGATCAATGTTGAGTGAATATCATGAAGAATATCCATAAGCCGGAGAAAATATGCACCAAAAATGAGATTCTCACATAGAAAAGTAGCTATTATTGTATGCTGAGCAGAAAGGCCATTTTGGATCTTTTTAGGATAAATCGGTCTCTAAGAAATTGTAGGTTGCCACAGCTATGGTTCGTTCTTGGGTGGAGATTGAAAAAATTGAATATATGAGCTGTCTGAATATGAAGACTTTGACCTATAGTGCCTTTTCAGCTTAGTGCTATGAAAAAAGTGGCTCCTGTTGTCTGAAAGAGTAGTTTTCTGTAGAGCCTAGAAAACATTCTTACACTTTTAATGGTAATTTAAAAAACATTGTCTACAGGGTTCTATATTGTATAGCTGGAGGCAAAATCTGAGTTCATTTCTCAGAAAGCACAGAGCCTGGACTATTGGGCGGGTTCCCATGGTGGTAAGCACAAAGCACAGCTTTTCAATCTTAAGAGTGAGATTGTGGGTTTGTTTATGTTAGGTTGTACATCAGTGCTATTTTGGAAATAGTTTTTTTTTTTTTTTTTAAATACGTGAGGTATCAAAAACTTTAGTGTTTAGGGAAAATAACATTTCAAAAATAGCTCACTTTTGAGATAAAGTAAAAATATAATTTGTGAGAATTTCCATGTAGCTATGAATATGGAAAATGATAACAGATTGTGAGCTCTTAGGGGCACACGTTTTACTTTTTCTGTTTTTGACTGCTGCCTTTTGTGTGAGTTTTAGGGGGAAATTGAATTTCCTGAGGCCTCTCTCTGGTCACAGATTAAGACTTCTGCTCTAAAATCCATTTCACCATGTGATACTCCCTCCAAGACTGGATGGGGAAAGCTTTTTCTCATGCCTGGATAAGGAACACTGTGAATTCTTGATACAAATGACCATGAACTTAGAAAATGATGTAAACGCTTTCTGTAGCAGAGCATGCAGTGTCTGTGGAATAGTGAGATACAGAAAGATGTTTAGTTAAGCGAGTAGACCTGGAAGTTGGAGAGGGAAGGGGGAGTGGAGGTATAGGAGTTGTCAACATAGAGGCAGAAGTAGAGAACCTACATGTGCTGGGTGTTCTGCTAAGCATAATAATAAGTTATGTGCACTAGCATGTGTTACCACCTTTAGAATTTGTATCCAGTCATTGGAGTCTCAGGGAGAACAGGTAAATCAGGTAGAAGAGATAGTCTGATACCAATAAATAAAAAGACATGCTTATTCCTACAAATACAACTTTCTAATTTCTTAAGATTCTGTCATTGACAACTGTCATCTGTAACTAAAATTCAAAAATAGCAGTTGTCATGTCTAAAATTTGGGGGGCTATTTAAAAATATGGCATTTAATTTATAAATGAACTGAAAGATGAAGCAAGTCCTGTCATAATTTGACAGGCATAATCACCTATCCTGTGATGCAAACAGTAACCTAATAGCAAGATGCTAATAGTGCCTTGGTGCAGGTGTTGCTAATTAGCCATTGGATTAGGCTGCATCATATTCTTTCTCTCACCTATGCATAATGTTTGTGCAAAATGCAAATGTGGAGCTCTAAGCTGAAATGTTTAAGTGCCAACCATAGGACATGGGCTGACCTTGAAACAATGAGAATTTTGAATTGAACAATAATTATGGTGTAGTTATATTTTAGGGCTCAGTCTGATTCTGAGTTCTCTCAATTGTCTAGGTCTACTCTCAAACAGGAAGTTATGGTCAATTTGGGCTCCAGCCAAGTAACTAGTTGAGAAGACAGAAGCCATTTCTTATTTGCTTTTCCTAACATTTCTAGTAGTTGGATTGCTTTGGGAGAACAGTAGCAATTACTGGATAATTAAAGATCATTTGTTTTTCATTCAGGACATATTTATTGAATGCCTACCATGTACCTGCACTCAGTATGTAGTAGGAATTATATAAATGTTTATTGAATAAAAAACAATCACTGGACAGTTACAAAAAGGAATTTGTAGGTACTTTATAAACTTTGGAATTACCTATTGGGAGGAAATTGTTTCTATTTGGGTAATGGAAGGGTAGAAGAAAGTCCTAATACTCATTGAGTTATTTTCCCTACATTTTGGGTAGGAAGAAACTACTACTTCTGGCCAATGAATCTTTAGTCTCCCTCTGGGCTGAGACAGTGGGAAGCCCAGGGATTCTGGAAGGAAGCTATATCTCTGTATGATGCTGTGGAGCAGAAGGCTTTGCTGGATTATGCAGGACGTGTAGCATGAGTTAGAAATAAAATCTTGTGTTAAGATAATTTGAATTGTTTGTTACTTTAGTAAAGAGTTTTTAGATTGCTTTTGTACTTTAAAAAATATATTTATTTATTTTTTAGTTGTAGTTGGACACAATACCTTTATTTTATTTATTTTTATGTGGTGCTGAGGATCGATCGAACCCAGGGCCTCTCATGTGCTAGGTGAGCGCTGTACCGCTGAGCCACAACTCCAGCCCTAAAAATACCTTTATTTTATTTATTTAATTTTTAATATGGTGCTGAGGATTGAACCCAGTGCCTTACACATGCTAGGCAAGTGCTCTGCCACTGAGCCACAACCACAACCCCTTGAGGTTGCTTTTAAAAAATTTATATTTTCTTTTAATTAACACAACTGTGCATGTTTATGGGGTACAGTATTATATTTACATGCATATATACAATGGGTACTGATCATATTGGGGTAATTAGCATTTCCATCTCCATATCATATCTTCATGTTTAGGGCCTTCTAGTTCTTCATAAAATATACAACAGATTATTAGAAACTATATTCATCCTACTGTGCTGTAGAACACCATACCCTGTTCCTGCTATCAAATTGCATTTTGGTACTTATTACCCAACTTCCCTCTGTGCTCCCTCACCATGTTGGGGTTACTTCTTTAGTATCACATTACCTCATGTATCCTAATGCAAGAATTATAATATAATCCTATTATAGAGGTGTTTTGTTGTTGTAGTTAGAGCATTGTTATATTTTAAGAAATGATAGTAGACAATTAAATTATCATTACAAACAGATGGCTTAGTTTAATATGGGATCCCATACCATGGAATATTAGGCAGTCATTTAAAAGGTTTTGCTAATTTGGAAGTATCTCTAAGATATGTTGTTCTAAGAAGGGAGAAAAAAGTCAGAGCAATGTTCATAGCATCAGCTAACATAAAGAGAGAGCTCTATCTATCTGTATGCATATGGGCACATACATACAAACATACGTAGTGTTTTTTTAATGGTGATAAAATACACCTAACATAAAATTTAACATTTTAACCACATTAAGTGTACATTTCAGTGTCATTAAGTACATTCACCTTGTTGTGTAAAATTCAGCACCATATCTACAGAACTTTTTTCATCTTCTCAAATGGAAACTCTTTACCCATTAAACCATAATTCCCTATTGCCTCCTTGCCCAGCTGCTGGCAACTACCATTCTACGTTCTGTATCTGCAAATTTGACCACATTAAGTGTTTCATAAAGTAGATATTTGTTCATACAATATTTGTTCTTTTGTTTCTGGCTTATTCACTTAACATCATGTCTTCCAGTTTCACTTGTGTTTTAGCACTGTGTCAGAATCTCCTTTTTTCTAAGGCTGAATGACATTCCTAGTGCATCTGTCTATGACATTTTATTTACTCATTTACTTTTTTTTATAAATATTTTTAGTTATAGATGAACACAATACCTTTTTTAAAAAAAAATTATTTTTATGTGGTGTTGAGGATTGAACCCAATGCCTCACACATGCTAGGCAAGCGCTCTACCACTAAGCTACAACCCTAGCTCCCCATTTACTTGATGATGGACACTAAGATTATTTCCAACTTTTGGCTGTGAATAATCTGCTATGAACATGGTTACACATATATCTGTTTGAATCCTCACATACTTTTGGCATTTACCCAGAAGTGGAATTATGAGATCATATGACAATTCTATGTTAAATTTTTTGAGGATGCATTATTTTACATTCCCACATACAATGAACAGGTCTTACAGTTTTTCCACATTTTTACCAATACTTGTTATTTATTTATTTAAATGAAGATAGTCAGCCTAATGGGTGTGAAGTGGTATCTCATTGTGTGGTTTTTTTTTTTTTTAATTTTATTTTTGGTACCAGATTGAACTCAGGGGCATTGGAACGCTGAGCCATATCCCCTGCCCTATTTTGTATTTTATTTAGAGACAGTTTCTCACTGAATGTCTCAGTTCCTTGCCTTTGCAGAGGCTGGCTTTGAACTCGGGATCCTCCTGCCTCAGTCTCCCGAGGCACTGGAATTACAGGCAGTGCCACCGTGCCCAGCCTCATTGTGGTTTTGGTTTGCATTTCTCTAATGATTATAGTCCAGAGGATTTAAAGTTTATAAACAATGAAGTCTCCCCTGAATATTGTTATAGGTTGATACCTTAATATCGTTCTTTTTTGAATTATTTATTTTTCAGTACTAAACTGGAAAAGTACTTACAATTTACAAAGTTGCTTTTCCATTGTCCCTTTCTTCAGATGCAGAATAATGTCCTATATTTGAATAGTTTTCTTTTGTATTTTGTTCAATGAAAGTTTTCATGTTTTCTGTAATGTTTGAATGTTACAGTTGTGTAGTGGTTAAGAGTATGATTTCTAGAGTCAAATAATTTGTGTTCGAAGTCTGGCTTTGCCACTTACTAGTTGTTTGGACAAGCTACTCAACCTTCCTGTGTTTCAGTTTCCTCTTCTGTAAAATGGGGACAATGTTGGTACCTACCTCAGAGGGGTGTTATGAAGATTATGTTTGTATGTGTGAATCATTTGGAGCAGTTCTCAGGACATAGCAAACATTAAATGTATAAGTTATTATTAAGTTAAATTTGTGACAGTTAAGTTAAACTGTCACAAATTATTTGGTATCAGCACATCATATGTTTATATATGTTTGGAAAATATGCTGTCTGTGTTATGTAGCTCTCAAGAAAGGGGGTAGACCGTCTCTTCATGATGACTTCTGAAGAAGAGTCTAAGGCTTTGAACAGAAGGTTTATCTGGTCTGTGTTAGTCAATAAAAAGTAGTTGAAAGTCACCTTCAGTACTTCTTTTACAAGTAACTAATCTTTTGACACCCTGGGGCCTTGAATCAATGGTTGCAGATCAATATTTTCTATATTCAGTTATTGTTTCCTTCACCTCATACACTATGGGCTGAAAATCAACACACTGTAGACTGAGAAAATCAATGGAGTACATTTGTGGTTTAGAGAACACTGGATAGGAGACATATGTCCTTTTGGAAAACACATACAAAGGAAATTATGTAGACACTTTCTCTGAGGAATCCTGAAGTAATTGCTGGATGAATTTGTGATCCAAGAGGTTTCTCCTCAATTACGCTGGGAGAGCACATCAATTCATTTACCCTGCAGTAAATAGGCTAGCTCAAGGGTCCCAATAAAGACACCATGATTGTCTCTGCTAGAATAACTGGCTCTGGTGAGCCCAGGCTCAGAATTTACAAACCGTTTCTCATTTCTGGCCATTTGGTCTTGATTTTCAGTGATGGTTACTACTTATTGCTTTGAAAAGAAGCTTATTTTCAACAGAATCAAGGAAACATGGCTGAATGGGTTTGAGCTGTATCTTAGCGAAAGCAGATGGATTACTCTCAAAGCTAATGCACATTGTGAATTGTGTCTCTTTTGCTAAAGAGACGTGCCCTCTCTCTCGAGAAATGAAGGGAGCACTGCCTTTGTTTTAAAGTCAAGACCTCTAGTGTTGGTTGGCTCTTGTCCTGGGGAGCTAGCTGTGGATAGCTTCAAAGAAATAAGCACATTTCTGGGATTGGGTTGTGGTGTGCACTTCAATGCTGTGTTTTCCGAATCCCCAGATGCTGTTTACCAGATGAGACCTGTGGCAGGAAAGTTGTACTACAAGGTTTTCTCAAGTGGATGACCACCCTGTTCAAATAGGAGAAAGCTGGAGAGGCTGAGTTTAAATTTGCATTTTTTGGATGTAGTAGAGTATGTAAGGTGGGCTGCTTATACAGCCATTTGCTAATTAGATTCACACTTTAAAAAATAATTATATACAAAACCCAAAGCTTTTATTTCCAAATAAGTAAATACAGAGAAGACCAGCAAGAATATTTTTTAACAGAAAAAATGAATGCACAGCATAATACATTTTAAGATATAACCACAGTTATGAACAATATTTAAATCATTATGAGTATATCATCTGTGTTTTTCTGGCAATAAACTTTGTCATTAAGAAGAAATTCAACATGTTTCATCCAAATATAAAGAGCTGAAATTTGCTGAAGAGTAGCGTATGTAAGCCAGTGGTTCTCAAATTTAAGCTTGTATCAGAATAATGTGAAGAGCTTGTTAAAATGCCAAATTGCCAGCATTTACATTTTTTGGTTCAGTATGTCTGAGATGCAGTCCAAGATTTGCACTTTTAACACGTTTCAGGTGACCCCAGTATTGCTTGTCTGATATCACACTTTGAGAACCACTGCTCTCAGCATATAGCCAAAGGGGAAAAATTAACATTGTGGTAATAGAATTACCAAAGCTGGGGTCTATTCAACTTACCTAACATAGCACACATAATCCTAATATTTAAAAAAAATTCAGACTAGAGATTATAATGGGAAGTTTTCCCAGTTTGTTTTACATAACTAGCATTTCACATTTAACATCAGTATTTCATAATTATAGAACCCCAAAGAAATGTATACTAAAATATAAATCCAAAATCTATAAACAAAAAATTAGCAAATAAATTCAAGTAGCATTTTCAAGGACAAAAAGCCATTGACTAAGTAGGTTTAAAAAAATTTTTTTATTATGCATTATTGTTGTGCATAATGATGGTATTTGTTGTTGTATTTTCATAAATGCATAAAACATGACTATATAATTTGGTTGATATCACTTCCCAATACTTCCCTCCTCCTTCTTCTCTTCTCAGCCCCCTGGTTCCTTTCCTTTACTGAGTTCCCTTTGATTTTCATGAGATCCACCACTCATCTTTCTTTTCCTTTTTCTTCTCTAGCTTCTGCATATGAGAGAAAACATACAACCCTTGACTTTCTGAGTTTGACTTATTTCACTTAATATAATGGTTTCAAGATTCATCCATTTTCCTGCAAATGACATTTCATTTTTCTTTACGGGTTGAATAGAATTCTATTGTGTTTTACATCCCATATTTTCTCTATCCATTCATCCATTGATAGACATCCAGGCTGGTTCTGTAGTTTGGCTATTGTGAATTGTGCTGCTATAAACATGGGTATGTATGTATCATTGTAGGAAGATGATTTTAATCCTTTAGGATACATACCAAGGAGTGGTATTACTGGGCCATATGGTGGTTCCATGCTTAGTCTTTTGAGGAACCTTCATACTGATTTCTATAGTGGTAGTACTAATTTACAATCTTACCTACACTGTCAAAGTGTTCCTTTTTCTCCACATCCTTTCCAGCATTTATTATTGTTTGTATTCTTGGTGAATGACATTCTGACTGGAGATTCATACAAGTTTTTAATTTTATAAATTGAGTTTAAGGTTAAAACTTATCCCTACTTCTCTGTGTGGCCGTCAGCTAGCATCTGAGCTAGCTTAAGCTATGTTATATTCTAGCCAAGACATTGGGAAACTCATACACTCAGTCATTTATTCATTGTGCAATATACTGTGTGTTGACTGGCCAACAGGAGATGGGAATACAGTGGTGATCAAAACAAAATCTGATCCCCTATGGACTTTATAATCTAGTTGGGAGAGTGGAATTGTCCTAGTCCCATCCTAGACGGCTCTATCTACCTTTACAAAATTCCACAGATTGTGTGGCTTACACAGTTGAAATGAATTTTCTCACAATTTTGGAGGCTGGGAAGTCCAAGGTGCAGGTGTATTTCTTTCCTGGTGAAGGTTCTCTTCCTGGTTTGCAGGTGAACACTCTGTGCTGTGTTCCACCTGGCGGGAGTGCTGGGGGTAGGGGAAGCAAACTCATCAATATTTTTTCTCATAATTCCATCATGGAGGCACCACCCTTGTGACCCCATCTAAATCTAATTACTTTTTAAAGGCCCCATATCCAAATGCCAAATGCATTGGCAGTTAGGGCTTTAACACATGAATTTGAGGGGAGGGGGACATAAATCAGTTCATAGAAGGACATAAAATACTAAGTAAGAATATAACAGGATAGGTACTAGGGAAAAGAATAAAGCAAGGACAGAGGAGAGTGTTGATGGGACTGCTGTTTTGTGTAAGGTGGTCAGAACAGGCCTTTCCAATAATGTAACATTTGTAAACGCTTTGATTTTCCTCTTGACTAAAATGTAGAATTATTGTGGAATTTTAGTCAGAGGAGTGATGTGATCTAATTTAAGCTTTAGGTGGATTCCCCTGGCTTTTGTATTGGGAATAGACTTATGGGTGGAGTGGGTTAGGAGACTGTTGCAGAAATCCAGGGGGAACAGGACTGGGGGTGTCACTCAGTGGTAGAGTGCATGCGATCTTAGCATTCCAGAGGCCCCCGGGTTCCATCCCTAGTATTCCATATTCAGGTGGGAGTTTACACAGGGATTACAGAGGTGAAGGTAATGAGAAGTGGTCAGATTCTTGACATATTTTGAGCATAGAGCTGACAGGATTTGGGATGGATTGAATGTGGGATGACAGAAAATGAAGGATGACTGTTGATATGAGCAACTGAAAATATAGAATTGCTTTTATTGAGATAGGGAATACTGAGGGAGAAATTTTTCCTGGTGGTATGGATCAAGGGTTTGCCTTGTGCTATTAAATATGAGAGCAGAAAATCCAAAAGGGTACTTGAATACAGTAGGCAAGAGTTTTAGAGTGATGAGTACCCTTATATATAGACTGTACCAGGTAGCCAACTGTTGTTTCTCTATTCCACACCCACCTTTCCGTACTGAGTTCTGTACTCCTGGGGCTTGGAGTGTGCAAACTACATCTCCAGGGCTCCCTTATTAGCTGGTTTCCTGTTTGGTTCTGCCAGTAAGAGACCAGGCAAACAACTAGAAGTTCCAAGAATGAGGATGAACTCCTTGCTTCTGGCCCTGGCAGTGTGATAGTTGCTGATGGTGGCTGACAAATACTGTAGTGGTGGCAGAATTCTGATCTCTGACTTAGTAATAGGCATCTTTTCAGCTGTTTCAGGTCCAGACATGCAGTAATATCTCCAAAAGCACAGCTGCAGCAGGTGCAGGCCCTACTCCAGGGGTGTTAGCTGCTTCTGGTTTCAGATTACCATGCCTTCTTCTGTTTTTTCCAGGGCTCCTCGCACTTTCTCCCTTCTGCTATTCAACCTGTTTCAAGACCATTGCAACCAGTTTCCTATGATAAATTCTCCCCATTTGAAATACACAATAAAGTCTCTCTCTCTCTCTCTCTCTCTTTTTTTTCAAAATGAACCCCAAAATGATACAAAGGTCATTTGCCAGTATTGTATTCAACAAGAAATGATTTTAAAACCAGTGTCACTCTGTCAGGGAATGGTTAAATAAATTAGGGGACATACAGACAATGGAATACAATACAGATTTCAAAAAGACTAATGCACTATAGGTGTCAACATGAATATTCTCCAAGTTATTATAGTCAACAAAAAAGCAGCAAGGTACAGAATATCATGTATGGTGTGGTACCATTTATGGCTGATCTCTCTTAATTAATTGAGTTTTTAGTTCATAGGCTTTGTATTCTGGCAAAGTGCCATGGTTTAACTGGCTCTATGGCCATGAGGAAGGAAAAAAAAAAAAAAAAAAAACACCAAAAGCAACAAAAACAAAACAAACCCCCCCCCCAAAATGAAACTTTATTACTTTTTCTTTACCATTTCTTTTGCTTACTTCCTTCCCCACAAAGTAGTAATTTCCTGCCATTATCTTTGAGTGATAAGATTAAGTATAGAGTTTAATATGATTAGATTCTCAAATCATTTCTTTTATTTGGGATCCCATAAGAGACAAGTGTTCAAAGCATAAGCTGCTATTTGAGATCTCTTGGATTGCAGATTTGTTTGTATTTTTAAAATTCCGAGTATGTGGGGCTGAGGCAAAATTTTTAAATGTTGATGATCTTTTTTTTTGTACCAGGGGTTGAACTCAGGGGCACTCAACCACTGGGCCACATCACCAGTCCTTTTTTGTGTTTTATTAGAGAAAGGGTCTCACTGAGTTGCTAAGTGCCTCACCATTGCTGAGGCTGGCTTTGAACTCGTGATCCTCCTGTCTCAGCCTCCCAAGTGCTGGGATTACAGGCATGCGCCACAGCGCCTGGCTGTTGATGATCTTTGAGACTTTGGTATACAGTAAATGGAGATTCCCGCCCCCCCCCCCTTTTTTTTTTTTTTAAATTCTGGAGTAGAGTTCCAGGGTAAGACTTAAGGACTAACCAACCTTATTTTTTTTATTTTTTGGTCTTTCTTTTAATTTTTATTTATAGTAGTATGTATTACAGTTCATACTATACATATAGAGCATCTTTTTACATAAAACAGTTTGTATTCAAAGTATATTCACAGCATTCAAGTCTTCAATCGTGTATTTAGAATAATGATATCCATCTTATTCAACCACTTATTCCCCCTTCCCCCCTTGCACCCTCCCTTCCCTTTGACCATTATAGTGTTCCTCTAGTCCTCCTATGTACCCCCACCCATCAATACTGTGAACCAGCTTCCTTATATCAGAGGAAACATTCGGTATTTGGATTTTTGAGATTGACTGATTTCACTTAGCATTATATTCTCCAACTTCATCCATTTACCTGCGAATGTCATTATTTTATTCTCTTTTATTGCTGAGTAAAATTCCATTGTGTATATATGCCACATTTTCTTTATCCATTCATCTACCGAGGGACATCTAGGTTGGTTCCACAACCTAGCTATTGTGAATTGTGCTGCTATAAACATTGAGGTAGCTGTGTCACTGTAATATGCTGTTTTTAAGTCCTTTGGGAATAGACCCAGGAGTGGGATGGCTGGGTCATAGGGTGGTTCCATTCCCATTTTCCCAAGAAATCTCCAAACTGCTTTCCATAATGGTTGTACCATTTTGCAGTCCCACCAGCAATGTATGAGTGTGCCTTTTTCCCCACATCCTCTCCAACATTTATTGTTGTTTGTGTTCTTGATAGCTGCCATTCTGACTGGAGTGAAATGAAATCTTAGAGTAGTTTTGATTTGCATTTCTCTAATTGCCAGCGATGTTGAGCATTTTTTCATGTATTTGTTAATTAATCGTGTATCTTCTTCTGAGAAGTGTCTTTTCAATTCCTTAGCCCATTTATCAATTGGATTATTTGTTTTTTTGGTGTCATGCAGGAGCCCTGTTTGGGGATTGACTTGAATTGCAGTTGACTATGAGCCGTGGAGATTTGGCCATTGTCGCCACCCGTAGTCTCACGGGATTTGTTGTGGGATCTCGAGTGACTTGGCCGAAATTGCTGATCGGGTCAGCGCCATTTTAGTGGTGTGTTTGGCGTGTGTTAGTTGTTGTTAGAACCAGAGAGAAAAGTTATCAGAATAAAAAGCTGTTTGTCTCCAGTTTGCTTCTGAAGTTCTTCCCGCGGCTCCGTTGCTCCAAGCGCTTCAGGCGGTGACAGGGTCAAGTTTTTTGAGTTCTTTATATATTCTAGAAATTAGTGCTCTATCTGATGTGCATGTATTAAATATTTGTTCCCAGTTAGTTGGTTCTCTATTAACCTCACTGATTGTTTCTTTTGCTGAGAAGAAGCTTTTTAGCTTAAATCTATCCCATTCATTAGTTCTTGGTAATAATTCTTGCGCTACAGGATTCTTGTTAAGGAACTTGGAGCCTAATCCGATATGTTGGAAATTGGAGCTTACTTTTTCTTCTATTAGGCGTATTGTCTCTGGTCTAATTCCTAAGTCCTTGATCCACTTTGAATTGAATTTTGTGCATGGTGAGAGATACAGGTTTAATTTCATTTTCTAACTAACCTTATTTATAGGACAGATTCATCAAGTAGAATTGCTCAATCAATGGGAATGCATGTTTTAAATTTTGGAAGCCATGATCTAATTGCATACCCCAGAAGTATGTTTGAGAGCATGCATTTTTCCATGCACTTTATAAATAACTGCCTATTCTCATTTGGTGAAACTGGTACTATATTTTACTTTAGCGGTACTGGAGATTGAACCCAGGGGCACTCTACCACTAAGCTACATTCCCAGCTCTTTTTATTTTATTCTGAGACAGGATCTCACTACTTAGTCCAGGTTGGCCTTGAACTTGTGATCCTCTTGCCTCAGCCTCCTGATTAGCTTAGATTACAGGTGAGTGCCACCACACCTGACTTAGAACTGGTCTTTAAAACCATATTAGTCTTGTTCCAAAGCCTCTGATCACAGCAAACTCTGCTTATCACTCATTCTTCAAAATGCCTGAAATCCCCTTACTTGGGGAATCATGGTCAATCATATTCAAATAAAAATATTACCATTATAAAAATATAATAACAGGGAAGGGTTAAGCCCCTCTGTCATTCACTCACACAGCCCTGAGTTAGTTCAGCAGACTGCTGATTTAAAGCAAGGTGGAAGGACTCTGGGGTAGTTCGAAGCCTTGCCTGGGGCTACCGGCAGGGAGCAATTCTTTAGAGCTGGAGAGAGGCTGGATGCCACCTGATCAAAACCCTTTACTACATTGATGAAGAAAAAGACCCAGAGAGGTTAGAGCCTGGTGATCAGAGCAGAACCAGGAGGAACGCAGGCAGAGAGGACTGGACTTCCTGTAGATAGACAGAACATGTCTTATGAAGGGGAACCAACAAATCAAGAGCACTGGAATTTTTTGGAGTTTTCTTTAAGTGAAACATTTTATACAAAATTTGTTCATTATGGGAAAAATAAGGGCTCTGTTATACTTAGTTTATGACTTATTATTACTTTTAATTTTTAGTATATTGGTAAGAGTATCATTTACTGTTTCTGGTCTTTGTAGGCTCTCTTTCAACCTCAAATGTAGGCCACCCCAATGTCACTGTTTGAGCACCACTGGACACCATGACATACCAGAAGAAAACGACACTACTGGTACTTCAATATGTATTTTGCTTTTAAGTAAAATGAACACTGAAATTCATATGTCACCTGTAGTTTATTTTTAAAAAACATTTCAGGGTTCCTAAAAAAATTCAGGGGGACTCAAAACTTTGTACATTTCAAACAGAAAAAATATAAGTGTAGAAAATCTCAAAAGAACATATAAAATTGTGAAAACAAATAAGAATATATTATAATTATATAAATTAATAAATGAAACATTTAATGCCTTACTGAAATAGTCTGTAACATGAAAATTAATCATAAAAGGCAAAATGAAACATCTGATATAATTTATAGCTCTTGAATAAGTTCTGACTTTAATAGTCAATTAATAGATCAATTGGATAGAGAAAATGTGGTCTATAGCCACAATGGAATATTATTCAGCCCTAAAAATGGACAAAACTTTGTCATTTGTGGCAGTATGGGTAGGACATTGCATTAAGTGAAACGAGTTAGGCACAGAGACACCAATATTGCATGTTCTCACTCATATATAGAAACTAAAAAAGTTGATTTATTTAGGCAGAGAATGAAATAGTGGTCATGAGAGGGTAGGAAGAGGAGGAGAGAACAGAGACAGAGGGAGGTTGAATCATGGGTGCCAAAAACCAGCTAGATATAAGGAATAAGTTCTTAATACAGCACAGCACAGTGACTGTAGTTCATCATAATTCATATTTTATAAAGAAATAGAACAAAGGAGTTTGAAGGCTTCTAACACAAAGAAATAATAAATGCTCAAGGAGATGGAAATTCTAGTGACCTTGATTTGAACATTATACATTACATATGTATAGATTATCACACTGTACCCCATACATATGTGTAATTAAAATATATGCAAATCAAAAGATTAATAAAAGAAGGACCAACTTCAAAAAAATGGGGTCAGTGGCAGCAGCAGTCATTTCAAACATATATTTTGTCCAACATTTTCCAGCTGCTGACGATGCTCTTTCTAAGTTCCTCTGTGCCAGGAGGTGGTTTGGAGCAAGCTATAGCTAACTGCAGACGCTTTCTTTTGACTCCTTCATCTTCAAATAACTCCATCACTTTGAAGAGAACTTTTTGAAATTTTTTATACTTTTTTTTTTCAGAGTGAAAATCTTTTTAGTATGGCAAGCTGTACTATTTTGTTTTGAAGAAAGCTTTTCTGGTTTGCCTTTGTCTTTCTTAGTTTCATCGTGTACAGACTGAGACTGACACTTGCCCTGGAAGCTTTGCAATTGTGCATGTGGCTGCTTATGGCCACCTTTGTGGGTGTGGTCCTGTCTCCTGTCAAAACATGAGAACAGATTTGTTTGTTGCATTAATTAAAAATTGAGTCTTTGGGTTTTGAATACATAAGGGAGTCAGATTTTGAATTCTTTCCAAATAATAAGATAACAGTATGATTCAGAACTAAATATGTCTATCAGTTCTTAAAGATAACAGAGTTTACCAGAATACTGGAAATGGTATCACAATCACTAAGAGCCACACTGTCACTTTTTGGTTCTTTTTGTCTTATTGATTTCTGGGCTCGTAAGGTGGGTGTGTAAAATAATCATAGTGTGGCTGAATTGTGCATTACACAGAGTCTCATGATTCAACTTGGGAACTTGACAACTTTTTAGGGGCGTTTTTAAATTTCTTATTTGCTTAAAAATGGAGGTTTGGAAAAAATGGACTATCGCAACATAGCTTGTTTATTACTTGATGAAATGAATATGTTAGATTTATGCATAGTTTTAGCTCTCTATGTTACAATAAGAAAGGTTTGACAGAGATTGAACTAGTAAGCAATGTTGAAGGCTTGCCTTAACAATTGCTATGGTTTGGATAAATGTCCTCCAAAGGCCCATGTGTTAAAGGTTTGTCACTAGGCCATTAGCCTGTGGGTACTATTGTGACATGGTGGAAACCTTTTAGAGGCAGGGTCTACTAGAAGAAGTTAGGTCACTGGAGCCTTGGCTGTTTTTTTTTTTTTTCTCTCTCCCTCACTGTGCTTCCTAGTCAACATGAGGTGAACAGGCTTTCTCTTCCATGAATTCCCACCATGATATACTGTGTTGCCACAGGCTCAAAAAACAGGGTCAAGCAACCAGGGACTGAAAACTCTGAAACAGCCAAAACAACCATTCCTCCATTTAAGTTGATTATCTCAGGTATTTTGTCATAGTGATGAAAAGCTGACTAATGCAACTAAATTGATAGTCCCATTGGAGTCAGTGCATTCTGATAAATGATAGTGTTACTTTTAAAAATTCAATATAACAAGCTAAAAAATTTGTCCAAAGAGGTTCTGTGCCATAAACATACTTTGCAGTTAATAATTGCATTTATAAGGAATGCTCTTCCCTTAGTCACATCCATGTCTGTGTACCTATGCTCAAATTTCCTAAGTATTAGAGTAAATCATATAAAGTGGTTTTATCTTAGATATAAATAATTAAGTAGCAGTAATTTTTTATGATTCAACCTATAATTTGTTTCATGAAGATGCTATTTCTGGCATCTTGTTCTCTACCAATACTATTGGAAATATTTGTAATGAAACAGAAGCTTAGTTATCTTTGGGTGTTACTCATCAAGTTAGTTCAAGTTATAAGAATAGATACTTCATTAGTAAATACTGACTGGAATTGATGTTGGGAGAAAGGCCACAGGAAGATACCTCTGAGCACCCTTGTCCAGGTCCCTGTTGTTGTTGTGACTCAGAATCCTAGGGATGGCATTATTGTACGTAAGGATTCTGATCACCATTTTTTCCTAGTTATAACATACATGCTCCAAATCAGCCAAGCCAGAAAATCCATATCAAGTCTTAGCTAAATGACACTTATTTATTCCTAGTTGAAAGAATCCTAGTGGCTCACTGGCAACTGTGGAAATAGACTATTAAAATAGAATTACACCCTGAGACCAGTTAAGGAAAGAATCAGGACACTTTGTGCAAAGTTTCAGCTATTTTAGGAAAGCAAAATGATTTTGTAAAAAATTGCTTTAAATTCCAATATTTAGTTTAACAATGTTTACCTTAATAATTCAAATGTGCTGTTTCTTCTATAACATTGTTTGGATGCTTTCATTCTTCAACAGTCCCCTTCATATTTGTATACATATCAGCTTCTATGTATGGCATTAATTTCAAGATACTTAGAATGAATGCAAAGAAAAGCACTATCATTATGGTCAGATACTTAATTACAAAATGCTGTGGTTCTATGAAGTGAATAAATTTAAATATAAACTAGGTTTTAGGTTTAAAGTTTATTTTTGCCTGAAATAAAAAAAATTGCTATACAGAATATCAGACAAAAATAAAGCAAAAATATGTGCTAAAATACATACTGTAACAAACAAATCTCACCTATTCCCTTGTAGTGGAGAAAATGCCTTTGGAAAATGTGAAGTTCCATTGGAGAAACCCCTTTAATACTTGGTAGTAATTCCTTAGCATCCTCGAATCTCCCCTTGGATGGACAGCAGATGGCGCTGCGCTTCCCCTTTTGCGCGCCTTAGTGATAGAACAGGAACTGCAACTTTGGAGGAGCTGTGCTGAAAATTGTAAACAACATATTCAGAACTGGGTGAGCAATTGAAGTAAAAAAGTCTACGCATTTAGAATCATAATTTACTTCGCTTCATACCGATCTGCGCTCTTGAGGACATACAGTTTTATGATCTTTCATGGAGGGGGCTTTGCGTATTGGATTAACCAGTGCTCTTTGCTGCTAAGGGAGTGGGCAGTAGTAGGAGAGAGGACCCCATTGTTGCTGTGGCAGGTTGAAAGAACGCCTCAGCACCACCCAACAAACACCAAGAAATGAACACTCTCTTCTGCGTCCTAACCAATTTGTATTCATTAAAAGTCCCTTGGTGCTCACTAGTGGGTTGCTGTGAGAGGATGTGAACTTGAAGTCTGTGGTCAGGAAGGTGACCCATAGCTATTCGGTTGAAAGGACGGTCTGCCCATAGGTTGTAGACAGGCAGTTTCATTTTGCTGTAACCCTGCGATATTGTGCTAATTGTGTCCGATGCTTATCAGCAGCAATTCCTCCTTTCTTGAGTCTTTTGGTTTGTGTCTGCTTCCTTCTTCTGGGTCTGCTACTTTAGCTAAATTCACATATGCTGACTTCGGCAGGAGGTATATTTAACTTTTATTAAGAAACATTGTAGAAATGCTTTTATTGATGGGGAAAACTATGGCCACTAAGTATAATAATCATAGTTTTCAGCTAAATGAGATCTTGGAGATTACTTAACCCAACTGGGCAAATAATGCGGTGAGGAGGTGAAGCCTGAGAATATGTAAGCGCCTCACTCAAGTCCACATAGATGCAGGGCGAGGACTCTGATCCAGGTTTCTTGAGGATTAGGCCGACAACCTACTTGACGTTATGCTCTATTGTATGTCAAAACAGGTTCAGATCGTAAATGTCAAGGTTAATTTGTTTCACTGACATGCTGATCACGGATGGACTGTGGCTGGTCACACTTGTCACACAGCCACACAGGCACACCCTCCTCTGGCTCTCCTGCCAGGCAGTGGCTCAGTTCTCTTTGCTCCTGGGCCCTTTTGTTCACACCTGTGCTTGGCAACAGTCCCATTGTACTGGAATTTGTGTTTTCTTCTCCAGATGATGAGGTTGTTGAGAAGAGGCATTTTGCCTAAATCATGTTTGTGTCCTTTGTGCCTTCATAGTGTCCGACCCCTCATAAGCACTCAAACATGTTGACTGAGACTGTCCCAAACATGGCAAACCTGGGTACCATGGGAAGCTCCCCTTGGGCTCTGAACAGTGAATTAAATATAGCAAAAGCCTTTAAATGTATAGCGGGGCTTGAAAACACTACAAAAGCAAAGCCAGCATTCAGAGTGCTGCAGAGTGGGAACAGAAGAGGGCCTGTGTAGGTGGTGGGGAAGGCATGTTCGGGTGGATAATATGGAGCAAGCTTCTATTCAGAGACTCTACATGACAGGGAGCCATTTTACATAACTGAGCTGCAATTTATATTTTTTTCTTTAGTCTTCAAAATCTTAACCTTAATGACAAATGAATTATTATGAAACACTGAAGGGGAAAGAAACAGTTATATAATATATATCTTCATGAAAAGCCCTAAGACTGAGGCACCAAGAAGCCATTTAATGACCATGTACCTTAGGATCCATTTCTATTGGGGGCCTCCAAGGTGCCACAGAAGCTGCTTTGGCCTCATTAGTATGGTGACAGGCACTGGAGACAAGCAACCTAGTAAGTCGGAAAATGATGGGTTCCCCCAAAGTCACTTTAAACAATTGTGGTCTGTAGAAGAAACAAAGAACTACAAATTGGCAACAGGCTGCCTTATAAACCAAGTGTCTGTTTCCAGACAAGGGTAGTTCTTACACCTCAAACATGTGTTTTATGGCTGCTACCATGGGGCATACCTTTAATCCCAGCCACTCTGGAGGCTGAGGCAGGAGGATTGCAAGTTTGAGGTGAACCCAGCAAACTTAGCAAGATGCTTAACAACTTAGTGAGACTCTGTCTTAAATATAAAAAGCACTGGAGATGTAACTCAGTGGTAAAGCAACTGTGGGTTCAGTCCCTAATACCAAAAGAAAAAAAAACTGCTTATGAATGTTCAGCATCTTATTTTTTCCTTCTATCATGTAGTGGGGAGAAATTTGCAATCACAAAATGAGGTCTGCCAGAGATGTCAAATTTCTTCATTTCAAAAAATGCCAAAATATACTCTACTGTCATGTATATCTAAAAAGAACAAATTAAAAATAAAAATGCCAACAGGAATGTGACTGTGAACACCTATCTCCCAAAGTGAGTGGTATGTTTGTTTATAAAGGCTGGGGGTGTAGCTCAGTGGTAGAGTGCATCAGATCCTGGGTTTCTTCCTCAGCAAAACACACACACACACACACACACACACACACACACACACATACAATTTATTTACCATCATTATCGTATTGGGACTCTTTCCAGCACCTTTGGGTTGGACAAGAAACTAAGAGGTTTACTGGTGACTTGCTCTATGGGGAGGATCGTCCAGTCTCAGTCTAG
Organism: Tamias sibiricus; assembly: GCA_025594165.1. Taxonomy (NCBI): domain Eukaryota; kingdom Metazoa; phylum Chordata; class Mammalia; order Rodentia; family Sciuridae; genus Tamias; species Tamias sibiricus. The sequence goes on along the minus strand of CM046661.1, from coordinate 99,005,429 downwards.
CATGTTTTCAGCTGGCATCTGCACTGTCCAAGCCATGTGTCCTAGAGGCAGGCAGCTCTGTGAGTTCTGGACCAAGCCTGGGCACTGCCTAGCCCTGGAAACCCCACACCACGGGGCCTGATCTGAATGAGACTTGACAACCTCTCTCCTGCAGCATAGATGGAGGTTGGGGAGGGACAGAGAAAGAGAAAAATAGCTCCCCCCATGTGATATCTGAAAATATTCTCCTGCCTTGCCCTAGTATGGGGATATTTACATCTGTCCTACCTCTCCTTTTCTCAGGGGTGGTAACGAGATTGGATGAACAGGGTCTGTGGACCACTTCCTTATTGTTGCATGCTAGACGGGGGAGGAGCCACAGTTTGCACAGGAGTGTGGGAGTCAAGCATTGGGGAAGGTGCCACGTGGGATTGTACATTGTTCCTCACTAAGTTTTTTCCTCCAACTTCTGGCACATGTTTCCTTGGATTGAGCACCGGATGAACTAGTGTGTTCATCCGTATGTTGTGATCATGTCCTCCAACACATGCCTTTAAAAGTCTTACAATTGAACTTGCAGAGGTAAGAGGCTGTCAGGAGAGCATCTGAGAGCAAGTGCATTGAATGCATGGTAGATGGTGTCCTCATGCCTCAGAGGGCTAGCTCACCCCATGGCACATGTGCATTGAAAACATGGGTCTGAAGTGTTGCTGCACTGTTAAATGGTTCCTTCTTGTGAGCTTGTCCAAATGTGTAACAAATCCCACCATTATGTACATCCATAATGCATGAATAAAAAATATAGGAGAAAATGGTTCCTTCTCATTTTTTCTTCTCTGTTTTGTACCCCTTCCCATCAGGAACGTATAATTGAATTCAAATTAATGTGAATATAATGTGACTCCGTATTAGAGAGAATTACAAAATTTGAAATCAAAGGACTTGGATTCCATTCCAGGTCTGCCCCTGTGTGCTGTGTGATCCTGACAAATCATTTAACCTTTCCCAGGGCCTTCTTCTCACTTTCATACTTTGGGTTAATGATACTTGCCTCACTGTGCAAAGTGAGGCCATATGTGTGGAAGCACATTGTGAATGTAAATTGCTTGACAGGAGTCAGTTATTGTGGCTGATTGTGCTTTCTATGATTTTTTGGACTCGACTCTTTGATACCCATGACCACTGTGCAATGGACAGCTTGTTAGATTATCTTTTTTTCTGTATCCAAGAATGTTATGATCATTAAAACCAAATTAGCTTTTTTTTTCTTCCCCTTTTCAGTACCCAGCATTGAACTCAGGGGCACTTGACCACTGAGCCACATCCCCAGCCCTATTTTGTATTTCATTAGAGACAGGGTCTCACTGAGTTGCTTAGCACCTCGCTAAATTGCTGAGGCTGGCTTTGAACTCAAGATTCTCCTGCCTCCACCTCTGGAGCCACTGGGATTATAGGCATGCACCACTATGCCCAGAAAAACCAAATTAGCTTTTAAGTGCACATGGAAAGACTTTCTCTAAAGTAAAAGTTAGTATTTTGGGTTTCTTGTAATGACTGGCTTTCTTGTTAGAGCTGAGTTGAGAGAATTTAGAACTCTCCTGTGAGTACAGGCCACCCCCATGCTCCCTTCCACCTGAGGAAGAGGGGCTTTGATGAGGGTCCTGGTTCAAAGGAGTCCCCAGAGATACAGCTGGGCTCGAAGGCAGGACTGGAGTGGGGCCTGCAGTTCACATTCAGGGAAGCCCTTCCCCTCACCAATTTCTTCCCTTCTCTGTTAGCCCTGGAGGCTGGTGTCACAGGACAGCTCCAGCTGCTTCCAGGCTGGCATAAGATACTTAGAGGACTCTCACCTTCTAATTCCTGAAGGTTGGATATCTATAGGATTGATTATCCAAACCTGAACATGAGTAAGGAAAGTTCTATTATTAATCCCTATGCAGGGACAGGGTTGCCCTACCAGGGGTGTGGGCTAGGGGAATTGAGTCCTCTTCTTCTTTTCCTTGCCTGCCCTTTTCTTTGTATCTTTCCACAGAGTGGTAAAATCTTGGGAGATAAGAAGACAAGATGGTGGGTCCAGGGGAGAGGGCCCAGAAATCTCCTGTCCTGGGTTTTGGTCCAAGCTACACCAGATTGGACTTTTCACATAAGGCTTTAAGCAAATACTTAGCAATGAACAGTGACTGTTGTTACCTTCTGCCTTCCTCAGGGTTCCTTCTAGAGCCAGAGGCTGGCTGAGGCAGGGTGGGTATCAGAGGTTCCAATTTCCATTCCATTTACCATAAGTTGTACCAGATGCCCTTATTGAATCATAAATTATAAGAGCTCATGTTTATCAAACACTGACAATGCAAGTTTGCTCAGCAGTGTACAAGGATTATCTCATATAATCTGTACAACCATTCCTCTAGGGAAGTTACTGTACTATTTTGCAGATGAGGAAGCTGAGGTTTAGTGGATAAATTGCCCAGCCCACAAAGCCAGTAAGTGACAGACCCAGATTTTAAGTTGGGGCCTGCTTTTAGAGCAGGCTCTTAACTACCACACTGTCAGTCACAGGTACCATCTTGTAGGCGCTTGCTGCCCCCTAGAGACAGCAAAGTACATGGTGCTGTAGAACGCGCTGTAATATAGATATTATAATGTGGATGTCCACATTGCAAGGGTGCTCAGGACAGGGAGCAAGCCCCGTGGGAAGAGGAGCTGAGAAAGCTGCAGAGATGTGACATTTTTAACCTTCTCACCTTCTCTGTATTGTCTGACTTTTAACTCACTTCCCAAGAAACCTGTTTTCTCTCACTTTCCCCTTTGGTCTGTTGACTTGCCTGACAATGTGATTACTCTTCTCTGTGACTCCTCTCACCTCTCCCCAAAGGTAGGAACTGCATGAAACTTGAGTGTGTATTCTCTTGAAGCTGGATACTTGGAAATATGCCAAGGCAGAGGGAACTCAAACAAAGTCGGGCGTAGAGAGACGTTTATTAAGAGGTTCAGGCATTCTGTGTGAAAATCTTTTCACACATTTCACTAGGTTTGCCTTCCCAATCAATTTCCACTGGAACTCTTGGCTGGAAATGTTTTAAATGCTTGACCATTCTCTTATTTTTAAACAAACTACAACAGCAAAAATAGATACTCATAGCACAAATGCATCAACTTACAACATTTTGATTGTATCAAAATTTATAGATTTTTTATTTTAAAGTAAGACATGGGTCAGATTGATGGAAGACAACAGATATTTTAAATTAAAGCACATCATCTGGGCTGTTTATTACATTTCAGATACCTGTCCTCAATTCAGGAGTAGAGTTCAAGAATCCATATTTTAAAAATATTTCAGGTGATATTTTTTTTTACAGCCAACTAAAGTGTGAGAACTTCTGCCTTAAGTTTATTAATCAATCAAATCTAGTCATTCAATAGTTATTAAACCCTGTGGTGTACAAGTCATTGCATGGTCCCTCCATTTCAAGGATGTACATTTCTGCTGTGACATGTAGGGAAGGTGAATGGGGAAGTAAAGTCACATTATGTAACCACTCTAGAAATTCTGGAATCTGTGGCTGACTCTGGAGGTATTGGCCTCTATGAGGACCTACTCAACTCCCTGGAAGAAATTTTGAAGAGAATTGTTCTGTTCGTTCGTGAAACAGTGAGAGTGTGTTTTCAAAGCAGAGCTCAAAGTGAGTCCTGAATTCTAGAAGCAATGACCAGGGTAGCAGGGTACTCATTACAGTAGCCTGGAATGTGCTGCCAGAGCCTGGGCTGCAGTTGACCAAGAGAGGTGTTCTGTGCTGCCTAGCAAGTGCCTCCTAGTCCAATGTCAGATGCCAGGGGAACTTAAAAATACATGAAAGAGCCAGGCTCCTCTTTTGTGGAAATTCTGGTCAGGAGAGACTTTTTCCCCAGAGTGGCAAGAGAAAAGCAGCTGCCATAGCAGTGATGGGAAGCCACAGAGGGCCTTTGATTTGCATGTGTCCACAGGCATCGGTTCAGTTCAGTGAGCTGATAAAATTGATTTTCTCACTGCATTGACTGGTTGTCATACTGAATTGCTGAGGTGATTGGCTGTTTCAGCATCTTGCAAATAGAGCCACAAACTCCAATGACTCGATCACATTCTCAAAAACAAATTCAGAAATGTTGTCTGCTTTCTTCATCAAGTTCTGCTTTTAATAAAGTTGGGCATTTTCTAAGAAATAACATTCTCTTATTCAATGTCATTGACAAACACATGATATAGAACATTTGAGGTCTCTGTAACAGGTAACTTGGCTAAACTTCACCCCACTTTGACTTTGAGAATTATGAGTGATAAGTAAAAAAAGATTCTATGTTGTATCCAGTAGGTCAGCAGTTTTTTCACCCTTCTGTTTAAATTGTCTTCAAAGTATTTGAGTCAGTGTATTATTAATTAAAGGTTGGGATCAAATTGGAAAAGGCCTTCAATCCTAATCAACAGGATAGTTTTTCCATAAAGCATCATTTTTGCCTGAATTGCTACAAACTGTTAGCAATTTTCAAAGTCTGTGTAGAAAACAAATATACTGAGCCTTCAAGAAGGATATGCATGATGAGAACTCTCAAATGATATTAGTGCCACTCATATAGCATTAGTGAAATCCCTGTCATTAGGAAATGTTATTTTATATAAAAAGTTGATAATAGGACACAAAGATGCTAATATGATTAGGTGATGAGCTGATAATGGGAATTTTTTTTCATATCAGTGATTTTCATTCGTCACCAGCAAAGCTGATTTCCCTAATATGATATGATATTATAATAAAACCCAGGCAGAGAGTCAGTAGTGAAATTTATGATGCAAAAGAAAAGTCAATAGCATTATAAATCTTATAAACTGATTATATTTCAGCTGTCAATGTTCTTGGTTGGGAAATCTCCTTTAATTCCCGTATCTTAGTCCTATTTGCCTTAGTGACACTGAGCAAGGAAATGAAATAGATTTAAATCTTTATCTTAAGGCTAACTTTAATGAGTGACAGTCAATCCCGCATGGCCCGATGGCCACAGATCTGCCACCTTTGCCTGGCTAAACTCCCATCCAATTAAGTGCACATTTAAATGCAAGAAGTTGGCAGATGGAGTCAGCAGAATTTAATTCTTTGAGATAGAAACCAACTTTTCTGTGATATAATGGTTTTATGCAGTAAATGACTGCCTAAGAGTGTGGGATAGCCATATGAGTACCATCAAAGGATGGTAAGACTGTGCCATGGATAAGAGAAGGGTGGTCCTTCTTTGCATGAAAATATAGTCTAGCCAATGAGAAAATCATCTCTCTGGGAGAAGAGGAGGTTAAAAGCAACGGGATTCAGTAGAGCCACTTAATTATCCAAGTATAACCTCTTAGGTTTAAACAAAAAATGTACATATAATAGTATACATACATAACATATACCAGAGTAGTGACAAGAGGGCTTCCCTGACCATCAAGGGAAATTGTATTGGAGAAACTCTCAAAGGGAAGCAAGCTGTTTCATGTTTGGTGGTACTAACAGAATATGAAATGTACCATCAGGAATGTGAAATGATGGGCTCTCCCTTCTAGTTTATAAATTAAGAAGGGTTAGTATGTAAAAGTTGCTCTCAACAGTATCACAAATGTAGCAATAAGATGTAAAAGTCTTAGAATGAGTCCAATTTCAGTGTCTAAAGCATTTCCTATAAATCCATTGTTCAAAACTATTAATATATAGCCCCAAACTGAAGAATGATGAATACAGGCAGATCAGCAAATTTCAAAGTACAAACCAAGGACTGAGAGAAATACTACCACTGAAAATGCCTTGCATACTAGGTCTTAAATATATAACATGACCTTCTTCAGTGTGCAGTGAGGTAGGCAGATACTTCTAGCTACCTTTTTAAAAAAGCTTTATGTTGGGGACACGAGCAAAGCTTCATTGGAATCATTTCACCCGTGATGTGCCAAAATTGTATCATTGGAGGGAGGTCCTGACCATTTAACTTTCACAAATATTTTTACCTAAACACTGGTTTCTAAACACTTTATGAAATATATTTCTCAGCTCCTCTCATTTGCATAACTTTTGTCCACTTCAGATTATAGGGGAGGAACCTCATACAGTGTATGCAGGGCCAGTTCATTCTTCATGAGATTATCACTTGCATAGTTTAGGGCCAGAGAGCTCCCTTCCATCCTTCCTTCAAATAAAATACTTGAATTTAGCAAAAATCTTCATTTAAAAGCCTGTGTTGCTCTCTCAGTTTACCACAATCTTGGCTGGGCTAAACTTGGACTAACCTTAGGTCAGAAGCCACATAGGGCTGTTTTTCACTCCAGCTAGGCATAGGTTGTTTAAACAGGTGAAAAGGGGAACAACCTCAGGGAGACCAGCAGAATTCTTTCCATGAACTTCATGGCTTCTGAGATTTGACCTTGGCTTTCTACCTAGTTTGATTTCCTGGCTCCTCTTTATTTAATCTGCCTTTGTTCCTGTTACTGCATATACTGTTTGCAGACGTTCTTTTGGTCCCCTGATGTCTGCTCTGTGTTGTCCTGCATCCCCTCCTGCACCCGCTTTTCTTGACGGAAGACCTAATCTTCCCACTGAGATCCATCCGACAGCTGAGCTTGAACCCTTAAATTATATTGTTAGATTGCTTATACATTTTTATGACTTGATTAGAAAAATAGTAAATGACTGAAATTTATGAAGAATTCAATATGCCTTTCAGTACATTTGTGTTTTATCAATTACGTATTGGAAGACACTTGAATAACAGCATAATCCCATTAAGAACTAAAGTCTAGTTGCCCTCCCCTTGAATCACAGGCTGGCTCTGTGAGTCGTCTGACCAATAGAATGGTGCTGTGTGGCTTCTGAGGTGAAGTCGTGAGCAGCCTTGCTGCTTCCACCCAGCTCTTTAAAATACTCCCGTTTTGGGTGTTACCCTTTGCAGGCCAGCACCATGAGAAGATTCCCTCACATGGACTCCACTTGTAGGTGTTCTGGCTGATAGCCGTTGCTGAACTCCCCACCAAGAACCAACAATAGGCAGCCATTAGAGTGAGCCATCTTGGATGTGCCAGCCCAACCCAGCGCCCGAGGACCACAGCCTCCAGCTAATGCTGTCTGGACCAGTGGGAGCACCAGTCAACTGGTAGTGTTAGGAGAGAATAAATTTTATTTTAAGTTTCTAAATTTTGGAGTATTTTGTTACACAGTAAGAGAGACTGAAACACATCTATATATGGTAATTCACTGTAGGTAGTCTGCACACAGTGAATGATTAATTCAAGGATCCACAACAACAACCCTGCCCCCGAGGGGCTATTTGGGACTGAAGAGAGTTTCAGGAAAAGTTTCCCATAGTGATACATCTGTGCTTATTGGCTGCCTATAAATCCATCTTGCTCCCAGACAGTATTTTCAAATGTCTCACAAGGGGAAGGAAAATTCCTGTGAGATGCCATGGAAAGTTGAATTCTCTCTCTCTCTCTCTCTCTCTCTCTCTCTCTCTCTCTCTCTCACACACACACACACACACACACACACACACACAATTTAGATGACTGCAAATGAACACTATGTTTCTGGGTAGCATTTGAAAAAAGCAGCCATTTGGATTTCTTTCTTCCAAAGACAAGACACAGGCTAAATGATGCATCAGAAAGTGCCTTCCACAGGCATTCTTAATAGCTCCAGTTTATATGCCTATAATTCTAACATGGGATTTCAGAATGCAATAAACAAAGTGCAACCGTTTTATGATATTATTAAAACAGTGCATATAATTGTTGTCTAGTAATCAGAATATTTAAAAAGATACTTGATTATAATGAGTGTGGATGTTTTAAATATTTTTGTTCCCTCTACATTGGCTCACCTATATAGAAAGTTTTAAAATTATTTTGTTAAAAAACATGATCTAGACCTTTAAGACTCATTAAGTTTTGGTTAGGCTCTTTTGGTTTTAATGATCAAGACTATTTATTGAGCATGTAGGTGCCCTGTATCGTAGTAAATTCTTACACAACTCTGTGAGGTGTTTGTTACTATCCTCTTTATAGATGGTGAAACTGAGGCTTAGAGGATTTAAATCACTTGCCGGAGGTCCCTCAGCTAGTAAATGCAGAGCTGGGACTTGAACCATAGTCCAAATTCGATTCCAAAGCCACATTCTCATGCTACCTTATTGTGACTGGACCTCCTATTACCCTTCTAAAAAGATTATGATTCAAAAGGCAATTTGTAATAAAGAGCCAGACTGGAATTGAGGTTTTAAAAGCACTGCCTGCCCTTTCAGGTATAAAACATTTTGTTAGAAGCAATAACAGCATAATTATAGCAAATGTCTTCACTTTCACTGTCACTATTGCATACAGGTCTAGGTTACAAGTTCGAAATTTCACCAATTATTGGTGTGTAATTGGCTTCATGTAGATGATAAATGTATTATTGATTGATTATCATGACTTGGTCATATTTGAAATGTCAAAGTAGAAAATTGAATTGTCATATTATCGCATGTACTCATTCAAGCACCAGATAAATATTACAAATGATGATTTTCTACAGAGTACTATATAAAGAATTTATGGAATATTAATAATACTGTTATCCACAACCTTCATGCTTGGTGGATGACCCCAAACTGAAATCATGTTTGACTTTTGAGGAATAAGCCTTAAGAACGACCTGCTTTTACCCACTTTGCTGCCTAGAGTTTTATAGGGTAAATATTCCTAAGGACAATTCTTGTCTCCCTTAGTGAAAGTTGGACGTTTATGACCTGTTTGATATTGCTTTTCACCTCGTCCTTTTACTACACCACATTTTATGCCACCAGGGTTTCCTCTGGGGTGATATCACATCTTCATAGAAAGCCAAGGAGTTGCTCAGAGGCAGTCGAGGCTCAGTCCCCAATTTCAAACCTAGTTAGCACCTGACATCTTTCAAAAATGCTATTGTAAACCATCTGCAGAAACCCAGTTTTCACTGTGGGCTTCCTGCTGGCTAACAGGTCTACCTTTCTACTTTTGCAGGGTGTGGGGGCCCTATTTTCACAGACACAGCTAAGAAAAGCCTGGAAGGAAACCCCTTGAGACAATAGGCTGGGCCAAGAGACTGCCGCCTGCACAACTCCAGCCTCTGCTCCAGGCCCTCCACACGATTAAAGAGATCTTTATCTTGAGATTCCTAAGTTGTCTGCAGACTGAACACAGCACATGACTTAATCACTGTTTGGACATACATAGAATGTAGATACTGCAATGTTTCATAAAATGCACATTGTTTTAAGATAATACTGAATTTACAATATCTTTTAACAATATATATTTCTTAATAGATAACAAAATTATAATGTACTAGATAGGTTTTTTTAAATTGTTTTAATGTAATTAAATTTTAACTGATGCATAAAACATAAAATTGTACATATTAATGTGGTACTGTGTAATGTTTCAATACTACTATATGTATTTCTTAAGAGATAATGATAAAATAATAATGTAAAAGGGGGAATGCATGGATTTTTTTAAATTAAGAGTTTCTGGGGGCATTGCCTGGGCCAAGGAGCCATTTGTATGATTATAGTCATGCTAGAAAGAGAGAAGGATGGTCAGGGGTTGTAGTTCCTGCTCACTGAACCCTGCCATTGATGAAGCAGTTGAGGAAAACTTACTTTCAGACTTTTATGATTCCTTTGGTCAGGCTGAAGGCAGAAACTCCCTAACTGCTCCCAGTCTGTTCCAGGACTCAGCTCAACCACTCTTTTCAGTATGCTTATCCTTAGGTCTCCAAGAATTTTGTACCAAAAATGTTGTACCCAGAGAAATGCCAATTAAAACTCCAAGTCATGTCACACTAATGCCAAAAAAAAGCCTTTATTAAGCTGACCAGTGGCCACCATCCTCACACATCACACAGTGTGACAAGATGGCGTGCTGGCAGTTATTTTCAAGGGTTTATATTTGGTTGTTCAGCCAATGCAAGCAAGCCATTGTACAGAAGCTGAATTTGGGCAGTTAGTGAGACAATGCAATGGGTACAATGGTATTTCTCATGGGACTTTCCAGGTTGGCATAGCAACAAGCACGTAGAAGGCAAGGGAGGGGGTCGAAATGACCCTAGTTGAGTACATGTCAGAGGATGGTTACTAATGTCTAGACAATCAACCTCTGACAAGGTACATTGCCCAATAAAAATGGAAACTAAAGAGCTTTTGTGCTATTTCTGTGTTGCCAAGTATGTTATGCTACGTAACGATTAATGGGTACAGAGGCAGGACTTTCTGTGTTCTATTATTTCTGAGAAACAGAACTATTTCTCTGAACTCCTAAGATGGCTGCTGAAGGACAAGATGGAGTCCCTTTAGTTCTCTTATCACACCATGACTAGAGACTAAAAATTTTTCAGATCTTTGTTTCTTCTTATGCCCTATCAAAAGTAGGTGCTCAGCCGGGCGCGGTGGCGCACGCCTGTAATCCCAGCACTTTGGGAGGCTGAGGCAGGAGGATCGCGAGTTCAAAGCCAGCCTCAGCAATGGCGAGGCACTTAGCAACTCAGTGAGACCCTGTCTCTAAATAAAATACAAAAAAAGGGCTGGGGATGTGACCCAGTGGTCGAGTGCCCCTGAGTTCAATCCCCGGTACCACAAAAAAAAAAAAAAAAAAAAAAAAAAAGTAGGTGCTCAACAAATGTTCATCAATGATGAAGAAAATGTTTTACTTTAACCACACCTGACATCTGATCATCATGGTTAATCATTCACCGTGGAGTCTCTGAAGTGCATGGAGTATCCCTGGCTTAGAAGGAAAAGAAAAATGTTTCTCTTCTGCTCCTCTTTGTTATTAAGAATCAAAATATATTCCAATTTGAATCACCCACCTTGTTTTTTTAACTACTTAGAAAGCCTTTATTATCTGTGCAGACAGATAGGGCCCTTGAAGCCTCACTCTGTAGGGGAGGGTATCTTGGGAACTGATGGGAGGGCTTGTGTCATGGCTTCCACTTACCACATAGGCAGGAAAGCATAGGGTGCATCTCGATGTACAGACACTGTGACTGGGCCACCAGGCTCCCAGGAGAAGAGGTGGACAAGCCTGGAGTCATCCTGGACAACTGTGCTCTGGGCAAAGCTAAGGAAGGCAGCACAGTGTTGCTGCCTGCAGCAACGATACTGCGGGAAAGAAATCGGAGGCAGACTGGGAATGAGTGGTTCCTTTATTGTTCCTTCTTCTTCTTCCTTCCTTCTCTATCTTATGTTCTCTCCTTCTGCCCCCACAGTCTCTTTAAATACTCTTTACCCATCACAAGTGCATTAGTTCTCTTAACAGGCATACACGTGTCTCACAAGCCCGACCTACAGGTGCAGCACGCAGTGCCCACGAGCTACTACAAAAGTCAGGTGTAAGTTGTAGTAAACAAAGCCTTGCTTTTAACAAACAAGTAAGTGCCACCTCTTGGCTCTCAGCCAGCCGCCATCTTAGAGCTACTTCCTCATCAAAGGCTCTTACAGCACAGAAGTTCACGCACACAGAGGGATTCCAGCCATCACGGTCATTCCTGACATGTTCAAACATCTCCATGGTAGGAAAGGTCTTGAGAGAACAGATGAAACCCTCTGGGTTACAGAAGCCAGCAACAACTTTTGGGACTCCTGGGAGGAATGACTGAACCCACCATTTCAGAAACTTGTATGTAGAAGCTTCTCCATTGTCCAGGGCTGTATATCTCCTTGGAGGTCTTGAGCTCCACATAACAGGTGGGGGGCTGTGTAGTTGGGGCCTGGGGGTCTGTGTAGTCTACCTCCCCCCGAGAAGAGCAGAGGATGGTTTCCCAGGCGGCTGCGTGGCACAGAGCAGAAGGCGAGTTGGTGTTAACCTCCCCAGAGGGGCCTGGGGAGCCTCCGGGTGTGTCTGCACACATATACTGCTCAAACTTGTACCCCATGTACATAAGCTCCCGGAGAAGGGGTGGCCAAGCAAGCCTCTGAGCTTGAGCAGCTGGTGTCTCCACCTCACTCAGGTACAGTGTCCCTTGGAACCTGGAGGCTGCCAGCTGCCAGCCTTTCCTGCTGCTCATGCAGTGTTGTCAGCAACTTTGTCAAGTGTCCCCACCATGTCACTATGGCGCCTGCCAGCCAGCCAGGACCTCCCTCCAGCTGGCCTCGGTGTTCCAGAAGCCAGCGCAGCAAGTGGTCCAGCCCCTCTCGGACCTCCTCATCCCGAGGCTGGTATCGATCAGGGTATCCATCTCTCAGGTCAAATTCAGGGCCTGGACCATAGGTGGGGGGTGGGCTGTAGCAGCGGAGGGCTCGGGTATCTCCATGGTATTGGCGTTGTGCATCCAGAGAGAAGCAGCCTAGTTCAGAAGGGCGCCGGTAGAAAGGAAAGGGTCCAGAGTAGAGCGCAGGCTCTGTGGGTAGTGAGGATGCTGAATAGGCAAGTTTGTGCTGAGGTTCAGCTACCTCTAACTTTTCTATTCTTCTCTTGGTCCCTCTGGGCTCCATAAAGTCCTCAGAGTCCCCAACCTTGTCTTCCACTTCCGCAAGGCTATGATGTCAGGGGGGCATATCAGAAGCCGAAGAGAGCGATGCAATCTTTTTTTTTTTGCTTCCGATGACGCAACGATCCCGCTACTGTGCCAGGCAAACCCTCTGGAGGGGGTGGAGGGGGTGTGGGTAGGAGTGAGATTTACACAAAGAATTTGAGCCCAACCACCCACCTTGTTTTTAGAAGTGACTCTTCTAGGGCTTGACTGGAATGTCGGGTATCTGTTTTCCTTTTTTTCATCCTTCTCTATGTTCAGAATGGAAATGCCATGAAGGCATGTACTCTTTGTATATAAGAAGTTAATACACAGCCGGGCGCGGTGGCGCACGCCTGTAATCCCAGCACTTTGGGAGGCTGAGGCAGGAGGATCGTGAGTTCAAAGCCAGCCTCAGCAATGGCGAGGCACTTAGCAACTTAGTGAGACCCTGTCTCTAATAAAATCCCAAAAAAGGGCTGGGGATGTGGCCCAGTGGCTGAGTGCCCCTGAGTTCAATCCCTGGTACAAAAAAAAAAAAAAAAAAAAAAAAAAAAAAAAAAAAAAAATTAATACACGAGAAATATTTAAAACAACAAAATATTTAAAACAACCAATGCTGTGCAAATGCTACTTAATATTATTATATGGATGTATTATCATTTCAGAAATCAAATTTTCTTTATAGAGAACATTCTTTTTTTTTTTGGGGGGGGAACAGGCGGGTACTGGGGATTGAACTCAGGGACACTCACCCACTGAGGCACATCCCAAGCCCTTTGAACTCGTGTTCCTCCTGTTTCAGCCTCCTGAGCCCTTGGGATTACAGTCTTGCGCCACCAAGCCCAGGGAGAACATTCTTTTGGGGATGATTTATGTTAATCTCAAGTCTTTGGACACCTCTTGTCTTTCATTTTTTTCTCAGCCTTAATCTTTGGTTTCTCAGTGAGGTGCTTGCATGGTTCTCCTGAACTTAATGGAGAGCACAACGCTTGCTGGCGAGTTGCTCCTATAGCACAGCCGCTCGCTGATCTGCACCACAATACAACCCCCCAGGTGTGCATTATCATTTCCTGTTGAAGATAACTGCTAAAGGTCACATGTCGGAGACTGCTCTGAAGCAAATGCCCCATACTACTGCCTACTTGACAGCTCCCCTTTCTTTCAAACCCTGGTCCATCTTGGCCTCCACCCCCTGGAGTAACACTTATTTCCTCGAGTATCGCTTATTTCCTCCATGGCTCCATTTGGCCTTGGACTGCCTATTATTCAGTCTTATCTACATGTTGTCTTTCTAAGAGACTGAATTTCCTTGAAGAAAGGTTCTATGGTATCCTCCAACAGTCTCTTTGTAGGTCAGACCTAAGGTGGTAATTTTTTTGTTAAATGGAATGTAACATGCATAGGTATTAGTTCCAAGAGCTGTTGTAACAAAATCCCACAGTCTGGGTGCCTTAAAAAACAGACGTTCATTTGTTCACTTCTCTGGAGGCTAGAGGTTCATGGTCAAGGTGTTGCAGCTCTGGTTTCTCTTGAGGCTTCTTTTCTTGGCTGCAGTTGGCTTCCTTCTTGTTTCATGGTCCTTCCTCTGTGTCTGTACATGTGTGGGGCCTATTGTATCGAAATGTTCTCTTCTTAAAATGATGTCACTCAGACTTGATTAGGTCCCACCCTAATGGTCTCATTTTAACATAATAACCTAATAACATAATAACCTCTTTAAAGGCCCTATCTCCAAATACAGTCACATTCTTTGGTACTGGGGGCTTGGACTTCGACATACGAAGTTTTTTGAAAGGCACCATTCAGCCCATAATAGCGTGTGAATTTAAAATAACTCACAGTTGTACTGAACTTGGAATGCTGATCAAAAATTTAGAATGTTCTATAAATATATGATCTCATGTTTAGGAAGATTTAATGAAAATTAATTTCAGAATTTATCAGGCTTGATTACAATTATTTCCAGGTGTCCAACGGAAAGCTGATGGTAACTATGTGGTCTTGCCTAATCATAGGTCATGACCCATTTGAGATTTTAAAATAACATTTATTTTATGTGATTAATTCATGCATATGTGGGAGGCCAAAAAGGCCTAACCACCCACCCACCTCTACTCACATCTTCCAGGTGTCACATCAGCAGGTGTGAATCAAATTAGTAATTTGTGATGAAAAGTGAATGCAATCAATTACACAATTTGGAGCTGTTCAAATTTAATCCATTAAATTATGTCATGAAATCGGTCCATCGTGAAGTATTGAAAATAAAGAGGAAAAAAGCATGAAGGTCTTTCACTGGGAAATGCTATGATGAAGAGGTGTGTTGAGTTTCCCAGCCCGGGCATGAGTCCTAGCTCTGTCATTTAGTAATTGTATAGTTTGGGCAAGTTTCTTATCTTGACTGAGGCTCAGCTTCCTCACCTGGAAAATGGTGATAGTAATGATCACTGCATGTGTGTATTCTGAGAGTTAAATGAGATGACCTCTGGTATGGGACCAGCATAAAAGCAAGAACTTTGTCTCTCTCTCTCTCTCTCTCTCTCTTTTTTTGTGCTGGATCTCAGTGTTTAGAATAGCTCTGGAAAATTGTAGGTGCTCACTAAATACTTATTGAATATATTAATGAATAAATGAATAAAACAAGAGAAGTTATGGGGGCAATTCCTGTGGACAAAGGCAGTGGTTCTTGAGTCTGGGTGAACATTAAAACTGCTTGGGGAAATTTCAAAAATGCCAATGCCAGGGCTGCCCCTTGCCCCACAGTCTGCTATATTGGTTTGCATTTGGTGCTAACATTGAGATTCTTTTTCTGTAGCATGTACCATCTTCTAGCATACTATGTAATCAGTACATATATCATCTTAAAGTATATATAACATACTAAAATAATAATACAGTATTATATGTTGGGGGCCACTCCGGATGTACACACCCTTAAGTCCTGAGCAAGAGGTACTGAACAATTATTGCACCCTGCAATAACTTGGGCTTTACCTCCACTTGGATAATGAGGTGTGGCTCCAGGAGTGGGTGTCACCCGGTGGGGTTGAGTTACACTCACCTGTTCCTTTGTAATCCTACTCCTTTGCCCATTTTTGGATAGAATGTTCCATGGAACCTCCCCTTCTGTGTCTCCTATATAAGAAAATAATTCCAGTGGCTCTCTCTCTTTCCACAGACCCCTGAAGTCACAGAGCCGTCCCTGATCCCTGTAAATAAAAGGTACTTCTGTGTGTTGCGTGCTTCTTTTACTGTCTTCTCAGTTACTGATGTAGTCAGAGTTTGTAAACCCAGCATAGATCGCCAGCCCTGTTAGATGGCGATAATTACATTTATTGTTTATAATCTGTTTCCTTCCTCCAGTGTGTAAGCTTCATGAGTCTAGAGATTTTTTAAAATGTTTTATTTCTTTATTTGGTGAAAGTACCTAGAATATAATTGACACAGTAGATTATTCTCAATGAATATTTGATAAACAAATGATCAAGATATGTGATCCAAGTAATAATCTGGAGGTAGTTGAAGTTTTTCTTTCTTTCTCTTTTTTTTAAAGTAACAGATTTTACTGCTCAAAAAGAGATAAAGAATCAATTAGGCGGGGCTGGGGTTGTGGCTCAGCGGCAGAGCGCTTGCCTCGCACGTGCTCGGCCTGGGTTCGATCCTCAGCACCACGTAAACATAAATGCATTGCATTGTGTACAACTAAAGTAAATAAATAGATATTTAAAAAAAAAAAAAAAGAATCAATTAGGCAAGGCTTGGTGGCCTATACATTTAATCTCAGCAACTCAAGAGGCTGAGGCAGGAGGATTGCAAGTTCAGAGTCAGCCTCAGCAACTTAGGCTGTAAGCAACTTCATGAGATCATGTCTCAAAATAAAAAATAAAAAGGACCTGGGGATTTTGCTCAGTGGTTAAGCACTCTTAAATTCTTTAAAAAAATCAATTAGTTGGTAGTAGGAGGTGGATTGAGGGAGGAGCTATCACCATGGTGGGTGGGGCTGCAGGAGGGATTCTTCACCTTCTGGATGAGTCCCTGGCAGAGGTTAGACAAGGGAAAGCCTAGCTGAATCTGGGTAAAATTCTGGAGCAAAGATGTTTGTGCTTTGTTGTCTTTTTTTTTTTTTTTTTTGTACCGGGAATTGAATTTTTGGCACTGGGCCATATGATCAGGAATGTGTGCCCAGCAGCCATGTCAATGTTCTGCTGATAATGATGAGGCTGTGGAGACTGGTTTGATGTGTGGCCACTAAACACTCTACCACTGGGCCACATCCCCAGCCCTTGTTTGTATTTTATTGGAGACAGGGTCTCACTGAGTTGCTAAGTGCCTTGCCATTGCTGAGGCTGGCTTTGAACTCGTGATACTCCTGCCTCAGCCTCCCAAGTGCTGGGATTACAGGCGTGTGTCACCATGCCTGGCTTGTGCTTTACTGTCTAGGTAAAATCTGAGAAAGCAGAATCCCCTTAGACCCAGGACCCATTGCATCAGTGGGGTTCCCAGTAGATTAAAAATGGTAGAGTGGTTTTTGTGAACAGGAAAGAGATGACAGCCCACTGTCATCAATGGAAAAATGGAAAATAGCCGGAATAAAGGCCTTTCACTGGGAAATGCTATAATGGAAGAGATCTTTGTTGTCCCCCAGACCTGGGTGAGTGTCCTAGCTCTTTCACTTAGTAATTCCCTGAAGTAGTGTAGGAGATTAAAGATTTCTGTTCTCTTGGGATTGGTGAAGAAGTGATTGGGAGTGGTCAAGAGACCAGAGAAACTTTGATATCCACACTAGAAGGATCCAAATGACTAGCATGGCCCTGGTGCCTAGAGAGTAGCACAGAGCCTGCATGCATGGTCAGCAGCAGCTGCAGTGTGGTTAGTGCCTGCAGAGCACAAAAATCTAGCCAGGTGTGTTAGTAGTGGATACAGCAGATTGTGATGGGGGAAAAGATGCTGTCTCTCAACGGGTGCTGCTTGAACCTTCAGAACTGAAGGAATCTCTGGGGGAAAAAAGTTAAAGCAGAGGGGGAGACTTGATTAAAATTTCCTGGAAGTCACTAGGCTAAATTTCTGCTTCAAATGAAATAGGGCTTCTGAACTAAGGTAGGAAAACAACTAAGATAGGCATATTTTTTTAAAGTTCTTTTTTTTTTTGTATGCCTCATCTTGTGACTGCAAAATTTGTATTCATGCAGTAACTATCTTAATACTTTTTCTCATTATATGTACTTGGCTCCTGGTTGGGTCCTGTTTAAGTGGCCACACATCAAACCAGTCTCCACAGCCCTATCATTATCGGCAGAACATTGACATGGCTGCTGGGCACGCATTCCTGATCATATGGCCCAGTGTTAAAAATTCCTGCCAGGGTCTGCCCTGTGTGACATTTGTGGGTCTTGGGCAGATCTTACTCTATAGTACCCTCCAAATAGCAGCTTGTAGAAGCAGGTCTCTGTGTCATGTCTCAATTTCTCAGCCAATTTATGGAATCTGTTTGATTTCTGTGGCCAAATCTTTCTAAAACTCCAGGATGGCTTTGGAGGCTACAAATAACTTCATGGAACTGCACTGGAGCCCAAATATGATTCCAAAAGGATAATAAGATGGGTCTCATGCAAACACAGCTCTGACCTGGTATTTAGGCACTATATACAGGGATCTGTAAACATTACCTTGAGTGCACACCAAATTCATTAATTTATTGTGAGTACCAGGCTCTCAGCTGTCTCCTGAACTGTTTTTTTTTCACATCGACTCCTTTGATTACTCTCTACTTCATCTTTTTTACTACTACTCACCCTTCAAGTTCTGGGTCCAATGGCACTTTTTTTTTTTTTTTTTTTTTTTTGGTAGTGCTGGGGGTCAAACTCAGGACCTTGTGCATGGAAGGCAAGCACTCTACCACTGAGCTACCACTCCAGCCTTTTCCTCCTTTTGGAAGTCTTTATTAAGCCTAGGCCCAGTCCAGGTGCTCTCACAGTCTTTGATATATGTCTCCTCTAAAGTACTTTTCACTTTTAACATTGTTCTTTAGTAATTTATTCTTTTGCTTATTCCTCTACTAGTCTGAGAGTTGTTTAATGGGAAGGGTCGTGTGTCTAATTCATTTTGGATTATTTCTATTATGCTCCACATCTTCCTGCAGTGTGTGTGTGTGTGTGTGTGTGTGTGTGTGTGTGTGTGTGTAGAATGCCCTGGGAATGACGTATCCCTTGAGTGATGTGATTGGGTCTGGTACATTTTGAGCAGTCATTAAGCACAACCTCATCCCCATCTCAGTTCCAAGGAAGGCTTGGTTCCTGAGAACAGTCTGGTAACATCAGCATCACTGAGGAACTTCTTCTTCTTCTTCTTCTTCTTTTTTTTTTTTTTTGGTACCTGGGATTGAACTCAGGGGCACTTGACCACTGGGCCACATCCCCAGCCCTTTTGTGTATTTTTTTAAATTTAGAGACAGGGTCTCATTGAGTAGCTAAGTGCCTTGCCATTGCTGAGGCTGGCTTTGAACTTGCGATCCTCCTGCCTCAGCCTCCCAAGTGCTGGGATTACAGGTGTGCGCCACCGCGCCCGGCCTGAGGAACTTCTTAGAAATGCAGATTCTCAGGCTCTGCCCCAGACCTGCTGAATCAGGGACTCTGGATTGGCCCCTACACCACCCTCCAGGAGATTCCCTGCATGCCAGCCCTTCCTTGGACCCACTCTAGTGTCTCTGTTGCTACTCAGGAAGGATTGGGGTTGTCAGGTTGTGGATGAAGGCTTTGATGGGTGGAGGAGGGGACTTGCCCCACAGTGCCTCTCACTAAGACGGGGCTGATTGTAAGAACCCGTGAAATAAATTGTCATCTCCTGCTCCACTTGTTGCCATCCTGACAATCTTTATATTGCAGCATTTTCCTTAAAATGAGAGCCCTTTAAGGAGGAAAGATAGAGCTATACCATATCTCTCCATGGATACAATTCATGCTGAAGCCTTGATGGGTACAGGGAGACCTCAGTGCAGGAGCACTGGCAGGCTTCAGGGTGTTCTCTGTTGTCAAGGCAGCGCCCTGCTCCAGCCTGTGGAGAGGCTGAGGGGAAACTGGAGCAGCTCCGCCACCCCAAGGAGACACGCCACACCGCTCCTGACAGGCAGAAGACAGGGAAGGGGATGCTTTAGTATTTTATAAATCATTTGGAGGAAATTATGTTTTATTTATGTTCATTTTTGAATGTATTTGAATTTTTATTACAGATATTTTTCAAAGACAGGAGCATTGGAAGCCATCCTGGGGGAACACACACCTCAAAAGAATGTGGCAGGGGCCAACCCGATTGGCTGAGGGGGTGAAAATTATTCATGTTTTAAAGAGCAGTCTGAAGTTGGCTTTCAGAGGGACCAAATCTGGGGGAACTCAGAAGTTTTAAATCATGACAATGAAGCATCTGGCTTTAAAAGGAACATTTAGTATAAGTGACTTGCATTGCCATCTGAGGTGGAGAGGAATTTGGACTGAGAAGGGGGAGGAGAATTAGAGATGGATCTCAGTTAAGTGGCTTGATTAATTGTGAGGACTATGCCACTGGCTACTTTTCCAAACTCCCCTGCAGTGTGTGTGTGTGTGTGTGGGGGGGGGGGGGAGGTAATCCCCTGGGGATCACTTAGCCCTGGAGTCTTTCTATGGACTCACCCCAGGGCCAAATTTAACTGAGTCTGCACTTGTGCCCATTTGTCATCCCTGGCCCGAGGTTGTGGGTACCAACTCTCTCTCCTCATTACCTGCACAGAACATCAGGGCTCTTCCCCAGTGGGATTGATTGTGCAGCTCTCAGCACCAATCAATGAAAGGGGACAGAATGATTGTATTGTATGTGCTACAAGGAGGTCCATTTCATGTGGAGATAGGACTGCTGTCCCACTCTTACTGGGATGGCAAAGGACTTGGACACTGTTGGAACTAAAATGAAATGTGACAATTTTTTTTTTTTATTCTGTGATTTCACTTCTAAAAACAGGTACACATTTACTGAGTGTTTGTAAGAATGTTGAACTTAGGGACATAGTTTCTGTTTTCCATTACAGTGTGAAGTTAATCACAGGGAAAAGTATGTTCTTACTAAATGAGGAATTCAAATAAAGGTGAGGAGTATTTCTTCTGCAATGTAGCACTGACACAGAATATGGAAAAATATTTGAGGGTAAAAGGATGTATGCCAATGCTGGATGCTGGTATCTAACCTTTCCTTGTATCTAATTTGTAGTTATCCCTATGTTGTGACAATGCAATAAAAATGGTGCAGGAAGGAAACAATAGCTTTGTGATTGAAGAGCAAGAGTCGAATATGAACATTGTTGTGGAGTGGCAGAGATGGTGTGGAGATAGGAGGTGAAAACGAACTCCAAACTTTTTTTTAAAAAATATTTTTAGTCATAGTTGGACACAATATCTTTATTTTGTTTATTTATTTTTATGTGGTGCTGAGATTGAACCCAGTGCCTCACATGTGCGAGGCAAGCACTCTGCCACTGAGCCACAACCCCAGCCCCAAAGTCCAAAGGTTTTAAAAGGCATTTTGAATAATGAAATTATCTGCCACTTACTGATGATTGTGCTGTAGAACCCAGAACTTGGTGTTTGTATGCTGGTTAATTTGACACATATTTATTGAGTAACTAAAGTGTGCCAGGTGCTAGTGTGGGCTGTGATGGTTAAGGAGGCCAGTCTGTTCAAACATTTGTACCTGTGAAGCACAGCTCACAGCTGAGGAGACTCAAGTCCAGGGCCATGAAGTCAAAGGTTCTCAACTCTACTGTATATTAGAATAATCTGGGGATGAGGGAGGGTCCACGTGGCGGGGCAGGGGTGGTTGTGAGTCTGCTATCAACGCTCTACCCTAGACCAATTAAATCAGAGCTGCTAAATATGGGGCCAGGGGCTAGTATTTTCTTTGAAAGTTCCCTTTAGGGTTCTGATGCATGGCGGGGGCTTAGGGACACTGCTGCAAGGTCTCACTGGTCTGGCAGGGATAGGAGCTAAGCCACGAAGCCAGGTGGATGTCATCCATTAAGGACTGAATGCACCCTCTGAGCCTGGGTGTCACGATTCCAGAGCCAGCTGTTGTCATCAGGAGTGCATTCTGAGTGTTCATCGCTTCTCTGCACAATCGGTGCTTCAGGCCTCCCTGTTACTTGAAAAGTCTTGTCAAGGTCTCCACTTTGAAGACAAATATGTGATCCTCCGAAGGCTTCTCACTTAATAGACTACTACCCGCCATGTAGCATGTGTGCTTTGTAATTTCACTTAAGATGTTTGTTATATATATTATAGTAATAGGAGTGGCAGAGATAGTGCCGAGATAGATAGAAGGCACCGCTGAAGGCTCCCTCGGTCCTCTCAGAGGATAGCAAGTTATCGCTTTGTTTTCAAATAATGCGGTTGGTAATAAGTTTTTGGATGTGTGTGAGCTGTAAATCGTTCTGAAAATTGAACTGAAAGATACAATATCGTAAATCTCTTCCTTGGTGGTAGAATATTTATGGGGAGAGCAATATAATCAGTTATGTGGCTATGCCATGTCTGACATCTGACTGAATGGGACTCTGTACTGAGGATCTATGGCCTATTAGAAAATTCCTCCAGGTGAGGGTGTGTGTAAGTTGGAAGACTCTTTTAAGTGGGAGTCATTAGACAATTCCTTAATAAAATAAACCCAGTATGCATTAGTGAGGCATTCTGGTGGGGACGTTCAGGGCTAGGAGATGCATGTGCAGTTCACCTTCGCGGGCAGCCTCTGCTCCCTGTGTCTGTGTGGTTGGTTCCTTGAATCAATGCTTGTTTATTCTGGGAACTCACAATCCTAAGAAAATGCACATTTCATTAGATTTGTTTTGAAACTCATTATCATCACTATAAATACCTCTGTGTAGAGGGTAATGAAATAGAACCAAAAGAAGTAGTGAAATGGTGGCCAGCTGTGAGAAGAGGAAAATCAAAGGCAGTGGCATATAGCATTGGCATCATGTTTCTTTTGGATGATGACAATTATTTAAAAGAAAAAAAAATCCCTATAATCACCATTTAATGGTTTTTCGGCTCTTTTTCTTTGGTTTGTGGGAAAATGATTTTCAAACAAAATCTGATGTGTAGCCCCATCGTATAAAACAGATGGAGGATTGAAGGTGGGGAAGTGTCTCAGATCTTTGCCTGCTTAGTCTCTCTTATCATCTCCCTCCAGGACCCCCGTAGCCCCCATCACCTAGGGTGTGCTTTCACAGCCCAACCCTCTCCTTTCACAGATGACGAAACCAAGTCCAGAAAGGGTCACCTGGCAGGGAAAGGACAAGGATTCTCGAATCCACTTCTGTGCTGCTTCTATTATGCTGCGCCGCCTATTGACAAGAAGAATGGCACTGCTTTTGGGTGAAAGGATTATTTGTCAAGTCAGCATGATTGATTTCACTTCCTTCAAGTCTTTGACTTCATCTTCTTTTTTTTGGGGGGGGTGGGGGTACCAGGGATTGAACTCAGGGGTATTTGACCACTGAGCCACATCCCTAGCCCCTGTTTTGTATTTTATTTAGAGACAGGGTCTCACTGAGTTGCTTAGTGCCTCCATGTTGCTGAGACTGGCTTTGAACTCGTGATCCTCCTGTCTCAGCCTCCCAAACCGATGGGATTACAAGTGTACACCACTGTGCCTGGCTTTGAGTTCATCTTCTTTACCTTGATTACACTGTTTAAAATTACAAGTATCCCCTGGTTCCCTATACTACTTAAAATGTTCTCTGTATATATTTTTACATCACTTATCATCTCCTATCATGTAATATCATTCATTTATTTTTATTTTTTGTCTGACCTCTTCTCCAATCCTCTACCTACCTGCCAGAATCTAAACTTCACAGGAGCAAGGAATTTTTTTCTAGTCTCTTTTGTTCACTGATGTATTCCCAGTATCTAGAGCAGTGCCTGGCATATAGTACATGCTCAATACATACTTATGGAATGAATGCACTTTATGAAGACTGATTGTAGACTAATGAGAAGTCTCCATAATCTATCTGTGACTGTCTCATTCATGCTGCATATAATTAGGTGTTCCGTAGCCTCTGCTACTGGGGAGATGAAACAGGCATATCAGGGCCAGCCCAGAGGTGCTTCATTCAGGGAGTCCATGAGCTTGGATGGGAGAAATGCTACATATTTATTTTCATTAAGTTCTAGCTGAAACTTAGCATTTTCATTAAGTACAAATGTAGGCATCAAACCTCAAGAAATGTTGTGAACCATAGAAATCACCGATTTTTAAATTTCACATTGTTGTAGATATATAAATTTTTAAATTTATCACCACTTGAAAATTATTTGTATTATTGCACCTGTCTTCAGATTTTATTATTTTATGCAATAATACAGAATCATTGACTGCTTCCAATCGGGTTTTGGCCATCAGCAGGAGAGGGAGGTCAGGGTGTGTTTCACCTGGCACCCTCCGTGTGAGCAGGTGTGCAGGATGGTGCCCTGCCCTGAAAGCCGTGGCCTTGGCTCCTGCCAGAGTCTCTCTCCACAGCTCTCTCAGGCCCTTCAGCTCAGAGGTGATATTCCTTCTCTGCGGTTGCCCCCCCCCCCCCCCCCCCCCCCCGTGGCGCTTCACCATTTCTGGATGCTTCTCTTACTCTGCCACACACCTTTGTAGGTGCTTATTTCACAAGTGCTCCTCAATTGTCCTTTCTGAATGCGCCATCTGTTTCCTACCAAGATCCTGATCAATACACCCCACGCTTGATAAAATCCTCTCTCCTTTAAATCCCTTCTCTCTGAGGGCACTTCCTATCATCTTGGATTTCCCTTTGAGATAAAAAACACCTATTGAACACTTGCCGTCTCTCAGTCGCTATTCTGGTTGCTAGGGAATACAGAGATGGACAACACAGAGTCTTTATCACTTTGAACTAAAATAATAAAACTAGGGTTTCATAAGTGCTTACCATGTGCTAGGTACTTTAAAAAGTCCTTTACATGTGATACAGTAGTTCCCCCCTATTCAGTGATTTTCCTTTCCATGGGTTCTGTTATAGGCTGAAAATATCAAATGGAAAATCCCAGAAATAATTCATTTTAAAATAACTTTTATTATGGTATATTATTTTAGTTATTTGATTTTGTTATTAGTTGTACCTAATTTCTGAATTAAATTTTTATCATAGGTATGTATATAGGAAAAGATAGGATCCTTAGGGTTTGGTACTATACATGGTTTCAGGTATCCATTGGGGGTCTTGGAATATATCCCCCAAGGATAAATGGGGATGACTGTAACTCATTTCACCCACACAACAACCACATGATACATTTACAAATAGAAACAGCCACAGAGAGTGAGTAATTTGCCTAAGGTTGCACAGCCAGGAATTAGCAGAGCTGGGATTCTAACCCAGGTGGCCTGACTCCAAAGCTCACGCTCTGAACCACATCACTATATTGTCTCTTACTAGCTTAGTGTCCTTCGCAATTACTAGTGTATAGCTGACACTCAGCAGATATTTGTTGGACTGAATTGAGTAAACAGTCCCTTTAGGAAAGGAAAATAGCAATGAATTATGCTTTCTGTAAGTTCAACAAAGGTTTGATTTCAATAGCTTTCAGGAATAGTTTGGTTTTCTTTTATTTTGTATTATTTTCAAGTGTTCATCTGTAGGGGGTAACAAATATTCTCTTCCCCACTTAGTTGAGCTAAGTATCTGGTCACATGGCTGAATCTTTATCCCAAACCAAACTGTGAGCCCTAGGCCTGGGTGGTAGGCTGCCTCTCCTATGACACGGCAATGTTCAATGGATAGTACTTGCAGCAAATGTTTAGTTACAACAGAATGGCACCCAAGTTGTAATCATTAGCAGGATCCTGTGTAAGGGTTCACCACAACTGTGACTCCTACTATTGGTGAATCATTCTGTTTGAAATATAATGTACTCAAAAAGCAGCAAAAACTGTGGTTAGAAATCACTGTAATGGCTTTCACGAAAGCTATCGCTAATTTAGGGCCCAATTAAAACTAGAAATCCAATTATTGCTGAATAACATAATTGCAAGAAAGTAACTTGGATTGCACGTATGTCAGTAATTAAGGAGGAAGCTTTAATAACAGAATCTATCTGAACCATTACAAGGAGGGGCCGAAGAGCCTGAGTATCAGCCTCAGGGTGGGTCAGAGCAGGAGGTACCCCAAGGGCTGGTGCTCCTCAGCTGAGAATCTTGCAAATGCAGAAGTTAAGAGCAGGATGAAGTCAATGTCTGAATCCACATTCTATGAAGCACCAAGCTTCAAATCACCAAGCACCAAGCTCTGACAAATCAAAAATAGGGAGGTGGTATTCGTTAGATACTCAAAATGCTGTAGAAAGCAGTTGACAATGTGAAAGTCAAATGTTGTATTTTTACAGTTCAAACTCCATTGTAACCCTGTGGTTAACTTCACTGCATTGATTTTGTTGCTTGCAATAGAGTGGCTAGGCTGCTGGGGCACTGGGCTTGGAGACCACAGACTGGGCACAACCAGTATGTCAGCTATTAAGAGAACTCCTGTGGTTGAGGCAGGATTTTGCTGGTGGCAAAAGTCAGATGCATTTCTCTTTCTATTCTGTAGTCTGCAGAGGGTGCTGGCAACGCCTTGTACAGACCCTAAGTAGGTGATTGATTTTACTCCAGAGGCTATGAAGTATTGTGAACTCTTGCTGAAATAGGGGGCTGGAGGAGTTTTTAAATTTTCCCCCTTTGTTATTTGTTTGTTTTTGTTTTCTAGAAGTAGGTCTTGCTAGATTCCCCAAGTTGGACTCAATACTGCATCATTGCCATTGCTGGGCTTGTAAAATTCCGAGTGATGGGCCACGAGAATTGCATTTCTAATAGGCTCCCAGGAGATGAGGCTTCCTGGACTGGAGACTACACTTTGAGAACCACTGAAGTAGGATAGATATGTCAGGTGGGTTTTCCAGGGAGGAGATGAAGTTAGGAAGATGAAAGGTTTACTGGGGCATAACATAAGACCTGTGCAAAAGGAAAGGGTGGAATCATAGGTGGGCAGGGGGTACAGTAAGATTGTAGTGGGAAGTAGACTGGTTGAGACACAGCAAGCAGCACTCAGAGAGTAGAACTCAAACTTTATTTTACACCAGCGGACCCAGAGGTCTTCCTGCTCAAGAAGCCCAGATCCTTCCCCCTTTCCCCCCCAGATGGCTCAAGTTCTCACCCTTTTTTTTTGGTACTGGGAATTGAACTCAGGGGTGCTTAACCACTGAGCAACATCCCCAGCCCTTTTAATATTTTATTTAGAGACAGGGTCTCACTGAGTTGCAAGTGCCTCGCTAAGTTGCTGAGGCTGGCTTTGAACTGGCCATCCTCCTACCTCAGCCTCCTGAGTGTCTGGAATTACAGGCATGGGCCACCACGCCCGACAAGTTCTCATCACAGCAGTTGAGCAAGCATGATTATAGTGAGCAGGAGCTGTTAACAGAGATTAAAAAATAAAAGGGGAAAGAAACATCCAAGATGGGGGTTGTCACTTTAATTCTTTTTTTTTTTTTTTAATATTTATTTATTTGCTTTAGTTGTGCACAATGTGTTTATTTGTACGTGGTGCTGAGGATCGAACCCGGGCTGCACACATGCTAGGCGAGCGCTCTACTGCTGAGCCACAACCCCAGCCCCCGCTTTAATTCTTTGTTTCCCATATGAGGTAATACATATTTCTATTTTATTTTAGGCATTTTATTTCTATGCTACAGAGTAGCAACACTGTTACAACTGAGTTGTGGAAGGCTCACATTGATACTATGATGTCATATTACCTTTTTTTTGTGTGTGTGTGCTCTGAGAAAATCTCTACCACAAGATCATTATACAGACCCCACAAAGTCAGCTTAGGGTGATGATTTCTTCAGACACATTGATGTGGAGTTCTGGTTTTATTACTGATTTATTGCCCAACCTTGAGAAAGTCAGGTGTTGTCTAGGAAATGTTCCCAGTGTAGGAACATTTGTGTGGCTGATGATACCCATTACTGGTTATTAGGCCCCTGATGCATGCCTGGCTTGCATGAGTGCTACACAGCATAAGACTGTTTATTTCTACAACATTCCTATTGGGGATATCACTCTCATCTTCAGAGGAGGAAGCATTGGCTCAGGAAAAGGTAAGTAATTTGTCCTAGGTCACACAGAAATGGTGGGGAAGGGTGTAGGGACTTAGACCCCAGAGAACTCTCTCCAAACCCGTGCTTTCTCTACTGTGAGAAGTCCAGTGGCTTCCGTCTCCCCTTTAGATTGGAGGCAGGTAGCAGCCCAGCCATTGACAGGTCCTAGGGCACAGTCGCCCTTCACTGCGGCTTGGGGGGCAGGGACTCGTAAGCATCTGTGAAACCACCACAGAATATATTTTTACTTTACCACTTATCAATCCACGTCTTTCTCCTCTAGCCATTTCCTTAGCATCATTTCTATCTTCCCCATCCTCACTTCCCATCAGGAGCTGCTAGTGATTTTTATTATTTGAAGTGTTACTTTTATCTATCAACCCTTGCCCTTTCTGTCATCACCCTGGTTTGGTCTGGCACTGTCTTGTGCAAGAAGCTCCTTATCTGTCTAACCTTTCCATCATCCCATTTATCCCTCACACAGCCGACAGAGTTATCTTCCTGCACACAAGTTTGAGAATGTCATTTGCTTGCTCAGAAAACTTTCATGACTTTTCATTGCCTATGGAATAAAGAAAAATAAATAAAAATGTTTAGGATATGAATAACACATTTGTATGGGCTAATGGTAGTTGCAGTTACCAACTCAAAACAAGCAAAACAGCATCCCCTCTTTTCTATTGTGTTTGGCCCTGCAGTGTCAGAGGCCCCACCTGAGCTGGAGCTGCTGTTCTGCACACAGTGTAGCTGAGGCTGATCAGGTGACTTTGTTTTTGTTGCTTGCTACCCCAAGTGAGAGGAAATCTCTAGCTTGTGGAGATTTTTTTAAAATGACACATTTCAATTTTGGTGGTGGGGAACAAATGTATTAATGAACTTCTTGCTTTGTGCATTGCTGTCACTATCACTGCCACTCTTGACAAGAACAATACAAGAAACTTGTTCACTTGCCATCAGTATGGAGGGAATGGTCCATCTCTGCTTCTTTCCTACTTCCCTTTGACCTTGATATACATCTAAATTTAATTTTTTTATAAGACTGGTTTGATTTAGAATTTATTTCTAACAAATGATGACAGTCATTTGGTTAAGGCCTAATTAGGAACGTTCATTAACCTGGTCCTTCTTTAAACTTCCTAGTAGAGAAGAAGCACTATGCTAACCTGAGGTGCCCTTGTTCAGACCTTCCCTGAAGTGGGGATGCCCATTTAGATTTTGGTAGGTATCTATGCTGGGCAAAAGCTTCTCCAGGAGAGCAGAGAGAAAATAATTGCTGCTAATATCCAAAGAATACATCTAAACTATTGTTACCAAGAAAATATATCAACAATATATTTGGATTGTTTAACCCACCAAAAGGACCTTCTTGGGACACCTCCTCCCTCAGGTGTGTTTCATTCTAGGTCCCAGGTGGCAGTGATTGGGGGTGATGGGGAAGCCAGTGAACACAGATGACTGATTTTGCACTCAAAGGCAGTAGCTGTTAAAGGAACATATTTTTCTAATGTTTTAGAGTGTATTCCAGGTTTCTCCAGACTTTTCAAATTCCAGCGACCCATTTAGTAATTAACACCTCTCTCATGGACTCAGGTGTGGTCTACAAAATGACTTTATTAAGCAATGGCTTTTTTTAAAAATCATCATCATCAACACATGATTGTCAATCTTAATATCTGAGGAGTAGGAGTTGACACAATTGCAGCAGGAGGGATGAAGCTTTCTTTGGTTGCTTCTGGTTTGTGCAGGTGTATTATTTGATTTGTCTTGGACTTTCAGAAACACCAAAATGCTGAAGGTCCTTATTTCCACTTTCCCGAGCTGCTAGGAGTCTAGGAAGCTCTGGGATTTGTTAGGTTATTTTATAATTTTAGACAGTAACTATCCCAAAATAGTAAAAAGGGTTAAGTGTTTCGTTTTGGGTGTTACAAAGTCACGTGATGGACTTCTTTGGTCAGATGACCCAAAGATAACTGAATTATGAGCACTTAAAACTAATCTGTGCTGACCTGTCAGGAGGAATTTATGATTTCATTTCTAGAAATAGGATAAAGAAATGAAATAAAGTCTAATTCCAGTGTGCAAATTAGGGAAATCAACCTCTTCCCATTTGGTCTTGAATAAACTGCTTCCTATTTGACATGCTCAAGAGCACGGTCTTCCCTTTCAGACGCTTTGTGAAGTAATTGCCCTGGTGGAAATCAGAAACATGCAATGTAATATATTAGTTTTACTCAATGATTCTTCAGCGGTGATACCTCAATTAACAAATCCTTGGGGAAAGAAGAAGTGTTGCAAAAAAAAAAAAAAAAAATGCTCCAACCTCCTTCATAAATCAAGCCAGGCAGAACTGCCTCTAGGCATTGGCAGGACAAAAAAACTTCTAAGCTGAGTGGCTCTCAGCCCTGCCTAGATATAGGCCAACAGCCACACCTGGGCCGTATATGGAATGTTTCAAAGTTCTCTGCTTCTCCACCTTCCATTTTTTTGTTACCTTTTAACAGACTGCCTTTGCCCCTGACAGAAGGAATCTGTGCCACCCCCACCCCGTTTTTTTCATTCTTTTTTTTCCCCTTATCCTCAAATAGAAAGTGGTTTTGTATCATTTGTATTTGTTGATCAATTGCACAGAATGTTAATTTAATATGAAAGAATTTTAACTGATATGGCAAATCAACCCGGCCTTTGAATCCAAGCTGTTTAAGATCCTTGAGAATCCCTGGACGAGTCTAGATCAGTACCTGGCAGGCAAACAACAAACTCATGCAGAGTAAATAAGAAAGACTTGGTTCTTTCCCATGTGAAGAAGTGCTAGCCTAAGGAATGAGAAAGGGGAACACTTGGGTGGTGTGGAGAAGGGGAGGCTTAGGGGAGTGGGTGAGTTGAAATCCTGGTAGGTCTACACTATGAATCAACCTGAGTCAGTTCCTTTAGGGTGTCTGATGAGTCTATCAGTGATGGGTAGGGTTTTTCCCTTCTACATCCCAGCTTTGTGAAAACCAGGGGAGACTGTGGCTCCTGAGGGCAAGATGGAATCTCCTACTATCTCCTTTTATAATTATTTTGCTCAAGTTAGAAACAACTTCATAACTTTCCAGGTTAGGGGTTAAATGCAAGCAACAGACTCCTGTTCAAAAATGGTGAAGGTTTTCAATCCCTCATATATTGCTGATGGGAATGCAAAAAAATGCAGATGTTCTAGAAAACAGCCTGGCAGTTGCTTAAAATTAGAATTCTCTTATAATCCACCAATTCTGCTCCTACTGATAGACCTGAGAGAGTTGAAGACATGTTTACACAAAAGCTCTCAGGCCCATCCAAGGCTATTAACTCAGAACTTGCAGGCAAATAACAAACTTTTTATATGAAATATAATGAGAGCTGTAACAAGAGCTTCTGGTGACTCACATGTAATTTCAAGCTCTGCTGACCTGATGTGGAGGAGAGATGGTGACTCAGTTGACAGGAGATATGGGCTCTGGTCTTGGATTTGCAACTAGTTGGCTGTGTTAACTCAGACAAGTTGCTTACCCTCTATGGGCCTCACTGTTTTCACAAACAAAACAAATTGGATTTGTACAGATAGTGATTAGTGGATTCATTAGTGTTTGTTAAATGTCCAGATTTGAACAACCCAGATCTACCAAACTCCCAAGTCAAATGCTACCATGGGGTCATTTCTTAGTGTAGTAACTTTGGTCAAATGGCTTTCAGTTTTCTCATGAGTGGTTACTGTGGAGACTAAGTGAGGTAAATAGAATTTACAAAGTTCCTGGCTGAGGAAAGAGCCTCATTAAGTGGTAGATATTTTTTTGTATTATTAGAATTTTAGCTTCTTTTTTTTCTTTTTTTCTTTATAATAGTAGTATGTATTACAATTCATAATGCACATATATAGCATCTTTTTACATACAACTGTTTGTATACAAAGTATATAAGTACCATTCAGATCTTCAATCATGCATTTAGGATAATGATATCCATCTCATTCAACCACCAAGTTTTTTTTTCCTTTTCCTCCCCTCCCTCCCCCCTTGCTCCCTCCCTTCCCCTCCCTTTCCTTTGACCATTCTAGTGTTCCTCTAATCCTCCTATGTACCCCCATCCAACAACATTGTGAACTAGCCTCCTTATATCAGAGAAAACATTCGGTATTTGGATTTTTGAGATTGACTAATTTCACTTAGCATTATATTCTTCAACTTCATCCATTTACCTGCAAATGCCATTATTTTATTCTCTCATTGCTGAGCTTCTTGATAAGACTGTGTCCTTAGAATTTATTGTCATTAATACAGCTGGCTCTGAGTATCTTTTCGTCTGGTGTTGAAGATTGTGTAGACACTGGGTGTTGGTAGAATGTATTTAACTGCATGTTTCTTCTTATTTAGATGTTTTCAATTTTGTAGGTTTCCTAAAAATCCAGTCTGCATCTACCTAACACAGTATAGAACCGTCAGTTGCAAAGAAAAAAACCAGGAGAAACATCTGCAAACAGGGTGCATCAATATGGTTTCCATGGTTAAGCTGACCTAGCTTTGATTTTTGAGCCAGTGGTGACAATAGTTGAGAGCTTGGGTTTTTTTTCTGCAGACTGGGATTTTATCAGTGAATGGATTGACAGTTCTGAGCCTCCAAGGTCTTTGTTGGATATTTTTTGTTGTTCTTTGGTCCCAGCACTCCATCAGATTTACATGTTGGAAATATAATTAGCCATAGACTGATTGCAAAGAATCAGCCATAATTTAAAAATATGAATTAACATAAAATGGCAAGCATTAAAAGTTAATGTTAACTTGATGCTCATTTATTTTTGCATCTAAATGAGCCTTATTAAGTTACTTAGTCCATCTAAACATCAGGATTTTTTTTTCTCAAATGCTAAGTTGTGATAACAATTTCTTATATGCCAAATTTTGATAATATTTTTGAAAAGCACAGGTCCAGTCTACCGGTGATAATCAGTTTTCAGTTTTCTCCATGACCTGGCTTAAACTGGAACCACTACTGTTAGACATATTAAAGTTCACAATGTTTTCTAAAGTGCTTTCTAATGGAAATTATATTTTGACTGTTAATGCTCCATGTTTTCCTTCACTGTCAGCACAATCAATAACTTTGGGCAGGTGGATGGAGTGCAGATGTGGATGGATCATGTGGAAATGTGGCAGGCCTGTGAGATGTGGGCTTAAATAAGCAAATCAAGCCAATTGGTTTAGAATTATGATGGTTGGCTTTCTAATGCATATTCAGGGAAGGCTGAAAAAATGTATGAAATTTAATTGTACCATAAAGCTGTCACTAGAAAATATATACTGAATATCAAGTAGGTGGCACTTCTTCTGGAGAGTTAATCTGGGAAAGTTAAAAAAATTAAAAATGTTGTAGTTGAATAAGTGATAGGAAGAAATAGGTGGTGCTGGGGAGCAGCTGTTGGAACAAGAAAAGAATTGCATAAACTGGAATTTAATGGGTGAAAGATATTTGGTATCTCTTTGGCATTAGCCATTTCCCTGTTGAATATGTAAAAACAAATCTGGGAAAAGGAGTTTAAACGTGATACTATGTTAACAATTCATATGCCAAAGGTTTAATAAAATGTATCAACAATATTTAGATAACCATTAATATTATGATAATATATGCATTAGCATTAGCGAGTAGAGTTTTGTTCTTTTATGTTGAAAACCAAGTCTTTCTATAAGCCAGATGGTAAATACCTGACCCTTGATCTAATGGAGGTTGTTTCTCAAACTCTAATGTCACCATGAATCACCTGGAGATCTTCTTAAAATCCATTTTTTTTTTTTTTTTTTGCATTTTAAAAATTGTGGTAACATTCACATAACATAAAATTAATCATTAACCACTTACAGGGTCAGATTCAGTGGCAATTAATGTATTTTCAGTGTTGCCCAGCTATCATCTCCATCTGCTTCCAAGGCATTTCATCATCAAGGAGACCCTAAGCCCATTAGGCTATCATTCCCTGTTCTCCCCTCCTCACCCAGCCCCTAACAGCCACCAATATGCTTTCTGTCTCTGTAGATTTACCTGTTCTCAATATTTCATGTACGCAGTGTCATGTAATATCTGACCTTTTGTATCTGGCTTCTTCCAACAAAAAGCAGACTTTGGTTTAGAAATTTTGGGGTCAGAGCCTGAGATCTTGAGTTTCTAACACATCTCTAGGTGGTGCAGCTGGTGTGAGGATGGTTCTTAGGTGGGGCTGGGGCTCCTAGGTGATGAGTGATGGCCAGGGTGGACCAGAGCATTGATTGACAGGATGACTCTAGCAGGATAACCAGTCTATTGGACCACCTATGGGATCAGATGGACTTGCTGGTTTTCTTATGCTCAGAGACATTGAAGATCACCAATAGATCTTTTCCATAAAATGTGCAAAAACTTCAGAACACATGCTCTGCCATGTATACTTTATTTTGGTAAATTATTTTTGCCATCAATACCAGAGGTTGACAAACTATGACCTTGGGGCCAAATTCAGCCCACAGCTTGTTTTTGTATAACCCACCAAGTAAGAATGACTTTTATTTATTTAAATGGTTAAAGAATAATCAGAAAAAGAATAATATTTTATGGTACTTGAATATTATATGAAATTCAAGTTTCAGTGTCCGTAATTAAAGTTTTACTGAAACACAGAAGATTTCATTTATTGCATATATTTACCCAGGGTTGCTTTCATGCTGTAGCAGCAGAGTTGACAGAGACCACATGGCCTACAAAGCCAAAACTGTTTATTGTCTGGTCCTTCATGGACAGTTTGCCTACTTCTGATCTATATGATGACTTCAGGATATAAAGAGAGAACAAAGACATGACGTCCTTGTGAAGAGAAAGATATGCAGTGTCCCCCCCCGCAACCACAAAATAAACAGCTCATAGATATGAGTTTTACAAAGCAGAGCTATTCAAGAAGTTATAAATTTTTAGCCAAAACACAGAGCTAAAAATTAGACTTTACTTCGGATCAAATATGAGAATGTTTTTTTCTTTGTCATTTTTTTAAAGCTACTCTTGGCCATATCTTGTGAGCCTTCTCACATTTCCACAGCTGTAAAGCTGTATGTGAAAATGTCAAGTGCTTTTTAAGAATGGATTTTACACTTGCCATTTTCAAGTGCAGTGGATTTACACTTCAAAAAGTCAGACACGACTTCATAATTGAATTGCACCTGATCTTTTCAAGTGCAAGGTACTGGAACTCAGAGTCAAGGACAAGCTCAGAACTAGTCTGAGTTTTTAGAGGTTGAATCCATCCTGAATTCAAGTCCTTAAAACGAATGACAAATGACTTATGTAGGTGAAATGTGGGCAAGAAGGAAATACATTTGCATTCCAGCCTTAGTTGTTGTTGAGGTGCATGGTGTTAATTTGCCTGGATCAATTTTTGACACAGTGGGCTGGATCACCTAGGATTTATGAGACACCCACATTTGACTGCTGGAGTCATTAAGGAAATCTCTCAGGAAATGGTAGACTAAGCTTTAGGGATTGTCTCAAGTTTTCATACCTTAACGATAAATGGACTAGAGGATGCCATTGTGAAAGCCCAAGGATGAGCCCAAGGTTTCCCCCAGGAGGAATGGTGACTAACCAGGGTCTGTACTAATCTGAAGACAGACCCTCACACACATCTAAATATTCACAAAGGTGGAGTTTTTGTGGCTCTTTTGAAAAAAATAGAATGTGTCTAGACTCTGTTTTTCTATGAAACATTTTTTTTTTTTTTAAAGGACTAAATCAGAAAACTAAATGAAACATTTTTCTCTGATTCACCAAAAAGCTGTTGGCCAAATATTTTTGCAAAGTTTGTGCTGATTGCATCAAGGAAATGCCATGATTAGAGGCTTTGCATCTTTATTTGCCTCTTATATATTAGAGGAGAAAAAAAAATTTCTAAAGCAGTTAAAGGTAAAGAATTAAAAGTGTTTGTAAATGTGCTCTGAGGATATATATTTCTTAGGATCGAGTGCAATTATTCCTTCTGTTAACCTGTGACATTTGGATCCAGAAACAGCAGCCGAAGAAAAAGGGCCAGAGCATGAGTGTTATGGCAAATTTGAGAGTTGAAATTTCACCCACACTTTGTCTTCTCTTTTTTTTCCTTTTAATGCTCCCTGCTTGGAGCTAGCCATCTACAGGGTCTGAGGGCACAGTTCTCCAAAGGATTACCCTCAGTACCACCACCACCACCACCACCACCACCACCACCACCACCACCGCCACCACCTACTAGTTGTTGTTGTTGTTGTTGTTGTTCTTCTTCTTCTTCTTCCTATTCTTTTTATTTTTAAAGGAAAGAAAAAAATGTTTAATTTGTTGTCTGATGAGGAAAACTTATTTCACCCTCACTTCTGTGGCAACTACAAGTTCCCAAAACCATCCTCTGGTTCATAATTCCCTAGAAATATAACAGGGAATTTGGCAGTCAGTTTCTTTGTCTTGTAAATTTTAGCAATGAAATTCATGGACCCAAGGATGAGAGCAAAGTAATGGGATTTATTAGGGTAATAGGAAGAAAACAGAGTTCCTGAAGAGGAGCAACCCCAAGAGAGGGATGCCAATGGGTGTCTATTGACTAGGGATTTTTACAGGCAAATCTGATGGCTGAGCGTAGGTGATTGGTGGGATGAGAGATGCTAGAAGCATGGACTAACCAAACTTTCTAAGCTCTGAGTTTAACAAGCCAATCAGAATTGAATAACTTCACTCCTTAATTTATATAATTAAGAGGAAGGGTCCCACCTTGTGGTTTGACACATCTGTTGGGGAGAGGAAGCACTTCGGGTTGGGCCTACTTTGTGGTTGGCCATTGCTAGGGGTAGGAGCAAAGATAACTAAGGAAGGGCTGCTTTGGTTGAAACTGTGAGGAACACAAAGAGGTGTTCTAACCCAGAAGAAGGCTTTGAGGTTAAAGCTTACAGGGAGTAGTGAGTCACAGGATGTCCTCCAGACCTGATGTCTCCTTTCAGGTTGGCATAATGTCTCCTCCTTTCCATCTCCCAGGCCCTTATCCTGGCTGCCTATGGGATGTCTACCTTCCTGCCTCAGAAAGACTCACGGAACTCACGCAGACTGACAATACCTATTCTATGGTTTGTTACAGGGAAAGAGTGCAAGTTAAAATCAGCCAAAGGAGGAGAGCCATAGGGCAGTGATTGAGGGTTGCAAGCATGAAGATTTTGTTTACCTCAGAACTCATTGCCCTCTTGTGCAAATGTGACAGCACGCATGGAGTATTACCAATCAGGGATTGCCCACATGAACTTTGGCATCCAGAATTTTTACTGGGGCTTCATTACATAGGTGATGGATTGCCACATGTTGAAGTCAGTCACCAGGTTGAGTGATGCCATTTCCTACCCTGTGTCACATGGTTGGTATTTTTGGCACGGCCAGCTCCCAACCTAAGATTGTCAGGTGTGGCCAGTTCCAGCCTGTTAAACAAAGATACTATTCTCAGATGTGACATAGATTATGTTCCATAAGCAAAGATCAAACCAAGGCACAGTCCAGATCTTTTTTGGGTAAAACACCTCTATTTATTTTTTTAATCACACACTTCCCTTTTAAAATGAAAATAAAAAGAAAAATTTCAGAATGAATATTTTTATTTTTTTAAAATTAATTAATTAATTAATTTTAATTAGGTAAAAATGACAGCAGAATGCTCAGAACCAATATTTTTAAAGGTGGATGGTCTTTGGGATTATTGCTATCCTGTACTTCGATCAGCTCTTTGTTTTAAACTTGAAATTAATGAATGAGTAGAGAAGAATTAGAGTTCTTCTGTCCCTCCTTAAGCCCCTCATCCATATACCAAAGACAAGGATTTTTGCTTGTTTATTTATTTAGATAATAGTAAGACTTTTTATTCTAGGCAGACAGTTTCAAAGACAACTGGAATCACTACTGTAAAAAATGTAGAGATCATCCACTGTTCTAAATCCATTAGGATTACATGTTCAAAAGAAAATATAAATCAAGCTTTTATCCTTTTCTATTACTTACAACTTTTTGAGACAAGTTTTATTGTTTTTGAAATGATAATACATGTTTATTACAAAAATTTCAAACAGTAGAAGAAAAAAGAAACTCAGATATTTCATTATCCATTGATAACCATGTTAAGAATTTTATTTCCTTATCAATTTTAACAGACTGTAATTATTATTTTTATGTGCTTTATTGTCTGTCATCTTTATTAAATCATGAGCTTTATTAGGGCAAGGACTAAATCTCTTTTGTTTACCACTGACTCATTAGCCAATCACAGCATAATATCTGCACAATTTCCCCAAGATCTGCTTAGTGAATGATTGGTGAACTTCCATCAAATCATGTTGTTCATAGATAAACAGTTACATAATGGAAGATCAATATGGTCAGAATTTTTGTATGTTTTGTTTTATTTGTATATTCCAGTTACCCAGAACCAGGTTTAGCAAACTAATAGCCAGGATCCAGGTCCATCCAGCAGCCCATTATTTTTATAAGTAAGGTTTTGTTGGAATACAGCCACACCCATTGGTTGCAGATTGTCTATGGCTATTTCCATACTGTAATGGTGGAGTTATGTAGCTGTCTAGGAGCCATATGGCCTACAAAGCCTACAATATTTACTATGTGGCCCTTTGAAGAAAAAGTTTGGTGACCTCTGCTGTAGAACAATGCCTCTTACTTAGTAAGCACATGACAAATACTTGCTGCATAAAAGAATTTCACACAAATTCTGTGTATGGTACAAGGTATTTCTTATTTCAACTATTTTAGGTGTCTGAGTCACACAGTTGTTTTGAATCTTTGTGTTGCAGTTGACTTGCACACCATACTGTATTTGATTATTGCCTTTTATTACATGAAGATTATTTCCTTCTTTTTTCTTGTTGTGAATAGTGACACAGTGAACATATACCCATCTCTGTGTGTGCTACTATCTCTGGGTAAATTCACAGAAGTGAGATTTCTATGTCAAAAGAGTATTCACGTTTTTTTTGGCAGGTTGTGTCCCAGAAAGGTGCCAGTATATGCTCTTACCAGTTCAGTTCCCCATAATTGAACCGACATTGGTCGTTAAGAGCAGGATTATTATTCAGGCAAGATACAAACATGGAAAAAATAAGTCAGATGGCAAATCAGGTTACTTCTAAGCTTATTTTGGTAATAAAACTGACTTGTCCTGCCACAGTGATGGAAGATATAAATGGTTTTCACTTGCCAAATTAAAAGCATGGTGGTGCCCTTGATTACATTTACATTTACCACTAATTCTCTGAGCTCCTGAACACAGGGGGAAAATCATTATGATAATGAAGGTAGCTATTTTTAAGCAAATGTATGCATGTACATTTTGGAAATAGAAATGTTTATGTTCTTCTTTAGAGAGTGAAAAATTCTTGCATATAATTCATTCATTTCTGGCAAAATGTAGTGTCTACAATAAAATAGAACTTTAAAAAAAATTTTTTTTAAGGACTCATTTCACCTTTAGAAAAGAATGAGATGGCAATCCAATTTCTGGACTCCTGGATGGAAGGCTAAAAGTGTGGACTGACAGTGATGTATTTGGAAAATACTCTGATTCAAGAGTTCAAAAAATCAGAGCCAGGATCCTTACATTTCACCAGGAGGAGCTTGCTCCTTAGTCTTGTTTGGAGGTGTATAAAATGCCTAGCTACAGCGGGGGTGGAGGAGCCATTCTGTCTTCATAAGCTTTTTTTGAAAAGCCAGCTGGAAACAGAAATGGAGCTCCATTAGATGTGCCCTGGGAGGGCATGGAGGTTAAGTTCCTAGACCTGAATGCTAAGCTTCTTATGTCTTAAATCTTCTGTCAAGAAGATTACTGACCTTCCCTTTGAGGCAATGCAAAAGTGAGCAGGTTGAGTAGTAAAATTTCAGAGCTTTTAGTCACAGATAAAACTAGCTATTCAGAGGGAAGAAAAGCTTGCCTGTGTGTTGGACTGAGGAAATGGATAACTTCGTTGTGCAGCCAATGGGCCCTTCTCTCCTGTTTAATGGCTTAAGCTACCGATGCAAATAGCCAAATGGCATGTAATGGAATTAGGTAGCTGTGAAGCAGGTAGGGAACCGTGGAGAAATTACAGGGAAGGGAAGCTTAGTGCCTCTCTGTGTGGCTGCAGTACATGGCTCTGTGGCACCAGCTTTCTGTCCTCCACAGGATCAGCTCTGTGGAAAATGAAATGGAGGATTGGAAACTAACTGGTGAATACGGCAATGAAGAAATACAAACAAGCCTCTTCAGAGCTGGAGAGCTTTTTGAGCCACTGCCACAGTGCTGAAGCCCCCTCTTCCCCATAGTTGTGAGTGCCTTAGCTTTTGTGAGGTGGAAGTCTAGGATATTAGCATTTCCCCAGAAAAGTACAAACAATGTATAGGAAAAGACAGTTTTCCTTGTTTGGACTTTCCAGCCAACTCTTCTTAGTCTCACTCTGTAGATATTTCAACCAACTCATATAGATAGGAGAAAAAAATTACTTAAAAAAAAATAAAAGGGACTCTACCTCTATGGATCACCATCTGAATTCAAGGGATGATTGTCACTGGCACTGAACAGCGTGCTCTGAGGTCTGGCATCACAGAATGTGTACATTTCAGTTTTACTTGTGACTGTCTGTATTGGGCAGGATTCACTAGAGCAGTCAAACCAACAGGATATGTATATGTGTAATTGTATAAGGGCATTTGTTAGATTGGCTTACATGATCAGAAGCTGGATAGGCCCACAAGGACTGTGCACAGGCTGGAGAGCTAGAGAATTCAGTAGTTGCTCAGTCTAAGAAGTGGGGTCTTTACAACAAGAGCAACTAATGATGCAGCCCCAGTCAGAGACTGAGGACTGGAAGCTCCCTAGAGAATCACTGGTGATAGTCCACACTGGAAGACTGAAGAAGCTGGAAGTTGATGTCCACAG
This sequence comes from Tamias sibiricus, assembly GCA_025594165.1. Lineage (NCBI taxonomy): Eukaryota > Metazoa > Chordata > Mammalia > Rodentia > Sciuridae > Tamias > Tamias sibiricus. The sequence goes on along the minus strand of CM046661.1, from coordinate 98,964,810 downwards.
GCAACGTCAGCAGCAATAGATGTACTTGCTCAACAAGAATCCAGCCGGCATCCCAGAGGCTTTCAGCATGTTAGACAGTGCTGCCCACCTTCAGTGTGGGTCTTTTCCTTAAGTTCACTGTCCCATGTGCCAATCATTTCCAGAAACACTCACAGACACACTCAGAAGCCTCTTAATCCTATACATTTCCTAGGCATCTCTCAATCCAATCAAGTTGACAACCTAAAGTAACCATCATGTTGTCTGTATGCTAGAACAAGAAAAAGAACATTAACAATCATTTGGAAATTTTGTCAATGGAAAGAGAAAATATCCTGATACATATCTGACAGGTGCACCCACTGTATATGAAACCCAGATTAGCTGGATAATTGCCATTTTTGTTTCTAACTTCCTCCCAGTTTCTTTTACAAATTGCAATTGACAACTAGAACTTGACCAGAAAAGAAAATCCATATGATTGCTGATTAGATCCCTCAGGAATAGGGAATATTTATTTGTTAAATGACTTTCAAAGGTTATTTGCTGAGAGATAACTGCTAAACTGAAACTTCTAAATCAGGATTATTGACTGTAACTCTTAGGCTCAGTCCATTAGAAACATGTCAGTGTGATAAACTAGGGGATTATTATTTCAGTTATAGACTAGATGGTGGATATATGGGAAGATCTCATTGTAATGAGATGCAAGTAGTGGAAAATTATTCAGTTACTTTTTTTGTTAATTCTGCAAGTAGTTTATCATGACAGGTATGCCCCGAAGTGGCAAACAGTTAAGTTAATTATTTTATAGTGTTTTATTGTGATTGATTTTTGGGGTAGCATCTGCCTTTTTCAGTTTCTGGTTTTTCCAGGTTAAATCTGTGGCAACCCAATTTTTTTTTAGAAGAATATTTTTTTTTACCTCAGTGCATGCATTTATGTCATAGAGACAATTCAAAATGACTTTCAAAGGACAATTTTGTTCCTGTCCCCACATATTTCTTTAGCTCACCACCATGTGAAGGTAAAATCACCTTTCTGTGGTTTTCAGCTTTTTCAATTTTCACCTAAGAATATTAACTCTGACCTTAGTTTAACTGCCTGTTGAATGTATAATGATCTTTACTGAATTGACAGCATCATGTAACTGTACTTCAGCTATTTTTGAGTAGTGTGGTGTTAAACTCATTGCTATATGCATCATCTCTCAGAAGCTCAGCAGAGAGCAACAATATTCATGAAGTTTTGTATGAAGGCCATGAAGTTTTAACATTGCTCTAGATAACCTAAAAAATACCCCTGACTAAGCCACAGCAGCAGAGACTAACTCATATTGGTCCTCTGCAGACTTGCTTTTTTACTGACTTGATGTTAGAGGTGTATCATCCCCAGGGCCACCAACTCTCCTTATTTGTACCAGCCAATACTGAACTGAAAGTCTCAGGTCCCAGGAAATTTCTAGACCTAGATAAACATGGATGGCTGGTCATCCTACCAACCAATCAAACATCCTCGTGAACCTCACCTTTGCCTCTCATGTGAGATGGTGAAGATCTTTAGATGAATTCTCAGGAGGTATTTCTCTTTGGTATTGGTTTCTTCTGAGATACTGTGTATTTAACTTCTTAAGGTTATTGGGAATTGCAGAATTGATGAATTTATTCTTCCCTGTGTCAACAAAAAAAGAGCCCAATTTCTGACCCAGCTAAGAGAGTAGTTTTTGTGTTAGCCACATTCCTGGCTCCATTTTATGTCTTTTTCATTGCTTTTCTTTTGTTTTATTTTTTTATCCTTCCTCTACTATCTCCAACATTGTATTTTACACATCTGTGAAAACTGCCTTTGATGCTTTTATGGGAAAGAGTAAAAATAAATAAAAATTGCTGTGTTACCATAAAACTAATGCTGTGGGTCAGGTTATCCAAGAAGCAGATCCTGCTCTGAGGATCCACATTGTGGAGGGAAGGGAAGGATGGAGAGAAGGCAGATGAAAAAGTGTCCTGCATCACAGTCACTGCTGGGCTTCAGCCAGCCTGAACGAGCTTTGGAGCTGGGACTGTCCTTCAGGGCTGTCCTGGACTTGGGCAAGGAGAGTGGCCTTCATAGTCCTTAGCCCCTCTGAATTATAGCAAGTGAGCTGTTCCATCTTGGGACATGGCTGTCTTCAGCTGAGGGCAAATCTTAGGTCCTACAGTGAGGGTGCAAACAGCAGCTATCCCAGAAGCTCTGAGAGTAAGTCCTCCATGGTCACAGTGTCCCCTACAACCTGCATTTCCACTTCTCCACATGACCTCCTTGACTGAATGGCTGAGTAGAGTAGGAAGAGCAGGGAAATGTTAGCTCTTCATCTGTAAGATGACAACAACACCTCCTGTATGGTTTGAATGTGGCGTTTCCTTCAGAATTCCTATTGCAACTTAATCACCAAGGTGATGGTATTGGGAGATGGGAACTCTAGGTGGGGGTTAGGTCATGAGGCTCCTTCCTCATGAATGGATTATAACAAGGGCTTGGGGAAGTGGGTTCACTCTCTTCTGCTATGTGAGGACACAGCATTTGTTCCCTTTTGCCCTTTTGCTTTCCACCATGTGAGGATGCAACAAGAAGGAACATTCCAGATGCCAGCACCTTGTTCTTGGATTTTACACCCTCCAGAATTGTAAGAAAATAATTTTTTGTTTTTTATACATTACCTACCCACTTTATATTGTTATAGAAGTACAGATGGACTAAGATACCTTCATTGCAGATTTTTTTGTGAAAAATATTCAGGGTTTGTATATAAACTTATATATAAACACTTATCACATGATGTGCCATTTAGTAATTACTAAATAAAGTTAACCACTATCATTTTTATCTCTCTTTACACATGGGCCCAATGGATCTATGTTCACCAAATGGATCATATTACTGAATAATTTCACTTTGCAATAGCAAAATTTAGGTTAAGAAAACCAAAACAAGACAAAAACATTTAAGAACAAATCTGTCCTAATACTAGTAGTTATACTATGAAAGACTTTCTGTAACAAATTAATAGCAAAACAAAAATGACAGAAAATTAAATTATTTGAAGGTACATGGCATAGGATTTCTCGTGAGTCTCTTTGAGTTTCAGGAATTAGAAGCCAGAGGAGCAAGTGTGAAGGTGGTAGCAGCTTTGATACTTTGCTGGTTTTAATATGGATTCTTTCCATTTTTTTTTTTTTTTTTTTTTTTTGGTACCAGGGATTGAACTCAGGGGCACTCGACCACTGGGCCACATCCCCAGCCCTTTTTTGTATTTTATTAGAGACAGGGTCTCACTGAGTTACTAAGTGCCTCGCCATTGCTGAGGCTGGCTTTGAACTCGCGATCCTCCTGCCTCAGCCTCCCAAAGTGCTGGGATTACAGGCGTGCGCCACCGCGCCCGGCTTCTTTCCATTTTAAACATTCCTACAATCCACATTTTTTTTGGAGGGGTCAGGCACTGTGAAAACAAGAGAACAAAAATAGAAAAGTTAGAGATGAGGCTAATGTAACCATAGTTGAGCAAAATAAAAAAAATTTTAAAAAGCCAAGACAGTCTTAAAGCTAAAAAAATTAAAAATAAGCTTATCACTGTAATACACTTTTACATAAAATATTTAAAAAGAGATGAGTGTGAGAAGATTAAAAGGAAGCTAAACCCATGAGGTTAACAACCAATGAAACCATTCTGAGTTAAAAGTAAATGTGAAATTAAATTTAAAATGGGATAAAATAGAACTAAAGAACAGAAGTTTTTGAGATGCTTTGTAACAATTAAGATATAACACTTCATACATGTGGGACAAAAAGAGTTGATTTATAAATCTAAGGTCAAAGGCATATAAACTAATACCTCAAATAATCTACTTAAATTTAAGACCATAAAGAAGCCATTTAAATATATTCACTTTGTTAAATAATTTCAAATTGAACATCTGGGCCTTTAGGAGTAATTTGGTACCATTTATGTACAATGTGAATTTTTACCCAGAAAACATGAATGGAAAGTAGCTAAATGGAGGCAGAATAACATTATGTTCAATTCCCAGAAAGGATATTTGAAAGCTGGGAAGGCATTGAGAATACATAACTTGTCTCAACCATTATTACAGCCCTTTCTCTCTCTTTTATACACACACACACACACACACACACACACACACACATCAGAAAGGTAAAAGTTTGTGTCTTAAATAGAGGTTTAAGTATTATATGCAGATTATTTGTAGACAACTGGGGTGCTAGTCAAAGGACCCTTTGTTGAATTCCTCTTGAGTTTACTGAATCAGACTTACTGAAGCTTATACCTGGGAGTATGCTTTAGGTAATGTGGATGCCCACTCAAGTTTGAGACCCAGTATTCCAAATGACAGGACTAGTAAACTTAGGCTAGAGAGGCAAGAACTGGTGACATGCTGTCAGGGAAGCTGAGAGGCAATGAAAAGGGTTTTAACACTCCTTTTTGAAAAATCAGCTGTCTCCAAGCTGAAATTGACACAGAAAAGAGAAAATCATATAAGGGATGCTTATCAAATTTGTAGACAACTCAATAGAAGAAGGGTTAACATGATAGATGATAGCATTAAAGCTCAAAAGGGTCTTGACAGGCTGTGAAATAGGATTGAAATTAAGATGCTGAAATGTAACTGGGATAAATGTAAAAACCTATATTTGGGTTGACAAAAAAATCCATTGCATAAGGTCAAGGTGGAAGAAAGCAACTTGGTAAAAATTCATAAATGAGTACTCAGGAGATTTTGTTGACTCTGGCCATGATAGAAGCTTCCAGAATGAAGAGGCTGCTAGCAAAGTTAGGACAATGTGAGGGAGAGTGACAGAGTGGTGAGAAGCCATGTTGAGCTGCTCTAAGCTGCCAGGGGTGTGCTTCTTCCTGCATGAAACATTTGAGGAGAATTTGGACAAATCACAGCACAGCCAGAGGAAATGGTTAGGATGAGAGGACCTCATAATAATGTCCAATTAAGGGTAACTGAGAAATGGCTGGGGAAGAGGCAGATGCTTCAAGTATGTGAGGGTTCCTGTCATTTATAATAGGCAACAATCAAAGAATGGTTGCAACACTGAGATCTTCAGAAAGCTGAGGGCTGGGGCATGGAAGATTGATTAGAAACAAGTAGAGCAGAGAGATCTAGGAGAAGAAGGACTGGGAGAAGGAGATTTGATTTAGTATATAGAAGTTTAGTTCAGTTGAATGGTGGATCCAGAAGAATGAAAGAAGATCAGAGAGGAAATAGGTGGTGAGTTTGTGGAGGCCATATTTGTGGACAACCAGTTGTAGAATTTTGGCAGAGAAGAAAGGGCAAGAAATTGAATGAGTCTCTGAAAAAGGCACAAGACTTAATTGGGAAGATATGGAAGTCCTATGGGTATTTGACGTGATTGGATCAAGGTTGGCAGATTTATGTCTGTTGCCCTGGGGTATTTTTAATATGGTGTTCCTTTTCAGTCTTAAAAGTATCCTGGTGTGGATGGTAAATCCCACGGTGCGACAGAATTTGAGGGATGAGGGAGACTAGCCAGTGGAGAGAGCATGAGACTGAAGATTTGGTAGTGAGCATGCATAATGAGGAAGCAAGTCCTGCCAGGTCCTGGCTGGGCAGCAACAGGCCTGGGCTGGCCAGGGAGCTGGGCTGGGAATACAGTTGGATAGAAGAGGCTCTGGCAGGTGCTGTGAATCCAATGGCCCGCGGCCACATCAGGAACTCTGTGGGAACTAGCAGGGCTCAGGCATTCAGTCTGGCAGTGATGAAGACTTTTGCATTTTAATAGAGGATTCTGGAGAAGAGAAGCCTTCAGGGCTTCAGTGAATATAGTCAGAGATACTCTGGGGCAATGTCTGCCTGGGGCCAGTCTACCAGACCACTCAAAGGCCAGCTACAAAGTCCGGTATTTTCAAAGGCGAGCTGCCAGAGCTCATCTGGAGTCTCTCTTCTGCTGGGATTTCTTCCTACTGAGTGGAATGGGAAAGATCTTGCTTCATTAGCAATAGGAAAAAGAAACATTAAACCAGAGTGAGTTGTGTGAGTCTAAATCTCAAAACTGTGATAAATACACCATCAATGAAGGCTGTGGATGTGGGTCCTTTTCTGGGAGTGCATGTTTAATAGAATGCATGAATTTGTATGAACTGAGGAATTCCCACTTGAAAAAGGCAGACTCAGTGCTCTGGGCTTTTCAAATGCAAGGGAACCCTGGACTGCCAACCATCCTTTTAACTGTTTTTTTTTTTTTTTTTTTTTTTTTTTAAATTAGCCTCTTTGGAGCCATATTTCTTTCTCCAACCTGAAGGATACATGGGACGGAACAGCTCATCTGTGGTTAGGAGCACAGGCATTGTGGTTAGAGAGTTTCAGCTGGAAGCTCCCTTCCATTACTTACCACTTGCTGTTTGCGTGTGGGCATATGACTTCAGGTTGTATCTGAGCCTCAGTTTTTTCATATGTGCAATGGGATAATGATAGGATTTATGTCATGTTTTTGGTGGGGATTAAACGAGGCAATGCATGTTAAGTGATTAGCATGTTTGGCTTATTAAATAGTTAGGAATAATAAATAGCTGCTATTTCATTTCTCCTTTCATGCTGCCTTCTGGGTGAGATGTTAGAGAAAAACTCAAGCATAGTCAGGGGGTGCTTGGGTTTGGATGTATTCATCAAACATTTACTGAGCAGTTCATATACATGCAAAGGCTCTGCTGTCCAGGAAAGTTGGTTCTCAGTAAAGAGCTTTGCCCTGTGCTAGTCTAGGGGGTACTGTTTGTGTACTTTAAATGATCCACAGTCTCTGCATGGTACAGCTGTGGATTTATCAAATGCTATTTAATAATAACAACAATATACTGCTTTAAGGGCATATAGTGCACAGTCCCAGGTCAGGCCACTACTGACTACCTAGTGTCTTCAAACAAAAGTGTGTGTGAACACCTATGTCACACCTATGTGTGTGTGAGAGAGTGTGTGTGTGTGTGTGTGCTCGCGCGCATATGTGTGTTCACATGTGTAAAGGCCATTACCTCACCATAGCAATCATGTTGCTGTGGGCAGAACAGATGTTATTCTTCCATCCTTTTAGTTGAATTCAACTTAGTTTGTATAATTGCTTTTGAAACAGTGTGTATTGAGCAGCTTTTATGAGAATAGACATGATTATACTATGCTTATATTCTTAGTGGTTTTTTTTTTTTTTTTGGAGAGAGTTATGAGTTCAAATTTGGTGGCAAACTTATCTATGCTGCATACCAAAACAACAGATTAGTTAAAAATATGACTAAGCCCTACAATGTTGGAATTAGCAAAATTTTACCACTTCTTTTTACTCTTAGGGTTAGAAATGATGCACTGGCTGTCAGCACTGATAGCTTTAAAAAACACTATCTCTTCTTTCCTTCCCTCTCTCCTTTCTTTTCTTCTTCCTGTTCCTCCTTAAATGTTTATTTGGCTTCTATTCTGTAACTAAGGGTTGGACTGAACAGGCCAAGCACTTTGTAAATATACTTTGAATAGTTCTTCATGGAGGCATTTATTTTTGTACCTAGCCTGACTTATTTTTCCCCACAGGCTTAGTTTGTGGTTTGGGGACCAATTTACATAACTGATTAAAACAAACCTAGATAGTTTGTGACCCATATTTTTTTTTAGAAGTTTCTCTCTCTCTCTCTCTCTCTCTCTCTCTCTCTCTCATCTACTACCACAACGATTAAGATAGTTTACACTAGCCTGGGTAATGATTTTTGGATTTGTGTCTCCGTGAACTTTGGCCTGAGGTTTTTAGAAATGCTTAGAATCACTGAGACTGAGTTCTCTCATCTGCAAAATGACAGTATTAACATTCCACTGAAGTACAGGAATTGAAATGTACTTTGTAATTCTTAGTTGATGGCTTTTTAAAGCCCAAACTTTAGTCTATATAATTGGCCTTTAAAACAAAGATTTCTATGCTCATCATTGACATTCCTTAATAGTGCCAGTGCTAGTAGTGACATTGGTACCAGTGGTGGAAAAAAATAGATGGACAAAGACTGATAACTATACCAGCATATAATTGACATGTCATCAGCAATCCTAAGGCATTATGGCTTAAGGTAATGATGAAAATGTCATTTGAAGTTATTCTATCATTTATTAAGAACATGTAAATGAAGTCCTCAGAATACAGGCTAAGATCAATGGGTATTCTCTGAGCTATTAGCTGCAGGGTCATTTTAACTCTAGTTCATATAGAGGCCACGTTGTCACTCTTCTTCTCCTGTGCACTTTGCTCTGTAGATGTAGGTTCAGTACACTGAGTGTGAGCTGTGGAATCAGTGACACTAGTATTTGACACTAGGGTGGTTTTTGTTACTTACTTAGCTGATGTGACCCTGTTTTCTAGAATGTAAAAATGAGGGCAATGATGTATTCCTCAATGTGATTGAGAAGCTAAATGTGATAATGTATAGAAGTTTGATGCACAAAGGTTTGGTGACTTATTGAGCACCTATGTCATGATCATGCCATATATTTATTTTATTCTTTGCTCAGCTCTAGTAGATGATAATTTTATTTTCATTTTAATGATGAGAAATCAGAAAGGGTAAGTGATTGATTTGTTGATGTTACCTAGTAAAGAACTTCAAATCCGGGTCTACAGTTTCCACAGCATAGGCCTTTAGCATGTTCCCTCCACATGGTAGGTCTTCAACAATGGTGGTTTTGCTCTTCCCACGAAGGTGTTTAACTGAGGGTCTGTAAGAAATGATTTCTTCTCATTAAATTTGCAGATATAAAAATATTTGTGAAAATAGAAGTATGCAACCTTTTATCCTGCAGGATATGAATTTAAGCTAAGGATTCTGGATGCTGTTAGTTACTAATCCTAATGGTGTAGCTCAGAATTGAGGCTCTTGCCATGTGTATGTGAAATATCATATACTCTCTTTTCTTTAGGATCACTACCTCAGAGTAAGATAAAGACATTAGCTGGACTGGTTGGAAGATGGCGGACAGGAGAGAAGTGCTCTCAGGAGTCAGTCACTAAAAGAGGCATAATGGAGAGTTTGGACGAGTTGTCAGCGGTATTCCTGCATCTGTGAGGGAGCTAGGGCATTTGTGCTTCTTGGAAAAGGCAAGATGGTGAATTACAGTGAGGGTGAGACTCCAGACCACCGACACACGGGGGGCCCTCAGGAGAGTTCTGCAGCGAAGCCAGTGGTAACGTTGTGGTAGGGCAAAGTCACAGACAACAGCATCAAAGTGGAGCAGAGCAGAAGAACAGAAAGAAAGCTAGCCAGGGGCAGCTTTCACGCAGAGTACTTTCATGCAGATTGCTGGGTAGGGCTACATGCTCGGGAGCGTCACTCAGGTCTGGGGAAGTGCTATTGGGCCCGGGGAGAGTGATGGCCGCCAATTTTGAGGGGGGGCCGCAGCGGACGGAGAAAGAAACAAGGAAGAAGGGAGAAGCAGCTGTGTGCGGAAACTGGAGGGCATCCAAGGAATCTGCCAGTGGTCTGAGGCCAACACACACCTGGGTGAGACAAGGGCAGCCAGTGGGGAAAGCGTATCTGAAGCCAGCGTGATGGCCCGAGACTCTGCAACTGTGGAGGAGCGTGGAGAGTAGATGCCTTCTGTTTTTTTTTTAATTTATTTTTTTCTTTTGGTACCAGGGATTGAACTCAGGGGCACTCAACCACTGGGCCGCATCCCCATCCCTTTATTTTTTGTATTTTATTAGAGACAGGGTCTCACTGAGTTGCTAAGTGCCTCACCATTGCTGAGGCTGGCTTTGAACTTGCGATCCTCCTGCCTCAGCCTCCCAAGTGCTGAGATTACAGGCTTGCGGCACCACGCCCAGCCTTAATAGTAGACGCCTTCTGGACAGGCCATCTTCCAGTGCCATTCACCTAAAGACCCAGGCCCTAGCGCCATTCTTCAACTAACCAGGTATGCAGACTTGACTCCACCCACAAATACTCTATAACAGCCTGGGCGTGATCTGTGGGACAGCTAGCTTAACAGCCAGAGGGGGGAACAGAAAAACTTCCCTAAAAGCTGCTTGACTGAGACTTATTTGTGGGTTTGACTTTGTTTTTTTTTTTCCTTTCTTTTCTTCTCTCTTGCTTTTGTCTTTTCTTCTTCCCTCATCTTTCCTATTTACAACCTGCCCTTGCATTCTCAACAGAGGCGAAAACAAGTTTTTTTTTTTTTTTTTTTTTTTTTTTTTTACAGGAATTGGGATTTCTAGAACTGGGGCAACTGAATAATACATCAAAGCGGTGTTGTATATAGTTTCTTCTCTATTTTTTATTGACGCACTTTCTCTTTATTCTCTTTTTCACTAATTTCTACTACTTTGACTTTTTTTCTTTTTTCTTCTCTTAACGTTTGCATAAGTTTGATTTATATATACATTGGTCTTCCTACTAAATTGTTCACTCCAATTCCTTTCCTCTCTCTTTTGCTGATATTAAACTACTTCCATAGATTTCTCTTTTCACACTTCCTAAGAAAAAACAACTCAATATCCTCACTTCCTTCCTCCTAAGTATATCACCTCAGTGTCCAATATTTGAAATTATAAACCCCATTACAAACATGGAGTATATTGGAGGCAATATCTGAATTCACTAATTCTGTACATTGTGATCAAACTGTGATTATCTGAATAGAAATTGTCTGGTTTTAAAGTGTAAAGTATTTATAAGGGAATCTGATAGCATTATACTATAGGAGCATCATAAAACTTTAAGGTAAAAATGAAATAGTCAAGGTTCTACAGTGCTAGGAGAAAAGCCACACAAGCAATATGAAGAAACAAGGGAAGAAAGTGACCCAACAAAATCAACATACCTCCTTAGCAGATTCCCTGGCAAGCACAGTTGGTGAAATGTCAGAGAAGGAATTCAGGAATTACATATTCCAAATGTTCATGGAACTCAAGAATGAACTCAAGAATTAAATGAGGGAGCAAATACAGGTAGTACAAGATCATTTTGACAAAGGACTTCATAAACAAATACAAGAAGCAAAAGATTACTTCAATAAGGAGATAGAGGTTCTAAAGATAAACCAAACAGAAATTCTGGAAATAAAAGGAGCAATAAACCAAATTAAACTTTCAATTGAAAGCATCACCAACATATTAGACCACTTGGAAGAATGGACCTCAGATAATGAAGACAAAATATATATTCTGGAGAAAAATGTAGACTACACAGTGAAAATGGTAAGAAATCATGAGCAGAACATTCAAGAAATATGGGACAGCATAAAAAGACCAAATTTAATAGTGATTGGGGTAGAGGAAGGCTCAGAGTTCCAAACCAAAGAAATGAGTAATTTATTCAATGAAATAACAGCAGAAAAATTTCCAAACATGAGGAATGAATGGAACAACCAAGTTCAAGAGGCTTACTGAACACCAAATGTACAACAGATCCACACCAAGTCACATTATGATGAAAATGCCTAATATGTCTAACAAGGAGAGAATATTAAAAGCCATGAGAGAAAGAAATCATATTACATATAGGGGGAAACCAATTAGATTATGTGAAGATTTTTCAACCCAGACCTTAAAAGCTACAAGATCCTGGAACAACGTATTTCAAGCTCTGAAAGAAAAGAGATGTCAACCAAGAATATTTTATCCAGCAAAATTAAGCTTTAGATTTGAAGATGAAATAAAAATCTTCCATGACAAAAGTTAAAAGATTTTACAACTTGAAAGCCTGCACTTCAGAACATCCTGGGCAAAATATTCCATGAATAAGAAAAGAAAAATAACAATGAAAATCAGCAAAGGGAATTATTAAACTAAGGAAACACCAACCAGAGGAGAAACCAAATCAAGTTAAATACCATAAACAAATAAAAATGGATGGGGATATGAATCACATCTCAATAATAACCCTGAACGTTAATAGCCTAAACTCACCATTCAAAAGACTCAGACTGTCAGACTGGGTTAAAAGAAATAACCCAACAATATGCTGTCTCCAAGAAAACCACCTCGTAGAAGAAGACATCAACAGACTGAAGGTGAAAGGCTGTGAAAAACCTTACCATTCACATGGGCTACGGAAGCAAGCAGGGGCTTTCATTCTCATATCAAATAAGGTAGACTTCAAGCCAAAGTTAATCAAAAGGGACAAAGATGAATGTTTCTTACTGCTTAAGGGAATCATTCATCAATAAGACATAACAATTATAAATCTATATGCCCCAAATAATGGAGCACCTACATATATCAAACAAACCCTTCTCAAGTTCAAGAGTAAAATAGACCACAACACAATTATTCTAGGGGACTTCAACACACCTCTTTTACCAATGGATAGATCATCCAAACAAAAGCTAAATAAGGAAAACTTAGACCTCATTAATACAATTAATAACTTAGACCTAATGGACATATATAGAATATTTCATCCCTCAATGAACGAATACACTTTCTTCTCAGCAGCTCATGGCTCCATCTCTAAAATAGACCATATATTATGCCACAAAGCAACTCTCAGCAAATATAAAAAAGTAAAGATACTACCCTGAATTCTATCAAACCATAATGGAATGAAATTGGAAATCAATGTTAAAACAAGAAATAAAAAAAGCTACTCCAACAATTGGAAACTAAACAACATACTACTGAATGAACAAGGGGTTGCAGAAGATATCAAAGAGGCAATTAAAAAATTCCTAGAGGTGAATGAGAACACAAATACATTGTATAGAAATCTCTGGGACACTATGAAGGCAGTATTAAGAGGAAAGTTCATCACATTGAGCTCATTCCTTAAAAGAAAAAAAAAAAAAAACAAATAAATGACTTAACATCACACCTCAAAGCTCTAGAAAAAGAAGAACAGATCAATGCTAAGAGCAGTAGAAGACAGGAAATAATTAAAATAAGAGCTGAAATTAATGAAATTGAGACTAAAGAAACAATTGAAAGAATTGACAAAACCAAAAGTTGCTTTTTTGAAAAAATAAATAAAATTGACAGACCCTTAGCGATGCTAACAAAAAAAACAAAAAAGGGAGAAAAAACTCAAATTACTAGCATGCATGATGAAAAAGGAAATATCACAACAAACACCTCAGAAATACAGAAGATAATTAGAAATTACTTTGAAAACTTATACTCTAATAAAATAGAAAATATTGAAGGCATTGACAGATTTCTAGAGTCATATGAATTGCCCAAACTGGATCTGGAGGCTATAAACAATTTAAATAGATAAATTTCAAGTGAGGAAATAGAAGGTGCCATCAAAAAGCTACCTACCAAAAAAAGCATAGGACTGGATGGGTTCACAGCCAAATTCTACAAGACCTTCAAAGAAGAACTAATACCAATACTCTTCAACTTATTTCAGAAAATAGAAAAAGAGGGAGCTCTTCTAGACTCTTTCAATAAACGTAATATATCACATCAATAGACTTAAAGAAAAAAAAACACATGATCATCCTAATAGATGCAGAAAAAGCATTCGGCAAAATACAACACCCCTTTATGTTCAAAACACTAGAAAAACTAGGGATAACAGGAACATATCTTAACATTATAAAAGCTATCTATGCGAAGCCCCAGGCTAGCATCATTTTAAATGGAGAAAAATTGAAAGCATTCCCTCTAAAAACAGGAACAAGACAGGGATGCCCCCTTTCACCACTGTTATTTAACATAGTACTTGAAACCCTGGCCAGAGAAATTAGACAGACAAAAGAAATTAAAGGAATCCAGAAAAGAAAAGAAGAACTCAAATTAGCAGTATTTGCTGATATTATGATAATATACCTAGAAGATCCAAAAAACTCCACCAGAAAACTTTTACAACTAGTTAAAGAATTTGGCAAAATAGCAGGTTACAAAATCAATACCCATAAGTCAAAGGCATTTATGTACATCAGTGACAAATTCTCTGAAAGGGAAATGATGAAAACTACCCCATTTACAATAGCAACAAACAAATAAAATACCTGGGAATCTACTTAACGAAAGAGGTGAAGACCTCTATAATGAAAACTACAGAACACTAAAGAAAGAAATTATAGAAGACCTTAGAAGATGGAAAGACCTACCTTGTTCTTGGATAGGCAGAATTAATATCATCAAAATGACCATACTATCAAAAGTGCTATACAGATTTAGTGCAATTCCAATCAAAATCCCAATGACATTCCTCATAGAAATAGAAAGAGCAGTCATGAAATTCATCTGGAAAAACAAGAGACCCAGAATAGCTAAAGCAATCCTTAGCAAAAAAAGTGAAGCAGGTGGACCAATGGTACAGAATCAAGGACTCAGGGACTAATACATATAATTTCAGTTATCTGATATTACACAAAGGCACCAAAAATGTACATTGGAGAAAAGCCTCTTCAACAAATGTTGCTGGGAAAACTGGAACTCCATATGTAGCAAAATGAAATTAAACCTTTATCTCTCACCATGCACAAATTTAACTCAAAGTGGATCCAGGACCTAGGTATTAGACCGGAGACATTACACCTAACAGAAGAAAAAGTAAGCTCTACTCTCCAACATGTCGAATTATGCCCCAAGTTCCTTAATAAGACTCCTGTAGCAGAAGAATTAATATCAATAATCAATAAATGGTATAGATTCAAACCAACAAGCTTCTTCTCAGCAAAACAATCAATGAGGTGAATAGAGAACCAACTAATTGGGAACAAATTTTTACCACATGCATGTCATATGGAGCACTAATCTCTAGAATATATAAAGAACTCAAAATCTTAACACCAAAAAAAAAAAAAAAAACCCAATCAATAAATGGGCCAAGGAACTGAACAGACACTTCTCAGAAGAAGACATACAATCAATCAACAAATACATGAAAAAATGTTCAACATCTCTGGCTATTAGAGAAATGCAAATCAAAACTACTCTAAGATTTCATCTCACACCTGTCAGAATGGCAGCTATTAAGAACACAAACAACAATAAATGTTGGAGAGGATGTGGGGAAATAGGCACACTCATACATCGTTGGTGGGACTGCAAAATGGTGCAGCCATTATGAAAGCAGTATGGACATTCCTGGGAATGGATCCACCTTATGACCCAGCCATCCCACTCCTGGATCTATTCCCAAAGGACTTAAAAGCAGCATACTACCAGGACACAGCCACATCAATGTTTATAGCAGCTCAATTCACAATAGCTAGGTTGTGGAACCAACCTAGATGCCCCTCAGTAGATGAGTGGATAAAGAAAATGTGATATATATACACAAAGGAATACTACTCAGCAATTAAAGAGAATAAAATCATGTCATTCTCAGGTAAATGGATGAAGTTGGAGAACATAATGGTAAGTGAAGTTAGCCAATGACAAAAATCCAAATGCCAAATATTTTCTCTGATATCAGTAGGCTGATTCACAGTAGGGTTGGGTTGGGGAACATAGGAGGATTAGAGGAACACTAGAAAGTTCAATGGAGAGGGAGAGAAAGGAGGGAGCAAGTGGGTATGAAGGAAAAAAAAAAGAAGATGGTAGAATGAGATGGATATCAGTATCCTAAATGCATGATTGAAGACATGAATAATATGAATGTACTTTGTATTCAAACAGTGTTATCTTAAAAGATGCTCTGTATATGTAATATGAATTGTAATGCATGTTATTGTTATATATACAACAAATTCGAAAAAAAAAAAAAGACATTAGCTGCATCTTACTCCTTTACCACACATGTTGCAGTGTGTATTGCCTCCCAATGGGAAAACCTCTTATCATAAGGCATAATGATAAAAATCAAGACTTGTAACACTAACACAACATAATGATTGAATCCATAGTCTATATTCACATACTGCAAGTTCTCCAAGAGTAGTTTGGGCTTATTCATTGTATTGACTTTGAAATTTTCTTTAGTATAGTCAGTTATTTTGTAGACTATCTCTCAATTGACTTGTTTGCTATTTCTTCATGATTAAATCTGAATTATACATTTTGGGGCAAGAAAACCACAGAAGTGATATTATGTCTTTTTTAGTACATTATATCAGGAGATTCATGATGTTGTCTTATTCTAATACTAATGATGTCAACTTTTATCACTTTGTTAAGATGGCATCTGTCAGTTTTCTGCTGAAAGTTACTATTTTCTTTTATAATTAGTAAGTACTTTATGGGGAAATACTTCAAGCTATCATATATATTTTTGCTCCTCATCAAATGCTCACTCACTAGTTTCTGTATCCATTAGTGATTTTTTCACATCTATCCTGCCTTTTACATGTATTATCTAGTGTTTTTCCTTGTTTATATGTATTATCTAGTGTTTTTTCCTTGTTCTCCATTTATCTAATTATTTATTTTTATCCATATGGACTCATGGGCTCTTATTTTAGTTGTTGGTTCATAATTCATTACTATTATTACTTTGATGTTTGTTAGTGGAAGAGTCAGAAGCTGATTCTTTGTGTCTTTTTGGTATGTTCCCACCATTTTTTTGAGCACTTCCTTACTTTCTGGCACAAAAAGTTTCAGGATAATCTTGTACTTTCTGTGCCCCAAACCTGGAATCACTCTTCTTTGCAAAGACTGCTCTTGTAATTCCAGTGGAGAATGCTATGTAGAAATCAAGATCTGGAAGTCATTGGTACCAAAGTGCTATTTACTATTAGTGTAAACATCTCCCAGTGTATAGAGCTAGGAATCACACCCACCCATCCTTACACATACAATCTTCTTTTTTCCCCTCTTTTACCTATCACCTAGATATTAAAAAACATGAGTTATTTCTGACATCTCCAGTTGCAACTAAACACCACAAGATTTTTTGATGGATAACTACTGTATCTAACACTCAACAACCTGATTCCCACTATCCCCAAATGTTTATTCTAGTGCTCAGACTCAGAATACACATAAACTAATTTTAGAATTATTAACCCATTCCACTGCAAAAAGCAAACCTATGCTCTGAGCTCAATATTTATTTGTGGTTTTTAAGGATAAAAGTTATATACAAGAGGCATATGTCTTGAGTACAATTTAATGAATTTTGACAATTATATAGACCTGCATATTTTCATGAAGATATAGACATTTTCTCACATTCCAGAAAGTTCCTTCATGCCACTTTCTAGTTAATCCCCCCTACATAGACCAATATACAGATTTGTTTCACTATAGATAGTTTACCTCATAAATTGAATCATGGAGTTTGTATATTTATTGTATTTCATTTTAAATTCTACTAGATTTTAAACTGTACTTCTTTTAGCATTTTTCATGGTATTTTCATAGTAGGTCTGCTTGATTATTCCTAAATTTAACCATCACCTTCATATTTAAATGAAACTGCTTTTATTTAGCAGGATTGTTAAAGCAATTCTAGTAAGACATAGGTTGTCTCACTATAAAGGAATGGCAGTAGAAGAAAGAAATCCTATTGATACTAAACTAAAAACTCTTGGATGGTTTGAAATTAATTTTTTAAGAACTAGTTTAAAATGATTATATAAATGAGCTTATAATGTTGCCATAGTGCTGTGATTATCATTCAGATTCCTCAAAACCTGCATCAATTCATTAGGTGTACATTCACTTATTCTGGCATTTATTCACTCATTTAGAAATATATATATATATATATATATATATATATATATATATATATATTAATCATGCTACAGAGACTTTTACAATTGTTGAAGATATAGCAGTGGAAAATTGGGTAACGTTCCTTTTCTTTTTTTGTAATTTTAATTTTTTGGTGCATTTTAATTGTACATAACGGTGGGATTATTCATTGTTATATATTTGTACATGGCAATGTTCCTATTCTATCAGAGCTTCATGGATTCCATTTCCAGTGTTCTATAGTTTTTTTCTTTTTGGTGTTGATTTCAAGTTTCAGTCTGATATTGTTATGAATTAAATATTTGTGTTCACCCCATCACCCCAAATTTATATATTGAAGCCCTAATCCCCTAATGGTGTTTGGAGATGGGTCCTTTCAGAGGTAATTAGGTTATGAGGATGGGTCCTTGGTCTGATGGGATTACTACCCTTATAAGAATCAACACAAGAAAGTTTGCTCTCCTCTCTGTACTGTGTAAGAATTCAGTGAGAACGTGGTTATCTGCAAGTAAGGAAGTGATCCTTCACTAGATTCTGAACATGTGGGTATCCTGATCATGAACTTTTAGCCTCCAGCACTGTGAGAAAACAACTCTATGGTGTTTAAGCCATTCAGTCTATAGTGTTTTGTTATGGAAGCCTGAGCAGACTAAGATATCATATTATTTCTGTCTAAAGAACTTTTTAAAAAATTCCTCTCCTCCTCTCCTCTTCTCCCCGTCTTCCTCGTCCTCCTTCTTCTTCTGATTGAACCCAGAAGCACTGTACCATTGAACTATATCCCCAGCCCTTTTTATGTTTTATTGAGATGGGGTTTCACTAAGTTTCTCGGAGCCTCACCAAGTTGCTGAGGCTGGTTTTGAATTTATAATCCTCCTTCCTCAGCCTCTCAATTTGCTGGGATTACAGGTGTGTGCTACCATGCCTGGACCTTTAATACTTCTTATAGAGTAGGTATACAGGCAATGGTTTTCCTTATATTTTATTCATCTGAGAAAGTCTTTGTGTGTGTGTGTGTGTGTGTGTGTGTGTGTGTGTGTGTAGTGCTGGAGATTGAGCCCTGTGCCTTGAACATGCTAGGCAAGTATTGTACCAGAGAGTTATACTCCCATTCCTGAGAAAGTCTTTATTTCTTATTTATTTTTGAAAACCTAAGAAATCATTTTTGTAAGATACTTTTGCTGGGTATAGAATTCTGATTGGTACTTTTTGTCTTCTATCACCTTAAAGGTATCATTCCTTTGTTCTTTGGTTTGCATAGTTTTTGGTTTGTAATAGTCAGCTTTTTGTTTGTGTGACCAAAATACTGACAAGAACAACTTAGAGGAGTAAGTTTATTTTGGGTTCACACTTTCAGAAACTCAGTCTATTGTTGGCTTTCATTGCTCTGGGCCTGAGGTGAGGCAGAACATCATGGTAAAAAGTTGTGGTGGAGGAAAGCTACTCAGCTTATGAGTAGAATAGGCGAGAACTGGGAGTGGGGGTGTGGGTGGAGGGGCCAGGGTATAAATGAATGCTTCCTGGGCATGCCTCTGGTGACCTGCTTCCTCCAACTTCCTGTAGCCCATTGATATATTGAGGCATATGATGGATTAATTCACTGATGAGGTCAGATCCCTCATGATCTAGTCATTGACTACAACCATTACCTGTGAATCTTGCTGCTTTGGGGACTATGCTTTTAATACATGAGCTTTTGGGGGGTGCAATTTCAATTCCAAGTCAGAGCACAGGAATTCTGACAAGGAGTTGGCTATAATTGTAATGTAATATGTCTCTTTTCTCTGGCTGTCCTCAGGATTTCTTCTTTTCTTCTTTATAATATGATGTATCTTTGGGAAGTGCATAAGAGAAACAGAAGCTTATCTTTCCTGTATGTGGCAAGAGGGTTCCTCCAGAAAATTCCTCTGCTGTTTGACATTACTGATCCCTTGCCTATGGTGCCCCAACCTCTAGTCTGATAAAATCCTATTCAGACATTAGAATAAGCTCACCACCTATCTCATGGCTGATGGGTATCATTCTGTTCTTTCTTGACTGCCACACTTTCTCTTCTTTGCCTAAACACATTTGAGATTAAACTCATTCTTTTGCTTATGAGATTTAAAAATGCCTCACTATCCATGACTTTGTTTTAGAAAATAGTCTCTTTACTTCTAAAATATTAGCCCATGATATAAGCAGACTGTTTTTTTTCTGTTTTGTTTTTGGTCCATCATTGAGTAAAATCCTTCCTCTAGGAGAATAAAGGCCTTTTCCTTATTAATACAATTAATTTGAACTCACAAGTTTACTTCTAAGTCATTTTTTCCTCCCATGTGGCCGGGAAGATGAGGGAGATACTTCAGGCATGGGCAGGCTTGGCTTCATTGGTGTGCAGCCTGTGTGATCACACAGGGCTCTGGCCTAAGAGGAACCCATACTTGGATTCATGCTGTTCTATTGCTGTCTTGAAATTCTTAATAACATTTGAACAAAGGGCCCTGCACTTTCATTTTACTTGAGTGGTCATGAGAATTGTGTAGCTGAGTCTGACTTGGGACTTGAGACAGTCAGAAGCTGGTATACAGTGCCAGTCTTGGGCAGTAAGAAAAGAGAATACAAGGAGGCAGAAGCATCTCAAAGGCAGCAGTTCCAAAACATTGTTATTTAGGCTATTTCAATTATGTGTAAACTGATATTACTAGTCAGATAAACTCCCCAAAAATGTGTAAAGGAAATCTAAATAAGTTTTGTTAGAATAGAAGTTTTCAGTCATTAATTGAATGAGCAGCCTTGTAATAAATCAAAATGTGATTTAATTTCCAAAACTTAACTTCCTTTGGCTACTGATCTGTAGGTACACGTGTTTTTGGATCACAGTTTTGGAACACAGTTTGGAAAAGGGGGACAATATTTCCAAATTCCATCGCAAGGAGATCTCCTTGCACCAGGCGGCTTTGGTAACTAGGCTCATTGGGTTGTTTAGCAGAGGGAGAAGAAAGGGTCATTGCTCTCCAGCGACAGACCAAAGACATGGGTCTGGGGTTGGCTTTCTCCCTGTCCCTTCCCCTAAATGCCTCCCGGGTGATACTTTCCCTTCCTTTTCCTCATTAAGATTGCCCTTCAACTTACATCTTAGCCCACTTTTATCTTTTTGAAAAATTAGAGGTTATATATCTGTTAAATCATATATACTCATCTTTCGTTGTGTATGTCTTTCCTGGAAACTTTGGAGGGATATTCTAAGGAGCACCAAAAAGGAGAGTTGGCTTCTGCACCACAGATGCACAAAAACATTTGTTATTAAGTGACTAAAAGCATAGTTAGAGCCTAAGTCCCTTCCTCTTTGGGGATCCCTGTGCTCACATGCTCTGAGCATCCCCTTATACCAGCCCTGGCTGGGAGCCATAGACATCACGCTGGAAGTGATCCCATATTAGCCTCAATGTAACAATCAGCCTTACTCTATAAATCAGCTGGAAAATGAGCCTGCACTTAAGAAGCTTGTGCTTAGCACACAGGAGACCACTAAGAAGTATGTCAGTGAAGGGGGAGAGGAGTGACTGGGGAACACCCACCAGGAGCAGATGAGAAGTTGGCACAAGTTAGTGGGTAGATTGCCAGAGAGGCTTTATTATGTGCCCCTTGCTGCCAGAGCATATTTGATATTTAATAATGATATGGTTTCAAGCCTTGGTACTCAATTCTAGCTCAATCACATGCAAAATTTTTTAGAAGTTACCTTTCTTAGATTTTTTCAGTTGATATGGATCAGTTTTAAGAATCTGAATTTTCGACCAATACTTTCAGATATTTTGATTCAGGATGCCAAAAACTAAATGTTGAAATATTATGGTGTAGGCAATAGAGTGGGCTTTGGGCAAAAAACATTTAAATAAATTGAAATTCATAATGTCTTGTCTGAGAAATGGCAGATGGTAATATAATCTAAAAATATTTGCATTCTTTATTTCTTTGTTGATTCTCTGTATTCATATAGAGTATTTTTGGTGGTGGTAAAAGAACCTAGCACCCTCATTTGAGGTTGCGATCTTATAATAATATTCTTTTAGTTATATTTTTATTTAATTATTAGGGTAACTTTAAACTGTTTTTGTTGTGTTTTTGCAGTACAAAGGTTACTATGCAGTGAATGTAAATGTATAGGAAGCTCCAATTAAACTTTAAAAGGATGTATATATGTGTGTCTATGATTTTGAAAAATTGTGCCCTTCATGAATTGTCCTCTGCAATTACTATGAAGTTTTTCTCTCCCATGAATTTTTGCAATTCAGTTTTATGTCATTCCAAAATTTCCAATGTTTTATTATAAAAACATTGTATTTTACAGTGAATTACTCATACCCCTAACTGTCTAGATCCTAATATTTACATTTATTCTATTTGTCTTTAACACATAGTTATTCAGGTATTCTTATCTTTTAATACATTTTAATTTTGGACACATTTCAACGTATACTTCAGGCTCAGTATGCTCCCCCTAAATAGTCTGAAATATTTGTTTATAGATAATTTTCTTTTGATATAAATTTACAAAGAAATGCATATCTTTTTTTTTGTTTTTGCATATCCTAAGTGTATATTTACTGAGTCTGTGACAAATAGCAAACCTCTATGAAATGCAATCCATGTATAGGGCATTACCACCACTTCAGAATGTTCCTTCATTTTTCTTCCCAGGCAGCCCTTACCTTTCCTGTGCCGGGATTTCATATAAATGGAATCACATAGTGTGTGCTGTTCTTCTTTCACTCAGCATCATGTTTCCAGCCCCATCTATGCTGTGACTTATATCAGTAATGTGTTCTTATTTATTGCTGAGTAGTGTTCTATTTTATGAATAACCACAGTATGTTTATTTATTTCCTATCGACATCTGTATCATTTCCAGTTTGGGGCTATTATAAGTAAAACTGCTGTGAATATTTTTGTTCAAATCTGTCTGTAAACATGTGCTTTGTTTTTCTCAGTTGGAAACCCAGGAGTGGAATGGCTGGCACATAGGGTATGAGAGTTCTGTCTCTTCTACATTCTTGCCAACATTTGGTATTGGTATTCTTTTTAATTTTCATACTCTGAGTGGTTGCATAAAATACCTTGCTATGATTTTACTTTATATTACTCTGATGTTTAATGATGCACTTAAAAAATATTTATTTATCTGCTTTAGTTGTACACAATGTGTTTATTTTTACATGGTGCTGAGGATCAAACCCTGGCCCAACACGTGCTAGGTGAGTGCTCTACCGCTGAGCCACAACCCCAGCCTTGATGCACTGTTATATATATATATCTATATAAACATATATATATATATATATATATATACACACACACATATATAATTCACTTATCTCCTTTTTTAATATTTATTTTTTAGTTGTAGTTGGACACAATACCTTTATGTTATTTATTTTTATGTGGTGCTGAGGATCAAATCCAGGGCCTTGCATGTGCTAGGTGAGCATGCTACCACTGAGCCACAACTCCAGCCCTCATTTATCTTCTTTATAGTGTCTGTCCTAATCTACTGGACATATTCAATCTGTATTTTATTGGATTCTCTTTTTATTACTGAGGTAATAAAAAGGAGTATTTACATACCTTATATCTTAATACTTTGTCAAATATCTTTTTTAAACATTTTCCCCAATCTGTGGCTTACCTATTACATGTAATTTTTAAAACTTACATATTAAATAAAGAAGTGAAATACTGATTCTGTAAAAATGCAAAAACATGGTGATTTATGGCATTGGTATCTGAAATTTACTCCTGCAGGAAGAGGCAATCACTGAACAGGGGGGTAGGGAAGATGGAATGTGGGAAATACAGCTCATATTTTAGAGGATTTCCTATGTATATTTGACATATATTATCTGATTTAAATTTCTCAGTATCTCTAATATCTCCATATTCCTAAAATCAAAGCTTTGAGAATTTTAATAAGTTGTTCAACTTAATTTAGCTGCAGGGTAAGTACTCTGGCTCTCAGGAAGGTCTGTCTGACTCTTCTCTTGGCCTACCATTTTCTCCTCTAATAAAGAAAGCAGTATTCCAGTGCTGCTGTAATGTTGAATGTTTCTGGAAACCCATTAGTAAGCTTAGGCTTCTAACATGAACTAAACGAGTGGCAGGGAACTCCAAAGACCTTGTTTGTCTTCAGAAAGCATTAATGCCACATTGTCTTACTGCTTGAGCTAGGGCTTTGCTCTTTTCCTGCCTTAAGACCCAAACAGAAATGCTGGCTTTTCTTAGATCTTGAGACTTTGGCTTTCATATTGGAGCTTACACCATCTGTTCTCCTGGTTCTCAGGCCTTTAGACTCAGACTAGAACTACACATTGGCTCTCCTGTGTTTCTAGCTTGCTGATTACAGATCTTGGGACTTAACAGCCTCCATAATTGCATGAGCCAATTCTTTATGATAAATCTCTTTGTATTCTCCCTGCCTTCTTTATAGACCCCCTGATAAGTACTAGGTATCAGAATTTCATTTCTTTCTATATGTAAATAATATTCTATTATATGTGTATGCCACAGGTGGTTTTTTTTTTTTTTTTAAATCTGTTCATCTGGTGAGGGACATTTGTTTTGTTTTGCACATTTTGCCTATTGTGAAAAATGCTGCTATGAACATAGTATACAAATATATGTTTGAGTCCCTGCTTCAGTTCTTTGGGTTATGTATTAAGAGTAAAGTTGCTGGATCTTATGGTAATTCTGTGTTCATTTTTTGAGGTGCTGTCAAATCATTTTCTACAGTGGTCATTATTCTTTTTAATGCTAGAATTATCCTACATTTGGTCAGTGGGATAATTCTTTTGGATTATAGCTTACAAATAATTGTCAGTAGTTGTGATGATTAATTTTATGTGTCAGCTTGACTGGGAAAAAGGCCCCTATAGCTGACAAAATATTATTTTGGATGTGTCTATGAGGGTATTTTCAAAAGGGATTAGCAGTTTAATTGGTAGACTGAGTAAAGAAGATTGCTCTTATCAGTGTGTGTAGGCACTATGCAATCTGCTGGGACCCTATTGAACACAAAAGCAGAGGGAAGTGAAGTTTCTCTTTGAACTGGGATATAGATCTTCTCCTGCTCTCAGACAATGAAGCTTCTGGTTCTTGGGCCTTTCAACTCTGGGACTTAACATTAGTGGCCTGTCCCCTGTTCTCAGGTCTTTTCACTTGATGGGGAGTTATGCCGTCAGCTCCCTTGATCCTCAGGCCTTTGGACTCAGATTGAATAATACCACCCGTTTCCTGGTTCTCTGTCTTACAGATGGCCCATTGTGGGGCTTCTCAGCCTCCATAATCGCATGAGTCAATTCCTAAAATAAATTGCTAATATGTATCTGTCTATATATGTCTTGTTCATTCTGTATCTCTGGAGAACTTGATTAATTCAGTGGTTGTGGGATGTTAGGCAAAATTATCTGCAAATAAGTCTGGATGTGGCCTGGGTCTTCCTGTATCAACAGTGGAAGTCACAGAGTCTTAAGGGAATGGCAGCCTACTGTGTGGCTGTGTGGCTTTTAGTGTGGCTCTCATTGGAAAAATGATGGTAGATTTCAACATATAAAGGCAGTGTAGTCTTGGTATCAGAAATCCAGATCAAATCTCTGCCTTGCCCCATTGTCTATGAAAAAGTGGCAGACAGCTTTGCCTTACCCAGCTTCATTTTCTATTAAGATGTGAATTGACTGGAAACAAGGATAATGACTAAAATTTTTGATTGCTTTGTGCCTGGCATGGTACTGGGAATGTAGTGTATACATTATAAATGTTGCTTCCTCTCTATTCCTACCCTCTTCCTTTTTTGATATATACCACTTTCCCTTTTCAGACATGATTCCTCCTCTCTGGAGAAATATATCTAGGAAACATTTATAAATTCACTAGGTGCCATGTGGCTAACACTTATTTGGTTTGGTTTTTCTCATCCATGAAGCAGGAATAACAAGGTTGGGCTGACTTATGTCCTACATATTCAAGGATAAAATGAGATCACACATATGGATGATACTGGGACATGCTAGATGAATGCTAGTTTACTGATGTCTTTTGTTATTAGAGATAAATGGCAGCAACAGAGGCCTGTACATGTGTAATATCAAGTTAACTCCATCCAAGGATTTTCTGCTGGCTTAGGAATTCCCAGATCTAGTAATGCAAGGATAACCTTGCTTTGCTTTTCTGAGAAGGGATATACTGATGGATAAGGACATGAGCAGTGGAACTGTCTTGAAGCATCCACCCTAATTGCTGTTGAAAACCTTCTTTCTTACTGGGTGGGGAAAAAAAGTTCTGGAGAAACAAAATGAAGTTGTTTGCTTTACAAGGTGGTGAGGGGAATTTTAAGAAAACTGGACCTTTCAGAAAGCAGAGGCATGCTTACAGCTTAAGCAATGTAAAGATCTATTAAAAGTTCAAAGTATATTTAAAGGAAAGAATGATATGGTATGATGTAGAAATGCACTTGAACAGGCACAGAAGTCTTCCCATCTGTGGTATTTCACTTCCCAAGGTTTCATTTACCTGCCATTAACTGTGGTCCAAAAATATGAAATGGAAAATTCCAAAAATAAACAATTTATAAGTTTTAAATCACAGTGTTCTGAATAGCACGTTGAAATCTTGCTTGGTCACAGGATATGAATCATCCCTTTGTCTAGTGCATCCATGCCACACATGCCACTCACCTGTTAACTGATCAACTGTCAGGGTATTGCTATGCTTGTGTTCAAGTAACGCATTTTACTTAATAATAGCTCTAAAGTGAAAGAGGAGCCATACTAAAAATTCAGATATGCCAAAGAGAAGCTATACAATACTTTTGGTTAAATGAAAAGACGAGAGAGCACAATAAGATATTCTGTTGGAGTGAGGGAGAGAGACAATGTTCACACTCACATACATTCACATAACTTTTGTTACAGTACATTGTGATAATTGTTCTATTAGTTATTATATGATAGATTATACTTTATAATAGGTATGTATGTATGGGAAAAATCATAGAATAGATAGGGTTCAATAGTGTTCTTGGTTTCAGGCACCCCCAGGGGACTTGAAGTATGTTGCCGGTGGATAAGAGGGGGCTACTCTATTTACTTGAACATGGATTGCCTACAGTGTAAGTAGCAGTTGAAAAATTAAGGGTGTGTGCAGGAAAGCACTTTTTATTTCTGCTTTAGGCATATTTGAAATTAGATTTTCTTCTTCTTTTACTTTTTCTGTTACTTCAAGTTGGCTAATTTTTCTTGGTTGATTGAGAATAGCGTTTTGGACATTGAACTACTTACTGGACTTTGTGTTGTATGAGATGCCATGACTTTTTGGTGGCATTTTATTATACATACTCAATTACAACTCGTGTACAATCAGTTAAAAATTTTTGTTTTTGCAATGAAGATTTTCTAATACCCTGAAAGATTGAATTCCTTCAAGGATTTGCATAGGATGCTTTGAAATATTGTGTTTTACCTTAAAAATTCAGGTGGATATTTACATTTTATAACATTTCTCTTGTCTTTTATAAAAAGGTAATATATAAATTGTGCATGATCCATGGTAAAATTTATTTTGACAAAAATTTTCACCAGTATGTTTAATACCAGATGAAGAAAGAAAGATGAATATAATTTAAAAATTTAATATGCCCCCAATACAGAGAAAAATATGTATGTAATGTATCAGGGTTTGTTTTAAATGGAACTACTTCTCTGCATATTTAATATAAAATTATATATTATTATTTATGAAGCCATATATGTGAGTTTTTAATTGTGGTCTTAAAACTAGACTATAAATATTTTAATAGTATTATTTGTAAAATAATATATTTTTGACCACATAAAGCATTTCTCATGAGTTTAATATACATGTAATTAAGTACTTAGAGGTTAGATTTCTTTTCCCTTTGTCCATGCTTCCAGGAAAAAGGTTACTCCAAGAAAGTGATCACTTACACTGTGACCACGCTCCCTGGAGGTGCACATATACTAGTAGAAAAAACACTAGATGGGAAAGGATTCATGATTGTGTTTTCTATTGGATTTTTATTCAATAAAATACATCATACTTTTATTAGCAAATTATTATACTGTACGCTAATGATAAAAATCATGAATGTTTTATTAGGTGTCTACTTTATTCCCTATATGAGATCCTTTACATGCATTATCTCATTTTATCCTTCTGCAAACCTTATTACGTGTTATCTCATTTTTACTTGCCATTTTAAATATAAAGAAATAGGTTTAAGTAAGCAAAGTAGCTTGCTTGTTTGTGAGTTTGCAAGCTGAGGAGAGAAGATTGCAACAGGCTGACAGCTTTACGTCCACATGCTTGATTGTTAGTGGAGAGAGAGAGCAATCCTCTCATCTCATTATACTACACATTAAGGTGATTTTGTTAGTGTGGAAGGACCAAAAGCAATGTGTGGAAGCAAGCAATATCAGTGTTGGACAGAGGAAACACTGATTTTATAATTCCTATTGATTCTTTTAAACAGCCTTCTTTTCCCAAATCTCGAGTTTTCCCTCCATTCTACATCATAAGACCACTGGAGGGTCAGACTGGCCTGAGTCTGGCTGGCCACCCTTTGGGTCGGAGGGCTATGCAACCCAGTGCTCAGAGGTCATTGATTTCTACAGCATTCTATCTCACGGCTTCCTATTGACAGGAACGACCCAAAACCCAGGCTCTGGGATTTATGATTCCGGTAGGACGAGAATGGCCTTCTAAAAAGAGTTTCTCTCTATATTGAAAAGTTTTCCATTTAGATCTCACTGAAGATGCTCCTATGAGAAATATTTTAAAGTTAATTGTCAATATGTGTTTGTTTAAATCATTTACAGCTGTGTTTTAAAAGGCATTGCCAAGTAGAGGTGGATATCTACTTTGGTTAACATCAAGATTTATTCTTCTGAGAAGTTTCAGATATATTGATTAGAATGAGGCTGTGATACTTGATTCATCTTAATACTTTAAAAACTTCTTAAAAATCTACCACGATTCCCTGCTGAATACTGCATCAGATCAATGTGTCTGACTTTCTGGACTTCTAGGGCTGCTCTGCAGACCTGCCTTTCCACTCATCACTTGCCTGAATAAACTTTGTACTCTGATAGGACCGTTTCCTCCCTGTCTTATAATGCACCTGTCCTTTTCTGCCTCCTGGCTCATGTGGCCCCAAATCATTCTCTAGGCTTATTCAGGATAGGCTATTGCAACTTAGTCCCACCTTTGAATATAGTAGTTAAGAAGGTGGACCCTAGATATAAATACATTTGTTTTCAAATCCTGGCTTAGTTTTTGGCTGGCAGTTTATTTTGCCCTTTTTAGTTCATTTTTCACCTGCAAAGAGAGGATGATAGTAGTGTCATATGTAGACTTTGAAGTGGCTTCCACCATCCCTACTCCTGATGTTCATGTTCTGGTGTGTCCTTTCCTCCCTTTGATTGTGGCTGAATCCTGTGACTTGCTTCTGACTGACAGAATATAGCAAAGATTATAGAATATATATGATTATCTATACATGATTATGTTATATAGGCTCACAGCATCTGTTTTTACTAGGAAACTTTCTTTTTTTACTGGCTTTGAAGAAGCAAGCTGCCATGTGGTATGAACTGCTATCTAGAGAGGGCCACATGACAAAACAAACAAAAAAACAAACAAAAAAAACCAAACTGAGAGCTAGCAACAGCCAGCCAAGGCCCCCAGTCTGGCCATCTGGTGGAACTGAATGCTGCCCACATTCGTGAGCTTGGAAGTTGATCCTTCCTCAGTTGAGCTGCAGATGGGAACCCAGTCCTGACCCACACCTTGATTACAGTCAGCACAGGACATAACTAAGTCGTGCCTGGGCTTCCAGTTGTGAGAGTAAATGCATGTTTCCGTAAGCTGCCAGTTTGTGGTAATATTGTTATGCAACAATTGATAACTAATATAGATACTATCTGCCTATGTGATTGTTATAAGAATTAAATGAAAGAATGCATATAAAGGCTCGGTACTGTTCTCTGTACAAAAGACATTCAACAATTAAAAGGTTTATCTTTTGACTTCTACCCTCTGTCTTCTAATTTTCACTGAGATATCATTGTTTGAATGATAGCTTGAAGCCCATATCAATGTTGGAAAAGATGTTTAAATTCATTCCACCTTCCAGCTGGTATTTTCATTTCTTTAAAAATTTCCCTTTTAGTCTAGTGTTTTCTTAAACAGCTGTAGTGACAGGCAGCTCACTCTTGAGTCTTTTTCTTTTATAAGTCATGGCTCCAGCATCCTTTGCAAATCAGAGGAGCAGACATAGGTTTTTTTTTTTTTTTTTTAACCCTTATTTTATTTATTTTTTAAAAAAATTTTTAAAATATTTATTTATTTGCTTTTAGTTGTACACAATGTGACACAATGCGTTTATTTTTACGTGGTGCTGAGGATCGAACCCGGGCCATGCACGTGCTAGGTGAGCGCTCTACCGCTGAGCCACATCCCCAGCCCCCCTTATTTATTTTTATGTGGCGCTGAGGATCAAACCCAGTGCCTCACACATGATAGGCAAGTGCTCTACCAACTGAGCTATAACCTCAGCCCCGAGCAGACATATCTTGATAAATTGAAATCTCATCTCTGTTTAAACATATCTGCTGGAAGTTTATTATCAAAGTGAATATTCAGGTAGCCAATGAGTATATAAAAAGTGTTCAACATCATGAGTAATTAGGAAAATGCAAACTAAAACCATAATACATCACCAGTATAGATACAATTAAAAGATTGATCATACAAATATCAGCAAGTATGTAGAGCATGTGAAAATCTAGCTCTGGTGGGTGCCTTTGGTAAAACCACTTGAAAACTGGCAGTATCTGCCAAAGCTAAACATATACCTATATGTGTATCCCTAATAGGAAGGTATGCTCAGGTCTACCAAAAGACACATATAAAGATGTATATAGCCACTTAATTCATATTAGTTCAGACTGGAGGAAAAAGTAATGCCCATCAAAGGAAAATGGTCCAATGAACTATGATATGTTCATCAAATACTGCAGTGAAAAATACAAGCTATCAAAATGCAACATGGATGGATGGATGGATGAATTTCCTAGACATAATGTCGATTGAAAGAAGCCAGATATAAAAGAGTAAAATAACTTATTTATATGAAATTTAACAATAAGCAAACCTAGTCTGTTGTAGAGAAGGCAGACAGGTGATTGCTTTTGGGGAGGTGTTGACTGTGAGAATATTCTGAAATACTGGAAATTTCTCTTTTTTTCCTCCTACATTTTTTTTCTTGATGCATTACAGTTGTACATAATGATGGGATTTTGTTGTTACATATTCATACAAGCACATAATATAATAATACAATTTGTCCATTATCACTCCCCAAAACTTCCTCCCCTCCCTTCCTAATTCCCACTTCTTGGTCCCTTTCTTCTACTGATTTCCCTTCCGTTTCATGAGATCCGCCCCCACCTTTCTTTTCCTTTGTCCTCTCTAGTTTCCACATGTGAGAGAAAACATGTGACCCTTGACCTTCTGAGTTTGACTTATTTCACTTAACATAATGGTTTCTGGTACCATCTATTTTTTTTACAAATGATGTTATTTCCTTTTTCTTTATGGCTGAATAAAACTTCATTGTGTATATATAACATTTTCTTTATCCATTTATCCATTGATGGACATCTAGGATGGTTTCATAGTTTGGCTATTGTGAATTGTGGTGCTATAAACATGGATATGCATGTATCAATATAGTATGATGATCTTAATTCTTCAGGCTAAATACTGAGGAGTGGTATAGATAGGTCATATATTGGTTCCATGCTTAGTCTTTTGAGGACCCTCCATAGTGGTTGTACAATCTCACCAATAGTGTAAAACTGTTTATCTTTTCTCTACGTCTTCTGCAGCATTTATTATTGTTTGTATTTTTTTTTTTTTTTTGGTACTGGGGATTGAACTCAGGGGCACTCGACCACTGGGTCACATCCCCAGCCCCCCCCCTTTTTTTTTGTATTTTATTTAGAGACAGGGTCTCACTGAATTACTAAGTGCCTCGCCATTGTTGAGGCTGGCTTTGAACTCGCGATCCTCCTGCCTCAGCCTCCCAAAGTGCTGGGATTACAGGCGTGCGCCACCGCGCCCGGCTATTGTTTGTATTCTTGATGACTGCCTGGTGTGAAATGAAATCTCAGTGTCGTTTTGATTTGCATTTTCCTAATTCTAATGATTGAATATTGCTTCATATATTTGTTGCTATTTGTATTTCTTCTTTTGAGAAGTGTCTGATTAATTTATTTTCCCATTTATTAATTGGGTGATTTGATTTTTTTTTGGTGTGAAATTTTTTGAGTTCTTTATGTATTCTACATATTAACCCTCTGTCAGAAGAGTAGCTAGCAAGGATTTTTCTCCCATTCTGTAGGTTCTCTCTGCACATTCCTAATTGTTGGAATGCTGGAAATTTCATATCTTGATCCGTGTTGTGATTTCATATGATACAAGTGAAAAGTTCATTGAACTAAAGGATCAACATTTTTGCATGCTACAGTGAGTAAGTTATATGTCAATAAAAAAGCATTTAGAGAGTGTCTCTTGGGTACTAAGCATCTGGAGTTTTTCAGCCACCAATCTGGGGGATAGCAGATTATTGTTGAAGGAGGGATAGATAATTCTGCAAAACAAATAAATAAATTTTTAGTTTGCAGATTTTCAACATTTATTTTTATTTTTGGATATAACCTCAAAGTTTTATTGTCTTTATAATAAAACAAAAGGTGAAACTTAGAACTGGGTCACTTGGCCCTTTCTTTTCTTATCTCCTCCCAGTTCAGAATGCTTGCATCTCTTGGTTGTCAGCATCTGCTTTGATTTGCAGCTGGGCTCAATGACTCAAGCCTCAGTACTTTCAGCCTTTTGCAGGAAAATCAGTTCATTTGCCCACCATAGCCACTCTGCTTCTTGTCATAAGCCATTTTCCCTGGGTAGGCAGAGCATCCTTGCCCTTCTTATACTGTTACTTTGTGGGGTTGATGTTTGCCACACTTCTTACACAGTCTGATAGGTTTTAGGAATGTTTGCAGGAGCTCTCTGGCATGGAAAGCTCCTTAGTTTGATGTAGTCTACTGTATATCCCTGATCAGGACTCTATATTGTCTTTGCTGTTTTATTAACAAGTAAGAGACCATCGACAAAATATTTGATTAACTCAAAACATATAGCAAAGGGAAGAATGTGTGTATAAGTTCGACCAGACTTCCCTGAGGGAGATAGTAGAGGAAGACACTGTCAGTGTCCTGCTGCTCAGCAGTCACCTCCTGGTATACAGGAGTCTCTGTCTGAAAGCACTTGTTATCTTTTTTATATGATTTTTCCTTAAAATTGATTTAAAATGAGGTGATATTCTATTTCTTTAATCCCCAAACATTCCTGCTTGACCATCACACTGCTCCTTTAAATATCATTAGAGAAGGCGGAGATACAGGCTAACTCAGCTTCAATTCCAAGAAACTTGGAACATGCTTGTTTCTCAGAAACAAATGAATGTAGGACTCCCCTCTCCCCCGCCCCTGCCCATGCTGCAATCCAACAAGGAAAGACTGGAGTCAGTTCTCAGGTCAAGGTTCCACATCAGTCTGTTACTTGAATACTAAGGCTTGTTGGTTGTGGTTCCTGAGCCACAGCCTAAGTACTGGTGGCATAAGCACTACCCAAGGAACATATGCGATGGGGACTGTGACAGCAGGAGCTAGTTCTATTTGGTTCCCTTAGCAAACGAATGCACTGGGATTTTAATGTCTGTCCTGAGATTTTTTTTTTTTAAACAGGGAACAACAACAACAAAAAATCTATTTCTTATTGGCATGTGCATATCCATCAGGGACTCATTTAGGGTGCTTGGAGCCTCTGTGTATCTATTTTCTTGCAATCTCATTTATCACAACAACAGTAGGATCTAGAGGGTAAAGGGACTTTCTTCTCAACTGAGCCATAAGTAGGAATGGGGGCAGAAGCCCTCCATGGGCCCCTTAGGGATGGAATTCCTTTGGGTTCCTCAGGGATGGAATTCCTTTTCTCATGGTTACTGTTGGCTTTCTAATTCCCTGACTTACTGCCAGTGTGGATGCAGACTCCTATGGTGCCTGGTATCACCGTTCCATTAGCATGTTTTGCACATTTTATTGCTAAGCAACAATTAGCAGTGTGAATCCTGCCTTCTGTGATTTCAATTTGGGTTTCACACATGGAATTGTGCTTTCATCTTCACAACACAGCAACAGTGTTCACTGTTCAGCTAAAGCTGTTGAGGAGAACCTGAGAGAATAGATTGAGAAGGTAACAGCAGGTATTCAGCCATTCAGTGGTATGGTTTTGAAATGTTATTTATGAAAGAACCTTCTCTAATTAGATACCCAATAATATGAAAGTAATGCTAAAGGTTGTAGATAAACTCAAAGCAATTCAATTTGGCCTTAAGGGGGAACTGATAACACTGAAATAATTATGAAAATCCTAAATGAGAGCAAACTAAAGGTCCATAGGAAGGAGAATGAAATTTATTACCAGTAAAATTTCTCATGATAATGTTGAAAGGAAATGCTTTTCTTCTAATCTTATGCCATGCAGAATTATTTTTATGGAATTAATGGGATATCATGAAAACTTAATGGGAACAATAGATCTAGAAGAAGAAACAAGTGAAAAAGTAGAGGAAATTGGATAACAAAGACAAAAACAGGAAAGTAAAATGTAACCTAGTTCTCTCTTATCCATAAGAGAATAAAAATGATCATGTTTCAGCTTAAATATTGCTTTTATGAAAGTGCAGCTTCTTACAAAACATCCTGGTTTGAGAAGTAAAATTAGCAACATTTAAGAACTTGGTAAACATAAAAACACACTTATTTTTCTAAATATATATCATAAGAATATTGCTTAAAAATTCTACTGGTTAAATATATTCATCCTTTTCTGTGGAGGAAGGAAGGAAATTCTGGATAAACCATTTAAGGAAAATATGATATAGGGATTTTATTCTTTTCATACAAAAGTTCTATTTTCTAGTCTGTTCTTAGAATCTTGAAGAACTATCCAGGGAGGATTATAACAGAAAAGAGGCATAAGAATAGAGTATTAGATTTTGACTCTGTCTAGTAGCTCTTGAAAAAAATACAAAAAATGTTGTTTGAAGTGGAACAAGGATTTATAGGGAATTAAAATTTTAAAGTTCAGAAGTATTGATCATGGTTGAGCCAAATTCTCTCACAATGTAAGAAACTCTGAATAAAAATCTTTGATTAAGAACTCTTTGACTTTAAAGATGGTTAATTCACAAGCACTTGATTTTACTTTAAACAGCAATTTTGCAAATCTTTGACTTTGGTTTTATTGAACAAAACCCGACACCCTTAACTTCACTTCCATTCAGTTTGACAGATATCTATTGAACTTATTATAAAGTCTCCATGTACTTTTCTAGATAAATGAAAGCCTTCTTGTCCTCATAGATCACACAGTCTAATGAGCAAACCAGATAAGTAAATAAAGTCATGTATAATGTTTAAGTACAGAGAATGGTTCTAGAGAAGAATTTAGAGGTAAGAAGGTCAAGAAGGGATTCCTAGAGGTTATGGCAAGTGACCTGCTTGTTTTTTATATGAAACTACAAATAATGGATCTATGTATGAATGTGTCTGGAGTTGTTAACTTGGAGGAGAGGAGTTGGAGGGAGGGAAGAGGCTAAACAGAGACTTCTATGGTTTATTCTATGTCTTCCTATATTTCTAGAACATTTTATAGTGAGAATATAGTCAATAAAATGTGTGCAAAGAGATAAAGAGAATTTCTTTTGCCTTAAAATGGCCTTTCAAATATGTGAAGATGGCATCTTGCTCCAGGCTAAATAAACCTTAGCTACCAGAATGGAATGGTGTAAGATACACGAAATGCTCTCAAAGTACTTGTCATAGGTCCTAAATAATTGCTTCAACCCTCATCTGTCTCCTTCTGTCACATGAAGGAGACCAACCTAACCTTTCTCTTTGGTTTATCCTTCTGTTTTTATGGTCCTTTTAAACATTGAACATATTTTTTCAGGGTTATCAATGGAACAGATTTGAAAAATTGCAGTTATATAGTTAGCTGAAGAGAGCTAACTGTGAGGCTGCTAGTGGTGCACATTGTGTTTATTTGGATAGTTCAAGGTTGTGGAAACGGATCCCAGAAATCAGTAAATTAAAGAAGCAAGAAGCCGATTCCTTTTTTCCCGTAATAGAGGTGAACATTCTAGTTGGTGGGTAGTGCTGCCTCACATAGTCATTTATTGATCTCTGTTCTTGCTGGCATGTCGTTCTACCATTCTCTAGGACCTTATAATCCTCCTCTTTTTGAAGCCAGATAGCAGCCACATACTTGTTCTAAAGATAGCAAGGAGGCAGAGCCATTACAGGCTCAAAAGTGGCATATGTCAATTCCAGTTAGATTCCACCAGCAAGAATTTAGACATATGCCTGGCTACAGAGGAGGCTGTGACTAGAGAATGTAGTGTAGTTAGTAGCTATGGGACAAGCTACAGTTCAGTTACAACAAAGGAAGGGAAGAGTGGGTTTTTATCAGGCAGCTACTAGTATTTCTGTCACATGCCTCAAAATTGTGTGTGTTTTACTTAACCATTCTTTGTGTCCAGACTGTTTTCATATGCTAACAAGGAAGTGAGGCACCCATTCTAAATTCATTTATTTGGTTTTAGAACATAAATTCAGACTTTGTGTTGAATCCTAATAAATGTCATATTGTTGGAGCTGGGGTAGAGCACTTGCCTAGCATGTGTGAGGCACTGGGTTCAATTCTCAGCACCACACATAAGTAAATCAAATAAAGGTCCGTTGACAACTAAAAAAAAAAAAAACCACATTATGTTAAAAAATATCATATTGTTGATTTTGACTCATTATTTACATCAATTGGAATAATTTTAAAGACTGATTTTGTCCTCTGAAATAATCTCAGTTTTATGTTTACGATCAATGTGATTTCTGTTTTTTTTTTTTTTTTTTTTTTTTTTGGTACCAGGGATTGAACTCAGGGGCACTCGACCATTGGGCCACATCCCCAGCCCTATTTTGTATTTTATTTTTTAGAGACAGGGTCTCACTGAGTTGCTAAGTGCCTCACCATTGCTGAGGCTGGCTTTGAACTTGTGATCCTCCTGCCTCAGCCTCCCAAGTGCTGGGATTACAGGGGTGCACCTGGTGTGATTTCTGTTTTCATTGGAATGGTTGCTAGAAATGTTGAAGAGGAGGCATGTTGCTGTGGGTCTCTTTTCAGATTTAACACATTGATTATTCTTTTATTGGTTTTGTTAGTCATGCCACTTGATTTTGTGTATGTGTATTCTTATTGAGCCTATATATTTGGTAAAGTGCTTTGTCATTGAACCTAACTAGTGTTGGCTTCAACCCTCTTTTCTCTGTTCTTCTCTCGTCTGGAGAAGAAAACCATTTCAGTATTTCCTTTGTATTATCATTTTGTTTTTATAGTCAATTAGAAAATTGAGCCCCTTGCCAGGCAAGGTGGTGCATGCCTGTAATCCAAGCAGCTTAGGAGGCTGAGGCAGGAGGATCTTGAGTTCAAAGCCAGCCTCAGCATAAGCGAGGTGCTAGAAACAATCAGTGAGGTGAACAGAGAGCCTACTAAATGGGAACAAATTTTTGCCACGTGCACGTCAGATAGAGCACTAATCTCTAGAGTATATAAAGAACTCAAAAATCTTAACACCAAAAAAACAAATAACCCAATCAATAAATGGCCAAGGAACTGAACAGACACATCTCAGAAGAAGATATACAATTAATCAACAAATACATGAAAAAAATGCTCAACCTCTCTGGCAATTAGAGAAATGCAAATCAAAACCACTCTAAGATTCCATCTTACACCTGTCAGAATGGCAGCTATTAAGAACACAAACAACAATAAATGTTGGAGAGGATGTGGAGAAAAAGGCACATTCATACATTGTTGGTGGGACTGCAAAATGGTGCAGCCAATATGGAAAGCAGTATGGAGATACCTTGGAAAAGTTGGAATGGAACCACCTTATGGCCCAGCTATCCCACTCCTTGGTCTTTTCCCAAAAGACTTGAAAACAGGATACTACAGGGACACAGTCACATCAATGTTTATAGCAGCACAATTCACAATAGCTAAACTGTGGAACCAACCTAGATGCCCTTCAGTAGATGAATGAACAAGGAAAATGTGGTATATACACACAATGGAGTATTACTCAGCAATAAGAGAGAATAAAATCATGGCATTTGCAGGTAAATGGATGGAGTTAGAGAATATAATGCTAAGTGAAGTTAGCCAATCCCAAAAAGCCAAATGCCAAATGTTTTCTCTGATACAAGGAGGCCAATTCACAGTCAGGTTGGGATGGGGAGCATAGGAGGATTAGAGGAACACTAGAATGGCCAATGGGGAGGGAGGGGAAGGGAGGGGGCAAAAGGGTGAAAAAAAAAAGATGGTAGAATGAGATGGATATCATTACCCTAAGTGCATGTATGAAGTCACGAATGGTGTGAATATACTTTGCATACAACCAGAGATATGTAAAAATGTGCTCTATATGTGTAATATGAAATGTAATGCATTCTGCTGTCATTTATAACAACTTAGAATAAAAAATAAATAAAAAAAAGTGAGGTGCTAAGCAATTCAGTGAGACCCTGACTCTAAATAAAATACAAAATGGGGCTGGGGATGTGGCTCAGTGATCAAGTGCTCCTGAGTTCAATCCTGGGACTCAAAGAAAGAAAAAGGAAAAAATTGAGCCCCTTTTACCAAAGGAGTACAAGAAATTTTTCTTCATCATAGATATTGTAAGTGATGGGGCTTATTGCTTTAGTGATAAATACCTGTTTATCTGTCATCTGATAATATTGACATATGAGTCTGTATGCCACATGAATTAATGTTAAGTTGCATATGAATGTTTAGTGGTGTGGGAAAGGTAATGTGAACAATGAATTTACCAATGTGATGGCAATGTCCTTAAGGAAAAGTTTCTTATCCTATGATGTCCAAAAAGATCATGGAAGCAGTCACAAGCTTAATCTAGTTTATGGAACTGCCCAGTGGAATTTTTTGATGTAGAGAACAATTAGAAAACTGGTGAAATTTTTTTCTTAGGGTAAGTGGTAGGATTATGAACATCTTTTACTTTGAATATTTCTGAAATATTTGAACTTTATACTTTCATTATGTTTATTTATTCCATTTATTTATTAATCCATTCATTTGAAAATACATGGGTATGCACTCATGGTACAGTGGTGAGCAAAGTCAGATATGGTCCATTCCCCTCATGGAACTTGGTATCTAGTGATCAGACAGTATAGCCTAGTGGCCTTATGTCAGAGTTCCAGACTAGAACATTTAGATTCAAGTTCATATTTCATTTATTAGCTAACAATCTTGGTCATCTTCCTTGACATCCTGTTCCTTAATTTCATTTATAAAATGGTATAGTAACTAAGCCTCCTTACCTTCATGCTTAATTGGGTTGTTACAAAGGGAAAACAATACATGAAATATTCACCATGGGGCATGGAAAGTATTTTTTATTTATTAGGTATTAGTATTAGAGAGACAGATGTTAATTTTACATTCCTACAAATAAGTATGAAGTAGCAATTGTGACTGGTACTTTGTGGAGCTGTGTATGAGAGATCACAGAGAGGGGGATATGATCTGGTCAGGATTGTGTTCCTGAAGAACTGATAAATGAGCAGAGATGTGAGTTAATTATCAGAAAAAATAAGAAAGATGTTAAGATCCCCTCTAAGAAATTCTCTAGAAAGATAGTGAAGAAGGCTGGTTAATAGGTAGTCTGATTGTCTCTAAGATCTGCTGGTTGTCTGAACTTTTATGCAAAGTGGTGAATAACATGAGATATGAAAAACAGAACATGGCTCAAGAAAAAGGTCAGAGAGAGCACTATGGCCTCAGTCTGTTGATTGTGTAGGGTGGATTCCACACCATTTGGGCAGGTGTGTACCCTCATGAGGTTTGATGTAGATGCCACAGACTAATGCTCTCAAGGGCTCTTGGTGTCCAACGTCAGGGTATTAGACAGACACAGGAGCTGTATACCATTTCTAGGCCATGTGTGTTACTGGGGAAGATGCTATATTAGAAGTATACTTACATGCAACAGAATAAGAAAAAATATTTTATAAAAGTTTATTAAATGTGGTCACATTTAAACAAGTGTCTTTTGTAGGCATTTTCAGAAACTTTAATATACTAATAGGTATTGTGAACCTCCTGAGGGGTTTCTCAAATTTTAAACCGTTAGTACCTTTGGTCACGGAATGTCATGGTGTGTCGTGTAGGGCTAGTTAAGGGATGCATGCAGTGGGAAATATCTTAATGTTAATCAGGGCTGACTCAACTGCTCACTGACAAAGCCGTGGAAAAGAGAGACTAGAAGGAACTTGCCAGGAGGGCTGGGATGGGGCTGACAGGAGCATTGTTGGGACAGGAAGAGGCCAGCAGAGGGAGACTGTCAAATGCTACCAGGACAGGGAGGGTGGTGTGGGGCCAAAATGCTGGCTTTAGGAAGAAAGAGAATTTAGTCCTGATTCTCAGATGCCTTTAGTTGTAACTAGACTGGGTTGGGACCCAGATAGCACAGTGCTGGAGCTGTAGGGGCCCTCTGTCTTGTTTCTACTAGATTTTGGTAATCATCATGAGCATCATGAGCAAGGCAAAGCTCACATTTAGGGAGTGATGGGTGGAATTAAGCTAAACCTACTTGTTTTCTATCACCTCATCTGGGTTTTCAGAGCTATCAAATCAGGACTTTTTCTGAGATATAGTGCCCAAGGGTTTAAGATTCTTATTATTTTGAAAACCAGAGCTTTCTGGCCTCTTACTTAGTGTTTACGAGTCCTTAGCTGTCACTTATACTGATTCCCTCGTTGCAATTCCTGGACTCTCCACCTCATGTGATACCAGCTGCTTTACAATAGCCTCAAGAATCTTGAGATTCTTCTTTCTGATTTTTAAAGTAACAAATATTTGTTATTTGAAATTTCCTAAAGATATGACATTCAGGAAAAAAATACTCATAATCTTACCAGAGGTAGCCAGTATGATTGTGACATATAGCCATCTAATATTTCTGCTCTGAATTTATTTTTTCATAAATCAAGATTATTTGTGATTCAGTTATGTATCTTGCTTTCTCCCCACTTAATCTTATGTTATGCGTTTTTCCATGTCATTAAAATTCTTCATAAACATAATTTTTAGTGGCTGCCTAATATGCTAAGGATGGTAGTATTATAATTTACTTAGCTGTTCAATTTCCTTTTAACCATATTTGTTCTTCTTTTCCCAATATGAATATCTTTCTCTTTGATGGAGGCAGAGGTTATTTAGGACATGTGTGCTGTTCTTTCTCAGTCATATATTATTATTACCCAGTCTTTCTCTAGCAGTGAGTTTATGCCTTGTATTTTCATTGATTTACTGAATGTGGTTAACCTTTGTGTTGTCTTAGCATTTTCTTCTAAGCTTTAGCTTACAGTGCTATTTAACTTTCCTATACTAATCTTACACATGGTACTAACTTGCCCTTCTTTCTATCTTTGGTGCATGCCCTTTCAAAGCATCAATCTATCAGAATTTCCTGTACAAATGCTTTAGATAGCTCCAGTTGGTGCTGAGAAGCCCACAGCCTTGAATAACAGTGCTGCCCAACTGGCTGAAACTCTCAGCCATTTGCCATGTAGGGCTCCTGCATCTGTAAAAAGATGGCTTATAGGCAAGTCATCATGCAGGAAGCTTGAATTTGCAGGGACTGAATTGTTTTGTTCTCCAGAGAAAATGTACACATCTTCAACAAAGAAAGTTGCATTAGTTTGCTTGGGCTGCCATAACAAATATGGCAGATTGGGTGTTTAAATAATAGAAATTTACCTTTTCATATTTCAGGAGGCTAGAAGTCCAGGATGAATGTGCAGAAAATCAGATTTTTGGTGAGGACTCTCTTTCTAGGTTTCAGATAGCCCCTTTCCATTGTGTCTTTACATGGTTTCTCCTCTTCACCTATGTGTGTGTGTGTGTGTGTGTATGTACATGAAGGGGGGCAGAGAATGAGAGTCAATCAATTGATTGATCTATCTGTGCTGGCTCTTCCTCTTCTCATACACACCAACCAGTTTTGCTGGACCCAGGCCATACTATCTGATCTCATTTAACTTGAATTAACCCTTTAAAAGCCCTGTCTCTTAATACAGTCACATTGGGGGTTAGGGCTTCAACATATGAGTTTTGGAGGACATGATTCAGTCCATAACAAGAAGCAACACAATATTGTGATGCTGTGCAGTTTGTGTATTTTGCTTTGTGTGATGAGAATTTTTTCTTGCTTGCCACATAGAATTTTTTTTTTTTTTAATGGAAGAGAATAATCTTACCTCTCGTTTTTTATGGAAGGGAAGAATAGTCTCACTTATCATTAGCCCATAATGGAAGGATGATGTTGTAACTGGATTTTGTACTGCTAATCATCCCCAAAATAAAAAACCCAACCTTAACTATTACCTTAACAAGTATAAACACCTTGATCATGGATAAACATCATTTTCTTTGCTCTTTTGAACTGGGAATGAGGGTCAGGAGTTTAAATGTTTGGGTATATAAAATATTTCAAGAAAAATCATTACTAATAGAGGGCTGAGAAATAATTGTGGATTATATTGAGTATTTAATTAGCAGAAACTCATTGAATACCTACTCTGTGACAGAGAGGCACTGTCCCAGGCACTCAGGATACAGAAGTAATCAAACACAATGCCTGGACTCACTGTGCTAATGTGAGGAAATGGACAACTCTAGACAATTTGTAGGTATTTGAGTGCTATAAAATTAAAGCAAGGCAAGTGGCTGGGGGTTACTAGGGTGCCATTTTAGACATGTAAATTCCTCTTCAAGAAGATGTTATCTGGCAGGGACCTGAATGAAGTGAGGGAGGGAGCCATGCAGATATCTTGGGAAAAGTGTTCAGAGAATACAGACTCATTGATCAGCTGTTCCCGATGTTTGGCCCTTAGGAGTATTTACTGTTCCCTCATTGCATATGAGTAGAATCCATTATGAAATTTAGGATCATCCTAGATCTTTGGGCAACAATTTCTCCTTAAAAAGGTGTTGTTCCAGTTTTCTGATCAGGACATAAACTTTATACTTTGTCTTTCAGGAGAGTTTGTGGCCTAGGTGTTTGCAAAGCATGAACATCTTCAGGTACTAATAAAAAATTTAATTATTGTTTTTTACAGAGTAAGCTCTGAAGAAATGTTTTTTTTTTTTTTTTTTTCCCTCACACTCTGGACAAGTATCATAAAAGTTGTGAAACCCCTGTCTGTTGAGTTCTCTGCCACCCCGGTAGGGTGTACTTCAGTAAAATGGGTTGGGGAAGGATTACAACCGCATCCTGTGCACCTGGCGTAGTGAAGGCTCTGAGAAGTGCTTAATTTTGCTTCATGTTTTTCAAACTTATTGAATCTGAGGGTCCTTTCCTATGTAGAGCAGGTCTTTCTAGTTTAGAACTTATGGTATAACATAAGTGGTATAACACCTGATACCATTCAGGTTAAATACAACTCTGTTATCACTTGTCTCTAACATTTTCTTTCTAATTGGCAGTAGACTAGTGGAGTATCTTTTTCCAAACTATTCTTCTAAGCTAACACTCTGGGAGGCATCATAAATACCTCTTGTTAGAGGGACCCAGCTGCCTGTGAAGTTAAATATAGTCAAGCCCTTACCTGGTGGTTTTACTCAAAGCCTCATCCACATGGCTTCTTTGTTAGTCTTTATTTCAGGCTTTTAAGGCTCTAATCCAATTCCTTTTTACCTTTTTCTGTCATTGGCTAGTGCCTCTTCAGGTGTTCATCCTGCTGCAACTGAATTCACCCCAAGTGGCAGTAGGGGAGTTTCCATAAGGAAGTGCCTCAAATGCTGAGATGGGGCTAGCCGACATTCCAAAGAAGTACCAAGTGCCAGGGGGATGGATACAAAGAATTTGTTAGGAACCTTACATTCAGAGGGCACTGCAGCATCTCCTCAGGATGGAGAACAAGACAGCAACCTTCTACTTCGTTGTGTCTGCAGTGAGGGATAAGTACATGGAGTTTGTATGAGGGTTTAAGGAATTTGGCTTAGGATTGGGGCTAGTTTCCTCCAATGTTTACAGGACACTTACCCGAACACCTTTATTGGTGCCCAGGAATGAATGTTCAAGGCCCAGCTGGTTTACATCTGCTGGGAAAGTGACAGAGCTGGCTGTTCACAGAGGCATCAAGACTCTCTGTATTTCTCAGGACAGAGAATAAAGTTGGGAAAACTGGGGGCCACCACACCAGGAAATTCCAACAGTAACATCTGTGCTGTTATCCTCTTTATTCCATTCTTGGGAGATACTAATACCAATAGTAACACTGCAGGAATTCAGTGGCAAAACTGGGTCTGTTTGAAGACTGGGCCTGATTCTCAGGCCTGCCACTAGGTGAATTCATATAGGGGTGATAAATCCCTGTGGAACTTAAAATTATTTGGCTGTCATTTTATATGGTAGATATGAGGACTAAATGAGTCCCTCAGCCCCAACTTCAAATAGTAGTTTTTAATAGCATATTCTCCTCTAAATCAGATTACAAGTTTTTTTTTTTTCTAATTGTTGAAGTTGAAAATCCTTTTAACTGATGAAAACTCTTTTCTATGGAGTTTCTTTACCAGGCATCCTTTCCCTCCATATTCGGTGCTGGGTTATTTTTTTATTTTTATTTTTTTTTACTATTTCACTGTGATCCTTTATTGTGCCATGAGATCTTGAGTAAATAATTTGATATTATTTATGACAGATGTTGTGATGGGATTTAGTGGAAAAAGAGAGCCTTGGGCAA
Source organism: Tamias sibiricus (assembly GCA_025594165.1). Lineage (NCBI taxonomy): Eukaryota > Metazoa > Chordata > Mammalia > Rodentia > Sciuridae > Tamias > Tamias sibiricus. The sequence goes on along the minus strand of CM046661.1, from coordinate 98,920,198 downwards.
AATTGAAAAGGTGGTAAATTGTTTGTCTTTTCCTTCCTAATTTTTTTTCTGTCTCTCTTTTAAAGCTCTCTGGTCCTTTACCTGGGCACTCAGGCCTTCATTCTGAAAGCTCCCAGCCTTGTGTTGTGGCTGAGATGCCCTGGACCATCTTTCTCCTTCTTGCCTCATTTTCTGCTTCACTAATCAATGTTCTTTTTCCTCACAACTTAACTAATTTGAAGTGTAATGCAGATAAACTAATTTAGGGCAAGTTACTAGTGATGGATGATATTATGCACAGCTCCTTTTATTTTGAAAGGAGTTGATACTCATTTATTTGATTCTGGGCTTATCTTTGAATTTTGTCCTTTTTTAAAAATTTAAGGAGGGGGAGGGGGGAAAGGGGATAGAAATAATAGCAGAATGAGTTATCCATGATTACCCTAAATTCATGTATGAAGACACAATTGTTGTAAAAATACTTTGTATAAAACCAACAACTTGGAAAATTGTGCTCTTCATATGTAATATGAAATGAAATGTACTCTGCAAACATGTATAACAAATTAGAATAAAAATAAATAAATTCAAAAAATTTAAGCTTAGATTTATTTTCAAATATCACTCCTTTCCTGCTTTCATTTTATTTGCAGCTTTTGAATTGAAATACTAAGAAATTCAAATGGTAAGGAGCACTGATGTTTTAGAAAAAAATTTTTTTTCTTTTTTGCTTTTGCAAAATGGATTCTGAGGTAGGAATATGTTAACCTGTGAGCAATAAAGATCTGAAAGGATGCTTGCCATTTTTCTCTCTGCAAATGACTTCTAGAAATGGGTGGTCCAGGATTCTGGAAGTAGTTCTACATTGTCAGAGACCCAGGATTTTTCTCTCTTGTTCTGCCAGGCATTAAGATAACTAAAATGGCGCTGGGCACAGTGGTGCCCATCTGTAATCCCAGTGGCTTGGGAGGCTGAGGCAAGAGGATCACAAGTTCAAATCCAGCCTCAGCAACTTAGTGAGGCCCTAAGCAACTTAGTGAGAACTTGTCTCAAAATAAAAAAAATAAAAAAGAGCTGGGGATGTGGCTCAGTCGTTATGCATCCCTGGGTTAATGGCCCCCCCAGCCAACAAAACAAAACAATAATCAATCCCCAAAATGTCCAACAATGAAGAATTGAGTGTGTATATATGCAAATCATTAGAGTACATATTTTGACCTACATTTTTAACATGTAAAGATCGCATGTATTAGGCCTTATTTTCATCATAATCTTATATGTTAGGTATTGTTTCCATTCTTATAAAGGGGTGGTTTCTCCTAGAAGTACCCTGTGGTTTCTCTCAGCCACAGCCCAGTCACATGGGCATGTGGAATGGGACAGCCCTTTAATGCTTCTGCTAGTTGGCCAGTAACACATGCATCTAAAACACTGGGGTTCTTTTATCAAGGGAGAAGAAGTGAATGGATGTTGGAAGGCACATGGAACTCTCTGTAATAATTTAATTTTTATAACTAAGAAAGTAATATACCATGAATATACAGAAAAAATAGGAAAGTAAAAAAAGAGAAGTACTCCTAGATAGAAGCTCTCTCAACATTGGTTTGGTTTTTCAGCCTTCCCTTCTTTTTCTCTTCACTCCACTTCTATAATGCCATTATGAGAAAAGTCAGATGGCTATATAATTTTTAAAACACACATAGCCCAAGTAGACTATGACTATATAGGTTGTTCCTTAGAATTCAAATTTTATTACATTTCCTCTAAAATATCTTTCCACCTATTTATCGTTCTGTCCATCTGTCAACCCATCTTAAATTGGAGATATTAATATTTTAAGCCTTAAATACTTCAACATGCATACCATAAACTGGAGTTTAATATTTTTAAAATTCCTTTTTTGTGGTGAAATTAAATATAGTGAAGTGTCCATGGTCTAAATTCAATGAGTTTATTTAATATTTTAAAACTTTTTTTTTCTGAAGATACCTTTCTTTTTGTGATTAGTATATGGGACCTTTACATGTTAATAAAGTACAGTGAAATAATTATTTTAGTGATTTGCATATATGTTTATCCAATTCTTTATTATTGGATGTTTTGTTTATCTCTAGATTTTTACTATTTTAAACCACATTGTGTTAAAATTATGTATATATTCATCTATTTATTTCTTCAGGCTAAATTTCTAAATGTAGACATTTCAGTTCAAAGGTATATAAAGATGTTTAGAGCAGTTGACTGGTATTTCCAAATTGCATTCCAGAATCATTGTACTATTTTACTCTGTTACCAGCAGGCTATGTGATTGACTACCTCTAATTATCTTATTTTTTTCCCCTAAAGCTTTGGGAGATTATTCAGTGATTTCATACAAAAGTCTATATTATAGTTATTTTTATTAGCCTTTCTGTTAGTGGTTTCTAAAGATTTTTAGAATCTTTAGATTCTATATATTTACTATATATTTTCATAGTCAATTTTTATTTATTTATTTGATAGACAATTCATATTCTTTCTTTGTCCATATTTTTATACACGACAGCTGAAACCATTGGCAGATTTGTCTTGACTTATCCTCATCTGAACTGAAAACCCGACTGTGTGTTTAGTTATATCATAACTAAGAGGTTAAAGTATTTACATTTCTGATTGCTAAAGAAAATTGTATCTTTAGGTACCAGTTACTATAACAAAGTTAAATCTTCTAAGACCTCAATTCTTTTTGAAACATAATAATGACTTTGGTAGATTTCTTTTCTCATTGTTACAAAATGAAATTGTCACTTTGCCTCAACTTACTTATTTACTTACTTACATATTTATTTTTGTGTTGAGGATGGAACCCAGGGCCTCATGCATGTTAAACAAGTGTTCTATCCCTGAGCTATAACCCTAGCCCCTTAACTGCTTTGGTAACAACTGAAACCAAAGTTATTTTCACATGTAATAAATATTTCCTTTTGTTCAAAGTAGCACATCTCTGGAATTCCTCCTGTTCTTTATTACAGACTCGCTGTTGTGCACTGACAGCACAAGGACAAACTAAGCTCAAGTGGCCCAGCAGCTCACTTTAGACACGAGAAAACTCAAACCCAGAGAGGCTAAAGGTCTTTTTGTTCATGGGAATTGGGATAATTCTAACCAAATGTTAAACATGCCTAGATGTGTTCAGAAAGACTTAAAATCTGTTCATTTTATATGGTGATAATCCTTAGAAAAAGAGCACTGAAATAAATTTCATCTGGCTTAATTTTTTAATCTGCCAGAAAAAGGTTATGTATCTCAATGTGTGATGCAACTCAGCATAGGAGAAGAATCAATCAGCCAGGCAACCTTTTTTTTTTTAAATCTGAAGGGGTGGATGGAAGAGGATTATTGTTATGTGTGTGTGTGTGTGTGTGTGTGTGTGTGTGTGTGTTAAAAAATGTAAAAACTTTCTCAGCTTTACTTTAAGACACTTGTGGAAGGAATATGGTGGTAAACATACAGTCCCTGTTCCAATCAAGCTTATTTACTAGTTGGTAGATGAATATTAACACGATTACTAAACCTACAGAAGTGTGATTACAAACTCATATATGTGCTGGGGGGAGAAACCCAATCCAATTTTGTATGAATCTATCACAGCTGAAGCACACTTGGCTGGATGGAGGCATCAGAAGAATTCTTTCCAAGCAGGTGAGGGGTGAACTGAGGGAATAGCAAATATTCACTTAGTGTCAGAACTAGAGATATAATCTGTAGAACCCAATGCAAAGCGAAAACACAGGGCCCTTCTTAAACTATTAAGAATTTCAACATGTGACAGAGGACATTAAACCAAGCTCAGGACCCTTTCAAGTGTGGGACCCTGTAGAATTGCACTGGTTGCCCTCCCATGAAGCCAGCTCTGTTAAGCACTTCCTTGTATCACATCCTGTTCTAGGTGAACATTTTCCTTATTGTTTCATATTTGAAAAAAATTATATGCTGGACATTGGATACAATGTCATATATTTTCAAAATTATGTGCTGGACTTTGGGTAGAATCAGGAGGATTGGAGGAGGTAACATTTCTCGGAAGAGCACTGGCTCCTTCTGTGCCACCAGGATGAGGGGGTCCTCTCTTACATGGACTTCGTAGCCCAGGTGGGTAGGGCTGGGCTGCACATTTCAGTTCATTTCACTATCCCAGGAGTTTCTAGAGTTCTGCAGGCCAGCCCTGGCTACTGCCTTCAGCAGGGCTTCAGATCTAAGCACCTGGGAGTGAGCTCTCCTTCCTCAAGCTCTGAGTCTGGCATGGCATTCTGTGCCTCAGAGATCTTTCTCTGCCTGGCTGCAGGTCCCCAGTATCCTGCATTATGAACCCAGTGAAAGGCCATGGAGAAGAATGGATTTCCATGAATGTCTTAGGCTTCTCTTGGTTCCACACAGGCAGACTGTTATCTGGTTTCCCATCCCCGTCACCCCTCGAGTTCCCTGACTATAGCAGGTAGAGCCTTCACCTGCCCTCCTCCCAGGGATGGAAACAGCAACCTTCTTCTTACCTGGGAAAGGCTCATCCTTCTCTGTCTTGTGCCCTTCTACAGTCTGGCTGAAAGCAGAGTTTCCTCTTTACCTCTTGATGACCATTTCTTATCACGTGGGCCCTAATTGCTCTAGAACAGAGCTTAGTTTATTGTCCTCCCCTTCCCTACTTTACCTCCTCTCCCCACCCCCAATCCAGACCCCTCCCATGTTTTGAAAGCATATGGCTATTTAACCTGGTACACCAATGTTATTATTTGTCTATGTTTCCCAGTCAATTATAAACTTCTCAATGACAAGGACAGGGTCTAGCACAGTGTCTGACACAAACATAGTAGGTACTCAATAAATATTTGTTAAATGAAAGAAACTGCATATTCTTTAATTTTTCATCATTCATTCTTTTATCATTAATTAATCAATTCATTCATTAAAGAAATACCACAGATCATCTCCCAGGAATTAGGGAGAAGAATACCAAGACAGATGGTTCCTACTCTGAAGACAGTGTTCCTGCTTTTAAAGCTTTGTGTGTGTGTGTGTGTGTGTGTGTGTGTGTGTGTGTGTGTGTTTAGCTCAGAGGTACAATGCTCACCTATTATGCACAAGGCCCTGTATTTGATATCCGGGGTGTACTATATCAGTGGGGTCAAGACTATTGCAATAAGGGAGATTTTAAAAAATTTCCTATTGTGTATATTTAAGGTACACAGTGTGATATTATGGGACACAGATGGATGGCAAAATAATTACTATAGTGATGCAAATGAACATACTTACCATCTTATATACTTTTTTTTTTTTTTTTTTTTTTTTTTTTTTAAGTAGCAAGAGGAGATAAAATTACTCAGCAGAAATCCCTAATAGACTACTCTTTTATTAACTTACACTGGGTCTCTAGACTGCTTCATCCTTTATATCTGCTGCTTTTTATCCTTCACCTTCATCTCTTCATCTCTCCATTTACTACCCTGACCCCTGAGAACTTTCGTTTTTTTTTAGATGCCACTTCTAAGTGAGATCATGCAATATTTTTCTTTCTGTCTGGTTTATTTCATTTAGCATAATGTCCTCCAGGTTCATCCATGTTGTAGCAAGTGGCGGGACCTCCTTTTTAATTTTTATCTTATTTATTTATTTTTACTGGGGATTGAACCCAGGGGGGCTTAATAATTGAGCCACATCCCCAGCCCTTTATGTTTTTTATTTTGAGACACGGTCTCTCTAAGTTGTTGAGGGCCTTGCTAAGTTGTTGAGGCTGGCTTTGAACTTGTGTTCCTCTTCCCTCAGGCTCCCAAGTTGCTGGGATGACAGATGTGTGCCACCATGCCTGGCTAGGATCTGCTTTTTAAAGGCTGAATTTTTTTTTATTATATATGTATATATAATGAATTTTTTATATATATATGTACATATATATATATATAAATAAATAAAAACAGTTTCTTTATTATTGACGGACACTTAGGTGGTGTCCATATCTTGGTTATTGTGAACAGTGCTGCACTGAACATGGAAGGGCAGACCTCTCAGTGGTGATTTCATTTCCTTTGGGTTTGTTCCCAGAAGAGGGGTTGTTGGGTCATATGGTAGTTTTATTTTACATTTCTTTGGAAAACTCCCCACTGTTTCCCATAAGGGCTGTACCAATCTACATTTCCACCAATAGTGCACGTTTTCCCTTTTTTCTACATCTTGCTGACATTTGTTATCTTTGGTTTTTTTGATAACAGCCATCCTGACAGACATGAGTTGATTTAGTGGCTTTGATTTTTCATTTCCCTGATTAATAATGTGAAGCACCTTTTCATATACTTGTTGGCCATTTTTATGTCTTCTTTTGACACAATGTCTATTCAGGTTTTTTGAGACCCATTTTTCAATTGGGTTATTTGTTTATTTTCTGTTGAGTTGTATGAGTTCTTAATAAATTTTGGATATTAACCCCCTATCAGATATGTGGTTAGCAAATATTTTATCACACTTCATAGGTTGCCATTTCATTTTGTTGATTGATTTTGCTTTGAAGTACTTCCATTTATTTATTTTTGCTTTTGTAGCCCGAGTTTTTGATGTGATATTCAAAAAATTATTGTTGAGGCCAATGTCAAGGGGCATTCCCCTATATGCTCTACTAGGGGTCTTATGATTTCAGGTCTTTGCAAAAGGCGAGGGAGATTGAACTCAATATCTCTGAAACAAAGGGCAGGATAATTTTTAAGCACCAGGTGCTCTAGTGGAAAGGTACTTGGTAGAAATTTGATGGGGTGGGGGGCCCACACTGATTAGGCCATCTGTTTTTGCTAATTGGTTTTTATTGAAGTTAGGTTCCTACCCTTCCACAGAGACTGGGAAATAGAGAGGACATCTCTTTTGATGATTCGATTTTAAAGGGAGGGTTCCTGGGTCCTTGGGAAACGCTTTCCTGTGTTGTAAAACTGGTAAGAGGCTGGGAGAGGATTTATATCTCCAAGGGGCAGAGAAACAATTTATATTTGCAAATTTTCTAAAGTAAATGATCTAAGGAAAGGGAGGTCAGAGTGGTTCAGAAGAAATCGGCCTAAAGTTTAGTTCATCTGAAAGGGAACATTAAGGCTGTCTTGGAGTGTTTCTTTTCTACTAGCAAGGCTCAAAAATTGATTCTAATAGGGGACTTGCCTTACCTGCTGTGATTCTGGGTCTTTGTTGGATGCCAGCGGGTAGGTGGAAGGCCTCAATGGGCAGTGGGAGGCAGCAAAGTGGGGAAGTACTCAGCTGATTTTTGGGAAGCCAGGGGAAAGATTTCTAGGTGGGGAGCCCAATGGGTCTTGATCTAAGCTGCTCATACTTTGATTCTCTGCCTTGAGGAAGAAAAATAAATTTTTAGTATTTAAACAAATAACTAAAATAATTAAAAAGTAACTTAAGATGTGAATAAAATCCCTTTCCCTCTGCATGTGAATTTGAAAATCAATTGCATACAGGTATACATTTCTCTCCCCCTCCTCCCCCACCATACACAGTGTTGAAAATATTCAGCGGCTTGGCAAGAAATAAAATCATGCCAAAAAATAACAATAAGCTGTTTTCTGCTTGTGGGAATCTACCATCCAAAAGCCCAAAGGGACAGATGTAAACTCATCTATGGAAGCACAGGTTTTCAAGTGCATCACAAATCTAGCAATGCCTGAGGAACTGGACCCGCGCGGTCTGGTCTGGGCAAAGGTGTGGCCAAGGGATGCCAGGTGGACATGAGGTCTGCATGGAGCCCGTGATGATTGTAGTTAAATTGGGGAAGCGATGAAGGCTAATTAAAAAGCACTTAGGCTTGGAAAACATGAAACAGAACTCCGCGGCAGGGAGGCGACAGCGTGGCTGGGCCGCTCGCCAGCCAGGAGGCTGTGGCGGGTGAGTGGGTCCCGCCTGGGTCCCCGCTGGCCTGCCTTGCAGCCGGCTGCGCAGAGGAGCCTGAGGAGCGTCCTGCTCACGTCCAACTCTTAGATCATGTTCAAATACAGCGCTAATTCACTCCATAAACAAATCTCCGCGCCGTTTGGAGGGAGAGGTTGGGCAGCGGAGTCTGAAAGCGGAGCAAAACCTTCCATTCACTTTTAAAACGGAATAAGAGATTTAAATGCGGTAGGATTAGGGAGGGTGAGCTGTTGTTGGTGACGGCTGTTGCAGCTGCTACGAGCGCGCATGTAGGGGGGGAGGGTAGAGAGGGAGAGGGAGAGGGAGAGAGGGAAAGAATCAGACTCAGACATATCCATTCCGAGAGAGTTCGGTAAGTATGCCAACGTTTTCAGAGCCTGAGGTGTACAGCGACTAATTTGCAGACGCTCACATCATCATGATTCCAGGTGTCCTTGGAGATTTAGGGTGCGGAGGAATGAACCACTAGTGGGGTGCTGTCTTCCTCAGGCACCTTGCAAAATCCTTTCCTTGTAATTGCTACACAGGGAGCATACTTGCCCAAATCTTTCCTACTTGGCTCAGTCGAACTGATCATATTAAGATTGTTTTGAAAACACTAGTAAAATCTTAAAGTTAATCTTGTCCAAAAGTCAACATTTTGTTGGAACCATCTACATTTGTTTATGAAAAGCTCTGAAGTAATATGAGCAACTGGCAATTCTCTCCATGGGAAAGCACTTTGGATTATTTGTGTCCAGGTAGCATTGTGTTATGCATAAGGAGAAGTAAACACTGATCTGCCCTCAGAATCCTTTCATATTGAAAAAGCAGGGTAAAGATGATATAGAGATGTGCATTGTAACCATTAAAAACATAAATTGAGAAAGCATAATTGTAAGTTGTAAGCAGATTGTTAATAATTCCCATAGCTACAAGAGGTCAGGGTTTTGCCATTGTGTTCTCTGCTGAATCCCTAGTGGGTCTGGAACAGTGCCTGGTGCACAGAACTTTAGTACACACTGTTGATAAGTGAATGGGGTATGTTCACTTCTCCAAAATGCGAGAGACTTATTTTAGTAATACTGCTATTGGTCAAACTATTTTGAACTTTTCTAGGGAATTTCCTTTAAGACTAGTTCCATTCGTCTACAGCATTACTTTTAATTTTTTTGGATCAAATCAATACACTGAATGAGTGTGTTTACCTATGTTATTTACTGGGCACAGTGCCAAATAACTTCCTCGGTTCATTCTCAGAGGCCGAATTTACCATCCTGAAGGTTATTAAAGAATGCCATGGGCGCTGAAAGCAATTCTACAGGAGGCATGCCAAAATGTTTGCACTCATAAAGGCTTCATTGGAAAAAGTGTCTCACTTCCTGAGATGAATACCTTGAAGGGAATAGAACTCATTTGATTTATTCTTGTATGTTTGATAAAAAAATCAATTCCACTATTCATATTTACATTATACTCCTGGAAAGAACTTAAGTGCTTTTGATTGAGTTAAGAAAGAGGCATAGGAACAGTTTGTTTTTTACACTACTTTTCCAAGAATTTCCAGCTAGCTGAGGATAAGTACTATTTCTTCCTTATTGATTAAACTTCTATTCTCTATTATATTACTCAGTTCTGTTCACTTTCAGAAATTCCAGCATCTTTAGTTCCCCAATGTTTTACGTTATTGTTTTTAACCATGAAAATAACTGATTATTTTCAAAAAAATTGAAACTGTATGGAATTATGTGGAATAAAATGCAATAATTTATTTAGAGGAAAGATAGCAGATTCGACATATAGCGACATTAAAAATTCTACTGCAATGTATTTTATTTTATGGCATTTTCCTCATAAACATTTCTGTTTCGAAATAGGCTTTATTTGTGAAAACAACATGTAAATGTAAATCTTAATAAGCTGTTATAAAACGAACCTCATATGGCCATTATTTAAGTTAAGTAAGTAAATTTTGGCGATACCTTAGAAATTCCCCTGGTTGCCCATTCCTAATAAAAGCCCCATTATTCTCCACTAAAGATAACCAATATCTTCCTATTTTTCGAGGTTACCTTTTGCTTGCTTTCCTCAGGCATTTTCATCTATGGTTGTCTATAAACACTAGGGCTTAGCTTTGCCTATATTTGAAATTTATAGAATTATACCTAACATATATCAGATCCCTGTCAGTCAACATTAGGTTTATGAGATTTATCCATGTCATTTATCTTCATTGCTTAGAATTCCATTTTATAAATTTACCACTATTGATTCCACTGCTGATAGATATTTGGATTGTTTCCAGTTTTGTTTATTATGACAAGTGCTGCTACTCACATTCTTATACATGCCTCTTGGGGCATATGTGTACACATTCCTATACATATATTGCTAGGAGTGGAATTGCTGGCCAATAGGGTATGCAATTTATACTCCCAACAACACTTTAATAAAGTTCTCTTACTCTATACCCTTGACAATAGTATTTTCTTTTTCTTTCTTTCTTTTTTTTTGGTACTAGTGATTGAACTCAGGGCCACTCAATTACTGAGCCACATCCCCCGTCCTATTTTTGTATTTTATTTAGAGACAGGGTCTCACTGAGTTGCTTAGCTCCTCACTGAGGCTGGCTTTGAACTCATGATCCTCCTGCCTTAGTCTCCAGAGCCTCTGGGTTTACAGGTGTGTGTGCCACTGTGCTCAGCCTGACAATAGTATTTTTAGTCTTTAAGCTTTTGGGTTCTATGGTTTCTCCAAATTTGTTCTTCCTTTTTCACACTTGTTTTGGCTCTTCTGGGTAATTTGCATTTCTATGTGAATTTTATAATCTGCTTGTTAATCTTTACAAACATATGCTGGGATTTTAAATGGAAATTATTAAACCTAGATAAGTTTGAAGAATTAGCATGTATTGTCATGTGCTTTTATTTTACACATTATAAGCTCCACTATGCATTTTTATTAGTTTAGTTTAATGCCAATTGACAAAAAATGTATTATTCATATTGAGATATAATTTACACATTACAGAATTCACCATTTAAAAGTGTATGATTCTTGGGTTTTTTATATGTTTGTAAGGTTATACAACCATTGCTACTGTCTAATTCTAGAACATTTTCATCAGCCAAAATGAAACTCCATACCTATTTAAATTATCTTTTAAAGATATATAAATAATTTTCAAATGTTATGTTTATTAGTACAGGGTCATTTTTACTAGTAAAATGACTAGTATCTAGTATCATTTATCTTTTACTTGGAGCAAATCCTTGAACATTTCTTGCAGTGAGCCTGCTCATGATTTTATTCAGATATTGTGTTTTAAATTTTGAAAGCTATTTTTACTCAGTATAAAATTATACCGAGTATAGAATTATACCCAGTATGAGTTATATTCAGTATAGAATTCTAGATTGACACCTTCTTCCCTCTTAGTACTTTTTTAAGATGTCGACCCAATGTCTTCTTGCTTACATTGTTTTCAACGAGAAATCTGCAGTTATTCTTAGCTTTGTATTTTATGTAAATGTCTTTTAAAAGATCCAGTTGTTTTTTAGATGTTTTTCTTATCTCTGATTTTACATAATTTAATTATTATATGTTGGGCATTGTTTTCTTTCTTAGATATGTGGGTTTATAATTTTCATCAAATTTAGAAAATATTTAATCATTATTTTTTCAAATGTTGTTTCTTTCTTTTCTTTTCACTATCTTATGGGACTTCAAGGGTATTTTTTATTAGGCTGCTTAAATTTGTCACACAACACATAGATTGTCTCTCCCTTTTTTTTTTTTTTAATTCTTTGTTTCCCTCTGTTTTATTTCAAAACTCTTTTATTAGGATTTATTCAAGTAAACTAATCTTTTTCTCTACCTTATGCAATCTGCTGTCAATCCTAGATATTTTAGTTTTCATTGTGAAGTTCAATTTTAGGGTAGGGTTTTAAATATTTTCTCTCTGTATTTAATTTTTCAACATGGAAAAATTATTATAATTGTTTTAGTGGCCTTGCCTACTAATTCTGACTTTTGTGTCAGCTTTGAGTTGAGTTTGATAAATTTTTCTTCATATTGTGAGTTGCATTTTCTTAATTCTTTCCATCTTTGTTAACCTGGAAGTAATAGATACTGTGATTTTTTTACATGGTTGAATGTTGGGCAGTACTTTACTGAATACTAGAGAGGGACGCGCTGCAGATCTCTGGGGTTATCTCTCTGTTCAATTCTTTCCTTTCTGATGCTGTGAACTCTGCCTGTCCTGTTCTCTGAGCTCCGTCTCATCAATTTGAGCACTCCTCTGGACTCTGCTTGGGTTTAAATTTAAAAATTTGTATTGGCCAATGATAATTGTACATCTTTAATGGGATGCAGTGTAATATTTTGGAAAATTTTTACATTGTGTATTGATCAACTCAGGTTATATAAGTTATTTATCATCTCAAACATTCCTTCTTTGTGGTGAGAACACTCAAAATCCTCTCTTCTAGTTATTTTGGCTATACTATACAATGTTGTTCATTATAATCATCCTCTATGTGTTAGAGCACTAACACCAGTTCCTCCTCTTTTGGCTGTGACTTTTTACCAATTAAGCAATGTCTCCCTAACCTCTCTCTCATTTTCATTTCCTGGTTCCTGGTAACATTATTTTGCTCACCAGTTCTTTGAGTTCAGCTTTTTGAGATTCCACATACAAATGAAATCATATAATATTCATTTTTCTATTCCTGGCATATTTCACTTAACATTATGATCTGTAGTTCCATCCATGTTGTTGCAAATGAGAGGATTTGGTCCTTTTTTATGGCTGAATGTTATTCCATCATATGTGTTTTACTTGTATACCACATTTTCTTTATCTATTCATCAGTGATGGACATCTGAGTTGATTCCATATCTTGGCCATTGTGAATAGTGCTGCAATCAGCATTTTAAAACATATTGAGATGGATATGTACTTGATTTTCAGTCTTTCCTTTTCTAAATGTGAATTTAAGTCATTAATTCTCCTCTAAGCTTAGCTTTATCTGCATCCCACAAAATTTTTCATGTATAATCAAGCAACTTATGATATGCTGTAGTTTCATTGTGATTTTTTCTTCTATGTGGGTTATTTAGAAGTTTTTTTGCTTAATTTCCATATGTTCTTCAACTCTCTAGTTTTTTTTTTGCTATTGATGTCAGAAAATTGTTAGAGAACAAACCAGTATGTTATATGTTTTCTAAAATTTTTTGAGACTGTCGTTTAGCATGTAGAAAAATTTGGTAGATGATCTGTGGTTTTCAAAGGAATATTAGTTTCACAGTTGTTGGTTGCAGTTTTATAAAGTATACCTCTTTATTTCTATTTTTAAAAGTAGGCTATATCAACTTTCTTTTAGTTTTTGCATTGAATTTATTTCATATCCTTTTACACATTCTGGAGTCTTAAGGTTTAGATATATATTTTATATATTGATTATACAATTTTGTTTTAAAAATTAAATCCAATATTTCTTTTTAATTATAGAATTTTATTTTGTGGAAATTTAGTGGAGTTATTGACACATTTGAGTTAAAAATATACCATCTGTGTGCTTTCTATTTGGTTCACCTGTTCTGTGTTCCTTTCTCTCTTTCTCTCTCTCTCTTTTTTTTTTTTTTTTTGGTCTTTCTTTGGATGCATATTCTCCCTCTAGTTTGGAAGCTGCTTATTATTTCATTATGCATTTAGTGTTTACATTTGACAGCATCCAAGCTTTGGTTATAAACGTCTATTGTTAATTGGTGTTCTCAGTCTTTTCTCAGATAAGACATGAAGTTTAGGACTTGTCAATGGCAATTATCTCTTTTCTTGATGTATCTGCTCTTGTTATGTATTCATTCTTCATACATTTTAAACTGCAGTCTTATTGTTTTATAATTATTGTTTTTATAGTCTGTATTCCCTTAGATTTATAAGTATATTTACCATTTGTATCAGTTTGCTATTTATCTTTTATTGTTATATATATATATATATATATACACACACACATATATATAATATTTAAAATCAGAAACATTCAATTTTTTAAATATTTATTTATTTGCTTTTTAGTTGTATACAATGCCTTCATTCTTTTTTCTTTTTTTATTTATTTTTAATTTTTTAATTATTCTAATTTGTTATACATGTTTTCAGAGTACATTTAATTTTATATTACATATAAAGAGCACAATTTTTTGAGTTGCTGGTTTAATATAAAGTATTTTTACAACAATTGTGTCTTCATACATGTATTTAGGGTAATCATGGATAACTCAGTCTGCCATTATTCCTATCCCCTTGCCCCTTCCCTCCCTCCCCCCTCTTTATTCTATTTAAAGCTCTTTCATTCCTCTCATTCCCTCTCTCTTGCCTTTATAAGTTAGTATCTTTATATCAAAGAGATCATTTGACCTTTTTTTTTTTGGGATTGGCTAACTTCACTTAGCATTATTTTCTCCGACTCTATCCATTTACCTGCAAATGCCATGATTTTATTCTCTTTTAGTGCTGAGTAGTGTTCCATTGTGTATATATATTAAAGGTTCCTTGTCCATTCATCTGCTGATGGGCATCAGGGTTGGTTCCACAATCTAGCTATTGTGATTTGTGCTGCTATAAACATTGATGTGGCTGTGTCCCTGTAGTAAGCTGTTTTTAAGTCCTTTGGGAATAGGCCAAGGAGTGGGATAGCTGGGTTAAATGGTGGTTCCATTCTCAGTTTTCCTAGGAATCTCCATACTACTTTGCATATTGGCTTCACCAATTTGCAGTTTCACCATCAATGTAAGAGTTTGCCTTTTCCCCCACATCATCGCCAGCATTTATTGTTGTTTGTTTTTTTGATAGTTGCCATTCTGACTGGAGTGAGATGAAATTTTAGAGTAGTTTTGATTTGCATTTCTCTAATTGCTAGAGATGTTGAACATTTTTTTTCATATATTTGTTGATTGATTGTATATCATCTTCTGAGAAGTGTCTGTTTAGTTCCTTGGCCCATTTATTGATCGGATTATTGTTTTTTGGTGTTAAGGCTTTTAAGAGCTTTATAAATCCTTGAGGTTAGTGTTCTATCTGATGTGCTGGTGGTAAAGATTTGCACCCATTCTGTAGGTCCTCTATTCACCTCACTGATTGTTTCTTTTGCTGAGAAGAAGCTTTTTAGTTTGAATCTATCCCATTTATTGATTCTTGTTTTTACTTCTTATGCTATAGGGGTCTTATTGAGGAAGTTGGAGCCTAAACCAACATGATGGAGATTTGGGCCTACTTTTTCTTATATTAGCTGCAAGGTCTCTGGTTTAATTCCTAGGTCCTTCATCCACTTTGAGTTAAGTTTTGTGCATGGCGAGAGGAAGAGATTTAATTTCATTTTATTACATGAGGATTTCCAGTTTTCCCAACACCATTTGTTGAAGAGGCTGTCTTTTCTCCAATGAACATTTTTGGCACCTTTGTCTAATATAACTGTATGTGTATGGGTTCGTCTCCGAGTCTTCTATTCTGTACCATTGGTCTACTGGTCTATTTTGATGCCAATACCATGCTGTTTTTGTTACTATTGCTTTGTAGTACAATTTAAGGTCTGGAATAGTAATGCCACCAGCTTCACTCTTCTTGCTAAGAATCGCTTTGACTATTCTGGGTCTCTTGCTTTTCCAGATGAATTTCATGATTGCCTTTTCTATTTCTATGAGGAATGATATTGGGATTTTGATTGGTATTGCGTTTAATCTGTATAGTGCTTTTGGGAGAATGGTCATTTTGACAATATTAGTTCTACCTATCCATGAACAAGGTAGATCTTTCCATCTTCTAAGATCGTCATTAATTTCTTTTTTTACTGTGCTGTAGTTTTCATTGTAGAGGTATTTCACTTCTTTTGTTGATTCCCAAATATTTTATTTTTTTTTGAGGCTCTAGTAAATGGGGTGGATTTCCTAGTTTCTCTTTTTGAGGATTTGTCGCTGATGTACAGAAATGCCTGTGATTTATGGGTATTGATTTTATATCCAGCTACGTTGCTGAATTAATTTAGTAGATTTAGAAGATTTCTGGTGGAATTTTTTGGATCTTCTATGTATAGAATCATATCGTCTGCAAATAGTGATAATTTGAGTTCTTCTTTTCCTATCTGTATCCCATTAATTTCTTTTGTCTGTCTAATTGCTCTGGCTAGGGCTTCAAGAACTATGTTAAATAGGAGTGGTGAAAGAGGGCATCCCTGTCTTGTTCCAGTTTTTAGAGGGAATGCTTTCAATTTTTCTCCATTTAGGATGATGTTGGCCTAGGGCTTAGCATAGATGGCCTTTACGATGTTGAGGTATGTTCCTGTTATCCCTATTTTTTCTAGCATTTTGAACATGAAGGGATGTTGTATTTTGTCAAATGCTTTTTCTGTGTCTATTGAGATGATCATATGATTTTTATCTTTGAGCCTGATGTTGATGTGATGAGTTACATTTATTGATTTCCTTATATTATATTAAACCAAACTTGCATCCCTGGAATGAACCCACTTGATTGTGGTGCACTATCTTCTTGATGTGTTTTTTGTATTCGATTTGCCAGAATTTTATTGAGAATTTTTGCATCTATATTCATTAGAGATATTGGTCTGAAGTTTTCTTTCTTTGATTTGTCTTTGTCTGGTTTTGGAATCAGGGTGATATTGACCTCATAGAATGAGTCTGGGGAGTGTTCCCTCTTTTTCTATTTCATGAAATAGTTTGAGAAGTATTGGTGTTAGTTCTTCTTAAAGGTCTTGTAGAACTCAGCTGTGTATCCATCTGGTCCTGGGCTTTTCTTGGTTGGTAAATTTTTTTATGGCATCCTCTATTTCTGTGCTTGAAATTGACCTATTTAAATTGTGTATATCATCTTGATTTAGTTTGGGCATATCATATGTCTCTAGAAATTTGTAGATGCCTTCATTATTTTCTATTTTATTGGAGTATAAATTTTCAAAATAATTTCTAATTATCTTCTGTATTTCTGTAGTGTCCATCATGATATTTCCTTTTTCATCGAAGATATTGGTAATTTGTGTTTTCTCTCTTCTTTTCTTTGTTAGCATAGCTAAAGGTCTATCGATTTTATTTATTCAAAGAACCAACTTTTCGTTCTGTCAATTTTCTCAATTTTTTTTTTAGTTTCAATTTCATTAATTTCAACTCTGATTTTAATTATTTCCTGTCTTCTACTTCTTTTGGGGTTGATTTTATTCTTCTTTTTCTAGGGCTTTGAGATGTAATGTTAGTTCATTTATTTGTTGACTTTTTCTTTTTTGAAGGAATGAGCTCCATGCAATGAACTTTCCTTTTAGTACTGCCTTTAGGGTGTCCCAGAAATTTTGGTATGTTGTATCATTGTTCTCATTTACCTCTAAGAATTTCTTAATCTCCTTCTTGATGTCTTCTGCAACCCATTGATCATTCAATAGCATATTATTTAGTCCCCAGGTATTAGTGTAGCTTTTCTTTCTTTTTTTATCATCAATTCCTGATTTCATTCCATCATGATCTGATAGAATGCAGGGTAGTATCCCTACTTTTTTATATTTGCTTGGAGTTGCCTTAGGGCATAATACATGGTCTATTTTTGAGAAAGATCCATGTGCTGCTGAGAAGAAAGTGTATTGGCTCATTGATGGGTGTGATATACTCTATATATGTCAGTTAAGTCTAAATTATTAATTGTATTATTGAGTTCTATAATTTCTTTGTTTAACTTTTGTTTGGAAGATCTATCCAGTGGTGAAAGAGGTGTGTTAAAGTCACCTACAATTATTGTGTTGTCGTCTATTTGATTCTTGAACTTGAGAAGAGTTTGATTGATGAATGTAGATGCTTCATTATTTGGGGCATATGTATTTATAACAGTTATATTTTGTTGATCTATGATTCCCTTTAAGCAGTATGAAATGTCCATCTTTATCTCTTTTGACTAACTTTGGCTTGAAGTCTACTTTATTGGATATGAGGATGGAGACCCCTACTTGCTTACATAGACCATGTGAGTGATATATTTTATCCCATCCTTTCGCCTTCAGTCTATAGGCGTCTTTTCCTACGAGATGTGTCTCTTGAAGGCAAAAAATTGTTGGGTCTGTTTTTTTAATCCAATCTATTAGCCTATGTCTTTTAATTGGTGAGTTTAGACCATTAACATTCAGGGTTATTATTGAGACATAATTTGTATTACCAGTCATTTTTTAAAATTATTTTTGGTATTTAGTTTGACTTGGTTTTTCCTTTAGTTGGTTGTTCCCTTTATTGTAGTTCTTCCCTTTGCAGATTTTCATTATTATTTTTCATTTCTTCCTCATGGAATATTTTACCAAGAATGTTCTGTAGAGCAGGCTTTCTTGTAAATCCTTTTAGCTTTTGTTTATCATGGAAGGTTTTTTATTTCATCCTTAAAAATAAAGTTAATTTTGCTGGATATAAGATTCTTGGTTGGCATCCCTTATCCTTTAGAGCCTTGTATATGTTGTTCCAGGCTCTCCTGGCTTTGAGGGTCTGGATTGAAAAATCTGCTGAGATGCGAATTAGTTTTCCCTTATAGGTAATCTGTAAAGTTCTATCTTTATTTTGTATCTAGGCATTTTCATTACAATGTGCCTTGGTGTGGACCTGTTGTAATTTTGTACATTTGACGTCCTATAGGCCTCTTGTATTTGATTTTCAAATTCATTCTTCCTGCTTGGGAAATTTTCTGATATTATTTCATTGAAGAGATTATGCATTCCTTTGTATTGATGATCTGCACCTTCCTCTATTCCAATAAATCTTATATTTGGTCTTTTGATGGTATCCCACAGTTCTTGGATATTCTGTTCATGGTTTCTTACCATCTTCACTGTGAGGTCAACTTGATTTTCAATATTATATATTTTGTCCTCATTGTCTGAGTTCCTATCTTCCAAGTGGTCCAATCTGTTGGCGATGCTTTCTATTGACTTTTTTAAGCAGCTTACTGTTTCTTTCATTTGAAGGATTTCTGTTTGCTTTTTTCCTCAAACTCTCTATCTCTTTCTTGAAGTAATCTTTTGCTACCTGGATTTATTCTCTTATTTCTTTGTTGGTGTGATCAATGGTTGCCTGTATTTGATCCCTTATCTCTTTGTTGGAGAGATCAATTTTTGCCTGTATCTGTTCACTTAGGTCATTTTTAAAATCCCTTATCATTTTAATTATGTATATCCAGAACTCCTTCTCTGACATTTCACCTACTGTGCTATATATGGTTTCTATTGTTGTAGTATCTTGGTTTGTTTGGGGCATTTTCCTCCCTTGTTTCCTCATGATGTCTATGTATTTTCCTCTCTTGCAAGGTAAGACTGAGGTATTACATCTTCTGCCCTTTTGTCTTATAAGGTCCTTCCAGGTTACCCAGATCCTTACTTTTTAGGGAAATATCAATATTAGATCTTTCAATGTACCCAATGTGTGTCCATATATCAGTTAGTTTCTATTTTTATATTTACAGTTTTGTCGCTATGAACAGAAATGATGAGATCAGTTATCTTATTCCATATAGTCTCTATGTTTGTGTGGTGGTTTACAGTTTCTAATGATAGAAGGGGGGACTTAGAGGTTGGCTTAAACGTTTATGAAGTAAGATGTGAGAAAATAGAGGTATTAGATTAATTGACTAGTGAGAGTATAATCATTAGTATTTGGCTGTTAGTAGAAGAAGCAAGAGATAGACAACCCCATGTAAGATTCCCTGTTAGTTCACAACATCATAACTGGTTGCACCTTTTGGTGCATCCTGGTATCTAGGGACCTTAGTGATGTCTTACTGGGATCTTTTTGTTGTTCCTTGGTAGTAGTGTAGCTAACTCAGTTTTGTGGCAGCTGTAGCCTCAGGCCTATAATTATATTCGTGTTGGGTTGAGTAGCTACGGGATCCCAGTACGGTGTGTCTCTCTGGGCAGAGGCAGGTTGCCTCTCAGATTTGTGGTGGTGGAGCGGGACTCTCTCTCCAGATCCCCTCCTGGCTGCAGTGTGGTGGAGCAGGCAGTCTGGCTTTCTTCTCCCCCACTCTCCTCCTCCAGCGTCTCCTCCCAGTCTAGTTGTTTTGGTGGGGGTTGGCAGGTGGGTAGCAGGGCCCTTCCACAGGGTGGAGCCTGCAGTTCCTGGTCCTGGTGATGGCGTGGGCCAATGGTCCGATGGTCGGGGCGGGCTGGTGGCTGGGCTGCTCCTTCTGGTGGGTACCTACTGCTTGTTCCTGTGGCAGTTGGGCAGGTTGCAGTTCCCCAGGGAATGACTGGACCCTTCCTCTGGTTGGGCCCTGTCTGCAGGGAGGCGATGACTGTGTGAGCAGGTGACCAGGCGAGCTGAGAAACATTTAATTTTGTTGGTTGAATCTATGTCATTTTCTTTAGACCTCTTGGTCTTGCTTAGGGAGGTCTTCTCACTCTAATATTACAAAAAATATTGCTTGAATTTTTATAAATTTATTTTTATTAGACTCTATGACTTGTTTTTTTATATTAAGGATCTGATTTAATTTTCTTTCAGGTGGTTAGCACATTGACTTACCAGTAGTTATTAAATATCTATGCTCTTCCTCTGATTTAAAATACAACCTTCTTATTATATAATTATATAATTATTTTCTCTTAATCATAGGTCTTCTATTTTTCTTACACCAATGACATCTTTTAATTACTGTAATATGTAGTAATTAATATGGAATTGCAATGTGACAGAAATATTGCCTGGTATCCTTTAACGATGGGCCATTGCAATTGGATAGGAATCTGTTGGTTTCTGTTCTTTTAATCCCCAAACATACATCCTGATAAAGATAACCAGCAGAGCTCTCTGGACAAAACTGTGACATAGGTGAAAGAGATGTTATTTTCTCCTTTCTTCTGAACAGCTTTTCCAGATCTTTGGGGTTTCAGGGTCTTCCTGCTATTCCAGGCTACACGGGGCTCTTCCCCTGACCTGCTCTCATGGGGTAATATCTGATTCTCTGAACCTCTTTTTTAAAAATCATATCTACAAAATTCTTGTCTCACATGGTCTATGTTGGAAAGACTATGAGAAAATGATTTATTCAAAGGCATTGATAACTGGTAAATATTTAATGCAATCATGGCAAATGTGTGGCATATTACCTATGTGTATTCTCCTGCACTTAAAACGGCAGTCACAGGATAGTTTTTCTTTTTTCTTTTCCTGATTCTGGACTTCACCACCTCAACACAGCACTCCAGGAGACCCCCAACATTTCATCAGAATTGTCCTGGGGGCTGAAAATTAATTTTCCATTCCTGAAATAATGTTTTATTTTCCCAAGAGAAACAAGCTTTGGAGAAATAGGGTCATAGTGGTAGCTTTATTACATTCATAGGGTTGCCACAGCAAGGCACCAAAGACTAGGTGGCTGAAAACAACAGAAACTTATTCTCTCATGGTTGTGGAGGTTAAAAGTCTAAAATCAAAGTGTTGTCAGGGCCATGCTCTCTGTGGCAGTTCTAGGGCAGAATCCTCCCATGAATTTTCTAACATGTGGTGTTTGATGGCAATCATTGGCATTTCTTAAGTTTGTACATGTTGTCATTTTAGTCATATGTCCACTTCCCCTGTGTGTTCTCACATCATCTTTCCTTTGTACATGTCTCTTTGTTCCCAAATTTCTCCTTTTTATAAGGATGCCAGTCATATTGAATTAAAGCTTACCTTAATGACCTCATTTTAACTTGACTACCTACATAAAGACCCTGTATCAGGAGCTCTTCCAGACTCTTTCTTTGAGGCCAATATCACATTAATTCCAAAGCCAGGCAAAGACATAGCCAAAATAGGCCAATATCTTTAATGAACATAGATGCAAAAATCCTCAACAAAATTCTGTCAAATTGTTGCCACCTGTAGCTGTTGCTGCCTGCAGCAATGATACCGCGGGAAAGAATTTGGAGGCAGATTGGGAATGAGTAGGTTCTTTATTCTGTTTTCTCTTCTGACTTCTCTCTCCAACTCCGACAACAACCCCCATACAACTCATACCCTCTTGTTAAATACTCTTCACCTTAACAAGTATACACGTGTCACAAGTTCAACTTATAGGTGCATCACACAGTGTTCATGGGCACAGAAAGATTCTTAGTTGATTACATTAAGGTCAGGAGAAAATAATTAAATGCCTCCTCTTTGGCTCTCAGCCAGCCGCCATCTTAGCTACCTCCTCATTAAGGCTTTTACATATTCCCCCCCTTTTGTTTTAAAAGAGGAATAAATAGATGGGTGAACCCTCACCACATCAGGATCGACTGTGCCTGTCTTAGGCGTCCACATGTGCGACCAACATTCTTACCCGTCATCGGATAATCAAGGCTGTGCCCTTAACTCCTGTCTTAGGTTGATATGTCGGTCACATGAGACTTTCCCGTCATTGACTACCAGCCGTCCAATCGAGCCAACCAATCATAAGGAGATGCTCCAGTTCTAAGGCGGTAAGCTTTGTGCTGACGAGTCAAGTTCCTTTAAATAGCGTAACAAGTTCTTTAAACAAATCAGTTGCCCTAAGTTCCATAAAGTAACGCACTGAGTTCTCTAGACAAATCAGCTGCCCTACTAGGGTTAAGAAAAGGGGTACCCGCAAGGCATTGTCCCGTACAATGTCCCAAACATCAAAATGTCCACTTGTTAACACGTTGAATCTAGGAGGCCTCGTGCATGCAGAGCAGAGACCACACTGCTAGTGAGGTTGTTTAATGCTTGAGCAGCAGGGATGCTTGTAGCAATTGCGATCCCTGCAGCTGTAGCAGCAGCAGCCTCCGTCTCTTTTATGTCACCCGGCAAATCTTCAGGGCCCGCTAAGACTGGCATAGGGATGTACCTAGAAACTCAAGCAACAATCATTAGAGGAAAGGCAGTGCCATTCCAGCACTGAGTCAAGAAGCGAGTTGTAAGAGTGCAATTCAAACTAAAAAATAGAATTATTAGATCTTCAGGTATCTGAAGTTGATCTCTGCTCACACACATTGCTGCTTGAGCTCCCACAAACATTACCTGGCAAAATATCACATTTAGAATGGATTAAAGAAAGACTAAGAGCATTATAGAAAAATATTTTGTTAGCTGGAACTTTTGAGCCTCTGCATACACAACAACCTTTTTATGAATATACCTGTTGAAACAATTTAAATTAATCAGCTGTTTAAACTAATAAAGTTTATAACAAATAAACAATCCCAAGTCAAATACCAAAATATCAGGCTATACAGTATTAGTCATATTCCTTGCTGAAGAGAAGTCCTAGAGATACTTATAAATTAAGTTTGAAGGTACCTTCATTTTTTATGTTTACCCAATTAGAATATTTTTAACTTAAATGGATTAAAGTTATTTGGATTCATTTTTTTATCTAATATTAATTTTCATGAGTGCTTGGTTTCTGTTATTTGTGATGTCACATTGGACAGACAGACGCACAAACATAAAGACATATGTTTGTGACGTCACATTTACATGAAATCTAGACAAGCGCACAGACATAAAGACATATATAAAAAAAAAAAAAACACAATTGTGTGCACACTAAAGAGAGATCCTCTCTTCCCGGCCGGGAGGAATGAGACTTAAGTTGTGAATTTATTGAAGGAAAAAGTGCGCAGCTTAAAAGTTTTTTAGCTGAAAAGGCAAAGATGAGGTTCCCTTGTCGGAAACTCGCACAGGTACACGAATTGATAACCTCTTTTAAGGGAATCATTCCACAACTACTTCATCTTGGCCCTTTTGATTTGGCACTTGTTTTATTAATCTTGATTCTGCAACAACTTCATCTTGGCCTTTTTGATTTGGTACCTGTTTTATTAATCTTGATGGTATCCATACCGGTGAGGACTCGTGCTGTGGAAAAACACACAAACAGATCCTCTCCCCCAAATTAATACTGGGTCTGGGCCCTTCCATGTGCCTGAAAGTACATCCTTCCAGTAAACCAAAGGTTTATGTTGTTGATGTGGATTCCAGTGTCTGTCTCCAGCGGAATATCCTTTGGAATCCAAAGTTAAAAAATTTAAAGTAAAAAGGGCAACGGCTAATCTATCTTTAGGATTTGTCCAATTTCCTTCTTTTTGTTTCAAAAGCATAAGTTTTGAGTGTGCGATTAGCTTGTTCAATTATACCTTGGCCTTGAGGATTATACGGAATACCAGTCTTATGAAGTATACTGAATTTTGTGCAAAACTGTTTGAAAGATGAAGACGTATATGCAGGGCCATTGTCTGTTTTTAAGCATTTTGGGAATATCCAGTGCAGCAAAAGCTTGTAAACAATGAGATGTAACATCTTTAACTTTTTCTCCAGCATGTAAGGAAGCAAAAATCATGCCTGAGCATGTATCTATGGTCACATGAATAAATCGCAATTTTCCAAAACTTGGCTCATGAGTGACATCCATCTGCCACAAATGATTGGGCATTAATCCTCTTGGGTTAATCCCATAATGTGGATTGGGCTAATGTGTCACACAAGATTGACAAGGCTTCACAATTGTTCGAGCTTGATCTTTAGTTATTTTGAACCTTTGTTGTAACATGAAATTGAGAATGGAACGAGGTAGCTTGTTGGACA
This sequence comes from Tamias sibiricus, assembly GCA_025594165.1. Lineage (NCBI taxonomy): Eukaryota > Metazoa > Chordata > Mammalia > Rodentia > Sciuridae > Tamias > Tamias sibiricus. The sequence goes on along the minus strand of CM046661.1, from coordinate 98,895,715 downwards.
GCTGAAAATATAAAGATTGTTTGAGTAAGGGCATTGGCCTTTTGATTACCTTCATGGAGAGGACCAGGCAAATTAGTATGAACTCTGATATGTCCAATAAACAAAGGTTCTTTACATTCCCATAGAAGGTTTTGAATTTGAAAAAACAATTTAAAGGCTGGAGTATGTGGTGCTATTAGACCTGCTAGCTCCAATTTAGGGATGGCATGTACAATATAGTGGCTGTCTGAAAAAAATATTTATGGGCTATTCTCTAAAACTTTCAAGAGCTATAATAACAGCTTCTATCTCTACCAATTGAGCTGATTTATGGGCAGTAATATGAATCATATTTTCTTTTTGAGTGACTACTGTAGCAGTGCCATTAGAGGACCCATCTATAAATACAGTTAATGCCTTAGGAATAGGTTGATTTTTTTTATTACCTGTGGAAATATAATGGAATGATTGATACAAAAAGATAGTATAGGAGACTTAGGAAGATGGTTATCAAAATTTGCAGAAGTAGAGCATCTAGCTGTAGCCCAATCATTATCATTGAAGCATAAATATTCAACCTGTGACAATGAATAGGGAGTAAAAATAGTAGCGGGGTGAATGCCAAATATATTTTAGTAGAAGTTTTAAGTCCTTGAAGAATAAGTTTAGCCACCATGGAGGTATAAAACTCAATTGTACTTTTAGGAGAGATGGGCAAATGTATCCATAATAAAGGCCCCTGTTGCCAAAATACTCCTGTGGGTTTATATTGTGAAGAAATAATGATCAATATCAGTGGTCGAGTAAAATCAATTCTATCACAATGGGATCCTTCAATGGCCTTTTATACCAACTTTAAAGCTTCCCTAGCATCAGGAGTCAATGTTCGTGGTGAAGATGGATCAGTTTCCTGTGAAGGATATCAAATAAGGGTTTTAATTGGCCAGTAGTGAGGCTTAGTATAGGGCGAAGCCAATTAATGTCTCCCAGCAATTTTTGAAAATCATTAAGAGTAGCTAGATGTTCCTTATTTATTAAGATTTTTTTGATGCCTAATAAAAGTATCCATAATTTGGAATCCTAGATATAATATTGGAGATCTAGTTTTGAACCTTTTTTTCAGCAATGTTTAGTCCATATCGTTTCAAGTTTTCTGATATATCGCTAAATATGGTGAATAGGACTTCTTGATTAGGATGAGCAAGCAAAACATCATCCATAGAATGGAGGCACATAAGCTCTGGGTATTTGTTCTTGATAGGCTGAATAACTTTATCTACATAGATTTGACACATAGTGGGGCTATTAGCCATACCCTGGGGTAAAACTTTCCGCTGAAATCTTTGATCAGGACCATCATTATTAATAGAGGGAACTGAAAAAGCAAACCTGGGAGCATCCAGAGGATGTAAAAGAATAGAAAAAAAAAAAAAAAAAAAAAAACCAATCCTTTATATCAAGGGTTATAAGATGGAAATTTTTAGGAATAGCTATAGGATTAGGAAGTCCAGGTTGAATAGGGCCCATAATTTGCATAGTTTTATTGATTTCTCTAAGATCATGTAATAATCGCCATTTTCCTGATTTTTTCCTAATCACGAATATGGGGGAATTCCAGGGAGAGGTGGAAGGTTCTATATGTCCTGCTTCTAGTTGTTCTTGGACTAGTAAGTGGGCCGCTTGTAATTTCTCTCTAGATAGGGGCCACTGAGGGATCCAAACTGGCTTATCAGAAAGCCATGGTATTTTCAAAATTGTTTTCTCAGTGGCCCCTAAAAAAATATCCTATACTTTTTCGATGACGATTTCCTTTAAGCTCAATAGGGTTAGGATCACCCTGTAGATTTTTTCCTAGTCATTTACCTGGAACATATCCCTGTTTTCCCTGGGACTCCATCTTTTATTATTAACACCTGCAGGCTTGGTTGTGAGGTGTACTCCCATTTGTTGCAAAACATCTCTTCCTCAAGGTAACTGGCAAGCTGGACAAAACATAAGGCTGAAATGTTCCTTGATGCCCTTCATCATCCTCCCATTTTAAAACTGTTGCACTTTGTTCTGGGCTATTAGAATATCCCAAGCCTCTCAAACTAGTTGCAGCCTTTTGCAAAGGCCAGTGTTTTGTCCATTGTCGTACGTTGATAATGGAAGAGTCAGCCCTAGTGTCAATCAACCCCTCCATCTCTATTCCTTGAATTTTTATTTTGCACATAGGCCTCTGTGAACAATCCTGAACCCAGCAAGCCATAGGTCCTGAGCCAGTGGAACCAAATCCCCTATTCTTCCTATTTTGAGGCATACTCTTAAATGAGTCATGTAAACTGGGAAGGAGAAGCAGCTGAGCAATTCTATCACCTTGGTTAACAAAGCTAATGCCTTGAGGTGAACTGAGCATAATCTTGATTTCTCCTCCAAAGTCAGAATCTGTTGGGACTATGTCTGCCAAGGGGAAAGATTTGACTGCTTATCACGCCCTAAAGGACCGGGGCTAAACCAAGGGGTGTGGCTATGATGTAGCGTGAGAGACTGAACCGCCTTGCTTGCTGATTGGTTAATTCTAGGCCTATTTAAGTCAATGTTTGTTCAATAAAGAGAGAGTTCTCCGGACATCCCGCGTGCTATATACAAGACTTCCTAGGTGTGGCGTGTTTTCTGTTCAAACAGACAGAGGTAAGGCATCTAGCGATTTCTGTTCTTAAGCTCGCCCCGCCGGGTGAGTTGCAATCTTCCTGCAGGCAGGAAGAATTCCCTTCTAGGGCCCAGAAAGGGAAGCGCAACTCAGAGCCCAGCTCCATTCATAACTCAGCTACCCCTGGCAGGTTGGCACCCAACGTGGGGCCACATACATACCACAGAGATTCCATATAACCCAAAAGGACAAGCCATAATATAAAGACATAATAAAACCTTAAAAGACCAATTAATAAAACAAAATGGGGGAAGCAACCCCCATGACCAGTTGAAAACAGCTATGCTTACTTTAAATATTTTAAATTTTTCCAAACAGCAGCCTCTATCTGCGTTTCAAAGACACTGGTCTAACCAAATGCCTTATATAAAAGTTGAGGTCCGATGGAAAGACCCATTAACTGGAGTCTAGAGAGGTCCTGATCCATTAATAAGTGCTGGCAGAGGTTTTAGATGTGTCTTCCCAATGGGGGAGCAAAACCCTATATGGGTGCCTTCCAGAAATCTCAAATACTGCCAATCCGACCAAAATGACTACCCAGGAGCACAAGCTCTTGAGGAGTGATCCCTTCTTTTTTCCACAGAAATGAAAAAACCGTGACAAAGCTCCTGTCCTGCTGTGATTAAACTTCTCATCACATCCGTTTCAAAATTCATCAAAGACACTATCCTGGACTCCTTTTTTGTCAACATCTCAACCCCCTGTGATGAGAGAAGAAGGACTGTGCCATTCCTGTGACAATTATCTGGACTTTATGCTAGACGACTTCCTTTGGACTCTGAGAGAAGAGCGCTATATCTTAGGACAATATCTAGACTTTGTGCTGGACGGCTTCCTTTGGACTCTAAGAGAAGAGTCCCATTCCTGTGACAGTCATCTAGACTTTATGCCAAAAGGCTTCCTTTAAACTAAACTAAATAGATGAACTTTCTCTTGTTGGTGAAATCCCTACTAAATAGATGGACTTTCTTTTGTTGGTGAAATCCCTGCTAAATGGGTGGACTTTCTCTTTTTGGTGAAAATCCCTAATTGTCATTGTCTTTGTGTGCACCTTTAGCCCTATAGAACTAGCCAGATACAGCTGGGTGGTCTACTATCATGCTGAGCTATAGCCCTATAGGCTTGGCCACGGTCCTTAACAGGATGCAGAGGTATGCCATCCAGTCAAGCCTTCCCAAAGGTGAATCTGTTGGGACTATGTCTGCCAAGGGGAAAGATTTGACTGCTTATCACGCCCTAAAGGACCGGGGCTAAACCAAGGGGTGTGGCTATGATGTAGCGTGAGAGACTGAACCGCCTTGCTTGCTGATTGGTTAATTCTAGGCCTATTTAAGTCAATGTTTGTTCAATAAAGAGAGAGTTCTCCGGACATCCCGCGTGCTATATACAAGACTTCCTAGGTGTGGCGTGTTTTCTGTTCAAACAGACAGAGGTAAGGCATCTAGCGATTTCTGTTCTTAAGCTCGCCCCGCCGGGTGAGTTGCAATCTTCCTGCAGGCAGGAAGAATTCCCTTCTAGGGCCCAGAAAGGGAAGCGCAACTCAGAGCCCAGCTCCATTCATAACTCAGCTACCCCGGCAGGTTGGCACCCAACGTGGGGCCACATACATACCACAGAGATTCCATATAACCCAAAAGGACAAGCCATAATATAAAGACATAATAAAACCTTAAAAGACCAATTAATAAAACAAAATGGGGGAAGCAACCCCCATGACCAGTTGAAAACAGCTATGCTTACTTTAAATATTTTAAATTTTTCCAAACAGCAGCCTCTATCTGCGTTTCAAAGACACTGGTCTAACCAAATGCCTTATATAAAAGTTGAGGTCCGATGGAAAGACCCATTAACTGGAGTCTAGAGAGGTCCTGATCCATTAATAAGTGCTGGCAGAGGTTTTAGATGTGTCTTCCCAATGGGGGAGCAAAACCCTATATGGGTGCCTTCCAGAAATCTCAAATACTGCCAATCCGACCAAAATGACTACCCAGGAGCACAAGCTCTTGAGGAGTGATCCCTTCTTTTTTCCACAGAAATGAAAAAACCGTGACAAAGCTCCTGTCCTGCTGTGATTAAACTTCTCATCACATCCGTTTCAAAATTCATCAAAGACACTATCCTGGACTCCTTTTTTGTCAACATCTCAACCCCCTGTGATGAGAGAAGAAGGACTGTGCCATTCCTGTGACAATTATCTGGACTTTATGCTAGACGACTTCCTTTGGACTCTGAGAGAAGAGCGCTATATCTTAGGACAATATCTAGACTTTGTGCTGGACGGCTTCCTTTGGACTCTAAGAGAAGAGTCCCATTCCTGTGACAGTCATCTAGACTTTATGCCAAAAGGCTTCCTTTAAACTAAACTAAATAGATGAACTTTCTCTTGTTGGTGAAATCCCTACTAAATAGATGGACTTTCTTTTGTTGGTGAAATCCCTGCTAAATGGGTGGACTTTCTCTTTTTGGTGAAATCCCTAATTGTCATTGTCTTTGTGTGCACCTTTAGCCCTATAGAACTAGCCAGATACAGCTGGGTGGTCTACTATCATGCTGAGCTATAGCCCTATAGGCTTGGCCACGGTCCTTAACAGGATGCAGAGGTATGCCATCCAGTCAAGCCTTCCCAAAGGTGACTGTCATGTCCCGTGTGCTCCCCTTGGCCACCTGCTGGCCGTAGGCATGTCCACCTAAAGTGCTAGAGTGATAGCCAATAACAGGTAAGATTTTTCCCAGAGAGGAGAAGTCGACCTAGACGGGCACACTCTCTATGAGTTGGACACCCTACAAGATGGGACATCCCATTTAAAAATAAATGGAGAGACCCATTTTTTAAATAAACAAAAAAAGGGGAATTGTTGGGACTATGTCTGCCAAGGGGAAAGATTTGACTGCTTACCACGCCCTAAAGGACCGGGGCTAAACCAAGGGGTGTGGCTATGACGTAGCGTGAGAGACTGAACCGCCTTGCTTGCTGATTGGTTAGTTCTAGGCCTATTTAAGTCAATGCTTGTTCAATAAAGAGAGAGTTCTCCGGATATCCCGCGTGCTATATACAAGACTTCCTAGGTGTGGCGTGTTTTCTGTTCAAACAGACAGAGGTAAGGCATCTAGCGATTTCTGTTCTTAAGCTCGCCCCGCCGGGTGAGTTGTAATCTTCCTGCAGGAAGGAAGAATTCCCTTCTAGGGCCCAGAAAGGGAAGCGCAACTCAGAGCCCAGCTCCATTCGTAACTCAGCTACCCCGGCAAGAATCTATCACACCTGGAATCACTTGAAGTCCAGATAAGCTTTTAGAGCTTCTCCCGAGGATAAATCTTACAGTCCCTAAGGGAAGAGGTCCCCTGACTCCCGTGGGAATCAGTTGAACCCCCATTTCAGGTGTTAGCACTATTTGGGCGGTGGTGGAACAGAGGTCTAGTCCTGCACTTCCTCTTGTTCCTCTGACAAGGTAGTCAATGGGTAAGAGGGATTGTGTCGAGGAATCATCTGGATGGATGTTTGAGGATACTCCTCCTCTAATGCCTCATACATTTGTGGGCCCCCGGGACATTGGGCCCCGTGCCCCATTTTTTAAATTGTTAGGCAAAATGTTACCATAAATATCAGTTTTGGATCTGCACTTACTAGCCCAATGGTTTCCTTTTTTACACCTGGGGCAGCGGCCTGGGGCATGAGACGAGCTTGGTCTTATTTCTATTGTCTCTTGCCTTCTTTGGGGATATTGTTTTCTAAAATAACCTGATTGACTATAATAATTTTTAGGTTGAGCCCTTCTTGTAAAATTTTGAGGAGAAGCACCTCTCATGGCTGCTGTGATTACATTACCTATAACAAATGCATCATTTATGTCCTTGCATAGCCTTATATATACAGAAAGTTCCCTTTTAGATTTCCAAGGTCTGATAGCATCTTGACAATATTTGTTGGCATTTTCATATGCCAGCTGAACAACTAATGGCATGCCTTGACAACGTCTCCAAACACTCTACCTGCAGTTCGCAAAAGTCGATCAGCAAAGTCAGCATATGGCTCATTAGGTCCCTGAATCACTCAGACAAGCTACCCTATAAGTCACCAGTTCCTTGTAATGTTTTCCATGCCTTAACAGCTGTGGCATATATTTGAGCATAAACTCCAGGATCTTACTGAATCTGAGCCTGTAAATCAGCATATTGCCCTTCTCTGGTTAACCTGTCTACATTACGGTGTGGAAATACTGCAGTCGCATTTCTTCTAGCTGTTTCAACACAGAACTCTTGGAATTGAGACCTCCAAATCAAGTATTGTCCCCTGCTCAATACTGCCTTACATAAGCCTTTCCAATCTGAAGGAGTTAAATTCAAAGTATTAAGGGCTTCCAACATACTTATGGTAAAAGGAGCTTGGGGTCCATATGTCATTGTTGCTTCTTTAAAATTTTTTATAGTTTTGAAATCTAAAGATTGGTTGTAACTTTGCTTTTTTTTTTTTTTGGTGGTACTGGGGATTGAACTCAGGGGCACTCGTCCACTGGGTCACATCCCCAGCCCTTTTTTGAATTTTATTTAGAGACAGGGTCTCACTGAGTTGCTAAGTGCCTCACCATTGCTGAGGCTGGCTTTGAACTCGCGATCCTCCTGCCTCAGCCTCCCAAAGTGCTGGGATTACAGGCATGCGCCACCGTGCCTGGCTCCTTTGCTCGTTTTGATTTTCAAATACTGGTAGATCCCAATGTCCCTGTGAAATTTTGACACTCAAAGACAGGTAAGCGCTTAGAAAGACTGTTAATCTCTGCTTCAAGGGCATGCAAGCACCTAGAAAGACCCTTCATAGTCTCTGTAATTGATTCAGCCCATGAGGGAGCAAGGGCTCAAGTGGTTCCTCCACTTGATGGACCTTTATCTTGGTCCTCCTTAGTTTCCTTTTGCTCATTTTCTCAGGATCGCTTTTACTTAATTCCTCCTCACTAATACTATCCTCACTGGTCCTAACTGACTCAGTGGAGGTTGTGCTCTCTTGATCACTTTTACTTAATTCCTCCTCACTGCTACTACTCTCACTGGTCCTAACTGACTTAGTACCATCCCGAGTCCCAGGTTCAATTGAGAGCATGTATTCCTCAGCCACCTCTAATAAATCTTGAATAGCTTTAGCAGCTCGTATTTTTTGTCATTTTTGAGCCCATCTTAATCGCTGTGACTAGAGACTCCTCAGTTCTTACCTGCCGATTCCGAAATGCCCCGTACAGGCCACCACTTGTTGCCGCCTGTAGCTGTTGCCACCTGCAGCAACGATACTGCGGGAAAGAATTCGGAGGCAGATTGGGAATGAGTAGGTTCTTTATTCTGCTTTCTCTTCTGACTTCTCTCTCCAACTCCAACAACAACCCCCACACAACTCCAACCCTACCAGGTTAAATACTCTTCACCTTAACAAGTATACATGTGTCACAAGCTCAACTTACAGGTGTGTCACACAGTGTTCACGGGCACAGAAAGATTCTTAGTTGATTACATTAAGGTCAGGAGAAAATAAGTAAACGCCTCCTCTTTGGCTCTCAGCCAGCCGCCGCCATCTTAGCTACCTCCTCATTAAGGCTCTTACAGCAAATCAGATTCAAAAACATATCAAAAAGATAGTGCACCACGATCAAGTGGGGTTTATCCCAGGGATGCAAGGTTGGTTCAACATTCAGAAATCAATAAACATAATACATCACATAAATAGAGTTAAAGATAAAAACCATATGATCATCTCAATAGATGCAGAAAAATCATTTGACAAAATACAACACCCCTTTATGTTCAAAGCTCTAGAAAAATTAGGAATAACAGGAACACATCTCAACATTATAAAAGCTATCTATGCAAAACCTCAAGCTAACATTATCTTAAATGGAGAAAAATTGAAAGCATTCCCTCTAAAAACTGGAACAGGACAGGGATGCCCCCTCTCACCACTGCTATTTAACATAGTACTTGAAACTCTGGCCAGAGCAATTAGACAGATGAAAGAAATTAAAGGGATCCAGCTAGGAAAAGAAGAGCTCAAATTAGCACTATTTGCTGATGACATGATAATATACCTAGAAGACCCAAAAAACTCTACCAGAAAACTTTTACAACTAGTAAATGAATTCGGCAAAGTAGCAGGATACAAAATCAATACCCCTAAGTCAAAGGCATTTTTGTACATCAGTGACAAAGCCTCTGAAAGGGAAATGATGAAAACTCCTCCATTTACAATAGCATTAAAAAAGATACCTGGGAATCAACTTAACGAAAAAGATGAAGGACCTCTACAACGAAAACTATAGAACACTAAAGAAAGAAATCATAGAAGACCTCAGAAGATGGAAAGACCTACCTTGTTCTTGGATAGGTAGAATTAATATTGTCAAAATGTCCATACTACCAAAAGCACTATACAGATTTAATGCAATTCCAATCAAATCCCAATGACATTTCTCAAAGAAATAGAAAAAGCAGTCATGAAATTCATCTGGAAAAATAAGAGACCCAGAATAGCTAAAGCAATCCTGTGCAAGAAAAGTGAAGCAGGTGGCATCACCATACCAGACTTTAAATTATACTGTAGAGCAATAGTAACAAAAACAGCATGGTATTGGCACCAAAACAGATTAGTAGACCAATGGTACAGAACTGAGGACACAGAGACTAATACATATAATTTCAGTTATCTTAGACAAAGGTGCCAAAAATGTACAGTGGAGAAAGGATAGCCTCTTCAACACATGGTGCTGGGAAAACTGGAAATCCAAATGCAACAAAATGAAATTAAACCCGTATCTCTCACCATGCACAAAATTCAATTCAAAGTGGATTAAGGACTTAGGAATTAGACCAGAGACAATACACCTAATAGAAGAAAAAGTAAGCTACAATTTCCAACATGTTGGATTAGGCTCCAAGTTCCTTAATAAGAATCCAGTAGCACAAGAATTAATACCAAGAATTAATGAATGGGATAGATTTAAGCTAAAAATCTTCTTCTCAGCAAAAGAAACAATCAGTGAGGTGAATAGAGAGCCAACTAACTAGGAACAAATATTTAATACATGCACATTGGATAGAGCACTAATTTCTAGAATATATAAAGAACTCAAAAAACTTGACACCAAAAAAACAAATAACCCAATCAATAAATGGGCTAAGGAATTGAAAAGACACTTCTCAGAAGAAGATACATGATTAATCAACAAATATATGAAAAAATGCTCAACATCACTGGCAATTAGAGAAATGCAAATCAAAACTACTCTAAGATTTCATTTCACTCCAGTCAGAATGGCAGCTATCAAGAATACAAACAACAATAAGTGTTGGAGAGGATGTGGGGAAAAAGGCACACTCATACATTGCTGGTGGGACTGAAAAATGGTACAACTGTTATGGAAAGCAGTATGGAGATTTCTTGGGCAAATGGGAATGGAACCACCCTATGACCTAGCCATCCCACTCCTGGGTCTATTCCCAAAGGACTTAAAAACAGCATATTACAGTGACACAGCCACTTCAATGTTTATAGCAGCACAATTCACAATAGCTAGATTGTGGAACCAACCTAGATGTCCCTAGGTTGATGAGTGGATAAAGAAAATGTGGTATATATACACAATGGAATTTTACTCAGCAATAAAAGAGAATAAAATAATGGCGTTTGCTGGTAAATGGATGAAGTTGGAGAATATAATGCTAAGTGAAATCAGTCAATCTCAAAAATCTAAATACTGAATGTTTCCTCTGATATAAGGAGGTTGGTTCATAATATTGTTGGGTCGGAGTACATAGGAGGATTAGAGGAACACTATAATGGTCAAAGGGAAGGGAGGGGAGGGGGCAGCAAGGGGGGAAGGGGGAAAAAAGAAAAAGTGGTTGAATAAGATGGATATCATAGGGCTGGGGTTGTGGCTCAGCGGTAGAGCGTGCACCTAGCACATGCGCGGCCTGGGTTTGAACCTCAGCACCACGTAAAAATGCATTGTGTACAACTAAAAGCAAATAAATAAATATTAAAAAAAGATGGATATCATTATTTTAAATACATGATTGAAGACTTGAATGCTACGAATATACTTTGTATACAAACTGTTTTGTGTAAAAAGAGGCTCTATATGTATAGTATGAACTGTATTACATACTACTACTATATATAAAAATTAAAAAAAAAAAGAATAAGTACAAAACCAAAAAACAAAAAAGACCCTGTGTCAGTAAGCTTTTTGTTGTTGTAATTAAAATACCCAAGAAAAACAATTTAAAGTGAAAAGATTATTTTGGCTCACAGTTTTAGAGGTTTTAGTTCATGGTAGGCTGCATCCATTGTTTCTGGGTTTGAGGTAAGGCAGAACATCATGGCAGAAGGGCATGACTGAGGAAAGTTACTCACCTAATGGTGGCCAGAAAGAAGGGAGAACCAGAGAGAAAGGAGCCAGGGACAAGATGTATCCTTCCAGGGCATGTCCCTAGTGACCTACTCCTTCCAACTCTGCCTGGCATCCTATAGTTTCCACTGCTTCACAATAGTGGCAATTTATTAATTCATCAATGGATTAATCCGCTGATGGGGTCAGAAATATCATGACCCAATCACCTTCCAAATCACCACTTCTGAACATTGCTGCACTGGGGACCAAGTCTTCAACACCAGAGTCTTTGGTTGACATTTGATATCCAAACCATAATAGACTCCATTTCCAAAATGGTCACATTTTGAGGTACTGGGGCTTAGTGTTTCAATAAATGAATTTTGAGGTGGAGGTGGAGGTGGAGTTACAATTCTACTATCATAGTAACATTCAAATCAAGTGCAGGCAAAAGCCTAGTTACCCATATGTAAGAGCAGCCCTGTCAGGGACAATCAGTCCTGTACTAATATATATGTGTGTGTGTGTGTGTGTGTGTGTGTGTGTGTGTGTGTGTGTATTTACACATTGCGTGATAGTGAAAAAGATTGAAGATAGTCATTATTATTATTGCAGTTTAAGAGTTTCTGGGTTGAGAGTCACAATCCAAAATTAAAACCTTCACCATTTCTTGAGGATTGAACAGGATTATTTCATCTTTGTTCTTATTTAGTTTGATTTTAAAGGGATTTTGAGGCAATGTGTATGCCTCACTAAATCTCCTCTATGTCTTTTCACTGTAGACAGTGCAAACAAGATCTAGGTATGCATGTACTGCCACACTTCTAGAACAGGTGTTTGTTGTTTTGCTTTTAATGAACCTGACATGCTTTTGAGCTCAAGAAGGGAGAATCCAGTTCTGCTGTATTGACTTTTGGTATCACAAATTATAGGTCAACTGAAATTTATGAGCACAGGCCCAAGATGCTTCATGTGTGATTTAAGTTCATCTATGGGAAATGAACAAAGGCATGAAGTAAATTATGAGCTGAGGAATAGTGTTCATTGGCCATTCGTGAGAATCTTTTGGTCAGCAGATTAGTCAATTCATGGTTAAAAAAATAATTTATCACACTGTGCTTTATGAGGGATTAGCTTCTTATTGCTTATGTGAAATAGGCATAATCTAATTTTATTATTAGTGCAGAACAAATGTGCTAAGTCTTGAAAGGTGTGCTCACTCAGGAATAGATGAAATCTATTCTTGAGGTTGAATTAATCTGATTCTATTTGGAAAAATGTTTCAGGTGATTAGTTGGAAACCTGGTGATGCCATCCAGCTATTCTCCCCTCCCTCTGCCCCTTCCTTCCTGTGCTGGGGATGGGACCCAGGATCTCACACACACTAGGCAAGTGCACTAACACTGAGCCACGCCCCAGCCCTTGCTGTCTTTAGTAATTAAAATAAGTTCAATATTGCTTCTTTATTAAGAAAATCATGACAGAAGGGCCGCCCTGTACTAGCTATGCTAACAGAGTTATAAATGATAGTAATGGAACACTCTCATTGAGTTCCCATTAGATGCTAGTTACTTTGTCAAGGAGTTTACATGCTGTGTTAGTAAGCTCATCACTGCTGTGACCAGCATACCTGACAAGAACAACTTAGAGAAGGGACAGTTTATTTTGGGCTCACAGTTTCAGTACACAGATGATCAAGTTTATTGCTCTGAACCCACAGTGAGACAGAACATTATGGACGAAAGGCAGGGTGGAGGAAAGCAGCTCACCTTGTGGTGGCCAAAAAGCAGAAAGAGGGAGAAGAAGAAAGTGCCACAGGGAAAGTGCACCCTTTCAGGGTATGCCCCCAGTGAGCCACTTTCTCCAGCCATGCCCCACCTGCCTATTGTTACCACCCAATTAGTTCATTCAATTGGACTGTGTTGCTGCCTGAAGCGCTTGGAGCAACGGAGCCGCGGGAAAAACTTCAGAAGCAAACTGGAGACAAACAGCTTTTTATTCTGATAACTTTTCTCTCTCGTTCTAATAACGACTAACACACGCCAAAAACACACCCTAAAATGGCGCTGACCCGATCAGCAATTTCGGCCAAGTCACTCGAGATCCCGCAACAATCCCGTGAGACTACGGGTGGCGACAAAAGTCAAATCTCCACGGCTCATAGTCAACCGCAATTCAAGCCAATCCCCAAACAGGGCTCCTGCATTTCCCCCTTTTTGTTTTAAAAGAGGTAATGCTCTAGGACGTCTATGTGCAACCAACATTCTTACCCGTCATCGGATAATCAAGGCTGTGCCCTTGACTCCTGTCTTAGGTTGATATGTCGGCCACATGAGACTGTCCCGTGCGACTGTGCCTGTCTTAGGTTGTCCCCCTCTGGGGATCTTACCCGTCATTGGCTAACCAGCCATCCAATGGAGCCCTTTAGGATCGACTATATATGATGACTAACAGCCGTCCAAATTGTGAGGAGATGTTGCGGCTTTAAGGCAACAAGCCTTTTGGTGATGAGCCAAATTGCATAGCATATCAAATTGTTTAAACAAATCAGCTGCCCTAAGTTCCATCAAGTAACACACTGAATTCTCTAGACAAATACCCGCAAGGCATTGTCCCGTAAAGTCCCAAACAATGAAAGATCAAAATGTCCATTTGTTATAACATGTTGATGTAGGAGGCCCCATGCATGTAGAGCAGAGGCCACACTGTTGGTGAGGTTGTTTGATGTTTGAGCAGCAGACGTCTTTTTGATGTTTAGACAATGCCACCGGCAAATCTTCAGGGCCCGCTACCTAGAAACTCAAGCATCAATTATTAAAGGAAAGGCAGTGCTATTGCAGCACTGAGTCAAGAGGCGAGTTGTCAAACTACAAAATAGAATAATTAGATTAGAAAATTAAAGTTGATTTTTGTTCACATACATCGCTGGTTGAGCTTTTACAAACATAAGTTGGAAAAAATGTCATATTTAGAACAAAACAAAGAAAGACTGAGGGTAATTACTGCATTAAAGATAGATTAAAGAAAAGGTAAAGGCACTTGAGAGAAATAATTTGTTAGCTGGAACCCTTGAGTCTCTGTATACAGAGCAATTTTTTACCTGTTGAGATAATTGAAATTAATGAGCTATTAAACAAATGAAGTTAATAACAAATAAACAATCTTAAGTCAAAACACCAAAATATCAGGTTATATAGCACTAGTCATATTTGTTTGCTAAAGAGAAGTCCCAGGGACACCTATAAATCAAAATTGAAAGTACCTTCATTTATAAAATTATTTACCTAAAATGAATACTCTTAACCTAAAATGAATTAAAGTTATTTGGATCCATATATATATATATTTTCTTTTTCATAAGCGCTTTGTTCTTTGTGACGTCACACTGGACAGACGAACAAGCATACAAACATATATTTGTGACGTCACATTAACATGAAATGTAGACAAATGTACAGACATAAAGACATGTATAAAAAGAAAAAAAAAATACAATTGTGTGCACACTAAAGAGAGATCTCCTTGTCCCGGCCGGGAGAAATGACACTTAAGTTGTGAAATATTTTGAAAGACTCTTTTGAGGGAATCATTCTGTACCTTCATCTTGGTCCTCTTGATTTTGTACCTTTTTTATTAATCTTGATTCTTCAATAACTTCATCTTGATCATTTTGATGTGGTACCTGTTTTATTAATCTAGATGGTATCCATATTGGAGAGGATTCGTCTTTTGGAAAAACACAAACAGATCCTCTTCCCCAAATTAATACTGGATCTGGACCCTTCCATGTACCTGAAAGAACATCCTTCCAGTAAACCAAAGGTTTATGTTGTTGGTGTGGATTCCAGTGTCTGTCTCCAGCAGAATAACCATTAGAGTCTAAAGTTAAAAAATTTAAGGTAAACAGGGCAACTGCCAATCTGTCCTTAGGACTTTTCCAATTTCCTTCTTTTTGTTTTAATAACATAATTTTCAGTGTTCGGTTTGCTCTTTCAATAATGCCCTGACCCTGAGGATTGTATGGGATGCCTGTTTTATGGGATATATTGAATTTTGCGCAAAACTGTTTGAAAGATGAGGACGTATATGCGGGGCCATTATCTGTTTTAAGCATTTTGGGGATGCCCAATGCAGCAAAAGCTTGCAAACAATGAGATGTAACATCTTTAACTTTTTCTCCAGAATGTAAGGAAGCAAAAATCATGCCTGAGCATGTATCTATAGTCACATGAATAAATCGCAATTTTCCAAAACTTGGCTCATGAGTAACATCCATCTGCCACAAATGATTGGGCATTAATCCTCTAGGGTTAACTCCGAAATGAGGATTGGGCAAATGTGTCATACAAGATTTACAATCTTTTACAATTGTTCTGGCTTGCTCCTTTGTGATTTTAAACCTATGTTGCAAGGTGGTGCTGTTGACATGAAACTGGGAATGAAATAAAGTAGCTTGTTGTAGCGCTGAAAGTATAAATACTGTTTTTGTAAGTTCATCAGCCTTTTGATTACCTTCATGGAGGGGACCAGGCAAATTAGTATGTGCTCTAATATGGCCTACGAATAGAGGTTCTTTTCTTGCCCACAAAAGTTTTTGTATTTGATAAAACAATTTAAAGGCTGGAGTATGAGGTGCTATTGGTCCTGCTAACTCTAATTTTGGGACGGCTTGCACAATATAGTGGCTATCTGAAAAAATGTTTACGGGCTGGTCCCTAAAATTTTCCAGAGCTCTTACCACAGCTTCCAGTTCCACTAGTTGAGCTGATTTGTGTGCAGTTATGTAAGTCATATTTTCTTTTTTAGTGACTACTGTAGCAGTACCATTTGAGGACCCATCTGTAAATACATTAAATGCCTTAGGTATAGGTTGATTTTTTATTACCTGTGGAAATATAATAGGATGATTAATACAAAAAGATAATATAGGGGACTTAGGAAGATGATTATCAAAATTTGCAGAAGTAGAGCATTTAGCTATAGCCCAATCATTATCATTGAAGCATAAGTATTCAATCTGTGATGATGAATAGGGAGTAATAATAGTAGCAGGGTGAATGCCAAATATTTTAGTAGAAGTCTTAAGTCCTTGAAGAATAAGTTTAGCCACCATGGAGGTATAAGATTCAATTATACTTTTAGGAGAGACGGGCAAATGTATCCATAATAAAGGCCCTTGTTGCCAAAATACTCCTGTGGGTGTATATTGTGAAGAAATAATAATCAACATCAGCGGTTGAGTTAAATCAAATCTATCACAATGAGCTCCTTCGATGGCTTTTTCTACTAATTTTAAAGCTTTCCTAGCATCAGGAGTCAATGTTCGTGGTGAAGATGGATCAGGATCTCCACGAAGGATGTCAAATAAAGGTTTTAGTTGGCCAGTAGTGAGATTTAGTGTAGGGCGAAGCCAATTAATGTCTCCCAGTAGTTTTTGGAAATCATTGAGGGTGGTCAAATGTTCTTTATTTATTAAAATTTTTTGGGGTCTAACAAAAGTATCCATGATTTTAAATCCTAAATATAATATGGGAGATCTGGTTTGAACTTTTTCTTCTGCTATATATAATCCATATTTTTTTAAATTTTCTACCACATCACTGAATATATTAAATAAGATTTTTTGATTAGGGTGGGCCAATAAAATATCATCCATGTAATGTAGACACATGAGGTTTGGATATTTATTTTTAATGGGTTGGATAGCCTTGTCCACATATATTTGGCATATGGTGGGGCTATTAGCCATTCCCTGTGGTAAAACCTTCCATTGATATCTCTGATCAGGGCCATTATTGTTCATAGAAGGAACGGAAAAAGCAATCCTGGGGGCATCCAGAGGATGTAGGGGAATAGAAAAGAAGCAATCCTTTATATCAAGAGTAATAAGATGGAAATTTTTTGGAATAGCTACGGGACTAGGAAGTCCAGGTTGAGTAGGCCCCATAACTTGCATGGTTTTATTGATTTGTCTAAGATCATGTAACAATCGCCATTTTCCTGACTTTTTCTTGATCACAAATATGGGGGAATTCCAGGGAGAGGTGGAAGGTTCTATATGACCTGCTTCTAATTGTTCCTGAACTAATTGGTGGGCCGCTTGTAATTTCTCTTTAGATAGGGGCCACTGAGGGACCCACACTGGCTTATCAGAAAGCCATGGTATTTTCAAAATTATTTTCTCAGTGGCCCCGAAAAAAAATATCTTTTTCCTTTATGACAATGATTACTTTTAGGGTTAAGATTACTCTGTACTTTTTGATAATGAGTTCTTTTATGGTTAAGATTACCCTGTAGGTTTTCACATTTAACATCTGCAGGCTTGGTTGCAAGGTGTACTCCCATTTGTTGCAAAATATCTCTTCCCCATAAAGTAACCGGTAGATTAGGTAAAACATAAGGCTGAAATGTTCCTTTATGGCCTTCATCATCCTCCCATTTTAAAATTACTGCACTTTTATCTGGGAGGTTATTATATCCCAAGCCTCTTAAACTGGTTGAAGCTTTTTGCAGAGGCCAGTGCTTGGGCCATTGGCGTAAATTAATAATGGAAGAGTCAGCTCCAGTATCTATTAATCCCTCCATTTCTATTCCTTGGATTTTTATTTTACACATAGGCCTCCTTGAACAGTCTCGAACCCAGCAAGCCATGGGACTTGAGTCAGTGGAACAAAATCCTCTATTGTTCCCTTCTTGAGGCATACCCATTTTAAATGAATTATGTAAATTGGGAAGGAGAAGCAACTGAGCAATTCTATCTCCTTGATTAACAGAAGTTATACTTTGGGGTGAGCTAAGCATTATTTTTATTTCCCCTTTGTAGTCTGAGTTTATTACACCTGGGGTCACTTGCAAACCTAATAAGCTTTTAGGACTACGCCCGATAATAAGTCCTACAGTCCCTGAGGGAAGAGGTCCCCTGACTCCTGTGGGAATCAGTTGAACCCCCATTTCAGGTGTTAACACTATTCGGGCGGTGGAACAGAGGTCTAATCCTGCATTTCCTCTTGTTCCTCTGGCGAGGGAGTGGATGGGTAGTAGGGATTGTGTCGGGGAAGCATCTGAGTGGATGCTTGAGGATACTCCTTCTGCAATGCCCCGTACATTTGTGGGCCCCGGGGTACTGGGCCCCGTGCCCCGTTTTTTGAATTCCTGAACAAAGGATTTCCATGGATGTCAAATTTTGAATAGCATTTATTGGCCCAATGATTTCCCTTTTTACACCTGGGGCAGCGGCCTGGGGCACGGTATGAGCTTGATCTTATTTCTCTTTTGGGATTTTGCCTAGAATTGCCTGATTGATTATGATAATTTTGCCTGGAATATCCTGATTGATTATAATGTCTACGTTTAGCCTTTGTGAAATTTCGAGAGGAAGCACCTCTCATTGAGGCTGCAATCACATTTCCTGTGACAAAGGCACCATTTATATCTTTACATAGTTGTATATATACGGAAAGATCCTTTTTAGTTCTCCATGGCCTGATGGCTGCTTGGCACCATTTATTTGCATTTTCATAAGCTAATTGAACAACTAAAGGCATAGCTTGGTCAACATCTGCAAACACACTACCTGCAGTTCTCAAAAGTCGATCAGCAAAGTCGGCATACGGCTCATTAGGTCCTTGAATCACTTTTGACAAGCTACCTTGTAGATCCCCAGGTCCTTGTACAGTTTTCCATGCCTCTAAGGCAGCTGCATTTATCTGAGCATATATATCTGAGTCATAATCTGTTTGAGCCTGTAAGTCTGCGAATTGCCCTTCTCCTGTGAGCATGTCTATATTATAGTTTTCAAACCCTGCAGCCGCGTTTCTTTTAGCCGTTTCTATACAAAGTTCTTGGAATTGCGATCGCCAAACCAAGAATTGCCCCCCCGCTTAATGTTGCTTTACATAGACTTTTCCAGTCTGAGGGGGTTAAGCTAAAGGTGTTAAGGGACTCCAGCATACTCAACGTGAAAGGAGCTTGGGGCCCATAAGTCATTACTGCCTCTTTGAGATTTTTTATTGTTTTGAAATCTACTGACTGATGGACACTCTGTCCATTTTTCTTTTCAAATGCTGGCGGTTCCCAATGTATCTGTGAGTTGTCCTCGAGAGCGCATAAGCGATCAGAAAGACTTTTTATTTCTGTTTCTAGGGTATGCAAATGCCTAGTAATACCCTTCATATTTTCTGTAATGGATTCCACCCATGGGGGAGTAGTCACTTCCACAAGTGACTCCTCTGCCTGACGGACCTTTTTCTCGGTCTTTTTAAATTTCTTTTTCCTCATTTTCTCAGGATCACTTTTACTAGCTTCCTCACCACTGCTAATTTCACTGACAGCAATATCCTGAGGCCCAGGTTCCAGTGAGAGCAAGTATCCTTCAGCTTTCGCCAATAACTCCCGAATAGCTTTAATAGCTTGGATTTTTGTCATTTTTGGGTCTCTTCTAATACTCTCTTTACTGGTCTCAGTTGGCCCAGTGGAATCTACACTTTTTTGATCACTTTCACTTTTGTCTATATACTCCTCACTGAGAACAGAGTCAGGTATATCAAGGAGTCTTTGCATAGCCTCTATCACTTGGGATTCAGTTATATTCGAACCCATCTTTAGAGACCTTTCAGTTCTTACCTGTCCGCTCCGAAGTTCCCCGTACGGGCCGCCACCTGTTGCTGCCTGAAGCGCTTGGAGCAACGGAGCCGCGGGAAAAACTTCAGAAGCAAACTGGAGACAAACAGCTTTTTATTCTGATAACTTTTCTCTCTGGTTCTAATAACGACTAACACACGCCAAAAACACACCCTAAAATGGCGCTGACCCGATCAGCAATTTCGGCCAAGTCACTCGAGATCCCGCAACAATCCCGTGAGACTACGGGTGGCGACAAAAGCCAAATCTCCACGGCTCATAGTCAACCGCAATTCAAGCCAATCCCCAAACAGGGCTCCTGCAGGACTGATCAGGTTATAGCTCTCATTATTGAATCATCTCACCTCTGAATATTCCTGCATTAGCACAGGCACTTTGGAGGATACCTCATGTCCAAACTATAACACATGAATTATTTTTTATTTAATCCTCAAAATTGATACCTGACATTGGCAAAATTTACATGGATATTGTTTCACTATTATTCCAATAGTAAATTGCCGAGAAAATAAGAAATTTTACCATAGTCACAGTTGGTAAGTTGTGGACTCATGGTACAACCCGTAACTACAATGGCGCATTGATGTCTTACTCTGCTGGTGACTTGACAATTAATTTAAAAAGTTATTTAGTTTTTAACCGACAGGGAGACTATATTACATAGCAGGTTTGTGTGCACTTTGGAATTATTCAAGCCTATGTCCAAATTTAAATCACCTCTGTGTTATATTGAGCAAAATCCTTAATCTAAGCTGGGCACAGTGGTGTATGCCTATAATCCCAGTGGCTTGGGAGGCTGAGGCAAGATGATCATGAGTTTAAAACCAAACTCAGCAAAAGCGAGGCGCTAAGCAACTCAGTGGGACCCTGTCTCTAAATAAAATACAAAATAGGGCTGGGGATGTGGATCAGTGGTCCAGAGCCTCTGAGTTCAATTCCCTATAAGCACCGCCCCCCATAAAGAAGATCTTTAATCTAGCTGAAGCCCAGATTTCTAACTTTAAAGGGAGGGTAATAATATATCTTATACGGTATTGTGAGGACTATTTCAGATCATAATTGTAAAATGATAAAAAAGAAACATGTTGAACATGTTGCAACAAGACTGGTTTTATTTCTCTCAAATTCTCTTTTTGGGTTGCATGATCAAGTGATTTGATTTCCATCTTTTAAACCTAAACCAGGCTCAGATGAAAGAAAAGTTGGTAATTCTTTTCTGTTCCATTACTTTGTAGAAGATGGAACTGTCAAAGTTTTTTAGGTTTAGCATTGTAAATAAACCACCTCTTTGTACAAGAGACCTTAGTGCAAAGTACATTAAAAGTAAGGTCATAAATATTCTAAAAGTAGATATTTGGCTGTGGAGGTCTTGTTCTGGGTAGCTACATTAGGTTTCCTGTGTAATTTGCAATGAGAGGAGTACTAAATTATTTCCTTCTCTCTCTTTTGTCAACCTTAATCTGTGAATTTCAACTGCATCATTCCTTGACCTTATTTGGCCATTCCTACACTATACAGACAGATTAAGTTTGACTCTGTTTCCCAACCTCAGGGCAGCCAGGATGACAGGAGAAAGGAGTCCAGAGTTCCTTGCTTTAATTTTACAAAATATTGTATTTCTGCTTAGAGAGTTGACAATTGGAAGTTTTAAAAATAGTTTTAGATTTTCTAGTGTTCAATGTATTTATTGAGGCCATCTCTTTTTGGAAAAAGACAACTTTTAAAATTAAGAGTGCCAAGCTTAGACACAGCCTTTAAAAACAAACTTTGCATGGGTTGCAATTTTTGCTTTAATGGCAGCAAAATTAGTGAATTGTCTTATATATATGGCTCCTAGCATTCTGTGATTGTTTTCCTGTTGAGTTGTTATGTTTGCATGCTCACTAGTTCCATTGGTTCACTCACAAGTATCTATCTTTGGTTTCAAAATGTATGTGTAAGCATTGTTAGGTCATGCTAACCATTTGTAATTTTCTTACTTTCCTAATAAAGATATGGCATAGAATGGCCAACAATTAATTGCCTAGCAACAAAGGATTTTCAAGCAAGCTTCTGCTTTTCGGGATCAGGGAAAAGGAAACCCATCCATGTACTTGTTCTATGACTGGGGCAGAATTTTACCACCATAGCTCTTCTTAACAGCAATGGATGCCAGCAGTTTATGACTCCATCTCTGAAGTTATTGCCCTGAGAAATAATATTTCAATTGTGGCTATCTCTGTGAAATATCTCTAGAAAGCCTCTCTTTTACTTTGTGATTTGAAACATATAACATCAATGTACTAACTGTCCTTACATCCAATGTTGTTAGGAATGTGGACAGCAGAAGAGTAGTGTAAGAGTTTTTAAAATTTCAAATACTGAGTAAAAATTGAAGTCTACTGGAAACCTTACCAATAGCCAATGTTCAAGCATTTCTCAATGTTTGTATATTGCTGAAAATAAGAAATATTTGAAATAATCTGAAAAGTCTTGGTAGAGGAATTTTCATTCAATAATATAAGGCCAAACATTCTCTAAGTTGGTGGTCTGACAATCTATGAAAGTCTTAACTCAGTGATGTTGTACCAACAAGGACTGTCTTCAACCCACATTGCTTAAAAGGTACATAAAAAAAACAAAACAAAACACTGTGGGGCAAACTAATGCATTGGTGTAAATGCAAAAATGATGAATGTATAGAGAGTTAAGCTTTACCCTGCTTAATGCTTGATATATAATTTTCAGTGAGGTTATCTTTAGTAATTAACCTCTGATACTTCTAAGCAAAGTTCACTAATCTGGATCTGTTCTTGGGTGCCCTGGATTTTAGGTTATTGTTTTAGACACTTAGAATTGCTGCTCTTCTTCTGAGGCTTGTCTGAAGAGGGGCTGGCTTTCCTAATTCCTCATGTAGCAGCAGTAAGAACAATATTTAGCACTTATGAGGCTCTACTTCTCCGTTTCAAAGCACTTTACAAATATCAATTAATTGCTTTGAATGGGGAGCTTTGCAGCTGCTGGGAGGGAAAAAAAAAAGCACACAGTGATTGGCTCATTAGCATTTACAGCTGTTGAAAATGTTCTTCAAAGAAATAATTACAGATCTTCATATATATTTAAAGAAAAAGGAGCTCGAGGAAGGCTACTAAGGGTCTTCTTGAACAAATGACTCTTGTCTTTCCATTTTGTTTTGAGAGCAGCAGCTTTATTGCAAACAATTATCTTCCCCCTGGACAAAAAAAAAAAAAAAAAAAAAAAAACAGCACTGCACCATCCCCTTCTCTAAGTAAATGCAAGATAGTAAATCCTCTTTTGGAAAATAATCTCACCACTTTTCAATTTTGATCTGTTCAGAATTTTTGTTTATCAGTAATTGGGCTGCTGCTGGACTTGGCCTGATGCAACCTTATTTAATGTCTGATCCAATGTTGGCTTTGTCCAGCTTTAATTATGCATGAAAACAGAACAAGTAGACAATAATTGATAGTGCTTCTTGCATTGTTTTCGACAGAGCTTTATCACCACAAGGGGACCAAAAGAAATGGTCCAAACTGTCTCCCTGTCACTAGGGAGAAATACAGGCTGCCCTAGCTATAGAAACAGATTTCTTTCCTTTTCTTTTTCATTCTTTTTTCCCCCTTCTTCTTTTTCTTTTTTCTTTCATAATGTGAATCTCCTGGACGGGCAGATAAGCTTCTAATTCTATTAATTTTCTTATCAAAATCAGCAAGGTAACCAAAGCTTCCAATTTAGTGATTTATTATCCTGAGCAAGCTGTGCGGAGTATGCCTTTCATATTCTGTAATTGGCACTAGAGGGGAAGAGACTTTCAAGGGAGATGCACTCAGCTAACCGTTTCCATTTCAATTGACTATTGAGCAAACAAATGGAGTGTCCTTTCATTGGCTTAAATCATTTTAAATGATAAAGCTAGCAATTCTGCATTTGAATATACGCCAGTGGATATCTGTGCAGGCAATGCTGACCCTTATGACATTAAAATATGAGCATAATAACATCTCTGTATAGGATTTGCTATCAATAAGATATCCAAGTGCGATATGTTAATTGACATGCAAAAGGCCAAAATTGATCACATATGTAATCTGACCCTTATTATTACACCACCCAAAGCCCCTGAAAATAAACATATTGCATACTGAATGCTGTATTCTTTTGTACATGAAAGTTGATTGCATAAGCAGTGGACAAAAGTATTTAAGCATTAAAATAAAAACCAGTATCCCCAGTTGGAAAGGGGAGAAAGTGGTTATGAATTGGATGCTAGAGGTGAGACTGAAATATGGGTATGGAAAGGAGACTTGGTTTGGGATGGAAACCAATGACTTCTTGTTTGGTGTCATCTGAAAGGCTTGGAAAGGCTCCTCTGTCCCAGATTTTACTTTTGGTAAAACATAAACTTGAATTGTAGGCATTTTTCCCTTTATGACCCAATCTTCCTTTTAAAAGTAGATTTGATACAATAATTGTGGTCTTCTAACTTAATGGTTGCAAAGGGTTCTACCTATGTTGCCCTACTCAAATCTAAGAGCAAGGCTCTAATACCTCCATTTCTTAGAAAATGCTTAGAGAAGTTAAATGTCATACATGTTGCTTAGATGCTTGAGAGGTTAAATAACTTGTCTGATTGCACTTGATTAGAAAATTAGCTGGGATCTGAATTCAGAACCATGAGATAGGAAACTCTGCTTTCTAATCAGTGTATATTACTCTTGCCCCAGACTTGTATTTCTGGAAGAAATAAGACCTTAGGCCCTTAAATGTTAAATATAAATCACACCTTGAATTACACCATACCCAAACCCTTGAATTAGTTTTTGGTACTTAAAACTTCAAAGAAAACTCATATTAAAAATTGAATCACTTTTTCTCATGATATATTTCTCAAGAATGATGATATTTTGACAATTTAGAACTTCCCTCCTGATTCTTTGGGATTTTTTTCTCCTCACATTTCCTGAAAGGCACAAGCCAGGGGACTATTTTCCCTTGTAAAGACTGTCCATGGTGCCAATGGCCGGGAAATGTACTGCAGGAAGGCGCGCAATGATTTAGACATTTGTTTGGGCTTTTAATCTTTTCTCATCTACACGCACCACCAAAATAAAAACCAGTGAAGTATGTACCCTATAAATCTGCTTGTTCTCTCACTCCTCAGAAATATTTCAGAAAGAACTTGACACTTGTAATCAGAACTGGGCTTAGATGCTGCCTCCTTTCGAGTCAGCCATCCTGCCCCCCTTCCTTTTCCATTTTAAACAGCATGAAAGTAGGCGAGGCCAGAAGGGCATGGGCTGGGGAAGCACTGCTGTCGGAAGGATGTAAAATCTACTTAGGTGAGATGAATTTCCCCGAGACTGCAAGTGTGTGGATTATTGAGTTAAGAGAAGAGCAAGTAGAGAGGGCAGGAAGTGTTGTAAATTAGACAGGTGGGGAGAAGCCGCCAGGCTCCACGTGGGGGTCAGCAGAAAGACAGGTGTGTGGCAGTAGTGGCACATCGGATGTTCTTTGAGAATAGAATAGCAAAAGCCTGTGTAGATTATTTACATACAGAAGATTGTAGTCTAAAGAAAGACTATTTGGGAACTTAAAAGAGGAAAAGTAAGTGATAATTATCATGGGGCAATTTCCCTGGGATATCAGTATTTTTGCAATCAGTGAGAGTTAAAAACAGCCCATACTGGAGAAAGGACATAGGGAAAAAGCAAGTCAAAGAAAGGGGGCAAAAGACAAATTTGTGTTAGTGACAATTATTATTTATGAAGCGCTCTTTGTCTTCACTGTTCTATGTGCTTTCCATGTGTTAACTCTTAAGATATAATTTCCATGTTATGCATGAAGAAATCACTTGATCCCCTTTCTATGCTCTAAATTGTCTTGCAAAAACATAATAATTGTGATAAACTTTGGAATTCTTGTATATTTATTATTAATGAAATGCAAGCTATAAAAGCATGGATACTGTGGACTAAAAAGAGAAAGACAACATATATGGAACCAAAAAGTCTGAGAACAGTTGACAGCGGTTTGAATAAAGATGTAAGACAATATAAACTCTGATATTAATAGTATCATTCCATAAAAAGTCTCTCATCTTCAGTGTAAGAGGGTATAAAATATCTACTATCCACTGTACAAAAAATCTTTTGAAATTAAATAAAAACAGACATTATAAGGCAAAGCCTCATTGGGAAGGAAGTCCTTTGCAAAAGCAAGGTATGATTTTATAGTGACCCTGTGTGTGTTTTTCAAGGATGGGTGATACTTCATAAAGCAGCTAGAATAAAACTAGAACTCTATTCTTCACTTGCTTCCAAGTTTCCATCTGTATATCCTATGTGCAAAGGTGACTTTGACTTCAAAGGGCAATGAGAATTGGATCTGGTATGAAAATGGGACTAGAAAATATATGGTCTTTCAGGAAAAGGTCATTACATACTGTACAGGAGCTCAACTTTTATTTTGATTAAATACTTTTTTCAGTGGGATTTACTAGCTAATTACTTCCTCAGTTTTGTGGCTTGACAAGACTTGCCTGATCTATAATGTCTACTGAAGGACTCAGAAGCCTCAAGGTTTGTGTGCTTTTATGTAAAATTATTAATATTAATAATAATTAACCATAAATGGTAACTAAGATAGGCCAGATGGCCTTTCCTTCTTTCAAAAACTTCTTTATGTTCTTAGTTATGGAAAAGGTAGAGGTGAGAATGCAAAGACACAAGTGACATTTTAAATTGAATTATTGATCTTGAAGTGGAGTTTAAATAATTTACTCAACAAGGGGACTGCCTTTCATTTGTATCAGATTGGAGGCTCTAAATACCATCTGCTTATGATCAAGGAAAACTTTTTCTCTGTTTGTAGTCACGCTGAGTTCAGGATTCCTATTGCACTCATTCTTAAGACCTTCATCCATTAATCACTGCTATTAGTTGGTATCACTGGTAATTAGTCTTTTAAGTTGCATCCAGATGGAATGTATAAATTATTAGGAGTTTCCTGCCAGACACAAGTGTAGATGATTCATGGACCTATGACATTTGCCTATGCTGTGTCCCTGATAAGGAAATGCAGTTGGAAAGACTTCATACTTTTTCTTGATTTCAACAATTGCTGACTGTTACTTCTGTTGTATCTGGAAACACACAGGCTGAGTTTTTTTTATTTATTTTTATTTTTTACTAATTTTAGGCCTAGTTTGCGTTCTTTCATCATCTCAACCCTTTTTTGGTTCCCTGTTCTTTAATATCATTTAATTTACTCAACAAGGGGACTGCCTTTCATTTGTATCAGATTGGAGGCTCTAAATACCATCTGCTTATGATCAAGGAAAACTTTTTCTCTGTTTATAGTCATAGTATGTCAGGGCAATCTTGTCTGCAGTGGGTATAGTGTTGCCGGGAATCTGGGGTGGTAGGGATGGGACAGTTGACCAGATCAGACTGTTCTTGATGGGAACCTAACCTTGAATTATGTATCATCTAACTGAAATCTAACCTAGATACATGAGGTCTGGCACGTAGTAAAAGGGAAGAGAGTTGGCCATGAGGTTTATTGTCACTCTCTGGTACCTTTTTTCCCAATTGTTCACCTTCCTGGCAAAATCCTTCCTCTAGCTAAGCCTGAGGAGTCACCTATATTATTCCATGCCTGTATTCAGTCAGTGCAGCATTTCTGGAGAAAGCAAGATGAAATACTGGTAGGACTATAAATTTATGATTATTATGAAATTTTTAGTGTATAAGTTAGAAATATGACTTAAGTGAGTTTAAGCAATAATGGAAATTTATTGGCTTAGGTAAGTGGAAAGCTAAAGGATTGGTGAAGGCACAGCTGGATTTAGGCATTCAAATGCTATCATTAGGGTTTTGCTTTTCTCTGCAGTTTGATGACAAGAGGGCATCTGGAAGCCTTAATTAGACTGACATTATCTTAATGCTTTTGATAGCAGTGAGAGGGAAAAAACAGTCTTTGTGATAGTGGCAGTGAAATTTTCAGGCTGACGCTGACTGGCCTGGCTTGGGTCAGGTTCACACTTGGACCAATAGCTAGAGGTAGTCCTATGTCTAGGCATAGGATCATGGTTCAGGCTGGATCTACTTAAATCTCCTGGGACAAGTAGGCATAAAGTAGGGTAGAGGAGGGCAACATGCTTGTCAAAATTGAAACTCGAAAGGATTCTCAAAATTGCGTGGCACTCCTATCATAACCTTTTGGTCTAAGCTGCACTTTTATTCCTAAGGACAAATATTTTAAATCATCTCCACTTCTATCAAACTTCATAGCTCTTCCCACATCACCCCAAATTTTTCTCTGATTCTAAGAGATGAGTGACCTTTCTTTCTATTTTACTAAGAAAGTTGAAGCCAACAGATGGAAAGCTCCACCATCAATTTCTTTCTACCTAACAATTATGCAAATATAAAGGCTTACATTAGCATCTATCCTCTTCCCTTCTGTTACATTGGAACAGGGGCTCTTCTTTCTATTTATGGCCAGTACCATCATCTGTGCTCTTTCCTGCTTCTAAAACCCATATATGAACCATCATCTGATTTCTTTTGTGCACATTCTACTGTATATTCCTACCTGGAGCATTCATGTTCACAATCCTATTTACCTTCTAATAAAACTTTTCATTATTGCTATAACTCTTCTCTACTACTGCCTGAAATGTTTTTTCCTGCAAAATCAAACTTATAAGTGATGATAATCCTTGTTATCTCCATTTTCTCACTTCCCACTTGTTTCTCAACCCACTTCTAGTCTAGTTTTGACCAAAATAGCAAACCTTATTACTTCCCTTCTGCTAAAAGCTCCTCACTTCTGTCCATTGCTTTCAGGATAAAAATAAAAATTCCCCAGTTGGTTTAGAAGGCCCTGAATGGTCTGGTTCCTAAGGAAATCTCCAGCCACATCTTTTGTCACTCTCCTCATTTCACACTACAATCATCTCCTCTTAGTTGTTCATATATACTACATCACATTCTCAGCAGGAACAAACTGTGGCATCTTCAAAGTGTGTGACTGAGCAGAGAGTAATAGGAGCTATTCACAATGATATGGGCACAATTAAGGGGTACAAACAAGAGATTGTTATGATTTGGATATAAGGTGTCCCCCCCAAACTCCTGTGTTAAATGACTGGAACATGAGAGCTGTGGCCTAATCAGTCCATCCTTGTTTGAATGGACTGAATGAGTGGTAACTGTAGGTAGATGGGGCATGGCTGGAGGAGGTGGGTCACTGGGGTCATTCCCTGGAAGGGTTCATCTTCTCCATGGCCTCTTCCTCCTTCCTTCTCTCTGGTTCCTGGATGCCATGAGATGAGCTTCTTTCCTCCCCTGTACCACACAGTCATGATGTGCCACCTCAGGAGCAATGGACTCACCCAGCCATGGACTAAACCCTTAGAACTGTGAGCCAAAACAAAAATTTCCTTCTCTATGGTGTTCTTGTTGGGTCTTTTGGTCATGGTGATGCAAAACTGACTTACAGAGAGATGAAATATCTTAAAGCTATTACCAAGAGTCTAGTCTCTATATATATAATAGAAGGAATGATTACAGGTTCCTGAGCTATCCTGATCTGTAGCTATAGGATCAGGCTACCCAACTGGAAGTGAGCCTTATAGAAAGAAGATCACAGCTATTGTCAACCCAAGACCCATAAGGAGGAAAGTGAGGAGATTATATACCCTAAACAATGGGCTAGAAGTAAGCAGAAGATATAGCAGAGGATACAGAGGGGTTAGCTTTTGGGGGTACGAGGCTGGGGAGAGAAGGGTAGTGAGTGAACCAGGAAGGCCAGTGGATAATGTCTAGATCCTTCTTACCATGGCAGTTTTGCACTTGTTGTTCCTTGTTGGATGCTGATCCTCTTTTTCATTCTTCATTTATTTCATTTCTTTTTCATTCTTCAAACCTCAGCTCATGTGTATCATTCACCAACTAATAAGTTAAGGGCCCTTCATCATGGAGTTAGATTCTTTCCTTCTCAGCACTTATCTCAGTTTGCAATTATCCTTCTATTAATTTAGTCAATGTGTGTATCCTCCATGATGTTCTATACTTCTCTTGTCTGGGGACTATGTCTGTTTTAATTCATAGCAGAATTCCTAGGTTCTAGCACACAATGCCTGGTTCACTAAATTCCTGATGAATAAGTAGACTAAAATATTATGGCTTGAATGTTTGTGCTCCCTGCCCCCAAATTCATGTTGAAATCCTAACTCCTAAATGATAATATTAAGAAGTAGGGATGTTGAGGAGGAGATGAGATAAGGGTGAAGTCTGCATGAATGGGATTAGTACTTTTATAAAAGAGACCTAGAGCTGGGGCATGGTGGTGCACATCTGAAGTCCCAGCTACTCCAGAAGCTGAGGTGGGAGGGTCACTTGAGCTTGCGAATTTGAGACCAGCCTGGGCAACATAGAAAGATCCCATTAAAAAAAAAAAAAAAAAAAAGCCAAAGGGAGTTCGCTTCTTCCACCAAGTGAAGGTATAGTGTGAAAACTGATTATGAAGAGATCCTGCAGTCACCAAATCTGATGGTGCCTTTATCTTAGATTTCCCAGATTCCAGAATTGTGAGAAGTATCTGTTGTTTATTAGCCATCTAGTCTAAGGGTCATTTGTTAGAGAAATCTGAACAGACTAAGACGGTGTAATCAAAGCACATGAAGACATTGCCAAATTTCATTTGTGAATGTGCTATGGTTTTTTTTCATTATTCTATTACCTTTGGACTTTTTCTCTATTATCTTATTCATTTTGGCCTTTGTTGTTTGGCTAGGTGGACAGACTCTACTGTACTTTGGTCTGGTGTGCATAATACTGCCTGTTGAAATTCATGATTCTCTAAAGACTTTTTTTTCCCAGTGTTTTTCTCTTGTTAAACTTGAGCTTGGTCAGTCATCTTTTGCTAAATGTGAAATGTGTGATTGACACCAGCATGCTTCTCTTTCTAAAGCAAGAAAGGATTAAATGCTCTAAAATTGACATACATGGACACTGTTAAGTGTTCTGGCTTCTTTGCCATCTCAGTTCAGCTCAGTTAACACATATTTATCAAGTATCTGCTGTAAGCAACACAGTGTCCAGGTTTGGAAGTGTGAAGATGTATTGGACAGAATCCTACTTTTAAGAAGTTTTGACTTTGGAGAAGATAGACACATTATTTTCCCAAACAAATTTAATTCCATTTTAACCTCAGAGAAGGAGAAGGACCTATGTTTTAAACATAAAAATAAATGTTGCTAAAAAATGAAGGCATTAAAAATTAAGTCATCTGCCTTAGCCATACATACTGAGCTGATAAAGATAGATGTGACTCAGGAAAGTGACAATAACAGGAACCCTTGGGACTCTGTTCCATGGCAGGAACCCAACATGCCTGCCAATTCATGGTCTTTGTTTAAAACACAGAGCAGTGAAAGAGGAAGGAGAGGTATACCAGGGGAGTGTGTAGCTCTGGAAAGAGCTAGAACATGCTGATGACAGGACATAAAGTATCTTACAGGGCAGAGGAAAGGAAAGTCTTCATTTAACACCCCTTCCTTCTCTCAGTTGAGTCACTGGTTGTGGCTGGTCCAGCTGTCAAGTGCACTGAACTCTCTTTGCATCTCCACTCTCTCTTTGGCATACAACTCAGGGAAGGTCATTTATAATATTGCTGTGATGCCACTATGGTAGCAGTGAGGTGGTTGGAGCCCAGAAGCTTCCTGTTCACCACTAGGAGGAGGGACAACTTCACATGAATACTGCAGAAGGAGTAGTCCTTGTCCTTGTGTTGAATTTGGTAAAGCTGAAAGTTGGGTTCAGGGATGGGTACAAGGCCCCATGAGCTCTCCCCAGCTCTGCAGCACATTATATACTGTTGCTACATTTTA
The DNA here is from genome assembly GCA_025594165.1 of Tamias sibiricus. Taxonomy (NCBI): domain Eukaryota; kingdom Metazoa; phylum Chordata; class Mammalia; order Rodentia; family Sciuridae; genus Tamias; species Tamias sibiricus. The sequence continues at coordinate 98,864,148 of CM046661.1, read as the reverse complement.
GGATCCACCTGAGTCTACTATGCCCAATATAGAGAGAAGCTTTTCTCTGGTGGTAAGGCTAAACACCACCACTTTTTTATTTTAGGACTACAGCACACTCTTCACACCATGCTGCTGCCCACTCAGTGGCATGAGCGCCAGGGTTGCCTCTGCCTTTGACAGCATCCATCATGAGAAGGGCTGGCCATGAACTTCCCAGCATGCTATGCCTCTTTTCAGTCTTTGCCTTTCCCCTGTTTTCAAGGGGTTTGCTTAATCTATTCAGGAATCCCAGGAGTTGTTGTTCTCTTTGTTGAGGCTCTGGCCAGGCAGAGCCCAGGAGAGGCTCTCCAGGGCCTCCCCATAACCCACTTCATATTTTTGTAATGTCCTTCTCCGTTCAGATGAAATTCAATTTTACTGGAAGCTGTCCTGTCAGCCTTGTCTACTTGGACACTGAGGACTTGCTGGGCTATCTTAGGGTTTTGGACAGTATGCATTTCTCAGAATATACCTGGAGCAATCACCACAGGCATACATCTTTATGGCCAATTTAGCCTGTTGGACATTGTCCATGCCGTGGCAAGAATTTTCATCTTCAGGGTCGGTTTGAAGTTTGTAAAGCATCATTGACAAGTTTTTCATAGGGAGACTTTGCCTGTGCAATGGGTGAGGGTTCCCAAGAATAGGTGTGGCAGGTGCGACATCTCCTTTTTTACAGTACACCTCACTGAACTGGTTCCAGCCTCCCACCAGCTCAAACTCCAGCTTCACAGTCTTTTACAGAAACTCCACAATCTTATACTATAATTAGGACTCAACAGTCAGTGTCTTCCCTGTCAGCATCAGAATGTGTACTTTGCCCTGAACAGAACCTACTATCTCCTTCATCTCCTTCTTCTCCATCCCCTTTGCACATCCTGTTGCTTTCTCCAGCTTCTTTAACACTGTGTGTCTGAAAATAGCAGCCTTGAAATGAGTAGAGCTGATCTACCAATTCCTGCAATTTTCTGCAAGATCTGCTTGATTTCTTCCTCTCCATCAGCCATCATTTCCAAGCCACCACAATTAATTAATTAATATAAAGTCTGGTAAGAGCAGTGATTAGAAATAGATTTTCTGTGAAGTTAATGAAGCTTAAACTTTAGTACTCTCATTTGTTGGGCCTGTTCCAAATCTCAGGCAAAGTGTTCACATGATCATGTTTTTACAAAATTTGCAACTGTTAGCTATTTGAGCTAAGTAAGAGCATACTCTTTCTACTCTGACTTACCATACATCTCACTTCCTCTTGAATTAAGTAGCTTAAGACTAGCAGCAGGCATTTTGGGATTTGAATAAGGGAAAGTCAAGTTGATGATATGTTTTGTTTGCATTTAGTGTGATATTGTTATTTGTTTTTAAGTTACTTTCATGTGTATTTATATATTTTAAAAATATTTTTTAGTTGTAAATGGACACAATATCTTTATTTTTATTTGTTTTTATGTGGTACTGAGGATCGAACCCAGGGCCTCATGCATGAGAGGCAAGTGCTCTGCCACTGAGCTACAACCCCAGCCCACTTTCATGTATATTTAAGACCTCTAGTCATCTCGGTGTAGAAACGGCTTCTAGGAATGCTTGTGTTGCCCACTGTATCAACTGACTTGACCTTGTCACACGAAGATTCAGGGCTAGAGTTGTGAGATGTTATGAATATGTTCCCCAGCCCTAACACAAAAAGAATGTTGGTGGAGATAAAACAAGATTTGAGATGTGTGGAACCAGAAGCTAATCTGTGGAAATTCTCCTGATCATCTACTATGACTATGTTTTTCTCATTGATGTCTAGTTTATTTCTCTCTCTCTCTCTCTCTCTCTTTTTTTTTTTTTTTTGGTACTGAGGATTGAACTCAGGGGCATTCGACCACTAGGCCATATCCCCAGCCCATTTTTTGTATTTTATTTAGAGACAGGGTCTCACTGAGTTGCTAAGGGCCTCGCCATTGATGAGGCTGGCTTTGAACTCGTGATCCTCCTGCCTCAGCCTCCCAAGTGCAGGGATTACAGGCGTGTACCACTGCACCCGGCTATAGTTTATTTTTTATTTTTAATTAAAACATTTTATTGGTGCATTATAAATATACATAGTAGTAGGATTTGTTTCTTCATATTTGTACATGCATACATTATAACAGTATAATTTGGTCAATTTAATTCCCCAGTACCTCTCCTTTCTTTTCTCTCCTCCCTCCCTCTGGTCCTATTCTTTTGTTATATGGGTCTCCCTCTTGATGTCTAGTTTAAATGAAAGATCTTTCATACACAATTATAAACAACATTTTTTTTTTGATGGGGAGCACATGAGATAGGAATTTTTAGAAATTCTTTGTAGTAATATAGAGTTTGCGAATAATTTAATATTTTATAAAACCCAAGTCTCATTAATAAAAATAAATTTTGATCAGCTGTGGCATAGTTAACTGAATTCCATTTCTCCTCCCTCTATGGAAAATGATATTGCAAATAATTGTCATATGAAGAGGCAATAAAAAGCATGCAACCAAGAAGAGGGAAAACAAGTAGGAAAGTTATGCTAGAAGTGTCAGGCAGTTAATTAGCTAAACACACTGTTATTTTTCTGACAGATGATGTATTTTTAGCCTTTTAAAATTTGTAACGTGAGTACTTTTTCATTAAAAATAATATTTATTTTGCATTCTAATTTTGTAATTACTTAAAGAGGGTTGTGAAAATTGTGCTAGCTTCAGGACCCACAACCTGGAATTTGGTAGAGGAAGGCAGTTTTCTTGAGGCAGTTTGCAGTTCTGAATTGCAGCAGTAAAGAAAAGGCAGTGATCAGATACTTTCTGGAAGAGGGCACACTTAAGCTGAGGTCTAGAGATTGAGTAGGAGTTTTCCAGATAAACCCTTCAAATTGAAGTTGGACTTGCCCACATCATGGAATTTCTTTTTAGTTTTGTAATAGGGTATGTTTGGTTTACTGCTTCCTTTGGGGCATTTGTCTTCATTTTATAACTGGTTATAGAGAGAGAAACTTTTTTGTGGAGTCAATAGGGTCCTGTGGATTAATTTTGAGTCCCCTATCGAGGGTCATAGCCAGGAACTGGTAGAACTCCCAGGGGATTTGGGACTCTCGGCATAGACAGAACTGTTTGAGAGCTAAGGTAACCATTTTCTTCTATCTGTATAGAATCCAGCTTTATTCTGTGTTCAGCCCTTTGGCATGGACAACAGTGCCAAGAGTCACCAAACTTGTTGGTGAGCCAAAGCCAGGAGGATTTCCTGAGCAGCTGTGCAGACAGCATAGATGGGTAAGTGGAAACCAGAGCCCAAGAGAAAGAAGAGGTGGCCATCTAGCTTGGTGGTGATTTTGATTGGAAGATTGGTTTTTGGATTCATTTGTTGATTCAATAATTATTTGAATGCCTACTATGTACTAAATCTTATTCCAAGCTCTGGGAATACAGAACATAAAACATAAAAACTTCTGGCTACTGTGGAATACATGGGAGGTATCTTTTGAGAATGACAAGAACTAGCAAATGGAACTTTGTGGGAGAAGGAAGATGGAAGGTAGAAGGAATGAAGTTATGTTTGCTTCTACAAAGATATGGGCTATTAAGACAGTGAGTGGTAGTTTTCAAGTGTTATAATTAAGCTTAAGCCGGGCGCGTGGTGCACGCCTGTAATCCCAGCACTTGGGAGGCTAAGACAGGAGGATCGAGAGTTCAAAGCCAGCCTCAGCAATGGTGAGGCACTTAGCAACTCAGTAAGACCCTGTCTCTAATAAAATACAAAAAAGGGCTGGGGATGTGGCCCAGTGGTTGAGTGCCCCTGAGTTCAATCCCTGGTACAAAAAAAAAAAAAAAAAAAAAAAAAAAAAATTAAGCTTAATGTAAATTTTGTATTGTACTCTCTTACATGATAGTGCTTAATTTTATATAAAATGACATTTACCCTGCCACATCTTTGAGAAGAACTGATAATCCAGGAAGGTGTGTCATGTGCAGCTTTGTACATAAACTTGTAAGCTTTATGGTTTACTGAAGAGAAACCAAGGCTTTCAAAAAAGGGCATGAGAGATCTAGTTTGTATTTATAGAAATCAATCTAACTTCTCTGTAGGGGTTGAAGTAAGGGTATAATAGTTAGGAGGTTAACAGAGCATTGCAGACTAGAGTCAACCAGGGCTTCGGGCAGAACTGGGGGGATCAGAAGAAAGAGTCAATGCCAGATAATACTTAAGAAGTAAAATCATTGGAACCTGGAAACTGATTGCATGGGAATGGGGGAAGGATTAGTGAAGTTGAGGATATCTTCCAGGGTTATTAGCGTGGATGGTAAGGCTGACAGCTGAAAAAGAGTATCAAGGTGGAAGAACACATTATGGATAAAGAAAAAAAAATGAATTCAGCGTTGGATGTGTGGAGTCTGAGGTGCCCAAGAATGATTGATGGAAATAACTAGTAGAACATTTGGTCTTCAAGTCTGCTAGGGAAGTGCTGGGGGATAGAAATAACTTTGGCAATAATACTGGGATAATATTGGTGTTACTTGAAGCAGAGCTAATGGATGGGATTGCTGAGGAGGAGTGAGGAGATTGAGAAGAGTAGAAGACTAAGGATGGGACACCAGGTCTGCTACGTGTGACCCTGGTGGTATAGGCAGAGGCATGGGGGCCCTCAAAGAACACCCGAAAAGGGCCCAGAGAAGTGCAAGAAGCTTCTCAATTTTTCTCTTCTGGAGGGAGCCAATGTGGAATTTCTGAGCCTCCTTTATTCCTTCAAGAAATATTTATTAAATATCCCCAGGTATGTCGCCACATTTTCCCACTAATTACTTGGTGAATGGTGTCAGATGCCCAGATGGTTGTATTGTTGAAAACACATACGATTAGCTCCTTGGTGGGAAGAAATTGTTCTGAATAAGGTCCCATGGCCCATAGCAGGAAGGCCCAAGACACTGAGCGTGAAGTCAGCAAAGCTGTTGTGCAGACCAGCCAGATGGGGACTTGGGAAAGACACGTGCGTGGCGCGCAGGCGGGCCTGAGGGAGTGCCACGTGTTGGACGCTGGAGGCCTGCTGCGCAGCTTCTGTCGCTGAAGCATCCGGGTGTCTGCTGCTTTGCTGGCAAGCGAGGCCTCCAGCACACACGTCTGAATCCCTCCTTAAGCCACGAGGCTGTGGCTTGCCGCTTTCCTCCCCCAGAGCAGCCTTTGCAATCTGTTCAGTGCTGTCTCTGTGCTTGGAAGGAGGTGGAGGAATTGCGAGTCGCCGTCTGTGAGGGTATGGCAGGGAAGCAGGGAGTAATGCCCTACTTTCAGAAAACGACCGAGGGGAAAAAAAATCCACATCATTTTATGAAGTTTGATTCATGTGGTAACCTCTGGTGGTCATCATTAATTTAACCCATCAAATGTGTTCTTTGAGATTCTAAGATTGATAAAATTCTCAAATAGATAATGTTAAAAGATCTAAGAAAAATGATAATGGCCTTAGCTATAAGGCCTAAATAATTGAGGACAGTCTCAAAGGAATATTAAAAATCAGAGAAAAGTTATGGACATTTTTGTCTGTTAGAGGAGAAACCCTTTAGACAAAGATGACTTTTTTTTTTTTTTTTGAGGGAGGGAGGTTTAAGTGTCAGGTGAACCACTGTTGACTCCAATTGTAGCATCTTTTACTTTTGTTTTCTGTGTTGGGCTTCTTTGAAAAATTTTGTAGAGCAAGTGGTGGTGTGTCAGCTGCTTTAAAATACATTTATTTGATCCTTAAACAATGATATTTGCATTGTTATCTCTGTTTTACAGTTTAGAGTTAAAGTACTGTGCTCTTTTTGTCAAGGCTGCTGGATCTGAACCCGGAGAGCAAGGCATGGGCTCTGTCTTCACAGTCTTCTACCATAGCTTCCAGTCTAGATGTCCCCTAGCCTCTTTCCAAGCTATATACTACTATGTAAAATTATTTTGACTTTGGGGGCCATGCCTCCTAATCAATTTTATATCTGAATCAAGAACTGGGTTATGGGCATGTCACCTGAGAGGGCTGTCAGAATGTGCTGTTGGTCTTGCATGCTGCCTCTGCTGGGGTACAAAATGGGAAGGAGAGAGAGGGTATGGTTTATGGTTAATCCCCCTTATTGTTTCTTGCCATGATTAGGGGTCCATCTCTGATGATGAATCAGGGATGAGATAGAAGGGAGCAACCCTCTCTGTCAACAGATGCAGGTACAATTTACCATCAATGGGTGGCATGGAGACAGAATCAGGAAGACAGGCACAGGATCATGTTGTGTTGTGTTTTTTAGGTAAAATAGGCCAAGGCCCATTTTAGGCTTTAAATTACATCAGGGAAGACAACAACATCAGAACATGTAACAAAGAATGTAAATTCATTTCAGCATTCAATTTGAATAAAGCTTCTTCTCATTGGGATTGAGTTTTACTGACAGCTTACATTGTGCTGCTAATTAGATTCTATCACCTGCTTCCTCTATTAGTGATAGCATTAGGTGGAGGGATATTGGCACTGGGAAATTCTCTGAGTTGATTGATCTTTGATTTTTATGTTGTCTTGTGTTCTTTTTTTAGAATAATATTATTACAGAAAGACAAGTTGTAAGTGAAGCTTTGGCTTGCTCTCAGTACTTGATGAAGGTATATTATGAACCTCCAACAAAATTATGAGCTACATACTTCTGGTGTTTGTTTACTTCATTATCCAAAACTAAGTGTGACATCTGCTGATTGCTAAATGTCCAGTTTAGAATGTCATTGTCCATGAGCCATATCTTTAAGATATTCTGTACTTGTTTCCAATGATAAGCTTGTATCCCAGTTTTCCTATTGTCCTGTGGAAGTTATCTCACTTACGGTTGCTTGATCTAGTTGAGTCATGGTGCGTTTGGTTGGGTGGATACATGTCTTCATTTTACTCTTCTTATCTTTGTAACCTTTCAGGGCCTTAACAAATATGGTCTGGTAATTTTTTTCTCTTGTCTCTATTTGTAAGAATGAATTTGTAATGTGTTTCTGCACATTGCATGGCAAGAGATTGGCTTGCTTCCGTTCTCATTTAAAAATCACTATCGGTGCCTCTGTTGGAGGGGCTTTCAATTCACCATCTCTAATCTGCCCTTCTGAAAGATTTAGTGGCCAGATGTCCAGGATCAGTGAGAAAGATCTGGCCTGCCAGAGTCAATATTTTTTTCCTATCATTCTGCTGGCCCAGGGATTTGGAAATCCCCATCAAGTGTTGCTAGCTGGGAATGTCTTTGGTAGAAGTATTGCTAACCAATATTTCTAGGTTCCTAGACTAGCTCGATTCTAATGTTTGTAAAACCCCCTCTGCTTTTTCATCTTTATCAACTCTCCTCCTCCTCCTCCTCCTTTTTTTATTAAGTCAGTTCCTTTTTAAAACTCTCTTTTCTGTTCTTCCATTTCAAGTTTCTTTTTACCTTTTACTTTATTCTTTCCACCTACAGAGATATTTCTTGCTATGATTTTATTCTGCTATTGCTTTCTCTACTTGCCTAATCTGACCTTGCCAAGCAGGTGGCCTTGCTGTTCAGCGTGTGGTCTTTAGTGTACCAAGGTCAGCAACACCTGCCAGTCTTTTAGAAAGCAGGATTTCAGCCCTTGCTCTAGGCCTACTGATTCAGGATCTGTGTTTCTGCAGATCTCCAGGAAATATATGAGAAATGCTGCTCCAACATGGCCTTGAAAATTTATTTATTCCTTGCACCCTGGACATGGTGGGGAAAGTCACAAGGATTTTTCACTCTACTCATGTCCTGAGGCAACCTAGGACACTTACAATTGGAGAATGGCGTGCCAGAGAAAAAAGTGGCTCAGCTGGATTGAAACTATGTTCCCAAGGCAAGTGGTCCTGCAATGGCTCCAGATAAGCAGATTGTCTGCTGATTTCGTCAACTGCACCAATCTGGTTCTCCCTCTCTCATATTTGCATAGCAAGGAATGAAACCTTGTGATATGAAGACATATTTCAAATGACCAAAAAAAAAAAAAAAAAAAGTGTCACTTTAGAGCTAGAGTCCACAGGATAGTGGGAATACAAGCAGATGTCTCAATTTCAACTGCGTGTACTAAGTGACACATTTCACAAGGCAACCAGATGTCTCCATTTCAGCCATGTAACAATTATTCCCCATGAGACCTCTAAGTGGGTGATCAAATACCCCAACTCTGACTGGCATGTGCTTCAATGTGACAGCCTCATCATACAAAGCAAGAGGTTTATAATTGGTTTTTCAAGTTATCATAACAATTTTAACAGTTACATACCCACATTTCTCACAAACAGCAAACAGAAGTTCAATAGACAATGTACTATGGTGGCGCTCAAACTTGAACACAAAGTTTAGAGGCACATTGACCTCCTGGGGATCTTAGAAATGCAGATTCTGGGTTGGGCATGAGGTTCTGCATTTCTAAAGGGTTCCCAGGTGACGCCAGTCCTTCACTTTGGGTAACAAGGAACTATGCTACAGTCTTGCTGCATCTTCTCCAATGGAAATTTCAACCTGAGAAACAATTAGCATTTTTAGATGCTATGGACTACTTTTCCATTTCAGAATGAGTTCAGGAATCTTATTAAGATTTAGGAGAGTCAATGTAGTGGTGCCTTTTCTTTTTAAAAATCAAACCACATATTTCATGCTATCCTACATTCATACAGAACAGGAAAGACAAAATACATCAGCCTTCAGTCCCTTTAACCTCCCATTCATCCAGCATACTGTCACCAACATAATCTTCCTGAAACACTGCTTTCACCATGTCACTTCCCTGCTTGAGAATTTACAACCATTTCCTATTTCCTATTGGGTTAAGTCTAAATTCATCTGCCAAGCTTTCAAGGACTCTCATAACTTGGCTTACTCTATTTATTCAATCTTATTTTCTCCCACTTCTCAGCCAGAGCTCTCCCTGCCAGTCAGCTCCACCTCTGAGCTGCTTCCTCCCCACTCCTGTTGCTAGGTCATGCTGTGCTGTGGTCACCTGAATCTTGCTCAGTATTCATAGGGAGGGAATTCAAGACTGACCCTCCTGTGATGTTCTCTCTAACTTTTTAAGATTGCAGTGATCACATCTTAATCTGAATTCTGTGGTCAAACAATTTAGCACCTAATCTAAATTAAAAATGGTTTTGTGTAGTAGGCTGAGTAGTATGCTAGCTTTCCATCACTGTAACAGATACCTGAGAAAAATCATCTTAAAAGGAGAAAAGGTTTATTTTGGCCCAGGGTTTCAGAAGTTTCAGTCACTAGGCTTTGTTGCTTTGGGCCTGTGCCAACACAATACATCATAACAAGAGCATGTGGCAGAGGAGGTCTATTTACCTCACAGCAGTAGAGAAACAGAGAAAGAGAAAGAGGAAGGGACCAAGGTGCCAATATCCCCTTCAAGGACACAACCCCGTAGACATAACTTTCTTTCACTAGGCCCACCTTCTAAAGGTTCCATCACTTCCCAATAGTGCCATAGTCTGGTGACTATACCTTTAACATATGGGTCTTTGGGGGACAGTCCAGATCCAAACTATAGCAAGTAATGTCCCTCCAAGATTCCTGAAACACTGCTTTCATCATGTCACTTCCCTGCTTGAGAATTTACAGTCATTTCCTATTTCCTATTGGGTCAAGTCTGGAACATCAGAATATGATCTTATTTGTAACTAGAGTCTCAGCAGATGTAAGTTGTTAAGATGAGGCCATGTGGCATTAGGATGGCCTAATTCCAATGATGGGTGTTCATATATGAAGAGGAGATAACACAGGGAGACTACAGTGACGAAGGTCATGTGAAGACAGAGGCAACACTTAGAGGGAAGCTTCCACTGGCCCAGGAGATGTCCTGCAGTAGGAAGGAAGGATCCTCTCTAGAGCCTTTAGCAGGAGTGTGACCCTTCTGACATCTTTATTTTGGACTTTTGGCCTCCAGAGCTGTGGGAGAAATATTTCTATTATTATATGCCATCAAGCTTGTGGTGATTTATTTATTCAGGCAACCCCATAAGAAATCTAGTAATACTTTAATGGTAATATATATATTACCATTGGCTCTTTATTTGCATCCTAAGTCTTTAGAGAACTAGGACCCCTGTGCTCATCTAGTATTGTCTATAATGTTTTACATAGGACTAAAGACAGTGATGTAAAACTATCATTCTATTTTTTTGCATTTTGCTGTTTTTGTTGCTGAAATATGTCACACATACAATAAAGAGTGACAATCTTGTGTACGGGTAATTGACTTAAAAAAAGAATCATCCTATCTCAGATCAGTGCAGAGGATACTTCCTGTACCCTGAAATCTTTCAAGTTAGAACTTCTAGTCTAACTTCACTGATAGCATGTTAGTTTTGCCTGGTTTTGAAGTTTATATAAATAAAATCATACAGAGGCTTTGTTCCATCAACATTGTGCTGTGAGTATGGAGATTCCTTGGAAAACTGGGAATGGAACCACCTTATGACCCAGCTATCCCACTCCTTGGTCTATACCTAAAGGACTTAAAAACAGCATACTACAGGGACACAGCCACATCAGTGTTTATAGCAGTACAATTCACAATAGCTAAACTGTGGAACCAATCTAGATGCCCTTCAGTTGATGAATGGATAAAGAAAATGTGGTATATACACACAATGGAATATTACTCAACAATAAAAGAGAATAAAATCATGGCATTCGCAGGTAAATGGATGAAGTTGGAGAATATAATGCTAAGAGAAGTTAGCCAATCCCCAAAAGCCAAATGCCAAATGTTTTCTCTGATATGAAGAGGCTGATTCACAGTGGGATTGGGATGGGGAGCATAGGAGGATTAGAGGAACACTAGAATGACCAATGGGGAGGGAGAGGAAGGGAGTGGGCAAAAGGTTGAAGGAAAAGAAAAAAGATGGTAGAATGAGATGGATATCATTACCCTAAGCGTATGTATGAAGACATGAATGGTGTGATTATACTTTGTATACAACCAGAGATATGTAAAAATGTACTATATGGGCTGGGGTTGTGGCTTAGAGGTAGAGTGCTCGCCTGCCACTCGTGCGACCCAGGTTCGATCCTCAGCACCACGTAAAAATAAATGCATTGTGTACAACTAAAGCAAATAAATAAATATTAAAAAAAGAAACCTTTCCCTATAAAAAATGTACTATATAAGTATAATATGAAATGTAATGCAAAAAAAATACTGAGTGTCAATCTTTGTTTTGCAATGTTTTAATTTTCTTTTAAGAAATATCTGTGTTCTAAAATGTGGTATATATACAAAATGGAATTTTACTCAGCAATAAAAGAGAATAAAATAATGGCATTCGCAGGTAAATGGGTGAAGTTGGAGAATATAATGCTAAGTGAAATTAGTCAATCTCAAAAATCCAAATACCGAATGTTTTCTCTGATATAAGGAGGCTATTTCACAGTGTTGTTGGATGGGGGTACATAGGAGGATTAGAGGAACACTAGAATGGTCAAAGGAAAGGGAGGGGAAGGGAGGGAGCAAGGGGGGAGAGAGGGGGGGAAAAAGGAAAAAAAAATTGGTGGTTGAATGAGATGGATATCATTATCCTAAATGCATGATTGAAGATCTGAATGGTACTTATATACTTTGTATACAAACAGTTGTATGTAAAAAGATGCTATATATGTGCATTATGAATTGTAATATATACTACTATTATAAATAAAAAAAGAAAAAAAAGAAATATCTATATTTTCTGAACAGTTTTTCCAATAAATATGTTACTTTTTAATAAAAAAAACATTGTGCTGTGAGTCATTTTTATTATTGTATACAATAGTTTATACTTTTTTAAATGAAAAATTTTATTATAAATTGACAATTTATAATTGTATATACTTTTTGGGCAAAAGCAATATTATGATTCATGAATACACTGTGGAATAATTGAATTGAGCTAATTAACATATCTATACCTCAAATACTTATTTTTTGTAGTAAGAGTATTAAAAATTTACCCTCATCGATACTTATCTTCCCATTCCTGCTAACCCTCAGCCATTCTGTTTTCTGCTTCTAAGAGTTTGGTTTAAAATTCACATATAAGTGTAAATATGTAGTATTTGTCTTTCTGTGCCAGACTTATTAAAATAATGTGCTCTAATTTCATTCATGTTGCACAAGTGACAGAATTTCTTTTTTAAAGCCCAAATAGTATTCCATTTTGTGTGTATGTGCTTGAATGTGTGTATCTGTGTGACTATACCTCATTTTCTTTATTCATTCATCTGTTAATGGGCACACTGACTTAAGTTGATTCCATAACATGGCTGTTGTGAAAAGTGCTAAAATAAACCTGGGAGTGCAGACATCTCTTTGACATACTGACTTTAAATATTTTGGGTAAATACCCGAAAGTGGGATTGCTGGATCATTTGATAGTTCTACTTATAGTTTTTGAGGAACCTCCATACTATTTTCCATAATGGCTGTACTGATTAATATTAAAACCATCAGTCTGTAAGTGTTCCCCTTTCTCCACATTCTTGCCACATGTCATCCACCATATTTTTTGATAACATGCACTCTCATAGGCATTAAATTATATCTCATTGTGGTTTTAATTTACATTTTTCTAGGTGATTAGTGATGTTGAACATTTTTTTCATATATATCTTGGCCATTTGGTATGTCTTCTTTTGAGGAATGTCTATGCAGGTCTTGCCCATTTAAAAGATGGATTATTATTATTATTATTATTACTATTGATTTGTTTGCATTCCTTATGTAATTTGAATATTAACCACTTATTGGATATATGGCTTGCAAATATTTTCTCCTAATTTGTAGTTTGTCTCTCAACAATGTTGTCTCCTTTACTGTGTGGAAGCTTTTTAACTTGATGTAATCCCATTTGTGTATTTTTACTTATTGTCTGTGCTTTTGGAGTCAAATCCAAAATCCATTGTTCCATTCAGAACAATGCATACAGCTTTTCCCTTATGGTTTTGTCTAGTAGTTTTTTAGTTTCAGGTTTTACATTTATGTCTTTATTATACTGTTAGTTGATTTTTTTGTGTGTGTGTATTGTGTGATATAAGAGTTCAGGTTTATTCTTTTGCCTGTGGATTTAGCTTTCTTGCACCTAATCCATTTCCCATTGTGTATTCTTGGCACTTTTGTCAAAAATCAATGGACCGCCAGATGCAGTGGCCATGTAATCCCAGCATTGATCTTGAGTTCAAAGCCAGCCTCAGGATTGGTGAGGCACTTAGCAACTCAGTGAGACCCTGTCTCTAATAAAATACATAAAAGGGCTGGGGATGTGGCCCAGTGGTCGAGTGCTCTGAGTTCAATCCCCGGTATCAAAAATAAATAAATAAATAAATAAATAAATAAATAAATAAATAAACCATACATGAGTGAGTACATTTCTACACTCTCTATTCTGCTCTATTGGTCAATATGTTTATTTTTTACAGTGCCATGCTGTTTTAATTATTATAGTTCTATGATGTTTAAAATCAGGTTGTGATATTTCCATTTTGTTGTTTTTGATCATGAATGCCTTGGATATTTGGGATTTTTGTGGTTCCATATGAATTTTAGGATTGCTTTATCTATTGCTATGAAAATGTCATTGGAATTTGGATAGGAACCACATTAAATTTTTATATTGCTTTGGGTAACATGGACATTTTGTAAAAGAAAAAAAATATAATTGTAGATGGACAGAATGCCTTTATTTTATTTATTTTCATGTGATGCTAAGGATCGAACCCAGTGCCTCAAACGTGCTAGGCAAGCACTCTGCCACTGAGCTATGGCCCCAGCCCAGCACGGGCATTTTAACAACATTAATTCTTCCAATTCATGAACTTGAGATATCTTTTCATTTATTTTTGTCTTCTTCCATCAATGTTTTATAATTTTCAATGTATAGGTCTTTCATCTCCTTGGTAAAATTTATTGTGAATTATTTTTTATAGCTATTATAAATTGGATTATTCTCTTGATTTCTTTTCATACATTTTCATTAAATGAATATACTACCATTTGTTCATTATATTCTTTGAAATGTGTTTGGATTCATTTTGGGTTTTGGCTGTTATGATAGTGTTGCTATGAATATTACTGAACTGTAATTTGATGCATCTATAAACACCAAGGTATTTATTCTTGAATCTATACCTAGGCGGGATGGCTGAGTCACGGGGTTCATCCATGTTGTTGTGTGGTTCAGTAGTTCTTTTTTTTTTTTTATTTCTAAATAGTATCATATTTTTATGAACATTCTACAAATCATTTATTTGTTCATCTGTTGGTGGATATTTAAGCCATTTCCAATTTGAGACTATTGCAAATGTTGAGCATTCATCATTTGGGAACACATTGTAATTTTTCTTAGATATGGACTATATAGAGACGGGATTGCTAGAACAGGGAATAAGCATAAATTTAACTTCATAAGAAACTGCCAAAATACTTTCCAAAGTGGTTGTATCATTTTATGCTCCCACCAACAAACTATGAGAATTCTAATAGCTGCACACCCTGACCAGCTTACATTGTCAGTTTTTATAGTATTAAACTTTTACATTAGTGTGAAATAATACATCATTGTGGTTTTATTTGTATTTCCTTAAATTACAATGTTCAGCACCTTATGTACTTACCAGTCATTTATATGTGAAATATTGTTCCAGTCTTTTGCCCCATTTTAATTTTTTTCCTTTTTTATTAATTTGTAAGTTCTCTTATATATTCTGGATGCAATCTTTGTCAGATATCCATATTGCAAACTTGTGGCTTGCTTTTTCATTTTCTTTGTAGTGTCTTCCAAAGAGCACACATTTTTAATTTTAACCAAGTCCAGCTTACCATTTTTTCTTTAATGATTTGTGTTTTCTGTGTTCTTTGAAATCTTCTTCCCCAGAGTTGAAAAGATATTATTATTATTTTTTACTGTCTTAAGGGTAGTGTAGCAAAGTATCTGCTTTTATTCCTGATATTGATAATCTGCAGTTTCTTTGTGTATGTCTCTTTTATGAGTCTTGCTAAAGATTTATCATTCTTATTAAATCTACAATGGGTAAAATGGTAGAAAATTTCAAAAGAGATTTGGAAACTCTAAGAAAGAACCAAATGAAAATGCTAGAACTGCCAAATATAATTTCTGAAAAAAAAATCAATGCATGGGATTAATAGCAGATTGGTTACAACAGAAGAGAGGATCAATTTGGAGACAGATCAAGTGAAATTATTCAAACTAAAGCACATAGAAAAATATTGAAAAAACAAACAACCTTAATGAACTGGTAGAAATTATCAAGATGTCTATCATATATGTAGGTGGAATCTTAAAAAGTGAGGAAAGAGAGAATTAGTCATTGAAAATATTAAAAAAAAATCAACCACCAAACTTTTCAAATTTGACTAAAAATTCAGCTTATATAGCAAGGTAGTTCGATAAACCCAAATAGGATTACAGAAGACTATCCTCACCTAAGCATGTAATTGTAAAATTTCTGAAAATTAAAGACAAAGAAAAAAATCTTAAAAATAGCCAGAGAGAGGGAGAGAGGGAGAGGGGGGGGGGGAAGGTATTTTACACGCAAGAGAACATTAATAACAGTGATGTTGCCTTCCCATTATAAAAAATAGAAGCCATAATGAGTGGTGTCTTTAAAGTGCTTCAAGCAAACAGTTGTCAACTTAGAATTCTACATCAAGTGGACATATATTTCAAAAAAATGAAGGAGAAATAAAGATGTTTTCAAAGAAATTGAAACTAAGAGATTTATTACCACAAGAGATGCCAAAGGAAGTTCTTCAGGCTGAAATTCCTTTTCAGTTGTCTATATCCCAAAACAGGGTCTAGTGCCTTCTATGAGGTTAAAAAAGAAATAATGTATTATGAGGATTAAAAGAGGCAGTGCCTTTAATTTGCTTGGCACAATTTCTGGCACATATTCAATGCTACATTTATATTGGTATGATCCTCGATTTATTTAACAAATACTTTATGAGTACTCGCTATGGGCTGGGCACTGTTCTAGGTGCTATGGATTCACCAGTGAACTAAACACAGATCTCTGCATTTGGTGAGCTTACATTCTAACAGGGGACACAAATAATAAATAGTAAATATGATATGCAAGTAAATTATTGAGTGCCTTAAAAGGTGTTAAATGCTCAGAAAAAAGAAAGTAGAACAGGATAAGGTGAGCTGGGCGACGTGGCACATGCATGTAATCCCAGCACTTGAGAGGCCAGGGCATGTAATCAAGGTAGGCCCCACTGAAAAGGTATTTGAGCAAAGACCTGATACTAATAAGAAGGTTTTCATGTAGATATCTTGGAAAAGTATTCAGGCCAGATGAAATAGCCAATGCAAACACCTAAGGACAGGAAAGTGAGGTGAAGGGTATGGAACAAAGAATAATTCTGTGGTCTGAATGTTTGTATCCCCAAATTCATAAATTGAAACACAATTCCCAAAGTGATAGTATTAAGAGATTGGGCCTTTGGAAGGTGATTAGGTCACGAGGGATCTGTTCTCAAGAGTGGGATTAGTATCCTTACAAAAGAGGTGTGCCTGAGCTTATTACTCCTTTTGTATTTTTATCATACTCTTACGTAAAGAAGGCACCACCTATGAGGAACAGCCCTCACCAGACACTATATCTTCTGCCAATTTAGTCCTGGACTTCCCAGCTTCAAGGAATTTGAGCAATAAGTCCTTACCTTTTGTAAATTACTCAGTCTAAGATATTTTGTTATGGTAACCTGAATGGATCAAGACAGAGAGAGTGTTAGGAAATAAGGTCATTATTACTCCACATATTCCTACTGTGTCCTTAGACATTGTACATATGTTGTTCTTTGGAAGTCTTTTTCCAGTCCATTGAATGAGTGTTTGTTTCCTTCAGTACACTGGAAATCATGAGACGAGGACTGTATATTTTATTAATTTTGTACTGTTAATATTCTTACACATTTTGCATATAAACCTGATAGTACATGGTAAATAAATAAATGAATATACAATGCCCCTACTTTGATTCTATCACTCACGTTTTGCACATAGACAAGGTGGTAGCAACTTCTTAGCTTGCCTACTTGCTCAGTTGATCTAGACTGTAAGCTGAATGACATCAGAGCCTTTGGCAGTCTTATTCGCTGATACTTTCTTGGAGATTTGTGTGGTGTTTAGCATATGGATGTGCCCAATAAGAAAGAATGATTAAAAACATAATTTTCCTGCCAAAGAATCAAGTACATATGTAAAAACATGATATTCATATATGTAATTTCAAAAAGTTTAACTTTGGAAGTTAGTGTTGATTGAGGGCATGTTAGCAGGATTATGTCCCCATTCTATTAAGGTCACCAGACATTTACTATTTCCATGACTATATATAACCTCTGCCACACTGTGACAACATGTGGATTAGCAGCTATGAAGTCCTGCTCTTACTTCGGATTTCTGACAACCAGGGGATTAAAACACAAATGGTGTAGTCATTCTTTCAACATGGTATTTTCCTTATTAGGATGGAGGTGCGTTTATTGCCGCACAAAACAGACCTTTGCCCTGAGAAACAGTATTAGTGCCCAGAGTCCATTGATTTCCTTACTTTGTGTATTACTTATTGTGATTTCCAAGATGGCATATTTATGAACACTGGATATTACATTGGAAATTGTATTTTTCATCTGTATTATATTGCTTGAGAACATTGTCATAAATTCCAAATTTGTGCATCTAAAACATATTATAAATAAGATGTATGCTATTCACATTCAACTTAATATATATTGCAGTGCAATGAATTAGCCAGTAGCACATTGGAAAGTTTTTTGGGGGTAATTCACCCTTAAGATCAATAGTAGAAAAGGAAGGCACCTCCCGGTCCAATTTAATAGCATAGCAATGATTTAACAGTAACCTTGACAGCCCTTCCAGAGTAAATAATTACCATTTCCATCATTGCTTAAGATAGCTTGTTAGGTACAAAATACATGGGTACTTAGATATCATGAATTACTTATTGCTGAAGACCTTATGTGGGGAGAGGATAATTTCTTAAGGTGAAAGGTAGGGAAGGCAGAAAGAAGTGTTCAGTTCTGAAGATGCTGATAATAATCCACAAAAAACAAAAGGTTTTAGCTATAGGCTATGGGAAAGCAGTGATCATAAAATAATTATATTTCTGGAACAAAGTAGGGTTAATGAAATGAGTCTTTGTCAAAGCATTCAGAACATTATTAGAGAGGCAAGTCCTGAAAGCCAAAGCAGAGAGCAGTGGGATAATGAAAATGTGACTGTCTGTATCAGACGTTTAGAAGTCCTGTGGGTCTTGAAAAACGAATTAGAGGTTGAGCTCATCTATAAGATGGGGAAAAGCCCTGAAGACCTTGTTTCTAAACCAGCCAGCAAAAAATGGCCCATTTGCTCAGTCTTGTCAGGAGGTATAAAATTCCTATGTTCCGTCACTCTGCCCCATCCTCCCACCCCCACAGCAGTGCTAGGGATGAAATCTGGGCCCCAGCCTGATTTTAGTGACTTTTGACAGGCTTGAAAAAATTTCTGATTGAACCAATTTATATCACTTGATTAGTTACTGTTTTACATACATTTCAGCCCTTTTAAAGACATACTTGTTCCTTCCATTTTATATCTTCTTCTTTTTTATCTGTACACTTAAAATATATGACTATTCCCACTATCTTCTTCCCTTTTTCTTGTTCATTTCATACTCTTGGACTGCCTCATTCCATCTTATGGCTGTGAATGAGTCTTCAATGGTAATTTTCAAAACCACAATAACAGTTCTGATTTCTCTCATAAATAAAGGCGGATTTCCAACTGCCTGCCAGATAGGCCACATTGATGTTGGCTTGCTTCTTAGATTTGCTGTGTTCCTCCTCAAACTAACTACTCCTTTTGTGTTTTCTATTCTGCTTTTGGGCACTACCATCCTATGCAGGCTTTCATCTTCACAAGTATCTCAAATTAACATTCTCAAATGTCCTTTCTACCATACCCCATATTGATCCCATTTATTTAGCCACCACACCATGTTATTGGAGGGAGTTCAACATAGAAATGATGTGAACTGACTTCAAAACCAGACTGGATGCTCTGTGGATGATAGACAATAAGTTATAAAGGTAGAGGCAAGGTGACTGTGAGGATATGACTTCAGTAGTTTAGGCAAAAAATGATGGTGGTTTGGACTAGGGTGGCGGCAGTAGATGATGACTGGAGATGAATTAATTTTGCATATGGTTTGCAGGCAGAGATGAATGGATTTTTTTCAACAAATTCTATGTGTAAAGTGTAAGAGGAAGAGAAAAATAAAAAGGTGACCACTAAGTTTATGGTTTGAGTAGTGGAAAGGCAGAATTGACACTGAGATGTGGATGGTGGGATGTGGGAAGAAAGCATATTCAGGCCAGGATTTGTGTCATGCGTTATGAATTTGGTGTTGAACAAACTAAATTTGAGATGCCTACTTACATTCAAATACATATATTGAATAGGCAGTTGGATTAATACTTCTGGGATTTGAGACAAATCATGATTAAGGATATAAATTTGGGAGTGTCAGTTATGATCCCAGATGACATGGCACACAGGTTGTTAATGTAGGTGAAGAAGTAGAGGAAGTTCAAGAATCAAGCCATTGATTTTTTGAGGAAATTTTGAGGAAATTCCAAAATTTGGATATTAGAGAGCTGAGGAAGAAGTACCAAAAGAGATAAAGGAAGAGTGAAGGAGGAGAATTGAGAAAGCATGTTGTCCTGGGAGCACAGAGAAGCCAGGGTCCCAAGGAGGAAATAATAATGAATTGTGTCATATATAAGTAGTGGATTGAATAAGGTAAGTGTTGAACAGACATTTAGGGTTAGGAAGGGAATTGTAACCAAGAACTGTCTTGTGGCGTGAAAATCTTATTGGAATAGCCTTAAAAGAGGATGAAAGTAGAGAAATCAGAGAAAGAAAGCCTAGGTGACCATCTCAAGGAGTTTTGCTGCCGCAGACAAATATGTGTTGTAGCTAGAGGGAATGTTGGGTTGAGTCTTTCTTGATCTACCTTGGCAGAGCCTGAGAGAGAGAGTCGGCTGCATATGATTTACAGAGGGAGAGTCTTATTTTTTTCTTTAAGATTATTCTTAAAATTATAATTATTAGCACATTAATTATAAAATTGAGGGGCATTATGGTTTGGCTATGAGGTGTCCCCCAATAAGCTAATGTGATAGACAATGCAGGAATGTTCAGTGATCAAATGATTAGATAATGAGAACTATAACCTAATCAGTGGATCAAGCCATTTGGTGGGAAAATAATTTGAATTAATTAATGGGTGGTAATTGTAGGCAGGTAGAATGAGGTGAAGGAAGTTGGTCCCTGCAAGTGTGACCTTGGGGATTCTATAATCCCTGGCTCATAGCACTGAAATTCTCTGCTTCCTTGCTGTCATGAACTGAGCAGCTTTGCTCTGTCACACCCTTCTGCCATGATGTTCTGCTTCACTTTAGGTTCAACTATGGATCTGGCTGACTGTGGATTGAGCCTCTGAAACTGTGAGCTAAAATAAACTTCACCTTTTCTAAGTCGTTCCTGTGGGTATATTGGTTACAGTGATGAAAAGCTGGTTAAAACAATTGGATTCACTGTGATATTTCCATATGTGCATACATTATGCTTTGATCTATCCCATGGACCCTCCTACTCTTACCCCCTCCCTTCTGCCAGGACCCTTATCAGTCCCTAGTAATTCCTCTTTTATTTTCAGATCAGCCTTTTTGTCTTTTTTCCTTTCTCCCCTGTTCCCTTCCTCTCTCTCTGCCTACTTACCTTCCTTCTTTCTTAATTTCCTTCCTTCCTTCCTCAGTTTCTACATATGAGAGATTACATGTGATACTTGTATTTCTTTGTCTGGCTTATTTCACTTAACATGGTGTCCTTCAGTTCCATGCATCCTACAAATGACAGGTTTTAATTATTCTTTATAGCTAAATAATACTAAATTGTATAAATATACCATATTTTCTTTGTCCATTTATCTGATGATGGACACTTAAACTGATTTCATATCTTGTCTATGTGATAGTGCACGCAGGTGTCTCTTTTGTATGCTGACATTTCCTTTGGATATATATATGTGGGAGAGGGAAAGGGATACTATGGTAGTTTTATTTTTAGTGTTTTGAGGAACTTCCATACTGTTCTCCATAGTGGCTGCATTAATTTACATTCCCACCAACAGTGAATGAATTCCTTTTTCTCTACATCCTTGCTAGCATTTATTATTTATTTTTAATTTTTTTGATAATGGCCATTCTAATTGAAGTGAGATTGCATTTCATTGTATTTTGATTTGCATTTCCTGGATGGATAATGGTATTGAACATTTTTTCATATATTTATTGGCCTTTTATGTTTATTCCTTTGAGAAGTGTGTATTCAGATCACTTGATCATTTTAAAATTGGATTGCATTTTTAAAAATATTCTGGATATCAATACTCTGTCAGATGAATAACTGGCAAAGTTTTTTTTTTTTTTTTTTTTTTTTTTTTAGTACTGAGGATTGACCCCAGGGGTAAGCACTGAGCCACATTGCTAGTCCTTTATTTTGAGACTGGGTCTCACTAAGTTGCTTAGGATCTCGCTAAATTGATGAAGCTGGTCTCAAACTTACAATCCTCCTTCCTCAGCCTCCCAAGCTGATGGATTTACAAGCATGCTCCAGGTTCTGGCAAAGATTTTCTCTCATTTTCTAGGCTCTCTTCACTCTGTTTATTGTACACTTTGCTGTGCAGAGAAGCTTTTTAGCTTGATGTAATCCCATTGGTCAATTCTTGTTTTGTTTCTTGTGCTTTTGGAATCTTATCTAGAAACTCATTGTCTGTACTGATGTCTTGATGTATTTCTCCTGTGTTTTCTTCTAGTAGTTTCAGGTTTTACATTAAGATCTTTGATCCATTTTGAGTTGGTTTTTGAACAGGGCGAGAGATATGGGTTAAGACTCAATATTTTACTTGTAGATACCAAGTTTCCCCAGCACCATTTGCCAAGAAGCTGTTTTTTCTCCAATGTATGTTTTTGGCAACTTTGTCAAGTATCAGTTGGTTGTAGATGTGTATGTTTATTTCTGGGTTCTCTGTTCCATTCTATTGGTCCATGAGTCTATTTTTATGCCACAATCATTATAGCTCTGTAGTATGTCTTGAAATCAGGTATTCTGATACCTGTAGCATTGCTTTTACTTTGTTCAAGATTGCTTTGTCTATTTGGGTCTTTCCATATGAATTTTAGGATTTTTTTTTCTTATTCTCTGAAGGATGTCATTGGTATTTTGATGGGAATTTCATGGAATCTGTAGATTGCTTTAT
This sequence comes from Tamias sibiricus, assembly GCA_025594165.1. Classification (NCBI taxonomy): domain Eukaryota; kingdom Metazoa; phylum Chordata; class Mammalia; order Rodentia; family Sciuridae; genus Tamias; species Tamias sibiricus. Next base: position 98,841,766 of record CM046661.1, on the reverse strand, counting down.
AATGTATGGACATTTTAACAATATTAAGCCAATCCATGAACATGAAAGGTCTTTCAACCTTCCAGTGTCTTCTTCAATTTCTACAGTGTTTTGTAATTTTCATTGTAGGGGTCTTTTACTTCCTTGGTTGTTTATTTCGTGTGTGTGTGTGTGTGTATTGTGAATAGGATTGTTTTCATGATTTCTTTCTCAACAAATTTATTGTTGGTGTATAAAAACACTACTGATTTTTGTATGTTGATGTTGTATACTTTACTGATTTGTTGATCAGTTCTAATAGTCTTTTGGTGCTGTCTTTAGGTTTTTCTGTGTATATTATGTCATCTTCACACAGGGATAATTTGACTTCCTCCTTTCCTATTTGAATGCCTTTTATTTCTTTATTTTGCCTAATTGCTCTGGCTAAAATTTCTAGTATTACATTGAATGAGAGCAGTGAGAGTACCCTTATGTTGTTTCTGATCTTGGAGGCTGTGGGTTTGTCATACATAGCTTTTATTATTTGGATGTATGCTCCTTCTATGCCTAATTTGTTCATGGATTTTATCATGAAATGGTGTTGAATTTTTTCAAATTCTTTTTCTGCATCTATTTAGATGATCATGTGAGTTTTATCCTTGATTCTATTTATGTGCTGTATTCCATTTATGGATTTGTATATGTTGAATCATCCTTGCATCCTTGGAGTGAAAATACTTTGATCATAGTTTATAATCTTTTTCATGTGGTGTTGAGTTTGATTTATGAGTGTTTTATTGAATTTTACATCAATGTTCTTTAGGATTATTGGTTTACAGTTTTCTTTTTTGTTGTGTCCTTGTTTGGTTAAGTTTTAGGCCTATACTGGTCTCTTCTATGGGATAGTTTGAGAAGCATTATGTTTGTTCTTAGAAAATTTGGTGAAATTCAGCAGTGAAGCCATCCATCCTGGGTTACTTTTTGTTGGGAGACTTTTTATTATAAATTCAGTCTCATTGCTGATTACTTACCTGTCAGGTTTTCTATATCTTCTTGGTTCAATTTTGGTTCTTCACATGCATCCAGAAATTTGTCCATTTCTTGTAGATTTTTTAATATTGTAGCATATGGTTTTTCAGAATAATCTCTGATAATCTTTTGAATTTCTATAGTATCAGTTGAAATGTCCCCTTTTCATCTCTAATTTTAATTATTTGGTCTTCTTTCTCTCTTTTTTGACTAGTCTGGCTGAAGTTTTGTGATTTTGTTTATCTTTTCAAAGAACCAACTCTTTGTTTCATTGATCCTTTGTATTTTTCTTTTTGACTATTTTGTTTATTTATTTTCAAAAATTTTATAGTTTCTTTTCTTCTATTACTTTCAGTTATGGTTTGTTATTGCTTTTCTAAGATCTTAGGATGCACCATTAGGTTGTTTTGAATCCTTTCTTTTTGTTTTTATTTCTTTCTTTCATGTAGGCACTCATTACTACAAAATTTCCTCAGTACCGCTTTTGCTAGTTTGCACAGTTTTTGATATGCTGTATTTCTATTTTCATTTATTTCAAGGAATTTCCCTTCTGGCTTCCTCAATGATCTACTCTTCATTAAAAAAATGTATCATTCAATTTCCATGTATTTGTGTGATTTATATAGTTTCTCTTGCTGTTGATTTCTGGTTTTATTCCCTTGTGATCAGAAAGGAAATCATAAATAACTTCATTGTTTTTGAATTTGCTAAAGCTTGTTTTGAGGCCTAAGATAGATGTGTTAGTTAACTTTTCATTACTATGATCAAAATACCTTCCAAGAATAACTTAGAGGAGAAAAAGTTTATTTTAGCTCATGGTTTTGGAGGTTCAGCCCATCATTGGCTGACTCCATTGCTCTGGGCCTGAGGTGAGGCAGAACATCATGGTAGAAGGGCATGATGGAGGAAAGTTGCTCAGCTCATGGCAGCTGGGAAGTAGAGTTAGAAGAAGGAGCCAGGGACAAGTTATACAATCCCAAAGGAAATAACCACAGGGACCTGTTTCCTTCTGAAGCCTCATGAGCACAGTCTTTACTACATACATTTCTACCATTGCCATTCTGGTTTTTTCAGCTCCCCCAGAATTGTCCATTAAACTCTGCTTACAATACTCTAAGTCTTCTCCCACATTGCGTCTCCCAAAATTTCCAAACTCTTCCACATATCAGTTCTAAAGGCTCTTGAACAACATGGTCAGGCATGTCAAAAGCAATGACCCTACTCTCAGTATCAATTTCTTCTTAGTCAGCTTTTCATCACTGTGATCAAAATACCTGACAAAAACAACTTAGTGTTTGTTTTTTTCATCTGTAAGACAGAACAATTAGTGATAATGTTCTGTTTTTATGATATCTAAATGAGATACTATATTAAAAAGTACACACCAAAAAATGCCTGAATATTTTCCTCTTTTTCTTCCTCCTCCCCCTTCTTGTCTTATTAGCTCAATTTTCCTTCATGTGCCTCTTGTACTTTTTTCTTCATTATTTTTTTAAAGTTTTGTCATTCAGTGCACACACTACCTTTTTTAAAGCTTATCTGTATTTTTGGAAGTGCTTCCTTTCCTGAAATACCCCACTTTGTTCTCATTCTCCCGAGTCGTCCTTCTCCGCATTCAAAATGCTCCTCATTCCCATCTTTATAATCTTCCTTTATCTACTTGTAGAGTTACTTGCTTCCTGCTTTGTCACTTACTTCACTCCTTATATTTAATATATTCTGTAATACTCTCATTCATTCATCAGTATTGAGTACTCTAGGTACTTTCCAGTTGACATATCACATATCAACATATTCAATTGTTCTGTCATTATTTCTTTAAATGTTCAATCACCTATAATGTAAATGCATGGACTTGAAGAAGTGGAACCTACCATTGTGTCCTCAGTGCCTGCCCAGTGCATGGGCTGGTGTGTGGCCCATCTATAAACATTTGGTACCAGATACTTTGACAAGTGCTTTTACCTGTGTTGCTAAGCTGTACCTAAACTATTGGTTATTGCCTACCTTTAGCTAATTCCATCTATTAGAAAAGAATGTTAAAAATAACTAATGTAAATGTTTATTCCCAATTCAGAAAAGAACATATCAAATTGTAGCACAATGTTGAATTTGTAAATTGGTATTCATAAACTACTTAAAATTATAATTCCATAGCTAGCTACTAAAAACTAGCCATTATCAGCAATACTAAATAAAACCAAGGTGTTTCAAACATCAGAATATTTTTTCTCCTTTTTAATGATTCAGTTGGGTTGTTGAAGAGGATAGTGATGAAGAGATTTTGTTGATGATAGTCCAGTAGACACATAAACACCTGGGTCCTCCCTTTATTAGATACTTGTCCCTTAATTGTTATGTGGAATTAAATAAGACAAAGCATTTTTTAAAACCTGCTGTGGTGTTGGCTATAAATCTTGTGATGCAACAATTAGACACTGCTAGGCTGGATCCTGCAAAGTGTGCCTCTGCCTTCAGGAAGTCGGCCTCAGGCCTGAAATCAATGTAAGCCAAGGGTTCACTCAAGGATAAATTTCCACTGAAGTCCTACAGCAGGGCCAAGATGGTGAGCCATCTCCAGGCCTTTGTGGTTGTGAGGGACAGTGACAAGAAAGAGAAGCCTCCCCAGCCTCCACAGAGACATTTTTACCTCTTGGAGTAAGAGAGCAGAGGGAAGGAGGGAGGGAGGGATGGAGGGAGAGAGAGAGTTGGCGGGGGGAGAGAGCGCAACAGAAATAGTTTATTAAGCAAGGAGGTGTAATTATCACAGCCAGCATTTTTTGAGAGCTTACCATGTGTTGCACTCTGTTCTTAGTGCTTTATGTTACTCTTTTAATCCTTGAACCATATTTTAATCTTTTTTGATTTTTTGATTAATTTTTCTGCTTATAATGTTTTGGATTAATATTTTAGTCCTGTGAGGTAACGTACTATTATTAACCATATTCTGCATAGGAGGAAACTGAGGTACAGAATGATCAAGGAACTTGCTCAAGGCCATCCAACAAATGTCAAAGAACATAAACAATGGGGGATGGGAGAAAAGAGAGAAGAACTTTAACACTCCTTCTGAATCTGCTATTCAGTGAGACACACTGGTAACACACCCATATAGAATACAACTTGTAAGAAAATGAAGAGAAGCATGTAGTTCAGTTCAACAAATGTTGTTTAAGCATCTCCTGTGAGCAATGGACTGGACTAGGTGCTGAAAGTTTCAAGAGGAATAAGCTCTCTTTGCCTCAGGAAAGCTGGCAGGAGAGAAGCTTATGAAGAGGCCCTTAGTCTAGCAGCACTACGGTGTACCTGGAGCTTGGGGCTAGAAAAGCCTACCTGGGGGTTCAGGAAATGTTTCTAGGAAATAATTCTGACTGAGCTGAGTGCTAAAGGGGGAGCGATGGTCATTTGCAAATAAAGAAGGAGGGCAGGACAGTCCAGGTGGAAGAAACAGAAGGAACAACAAAGCTGTGTTCCAGAATCCTATCTGTTGGGATGGTCTACATTTTTATATATATATATATAACAAATTAGAATAAATATACATATACATACTTGCAGAGTGCAATTCATTTTGTATTACATATAAAGAGCACAATTTTTCAAGTCACTGGTTTTACATAAAGTATTTTCATACCATTTGTGTTTTTATACATGTACTTAGGGTATTGTCATTATTCCTATCCCTTTGCCCCCTCCCCTTCCCTCCCCCCCTTTATTCTATTTAAAGTTCCTTCATTCCTCTCATCGCCCTATCCCACCTCCCTTGCCATTATAAGTCAGTATCATCATAGTAATGGAATCGTTCGACCTTTGGTTTTTTGGGATTGGCTGACTTCACTTAGCATTATTTTCTCCAACTCCATCCATTTACCTGAGAATGCCATGATTTTATTCCCTTTTAGTGCTGAGTAGTGTTCCATTGTGTATATATACCAATTTTTTCCTATCCATTCATCTACTGATGGGCATTGGTGTTGTTTCCACAATCTAGCTATTGTGAATTGTGCTGCTCTAAACACTGATGTGGCTGTGTCCCTGTAGTAAGCTGTTTTTAAGTCCTTTGGGTATAGACTGAGGAGTGGTATAGCTGGGTCAAATGGTGGTTCCATTCCAAGTTTTCCAAGGAATCTCCATACTTCTTTCCAGATTGGCTGTACCAATTTGCAGTCCCACAGGCATTGTATGAATGTGCCTTTTCCCCTACATCCTCACCAGCATTTATTGTTGTTTGTGTTTTTGATAGCTGCTATTCTGACTGGTGTGACATGAAATCTTAGGGTAATTTTGATTTGCATTTCTCTAATTGCTAGAGATGTTGAACATTTTTTCATATATTTGTTGATTGATTATATATCATCTTCTGAGAAGTGTCTGTTCAGTTCCTTAGCCCATTTATTGATTGGGTTGTTTGTTTTTTTTTGGTGTTAAGGTTTTTGAGAGCGTTATATATCCTTGAAGTTAATGTTCTGTCTGATGTGCTTGTGGTAAAGATTTGCTCCCATTCTGTAGGTTCTCTGTTTACCTCTCTGATTGTTTCTTTTGCTGAGAAGAAGCTTTTTAGTTTGAATCCATCCTATTTATTAACTCTTGGTTTTAATTCTTGCACTATAGGGGTCTTATTGAAGAAGTTGGGGCCTAATCCAACATAATGGAAATCTGGGCCTACTTTTTCTTCTATTAGGTGTAAGGTCTCTGATTTAATTCCTAGGTTCTTGATCTACTTTGAGTTGAGTTTTGTGCATGAAGAGAGATAGAGGTTTACTTTCATTTTATTACATGAGGATTTCCAGTTTTCCCAGCACCATTTGTTGAATAGGCTATCTCCAATATATGTTTTTGGCATGTTTGTCTAATATAAGATAATTATAGATGTGTGGGTTAGTCTCTGTGTCTTCTATTCTGTACCATTTGTCTACTGGTCTATTTTGGTGCCAATACCATGCTGTTTTTGTTACTATTGCTCTGTAGTATAATTTAAGGTCTGGTATAGTGATGTCACCTGCTTCATTCTTCTTGCTAAGAATTGCTTTGGCTATTCTGGGTCTCTTATTTTTCTAGATGAATTTCATGATTGCTTTTTCTATTTATATGAGGATGATATTGGGATTTTGATTGGAATTGCATTGAAATATAGGAGTGGTGAAAGAGGACATCCCTGTCTTATTCCAGTTTTTAAAGGGAATGCCTTCAATTTTTTTCCATTTAGGATGATGTTGGACTGGGGTTTAGCATAGATGGCCTTTGCGATGTTGAGGTATGTTCCTGTTTTTCTAGTGTCTTGAACATGAAGGGGTGCTGTATTTTGTCAAATGCTTTTTTTGCATCTTTTGAGATGATCATATGATTTTTATCTTTGAGTCTATTGATGTGATGAATTACATTTATTGATTTCCCTATGTTGAACCAAATTTCAATCCCTGGAATGAACCACACTTGATCGTGGTGCACTATCTTTTTGATATGTTTTTGTATTTGATTTGCCAGAATTTTACTGAGAAGTTTTGCATCTATATTCATTAGGGATATTGGTCTGAAGTTTTCTTTCTTTGATTTGTCTCTGCCTGGTTTTGGAATCAGGATGATATTGGCCTCATAGAATGAGTCTGGAAGGGTTTTATTTTATGAAATAATTTGAGAAGTATTGGTGTCAGTTCTTTAAAGGTCTTGTAGAACTCGGTTGTGTATCCATCTGGTCCTGGGCTTTTCTTGGCTGGTAAGTTTTTGATGACATCCTCTATTTCTTTGCTTGAAATTGATCTATTTAAATTGTGTATATCATCCTGATTTAGTTTGGGCATATCATATGTTTCTAGAAGTTTGTCAATGCCTTTGATATTTTCTATTTTATTGGAGTATAAATTCTCAAAATAATTTCTAATTATCTTTTACATTTCCATAGTGTTCATTATGATATTTCCCTTTTCATCACAAATATTGGCAATTTGAGTTTTTTCTCTCCTTTTCTTAGTTAGCATAGCTAATGGTTTATCAATTTTATTTATTTTTTCAAAAACCAACTTTTTGTTCTGTCGATTTTTTCAAATATTTTGTTTCAATTTCATTGATTTCAGCTCTGATTTTAATTATTTCCTGTCTTCTACTGCTTTGGGGGTTGATTTGTTCTTCTTTTTCTAGAGCTTTGAGGTGTAATGTTAGTTTATTATTTGTTGACTTTTTCTTCTTTGAAGGAATGAACTCCATGCAATGAACTTTCCTCTTAGTACTGCCTTCATAGTGTCCCAGAGATTTCGATATGTTGTATCAATGTTCTCATTTACCTCTAAGAATTTTTTAATCTCCTTCTTGATGTCTTCTGCAACTCATTGACCTATCAGTAGCATATTATTTAGTCTCCAGGTGTAGGAGTAGCTTCTGTTTCTTATTTTATCATTTATTTCTAATTTCATTCCATTATGGTCTGATAGGATGCATGGTAGTATCTCTACTTTTTTGTATTTGCTTAGAGTTGCTTTATGGCATAATATATGGTCTATTTTAGAGAATGATCCATGTGCTGCTGAGAAGAAAGTATATTGACTCATTGATGGATAATATACTCTATATGTATCAGTTAAATCTAAGTTATTGATTGTATTATTGAGTTTCTACAGTTTCTTTGTTTAGCTTTTGTATGGAAGATCTATCCAGTGGTGAAAGAGGTGTGTTAAAGTCACCTAGAATTATTGTGTTGTGGTCTATTTGACTGTTGAACTCGAGAAGAGTTTGTTTGATGAACGTGGATGCTCCGTTATTTGGGGCATATATACTTATAGCAGTTATTTCTTGTTGATCTATGATTCCCTTAAGCAGTATGAAATGTCCATCTTTATCTCTTTTGATTAACTTTGGCTTGAAGTCTACTTTGTTTGATATGAGGATGGAAACCCCTGCTTGCTTATGTAGACCATGTGAGTGATATATTTTATCCCATCCTTTCACCTTCAGTCTATGGGTGTCTTTTCCTATGAGTTGTGTCTCTTGAAGGCCACATATTGTTGGGTCTGTTTTTTTTATTCCAATCTATTAGCCCATGTCTTTTAATTTGTGAGTTTAGGCCATTAACATTCAGGGTTATTATTGAGATGTGATTTCTATTACCAGTCATTTTTAAATTAAATTAAATTAAATTTTTTTTTTTATTTAGCTTGACTTGGTTTCTCCTTTGGTTGGCTTTTCCTTCATTGTAGTTCTTCCCTTTGCAGATTTTCATTGTTGTTTTTCATTTCTTCCTTGTGAAATATTTTGCCAAGAATTTTCTGTAGTGCTGGCTTTCTTGTTGTAAATTCTTTTTTTTTTTTCTTTTTCTTTTTTTTTTTTTATTATTTATTTACTTATTCATCATGCACAAGTATAGTATCTTTTTACATACAACTGCTTGTATACAAAGTATATAAGTACCATTCAGATCTTCAATCATGCATTTAGGATAATGATATCCATCTCATTCAACCACCAATTTTTTTGTTGTAAATTCTTTTAGCTTTTGTTTATCATGGAAATTTTTATTTGATCATCAACTCTAAAGCTTAATTTTGCTGGATATAAGATTCTTGGTTGGCATCTTTTATCTTTTAGAGCCTGGTATATGTTGTTCCAGGACTTCCTGGCTTTGAGGGTCTGAGTTGAAAAATCTGCTGAGATGCGTATTGGTTTTCCTTTATAGATTATCTTATTTTTCTCTCTTACAGCCTTTAAAATTCTATCCTTATTTTGTTTCTAGGCATTTTCATTATAGTGTGCCTTGGTGTAGGTCTATTGTAATTTTGTACATTTGGCATCCTATAGGCCTCTTGTATTTGGTTTTCAAATTTTTTTCTTTTTGCCTGGGAAATTTTCTGATATTATTTCATTAAAGAGATTTTGCATTCCTTTGGTTTGATTCTCTGCCCCTTCCTCTATTCCAATAAATCTTATATTCAGTCTTTTGATGGTATCCCATAATTCTTGGATATTCTGTTCATGGTTTCTTACCATCTTCACTGTGAAGTCAACTTTATTTTCAATATTATATATTTTGTCCTCATTGTCTGAAGTCCTATCTTCCAAGTGATCCAATCTGTTGGTAATACTATCTATTGAGTTTTTTTTAAATGGCTTATTGTTTCAAGTATTTCTGTTTGTTTTTTTCTCAGACTCTCTATCTCTTTCTTAAAGTAATCTTTTGCTACCTGTATTTGTTCTCTTATCTCTTTGTTAGTCTGATCAATGGTTGCCTGTATTTGATCTCTTATCTCTTTGTTGGAGAGATCAATTTTTGCCTGTATCTGCTTGCTTAGGTCATTTTTAAAATCCCAAATCATTTTAATTATGTATATTCGGAACTCTTTCTCTGACATTTCACCTACTATGCTTTCTATGAATTCTATTGCTGTAGTATCTTGGTTTGTTTTGGTCATCTTCCTCCTTTGTTTTTCATGATGTCTATGTGTTTTCCTCTCTTGCAGTGTAAGTCTGAGGTGTTACTGCTTCTGCCCTATTATCTTATAGCATCCTTACAGGTTACCCGATGCCTCACTTTTAAGAGAAAAATCAATATTATAGCATTCAATGTACCCAACATGTTACCATATATCAGCTTCTATTTTTATATTTACAGATTTGACACTTTGAACATAAATGATGAGATCAGTTATCTTCTACTATATAGTCAGTATGTTTGCATGGTGGTTTACAGTATCTAATGGTAGAAGGGGGGACGTAGGGGTTGGCTAAGACATTTGTGAGGTAGGATGTGAGAAAATAGAGGTATTAGATTATTTGACTAGTGAGAGGGTAATCATGAGAATTTGGGTGTTAGTAGGAGAAACAAGAGATAGGCATCCCCATGTAATCCTCCCTGTTAGCTCACAACAGGATAACTGGTAGCACCTCTAGTAAAGCCCCCTCTGGTGCAGCCTGGTCCACAGGGACCTTAGTGATGACTTACCGTACCATTTGTTGTTCTTTGATAGTGGCAGCACTTTCTCAGTTTTGTGGCAGTGGCAGCCTTAAGTCTATAATTGTCTTGATGTTGGGCTGTGAAACCACTGAACCCCAGTGCTGAGTGCCTCTCTGGGCAGGCGCGGGTTGCCTCTCCAAATTGTGGGCTTGGGTTGAGCCTCTCTCTCTCCAGATTTCCTCCTGGCCCCCGTGTGGTGAAGCAGGAGGTCTGGCTTTTTTCTCCCCACTTTCTTCCTCCTATGTCTCCTCCCAGGTGTGGAGGAGGGGGCTGGGCAGGTGGGTGGCTGGGTCTTTCCTTGACCCGGGGCTGGTTCCCCAGCCTGCAGGCAGCATCAGTGGCTACCTGTGGCTCCAGAGTGGGTGGGCACCTACATTTTGTTTTACTAACATCTCAAAAGTGAGGGCTCGATGATGGGTGAGGGAGGCTGGAGAAATCAATGGGGCTCACATCTTAGGGATTCTTATATGCTGTGCTTATGAACTAGGTTTTGGGCATGTCCTAGAGATGCTAAAATGTGCTAAATCTGTGATCAAAACAGTGGGAAGATGGGGAGTGGAAATCATTGCAATGGAGACCAGAACAGATCCATGTATCATCCATAGAAATACAGGTTACAATAGAGGTGGGATAAAGAATAACCTATGCAATAAATTGGGTTAGGAAAATTAGTTTTTGATTCAGAAAAATGGAAAAAGACTATTACCTTATACCATCCATAAAACAAACTTTAGATGAGTTAAGCAGCTGAGAATTAAAAAAAAAAAAAAAAAAAAAAAAACTTAAAAGTATTTGGAGACTATATTGGAGTGCATTTTTATAACATTGGAGTGGAAAAGACCTTTAAGATACAAGTACTAGAAGCCGTAAAAGAAAATGATCGACAGATAAAACCTTATACAAATTAAAAATCATCTCAGAACAATAAAAGTCATGGTAAAGTTAAAAGATGGGTAACATGCCAAGAAAACTCTTTGCAGCATATTTAATGGATGACTGGTTATTGTGTAGAATATATAGCGAGCATCTATAAATCATCCCAAACTATAAATATGAATGGAGGTTTTAAATGGACAATTTACACGACAATTCTCCAAAGTCAATAAACACATGAAAAGATGCTTATCAACACTAAATTACGTGCCTATAAAGAAACAGTATAAATAATAGAAAATTTTGTTTGAAATATGCAGAAATAGCAACTTTCATATGTTGTTGTTGGTAGTGTAAATTAGTCCAGGCTTTTTGGAAGGTAATTTGGGGTTTATCTATTCACATAAATAATGTACTCTGGTGAACATTTGCAGCAATCATCTGTGATTTCTGCTTGGGAGTCAAAGAACTTTGAGGTGGGCTGACTGTATCCACAGCTGCAGAGCAGTAGCACATGACTGAAGCCTGTCAGGTCAGGCCCTGTCTCTGGACACAAGGAACGATGGTGCAGGAGTGGACATATGACCTAAGCTAAACAAATCAGAGAGAATCTCAGGATTCATGCTTAGAATCAGAGTCAAAGCACTCTCTCTGTTCTTGCTGGGTGTAGGTAGGGAAACATGCTGTTCCAGAAGCTGTTGGCAGCCATCTGAGATAAGTAAAGTGCCTTATCCTTCAGGAGGAAGTGAATGGTAGGGAAGGCCGAAGAGCGAATGGGAAAAAATGGTGCTATTGGATCAAACCTTTCCTAAAGCAAGTTCCTCCCCTGACTTTGCATCAAATTAGTCTAATTTCCATTTTTACTTACATTGGTTTATGTTGAGTTTTCTATTACTTTCAGTGCAAAGATTTCTAAGTGACATATGAACATATGTGGCTTATACCAAGTAATTTGACTTTTATGAATCTAGTGTAAGGCAATATTTGGATATGTGCACAATGTTTATTGCAGCACTGTTTGTAATAAATGAAAAACTGGAAATAACTGAAATATCTATTAAATGATTTATTGTAGATCCATACATGGAACACCATACTACTATCAAGCAAAATCAGTTAGAACTTTATTTACTTTAAATATACATATATTATAAGTGTACATAGGCATATATGTATGGATCTAAATAAGTAGGGACTGAAATTAGCTACCTCTAGGCAAGGAATGAGAATTGGCTTGTGAAAGGAGGTTTTCATTGTTAATTCTGTATATTCTGTATTATATATTACCCAAGTATTCAATATTAATTGAGTAATTATAAACATTTTCTTTCAAAATATAATATTTTCTATATCCAAAAGATATTTTGCTTTACTCTATTGCCTAGTCTGCATAATGATCCTCCATCAGTTCTTTAAAAATAAAATTCCTTACTTCCATGAGTCTGAATTAGTGGAGTGCACCCTGAGTAACATAGTCCAAAGTTTTTAAAGCACAGCTTGGATGTCTGCTGTGATGAGCAGGGATTTAACTGGGACAGAGCCAAGTTTGGGGACAAATGAGGAGGCTATCCTAACAGTTTGGGTGGAAGATGAAGCTTGAATAAGGGGGGCACAAGTGGGATAATGAGATGATTCAGCTGAGAATTTAAAGTGTTATCCAGCACATAGTAGACACTCAGTTAATGTCTTCTATGGTCAGCACCACCACTACTACTTCTACTATGAAGGATTCTAAGAACACTTGAAAGTAAAAATCAGCAAGTTTGAGCATAAGATACTTTAATAAGATGTTATGTAGACCTAATTCATGCACAGAATATTTGTGTCAATGCTAATGTTCATGAGTTTTATATCTGTACACATATTTGTGTAAAACTTTATAACTTGAAAATAGAGAGCATATTTTATTTTCAAATGCCCATGAATCACTATCATAAATTAACAAAGAAAATCATGGTAAATAAACTAAAGGAGGGAAAATTATACTGAGGTCCAGAAAAAAATAAAAAAAAATTATACAACAACATCCTTTTATCATAATATAGGAACACTAGAAATACAATCTCTCCCCCCCTCCCCCCCACAAAAGCAACCAATAATAAAAAAAAGCCCAACAGTCAAAGCCTTGACCTATTAGAAATGAGGAGATCAGGCAGAAGAGCAAACACTTCTTGGTTCAAGAAAAAGATGTCAATGAAAATTACAGAGTATCCAAAAAACAACAATAATGAAAACTTTGTATGTTAAATTATGAAATATGGTAAGCTGTATCTAAAGGAGATAAAATCTTAAATACCTGTATATAATATACAAGGAGCGAAATCAAATTGAGCATTCAACTCAAGAAGTTTAAAAAGGACAATAAAATAAATGAAAAAAAAGTACACAGAGAAGTTCATAAAGATACCAGGATAAATCCTGATGAGTTAGAAAACAGACAAATAGCAGTCTAATAAATACAATCAAAAGTGTATTCTTTGAAAAAAAATAATAGATAAGCTGAAAGCTATTTGAACCAAGTAAAAGGGGACTAAGTGCAAATATAAAAAATGAGAAATGATCAAGGGGCAAATCATCATAAAAAAAAAGCAAATAAAAATCAAGAATATTTTGATCACATCTTCACAAATTAGTAAATTAAATAATAAGTACAAATTTTTAGAAAATGCAATTTACTTGTAATAACTTCAGAAAACATTGTAACTCTTAATAGAATGATTTTCATAGAAAATCTAAAGTTGTCAAAGAACCATCCCTTGCAAAAGCATCAGAAAAGTCTTTCTTACCCTTTCATATGGGTAATTCCAATCCATTTAAACTGCGCCACATCAAAGAAAGCCAACTGTAACAAGTATAACAAATTCTGGCAAGTAATGTACAAAAAAAAAAAAAAAAAAAAAAAAAAAACCTTTGGATCAATCTCACTTGTAAATACTGTGACAAAATCTTAAGTTAAATATTCACAAGGCGAGCTCCACAGATAGAATGAGATAACATAAATAAATGAAGTTTGTTCTAAGAATGTGAAAAGAAGTTCATCAAAGGAAAAATCATATGACCATCTTTGTCTGTAATGGAAGGGCATTTGACAAAAGTCCACCCCATTCTTGATAAAAACACTAAAAAATGAGGAATAAAAGAGATCCATGCACTAAATGACAATAGTATATGCCAAACGAGACATCTCAAATCAGAGAGAAATAATAAATGGTATTGAGATCACTGGGGCAATGGTACCTGAGTCTTACAATTATAATTTAAATTGTTTTACATATGTTACCTATTTCTCTCTGTCTCTCTATATTGTATCTAGATGTATAATATATTTACAATAAAATAATGTACAATTTGTGACCATGCTGTATCAGGCTATGGATCTTTTTGGCCATTATGAAGATTCCTTCATTTTTGAATATATGAACTTATTACCTAAAACTCGAGCAACTTCTACAGTCAGTAAGAAAAACACAGGAAATCAATAGAAAAATAGTCAGGACATCAATAGGCAAGACCCAAGTAGGCAATTACAGGAAGAGGCTGTTAATTGCATGATGAAATACTTGTTATCATAATAAGAGAAATACTGGCTTATATTTATCTGCTTGGAAAAACAGGAAGTTGAGAAGACCCAAGGCTGGCAGAGGGTGTGAAGAAACAAGTTCCATGAGGGCAGGGACATTGTCAGTTTGTTCATCTATGAACCTCAGGATAAGTGGTTTCTGCAGTGTGAATGCAGTCTGTTCACACTTCCCTGTGTCTGTGTGCATGGATAGTCCCCTCCTGTCCTGGGATTGGGCACATGACTTGCTCTGGCTCCCAGGAAGAAACCAATAAGATTCAATTAGAGGTTTGTAGTGGTTGTGCTTTGGGACTTAACCTCTCTTGCTGCTCTTTGAACCCTGAGGCTACCATGTGAAGAAGCCCAGGCTAGCCTGCTCGATGGTGAGAGACTTATGGAACAGACATGAGATAATTTATTTGCATTTTGTTTATGTTGAGTTTATAGTCAGTAGATAGTCTAGGTGGAGAGGAAGATACAAAATAGCTGCAGTTTATTAGAATTTGTAGTGTTTTTAAAATCTGTCATTTAAGAGTAATAGAAAAAGAAAATTAGAAACAGGAGACCCAGGGAGGGAGGAGAGGAGGGAAAGGGGAAATACTAGTGAATGATATTGGCCAAATTACATTGTTGTATTGTGTGCATGTATGAATATGTAACAATGAATCCCACCATTATGTCCATCTGCAATGCACCAAGAAAATAGGGCGGGGGAAGAAACAGGGTACCTCTTTACATTTTATTTTCTGCCATTTGTAAAAATACATTAAACAATAGTGTTTTGAATCCCAGGTGGGCCAGCCACAAATACAGATATCCACTCTTTATAATCACTGAAAAAATTCAAAGAGCATCCTTCAGATTTGGAATTGCCACTGGATCCCATGAGTGCAGGTTTGTCCATTAGGAACACCTAGGTGTCACTGGCTAAGTATCAACCTGTGACCCCTGGCAAGGACAGTATATAGCCATTCAGATGCATAAATCCTGGTGTGTCTTAACACTGTAGTGCTGAAGAGGACTGAGTGAGCACTTTGAGTATGCAGTGATAGTAGTTCTGTGATCTTGGGCTTGCCAGCTTCTCAAAGTTTCACTAAAAACGGGGATAATAATACTTGCCTTGACAATTTACAGCTTTGTTCTGAGGATTTTATAAGACAATAGAGTGTGATTTTGAGGGAAACTATAGAGTGGTGGAGGCACTGAAAGTTTTGCTTGATCTATTTAATATACTTTATATATATCATGATTCATTCTACCTCAGGGAATGCACGTTGGCTTTGCTTTTCATTTAATTATCACCTAAGCTATGCTGGGTATGTTAGGATGGAGCGAGCCTTTGAAAAAGCTTCTGTTTTTATTCATTGTAGCTGTCAGATGCAGCCATGTAGAAACTAACCCTATTACAGAATGTCTTCTAATTTGGTAAGGAGTTTAAATGATATAAAGAGGGGCATCATGAATACAGCAACTACTGAGCAAAATTAAATTTCTTACCCAGGCCTCTATCTGGCTCTAGTTAACATGCTCATGACTAAAGGGTTGGTGCTAAGGTCTCTTGTGATTAAGGGAATATGGAAGAGTATGTGTTTCATAAAAAGAGGACGTTGTAATAAATGTTCCCAGGACTGCACTCCCTTTGGATTGGAATGCTCTGTTAGGCAAAGCCCTTGGAGAGAGTCACCTTTGGTAATGATATGTCAAAAGCTAGCTTTCTTTTTTTCTTTTTAAAATATATATGTTTAGTTGTAGTTGAACACAATACCTTTATTTTATTTATTTATTTTTATTTGGTGCTGAGGATCAAACCCAGCGCCTCGCACGTGCTAGGTGAGTGCTCTACCACTAAGCCACAACCCCAGCCCCTCAAAAGCTAGCTTTCTAATGCTAACTATGAAACTCATATTGAGGTTGGTTTAGGTGTAGAATCAGTTGCTTTAACTCTTTAGGCACTTCTACTCACGTTTCCTTCTCACCTGGAGGAGGTTTCATCTAGCCTCAGTTTAACAATCCTGGTAAGGTAATGGGAAGATCCTCACTTTCAGAAGCAGCTTCTCTGAAAGCATTCTCTTTTGCTAATTGTTTGGTAGATGCCTGTGCTCGTTACTGTTTTCCTAAGTCTATCCTCTGGGCCCTGTGGAGTATGTTCTTTCTCTCCGTGGCTCACCTGCAGGATATATGGAAGAGCAGGCATCCTCTCTGGACCTTCCATTCTCCACCCATACCACTGCTCTTTCCTCCTTTTTCTGCTCCTCCAATGACAATCACCAACCACAATGATTCCACCACATTTCTACTTCCCCTGTGTCCTGCACTCCCTATTGACTCTCTCCTCAGACGTCTTGCATGGCTATCGCCTGATGCTGGAAAAAGATGGTGTCCTTAGCCTGACATTCTAAATAATGTTTCTACTTACTCTTCCTACAATATTTTTCTGGGGTTTTTGGATTTGGCCACTGAATAGATTACACCGGATGTTTACTGAATAGAAATATACCAAGTATATTCTTAATTTTTCTGAAGGGGTAAATAATAAATATTTCCACAGTTTTCATTATTAAAACTGATAATACATTAGTATGATTCTAAAGGTCCCAGTGGAAGGAAATCATATTAGTTCTTAAAGATCTAACAACCTTTGGTGAGCAGGAACCTTGTTTCCTACATACTTACTACCAGGTATATTGTAGGTGCTCAATTAATGTTGAGTGAATTAATGAAAAATTAGTCAAAGGAAAAATTCTATGCAATTACTTGTATTACTTGAATTCATGAGAATCAGAGCACTGTCTTACACTTCATGTACATATCATGTACTTAGGCATATGTATATATATGTTGTAGAGTGGCTAAAACAAGCTAGTTAACACATGCATTTCTTCATATAGATATACATATTGTGTTGAAAACACTTAAAATCTACTCTTAGCAATATTCAAGTGTTATTATCTATAGCTACTGTGTTGTACAATGAAGATCTTGAATTTATTCCTTCTGTTTAACTGAAATTCTATATCCTTTAATCAACACTCCCCACCCACTCCTCCCTGCCTCCAGGCCCCTGTTAACCTCATCTCAGCCTGTGCTTTTAAGAGTTCAACTTCTTTGGGTTCTACATATGAGTGAGATCATGCAGTATTTGTCTTTTTATGCCTGGATTATTTTACTTGATATTATTTGTTCCAAATTCATCCACTCATCGAAATGATAAGATTTCCTTCTTTTTTAATGGTTAGCTAGTATTCCATTGTATGTATGTCCAGTATTTTCTTCATTTACCATTGATGAACAGTGGATTGATTTCATATCTTGGCTATTGTGAATACTGCAGCAGGGAACATGAAATACTGATTCTCTCTGATATACTTATTTTATTCCCTTTGTATATATGCCCCATAGTGGGATAGCTGGATCACACGGTAGTTAGATTTTTTATTTATTTTTTGGTACTGGGGATTGAACCCAGGGGCGCTTAGCCACCGAGCCTCATCTCTAGCCCTTTTTAATATTTTATTTAGAGATAGGGTCTCACTGAGTTGCTCAGTGCCTTGCTGTTGCTGAGGCTGGCTTTGAACTCACTATCCTCCTGCCTCAGTCTCCTGAGCTGCTGGGATTAGAGGCATGGGCTACCATACCTGGCAGATTTTTAATTTTTGAGGGCCTTATATGTAGTCGCCTGAAGCAATGGCTGCTTGGAGCAAAGAAGCCGCGGGGAAGAAGTTTAGAGATGAACTGGAAACAAACAGCCCTTTATTCTGATAACTTTTCTCTCTGGCTCTAACTACACCCCGACACGCCGTCCACGCTCCTCTAACCTCCAAAATGGCACAGACCTCCTCCGCAATCTCGCTCAAGTCCCTCGAGATCTCCGGCCAAGTCTCGCAAGATCCCGGGCCAATTCCCGTGAGACTACGGAAGGCGCCAATGCCCAAACATGTCCAAAGCCCGTAGTCAACCGCAATTTAAGCCATCTCCCCAAACAGGGCTCCTGCATTTTCCCCCTTTTGTTTTAAAAGAGGTAATGCTCTAGGACGTCTATGTGCAACCAACATTCTTACCCGTCATCGGATAATCAAGGCTGTGCCCTTGACTCCTGTCTTAGGTTGATATGTCGGCCACATGAGACTGTCCCGTGCGACTGTGCCTGTCTTAGGTTGTTCCCCTCTGGGGATCTTACCCATCATTGGCTAACCAGCCATCCAATGGAGCCCTTTAGGATCTACTGTGTATGATGACTAACAGTCGTCCAATTGTGAGGAGATGGTGCGGCTTTAAGGCAACAAGCCTTTTGGTGACGAGCCAAATTATATGGCATATCAAATTGTTTAAACAAATTAGCTGCCCTAAGTTTCATCAAGTAACACACTGAATTCTCTGGACAAATGTCCGCAAGGCATTGTCCCGTAAAGTCCCAAACAATGAAAGATCAAAATGTCCATTTGTTATAACACGTTGATGTAGGAGGTCCCATGTATGTAGAGCAGAGGCCACCTGTTGGTGAGGTTGTTTGATGCTTGAGCAGCAGGGATGCTTGTGGTGACCGCGTTCCCTGCAGCTGTAGCAGCAGCCGTCTTTTTTATGTCTAGACAATGCCACCGGCAAATCTTCAGGGCCCGCTACCTAGAAACTCAAGCATCAATTATTAAAGGAAAGGCAGTGTTATTTCAGCACTGAGTGAAGAGTCGAGTTGTCAAACTAAATAACAGAATTATTAGATTAGAAAATTAAAGTTGATTTCTGCTCACACACATTGTTGTTTGAGCTCACACAAACATAAGTTAGCAAAATATCATATTGAGAACAAAAGAAAGAAAGACTCAGGGTATTTACTGTATTAAAGATAGATTAAAGAAAAGCTAAAGGCACTTTGGAAAATAATTTGTTAGCTGGAACCCTTGAGTCTCTGTATACAGAGCAATCTTTTACCTGTTGAGATAATTGAAATTAATGAGCTATTAAACAAATGAAGTTAATAACAAATGAACAATCTTATGTCAAAACACCAAAATATTAGGTTATATAGCACTAGTCATATTGTTTGCTAAAGAGAAGTCCCAGGGATACCTATAATCAAAATTGAAAGTACCTTCATTTATAAAATTATTTACCTAAATTGAATACTCTTAACCTAAAATGAATTAAAGTTATTTGGATCCATATATATATATATATATATTCTTTTTCATAAGTGCTTTGTTCTTTGTGACGTCACACTGGACAGACGAACAAACATACAAACATATATTTGTGACATCACATTAACATGAAATGTAGACAAATGTACAGACATAAAGACATGCATAAAAAGAAAACAAAAATACAATTGTGTGCACACTAAAGAGAGATCTCCTCGTCCCGGCCGGGAGGAATGACTCTTGAGTTGTGAAACATTTTGAAGGACACTTTTGAGGGAATCATTCTATATCTTCATCTTGGTCTTCTTGATTTTGTACCTTTTTTATTAATCTTGATTCCTCAACAACTACATCTTGATCATTTTGATGTGGTACCTGCTTTATTAATCTAGATGGTATCCATATTGGAGAGGATTCGTGTTTTGGAAAAACACAAACAGATCCTCTCCCCCAAATTAATACTGGATCTGGACCCTGCCATGTACCTGAAAGAACATCCTTCCAGTAAACCAAGGGTTTATGTTGTTGGTGTGGATTCCAATGTCTGTCTCCAGCAGAATAACCATTAGAGTCTAAAGTTAAAAATTTAAGGTAAACAGGGCAACTGCCAATCTGTCCTTAGGACTTTTCCAATTTCCTTCTTTTTGTTTTAATAACATAATTTTCAGTGTGCGGTTTGCTCTTTCAATAATGCCCTGACCCTGAGGATTGTATGGGATGCCTGTTTTATGGGATATGTTGAATTTTGCGCAAAACTGTTTGAAAGATGAGGACGTATATGCGGGGACATTATCTGTTTTAAGCATTTTGGGGATGCCCAATGCAGCAAAAGCTTGTAAACAATGAGATGTGACATCTTTAACTTTTTTCTCTGGAATGTAAGGAAGCAAAAATCATGCCTGAGCATGTATCTATGGTTACATGAATAAATCGCAATTTTCCAAAGCTTGGCTCATGAGTAACATCCATCTGCCACAAATGATTGGGCATTAATCCTCTAGGGTTAACACCAAAATGAGGATTGGGCAAATGTGTCATACAAGATTTACAATCTTTTACAATTGTTCTGGCTTGCTCTTTTGTGATTTTAAACCTACGTTGCAAGGTGGTGCTGTTGACGTGAAACTGGGAATGAAATAAAGTAGCTTGTTGTAGCGCTGAAAGTATAAATATTGTTTTTGTAAGTTCATCAGCCTTTTGATTACCTTCATGGAGGGGGCCAGGCAAATTAGTATGTGCTCTAATATGGCCTACGAATAGAGG
The DNA here is from genome assembly GCA_025594165.1 of Tamias sibiricus. Classification (NCBI taxonomy): domain Eukaryota; kingdom Metazoa; phylum Chordata; class Mammalia; order Rodentia; family Sciuridae; genus Tamias; species Tamias sibiricus. Next base: position 98,821,011 of record CM046661.1, on the reverse strand, counting down.
TTCTTTTCTTGCCCACAAAAGTTTTTGTATTTGATAAAACAATTTAAAAGCTGGAGTATGAGGTGCTATTGGTCCTGCAAACTCTAATTTTGGGACGGCTTGTACAATATAGTGGCTATCTGAAACAATGTTTATGGGCTGGTCTCTAAAATTTTCCAGAGCTCTTACCACAGCTTCCAATTCCACTAGTTGAGCTGATTTGTGTGCAGTTATGTAAGTCATATTTTCTTTTGTAGTGACTATTGCAGCAGTACCATTTGAGGACCCATCTGTAAATACATTAAATCCTTAGGAATAGGTTGATTTTTTATTTACCTGTGGAAATATAATAGGATGATTAATACAAAAAGATAATATAGGAGACTTAGGAAGGTGATTATAAAAATTTGCAGAGGTAGAGCATCTAGCTATAGCCCAGTCATTATCGTTGAAGCATAAATATTCAATCTGTGATGATGAATAGGGAGTAATAATAGTAGCAGGGTGAATGCCAAATATTTTAATAGAAGTTTTAAGTCCTTGAAGAATAAGTTTAGCCACCATGGAGGTATAAGACTCAATTATGCTTTTAGGAGAGACAGGCAAATGTATCCATAATAAAGGCCCTTGTTGCCAAAATACTTCCTGTGGGGTGTATATTGTGAAGAAATAATAATCAATATCAGTGGTTGAGTTAAATCAAATCTGTCACAATGAGCTCCTTCAATGGCTTTTTCTACTAACTTTAAAGCTTTCCTAGCATCTGGAGTCAGTGTTCACGGTGAGGATGGATCAGGGTCCCCTCGAAGGATATCAAATAAAGGTTTTAATTGGCCAGTAGTGAGGTTTAGTGTAGGGCGAAGCCAATTAATGTCTCCCAGCAGTTTTTGGAAATCATTGAGGGTGGTTAAATGTTCTTTATTTATTAAAATTTTTGGGGGTCTAACAAAAGTATCCATGATTTTAAATCCTAAATATAATATGGGAGATCTGGTTTGAACTTTTTCTTCTGCTATATATAATCTGTATTTTTTTTAAATTTTCTACCACGTCACTGAATATATTAAATAAGATTTTTTGATTAGGGTGGGCCAGTAAAATATTATCCATGTAATGTAGACACATGAGGTTTGGATATTTATTTTTAATGGGTTGGATAGCCTTGTCCACATATATTTGGCATATGGTGGGGCTATTAGCCATTCCCTGCGGCAAAAACCTTCCATTGATATCTCTGATCAGGGCCATTATTGTTAATAGAAGGAACGGAAAAAGCAAACCTGGGGGCATCCAGAGGATGTAGGGGAATAGAAAAGAAGCAATCCTTTATATCAAGACTAATAACATGGAAACTTTTTGGAATAGCTACAGGATTCGGAAGTCCAGGTTGAGTAGGGCCCATGACTTGCATGATTTTATTAATTTGTCTAAGATCATGTAATAATCGCCATTTTTCCTGATTTTTTTCTTGATCACAAATATGGGGAATTCCAGGGAGAGGTGGAAGGTTCTATATGTCCTGCTTCTAATTGTTCCTGAAACTAGTAGTGGGCCGCTTGTAATTTCTCTTTAGATAGGGGCCACTGAGGGACCCACACTGGCTTATCAGAAAGCCATGGTATTTTCAAAATTATTTTCTCAGTGGCCCCGAAGAAAAATGTCTTTTTCCTATATGATAATGATTTCTTTTAGGGTTAAGCTTACCCTGTACTTTTTGATAATGATTTCTTTTAGGGTTAAGATTACCCTGTATATTTTCGCATTTAACACCTGCAGGTTTGGTTGCAAGGTGTACTCCCATTTGTTGTAAAATATCTCTTCCCCATAAAGTAACTGGTAGGTTAGGTAAAACATAAGGCTGAAACGTTCCTTATGTCCTTCATCATCCTCCCATTTTAAAATTACTGCACTTTTTTCTGGGAGGTTATTATATCCCAAGCCTCTTAAACTGGTTGAAGCTTTTTGCAGAGGCCAGTGTTTGGGCCATTGTCGTAAATTAATGATGGAAGAATCAGCTCCAGTATCTATAAGTCCCTCCATTTCTATTCCTTGGATTCTTATTTTACACATAGGCCTCCTAGGACAGTCTCAAACCCAGCAAGCCATGGGTCCTTGAATCAGTGGAACAAAATCTCTATTGTTCCCTTTTTGAGGCATACTCATTTTAAATGAATTATGTAAATTTGGAAGGAGAAGCAGCTGAGCAATTTTATCTCCTTGATTAACAGAACTTATACTTTGGGGGTGAGCTAAGCATTATTTTATTTCCCCTTTTGTAGTCTGAGTTTATTACACCTGGGGTCACTTGCAAACCTACTAAGCTTTGAGGACTTCGCCCGATAATAAGTCCTACAGTCCCTGAGGGAAGAGGTCCCCTGACTCCTGTGGGAATCAGTTGAACCCCCATTTCAGGTGTTAACACTATTCGGGCGGTGGAAACATGCAAGAGCCCTGTTTGGGGATTGGCTTGAATTGCAGTTGACTATGAGCCGTGGAGATTTTGGGCATTGTCTCCTCCCGTAGTCTCACGAGACTTGTTGCGGGATCTCGAGTGACTTGGCCGAAATTGCTGATCGGGGTCAGCGCCATTTTAGTGGTGTGTTTTGTCGTGTGTTAGTCGTTTGGTTAGAACCAGAGAGAAAAGTTATCAGAATAAAAAGTCTGTTTGTCTCCAGTTCGCCTCTGAAGTTTTCCCCGCGGCTCCGTTGCTCCAAGCGCTTTCAGGCGACAACAGGAACAGAGGTCTAATCCTGCATTTCTCCTGATCCTCTGGTGAGGGAGTTGATGGGTAATAGGGGTTGTGTCGGGGAAGCATCTGAATGGATGCTTGAGGATACTCCTCCTCCAATGCCTCGTACATTTGTGGGCCCCGGGGCATTGGGCCCCGTGCCCCGTTTTTTTGAATTCCTGAACAAAGGATTTCCATGGATGTCAAATTTTGAATAGCATTTATTGGCCCAATGATTTCCCTTTTTACACCTGGGGCAGCAACCTGGAGCATGGTATGAATTTGGTCTTATTTTCTCTTTTAGGATTTTGCCTAGAATAGCCTGATTGATTATGATAATTTTTCCTGGAATATATAGTGTCTAGGTTGAGTCCCTTGTGAAAATTCTGAGGCGGGGGCAGCATCTCTAACAGCTGCTGCAATCATATTCCCTGTGACAAAGGCATCATTTATATCTTTACATAGTTGTATATATATGGAAAGATCCTTTTTATTTTCTCCATGGCCTGATTGGCTTCCTGGCAATATTTATTAGCATTTTCATATGCTAATTGAACAACTAATGGCATAACTTGATCAACGTCTCCAAAAAAACTCTACCTGCAGTTCTCAAAAGTCGATCAGCAAATTCAGCATATGGTTCATTAGGTCCTTGAATTACTTTTGGACAAAGCTACCTTGTAGATCCCCAGGTCCTTGTACAGTTTTCCATGCCTTTAAGGCAGCTGCGTTTATCTGAGCATATATACTCCTGGGGTATAATATTTTTGAACCTGTAACGTCTGCGAATGGCCCTTCTCCTGTGAGCATTTCTATATTATGGTCTCCAAACCCTGCATCTGCATTTATTTTTAGCTGTTTCTATACAAAGTTCTTGAAATTGCGATCAAGCCAAAACCAAGTATTGTCATGTAGTCGCCTGAAGCAATGGCTGCTTGGAGCAAAGAAGCCGCGGGAAGAAGTTTAGAGATGAACTGGAAACAAACAGCCCTTTATTCTGATAACTTTTCTCTCTGGCTCTAACTACACCCCGACACGCCGTCCACGCTCCTCTAACCTCCAAAATGGCACAGACCTCCTCCGCAATCTCGCTCAAGTCCCTCGAGATCTCCGGCCAAGTCTCGCAAGATCCCGGGCCAATTCCCGTGAGACTACGGAAGGCGCCAATGCCCAAACATGTCCAAAGCCCGTAGTCAACCGCAATTTAAGCCATCTCCCCAAACAGGGCTCCTGCATTTTCCCCCTTTTGTTTTAAAAGAGGTAATGCTCTAGGACGTCTATGTGCAACCAACATTCTTACCCGTCATCGGATAATCAAGGCTGTGCCCTTGACTCCTGTCTTAGGTTGATATGTCGGCCACATGAGACTGTCCCGTGCGACTGTGCCTGTCTTAGGTTGTTCCCCTCTGGGGATCTTACCCATCATTGGCTAACCAGCCATCCAATGGAGCCCTTTAGGATCTACTGTGTATGATGACTAACAGTCGTCCAATTGTGAGGAGATGGTGCGGCTTTAAGGCAACAAGCCTTTTGGTGACGAGCCAAATTATATGGCATATCAAATTGTTTAAACAAATTAGCTGCCCTAAGTTTCATCAAGTAACACACTGAATTCTCTGGACAAATGTCCGCAAGGCATTGTCCCGTAAAGTCCCAAACAATGAAAGATCAAAATGTCCATTTGTTATAACACGTTGATGTAGGAGGTCCCATGTATGTAGAGCAGAGGCCACCTGTTGGTGAGGTTGTTTGATGCTTGAGCAGCAGGGATGCTTGTGGTGACCGCGTTCCCTGCAGCTGTAGCAGCAGCCGTCTTTTTTATGTCTAGACAATGCCACCGGCAAATCTTCAGGGCCCGCTACCTAGAAACTCAAGCATCAATTATTAAAGGAAAGGCAGTGTTATTTCAGCACTGAGTGAAGAGTCGAGTTGTCAAACTAAATAACAGAATTATTAGATTAGAAAATTAAAGTTGATTTCTGCTCACACACATTGTTGTTTGAGCTCACACAAACATAAGTTAGCAAAATATCATATTGAGAACAAAAGAAAGAAAGACTCAGGGTATTTACTGTATTAAAGATAGATTAAAGAAAAGCTAAAGGCACTTTGGAAAATAATTTGTTAGCTGGAACCCTTGAGTCTCTGTATACAGAGCAATCTTTTACCTGTTGAGATAATTGAAATTAATGAGCTATTAAACAAATGAAGTTAATAACAAATGAACAATCTTATGTCAAAACACCAAAATATTAGGTTATATAGCACTAGTCATATTGTTTGCTAAAGAGAAGTCCCAGGGATACCTATAATCAAAATTGAAAGTACCTTCATTTATAAAATTATTTACCTAAATTGAATACTCTTAACCTAAAATGAATTAAAGTTATTTGGATCCATATATATATATATATATTCTTTTTCATAAGTGCTTTGTTCTTTGTGACGTCACACTGGACAGACGAACAAACATACAAACATATATTTGTGACATCACATTAACATGAAATGTAGACAAATGTACAGACATAAAGACATGCATAAAAAGAAAACAAAAATACAATTGTGTGCACACTAAAGAGAGATCTCCTCGTCCCGGCCGGGAGGAATGACTCTTGAGTTGTGAAACATTTTGAAGGACACTTTTGAGGGAATCATTCTATATCTTCATCTTGGTCTTCTTGATTTTGTACCTTTTTTATTAATCTTGATTCCTCAACAACTACATCTTGATCATTTTGATGTGGTACCTGCTTTATTAATCTAGATGGTATCCATATTGGAGAGGATTCGTGTTTTGGAAAAACACAAACAGATCCTCTCCCCCAAATTAATACTGGATCTGGACCCTGCCATGTACCTGAAAGAACATCCTTCCAGTAAACCAAGGGTTTATGTTGTTGGTGTGGATTCCAATGTCTGTCTCCAGCAGAATAACCATTAGAGTCTAAAGTTAAAAAATTTAAGGTAAACAGGGCAACTGCCAATCTGTCCTTAGGACTTTTCCAATTTCCTTCTTTTTGTTTTAATAACATAATTTTCAGTGTGCGGTTTGCTCTTTCAATAATGCCCTGACCCTGAGGATTGTATGGGATGCCTGTTTTATGGGATATGTTGAATTTTGCGCAAAACTGTTTGAAAGATGAGGACGTATATGCGGGGACATTATCTGTTTTAAGCATTTTGGGGATGCCCAATGCAGCAAAAGCTTGTAAACAATGAGATGTGACATCTTTAACTTTTTCTCTGGAATGTAAGGAAGCAAAAATCATGCCTGAGCATGTATCTATGGTTACATGAATAAATCGCAATTTTCCAAAGCTTGGCTCATGAGTAACATCCATCTGCCACAAATGATTGGGCATTAATCCTCTAGGGTTAACACCAAAATGAGGATTGGGCAAATGTGTCATACAAGATTTACAATCTTTTACAATTGTTCTGGCTTGCTCTTTTGTGATTTTAAACCTACGTTGCAAGGTGGTGCTGTTGACGTGAAACTGGGAATGAAATAAAGTAGCTTGTTGTAGCGCTGAAAGTATAAATATTGTTTTTGTAAGTTCATCAGCCTTTTGATTACCTTCATGGAGGGGGCCAGGCAAATTAGTATGTGCTCTAATATGGCCTACGAATAGAGGTTCTTTTCTTGCCCACAAAAGTTTTTGTATTTGATAAAACAATTTAAAAGCTGGAGTATGAGGTGCTATTGGTCCTGCAAACTCTAATTTTGGGACGGCTTGTACAATATAGTGGCTATCTGAAACAATGTTTATGGGCTGGTCTCTAAAATTTTCCAGAGCTCTTACCACAGCTTCCAATTCCACTAGTTGAGCTGATTTGTGTGCAGTTATGTAAGTCATATTTTCTTTTGTAGTGACTATTGCAGCAGTACCATTTGAGGACCCATCTGTAAATACATTAAATCCTTAGGAATAGGTTGATTTTTTATTACCTGTGGAAATATAATAGGATGATTAATACAAAAAGATAATATAGGAGACTTAGGAAGGTGATTATAAAAATTTGCAGAGGTAGAGCATCTAGCTATAGCCCAGTCATTATCGTTGAAGCATAAATATTCAATCTGTGATGATGAATAGGGAGTAATAATAGTAGCAGGGTGAATGCCAAATATTTTAATAGAAGTTTTAAGTCCTTGAAGAATAAGTTTAGCCACCATGGAGGTATAAGACTCAATTATGCTTTTAGGAGAGACAGGCAAATGTATCCATAATAAAGGCCCTTGTTGCCAAAATACTTCCTGTGGGTGTATATTGTGAAGAAATAATAATCAATATCAGTGGTTGAGTTAAATCAAATCTGTCACAATGAGCTCCTTCAATGGCTTTTTCTACTAACTTTAAAGCTTTCCTAGCATCTGGAGTCAGTGTTCACGGTGAGGATGGATCAGGGTCCCCTCGAAGGATATCAAATAAAGGTTTTAATTGGCCAGTAGTGAGGTTTAGTGTAGGGCGAAGCCAATTAATGTCTCCCAGCAGTTTTTGGAAATCATTGAGGGTGGTTAAATGTTCTTTATTTATTAAAATTTTTGGGGGTCTAACAAAAGTATCCATGATTTTAAATCCTAAATATAATATGGGAGATCTGGTTTGAACTTTTTCTTCTGCTATATATAATCTGTATTTTTTTAAATTTTCTACCACGTCACTGAATATATTAAATAAGATTTTTTGATTAGGGTGGGCCAGTAAAATATTATCCATGTAATGTAGACACATGAGGTTTGGATATTTATTTTTAATGGGTTGGATAGCCTTGTCCACATATATTTGGCATATGGTGGGGCTATTAGCCATTCCCTGCGGCAAAACCTTCCATTGATATCTCTGATCAGGGCCATTATTGTTAATAGAAGGAACGGAAAAAGCAAACCTGGGGGCATCCAGAGGATGTAGGGGAATAGAAAAGAAGCAATCCTTTATATCAAGACTAATAACATGGAAACTTTTTGGAATAGCTACAGGATTCGGAAGTCCAGGTTGAGTAGGGCCCATGACTTGCATGATTTTATTAATTTGTCTAAGATCATGTAATAATCGCCATTTTCCTGATTTTTTTCTTGATCACAAATATGGGGGAATTCCAGGGAGAGGTGGAAGGTTCTATATGTCCTGCTTCTAATTGTTCCTGAACTAGTAGGTGGGCCGCTTGTAATTTCTCTTTAGATAGGGGCCACTGAGGGACCCACACTGGCTTATCAGAAAGCCATGGTATTTTCAAAATTATTTTCTCAGTGGCCCCGAAGAAAAATGTCTTTTTCCTATATGATAATGATTTCTTTTAGGGTTAAGCTTACCCTGTACTTTTTGATAATGATTTCTTTTAGGGTTAAGATTACCCTGTATATTTTCGCATTTAACACCTGCAGGTTTGGTTGCAAGGTGTACTCCCATTTGTTGTAAAATATCTCTTCCCCATAAAGTAACTGGTAGGTTAGGTAAAACATAAGGCTGAAACGTTCCTTTATGTCCTTCATCATCCTCCCATTTTAAAATTACTGCACTTTTTTCTGGGAGGTTATTATATCCCAAGCCTCTTAAACTGGTTGAAGCTTTTTGCAGAGGCCAGTGTTTGGGCCATTGTCGTAAATTAATGATGGAAGAATCAGCTCCAGTATCTATAAGTCCCTCCATTTCTATTCCTTGGATTCTTATTTTACACATAGGCCTCCTAGGACAGTCTCAAACCCAGCAAGCCATGGGTCTTGAATCAGTGGAACAAAATCTTCTATTGTTCCCTTTTTGAGGCATACTCATTTTAAATGAATTATGTAAATTTGGAAGGAGAAGCAGCTGAGCAATTTTATCTCCTTGATTAACAGAACTTATACTTTGGGGTGAGCTAAGCATTATTTTTATTTCCCCTTTGTAGTCTGAGTTTATTACACCTGGGGTCACTTGCAAACCTACTAAGCTTTGAGGACTTCGCCCGATAATAAGTCCTACAGTCCCTGAGGGAAGAGGTCCCCTGACTCCTGTGGGAATCAGTTGAACCCCCATTTCAGGTGTTAACACTATTCGGGCGGTGGAACATGCAAGAGCCCTGTTTGGGGATTGGCTTGAATTGCAGTTGACTATGAGCCGTGGAGATTTGGGCATTGTCTCCTCCCGTAGTCTCACGAGACTTGTTGCGGGATCTCGAGTGACTTGGCCGAAATTGCTGATCGGGTCAGCGCCATTTTAGTGGTGTGTTTGTCGTGTGTTAGTCGTTGTTAGAACCAGAGAGAAAAGTTATCAGAATAAAAAGCTGTTTGTCTCCAGTTCGCCTCTGAAGTTTTTCCCCGCGGCTCCGTTGCTCCAAGCGCTTCAGGCGACAACAGGAACAGAGGTCTAATCCTGCATTTCTTCCTGATCCTCTGGTGAGGGAGTTGATGGGTAATAGGGGTTGTGTCGGGGAAGCATCTGAATGGATGCTTGAGGATACTCCTCCTCCAATGCCTCGTACATTTGTGGGCCCCGGGGCATTGGGCCCCGTGCCCCGTTTTTTGAATTCCTGAACAAAGGATTTCCATGGATGTCAAATTTTGAATAGCATTTATTGGCCCAATGATTTCCCTTTTTACACCTGGGGCAGCAACCTGGAGCATGGTATGAATTTGGTCTTATTTCTCTTTAGGATTTTGCCTAGAATAGCCTGATTGATTATGATAATTTTTCCTGGAATATATAGTGTCTAGGTTGAGTCCTTGTGAAATTCTGAGGGGCAGCATCTCTAACAGCTGCTGCAATCATATTCCCTGTGACAAAGGCATCATTTATATCTTTACATAGTTGTATATATATGGAAAGATCCTTTTTATTTCTCCATGGCCTGATGGCTTCCTGGCAATATTTATTAGCATTTTCATATGCTAATTGAACAACTAATGGCATAACTTGATCAACGTCTCCAAAAACTCTACCTGCAGTTCTCAAAAGTCGATCAGCAAATTCAGCATATGGTTCATTAGGTCCTTGAATTACTTTGGACAAGCTACCTTGTAGATCCCCAGGTCCTTGTACAGTTTTCCATGCCTTTAAGGCAGCTGCGTTTATCTGAGCATATACTCCTGGGGTATAATATTTTTGAACCTGTACGTCTGCGAATGGCCCTTCTCCTGTGAGCATTTCTATATTATGGTCTCCAAACCCTGCATCTGCATTTATTTTAGCTGTTTCTATACAAAGTTCTTGAAATTGCGATCGCCAAACCAAGTATTGTCCCCCACTTAATGTTGCTTTACATAGACGTTTCCAGTCTGAGGGGGTTAAGCTAAAGGTGTTAAGGGACTCCAGTATACTCAACGTGAAAGGAGCTTGGGGTCCATATGTCATTACTGCCTCTTTGAGATTTTTTTATTGTTTTTGAAATCTACTGACTGGTGGCCCCTCTCTCCATTTTCATATTCAAATACTGGCAGTTCCCAACGTATCTGTGAGTTACCCTTGAGAGCGCATAAGCGCTCAGAAAGACTTTTTATTTCTATTTCTAGGGTATGCAAATGCCTAGTGATACCCTTCATATCTTCTGTAATAGATTCCACCCATGGGGGAGTGGAGGACATAGGTTCCTCCACTTGATGGTCCCTTATCTTGGTCTTCCTTAATTTCCTTTTGTTCATTTTCTCAGAATCACTTTTACTTAATTCCTCCTCACTACTACTACTCTCATTGGTCCTAACTGACTCAGTAACATCCTGAGTCCCGGATTTAATTGAGAGCATGTATCCTTGAACTATCTCTAATAAATCTTGAATAGCTTTAGCAGCTTGGATCTTTGTCATTTTTGAGCCCGCACTGATACTATCCTTACTGGTCCTAACTGACTCAGCCGAGGCCAAGCTTTCATGATCACTTTCACTTTTTTCCAAATTCTCCTCACTAATAACTGACTCAGCTATATCAAAGAATCCGTCAAGAGCCTTGTACATTTGGGTCTTAGTTATTTTCGAACCCATTTTAACCGCTCTGACTAGAGACTCCTATGAGGTTCCTCAGTTCTTACCTGCCGTGCCAATTCCCTGTCCGGGCCACCACCTGTAGTCGCCTGAAGTGATGGCCGCTTGGAGCAAAGAAGCCACGGGAAGAAGTTTAGAGACGAACTGGAAACAAACAGCCCTTTATTCTGATAACTTTTCTCTCTGGCTCTAACTACACCCCGACACGCCGTCCACGCTCCTCTAACCTCCAAAATGGCGCAGACCTCCTCCGCAATCTCGCTCAAGTCCCTCGAGATCTCCGGCCAAGTCTCACAAGATCCCGGGCCAAGTCCCATGAGACTACGGAAGGCGCCAATGCCCAAACATGTCCAAAGCCCGTAGTCAACCGCAATTTAAGCCATCTCCCCAAACAGGGCTCCTGCACTTATATACTATTTTCTATAATGGCTGTGCTGATTTATTTTCTTACCAACAATGTGTGAGGGTTCCCTTTTCTCTACATCTTTGCCAATTTTTGTTAGCACTTGCTTTGTTGGTCATAGCCATTCTAAAGGTCATGATGTGCTATCTCACTGTGGTTTTTAATTTGTATTTCTCTGATGATTAGTTATGTTGATCTGTGAGCACTTTTTTGTGTACCAGTTAGATACTTGTATGTCTTTTAAGAAATGTCTATCCAAGTCCTTTGGCCAATTTTCAAAATTTTTTGTTTTCCTACTATTGAGTTTTAGTTTCTTATATGTTTTAGATATTAGTGCCTTATCTTAATATATATGACTTATATTTTCTCTTATTGATAAGGGTATTTTTTGAAGTCTTGGGGAAAAGTAGGCTTGAGGAAGGCTGAGAGATGAGGACCATGGTCAAAGTCAAACCTTGGGACAGGTTGCTGGAGACTCTGCTGCCACCAGTGCCATGGTCCTGGCTTCCACTGGTTCTCTGTGCTGCTGCCTTCCTTGTTGGTGTCATCAGATTAAGGATAACAAATTGGGGCAGTCAGACTGGCTGAAGTCAAACATTGTTTAGGGGTCGGGGAGGCCTTACGTTTTAGGAACAGGGAAGGCAAGTGTTTGGAATTGAGGTTCATGGCAATTCCTTAAACACTGGAAATGGAACCAGGCAGCTGAGAAGGTTAACATCCATATGTGACTCCAGAATAAATCATCCTTATATTTTATGCCCATGTCCTTAAGTTATGAGTCCCTGTTCTGTTTGTTTGCAAGAAATCCAGTCCCTTAACAGAATTTTCAATTTGCCTCTCTCCTGAAATCCCCAGGGCATATGCCTGCTCTTGCCAGAACTTTCTAATTGTTCCTTGTCCCTTGTGCATTGTGAGTGACTCTGGGTCCTTCTTTCTTCAAAAGATCATCTCTTCCACACAGTGTTGGTTGGATTGAGGCTGCAAAATTACAGATTTTGTTGAATATTTAAGTCTAATCTAAGTGATTATAACTGAAAAAATCTAAATGCACCCCAGACATGGATGTTGCTTGAATGAAACCTCCCCTATGGCCTGCTACCTGTGTCTTTGTCCTATCAGGGCAGTCTTTATCTCCCTGCCTTCAGCTTGTTTTCTTTCTTAAAATGAAATAACTTGTGAGATGAAACTTGGCCAACAGAGAATAATGAGCTAGTCCATAAGTGGAGGTCACCATATTACAGTTTTTGTTCTAAGTTTCTTTTCTTTTCTTTGTTTTTCTTTTGTACTGAGGATTTAACACCAGGGCGTTTAACCACTGAGTCACATCCCCAGCCCTTTTGTATATTTTATTTAGTGACAGGGTATCTCTGAATTACTTAGGGCCTTGCTAAGTTGCTGAGGCTGGCTTTGAACTCTCAATCCTCCTGCCTCAGCCTTCTGAGCTGCTGGGATTACAGGTGTGAGCCACTGTGCCTGGCCAAAGTTTCTTATAGGTCAAGTCACATAATCCTCAGCCAGTCCTATGAGAAAGACCATTATCCAGTTTCACAGATGAGAAAACTGAGGCATAAAGAGATGAGCAAATTTCAGTGAAGCCACATAGCTAGTGAACAGAAGAACCCAGCAGTGTAGCCTACGATCTGAAGAATGACCACTGAATGACTCTGCCCCCTTTCCAGGGGCTGATTATGAGGATACTTATAGCAGTTCAGTAGTAGGGCCCATAACTACCTCTATCCCTGAGAAAGTGCTTTGATTTATCCAAGATATTCATATAACCAAAAAGTTCACTGAAAGGATGATTTAAAATCACAGCAGCAGTTTGACTCCAAAGAAGAATTTAAGTCTTTCTGACCAGAAAAGCAGAAAAACTGCTGGCAGACTTAAAAAAAAAAATCAGCTTTCCCTACCTTCAAACAATAATGCTTCACCCACAAAAAAAATTTCTTAGTTTTTCAGTCAGAGTCAAATAGTCCTGTGAAACAGTGGGTTTTTCTCGAAATATTAAATGCAAAACTCTAGAAGATGGACTGTAGCCATTAGGCAGCAATAAGTCAAGAAAGAAATAAGACATGGCCTATTTCACTAAAATTCTTTTATTTATTTGAAGGACAAAAATTTCTGTCCCTGACATTTTCCTTTTACTACTGATTGCTAGAAATTCTATTCTAAAGCTCACTCATGTGCCTGCATTAAAATAGTGCTTGCTTTAGTGACCTAATATATTCAGATACCAATACATGCATATGATTTATCAATTTGAAATCACCATGCTGCCTTCAGAGTGTGACAGGTAGTTCCATTGTCAAAGTACAGCTAGAAAAAGCAGTCTTGGAGCTGTGTGAAGAGACCAGGGAATCTGGATGGGCAAATCTCTTTTTATCTTTTTATCTTTGCCCTTTGGTTAATAAACACCGAGTTGCATGTGAGGCTGTTTAAGATTCACTGTTCTGTTTAAATTTTGAGAAGAGGATTTTACATTTGTTTTTAAAAGCCCTTTCTTTCTTAGATGGGTTCTTTGGATCGACTCTTGCTTTGGTGTGAATTGTGGTCCTGGCCTCTTTGAAATCCTTTGATCATATTAATGTTCAAGTGGGCCCATAAATGAAAGGTTTGTAGAGGGGATAGTGGTTTCTCATTAATACCACACAGCATTCATCCCCTCTCAACTGTCAGAGACAATTCATAGAGGGAGGCTGGCATTAAGAGGGGGAAATAAGAACACTTCTCACACTTGATAAAGATCTGTATTAACTGTATAAAAAATGTGCTAGGCGCCATGGTGATGACTCTGACAATGTAGTGGCAATAAAACAGATGATTAAAAATGAGGAAGACTGGCACCTTTTAGTAATTGGGAGCAGAGCTCTTAACCTTTGTGGTCATATCCATATTTGTCTCAAGATATTAAGGTTGAAAGTCACTATTTGATGGTGTTTTGGTGGCTCCTAGGATTTGCTTTATAAGGAGGCACTGACTATAATTCTGTGTTTGAAGCTGGGTTTGAGATGTCATTAATGTTCAGTAAATGTTTGTGATTAATGAGTTATTTAGAGGACTGTGAAATTGGCAGAGGCTAGCAGTATACCCAGTTCGTCTTCCACTTTGCTGGGTTCTGGTTGGGTGGAGCGGGAGTAGAATTGACAGCTCTGAAATAGCCCTATTCCTGAGCCCTGGGTCCTGTCAAACAGACCCTCCTTATTATTATTTATTCATCTTGTTCATATTCATTCAACAAACATTTATTGGGTGTATTTTCCAAGTAAGGCACTGTTGCTGGGGGTTGACCATTCAGTGATAAATAGGCACACTTCCAACAACTCTAGTTGTTGGAAGGGGGTACATAGGATCAGAGGAACACTAGAATGGTCAACGGAAAGGGAGGGGAGGGAGGGAGTAAGGGGGGGGTTGGAAAAAAATTGGTGGTTGAATGAGATGGATATCATTATCCTAAATGCATGATTGAAGATCTGAATGGTACTTATATACTTTGTATACAAGCAGTTGTATGTAAAAAGATACTATACTTGTGCATGATGAATAAGTAAATAAATAATAAAAAAATTAAAAAAAAATAGGCACACTTGTTATCCTCACAAAGCTTCTATTTTCTCCCATGTGTTAGAACCAAAGAGAATTATTCAACTATATGTGCTTTGGAATCAGGTGGTACTGCACAGTATTTGAGCCTTGATAGTTGTCTCATATTTAGGTATGTTAACAGAAATAATTTAGGACATAACTGAATTATCTATTGATCTTTCATTTTTAGTTGGTAGGCCATGTAAATTAAGAAATCCCAAATGCCAGGTTTTAGGAGGCAAAAAGATCCCTTTTGGCTTGTCTTCACCTCACATTAAAGTTCATCAAAGATGACCCACTTTCTTCATTAAACATGAAGCCGAGAATAATTACAAGCTGTTTTCCTAGTCTGAATCATCTATATCACAATAATGCTGTCTCCAGCAGTCTTTAAACCTTGGAGATGGGCTGGGGATGGGACAGAAAATCAAGAAACCCCAGACATTATGATTTCTTTACTCACCATAAATTTCCCAATTTGAGAGAAGTGTTTATAGCATTATTGAGAATCCCCAGACACAACACAATATCAAAAAGTGATACCTACGCTGGCCCATTTGATGGCCAAAACCCAAGAGGGCTAAAAGAACCACTCTGCCTACTACTGTCCCAAAGTTTGCATTATGCCACTCCAAGATGTGTCACAATCACCCAGACTATGCCCCCGCAGAGAGAACAGCAGAGGGAAGTTAATGAAAGTTCTTCAAAGGCCTGGGAAATGGTGTGTCCCATTGCCCATCCTGACCTTGCCAGATAATGCTCCTGTTCTCTCACATTTGATCAACCACTTAGTCTCTTAGGATACTCTACTGACCGACTGAGCCTTAATGCTGTATCTTGGAATCAGATCAATCCAGAGGGCCATTTCCCTTCCTGAGGGAAGAGTGGGATACAAATAAGAAAGCAGGATATTTGGTCTTTTCTCAGAGGCTGGTCAGCTATGTCATCCCAACTAACACTGGATAAGGATAATATCTGCATTTTAATACAATTTTAAAGCATTCTCAGATGGTCTGGTCCAATAATTTCAAAACTGCAGGATGCAATCTATTTGTGGGGTCACAAAATCAATTCAGTGGGTCATTGCCTGCATCAAAAATAAAATAGAAAATATACTGGGTCAAGATATAAAATAAATGTCTCCTTGTTGGTTATGGTCAAAAAACTTTGAAAAGTAGTTTTGATCAATCTATGGGGCAACAAGTAAAAATTGCTAGACAGTGGGCAAGAATCAGAGTGGGTGAAGTAACGCTGGTGCTTCCTTCTTTTATCCTTCTTCTTGGTATAAATCCTTTTTAGTCAACTGGAGCACTATTGACAAAGGGGAAATGGAAGCTTTCTGCTGTTATTTGACTAGGACCAATATTTTCAACTCTGACATCACCTAGGATTATTTCCACTTACTTTTTTTCATTATATTGATAGTCTTAAAGAAAACTCCCACCTGCCATAGTCAAATACCTTATTGAATCCCTGGAAGACTACTGGCATGACAAAATCAATAGAAAAGTTTTGTTGTAGACTTTCCTATGGACTAAAAAACAGAACAAAAATGAACATCACCCCTGCCCTCAATCCTTACCATTATCTTTGCACTATCTGGTTTAGGTATTAGGTCCATACAAATTGGAAAGCAAAATGCACATATCCCTGCCTTTGAAGTGCTTACTTTCTAAGTGTTCAATTAGAGTTTATGGATGTTGAAGGAATTCTATGAATCAAATTTTACCAAGACAATTGCTAAAATAAGTTATTTCTGGTTCTTCTTTTCTTTTTCATTTTTCATTGTACAAGTGAGGCAACCAGGATCTGGATAGAAAGAGCAAGGCAAGAGGAAATATTAGCCTCGTCCCCTGAGGAATGACCCAGGACCTGTCAGGGACCTCTGAGAGAACCTGGTTTTGACTGATCAAAGTGGAGAAAACAGACAGAAAGCCTTACCTCAAAGTGTGGAGACAAGGGCAGTGGGGCTCAGGGAATTGGGGAACTGGGCAGAAAAATTAGAAAGTCAATAGGGACTAAATATAGATGAAACACAATGTTCTTATGCCCTGATTTTCATTTTTTTAAAAACAAAAACAATTTCCTAAATATACAGACTGCTTCTTCAAAGTGCTGTTACATCCTTCTCTTGCAGTCATTGATAGAGGTTCAGGTTACCAATCAGAGTCACAAGACACAATAAGCTTTAAGTAATTGCCACATCTATTTAATTTTATGGGAGGGCTAAGTGGAAAGAAAGAGAGTATTAGAGAATCTTCAGGTCATTGGAAGGCCGAGCAGCTACTCAGATATACTGCTTTTCTTTCCTGGACAGCATGGGTGTGTGTGTTTGAGGGGTTCGGGGGAGTGGATGAGGGAGATAAAGATTTCTTCTTGGCAGCTGCCAGAGAAAAGCTGGAGTATTCAGAGGAAAGTAAATGACAAGAGGAAAAATAATCTTTGGAACAAATTAGTAGTCCTGTTTAGGTGACTACAAAGCATTATAGGAAGAAATTGACAAGGCTTCTATGAACAACTTGTTGATAAGTTATCAGATGTTGGGAGAAATCTAACCTAGTACCAACAGCTGCCACCGCTGAGAGTCTGTCAGATTCATGGCTTTATCCAAATCTATAAAAATTTAAGTCCAGAGCTTGTCCCGCCCACCTCGGAGATGCCATCCCAGCTCCAAAAGGCAGGGGAACAAGCCCTGGCCTGCAAGAGTTCCAGCTAGGCCCTCTGGCTTGCTCAGCCCACTTATCTTGGATATGCCATCCCTGCTGGGGACAGCGGGGAACAAGCCCCAGCCCATGAGCATTTCCGCTAGGCCTACCTGCAAGCATTCCAGCTCAGCCCACCTACATGCGTTCCCAGCTCTGCCCACCCACTCAGGAGCCACAGGTATTCTCCCCCTCTGCCTACAGGTCAGGGAACAGGCCCTGGGCACAGGAACAGGGAATATTACATGGAGATACCTATCTTTTGTTTCTCCTACTAACACCCTAATTCCCATGATTACCCTCTTACTAGTCAAATAATCTAATACCTCTATCTTCTCATATCCTACCTCACAAACTTTAGCCAACACATAAGTCCCCCCTTCTACCATTAGATACTGTGAACCACCACACAAAAATACTGACTAAATGGTAGAAGATAATTGATCTCATCATTTATGGTTAAAGTGTCAAAATTGTAAATATAAAATTAGACACTAACTGATATATGGCAATACGTTGGGTACTTTGACTGCTGTAATATTGATCTTTCCCTTAAAAGTTATGCATTGGGTAACCTGTAGGGATGATTTAAGACAATAAGACAGAAACAGGAATAACTCAGACTTACAATGCAAGAGAGGAAAACACATAGGTATCATGAAAAAACAAGGGAGGAAGATGCCCAAAACAAACCAAGATACTAGAGCAATAGAATCCATAGAAAGCATAGTAGGTGAAATGTCAGAGAAAGAGTTATGAATATACATAATTAAAATGATTCAGGATTTAAAAAATGACCTAACTGAGCAGATACAGGCAAAAATTGATCTCTCCAACAAAGAGATAAGAGATCAAATACAGGCAACCATCGATCACACCAACAAAGAGATAAGGGAACAAATCCAGGTAGCAAAAGATTACTTCAAGAAAGAGAGGGAGTCTGAGAAAATACCAAACAGAAATACTTGAAATGAAAGAAACAATAGGCCATTTAAAAAACTCAATAGATAGTATCACCAATAGATTGGATCACTTGGAAGATAGGACCTCAGACAATGAGGACAAAATATATAATATTGAAAATAAAGTTGATCACACAGTGAAGATGGTAAGAAACCATGAACAGAATATCCAAGAATTATGGGATACCATCAAAAGACCGAATATAAGATTTATTGGATTTGAGGAAGGTGCAGATAATCAATCCAAAGGAATTCAAAATCTCTTTAGTGAAATAATATCAGAAAATTTCCCAAACAATAAGAATGAATTTGAAAACCAAATACAAGAGGCCTATAGGACGCCAAATGTACAAAATTACAACAGATCTACACCAAGGCACATTATAATGAAAATGCCTAGCATACAAAATAAGGATAGAATTTTAAATGCCATAAGAGAGAAAAATCAGATAACCTATAGAGGAAAACCAATTCGCATCACAGAAGATTTTTCAACCCAGACCCTCAAAGCAAGGAGAGCCTGGAACAACATATACCAGGCTCTAAAAGATAAGGGATGCCAACCAAGAATCTTATATCCAGAAAAATTAAGCTTTATATTTGATGATGAAATAAAAACCTTCCATGATAAACAAAAACTAAAATAATTTACAACAAGAAAGCCAGCACTACCTAACATCCTTGGCAAAATATTCCATGAGGAGGAATTGAAAAACAACGATGAAAACCTTCAAAGGGAAGAAAAACAATAAAGGAAAACTAACCATAGGAGGAATCAAGTCAAGCTAAATACCAAAAATAAAATAGAATTAAATAAAATTTAAAATGACTGGTAATACAAATCATATCTCAATAATAACCCTAAATATTAATGGCCTAAACTCACCAATTAAAAGACATAGGCTGACAGATTGGATTTAAAAAAAGACCCAATAATATGCTGCTTTCAAGAGACACATCTCATAGGAAAAGACGTCCACAGACTGAAGGTGAAAGGATGGGATAAAATGTACCACTCACACGGACTATGGACTACGTAAGCAAGCAGGGGTTTCCATCCTCATATCAAACAAAGTAGACTTCAAGCCAAAGTTAATCAAAAGAGATAAGGAATGGCATTTCATACTACTTAAGGGAATCATACATCAACAGGAAATAACTGTCATAAATATATATGCCCCAAATAACGGAGCATCCACATTCATCAAACAAACCCTTCTCAAGTTCAAGAACCAAATAGACCACAACACAATAATTCTAGGTGACTTTAACACACTGATTTCACCACTGGATAGATCTTCCAAACAAAAGCTAAATAAAGAAAGTGTAGAACTCAATAATATAATCAATAGCTTAGATTTAACTGATATATATATATATATATATATATATATATAGAGAGAGAGAGAGAGAGAGAGAGAGAGAGAGAGAGAATATTATCCATCAATGAGTCAGTACACTTTCTTCTCAGCAGCATATGGATCAGTCTCTAAAATAGATCATAGATTATGCCATAAAGCAATTCTAAGCAAATATAAAAAAGTAGAGATATTACCCTGCATACTATCAGATCATAATGGAATGAAACTAGAAATCAATGATAAAATAAGAAACAAAACCTACTCCAACACTTGGAGACTAAATAATATGCTATTGAATGAACAATGGGTTGCAGAAGACATCAAAAAGGAGATTAAAAAATTCTTAGAGGTAAATGAGAATACCGATATCTCTGGGACACTATGAAGGCAGTACTAAGAGGAAAGTTCATTGCATGGAGTTCATTCCTTCAAAGAAGAAAAGGTCAACAAATAAATGAACTAACATTACATCTCAAAGCCCTAGAAAAAGAAGAACAAATTAACCCCAAAAGCAGTAGAAGACAGGAAATAATTAAAATCGGAACCAAAATCAATGAAATTGAAACAAAAAACACAATTGAAAAAATCTACAGAACCAAAAGTTGGTTCTTTGAAAAAATAAATACAATTGATAAACCATTAGTTATGCTAACTAAGAAAAGGAGAGAAAAAACTCAAATTACCAATATATGTGATGAAAAAGGAAACATCATGACAGACACTACAGAAATACAGAAGATAATTAGAAATTATTTTGAAAATCTGTGCTCCAACAAAATAGAAAATAATGAAGACATCAACAAATTTCTAGAAATATATGATATGCCCAAACTAAATCAGGATGACATACACAACTTAAATAGATCAATTTCAAGCAAAGAAATAGAGGATGCCATCAAAAACCTATCAACCAAGAAAAGCCCAGGACCAGATGGATACACAACCGAGTTCTACAAGACCTTTAAAGAAGAACTAACACCAATACTTCTTAAGCTATTGTTGTCGCCTGAAGCGATGGCCACTTGGAGCAAAGAAGCCGCGGGAAGAAGTTTAGAGACGAACTGGAAACAAACAGCTCTTTATTCTGATAACTTTTCTCTCTGGCTCTAACTACACCCCGACATGCCGTCCACACTCCTCTAACCTCCAAAATGGCGCAGACCTCCTCCGCAATCTCGCTCAAGTCCCTCGAGATCTCCGGCCAAGTCTCGCAAGATCCCGGGCCAAGTCCCGTGAGACTACGGAAGGCGCCAATGCCCAAACATGTCCAAAGCCAAAGCCCGTAGTCCACCGCAATTTAAGCCATCTCCCCAAACAGGGCTCCTACAAGCTATTCCATGAAATAGAAAAAGGTGGGTTCCTTCCAGACTCATTCTATGAGGCCAATATCACCCTGATTCCAAAACCAGGCAGAGACAAATCAAAGAAAGAAAACTTCAGACCAATATCACTAATGAATATAGATGCAAAAATCCTCAATGAAATTCTGGCAAATTGAATACAAAAACACATCAAAAAAATAGTACATCACGATCAAGTGGGGTTCATTCCAGGAATGCAAGGTTGGTTCAACATAAGGAAATCAATAAATGTAATTCGCCATATCAATAGACTCAAAGATAAAAATCATATGATCATCTCAATTGACACAGAAGAAGCATTTGACAAGATACAGCACCCCTTTAGATATCATTATCCTAAATGCATGATTGAAGACCTGAATGGTACGAATATACTTTGTGTACAGTTGTATGTAAAAAGATGCTACATATGTGCATTATGAATTGTAATACATACTAATATTATAAATAAAAAATAAATAAAATATTAAAAAAAGATATAGCACCCCTTCATGTTCAAAACGCTAGAAAAAAATAGGGATAACAGGAACATACCTCAACATCGTAAAGGCCATCTATGCTAAACCCCAGGCCAACATCATCCTAAATGGAGAAAAGTTGAAAGCATTCCCTCTAAAAACTGGAACAAGACAGGGATGTCCTCTTTCACCACTATTATTTAACATAGTTCTTGAAATCCTAGCCAATGCAATTAGACAGACAAAAGAAATAAAAAGGATATGGATAGGAAAAGAAGAACTCAAACTATCACTATTTGCAGATGATATGATTCTATACATAAAAGACCCAAAAATCTCCACCAGAAATCTTCTAGATCTAATAAATGAATTCAGCAAAGTGGCTGGATATAAAATCAATACCCATAAACCTAAGGCATTTTTGTACATCAGCAAAATCCTCAGAAAGAGAAATTAGGAAATCCACCCCATTTACTATAGCCTAAAAAAAAAAATACTTGGGAATCTACCTAACAAAAGAAGTGAAAGACCTGTACAATGAAAACTACAGCACACTAAAGAAAGAAATTAAGGAAGATCTTAGAAGATGGAAAGATTTACCTTGTTCATGGATAGGTAGAACTAATATTGTCAAAATGACTCTTCTACCAAAAGCACTATACAGTTTCAATGCAATCCCAATCAAAATCCCAAAGTCATTCCTCATAGAAATAGAAAAAGAAATCATGAAATTCTTCTGGAAAAATAAGAGACCCAGAATAGCCAAAGCAATTCTTACCAAGAAGAGTGAAGCTGGTGGCATTACTATTCCAGACTTTAAATGGTGTTATAGAGCAATAGTAATTAAAACAGCATGGTATTGGCACCAAAATAGACCAGTAGACCAATGGTACAGAATAGAAGACACAGAGACTAACCCACACAGCTACAGTTATCTTATATTAGATAAAGGTGTCAAAAACATACATTGGAGAAAAGATAGCCTCTTCAACAAATGGTGCTGGGAAAACTGGAAATCATTATGTAATAAAATGAAATTAAACCTCTATCTCTCTCCATGCACAAAACTCAACTCAAAGTGGATCAAGGACCTAGGAGTTAAACCAGAAATCTTTCACCTAATAGAGGAGAAAGTAGGCCCAAATCTCCAACATGTTGGATTAGGCTCCAACTTCCTCAATAAGACCCCTATAGTGCAAGAACTAAAACCAAACATTAATAATTGGGTTGGATTCAAACTAAAAAGCTTCTTCTCAGCAAATGAAACAGTCAGTGTGGTGAACAGAGAACCTACAGAATGGGAGCAAATCTTTACCACATGCACATCAGACAGAACACTAACTTCAAGGATTTATGAAGCTCTCAAAAACCTTTACACCAAAAAAACAAACAACCCAATCAATAAATGGACTAAGGAACTGAACAGACACTTCTCAGAAGAAGATATACAATCAGTCAATAAAATAAATATATGAAAAAATGTTCAATATCTCTGGCAATTAGAGAAATACAAATCAAAACTACTCTAAGATTTCATCTCACGCCAGTCAGAATGGCAGCTATCAAAAACACAAAACAACAATAAATGCTGGCGAGGATGTGGGGAAAAAGGCACACTCATACATTGCTGGTGGGACTGCAAATTGGTGCAGCCAATTTGGAAAGCAGTATGGAGATTCCTAGAAAAACTTGGAATGGAACCACCATTTGACCCAGCTATCCCACTCCTCAGTCTATATCCAAAGGACTTAAAAACAGCTTACTACAGGGACACAGCCACATCAATGTTTATAGCAGCACAATTCACAATAGCTAGATTGTGGAAACAACACCAATGCCCATCAATAGATGAATGGATAGGGAAACTTTGATATATATACACAATGGAATACTACTCAGCACTAAAAGAGAATAAAATCATGGCATTTGCAGGTAAATGGATGGAATTGGAGAAAATAATGCTAAGTGAAGTTAGCCAATCCCAGAAAACCAAAGGTCGATTGATTCCTTTGCTATGATGATACTGAATTATAGTGGCAAGGAAGGGGGGATGAGAAGAATGAAGGAATGTTAAATAGATAAAAGGGGGGAAGAGATGGGAAAGGGGCAAGGGGATAGAAACAATGGCAGAAGTAGTTGGATATCAATATACTAAGTGCATGTACAAAAACACAAATGGTATGAAAATACTTTGTGTAAAACCAATGACTTGGAAAACTGTGCTCTTTATATGTAATATGAAAGTAATTCACTCTAAAAGCATGTATAACAAATAAAATAAAATAAATAAATAAATAAATAAAAACTTCAAGTCCAGTGATGCCAAAAGGGAATGGGGATACAAAGTGCTGGCCCAGGTGTTAAGTTTATTCTTCTGTGCTGAAACCAAAGTAGAATGACATGAAGGCCAAGATCACCTGGCCCGACCTCTAGCAGGGGATCTGAAGCCACAGGTAGTATTACACTTGAGTAGCCTGGGGGGTGAAGAACAAAGATCTTTGAGATTACTGGATATTGAAGCACTATTCCACAATGTGTGCTAGAAAGAAAGAAGGTACATTAATGGACCAAGTGTGAGTGAAGCCCTGGGGGTGTGGCAATGACTTCACAGGAGGTGCCACATGTGAGTGAACAACCTTGTCATTAGCAGCATATAGACAAACACAGGGCAGACATGTGTAAATTATCTGTGTCCAAAGGGAACAGGGGTCTTATCTGATCAAATGACCTAGCAGCAATGTTCCTCTGCCCCTCCCAAATATCTCACCCACTGATGTACTGAGTCAAGAAATTCCAGCTCCAGATGTTCATTTCTTTGGTGCCTAGAAAGGAGTCTTGTCCATAAAAAAGGAATCAATAAATGCTCAATGACTTATTAAAAAATGGTAGATTAGGAGCTTGCAAAATAATGCTAGGAGCCATTATGAATTGCTTACATCTTTAGGTAAATGTCTGTATTAATTAGGAATAGTTTTTTAAAATTTATTTTTATTCTAATTTGTTATACATGCTTGCGGAGTGCAATTCATTTCATATTACATATAAAGAGCACAATTTTTCAAGTCGCTGTAATTAGGAATAGTTTATGCCTATATGTAACAAATATCTAACTATTACAGATATTAATAACTAATATTTATTACCATTTAACTGTGATTAGGAATTTACCATTTATATGTAGTAACATTTAATTATCACAACAACCCTATGAGGTAATTATTATTATTACTGACTTTTTTTTTTGAATGAAGAAATAAGTACCAAGAGGCTGAGATATTCTTGCAGGGATCATACAACTAGTCAATTGCAGAGCCAGAATTTCAGTGGTTGAAATAATAGAAACCATTATTTCACATGAGAAACCTAGAAAGTAGTGGATTTAGAGTTGATTCATTTGGGAGTTCTATGATGTCGGGACATTGGGTTGGTGACTCTGATATTCTCTTGGCTCCTTCTTCATGCTCACAGCACAGCTGGTGTAATTCTAAGCATCATGTCCCTGCACAACTGCATCCCAAGAAGCTGTTGGGGGAAGATGGAGAAGATGCCTACAAAGAATGAAAAGACATGGAATGGGAAGGTGACTCATACAAGAAATGCTCCCAACTTCATGCCTATGAATAACTGGGCTAGCTGTGATGGCAGTGAGCAGCCTTCCCATACACATCAACAGGCAGTATGAAGGTAGAAGAGAGTCCAGGCAGGAAGGCAGAGGCTTCTGATGTAACTCATTACATAGCATTATCACAGAAACTACTTACTATAATTATTTAATATGTCTGGTCTCTCCTGTCAGACTGAGTGCCTCTTATCAATAGAGACTGAGTCTTGGTCATGATGCCTTTTATAGCCCCTGACACCTGGGGAGTGGGGGGCTCTGTCCTGTTCCTTCAAAGGGCTTCCTGTGGAGACAGTGGGCTTTGTCTGCTCAACCACAAAGTCCTGCAATTTGCCCTCATTCTGTTCTCTGTACTGAATGCATAGGTGACTTTTTAAAAATCATAGATCATAAAAGCTGCAATTCAGCTGCTTTGTCTTAAAAAAAAAAGATTTTATTCTCTTTAGTATTAGATTGAAAAGGGTAGCTTACTAATCTGTATATTTTGAAAAGTCTCAACACAGTGTTGCATTAAAAAAGTCTTAGCCTAATATAAAAATAAATCCTAGAAAAAACTGTTTAGCTTTCACTTGTGTCTCTTCACGCAGCTCCCTAATGAAATCCCTTTATATCCAGTGAAACTGTCTAAAATCCTCTTTGCGTTTGTCTCCCAGCACTTTGCATATCACAGTGTAGCAGCTACCCCTATTTTCTTCCCTTGTCTCCTTCAAATTTCTTAGAGCCTCAATTCTGCTGGCTCCTCTTTCTCTATCCCTCAGGCTCTATTTCACCCCCTTCGTTCTTTGCCTCTTTTCATATGAGTATGGTCTTTCTGGGATTCTTTCAGTTTTCCTGAGGAACAAATCCAGAAAATAAACAGCTGTTCCTTTCATGAATCTAAGGGAAAAATATTCTCGAATGGATATTTTTGATATTAAATGGGAAAGGATGTAAGAGTGCAGAAACACCACTCAACACAAGGAACTGTCCCAAGTCAACTGCTTTGTCATGCAGTCTTTCCTTGGTCAGACTGTGACCAGACTCTCTCTGTTTTGATGACCTCATCTATTTAATGGGTGTTATAATTGTATGCACTTCATAAGGTTATGTGACAGTTAAATAGTGGATACACATAAAGTACCATGTAAAGAATGACCTTAACTGAGAAGTAAGCACTCAAAAGTACACATGCATCCAAAAAAGGAAATAGAGTTGAACTTTTGCTTGGTTTAAAACCATCTGGAGCTTAAGCCAAATTTGGGCAACTTCAAGGCAGGTTATGCATGAATCCAGGGTTCATGGTTCCTGCCACACGTAAGGCTCCCATTTAGAATGATATTATACTTGATGCTGTGCTAAACAGGCTTGCACTAGCTTGAAGTTGCAAGTATGTGCCTTTATCCCCAGCTCTGTAGTCAGTGACTTCACATGGGTACTTGAAATTAGCCAGGATGCAAATATTTACTAAGAAAATTAGAAAAGCTACAAATCAGAACTCCCTCCTTCCCATGACAAGAGAGACCATTTAACATTTGCCAGCACACCACTATCTACAGCTTATATTTTGGTTTGACTGAACTAGGGGTTGGCAAACTTTTTTTCTGGAAAGGGCCCAGACAGTAAATATTTTAGGCTGTTTGGGTTATATTGTCTATCACAATGACTCAACTCTGAAGTTATAATATAAAGATAGGCACAGACAATAGGTAAACAGCCATGGCTATGTTCCAGTAAACTTTAGTTATAAAAGTAACTAAAAAAGCAAAACTATCAGTGATTAATATGTATTTTAGGTGTGGTTAGTTTAGAAATGATGCAGAGCTACAATTAGCAGGATCACCAGATATTGGTCTCATTTATCAGATAAGATGGCTTCTCCCATATTCAACTGAGCCAAGCAGCCTGGAGTGCCAGGTAATACACCACAGACCTTGTTTCTCATCTCACATGGTGAGTCCCACCTCTTTCTGGTGAAAGGAGGTAAAATAGTTTTTTTTCTGGCCACTAGGTGGCCATTTTCATAGTGCTAGGAGTGTATTCTGGCCATTCACTTTTCACTCACTATAAGTTAAAAATAAATGTTTGTTGAATGAATCAAGGCTGTGGGAATTCAAGGAACTTAGTTCACAGTAAGGCCTAATTCCTGCACTAAATGGCAGTTATCCCAATGAGGATATAGTGCATTTTAAAGTTTGTGTATGAAATGTCCCTCAAAGGCCCATTTGCTAAAAGCCTGGTTCCCAGTTTGTGAAGATATCAGGAAGGTACTGAAAGCTTTAGGAAGTGGAACCTTGCATAACAAAGTTAGGTCATTGTGGGTGTGCCTTTGAAGGACATCTTGGGATCCTGGTTTCTTCTCTCTTTTCTTTTGGCTGCCATGAGGTGAACCAACCTCTACCACATGCTCTTGCCCTAATGTATTGAGTTGCCACAGACCCAAAGGAACAGGATCAAGAGATTGTGGACTAAAATTTCTGAATCCATGAACCAAAATAAACCTTTCCTTATTGTAAGTTTATTATCTCAGGTATTTTGTCTTAGTAACAGAAAGTAGACTAATGTGTATAGGTATTGGGAAAATCAGAGTTGAGGATAAGTGAGTTGGCCAACTTCACTGGCAGACTCTTCTAGGAGGGCTGCAGAAACGGATTGGGAACAATTCAGATTTTGGTATAATTTGTTTTTCCACTTTAAAAGTGGAATAAAAACACTTCCTAGACAAGTGGATATTATAAAACCTTGCAATTGGCAGCAATCATCCCCAAGTCTTGGGCCACCCTGACATGCTAAGCAATTAGAGTTTCAGAACCAGCTAATTAGATGTCATGATTTCCCCAAATTTCCTCATTGAGCATTTAGAAAAATAAAGAGCATAGAATAAAAACCACCTATTTCTCACTACCTGGAATGATTGCTGGTAAAATGTTGGTGTTGGCCTTGCAGTCTTTTTCCTATTTTCATTTCATTTACTATTTATTTCTATGATGATTTCCCAATTGATGGGAGTGAAGTTTCATTTGTATTAGCTCTATCCTGCCACAGGGAAGATAATTGGTTTTCTAACTGCTAACCCTCATAATTAGTATTTGCTGTGTCTTGATAGCCAATGACTTTCTGTTCATGGCTCCTACACTTCTGTACAAAGGCTGTTTGTTTGTTTCTTGACTTATTTTCCTAGTCTACATTCTAAGATGTCCCTTTCATTCAGCTTATTTTGGATCACTGAACTGATTTACTCTTCTTAATGCACAGGTTTTATTCTGTCCTTTCTTTCCTCTTGTTAGGATCTTTAGGGGTGAGATCACCACCACTGCCTCCTCATGTTTTCTTCCCTTCCCAGAGAAGTTTACAGCTGACAGTTAAAGTCTAATTGCAAAGAAGCTAGGAGGTGTGTGTTCTCTCCTCACATAGGGCAGGGGTACTCTGGTCCCAGTTGGGAAGGTGACAATGTTGAAGTCATAATAGGACCTACACAGCTTGGATTACTCTTCACACAGTTTTGAGGGTTGCCTTATGCTTATTTTCTGCCTTGGGGTACTCATTTGTATGTGTCTAAGGGGATATTTAAGGAAATGTCCATAGGGATGGGAAATCACTATCGTTGTTTTAGTTATTTGGTTGAAAGTCACAGAAAACAAAACATTAGTATTTTAAGCAAAATCAGTATCTCTTAAAAAGAGATAAAGGCTTATAAGTTGACAGGAAGAATGAAGAGCTGGGTCTGGGTGGTGCAGGTCTAGGCAGCTCCATTGGGTTTCCAGGGACCTGTTCATCAGTCTCCCTGGAACAAGTCAGCTCTGGTGGTTTCTTGGTCTCAGTGGCTTTTTGGTCATTCATTCTCCTGGGAGAGCCAGATTGAATTGAGCTTTGCTCAGGGCCACCCCTGACTCTCCTGAGAGGAAAGATTCAGATGAAAGGACACATAGAGCTCTTGGTTTTGGCAGTGGGAAAATGCATGCTGTCAGAAAGGAGGAAATGAAGCCTGGGCATCCAAAGTGAGCATCAGCAGCATTCTTAATTGAGCAGTGGATAAGATGAAAAACAGTAATGTGGACTTGGCCCCACTCGGGAGGCATCCTCATGTGGTGGAAACAGCTGTCACCATTGTGTTGTGAAAGGAGGTAAGAACAAAGGTGTTAGAGCCAGAAAAATCCAGTGAAAACCAGTCGTGCCATCCACAAAATTGAGTGATTTGGAGCCAGGTATTTAACCCTCAGCTGTGTAGTTTGTGAAACTGGCCATTAAAGAAGAATGCCTACTTCATAGATTCATGGCCTGGGTTTAATGAAATAATAGTGTAAATAAAGTGCTCAGCCCAGAGCCTGATGCACTCTCCATAAGTGCCAGCCATTATTATTAAAACTTTGTTACACTGTCAGCTTGGAAATCTAAAATCTATCACCATCTTTGTCTGTTTTCTCATCTGTAAAATAAGCACGATGCATACCTGACATACTAAGACATGGTCTAGATGACACTGTATACACGGTCACATTTGTTTCTAAAAAAGCTTCACGAATGGCACCTCTATGAATAAGTGCACAAATCACCCAACCCGTGGCTTCCATGTCATTTT
Organism: Tamias sibiricus; assembly: GCA_025594165.1. Lineage (NCBI taxonomy): Eukaryota > Metazoa > Chordata > Mammalia > Rodentia > Sciuridae > Tamias > Tamias sibiricus. The sequence goes on along the minus strand of CM046661.1, from coordinate 98,791,344 downwards.
AGGAAACACTGATTAGCACACAGCAGTCCCTCAATGAGTGCCTTAAGGCTTTCCTTAAGAGCTCGCAATTTGTTGCCATGGAATAGCTTTTTGGAGGTTGGAAAACTATAAATGGCACCTGTCCCATAGTGGAAATGAAGATGGAGCTTAGGGGTACACCACAGTACCATGTGAAAGGAAATGATAATGAACAGAACTGTAATCAGCCTCCTGCCTCAGTACATTAGAACAAGTGATAGTTGGCTTAGGATTACACATTAAGACATACCCCCATTTAAATCACATCCCTTGATACACAGCAATAGCGCACAGTGAAACCTTGTTAAAATGCAACGCCTGACTACATTTTTTCCTCCAGTCTCTATTTTAAGCAACTTCAAGCACAGAACCTGGGCTTCCCTCATTTCACTTTATCAAAAACATTAAATTGTTTTCATTTTCTAAAGAAAAAGTTCTATTCATCCATTCAGTCTTTCAAAAGCACTTTTTAAGCTGCTACTCTGTTTTGGAGCAGTAGATGCTAAGGATACAAAGATAGCTGGGATACAGTCCTTGCTTTGCAGGAGTGTATGGGTTAGTAGAGGACACAGCTGAGAAAAATGGCATGGGCTCGTGGAAGCATTGTGATAGAGTCAGGCACATACCATGTCTTAAAGGAGTGGAGAAGAGGAAGCATTTACTACTGTCTGAGGAGAAGAGAAGAAGCTTCTAGGCCAACAACATGATAGCAGCAGCAACAATAATGACAACAACAGTTTTGAAAAACAAAGGATTTTCTAGGACTTTCTAGCAAGCAAAAGCACAAGCATAGAAAAATAATGGTGCCTTCTGGCTCCACAGTAGTGTGCTGTGGCTGAAGTATGGGCCTGAGGAGGAGATGGAAGAGTGGTAGGAGATGAGACTAAATAGAGGTCAAGTTGTGAAGAGATTCATACACAAAGCTAAAGAGCTTGGGCTTCAGTTTTAGAAATGATAAAGTGCTTAAGGAGTGGGTTCACATGATTCCTGAACAGGAAAATCATTCTGATGGCACTAGGAATAGAAGCTTTGAATAGATCCATTAGGACAAATTTGATACAAGTGCACATAATGACAACTATTTTGGAGAAATATTTATAAAAGTTTAGGACATTTAGAAAAATATTTTAGAGCCAAAAGAGATTAAACTGGAGCGCGGCCAGGCCCAGATCAGTCCTGCCGATCTCTGCCCTAGCATGGCCAGGCCCAGGTCAGCCCTGATGACTTCTGCCTAAGCACAGGCGGGCCCAGGTCAGCCCAGTCAACACCCATGGAGCTCAGGGAGGCCGAGGACAACTTCACTGACCTCCACTCAGAGGACTGCCTCTTCCAACCAGCAGACCACCACAGGAGCTCAGATTCAACCAGTTCGGCCCACACCAACCTGCGTGGGACCCAGGCCCAGGGTAGGTCCAGAGTTCACTACCCCACCTCCACCTGGAGCACAAGCCTAACCCACTTCCATCTTGAGACACTGCAGACATAGTCATAGCCTTCCCCACACGGTAGCCCCTACCTTTGGACAACAGACAGGGCCTAAAAGCAGCTGCATCTCAGAGAAGGCATTCCAAAGACATTCTAAGGCCTACCCTTTCAGCCCCATCTCTGGAAGACATTGCATTCATCTTGGGGCACCTTCACTGTTATCTCGAGTTGCCTCCACTACTGCCGACACCATCTTTAGTTACAGTAGCATACATCGAGGGACACCTGCAGGTTCTGAAAGCCCAACATTAAGGTGAGGCACAGACAATATGCAGGGATATTACAAGAATATAGGGTAGAAACTGTAATATCTCAGATCTACTGAAGGAGCCCCAATCAGGGAGATGGCTATTAGCTGGAAGCCATAAGTTCCACCTGATAATAATCATACATTAAGTATGCACATGACGCACCTGTAAATACACGTGACACACCCGCAAAGCTAAAGGTATATGACCGGGTGAAAGCAGTCAGAAGCGGCATTCATTCAGTCAGTCGTTCAGTCGCTCAGTCGGTTGGAAGAAGAGTTTGGGTTGGAGAAGAAGAAAAGAGTCAGAGTGGCCAGAACGTAGTCAGAAGAAGAAATAAGAGTCAGAGAGGTTAAGAGTTCGGTCAGAAGAGAAACCAAAGAGATAAAAGAAGAAGTAGTAGTTGCTGGTTGGAGTCAGGCCAAGGCTGCCGAAGAAGAAAGAAGAAAGAAGCAGCTCTCTCTCTCTCAGCTCTCTATAAGAAAGTAAAAGTGAAAGTAATGAAGTAAAGAAGTAGAAGTAAAGAGTCAGTAGTCAGAAGAAGTAAAGAGTCAGTAAAGTAAAAGTGAAAGTAAAGAAGTAAAGAAGTAGAAGTAAAGTAAAGAGTCAGTAGTCAGAAGAAGTAAAGAGTCAGTAAAGTAAAAGTGAAAGTAAAGAAGTAGAAGTAAAGAGTCAGTAGTCAGAAGAAGTTAAGAGTCAGGTTAGAGTTTGAGAGGTTGCTAAAGCCGAAGAATAAAAAACCTTCTTTCATCTTCATTCTGCCTCCGAGTTTTTCTCCCGTGGCGCTGTGGCTGTACGTCAGGCAGCCACAATCTACACTGCAAGAAAGGAAGACAAATAGGCAACATGAAAAAACAAGGGAGGAAAGTACCCCAAACAAACCAAGATACTACAATAACAGAATCCATACTCAACAAAGTTGATGATGATCTATAAAGAATGACCTAAATGAGAAAATACAGGCAAAAATGGATCATTACAACAAAGATATAAGAGAGCAAATACAGGTAGCAAAAGATTACTTCAAAAAAGAGATAGAAACTCTGAAAAAAAAAAAAGTCAGAAATCCTTGAAATGAAGGAAACAATTAACCAAATAAAATACACAATAGAAAGCATCACCAACAGACTAGATCAACTGGGAGAAAGAACTTCAGATAATGAAGACAAAGTATATAATCTTGAAAATAAAGTTGACCACACAGTGAAGATAGTAAGAAACCATGAACAGAATATCCAAGAATTATGGGACAGCAGCAAAGACCAAATATTAGAGTAATTGGGATAGAGGAAGGTACAGAGTTTCAAACCAAAGGAACGCACAATTTCTTCAATGAGATAATATCTGAAAATTTCCCAGGCATGAAGAAGGAATTGGAAAACCAAATACAAGAGGCTTACAGGACACCAAATGTACAAAATTACAACAGATCTACACCAAGACACATTATAATGAAAATGCCTAGCATGCGGAATAAGGATAGAATCTTAAAGGCCACAAGAGAGAGGAATCAGATCACATATGGGGGAGACCAATTCAAATCATGGCAGATTTTTCAACTCAGACACTCAAAGGCAGGAGATCATGGAACAAAATGATCTGAATGAAAGAAAGTTCTGAAAGAAAATGAATGCCAACCAAGAATCTTATATCCAGCAAAATTAAGCTTTAGATTTGAGGAGGAAATAAAAACTTTCCATGATAAACAAAAGTTAAAAGAATTTACAACTAGAAAGCCAGCACGACAGAACATCTTAGGCAAAATATTCCATGAAGAGGAAAAGAAAAACAATGATGAAAATCAGCAGAGGGAGGTATTACTCTAAAGGAAAAACCAATCAGAGGAGAAACCATGTCAAGTTAAATACCAAAAATAAACAAAAATGGCTGGGAATACAAATCATGTCTCAATAATAACTCTGAATGTTAATGGCCTAAACTTATCAATTAAAAGACATAGACTAGCAGATTGGACCAAAAAAACAGACCCAACAATATGCTGCCTCCAAGAGACTCATCTCATAGGGAAAGACATCCACAGGCTGAAGGTGAAAGGTTGGGAGAAATCCTACCATTCCCATGGACTGAGGAAACAAGCAGGGGTTTCCATCCTCATATCAAATAAAGTAGACTTCAGGTTAAAATCAATCAAAAGGGATAAAGAAGGACACTACATATTGCACAAGGGAACCATACACCAACAAGACTTAACAATTACAAATATGGGCTGAGATTGTGGCTCAGTGGTAGAGCGCTTGCCTAGTACGTGCGCCGCCCGCGTTCGATCCTCAGCACCATGTACAAATAAACACATTGTGTACAACTAAAGCAAATAAATAAATATTAAAAACAAACAAAAAAAAAAACAATTACAAATATATATGCCCCAAACAATGGAGCATCCATGTTCATCAAATAAACTCTTTTCAAGTTCAAGTGTCAAATTGACCACAACACAATAATTCTAGGTGACTATAACACACCTCTTCCACCACTGGATAGATCTTCCAAACAAAAGCTGAACAAAGAACTATAGAACTTTGAACTATAGAACTATAGAACTCAAAAATACAATAGACAACTTAGGCTTAACTGACTTATATAGAATATTTCATCCTTCAACAAGCAAATACACTTTCTTCTAAGCAGCACATGGATCCTTTTCTAAAATAGACCATATATTATGCCACAAAACAACTCTTAGCAAATATAAAAAAAAATAGAGATAATACCTTGCGTTCTATCAGACCATAATGGAATGAAATTAGAAATCAATGATAAAGTAAGAAATAAAAGCTACTCCAACACCTGGAGACTAAATAATATACTACTGAATGAACAATGGGTTGCAGATGATATCAAAGAGGAGATTAAAAAATTCTTAGAAGTGAACACAGACACAACATATCGAAATCTCTGGGACACTAAAAAGGCAGTTCTAAGAGGAAATTTCATTGCATTGAGTTTATTCCTCAAAAGAAGAAAAAGTCAACAAATAAATGACTTAACATTGCATCTCAAAGTTCTAGAAAAAAGAAGAACAACCCAACACCAAAAGCAGTAGAAGACAGGAAATAATTAAAATCAGAGCTGAAATCAATGAAATAGAAACAAAAGTAACAATTGAAAAAATTGACAAAACAAAAAGTTGGTTCTTTGAAAAACTAAATAAAATTGGCACACCCGTAGCCAGGCTAACAAAGAGAAGGAGAGAGAAAACTCAAATTACTAACATACTCAATGAAAAAGGAAATATCACAACAGATATTACAGAAATACAGAAGATAATTCAAAATTATTTTGAAAAGTTGTACTCCAATAAAATACAAAACATCGAAGGCATCAACGAATTTCTAGAGTCGTATGATTTGCCCAAATTGAATCAGGATGCTATACACAATTTAAACAGACCTATTTCAAGCAATGAAATAGAAGATGCCATCAGAAACCTATCAACCAAGAAAAGCCCAGGACCGGATGGATATAGAGCCAAGTTCTATAAGACCTTTAAAGAAGGGCTAATACCAATACTCTTCAATTTATTTCAGGAAATAGAAAAAGAGGGAGCACTTCCAAAATCATTTTATGAGGCCAATATCACCCTGATCCCCAAACCAGGCAAAGACACATGAAAGAAAGAAAACTTCAGACCAATATCTCTAATGAACATAGATGCAAAAATTCTCAATAAAATTTTAGCAAATCAGATACAAAAACATATCAAAAATATAGTACACCATGATTAAGTGAGGTTCATTCCAGGGATGAAAGGATGGTTAAACATATGGAAATCAATAAATGTAATTCATTACATCAATAGACTTAAAGATAAGAACCATATTATTATCTCAATAGATGCAGAAAAAGCATTTGATGAAATACAGCACTGCTTCATGTTCAAAACACTAGAAAAACTAGGGATAACAGGAACATATCTCAACATCATAAAAGCTATCTATGCTGAGCCTCAGGCCAACATAATTCTAAATGGAGAAAAATTGAAAACATTCCCTCTAAAAACTGGAACAAGACAGGGATGCCCTCTTTCACCACTTCTATTTAACATAGTACTTGAAACACTGGCCAGAGCAGTAAGAGAGAGAAAAGAAAATAAAGGGATATAGATAGGTAAAGTAGAACTCAAATTATCACTATTTGCTGACGATATGATTCTATACCTAGAAGACCCAAAATATTCCACCAGAAAACTTCTAGAACTCATAAATGAATTCAGCAAAGTAGCAGGATACAAAATCAACACCCATAAATCAAAGGCATTTCTATATATCAGTGACAAATCCTTTGATAGGGAAATGAGGAAAACTACCCTATTTACAATAGCATAAAAAAATAAAATAAAGTACTTGGGAATCAACTTAACCAAAGATGTGAAAGACCTCTTATAACGAAAACTACAGAACACTAAAGAAAGAAATTATAGAAGTCCTTAGAAGATGGAAAGATCTACCTTGTTCTTGGATAGGCAGAATTAATATTGTCAAAATGACCATACTACCAAAAGTGCTATACAGATTTAATGCAATTCAAATCAAAATCCCAATGACATTCCTCATAGAAATAGAAAAACCAGTCATGAAATTCATCTGGAAAAGAAAGAAACCCAGAATAGCTAAAGCAATCCTTAGCAAGAAGAGTGAAGCAAGTGGCATCACTATACCAGACCTTAAATTATACTACAGAGCAATAGTAACAAAAACAGCATGGTATTGGCACCAAAATAGATGGGTAGACCAATGGTACAGAATAGAGGACACAGAGACTAACGCATATAATTTCAGTTATCTTAGACAAAGGTGCCAAAAATGTACATTGAAGAAAAGATAGCCTCTTCAATAAATGGTGCTGGGACAACTAGAAATCCATATGCAAGAAAATGAAATTAAACCTCTATCCGTCACCATGCACAAAACTCAACTCAAAGTGGATCAAGGACCTAAGAATTAGACCAGAGACCCTATGCCTAATAGAAGAAAAAGAGCTCTAAACTCCAACGTGTCAGATTAGGCCCCAAGTTCCTTAATAAGACTCCTGTAGCACAAGAATTAATATCAAGAATCAATAAATGGGATAGATTCAAACTAAAAAGTTTCTTCTCAGCAAATGAAACCATCAGTGAGGTGAATAGAGAGCCAACTAATTGGGAACAATTTTTTAACGCATGCTCATCAGATAGAGCACTAATCTCTAGAATATATAAAGAACTCAAAAAATCTTAACACCAAAGAAATAAATAACCCAATCAATAAATGGGCCAAGGAACTGAACAGATACTTCTCAGAAGATACATAATCAATCAACAAATACATGAAAAAATGTTCAACATCTCTGGCTATTAGAGAAATATAAATCAAAACTAATTCTAAGATTTCATTTCACTCCAGTCAGAATGGCAGTTATTAAAAATACAAACAACGATAAATGTTGGAGAGGATGTGGGGAAAAAGGCACACTCATACATTCCTGGTGGGACTGCAAAATGGTACAGTCATTATGGAAAGCAGTATGGAGATTCCTTGGAAAACTGGGAATGGAACTACCTTATGACCCAGCCATCCCACTCCTTGGTCTATATCCAAAGGACTTGAAAACAACATACTACAGGTACACAGCAACATTAATGTGAACAACAGCACAATTCACAATAGCTAAAGTGTGGAACCAACCTGGATGCCCTTCAGTAGATGAATGGATAAAGGAAATGTGGTATATATACACAATGGAGTATTACTCAGCAATAAAAGAGAATAAATCATGGCATTCTCAGGTGAATGGATGAAGTTGGAGAATATAATGCTAAGTGAACTTAGCCAATCCTCAAAATCCAAATGCCAAATGTTTTCTCTGATGAAAGGAGGCTGATTCACAGTGGGGTTGGGATGGGGAGCATAGGAGGATTAGAGGAACTCTAGAATGGCCAATGGGGAGGGGGGAAAAGGGTAAAAATATAAAAAAATGATGGTAGATTGAGATGGATATCATTACCCTAAGTGCATGTACACGAATGGTGTGAATATACTTTGTATACAGCCAGAGATATGTAAAAATGTGCTCTATAAGTCTAATATGAAATGTAATGCATTCTGCTGTCATTTATAACAACTTAGAATTAAAAAGCAAAAAAAGGAAAGTATAAATGCTCATTCATTGGCAATGGATACATACACTATAGTAAATTTGCACTATAGAATATTTTATAGCAAGTGAAAATGGTTGAGCTGTGTCTATTTTCAGAAACATAAAGAAAAAAGCAAGTTGAAAATGGATCTATAGAGTTAGATAGCATTCAATAATCTAGAAACATATACAATGCTATGTATTATTTGTGTCCATATACAAGCAAAAAGTATAAAAATAAGGATGTAAAATATACCAAACTTCTGTTGATGGTTATGTCTAAGAGGGACAGGTGTACTTGAGTCAGTTCAGAGCCTTCACAATATTTATACTGTTTTAGGTTAACAAAAAACAAAAACCAATGAGCCAAAAGAAATATACTAAAGAAAATATAATAAAATTGAACACTGGGTTCATGGATATCATTATGTTCATGCCTATTTATTGTTGCAAATTTTTTTCCCTAAAAAGAAGTTAGTCTTCACAATATCTCTGTGAAGTAGATTTTGTTATTGGCCCATTTTATAGGTGGGGCACAGAGCAGTTGGTCATATTGACTGATGAACCACAGCTAGGAATTGGCAGAATTGAAACTTGAAAACGTTTTATCTCTGGAGCCTACAGTTTTAACCAATGCTCTCAGTTGTTTCTCATGATTAAAAGTAATGCCAGTTATGTTATAAAAAATCAAATTTAGCTGGGCAGGGTGACACACGCCTGTAATCCTAGCGGCTCTGGAGCCTGAGACAGGAGAATCATGAGTTCAAAGCCAGCCTCAGAAATGGCGAGGCGCTAAGCAACTCAGTGAGACCGTTTCTCTAAATAAAATACAAAAAAGGGCTGGGAATGTGGCTCAGTGGTCAAGTGCCCCTGAGTTCAATCCCCACTACCAAAAACAAAATAAAAAAAAAAATATATAAAAAAAATCAAATTTAAACCTTTCAGAAGAGTATAAAAAGAAGCCAAATTCCTTAAAGACATTGTTTGCTGGTGCTTATAATTATACATAATAATGGAATTCATTACGATGTATTCATATGTGAACAGTGCACAATTTGGTCTATTTCATTCCTCCAAAGTACCCCTTTTCTTCCCTTCTCCCTCTGATGATCTGTTTCCTCTAGTCTACTGGTCTGTCTTTTATTTTTATGAGATAACTTTCTTCCTTTTATCCCCTCTAGCTTCCACATATGAGAGAAAAGCTGATCCTTGATTTTCTCAGTCTGACTAATCTCACCTAGCTTGAAGTTCTCCAGGTCCCTTCATTTTTCTGCAAATGACATAACTTCGTTTTTATTTATGGATGAATAAAACCCCATTGTATACACACACACACACACACACACACACACACACACACACGTCACATTTATTATCCATTCATCTGTTGACAGACTCCTAGGTTGGTTCCGTAGTTTGGCTACCGTGAATTTGCTGTCATAAACAAGGTTATGCAGGTATCACTGTAGAATGCTGACTTTAATACTTTTTAATAAATATTGAGGAGTGGTTGACTTTAATACTTTTTGACAAATACTGAGGAGTGGTATAGCTGGGTCATATGGTGGTTCCATACCTAATCTTTTGAGGAACTACCATACTAATTTCCATAGTGGTTGTACTAGTTTTCAACTCCAGCAGCAGTGTGTAAGTTTTCCTCTTTCTCTGTATCCAGGCCAGCATTTATCATTATTTGTATTATTTTTGTTGTTGTTGTTGTACACAATGCCTTTATTCTTTCGTGGTGCTGAGGATCGAACCCGGGCCACGCACGTGGTAGGCGAGCACTCTGCCGCTGAGCCACAACCCCAGCCCCATTATTTGTATTCTTGATTGCTGCTATTTTAATTGGAGTGAGATGAAATCTCAGTGCAGTTTTGATTTGTATTTCCCTTCCTGCTAAGAATATTAAAAAACATTTTTTTCGTATATATGTTGGCCATTCATATTTCTAAAGAAGCCAAATTCTCATTACCCATCCTCTACCATGCGTAACATTATTTTACAAAATATCTTTCATAGCCTTTTAGAATTTTAGTTTTAGTTCTTAATCCATCAACTGTATAAATCATCAAATATTCACTAGAAAAAATGATGAGGAAAATGATCACATCCACATTTTCCTTCCCTTTGCTTTCCTTTACAGTTCTTTATCATGTACTATCTTCTTTCAGATATATTCCATGTATTTTATATTATCAAGGGTTATAATATTTACATTGATTTTTATTATATACTTTTATGCTTTAATAAGTTACTCTAAAGCTAGAAAATAATTAGGTTATTAGATTCAAACGATAAATAAATATTATTCAGTATAGAACCAAAATGACATAAACCATAGAAAGGGAATCTTATGCTATTTTACTAAACCTATGCAGTTAGAAGAAAAATGTTAAGACAATTAAAGGAAAATAAATTATTTCATATTCCATTAAAGGCTCTAAAATAACAGCATATTTTGTTTGCTTCACATTTCAGTGTAAGTTTCCCCTATAGTTTTTAGTTTTCTGATGTTTCTAAGTGTTGCTCTTTTTGTAAAAGAGAGAAGCAAGTGAACGCCTTCACTTATCACCAAAATTATTAACCTAAATATATGTTAATTAAATACTAAAGGTGGTTTTCTTTTTTTTTTTCTTTATGGTTTTCCCCTAGAAATTATCCCTTCTCCACACTTTTGACCTGATTTTGCACTATGGGCTTCTACATTGCTGTACAACCATCAGCCTAACATTACTCTTTATGACACTGATGGGTTAGATACTCTTGTGTATGTGTTTGTGTGTGTGTGTGTGAGATCTCATCTTTTTATTTTTGGATCTAAGAAAGAGTGGATATTTTTCCATATATTGGAGCACACCTTCAGGTAAATTTTTCAGAAAGAGTACCTGTGGAGTAAAAATTTCTGTGTTTTTTAGTATCTTTTATTTTGCCCCCATTTGGTGATAGTTTTAATCAAGTTTAGAATTGTTGACATTGAGTGTCAAAGTACTTTTTTTCTCAAACTATTGGAGACCTTGACATTTTAATTATCTTCTAATATTTATTGTTGTCAAGAATTCTGAGTCACTGTGATTTCCACTGATTTATGGACAATCTCTTTGTATCTCTGGAAGCGTTTGGGACCATTGTCCCATGGTATTCTTAAACTGCATAGGGCTCTGTCTAGGTGGAGGCCCTTTTTCATTCATTGTTCTTGGTACTTGGTAGACCTTCTGTCTGAAGAAGCATTTTTTTTTTTTCCTTTAGCTTTAGGGAATTCTCTCATTTTCTACCCATGCTTTCCCAATTTTTTTCTAGAACCCCAATAATGGATATCCTAAACTTATCCCTATATTTCCACATTTTTCTTGCACTTTATTTATTTATTTATTTTGGTTTTTGATAGTTTAAGAGATTTTTCTCAAGTTCTTTCAGATCTCTGTTGCATATTTAATTGTATTATTTAATTATTGTTTTATACTCTTTTCTCACATTTAATTCTTATTTTCTGATTTCCCTTTCATGGAAGCCTGATCTCTTTTAAAAATTTATTTATTTTAATTAGGTATATATGACAGCAGAATGCATTTTGATTGATTGTACACAATTGCAGCATAACTTTTCATTTCTCTGGTTGTACATGATGTAGTGTCACACCATATGTCAGCCTATTCTTTATTTTGTGGGTACAAAATATTTTCACATTTCTCTGAGGATATTCAACATATTTAAAAGTTTACTTAATGTTATCTATTTCTTCTGAAGGTAGTGTTCTCCTTGTTCGTCTTTGTTATTCTTTTCTCTTGTTGATTTTCCTTTAACTATGAGATATCTCTTAGTTTTCTGCTTATATTTTGAGGGTAGTTCAATATGACTCCCCACCATCTCACCCAAATCCAAGAGATGAATATTAAGAGCTCTAAATTCCCAACTCCATTTTCAGCTTTGCCAGCCACTTCTATAGACTGGATTTAAGTGTCAACAAACCATCATAAAATTTTCTTGGTCACTTTCTTTGGAAAATCTATGAGTGATCTGGGATGTGAGAATAGTGAGCATCTAGTCTTGTGACCTTGGATAAAAAGATAAAATCTGACATCTAATTCATAGTCAAAGATTGAGAGAAAACTTATAAATTACACAAATTCAATGTAATCCTTAGCAGGTTTCTTGTTAAGATAGTCAAGTGTTACCAGTGATCCCTAATAGGTCCATAGTGAGTATAGCCCTTCTGCTCCTCATAAGTACTAGTGACTTGAGGAATTGGGGTTGAGATAATTCAAACAAGAAACTGGTGCACTTGAAGGTATCTTCAAGCCGTGTTTTTCCTCTCCTGATTTTCCTGTTAAGAAGAAAAGGACAAGCATTTAATTTTTGTAAAGTATTTTCCATTTTAAAAATAGGACAAATTACATTCTGTCCAAACAGATTGAATCATGTTTGAGGGATTAATAAAATGAAAAGGAACAGAGTTCATCATTCTAGTGGGCCTTGAGCATTTCTAAAAGCAAAACATTTTCAGTGGTGTTTACTCAGGTTTTTAGAATCAGCTGAGCAATATGAGGGTTATTATTAAATATCCATAGAAATGTACAAAGTTTTTAGATTTCATTAGGTTCTGGGACTGTGATTTCAGTATTTTGTGCCTAAGGAAATTATTGATCTAGTCTTATTTGCAGATTGTACAGTCAGACCCTAGCCTTAACAGCATATGATTATATTAAAGCTATAGATGTTTTTGAAAAAATGAAACATTTCTAAGATTTACATTTTTTGCCACATCCCAAAATATCTTGGTCCACCATTTTTAATTTATTTAAAACATTTTTTTTCAAACTGGATCTTTGGAGGGTGGGGCTCTGGTCCACTATTATCAGGACTATCTTTAGGTATCTGCTGGTATGAATAAAAGAAAAACTTTCTTCAGACATACAAGACAGATTCTACAATCATCAACTGGCCTAATTCACCAATGTGGTTAAGGCACATGAACGGTGATGCTTAGTGACCTATTTGTTCTTTATATTTTTTTCTCTTGCAAAGTGAGGAGATCCTAGAAGTTTGCATCATTATCTTAATTGTAAAACTACCTGGTCAATGTAATCAATAATCACATGCAACTGTATCACAACAGAAATTATTTAAAATTCTAAATCATGAATTTTTATTAAACTATCCACATTAAGTTTATATGCTTACGCAGCACCATAAATTCAGCTCATTATAGTGAGGCACAGGATATCCATCCCCTCTTCGTCTCTATCTATGAAGCCAATTAGATTTATGAGTTTGCCTTATAGTTTTACTTGCACTCTCTTTCTTTCCTAGAGACATTATCTGCTCTCCTTTACCCTTCTTCTTGCAGACCATATGCTAAGTTTTTTGCTTTCATGTGGATCCTGTACTAATTCCTCTCTTCACAGAGGCCATGATGGTCTAGGTACCTTCAGTCTTTTCTGCCTTGATCCTGTGCTGACCTTATGATCCAGGACTTTTATTCCACTCGCCTTCTCTATTTTCATTAACAACCAGTCCTATAACACATCCACTATTTTAGTGCACAAGTTTGTCCCTTGCAAATTTAGAGAGGATGCATTTATTAGTCATTTGTTCTCTCAATTAGTTAACATTAAGAAAATACTCTGTTCAGTATTGGGATGAGAAAATGGAGTAAGCTACTTGTAGCTGACTGAATGGTGGGCCCTGAAAAGCTTTGTAAAACTTCAGTCTCACAATATGATTCTATTTGCATTGAGGGTCTTTTCAGATATATAATTATGGTAAGGGTCTTGAAATGAGGTCATCTTGGATTAGGGTGTATCCTGAATTCAAAGGAAAACATCCAAATAAGGGATGGCTTAAGAGAAGACATGGAAGTGCAGAGAGAACACCATGTGAAGACAGAAATAGAGATGAGAATTATGCTGCCACAAGCTAAGGAATATCAGGATCTACCCGAACCATGCGGTGGATGGCTTTGCTCTACCGTGTGCTCCCAGCCATGATGTGCTGCCTTGTCACAGGCCCAAAAGCAATGGTACCAAGTGGTCACAGATTGAAACCTCCAAAACCGTGAACCTAAATAGAAATTTTCTCTTATTAAGTAGATTATCTCAGGAATTTGTCACAGTAAAGGCAAGTTGACTACTACATCATCATAAGACAAGGAGCATCTATACTTAAATATATTAAATATGAATAAGGCATATACAAATAAATGTTCATAAGTATATATCTCAATGGCTTTGGCAAAGTGAAAACACTGTATCATCAGTCTCCAGCTCTGGAAATAGAACATTGCCAGCTTCCTAAATTCCCCTGTGTGTCTTTTTACCATCACTTACTTTCCCCTTCCACTTCTACCATCAGAAATTAGTTCTGGAATCAAATAGTATGTCCTACATTGTATCTGGATCCTTTCACTAAGCACTGTGAGATTTGTGTAAGTTGTTGTGTGTGTTCATTCTCATTGCTGCATGGCATTTGGTGATGTGACTACACTGTGCAACCAAATACCATAGAATTGATCTAGTCTGTTGTAGATAAATATACTGGTTTTTCTATTATATGTAGTGCCGCTCTGCATATACTTTTGTAAACTCTTTGGTCAGTGGGTACATGCATTTAATTTCAGTGTGGGATTATTGGGCTACAGGGCAGTTCACCTATATCTTGGAAAGTTTTTATTTCATTGTCAATTCTGAAGCTTAATTTTGCTGAGTATAGTATTCTTTTTGGCATCCATTTTCTTTAAGAGCTTGGTATATATTATTCCAAGACCTCCTCACTTTGAGAGTCTGGGTTTAGAAATCAGCTGTGATGTGGATTCGTTTCCCTCTAAATGTGACCTGTCATTTTCCTCTGGCAGCCTTTAAAATTCTATCCTTGTTCTGAATGTTAGGCATTTTCATAATAATTTGCTTTGTTGTAGGTCTATTGTAATTTTGTATATTTGAGGTCCTATAAGCCTCCTGCATTGGATTTTACATTTAATTCTTTAAGTTTAGGAAAATTTCTGATATTGTTTCATTGAAAATTTGTGCATTCTTTTGGTTTGCATCTCCATGCCTTCATCTCGCCTGATAAATCTTTTATTTGTTTTTTCCAGGTTATCCCATATTTCTTGGAAGTTTTGTTATGGTCTCATAACATCTTTTCTCCATGGTCAACTTTATTTTCAAGATTATATATTTTGTTTTCCATTGCTTGAAACTCTGTCTTCCAAGTCCTCTAGTCTGTTAGTGATGCTTTCCATTGAATTTTAAATTTGGTTTATTGATTCATTCATTTTGAGGATTTCTTCTTCTTTTTTTTTTCCAGAATCTCTATTGAAGTGATCTTTTACTTCTTGCATTTTCTCTCTGATTTCACTCCTTCTATCATCCTTTACTTTGCATATCAGTGTAACTATGAACACTATAAACTTCTTCTTTGACATTTCTCCCACTGTGGTATCAATGGATTCTATTATTGAAGTATTTGTTTGGGGTGATTTGTTCCCTTGCTTTTTCATGTTGTTTGTGTGTCTACCCATCTAACAGTATGGATCTGAGGCAGTGGAGTTTCTACCCTGTGGACTTAAAGTATCCCTGAAGGCTTCTAGTACCTCACTGTTTAGGGGGATACAAATAATAACAACAACTAATGCAAACAATATACAGCATTAAACCAAATAATTCCTGCTATGACATCTACAGTGTTAATTGTTACAATAAATGGAAATGATGTGATCATTTATTGCCTATGGTAAAAATAGTAAGTTTGAAAAAGGGTTCACAATTTCAAATGGTGAACAGGGAGAGAACAGAAATGATGTAGGATATGATGATTATGAGAGAAGAGGAATGAAAATAGAAGTAAAAAAATTAAAAGAAGAGTGCAAGAGAGAAAAATAGAGATTGGCTGTTAGCAGAAAAAAGAGAGAGAAAAAGAATCAAGGGAAACCGATAAGTAAGAGAAAAATATATGAAATAAATTTTTTTAAAAAATAAAAGAATACGAAACAAAATTGAAGTATACTAATCAAACAAACTAGTCCTCAAAATACTGATTCCCCACGAAAAACAACTGCCTTCCAAAAATGCTAAAAATGAGGAAAAAAAGAAACAAATATGTACTAGTAATCATGAACCATTCAGGTCACAATTGAACAGAGAAAAGAAAAAAGACAAAAAACTTGATGAAAAGTTAAAGACTTTTTCCCATTGGAATTCAAAAAATTCTTGGCTTCCCTTCTTGGCAGTGTTAGATGGGGTGAGCTGGAGTGTAATGTCTGCTCTAGCCTCAGGGTGGAGTTGCTGGGGTGTGAGAGGTAATCCCATAGGTGGAGCTCCTAGAGGCTCCAGATTCTTCTATGCATGGCAGTTGGTCTGAAGATTTTAAATCACCACACCTCCAAGGCCAGCAGTTGCTGTCCCACACTGGGGTAATGCACCCTAGGGATCTCCCGTGGGTTCCACCTGTGTGGTGGATGAGCCAATCCTTAGCCACCTCTATCACCCGCAGACCCTATTTTTCCTGGTCTCTCAGGTTCAGTCTCCAAATTCAATCACTCCCACCCATGCCCTTTCAAATTCCCAGCCATGCACGTCTCTCCCAGCCAGACCTGCAAGTGGGGAAGCTGGGTGGGTTTTCATGACCTGTAGTCTCCTGTGTAAACCCTGCTTCATGTTTAATTTTCTCCTGGTCACGTAGGCACCCTCTATGTTGTGTGGTGTGGGTTTGCCAGGCCTGTATTTTGGGACAAACATGGATTTTCCAGGAATTGGTTCCCCTAGCTGCTGGCTCCCATGCTGTGGTTACAAAATGGTTCCTTCTTCTGTCCCCTGCTGCAGCTGGGAGAGATGCAGCTTCTTTCCTGATCAAGGATATTCTGCAGCACACTTTTCAGGTTAGTCTGGCAGTATCTTTGATCTCTCATCTCTCTGTACCCAGACATGCCTCAAGCCTCCTAAAGATGTGAGTTTCCTTAGTTCCCTTATCAATCCACTTTGCTCATGGGGGGACTGCTCTGGTCGGTGCTGCTGGCAGCAGTAGCAGCTGTGGCAGCAGCAATTACACTGGGAATTTCTTCTTTATTATATGTAACCTCCTGAGTCCCCAATCTGCTTTGAATGTCTAGTATTAATTCTCAGTAAAGTACCCCCAGCACCACATTTTGTTCCCCTACCTTGCTGAGAAGCTGCCTATCTGCTTTTTTGGTTTCATGCCATAGAGCAGCCGGGAAGGTGACCTCCTCCATTCTGCCATCTTGAAAAACCTCAGTTCACCTTTAGTAGATGTTGACAAACAGTTTTGCAGTGTGATTCAACACGCCAGTATATGAGAGTTTCAGGGGCTCCACATACTTGCCAGTACTTGGTATTGTCTCCTTTTTCTTTCTCAATATTGTGGTGCTTATATTATGGCATTGCATTGTGATTTTATTTTGCATTTCCCTGATGAGTAATGATGTTGCCCAACCCTTCATATGCATGTTGATCATTTGGATATATTCTTTTGTAAAATGTGACATATTTGAAGAATGTCACTATAGCTACCATGTGGAAATAGACTATAGAGACAAGAGTGAAAGCAGGGAGGCTAGTTGGGAGGCTGTGTAGTAATCCAGATGAGATTTAATGATGAATTGTGCTGGGGTAGCAATGGTAGGGATGGTAAAAATGTTCAGATATAGATATCATTTTAGGGTAAGCCAGAGTACTAGCTTTGATGATAGTCATGGCCTGCCAGGGTTTAGGAATAATCTGAAGATTAAGATAACAATGCTGATGGCACAGGAAAATAAAGCTAATCCCAGCCCCCTATTGACTCTCTGCATGGTTTTGGGCAAGTTGTCCAGCTTCTCTCCTTCTATTTACTAATTTACAAAGTGAAGACAATAAGAGCACAAACCCCACAGGGTTGATGGAGACATGGAATGAGATAATAATGTTTAGAATAGTGTCTAGCACATAATGAGTTTTAATAAGCTAGCACTAATTAGGACTTGGAGTAAGTTTGGCTGAAATGGCTGGTCGTGCTGCTGTGCATCCACCAATAAGCACAACCCAACCAGCTCACAAGAAGGTTTTGGGCCACTCACACTCAGTCTCCTCACATGTGAGGTTCTCTAGGCCTGTTTCCCCAACTCCTTTTGTGCCCTGTTTTTTCTTTTTCTTTGCTTTTATGCTCTGTTCTATGACCTTCCCACAGCTGCACACATTCAGTTTCTGTCTGCCGAATTTTCTGTCTGGGCATGAAAGCTGGTGTTTTCCTTTCCTGTACTCCCACTCTTCATTATTGCATCTATGTGGTTTTATCATTTCTAAGTATTTTGTTATTGCTGCCTTGTTTTCTCTGTCCTGCTGTTATTTTATGGTTGGAATCTGTGTTCTGAACCAAACAAGGTACTGATGTGGTTTGTGATTGGATTTCTCAGCTTGTAGTGCTTGTAGCGCATCAGGTAAAAGTATAGAGACTCAGGTGTGTAACCTCTGTATAAAGTTCAGGACTCTTCAAATACAACCTCTAGACTTGATGATCCTCCCAGAACCTGATGAGCTGGAGTAAACTGAGGGCTGAACATGTACTCTGAAGGCCCACACCCTGACACTCCTGTAGAGGCTCTCCTGACAACCCCACTCATCTTCCAGGCAGCCTGTTTGGAAAGTCAACAGGCAGACGGACTTCACTGCCTTTTCGCATCTCTCTGCTGTCTCCCATTCCTTTATTCCCCTGCCTCCATTTTACTCTCTTTTTCTAGGCTATTAATTAAAATAAAACACTTTCATAATTAATCACAAGGTGCAGAAAAACCCTGGCACTGTTATTTTATATCACATGAGCTTAATTTATATGGAATAATAGAAATCATATACCACCTACTATTTACCAGAAAATATTTTGGAGTGATTAAGATACAATATTCATGATAATTTAATTTTATAACATATTTTTTCTTTCCTACCACTTAAAAAAACATTCCTCGAGATCAATGTGCCTTATGCCACTGTCTCTCACAGTAAAATGCCTTGCACATAATAGGTATTTGGCAAATACTTTTGATCAATTACCCATGTAACTATGAGAAGGGCTGCTTACATTTTTACCCTGAATGCCTGTGTTATTTATAGGCTTCTCTCCAAAAGTAGACCACTGGAAGTTAAAAATGCCCTCCTAATTTTAAGGTTCTTTGTATGTTTATGGGATAATAAAATATTTAAGACCTAGCATATTACTTTTCTTTTTTCTACTCTAACAAATGCCACAAATTTAGTGACTTAAAACAACACAAATTAATTTTTTCATAGTTCTGGAGGTCAGCGGTCTGAAATCACTTCATGTTGGCAGGGCTGGTTCTTTTAGGAAGCTCTGATGGAAGAATTCATTTCCTTACCTTTTAACATCTGGTGGTCACCTGTATTCCTTGTTTTAAGGCCCCTTCCTTCATCTCCACCTCTGCTGCCATCCCCTCAGCCCCTCCCTTGGTGGAAGCGTTTTCTGTCTTCCTCTTACAAGAATCCTGTGATTCCATCATTGGGTCCATCTAGACAATTCAGAAAATTGCTCCAATTCAAGATCCTTAACTTAATCACATCTGCAGAAGTGTTTTCTCATATGAGGAATGTATTCAGTGGTGTGAGCATTAGGATATAGATACTTTTTCAGCCTAACATTCCTGGTTAATTTCTATTCAAACAGAAAAGCAAAACTGAAAGTCAAATACCTTGAGATATATATTCATTCAACTATGCACTGCACAGAAGGAAAAATGAATCTAAATAAACAAATGTGGAAAACCATCAGGTTACAGAAGGCTCATTGGTTGGGTAGTGGGGGAAGCTTGGTGATGGGTGGTGATTAGTTGTCATCTGCAAAGACTGTCCCAGGTGTGAAGACCTCACGAGACCAGAGACAGCATCAATGGTGTGTTAGTTTCCATGATGGAGGCATCTTAGAAGAAGGTGGTTTAATTGTCAACTTTTCATCATTTTTTGTTCAACAGGTATGGATGTTTGCATGCAAGATGTTTTGCCTTTAAAAGTTATGTGTACAGTAATTTTTAAAATAAACCAAACCTTTAAATAAGCTTTCTTATATCCTTACTCTAATAAAAATGATTAATCACATCTTTCTAAAAAGTGAATTATCAAGGTTGCCAGAGGAGAGTTCATGTGTGTTCTGTTTAAAAGATAAATAAGGAAAAATAAAAGTTTTAATTCAGATTAGAAGCTATTGTGGTTTGGATATGAGATGTTTCCCCAAAGCTCCTGTGTTAATGTAGGAATATTCAGAAGTGAAGTGATTATGAGAGCTGTAACCTAACTAGTCCTGCCTAGTTTGAAAGGACTACTATGCTGTTGGTAACTGCAGGCAGGTGGGGTGTGGCTGGAGAAGGTGGGTTGCTGGAGTGTGCCCTTGGGGATGGGATCCTGTTCCCTGCTTCTTCCCTCACTCTCTCTACTTTCTGGCTGCCATGAACTGTGAAGTTTTTCTCTGTCACCCTTCTGCCATGAGTTCTCCTTCACCCCAGGCCCAGAGTAATGGAGTTGGCTGACCGCGGACTGAACTTCTGAAATCATGAGCCAAAATAAACTTTTCCCCTTCTAAATTGTTCTTGTCAGATATTTTGGTCATAATGAGGAAAATCTGACTAACACAGAAGCTAAAATTTTCTAAATAGGACATTTTGTGGCACCCAGTAGTCCACACAGTAGGACGTGTGAGGTCAAGCTGTAGGAGAATCCATGTGACAGGGTCCTCTTCCATTTTGAGCACACATGCTTCAGAGGTGACACTTTCAGCCACTACTGCCTGGAAGAGAGGGTTACATAGGTTGCTGCCTTCTGTGACCAAAGGGGCTGGAATTGAGGAGGTCGTGAGATAGTGGGAGAGGAGAGTGCTACAGAAGACAGGTGTGAGTTAACAAGGAGGAGACTGCAGGATGAACTGGGGGCCCTAAGCACGAGCTGCCTCCACTGTCCAGGCCCAGTGTAGCTCAGAGGGGAAGCAATAAAGAAACTTCACTAAGTCCTCTAATATCTTGCAAGTGTGCATAACCTTAAATTTAGGTTTTCGGTAGAATAATCCCCCTGAGTAATACACTTACTTATTCCTAGCTGGTAAAGATGACTGAAAAGAAATCTCTCTTTGCAGGTCAAACTCATTTCTTGCTGTGTTTCCTATGGATGAATGATTCGTGTAGTTATTTCTTCCCTTCTCCTCCTCATTGCTCTGTCAGAAAGCTTATTAACGTATGTATATTCCTGGCTCTTCGGCTATATGAATGATTCAGAAACAAATTGAAATGTCAAGTTCTCTATGGCTTTCTAGTAATATTAAAATCTACCAGTTCCTATTAAATTTCCATCAAATAGTGTTATTCAGAGACAAAAGATCAATTAATTACCGTTCTTCTTCCAAAAAATCCCCACCCATCACACAAGACTCAGCTGTGTGAGCTCTTTATGAAGTCAAAGGAGCACCAGAACACAGAATATAATGATACTCAGGCACAGAAACCTAAGCCATGTACTCTTTATCCACTCTGCATATAATATGAGAAAGGGAAGTCTGGAAGGTTTGATTGATAATCATGAAAATATGCCTTTTTATAAGGGATAAGAAATGACTTCAGATTTGAGTCAGTGGCTTTGGGAAAGATACATGCCTTTATTTTGTGCAACGAGGCTACCTTTACAGAAAGAGTAACCACCCCTTTTATAGCAGGACTAATATAAAAGAAAAAGACTTTTTCATCATTACTTCCAACTACTCCCTTGGCACTTTTACAAGGAGAGCTGGGCAGTTATTGTTTCCATCTGAAGATAAACGTAAGGGGAAGTATCAATAAAAAAGTAATTATCATAATAATTATAATGACCCAAACCAAAATAATAACAATGGAAGTAATAATCATAAAAAACATTATTACATCTTTCTTCTTTAGGTCTTTCACCCACTGAATCTTTTTAATGTGTAGGAGCTGTGGGTTTTCATCCATTCCGCCTTAAGCAGTAATTGCATTTGATTCGGCCTGCACAATTTTACCCATAATATTAGAAAGAGAGGAGAGTCATGCAGGGTGCTTATTATTGGTTATTATTAAAGATGGGGATCAGTGGCGAATCATGGGGTGCCTTAAGACTGTCACAGACGGCTTCCTTTCACTTGCTTTCCGACTGCTGTGATGTTCAATCCAACTCTGATTTGAACTGAACGTCTGGCTATTTTTAACTGAGAAAACCATTTATTGTTCTCTCCTTCTTCAGTTTTGATTTTGGCTCCTTTTGTGACTCATTCTGTCCATTTTATCCCCTGCATTGGATAAATGCCATAATCAGAATAGAAACTCTGCCACATCCAGAAAGAAATGTGTATTCGTAACAGATATCAACAATGTTCCCTCCTGTGGATTTGCCTCAGTTTGCAGGGCAGGCTGTACCCTGGCACCCAGGCCCTGTGGCCCTTGCTGATTTGCTTTATGGGTAGACACCTGGCAGAAGCACTGCTAAGCAGGTACTTTTGTGGATTTTCGTGTAGTAACCAAGGGTATGTCCTCTGTCTGGCTGGGAGAGCCACAGGGGCTTGGAGTGGCCACATTCTCTACAATGTGGAGGAAGCCCATCCCTGGGAGATGGAAGCAATATGAAAAACAGAGAAGACCCTGGGCAGCTTTCAGGTCTCTGAGGCACCTTTCCTGCATTTCTGAGATTCCATATACTTTCAGCAAGGCCCTTTCCTCCCAAGTGAGTTTGAGTTGCATTCTGTCCTTGTCAGCTGATGAATCTTGATGAGCTGGGTTTTATGCCGATAGAGGTTCTCACTTTCATAGAAGTGTGATACACTCAGTGATCAAAAGGACTATTGGTGTGGTGGGTGGGGACTACCACTTGTGAATGTTTTACTACTTTAGATTGGAGCACCATCAAGGTTACATCTATAATCAAATATCTTAACATTCTGTCATGTCTTCTTGAGTGGAAGAGAAGGGATGGAGTGGCAGTGGGTGCCCTGGGAGTTGTATGGACTCTGAAAAACGTGTCATGCACTAGGTAGATGTGATCTTATGGAAAGAGAGATTGATGTCCATTACTATGAAGTTCCTGAATACTGCAGCCTATTGGATTCCCAGAATCTTCATTCTGTTTGTTGGTTGGATCCACCTGATGTCTCTAAAGACATCCATCTTTAGGGCTGCATGAGATGTTCTTCAAGTTCTGAGTTTTATAAAGCCAATAGGATATCATGAAATGTTTTGTGGGGAGTTTCTCTTTGAGTACAAATATGTTCCTTTTTGGAAGTCAGACATTTCTAGGTGTGTCTAATGGGCCAGAGTGGTAAGCTTGCAAGAAGTATGTTTGCAACAAGAACAAATGATTTCTTCTTAAGGAAAGAACTGTTGGGCTGAGACAAGGTGTTAGTGGTCTGAGGGGAGGGGCTGAGTTCCATACAGTATGAGGTTTGGTCCCCATGGCCTCTTGTATTACTGAATGGTTCTATACCTGGGAAAGAAGAAAAGATGATAAAAACAACATCCCCAAATACACTGAGTTTAGAGTTGCTCCCCACTCCCCCCTGCAAAAACAAAACAAAACAAAACAAAACAAACAAACAAAAAAAAAAACCAAAAAAAAAACCTTCTCAAGGCATAGTCATGTAGGTTACTTTGTTTCCCTTAAAATTCAAAAGGGGAAGAGAGGCCTGGAACACAGCCTGACTCTGGTATTTTGCAGATTCCAGAGGGTGTGTGGAGCTGAAGTTCTCTGAAGAAGCCACATCTATATTAAAGATCCTGCGGACAGTTTGACTGACTGAGTAGAACATTGGGGTTGAGAAGGGATGAAGTGTTGCAAGTTGACAGGCCATATTATCTTGGGCTAGCTCAGTCCCTTGACTGAGCTTGACTGGTTATTTAAAAGTAAATACACATTTACTTTCAACCTCTGTATCTGACCTGACATTCTCATGACTATTAGGTAAAACTCCTGGAATGCATTCCTAAACTTATCTGACCTCTGTCCTCTACCAATCTTAAGGTCGGTACAACATCTGAAACCTACAGAAAAGGTTTCCCTACTTTTCTTAGCCTGCCTACCTAATGCTCCCACCAGTATATTTTATAAACGTATTGTTTTGTTTATAATATTCTTTGTTCTGTGGCTATAAAAGTTCATGCAGCCTCTTCCACAGCAGAACACATTATTCATGATAACTTGAATCTGTGTTCCTGAGTCAAGGTCAGAATACACTATCTTATTCCTTTAAAGCAGAGTTGTTATTTTGCATTGACAGGTGTGTGATGGTTTGACAGTAAAGAGTTTCCAAGTCTCAGAGGATAAAGAGACCCAATACATAGCAGAAAATCCCATATGTCCTCTGGGGACTACAGGAAATGGGAAAAATCCTGCAGAGTGTTGTAGGTCTTGCAAAGGAGGTGTTATGGTTTGGGTATGAGGTGGTGTGAGTTAATGCAGGAATGTTCAGAGGTGAAAAGATTAAATTATAAGAGCTGTAAACTAATCAGTGGATTAAATCATTTGGTGTATTAATAATTTGAATGGATTAATGGGTGGTAACTGTAGGTAGGTATTGCCTGGCTGGAGGAAGTAGGTCACTGGGGATTATATTAGCCCTGGATTCTTGCACTCAAGCTTTCTCTGTGATTCCTGGCTGTCATGAATGGAGCAGCTTTCCTCCCACCATGTCCTTCTGCCACGATGTTCCGCCTCACCTTGGAATCAGAGATATGGAGTCCAAGGACTGAACCTCTGAAACCATGAGCCAAAATAAACTTTTCCTCCTCTAAATTGATTTTGTCAGATATTTTGGTCACAGAGACAAAAAGCTAACACATTAGGTTAGTTAACAGCTAATCATGGGGGAAAAAGATAAATTCTTTATTGACTGCTTATTAGTCACTTAGGTGATATACATGTTTAATAAGTTCCTATCTTCAAAATGCAAATTAAGACATTAAGGGGGTTGATATTTCTTTCCTGTCCTTGGCCTAGCCCATGTTCTCAAACAAAGGTAGGTTAAAATTCTACTTCTCTTTGATTAGAGAATGATATTGGAGAGGAGGGAAATGCTAACTTAGGAAATAGAAGACAGTCTTGGCTCAGAAAGCAGGAAGGTGGAGACACCAGTACCCTTTCAGCCCAGTCTCTCCATGACTGTGTACCAATTAACTCTTTGTCTTAGAAATTCTGGCTATCTGTAGAATTCACAATTACCTCTATTAATATTAAAACCAGTGCAGACCTTTGCTATCAAGTGATGACAAACTAAACCCAGGACTGAGATGGACTTGGATTACATAACTGGACTCTCAGAACCGCCAGCTGGGAAGCTGCCTGGGTTTGCCATCATTGAGTTACCTTTTTGGCATGACCTAATATAACCACTTGAATTTGGTAATTCTATTGATTACATTATGGGAAAGTTTTAATCTTCTCTACAGTGTTGTGAAATAGGTACTACTTTTCTTCTCATTTTATCAGCATGAAGTTCTATGAGTAAGTCATTTGCTCAAAATCACACAGCTAGCAAATGTGAACTCTGGCTAAGTCTATAATATGCTCTTAATAAAGACTCCCCCTGGGAGTGCTGGGGTTATAGCTCAGTTGTAGATCACTCGCCTAGCATTTTTGAGGCATTGGGTTCAATTCTCAGCAACACATATACATAAATAAATAAAGGTCCATTGACAACTAAAAAATATTTTAAAAAGTCCCCCCCTCCCCAGTTTGGTACCAGAAATTGAACCCAGGGGCACTTAATCACTAAGCCACATGCTCAGCCATATTTTTATATTTTATTTGGAGACAGGGTCATATGCTATGTTGCTCAGTTCCTCACTAAGTTGCTGAGGCTGGCTATGAGTTTTGAATCCTCCTGCCTCAGCTTCCCATGCCACTGGGATTATAGGTGTGCATCACCACAGTGCCTGACTTAAAAAAAAGACTTTTTAAAAAGTTAATGTATCATATACATATATACACATAGAAAATACCATATCTTAAGTGTACAGATTGATAAACTTCACAAACTTAATACCACGTGTAACCAGCACCCAGGTGAAAGGCAAGTCCTTTAGCATCTCAGGAGTCCTCCCATACTCTTTTAGCCACTGACAAAAGCAACTATGCTCTTGGCTTTTGACTATTTGCATAGAGTAGTTTTGCCTTTTTTGTACTTTGTAAATGGAATTCTTTGTAAGTGGCTTCTTTTACTCAACTGTTTGTGAGACACATCCATGTTGCTGCATGCCCTAACTACATCCGTGCTGTTGTAGTTGGTTCATTCTTATTGCTGTATAGTATTTAATTGTTTGAATTTATTCTATTTGACCAATGTTCTATTGGTCAGTGTTTGGGTAGTTTTTAGGTTTGGATATTAGTGATAATCCTGTTATGAATTTCCCAGTACATATCTTTAGGTAAATACATGCATGTGTTTCTGTGGGTATTTACCTGGAGTAGAATTGCTATGTAATAGAGTAGGTATATATTCATCCTTAATAGGTATTATAGCTTTTGTGAATAGTTGAACCAATTTACTTCCCCATCAGCAGTTCCTGAGTGTTATGTTTGCTTCATATTGTTGATAACTGGTATTTTCTTCTGTCTTTTCCATTTTAAACATCTTGGTGGACATGAAGCAATGAATATCATGCTGTAGTTGGTTTTACTTTTCTTTTCCTTGTATGCATTCAAGTGTTTATTGGTTATTTTTTTTTCTTCAGGCTTTGTCTGCTTTGTTTCACTATGTTAAGTTAAGCAATAAAGCAAAACAGTAACCTGTCATTCATAAAGACCAAAGAGTGCTTCTCATTCCCAAAAAAAAGAATGCTTCTTCACAAATATGCATGACCCTTAGCTCATTATCCTCTTCAGTGTTAGAAGCTGTTTATGTACTATAGATATGAATCATTTGTAGGATATGTATTATGACTATGTTCTGTTCCTTTGGATTACCTTTCACTTTCTTATGGTGTCCTAAAAAGAGACCACGAAGAACAGGAACAGTCTTAAATTAACATAGTGCAGTTTATTAATTATTTTCTTTTATGGGTAGCACTTCTTGCATATTTTTCAGTAATCTTTGCCTATTCTGAGGTCATAAAGGTATTTTCTTGAGTTTACTGTGTACCTTTCACACTTGGTCTATAATCTCTCTGGACTTGATTGGATATATGGTGTGAGGTTGAGAATAAAGGTAGATTTTTTTCCTCACACAAATGTCCAAATGGTCCAGCACTATCTATTAAAAAGAGCATGTTTCTCCCCCAAAGCATATGGTGTAAACTTTGTCATAAACTTCTGGACTCTCTGTCTTTTTTTTTTGGTCACATATCCTACTTGTCTATAGGCTATTCTTTTCACTATCATACAGTTTAGATGAGCAAACTTGTACTCACAGATTTGTGTGATTTGGAGAACCATGTGTTACATGTAATAATACACTATTGAATGGCCAATGGATAGCAGAAGAAATCAGGGATGAAGTAAAAAATATATTTAGAGGTAAATGAGAATAGCTACCACAGCATATCAAAATCTCTGGAACACTATGAAGAAAGTTCACTGCGGTGAGCTCATTCTTTAAAAGAAAGTCACCAAATAAATAATCTAAAATTAAATCTCAAAGTCCTAGATAAGGAAGAGCAAATAAACACCAAAAGTAGTAGAAGGCAGGAAATAATTAAGATCAGAGGTGAAATCAATGAAATTGAAGAAACAAAAAAAGAAAAATCCAAAAAAATCAATGAAACAAAAAGTTGGTTCCTTGTAAAAGTTTTAAAAAATTGATGCAGCTAACAAAGAGAGAGAGAAAAACTCAAGTTACTAAAATTTGTGACAAAAAGGAATATCACAATGGACATTACTGAAATACAGATATAATCAGAAATCATTTTGAAAATTTGTACTCTAATAAAATAGAAAATCTTGAAGACATTAACAAATTTCTAGAGAGATATGCCTGCCCAAATTGAATCAGGAGGACACAGAAAATTAATTTCAAAAAATGAAATTGAAGATGCTATCAAAAGCCTACCAAGAAAGAAAAGCCCAGGATCAGACAGATTCTCAGCCGAGTTCTACCAGATCTTCAAAGAACTAACACCAATTCTCTTCAAATTATTCCATGAAGTAGAAAAGACGGGAACTCTTCAAAACCCATTCTATGAAGCTAGTATCACCCTGATATCAAAACCAGACAAAGACTCATCAAGGAAAGAAAACTTCAGGTCAATATCCCTGATGAATATAGATGCAAAAATTCTTAATAAAATACTGGCAAATTGTGAACAAAAACATATTATAAAGATAGTACACCACGATCAAGTAGTATTCATCCCAGGGATGCAAGGTTGGTTCAATATGGAAATCAATAAATGTAATTCATCACATCAATAGACCAGAAGAGAATAATCATATGATTATCTCATTAGATGAAGAAAAAGCATTTGACAAAATACAGTATCATACATCCATGTTCAGAGCACTAGAAAAACTAGAGATAGTAGGAACATACCTCAACATTATAAAAGCGCTATATGTTAAACTCAAGGCTAATATTTTAAATATTATCTTAAATCCATTCACATATAGCAAAGCAAAAACAACATATAATGTGGCCTGTTATTTATGTATATATATATAAACTATATATATATATATTTTGTACCAGGGATTGAATTCAGGGGTGTTTAACCACTGAGCCATACCCCCATCCCTTTTTTATATTTTATTTAGAGACCGGGTCTCACTGAGTTTCTTAGGGCCTCACTAAACTGCTAAGGCTAGCTTTGAACTCGTGATCCTCTTGCCTCAGCTTCCCAAGCTGCTGGGAGTACAGGCATGCACTACTGCGTCCAGCTTTGTTTAATATTTTTCACTATGTAATTAAATATATATTATATTACATTTATTTGAGAGTAATATCTATGTTCTAACTCTTCCTGAGTTTACTTTTCTTTTTCAAGAGGTTTTCAATCACCTGCCAATTACCTTGTTTTCACATTTCACTAATTTTCAGGTAGCAGTAGACCCAGAATTCTTAGACATCCTATACTTATTTCTTGAAAATTCACATTTTGACTACAAGAGGTTTTTCACTTTATTTCTAAACATTACAATTTGCTATTGTACAGATCTACTCGACACTGAAATGCTGAAAGTTTTGCTTCAGTGAGCTTTCTGAAAAATGCCTGAAACAGATTGCACAGGCCTGAGAAGAACTCCTCATTTTCTGTCATGTATCAGTGGGATAGGTTACATGGATAATATTTTTTGCTTTTGGTGGAAAGTTGAAAATGTCCATTTTTTTGGTTCACTGAAAACATCCCCATTTTACAGAAGTCATTGACTTACTATTTAGCATTTACATTATTAAACCTTTTTTTGTTATATACTCCCATTAATATTAATCTGTAATTTTCCTAATTTAAAATTTACTTTTCAGATATTACCCTTGGAAGTGCATTCCATGTAATAGAAAAAAGAATTGATTCTGATTAGATATATCTAATTTAAGGATTTAAGGGTAAGAAAACTAAGAAGGTGGTAATATGTGAATAAATCTAAAATGGGCTTCTCCACCCCTCACTTTCTTCAGTGCTTTTCTCAGAATTAGAAATACCTTAAAGATAAAACTTTTGCTTTCCGTAGACATTGTGATAGGTACTATTTTCAAGAAGTGCCTCAGTGATTGATCTAATAATTGTTATAGGAATGTAAAACACTTTTTCTTTTATGGGCAGTGTTTTATTAGCTTTTTTTCTGCTGCGACTAAAAGATCTGACCAGCACAATTGTAGAGGAGGAAAAGTTTATCTGGGGGCTCACAGTTTCAGAGGTCTCAATCCACAGACAACAGGCTCCACTCCTCAAGGCTGAGGTGAGGCAGGACATCATGGCAGAAGAGTGTGGCAAAGGGAAGCAGCTCACATTGTTGATCATGAAGCAGAGAAACTCCACTCTCCAGATACAAAATATATACCCCATAGCCACACCTGCAATGAGCCACTTCCTCCATCCATACCCTTTCTGCCTCCAGCTACCACTCAATTCTATCAGGGATTAATTCACTGATTAGGTTAAGGCTATAACCGAACAATTTCTCCTCCAAACCTTCTTGCATTGTCTCACACTTGAGATTTTGGGGGACAACACATCTAAACCATAACATTCTGCTCCTGGCCCCCAAAAGCTCACATTAATCTAACAAAAAAAAATACATTTAGTCCATTCTCATAGTCTCAACAGTTCCAAGATTGCTTAAAGTTGAAATCCAAAGTCTTTTCTGAGGCTCAAGGCAATCTTGCGTTGTGAGTGCCTATAAAATTAAAAGCAATTATATTATATGTATATCCCATACATAATGGTACAGATCAAACATTTCTATTCACAAAATTAGGGGCATAGAAAGAAGGGATAAGACCAAAGCAAGACTGAAATCCAACTGGGTAAACAAGTCCTGTAGGTCCATATCCAGCATCTGGGGCACACGGCATCAAAAAATTTTGGCTAGTGACATATAAGGAAAATGTAATGGAATTTCTGGGAGGTCTTCTGTTAGAAGGAAGACCTTTATTCTTTTAAAGGAAAGCCTTTATTCTATGGCTAGGTTCTTATATGTGATGGCTGAAGCTCAAGCAGCTGTCTTGTAACAATGATGATGAAGGCCAGATTTTGGGAGGTGGAGTAGAGAGTTAGAAAGGGCCCAGGTCCCTGAGGGAGGGAAGAGAGAAGGGAAAGGGGAAGATACTGGGGAATGAAAAAGACCAAAGTATGCTGTGTGTATGTACAAATATGTAACAGTGAATCCTACTGTTATGTATAGCTATAATGCACAAATAAAGAAAGAAAAAAAGAAAAGGCCCAGGTCCTGACCATACCAGTTTAGGACTGCTTTCTCCAGACTTCCTTACTGGATAAAGAAATAAACCTTTCTATTGTTGAATCCACTTCATTGGGTTTTTGGTTATACGTGGTTGATCCTTATTTTAATGAATACACGATTTTAATATAAATTTAGACTGTACTGTTTCTGAACATTTTTCCTTAGAAGTGTGTGTGTTTGTTCCCATGCATCCTTGGTTCAATACTTACCAATCACTAGACAAGAAGAAGATTGAGGAATGAATATAAATAAATCTCACTGGAAAAGCGATTTTTTTAAACTTATTTTTTAGTTGTAGTTGGATACAATACCTTTGTTTTATTTATTTATTTTTGTGTGGTGCTGAGGATCAAACCCAGGGCCTTGCACGTGCAAGGTGAGCACTCTACCACTGAGCCACAACCCCAGCCCTGGCAGAGTGATCTTGACTGGCACTCGACTTGGGGGTAAGAAAACCCACTTGGGCTGTTTAGCTGAAGCCTTTCATGATGCTGTTCTCAGTTAATTAGCTTAGGCTTGGAGAAAGGTAGTACTGATAGCTATTTTTGTCTTGGAATGCCCCCTTGGGAGGGAAGACAGATATTAAAACATGGCTATCCCCTCTCAGTTAAAGACTAAAATTTACAAATGCAGCAAAAGATAAGATTGTTACATTTGGCAAAATGAAGAATGGATCTGTTTCAGACAGGAGAAGAGAAGGCTGATTCTTGAGACAGGGATGCAACTGTGTTCACTATGGCATAGTGGTACCATAGCTTCTCAGATCTTAAAACATGTTATGCAATGCCTCCTGCTAGTGTAGTTCAAGAGAATTAAGGACCTAGACCATAAAGGAATGGGTAGGGCTTTCCCGAACCAGCTCTCCATGAAAGACTGACTGTCAAACAAAGAAAATTCAACCTAGTGTTTCCTTTCTTTCCTTCATTTCTCTTAGATGTCTTACTTTACATGGGCCTTTGCCAACTTTCATTTCTATTTCTACATCTATTTAGGCACCACTTGTACCTCTTTGGTTTTGAGCATCTTCAACAATGACTCCAGTGTTGAAGGTTCTAACTTTTCTTCGGATCCAGTCTTTCAGAGCAAGTCAGCAAATCTGCTGCTAATTGAAAGCTCATTTTCAGAATAGAAAATGCAGCATCCTAGTGATAAATAATACTATGCATTACCATCTCAATATTACAAAGACTGCCAAGTGTACATTTGAAGATATTTTCTGGTGATTTTGTCAGCTTGGGATTTTAATATCCTTGGGGTGTAATCATCAGGGACTAATATAGATGAGAAGATGTACAAAGATATTCATTAAAGGGAATTTAAATAAGTGAAACATTCCAGTTTAATATTGGGTGGCTTTTAAGTAAAGCTAAATGTGTGAAGCTTTGATTTTTAATATGATATTGTCTTTGAACTTTTAAGTGATCTTGTATTGAACTATAGCTTTGGCTGACTTTTTAAGTTCTTGCAGCTCAGAAAACAAGGTTTAATTATTATTGTTTTATAATAGATGGTAATGTAACAATTGATTTTTAAAGATTATGCACTCAGGCATATTAGGTAATAAAATCACTTTTTATTGCTGAATCCAAATGGAGGAGGAATTTCTACTTAAATATCTATTCAGCTTCTGTACTTAAAACTTGCAAGAAACATAAAAACATAAAAGAGTTCTTTTCTTTAATAATTCAATCCTGTTTAGAAACCAGATCCTGAATATTTGAACATCTTCATAAAGAAAGGGAAAATGTATTCTAATTTTTATGTGTGAACAAATTAGTACATAAGATGTTTTTGTGAACCATATTGAACTGTTATGGAAAAAGGAAGAAAAAAATTACCCATCACTGGAGTTATAACCACTGAAATGTGGAGGTGTATAGAGCCAGATGATAAGCAACTATGTCTTCTTCCCCCTTATATCCAATCTAGCCATCTGGACTTGGAATTTGAGGCTTCAGAGAGGATCTTCTGAGTTTGAGGGTGTGTCAATTAGCTTTGCATCACTATAACCAAAATACTGACAAGAATCATTCATAGGAGGAAAGATTTATTTTGGTTCATAGTTTTGGAGGATTCAATCCATGGCCAGCTGGTTCCAAGGCAGAAACCCCAAGGTGGAAGGGCATGGCAGAGGAAAGTTGCTCAGCTCATGGAAGCCAGGAAGCAGAGGGGCACAGGGCTAAGGGAAGATGAACCCTCCCAGAGCATGCCTCCAGTGACCTACTTCCTCCAACCACATTGTTCCACTTTCCAGTAGTCCATTCAGCTATCAATGGATTAATCCATGAATGAATAAATGGATTAATTAACAAATGGATAAATCTATTGATGAAGCCAGAGCCCTCAGATTCAATCATTGTCTAAAAGCACCACTTCTGAACTTTGAGGTATTAGGGACCATGCTTTCGACACATGAGGCTTTTGGGGGACATTTCAGATCCAAATCTTAACAGAGGGGATTACTCTTCTAGGATTTATGTGGCTGTCCCCTCTTGTACATAGGCTGTTTGTTTCCTGACTATCTGTGTAAAGCTGGTGACTGAGATTGTCCCTTTAGTCTTTTTTATGTACCAAAAGATGTAATTCATTTATTTAGGAAGTTTGTGAATCTCTGATATTTACTATCAGTAACCATAATCCTAGAAAGTACTTAGAAAGTACTAGGTGTTGCCCTAGAGTACCCTGAGTTCCAGACATAGTCTATACTCCAGAGAGTGTATAGTAGTAACTCATTTCCCCTTCTTTGTTAATAAAGATTAATTATCTAGGCTAGTGAAGCAGACCAGGTACCCCATCAAAAAGACCCTTGCCCAAATTAAGCTTTTCTTCTTGTCAGAAAGATTTTTACAAAGAATGTCAGCAGGGTTTCTTCAGAGGGCATTGTGGTTTGAAGCTTCTTCTTTTTTGTAAGTGCCAGGTTTGCAGACAAAAAGGTGTGATAGAGTTAGACTGCAATCAAGCTTGTTGTGCAAAAAGATATGATCTCTGTTTCCTTGGCAAAAACTTGTAAAACCTCTGTCTAGCCTAAGAATATGAGACAAAGAGTAACTGTTACATATCCACCCACTGACATGTGACCACTGCACAGAGTATGAAATGTAAAGAATTTCTAGACTTGGGTCCAGAGATTTTTAGGTATTAGACCTTTTTGGATTGCTGCAGCCTAAATAAACCTTCCTGAAAATTACTTGGGTGTCCAGCTTCATCTGTCCTACATCACTAGTGTATACTTCCCTGCTCGTTTTGCCTATTGATTTAGTAGTTTTGTGAAGACAAGAATGGGACTATGTGGTAGTGTTGACTTCTAGTTCAATGGCACCTTTATTTTATTATATACTGGAAGCAATTTTTGGGGAGCCGGGTGGGTGAAGACTTTAAAGCCTACTTCAAGTTGTAGATGTGTGGAAAACATTTTGCTGATGAATCTGCAATTTGGAGAGGCCTCAGTGGAGAAAGCTCATCTCTTCACTTGCATCCACAGATGGCTTGCATTTGCAGCTAGAAGTTGATGGGGAGTTAAGACAGCTGAGACTGTAGCTGGAAGGTGGCTTTGTCATGTGGCTGCTTGGCTTCCTTACCTCAGGGTGGCTGAGTTCCACGGGTGGGCATCACAAGTGAGAGAATCAGGTGGAAGTTATGTCCTTACTATGACAGAGTTTCTCAAGGTGCAAAGCATTACTTCTTTCATATTTTATTGATCAGAGAGGATCAAGGGAGAGAACACAGACTCAGGTTCAAGGGAGAGAACACAGACTCCAAATTTAAGAGAGAAGAACCTAGGGGCTGAGGATGTAGCTCAGTTGGTAGAGTGCTTGCTTTGCATGTACAAGGCCATGGGTTCAATCCCCAAAACCACATACACAAAAAAAAAATTTCTGTGTCACCAAATTGCTAAAGTGCTTTTTGAGCAAAAGTGACATGGATTGATTCCTTTCATGTCCTGCAGCAGGACAAAACTCTTGACTCTTCTTCCTTTTTGCTAATGGTATTACAGGCTTCTATGTTTTTCTTAATTTGATAATAAAAATATTTATTTTAATTTAATTTATGTATCTTTGCTACTGAGGGAAATTATTGTTTTTCATGTTTTTTTCTCTTGTCCACTCACCTTTTATCAGAATCAAAATTTTCTAATTGTTTTCTATGGTTTCTTAAAATTAATGCTATATTTTGGCAAATATTTTCTAGTTTTTAAAAAAATTCAATTTATAATGTTTGGTTATAGACAAAAGTTTCCAGTTTTTGTGTATCTTATCTTTTGGTCTTATTTTAAACCTTTTAGGTAAGAAACTTTCCAGGTTTACATTCTAATTCTTCGGTTTATTTTCTCTAATAAATTCATTTTTATGTTTTCTTTTATGTGGTTTTAGATCAGCAGTCATGCTTTGTCTTAGATTGTTCTCTTCTATGTTACAAATTTCCCAAAGGCAGCATCTTGAATATTGAAGACAACATTAGGCACACATTTAATAAAATACTCTTATGCCTTAATGGTCTTTCTGAGCAAAGATTTCATAATTTTTTATTTTTATTATTGAGGATTGAACCCAGTGGTGCTTAATCACTGAGCTACATCCCTCTGCCCTTTCTATTTTTTATTTTGAGACATGGTTTTGATAAGTTGCTTAGGGCCTTGCTAAATTGCTAAAGCTGGCTTTGAACTTTGAATCCTCCTGCTTCAGCCTCCCAAGATGCTGAGATTACTGGTGTGCTAAGATTTTGTAATTCTTTTTTTTTTTTAATATTTATTTCTTTTAGTTGTACACAATGCCTTTATTTATTTTCACTTGGTGCTGAGGATCGAACCTGGTGCTCCACTGCTGAGCCACAATCCCAGCTCCTCATAATTCTTTTGAAGAAGGTTTTTCCTCACTCATTCGTTTTTTCTCTCCAGGATCTTATTATACATTCTATGACTTTTCTTATTTAGTTCATTCTGTTTGGGGGCTTGTGTCTAAGTTTACCTTATGTTGTTTTATAACTTGCAAAATTATCTAAGAGTCAAGATGTGTTGTTAACCAAATATATGGGTTGTCCCCTCCCATCAAGATCCAGAAAGAAAGAAGGAAATGTTAAGAACAGGTTGCAATGACTTTGAGGGTAAAAGCTATTACCCAAAGCTCTGCTGAAGCTTCTTGGCCTGAGGCAGTGGGAGGGAGCCATGGTCAAGGTGTTTACTTCTGTGCTACTTAAATGATCAATCAGGTACCCTTTCATCTACCTTCTCTCCTGAATTGGATCTGTTTCCGTGTTGGTTGTAGTCTTTTGCACTTAGAACAAGTTGCAGAGGCTTTATGCATACTTTCATTACTGAAGACAGTATTCTGGCATACCCACCAAACCCAAAATAAAATCAGAAAATTGACATACATAATATTGGACAAAAAATAACTTAAAGTGGAATTCATCAGTAAATTTTGGCTCTGAATGAGTGAAGGCAGGTTCAAACCAACACCCAGTCTGCAGATATTGCATGAAAGAGGGAAGCAAACTTGACATGCTGGCAGTATCTGAACAATTCTCAAATGTTGAGGACATGATAGGCAAATATAAGGAAGAGATAGATGGAGAAAGACAAATACTTTCCCAGTTTTAAAAAATAAGCCAGTAATATTTTTAGCCAATTCTACCCATACTTACTTGTTATTCAAAGGTTAACATCAAAGTCTTAAAATTTTTACAAAGCTTAAAAATCATTATATATAGTTTATTCGAGCAATAATCCCCTCAGAATTGGTTATTACCACTATTAATGACTTGCTAGTTAGAGTGTTAATGGCCCATAGCAAAAAACTGCTGGTAGTGACTGATTTCAAAGGGATTATTGCTTAATTAATGGCACTCCACCTATCCTTAGTCATTTTTGTAAGTATCATTTTTATTGCCTATTTCAAGACCCTGAATCTCAGTTTATGACATTTGAAAGAATATCACTAAGGCAGATAAAATAGATAATATTTTTCGGATTGTGGTTAGTTTTGCAATCTGTGAGCATTTCACTAGATTATTTCAATATTTCCTTGTCCCTGTGATGTTACCTGTGATTTATGGGTGGGCTACAAAACTATAACTTAAAAATTGTCACCATTTTGGATAAAAGTAAGTCTATTTTTTGAGAATTAATGAACATTTTTTTTGCACTTCTCCAGTTGGGAATGGTAGTGAGAAATACAAGTAAGATGAATATTGTCTTTCAGAACCTTCTATGCAGAGAATGTGGCGTAGAATGCCATGTGACCCGGATTTTGTTCAGCTCAGCCTCAGAATGATTATCCAGTTTTGCTTTTCTGCTTTTCACTTTCATCATTTGTAAAGTGAGGTAATTGGACTAGATGGCCTCTTAATTATTCATAACTTTTAAATTCTATAATCATAAATCACAGTTTAAAAAGAGAGAACAGAAAGGAATAGTTGCTCTAGAGTAATAGGAAATCCTTTCTCAGTAGACCTTATAGGATATCCAAATTATTTTTTATACTAAACAGAGTTTTGAATATTTCTTAATGTAAATGAGGCCCATCAGAGTTTTGGAAAATGAAAATATTTTTGTTGTGTCAGGTTTATGCTTTATGGACTTTGACCTAGCTTAGTTTCTAACTGTGATTTGGGGGTAGCCCTGGCACCTAAAGTGGGTCAACTTTATAAATTGTATAATGTAAAAGGATTAAATGATTTCAATCAAAATCCCTGCCAACAACAGATAAAATTTTTCTACCTCCCCAGTCAAGTGTCTGAAATTATTAAGTTATAAACTACCTGTTTCACTTGCTTAATTTGTAAACATCTGATAAAGACTTGATGCTGAAAGACTTTTAGCTTATCCTCCAAGTTTTGTTCCCAAAGTGTGGTCTGGAAATTGGGAGGGCCCTGAGACTTTTTTTTTGGGGGGGGTGCCCAGGATGTTAAGCCTCCTTTTGATAATGCTAAGATGTTATTTGCCTTTTTCATTCCCACTCTTGCCAGAGTACAGTGTTTTCCACAGGTTCCGTGGTATGTGATGATATTGTTCAAGATAATAAAATGGCAACATTTAGAAGATCTACATCAGGCAGTGAGTTAATATTTCCTAAATAACCGATACATGATGTTATAAAATTTTGCATGGGTAAAGTTCAAGACAGACTGATGGATTTTAATGTAGTAGAATACAAAAAATTTATTGATTTTTGTTTCAAATTTCACTTTGCCATGAACCATCAAGAAACTACCACTTGTTGAGTTTTGGCATAGTATCAAAGAAGAATATTACAAGCACCTAAAAATACTATTATAATAAGCCTCCTTTTTTTTCCAATTACAAATGTGTGAACATCTGGGTTTTCTTCATATAATTCAATTAATATGACATTGCAACAGATT
This sequence comes from Tamias sibiricus, assembly GCA_025594165.1. Taxonomy (NCBI): domain Eukaryota; kingdom Metazoa; phylum Chordata; class Mammalia; order Rodentia; family Sciuridae; genus Tamias; species Tamias sibiricus. The sequence continues at coordinate 98,753,228 of CM046661.1, read as the reverse complement.
GATGGTGGAATTATGTAAATATCCAGCTATGTTTCATTGAGCCAGATATTATAGTGATTTATAAAAAGCATAAAATAATGCTACCCTTCTCACAAAAAGTTTTTGTTTGGGAAAACAGTAATTTTTTCATGAAAATATTTACTAGCACAATGTGTTTATTGTCATTTATAATTGAATTAATAAATATTTTTAAAGTTTATATTTTAATTTCTAATATGGAAAATATTTTTTTGAAGTTGTATCATGTATTTCTTCTGACCACAGTGTGACATCAATAATAAAACAAACATAGCAAACTATACAAGTATATGGAACTTAAGACCAACAAAAGAAAGTTCTGGTTCTTTGAAACGTTAAACGAAATCAAAAAACTCTTAGGTAGGCTAAAAAACAAATAAAATTCAGAGACCAAAAGGGAGACATTATGACTGACACTACATAAAAGATCATTTGAGATTATTATCGATGCATAAATTAAGAAGGCAAGGTTTTAAATTCTTGAAGCAAATGATATAATTTGATATTTAAATACAACATGCCAATACCTATGGGATATAGCAAAAGCAGAACTAAGAGGAAAATATCAAAAAAGAAAAAGATCTCAACAAAACAAAATCAAAACCAAAAATTAAAACTATTGCCTCACCCCAATGTACCAGAAAAACAAGGAAAAACCTCACAGCTGGGCATTCAGGACCCCACAGGCCCAATTCCAAGTCTCGGTTTCCAGACTGGGCCTTGGCAGTGCCACCAATGGGCTGGGGAGAGTAAGGCACCATGCCTTGGGCTTGATGAGCCTCCCTCTTCTCCTTCTCTTTTTCAGTTTTTAGTCCTAAATCTTTAGTCCCTTCCCTCCACTTTCAGCTCACCCCTTGGCATTGTTATCAACCCCAACCAGCCCCTTCCAACCAAGAGAATGGTCATTGTCTAGTCTTAGCCAGGGATACTGGCCTCTAGCAGTGTTCTTTTTTTTTTTTTTTTCTTTTTTTCTTTTTCCACTCTCAATACTTTTATTAACTTTTGAGTAATTTTTAAAAATTAAATTATTTATTCTAATTTGTTATACATGCTTACAGAATGCAATTCATTTCATATTACATATATAGAGCACAATTTTTCAAGTCACTAGTTTTACACAAAGTATTTTCACACCATTTGTGTCTTCATACATGTACTTAGAGTAATGATGTCTAACTCATACCCACCCCACCCCCCGTTATTCCTATCTCCTTTCCCCCTCCCTTTCCCTCCCTCCCATTTGATCTATTTAAAGTTCCTTCATTCCTCTCATCCCCACTCCCTTGCCATTATGAGTCAGTATGCTCATAACAGAAATCACTCGACCTTTGGTTTTTTGGGATTGGCTCACTTCACTTAGTATTTCTAATATGGTAACTATTGATACACAGTTCACAAAACAAAAAGTCCTTGGGATCTTCAATAACTTACTTGTATAAAAGTATCCTGAGACCAAAAATTTTGAGAAAAGCTACTCTAAATCATTTACATCCCTGAAGAACTGCCTGCAACCCTTGTGAACATCTAAAAAAAATGTACTCCATGCCCTGAAGGCAATTTCCAAGGAGGCTTTCTGAAATGTTCTGAGATATGGTACCCTCATGGAATGAGTGTTAGTTTCTCAAAGTCTGTGGTTTAAATATAGAGTCTTTAGGTGTTGCAATTTATTCACCATTGTAAGATATTAAGAGGGTGGAAACTTGATCAATCTTTAATGTTTGGTGGTGGAACTTTGGAAAGTGATTAGAATTAGATAAGTTGATTAGGGTGGCACCCCATGATTGAATCCTGGTAGCTTCATAAGAAGGAGAGAGACCAGAGTCACACAGATACACAAGTGCTCCTTGTCTCTTGCCAACTAATGCCCTGTGTGGCTTTGGGACTGACAGCTGGAAAGCCATCACCAAATGCAGCCCTGTACCTTGGACCTCCAGAACCATGACCCCAAATGAACCTCTTTTCTTTATAAAGTGGCCTGGCTCAGGTGTATTTTAGTCAGCTTTTGCATTGCTGTGACCAAATGACCTGACAAGAACAATTTAGAGGAGGACAAGTTTATTTTGGTTCATGGTTTCAGAGGTTTAGTCCTTGGTTGGCTGACTCCATAGTTCAGGGCCTGAGGTGAGGCAGAACATCTTGATGGAAGTGTATGGTTGAGGAAAGAAGCTCAAGACAACTTGGAAGCAGAAAGAGAATTCCACTCACCAGGGAAAATATAAATCCTAAAGGCAAAGTGCTCCCAGTGACCTACTTCCTCCAGCCACACCCTACCTGCCTGTGGTTACCACTCAGTTAAATCCTAATTATTTAGGCTCTCATAACAATTGAATTTCACCTCTGAACATTCTTGCATTGTCTCACACATGTGCTTATGGGGGACATCTCACATCTAACTTGCAATCCTCTTGTCTCAGCCTCCTAAGTTGCTGGGATTTCAGGTAGGTGCCACTGCGGCTGGGTGGGACGCCTTGTATCTAAACCACAATAAGGTGTGTCATTGTAGTAACCAAAAATGGACCAATACACCAAATTTAAGTATGGTATGAGTAAATCTTAGTTGGATATCAATTCTAGTAGGATTAATTAAAAATTATTGTATTTAGATTCTTATCTTGGAAGATATATTGAAGAAAAGCAAATCGGCTTACCTGAAATTGGGTAAAATAGATAAATTAAATGTGATGTGACCTTGTTACCTTCAGCAACCTGTATAATAAGTTCTGAGACCTGACCTGCATGCTTCTGTAGCCTTGAATCCCTGGCTCTGAATCTGTGTTGTTGTGGGCAAGATTGCTGATTTTCCACTAAGAAGGAAAGTGGCTTGAGAATATGCCAAGACTTCTTTGTGCTGTGGCTTTCAGTGTTTTATAGCTTTCTTCTGCTTCAGAGCAGAGCAGATAAGAAAAGGACATCAGCAGGAACAAGCCATGACATTCACTTACTCTGCCTCCCCTTTAAAATGTTGGATTGTCAGTAAATGTGAATTTTTGAGACCGGCTCCAAATTGAGTTCATACAGATATAAGGCAAACTCTACAAAGACCCTCACTACCATAATATTAAAATCAGTCTCTGGAAAAAGAAAAAAGGGCAGAACTGTGAGTTCCATATTTGCTTTCAGCTTGTGTGTAATGACAAGTGATTAAAGAGAAGATTAAACTCATGTCCTTCATCACACAAAACATCCATAGCTGGAATTCTTAGAGAGGTTTATGGTCTTCATTTTCTGTGCTTTGGCATTTTTTAAAAAAAAATGGATTAAACTCTCACAGAAAACCTTGTTTTATTCCCTGGAGGGGTCCAATGATAGTTTAATAGCCCATCCTCATTCTCATTCCCAAATGTCAAAGTGAAATGAAATTCTGAAAATTCTAGATGATTATTATAGTTCACTTCAAGTTATATGTAAATGCAAGCAATGAATTGCTATGGCAAATAGCTTATGAATTGTAAACATACCGAGTAGGACAAGCTAAGGCCTCAGAGAGAATCTTCCCCCAGTCCGAGTCTTTGGGAGCAGATCAGAGGGCGGCACTAGTGAGCAACATTGGAGATTGCATCCTCATGTCACAGAGCACGCATTCTGTAGGCATTCAACAGGGTGAAAAGGCGAATGAACAGTTCTAGAAGTTTATGTGAAGGTACTGATTACACAGTGTGACCTCTTTGTGAAATGCGTGCATTTTAAAAGGGGATTGAAGTGGGCATCCAACTAGACTGATCCATCTGGAAAAGACATTTGAATAAAGGAATGAATAATTACAAAGCGTTAGGCAAAGATTGGGTACTGCCTTTCCAAGGCTACTCACATTGCATGATAAAAGGGAAGGCTAAGAATACAACAATAATAAAGTGAAAAATGGAATAAATGTTAAAACAAAAATCCCACTAATAAAATCATCTATCTTCCTCCACTTACCCATAGTGAATTCTAATTTATCCTCTAACGTCGTAAGTATTTTCTTTGATGCCATAATCCAGTGTCAGACCTGACTGTGCATTAGAAGTACTAAGGGACAATCTAAACATTTTTATTAGGAAAAAAAAAAAACATTTAATGGTAAAATCATTCAGAATAGCATTGAATGAAACACCTTTCTTTATTCTTCCAGGCTTCCTGTTCTGTACTCACCCCCGCCCCGCCCCTTCCCTTCCTTCTTCCCTCATCAATTCTTTATTAAGCACCTAGTAATGTGCAATAGTAATATACTAAGCTCTCTTTCAAATAGGGGACATAGTGACAAGACAGACAAGATACTTGCATAATAGGGCTTTTAATGTTGGGAATAAACCAGGATTTGGGAAGATACCAGAATTTATGAAAAGTTACAGAAAAAAAGGAAGAAAGAAATCTAATGGCTATGAAGTGACTATCAATGGAGGGGTTAAAAGCTAGAAACTTGAAACATTTCAATTTTAGTTTTTCCTGATCATTGCTCCTTCTGAGTAATATGCAATTTTATTCTTGACTTATCAGCTTTAGTTATTATCCATTGATTCTTCACCAGGAAATTTAAGGTATTTAGCTCTTTTATAATAGATCCCTCCTCTACCTCACATCTCCCAATTTTGAGTGGGTTTATTGTTTCTCTTCATTACTTGGACCTCCATTCTTATTTGGTCAATTTGGATGGTACCTTTGGACTCTGGGGAAAATCACAGAGCTCTTATTCCTGGGATGTATTCTAGACGTACCATGTGAGTGTTTTTGAAGGAGGGCTTGGTGTCTGTTTACAAACAGAAGACCTCAAAAGATTCTAATGCTCACCACTGGTTAGGCCTGTATCTTCTCCTCCTCTAGAACTTCGGTAGGTCAATCTGCATTCTGACCCAATGGTGCTTAAGATTTTGGTACTTCTCACAGTTCGTAGATGTGCAACTGAATTCAACACTTAAAATATATCATGGCTTTAAGTGAGGATGTATGCTGTCATGGTGGATTGACTCTGAGCCAAATGACTCCTGTGGTCTTGTGAGGCACCTTTTGTGGTAAGAAGAAAAATACAGAACACAATATTTCAGGCAGTTGGGGGGGTGGTGAAGAGTTCACTTAAGTAGCAGTGTTTGTAGTTAGGGTTTTTAATTTTAATCACAGAGGGACTATTCTGGTTGTGAGCAGAAAACATTTGTTGAAGAGGTTCGTGGCAGTTTGCTCCATCGCTGGAAGGCTGGAAAAGGAGATCTGAGGCTGGGCTGGGGCCAAGAATGGTGTTTGGAATCACACAGCAGACTGGTTCTGTCAGGAAAGATCTTGGACACTGCAGCTGGACCCTTGGACACTGCAGCTGGACCCTGGATGCAGCTGACATCTGGCCCTCTCTAGTGCTGCTGAAACTGCTGCCATTTCCTACCTCAGGATCCCTCTGCAATAGCCTGCAACTCTTACCCCTTCCAGAGAGGTCCCCCCAGGTCTGTCTTGTTTTACTTACTACCTACACATTTAGTATAGGCAGGTGTGTCCAGTTAGCAGGACTTAGGTCTCTTCCTACACTCAGCTGCAAAGAAGACTGGGAAGGCAAGTACAGCTGGCCCTCCATATCTGTGGGTTCAACCAGTCATGGATGGGAGATGTTTTTTAGAAAAGTGTTTGTAATGAATATGTTTTCCTTGTCATTTCCTAAAATGTCATGTATTTAGGAAATAAATATTTCCTAAAAATGCAGTATTACAGTTATTTACATGGCATTTATATTGTACTAGGTATTATAGGTAACCTAGAGATGGTTTAACATACATGGGAGGATGTGTGAATGTTATATGTAAATACTTTGCCATTTTATATAAGGGACTTAAGCATCCTCTGATTTTGGTATCCATGATGGAGGAGTGGGTCCTGGAACCAATCTCCCATGGACACTGAGAAATGATGCTTATCCATTGGGATTTATAGTGTAGAAAATTCTCCAAATTTAGGAAGCTTCAGATGCAGAATGATCAAATGTCTGCTCTGGTGACCCAGTGTGGCTTCAACCCAGATGGTTGAGAACCAGTCCTTTAAACTTCACACATAGCCTGAACTTCTAACCTGGAGGTCCAAGTAGGAAGTGCTGGAAAATAGGGACTATGCCTTCTCTTTCTTGGCCTCTTGCATCACTCATGGCATTTGTCAAAAAAATTACCTCGTGTTTGGATATTGTTGTGTGTGTGTGTGTGTGTGTGTGTGTGTGTGTAAGGTTGAGTAAAGAGAAACGTGTTTCTGTGTGTCAGTTTGCTAGGACTGCTGTAACAAAATTACCACAGACTGGGTGCCTTGAACAACAGATATGCATTTTTTTCTTTTTAAATATTTTTTAGTTGTCAATGGATCTTATTTATTTATTTATTTATTTATTTATTTATTTATTTATTTATATTCAGTGCTGAGAATCGAACCCACGGCCTCACACATGGCAGGCAAACACTGAACAACTGAGCCACAACTCTAGCCCCATGTATTTTGTCAGTGTTCTGGAGGTTAGAAGTTCTAGGTTAAGATTTTGGCGAGTTTGGTATCTTCTGAGGACTCTCTCTTTTGGCTTGACAATAAAAACCTTATTGTGTCCTCATATGGACTTTTCTCTGTATCTGAATTTCTTCTTTTTTAAAAAATATTTAAAGCTATTTATTTATTTATTTGTTTGTTTTAGTTGTACACAATGCCTTTGTTTTTACATGGTGCTAAGGATCGAACCCAGGTCGTGCACATGCTAGGTGAGTGCTCTATCACTGAACCACAACCCCAGCCTTGTACCCAAATTTCTATGTCTCTGTGTGTATGTGTCCTAATCTCTGCCTGTAAGGACACCAGCCAGACTGAATTAGGATCCACCGATATGACCTCGTTTTGCATTAATTCCTTGAAAGATCCTATCTCCAAATATAGTCACAGTCTGTGGTATTACAGGTTAGGCTGTAGCATATAATTCACAGTTTAACCCATATCAGAAGAGCAGCACTGCAAGGAATCATGTAGATGTTCTGGTCTGAACTTTTCATTTTGGCAAGCCAGCAAAATGTTGCTTCTGTTCACAGCAGCCTTCTGGTTTTTCTCTGCATTACCAGCTCTAATTTTGTCCCCTCTCTCCAGGGGTGCTGTAGTTGTCCCTACCTTCACGTGTGTGTTCACATTCTCTAGCTATGACTCAGTGGTAGTACATCTTCCACTCAGAGCAATGCCTTGCAAGGAAACATATTTGGATATTAGGAAAGAGGCAGGTCCTCCTTCTGCAGGAACTGCAGGCATGGGTCAGAGCCTGATCACCATGTGGTGCCTGAGAATGGAGCTCACCCCAGTACAAGGCACAAGATTCTCCAAGAAACGGAGAATCTTGGTGACATGGTTCAAGTTCTCAGACAAAACAGAATCCAGCTCCAGAATGATGTGTGGGCTTCTTGATAATGAGCTTCCTTTTCTGGGTGAACCTGTTTGAGCTGTGTTTTTGTCGTGCCCAAGGCTTCTGAAGCATGTGCATCCTGTTCATATACAAATACTTTTGCTTTTAGGGAAGAATAAAGAGAGCATGAAGAGGTCTGGGTATCCACAGACACATAGTAGAGAAATTTGGACTCACAATCATTTGCTTTCCTCCTCTTTGAATCCCCCTTAGCACCATTTCTTGCTCATTAATATGCAATTGCTATTTGTTCAGGGGATGAAAAAAAATACATTTGAATGTTGATTTAAGTACTTTATTTTAGCTTTTTTTGAAAAAAGCAGATACTGTTACACAAAAGATGTTTGTATATCTAACATTGCAAAAATCATGTCAACATACCCCTTCTAAAGGTAGGGTTAAACTAATTTTAATGCCAAAGTAGGCCGATATTGAATCCATTTCAGTGAGATGGTTTAATTAGATAGGGCCACCCTGTGTACTCAATGCAAATTACTAACATTCTGCCTGCACTTTCCCTTGGTGGCTTCAGACTCCTGAAGCATGTGTGTCCTATCTCTCAGCTCCCACATTGCTCTGCACAAATGATTAACTACAGAGACAGCTCATTTCTCCCAAGTGGGGCTGCTGTTCTATTTTTCAGGAGAATATGTGGGTGAACCAGCACTTACCCAATCTAAATGTATCTAAATTTTAAATATCTGCTATACATATATTATTTATTCACCAATGGGGAAAAAAGTGGATGCCAGCTTAAAAAAAAACATTTTTAAAAACTTAACCATCACCAGAAATGAGGGATAAAAGGGAGGAGCTGTTGTATTTATGTAAAACCTTTTCTTCCCTCAAATAGGAGGACAGAGAGATTAAAGATATTCACAAATCATCAATATGTCTGCTGTTTTAATTTAGCCTTTGGAATAAGTCTAAAATTTACCATCTCGCACAGGGTTTTATCAGTCTACCTTCCCTCCAAGGAGATAAAATAAATGAAATCAGCATTCTTTTCCAACTCCCTTGGCATAAATTATTACTTACTCTAAGCAAGATGACTGATGATTTTTAAAGCTCTTTTAATTATGTGCTAAACTGATTAGTGGCTGAAGGCAGAAGTCCTTTTAGAGCAGTGAACTGGGATTATTCCATAAATACCTGTATGTGTGTGTGTGTGTGGGGGGGGGAATTGTACCCCAAGAACTGTTAACATGGGAAAGATCTATGCTCTGTATTTTCAGAATCTGTCAATACCTTATCAATAATTGAAACTTGGCAAGAATTTTGCCAGAGTCATTTCTTTTTTTCACCATTATCTGGGGTGACCTTAGAATTGAAGAAAGGACCAAAGAAGATTATTCAAATTTTAAGTACTTCAAGAACAGAAATTCCTCTTGCCTCCTATATAGAAAATGCACTAATAGATAAAGAATGAGGGATTTTAGAAAGAGACAGCACTTTTCCCCCCCAACCAGAAGCACTTAAATGAGCTTTGATAAGGACACAAAGTGAAGAATTGAGGGAGTTATTTAAGTAATTACGACCTCCAAAGAAATATTCTGGAAATTAAGGTGGACATTGATTTTTAAATTTGTATTTTCTCTAGAGAACTACTTGCTTTTTTAACAACAACAACAACAAACAACAACAAAACAAACAAAACTTAATGTGATAATATCAACTTGTTTTTGAGGATTTCTTGTCTTCTCAAAACTTATGATCTATTTTGGCAGGAAGAATTTCAATATTCTTATATTCCAGAACAGTGGTAGAGAACTTGTAAATGGAAGAAGTGGAAATAACATAATATTGGTGAGTGCAATTCATTTTATATTATTAGTAAAATAAGATAACTGTAATAAACAAACTATCTGATAAATGCTGTAGTCAAAATCCAAAGCTATCTCCCCAAGATTCCTGCCCCTGATTGTTCAAACACTAATCTAGGTACTGTAGGAAAGGGACTTTGCAGATGGAATTATGGTTACTACTACTCTACTGACCTTCAAAAGGGAGGTTATCTGGGGGGATGATGTAATCACATGAACACTGAAGCAGGAGGAATTCAGAAGAGTCAAGTCAGAGAAATGTCAGAAAAGGAAGTAGTAATGGGATGATGTGGAAGGGGGGTTGTTGGTGAGATTAACAGGATGACAAGGATTTGAAGATGGTGAGCCAGGACCATGAATGGGCAGTCTATAAGAGCTAAGAAAGAACCCTGGGCCTTCCCTCCAACAACCAGCAAGGAAATGGGGACCTCTGTCCTGATATCAGCATGGAACTGAGTGCTGCCATCAGTGTGGATGATTTGTGAAGCAAATCCATTCCTGGAGCCTCCAGAAAGAAATGTGTACCTGCTGAACTTGATATTGATCTGTGATACTTTGAGCAAAAACTGCCTAGCCAACATGGACTTCTGACCTACATGACCCTGGAAGATGAAATTATATTGACTTACATCACAAAGATTGTGGTGGTTAGTTACAGCAGCAATGGAAAATGAATACAAATGCAAAGGAAGTTAATACTACAAAATTAGTCCTCAACTCCTTGCACATTGGAGACGCTCAAAGGATGTACTTCAAACACTCTGATATGACAAAACCTAGAGCAAACAAACAAAGAAAATATGCCAGGAACAATGCAAAAGCTGAGTGTTTTCTTTAGGTCCCTCAGGAAGAAAATGTTTTACGTATTTAACAAGAAAAACATTTACTTAAGAAAAGCTAATTCTCCTCAAATCCTGCTTCTTGACTAGAGACTATGTTTATGATTTCATTGAAACAACAACGAATCTCCTTTTTCTGTTTCCTTCTAGTCTGCACAACACTCAAGTTTTGTTTATCAGAAATAACTACCTGCCATGATTTTGTATCCTGACAAACATTAATTTAAAAAAAACACCTGGGGAGTATTAAGAGTTCTTTTCTTTCCGCCCCCCAGACCTTGGGTTAAATCCTGATTCTGCTGCATGCTGGTTAACTTGGCTTGGGAAATTTAGCTTTTCTATATTTTGTTTCTTGGGTATGAGGGGTTTAAAAAATTTTGCCTACAAAATGTTGTTAAAATAATTAAATGAAATAATAATGTGTGTTTTCAAACATTGCTTGGCACACAATAAGCATTCATCAGATAATAGTTGCATTGATTAGTATAAATGGGTCTTCTTTTCCTTGACCCCTAAATCATACTCCAGCTTACAGTCCAGTTTAAGCTGCATAGTTGCCAAGAATATTTTTCAAGTGACCCTCTTTTCTGACCATTTGTAATTAAGGAGTTTCTTCTAGTGTTTTCTGGTTGACTTTTGCTCTTTAACTTGATTTTGAGCTGAAGCCATAAGGCATGCAGTAGGCTCTCAGCAACACAAGTGGATAAGTTTAAAATCTTAGCAATGTAGTTTTCATGTTGCCTATTAAATACGTCTGTCTGCACATGTGCTTTATTTTTTCCTGCATCAGGAATGCCAAAAAATGTGAAGAAAAAAATCCATCCTCACTGGACATGCAGCCAAGTCCCCAAGCTACAGTGCCAGCCATCTCGAGAGAGGCTGATCTTGAAAGAATGCCAGCATAATTTTGCAGGCCCCAGAGATTTGGCTTGTTCAGATAAGTTTCAGATAAGCATCTGCACTCGTGGTGGCCCATCCAAATCCAGTGCGCACAGGCGGCCTAGAGAGCATCATCCGTCACCCTGCTGGCAGCAGAGAGAATTTGTCCTGATGGGGATTTATTGCAGGAAATAACCCTGCTTTCCTCTGAAATGATTTGTTTCAGATCCAGGCATCTTTAGTCCTACTGAAAACTCCAGTGGTGAGCTGTGCAACTCTCCTGCTTTTCTCAGTACATTTTAATTAGCTACCTCTCAGTCATTGACTTCTACATTTCACTGAATTGTGGAGGAGATGAAAAGGAAAATCGGATTCACCCGTAGGGAGGATTTCATAGGGAGATTGGAAGTTTCTTTAGAATTATTGATCAGCACCTATCTGGAGTACACTTATGTTTTATATTCACAGGATATTTCTTTCTTCACTTGTTTATTTCTCTATCCTTTTTTTGAAGTTTAATTATTTCATAACTTTTTGGTGGCATTTTATTTTTCTTGACTCATAAAGAGTCTTTCAAACATTCTATATCATCTCAGTATCTGTATATTCAATTCACCTCTATCATCTTTCACTGTTGATAGGCTGCCCATACTAGCTATTTTCCCAGGAGAATTAAGTGGTCCTCTGGGACTGAATATACAGGTAACTCCTGAAATCTGTAGCTTGAGGCTCTGCAGAGGACCTTCTTTGTTAAGGGATACTTGGCAGTTTGAAATTGTTTTGGAAGCTACTGGGCACTTGCTTAAAAAATAACGTGGGTAGATTAGTTTCCTATTACTGTTATAACCAAGGTCCCTGAGTTTAGTGACTTGAAACATCAAAATTCTTTGATACTTTCGGAAGTCAGAAGTCAAACTCAGGCTGGGCGCTGTGGCACACCCCTCTAATTCCAGTGGCTGGAAAGGCTGAGGCAGGAGGATCCAGAATTCAAAGCCAACCTCAGCAAAAGCAAGGTGCTAAGCAACTCAGTGAGATCCTGTCTCTAAATAAAATACAAAAGAGGCTGGGGATGTGGCTTAGTGGTCAAGTGCCCCTGAACTTATCCCCACTACCAAATATAAATAAATAAAAGTCAAACTCAGTTTCACTGGTCTGAACTCAGTGTCAGCAAGGCTGTTTTCCTGTGGAAGTCCAGGGAAGACTCTGTTCCCTGCCTCCTCCAGGGCTGGTGACTGGCTGGCACTCCTCTACTCATGGTCACTTGGCTCCAACCCTTCCTGTTTGGTTGCATGCTCTTCTCTTCTGTCTGTAGTCAAATCTGTCTCTGCCTTTTTCTTACAAGAACACTTTTGATTGCATTTAGAGTCAACCTCAATAATCCAGGGTAATCTCCTCCCAGGATCCTTGATGCAGTCATGTTTGCAAAGACCCTTTTTCCATATAAGGAAAACATTCATAGGCCCTAGATTAGGACCAGGATCTCTTTGGGCCATTATTCAGCATACCACATAGAGATAAAAAGTAATCCAACTCCCCTTTTATTTATCTAAGGGCAAGAAAATAGCTCTCTTTTTTTTTTTTTTTTTTTTGTGGTACTGGGGATTGAACTCAGGGGCACTCAACCACTGGGCCACATCCCCAGCCCTTTTTTTTTTTTTTGTATTTTATTTAGAGACAGGGTCTCACTGAGTTGCTAAGTGCCTCACCATTGCTGAGGCTGGCTTTGAACTCGCGATCCTCCTGCCTCAGCCTCCCAAAGTGCTGGGATTACAGGCATGTGCCACCGTGCCGGCTTCTCATTTTCTTTTGTATCCATTCATAATATTATTGGATCACACATAGAAAGGGTTAATAAATAACCTCATCAATTAAATGAACAAGCTCATAGGAAAAAAACATGAAGGTTTTGTAGTAGCTACCATATGTTGTCAGACCTAGGGCATGTTTTTTCTCTTTTTCTTTCTTTCTTTCACCTATTTCTGTTCAATTAGTCTCCCTCCATCTATTCCTTTATTCCTTCCTTCCTACTATATTTCTACCTAGCAGGTAAAATAGATGGGTGGAAATAAAGTATATCTGGTTGTTACTGGTCATTTTTGTAGCTAATTTAGATTATTGGCATACCCTGGTTGGGAAAGATAAATAAATGCTGAGGTCAAGAAACTGAATTACATGTGAAATATTCAGGCAAACTATCCAGAAGGACTCATGATTTTGATGGTATAACTAGGTATGGAAGACTCCTCCAGATGATTGTTTAAAATTTTAATTTTTATCATGGAGTTTGGAATATAGCTTTCTGTTTGCCCTTGTGGATTCTCCATTGATGATGATGAATAGAACCATTTCTGAAACTCAAATTAAAAGTAAACAGAGTAGGGCCTGTCATGTGTAACCAATAAGTTGTGACCAATTATGATATTAGGACGTTCATGTCCTTCAAAGTTACTAGGTGCAGTCAGATGGTATGAGGTCAGGAAGAGACATTAGAATCAGGCTATTAGTGTTAAATATTACTGATTTAAATGCAGCACACTGTAGCCAGTTCTCAATTAACCATGCTAATGGGGAGACAGGAAGAATGGAGGAATGAAAACCACAATGATAGTACTAATTATTAAAAAATGCACATAAACTATTACTTTGAATATCCTCTACCATTTAATTGGGGCTGAAAGAGGAGCAGAATGGGTATCATGGTCTGTTCTTTCCTTTGAAAATTCTGGGAAAGATTTTAGTAAGCACAGTACTGGTTAACATCAAGAATTCCAGAGGGTAAAGTGGGCAATGGGGGAAGCTCTTCAATTTCACCGTTGTGAGTGGTGTCACATTTGACCATCAGGGGCTGTTTTTACTTATTGAGAGTAGTGACACATTACTTATAGATTAGGGTCACTTCCTTAAGGTTAGGTAAAGGGCTCTATTCCTTGCAGCTAAATAGTACCAATGATCCTGAGTGCACCTCTCCTACCCTGAACTGATGAGGAATTCTAGTTTGTACTCATTGGTAGTTTCCATTACTGAAGAGGATGCAGATTCTTGGATCCTGTGATGAGGACATCTGAAAGATCAGGTAGTGCCATTCTAAATGTGATTTGCTAACATGCTATTCACTTTCATTGTAAATCTTTGGATCTACAATTTGTTGCCATAAATTTGCTTCTGAACCATTAGTTTGTTTTCAGTGTTTTTAAGAAGTTTACAGAGGCCCCTGGTTAAGTGTGGGGTTTTCCAAAACTCACCTAGTTTTTGTAAAAATTCTCAAGGCCTTTCCTACTCTTATCAATTCAACTCAAATATTTCTTGAAGCCTTATCCAGTCTGCTATGATAGAGATGAGCTTTCTTTGTTCTATCATTTCATTAGTAATTAATATAAAGGACTTTCTTGGAAAATCTTTTAATTTTATCCTGAAAAGTTATTTTTTTAATTGTTATTTTTAGTGTTTTATATTTGCATTGTAGGCTGCATTAATAGAAATTCAATGTCCAGAACAAAGCCAAGTATTATTTTGCTTCATTCAGTCCTGATCAAATTGTTCACTTGAGGGACACTGAGTATGTGAAAGGGCTATGGCCAGAAAAAAAGAATATGAAAACCATGATGTACAAAGAACCATAGATAGATCTTGATTGTTCATCCCAGAGCAGAAATACCTAAAATGTGTCCTTATACAATTGTACTTCTCTAATTTCTATGTTAACTTTATATTGTTGTAATTTAATTGTTCATCTTTCACACTAGACTAATGCCCTGAGATGTCAAAGATCATTTCTGCTTTGACTACTGTAGTGTCTCCAGCATCTAGTGCAAAATATGTGCTTAACAATTATTTGTTGAATGTGTGAATAAATAGATACATTTTCTACTGCACTGCAATTCTGTGTGATGTTAGTAGAGTGAAATTGAGAGAAATCAGACTTCTGTGGTCAAATGGGTTAGGCAAGTGCTTGGTATAGTGCAGGTAGGTAGGTTTTCTTGGTGCTGGAATCCTCATAGTTTTAATACAATAGTGTATTTTCAAGATAGAATTAGAATATGCTATTGTCTAAGTATGTTTCACTATGGAACGCCCTAGTCCTGGGCAGTTATAGGACAATGCTGTCAGTAAAAGGAAGGTAGGGGATATGATAGGGAGCTTTAAATACTCAAAGAGCTATTTTCTATAGAGGAAAACACAAAAAGAACCAGTGAGTAGGAATTCTTAAGGTGAACTTTTTAACTAAACATGAAGATCTTGTTATAATCAAAGGAGTACAGAAATGGAGTAGACATTCTCCTGAGGTAGGGAATTCTCTTTTTCTGTGTAACAATCCTTAAGCAGAAGCTGGAGACTCACAGGCAGAGTTGCAGGTTGAATTATCCATCAACTAGAAGATTGTATTAGGTGACCTCCAAGGTCCCTTCCAAATTCTCATATTTTATTTCCTGTTTACAAGTTCCTTGCCAAGAAGACATGTCCTCAACACCCCTATACCTTCACCCAGGGCTTTATGTCATAGCAAATATTTAATAAGTATTTGCACGTTACTTGATTGGTCTTAAGGTTTTTATAGAAGTTTAAGAATTGCAATGGAGACATATTGGCTATAACATGGAAAACTTCTGTATGCAAACTAGTTTTCTTATCATTAGAAAAGAGACAATATTAATAGGAAACATTTCTTGTGGAAATATGTGGAAATGTACAATTTAAGAGTATGGTATAATTGCTGATGCTATCTTACCACATTTCTTTCTTTACAACCTCAAATCCAGAACCCTCCCTCCATTTTGCCGGCAAACCTTGACGTATAACAAATGAGTTGTAATCATTTGGATGGCTTTGTTGTAAAATTCGAAAGCATATTGAATGACTCAGACATCATAAGCTAATTATCTGCAACTGTTAGATTGAATTTAGAAGGATATTCTTTTATCTGGCTTTTGCTGTTTGTGTGTTTCTGTTATTTGACTTGCCATCTGGCCAAACATTAACATGCTGGGAAGTTAGGAAGTATACATACAGAGGTTGTGTCCTTTAGTGCCAAATTCAGGCTAATGCTGTTTTTTTCCCCCCAGACTTTTTTTTTTTTTTTAATTCCTGTTATTACTTCAGGTTTCATGTCTGCTTTCTTTTGTTGTCTGTGTATGTCCCACAAATTGAGAGAAATCAGATTTCTGTGGCCACATGGGTTTGGTAAGTGCTTGGCATAGTGCAGGTAGGTAGGTTTTCTTGGTGCTGGAATCCTCATAGTTTTAATAAAATAGCGTATTTTCAAGATAGGGTTAGAAAATGCTGTTTTCTTAGTTTATTTCACTGTGGGACTTCTCCCCTCTGAGACAGACAGACAGACAGACACACACACACACACACACACACACACCCCAGCAGTAAAGCATCTGGAGTTTTGCTATTTGGAGTTGGTTTTTGTTACATGCTAACAAATAATCAGTAACTAATACAATGTGTTCGAATGAAGAACCTGAACATAGATGTATGAAAAACAGGAGCCCAGAGCAACACTTTCCAACACAAGTAGAAACCACAGATGTCATTTTAAAATTTGGTTTTTGTTACATGCTAACAAATAATCAGTAACTAATACAATGTGTTCGAATGAAGAACCTGAACATAGATGTATGAAAAACAGGAGCCCAGAGCAACACTTTCCAACACAAGTAGAAACCACAGATGTCATTTTAAAATTTCTAGTAGCTCCATTTAAAAAGTTAAAATAAATTAAAATTGATTTTAATTATATTCAGTTTAACTCAAGTCTATCCAAAATAGTATCATTTCAAAATAGAAGCATTTAAAAATTAAGTTGTTTGTTTATATTCTTTTTTGTCCAAAATATAAAATTCAGCTGGATTATGTACATATATAGCATAACTGGATTCATGTGGTAAATTCTTATGAGAGATAATTGATCTTTATTTATATTTAAAAAAAAACAGCTAAAAATAAATGACTCAGTTACTTAAGTTGTTTCAAATACACAAAACAATTTTTCAACAACTGAATTGTGAAAGAAAAAAACTTATATTCAGTCCCTCCATCACACTAGGCATATTTTAAAGGCTCTACCCCATTGGACACTTCATGGATAGATCCTCTCTTCTAACCGATCCTTCAACAAGTGGGCAATTTAGGCCTCCCTATAAATCCAGGATTCCTTTGTTTCTTTTCCTCCTCCCAAATCCCGGCTTCCATCAAGCTTTACTGCATAGGTTAGCCTCTAGCCGGGAAAATGGAGAGTACCTAATATGGTACAAGGAATTGCAATTGGGATTTAATACAGAGAATTCATTATACAGGCATTAGTGGGTTGAAAGAGCAAAAGTAAAATGCTGAGACCAGACACGGTGGTACATGCCTGTAATCCCAGTGGCTAAGGAGGCTGAGGCAGGAAGATTGGGAATTCAAAGCCAGCCTCAGCAATTTAGCAAGGCCCTGAGCAATTTAGCGAGACCTGTCTTAAAATGAAAAAATAAAAAGGGTTAGGGATGTGGCTGAATGGTTGAGTGCCCCTGAGTTTAATCCCACTACTGCCCCCCTCCTCCTCAGAATAAGAACCAGAACACGGAGATAGTTAACAGGAAATAGCTACCACCCTGGGAACTGAGAGAAACTAAAGAAAAGATGTCCAATCACCCCAAAGTGGGAACTTAGAATGAGCCTAATCTGGTTGGGGCTCAGATTTCTGATGCACCATCTGACTGCTCTGAGCCTGGCCCAAGAGTGCCCCAAGATGCCAGGGGCTGTGGCTACCCACTGCTGCTGGAGTCCACAATCGCCCCCGTGATGCAGTGGAACAGGACACCTGGCACCACCTCCCACCTATCAGTTCACTCTGCGTCTCACATGGTCAGGACATCATAGGGAGCCATTATGAAGCTCTGGTCTGGGCTTCAGAGGGCAGAGGACAAAGGGCTGCACTCAGAGCTGAGAGGAACAGGCAAATAGCTGGGCAGACACCAGCAGGAATGCTCGCCCTCTCAGTGCATGGCAGCCCTCAGTGGCTTCCTCAGTTCTGAGGGCCCTGGCTGTGGTCTTCCCACTGGCCATGTCCCTACTTAGAGCTCTTTGGGAAGGCCTTCTTGAGTCCACTTGAGGTTTGAGAGCAGCTCCACTTGTCCAAGTATAGACTAAAATAAGACTGGAGTTCAGCTCAGTTCGATATTGTTGCAAACTGGATATTTCAAATGTGGTATTGACAAGTGCTTGGGGCCTCCAGGAAGGAATGTTTTTGTTATGCCAGATCTTGTATGTTCAATTCTTCTTTTAGGGGCAGCTTTATTTTTGCGAATGGTATCAGGTACTAATTTACTGTGTTCCAAAGCCTTTAGATTTTGCCACACACCTTTCTGGGCACAAAGAGAATTATCCCTTCTTGAATGCTTCTTTCTATGGGAGGGGCATCACCTCTCCTTCTCTCCAAAAATGAGTTTGTAAGGTGCACATGCAGGTGTCTATCACTGAAGCTTGTACAAATTTCCAGCATGTCGTGTCCCCCACTCTTGAAGGGTAAGACTCTAGACTGGTTGGGCTCCTTTCTGAAAGAGAGAAAAATGGAGGGGGAGATGCTCCATTGCGGTGATAGTAACCAATCGCAGTGCTGTGGATGGGTGAATTACAAGGAAGCCCCAGTTATGTACTGCAACTCAAATGCTCCATTTCCCTATTCACATTCAAAGCAAGTGGGATTATTTTGGTAGGAAAGATATATTTGTGGGCTTAATGCTGCATATGTTTGAACTCTTTCCAGAATGATGTATTCGTCATTGCTTAGAGCATTTTGAAAGCTCTGTGTAATGGAGGCCACATTAGCCATTCCCTGGCAAGGCGATGTGTTTATGTTTGGGTTACAGTTCAGTTCTTGGCTTCCTCGCCACACAGCAGTTGGAATGAGTCTTTGAATTAGCATGAAATGACACGGTTTATTTTGTTTAGTAGACTCAGTCTTTACAAAGCTGATGCTGGTTGCTCCTGAGCCTGTTGTGAACATTCGACTCTGATAGGCTGGAGGGGAAGAAAGGAGAAATCCTGACGATCATTTTGACACGGGGTTTCTCATTAAGAAAGAAAACAGCCAATTCCCCTGCTACTCTCTCTTCCTGCCACAAAACGAAAACCAAGCCATGGCAAGAATCTACACAGAAGAATAAGACTCTCATTAAAAGGAATCCTTTGTATTTGATTTTAATGTGTTCCCTCCTCTGTCCCAGCCTTATAAAGGTAAAGAAAAAAAAAATTAGGTTTCTTTACATTGTCTGGCTTTGTCTATGATGTTGCCAAATAAAGCCAACATAGGTGGATTAGAATTTCCCCTTTTGGGATGTGGAGATAACGGAGACATAAATTGCAGGGAAGTTAATGAACGCAGGTCCTTTAGTAGTTGACACCAAGGTTTTGCTCTTTAATTTGGATTCCTCATAACATGCAGAATCCCTTCCTTCAAGCGAGTCCCTGGCAGATGTTTTATTGTTTCTGTTGTTTCTCCTCTGGGGCTGTACATTAGGTTAAAATATCACAAATAGCTGCTATTATAGTGCGAGTCACAGAAGCTATAACTCTTCATGACAGTCAGAGGAAATGTGACATATTTAGGAACCCCTGTCACTGATGTTAACACTCAGATCTTCAGGCAAATGTTTAATGACAGACCAGCATGCTGCACAAACTTTGCTACCTTCTAAACAAAAGCTTATTCCTGGGGAACAATAAATATTTGGAAAAAGTCTCCAGACAATGGTGGGATGGATCTTTTTCCACTGTTTTTACCTCCTCATCTGTAGTTGTAGGAAAAATACCCTGACTGAGACAAATAAGACATATCTTCTTTCTCAACTATTCATGGTTTCCTATCCAGTTATTTTATTTCTGGGCAGCATCCATGGCATTGAGCTAAGCAGTCTGATTTTGATCTGGTGTTAGTATAGGAATTTGGGTCCTTCCAAATCCTTTAGAGCATGGTCAATGGGGATCGTATGTGTTGGCAAGATTACTCAACTACCCGCTAGTGATCTCACAACAAAGACACTGGTATTATACATACAACAAATGGAAAAATCTCCTGAAATAATTTTCCATTATACAATGACTGGTGTATTTTTTGTTGTCTAACTCAGAATTTCTCAAACTTGACACTGTATTTTGGCTGTAGAACTCCTCGTGGGACACTGTCCCCAGTATTTCGGGAAGCTAAGTGGCATCTTTAGACTTTCCACTCCTACGTTAGCAACATCAATGCCCATAGAGGTGACAGCATGTCTCCAGACATTGTGACATATTTACCCCCCCATATATATATATGTGTGTATATATATATATATATATATATATATACATATATATATATACATATATATATACACATATGTATGCATCCCCCACAAAACTTCCATGGGGTATTTATTATCTGTGTGCTTACTACATTCTACCTATTACTGTATGTATAATTATGTATTTGTGGTCACACTTCTTAGATTGTGACCCTGAAGTATTGATACATAGACTGGTGTATAAAAAAGACAAAGAGAATTGGTATTCTTTTGTAAACACATCTCAAATAGAACTCCTGTATAATTTTGTTTTTCTTGCCTCAAAATATTTAAAATAATAATAATAAACACTAGAAAAGTACAAATATAAAAAATTTAAATGGTCCCAGTTCTACCACTTGGAAATAACAATAATTAACTATGTGGTTAATATTCTCCCAATATTTTTCTGTGTAATTTTAATTTCGTGCTTTTTAAAAATATAATATCATATCCTAAGCATTTTCTTTAGGAAAAATATTTTAGAGGCATCATCTTAATGGCTACTCTTGTGGAAAATAAGAGCATAGTGTAGGAATTGAAGTGAGCACCCATGTCTCAGCAGAATTGCTGGAAGCAGGATAGTTGGGGCCACACCATATCCGGCTCCCCATCTCTTCACGCTCAGTCTTTCTTACACCTGAGAACAATGAAAGACTTTCTCCAAGATTGCCTTATTGCCAGCAGAGGAGTCACAGACCCCACTCAGGCAGATGAGAAGACCTCGAACACTCAGTGGGGGTAGGAAAAGGGAACCTTGTGATCATAAGTTAGTCAACTCGAGAAAGCCCACATGCAGAAGGTGCTGGTCACATGTGTTTGAAAGGGTCACAAAGGATGCCTGGAAAACATTAAGGAGCTCATTTTTGTTTTCTTTCTCTAATTGCTGACAAGTAACACTGACTTAATATGGAGGACCCGATGTTTTCTTCATTGTGTATTATTCTGTGTTGTGGAATAATTAATTTCGTTTTGAACAATTTAAAAAAATATGATCCTTAATTTAAGCAATATTATGAAGTTCCTGCCAAAAGCAAAGTTCTGGGCTAGGTGATGAGGACAGAATGGTGACCACAGAGGACAGCTTCTGTGGAGCATGTGGGTGGCCCAGGGGAGTTGGTTGCCAGGAAGACAAATGGTAAAACACATTAGCTCATCTGGGGAAACTGTCCTCTTGGTGGATTTTGGTTTCTATAAGATGTTGTGTTTTAACATCTTGGTCTAGTTCTTCCTTGGCTTAGATCCCTCCTTTATTATGATGGTTTCCTCTAGATTTCATAGGTTCAGTGTCTCTATGTGAGGATAAAAATCAGATGTTATTTTGACTTCTTTTTGGTCCGTTTAGAAAATTTATTCCAGAAAATATCAGTTTCCAGGGCTATACTTTTTCGAATATATCTTTTGAACAGCTTCATAGGTCTCAGAACTCTCTTCACTCTTACTAGAAAGTCTGTGATTGTCTTATTATTGGCTTTTTAATATCACTTTTTATCCTATTCTATTTATTATATACTTTAACATATATTTTATTTATACATTTACCTATTTTTAGGATTTTATTCATGGAAAGATTCACCAGTTTTACAGGTATGGTTTGATGGGTGTTGCACATAGATAATTGTGTTTACCATTACACAACATCATGATATACAATGTGCCCATCATTCCATAACGTTTTCTCTGTCCCGGTACAGTAACTTCCCTCTCTCTCCTCCTGGATACCTGTCATCTGCTTTTGCTTTCCCTGGCATTTTCCATATGGATCAGTCTTAGGGTTCATAGCATTTTGGGTCTAGTGTCTTCCACTCAGCACAATTCATTGGAGAGTTATCCATGTTTTGCAGATCAGTAGTTTGCTCATTTTCATTGCTGAGTAGTATTCACCTGTATGGATGTACCACAGATTTTTACCCATTCTCTAATTGACATACGGATAGTTTCCAGTAAATCACTATTTTGAATGAAGCTGCTCTGCTGATGTGAATATTTGAATACAAGTCTTTGAGTGGACATATATTTTTATTTCTCTTAGGTTCCGGCAGAAGAATAATGTCCCTCCCCAATAATGCCTATTCCCCAATCTGGGAAACTGTGGATATGCTACATTGCATGGTAGAAGAGAGTTAAGTTTGGTAATCAGTGTTGCTCATGAGTTGACTGAAAACAGGGAGTCTATTTGGGCTTTTCTAGGTGTCTCCTATGATCTAATCATATAAATTATTCGAAGCAGAGGTGCTTCCTAGCTATTGTTAAGAACCTAAAGGGTGGTGGCTTGAGAAGGACTTGACTTACTATTGCTGGTTTTGAAGATATAAAAGTCAAGGAGTACATGCATTCTCTAGAAGCTAGAAAAGGCAAGGGAGTGGACTTTCCTTGTTAACCCAGAAAGGAATATAACCTTGACACCATGATTTTAGCCTAGTAAGAGCTCAGTGTGCTGAATTTCTGATTTTTGAACTGTAATATAATACACTTGGGTGGTTTAAGTTGACAAATTTGTGATCATCTGTAAGAGCAGTCATAGAAGACTTTCTAGTAAGAATGAAGAGAATTATGATACCTATGAAAAATTCTGCTATTCAAAAGATATATTCGAAAAAGGATAGCCCTGGAATCTGCCTGCTGGGTTAGTTCCTGGGAATGGGATTGCTGGGTTAGGTGCTAAGTATATGTCTAGCTTGATTAAAAAAAAAAAAAAAAAAAAAAAACCAAACTCCCAAATGGATTTCCAAATTACTTCCAGTGACTTTCCTTCAAGCAGAGTTAGGCTGGTTTTAAATGTAGATTTGATGTATGTTTCTCCACCATTTTTTGGGGGGAAGACTTCCAGATTGAGAATTTAGAAAAAAGAAAAAGCAGGGGACAGCCATTCACAGGTTTAGCAGTTTGAGGGATTGGGGATACAGCGGAATCAAAGCCATCGCTGAGAGGTTTTTAAGGACATGGACACAGAGAGTATTTCCAGAGAAAGGCTCTCTCTTGCCTGTTTCTCTCTAGGGGCTGATGTTGCTGTAGAGGCCAGTGGAGCCAAAGTCCCCTCTGGCCCTCACTGCATCTCTGGCTGGCAGCAGTGGTGGTCATCAGTGTCTACTCTAACAATGGTGTTCGCTCTCCTTTGCCAACTCCCACCACAGAGATGGCATCTAACTGAAATTCATTTAGATTTCTGGTACTTGCGATGACTGTTCCTGATTGGCTATAAGAATAAAGGTTTTTCTCTCTGAACATTCTCTACAATTTCTATATGAATTTCGAAGAGTCTCTGTGTTAAAGGTTAAAAGCAAAATCATTCATGGCACTTGTTAAAGGTGGTGAGAAAAACTACTCAAGAAAGATTACTGTAAGACTATAAAGACCATAAAGCCATGGGGGTTTTATAGTAGGGAAGAGAGATGGAGCTCAACTCCAAATTCAACAAGGACAACAGAGGGCAGAGGTCAGTGGAGAGAAAACCTCCTAAGTGGAAGCATTGGGGGTATAGGAGGCTTCTGGCTAAACTGACTAGGCAGAAGTCTTGCTGGAGGAGGGTCAGGTTGATCAAATACTGAGGGTGGTTCATGAAGAATTTGATCATATATTGAAGATAGGGGACTTTTACTAAAGAGACCTAGTAGAATTCTTGCTGAAATTGAACAGAGTTAAGGCTGGTGCTGGTCTAGAAGAGGACTTAGAGGATCCTGACTCAGGTTTGGTGAGGAACTGAGTGAGGAACTCAGTCTTTGTTGTTCTGCATCTGTGCTTAAGCTGCTACCTTGGTTTTTTGGTAATTATTTAAAAAATACATAGCACATACACTAAAAAGTATTTTAAAAAGATAATTTTTCTAGCTATTAATAAAAAAAGGTTCTCTGGAAACAGAGCCCCCATGTGAACCAGCAATTCCACTACTGGGTACACAACCAAAGGACGTGAAGTCTGTATGTGGAAGAGACACCGGCATTCTCTTGTTCACTGCAGCACTGCTTACAGCAGCCAAGAAATGGAATAATCTAGGTGACTATTGATGGTTGAATGGATAAAGAAAATGTGGTGTATCTTCACAATGGAAAATTGTTCCGTCATAACAAGAATTAAATCCTGTCATATGGGCAACATGGATGGAACTGGAGGACATTTTATTAAATAAAATCAGCCAGGTACAGAAAGACAAAAATCCCCACGTGTTCTCACTCACATGTGGAAGCTAAAAAGGTTGTCTCATGGGAGTAGAGTTACCAGGAGGTGGGAAGGGTAGTGGGGAGGAGGGATAGAGAGGGGTTGAGCTAATGATTATACAAATACACTTGGACAGGAGGATTACATTCTAGAGCTATATAGCAAGCCCAGTAGAGTGACCAGAGTAACAATAATTTACTCTGTAGCTAGAAGTGATTTTTTTACATTTTCCCAGCACAAAGAAATGGTAAATACTTGAGGTGACAAATACTCTAATTACCATGATTTGATCATTGCAAATAATATACATGTGTCAAAATACAATGCTGTATTCCATGAATATGAACAATTATTACATGTCAGTTAAAAATACCCTCAAAGACAAATATAAGTCAGTGTAAGGGGAAGTACAATCAGGAAAATATATATTAGCTAAGCTAATATGAAAACAGTACTTGTTATTTCTAATCCGAGAATATGAATTCTATTAAAAATCATGAGTTAAAAGATAAGCAACTTTGTTATTGTAAATTTACTTGAATCTGAAAAAAGGGGACCTATGATTTAAGAATTTTGTTTTCCTTATTTTTTCGTTTTTCAAAAAGGTGGGTTTTTATTTTTATAAAACATCATGTTTCCAGATCATGAGTAAAATGGGGGAGGCAGGTTTGAAGAGGGGCTGAGAAGATCCTGGACACATTGTGTTTAAAAAGGTACCAGAGTGGGGGAAGGCTCAGAGTGAAGCCAGAACGACCCCCGTGGGCATCCCATGTATTCTGCGATGTGACTTGTCATGTCGTCTTGATGCAGACTGGTGGCCATTTTCATGGTTTTGTCTGATTTTCTGAATCATGCATGGTAATGACATCCAGATGGATTCTGTTCCTCTGGTTCCATTTCTGTAGGTGGATGTATTTGCTAACATCTATTGTGGGCATGTTATCTTGCACAAGCAGCACATGTCATGCTGCCTAAAGGGAGAACAGCCTGGGCTTCTTGGCCATACCCAAGTATGGCAGAGTTCCAGGGGTACATCTGTGGACAGACCTTCTGCTTTCAAGGGTCTGACTATTTTTCACACTCAATAAATCATCGGTGGGATAGATTGCATTACATAAATCTTTTAGTGGCTACCTGATGCTTTTAGGAAAACACCAAAATCTTTACCATGGCCTGCGATACTCTCTGATATGGTAGGGTGAAGACATTAACATCATTTTTTCTTTGATAGTAGATTTTAAAAATACTTCCCTTATCTGTGCACCCCAATGCCCCTGACACTCTCCATTTGTTCTTGCCATCCAATCCCGGCTTGTGAACCAATGTCACAGCAGAGGTCCTGAAGATGTTCCAGTTGGCTTTCAAAGAGGTGACAGGGAAGTAGCAGTGGTGTGTTTGTTTTTTGAACTTGTCATACATGCCTTCTAAAACCCCGCCCCTCAAAGTAAACGTATCCCTGCTCCACCTGTTATTCTAGCCCTCACTGGAAGCTTCATCATTTGGCAGGTATCAGTGCCACAATTCATCTGTAATGTGCAGAGGTGAGATGGGGGGGTGAGGCTTTGTCCTACCTAACCTTGTACTTCATGTGCAAACTTGGTAAATATTGAAGTTCAATCACATTCCTCTCTGAAGAGTGTGGTCAACTAGCCTCCTGCTAGTGATGATCT
The DNA here is from genome assembly GCA_025594165.1 of Tamias sibiricus. NCBI lineage: Eukaryota > Metazoa > Chordata > Mammalia > Rodentia > Sciuridae > Tamias > Tamias sibiricus. The sequence goes on along the minus strand of CM046661.1, from coordinate 98,727,167 downwards.
GATTATAACAATCAATTGTTCTGTTTCTTTAAACTTCTTTAAAAAATTAATTTTTAAACTTTAAAATCAAGTTAATGGGATAACTAGTGATAATTAAGTTCATGGGTCCTAAGCCAGATACGGACCACTAATTGTTCAGTGCTTTTATGTTAATTAAATTATTTTCCCATTAGAAATGCTTGCAACTTACAAAGAATTACTACTAATGTACCATGACCTTTGTCCATGCCTCTCGTTTTTTTTTGTAGATTTCTATAACCCAAACTTCTTAGTAAATCAATGCAAAGAACTCAAATATACTATAGTTTCTTATTGTTATTTGAAAATACTAAGCTCTTTTGAAATAAACTGGCAAGTAATTCTATTTGATTTTATCATTTTTTTGAGCTGAACATGTTATTTGGAAATAAAAACAAAGCAGACTAGAGAAACACAGTAAAATCTATTTCTTTATCACTAGTTTCTTGGGGAAAATTTATCTAACATTATTTTTCCTTTTTAGTATGCTTGTTGTAATCCATTTATTTTCTCTTCACTGCTTGTTGAGACTTTATTCTGGAACAACACTCTTCCCATGATTATATTTCTGAATCCTCTGAGATCTCCAACTAAATTGTGTGGAACATGTGCTGCTGTAAGATTTCATTGAAACGTATAAAGAATAAGGAATTCCATTTCCTTAAATTCCCTTTAGTATATAAAATATTTGGTGAGTTGCTGATATCTTTATTTAAACTTTTTTTAAAAACACAGACCATTACTTAATTTTTATGTCTATGTTTGACACCTCTAGCTACCATTATTAATTGGGGTTATGGTATAAAGGAGAATGCATAATGACTTGTTGTCTTTCTGTTCTGCCTGATTATTTGAAATATTCCTGGATGAGTATTCATTTTTAGATCCAGCAGGCAGTTAACTGGTGAGTATTTTAAATAATTGCTTTGACAAATTTAAAAATGTTAGAATCATTACTAGCATATTCTATCTTCCCACCCTACCTCTAACTCACATATATTTGTCTTAAATCAAGAGAACAAATCAAGTAGGACAGGAAGATCAAGGATAAAATTTGTGTGGCCAAAGGTAAATGTTCTTTATCTGTGTATAATGATGGCAGAACAAAATCTATACTGTTCACTTATTCAGTCTTGTGTTCAGAATCACCTTAATCTTATAAAAATAGGACTTGCCTTGATTTCCTTGTGAGGGATGTCACCAGAAAATGATTCAAGGAAGAAACAGGTCATCATATGATATGTGCATTAATACTACTATCAATGTGTTTGCCTGACAAACGTTTGCAATATGGTTTATAAACCATTGCTCTAGACCATGAGGAATGCTTCATGAGGAGTCAGGTAAAGAGGCACCAACTAGAGATTGGAATGTTTGTGCAATAAGGACTAGGAAGTACATCACCAGAATCACTGGTGATGAAGATACAATCAATTTTATTGAATAAAAATGTACAAGCTGAGAAGTGCACACAATCCCTCAAAACCTTGTCATCCCATGGTTTATGCTGAGCATGGGTACACTGCCATATGCCATGGCCAGTGTTCCACAAGAGGAACCCTGGGCCTGTGATGCTGTGCACATGATGCATGGGAGGAGCAGGCTGCATGTATGAACCTCAGGGGCTCCCTGAGCAGGTAAGTGGCTTTTCTGGAAGAGGAAGCCTCTGTAACCCAGTGAATCCTAATGGCTTGTTCTTCTGTTGTTCTTCTTGTATTCAGATCTATTAGGTCAACTCTCTCCTAAGCTACCAAATCCAAGGAAGAAGTGAACCTTTAGGATCACCCAGGTTTTCTCTCCTCTGAATGATGACTGGTAAAATATGAGAACACAATTTCTTAGCACAAAAAAAGAGAAGACACAGTTAGCATACAAAGGGACTAACTCAGAGGCAGTGAGCTGAGAGATATTGATGAAACCATATGGAAGAAGGTTTTCCAAGACCAGGAGGTGCTTGTGTTTGTGCACATGGTTGTATGCCCAGAACAGATACATTGTGTGAGGACATTAGAGAAATTATATGACATCACTTTTATCAACTCACTTCAAAAAGTTGTGTTCAGGGCTGAGGTTGTGGCTTAATGGTAGAGCGCTTGCCTAACATGTGTGAAGCTCTGGGTTAGAGTCTCAGTACCACATATGAGAAAATAAATGAATAACAGTCCATCAATAACTAATAAAAATATTTTTTAAAAAGTTGAGTTTATAGCTGAAATAATGAATAATTGTGTTAAAAATTTAGAAAGTGGGCAGGGTGGGGAAAAGTGGTGTTATTTTTAATAAAATTATAGACAGAAATCCTTGAATGTACAACCACATTCTGTTCATTTTGCTTCCAGAGAAAGATCAAAGTCCTACTAGAAAGTTTACATAGCTCAACATGCATTCAGTACCAGGCACACAGAAAATTCATTTTGGAGAAGCATGTTTTAATCCCTTCCAGAACATGAGAAGACCTCCATCCATTTACTTTATTAATTTTTGGAAGGAAAAAAAGGAGTTTTGCATAATTCTCTGCAGAATGTGAAGGACACACTAGCAAGTAAGAGCAACAGGGCAGATTATATGCAGAATGAAGGGCTGACATAGCCCCAGTCCTGAGAGAGGTGTTGGAAATGGACCATATACCTCTGTTTTCTTAATGCAACCTCTTGAAGGGCAGTTGAAGGCTGCGGTGGAAACTCCACGTGCTCTTTTCTATCCCTGTCACATTCACATCCCTTGAGCTTTACATTTTTTTCTTTTCCAATAACGTGCTTCCTAGAAGAAGAGATAAAATCTCTAAAGACCAAAAAAAAAAAAAAAAAAAAAAAAGTAAAATAAAATATCAAAAAGTGTGTGTGGGTTGAAGAAAGGGAATGAAAGGGGCACTTGGGGGTGCTGCATTCTTTAGGTCCACCCAGGAGGTCTTTCCTGGTGTACGATCCTCCCTCTGTTGAACCACAAAGAGAAAAATGTGTTAGGCCTCTGAATGCTGTGGCACATTGTCTGACAGAGGATTTGCCAGTTAAAGAAGCAATTAATTTCCATCTCCTACAGCTCACAAGGATATAAAAATAGGATCTTCTATGGCTTTTGAAATGTTAGATATACACTCTCTTCTTTTTAGAGAGAGTATATATCTCTCTTCTTAAAAGAAGAGAATTGAAACTGACTTTTTTTCTAAAAGAAAAAAAATGAGCAATGTTTTGTGACTTTGATGTTTTTCCTTCAGAATCTGCTCCAAGGTGCATTTGGTCAGCATGTGTATTTAAGTGCAAGCGTGGGAGTGTGTTTTTGCACACACTGATGCAGAAATGGTTTGCTATAGAGTTTATGCAGATATTTTCTTCTCCTGAGCAAGTGATTACACCCTTTTTTTCCATGGTCAGACGGGGTGATTTGAACAGCTTGGAAGGGCAAGGGCAAGAAAAGCTTTGATTTATCTGCTGTTGAACTGATTTAGACAAATGCAGGAAGATGATACATCACTGAATTAGGGCAAGCGGGACAATAACGAGAATCTAAAGTGGATGACAAGTGCACACTAAAATCCATATTACCACTAAATAAGCAGGCCTGGATGTATGCACTGTCCCTTATGTTATAGAGTGGTACTTGTCATGTTGCAGAATAGTTTAATGGATGCTCTAGATCTGTCATTAGCAGGCCTCTCGTGTTCTCATGAAATACTGGCATTGGTAAGTGTTGAATTATCCAATAAAGATAATACACAAATTCAGACCCTATTCAGGGAGATATCGTTGAAGGAGTCAGAGACACGTGGGCAAATGTTAGTCCAATAGTAGCAAGTTTAAAAACTTTTGTCATTCATTTTGTATAGAGGATGGGATGTCTTTTTTGTGTTCAAGATGAAAAAATCAAAGGAAATAGAAACAATGGAGGAATAAAAGTTGTTCTTGCCTTGAGTTATATATTATTGATTGGGTCAGTCAATCAGATATTCTATTCTCTTAGAGATTTACACTTTAAGAATTTGTATTTTAAGATGAGTTGGGCTAGAGGTGAGTTCCCAGAGCAAGTTGAGGGAGAAAAGAAAGTAGGCTCGTGATGAACCCCAGGGGCACCTGTGAGGGACTGGAAGAATGCCATCACAGGTCCACAAGAGGCCTTAGAAGAATTGGATGGTGGCTGAGAGGACCTAGGCAGCCATCTGACCCCACCTGGGTTGTTACCTTGTTGATGGCTTGGGGAAAGTCTCCTTTTTGTTTGCATTTGGTAGCAAGATTCTTCTGTTTCTTTCCTCACCCATTAAGTCAATGCATAGTATTTGCTAAGACTGCAAAACCAAACTTTCTCAGCACTTGCTTTTTTCTGATGCATTAGGTTAAATATGGATGATGAACACTTCAGTCCATTTACTAATACATTTTCTCATTCAAGAGATACCATGTTATTTATATTAACACTCTTGTTTTTGTTTGCACCTGTTTTCTTTTTGTGCTGAGTGGCACCCTCAGATGGATCTAGCTGTTTGTACACACATATGGTATTGTGAGCTACATAGCTGAAATAAATTTTGAAAGAATAAAGGCTATAAACTATAAAAATATTCTATGCAAATGACCTTACACAATTATACTTAAAACCAACATACTAACAGTCCAGTAAATATTATGATTCTTTAAGGCATTTATAGCAATTACCTGACATTGGGTGAATAGTATTTCAATACCTCATGTGGCAACCCTGATAGTCATTATTCTTATACAAGATTTATTGTTAAATGTGTTTTTAGGTCAGCTTTGATATTTACAAAACATTCCTGCCTCTGGTCTCTATGGATCCTGCTGTGCCTAAATAGACTGATTACTTTTGCCCTACTTTCTGAGGATGATTGGATAAAGCTTTATATTAGAGGTCTGTGTAGCACATCAATGACATGTTTTTGTGAAATAGCCTGAAATGTGATGTTTAAACCTCAAATAGAGGCTTAGCTTCATCAAGGTTTACAGTCAGGGCTGACCCAAAGGAATATTGTGAAAACAGGTAACTTCAACCTGCCCTTTACCTCTTAGATGTCAAAGGATCTATCGTATCCTATTGGTTCCCAATGGGGTGTTCTTTCTAGCCTGGCTCCTCCCTTCTACTGTCCCACTGGCCTTCAAACCAATGCCCCAATTAACTTGTGCAACCTTATCACTAACTAATCTGAATTGACCAATTTATGCTAAATCCTTAACCCTTTAGCAAAGGGTTAAATATCAATTTTTATATTGCTCTTTCAGATCACTGCATATTTCAGCCAATGCCTTCCACGCCTAAACTTAACATATCACCTAATAATGGGGTTTACGGGATAGTGGACTGGCCACTGCTGGAAATCTTCACAGTCTTTATTCTTATTATTACACATTATTTACTATTTTTATTATTATACATTATTTGTAACATCTACATCTTTTTTTTCATTTCAGTACTTATAATTAAATCCTTTATATTCTGTCTATAGGCTTTCTAAAATAAGAATAATTAACATTTTATTATTATATAACTATTATTTTGTATAGAATTAAGTAGAAAAATTCGATGCAGGTGAATGGCAAAATAATCAAGCAAACTACAGGTTTGATATTTGAAATGAAAATTTCAGAGTTGGGCAATATAAGGAATTTCTTGTGTTTTTTGCCTTACTGCCCTCATTGTTTCTATGTCAGAGTTACTCTTGTTCCTTGTTCTAGGTCTTATAAGGTGTTTTTTTTTAAAAAAAATTTTTTGCTGGTATATATGTTTGAGTATTTTTTTTTTTCAAGTGAGGAACATGGGTTTTAAACTGATATTTTGCATTGAAAACTATTTTTTTTTAATCCTCATAGTTGGTTTTGTAGTTTGGCTGTATATGAAAGATTCAGGTGAACTTTTCTCTCTGTTATTTTTTCCTATTTTATATTGACTGGGGCTCCTGCCTTTTCTGGCCCGTTTTCTTTTATTTTTAAAAGTTTCTCAGACCTGTAGTTTATCCTACTTTGAAATTTCAGTTGTAGATGTCTGGTTATACAGATCTTAAGATCTTGACTTTTGGAACTCAGGCAAATTTCCTTTTTATTCCTTTTATGTGTTTTTATTTTTCCCTTTTATGTGCATATATATTTCATTTTTGGAACTTACCAAATAAACATTGAAATTTTAAAATTTATCTCTCCTGACTTCTTTTCTCTCATATTTTCCACTATTTTGTCCTTCTACCCTCCATTCTGGAGGATTTATTCATCTCTACTTTGTATATCTTTCACCCCATCTTGTGACTATCTTACTCATCATTGCTTTATTTTAAAATGGCCATTATATTTCTAATCTTTTTGTTGTTGTTGTTCTTGATTTGTTCCTTTTTTGTGGCAGCCTGTCTTTGTTTTAAGGATGCAATATCTTCTTGAATATTTTTTGGGATACTAATTATTTTTAATATCTATCTCTCCCCCATAGTCTCTGAGATTTGTTGGTTCTTTGTTGCTGTTCACTTTGGTCTCTCTTCTCCTGTCTTTTGGGTTTTCTAAGTGCTGGGTTTTCTACTGTTTATTCACATTCCCATGTAAAGCACTCTTTTGATTGGTGCAGGTAGCTGGCATAGGTGGCTCTGCATCCAAGAAAGCCTCTTTTTGGAAGATGCCCCATTGCAGAGTCTATGTAGTTATATAGAAGATTTCCTTGTAAGGCACCTGAATAGGGCAACTAGACTCTGGTATGGAGTATTTTAGTCTGCTGTACTCCCCATCTCCTCTTCTTTTTCATTATTCTTCTGTTATTTTTCATTTTTGTCTCTCCTGAAGGTCCAAATCTACCTCAAATTTGACTTTTCTCTCAGGTCCCAGCGTCCTTGCCAAGCATCCACCTTTCTTTGTTAGGCAAAGGACGTACTTTTATTAGTTTAATCCTTGGGCTTGCAGAGTTCATTACTGAAGGCAAAATACCCTTTTGGTTTCATTTTGTCATTGATTAATTAATTTATTTCATATATTCCCTGCCTGTAACTTTAAGGGGACATGAAGAGTCAAAAGATGAGTGAGCAAGCTTGCTAGTCCCTAACCTGAGGACTTCCCTCTCTTTATCATATGGAATATTGGTCCCAGTGAAATCAAGGCTAATCAAAAAATGGACAATTATTTCATTTAAAATGAAATCAGCTGTTAAAATTAAGAAGGTACAGGGTATTAATTAGCTTTTAGAACTTCATAAAACACATTTTAGCTCCAAAGGACGCTGAAATCCAACTGTCAGGCCCAAGGTCTCTGATAGTTAAACCCCTCCTGGGAGGGCAACCACAATATTTAGGGACAGAGAAGAAGGGCTGTCAGGGAAATAAGTGAGACTCTCTCCTTCACAGAAACAGCCATCTCTCTCCTTGTTCTCCTGTAATTTGAGCTTCTAACTATTCTTTCATTGGGTCCTGAATGTCACTTCTTCAATGTCACAAAATTGTCAGGGTATCTATAACATTTGTACTCCATTACTATGAGATCAACCACTGTCCCATAGTCATAATTCAGAGAAATGGATTTTATATTGTTGAAAAACTTAAAAAGGCTTTGCACTCCAGGATGACATACTCTCTAAAGATATAAATGAATAAAGTTAGAAAATATATACCTGAGAGCCAGGCATGGTGTCATGAGCCTATAATCCCAGTAGCTCAGGAGGCTAAGGCAGGAGTATCGCAAGTTCAAAGCCAGCCTCAGCAACTTAGTGAGGCCTTAAGCATCTTAGTGAGACCCTGTCTCAAATAAAAAAATAAATAAATAAATAAATAAATAAATAAATAAATAAATAAAAGGGCTGCAGATATAGCTCAGTGGTTAAGTACCCCTGGGTTCAATCCCCCGTGCAAACAAACAAACAAAAAGTAAAGAAAATATATACCTGAGAAGCACATGGAGAAGACCTAGTTAGTGCCTATATTTTATGTGTTAGGATGTGGAGATTTCAGGTCTCCTTTTCTAATGCTTATTCCTCATTCAGCACTATTTCTTCAGTGCCTACTCTGTGTCAGGCATAGGGCAGAGGATACAGAAGATGAAGTCTTGTGCTCATGGAACTCATATCATGGTAGAAAAGTAGATAATCCATGTATAATGTAATATAAGGGGTGTTAGTGTCATTAAAAAATAAAGCAGAGTGAATAGTTAGAGAGTAATGGCATAATAATGATTGGACAGTGACTGCAAGCAATAGCCTTTTTGAGGGGTGACATTTAAACAAATGCCTTAAATCCACTGTTCCCATACTGTGTTTCAAAGTGCTGTGGACTGCCGAAGTGAGCTCACAGGGTTGTACAGACTCTTTTAAAGTTTTGAGGGAAACAAAGTCAGTAATATTCAACATCTATTAGATATTGCACAAACTACCAGCTTGTGCTAGTGTTCACAGTTTCAAAGTAGACCATGCTATTTGCCTCCCACTGATGACTTATGTTTTCTGAGTTTTTGGTTGTTGCTCTTGCAACAATCAAATACTGAGGAGGACATGAAGGTGGCAGGATTAAATGTGACCCAAAGTTGGAGGTGTTGTACTATGTATGCCCAACAGGCACACATACCCCACTAGTCTTAGTAGTAGGCAGAAAGCATATATTCCCTTCCTAATCCCTGGAACTTGTGAATATTACCTCATATGGCAAAAAGTATATATTATCTTATATGGAAAGATATATAATTGAGTCAAGGATCTTGAGAGGATTATGTAAATGGGCCCAAAATAGAATCAAATGTATCCTTATAAGAGAGAGGCAGAAGGAACTCGACCCAGAGACTTGCAGAGAAGGGGATATGAAAATGGAGGCAGAGATTGGAGTGACGTGTCTATAGACTAAGGAATGCCTATGATTGCCACATTGGTAGAAGGGCATGGGATCAATTTGCTCTCCAGAGCCTCTGGAGGGAGAAATCCCCTAATGATACATGATTTCAGATTTCAGGCCTCTAGGATTGAGAAAATACATTGCTGTTGTTTTAATCCAGAAATTTGTGGCAATTTGTTACCATAGGAATAGCTCTAGGAAAGGAATGCAGTAAGAGATTGTGTTATTTGTAAAGGAAATAAAACTACAATTTTTTCTTTCAATTTATGCATATCAATCTCTTCAAATAGCTATTAAATTGTTAGGCATAAATAGTTATTAGGTTGTTTGGTCTGGACTTAATATGGGGAACTATTAGGTATTTCTTTTGTCTAGTAGATGCAAAAATATTACTGAATGGTAAAGTTTCATGAACCAAGAAAGTTTTGGAAATTCTTCTTTCATGTGAGGGAGTGAGCAAAGGGTCTTGAAGGGAGTGTGTTCCAGGAAGAGGCAAGCTCAAGGGCAGAGGTCCAGAGGCAGGAATGAATGTGGTAGGTCAGGAAGCAGCGGACAGCCAGTGGACAAGACATCACCAGCAGCTGAAGTCAGAAAGAGAAGGGGCTTGGAAAATGTTTGATCTCATTCAGGGACCAGAGTAAGGAATTTAGTTATGTTGTGCTTTTTTTAAAAAATTATTTTAGACTGATATATAAAAACATAAAAATTGGGCAGGTCAGTGGTAGAGTGCTTGCCTTGCATGTGTGAGGCACTGGCTTTGATCCACAGCACAACATAAAAATAAATAAGTAAAATAGAGATATTGTGTGTCCATCTACAACAAAAAATATTAAGAAAAACATAAAAATTTTACATATGAATGAGATAACATGACATTTTGATACATGTATCTGTTGAGTAATGTAAAAACATGTCTATTTCCTCAAACATTCCTCATTTCTTTATGGTGCAAACTTTCAAAATCCTTTCTTCTTGCCTTTTGAAATCTACAGTACTTTAACTACTTTACTGTTACATATAGTCACACTACCATGTAATAGCACATCAGATAGGTTTTAAGTTTGATGAGAAGCCATTGACATTTGAGGAGAGGGATTGTGTGTGACAGAATCTGCACTCTTAAATGATTGTTCTGGCTTAGTGTGGAGCACAGACTATAGGAGGCTGATCTACAAAGACTAGAATATGGTGGCTCCAGACTTTCTCAGAGGCCTGGGTAAACCTTCACCCCATCCTTCTCATTCTCTTTCAGTCTATAAAATTGTTCAGGAAGAATGGCTAGGTTTGTAGTAAAAATAAGTTTAGGGGCAAACCACTCACAATCCTACATAATCGAGAAACCAGAGTCCAGAGTATTAACAATACCTTCATGTGTATCTCTGGGGTATTATGGACTGCCTTGGCAGGCTGGCAGACCTGTAACCATGTTTACCACGCGTACACGAGACCAGGTAAGTGTAGTCAAAATCGTGGAACTTGTACACAGGATAATTTTAGTATGTTTGCCATTGTGTAGCTTTTTCCGGAGGTTAAAGCCCTCTTTCAGAAGTTTATTAATTGAATTCAAAGAAAAAATAGCAGAAGCATTTTATCATATTGGTAAGGAAAGGAGAGGGCAAAGACACTAGGAGGTGGTTCTCAGTGGGGAGCAGAGCACGCTGGCCGGCTGCCTTCAGTGGGGCGGTCAGCCTTCCTCTGGAAGGGAGCAGGTGCTCCTTGGCCAAGATGTCTAGCGTGCCAAGGCTTGGGGCCCAGCCATCTGCTGGGGAAGATTGCCTCATTTGTTTTCTGTGCTTGGCAGTTGCAGGGAACTTCTTCGAGCAAGAAAACTTTCGAGGCTTAAGGGGATAGGATAAATAAAAGCAATAGAGACATTACAGCCACAGAGGAGTGGAAGAAGCAGATCAATGCATCTGAGGAGCATCCCTGATTCAGAAGACTTCCCAGGTGTGACCCTGGGAACCCACATGTGGACCACATCTCCTCTTTTAACTTGTTACATGACTCAAACATGATAAGACTGAAAAAAAGCAGTGTTCTTTATGGAGGTCAGCTCATTCCTAGTCCTAGTCTCACTGAGCTTTATGATACTCAAACCTACGTGGTCAGTTCAGGACATCAAGGGAAACCTTGATGAAATTAAAAAAAATTTTTTTTTTTTAGTTGAACATGGACACAATACCTTTGTTTTACTAATTTATTTATTTTATATGGTGCTGAGGATCGAATCCAGTGCCTCACGTGTGCAAGGCAAGCACTCTACCACTGAGCCACAACCTCAGCCCCTTGATGAAATTTTTAACAATATTAAGCCCACCTAACTTGATTCCTGCTGTTTTTGAGTTCCTTATTGCCTCACAGCTCCTCCATCCAAATCATTGACAATAGTTAAAGGGAAAATAATCTAGAATCATGGCAAAAAATATATATGTATGAAATTCAATATGTATATATATATGCATATATATGTATGTATGTTCCAGTTTTGAGACTCAAATTTGACTTTCTTTAAAATTATAGAGAAAATAATCTTGAAAACCAGCCTCCATTGAGACACAAAGAAGATTTCAAATTTCCAGATATGAAATCCTTTACATATGATGCATAAAGTGCAGTAGTCTGCAGATAGAATGATAAGAGGAGCCAGACCTTGGGAGGGTGGAGGATAAGATGTAACAAAAGCACTTGCCATGCCTTGTTTACATGGGTCAAAGCAGAAGAACAAAGGTGGTAGGGGGAGGTGCTCAGATCAATGGGCCTGGGATAGAGTCCCTCATGGCCTCTGTTTTGCACAGATGAGGAGTTAAGGAGAGTCCTGCGTCTTCCACAGGAAGAATGGCGAAGGCCAGGGAGCTCATGGACCAGGCATGGTCTGGGGACAGGTGGAGGAGAGGACACTACTGGCACTTTGCAATTGAGGAAGAGGAAACGCTATGTTTTTCCTCTAGCTCACAAGATGGCTAGAAGCACCATGAAGGATTGTGCACCCCAGTGCCAGCCCAGAGGGCTAGAGACTAGATGGGAAGGGACATATCAACAGAGGACAGGAAGGACCCAGATAAATAAACATGATCAGAGACCCTTTCCATCCCCACTGCCATTAGGATCTAAACACTGCATTTGAAGTTCCAAATTATCTTGGGGATGATGGGATAAATGTTAGAAATTAATTCAAGAGGGGAAAAACACCCTTATGGGGAGTTTAAACTTTGAACTGATGAAATATTGACTTGAATGAGTCTGTAGGCCTTTCACTCCAAATGAAAAATCTTTCAGTCTATAAAATTGTTCAGGAAGAATAGCTAGGTTTGTAGTAAAAATATATTTAGGGGCAAACCATTCATAAACCTATATAACTAAGTAATCAAAGCATTAACAATGCCTTCATGTGTATCTCAGGGGTTATGGACTGCCCTGGCAGGCAGGCAGACCAGTGGCTTCAAACTGCCTCAGAGGAAAAAAGAAATCATGGAAGCAATTGTGCAAAACCATGAGCTTGGGCAGCTTAGACAAAGGCAGCTGGGATCAGAGTTCTGCGGGTGGGGAAGAAGCCACAGTGTAGATGTTTGTTTTGTTTTTTCTTTTTTAAAGAAAACAATTCTTTGGTAGATACCTATTTTTAATTTTCTTAAAAGGCAGATTTAAAGACTTCTATCTATGCTTTCATTGAGCAGAGGGTATTTTCCTTTCCTGCTGAGGTTCATAATTCAGTTTTTGCTAATTCTGCTTCCCTTGCCTAGCTGAAATCATGTATGAACAAAGCAACTCCTGCATGATACTGACATCATCTGTCTTAGTCCTTTTTATTCTACTATAACAGAATACCAAAGGCTGAGTAATTTATAATGAAAATTAATTCATTTGGCTCACAGTTCTGATGGTTGAGAAGTCCAAGAATATGGTGCTGGCATCTGGTGAGGGTCTTCATGCTGCATTGTCCATGGAGGAAAGTAGAAGGGCAGGGGAGGCCAGAGCAAGAGGGAGGGGAGCCAAACTCAGCCTTTTCATTAGGAACCCAATTCTGTGATAACTAGCCCACTCCCTTAGCAAAGAGACTTCATAATCTAATCAACTCTTTAGAGTCCCACCCCTCAACGCTATTGCATTGGGGATTAAGTTTCCAACACATAAACATTGCAGGACACATTTGAACCATAGCACAACTTTCCTAATAACCCATCAATCATGTGTGAGTGATTAGTGTTACAGAAACATGCATTGACCAGAACAGTCTATATTTCAAATAAGAAGAAAGATTTATCTGGAAAGTTTGATTTTTCTTTAAAAAAAAAAAACATCTGAGTTGGTCTGTGCATTTTATTCAGCCACACACATATTCAGAAGGACATGGATTAACTAGAGGGATGACTAAAAAAACAACTACCATGACAAGGACTCCAAAGTCACCCTAGCAAGGAGCAGGTGTCTGCAGTATTGAGTTCAGGAAGGGAGATTAAGCAGAACTGTGACACCTGTCTTCAAGTACTTTGAGGGTTATTGTTTTGAAGAATGAGTGGTTTTATATTGCTGTAGAGCACTGACTTTGTTTTAAGTTGAGAAAGCCCCTTTTAACAAGCAAAAATCATTTGAGGAACTACACAGGTCTCTTCCCCTAGATGTCTACTTTCCCTCTGAGGCAATTTCAGTTGAATCCTAGGAATCCATAAAACATTGTCTGAGAAGACACTGCTATAGAGGACAAAACAAGGACTAGCACATAGAAAGTTACTTAAGGCAGTTTGTACCACTGTTAGAGAGTGCATGTATAGCTGGCTCTCATTTTCTATCATATTCCATATTCACTTAACTGTCATTTAAATCCAGAAGAATATGTTTAAATGGCTTCCCTGATTGGGATTCGGTGAATTGTGCTTCTCTCACCTTATCTGTGTCTTACTAATGCTTCCTCCAGCCTTGTGAAATTTCTTTCTGCTTATTTCTGGGAGTCCCCAGGAGTATGTCACATGTTTCCATGTGGCTTGGTGGGTTTCATTTGTCTTCTCCTGGTACTGTGTTCCTCCAGCCAGTTTACTGTGTTTTCCAGGCTTGCCACTGTGCCTGATGCTTTTTGGACATCACTGCAGGGCCCACCTGGCATTGTTCACATTAAGTGGGGATTTCTACCTCTTTTGCAAGAACCATGCTGCAGTACTACTGGCCCTGCAGAGAGTCACTTCCCTTCTCAGATGAGCATTTCTGTGACTTATAGACTCAACATCTTTTTTTGGGGCACCATGATCTCTTTCCAGTTTCTTTTAGGTGTCAAAGCAGTTCTGTTGTGAATGGGAGAAGAAAGCTTGTCCTTGTGTTATACCTAGTTAGAGGAGTTGTGAACCTACTTGTGCTCCAAGATTATAAAGAATACAGAGATGTGAACTTTTATCTTAGCCAGTCTTTCTTCTGAGAACTTACATATGAAGGCAAAGTTGACAGACATATCCAAGGGCCCACATCATTCATGATGGGCTCAGGATCATCCCTCCTTTCTGATGACCAAGGCTTATTTACTGGATGAAAACTGTCACTCTTGGCTCTGACAAGTCTCCTCAATTCATTGTGCAAATATATATTGGGAAGGCTGACCCCATAGGTTTTCCACATATCCTCATATTTGAACAGTTTATGCAAAGGCTCTACTGCATAGTTATAAAAGGTTTAAATTTGCATTGTAGAAAAGCTGGAAAATATAAAAATATACACATCATCCCATTGCACTTGATAATACAGAGGTCACAGGAAAGCAATAGACTTATTTTTGTCCATGTAGTTTTGTATTTTATTTTAGTGATGCTATTTATAACATGATAAAATAATTGTGTAGTTGTGCTTTTGGTCTAGATTTTATGTCAAGTCTTCAATCATGCATTTAGGAAAATGATATCCGTCTCATTCAACCACCTTTTCTTTTTTTTTTTTTCCTTTTCTCCCCCTCCCTCCCCCCTTACTCCCCCCCCTTACCCTCCCTTCCCTTTGACCATTCTAGTGTTCCTCTAGTCCTCCTATGTACCCCCCCATCCAACAATACTATGAACTAGCCTCCTTATATCAGAGAAAACATTTGGTACTTGGATTTTTGAGACTGACTAATGGTACTTAAGTTTTATTCTCTTTGTAAATAATTTTTACTAAGTAATAATTAGAAAGGTTCACTCTCTTGCTGGGATTGGGATACCTGCCACGTCACCAAGGGATTCCCTTTCTGCCTCCAACATCACTATGGCCCTAGCAGGCAAAGTCAATTATTTCACACAGTCATTCTTCACACAACTGCCTAAGACACTTCTAACATTTACCCAAGTTATTCACTGTATTCATTCTATGACAGGAATTTTGTCACATATAATCTGACTTCCTGTTAAGGAGTAACTGGAACTGGTAACTGGATGCCAAACATGAGGGGTGACGATATACATTTGGAAGACATGAGAGAGAGAAAAAAGCTACTCTGCATTAGAAGGAAGACTCAGAGGGAAAGCCCAGGAAAGGCAGGAGAGAGAGATCTAGAAGGAAACTGGGAGGGAGGAGCCCAATCTCAGAGGAAACCAGGCACCCTGTAGGTGATCCAGTTGACTTGGGAAGAGCTGAGATTGGGGCTTTTGGATTGAGGTTGCCGAGCTGAGTAAAGGATTCTCACCACACTCCATTTCTTTTCCATGGATCAGAGGAACAATTTGTGCCCAACACTGAACACAGAATGGAACACGAGAGGGAAGAGATGAGGGAAAGTTACCATGGTCTTCAGGGTCCCCAGGCTCATCCCACTGCTCCAC
Organism: Tamias sibiricus; assembly: GCA_025594165.1. Taxonomy (NCBI): domain Eukaryota; kingdom Metazoa; phylum Chordata; class Mammalia; order Rodentia; family Sciuridae; genus Tamias; species Tamias sibiricus. The sequence goes on along the minus strand of CM046661.1, from coordinate 98,711,588 downwards.
ACCAGGCTCAGTTTTCTCAGCCAGCCTGGCCTCTTTATCTTCCTCACTATCATCTCCCCATCCACCTGCCCCTCTCTGAAACCATAGCTCCATCCATATTGGAAGACTAAGCAAGCCACATTTTCCTAATTGCTTTTTCCTTGGCATTCCCTCTGCCTAGGACTCCTCTTTCTCAACTTCCTTTTTGTACCTGTTACTTCCTGCTCACACTTTATGTTTCTGTTGGGATGTCGCTGCTTCTCATAGCTGTTCCCAACCTTTCCTCCAGCACTGACTGAAGTCAGTGAATCCCTACCACCATTATATTGTCTCGCTACTACAGGTCTCATTGCTTTTTTCCTCTCCCAGGTTCTAAGTTGTTTGCTGACTGGGATAAGCCATGACTTTTCTGGGGATGTTTCAGCACAGAAGCCTGGTCAAGTGCCTACTAAGTATTCAATACATGTTGAATGAGTGGAAGAGTAAATGGCTGAGTGAATGAAATAACAATGCATTGGGTGGTGGTGTTCATCAATTTTCTTTCCATATCTGCTCTCCTCTGTATCAGTCAGGGAAAAAGCCAAACAAAAACAAACATAAACCCCAACAACAACAAAACAACCCTCCAACAAACTAGACATTAAAATAAAGGGTATTATAAAGAGGTAACTAATTGAACAACATAGGAAGGTGTGCTAAGGTGGCTTTGTCATTTGTAGCTGCAGAAATCAATTATTAATCTAGAATCAGGAAATGAAAAGCAAGAGGTGGGTTATCCAAACTTGGAGACCCCCTCACTGTTGTTCAGAATTCTGAAGAGGGGGCACAGTCATGAGTTTTGGATCTAGAAGGAGGCATGTGGCCTAACAGGTGCTTAAACTTTGTAGGAGAGGGCCTGGTCTTGTAGATGCAGACCATTGAGGGGCCTGGCTCAGTGGGTGAGGAAGCAAGGCATGATGCATGCAGAACTGCCGAGGAATCCCAGCTTCACTATGGCAGGTACCACTGAAGGGGCATAAGAAGGCTAGCACTGGGAGTAGTGAAGAAGCTGGAGGCAGAGCCAAGTATCTGCATCTGCTGAAGCATTAATAAAATGAACTGAAACAGGAGGATCGTCCCTTCTCTTCTCTTCCACCTTCCAATCCCTCTGGTGCTTCCCATTAGCAGAATCTGATAGATTGCCAGCTGGCAAGCAGGTTTAGGAAATGTAGTGTGCAGCATTAGAACAGAGAAGGACCTGGGGCTCAGACATAAGAGATAAAAACGGGTACAGTCCATCCTCTTGGCTAAACAGCATCTGTACCCAACCTTCTAACCAACCATAAGATCTTTGTGCTTCTGCCTAATATGCAATTGTCTTTCAAATAAATGATGACTGTATTGCCTTCTCCCCCAAGGAGAAGATTTCCTGTAGTAATCTTATCTATATCTCTCTGAATATTCTATAACGCGAAGACTAAGCTATTAACTTAACTGCCAAAAAAGTACTTAAGTAGAATAATAGAGAAATAAGGAGCGTGGAGAAACATTAACAATGTATACATCATGAACAGAGACAGTCAAAGCAGTCAGGATTTTGTAATTGATTGTGCAGCCATCATTGATATCTATAACTTCCTCTCCCACTGTCTATTTTATGTTACCTTCATCTTAATCTAGTAACTTAGCTGGTAAAGATTCTTCCCTAGTTAGAATGATGCAAGCCTTCATTCCTGAAAGGGACTGATTTCCCAAATGTCTTGTGTTTATTGGGATGATAACTTTTGCATACAATTTGCACATGGAAGTAGAAAGAAATACCCATAGAATAGTACAGGCTTTGTAGATCATCTCTGGCCCTGTGATTGGCAGAAATTAAAATTTTAGCCAGTACATAAAACCCTCTTTTAGTCTTATGGGTCAGTAACACGAGGAACCCCAAATATTCAGATAAGCCTAAGTGGAATACTTTGTTTTGTGACCCAAGATTCCTAAATCAGCAGGGACCCAAATTGTAGATATGCACAACAAAATTTTATATCAGTGGATTATTAGGTATAATTATTGGACAATCCATTCCCAAATTCTATCCCTTGATTCTAGCTATGGGATAAATCATACCATATCTTTGAATCTTTGGTTCAAAGCATGTAATTCATCCTATAGAATAGAATTTAGCCTTTTAGAGTTCTCTTTCTCAACTGGCCTTTATTTGGTTCTTCCACCATATGATCAGAGCAGTTGCTTCTGGGATATGTGGTACATGGTGAGACGATGCTTCTTTTGGCATGGAATTAGTTCCTTGGTGAGAAGCAATATTATATGGAATACAGTAATGGTGAATAAAGCATAATGTAAGTCCAAGGATAATGGTATAGACAGAAACATTCCAGAAGGGGGAGAGAAGTCTTTAATGAACACAAGTGACTGCCCCTTATGATGAAGAGTTCCAATATAAGTAACCTGCTATCAGTGGCTCTCTGGTTTCCCTGACAAATGATAATACAATAATGGCTCACTTTAGGTCTTTGCTATTGTTAGGCTTGACACACAACAGTAGCAAATGCTAATCAGAGAGTGTACTTCCACGATCCTAAGCTCCTCCATAGCCTCCCTCTCTGTCACTGTGAACTCTGATATGGCTGGGCAAAAAGGCCACCTGCACAGATATCCATTGATGATCTCATGATCCTCTCACTTCATGGAAACATTGGAAAATAAACGAGTGGAGCAGCTGTGTATCCTTGAACTACTCAGTAGGGGCTGCTCCCCAGGCTGGGATGATGGCAGGCGATGTCATCATTATGATGGAGTTGAAGGATCTCTCTGTGGTGGAGGTCAATAACCAGCACTTAATTGCCAGAAACGAGGCATCATCAGAGCAGAAACAGTTAATAGGAAAAGATGCAAAAAGGATAGAATAGAAAAAATTCAGGAAAGGGAAATTATTAGAAATGGCATGGAATGATAATATATAAGGAATTCAACTTTTTATTCTGAATCTGAGAATTATAAATCTTTGGCAAAGACTTCTGGAGGTCAGACTTGGCATCGGTTTAATTTAGTATCTGGATAAATGTGCCATCCATTCGGATGGAGTCTTGGCCCTATCATGATACGAGAAATAGAGACTGTGTGACATGTGATACGATAGTCTCAGGTTGACACCCTATCCCCAGATGCTTACTCTGCATCATGCCATTACCTTCTGGACCTGTGCAGGTGGCTGAGCAGAGCAGTCAGACAGAAATGTTTACACAGAGGACTCTTTATTACCTCTGACAGATGTATTTTAGCCCCATAGATTCCAACCCCAGTTCCTGGAAGGCTGCCCATCATTGTTGCCAGATATCATTGCCATGGAAACCACGGACCATCCCACTAGGGTGAAATGCTCAACAGTGAAAGCAGTGTAAAAGCAGAATTTTTTATTTTTTGAGGTTTCTTTGATTTCACACCTGGCAGAATCATACATGCATCTCCCTGTGGGGCATAGCGGTAAAGCAAACCAGGAGAATTGGGGTTATTAGTGTCTTCCAGGAACAGACTAACTGGGCAAAATCCCTTTCAGAGAGGCAGGGTCACAAGTCACTCTCCAAAGCATGAAATTTTTTTTTTTTCTATTTTCCTCTAAATAGAAAACTACCATGACTGGAATTTCTTTCAGCAAAGATTGAAGTGATACATATCTCTTGGGTATTTTGACATTGTAAAGATAACTTCAGTGTAAATGGCTTTTCCACTACAACCATTAACTCAACCACATCAAAATTACCTTGACCCCCTTGGACTGAGGGTGGAGAGTGGCTCTGATCATGGGCATTACCTAGCACATGGATTTTCTATTTTTCAACCTGAAGCTGATGGAGGTATGTATATTGCATTGTCTTCTTGGGCTGGGTGGAATTACAGGGTGGATACATGCATTAGCAATTCTGCAGCTGCATACTGAAGGCTTGTGCACACAAATATCTACAGATTGTAACTTGATAAAATATTGTTAACATTAAAAAAAAACAAAATATTGTTCATCAATTTGCTGATAGAGGTGTTTTTTTCTAGAAACATGAATTTAATTCTAAAATTTTGGTTGTAAACAATGAATTTCTGAGCAATATTAAGAATTTCCATTATGCTCTGGGTGGCAGTCACTCAATCTGAGATGGGTTTCAAAGTTCTTCCTATTGCTCTACCCATTCCCTCTGCCTTTTGTATGCTTTACCAGGTGAACCCCTTGGACTCTGAGGTCAGTGCATCTGAATATAAGCACACCACTGCTCATCCTAGCCCAGCTTCCTTCCCGACATTTCAGAGGTAACTGTAATCATTCCAGATGTAATTCTGAAGTGCTTCAGTCTGTCATTTTCTTACTCAATCACCAGTTTCCTATCTTTGCCTCTAAGCATCCTGTGATTATCATCACAATCTAAGGTGAACTCTTCTTGAGTGAAGGCATCCCCAGTATGGCTCATTTTCTTCCCCTTTATTGACCTCATTCTAGATCTTACTTTGTTCTTGTTTGATTCTCTGTCATTTGTCAAGAGGTAACACCCAATATCTGGTGAATGCTCATTAATTTTAGTTTACTATTTTCAATTGTCTCTTCTTCCTCTTTCTCTCCCTCCTTGGTACTTAGTCTATATCTTCATTTTGACTGAAACCTGGCTGCACATGTATCTCAGAAACCACAAGATTAAAAATTAATTTTATATTCTTAAAAACTTTTTTTTTAAAAAAGAGAGGCTTTATTACCCTATATACATGTATGATTACACTAGTAGAGTGACTCTGAACCATGTACAGTCAGAGGAATGAGAAGCTGTGCTCCATTGTGTACTATATGTCAAAATGCATTCTACTGTAAAATAATAAGTAAATAAATAAATAGATTTTAATTGAGAATCTAACATGTTAGCCACTTTGCTGAAGCTACAACTATCAATAGTTCCTACCCCCTAAGGAGCTCATGTTCTAATATATGAAATCCAGAGACTTGTGAAAGCAGAGATCCCAAGTAGTGAGTTGAATGTTAGAATTATGCTTGAGAACTATCTGAAAAAAAAAAAAAATTCAGTGAATACAGTTAAGATCCAGAGTGTGACTGGGGGAGTAGATAGCTAAAGAGTGGAGGTGAGGAGTTCAATGAACTGAAAAACTTGGATGTTGGATCTTTTGTCTAAGGGAGATCGAATTGAACAAGAATGAGAAAAGGAATTGTGGAGAATAATATGGGAAGCCACAGGAAAAATAGTAAGCCTGCGGAAGTGACCAAGAGATAGATTATTGATAGCAATAGGGAAGATTATTGATAGCAAGTTTTAGAGGAGGGAGGGGAAAAAGAGCAAGGGAAGAGGGTGTATCATCGAAGGCCATGGGGGAAACCAAGCATCAGGAGTTTTAGAGGACTGGGGATTGGGGGGAAAGGATTGTTTGGAATTCCTTTAGTAGCAAAATCTCAGGGTGACGCAGTGTTGAAGAGTTAGAGTGCCAGAAAACATTAATGAATTATCTCATGAGGAGCCTTGGCTGGCAGGCTTCATAGGGGCGCATCAATCCTGTGCTTCCTCATTCTTCCCTCGTTATCTCTTGGCTGGACTGTTAACAACAGTTTCCTCACTCTTCTTGAAACTGCATTCTCCACTTCAGATGCTATTTTCTTCTAGAGATAGTTTCCCAAAATACAGATTAGATCACTTACCTCCCTGCTTTAAAATCCCCAGAAGCAGTCTAAGACCTAAAGTTTTAAGTAGAAACTCAAAGGGGTCTCACTCAGGAATCAGACTCTTCCTGATTTGCCTGCATCCTACTTGTCTGATGCTGTATTCCCACACCTGGAATGCTCCCACCACCCTGACCCACACAGACACACACCAAGCCAGACTGCTCAGTTGCCCCTAACATATTCTGTCTTTATCAACATGTTGTTCTTCCTCCCACAATGAAAGTTTTCTCCCTATTTGTGGATCTCTTATAGTTTCTTTCAAGTTCCTGCTTAAATGCTGCCTTACCTGGGAAGTCTCCTTTTTGCATCTGTACTTCCCAGGCATGAGCATTGTGGCTTCCTCTGTGTGATGTGAACATCCTATGCCATCACAATTGTGCTTATTCTTCTTGTTAGGTCTGTCCAGGGATGTACCTGTCGTGTCTGCTCTGCTTCTTTACTGTGAGTGTCATCAGCTCTGGGACTGTACATTTGTCATCTCTCTGTTCCTGAGGGATTATCAACACACTTGGTAGCTGCTGGATAAATATTTTCTAACCTCGTGATGAATGTATAACATTTTGTTGGCCAGTGAGAGAGCAGAAGAATCTAAAATCATGGCACCTAACATCAAATTAGTAATGTAACAGAGAATCTTGATCAATCCCTAAAACATGTAAGAACATAGGGCAGATTATGACACTGTGGAAAAAAAAATCATACAGACAGTAGGTCCAGGAGTCAGAGGAAAATTATCTCAGTCTGCAATAAAAAATACATAGGTAGTGCAGGAGCCCTAATAAAGGAGATAGCTAAGATTGCGGTTAGCTGTGAGCCATAAGCATTACCACCTTCCATGGTCTCGTGAGACTTGGCCCGGGACATTGCAGATCAGGTCCGCGCCATTTGCATGGTCTCGTGAGACTTGGCCCGGGGGATTGTGGGTAGTCCTCGGGGCCATTTTGTGGTTGTTGTTGGAGGAGCGTGGACGGCGTGTCAGGGTATTGTTAGAGCCGGAGAGAGAAGCTGGCAGAATAAAGAGCCTGTTTGTTTCCAGTCTGCCTCTGAACTTATTCCCGCGGCTTTGTTTCTCCAAGCGGCCATCGCTTCAGGCGGCAACAGGTAGGAAAACTAATCATTGCTGAGTTGAAATGTAGGTGTAGCCCATTACAATGTGTCCATCAAAAGGAGGATGGGTCTAAGAAGCAGAGCACGAGGCATAGTAGATTTTTACTGCTTGTTGAGGGGGCGAGCAGCAATTCCTTCTTCGTCTTACCTTTGAAGGGAAAAGGAATAGAAACTCTTCCAAGCACTTTACAGTTGCATGATACAGAGCTGGAACAAGACAGAAGAGGCCTTTGATCTCACAGAGCTTACAGTCTAGCAGGTTATTATCATAAAGCATGTGTTTGGTGAATACCATATCCAGATTACTACTACCTGGAAGTGATTGATACTATTCCTGGTGCAAGTGGGTGGAACAGCATCAATCAGCAAATGAAGAAAAAGGCAAAGACTTGTGGACAGAAAGGCATGCGTGGAAGAACCCTGAAAAAAGCTGAACCAAAGCTAGGCAAGCCAAGCCAGGCCCATCAGGCAGAAATGGAAGCTCCCAGCCAGACCTGGGCATCCTATGATGTAGACACAAGCTATGAGACCAGCCCTCTGGCTATTGGAGAGGATGATTTCCCTAACAATTACATGGAATGCATATTCATAGGGGAGTTTTCCAAAACTATCCTGGGAGAAGATTCACTTTTTAAGGCCTTGGACTGCCTGGAAGAAGGAGAGCAAGACCTTTCTGAGCAGATCTTTTAAGCAAGCCCCCTTCTTGAATCTTCTGTGAAAAAGGGGACAAAACCAGAGCTTCCTCAACAGACCACTGGAGAGAATTCACTTCGTGGGTGTTCTGAATACAGGACAGGCAAAAAGCTTCCTCCCATGGAGATTCTCTGCGCTGACATAGCAGATCCGAAACAGCTCACAGGATTTGCTAGAAAGAAGCAAAGAAAAAATAGAGGCCGTGGTACTCTTGTTTGTCCTCAGTGTGTGAGAAATGTTCATGGTTCCAAAGACCACGTGTGGTACAGAATGTGGGAGAGCATTCTTAGAGAGCTCTAAACTCAAAAGGCATTTTCTGGTTCATACTGGAGAGAAGCCATATCAGTGCACCTTTAAAGGGTGCGGGAAACGCTTTTCTCTGGAGTTCAATTTGCGTACGCATGTGCGCATCCACACTGGGGAGAAACATTTTGCATGTGCCTTTCTAGGCTGTGGCAAGAGATTTGTTCAGTCAAGTAACCGGAAAGCTTACTTCTTAACTCATTTGAAGATAAAGTAGAATAAATGAGAAAGAAAATGGAAAATAGGCCTCAGGTAGGATAAGCATTAATGGAAGAGGCTAGGGACAAATATCCTTATGGACTATTATTTCTAGGTAGAAACTTTTGAGTTAATATTGCAACCCTAAAAGGCATGGTTTTATGTTACTAAAATGCTCTTATACTTTGCAATGCCATTTTAAGAACATTGTGTATTTCCAACAGAAAGATCAGATATACTTACTTCAAAAATGTAATCCTCAATAACTATTGGATTACCTGATGTGCAACTTGTTTTCCCATACTATATGTATGAAGATAATTTTGTAGTTTCTAATTGTATAGTTTTTAATTTTTAAAAATATACTTCATGATTCATGTGGTAATCCTAAATAATGAATATTGTGCAGTAGATAGTCAACAAATGAGGAAATATTCTTTTTTTTTTTTTTTTTTTTGTGTGGTACTGGGGATTGAACTCAGGGGTACTCGACCACTGGGTCACATCCCTAACCCTTTTTTGTATTTTATTAGAGACAGGGTCTCACTGAGTTGCTAAGTGCCTCGCCATTGCTGAGGCTGGCTTTGAACTTGTGATCCTTCTGCCTCAGCCTCCCAAAGTGCTGGGATTACAGGCATGCACCACCGCGCCCAGCAGGAAATATTCTTTAAAGCTAAATATAGTTTATGATTTTTTGTTTCCATCATTGTATCAAATTATATTGAAATTGTATTGTTGTGAGTGGTTATTTGATAGTGTTGATCCAACTGAATCCACTTTTAGATATTTCAAAATAAAAGAACATGAAACCTTACGAGTATGCTAAATCTGGGTTCAAAAAAATCAGAGGAGCTTGCATTTAAAAAGAGATACAATTCAAGCTGGGGATATGGTCAGTTGGTAGGGTGCTTGCTTCTCATGCATAAGGCTCTGGGTTCAATCCCCAGCACCACCAAAAAAAGAGAGAGAAAATTCATTTGTTCTTAAAAATAAATAAAACATTACAAAGATTCATTATTGGTGAAGTATGGAGAGACCTTACCCTCATACATGGTAAGGTATAAATGGTTACAGCCATTTTGGAAGACATTTTGCAGGTGTGCTCTGTTACTTTCCTAGAGTTGTCATAAACTGGGTGGCTTTAACAGTGGAACTGTATTATCTCATAGTTCTGGAGGCTATCAGTGCATAATCCAGGGGGTTGGCAGAGCTGATTGCTTCTGAGGACTGTTATAGTTTGAACTAATCAATACAGTTTAAAAGAAGTCCTAGATTAGGATTAAGAGATATAGATTAATAAAATTAAGAGTAAGTGTTATAGGATTAATGATGTTAAGAAATCTTAATCTGCTCTAGTTGTAAGAGAAAAGAAATAAGAATATAATAGTATAGGCCTGGCGCGGTGGCGCATGCCTATAATCCCAGCACTTGGGAGGCTGAGGCAGGAGGATCACAAGTTCAAAGCCAGCCTCAGCAATGGTGAGGCACTTAGCAACTCAGTGAGACCCTGTCTCTAATAAAATACAAAAAAAGGCTGGGGATGTGGCCCAGTGGTTCAATGTGGATGTGCCCCTGAGTTCAATCCCTGGTACCAAAAAAAAAAAAAAAAAAAAAAGGAAGATAGTAGTATAATCATATAGCTTTACATAGGATTTAAGGATATTAGTATGATAAGTAAGTATATATGGGCCCACAAGTTAGCTATAGTCATAGGTAAGCGTTAAGATTATATAGGTTAAGTTATAAGATAGAAATAGCTAAATAAAATAATTATTAAGAAATAAAACTGCTGGAAAGAAGCATAGCCATAGTGACTCCACTGCCCTTCCAGTAAAAAGAAACTGTCACAAGAACCATTTCTGAGAAATTGATACAAAAGCCGTCTTCCTCTAAAGAGTTGTCTTTTCTGTACTTTGTACCCAGCAAATGTTCTAAGACCCAAACCCTTTGCCCATCCTGGGACTCTTTAGTTCTGCTAAGGGCTGTTTCAGCTTCTGTAATTTGCTTGCTTACTTGCTGCCAGGAAATTTCATGAGATGTGGCACAGGCTGGTCTGTTGCTGTTGCTGTTCTCCCAAGGGACTGCAATCTCTAGCCAGGTAATAAAGCTCTCAAATTAAAAAAAAAAAAAATACGTAGATAGGCTGGCTTAAATAATATGCATTTATTTTGTCACTGTTCTGTGGCTGGAAGTCTGAGTCTTGATTGGTGCCTAGTGTACAGTCTTCCCATGGTATCTTCTTGTGGCAGAGAGAGAGAGAGAGAGAGATCAAAGCTCTCTGGTGACTGTCATTATAAGGCAATAATTCCATCATGGGGGCCCCATTCTCATGATCTCATATAAATGTAATTATCTCCCAAAGGCCCCATTTCCAAATACTACCATATGGGGATTAGGACTTCAACGTATAAATTTGGGGGCTGGGGGGACACAATTCAATCCATAGCATGGTAGCATAGAGTAGTAGCTTTTGGATTCTGCCTTGGAAACAGTGACCTGCTGAAAGATCCCATGAAGACACACTCTCCTATGCTGTGCTATTTCCCAGAATGGTATGAAGGAAGATGACAGCTTCTGTGAACACCCCCAGAGAAACAACATTCTAAATTGGACCTTCATCTCACTCCCAAGGAATGCTGTCTCCTGTCCCTTCTAGATTGGAATGTGAGTTGTGAAACCCAAATATGTAAAAGGAATAAATATATGGACTATATCTTATGGGTCCTTGGATTTTAGACTCTTCCTTTTATAACTTAGCAGTTTTCTTCTCTGTGCTTGGGGGAGAGAGAGAGTACAGCTGCTGCCAACACCAGGTAAAATGTAAAGAAAGACCTCCATCTACACAGCTGTCTCTATTGCTCGCTGTTGAACACAGAACTGGGCCCAGGCTTGAGGGAGAAGTCAGTTCCCTGTGGCTGGAAGGCTTCTGCCTGACCTCTGCTTCCTTTTCCTGTCCATCTGTATCCACTGCTCCCTTGCTCTTGGTCAAACACTCCCTTGGGCCACTTCTATGTCAAATCTTTTCTTTGTGACGATAGCAATGCTTATTATTTCATTTTTTTCCTGCTTAAAAGAGTAACAATTATAATTTTTACAAAACTATAGATGAGCGTAAGGAAAATCAAAAGTTGCTCACTGATTCCTTTATGCAGAAGTAAATGGTGTTATCATGTGGGGTGTTCCTTGTGGTCTCAGATATCTGGGTGTATTTATCTGAGCTTTTTCTTCTGAAAATAAAAGGGGGTCAAACTATATACATTGATATGTACCCTGCTTTAAGGCTTATTCTGAAGGCATTGGGGAAATTACTGAGAGCACTATGGCAGTTCCTAAATAAATTAATTCTGGAATTGACATTCAATTCACAAATTCTACTTCTATGTATATACACAGAAAGAATTGAAAACAGGGTCTCAAAGATATATTTGTGCACTCATGTTCATAACTGCTTTACTTGTAATAGCTAAAATGTAGAATATTATTTGGCCTTAAAAAGGAAGGAAATTCTGACACATGCTACAACACAGATGAATCTTGATGACTGTATGTTAAGTGAAATAAGCAAAATCTTACAAAGACAAATGCGGTATGATTCTACTTATATGAAATACTTAGAGTAGTTATAATCGTGGTGACAGAAAGTAAAATGATGGCTTCTAGGTACCGGAAGGAAGGGGAAATGGAGAATTATTTCTAGTGGGTACAAATTTTTAGTTTTGCAAGACAAAAAGAGATTGGAGATAGATGGTGATGACAGCTACACAACTTTATAAATGTATATAATACCACCGAGCTGTATACTTTAAAATGGTTCAGATGGTAAGCCATAAACTTTATGTTACTTGTATTTTACCATGATAAAACATTTTTAAAAAATGTTTAAAAATAAAAAAAAGGCTCCATCACTCCTTAGAGAAGTGGTTGGTCCCAGAGCTTGTACAGGGACAACATAAAATGAACCTAGAATATCTTGTGGTGCCAGAAAATAAGGAAATGCTCAATAAAGATAGGAAGGTAGTGGTTGAATAACCACAGGACCAACCTAAAAGAACTTCTAATGGCCAAAGCAGCTATAACTTAGTAACAGAGTAAATACTTGAGGGAGCTATAAAAGAAGGACTTAGGCAGCCGCAAAAGATGGCAAGTGAAGCGGTCTGAGGACAAGGTCAGAACAACGGAGCATGAAGAGGGTCTTTTGATAAAGTCAACTTAGTACTTGAAGAAAGTGCTTGACACAAGTGGAGGACCCAATTAAAAAACTAACATAGACATGTGGACACGGGGCACACCGATGTGAAGACAGTGTGAGGACAGTGTGGACAGGGGAGGAGAAAAGGAAAGGAGGAAAGTCTGAGACCATAAAAAGAAAAAAGCCAATACTCCCCCACTGGAATCCCAACTCTGGGGCCCCTTCTCTTCAGAGAAGTCTATCTCTGTCACTTTTGCAATAAACCTGCGACTTACTCGCTATCTCTGCGTCCTGTTCTTCAATTCTTTGCTGAACAGAGACAATGAACTCAACACCCCTAGATGGTAACATATTGACTATGTGAAGCCTTCATCCATATAAAGGAGTAAGTGAATAGCTGTATGTCCATGAGCCATTGTTTATAATGCATCAAGTGGTCAGACAGGCCCATCTCTTTATCTTGCCTGTCTCTAGTCAGTCCTTGCCCCCACTGTGTTACACTTCACATCTGTTTCATCTGTGTGTTCCCCGTGGACCCCAGCCTCACATTTTCCACATACTCAATAATTGTTTATGACTGAACAAGAAAGGGATTTCTAAACTTAGGCTTGCAGAAAAAATAATAGTGAAGAAGATTATCTGTTTAACATCTTACTTTAGGTATACTCACACTTTTTTCTTTTTCTTTTTTATTGGCTGGAGGAATTTTCTTCAACAGGGAGCAATGGCCTCCGTATACCAAGTTAAAAGACCAAATGGATTTTCGGATGGATTATACCTGGGGTAAGAATAGTAAAGGTAGACTGTGAAGTATCCATGGACTTTCAGTGGATGATCTATACTAGAGGCTGCTTCATTTTAAGGGGTTAAAGTTTCCTCAGAAGCTTCTGGTACGAGCCAGGCCTACCAAATGCTGCACTGTCTCATTTGAATATTTTACCATTGATTTAAAAATGTGTGAGGGACTTGCTTAGATTTGTTGTTTTGCTCTTCCCTGGAGCACCTGACAATAGTGGACTGCCTCACTTTACCAGGTTTGGCTAAACTGCTCAGGGCTGGATCAGAGCTGTTCTCTCACTGCAAACCACACCAACATTGATGGCCCCCCAAAGAGCACCTTCCAAAGTTGCTTGTCTCCTGGGTTATTTTTTTCATCTTTCCCTCATCAGATAGGGGTGAGTACTCCAGATACCACTTCTGGAAAGACTTCTCTGAACGCCATTCAAATACACACCACTGGTTGGACTCCTTTTTAAGAAGCTCATGTGAAGACAATGCGTGGAGTCTTGTGATACCTGAAATCTCTCCTTTTGAGAGGACACAAGCAGTCTTACTTGCTGTTGAAAGCCACTAGCTATTGATTGGCACGACTTTCAAGGTATTGGGTTTTATAAATGTGACTTCAGAAAAACTTTTATACAACTTCAAGGGATAATGCATTTTCCTTTGTAAAATAGCCCAAAGCTTCCAAACAGTGATAAATCATCCAAGAGGATTAGCAGGTTTGAAAAGCAACATTTGTTAACGAACACTGCCATTTCTTTTCCCACCCAGATTTCCTCTCAGAGAAAATTTATAGCCTTGTCTCTCTGACTGAAATATCTCCTGTAACACAAATGGATTGAAAATATGGTCAATCCATTGTTTTTGCCTTCTTAATAACTAAATTGAATTGACCAGATAGTCGTTGATTCCATTGATTCTGAAGAAATCTTTTAAGTTCTCTGGGAAGAAGAAGATAAAAAACAATTAGGCTGGAAACCACCTGAGTCAGTGATCACATAAAAACATGAATCACGTTCTTTGCAGACTTTCTGTCTTTATTGAGGTATCTAATTTGAAAAGTTATTATTTTTTTTTTCCTGGACAAGGGTCATTGCTTTAATGACATCAAAATGTTTTATTTTTCTGAAAGTTTTGTACTCTTCTAGGTTCAGAATCAGGATCATAAAAAAAAAAAAAATAGTTTCTAACTTTCAAAATAAAAAAGCTTTCATTTTTGACTGGAGAAATGCAAAACAATTCCTAATTAGTCATGACTCTAGGATAAGAATAGAATAAATAATTTTGGGGATTCTAAATCTCTGAGTGGCACTCTGCTAAATCCTGAAGATATATTTTCTATATTTATCGTTTGCACATTTAGAGTTGGAATCTCTCCTCCTGGCCAGAGATTCAGGGAATAAAAGGATAGATTCCTTAGATATTCCCGTTGCAAGATAAGGAGGAAAAATTTATTCTTAAATATGCTGAGGAAAGATCTTAAAATTGGTTAACTTAAAATAATTTCTTTGTACTAGGTTTAACAAAGAGTTGAACTCCAGTTTTCAATGTTTGCCAGGCACCATGACTCCTCTCTTCTTGCCCCACATCTGGGCAAGCCAACTAGAGGATTCATGCCCTCCTTCCCTTGGCACTAGTAGGCAGTTTAAACTATGCAAGTTGTGGCTCACAGGAGGCAAACTTCACCCTGGACCTACTCTAACTATGATAAGAATGGAATCTACTCATCCTTCCCTTCACTCAGGCCATTTTTGTCCAGATCAGGTACCTGCCCTGCTTTCCCCTAAAAGCCACATGATGTAAGTAGTCCACCTCTCTATACTCCCCTGGTGCATGTGTTACATCACCAGTCTCAACATCTGAACCAATTTTGAGCTGGGTTGATCCCGCCATCTAAAGGCAACCACAAAATGACTGGTGCTATCAGCAGGATGGTATGTGTTACCATCACCTGGACCAGTGTCACCTAGGGGTCCTCTTGCTTTTAGTTTGCTGCCTGGCTTTGCTGCCTGTGGGGAAGCATGCACTTTTTGCTGCTACCTGCTGGTGAGCATGTGCTTTGAGCTGTGTGACTTTATGTTACATTTGCCAACTCCTACTGAGCTGCTGTTACAGATTTCACTGATGTAAGTTGGAATTTTGGTAATTGACATTTAGGGACAGGAGCACAAGTTTTGGGCTTTCCTTAAAGTGGCCCTGGGCTATGCATTTTGGCTTGGACCTCTCCAAGAGTCTCAGATTAAATTGTGTATGGATTTCAGCATATGCAGTGACTGATGTTAGATGACTTTTACCCTGTGAGTTTTGTTTGTCTGTCTCAAGCAGGCATTGACCCTTGTTCTACAGACTGCTCAGGGGAAAGACCACAACCTCTGTAATACATGTGCTCATCAAATGATCACTCACGTGAGGAAGAATAGTCACCATGTGCAGTGCTAGCTTCCACACTCCAAAGAGCTGATGGTTTATCAGAAATTCACAAAATTCTACTGCAGATACCCAAGCTTTTTTTTTTTTTTTTTTTTTTTTTTTTTTGGTACCAGGGATTGAACTCAGAGGCACTCGACCACTGGGCCACATCCCCAGCCCTTTTTTTGGGGTTTTTATTAGAGACAGGGTCTCACTGAGTTGCTAAGTGCCTCGCCATTGCTGAGGCTGGCTTTGAACTCACGATCCTCCTGCCTCAGCCTCCCAAAGTGCTGGGATTATAGGCGTGCGTCACCACGCCCGGCCCAAGCTTTTTTTTAAAAAAAAAAACAAAAAAACAAATAAAAACTGTTGTGATTCCTTAGGGTTTTAGGGGAATGCACCTATGGCATAGACCCTCGTGAAAAGCAGTTCCCAATGCTTCACCCCATGTCCTAAAAAAAGCCAGATAGCACCAGTGCATTATGGCACAATGGCAAAATGGACCTAGTTCCAATGACTAGGCAAAAAGGCCTAGTTCCAATGACTGCTGCAACTTAACAAGATGAGGGGTCCATTCAAACAGCTTTAGCTCAGGGTCCCCAAACCCAGGAAAACAGTGATTGCCAGGGCGGGGATGCCCTATCCCTAACGATACTGATTTGGGACTCTGGGGAAGAAGAAATTTAGAAATGTGAGCAGGGTAGAGAGGACACTCCCTTTCTTGACAAGTATATTCAGTAACCAACCAAACCAAACCAAACAGAAATCTCAATATAGGGGAAAGAAACAAAAATTAAAACAGATAGAAAGCCAATTGGCTTTTGCACATTCACAACATAGGTTTTAAACTAGCTTTAGCATCTGCTGGCATGTACCTACTGGCAAACTTTCATGGCTTCAATTAGTATCAGAACTGAAATTACAGTTATACCTGGAAATATCACTAAATTTAAATGAGATGTCCCCTGTACTTGTAGAGCATTGGCATTACAGAATATAAAAGAGATGGTACGTGAGTATGCTTATCATTGACCTATTATCTTGCCTACATCCTAAATGGTCATAGTACTTGTTGCCCTAAAATATTCTATACTGGGCATGGATGTCTTGACCCATTAAGTAATAAACTGAGATAAAATTAAGTATCCAGAGCTGACAATCAGATTGACAAAAGGGAACCCCACAGTCCTTCCCCTATTGCTCCCTCATGTGGTTAACTTAGTTAATATGGCCCATAATAGGTTAAAGCAAGAACTACAGGTATTAAGACACATCATACAATACCTACTGAAAGAAAGAGTTATTGTTCCTACTATATTCTCCCTTTAATATAGCCCAAACTGACCAGTGTTCAAACCTGGTGAGGATGAACAGTACTCAACAGTGGGTTACCATGACCTTAATGCTATGGTATCATAAGTAAGGCCACCAGACCCTTTTTATTGAAATTAGTGACTCTGTCCAAACAACAACTGAAAATATTTTACTATTATAGGTTTGGATAATATGTTCTGTTCACTGACTATTTGAATAGTCCCTGCAGTTGTTGTCTTCAGCTTTGGAAGAGCACCGTATACTCTTACCTGGCTATTCAGGGCATCTCAACAGCCCTGCATTGCACAGTCTTTGCTGGCAAGAGTTCAGTTACATCCAATTTTTTATTTTTTATTTTTTTAGGAACTCTGGTAGGACATTGTATGGATGACATTCTTATCCATGTAGTTTAACACACTCAAAAAGACCTACACGTATTCACAAAGGAAGTCTTGTAAAAAGAGTGTGTGATTGACTCCCACAAAGTACAATATCTGGACACCTCAGTAAAATTCCTGCTAATTATTTGATTTCCATCAGACAAGACAACAAGATCATTAAATAATAATGGGAGCAGGGTAGAGATAGCACTCCCTCCCTTAAATGGTATATCTAATAGGCTGGGTTTGTGGCTTAGTAGTAGAGTGCTTGCCTAGCATGTGTGAGGCACTGGGTTCGATCCTCAGTACCACATAAATGAATAAAGTTATTAAAAAATAATGATTTCTAATTAAAAAAGAAGCAACTATTGTCCCTCTCAGCAGGCCTTTTAGTGCTAGAGGCAGCATATTTCTTATTTAGGGGTTTTACTTAAGCTCTTTGCACCATTACTCACAGAGTGGCCCAGTTTGAGGGGGGCCCCCAACAGCAAAAGACTCAAAAATCCATTCACGTTGCAACATAACCAGTAGTGCCTCCAGAGACTCACTGTTGAAATTTTAGCAACTTCCTCTCAAGCCTACTGAAGTTTCTGGACAATCAGGTGGCCATAAGATGCTTGTGGGCTTTTGGTGTAAGAAACTGCCCTTCACAGTTTACACCATACACAATTGGGTTGTCACCTCTGGGCTAGGAGACTGTCATGGTTCCTGAGCCTGTGACTCTCTGTAGCCAGCTACCTATTACCTCTTGGGTTGTGAAGGCGGAACCCTGTGGAGGTTTGGTACAACCACAAAGGCCTCATTATTGAAATAAAATGGTACTTAAAAAGCAGCCAATTCCGTTTTCTACTTCAGGAGGAATTTCCTTGCTAGATGCAATGACACCAAAAGAAGTTAGTTGTATTCTGGACCCACTGGCTGCCTGCAAAGTCCCTTGGACTTATTGAGTGATCAGAAAAGGGATTTTGTTTAACTTTTTGGATGGTAGTGTGATGAGTGGTAATGACCACTCATGATGGAGCCTGCTGACCCCTGTGCAGCCCCTAACTGGGATATCTCTGATCAAGGACATGATCCAAATATTAGCACAGGTGTCCGGTGTCTGAGTTCTAGGCAATTTCATAGCACTGGTGGATGTCCTTGTCAACAATCAGTGCCACCTGCACAATTTTAGACTGTTGAGCCATTGGAAATAATCTGCTTATCTGGTCTGGCCAATATCAATGATAATAATTCCATATTAAAGTCCCGTTCTTTCTGAAGTAAATAAATGTCTAGAAGTTTCTTGTTTCACAAAAACCCAAATGTAAATTTAGGTTATACATGTTTCTTCCACAGATTAAAGCTATAATACAACACCTCACCAAAATACTTCTTATTTCTTTTTGCTTTTCTAGTCATTATTGATGGTTATAAATAAGGAAAGATAAATAACATCCCATGTTACAGATTTTCACATTTGAATTCCTGGAACCTGTTAATATATTACCCAATGCAACAGACTTTGCTGATGTGATTAATGTAAGACCCTTGACATGGGGAATAGCCTCAATTATTCTGATACAACCGATATCATCAAACTGGTCCTTACAAAAGGGAGGTAGGAGGGTCAGAATCAGGGAAGGAGAGGTAAAGATGGAAGTGGAGGTCAGATTGTCAGAGTACAGGTGTTATGCTTCTGGCTTTGAAGACAGAGGAAGGGGTGGCAAGCAGAGGGATACCAGCAGCCCCTAGAAGCTGGAAAAGGCAGGATTCTTCACCATGGTCTTCAGAAGGAACCAACATGATGACATCTTGATTTTAGCCCAGTGAGACAAAATTTGGACTTTCGACCTGAATAAATATAAGCTAAGAATTTGGGGGAATTTTTTAAAGCCACTCAGTTTGTGCTAATATGTTACAACAGCAATTGGAAACTGACATTCCAAGTCACTCTCTTCACTTCTCAAAATAGTCAAGGGTGACTCTGGCTGGTCTCACACTGCAGGCTTCAAAGAGCACCATAAATGGCTTACATAAACCAGTTTTGATTCAGTGAAATGAGACAGGACAAAATTCCATCATTCCCAGAACATCAGGGTTGAATTTTAATGAAGAGTCTGGCTCAATTTTTGATAGTTGACTGCTGACATCTTCTATTCCTTCTTCCTTCTTGGCTGTAATCTGGCAAAGCCAGTAAGAAAATCTCCCTGGCCGGGCGAGGTGGCGCATGCCTGTAATCCCAGCACTTGGGAGGATGAGGCAGGAGGATCACGAGTTCAAAGCCAGCCTCAGCAATGGCGAGGCACTTAGCAACTCAGTGAGACCCTGTCTCTAATAAAAATACAAAAAAGGGCTGGGGATGTGGCCCAGTGGTCGAGTGCCCCTGAGTTCAATCCCTGGTACCAAAAAAAAAAAAAAAAAAAAAAAAAAAAAAAAAAAGAAAGAAAATCTCCCTTCTCCCTTCCTTGGGCCAGATAAATGTTTTGCCAGGTGAGCTCTAGACTTTGGGTGGAAACATGCACCTTAGCCCCATTTCCTCACCACATAAAAAAAACACACACTGTGTGTCTCAAGCAGGCATTGACCCTTGTTCTACAGACTGCTTTAATCCTTCCTTGGCTAAAATCCTGTCCTCCCCAGAAAGTCTCATCAAGTGATGCATCAATCTTTCACTCCCTGTTGGTGAAGGATGGTGTTGTCTTTCTCAACAGCCTAACCAGGGCTGGGATTGTGGCTCAGTGGTAGAGCACTCTTCTAGCATGTGTGCGGCCCGGGTTCGATCCTCAGCACCACGTAAAAATAAAGGCATTGTACACAACTAAAAAACAAATAAATAAATATTATTTAAAAAAAAAACAGCCTAACCAGCGTTGGGTGGGAGGTTGCTCTTACCTCATAGGACCACCACAAAACACTAGGCATATCTCAATATGCCAAAATGGGCTGATCATGTCATATGGCATATATGAAAGAGCATTTTCCCAAGGTTTTGGGGAAAAAATTTATTTTATATTAAAATAAACAAGAAATTTCAGATGTCTTCAAAACAATTTATGCTCTCAGGCTCCTTTTTGGATAGGTTCAACCTTTGTCATTCAGGCTACTTCTGGTGAAATACTGAGAAGCACTATTTTAAGACAACTTGGTTTCAAACCCAGGATTGGATTGTTAGGTAAGATCAGGTCAGACCATCCCAGAGGTAAGGTATAGTAACCTGTATATGAAAATTGACCTGCCTGCTTTGTGCAGAAGGGCAATCTTGGATGATATTCAGATTAAGAATGTTTAAACATTTAAATATCAATTAGTGCACATGTATGAGGCTTAATGTATTTTTGAGATTACCATTCTGAAAAAAAGAAAAACTGCCCCTCCCTCTTTTCCTGACTATTTCATCAAAGATTCATATAATTTGTAGAATATCCTTGGATGACTTTCACAAGAAATCTGCATGTATTTATATGACTGTGACTGTGACTGTGTGAGTAGATATGTGTGGGGCTAGGGGCAGAGGGAGAAAGAGAAGTTGAGAGCAAAGGAGACAGAAAGATACAGAGATTGACTTAATTGGAAAGAGAAAATTGTACCCAATTCAAAAACTTCTCTGTGAGATTTTATTTAGGTCATGTGTTATGAATGTACACACCAGACTGAATTTTCTTTCCCGACTGAAACTAAAAATTTTGGGAGTATATTTTATCTTTTTAAATGTCATATTTTATGGTACTCATCTTTCTGGAAGCTTAATTGTCACCAGAATTCATGCTAGAAAAGTAGGCCCAAGAAGGCAGTCCTGAGGGAAGTGACTCTGGTAAGCACAGGGCTTCTCAGCCTGGGTGCTGGGCAGGGAGCCTCGGGGCCTCAGACCTTATATGTCTACACTGCCCTGACTGAAAAGGAAGCCTGCTACCAGCAAGCTGACATTTTTCACCTATACCCCACACATATTTATTGTTTTAAAAACACTCATTCTGCCACTGTTACATTTCAGTACTGATTGGAAAAGGCAATGAACTTGAAAGGGAAGTTGGAGAGTAGGTAGAAAATCTTTTGGAATGCTCATCTCTTTCCTGGAAAGTTTTTTTTCTTTCTTTCTTTCTTTCTTTCTTTTTTTTTTTTTTTTTTTTTTACAAAATACAGCAAAATTTCCCTTTATGATCTACATCAAATCCCACTTGCTATGCCCCTCCCCCCACATTCATGCAGTCTTTTATTTTTCTTTTTTGAGACAGGGCCTTGCTAAGTTGTCCAGGCTGGTCTGGAATCCTGCGATCCTCCTGCCTCAGCCTCCCAGGTAGTTGGGATGACAGGTGTGCATCACATGCCTGGCTGTGTGCAGTCTTTAATTTAAAGAAATGTCTCCTTCGATGATTCTTACCTGTACCATTCAGCTGGCAATTATTCATGTGTTCCTGTGTGACTCTTAAGTCTTTGTGCTCTTTACCTTATTAGATTTTAAACTTCATATCCCCATTTTTAATAAAGACTTATTGAAGGCAAAAAATACATCTTAAGATTTTTTTGATCCTCCACATAACCTACTAGTGTGACTTCAAACAGTCGTTGCTCCAAAATATATGTCGAATGAAGAAAAGTTGATTAAATTTTGGCTAATTGAATACTTCTAGAAGGAGGCTGGAGTTTTAGAAACCTTCTGGAGATTACTAGTGAGTTTGACTCTCAAAGACTGTTAGTATTTAAAGCATATGCATATGTACAGTTCAATTAGAAATATATTTACTGAATAATTATTATATGTCAGGTGCTACACAGGTTTAGAGAATGCGAAAATCACAAAGAAATAGTCATAATGTCTAAGACCTCACAATGTAATAGGGAGACAGAGGCACAAATAGATGACATGATACAATAGCATAAATTCTATGATGGAGTTACATATTCAGGGATTTACAAATCAAAGAAAATCTTTGAAGCAAAGTCATATCCATCAAAACAATTGACACAGTAGGAAGACTCAACCAAAATAATTACTTGACAGATAATATGTTACTCT
Source organism: Tamias sibiricus (assembly GCA_025594165.1). NCBI lineage: Eukaryota > Metazoa > Chordata > Mammalia > Rodentia > Sciuridae > Tamias > Tamias sibiricus. The sequence continues at coordinate 98,689,536 of CM046661.1, read as the reverse complement.
GTCCATTGTTTGATTTTTTTTTTTTTTTTTAGGTTTGCATCCCAGTGTTTTACTGTTGTGTATAGACTAAATCTTACTCAACTATTGGGTATATCAGTTTTTATAAACAAAATATTTCTTATTTTCATAGTTTAATTTTTTTCTGTAGGGATTCAGCATGTTTCATCCCCCCACCATTAATTACTTATAAAATGGTATTAAGATCTAAAAAAAAAAAAGCGAGCAACCAAATTCCAACTCATTTTTTCTTTTCAATTCCAATGGTAGAGAGGTAAACACTTTCCCAGAAAAATCTATGCTAATAAGAAAGAACACTTTTAGAATTCTTTTCTACTTTTACTTACTCTGAGATATATTTTGATGGACTGGTTTTGGAATTTCTTTGACATATGACTCTGGTAATTAAGTGAGACATCTAGTCCTCAAAAGATTGCAACAGAGTGAGGATGTTAACATGAAGCACCACCAATTGTTAAGTCCATTTATTGATTGTATCGGCTTGTACACAGACTAATATCATTTGCATTGAGGATGAGATGGATGTATTTTAACCAGAACAAAGGGCACACAGGTATGTCTTCATTTTGTGACCAGTAATTAGTTTCTAGAGGGACATTAAGCAAATTGCTGCCAGCTGTCTTTTTATTGGGGAGGGTTTGGTCATTTTCCCCTCACCATTTTTTTTCTTTTTCTTTTTTTTTTGTCTGTTGTTAAACCTGATGTTCTTATAATGCAAGGACTTGTGTGGGAGAAACTGTTGTTCGTTTGTTGGGGGAACATATGTTTTCAAAAATAAGCCCATGCATTTTTTATTTAAAAAGTGCTTTTTTACAACAGCAGCATAATCTGCAGATGGAGCAGCTGATACGGCTATCTAGCTGGTTGTTAAAGAGTTTATTCTACATTAAATTGACTCCCGAGGGCTGCATTTTTCAGTGCTGTTACGACCACCAACCTTTCTTATTGAGAAGGTCAATAGGCCTGATATGAAGTCTTGTAAATCATCAACTCACTCTTTCTGTAATATCTAATATGTCCCAGTTCACATGCCTTAAAAATTATAAACCACAGCACATACTGTATATCAACCAAATAAATCAGCTGCTATAAATATAGGTTTTCTTTTGGTTCTGGACAGATTCATCCCAGTGCATTTCACAGGTTTTAAACGCTTTTAGCTTGATAGGCAGGATCTCCTTCAGTATTTGGTATCAGAGAGCTGGAATGCAATCTATTTTCAATACTTCCTGTGCACAATTGACACCACACATGAAAAGCAGCGCCTGGAAATTCTAAAGAATAGAAATACAACACAATAAATGCATCGTTAACCACCACCTTACTAGTTGATGACTAACATTGAAGTTTCATTTTGGTTATAGGAGAGAAGATGATAACTATAAGAAAAGTTTACCTGGTATTGTGGTACCATTTGGGACACAGGGTGCGTTATATATAAATTCTTGATGTATCTTGTGAAGGGGAGCCATAGCCCAGCAGACTTTTCTGTGGGTGAGCTTAGAGAATTTTTGGTCTTTTCTGTCCTCATTTGCTAGAGAAATGGGTTTGGCATGTATATCTTTTAGTAGTGGAGCAGTATAAACTGCATACTTGTAAAAATATGGACTATGGTGCTGGGGATATATATATAGGTCAGTGGTAGAGTGCTGACCTAGCATGCATGAGGCCCTGGGTCCATCCCAGTGCTGCAAACAAAACAAAACAAAACAAAACAAAACAAAACAAAACAAAACACCCCTGAGTATATGTGGGTTAATAAGTGGAATAGTGGAATATCAGCATTAATTTACTCTGTGTCTTTGTAATTTCCTTGTTCTTTCATCTATTGAATAATGAAATAACCTGCATCAAACTTGTAGCATGGATGTTTCCTTTCCACATGCTTCCCAGCCAGTGTGCCTTGAGTGACCTCCTTTTGTTTGCTTATTGTTTTCCAGAGTAATTTTACATTATGGATTCATTTCTTAAACTAGAGACAGTAAGCCCTGCTCTCTAGCCTTAGTGAATATAAATGAAAAAAGAAGAAAGGATACACATCAAAATTGCATGGGGTAGATGGAGATTTGGAAACAGAAGGCAGGAATTCTGTCTTAATATGTTGCAAATATGTCAACCTAAGAAAGCATTTGATTTCTCAAACACAGCCAGTCCTCTGTATTTGAAGATTCCATATTTGTGAATTTGCCTCCATGCTCAAATTTATTTGTGACTCCTAAATCAATGTTCACAGTTTCATGGTTATTTGTGGACTTGCACAGGGCAGGGAAAAATTTGAGCCACCTCAAGAATACATTTCCTAGCTGAGACAGAGCAAGGTGACACTCTGTCTTTCTGTTTTAGCTCTTATGCTGTCAACAAGCAGACTTTGTAGTGCCATTTTTTCCCCACATTTTTTTGTGCTTTTTGTGCTGAAGAGCTGTTGTGTGTTCCTAGGTGGCTATATGCCTTCTGGAGAAAATATGTGTGTGAGATGAGTTTCATTCATGCATGAATTACAGTGCTGTTGCCATCAGTTCAATACTAATCAAGCAACACTATATGTTTAAATAAGGTATTTATAAACAAAAACACATATTAAAGAAGGTTTCATGTTTTTGATGGACAAAAGTATGACCAGAGGCTCATAGGAACCAAATCCTATGTTTTCCTTAGGAAAAGTGGTTCATAGAGGTTTTCTAGAACTGTTCTACTGCCAACAAAGAAATTTGTGCAATTGTTTTGAAAAGGAAAATGACATCTCACAATGTTAGAATATTTCATTTTACAACTTGAAACACCAGAGATCAGGCAGGAAAACATGAGGCAATCCATGTACTAAAACATAAAAGATTTAAAAAAGGAAATTAAAGCCTTATGCCCCAATTAGCAAGACTGTGAGAACAAAGGTCTTAGGAAACTCCAGCAAGGCTATCAGCTAGAAGCATGGAGCAGACAGGATGCTGAGAGGACCTAGAAGCTGCTTAAAGAAGTTCACCTCTGCTCACACCTGTTTCTGGAACATTATGACTGCTTCTTTCCATTGTCTGAATCCCATGTGGGTATCTCCAATTAACAGGTGATAATCTAGAATCATACAGGGAAGAGATTCTGGAAAACGTAGTCCTTACCTTCTCCCTTGAGATCTTAGGGGAAAGTGGAGGTGATTCTAGATTGACAAAGAACAATATAGAGCAAGTAGTAATAGTAGTAATAATAAAAGTGATAGTCTTACAACAGTAATAGCATATTCAGGATGCAATGCAGTGCCAATGGAGGCTATTATAGCTACCGGTACAGACTCAGTGACTGTTTTAGAGATTCTTCTTTGTATTTTAGGAGGATCCCTTAGAACCACAAGTCACTCTGACTTCAGAGCACAGACAAAGATTTAACAGAGCCTTTCTCTTTTTCTTTCTGGTAGTTCCTTCCATGAGGGTCTGGAGGTATCTTGTTTTATATTCTCAAAACACAAGAGGATCTGATGGTACTTCCTGTTTCAGACAGTGGAGCTACTTGTCCTCTCGTTTAGCACTTGTCCTCTTGTTCAGTGACTGTGGCTCTCAATGCTGCCCAGGGTCAGACACTCACTCTGGGAGAGCAATAGCCTTCACAGCTTCAAGAACCATTTGTTTTCTTGAGAGTGACCAAGATATAACACTGTGAAATGCCTTAAATTCTTTATCTCAGATACTTCTTCATGTTTTAACACGGAAGTAATTTCAGGTCAATGGTAGAGACATTTGTGGGGAGGGTCACCGTGGTTGGCAGAGAAAGCCTTGGTGTGGGAATTATCAGATGTATATTTTAGTTCCAATTTTGACAGCTAACTAGTGTAAAAACCATCATGTTTTAAAAATAGGATTTGAAGTTCTGGTAGATGTTCTCTTGGGGATTTTGAATATTGCTTCTGAAAGGTCACTTAAACCCATGGTTTGATTGCAATTTATAGTGGCATAATTCCCTGAAAGAGTAAAAAGAAGCCTTTGGTATAAGACCTAGATAACTCCCTCAAAGAAAGTGAGCAGGGATGATATTTTTCTCACAGCCTTTAGGTTTTAGTAGCATGAGATTCCAGCATCAGTGAAATCTTTTTGAAATTCTTATTTTAAAAAAAAATCTTGCTTAGTTCTTTCCTAGGATGGTGAGTGACTAGGGGTAGTTTACCTTGAGATTTACTCATTTAACTCAAAACTGTTTTGGAATTAAGAAGGTAAGTTTTAAGTCAAATAGTATGGTTGTGCTGTGAAGTCACAACATCTTTAAGTGAGATCTGCTGTCCTGGACAGCAATGGATTTGTGATTGAGTCTCATTCTTACCATCTCTCAGTGTAGGGCAGTCACTGATTTCAGTAGTTTCCCTTATAGGACCAACACTGAATTCCTCTCCTGTCTGATTACATTTTTATAGTTATCATCTCTCTATATATTTATGTAAATCCCTGTTCCTGGAAGGTTTCAGCTTAGCTGATAAAAAAGCAGTCAGCTTGATTTCCATCCTTTTATAAGAGAATGATAAAAGCAGCCTAGGAAGTGTTGATTATTCAAGTAAAACAGTAGCTCTAAATTCTTTGACTTTCCAGGCTTGTCCTTTAATAGAAAATAATGCTGTAAATAGAAGTGAGCCGTTAGCTAGAAACAATTCAAGGATTGAATTCAATAAAAACTCCCCTGGGTTTCTGCATGAAAGCTATTGAATTTGGCTGCAAATGAGCAAAAAGCACCTTCAAAAATATTTTTTTTTCTTATCCTTTCCCATTGTAGAGTCCTTGATTTAGTTTATTAGACAATAATGGATCTCCATTGACTTACCTAACTGGTACATTTAAATACCTATTTCATTTAAAGATAGGTATTCAAATACCTATTTCATTAAAAATATGTTCAAAAAGGAATAGAACAGCTTGTTCAACCATCCTTCTTAATAGCTCCTTTGGAGTCTCTCTGTGCTCTCAGCTAAATCCAAACTTGCAGAATTTCATTATGAGAGAGTATTGAGTCAATTCAATTACCCTTGGAATTTGTGGTGGTCTGTCATGTTAGAGTTTCACCCTAGGGAACCACAAAATGCATTCATTTTAATTTTGCTAAATCCACATGAGGCTACCCTGATTAAGGAAATTTGGGGAGTGGGATCTGATTTTTTTTTCTTTTTTTACTTTTTCAAATTGAGGTACAACATACACACAGTAATAAGCAGAAAGAGCACTGATGTTAAGTATGCAGTTCAGTGAATTTGTACAGATGTACACAACCATAACGGTCACCCTGACGAAGACAGAGAAACTTTCCTGCATCCCAGATGGCTCCCCATGCTTTTATCCAGTCAATATTCCTGCCACGAGAGTTAACCACTGTAGATAGAAGAATGACTTCTATTGTTATTGATTAGGTTAGTTTTGCCTCTTCAGCTTCATATAAATGAATCCTATAGTGTGAGCTCTTTTGTGTTTTCTTTCCCTCAATATACCATGAGATTCACCCATGTAGTTGCATGTCACAGCTTATTTCTTTTTTTCCTGAGTAGTATTCCAATGTATGAATATATTAAAGTTCATTTATCCAGTCTCTTGTTATTGGACATTTGGTTTATTTCCAATTTGGGATACTCTGAATAAAGCTGCTATGAATATTCTTGAACATTCTTGGTGGATATATGCACTATTTTCTCTTAAATATATACTTTGGTACAGGGATGCCAGCGTAGGCCTACACTGTTAGATTTCATAAATAGTGTCAAAAAGTTTTCCTAAGTGATTGCTCCACTACTTTCTTATGAGTACTATAAGGTCAAGTTGCTTTACTTTCTCACCAAAGTTTGGCACTGTTGGTCTTTTTCAGTATAGCCATTCTGGTGAGGGATTGATGGCATATACCTGATTTTTACTAAGGAGTATTTGACTGATGAGTACTGTTGTTTGGCACATTTTTATATGCTACTGGTCATTTTAATATCTTTTTTTTTTTTTGCTAAGTATCTGCTTTGGAAAATTTTAATGTTTAATTTTCTTCCTACTTATGTGTAAAGTTCTTTGTATGTTCTGGATGCACTCCTTTGTTGGCTGTGTGTATTACAAATGTTTCTCCCAGTCCATATGGCCTGTCTTTCTATGCTTGTAATGATGCCTTTTGGTAATGCAAGTTATTTAGTGAAACGAAATTTACCACTATTTTCTTTATGTAGTTGTGCTTTTTTATGTAAGATTTAAGAAATCCCATTTTTCTGATTGTGGCTCTGTGAATGTTTTGCAAATTCCCATTCAGGGAGCCAGCAGCAACTTGAGTGGCTAATTCTTAAAGCCCTGTTCAAGGAGTCAAGTCTTTCCTGTAATTATGAAAAAGGAGATTTCTTTTTATCCCAGAATAGTGATGTTGTTGTGAAATTGTTCTCGTTCCTTTCCACAGGAGTATAGTGATTTATTTATTGCCAAATCTATTCATTTATAGTACACAAAAATTATATCAGTTTTTAATATGGGCTGATATGATCATTTAATTTTTGACATTCAAAGCTGAATGTATTCTTTGGTACCATAGCATGAACTAGTAAATCATTTTAGAATGCATGGAAGGAAAAAAGGAAGGAAAATAAATCCATATTAGTTGAGAAAAGGACTTTTAAGAAGGAATTGGAAGTTAAAAATATTTATAGCCCCCAAATTGGGAGTAAAGAGGACTTCAGAGTGCTCCTGTGAGCCCTTTGTTGGGAGGTAGGTTAGTCATCAATTTATTCTCATTATCCCTAACCTAGTGTGTGAGCCATTTGAATAGGCTTTGCTCATAGAATAGAAGCCAATCTGGGGGTTTCAGAGGATGGAAAAAGTAGAGGTGGCAACAGCTGTATCTTTCCTGATTTCTTAGCTCCAAAAGTAGAGTGTCTTGGATTGAATTTGGCCAGCAATGGTGCCATGACATTGGCTCTTCTAGACCTTGGCTTCATGGCTGCTGGACCACTAGTCTCAGGTTCTGTATCAAACAGCAAAGTTATGAACTCAGATTGGGTCAGTTTATCATCCATGCTGGACATCTACTATTTGCCTTTGGAGATCCACTATATTCTTTTCCTTGTTTTATTTTGTCATGACAGTTGACCTAGCCGGTATATGTTCTGGTTCTCTCTTGCCTTGGGCTTCTGGTTGAGTTTGGCTAATGAGACACAACATTGGGAGATGAGAGGGAGGGAAGAGCATAATGTAATGGTAATCATGCCCCTTCTTCAAGGTTGCTGCAAATTGGCTCTGTCTGGCCCTCAGGTCACAGCCTCTGCAAGTGACCTTATCCAGACAGCATTCACTCCAGCTAGTTTCTGGAAACTTCTCTTTCCCTAACTCCTTAAGGTATGGGGTACCTCCAGCCTCCCACAGTCATTTGTCCTGGAGTTCTATGTGTGCTATCCCTTGTGATTTTCTTCTACTGTCTTTATAAGTTCCTACACATAGTTTCATTATTAAACTCTCCTCTAATGACCAACTTATAGAAGGAAAATAGCAATATTGTCCAAGGGTAGGGGAATAGAAGTTGCACTTGGCTAATACTTAATCCCTAAACCTGTGATGCACACCACAGAAATTCTGTCCAGTAAGTGCCTCCCATTCTCTTATTATGCTCTGCTCCCTCTTTGAGTCTTAAAACAAGGCTTAGTATTTTCTGATATATATCTGCTAATGTTGTTTTACCCCCCCCCCCACACCCACCTTTTTTTCATCTGGATCTGAATCTTTCAAGTCTCAGATTAAGTATTAATTCCAAAGTTACCTGAAGAATGTTATGTACCATTCATTCTTAGCAAGGAGTAATTTGAATAATAATAGTTCTGAGTTTGAGTTAGACATATATTTGTGCTTTTGTTTTATGTCAACCCCTTCCCCAATATTTGGTTCATGTGGGTTTTGTTCTATTTCCACTGTAATAGTAACACCTAACATGGTGCTTGGTACCTTTGTAAGTGCTTTATAAACATTTGTTGAGTAAATTAATGATTGACACTCAGCCCAATAAAAGAATTGAGCTGCACTTCATCTTTGCAAATGAATTTTTGCACTGAATCTTTGCAAATAAAGTTGATTTTATTTTTATATTATTAAAAAATCAAAATGACTTTAAGATAAGAAATATAATAATAATAATAGTAAAAATAAAGGAAACAGAAGAAAAGCATTCACCCAAAGTATCATAAAAAATATCCAATCTTCATTTTTCCTATTCTATTTTAGACTTCATCTTTATCTATCAAAAATTGCTGTTAGAAGTGAATGAAATTTTGCTTTCTATTTACATTTAAAATATTACATAAGTATTCCTTAGATTGTTAAGTAGTCTAGTTATGGGTTTTAATAACTGCATACAATTTTATCAAATGTTAATAACCATTTAACATATATACCATGACTGCTCTTTATCCCGTTATCTGACATTTAGGTTGCTTTCTGTTTTACTATTATGACCTAACCTAAATGAATTGTTTCATGACACTCCTGTGCAAGAAAGGTCACACTTCTTTGTTTTCCTAAATCAAATTAAATCTGGCTGGGGCTCCCACCTGTGAAGGTTAATGAGAAATTCAGTCTCAGTCATTTTAGAAACAGCTCTATCTCTTCCATTAATTTTACCAAAAACCCAGGGCTTATATGACTCAATACAACTAGGGAGGGACTTCTTGTTCCTCTTATTTCTCTTCACAATCTACTGTGAAAGGCTGGTTCCATCATTTTCTAGTTATGGCTGCTTCTGAGGGCAGCAGTCTGTCTGCAGAAGCCCAAAAATTGGTGGAAGTTCTGACATGACCAGGACCATCTTTTTGTGTCCCCCATGGTCTCTGCCCCTTCTAGAGGACCATATCCAACCATGTACTCAGAACTCACCTGGAGTTTTACACTCAGCCATACACAGTATTCCACCCAACAAGCCCCAAACCCAAACCTGTCCTCTTTCTCTTAGTGATAAAAGTTTCCTTTCCCATTCTCCGTCAGACAATTTTAATTTCTTCCTTCTATAAGGTAGATCTCTCAAATGAAGGATTCAGTATGGGTTTTCTTCTAGAAAAACAAAAAGAGCTTGCTAAGCCTCCTGTAACTCCATCACAAGAAGAACCCAGAACTTCTAATACAAAAGTATGCACGTTTTTCATGCGAAGGAGGGAAGGCAAGTGATGCCATTCTTTTCACTCCTGAGACCATTCATACTCTAAGGCATTGTCTCACATTTGGAACACAATACATTGTCCTGCCATATAAATAATGCTGCAATAAATATGATGAAGCATATCACCTCCCCCTCCCCCATTTGATTGTTGGGTCAATTTTTATATTGGTCAATCTGAAAGCTAAACTCTTGTATCACAAGGTATAAAAAAGACAGAAACCACAAATAAAGTGGTTTCTGCTTCTATTAATGGCTTCTGAAATGATTTAGGCAAGTCTTCCATGGAAGACAAGGTCTTTATATAGTTAAAGAAAATTGGGAAAGAACTCCTCATTGTTAGCACCTGTCACTGATCTTACAGTGATGCTTTCTGCTTGTTACCCACTGAAGAGAGGCTGCAACACTCTCTCCTGGACTCAGAGATTCCAAAGGGCAATGGAAGTGTTATCAGTGAAACATCTGAGCGCTCTTAGTAGAGTTAAATCAGGATAGAACTGAGGAAGATCGAGACCTGGAAAGTAATTTCTCTGAGACTGCTTTTCTTAGAAGTGTGTGGTTTTGGTTCTAGAAAGAAAAGGAATATAAGTTTCAGAGCCTGACTCTTGCTCTTGATAGTCTTGACAGGAAGGAGGAATTTAAATTCAGGCCCAAAGAGAGGCCAAAAGAGTCCTGGTTATAAATCCAAAGCTTTGGGCTCATATCCCATAGGGTTACACTCCAAAAATAAGCATACAGAAGTAAACAGCCCTGGAAAACACTGCAAATCATTTCTATTTGTGAATAAAAGAAGGCAGTCACTGACAGTCAGGTCCCTCAAACATTTGCTAGAAGCCACATAGATTCTCTCTAGAGGGAGATAATAGAAATTTTGTATTTAAGTTTGCTTTTCAAACAGTTTTGCAAACAAAATGTCTGGTAGATAACAAAAATTCAGCATGCAAGCTGACAATACAACATGAAAGAACCCAGCAGAAAACAACAAACAACAAAAATAAATAAAGAGGAATTTCAAATACTGGAGGAAAGAAGTTGTTAAATGCAAACTTTTAAAAATATATGCTTGCAATTAGTGAAAAAATAAATGATTTTTTGCCCCCAGAGAACGGGAAACCATGTAAAGGACAAAATAATGAAGCTTCTAGAAAATAACTGGGGAGAATATCATAATGCCCTTTGAGGAGTGAAAGACTTCTTAAAACACAACATTAAGTACTAATTATAAAGGAAATTAACCATGAAGGGAAAAATTGAAAAACTAAGCAAAATTAAAAATAAAGAATTTCTGTTCATCAAAAAATATAATTAAGGCAGTAAAACAAAACAACAAGAAAATAAAAACCCCCAAAATCCTTCAACAACTTGGGAGAAGGTATTTGCCAAAATTAAAACTGACTAAGGACTTATTTATAAAATATGAATAACTACAAAAAAAATATATGAAGAAATATATAATGATAGACACCCAATTAAAAGTACAAATATGCAGTTGTAGTTTGGATCTAGACTGGGTCCAAAGACCCATGTGTGAAAGGACCCATGGTCCTCAGCTCACTGTTGTTAGAAGGTGATCGAAACCCGTAAGAGCTTTGTAGGAGGTATTAGGCCTTTGAGGGCATGCCCTCCAATGGGATAGTGGGAATCCAGTCCTTCCAATCTCTCTCTTTGCTTCCTGGTTATCCTGAGATGAGCAGCTTGGGTCACCATATGCTCCCACCATATGCTGCCTTACCACAGGCACCAAGATAACAGAAGCAACTGACCATGGCTGAAACCTCCAGAACTGTGAGTCAAGATGAGCCTTTTCTTTTTATAAGCTGATTATCTCAGCTATTTGTTAATATCAATGAAAGACTAGCACACATGTTGTGAAAGGGGATATTCAAATGCCATTGTAATACATATGAAAATGTGTTCAGCCTCATCAGTCATCATAAAATGTAAATCAAGCCACAAAGTGATACCAATTCAGACTCCACAGAATAACCAAAATGAAAAGACTGACAACAGTGAGGGTTGACAAAGATGTGGAATGAGGGGAACACTTCCATCTTTTTGGTGGAGTGTAAATTCATTCAATCATTTTGGCAAATAGTTGGATATCATCTAGTACGCTCAAAGATACAGATGAAGGTTGAGTTGTGTGGTGAACTAAGTCAGCACTGTGTGGGGCCAGCTCCTAGCAGCTTATGAAAGCTGGGTGTTGGAAAGACTTCTGTGATCCTGTTGTCAAACCATCGACAGCTAGAAGTCAGCCATGGTGGGAGCTTGTCCACTAACGATATCAGCAAGAACTAATCAAAACTTTCTTTTTTAGAGAGTCGATTTATAAATACATCACTGTGTACGATCCAACAATTTTAATCATGTTTAACCCATTAAGTCAAAAGTTTTCAATTCTGTGAACATAATAAGTATTCAGATATTTCAGAGTTACCATAAATGGCATATTTGTTGCTTAATTTAAATTTTTTATAGGTGTTCTGCATTTGGAACAATGGGACAAAATGGGTATTCTTCAACAACAAAGGGCTATCTTCTATACCAAAAGATTCATAGTACCCCAAACTGTAAGCAATCCAAAAGTCCATTAGCAGAATGGACAAATACAATTGTGGTCTAGTTATGCAATAGGCTATTATTTACCATTAAAAACTCAGTGAATTATAGCTCTATGCAGCAATATGAATGAATCTCACACACAAATTGCTGAATGAAAGAAGCTGAACATAAAATTATATATATTGTATAATTATATCTATATAATTTTAAAACACAGGCAAAACCAAATTATCACTTAGGTGGTAAAACTTTAAAAGAAATTGTGACAGTGACTACCAAGTAAAGCAAAGTAATGGTGACTTATTGGGGGAGGGATGGATCCATGACATAGAGCAGGAAGAAGTTTTCTGGAATCTCCAATGTTATTTCTTTTTTTTCTTTTCTTTTTTTCTTTTTCTTTTTTTTTTTTTTTTGATACCAGGGATTGAACTCAGGGGCACTTGACCACTGGGCCACATCCCCAGCCCTTTTTTGGGAATTTTATTAGAGACAGGGTCTCATGGAGTTGCTAAGTGCCTCACCATTGCTGAGGCTGGCTTTGAACTCGCGATCCTCCTGCCTCAGCCTCCCAAAGTGCTGGGATTACAGGCGTGCGCCACCGCGCCCGGCTCCAATGTTATTTCTTGTGCAAGTAGGGGTGTATGTGTTTGTGTGTGTTTGTGCACAAGTGCACTTTTTGAGAAATCAGGGAACTTCATATTTTTCTTTTGCAATTTTCTGTATGAATGATTTGTTTCTCATATCCACCTAGAAAGATGACTTTCTATGTAACATTCCCAGGAAGCACTTTTCAGGTTTTTTGGTGTTTCCCTGCTCCCAGCCATCCAGGTTTACAATTGTTTCCTTTTATTTTCCAACTGTCTTCTCTTCAGCACTGCATGGTTTAAAGTGGATCATGGACTTCTCTGTGTTCCAGCTGCCCTGAGGCACAGAGGAGCACATGCCCAGTATTGCTATTGCCTGATGAGAAAGTGGCATGACTCTTGGATTCACATTCTGTTGATTAGAACTTGATCAATTATCTACACCTATTTGCAAAGGAGCCAGAAAATGTGGTCTCTGACAGTGCCTAGAAAAAACTCCATTACTATGGAAAAAATGGAGAATGGATTCTAAAGGACAGTTAGCAGTCTCCACCCCAGACATGTTTTTCTCTTGACATAATATATTTTGAAAATGTATAAATTTCTAGCTCTGCACTAGTCTAGAATATCTGTGCAGAACATGTGACTAACTTCATGTGTTTAACAGTATGCACATCCTGGTAGGTAGAACATGGAAAACTCTTTTCCAGAGTGGTTATTGGATTTTATATTCCAACCATGATGTCAGTTCCTGGTATAGACAGTCTTTTAAATTTTGACCATTCTGATAGGTGTCTGTTTGCATCCTGTGATTTTAATTTGTATTGATACTAATGACATGGAGCATCTTTTTATGTACTTATGTGCCATCCATATATCTTCTTTGATGAAGTGTTCATTCAAATCTTTTGCATATCATAAAAATTGGGCTGTATGTTTTCTTACTGAGTTTTAAGAGTTTTTGTCAAAAAATATTTTGGATACAAGTTTTTTATTAGATCTGTCATTTGAAACTGTTTTTCCTTGTTTATAGTTTGTCTTTTCAGGCTTTTTTTTTTTTTTTTCACTGAACTTTGAATAGGAGAAATTCTAAATTCAATCTGTTCTCTGCATTATATACAAAAATGAACTCAAAATGGATAATAGAACTAAGTGTAAAGACAGCATGAACTCAAAATGGATAATAGAACTAAGTGTAAAGACAGCAACCATAAAACAGCTAGAAGATAATATAAGAGAAAAGCCTCGTGGCTTTGGGTTTCATAGCTATGATACCAAAAGCATAATCCACAAATGGGAAAAAAATTGTGCACTTTATTAAAGGCATGCTCGTACACTTATCTAGAGTCACCCATGCTTTTCCTACATTGTTCTTCTGGTTTGAAATTGATTTATAGTACGTATGTTCAGTTTTATGGTAGGTAAAGTGAGAGTGTGGAAAGAGAGGAATTTCCATGGAAACTAAGTGGAATGTTTCAGGAAGGTAGAATAAAGCCTAATTGCTAAGTGAAGCATGGTGTTGAACTGAGGGTGGTATGAATAATTGCAACATACTGAAAGACACTGTAAACATTAAGAAGAATTTTGCCTTTGGACTTAACAAGAATTCTTACTAAAAAACAAATAGTCACATGCAAAACACCCTGGAAATAACTGAAGATGCTTTTGAGTGTGGTTTCTTCAAGAAAGTGGAATTCCTATTAATGGATTAATTAATGTTCAAAAGGTGATGATTCCATATCAAAAGATTGATGAATAACGGTGCATTTACATGTTCTAATCTAATGTGTTTAAGGTACTTATGAATAATTTGAACATTCACTGCTGTCTCAATAGCCTGATATAAGAGATCTTCTACTATATTTCACATTATAGTTATATACTCACTTATTCAACACTACCTATCTTTTATATGAGCAAGATCTATTTTTACAGTATTTTCAATTAATTATGACATAATTTACATTATGTAAATGTTTAATATCTATAGAGTTTAATTTTTGTATCTTTTCATTTTTTGTGTATTTTTAATCACCTCACAGTCTACCAAGTTATAGATATGTTCTACTGTTAAATATCAAATCCTGTTCTTAACCAGTTTTTATGCATTTTAGCTTAAAAGTTTTATTATTCCACAGACATTGGAGTTTATTTGGTGATCTATTTTTTTTTCTTAAATTGCTTATTAGTCTATTCTGACATAATTCAGAGATTTCCCTTAAGTCATTCTTTTGATGCAATTGATTATGCATGTTTAAAAAATTTCAAATTCCAAAAAGAATTTTTATTTTCCCATAAAGATGCAAGATAAATTTGTAGTTTTTAAAGGGAAAAAGAAAGTTTCATTGACTCACAAACTATTCTTGTAGACCAGCAATTCTCAACTGTGGGTAATTTTATCCTCCAGAGGACATTTGGCAATATCTGTAGACAATTTTGGTCTCCACAATGCAGGGAATGCCTTTGATATCTAGAAGGTAGAGGCCCTGTATACTGCTGAACACCCTGTCAGACAGAGGACAGCCTCTAACAAAAAGGTCCAACACGTCTCTAGTTCTGAGATTGAAAAGCCTGGTAAAGAATTGAAGAGGATGCCTTGAGAAAAACAGGCAAAAATAATAATAAATAGATAAATAAAAACCATATAGAGAAACCACCCCTCAGACCCACATGCAATCCAAAACTTAGGAATATATAAAGCAGGAGGGCATGAATGTGTTTCCTATGGGAAAAAAGAGAAAGTCTAATATATACAACATTGTTATAGATAATTATAAACCTTAAGGAAATGGATGCAGTTACACATACTGAACTGCCCTCTAAAATCTTTCATTTAAAAGGGGTATTAAGAGGATCTTGCTGGTAGAGAATAGTCTTTGGGGAAGTTTCTCAGATGTTTGATATAAATAGAAGTCTTAGGGCATGGGAAACATCTCTCAGCGTTTCCTTTAAGTGGAAGATGGACCTCAACTCAAAGATATGTGATCTGTGTGCCTCCCTCTCTGGTACCCAGAAAGGTAATTCTTAATATTTGCATTGCTTAATAAGCATTAAACGTTTCCATATTTAACAAATAAAATCATAAATTTTCTATTTATACAAAAAAGTATTTGTACTTTTCAATCTGCAATTCCACCTTAATTGGTAATCTTTCTATTCCTCTCTCATTGTCCCCAACCCCACAAATTCAAGATAGTTACCACAGAACCCAAATCCCTGCTTTGATAATTTTTTCTAATTGTTGGATTTTTTTGGGAAATATTCCAATTTAAAGTATACTCCACATTTGAATTCTGAATTTAAGAAATAATATTTCCCTATAAAAAGGCTGAGGTCAACTATGGGAAAAGTGAGGTGTGCCACAGACTTAATCAAAACAATAAGTACAGCAAAAAATCAAATCAAATCAATATCTGTCAGAGAAAATCCACAGAGGAATGGAGGGAAATATCAAACCCCTCTCCTTGGGCCTGCCACATGGTGGAGAGCAAAGTTTCTCAATGCATTGTCTGTGGACATTTTGTCACAGAATCATAGGACATGTGGATTCCTAGACTGAATCAGAATCTTCATATTTAGCAAATGCCCCAGGTGAATCTTAATGCATGCTGATGTTTGAACACCACTAAGCTAAAATTTTCCTGTTTTGTTGCTGTGCATGTTCCAGTGGTATTGGGAGGGATTAAAAACTAATGGTTTCTCTAGTTTCAGACTTCATTTGGAAATAAGGCTGGTGCTTCTTGAATGTTGTCTGTGGGTTCCCATTTCTTTTCTACAACCTGTACAAATTTCTTTCCCTACACTTATTTTTGTTCATTCATCCATTCACTCATTCAATGGACTCTGACAGGTACACACCTCCATGACTCTCCTAAAAGCAAATGTTATAAATATAAACCTTATCATTACCTTCCTGAAGACAGTGCCTTTATATTTTACTTTTCTTTCATTCTTCACATTGCTTTTAGCCAAAACCAAAACCAAAACAAATCCAAACCAAAACAACAACAGAAAATCCCCAGCTTTATTTTACTTATTTGTTTTCCTGTCACCCATGGCAAATATTTAATTTGTTACTAAATGACATTTATGGGTTGAACTTGCTTGTTTCTGTGTCACCAAATGCACTGGGGTCCCAGTATGCATTGACAATATGTGTGTATGCTTATCAAAGTGCCCTTGGGAAATGAAACAACATGTGAAACTCATTTGTTATTTTGCAGCAAACTTCATAACATTCTCCCTGATTCTATCCTTTGGATAGATTTCTAGTTTATCTTATATGTGAGAAATGACCTTATAACCTGTGTGTGACAGTTGTTTGGGTTTTATTAAGTGCCCTGCTAGCTGGCGATATAGGGGCATTACTCATAGATATTTGTTTGCTACCCCAGTAAGCCAAGAAAATTTATTTTTATATATTTAACTACAGCATCTTTCTTCTCCTGCATGTCATTTAAAAGTAGTTCATGGAATAGGGAGAATGCTGCCAATTCTGGCTTTAGATGAAGGGAAAAGAGATGGATTGTCACATGGGCCCATGAGGTGAAAACTTTGTAATATACACATCTCCTAGGACAAAGTGAGCTTGAAGAAAATTAAATATAAATTCAGACTAAAAGGAGTTTCTATTCTCTTACTATATGCAGAAAAAAATTAGGTTTTACTTTTACTTCTAGCCCCCAGAGAATCAAAGAAAAGGGCCTACGAATATTTCCTTTGAGCCACACCTCTATAGAAAAGTAAGCTACTCCCATTGCTAATTTCAAAATAATGAGAACTTACTAGTCATTTCAAAGTTGTGAGTAATTTCTGTCATGTGAAAATAGTCCATGGTCAAGACAATTCACTAGGGCTACAACAGTAAATTTTTAATCATGTATTGTCTTTTCAAGTAGGCATACAATTGGTGGATCTCACACTGGTGAATGTAGGATAATTTTAATAAAACTGTATTATTTAATATAACCCTGTACAATAACACCAAAACAAATATGATCATTATCTTCTCTCAAAAAGCATCTGTGACTTAGCAATTAGATGTAGCATTTGGGTGTGGTGTGTAGAGAACTACTCTAGATTAGCATGCAGCTAGGCAGGAGCAGAGGCTCAACTGGTTCTAGCCAGAAGTAACAGAAATTACCTTCCTGCCCTGGCCCTCTTCACAATTGGATCCAAAAATGCATGTGGTGACTTTCTCCCCACCCTCCAAATTTTCTGCTTGTTTTCACAAAGATGCCTAGAACTAAGAAAACAAAGTGGTCAATTGAATGTGGTGATGGGGTAAGAGGCCCTGTACTTAGAAATTAACAGTAAGATTTTGACTTCCAATATCTATATAAACTTGGGCAAACCTTTCAATTTCTTTGAAATTCATCTCATAATATTAAAATGGAAGTTACAGAAGTGTAGGTGTGTTGTGATAATTGAATTAAAGGCAAGTTGTTTGTAATAACTAAAAAAATTGTAAAAAGGTCAGATGGACTTTAAAAGGGGTATGGTTAACTATGTGAGACCTTTCCACCCCAGGAGTCTTATCTATCTGTAACTAAAGAAGACTTTTAGTGAATACAAATGGTTACAATTGAACCTAACTCAAATTGGAAACATAAACACACAGAGTGAAGAGGATGATTTTAAAACTCTTCATACATTTACTGGTATATATCATATGAATAAAACAAATGAAACTCTAAAAATACTAAACTTCAATTTTACTATTAATATTGTTATTGTTATAGCCCTTTTAATAATAGTTTTATTATGTTATAGCATAGATTAAGAGTAAAATTTTAATGGTAGGAAACAAAATTTTCATATTACATAAAAGACATATAAGTATAATTCAAAGAAATTACATAAAAATACCTTGACATGTTGAATTTGAATGGCAAGCATTGATTTGAATTCATGATGTGAAAAATACATTATTTTCTAGCTCTGACCACTGAGGAAAACCAGAATCACTGCTACCTCAGGAATAATGAAATTACTGGTGCCAAAATTTGGATTCCTAAGCATCTTTCTTACTAAAATAAATAAATAAATAAAATCTTGGAAAAATAGGTGTTTTCAAGTTTTTGATATCTTGCTCCAGAAATTGAGAACATAATCAAAGAAATGTTATCAAAAAGGTCTGAGAACCAATTTTAAAGGATTTCAGCCAACCACATTGGGAAAATATGATCAAGAGAAACAATGCACTTCACTGAAAGTCATTGAAAATATAAAAATGCTTGGGTCCACCTTAGTACTAAAAAAAAGAAAAAAAAAAAAAAAGAAGCTGCAAAAGATTCAACTCTTGTTGGCCACCATCCTTCAATGCTATTGAAATGATGCCTTACTTTGAAAGTTTATAGTTAAAAGGAAAGAATTAAGTGTGTGTCCTACTGTTTTGTAGGATGGGAATTCAGAGTAACTAAATAGATATGTCTATTGAGGGAAATTTACAGAGGAATGCCAAATGAAATGCAGAGGAAATGATGTAATTAAAAATCATTTTAATGCTTTCATAAAGTATTTGATTCAAATAAGCATTGTCACTTGATGTTAAAACATCAGGCAAATGATTTCATATAAAGCCAAAGTATCAACTCATAGATGACCTGCTATTGACAAAAGGAAAAAACTTCTCTCTATAAAGGAGAAATCCAGAGTCACCACCCTTTAACCCAGGAATCAAACTTATGTTACTAATCATGAGAAAACTAAATTTCATGGTCCTTCTAATGTGATGCAATATGAAGTATGTAGCAATAGAAAATGTTTTTATAAAATATTTTTGTCAAATGTGTTTAACATGAATTCACTACCTTAAATGCAGAGTGCTGGGATTACAGGAACCAGTAAAATGATACCAGAACGAGTCTGAACAGGGGGCTCCTTCATCAGACAACTAGCTGATAACTTCCTGGTGGTTAAGCAGTGGGGTGGGGAACAGGCTCTCTGTGATTTGGGAGCCACTATGAAAATGTTCTCTCATCTGAACTCCCAGGCTTATATATCCTTAGCCTGGAGATGTGTGTGTGTGTGTGTGTGTGTGTGTGTGTGTGTGTGTGTGTGTGTTCAGGGACTTGCTAGTTGTGTTAGTCAGCTTTTTGTCACTGTGGCCCAAATACCAGGCGCTATAGTAGGGGTTCACTGCATGATTCATTCATATATAAACCTTGCTGGTGTGTGGAGGCTTATTTTAAAACTGACATTTTATTTTCCCTTCTCTTCTCCCTCTCCTCCTTGTTAATTTTGGAGGAAGCAAGCTTAACCTTTTCCCCATCGTAGGCCAAGATATCTGTCCATCAGTTCACTAACACAGGAATAAAGAAATTCAGTCTTAGAAACTGGTACCAGCAGATTTGAAAAGCAACTCTCAAGGCTACTACTTGGCTATGAATTATGACTCGTGCTAGGCATACCTGGAGTTTAGCTTTTCTATAGCCTCTTTAAAAGCCCATTGTTCCCCCTAGCAGTTAGAATCACAACCTCTGGGACATTAGTCCATGGTGTGTTCTCTTTGCTAGCAAATCAATAAAACTTTTTCTTTTTCCTCAAAACCTTGTCCTTGCTATTGGATTGGACTCAGGTACAAGGATGGAGCTTTTGGTATCAACATAAACAACTTTAAGGAGGAAAGATTCTGGCTTGTGGTTTCAGTCCATGGTCAGCTGGCTCTGTAGCTTTCGGCCTGAGGTAAGGCAGAACATCATGGTGGAATGGTGTGTCAGAATAAATCTATTCTGTTTATGGCAGCCAGGAAACAGAGAAAGAGAACAAGGGAAGGTCTGGGGACAAGATACATACTTCTAGGGCACAATCTAATGACCTACTTCCTTGAACTGGGCTCCACCTCTTACAGTTTCAGCTACTTTACACTAAAGTCATCAAATGATTAATCCCTCAATAGATTCATCCATTGATGAAGCCAGAACCCTCACGATCCAGTTGCTTCACCAAAGTCTCACCTCTGAATATTGCTGCGTTGGAGACCAAGTCTTCAACACATGAGTCTTTATGGGACATTCCAGATCCAAACCACAAGTGTATATTAGATTCCTGGGTTCTCATAGTCAAAGAACTCAAGTACTCCAAAATGGGCCTGATAGTAAACATTTGATTTTTCAAAATAGTAGATACTCACATATACTGATTTCGCTAGCCCCTTGCTTTTTTTATTTTTTTAAGTGTCATTTTGGTTAGCATATTCATGATTTAGAAATAGTCATAGAAGGATTACTATCCTTCTTATTACTATGCTTCATATTACTTAGTCAAAACATTCTTTAATATCCACAAAGATCTGTAGAATTTACATATCAGTAAGACATCTGAATAAATGAGAAATGTTTAGTGAATGTTTTATTTTATTAGGAGAATATTGAGCCTTTTCATTACAATAGCATGGCTTTAAAAAAGTTAGGCTTTGTCTCTATATTCTTTCTTGAAAGTTTACTTTCTCTTATAATAAATTTGTGTATTATGCAATAAACATTTATAATATTAGTTTTTGTATTTTTTATAATAACATTTATGTGAGTACATTGTTTTTGAGGTATTGTTTCTGTATTGTTCAAGTGTTAGTGATCCTGTGAATATGAGGCTTATTTATGTTTTGTATGTCTGTGTATATGAGTCTAATTTTCTTAACTAAAAAAACTTGTTCTTGACTGAAACAAAATCTCTGAGCCCCAAGAATTACAGTGATAAATAAATTTCTAAAGATGGATGTCTAGACCATTAATGATAATTTTAAATAAAGCTTAATATGAACCATTATGCTTTCAAATGAAATGACTCTAAAAGGAGATAGGACAATAAATGAGATCCATATTAATAAGCATATAGAGATAAGACCACTATTGGAAACACTGTCAACTTCATGCAGATCAAGCTTGCAGCTAATTTATATTTCATGCTCTTTATTAACTGATACCTAATGAGAATTATTCAGTTTTTACTTTATCACATCAAACTCTCCTACTAAAAATCTGTTGAGCTTTGCATGTAAGTTGCACCATTTCATAAAAATTTCAGCAGTCTTTGACTCACTAAATAAAGTTGTCACTCAAACCTCATTTCCCATTTGAACACAGGGAACTTGAATGGACACTGAATTAATCCTGCATATTGTCTCCTCTTGATGAGGTCTCTAAGAGATCTTTGTCCTGTCACCTTTAATGGACTCTATCTAATGGACTCATTAGTGAATTTCTTATCATTTTTAGGAGAAAGATGCAATCTTACAAAGCTGTCCTTCATGCATTTGGAAATTATTATAATTTATTCTCATAACATTCAAAAATTAAGAATGAGGAGACTCTGCTTTATTTGGGTACCATAATATTGTAACAATAACATGCTGATTACAATGAGGGGTCTAAGAATACTATTTCATGCTGATTACTCATGTTATATTCAAAACTAGCAGTTAAAGCGGACAACACTTCAACTCAATAGCTTAATATTATACTATACTCAGAAAATTTGCAGCTGGGAAAATGGAAATTTTCTTGGCTTCATTTATCTATGAGTGCAGAAAAACTAATAATAAATGACTTCTTGATACCAGGCAAATCTCTCTAAATTCATGTTATGGAGATTTAGATTTTAATATTATTTTGCATTGCAGCCCAGAAATGAGTACTCACATTTGTTATCTTACTCCACACTCTTCCCTGTCTCTTTCCCTCAGCTTCACATGCTATTTTGAGTAATGAAATTCACATAGATGGATGGCAGAGGGGAAATAACATGGATATTACAGAACTATTTAATTTTGAACAAATCTAAAAAGTTTACTATTTGTATTGTTTGGGTGTATTTTTATATCATTAATTAATTTCTAAAACTTGCCACTCAAGGGCCTGTTACATCAGAAAATGTGTTAAAGTTTCTTCACCTTTCTTTGAACTTTTTAATACTACTGTATTGCTTTTATATTTAATAAATAAAAAATATTCAATGTTAAAACTCAAAAATTCTAATACTCTTTTCCTTTGCTTGAAAACATCCCTTGACTGTTCATTGCTAATTGCCTGTTGTGAGATTCCAGACTGTGATGAGGAAAACCTAGATGAATGGAGACACAGCAGGCAGGTAACTGGTTTGTAAAAGGTGTGTGTGTGTGTGCGCGCGCTGGGGTTGGATTGTGAGAGAAGGGCATAAATCTCTTTTCAGAAACGATGGTCAATAGAACGAGAAGGCACATACTTGGAGTACAGTCCTGGAGGGAGATCAGTGAGTCCAAGTCGCCAAACCAGGCAAGGTGTTGATACAGAACGCAGCCTAGGAGAGGGAGCTTGTGATGTTTGGAATTTCTTGGGTGCAGGATCAATTATGTGCACTGGACCATGAACTCATAGTTTGGAGAAATTCCATACACAAAATGTGAGGCCTGTAGTGTTCATTTTTGTTGTTTCTAATAAATTTATCACATCATTGACTGAACAGACTTTAAAATTCAGTTGTCATTTAATTAGGATAAATCCTTCAACCATTTGCCCTTATAACCTCTCTCTGTGTTATAGAACTTTTGAGCTTCTCACTGTACACACATACACACACAAAACAGTTCTCTCATGCGTTTGAGTCTTTGCAGTGTTTTCTCTGCCTAGAATGTTCTGCCCCTTCTTATTTGTCTGGCAAACTGTTGCTCTTCGCTTATGATGCAGTTCTCATGGTACCACTTCTTTGAAGCTTTCCCTTATACAATCCTACATGTTCCCATGCACTCTATTAAAGTACTTAGCTTTCTTTCTTCACATGTATTGCCACTTGGATTCATTGGGGTGAAACAAGGTTCAGTTTTTCATGACAGCCAGCCTGACAACCCTATTATGGTTCCAACATCCTTGGATTTTCTACTAATATGAAGATGGGGGAAGTGCAGAAGACAAAACATGAAGTGATATTACTAACTTCAGCCCTGTTAATTGCTATTTTTATTTCAATGTCTCTTCTGTTGCACTGATGCATCTGCATTGTCTTTCCTAAATTGAACTGACTCTGCCATAAATTTCAGCATAATTTTTGAGCAGCTGAGATGTTTATTGCACTCAATGTTTGTGCAGTACACAGTGTAGGGAGTGTGAATACAAAGAAGGAAGGGAACAAACCACCATCTGCTGGGTATAAATGTCTGTGATGAGAGGTTAGTTAGCAGAGCCGGCATCTGAAAATGAGGAGAAAGGGAAATTGTGTGCATTAGGGCTGCTTGGAAGTAGAAATGTGGATAAATTAATGATGATGGGTATTTTTAATGCTGGTAGTACAAGTAAACACTTCTGTTTGGTAAACACTTCTGTTTGGTAAAAATGAGGAGGTGCTTCCTTATTTCACATTTTAACTGGGTCTCCAATCCCATTGGTGGTAAAAAGTTAAATTGAATCTTTAATCCAGGTCCTGAGGAAATTTCCATGTCTTTCTCCAAAGTACTAAAAATTCCTGGAGGGGGGGAGGAGAACTTATTTCTCATGATCAGTCTAGCTTTCATTGTCTGCCTTCCCTGAATTCTTGTTTTCTTGGGTATCTTCTGGATGTTTCTTCATGACTGCTTTGATGTTGTAGGTCAAATATAGGACCTAGCCTATCATTTAATGTATTGGAAAGAAAAACACTTTTAGTAGAAATGTAAGTATCAGACTTTAGTGAAGTTTAGGGAGACAGCAGATTTACTTCTCATCAGTGCAAAGGACTGTATAGTGTTAGTCATTCCTGATTTTAAATGTCATTTAAACACTACCACTTCTTAATTATTCTCTTTCATTTCTCCCCTTTTCTATTTGTCCTTCTCCATTAAAAACCCCAAATCCCCCAAATTCATCATATAAAGTACTTTAACTCTGTCCCCTATTGCTTTGCATTCTGATAACTCATGCTTTGTGAGTCTCCCTATCTACACTAAAAGCTAACAAAGAAAGTTCCCTCCTTAAGAAGAATTATGTGGCTAGCATTATAGGAATATTAGGTTTTGCCCCAATATGAATGCAATGATGTTAGGTAACTGATTCTTTCCTCTTATGATCTTTATTACAAGAAAGTTTATTTACTACTATGAGACAAAAATATGTTAAAGACACAAAAATGGAAAATAGGAAAGAGATGCTCCCTGAAATCATGTACACCCTAAGAAGGATAATCCACAGTGCCTACAATACTATGGAAAAATAGTATGAAATTTTAAAAAAATTAAAATAGAATAATAAAATGGTCTAGCAATCCCACTTGTGGGTATATACCCAACAGAAAAATCTTAAGAATGGGATCCTAATTAGAATAAGTTATACTCCATAAATGTATGTGATATGCACTCTACTGCCATGTATATCTAAAAAGAACAAATAAAAATATAATGTGATAATAAAAAAAAATCAGTAGCCTGAATAGATACATGCACTCCCATGTTCACTGTAGCATCATCCACGATATCCAAGATTTAAAAGTGATCTAAATATCCATCGGTGGATAAATGGTTAAAGACAATGTGGCATATACATACAATAGAATATTATTCAGCTTTAAACAGGAAAGAATCCTATTCTATGGCACAACATGGATGAACATGGAGGACATGATGCCTAGTGGAATAAGTCGATTATAGAAGGAAACAGTCCACGTGAGGGCAACTATATGAGACATGGAAAATAGTCAAGCTCATAGAAACAGCAAGTAAAATGGTGTTGGTCAGGAGATGGGGAGGGACGCAGGTAGTTGGTGTTCAATAGGTATAAGGTTTCAGTTACGCAAGATGAATGAAATTTAAAGATCTTGTGTACAATATTGGATCTATAGTTAATAATCTGTATTATACACTTAAAATTTTGTTTTGGAAAATCTCATGTTAAGTACTCTTATCACAACAAACAAACAAACAAAAAAACCTCAAAACAACAGGCCTTTATAAAACCTGAAAGAATTCATTGACAGCAGAACTGTGTTTCAAGATATATTAATGAAAGTGCTTTAAGCACAAGAAAGATGAAACCAATCAGAAATGTGGGTCTACACAAAGGATCTCCTTCATACATAATCTACTGTTTAAAATCAAAAGAGTGACATGCATTATAAAATTGATAACATATGTAAAAATTAAATACATGAAAATAATAGCACAAAGAACATGTGGGAAAAATAAGCATAATGTCTTATGGTTCTTATTCCAAATGTGAAAAAAATAAGTATCACCTGACAGTAGACATTGGTAAGTTAAAAATGTATATTATAAATCTTAGTGCAACCATTAAAGTAATACAAGATCTAACTAATAATCCTACATGAGTGGTAAATGGGATTATAAAAACTACTCCATCCAAAAGAAAGGCAAATAAAGAGGAAAAAGGAATGAAAAAAATATGGACCAAGTAGGAAATAAGTATGAAATGACAGATTTAAATGCAATAATATCAATAATAATACTGAACTTATATGGTCTAAATGTGCCAATTAAAGGCAGATAATGCCAGATTGGGTAGAAATAAATGTCTCAAATTTATGCTGCTTTTAAGAAATACACTTTACCATACAGACACAAATAAAGTAAAAGAATAGAAAAATAGACACCATTTTAAAACTAATCCAAAGTTGGAGTGGTTTTATGACTATCAGAGGAGATTTCAAGGCAAAGATATTACAAGGGATAAGGAGGATTTTTTGAAGATTATAGAAAGATCAATTCATTGTGAGAATATGACAGTCCTATGTACTGTGTACCTAATAACAGCTCCAAAATACATGTTGCAAAAAACTGATAGAACTGCAAGGAGAAATAAATAAGTTTATATTTATAGTTGGAGATTTCCACCCTCAGTAATTTATCAAAGAAATAGATAGAAAATCAGTTGAGAATATCAAAGTTTCAAACAATACTATCAAACAGTTGGAAACAACTGATATTTAGAGGACACCACACACAACAACGGAGAATATATTCTTTTCTGATGTATTTATAATGTTTACCAAAATAGACAAAATTGTGGTCTATAAAACAAATATCTAAATAATTAAATGAATTCAAATTATATAAAGAATGCACAATTATGGCAGGAAATTAATTAAAATAAATAATATACAGGTATTACATAATATCTAAATATTGGTAACATAAGTACACACATCTGAATAATGCATTGGTAAAAAAAAAACTCAAAAAGGAAATTAGAAAGGATTTTTAAATAAAATAAAAATGAATACATGACAACCCCAATTTTTGGGATGCACCTGTGGTAGAGATAATAATGTCCCTTGCCCCTGACAGTTTCATTCAATCTGATGTTTTTTATTAGAATATTTAGACAACTTACATTTGATTTTATTTTTTGAAGATTCAGGATTTTTGCTCAAGATTCAAAGATCTTGTGGTAGGGATGTTATCCTGGGTTATCTGACTGAACCCAGATTCTTTTCTTCTGGTTATTTGTCTTCTGTATATCCTCTTTGTCTGAGTCTGTTCAAATATTTTTTCTGGATTTTTGTTGGAATTTTTGTCTTCTTATTGAGATTTGAGAGTTCTGGTATATTCTAGATATAAGGCCTTCAGATATGTGGTTTTTCAAATATTTTCCATGAGTGGACATGAAAATATGCTTATCATCATCAGTCACCAGGGAAATGTATTTGACTTCTCATACTGCCATAACAAAATATTATAGACTTGTTGGTTTAAACAGTAGAATCAAGATCAAGTTCTCACCAGGGTTTGCTTCCTGCTGAGGGCCTCTCTCTTTCTTGCTTGCAGATGGCTGCTTTATTCTTCCCATGGTCACCATCTCTCCTCTGAATGTGGGTGGAAGAGTTGGGGCTGGGGGGGGGGGGGAGAGCTCTCTAGTGACTCTTCATATAAGACCAACAAGGTTATTGCTCAAGGTCCCACCTTATAACCTTATTTAACATAATTACTTCCTAAAGGCCCTATCTTAAAAACAGTCACATTAGGTGTTAGTGCTTCAGCATAAGAATCTTGGAGGACTCAATTCATTCCACAGCAGGATGTGCCTACACCACAATAATATACCACAACACTTCCTGAAATGTTTACAATGAAAAATATTATTACACCAAATTTGAAGTGGGTGAATAATTGGAACTGTAATGCTAGTGTAAGGACACAAAATGATAAAGTCATTGTGGCAAACATTTTGACAGTTTCTTAAATAGTTTGAATACATCTACCATGTGGCTGGGACAGTCCTTCTAGGTATTTACCTATGAGAAATAAGAGTACAGATTCACACAAAGTTGTATACATTAATGTTTATAAAAAACTTTATTTGTAATAGCCAAAATAACAACAACAATGAAACTCAAATGTCCATCAAAAGGTGAATGGGCAAACCAACTATAGTACATCTGCACCAGTGAATACACTTTAGCCATAAAAAAAAAAATGAAGTATGATAGAATCAACACTACAGATGAACCTCAAAATAATTATGCCAAGTGAAATAAACCATGCCAAATAAAAGAGACTACATATTGCATGATTTTATTTTTTAATAAAAAATTTCAGAAAGTGCAATGAATTCATAGTAACAGAAAGCTTGGGAATAGAGTAGGATTTACAGTGCGGAGGAGGGGAATTAACAAGGTGCAAAAGGAAACTGAATTTGTGGATGGATATATCTTCATTATTTCTACTGTAGTGATTATTTCATAGCTGCATGTGTGGTAAAAGTTACTGTACACTTTAAATGTGTTTAGTTTATCTCAATTATACCTTCATAAAGCTATTAATAAAACATAGACACAATGATATACTATGACATACCCACTAAAAATAACTATAATAAAAAGATTGAGAATACTAAAGTTTGGAGAAAATGTGTAGAAAATGCAAGTGTCATACATTGCTTGTGGGAATGTGAATGGCACAGTCGCTTTGAAAACAGTTTGGCATTTTCATAAAATGTTGATCATATAGTTACCATTGACCTGGTGATTTCTTTCCCAGGTATCTGTCCAAGAGAAATAAAAGTGTATGTCCATGTGACTCAGAATGTAAATGTTTATAGAAACTGCATTCATAATAGATAATAAATGAAAATCATCTAAGAGGTGATCAACTGGTGAAGGGATAAACAAAAACAAAATGTAGTATACTTACACGATCAGATACTGCTCATCAGTATAAAAACTACTTATATTTTTTTAAAAATGGATGAATCTAGGAAACATACTAAGTGTAAAAAGTCAGACGCAATAAATGTTTATTGTAATGTTCAATTTATATGAAATTTATAAAGATGGAAGGCAGATCAGTGTTTACCTAGAACTGGGGGAAGGAATGGAAATTGACCACGGATGAACTTGACAGTATTTAGGGGATGTTGGAAATGCAAAATCATTGTGTATATTTTAATAAACAGAATTTTAAAATTTTCATGCATTTTATTCTTTGTAAGTATGATTTAATAAAACTGTTAAAAATGCAAAAAAGAAAAAAATATGGAACAACTACCATGTGCTACCTATTGGGGATACAAAGAAAGATATGTTACGTGTGATAACTGAACAAATGAAAGGTTGGGCTCCTTTCCCTTCTCCCATATAACTGGCTAACTGGAGTTGTCTCGTTGAACTGGTGTTTGACATGTAGACTTGGACACCACAGTCTTAGCATGAGGACCCGTGTTGTTCGTTGCTCTTCAGCTTGTTCAGTAAATAAGCACTTTCCTTGTTGTCAAAAATATTTTTTTTCTTATCCTGAAAAGGAAATGGTGATGTAGTTACTCTTCTTGCCTTCCATGGATGTGGAGCAGGTTTAATAGATGACATTTGTAAAGTGCTCTGAGGTATTCAGAGACAGGAGCTTGACACTGTCTATACAGAGTTAATGACTAAACAGGCCTGTTTGCTGCTTCCCAACTGTCACCTCTTCCTGGTATTCATTAGTTCTGTCTCCTGTAAATGGAATGGGCCATATCAATGAGATGGTGAGTAAACTTAACACATATCATGTCTGCTAATAAAACTGCAGGCAAGTTCAATTTCTTTAGGGAGAAATAATGAAGTTAACACTCCAGTCCTGCCTGTTTCTTTATTTCTTTAGTGTAATTAGAGAGGATGTGGCCTGTTTCCACCAAGCATACCTTTCTCTGAGTTCTGCTTCTTCCAAGCACTTTACAATGCTTGGTTTAAAAAGATATGAAACACCACAGAAGTGCACTTATGCTTCATTGTTATGCTTAAAAAAGCACTGGCTGAAGACTGGTTAATTTAATTCTTTAGGGTGACTATCAAGATGATTCAAATTATTTCTTTTGGATAAATACACAGGAATGGAATGATTGGGACATATGGTAGGTGTATGCCTAATTTGATAAGAAATTGCTAATCAGTTGCCCACAGTGTACCACTGTGCATTCCTACCGGCAGGGTATGAGAGTTTCAGCTATTACATCAAATGACATGAAAACTTTAAACTGTCAAATGGCATAAAGAAGTGTGTATACATACACACACACACACACACACACACACACACACACACAAAGAAGGACTTAAAAATTCAACTTTTTATTATGTTCTTATGTGCATGAGTTACTGTAGGAAGTGCTGGCTTGGTTAATTGGAATAAGGAATTGGGTGGCCAGTTTTAACAATGATAGTCATGGAATACATGGAAGGCAAGGTGAATTTGAATTAAGACAGCTGGGCTAGCAAAGACTAGGAAGAAAGAAATAGGGCCATGCAGATATAACCTGCAGGATGGAACTAATTTGATGTGGGAGACAGGTAGTGAAGGAATGAAAAATGATTCTGAGATTTGGGGCTGTAGCACCTAAAAGAGATTATTAATATTGCAAAGAGATGACAAGAGGAGATTATTTGGAGTGGGAGAAAAAACAACAAATATTGCTTAACTATATTATTTTAATAAAGAGTATCAGCTGTGGGTTAGAGCTTTAGGAAGTTGGGGTGGAGAGGCAGATTTGGGGCTCATGTCTATAGCAGTATGGCCAGAGACGAGCAGGGCTTCTGTGACCACAGTGCTCTAGAACAGTGTTTTAAACAGTACTTATGCTTATGAAACTGGAGGGAACATGACCACAGCCACAGACATCCAGGACAACAAGAGGGAAAATCAGAACCGTGGGCCTCTTAGAGAGAAGGAGCAGAAACAAGTGAGTCAAATGAATCAGATGCTTTAGAAACCTATTTTAATATATTTTGCAAAATGATACGATGGAACTGAAATCAATTTCCATGCATGTATGAGTTTTTTGACATGAACCCAACTATGGTATATAACCACAAAACTATAATAATACTTTTTAAAAAACCATCAGAAAACAATAGAATGGGAAACTATACAATCCATGAATATGATGCTTATAAAGTTATTTAAGTTAGGGTCAAAGAAACTGTCATTACTTCTAGATGAGCTAGGACAATGGCCACTGAGCTTAGTTTATGCTTCTCAGCATTTTTATTTTTATTTTTTTAACTTAGCAACCAAGGAAGGATTTCAAACAAAACAAGTGCTCATGGCTGACTGAAGCTGTGTAGCCAACCTCCAAACACCACACACACACACACATACACACACACACACAGAGAGAGAGAGAGAGAGAGAGAGAGAGAGAGAGAGAGGGAGAGAGAGAGAGGGAGAGAGAGACTAAATCTTTTATCAGTGTGAAAAAATAGTACCATATTATTAAAAGATAATTATTTGGCCCATAGTGTTTTGATTAGTAGTTATAAATAGAGATCACAATTAAAGCCATGGTCTCCAAGGTAGAGGTTCCATGTAATGATAAAAATATGAGCTGATTCAGGCCTTATCACCAGTAGTGCACACTGGAGGATTGCCAGAAGCCTACATTTTGCCTCAAGCTGTGTCATTAGCTCAGAGCAGATATTAATTTAAGCTGTTTATGCTTATGTCATCAGATGTTCTTATTTACAGACTGTGACCCTGTGAATTTGTAGTCAGAGATTATAAACGTGGTGTTTATTGGTTCACTTTATTAACACAAAGCTTTGTTGTTTTCCTTATTTGTTGGTACCTTCATGAGAGGTTTGACAGGTAGTTTTATCTTGGCTTTAGAAAATTCTCTCCTTAAAAACAGCTAAAGGTGAACTGTGATAAACATCTGTAATGTACTTAAAAACATTTCCCTATGTCAAAAGACTTTTGGATTAGGTTTATTTATGTCTTATCCACATGGTCACCCCTAACACTATTAAGTACCATGTGCCTGTCATTATGCTAGTAAGGCCTATGCTAATTTCCAATATGTCCAAGTATGAAGGAGGCAGTTCTGTTGCTTGAGGTGTTCCCATTTTAGCAGTCTAGAAAGTTATCTAATCTAACAATTTGTTCTTCGAAAGTTCTATTGGAAGTCAGTTATTCAGGACTCAGGATATAGTTTGTCATATAAATAGGACACAGAGGGTATTAATGTGGCAATTCAACCAAAATCCCATATAGCCCTTGACACATGCTGTTATTGAATCTAATCCTTGAGCAGAATGGTATTTATTAGGGAGAATGTGTTCAGAGAAGCCACTCAGAATGCTAAGAAGATCGCTTCTCAGTGGTGACGGGGAACTTGTCCTCCATCACCACCCCTACCTTTTGAGAGAGTTGAGAGCTCCAGCCACAGCTCCCAGGTGATGGTGGAGCCTGGCTGGGTAGGGGCCTGGCTGAGCTAGTGCTGGACTGAGCAGGGGGCTCCGGAAGGAAAATGGCACTGGGGGAGGGGTATGTATTTCCTGTGCGCCAGTTTCCTTGTCTTTTGGAACAGTTCTCTTTCCATTTTCATTGCCTCAGAAAAGAGTCCAATAGTGGCATGTTGATTCAGCATATTCCTATATACAGCATTTGATCTGTTCAGGAAATGTCCTTTAAGATTGACCCTGCTAAATTTAGAACAGTCCCTGTGCCATCTTCTCAAATTCCAGGAGCTCAAACTGCTTATTAAAAACCTCTC
The DNA here is from genome assembly GCA_025594165.1 of Tamias sibiricus. NCBI lineage: Eukaryota > Metazoa > Chordata > Mammalia > Rodentia > Sciuridae > Tamias > Tamias sibiricus. Next base: position 98,657,333 of record CM046661.1, on the reverse strand, counting down.
AGTTGGAAATAGGACCATAGATCTGTGGGCCTTTTGCTGAACCATTAAGCCATAGATACCACTTTTACTGAACAGGGTATAACTTTAGTTGTTGTGAAGGAGACTATTTGCAGTGGTACATATCACCATAGTAACTGGATTTTCAAGCAGGGCTGTCGAAATAGAACTTGAAAATCACACAGAAACAACTCTACCTTGTAACGGGCTTCAAAAGGATCATGTAGGAGAGAGGGAGAAAGATTCATGATTACATGCCATTTGATCTGTGATTGCTCAAAGGCACGGGTGAAGAGATAGGCAATGTGCTTGTTCATACCAGCATGCTGGCACGTTAAGACAAAAAAAACACACATTCTACCATGGAATTGTGGCAGGCGAAGGGCCCAAGGAAAAGCCTGCTTCTTCTCTCATAATCGTGTGGCTTAAATTAGTGTTAACATTTTCGAATACGCAAAACTGACATTAGATTTAGTTCTTTAAAAAACCTTAATTAGGGGCTGGGGTTGTTAGCGGCATTCTAGGAGCCCGGGTTCAATTCAGCACCACTTAAACCCTTTGTGTACAGCTAAAGCAAATAAATAAATATTTAAAAAAAAAAAAAAAAAAAAAAAAAAAAAAAAAAAACCTTAATTGCATTCTAGGAGTTGCTTGCCTTGAAACAGCATGTTTATTGTGTCTTCTTATGTACTTTGAGGTCATTGTGGGGAAGAGCCTGGGTTTATAAAATGTAATAGGAATTTAGTGGGAAAATCATATTTTAAAATGGAAAGGAAATGAAATCTTAAATGCTGGAGATATTTTAAGGCTCATCTTTTACAATATCCCTAATTTTTTAATGGGGAGCAAAGTTCCATATTATGGAGTGACTTGATGACTATCATATAGCTAGTTAAAATGTGTAACTAAAGTTGGAAGCCAAATATTCTGACTTCAGAATGAGGACTTTAGGAGAAATATGGCAGAATAAAGATTAGTTCTACATTGGTTGCTCACGATGGCAAGGAGAAAACAAAATAAATGCACATGAAATAACTAGAACATAATTGTAGAGGACAAGATTTAATAAGGGTGCAGATATTACCAATGAATTTGTTTTTTTTTTTCTTTTTTTCAGTACTAGAGTTGAACCCAGGAATGCTTTACCACTGAGCTACATCCCCAGTCCTTTTAATGTTTTGTTTTGAAACAGAGTCTCACTAAGTTGCTGAGTCTGACCTCGAACTTGCTCTCATCTTGCCTCAGCCTCCTGAAATCATTGGGATTACAGGGTGTGCACCATTCTCTGCTTGAATTTCTTTTAAAATTCCTATCCAGGTATAATGGTGCATACCTGTAGTCCAAGCTACTGAAGAGGCTGGGGCAAGAGGATCACAAGTTTGAGGCCAGAGTCAGCAACCCAGTGAGATCCTGTCTGAAAATAAGATTCCTCATTAATTTCCAACTTTCATGTCTTTTAAAAATATGGGTTACATTTTGTGAGGTTGGAATTCCTTTAAAGCTAAACAATACAGCAGAGTGTAGGAACAGTTATGAAAGACATTCATGTATCAACTGAGAACTGAAACTTAACTTCATAAGAGGAATATCACATTGCAGATAAGTTTGTTGCTCTTCTCACTCTCTTCTGGCAATCACTATCATGAATGCATTTTTCAAAATAGTAAGATCCCACTACATGTCAGGAAGAGTTATAGGTGCTTGAAATACATCAATATTTTTAAAAAATATTTTTAAATGGACACATAAAAATTGTACATATTTATGGGGTACAGTATATTTCAGTACATGTATACATTGCATAATAATCTAATTAGAGTATTTAATGTATCATGCATTTATCATTTTTTTTAGTGGTCAGTGCATCCAAAATTTCTTATAGTGATTTTAAGACATTCAGTATAATCTTGATAACCACGTCACCCTAATGTACGATAGAACACCAGAGATTATTTCTTCTATTTAGCTATAACTTGGTATCTGTTGATGAATCTCTCCCTGTGTGTATATGCCACATTTTCAATGTCCATTTATTTGTCGACGGACAATGAATTTGATTCCACACTTTGGCAATTGTGAGTAGTGCTGCAATAGACAAGGGACTGCAGCTATCTCTTCTATATACGGATTTTATTTCCTTTGGATATATAACCAGTAGTGGGATTTCTGGACCATATGGTAGTTCTGTGTTTAATATTTTGAGGGAACCTCTGTACTGTTTTCCAAAATGGCTATACTAATTTACATTTCTACCAACTGTTTATGTGAGTGCCCCTCTCTTTATACCCATTTCAGAATTTGTTATTTATTTATTTATTATTTTTTTGTCTTTTTGAAAATAGCCATTCCAAATTGGGTAAGGTGATATTTCATTGTGGATTTGATTTGCACTTCCCTGGTGATTAGTGATGCTGAGCATTTGTTCATGTACCTGTTAGTCATTTGCATGTCTTCTTTGGAGAAATGTCTATTCAGGTCTTTTTCTAATTTTTAAATTGGACTTCTGTTGTTGTTGTTTTTGCTATTGCATTGTTTAAGATTCTTGCATATTCTGAACATTAACTCCTTGTTAGATGTATAGTTTGAAAATATTTCCTCCCATTCTGTGGGTCGTTTCCTTTTCTGTTGAGAGTTTTCTTTGTGTACAGAAGCTTTTAGATTTGATGTAATCTCACTTGTTTATTTATTTTTGCTTTTGTTGTTTGCATTTTTGGATCTTAAAAAATTCTTTCCCAGACTAATGTGATGGAACATTTACCTTATATTTACTTCTAGTAATCATTTCATTTTGGGTCTTGCATTTAATCATTCATTTGACTTTTGCATGTGGTGAGAAATAGGAGTCTAGCTTCATTCCTCTGAATGTCAATATCCAGTTTACTCAGTGCCATTTACTGAAGAGACTATTCTTTTACCATTATGCAGCTTAGCACTTTTGTCAAAAATCAGTTGACTGTAAGATTGTGAATTGATTTTTGTACTCTTTATTCTGTTCCACTAGCAGTGTGTCTATTTCTATGCCAGTACAATGCTGTTTTAGTTCTCATAGCTTTGTACTATATTTTGAAATCAGGCAGTGTGATTCCTCTAGCTTTGTTCTTTTTGCCAAACTTTGTTTTTACTAAGTAATTTTTTAAGCTATTGAAAAAATTTTCAGATAGTTTGCTATTAATATGTGGAAATGCTCCAGATTTTTGCATGTTGATTTTGTATTCTGCAAATTTACCAAATTTGTTGATTAGTTCTATCAGTATTTTAGTGCAGTATCTAGGGTTTTCTACATATAAGATAATGTTGCTGCAAACAAGGACAACTTTTTCTTTTCCAATTTAGATTTCTTTTATTTATTTATTTTTCTCTTGCCTAATTGTCCTGGATATGACTTCCAATACTATGTTGGGTAGAAATGGCAAAAGTGAGCATTCTTATATTGTTTTAGATCTTACAGGAAAACCTACCAAGTTTTCCCCATTCTGTGTGATTTTCACTGTGGTTTTGTCATATGTGGACTTTGTTGTGTTGAGGCATGTTCTTTCTATACCTAATTTGTTGGGAGTTTTATCATGAAAGAATATGATTTTGTGAAATGCTTTTCTTGTACCTATTGAAATGAGCACATTTTTTTTTTTCATTGTGTTAATGTGATATATCACATTTATTGATTTATGTATGTTGAATCATCCTTGCATCTGTGGGATGAATTCCATCTGGTTATGGTGAATGATCCTTTCAACTTAGCTTTGACTTAGCTTTGCTAGTATTTTGTAAAGGATTCCACCCCCCAACTATGTTCATGAAGGATATTGTACTATAGATTTCTTGTATCATTATCTGGATTTGGTAAAATATAAAAATTCCTGACCAAGTATATTTTACATTTTAGATGAATACTTTGATGTGTATTTACTTTTAACATGTGCACATACACACAGGAACAATATGTTGCTTTTATTTATACATATTTTTATAATTTTTTATTGTGCTAAAATACACATAATATAAAATTTTCCATTTAACCATTTTTAAGAGTTCCAATCTCCATGTACCCACCAACACTCATTTCCTCCTTCCTCCTCCTCCTCCTCCTCCTCTTCTTCTTCTTCTTCTTCTTCTTCTTCTTTTTAATATTAGGCATTCTAATTGATATTGGATGGTATCTCATTGTAGTTATGATTTGCACTTCCCTAATGATTAGTGATTTTTTTTTTTTTTTTGTGGTCCCGGGGATTGAACTCAGGGGCACTAGACCACTGGGTCACATCCCCAGCCCTTTTTGTATTTTATTTAGAGACAGGGTCTCACTGAGTAGTTAAGTGCCTTGCCATTGCTGAGGCTGGCTTTGAACTCGCGCTCCTCCTGCCTCAGCCTCCCAAAGTGCTGGGATTACAGGCGTGCGCCACCGCGCCCGGCATGATTAGTGATATTAAGCATCTTTTTATGTGCTTCATGGCCATTTGTGTATCTTGTTTGGATAAATATCTATTTTAAGTCTTTTGTCCATTTTTAAATTAGGTTGTTTTTCTTGTTGAGTTTTAGAAGTTTTCTATATATTCCAGATATTAATCCTTATCCAATATATCATTTACAAATCTTTTCTCCCATTCTGTAGGTTGAATTCTGCTCTGTTAATATAATGTTTTTTTTTTTTTTTTTTTTTTGGTACCAGGGATTGAACTCAGAGGCACTCACCCACTGGGCCACATCCCCAGCCCTTTTTTTGGTTTTTATTAGAGACAGGGTCTCACTGAGTTGCTAAGTGCCTCACCATGGCTGAGGCTGGCTTTGAACTCGCGATCCTCCTGCCTCAGCCTCCCAAAGTGCTGGGATTACAGGCGTGCGCCACCGCGCCCGGCTTAATATAATGTTTTGATGCACAAAATTTTTAATTGTCATGAATTCCAGTTTGTCTATTTTTTCCTTTTTATTGCCGGTACCTCTGGTGTCATATCCAAGAAATCATCACCAAGTCCAAGTCATGAAGATTTTGCTCCATATTTTCAGAGTTTTATAGTTTTAGGTGTTTGATCCATTTCAAGTAAATTTTTATATGGCTTTAAGTCAGGGTCCAACCTCATTCTATTGAATATGGGTATCAAGTTTTTCTAGCACCATTTGCTGCATAGATTGTTCTTTCACCACCGAATGGTATTGGCACTTTCATCAAAAATCATTTGACCATATGTGCAAGGGCTTATTTCTGGGTCTTCGTTCTTTTCTATTGGTTATATGTCTGTCTTAATGCTAATCAAACCATGCTGTTTGATTACTGAAGCTTTTTAAATGCATGTAATTTGTATCAAATTGTTTTTGTTAACCTAAAACTGCAGCTTGCTTTTTCCTCTCAACATTGTTATTTTTTTGATATCTAATAATGTTGACACAGATCATGCTCATTTTTAAGTGCTTTACATTATTGGTATTTTCTTTCTTTCTTTCTCTATTGAAAGTCATACTTATAAGGGTCTGCTTCGTACATACTAAGTATCTCTAAAGTATTTACATAGACAGGTTTGCTAGGTCTTGGGGTAAACACATTTTCTACTTTCTTAGATGTTACTGAATTATTTATTGAAGTAATCAGAGCATCTAGCACTCCCTTCAGCAGTGACTTTCACCTAGAAAATATCTATAGTCTATAGCCATTTGATTTTATTATACTATATATAAGCAGTGCATATTTTGTCTTTTGTAAGGAGGAGAATAGTCATTTGAAGAGTACTTTGAGAAATGTAAATCTGGAGTTATTACTGATTTATTGAGGAATAACCTAAAATCAACATCTTAGTAACTAGAGAAGTCATTTTTACACTATGAGACAAAAATTTTAATTCCTAGTATTATTAAGTCAGATAAGTAGGCTCAATCCTTCCCGATAGGTTAGTTCAGCTGGAATTGAATAAACTAATCCTTTTAAGAAGTGAAACCATAGGTGATACAAAAATATTACAAATTACATATACTGAGAGTGCAAGTTTAATTATGTAAGAACCTAAAAATTGTTAAGAACACTGTTTAAATATTGGATATACGAAATAATTTTTAAGCTGTGTTATAAAATTGATTTTATAGTCAAAACTCCATTAGCATAGAAAAATAGATTTCTTCTAACTACTGCAAAGAGCTTATGCTAAAAAGGAGTTAGAAAACAGACTTAAATTTTTTTAACAAGAATATAATTTCTCCAATCAAGTAAGTGTAATGTCATATTCAAGTTGAAATTATTGACAATTCAGGGTAAATTATCTATGCAATTTCTGGTTATTATGCTAAGAATTTATCTCATAACTAAATTGAATGGATTAAAATGTTTTTAAAAATTAGAATATGGAAAATTATATAAATTACAGTCTTAAATTCTGGAGTATTTTTAATTAATAAGTCTTTAAATCATCTAATGAATTTTTAAATTCATGGCAAAGACAAAAGTATAACAGAGAACGTTTTTGAGTCTCAAGGCCTTCCCTTCCAGTTTGGTATCAAAATTCATGGCCTTGGAATATTTATGGCTAAGAATTTTTCCATGAAAATCTATGTGAGAGAAGTGCATGATGGCAAAGCAGTTTCTGCCCCTTCCCCTAAATGATAAAGATTTCACAGGGAAGGGACCATGGAGCAAGTTCTGAACCAGAAAACTCAGAAGCTAGTGAATTTCTAAGAAGGGCTGAGATTTTCCTAGGCATAAAAAAAAATAACATTCATCTTGAATGGATAGGGAAACCTTGGTATATATACACAATGGAACATTACTCAGCACTAAAAGAGAATAAAATCATGGCATTTGCAGGTAAATGGATGAAGTTGGAGAAAATAATGCTAAGTGAAGTCAGCCAATCCCCCAAAACCAAAGGCCAAATGATTTTTTGATATGAGGAGGCTAACTCATAATGGTGATTGGGGGGGGGGTGGGCTGGGCATGGGAGGAATGAAGGAACTTTAAATAGATCAAAGGGGAAGGAGGGGAAGGTAGGGGGCTAGGGGGTAGGAATGATGGTGGAATGAGTTAGACATCATCACCCTAAGTACATGAAGACACGAATGGTGTGAAAATACTTTGTGTAGAAACAGTGACTTGAAAAATTGTGCTCTGTATGTGTAATATGAAGTGAATTGCATTCTGCAAGCATGTATAACAAATTAGAATAGATAGATAATTTAAAAAATTAACATTCATCTGGACCCATGCCACCGGAATCTCATGAGTATACAAAGCACATTATGGTTTCTGGAGAACAGCACAGAGTGCCCTGAGTGCTGATGGTTCTTAACCATCACTCTCAGCCCCTCCACCCTGCCATGAGCACATTCATGAAGCCTTCAGGGTGGAATAAGGTCAATGACCCAGGCATCTCAGGGAGTCCTATGAAGAGCTCCAACTTATGGCATACAGCTTAAACTTCTTGTGGCTAGTCAGAGAAGTATGGAGAGAGCCCACGTGTTTCATCTGTGATCTAGAGGGGTTTGAAAGCTTATCTGAAATTTTTCATTCTCCAAAGAGCAATAGCTGAGAAAGATGGAAGCCTGGAAGTAGTGTTGCATTTGTTAGGAGAAAACTTGCACTGCAGTAAATAGGCCTGTGCTTTGTGAATGGAGACTGGATAAAAAAGTGGGATGTTCTCTGGATTCCAGTAATTGGAGATCCTTCAGGTACAAGGATGGTCAGAGGAATCAGCATGTGTATATGTATAAATGTTTTTCAAACTTGTGCACAACTGGAGCTGGAAAAAAAATAAATGTTTACTCATTAAAGGTGTAAACTGAGAAACATTGACTTTTTTTTTCTTCTTTTTTTACTCTGAATTTACAAAAATTAAACTGCTGCCATCAGGTAGAATGGAGGTTCGAGATAGAAACTAAGCAAAATTATAGAAAATTAAATTGACATTATTTGTACATTTGAATTCATAGCCTGAAAAATGTGCATTCATTTCCTAATTTTAATTCCCACTTTAATATTTTCTATACTATATATTTATGTAACAAGACTAAGAAAGGTAAAAGCACTGAAAGCACTGATTAGTTTTTGAAATGAAACTGAACTAAGCTGACTTAAATTTTTAATTTATATTAGCTTAGGGTAACTATAAGCTAATATAAGTGTGTTTCTCAAGTCTAACAATTTAAGACTTTTTAAAAATTCAAATCTCTTTCAGTGAATTATATTTTAGCAATGTGAATTTTTTTACTGATTTTTAAATCCCTAAAAACCTGATTCTCAAATATATAAGATGCCTTAGTTTTCTTAACTCTCAAAGAATGTAACAATTTTATAATAAATTTAGAATGATTATAAGTACCCTTTATGCTCATTCATTATTCATTTACACAATTATGAAACAAAAAGAGGAGTATATTTTCTATTACTTGCATTGTTTTATCAATGTAAGGATAAGCAATTGTCATATTTATCTCTCTTTCTGAAATTATGTCTCTGATTTTACATGGCTGATAACATATCCATCTGGGAACATGGCTTATTGTGACCATAATTTGAAAAATTCAATGGGGACTGTCAAAACCAGAAATTCAAAACAATATTTATAGATACCACAGTTGTCTGGAATGTGTGTTTGTCATAGAACCCTAGACCCATGTACTATCAAGACTTAGAGGTTGGTGAGGGCCTGTTACCACTGTGAGGATAAAAGAGGAGATGAATTTAGAGTAGCATGGTATATAATTCTGTATAAATATTTTCTCAGTACATTAGCATGAGAAAGTAAGGAATTCAGAACTCAGTAGTATGGGCAAAGTCCAAAAGAGGCAGAACTGGTAATGGGAAGAATCTATAGAAGGTCAGTTGCAGCACAACAAAAGGAAGACATTTCTCACATACAAAGTTCACCAGGGTAAATGTGGCTTCAGGAAACTGTGGACATTTCATCCCTGGAGGTGCAGAACAAAAGCCAGACACCCAGGTGGCTGGGATGCTATTGAAGGTATTCAAGGAGAAGATGGTTGGATGAATTCCTTAAAATATTCTACCTGTTATGACTCTGTGGTTTTTCTGAAGAGGCTTATTGAATAAGGCAAATTTTAAACAAGTGTTAATGTCAGGCATAAGTATAGATCAATAGAGAACAGAAAAAGGCATTATCATTTCTCTATATTAGTCCTAATATTTATCCTAGCCTGTCATTCTTATCCTATAGAACGCCCCCCCCCAGCAATCCCATTACATTAACTTGTAATTTTCCCATTATCTTTGACTTCTTCCAAATACCAGTCTCTCCTCAAATGCGTTGGCTGACAATTTCAGAGAGAGAGAGAGAGAGAGAGAGAGAGAGAGAGAGAGAGAGAGGGGCAGAGTCAGAGAGAGAAAAAGGAGGTGCTCAGGGCCAAAATATACCCTTCAAAGGCACACTCCCAGTGACCCACTTCCTCCAACCAGGCCCGCCTTCTAAAGGTTACACCACTACCCCATTTGGGGACCAAACCTCTAACATATGAGCCTTTGGGGGTCATTATAGACTCAAATTGTAAGAGGTGCCAAGGTTACTTCACCATGGGCTGCTTCTCTCAACCCTGCAAAGACCAAAAGCATGATTAAAGACCTGTGACTTTGAGCCCCACCACCCCAACCTTTGGGGAGAGGAGAAGTGAAAGTTGAATTGTTCACCATCAGCCAATGATATATTCAATCATGACTATGTAGTGAAGCCTCCACAGGAACCTAAAAGCTTTGGGGAGATTCTGTTCCTGGAGAGTGGCACACCCAGAGAGGTGGCACACCTAGAAGCTCCATGCCTCTTCCCACATGCCTTGCCCTCTGCATCTTTTCAATGATTATTTGTTTGAATCCTTTCCAGTATCTCTTATAATAAATGGGTACATATAAGTAAGGTGTTTCCCTGGGTTCTGTGAGCTGCCCTAGCAAACTAGTCAATCCTGAGAAGGGGTTGTGGGAACCCTGATTTATAGATGGTCAATCAGAAGCACAGGTCACAACCTGGGGCTAGAAGTTGATGTTGGAAGTGGGAGGACAGTTTTGGGGAAAGAGCTCTCAACCTGTGTAACCTAGCACTATCTCTAGGTAGATAGTGTCAGAATTAAATTGAATAAGAAGACAGTGGTGTCAGCTGAAGAATTACTTGGTTGGTGTGTGGGGGAAAATCCCTGTACAATATCTGGATGAGAGAAGAATTCTGTGTTGAATCTAAAGTAGACAACAGGAAAATATTACACTTTGGGCTTTTGTTTTTTCCTATCCTCAGAATGTCAGAGTCTATATATAGATTGCTTTTTTGGCATCCAAGATGATCTCTCAGTCATTTTTCCTTGGTTACATGAAAAAGAGCTGCTGCTGCAATTAATCTTTACACATTTTTTTTCTGAAATAAATTCTTTCCTTTTACCTTTCTTCTTTCTCAATTGCTTTCAAGAGCTTCTTTTCTAGATTATGCAAATAAAACAATTAGCCCACACCTTTTCCCTAGTCTCTGTTCTACTTTTTGCTTTGTTGTTTGAACCCCTTTTGTCATCAGATTGCTTCTTTCCTCACCTCTCTCCAATTTTCTTTGGACTCTTCCAAGTTTGAAAAGTAGATTTAGTAAGCACAAAGCTACTCATTGTCATCTCTTTTAAATTCCTGCTGAAAGCTTATTGTTAGGATTCTATTATTTTTTCAAGTAATTTATGGAAGAAAAGTCAACGAAAATAGATGCTAGAAGCAAAAAGGATAATGAATAATCTCTATAGACTCTAAGCTATGTAAAGGCCATCTTGCCGAAGTGTGTTGGTAGAATATAATTTGGTCAGCACTCAGGAGAAGATAATTACCTGCACCACAGGTGTCTCTTCATTTTGCTTTAAACCGAGTGCATATTTTATCATTGATATTTTAGTTTATGGAAAGTATGGAATTCATAATTTGAACTTTAATATCACGAATCTATAGAATATTTCGTTTGAAAAGTTTTTTGGTTTCCATGTTTGTTTTTTTCTGTTGTTTTATAAGCTCAATGTGTGTGCACTAAAAATCAAGAGAACTGGACAAAGTAGTTATTATTTTCATTTACCAGAATAGATCACGGATGTTTAAAGTAATTACGGGATATTAGCAAGTTCAAAAGACTATATGAGCCCCGTGGCTGCTCTGAAAAGCCTTCTTTGCCTTGTTCCTGGGTCCAGCTCCCAGCTCTCAGCAACCCCCTCCTCCGCCATCGCGGACTCCTGCAGCTTTGTCACCAGAGTCCCCATTGTATTGGATCACAGGCGTGCCCCACCATGTCAGATGCGGCCATGGACACTAGCTCCGAGATCACCAACAAGGACTTAAAGGAGAAGGAGAAGTTGTGGAGTAGCCAGAGAATGGAAGAGACGCCCCTGCTAATGGGAATGTTAATGAAGAAAATGGGGAGCAGGAGACTGACAATGAGGTAGATGCAGAAGAGGAAGAGGGTGGTGAGGAAGAGGAGGAGGAAGGTGATGATGAGGAAGAGGATGGAGATGAAAATGAGGAGGAGGAGGATGTTGATACCAAGAAGCAGAAGACCGATGAGGATGACTAGACAGGAAAAAAGGAAAAGTTAAACCAAAAATAAAAGGCTGCCGTGATCTATTCACTCACCACATCTCCTCTCAGAATCTAAACGTGGTCATGTTTGAGTAGGGAGGCCAGCCCACCCACCCACCGAGGGCAGTGCCACCTGCAGATGACACCTGACCAAAACCACAACGTGAATTTGCAACAGGGGAGGGAAAAAAAGAACCAAAACTTCCAAGGCCCTGCTTTTTTCTTAAAGGTACTTTTAAAAAAAGGAAAATTTGTGTTTTTTATTTACATTTTATATTTTTGTACATATTGTTAAGGGTCAGCCATTTTTAATGATCTTGGATGATCAAACCAGCCTTTTGGAGTATTCTCTGTCCTACTTCTGAATTTACTTGTGGTGTGACCATGTTTATTATAATCTCAAAGGAGAAAAAACAACCTTGTAAAAAAACCAAAAACAACAACAAAAAATCTTATTCAAAGTGTTCCAGTAACTTTTTTTGTGTATGTACTTTAGCTGTTCTATAAGTAGTTGGTTTGTATGAGATGGTTAAAAAGGCCAAAGATAAAAAGGTTTCTTTCTTTCTTTTTTTCCCCTCCATTTTTTTTTTTTTTTTTTGTCTATGAAGTTGCTGTTTATTTATTTATTTATTTTTGGCCTGTTTGATATATGTGTGAAACAATGTTGTTCACCAATAAACTGGAATTTTATTTTGCTTAGTTGTTCTAAAAAAAAAGGACTATATGATGCAACTAGAACTCAAATTTAAGTCTTCTCTTTCCTACTGAAGCGTATCTTAAAATTTAAACATCATTTTACTTAAGTTCAGGCAGGCCGTTTTTCCTGTAGTGTTTTAAAATGTTTTAGAATTCACATCTCCCCTCATCTTTTAGTGGAAATCCATCATTAATTGCTATTGATGTAAGTCAAGTGAAAAACATCTGAAGAGCCCTAAATTTGGAGACATTTAATTTTCCCACAAGTAGGCTTTTAAGCCAGCTGTTTCCAGTCTTGACTGTGGCTATATGATGGCCTGCAGCACACATTCAAATGGTTGAGTCCTACCAGGGGTTTCTCATTTTCAGCATTTGCTGTATACGTCAAGGGAAGAATACATTTTAGCTGACTAGGGTGTTTAGAAGTGGAAAAAGAATAGCTCCAATCATAATTCTTCCTTCTATTTTAATTTCCACGTGCCAAGGAAGGCTCTCTATTTATCACCTACACCAGACAAACAACCTTACTACTTAAAGGATTTTTAACTTCTGGGAGCCTGATGACTAATAAATCATGGTAAGTTTATTCCAACATGGAAAATACACCTTCTTTTTAACTCTGCAGTACCTGTAGCTTAGGACTGAGGCTTAGTCCTAATGAAATAACATTTCTTTTAAAGGAATAAGAGCAGTGAGTAAACTTTGAATGAAAATCAGAATTAAAAGTTTACATGCTCCATTTTTGTACAGTGAATCAAAGAGCTTTCTACTGTCATGTATAACTGACTAGAACTAATAAAAATAAGTTTACATATTTTTATGCTGACTATGGAAATAAGAACTGCAAACACACACGTATTCACTTTCTTTGTGTGAAGTAAATACGTAGATTTTAAGGAAAACTATGACTATTATGGCCTCCACGGAAAAAAAAAAACAACAACATAGTTTTGCCTTAATAATATAAGTAAAGAGTTTCTAAAAAAAAAAAAAAAAAAAAAAAAGAATAAAATGTATTAAAAAACAAAAAAGCTTTTACTCCAGGCTATTATAATGAAGAAAAAGAGTTCCAAATGTGAACTAATGAAGTACAAAGTAATGAATATTTAATTTGTATAATTTACCAAAGTGCTTTTAGAAATCAGAGCTACATTCTTCATAAACATAATGTTCATTAGGCCTCAACTGTAGCTCACACGCAATTACCATATCACTCCTGTACCACTTCAGCTTCCTAGGGCATTGAGTAAAACCCCTCTGAGAATATCTTGAGGGCGAAGAGAGACAAGGACAAGTAAAACTGCTATGGCTGAGAAATTCGAATAGCTTACCTTCGGCAGGGAAAAGAAGACTAAATTACTGGGGGTGGGATGCAGCCAGCACCTGCCTAGTAGCAGAATGATTTCACCTGGGCTCCCTTCTCCCTTGGCAGCAGCATTTTGAGAGATTAAACAAAAAACAAAATTAGTTTGATGGCTCAGTAGGACACCTTATCATATTCTTAAAGGTAAGAGGAGTGCTACTTAAAATCTGACTGATAACAGATCAGATCAAGCAGAGCAGTTTTCAGTAGAAACAAACTTGAGATGTGATATGAATTTTAATAGGAACACTAATGTAGCTCACATAGACTTCAGAGCCCAAGAACCTGCACTCCGTGTCTGTTTTACTATAATGGGTGATGATTTTATTTTCTCTTGAAGTACAGCCTTTTTACTTTCCATTCTATTATTTTATAAATCTTAAATTAATCTTGCCAGTAAGAGATTAGGTGAAATTTTAAATTTTTATTTGAGGATTGTTATGGTTTGGATATGAGGTATCCCCTCCCCTCAAAGCTCATGTGCTAGTGCCATATTATTCAGAGGTGGAATGATTAGATTATGAGAGATGTGACCTCAAGTGGATTAATCCATTTGATGGATTAATAATTCAAATGGACTATTGGGTGGTAACTGTGGGTAGGTGAGGGATGGCTGAAGAAAGTAGGTCATCAGGGCATACCCTTGGGGATTCTATCTTGTCCCTTGTTCCTATCTCTCTCTCTCTCTCTCTCTCTCTCTCTCTCTGCTTCCCAGCTGCCATGAGATGAGAAGCCTTTTTTTTTTTTTTTTTTTAAATCATTCCTTTTCCCCATGATGTTCTTTTTGTCTCACTACAGACCCAAAGCAATGAAATTGGCTGACCATGAACTGAACCTCTGAAACCATGAGCCCAAAATAACCTTTTCCTGCTCTAAATTGTTCTTATCAGATATTTTGGTCACAGAAATGAAAAGTTAACACAAGGATTGATTTTTGAAATATCTAAAGAAAATCAAATTTAGCATGAAACGAATGATATTCAAATAATTTTAAATTGGGAAGTAACTCTGAATAAGTTTCATTTGACAAAAGATATTTGTCAACTTTGAAAACTCTTTCCCCTTTCTTTTTGCCTTGTAATATTTTCTCATTAATTATTCTGGAATATACAATCCAACATTGCAAGAAGTTATTAAATATTGCTCTAATGTCAGTTTAGCCTGCTATTACTAATTTTAGCACAGACATTCAGGGAGAGGCACAGAGCAGTTTTGAACATAACAGAGATAGCCTCTTCCTTGCAAAATGACCTAGTCATGAGATCCATAATCAAGATTAAGCACAATAGCACTACCTGAGAGGTACAAAGATTTTTGGGATAAAATGAACAATTGAATACTGAATTAATATGGAAATCATTAGTGTATGTTCCTGCCAAGGATTTCCATTAAAGCATTTAAAGAAAAGTGATTTTGACAATTTATATATTTTATGAGTAAAAGTATACAACCTGCTACATTTGGCATTTTGTCCTTCTATTCCTAAAGGAAAATTAATTGCCTTTGCTGTAAGTCACTGAAGTTGGATTCCAGTTCCTCCAACAGCATTGTCAATTAGCTGAAATGTCCACCTGGAGTAACTCAGTGACAGCTGGCAGGTATAGCCTTCAGGGAGCCCTGCCTATTGGACATAGATCCTGCCAGAGTGAAGGGAGACTCTCTCAGGAGAGTATTTTGGCAACTTTAGGTTATCATTTAGGAAATCTATTGGCAGGGATCTTTCATTTGGCTTGTCATTTGGAGAAGCAGGAAAGTGTGAGTTCACTTTAGAACAAGAACAAGCTCATAAGATGGCCAAAATGAACGCATTATGGGAATAAATCCTGGAGGAAGAATTTGATAGGGTTTTTAACTCCATACAATGAAAGGATTATGAAGTTTTGGCACTAAGAATAGAAAAATAAAGATAATTTATTTTGACCTGAAAAATTAATTAAAGAATGAAGACAAACATCCAGATAATTTTATAGATATACATAATTATATAGAATTAGAAGGATCCTTAAAGAATTTAAAACTTTAGCAGAAAATCTAGTAGTTGTAGATATCCAGAGAATACTCAGTAGTTGAATGACAATACAAGGGGAAATGCAGAAGTGAGATCTTTGTGTTGTTATATTGTGTGAATGAATGACCCTGTGAAGGAAGAGAATGAAGAAAATCCTGAGATGTGTTAGTCAGATTTTGTTACTGTGACCAAAATTCCTGACACAAACAATTTAAAGGAGAAAGATTTATTTTAGCCCATGGTTTCAGATATTTTAGTACATGGTCACCTGGATCCAAAAGCAGCAACATCATGGCAGAAGAGCATGGTAGAGAAAACCTGCTTAGGAAGAAAGAGAGAGAGAGAGAGAAAGGGGTGGGGGGAAGAAGGGGGAGAGAAAGAGAGACTAGAGAATGAGGGAAAGAGTGAAACAAAGAGAGAATGAAGGAGAAAAGAAAGTTTGGGGGTAAGATAAACCTTTTCCAGGGCATGCCCCAAGTGATCTATTTCCTCCAGCTAGGTATCACCTGCCAATAATAAACTCAAATTATGAATGCATCAAATAGATTAATCCACCAATAAGGTTACAGTTTGTATAATCCAATCACTTCCTCAAAGTCTCACCTCTGGACATTGCTTCATTGGGGACCAAGTCTTCTATACATGTGCTTTTGGGGAAACATTCCAGTTCCAAACCATAAAATAGGAGAAGAAAAGAGAACAAGAAATAAAAAGAAGAGGGATGAAGTGCAGACAAGTTGTGGTTGAATGCAAGAAGTGGAGGCAATTCATACCATATAATCTTTATTTTCTCAAATACTGAGGAGGCAAGTTGTCCATTTGTTAATAGTGAAGGAGATGCACATGGATTTGGGGGCTTTCAAAGATAGGATCAGAGGAACACTAGAATGGTCAACGGAAAGGGAGGGGAGGGAGGGAGTAAGGGGGGGGTTGGAAAAAAATTGGTGGTTGAATGAGATGGATATCATTATCCTAAATGCATGATTGAAGATCTGAATGGTACTTATATACTTTGTATACAAGCAGTTGTATGTAAAAAGATACTATACTTGTGCATGATGAATAAGTAAATAAATAATAAAAAAATTAAAAAAAAAAAGAGAGTGTGAAAAGCAGAAAAGGTTTCTAACAAATATTTCATGAAGGAGGAGTCAACTAAAGATAAATGATTGCCCAGCAGCCTTGATAAGCCAGCTGATGATGGATAACGTGGACTGTTGTGATACCAGCTGGCGTTACTATACAACTTTTTCCAACAATGTCAGCAGTTAACAGCAAGAGAGGAGTGATATCACTGACATCACCCAAGGCTGGAATGGTCATGATGGATATTTTCAGGTTATATGTGACCTTTTTAAAACAGCAAGTAAGCAAGAGGTGACCCGTACATAGGATGTACAGGGGGAAAAAGGATGTCTTTAGGCAAAATTAATCTGTCTGCATGTGTCATTAGACATTCACAAGTCTTGTTTCCTTGACCCTATTTGTCAATTTTATGGTTTTATATAGCAGAATCACTCTTAACCAATGTTATCTGAGATGGCCATTTGGTGGATTAATTGAAAAATATTTATTAAAACATGAAACCATCAAAAAATGAAAGTCTGAAAACATTTTTTCCTTTAATCATGCTAATTTATTTTCTATGATTTTTAATGTAGAATACAGACTTCATATTTTTTGGATGGCTATCAATCTAGCCACATTCAAAAGATTCTTTTCTTTCAAATAATGCACACATGTAATCCATCTGACATTTCCATATACTATATTTGAGTTTAGAATTTTAACATTTAAATAAATGCCCAAGTGATTCTGAGAAGGTTTAATTTTATGTTAACTTGACTGGTCTATAGGGTGCCCAGACATTGGGCTAAAGATAGTTCTGGGGTGTGTCTGTGAGGATGTTCCTAGATGACATTAACATTTGAATCACAGACTGATTAACCAGCAGACTTACCTCTTTAATGTGGATGGGCCATATCTAATCAATAATGAGATGAATGGAATAAATCAGTGATGTCATATGGTAAAATTGGTTGGTTTTGCTTCTTGAACATCAGTAATTCTTCCACTATGCTACATACTGTTTTCCTTCCCAGTATGTATCTCAGAGGCTTGAAAAATGGTCAAAGTTCCTTTATAGGAGATACTCAACCTCCAATGCTCAAGTATAACTTTAGGTTTTACATAACTTTTGTTCTAATACCTATGGAAAATGTAACATCAAACTCTGAAAAATCATTGACTAACCCTGATGTCTACTTATTTGTCTTTTTTTTTTGTTTTTGAAAAAATTAAAATTTATTTTATGATGTATATATATATATTAAAATATGCTGCATGCTAAGCCTTCAGTCACTTCTATTTTTAGAATAATTGTGTTCTGACACAATTATGTTTATCTTAATGTTCTTCAGGATTTGGAAAAGACATATTTCAGTATGCCAAAGAATAACCTATAAATATGTGCTCAGATATATGTATATTCACTTTTTTTCAAGATTGCTTAACTAATCTCTTTGATGAAGATGATACCTAACACTCTTTTCCATCAAGTTCTTTGTACACTCATTAAAGCCAAACTAAATTGTTTGAAACATCAGAGATATGTATATAAAGCAACACATCTAGTGTACAGATTACACAGAGTTGTATTGTAATAAATTATGACTAAATAGCACCCCCTGCCACATTTTAACTTCAAGAAAAAGGACATGAGAATTAACATAAACATTGAGACTTAGTGGTTTTCTGAATGGCCTAATGCAGTGCCTGTGATAGCCCTATTGGAAAAGGCAGAGGGTAGGGCTATACTTTTTTTCATTATTATTTAGCTCATCTTTATGGGGGAAATATTTTTTATGAATTTATAGCTTATTATAAATTGTTAAGTATTCTGCAAATCAACATACTGTAGCTTCTTTATTTACTCAAATATCACAGTTAAAAGAACTGTTTGAGAAATTAGAGGCATTTCTGATTTCTTTTTCTTTTTTTTTTAGTTGTACACAATGTGTTTATTTTTTATTGTTATTTATATTCTTTTTAAAATTTATTTTTATTTTTTTATTCAAAGTTGTATTTACAATAGTAGTATGCATTATAATTCATAATAAACATATAGAGCATCTTTTTACAAAACGGACACTTCTCAGAAGATACACAATTAATCAACAAATACATGAAAAAATGCTCAACATCGCTGGCAATTAGAGAAATGCAAATCAAAACTACTCTAAGATTTCATTTTACTCCAGTCAGAATGGCAACCATTAAGAACACAAACAACAATAAATGTTGGAGAGGATATGGGGAAAAAGGCACACTCATACATTGCTGGTGGGACTGCAAAATGGTGCAACCATTATGGAAAGCAGTATGGAGATTTCTTGGAAAACTGGGAATGGAATCACCCTATGACCCAGCCATCCCACTCCTGGGTCTATTCCCAAAGGACTTAAAAACAGCATATTACAGTTACACAGCCACTTCAATCTTTATAGCAGCACAATTCACAATAGCTAGATTGTGGAACCAACCTAGATGTCCCTCAGTTGATGAATGGATAAAGAAAATGTGGTACATATACAAAATGGAATTTTACTCAGCAATAAAATAAAATAATGGCATTTGCAGGTAAATGGATGAAGTTGGAGAATATAATGCTAAGTGAAGTTAGTCAATCTCAAAAATCCAAATACCGAATGTTTTCTCTGATATAAGGAGGCTGATTCACAGTGGTGTTGGGTCAGGGTACATAGGAGGATTAGAGGAATGCTAGAAAGGTCAAAGAGGAGGGAGGGGAAGGAAAGGAGCAAGGGGGTAGGGAAGAGAAAAAGAAAAGGTGGTTGAATAAGATGGATGTCATTATCCTAAATGCATGATTGAAGATTTGAATGGTACTTATTTGTCTTTAACTTTGACACTGCAGCTCTCTTTCTCCTGGTCTCACATTTCATTTATATCCTAGATGTTGAAAATTTATGTTGAAAATAAGAAGAGAAATTTGAGATGCTATGGCTCCAAAACCAAAGCTTCAATAAAAACAGTGCTACAACTTGCAGCCAAAACTTCTTCCTTTAAATGATACTTTTGGAGTCAGGATCTTGGAGCTGTGTTTTTTTCAGTTACATAAATAAGGAGCAGGATAGTGTGTGTGTGTGTGTGCGTGTGTGTTATGGTTTGAATGTGAAGTGTTTCCCAAAAGCTCATGTGTGAGTCAAAGCAAAGACATTCAGAGGTGAACTGATTGGTTTATGAGAACTTTGAAAGCCAATCAGTGCATTAATCCCCTGATGGGATTCACAGAGGGTAGCTGAAGGTGGGTAGGTGTGGCTGGAAGAGTTGGATCATTAGGGGGCGTGCCTTTAGCGTATGTATTTTGTATCTGTCAGGTGGAGTCTCTCTCTCTCTCTCTCTCTCTCTCTCTCTCTGCTTCCTGATCATCATGTGAGCAGCTTCCCAATGCCACACTCTTCTGCTGTGATGTTATGGTTTACTTTGAGTCCTGAGGAATGGTCCATGGACTGAGACCTCTGAAACCACGGGCACCCAAGTAAACGGTTCCTAACTTAAAATTGTTCTTGTTGTGTCTTTTAGTCACAGCAAAAAAAAAAAACTTACTAAAACTGTGTGTGTTTCTTTGACTCATTTGTATAATTGCTTTATACTTCTACTTTATTACTTTATTGTGTCAATATAAATGACAGAACTGTTTTACATTTTCTAACATAAAATATGTGGGATGAAGTATTTATTTCTCTGACTGCTTTAAATTGTAGCTAATGATAAGTAATTACAAGTAATCTCTCAAGATGAAAGCCATCATTAAAGAATATCATTTTTTTATGACTTACTTTATCATCACTCTAAAAAGGGTGCAAAAATATACCTTATATTATTGTGGGCATGCATCTCCCTCCAATTTCTGTTGGAAGTGACTTTTGTCTTAGGCTAGTTGACAGAAGTACAGCTAGGAATGGTAGCCTTGGCAGTAGAGCCTTCTTGTCACTCAGGAAACTGTAGCAATGAAAGCACAATCATGTTTGCTCTGTGTCTGGGAACTTGGGTCACTAGCCCAAAATCAAAATGAGTCTAAGCCAGAGTTTGTACAGCAGTAGTACATGATATTGGTTAAGAACACAGTCTGGGAGTTAGACAGGTTCTGCTACCATAAAATGCTACATTATTAAAAATAAAACAAAACAAAACAAACCAACTCTGCTCCTTGTCCCTATGGTTCCTCCCTTTGGGAGATTTGTATATCAAATCCCATCACTCATAGTACCTTCAGCATCACTGGCATTGAAGGGAAGGTAACAGAGCTTAATCTGTTTTGTGGACAGCAACACATGCTCTTTTTCTCTTCTGCTTTTAGACCAACAAAGCCCAGGGTAAAGACCTTCACCTTGACTCTAATGGAGACTATGTGCAGAAGAGTTGCAGTCCCCTTTAGCCAACATTAACACAAGTGACAAAATTTTGCTATTGTAATCCGCTGAGATTTTGGGATATATCCAACATCAAACTTGTATATGCAGAATGATAACATACAATTGTTCTGGAAGTAGAATTTTCTGTTGTTAAAAAAATGCATAAAGTACCCAAACTGCTTTGGAGCTGAGCAGAGGGTGGGAAGAAGCTTATTGGAGGCTGGAAGCCATTGAATGCAGTCATGGAACACTTAGTGTTAATAGTTTGCTCTTGCTCTTAATAGTTTGGAAAGCAGATGATGCACTTAATTAGTTTGTGGTTTTAGGTGAAGAAGTGGGAAAGTAGAATGTCTCATAAATTGGCTGTATTTGACAAGGAACTTAAGAAATGGATGAGCTCCAGAATGAATTGACTGGTTTGGGAGATGAAGTAAAAAGAAAAGGAGAAGGTCCAGAAATTCTAAGACTCATGGTGTGAAAAACCAAAAATGACAAAACAGGGAAAATCTTGGAGCTACAAAGACTGATTAAAAGCCAGACTCTTGGCAAAGTTAATTCAAGGACATAGGCCAGGCCCTTTTGCTGAGATCCAAATCAATTCAGCTGATGTCTAGAAAATCTTTTCAAATGGAAAACTTAGCTCAGGGTCAAGGGACACCCAAGACTTGCCCACAGACACCTGTTTGACTGAGATTATTAGCAATCAAAGAGAATTACATCTGGAAAAGAACTGGGGCATGGCTACAGGCATCTGGAACTGACAAGAATTAAATAAAGAGCCAGTTTTCAGTGGACAAGAAAGAGGCTGAAATAGCTGTATAGCCTCCAAGGGGGGCAGATTGCCAATGTGTTCTTTAGTTATGGCCAAGGAGGAAAAGGAAAAGGAAGGATCTCCCAGAAGGCAGGGCCAAGGTCTTGATTACAGTGCAGTGAGGAGCTTCTTCCAGGGAATAGAAATTTCCCATATCTGGGGCTCTTGCAACAACTTCGCAATGTCACTTCAGAATCCTATGGACCAATGAGTGCTGTGTGCCTGCCACATGTCCTCTTTCCCTGAAGGAGAATTTATTGCCATTATCCTTTTCCAGTGCACTAAGCCCTGATTTGTAGCATTTTGCCATTTTGATGGTGTATATACAGTTGTTCTCCCTAATTTCTAGGGAATGTGTTCTAAGACCCTTAAGGGATGGGTGAAATCACAAAAGTACTGAACACTGTATTTTGTTTCATTCTTACTGTAGACCTTTGCAACCTCAGCATGTGCTTTCTTCTTTTTCTTCCTCCTCCTTTTTCATTAATAACTTTTACCTTTTAATTTAAATGAAGTAATTGATAGCTTCCCTTGCACTTTGGGGGCCATTATTAAGTACAATAAGGGTTACCCAAATACAAGTACAACAGGACTGTGACAGTTGTTCTGATAATTGAGATGTTCGCTAAGTGACCAACAGGTGGGGAGTGTGTGCAACAAGGATAACTGGACAAAGGGACAACTCACCTCCGGGGCAGGTTGGAGCTGGATGGTGTGAGATTTCATCATGCTTCTCAGAACTGCATACAGCTGAAAACTTTTGGAGTATTTACGTCTGGAATTTCTCCATTTAATATTTTTGGGTCACAGTTGACTTTAAGTAACTGAAACAGTGAAAAGCAAAACTATACTCCAGCAGTAACCAATTGTAAGTAGCAATGTGATGTTTGCAGAATTCCTGAAAATTCAGCAATTGACTCTGTCAAGCAGGTAGAAGCCAGCTCCCACACATCGCTGATGTGGAACACACAATTTATTTGAGATGATTAACTAATTGTCCATAGGTCTCTACAACCACAGGAGTCACATCCAGATCTGAGGAGAAGCTATCACAAAATCTAAAACTTTCAGTCTGAGCTTACGTCTAGATAAAAATTTTGGGGTATCTTCTGTAAAGGAAGAACCAAATATTTGTCATCCAGAAAACAGATTTTGTAAAGTGTGATATTGTCTAAAAATATGTGCTGCCTCTGTAGGCTCCTCTTTATGGGGCATTGACCATCCCCAACTTGTTGATGCTGGCGATAGGCTTCCTCAGGGGATGGATGTGATTCAACCCAGGGACTCAGGAGAGGAAGGGATGGAGCTTCTGAGCAGGAGCTTTAAGGACTCTTATGTTGTCCAGGAGTGCCTCTGCCTTGAGATCAGCAAAGGCTGCTTTTTCATGTTGGAATCCAAAAAGAATAGGACAGGGAGCGGAGCCACAGAGACCTGCAGTCAACAAGTACCAAGTGTGCCTCTGGGGTTGTAACACCCGGAGGTCTTTGTGTGATTTTGTTTTTTTGTTATTAACCACAACATAGTCTGACTGATGCAGCTATGTGATAGCATTGTTAGGAGAGCTACTTCCTGTCCCATCTTCTGTAGAAAAGGGACCGTGATGTAGACCTCATTAGTGTTTTTGTGATGGCTGAAAAAATTAATGTGTCTGATAAGAAATGTCTGCTACAGAGGAACATATCACAGGCACTGATTGGCACCTGTGGTCCTGGGGAAAGTGGTGATGATGACGATGTCATACAGTTGGAATTAGGTATTGAGATATATTGTGGCCTGTGTGGTTGTGCAGCAAGGAGCAGCGTGTTTAGAAGAGCCTCGAGAGCTTTCTGTTTGATGAAATAATTTTCTATAAGCCTTCAGATAAAACATATTTTATCAATACTAAATCTTGACAGAGTCAAAAGGCCTGTGCTGGAGCCCACTATTATTAGTTAAATCCATGTAGCTTTGGACAAGCAGTCTGACCTTCTTGAGCTTCCATTATGCTTGTGTTAAATGAGCATGATAATATCTGCCTGGCCAGTAAATGAAACTTTATTTGAAAGCATTGTGTAAACTGTCAAAAGCTTATGAATACTTTATAATTTATTAATTATCTACTTTGTTTTCCCCATTTGTGTTCCAAATTTCTTTAAAAATACATTTATAGATCTTATTTTCCTGAGGAAAACACTATCAGTAAACACAGGAGGATTCCTTTGGTTTATCATGATATAGTACAAAATTCATAGGAAAAATAGGGTTATTTTATTACATATTATCAAAGAAAAATATTTTTACATCAGATGCCAATTTATATCTAATTTTTAATGGGTATGAACTCTCATCACAGTTTATGCTATTGTAAACATGTTAAGAAGACTATATATTTAAGATATTCTATATATTTTAAGAAATTTTTTATGAATAAAAATAATTTTGGGGGGGGTACTGGGAATTGAACTCAGGGGCATTTGACCACTGAGCCACATCCCCAGCCCTACTTTGTATTTTATTTAGAGACAGAGTCTCACTGAGTTGCTTAGCACCTCGCCATTGCTGAGGCTGGCTTTAAATTCGTTATCCTCTTGTCTCAGTAAAAATAAATTTTAAGAAATTATCTGTTTATTAAATAAGGCTGGAGTTGGAATGACTTGGACTTAAATCCTGCCCATACCATTTACAAGCTATGTGTTGTTGTAAAAGTTACTTTACCTCTCTGAACTGCAGTCTCTTCATCTGTAAAAAAAGGAATAATACACAATTTCTCATACTATTTTATGAGGATAAATGAGACAATTCAGGTAAAGTATTTAGTACATTCCTGGCTCATCATCAATATGCAATAAAAATTCTGTGTTCCACTTTAACAAGTTACTCATTTTTGCTTATGCAAACCAAAGGAAGGTATTCTTTTCATATTTTAAATTCCTTATTTTCTGTACTTGTTCTGTCTTCAAAATAACTACGCTTTTTACTACTTGTTATTACCCGTATTCACAAGCACTAACTAGCCTAAAATGTTACTTAGATAGGCAACATTCTTAGCTGGGTCTTTCCTATTTTTAATTTATTGAACACATACTATTCTCCCACTCCTGTGAGAATCTGTTGAGAATGCATTAGAAAAATTTTCTTTCATTTTTGTAAATTACCGCTCCCTGTTTATGTATTCATTTTATAGGTTGATTCATCTTTATTGTTAATTAAACCCTTAAATTACCATTCAAATTGGAATTAAAGTAAAATGTCAAAGGCATTTACATTTCAAAACCAGATATTCCACATGTACTATTAAGTTCAGTGCATTAAAAATAAAGGAAAATCACATTAGTGTTAAAATCCTAGACCCAGCAAGGAAAGTAGTTTCTGAAATAAGCTATTTGTGTAGTAGCAAGCATTAGCCAGGGGCATGAGACAAAAAGTTCCACCTGTGGTGAGACCCTTGCGGGTCCCTTGTTGAATGAATAGGGTGTGAGAAAATAAATTAGGTTGAAGCAAATAATGAAAATGAAGCATTTCTCCCCGCCTCATTTTCAGAGTGATTATAAATTGTTTTTAATCATAATCTTCAGTATTAGAAATTTCATCAGTTTATTTTTATCATGTGCTAGCATATTCTTGCTTCTTCCTGGGAATAAATGAGCTGTTTTGGCCCAAGCCTTTTCATTTTGCAAAATTACCATTCCTTTTGCATCTCTCCTGCTGCTCCATATCACTACAGAATATTTGTTAAGTACAGAAAAAATTCATGTTTTTCCCCTGCTTGTCAGGTATAATATGGAAGAAGGACTAATGAAAAACATTTTTCATGCTTATTCAACAGAGACCATTAAAATGAAATGAATGAAATGCTTTTTGCTTAAACTGAAACCTGCCCAAATGTTTCTGTAGAGACTCCCCACCTCCAACCACATAAGCTGACCTCCCATTTGTTTAGATAACAATTTCTCAAATTTCCCCAGGAGCAAGTTATTTGCCATGGTAAGCTCAACATGTTAACTAGGTCTTTGCAGCAGCATTAACCATCTGGACTGTGAAAGAATTGGTCCAATTTGAGGTAAGAAGCACAGGCTCTGCAATGCAATCTGTCACCCCGTGTCATTTACCATCCCAACTGTCTTTGCATTGGCTCTTGAATGGATGAAGCAGAAAGGCAGATGGGGCTCCGAGTTGTAAGACAGGGTCCCAAAACCTCTTGCTTCTTTCCTCAGTGATGCTCAGTTTATTCTTCTTTTATCGGAGAGTAGTTCTTTGTGGTAGGACTCCGCTCACATCTATATTCTGAACTGTCTAAGTCAGGATGCTGATGCATGCTTTGAGCTGCTGATAGGTTTTCACATGGGGGACTGAGAGAGTGGAGAAGTGGGAAACCAGATCAGAGGCTGCTGAGTTTGCACTTGTGGAAAATTAGAACCATATCCTTCATGGTAATGTGGTAGTAAGATAAAAAGTCCTGGTGAGAGGGTTGGTACTAAGGGGAATTTATGGGTAACTTCTGGCTATGGAACCCAAGGATTGAGAGCAAGTGGGTTTAGATGGGAGCATTGAAGGCAGATCTATAGAGACCTATATTGATTTACAATCTCAGGAGCATAAGTGGGAAAGAGACAATTAGAATATTTAAGAATACTAATGATAAGATCATAATCAATGAAAATGAGACTTCTTAAAACTCACCCTTCTTCCTATTTCATACCTGTCCTTGTACACACTCAGTTGAAAATGCCAATTAGACTAAGTTCATACCACTAGCAACCCATGCCCCTCAGAGCAATTGGTAAATCATGTTCTATCCCCTAGTCATTCACAGTCCTACATTCGAGATAATAAGTTTACCTCTGTCCCTCAAGTTTCCTTCATCCCAATTCTAGCTGATGACTGATTTCTATTTCACAGGGAAAAGAGAAGCTAACAGAAGGTTGCCCCATAGGTTCCCACCATCACACCTTCTACCTATCTGCATTTTTTTTACGTATATTTTGATTTCTCTCCATATTAGTGGATGAAGCTACTACTCTTCTCAGAGAGGAACACCCTCCCCAGGGCATTGGCTCCCATTTCTTCTCAATTACATGTCACCCCAGGAATTTCCCCTACCTCTCCTGTGTATTCCTCTATTGGATCAGTCTTACCAGTATGCAGACATGCTGAATTTTGTCTATACTCCACTCTGACTATAACCCCATGTTTCTATTCTGCATTCCAGTTGGCTTTCATTTCCACCACTCCACAAAATGGCTCCCATTGAGATTAACTATGCCTTCCATGTTGCTGAATCCAATGACCTGTTATCAGTCCTCACCTAACTTGGTCTGTTAGCAGGATGTGGCAGTGTTGATTTCTCTCTCATTTAACCATCATTTATACTTGTTTTTTGCAACCCTATACACTGATGTTTTTTCTCCTAATACATAATTCATTTATTTTTCTCTTGCAGTGCTGGGGATTTAACCCAGGGTGCTCTACCACTAGCTACATCCCCAGCCCTTTTTATTTTTTATTTTGAAACAGGGTGTCACTAAGTCACCCAGGCTGACCTTGAACTCTCAATCCTCCTGCCTCAGCTAACTGAGTCATTGAGATTACAGGCATGAGCTGATGTGCCCAGTTTATAGCTACTCTTTTTTGATATCCTTTGCATATCCTACTTATTTATCACAGTTATAAATGTTGTAGTGCCTCAGAGCTCAGAGGCCATGGACGTTTTATTTTTACATATGCTCTTCAGAGGCATTTTCCTTATGTCACATAGTTGTTATAGTTGTTGTCTTTTCAAAATCCAGACTCAAGTTTCTGTCTTCTCAACATCTCAGTTTGGATGTTCCATAAAAATCTTTTCTAAAAATTTTAGATTCAGTGTTTCAAAACCGAGCTCTTGGTATTCCGTTGAAGGCATTTCTTTTTAAGTCTTTTCTAATCAATAAATGTCAAGCTCCATCTTTCTATAAAGTTCTACAGTCAATTCACCAGTATATCCTATCACTCCTACCTTCAAAATATATGCAGTCCATATTCTGACTTGTGCTACCAACATTACTCAATCAACTGTCATCTTCACTCCTAGCTAATTGCAACATTCTCTTACCTTGCCTGGATGTTTCTACATTCATCAATGGTAGATGTGATTAGTGCACACTGAAATCTGGTTTTCCTCTCTTCCTGGTAGGAACGTATTTCTGAGGCTTCTGACTAGTTCTTGTCCATGGAGTGTGAGTATAAGGAAAAGTCCTATATGGACTTTCTCCTTGTCAGTGAATGTCAACAGATAAAGGTGGCCTGGATCACTGAATCACCATGCAGAGGACAACTGCCTAGAGCATCACCAGACATCTTCAGAAAGAATTTAAAATGTATTCATATGTATTTAGATGTATTCATCAGATTCAGAAAGAATTTAAGTTTGTCATGTCTTTCTGTCCACCTCAGAGGAAAAGTCAGAATCCTAGTGCAATTCTCACCATCTCCTTCTGGTCCATCTCCTATTCCTCGCCCCCTGGCTCATTCTATTCCTGGCAGACCTCCCTTTGGGCTTCAGGGCTTTTGCACTTACTGTTTTCTTTATGTTCACAAGCTATCTGTATGGCTTGTTTCCTCATCTTTCTCAGGTCTTTTCAGAATGGTCACCAACTTATGTAAAATTGAAAAGTTTACCCATTCTTGGAACTCCCCAGTCCTTTCTGTGCCTTAAGTTCCTCTTGACTTGTATTAGCCACTGACATATTAAATATATTTACTTGTTTATTGTTTATTACCACCAATTAGGATGAATATGTCATCCTAGTGGGAATATGTGCCTTTTCTTTTCCCTCCACTGATCTGTTATCAGTGCCTAAAACAATGCCTGGTACATAGAAGACGATCAGAAGATATTTGTAGAATGAATGACTAAAACTACCTTTCTCTAACTGCAAACATTGAAGATGAGAAATGCTTATAAATATACCAAGAATGGAATGTGTAAAACAAACTTCAGAAATTCACATCCTTGCCTACCTGTAAAGCAAAAGTTATAAACAAAGAGTTAGCAATAGGAAATGGGAATTAGATTCCACATATAGATTGGATCTAAACAAAAGAGTGCAAAATATGAATTCTTAACTACTTACAGTTAAAATAATTGTCAGTAGGCAAAGACTTAAGTTCTTTCTGTAATTGAATCTGTTCATTTTTATAAGATACCTACAATGAAATCTGGAGAGGATATTACATAGCCCATTGGTATACAATAATTGATGCATAAAATGTATTGCACAATAAATAGAGTAGGGAATGAGGCAGAGATTATGTCTGTGGTGTATGTGTATGTAAATGGGTAGTCAATAAGTGATTATGAATGCCCACTTAACATTAAAGCTTTCACCCACTGCCAGGTATTTGCTTTTACACAGTAACTCACAGAATTATTTAAAATTACATTCCTAGCATAAAGAAAAATGAATTAAATTATCTTTAGCCATTTCTACCATTTGTACTTCAGCCTCTCCGACTTTTATATCCTTCCTTCAGTTTCTGTCCATTTGGATATATATGTTTTTTTCATGTACAGAAAGCTCACTGCCTTTTCTAATGTATACATGTCTGGTTTTTCCAGACTTATTTCCCTTCTGCTCAAATCAATAGGAAAAAGTTTTGAGAGAAAAGAGTGAGGCTTACATAGAAACTTCAGGATAGCAGAAGGGTCATTCCATTCCTTGGAAAATAGACACTCTTCAAATGGAAGTTCATAAACAAATGAGCATTAGTTTCTTTAAAATTTTACTTACATTTTTATTTACTCTCACATTGATTCAGGTGTACTAACTTATTTGTCAATAAGAGAAGATAATAGTTTTGCTTTTCATATTTTATGCAACATCATCTAAAAATTTCTTACACACCAAACACCGGACCTGTTGAAAAAGGGGATGGTAGTATAGTGTACTAATCATTAATAACCATTTCTTTGAAGCCAGGCAGATTTGTTTGACTTGCTTTGAGTTATGAAAAATGGCAGAAGGTCCCATATTCCCCTTTCACGTAGGAGTTGTAGGACTCAGTGTGTGTTCCTTCTCTTTTCTTTCTTCAGCAGTTATTGGCAGTGCCTGCATGTTCCTGAGGATGGCCAATAATGAGGTGTATAGACCAGTTGACCACCATGGGTAGGTATTGTTAGTGGGTGTATAAGTTGGTTTTTGTTACTATAATAAAATACCTGACACAGGAAACTTATAAGGAAATTATGTCTATTTAGTTTATAATTTTGAAAGCTCAAAGTGCATGATTGAAGGGGAAGAAGGACATTGGTTTTCTTTCTAGTGAGAGTAGTACATCATGGTGGGAGTGTAATGTATGTGGAAGAGCTTACATTGCTAAACAGCAAGTCAGAGAAAAAGCCTAGGGTCTCAGAATTCTTTCTGAAGGCATGCCCACAATGATGGAAGGACCTTTCACCTCTTAAATGTCCACCTCTTAAATGTCCATACCACCTCCCAATAGTGCCACGCAGGGGACCAAACATTTAAATACAGTGGTCCCTTGGAGGACACAAACCATACTTAAACCTTAGCAGTGAGAAACACAATAAAAAAGATGGTGTTTTAAAGTCCCTGTGCAAAATCCACTGTGGCTCCTACTGTCAACAGATTAAATACCCTACCCTAACCCCTCCACCAGGTAGCTATAGTTTTCTGTTCCAAGTTAATCATCCTCTGCACTGTATCATTTCCCCTCTACTTCAGCTAAGCAAATCTCCTCCCTATTGATGAACTGTGTTATACACCTTTAGCATTCAGTTCTATCTTTTAAATATTATTTATTATCTTGTTGTGTTTAATACTAACAATTGAACATCACCTAGCACCAGTAATATTTTAAATTGCATTTGAAATATTAGGCAAAGGTTTTCTAGTTAATGTGTTTTTGCCTGGGTAAAAAAGGAAAGGGAACCAGTTTGCAGATCCAATCCTTTCTGGACTTGGAGCAATTTATCAGCCTTATGTGTGGATAGCCCTCTCATTTCACATAATCACAGTGCATATAGACATGATTTATCAGAGCTGCCACAAATTATCACTGTGCTTAATTTATTCTGAATCTAATTCTCTATTTATGTATCTAACTGACAAATACTAAACACAGGAAAGAAAAAAAATCTATGTTCAATAAATTGAAACATGATCTGTTATATACCTTGTGAAGTTTAGTGGGCTTTAGCTAAAGAGTCTACTTTTGATAGAACAAAGGGCTTAATTATTATAACCAACACCACTTTAGCATTATCTTCCCTTTGAAATATTGTAGTTAAATCTTTCAGTCCAAGCAATTACTTAGTTAAAAAAAAATGGTTACCTTTGAGGCTTTTATTAAAGATGATAAAAATTAGCCATCTAAAACCATTTTAATTTTATGAAAAATAAAACTGAGTGCAATGTTTCAGCTTGAAAGCTCAGATGATCTTTAGGGGAAATTAGTGATGTTGCTAATAGTGGTTCCAATTTCTAAGGCACTAGAAGGAAGCAATCAAAGAGGAGAAAACAAGATAAATAATCCTTAAAATGGAACAATTAAATAAAGATCAGTTGTGACAAAATCACAAGATAATACTCCAAGACTTGGAAAGGCAATGTCTTTCTTTTTTGTTAATTAGAGACAATCTACATTTTATGAGATGCAACATTTCTCAGGCAATAGTGTGCTTTCTGTAGATATAAAATGGTGCATTTCCAGATGGGCTTCTATTCAAAAGGGAAGGTGGCTAAGGTGATAATTTCTCATTTCTCCAGGTATAACTTTGATAATCTCTAGGTTCTCCATCATTTTCTTTTTCGAAATTAAACCACACATATACACCATGTGCATAAAAACTCAACCTAGTGCAATATATTTTTCTCATTTGGTACAGATATTAAACTACCTGTTTATTTACACATATAGCTGAGTGTAAATATGAAATGAAAAAATGTCACATAGAGTTCTCTCAGTGAAGTTATATTCTCCTTCATAATACTCATGCCTGTATTTCAAACCTTATGAAGTGAATATTATATATTGTGAATTTAACAGATGTTGAATGTGTTCTGTTACCTCATTTACATATACAGATTAGAATGTTTCACTTTGTTATACACTAGCTTGATCTCTTAATTTTGATGATCTCAAACTGTTTTTATTAGGTTTATAGGGAAAAATTAAATTATTTCACTAAGAAACTCATCCACATAATGTGCATCTATTCATACACAGAATATGTTTTAAATGTATATATTACTATATTCTCTGTCCCATTATAGAAAGTCAAAATGATAATGTTAGAGCTTTCTTGATTCATATTGCTTTAAAATTCATGCAAATGGGCATAAATAATGTTTTAGCACTTTTGTTTAGCATTTTCATGCATATTTATTCCCACATAAGTAAATATTTCTCACTTTGAAATTTCTTTTCTTCTTCCTGAGAAATTAGCAGGCCAGGAAATCAATCTGTAAGCAAAATAAATTTCTGGACTCTGCTGCACTTACTTTATTGGGGAGTAAAGAGCAGTATGCTAGTATTACCCTTCCTTCTCAGGATAGAGTGGCCATGAGAAGAGCAATAAGGCTTTACATGCAATGCTGACTCTAGTTCTTCAGTTTGTTCTTAGGATACCAGCTGTCCTGGAGACCTCTCCCATCCCTGTCCCATGCTTCTTCCCTTGCTATTCCCTTATACACAGTCTTAATGACACACCTCTTTGCCTCTTGAATTCCTATTCCTCAGTCAAAGCTCCAAGGTGATTGTGTTCTGCAGAGACACTAGGACCTCACAGTAGAGGGAAAGAGCATGTACTGAAAGACTTCCAAGAAGCTGATGGAACTACGGCAAGAAGTAATTATGTGACTCTATCCTGTGTTATGGTCTTTGTCTCCTCAGTAATACCAAGGCAGCAAATATGATGTTTGGACATACATTTTTTTTTTTCCAAAAAGTGTGCTTCCTGCCTCTAGGGAGGGTCTTTTCTTCTTTCCTTCTAGGAGTTTCTTCTGCTATTTTTGATATTTGAAGGCTCGGCCTCTACTGTTTCTACTGGAGAGACAAAAAGCTCTCTTGTACATAGTGGCTGGAAAGATTATGCAGTATGAGTGAATGGTCCTCTCGTTTCACAAATCACAGGGCACATAGACTTCCTTTGCACCGTTGCACTCCTTATCCTTCACTTCTGCAAATCTTTAGTCAGATGCTTTTTAGGTTGCCATGTTATTTTACTGTATTTAATTATGAGAACCACAGACTAAGTTTCCTCTCTGAACAAGGGACTAAATAAAATATGCTTTTAAGAAAATAATTATCAAAAGACGTGGAGCAGAAGTAGGCTAATAAAGATTAAAAGAAATAAAAGTTAGTATGGATTATCTTTTCTATCAAAGTCCTGTGTAGCTGCTGATCAGAGGAAAGAGAGAGCGACAAGGACTGGAGTGGTTTCTGATGAGTTTTTAGGTAAGTTTGTATTTAACTGGGCTTCGAAGGATAGAGAGCTCTTACCTAGATTTAACAAAGGTTGAATGATGTTTTAGGCCATCGAAATTCTAAGAGAAGAGGTGCTGTAGTAGGAATGCATGTTTGGGAACAGATAAGAATGTGAGTTCTAGAATGGGAAATTCATTTAGTAGGAAATCACTAGGAAAATATAGGAGAGACAGATCATAGCAAACTTCACATTCCAAGCATATAGACTCTAGGTCAATTGGTGTTCAGCTCAAACTGTGTTCCAGTGCCATGAGGTCACCATAATGACCCTTACAAAATAGTTATGGGGCAAAGACTTTTGGATGGTCAGCTCTGAGAGTGCTGCAATAAAGAGACTGCTAAACATTGCTCAGTCAAAAGGTTCTCAAACTTATTTGACCCTGGAAGCTTTTGTTATTTTTTCCTTGTCCCCCATAGAATGTTATTGCCTTGAGCAAAACCAATGTTACAGGGAACAAAGCTGCTTTTGGCACCCTGTGAATTTTGTTGGACTTTGGGAAAGCAACCATAGCCCTGTACAAATCAAAATCTACAGAGTGGGAGACTTGCATCATCCTAGGACCATTTGCTATACCAGTCATTTTAAAAGCATTTTCTTTACAAAAATGCAAAGTCTAATGTTAATTAATCAAGATGAAAAAGTTTTACGTGCAAAGCAAAGGGTATAGATTCTATGTGGAATACATTTACGAGTAAGAATCAGTCACTACCCACAATAAACTTAAAAGCATGTGAGACTGATAAGGCAACTTTGTAAGTAACTATTATATAAAGAAAAATAAAATGTGTGTTATCAGCAAAGTGTTTGGGAAGTGAAAAGATGGTGAGGAGATGAGCTTTCTCAGGAAGAGCATTGGAGTAAGACTATAATTCAAGGAGAAACCAGAAACACACTGGAAAGAAAGGAGTTAGTGAAGGTATAACCTGATTCTGACAACAAAGGTGCTAAGTTAGTGACCTAAATCCTACACCTGGGGGTGCTGAGATGGACATGCACAGTGTTGGACAACATTTAACAAGTCAGAGATTTATTTAAAATCTGGATGTCTAATAGTCACTGCAAATAACACATGGGAGCTAGATAGAAACTTCTTTAAACAGGGTGTGTGGGCTCTAGTTTACCACAGTCTCCATCATAACTCATTGTCCTGGTACCAAGATTCTGGTGCTATTTATCATGTAGGTGTACTGCTGTGTCTCTTCTAGTACATGCAAGTGGAAAGGGAAACATTTCTTGTGTCATGTTTCCATCAAACGTGGGAAAATAAAAAAGAGGGTACATGGTCCACAAGTTTCAAGAGTAGTGTGTGAGTCCATAGGATATAAGAATACTCTAACATGCTTGCTATTGTACAAAACGTATCTGTGAAAAAAATATTATGTAGGAGTGTTTTAGTCAGCTTTTTTGCTGCTGTGACTAAAAGACTAAGAACAATTTTAGAGAAGGAAAAGTTATTTGGGGGCTCACCATTTTAGAGGTCTCAGTCCATAGAAGGCCAGCTCCATTCTTTGGGGCTCAAGGTGAGGCAGAACATCATGGTGGAAGAGTGTGGCTGAGTAATGTGGCTCACGTGTTGATTAAGAAGTAGAGAGACACTCCACTCTCCAGGTACAAAATACATACCCCAAAGACACGCCCCCAATGACACACCTCCTTCAGCCACACACTACCTGCCTTCAGTTATCACTCAGTTAATTATGTCAGGGATTAATTCACTGATTGGGTTAACCGGATCATTTCTCCTCTAAACCTTCTTGCATTTTGCACACATGAGCTTTTGGGGGACACTTCACAATCAAACCATAACAAAGAGCAAACCTCATTCATTTATGTTATCTGCCCCACCCCACCATAATAGGTATTTAAGTTTTGAATTGTGATAGAAGAGGACAAAGAACAGCTTACAGGAATTCAAGGGGAGGTGAGAGTTTCTATAAAGAAGGATCATCCTAAAAAGATCAAATGGGTTGAGAACAACAAAGTGGTTACTGGACTCAAATATTTGGAGTCCATTGGTGAATATAATGATAAAAAGTTTCAAAAGCCGGGCGAGGTGGCGCACGCCTGTAATCCCAGCACTTTGGGAGGCTGAGGCAGGAGAATCGCGAGTTCAAAGCCAGCCTCAGCAGTGGCAAGGCATTGCAACTCAGTGAGACCCTGTCTCTAAATAAAAAATAAAAAAGGGCTGGGAATGTGGCCCAGTGGACGAGTGCCCCTGAGTTCAATCCCTGGTACCCACAAAAAAAAAAAAAAAAAAAAAAAAAAAAAAGGATGAGGTGGAAATGGTGATTGAGGAAGAGGACATGGAGGGAACAGAATCCATAAAAGTTGCTTAATGTGGGGTTGAGGTGGAGAGGTTTTTTTAAAGAAATGCTTTTACTAATGCATTATAGTTATACATAATAGTGGGGTTCATTTTAACATTCATAAATGCCTGTCACATAGTTTGCTCCATTTCAATCCCTAGTATTTCCTTTTTCTCTTCCCTCCTCCCTCCCCTGATCCACTTCCTCTACTCTATTGGTCTTTCTTTAATGTTTGCATGTATGTATTTTAATTGGTTCATTATAGCTATGCATAAAATTGAAATGTATTGCATTCTATTAATACATGTACATAGCATAATTTGGTCAACTTCATTACCCAGTTCTCTCTCTTTGCTACCCTCTGTCCTGGCCCTCTGCTTCTGCTCTGCTGATATCCCTTCTATTTTCATGGGATCCCCTTTTTTATTCCCTTTTTCTTTCAAGCTTCCACATATGAGAGAAAACATTTATTAGACCCTTGTCTTTCTGTGTCTGGTTTATTTCTCTTATCATGATGTTCTCTCTAGTTCTATCAATTTACCAGCAATTGCCATAATTATGTTTTTATTTATGGCTAAGTAAAACTCCATTGTATATCATGCCTGTTGTGTACTACTATCTATTTCTTCATGCATTCATCTGTGGGCAGGCACCTAGGCTGGTTCCATAACTTGGCTATTGTGAATTGTGCTTCCATAAAAATATTGGTACATGTGTATCACTATAGTATGTTGACTTTAGTTCTTTTGGATCAACACCAAGGAGTGGGATAGTTGGAGTCTCCATTTCTATCTAGTCTTTTGAGTAATCACCACACTGCTTCCAAAGTGGTTGTACTAGTTTGAAAATCCCACCAACAATGTATAAGTGCACCTTTTACCTCACATTCTTGCCATAAATTATTGTTATTTACATTTTTGATAATTGCCATTCTAACTGGGGTGACATGAAATCTCAGTGTAGTTTTGAGTTGCATTCTTTGATTGCTAAGGGATACTGAACATTTTTTCACATATTTTTCAGTCATTTGTACTTCTTTTGATGAATCTCTATTTAGATCTTTTGCCCATCTATAAAGTGGGTTATTAGTTTTTTTTGGTGTTAATATTTTCTGACTTTTTTATATATTCTGGTTATTAATTCCCAGTTTGAAAAGTAGTTCGCAAAGATTTTCTCCCATTCTGTAGGGTTTCTCTTCATTTTCTGTTTCCTTCAGTGTGCACAATTTTTTTTTTTATTTAATGCCATTCCACTTTTTGATTCTTGGTTTTATTTCTTGAGCTTTAGGAGTCTTATTAAGAAAGTCAGTACCTGTACCAATATGTTGAAATGTTGCCCTTATGTTTTCTTTTAGCAGTTTTACTGTTTCTGGTCTAATTCCTAGGTCTTTGATCTATTTTGAGTTGATTTTTGTGCAGGGTAAGAGTAAGGAGCTCATTTCATTTTTGTACATATGAATATCTAGTTTCTCCTGTACCATTTATTAAAATGGCAATCATTTATAGCATAGTCTTCTGATACTTTTGTTAAGGATGAGGTAGAAAGTTTTTAGCTTTGATTATTTTCCTGTATTATACACAAAAAGCCTCTGTGAGTATTTGGCTGCTATTCTCCTTCCTCTCTGGCGTTTCCTGCCAAGGGATCTTAGGAGCAAGGATTGTGATCAAATGTAAGGAAGTAGTATTTTATTAACTTCCCAGTGCCTTAATGCAAAGTTTTGATCAAAACCATAACAACAACCAGCAGCCCTGGAGGCTGAGGCAGGAGGATGGTGAGTTCAAAGCCACCCTCAGCAAAGGTGAGGCACTTAGCAACTCAGTGAGATCCTGTCTCTCAATAAACTACAAAATAGGTGGTTGAGTGCCTTGAGTTCAATTCCCTGTACCAGAAAAAAAAAAAAAAGAAAAAAAAAAAAAGAAACATAACAACATAACAACATATCACCTGCTATAATGTGTTTGTGTATGTGTGTGTTGTGTGTGTTTGTGTGTGTGTGTTGTATTGCTGGGGATCAAACCTAGGGCCTCATACATATTATGCAAGTGCTCTACCCCTGAGCTACACTCCCAGCCCTAGAATCTCTTCTATAAAATGGATGAAAAATAAGTAAAGGAGAATATGCAGAGAAAGGGAAACACATATTGTTGGGAGAAACATAAATTAATACAGGAATTATGGAAAAAGGATATGGAGATTCCTCAGAAAACTTAAAATAGAGCTGCCATATGATCCAGTAATGTCTGGAGTTGAAATCCATATGTCAAAGGGGTATCTGTACTCTCCTGTTAACTGTAGCCTTTTTTCCTCACAATAGCTGAGATATAAAATCAATCTAAATATCCATCAATGGTTGTTCTATAACTTTCATAAATGAAGTGTTCTATAACTTTTAAGATCTATTGCACAGAGAGTGATGATAGTCAATAGCAGTGTGTATTTCAAACCAACTAAGAGAGTAAATTTCAAATATCTCTTCATAAAAAATGATCAGCAAGACGATGCATGCAAATGAGCTTGATTTAATCATTACATATTGTATACATATATCAGAACATCACATTGTATTCCCAAATATGTATACACTTAAGATTTTTTGATAAAAAATAATATTACTAGTAAGATAAAAAATATAGGATGCAATTTAGGCATAATGCCAAATTCAAGCTTTCTGTTTCCTTCTCCGCATATCTAGGTCCATTATACATCTACAACTTGAGGATGGGATCTTATCACTGCATTGCAAGACAAAGTTAATCTTAAGTTTGTCCCTTATGCCAGAGTAAAAGGAACAAAATAGCAAGAGAGCAAAACTTTGCCCCCATGCCTGGAGCTGAGTTGCCCTCCATTTGGGAAGCATCTTAAATATTTGAAAGATCCATTGGTGACCTGTACTTTTCCCATAAATGGCAAGAAGACCACAGTCCTCTTGCTGGACGTTAGAGTCAAAAGAAATCAAGGAAATGAGACTAGAATGGGAAAATACATTGGCCATGAACACTAAACTTGAATACTGATGCTTCACTCACAAGTCAGATGTAGCCTATTGGATATGGACATAGGCAGAAGTTTATTTTCTGCAAAAAATGATTTGTATCCAACATACACAACACTCTCTGCCCCTACCCTGTGTATCTTCAAGACTCTTACATGCATGGCGTAAACATGAGTGAAACTTCTCTGAGCAACTGATTGCATTCCCACCACTGTATGCTGTGCAGCTCTGGAAAGCTTCTGAATGTCTCTGAACCATCTAACATCTTAGTGAAGACAGCTGTAAGGACCAAATCTGACAGTATACATGAAGTGCTTACTCTCGTATCTAGCACATCACAGCTATCCAATAAATTATATATATTTAAGTTTATACATATATGTATAATCTATGATTTTATAAATCTGAAGAGTGATTTTCTCCAAATTATATTCTATAGAAAATAATTTTAAATAAATTTATCTGAGAAAAAACTGTTTCCACTATCATTCATGGAGGAAACTGAGGTTGAGGAAAAAAATGACTAAATCAAAGCCTATAATTAATGAATGGCCAAGATAGAATGTGTAGTCTAGGACAGAGGTCAGCAAATTCCCATCTGCTGACCAAGTCCAGCTAGCCCTCTGTCTTTCAATAAAAGTTTTACTGGAGCGCATGCCCATTCATCCTTATTGTCTATGGCTGCCTCCACACACACGACTGCTACGGTGACTGTGTCCAGTAGCTGCTACAGAGGCAGAGTGACCCACAAAGACTAAAATATTTACTATCTGGCCTTTTAGGAAAAAGTTTGTTGATCAACAGTCTAGAGTAGCCTGCAGTAGGAATGGGGTACAGTGGACAATGGAGTGAGTCCTATTGATACGGTTCTTGCCGGTCAGGATCAGGTCCTTGTTTCCCTGATGGTGAAGATTAAATACCCTGAGAAACGCAAGGCAAGCATAGAGATCAAGTTTTATTTAAGAGTCAGAACAGAGAGAGTGAAGACAGAGATGGTCTTCTCTAAAAAGAAGCTGGGACCCAGAGGTGGTGCCCGTGGGAGTGGGGGTGTCTTGTTTTTTTTTTTTTTTTTTTTTTATAGAACCCCAACTTCCTTTCTTTCCTGTGCATGTGCCCAAAGGCAGGAAAGTGTTAGCAACTGGTTGAGTTGGGAAGTGCTATCCAGGGGTTAGCATTCCATTTCTTTTTCTTTGAATTAGCCCCCATGTTTTTGACCCCATCACTCATTATCTATGCTGACTACCTGTCCTTTGTCCTTGTCTCACTATTGCCACCAATTTTCAGTAAGACCTCAAATAATTCAACCATTCTGGACTTTAGTATCTCATGGATAAAACCCCTGAATTTTAACTCTATTAACCACTGTGGTGCACATTTAGCTGAATATTTATGTGCTCAGCAGGCATCTAAGTATTATATCCTTAGGAGCAAAACTCGGCTCTGAAATGGAGTGGCTAACAGAATTCATTCTCAGTTTCTGTTTTGCCATTCACTTCTATTTGTGTTTTACTGCTGGCTTACGTCTTGAAAGTTCTCTTGGGCACCACTATTGTGTTGAAGATGTTCCCAAAGATTGCCATTCCTCATCCAAGACCCTGTTAAGATTAAGCCACCATCCTTCTTTCTCTGTAGCTTTCTCTGGAGACATCATACCAAGGATGGCACAGGATGATCAGAGGGATACATTATCACAAAGTCAGATCAATCCATGGCAAAAGAAGAGCAGAAGAGATTGATGGACTTACTACTTATATCAAATAATAATTCGGTGAATTGCAGTTTCTATTCAAAGGGGAAAAGTGCTAGAGATCAGAAGATACCACACACCCTCGTGATAATTTTGCTGTGGAAAAGATTTACTGTTCTGCCTTTTGCCTCTGTTCTGGACAAACAGAATTGCAAGTAACAGGCTTGATTTAAGACCATTTAAAATTCGCTGAATTTAGGTTTATCACCCCTTCCTTCACAATTCAATATAAATAAACTTGCACAAAATCAAGGGTAGGTGCAAATTGCTTTAGGTCATTTGTTTTTTCTGAAATCAAATAAAACTGTTCCTTTTCCACAGAACTTCAGATAAATAAAACACACCTGTTTCTGATGGTTTTTGCCTGCCTGCAAAATTGGAAAAGAAAAATTGAGGCCCAGCCCCATTGTTGACCAACAATGTGACCTTAGCCAAGTTACTGTGTTCCTCACAGTTTCTTTACAGATAAGATGGTGATAGAAATAGGTTTCTCATAAGCTCACTGTGAGAAGTAAATGATATAATACATGAAAGGTGCTTAGTACACTGTCCAATGCAGAACAAGCACTCAATACATTTTAGACCAGGACATATTTTCTCAAATCTTTAAGACTTGACATTGCTGCAATGACTAAAGTAATTTCCTTTTTTCATGTAAAATTCACCTGGGAGAAGGGACCAGAAAATGTATCCTTGGTTGATATAGGAAGATTAAGGGGATAGAGTGTTATTTATTTTTTAACAAAGTCCGGGCTGAAATGACCTTCGCTTTCTCTGCCATTACAATGATGGACAGTTGCTTCTGCTTCTTTACTGCACCAATCCCTGGAAAAGTCAAGTGTAGAGTATCAGGAAGTTCATTGTTTCATGTAATGTATCAAGATTTTCAAAATCCTTTAACTCAATTTCTTATCCAGGGTTCCATAGTATAGCTTTCTAGGGATCCATGAAACCACTGAAGCTTTATATAACATTCTCTGTTTACATTCATTTTCTGGGGGGGAAGTTTTATATCTTTAATGAGATTCTCACTGTGGTCTTTGATCTGAAGATCAAAGGTAAAATTCTAAGCAGTATCAGAGAGCCCAGAAACTGTTTAGAACTTTGGAATTTTGTGGAAATTCAGTTAGAGCCAAGAGCTCCACATTTTATAATAGTTTTAATCTTTTTTTAAAGGTAAAACTAATGAAAAAGCACTTTGTAATACGTAAAAGGCAACAAAACTGCTTAATAAAATAAATAATTATATATTCATGGTACTGATGAGCCAGCTAAGTACATTTAGGTGATACTTCTGAGGAAGGAAGGCTAATTTATTATAATTTAACAGCACTTTACAATAGGGGCCTAACAAACTAGGTAATAAAACATAATCAGTAGAAGCCTTTTAGACGCTAATGCTGAATTTTACAAAAAAATATTACTCATATTATTTAATGATTGCACGTTCTATTTAATTAACTGTTGCCATGCTCCCTGAGAGACACCTGGATCTGTAAGTCCTCGGTGTTTTGCTCATATGACTGCTGTTTAAATTTGGTTATGCTTACCAGATGCATGTGTAGCCTGGTGTGAAAGGGGGACTTCTTTTCTATCCTGTAGGAAGCTCCTTGCTTATCATGGCTGGAGGTGGAAGGGGTGAAGTAGGCCTGGTGGGGGTGCATCAGAGATCTCCAGCCTCCTCTTGCCTACTCCCTGACTCTGTAGTTCAGTTGAAGTAGGGCAGAAGAGGATGGACACAGGAATTTTAAGTAGGCAGGTTTATTGTATGCAGGGTTCAGGTCTATTGCCTAAAGTTTCTCTGGACAGTGAGTCTGGAAATTCTTTGAACTTTATGCCTATTGGGAGGAGGGGTTTGAAGGTTTACATGACAAGTGTTTTTTGTCCCATGTTTTTTCAGATTAGTCAAAGGCTTTACAAGTTTTATCACAAAAGCAGAAGTAACATCATCAAGTCTGCGGCCAAACTTAGCTTTTATGAGACAGAGCAATTTAGTCCTCACAAGAAATAGGAAGTCCTATCCCACATTGAGTTTTTTTTTTTTTTTTTTTTTGGTAGAAATTTTTGCTGATATTCTGTTATAAAGCTTTCTGACAAGAAGAGAAACATATATGTTACAAATATGGTGGGGGTTTCTGGTCTGCTTCATAGTAAGATGATGCAAGACAGATACCATCTTTTCTTTAACTATTGTCCTGACAACCTTCCCAGACCAAATCCTCTGTAATGCAAATATGTAATATTAATTTCTTAAGTTCTGGTAGCTCTAAAAAAGCAATTCAGTAGGTATTCGTCACACTCTAATACTCACTTATTAGTCATATTCTTGAACAGCTTAAGGGAAGGGTTTGTTTATGTCTTGGGGCTCTCAAAGCCAGAGCTTTCATGTCTCCCAGTTGGGAGACCTCCTCACCCCTTTTGGGGAAACTCTATTATCTTTCACAGGAAGAAATTCCTCTTTTGGTGTCTTTGTGTCCTGCAAAGTTGAGTGTTAGACATGCAGGCTTCAATCCTGCAAGTAAAGGTGAAACGGAATGCTCCAATTCCAGTTCAGTCTCCTCAGCAGAAACCCATGTAGCTGGTTGCCGCATTAGTTTTCCTAAAACAGAGCATGTCTTGTCCTGTTTCTATGAATTTGCTCATTGTATGAAGAAAAGGTAGAGTTCTTCCATTTGACCTTGCTCCTAGCAGAACAATAATATCACCATTATTGTGCTAATAGTATTGGGGGCACAGTATTTTTCCCAGTTCCATTCTGTTACAAAAAGGTCCATTCTCTGAGCTCTAGAAATATTTGAAAAAAACTAAGTATCACATTCATAATTTATGTGGGAACAAATGGAAGAATTACAAGTCCAGAGACAGAACTTGTTCTATAACCATCTCATAATATTTTCTACTAAACTTATATTTGGAGGCAAAACAAATTATTTTTTTCAACTAGAATTATTTTACCAAGTCAGGAATTCTCGAAAGTAAACCTTGTGAGTTTTAAATTTTTTTAATTTTTAAGTTAATTAAGAATCATAAAGGTAGCAGGAAGAGTCTTCGTTTGGGAATTAGACTTGGATTTAGGTTTGGCTGCATAAAAATGATGCTATGAACTTGGTCAGGTAATTTAACCTCTCTGGAGCCTTGGTGACCCCCAGATCATGAGGCTGATGATAACATCTAGTAAGAGGATATTAAATGGAATATTTTCCAAAAGTCCCAGATACACATGTGCATCTAATACATTGTTTTTATTTTTATGAGAAATATAGAATTCAGCCCCACTGCTGCTGATATGGTCATAAGACCAAGGACACTGACACATGGCAGAAGTGATGTGTGTCACTCTCTGGGGTCTCACCCTTAGGAGGATCTTGAGGGCCCTCCTCTGATGCTTTCTCCACTTCTTGCCCACTGGGAGATAATGAGAGCTGAGGCAACCAGCTGGGGCATGTCAGCAGAGACAAGGTTGAGGAAGGCAGAGCACCCTGCCAGTCTCAGGCCCTTAGCTGCCTAGGGACTGTTGTGAGAGAGAAGTAAACTTCCACAGCGTAAGCTGCTCTCTTCTTCTTTCTCGCCTCCCCTTCCCTCTCCCTTCTTTTTGTCTTCCCTGCTCTCCTTCTTTTCTTCTTTCCAGTGGTTTAAGCACTACACTAATTAGCACAAAGTCTAAACACCAGAACAAAGAAAATAGTAGACAGGGAAGGCTTGGCTTTACTTTTCTTAATGAACCCACCTATTATGGATCCATTAAAACACTTATTTAGAGTATGTAATGAGATGAAATAATGCTTATGATGCTGTGTTAAATTAAAAAAATCAAAAATCATTATTATAATTACAGCCATTTAAAAAATGTACCTATATCAGTTAGGGCTCCCCAGAGAGATAGAATAGAATAAACAGGAGACACACACACACACACACACACACACACACACACACATTTAAAGACATATGTACAGAGATATGTAAAGACATAGATATTCTATGTAAAAGACATCTATATAT
Organism: Tamias sibiricus; assembly: GCA_025594165.1. Taxonomy (NCBI): domain Eukaryota; kingdom Metazoa; phylum Chordata; class Mammalia; order Rodentia; family Sciuridae; genus Tamias; species Tamias sibiricus. The sequence goes on along the minus strand of CM046661.1, from coordinate 98,613,000 downwards.
TTAAATAGATGAAGATACAACTTTCAAGATGGAAAGAATCACTTGATCCACCTTCTCCCCAAGAGCTGTGGTAAACATTCACCCATAGGGATAAAATCACCATGAAAATCTATGAAAAACCTCTTGCCTAAATTTGACATAATCGAATCTAGTCAAAATAAATAAGAAGCAAACTGGCACTGAATGCTGAACCTGGTGTTCAGGACAGAAAGCACTTCATAGAAATTACAATGAAATGGCCAAGATTGGATTTCCTGAGGCCAGACTTGATGCGTGTGTTAACTCCCTGTGAGTGAGAAGTGACCACCTGGAAAACAAGCAATCCTAACAGGGCCCTTTCCCTCTTGCCTCCCATACATATGAAGGGTGTGTATTAACAACAAAAATCCTGCACCAAATACCTGACAATTTCTACTCATGGTTAGATTATCTTTGCATACCACACTAAACTTCTTCATGAGACACAATCTCATTTAATCCTTACAGTGTTAATACACTGGTTTATAGACAGTGGACTGAAACTCGAACTTTTCCAGGATCTCATAAACACACTGGCTACAAGGTCCTTAGTGGGTAGAGACAATGAACTCCTCTAGGGTAGGGCTGATGCAATTCATCCTTACTTCTTAGCACCCAGAACAGCATGTATAGTAGACATGAGACAGTATAGTAGACATGAGAAATCCATGAGTGAGAAATGAATCAATGAAAAAAGAAGTTGCCTTCCAAATGTGCATACATTTTACCACATGATGTTACATCTTAAAAGACTAATATTTTTAGTCAGAATGTTAACTTTGGACATCTTATATTGCTTAAGGAAAAAAAAAAAAAAGAATTCTTTTCATTGTTACACGCCTTCACATTATCCTACCAAGGTCACATTTTCCCTTTCCACATCACTCAGTGCTTTTTGGTTTTATATTAGCTTTGTGCTGAAAATTGAAATTGGAATATTAGAACTCAGTCGGGGAGCTCACTAATTTAATTAAATATTAAAAGCCAGCTGGTTTTATGTTATGTGGGCAAATTAGAGAATTAATGATTTGGTACACTTTCTTGTTCCTGTCAAGCTACAAGAACATGAAGAATAGCTCATTCATACCGAGTTACAAAAGGTGAGGTTGAAAAATTAGGTCTGCTTTATTAAAGTGTTTCCATCTAAAGTCTTCTGAGAATAGGGTAACTTACTTATTTATACAATGCCTCAAGAGGCACTAGCTCCTGGGCTAACATGAAAGAACCTGAGAGTCCTTTATTAAGCATCTGGAGAAAAGCCTTACTTGGGAACAAGAATGCCCTCTGGAATCTGGAAGTGTTGTATTTTTGTTCAAGCAGATGGGCGAGTCAACTGGGTGCCTGGTGCTGTCAATGGACTCCAAAAGCTCCTTGAAGACTTGAAAAAGAGCTTAGAAACTTATAGCGTGAAATGAGGTGATGAGAGTGACATGTAGACATGTCTGTAGGAATGACTTTCAGTCCTTAATACCTATGCACAGTACTCAAGATTTCTTAGATTTCTTGGCCCTGAGAGTACACACACAAGACACAATGTCACAGAAGGGGAGAGTGCTCTGTTTACCCGACGCCCAACTTTGTGACCAGGGTCCTTAGATTTGTTAGATTTGCAATGGTCTTTCTTAATCCAGATCTTTTCCATTTCTTCTTTCATTCCTTTCCCCTGGTCCCCATTTTACACAGAAAAATTGACATTGGGGTTTTTGAGAGGTCACATGTTGAAGGGGAAGATGTTGTAGATATATGAACAATAATTTTTCTGTTTCTCAATTTCTTCTCTGACATGAAGCAGTTAAACATTATTTCTACCTCTAAAGGGTGATGGCACTGTGGTTACATATGGCTGCCTAAGGAGCCCCCTCAGAATTCTGGGTTTTGAACAACAACCATTTATTTGTGACAAGTTTGCAGTTTCTCTGGGCTTTGCTGAGTTGTTCTCAGCTGATCACCTGCAACTACAGTCAGTTGTGAGTCATCTGAAGTCAGGCTTAGTGAGGACCCCCAGAATGGCTAGATTCTCTCTTCCTGGAATCCTGTTTAAGAAGTAATATTGTGTGGCCTCTCCACATGGACCACCCATGTGATCTCCTAAGCAGAGTAATCAGACTTCTTACAGGGTGGCCCATGGCCATCAAGATTGCAATGGCAAGGGCTGGGGTTGTGGCTCAGCTCAGCGGTAGAGCGCTTGCCTAGCTAGCACGTGCGCAGCCTGGGTTCGATCCTCAGCACCACATAAAAAATACTTTGTATACAAGCAGTTGTATGTAAAAAGATGCTATACTTGTGTATTATGAATAAGTAAATAAATAATTAAATTTTAAAAAATACAACTAAAGCAAATAAATAAATGCTTTGTTTTGTTTTTTTAAAGATTGCAACGGCAGAGGCTGTGAGTGTCACCCTCTTAAGGTACAGCACAGGGTGTGAACATAGAGGGTGTGGCCCACTGGGGCCATTAAGACAACAGACTATCTTTGTAAATGTATGAAACCTTGTCCCGTGTTAGTACCTACATCTTCTGTGTGTAGTGCTCTCTGTTCCTAAGATCATGTCTCAAATAGTTGTGTTTTTAAAAATGATCGTCCTCAACAAGGTTCATATACTATTCCCCAGAGGTCTGTCATGATGTTCTCATTCATGAAGGAAGCTCCCTTTCAACACTTTCCCACATTCCTATGGCTACTTTGGCTAGCCATGTATTCATGGCTAGCAGCCCCACTATTTTAGGTGGGTGAAGCTTTAGATAATTTAGAGTCATCTTTCTTAATTACGTCTTATGGTATTATTTTTCATGCTTCTTCATTTTCTTCAGGATCAAGACTATAATTCTTAAGATGGTTTTTGCCCCTGGCCATGACCTCTCTTATTCTTCATTGATACTTATTTTGGCCTGAATATTTCCCATTTGTGAAGTCTGAGCTTAGATAACGCTTATTGTAGGAAATTGCCCCTGATTCACTTCTTTAACCAGGTTATGTGCTCTTACATGTTTCTATAAATCCTAAAGTTCCTTTATCCTAGCTTTTGCCACCCTGTTTTTTTTTTTTTTAACTGTTTATTTTCTGTATCCTGTATCCTTCTGTGCACTAAACTCTAAACTCTGGGAGGACAGACACTATCCTTTTTTTTTTTTTTAATATTTATTTATTTACTTTAGTTGTACACAATGCAATTGCATTTATGTTTACGTGGTGCTGAGGATCGAACTCGGGCCGTGCACGTGTGAGGCGGGCGCTCTGCCGCTGAGCCACAACCCCAGCCCCTCCTTTTTGTTTATTCTTGCATTCCTAGCATTTAGTATAGCTGGAGGAATGCCATAGCAGGTGTTGAATGTGTGATTGAATAAATCTCAGGACCACAGACAACAGCAAGAGCTTGGTGTTTTTTTATTGCTCTTGAGTCTACAATACAGAAATCATATTTTGATATTGGATTTCCACTTCTTCCCACTCCCAAACCTCAGATCTCTCTATTTCCATGTTAACAGTGTGATCAGCAGTGCACAGAAATCCTTCTTTATTTGTTAAAAAAAATGCTTTCAAAATACATATGAATCTCTGATTAGTGGATTTAGTGCAGATAAAGATAGTGACAAATACAGGCCAAGCCCAAAAGCTAAGGACAAAGCAAATGGAGGGACCTACTGGGCAGAGAGTCTTCACAGAATAGTTAACTTTATTCTGAAGGTATGAAAGTTCTTTCCCTCCCTCTGTGTTGCTTTACCCTCAGCTATATTCCACCTTTGCTATTATAGTATCTGTTGGTTTTTTTAGACACTTTCCAGAGAGGGAAATTCATAGCATGGTGGTAGACATTAAACTGTCCTCCCATCTCTGTTGGTTTGCTGAAGCTGCTATGATAAATAACCCCAAACCAAGTGGCTTAAACAATAGTTACTGTCTCATAGTTCTGGAGATTAGCAGGTGTTAGTAAGGTAGTTTCCTAGGGAGGCTTGAGTAGAGACTCTACTCCATCCTTCTCTGCTGGCTTCTGGTGGCCTGTTGGAGGTCTGTGGTGTTCCTTGGCTTACAGAGGCATCACTCAGTTTTTGCCTTCATCTTCAGGCAACATTCTCCCTGTGTGCATGTCTGTCTCTAACTTTCTTTTCTTCTTCTTCTTTTTTTTTTTTTTTTCCTTTTCTTTTTGTTACTGGGGATTGAACTCAGGGGCACTCGACCACTGGGTCACATCCCCAGCCCTTTTTTGCATCTTATTAGAAACAGGGTCTCACTGAGTTGCTAAGTGCCTCGCCATTACTGAGGCTTGCTTTGAACTTGCAATCCTCCTGCCTCAGCCCCCCAAGTGCTGGGATTACAGGTGTGCAGCACTGTGCCCAACTTAACTTTCCCTTCTTAATAAGGACACCAGTCATACTGAATTAAGGCTCAGCCAAGTGACCTCTATTTAACTTATTATGTCTGTAAGGATCTTATGTCCAGACACAGTCATGATCTGAGGTCCTGAGGGTTAGGATTTCAAGGTGGACTTGAGAGGGGACACAAGTTGATCCATAACCCATCATTTAAGCTGCTCTGGGATAGATGTTCTTATATATACAGCCAAAAACACTTTAACTGAAAAAGGAGTTCAGCCAATAATATAATAAGAAAATCCAGGATAAACATGTAAGCCCATGATTATCCCCTGGGACTGACTCAACCTTCCTAAAATGAACTTTTAGTTTGCACTTGAGACAAATACAATATGAATAGAGTCAGAACAGATTGCTACTTGAAAAAAAATGTGGTAACTTCTGAATCACTAGCATAATTATTGGACCTAACTTTTTAAAATAAAAAGAGGAAAATATCCATGACAAGAGTTGGGGTCCCAGTTCTTCCATGTCCTTACATACCCCAGAGTGCAGATCAGTGCCCCAAATAAATTTTCAGTGTAAATTTATTAACAATTAGCCGGGCGCGGTGGCTCACGCCTGTAATCCCAGCACTTTGGGAGGCTGAGGCAGGAGGATCGAGAGTTCAAAGCCAGCCTCAGCAATGGCGAGGCACTTAGCAACTCAGTGAGACCCTGTCTCTAATAAAAACACAAAAAAGGGCTGGGGATGTGGCCCAGTGGTCAAGTGCCCCTGAGTTCAATCCCCAGTACAAAAAAAAAAAAAAAAAAAAAAATTATTAACAATTGATTTCTACACTTCAAAGTCTTTGTTTTTTTTTAAAATAGGGTTGAAATCATTTTTGTTGTTCATGGTAAAAAGACACATTTGCTTTTGTGTTACTAGCTATAAATAAAGTAGAACAGATATGGTCATCAAGATAAAATCATGGGTCAGATAGAAAAAAATTTTTTTTGAGATTACTGCCAGCATATAGCTTCATTTGGGGGATGTGAAAGAAAAGTGAGCAGAGTAAGATGCAGTTTGATATTTGACAAAGGAAATAGGAAAGAATATAAAAATGATGGGAAAATTTTAAAACCTCATCTCAAGGCCCAGTATGATCTTATTAGGTAACAAAAGCTTCAGTGAAGTTAATCAGGTGTAATCGTTCTTGAAATCAAAAGGTAATTCAGCTGTATAAATTCAAGTCTCCTTGCCAGGCATATTCTCAGTACTCAGAATGAAGAAAAGCCTTTTTGTCGGAAGTTGCTCAAAACATACACGTCATAAAAAGAGATAATGTCGCTGATGGCCCTCTCAGAAGCACAGCAAAGAAAGCAGTCCACACACGAATGAAGTCAAATTGTACCAGTTTTGTCTTTAGCCTTGGGGTACATCTTGAAGGGTTTAAATAGAATCAGTGAAGACAGGCTTTGAAAAGTTGAAAGGATGTCAGGGATCCTGAAAGGAGCCACCAACTTTAGGGAGTGACTGGAATGCAAAAAGCAAACAGAAGTTTCCACAGGTTTTCAGGAAGAAATAGTTGATCAGTTATTGGTGACTCTTCCTGGGAGCTTATGATGGTTACTCTTGGTTGTCAACTTGACTAGATTAAGATATGCATAGGACACTGGTAAAGCACACTTTTGGCTGTGTCTTGTGAGTGTTTCCAGAGAAGATTTGCATGTGTGTCAGCAAACTGATGAGGGTAGACCTGCCCTGAATGTGAGGGCTGGAGACCCAGAGGAACAAAAAGTGGAAGAAAAGGGCAGCCCACATTCTTGCCCAGCTTGACCTTTTTTAAGTGGCATGGTTTTTTGCTGGTACTCTTGCCTGAGGATGTCACACTCTAGATTCTTCAGCAACTCTCCAGGAGGCTTCCAGGCCTTCAGCCCTGGAACGGGGTTGCATCATTGGTCCCTATTGTCTTGAGGCTCCAGATTCTTGGAGAGAGCTAGTACTGATTCCTCCAGGTCTCCAGCCTGCAGACGGCCATTGAGGGACCATTCAACTTTAGCTCATTTAAGACAATCTGCTCTTATATATCTAAGTTGATTTGGGCTGCTGCGACAAATTACCATAGAGTGGGTGGCTTAACCAACAGACATTTATTCCTCACATCTGGAAGTTAGAAGTGAGATATCAAAGTGTTAGCAGAGCTCTCTCCTCATCTTAGAGGTCCTAATTCCCTTCACATGGGCTCCACCATCATGACTTAATCACCTCTGAAAGCCCCCACCACCTAGGACCATCCTGAAGTAGGCCAGAGGCCCCCACCCAGAAGACATTTACCATAATTAAGCAGAAACCTCCACTATATTTGTAATGTGTAAATTCCTCTTCAGAAAGCTTTCTATCAGCAAAAACTTCTGCAGAGGATATTGTGGTGGATAGTTTCCTCTTTTTGTAAATACCAGATTTGCAGGAAAAAAAAATCTTGTGAAAGCGGTCTAGTCTAAAAAATTGGAACAAAAAGCATTTGACATGTAAACCTCAAACCCCTCCTCCCACTGGGTGTAAAGTTCAAAGAATTTCCAAAATCTTTGTCCCGGGGAGAATATTTTAGACGAGAGCCCCTCTGGACCCTGCAGTTAATATACCTGCTTCCTGAAAATTCCTTAGTATCCAGTATCTTTTGTCCCACTTTAATCCCACTGGGGGTGAGGATCCAAAATATGAATGTGGAGGCCACAAATTCTGCCTATAACATAATGTCTGGCCATCTTGTCCTTAACATACCTTCATGTAGTGATCTTTGCATGGTTTTTGCCAAGACGCTATCCAGTGTAATTGTTGGAGAAACTGTTCACATAAGTATCACAGGACATGGTTTTGTAACTTTGGTTTTTCATACTTAACAGAATTATTAACTGAAAACACTAAACATGCTGTAAAAGAAAGTGTAATGTAATCGTGCCAGGCAGATTCCAGTTTTAGCTGTAGCACTTGTTGGAATAAAGCCACTGATGAAAATTTTTGAGCATTGCACCTGTTGGGTACTATTTCTATTTCACCTTTTCCTGCCAAAGAAAAACACCTGAATGCTGCTTACTTTCTTTTGGGAAATAAAGGGAAAGTGTCCATGTGGTTAATCAATTTGTATTTTGCACATGTGTCAATTTCTGGGCTTCCAAGCATGACTGCTATATCAGAAAGCAAGGGTGTAACTTACCTAGACACTTTGAATTTTGCCAGACCTGGAAATTCTGTAACTATTTCTATATAGAGGGTGCACATAGTGCACTCGTAAAATAATGATTTCTCTCATTATTCTTCTCAGTTCCCCTCCCCTCCCTACTTCCCATTGTTTCTCCTCCCTCCCTCCCGCCTTCTCTCCTTTTCTTCAAAAGACGGCAGTGTTGCTGAATACTAATGAGGCAATTCTTGGCCCTACCCTGTTCATTTATTTTCAGGCAATTAATTCAACTTTCTAACATCTAGCCAGAATGTTATGCAGGTAATTTGTGGGTCTGCTTAATTTCTCAGGACCCTGTGGTTATTAGCCAGCAAAGCTCATTGTGAGATCATCCAGCTGGTAGGCAAGTTTGATTTCCACTGGTAATACCATCCCTTCATTAAAACCACTGAGTCCTTGAGCTTGGCAAGCTTCCCTTGTTGTGTACTTCACTTTCTGATTACAAATGGATTGCAGCTTCTACATGTTTCCCTTAAGTGCTCATTTTTGCCCCCGAAGGACATGGGTCTTGATGTCATCATCAGTAGCTTTACAACATAAAACCTGTGCTAGCCCTTTCTGACTCTTAGATGCAGCATCTGTGACTATGGAAAACCAGCACATGAACTAACTCATCCTGGATGCAGGTGCCATGCATACTGACAGGTGCTTGGGGAGAGCAGGGGACCTGTTGAAAACAAAAGGGAAAAGACAACAGTTCTATTCTCAGGCAATTTTCTGTGAGTTCCTCAAAGCAGTGACCTATGTTGCTTATTGCCAAGTACATAATAGGTATTCATTAAATCTCAGTTTCTTCTGTGAATGAATGAATAAGATTGTGTTGGGGGGGAGATAAAGTGTATACATATGAAACATCTTAGAAAAATTATGGTGCACCTGTGATTAGTGGCAAGAAAACATTCTTAAAACATCTACTTAGGACAATTAAGTAGTGGTATGCTTGATAGAGGGAAGTATCCTTGAAGAATTTGGCAAAGATTAGCTGTGAAGATAATCTTTAAGAAAAAACAATTTCAGAAAAAATGTTGTAAAAAAGTCAAAAAAAGTGAATTTAAAGACTTAAAAGATTTTAAAAGTTAAGAGGACAGGATCTGGAGTCAGACTTGGTTTGAATTCTAATTTAGCTGCTTATTTGATGTCTTCTGAAATTACTTTTTTGGGTATAAATTTGCCTCATAGGATTGCTTGTCAGGATTAGATAGGAATAATACAAGATAATTTAGCACAGTGCCTAAAATAAAATAAACTATTGATAACTGTTGATAGTAGACATTATTTTTGGTAGCATTATTAGTTTACCTGGAATGAAGGGTGACTTTTAAGGCATGAAGATAGAAAAGGTTATGTAGGATAGTTAGTAGTTTGAAGGACTAGGGACAGATGCATTGGAGAATGAGAAATCACTGCAGATTTATGATCAGAGGACAGAAAATATTTAAACAAATTTCTAGAAAAACTTTCCCTTAACAAACAAAGTTTCCAGTGAAATATAGTGATAGATTGGTAAAAGAAGAAAGAAAAAAGAGGTGAAGATAAAAGATAGTATGTAGGAAGAATTGTCAGAAAGTTCCAGAAATGGATGAAACTGGGTTATAATGGAGAATTAAGACAATAAACCAAGGGCAGCGACATAATGGTAATCAAGGACTGGAAGCAAGGTAATGCCACTGACTAGTCAGGGTTTTTAATTTAAGGGGAAAAATAGGCAAATGGAAGTGTAAGGTGAAGGTGAATATAGCCAATCTATGGTTTTCTATTTTTTTTTTATTTGCATCCAGCAAAAGTTACTTTTTGGTGTTCTAGTCTATAAATTTTGACAAATGCAAAGAGTCATGTATCCACTATCATAATCCCACTTTCTGAAATTTCCTCATGCTGCCCTTGTGCAGTCAACATGAGGGAGATGTAGAAGGGCTCAATTAGCCAGAACAAGATGGCAAGTTGGGGTCAGGGCCAGAACAAAGGAGCAGGGAGAGGATCTTCTGATAAGGTCAACTTCCTAGTTGATAAAAGCACTAGTGGACACAAACAGGGGACCCAATCAGGCAGACACTTCCATAGTACTCGTAAGTGGGGGATCCAATAGAAAAATAAAACAGACACCTGGTCAGAGGGGCACCAATCAATAATAGTGAGAAACCACGGACAGAGAAGGAGATAAGGAAAGGAGGAACTTTCAGAGACCATAAAAAGAACAAACCAATATTCCCCCACTGGACTCCCAACTCTAGGGCCCCTTCTCTTCAGAGAAACTCTATCTCTGTTGCTTTTGCATTAAATCTGCTGCTGGCTTGCTATTTCTGTGTCCTATTCTTCAATTCTTTGCTGAACAGAGTCAATGAACCCAGCACCCCTAGATGGTAACAAACATATTCCACAACTCCTAACCTCTGGCAACGTGGATGGGGTTTCTGTCCATGACGTTTTGTCTTCTCAAAATGGAAACCTGCCATTGGTGGCATTTGAGGCTCACTTTGCTCATTGTGCATAAGGCATTTAAAACTCATCCATGCTGTGTATGTCATTAAATTCTTTAGTATTGTTGGATAATTTGCTTATCCAGTTGAAGGATTTTTGGGTTGCTTTCAGCTTTAAATGTTTGTAAATAAAGCTGTTAACATTTTTATACAGGTTTTAGTGTGAATATAGTTTACCACATAATATAGTCTGAGGTAAATATCTAAGAGTGGAATATGTGGGCCATATGGTAGTGAATGTTTAAGTTCATAAGATGCTGGTAAATTTCAAAGTGTCTATACCATTTTACCTTTCCACCAGCAATGTATGAGATTTCCAGTTGCTCTCTATCCTTGTTGGCATTTGGAACTGTCTGTTTAGTCCCTATTAACTGTTCAAATAGATGTGTAGTAGTATTTTCTTCATTGTGGTTTTAATTTGCATTTCTCTGTTGACTAATTATATTGATCATCTTTTAACATGCTTAATTATTATTCCCATATCATCTTTGGTAAAATGTCTGTTTGAATAATTTACACTTTTAATATTGTTTAGTTTTTATTGAGTTTTCAGAGTTCTTTACATATTCTCCGAATAAATCTTTTGTCAGATATATGAATTTCAGATATTTTCTTTCAGTCTGTGGCTTGTCTTTTCATTCCTGCAAATGCCCAGGTGCCTGCTATGTTCTGGATGTTTGTGTCTGACCTTCCACCTCCAATTTGACATGTTGAGACCCAGTCATCAATGTCACCAATGCTATGGTGTTAGGAGGGGCCTCTGGGAGGTGTTTTAGTCAGGTTTTTTTTTTTTTTTTTTTTTGCTGCTGTGACTTAAAGACCCGACCAGAACAATTACAGAGGAGGAAAAGTTTACTTGAGTGCTTCCGGTTTCAGTCTCGATCCATAGGCAGTAGGCTCTAATCCTTGGGGCTGGAGGTGAGGCAGAACATCATGGCAGAAGAATGTGGCGGAGGGAATCAGTTCACATAATGATCAGGAAACAGAGAGCGACTCTGGTCTCCACTTGCCAGATTATGTATATTCATTCATTCACATCCCCAATTCCCACCTCCTCCAGCCACACCCTACCATTTCATTTACCACTCAGTTAATCTCTATCAGTGGATTAATCACTGACTGGTTCTCTTCTGAACCTTCTTGAATTGTCTCACATGTGAGCTTTTAGGGGACACTTCACATCCAAACCATAACAGGAGATGACCGATTGTGAAGGAAGAGCCCTCAGGAATGGCAATAGTGACCTTACAAGAGTCCCCAGAGACCTCTTGTTCCTTCTGGCATCTGAGGACACAGCCATGAGAAATGAGTTTCTGTTGTTTAAAAGCTACCCAACATAGGGTATTTTGTTATAGCAGTCCCAATTGACTAAGAACCCACATTTTACATTTTTATGATCAATTTATTTTTTATTATTCATGACTTTGGAGTCATGTCTGAAAGTTCTTTGCCTAATGCATAATAATAAAGATTTCCATCTAATTGTTCTTTTTAAAGTTTTGAAGTTTTACATTTCATAATTAGGTTTGTGATCCACCTGGAATTAATTTGTGTATGCTGTGTGAAGTGGAAGTGGAAGTTACTTTTCTGCATATGTTGCCTCATTATTCTCATATCACTTGTTTAAATTCTATTTTTTTTTTTAGAAACAATCAGTGAGGTGAATAGAAAGCCTACTAATTGGGAACAAATTTTTACCACATGCACTTCAGATAGAGCACTAATCTCTAAAATATATAAAGAACTAAAAAATCTTAACACCAAAAAAACAAATAACCCAATCAATAAATGGGCCAAGGAACTGAACAGACACTTCTCAGAAGAAGATATACAATCAATCAACAAATGCATGAAAAAATGTTTAATATCTCTGGCTATTAGAGAAATGCAAATCAAACCACTCCAAGATTTCATCTCACACCAGTCATAATGGCAGCTATTAAGAACACAAACAACAATAAATGTTGGAGAGGATGTGGGGAAAAAGGCACACTCATACATTGCTGCTGGGACTGAAAAATGGTGCAGCCAATCTGGAAAGCAGTATGGATATTCCTTGGAAAACTGGGAATGGAACCACTTTATGACCCAGCTATCCCACTCCTCTGTCTATACCCAAAGGACTTAAAAACAGCATACTACAGGGACACAGCCACATCAATGTTTATAGCAGCACAATTCACAATAGCTAGATTGTGGAACCAACCTAGATGCCCTACAGTAAATGAATGGATAAAGAAAATATGATGTATATACACAATGGAGTATTACTCAGCAATAAAAGAGAATAAAATCATGGCATTTGCAGGTGAATGGATGAAGTTGGAAAATATAATGCTAAGTGAAGTTAGCCAATCCCCAAAATTCAAATGCCAAATGTTTTCTCTGATATAAGAAGGCTGATTCACAGTGGGGTTGGGATGAGGAGCATAGGAGGATTAGAGTGACACTAGAAAGGCCAATGGGGAGGGAGAGGAAGGGAGGGGGCAAAAGGGTAAAAAAAAAAAAAAAAAAAAAAAAAACAGATGGTAGAATGAGATGGATATCATTACCCTAAGGGCATGTATGAAGACACGAATAGTTTGTACTTTGTATACAACCAGAGATATGTAAAAATGTGTTCTATAAGTGTAATATGAAATGTAATACATTACGCTGTCATTTCTAACAACTTAGAATAAAAACTAACAAATAAATTCTATTCTTTTATCCAGTGTGTTGTCTTTTGCATATTTTTCAAAAATCAATCAATAATATTAATATGGATCTATTTCTGAACTCTCTTCTTTTGCAATGATCTTTGTGTATCTATTTTAATCAGTAACACTATTTTAACTACTATAGCTTTACAAATTTGGTAAGGTGAGTCTTCCCACTTTATTAGGCTATGGAAGATTCCTGCTATTTTAAGTTTATTGAATGTTATTATTTTGAAAATCATGAATGGATATTGCACTTTGTCAACATTTTTATTTTTGGACTGGGATGGAATCCAGGTGTGCTTTACAACTGAGCTACATCTCCAGCTCTTTTTATTTTTTATTTTCAGACAGTGTCTCACCAAGTTGGTGAGGCTGGCCTCAAATTTATAATCTTCCTGTTTTAGCCTCTTGTGTTGTAGGGATTACATGAGTGCACCACTGTCCCCAGCTTATTTTGCTAGCTTTTTATTGAATATATTGAGAAAATAATTTGCCTTTTTTCTTTATTAATATTCTGAATTATGTTGTTTTTAAATATTGAATTGGACTTGTATTCTGAGAATAAACACAATTTGTCAAATGTATTCTCTCTCTTATATAGTGATGTACTGGTATATTCAGTTTTTTAATATTTTGTCAAATATCTTTGTATGTATTTTCATAAAAGATATTGGAGTGTAGTTTTTATTTTTTTCTCTTTTTAATGTCTTTGTTTTTGGTATCAAGGTAAGTCTACCCTCATAAAGATGGGTTGGGAAATACTGCTTTCTGTTGTATTTTCTGGGAAAATTGTGAAATTTATATTCCTGTACAATTTCATTGTGGCAGTTGGAAGGTTTTCAACTACTAATTAAATTTCTTCAAAAGATTAAGGACTATTCAAGTTATCTATTTCTTTTTGAATAAGTTTTGATAGTTTGAGTTGTTGAAAGGACTCATCCATGTTATCTAAGTTGTTGAACTTGTGGGCATAAAGTTATTCATAATATTTACTTATCTTTTTAAAACGATAGTATCTATAAAGAAATAAACTATTCAGTTCTGATAGTGGTAATTTGTATATTGTCCTTTTTTTCATGAGCACTCCAGATAGAAATTCATAAATTTTGTTGAACTTTTCAAAGAACCAACTTTTGGTTTCATTTATTTCTCTATTCTCTGTTTTTAGTTTTATTGCTTTTGTATTTATTATTTTCTTTCTTCTGTTGGCTTTAGGGATATTTTGCTCCTGTTTTTCTATTTCTTTTTTTTTTTTTTTTTGTGGTACCAGGGATTGAACTCAGGGGCACTCGACCACTGGGTCACGTCCCCAGCCGTTTTTTTTTTTTTTTTTTTTTTTTTTTTGTATTTTATTAGAGACAGGGTCTCACTGAGTTGCTAAGTGCCTCGCCATTGCTGAGGCTGGCTTTGAACTCATGATCCTCCTGCCTAAGCCTCCCAAAGTGCTGGGATTACAGGCGTGCACCACCGTGCCCGGCTGATGATAAGGATTTTTTAAATTTTATTTTTATAATTTTTAATATGTACAACTCATAGTGCATATATTTAGTATCTTTTTACATACAACTGTTTGTATACAAAGTATATTCGTACAATTCAGGTCTTCAATCATGCATTAAGGAAAATGGTATCCATCTCATTCAACCACCTTTTTTTTTTTCTTTTCTCCCCCTCCCTCCCTTCTTGCTCCCTCCTTTACCCTCCCTTCCCTTGACCATTCTAGTGTTCTTCTAATCCTCCTATGTACCCCCATCCAACCATACTTTGAAATAGCCTCCTTATATCAGAGAAAAAAATTTGGTACTTGGATTTTTGAGACTGACTAACTTCACTTAGCATTATGTCTTCCAACTTCATCCATTTACCTGCAAATGCCATTAATTTATTTTCTTTCATTGCTGAGTAAAATTCCATTGTGCGTATATACCACATTTTCTTAATTCACTCATTTACTGAGGGACATCTAGGTTGGTTCCACAACCTAGCTATTGTTAATTGCGCAGCTACAAACATTGAGATAGCTGTGTCGCTGTAATAGGCTGTTTTTAAGTCCTTTGAGAATAGACCCAGGAGTGGGATGGCTGGGTCATAGGATGGTTCCATTCCCAGTTTTCCAAGAAATCTCCATACTGCTTTCCATAACAGTTGCACCATTTTGCAGTGCCACCAGCAATGTATGAGTGTGCCTTTTTCCCCACATCCTCTCCAACATTTATTGTTGCTTGTGTTCTTGATGGCTGCCATTCTGACTGGAGTGAAGTGAAATCTTAGAGTAGTTTTGATTTGCATTTCTCTAATTGCCAGCGATGTTGAACATTTTTTTCATGTATTTGTTGATTAATCGTGTATCTTCTTCTGAGAGGTGTCTTCTCAATTCCTTAGCCCATTTATTGATTGGGTTATTTGTTTTTTTTAGTGTAAAGTTTTTTGAGTTCTTTATATATTCTAGAGATTAGTGCTCTATCTGATGTGCATGTATTAAATATTTGTTCCCAATTAGTTGGCTCTCTATTCACCTCATTGATTGTTTCTTTTGCTGAAAAGAAGCTTTTTAGTTTAAATCTATCCCATTCATTAATTCGTGGTAGTAATTCTTGCACTACAGGATTCTTATTAAGGAACTTGTGGCCTAATCCTACATGTTGGAAATTAGAGCTTACTTTTTCTTCTATTAGGCGTATTGTCTCTGGTCTAATTCCTAGGTCCTTGATCCACTTTGAATTGAGTTTTGTGCACGGTGAGAGATAAGGGTTTAATTTCAATTTGTTGCATATGGATTTCCAATTATCCCAGCACCATTTGTTGAAGAGGCTATCCTTTCTCCACTGTACATTTTTGGCACCTTTGTCTAATATAAGATAGCTGAAATTGTATGTATTAGTCTCTGTGTCCTCAATTCTGTACCATTGGTCCACCAGTCTGTTTTGGTGCCAATACTATGCTGTTTTTGTTACTATTGCTCTATAGTATAATTTAAAGTCTGGTATGGTGATGCCCCCTGCTTCACTTTTCTTGCTCAGGATTGCTTTGGCTATTCTGGGTCTCTTATTTTTCCAGATGAATTTCATAACTGCTATTTCTATTTCTTTGAAGAATGACATTGGGATTTTGATTGGAATTGCATTAAATCTGTATAATGCTTTTGGTAGTATGGACATTTTGACAATATTAATTCTACCTATCCAAGAGCAAGGTAGGTCTTTCCATTTCTGAGTTCATCTATAATTTCTTTCTTTAGTGTTCTATAATTTTCGTTATAGAGGTCTTTCACCTCTTTCGTTAGGTTGATTCCCAGGTATTTTATTTTTTTTGATGCTATTGTAAATGGGGTATTTTTCATCACTTCCCTTTCAGAGTCTTTGTCGCTGATGTACACAAATGCCTTTGACTTATGTGTATTGATTTTGTATCCTGCAACTTTGCCAAATTCGTTTACTAGTTGTAAAAGTTTTCTGGTAGAGTTTTTTGGGTCTTCTAGGTAGATTATCATGTCATCAACAAATAGTGCTAATTTGAGCTCTTCTTTTCCTATCTTGATCCCTTTAATTTCTTTCATCTAATTGCTCTGGCCAGAGTTTCCAGCACCATGTTAAATAGCAGTGGTGAAAGGGGGCATCCCTCTCTTATTCCAGTTTTTAGAGGGAATGCTTTCAATTTTTCTCTATTTAAGATAATGTTAGCTCTGGGCCTTGCATAAATAGCTTTTATAATGTTAAGATATGTTCCTGATATTCCTAGTTTTTCCAGTGTTTTGAACATAAAGGGGTGTTGTATTTTGTCAAATGCTTTTTCTGCATCAATTGAGATGATCATATGATTTTTGTCTTTAAGTCTATTGATGTGATGTATTATGTTTATTGATTTCCGAATGTTGAACCAGCCTTGCATCCCTGGGATAAACCCCACTTGATCGTGGTGCACTATCTTTTTGATATGTTTTTGTATCCGATTTGCCAGAATTTTCTTGAGGATTTTTGCATCTATGTTCATTAAAGATATGGGCCTGAAGTTTTCTTTTTTGGCTGTGTCTTTGCCTGGCTTTGGAATTAATGTGATATTGGCCTCATAGAAAGAGTCTGGAAGAGCTCCCTCTTTTTCTATTTCTTGAAATAGTTTAAGAGCATTGGTATTAGTTCTTCTTTGAAAGTCTTGTAGAACTCAGCTGTAAACTCTCAGGTCCTGGACTTTTCCTTGTTGGTAGCTTTTTGATGACATCTTCTATTTCTTCGCGTGTAATTGATCTGTTTAGATTGTGTATAGCCTCCAGATCCAATTTAGGCAAATCATATGACTCTAGAAATCTGTCAATGTATTCAGTATTTTCTATTTTATTAGAGTACAAGTTTTCAAAGTAATTTCTAATTATATTCTGTATATCTGAGGTGTTTGTTGTGATATTCCCTTTTTCATCATGAATGTTAGTAATTTGAGTTTTTTCTCTTCTTCTTTTCATTAGCATCACTAAGGGTCTGTCAATTTTGTATATTTTTTCAAAGAACCAACTTTTAGTTTTGTCAATTCTTTGAATGGTTTCCTTAGTCTCAATTTCATTAATTTCTGCTCTGATTTTAATTATTTCCTGTCTTCTACTGCTCTTGGTGTTGGTCTGTTCTTCTTTTTCTAATGCTTTGAGGTGTGATGTTAAGTCATTTATTTGTTGGGTTTTTTTCCTCTTAAGGAATGAGCTCAGTGCAATGAATTTTCCTCTTACTACTGCCTTCATAGTGTCCCAGAGATTTCTATATGATGTATCTGTGTTCTCATTTACCTCTAGGAATTTTTTAATCTCCTCTTTGATGTCTTCTTCAACCCCTTGTTCATTCAGTATCATGTTGTTTAGCTTCCAGTTGTTGGAGTAGTTTTTCTTATTCCTTGTTTTTTCGTTGATTTCCAATTTCATCCCTTTATGGTCCGATAGCATGCAGGGTAGTATCTCTATTTTTTTATGTTTGCTGAGAGTTGCCTTGTGACATAATATATGGTCTATTTTGGAGAAGGAGCCATGTGCTGCTGAGAAAAATGTGTATTCGTTTACTGAGGGATGAAATATTCTATATATGTCCGTTAGGTCTAAATTGTTAATTGTTTTAAGGAGACTTAAAGTTTCTTTGTTTAGCTTTTGTTTGGATGATCTATCCATTGGTGAGAGAGGTGTGTTGAAGTCCCCTAGAATAACTGTGTTGTGGTCTATTTTACTCTTGAACTTGAGAAGAGTTTGTTTGATGAATGTAGGTGCTCCATTATTTGGGGCATATAGATTTATGATTGTTATATCCTGTTGATGGATGGTTCCCTTAAGTAATAAGAAATATCCATCTTTGTCCCTCTTGATTAGTTTTGGTTTGAAGTCTACCTTATTTGAAATGAGAATGGAAACCCCTGCTTTCTTCCGCCAGCCATGTGAGTGATAAGACTTTTCCCAGCCTTTCACTTTCAGTCTGTTGATGTCTTTTTCTATGAGGTGTGTTTCTTGGAGACAGCAAATTGTTGGGTCGTTTCTTTTAATCCATTATGATAATCTGTGTCTTTTGATTGGCGAGTTTAGGCCATTAACATTCAGGGTTATTATTGAGATGTGATTTTTATTCCCATCCATTTTTATTTGAATTATGGTCTTTAGCTTGATTTGGTTTCTCTTCTGGTTGGTATTTCCTTTAGTTTAATATCTCCCTTTGTTGATTTTCATTGTCATCTTTCTCTTCTTCTTCATGAAAAATGTTGCCCAGGATGTTCAGAAGTGCTGGCTTTCGAGTTGTGAAATCTTTTAACTTTTGCTTGTCGTGGAAGGAGTGTATTTCATCTTCGAATCTAAAGCTCAATTTTGCTGGATATAATATTCTTGGTTGACATCCCTTTTCTTTCAGAGCTTGAAATATGCTATTCCAGGATCTTCTTGCTTTTAAGGTCTGGGTTGAGAAATCTGAACATAGTCTGATTGGTTTCCCCCTATATGTAATCTGCTTCCTTTCTCTTGTGGCTTTTAGTATTCTCTCCTTGCTCAGTGTATTAGGCATTTTCATTATAATGTGTCTTGGTGTGGATCTGTTGAGATTTTGTTTGTTTGGTGTTCGGTATGCCTCTTGAACTTGGTTTTCCCATTCATTCCTCAAGTTTGGAAAATTTTCTGTAATTATTTCGTTAAATAGATTACTCATTCCTTTTGCTTGAAACTCTGCCCCTTCCTCTACGCCAATCACTCTTAAGTTTGGTCTTTTTATGCTGTCCCATAATTCTTGGATGTTATGTTCTTGATTTCTAACAAGTTTTGCTGTATAGTCTAAATTTTTCTCTAGGATATATATTTTGTCTTCATTGTCTGAGGTTCTTTCTTCCAAGTGGTCTATTCTGTTGGAGATGCTTTCAATTGAGCTTTTATTTTGGTTTACTGCTTCTTTCATTTCCAGAATTTCTGTTTGGTTTCTCTTTAGAGCCTCTATTTCCCTATTGAAGTAATCTTTTACTTCCTGTATTTGTTTTTGGAGTTCTTTGTCAAAATGATCTTTTGCCTCCTGTACTTGCTCCCTCATCTCATTTTTGAGTTCATTCTTAAGTTCCATAAACATGTGGCATATGTAATTTCTAAATTCCATCTCTGCCATTTGACCAACTGTGCTTGCCATGACATCTACTGATGAGGTATCTTGGTTTGTTTGTGTCATTTTCTTCCCTTGTTTTCTCATGTTGCTTGGGTGTCTATTCTTCCTGCACTGTGGGACCTTGACTATTTCGATTTTACCTTAAAGCCTTATGTTGTTCCTGTAGTACAATGTTATCAGATCACCTTATAATTCCTTTACACTTTTAAAGCATAACACTTTCTATTCAGAAAATCCAAGTTTGATCACAATGTACAGATTTGGTTAACCCAGATATGATTTCCAATTTACTCTGTATGCTTCTGATGGGGTTTTATAGCTTCAAGTATTGGATACAGAGGTGTTATGTTTAGGAAGAAGGAAGTGTCTTGAATTGTTCTTTCTTGGAAAGTATGAAAAGAGATTTCTATTGAAGTGGTTTAGTGGAAGTGGTTTAGTATCAGTAGACGAGGGAAGAAAGAGAATGGAGTAGACAATTAAGTGGAAAGACCAATTTATATATAAAGTAAGTTGGAAAAAAAAAAAAAAAATGATAAAAGAGTAGGAATTGGTGTAAGAGAGAGGAGAGAGAGAATCAAGGAAATAGAGAGTAAACTATATATAACACCGCTTTGCTACCCACTTCAGTTGCGCCGGTTCTACAAATCCCACGTTCTGCGTATAACTTGTTTTTGCCTCTGTTTAGTATGCACTGGCAGGGTGTAAACATGAAAGATGAAGGAGGAAGAAAAGATGCAAGAGTGAGAAGGAAAAAAGAAGGAAAGAAAAAAGGAGCGGAAGCAAACAAACACACTGACAATGCGGAAGGAAAAAAAAAAGCAGAACAAAACAAAGCCAAAAAAAGAAAAAAGAAAAACAAACAAACAAAAAACCTCCCCAAAATCCAACAAAACAAGCAAACCAACAAAAAAGAAAAAAGAAAAAAAAAGTTGAACCCCAAGTCTCAAACAAAATGGGCCCTGGGAAGCCCCCCTCTTTTTTCCTTTCCAGTTCAAGCCAATTGTTATTGGATCACATCTAGACAGTCTGTCTTCCTGTTAGTGGAATCAAGGCTGCACCTTAGGCCAGTGGCTGAACGGCTCAGTGAAGGAGTGGCCCAGGGGGTTTGTGTGTCAGCAGATGAATGGCACAGGGAAGGGGACCCTCCAGAAGGCACCCCCTCCCTACGCCCACCCACAGTTGTTGCTTCTTGTGGCCACTGTGCTGGCCTCAGACACGCCCTCCCCTGCTGGCCACCCAAGCCTCACCCAAGTGTGCGTTGTCTTCAGAGAGCTGGAGGGTCCCTGGATGGCTGCAGTCATCGCTCTCCGTCTCCTCCCCTTTGTCTGGGTCAGCCACTGCACCTTTCAAAGATGGTGGTGCTCTCCTCCCAGTCAACAGCAGCTCCCAGACTCCCGTGTCCTCACCGATGGATTTCAAAGCCGTTGGGTGGATATCTCCTTGCCGAAGTGGTATCTGGGAGCCGCAACTGTAACTGCGGTGCAGACAGCGCTGCTTCGGATTGTGGACCGCTCTGATTGTGCCCCTGCTTGCTGTTCGCTGGTCTCTGCGCCGCTCTCTCCGGGGCCCTACTGCTGAGGGTCGTGTCCGGCTGAGTGTGGATTCAAACTGGTGTTGTCGACCCCCAGTCTCTGTTGGTCCCCCAGCACCAATTCCGCCGGCTGTTATCGCTGGTTTTTATCGCCGGTTTCACGCTGGTGTGCCCTGAGTGTGGCTGGGGTTGCAGTCGCAGCGCGGTCTCCTCACACTGACTTTGTTTCGCATGGCCTGTGCACCACCCAGGCGGTTTTGCAGAAGCCTCGCGGCTCTAGCCGCCGCAGACAGCTTGTCTCCTTCTCTCCCTGGTAGTGGTAATCAAACCATCCAGGAGATCGGTATTTTCGGCCTATATATATATGATGAAAGGCAATTTATCTACTTTGTTGGATTCTTTCCACAGAGCTGCCCTGAAGTGCGGCTTCCTCTAATCCACCATCTTGGATCTCTCCAAGGATTTTTTTCCTTTTCTATTTCTTAATGTGTAAGTTTAGACTATTGATTTGGGGCATCTGTGTGTATGTGTGTGTGTGTGTGTGTGTGTGTGTGTGTGTGTGTATAAAAACCTTTCATGTTATATGAGAATGCTTTGAGTTGTCCATACCATCTAAAGAAACCCAAATATATAGCTATAAATTTCATTTCACTGAGTGGAGCTTCTTTCAGTCAAGTGATTTCCATAGTTTCCATTTCTCACAAACCAGCAGAGAATCATTTGAATTCCACTAAATTTATTCAAGTGCTCCTTGAACATGAAAATATTATCATTATTGAAAGAAACGAGTGACCCTCAGCCACCTAAGTTCTATCTACCAGAAACAAAGGGAGGTTCCTAAGGATGTTTTCCAGATCAATTGAATCCTGAGGCTGAAAAACTTAAAACTGCAACATATGAAACTTATAAAAAATGACATGCTTCATCCAGACTGTAGAATCAACAAGAATTTAATAAAGTTAATCAAATAATTGTAGTTCAAGTGCACATAAATTTAAATTGTTTTCTCATTAAAGAGTGCTTGACTGTAAATTATTGCAGGGAAAGCCATTTTCTAGTTAATGTTTCAACCATTAGAAAACACAAAGGGCATTTTCATTAATTAGACACAGCTCTCTTTCTTCCTAGTTCATCATTACCTTTGCTAGGTGGAATCAGTTTAGTCCTCAAATTTATTGACATGTGTGATTCAATGACACTATTTGTTTAGAGTTCCTCATATACCTGGTGGAAAAAACTCATTAAGTATAAATGAATAGCTATGTAGTCATCATCTAAAATGAGTCAGTGCTCTTCTCCAGTCATTATAATGAATGTGAACACAGCTGGAATAGAGGTCCCTGTGAAGGTTGCAGGCTTCATTCTGAAATATTTAAGCCTGAATCTTTCTTCCTATTTTTGAAGGCCACTCGCTCAAGAAAAAGGACTTGATATTCCTTTGAAGAAGGATGTTACATGTATTTATTGCCATCTTATCAAAGCTACATGCATTCTGTTGTGGCTTTTAGGATAATATGTCAATATGGAAAAGCCAGAATTACCCTGGGTTTATCTCTCTCTCTCTCTTTTTTTCTTTCTAGTTTTCTATTTTCAAGAAGAATTATGTTTGTAGGTTCTGAGAGTTGTTAAATATTTGCTATTTTCACGATGGAAGATTCCCTTGCACTTCATTCTTTCTCCGATTCTCTGCTGTTCCCTTAAGAACAAGGAACAGTGTCCATAATGAGTGAGTCTCAACCTTTTATTTATTTATTTGTTCAGATATGCACTCCTGATTGAACCTTGGTGCTACAATTTATTTTTAGTGTCAAAGGGTAGAAGTGTAGTCCCTGAATGTAAGACCAAGGGTGGATGGTTCACTAAAGCAGGATTCCAAAACCCTGTTTTAGAATTTGCAAATACACATAGAACTCCAGGACCTTGTTTCTCACCTGCAGTCACCAATGGTTTTATGGTATGCACACTATGTATCAATCAAATCAATGTTTTAGTTCAGGAATTAAAATTAACAATAGGAATTATGTCTTATGAGTGCACAATTTTCTTTCGTTTTTCCAGGATGTGATAACAGATTAGGCCATTTCACAGTTAATACCACTGAGGACGCATCAGGAAAGAGAAACAAGTGGAACAGCTGGATTTCTATCACTTAAAATGTTTTCTATGACTCTACCATGCAGGGTATATCCCTGGGTGTGAGATTCATGAAACTGTGTGGCTTGAAGGAATTTTTGTGATGCAAGAACATTTCTTACCTCTCCATCACACTCCCCTTCAAAATTGCCTATCAAAATTTCTAGGATGTGTTTTAGAATAAAGTGATAATGAGGTATATTTGGTAGAACATAAATATGGTTAATGTGTGAAGCTTCTTTTAGGTAATGATTTTTTCATGTTATGAAAAAAACAAATACTGTATCAAGCAAGTGAATGGTTTGTGCTTTTTGAATTCTTGTTAGTAAACATTAAATATTTATTCCACTAAAATACGTCATTAGACATAAGAATTAAACATCAAACTGGTAAGAAATTAAATATAAATAATCATGCCTATTATTTTTCAAAACCAAGGAAAGGAAGTGAAGGAGAAATATATTTGGTAACCATTTTTTTTTTCTTTTATGAAAATATCACTATGTAGTAGTGCTGAAAGTATTCACTCTACTGGTGACTTTATTCTTTCTAAGCTCCTTTCCCACTTCTCTCCTCACTTGTGTTTTGATTCTTCCCACTCCCCATTGCTTTCCTCCTTTCTCTTGTAAAAGACAGGTGCAGAGCTGGAGTTGGAGCGCAGTGGTAGAGCCCTTGCCTAGCACACGTGACACTGGGTTACATCCTCAGCACCACATAAAAATAAATAAATAAAATAAAACAAAGGTATTGTGTCCATCTACAACTGAATATAGATATATACAGGTGCAGATGGATGTGAGTGCTCCTCAGGGCCTTCCCATGGTCCTCTTGCCTTCCTCACAGGGGTGAAAACTGTATCAGTCATCACTTTCAATTGTACTTGATGAGACATGGTCTTAGGAAGTTAAGTGCTGAGTCTATTGCCTAAAATTTCAAAACAAGTAAGAGAAGCTTTCACACTAACAGCCAAGTGGTAATGCACAGAGTAGAGAATAATTAATTGGTCCTCCTTCATTCATTCACTCTTATTCAAAATAAATGAATATTAGGTGACATTGTACATTTAGCAGTTATGAGGTACTGGGTATATAAAGAAGAATAAAGTTATATGGGAAGGTATGATTTGTTTTATGTTTCATTATTTTCTTTGAGAAATTTGGAGGAAGAAAAAACACATCAAAGTGGTATGAATGGACAACCTGAAGTTAGGTAAGTGTGGTTTTCAAAATGGTCTGTTCACATCATTCATTCCATCAGTGGTGGGGAATGCCGTGGCTTAGGGATGGCACCCCCAGGCTCTGGAGTCACTCTGTTGGCTCCAAATCCAAGCTTCATCATTTTCTATGTGCGAGATGATAAGACTCCTGAGGGCAGGGGGTTTTGTTGGTTTTGTTGACTGATGTAGTCTAAGTGCCTCAATGTGGTTCTTTCAAAGAGAAGCAGGAAGGGGCCAGTGTAGCAGAAGCATAATGAGGGTGGGAAAGAGATAGAGACACCGGGATTTGTAGAATCACAGAACAAGTGACAGTGTTAGCTGTTATCTTCCATGCAAAGGGCCACAGAAAGACTGCAAGCATGCAGTGGACTAACCTACTTTTTGTGTATTAAAAAAAAGGATTAAATGGGGGAATCAGGACCTATTATAGTGGTCAAGCAAAGGACTGGTAATAGTTTGACTTATAGTCGAAGAGAAGTGAATGGATTTAGGAAATCTTTTAGAGGTTAAATTTATAATATACTACTTAAGCATTCCATAAATTCTGTGATTATTATGCAGGTGCTGAACAATTTAAATATATCACTTAATTCAGTACTCTTTAACCTATATCTTATTAATGTCATTTTACTAATGAATCTGAATCACAAAGCAATGATTCAAATGCAAACCTACCAGGCTTTGAAATAGGCAGGACAGCCTGCCAGCTTGGGTGATTGCTCATTCTTGGCTTCTTGGCAGAAAGGTAACAACAAAGATTTGGGACTATAATGTCAAGATAAAGTGAGTAGGTCTCTGAAGATGCAAAAGATCTCCAGTGTGTTGATATTCCATGCCAGGCCCTTTGATAGGGCACCTGCCACTTTGTCCCTGTGAGGAAGGGTGTTGTGAATGATGCTTAGCTGGTTTTGACTCTTCTTATCTATATTCTGAGCACCTAGCTCACAGAAGACATTTAATACATGCTTAATGAATGAGTGAATGAAGAAATTAATAAGCAAAGCAAATGAATAAGGAAGGCAATGCACAATATTATGTTTTTGGTTAACAGGAGACCATCAGCTGATGCACTCATGGAAGACCAGTGAATCCTGGGGGCTTCCTCCCGCTGCTGGCTGTTGGCTGGGGATTGCTCACCCCGCCCCTCTTCAGAGAAGAACTTTGGTGCTCAGAGTCAGGTTTCAGGCACTACCCACCAATTCCTTACCTAGTCACTAACCCAAAGGGGATACAAAAGCCTGCCTCTTGCCTCAAGGTGGGGCCAACTCTTTTGTGACATCTGCTTCTAGTGCTGTGGGAGGAGACTGTTGCCAGCCTCCCTGGATTCACATCTTTGCTTAGCTTTTTTTTTTTTTTTTTTTCCATTCTCCATCCTGCTTCTTGCACTTCCCTCTGAAAGTAGTCCATCCATCTGTCAGTCTCTCAATAAATCCCTTCAACAAAAATTCCTCAGTTTCTGCTTCTACGGAATCCAAACTAAGGTACCTACTGCCCTCAAAAATGATTTTCTATAGTTGTCCTCTGTAAGCTGCCTGGTACCGAAAACCGGGAGGAAAACTCTCGGAGGCAGAGTTAAGCTTTTACTACTTTTACTTCTACTTTCTTAGAGCTTAGAGAGGGAAAGAAAGATTTTTCTTCTTAGCTTAGAGTAAAGATAGAGCTTTAGAGTAGAGCTTAGAGCTTAGCTTAGAGTCTTCTTAGCTAACGCACTTAGTTAAGCACAATTGCATAAGCGGCTTTGACTTTTTTTTTTTTTTTCCTCTTCTTTATTTTTCTTTATGGCTTTCTTGCCAAAGCTCAATGGCTTTTTCTCTGCATGGTTTTTACCATGCTATTTAATTCTCTATTTTCTTTTAAGCTCATGGCTTTTTTCTTTATACTAAAGCTCAAGGCTTTTTCTCTATATTTTTTATGGCTTTTGGCTGGCTACTCTGCTTCGGCTTTTGGCCGGCTTGCTTCGGCTTTTCGCTGGCTACTCTGCTTCAGCTTAATTCTTAACTGGCCTCAACTGAGTCAGAGGCTATGCTCTCTTGTTTACTACTCTTTTTGCTGGTCTCAACTGAGTCTGAGGCTATGCTTTTTCATTGCTCTCCTTATTTCTTAGCTTTTCTTCTCTGCCTGCCGAGCCCCGGACGGACCACCATTTGTAAGCTACCTGGTACCGAAAACCGGGAGGAAACACTCTCGGAGGCAGAGTAGAGCTTTTACTACTTTTACTTCTACTTTCTTAGAGCTTAGAGAGGGAAAGAAAGATTTTTAGAGAGAAAGATTAAACCGAGCTTTTCTTCTTGTCTTCTTAGCTTAGAGTCTTAGAGAGAAAGAAAGATAGAGCTTAGCTTAGAGAAAGATTAGAGCTTCTTTCTTCTCTCTTCTTTCTTCCCTCTTCTTTAGAGAGGGAAAGAAAGATTTTTAGAGAGAAAGATTAAAGCGAGCTCTTAGAGAGAAAGAAAGATAGAGCTTAGCTTAGAGAAAGATTAGAGCTTCTTTCTTCTCTCTTCTTTCTTCCTTCTTCTTTCTTCTGTCTTCTGTCTTCCTCAGGAGCCTCGGCCTAACTTTGACCACCAGCCTCTAACTCTGGCCAGTCATTACTTCTTCTATCTGGTTTCTCTTCTGTAACTTCTATCTGCCTCTCTTCTGTAACCGCTCTGATTCCTACGTTCTGGCCGAACTCTGATTCTTCTGACCGACCGAGTGACTGCCCTGGCTGACTGAATTCTCCGTTCTCCTAACTCGGACCGCTTTCACCCGGTTATATACCTTCAGGTTTGCGGGTGCCTACAGGTGCGTCACATACATATCAGGTGGAACTTATGGCTTCCAGCTAGCTACAACAGCCCTTCCTAATTAGGGCTCCTTCAGTCCTCTCCAAACCTCTAGCTGCAAAAGAAAAAAATAAACATGCACCCTCAGTGTTTTTATTTATTTATAAAGCTAGACGCACGCATTTCTATACTAGCATATTATATACTGTGGGTAGACTTTTGTTTGTCTTCTGATATCTTATTCTCCATGTCACCTGAAGAACTAGTATCAATGGGGTCACAACTATTAGAGAAATACTACATTCCTCTGCTTCTCTTGTATTTTAACTGATGGATGATCAAATTCTGGCCAGTGGGGTATAAATGAACATATATAGGAAATTCTGGAACCCTTCCTTAAGGGAGGGCTAGAATTTATCTTTCACTCTTTTCATTCATTTGATTTCACAGCAGAGAGATGGAAGGACTTGGGTCACTGAAGTATTTTCAAAGCAGGGTCCACTACCAGGGCTAGACTGTTTTCTTCACGCTTTTATATGAAAGAGAAAGACTCCTATATGTTAAGGCCACTGCTGGGTTTTCTTTTTTTGTTGTTACTAGCAGTCAAACTTAATCATAATTACTCCAGATGTGCTTACCCACCCCCAACAGGCTTTAATATCCCTGAAATTTGGATGCTTCTTAACAATTAATGGTGTCTTACAGAATTAAAATTACAATGCTCTTATCTTTTTTAGTGGAACATATAATTATGTTACTTGTTTTAATTGGTGGCGACTTATATTTAATGAACTACAGTGACATTTTGTGAGTCATAATACCAAACATTACTAAATATGCACACCAAAAAATGAAGACATTTTGATGTAGAGAATATAAATATTTAAATACATTAATTTAAAATATATTAATTATATAAAACTTGTTAGCTCTCATAACACATTTGGAAAGAACAATGTATTTGAATATGTTTCAGTATTTTTGGTTTATTTATGAGGTGTCATTTCTATATGTTTTTTAAAATACTTGGTATAGATGTATGTCATATTTTAGAAGATGCCTCTAAGATATATATCTCTAAACTGAACAAGTTCAAGAGCAGCTACACTTGATAAGTCACAATACTTACATTTGGTCCCAATCAGCAATGAGCCAAGGATTTTGCTTAAGGCCGGATCATCTTCCTTTATGTCAATATGTTGTTTCTGTAAATAGAAAGTGTTGACTTTTTACATTTGTTTAAACTCCGTGTAATTTTCTTTAGAAGTTTGTTAAAAATCTGTCTTCAACACTTTTAAACATGCAGATGTACAAATTTTGAAAAAATAGAATATATACTTTGTTATTGTGAATAAAGCATAATCCATGGAAACATTTCTGAGCATCCTTTATGAACATGCTGATTTCCTAAGTCTCTTCTGAAAAGCAGTTACATTTTTACTTCTTGGCTGTACCTTGTCAACTTTGGTGAGATTGCTATTGTCTCTCCCTTGTAATGTTAACAGCTTTTATCAGATATAAGGGAAGGATTGGCTCTGCCATATTCTTGTTCACCTTTGTTTTCGTGCAGTATCCAGTGTGTGTGTGCACATGTGTGTGCATGTGCGTGCCTAAGTGCACTTGCTTAGGAATCATTTCAAGCCACTTATCTGTTTGTCAAAGTTTATTTTAATGGAAACAACATAATTAGCACATGAATTTTCTTAAGTAAGTTTACCTATATTTCCATAGTGGGTGGTACAACAAGGCAGGGCGAGGAGGGGCTCTACTGTCAGACACTAGAATACTGGTTTCCAGAGCTATGTGTCTGAATTGTACTTGACAAGCAAAGCAGGTGTGGGTGTGGCAGTATATATGAATATTAAACATTAGTAAAATCAATCCCCTTTCTTGTTTTTGGGTAAAAGTTAAATATTAATGAGCTCTAAAATTTTCTTTGCACATTCTAATGGATTGCTTGTTACCCACCTTAGGGTTACGGCACAATCCTTTGGAAACCTGGTTTATAAAACAAATTCTTTAGCCTTGCATTCATGACCTTCTCTGAAGTGCTTCTTAACCACATCTCTACATTTATTCTTCGTTTCTCTTTTTTGTAAACCTGCAGAATGCTTCAATTTATCTCATTTTCCCAGGATGCATTGTGCCATAGTGCATGCTTCCTGTATATATGCATATCACCTGGGGATCTGGTTAAAAGCAGATTATGAATGAGCAGATGTGGGGTAGAGCCTGAGATTCTGCATCTCTAATAAACTCCCAAGAGATGCTAGTTTTCTGCTGTGTGAATGGCTTTGAGTAAAGAGGAAATAGAGGAGAAAATATGGTTACAAATATATTTTACTAATTCCTTGATCTTGGGAAGGTCATACTTTAAGTGCTAGGTTTTCAATACCTATTGTACTATGTCCATTCATTAATTTGTCCAACAAATATTTATTGAGTACCTAATATGTATCAGGTATCATGCTGGTTGCAGCCAAGTATGGGGTTTCTTGTCTCAAAGAACTGAGTCTATTCGATTGTTGGGTGAATTAAATGACTCACTGTAAAGGGAAGCACCTATCAATGTATTTGTGCACATGTATGCATTTAAGCAGCATGGATATGCATGTGCATATATGTATTTAAGTAACATGCCCAGACACACATATACTTGTGCATGCACACACGTTTCTACCAGAAGGGCTTTGGTTCACATCGTACCTATAGCCACTACTCTGTTGCTAGTCTAATCCTACTTGATTTTTGCGCGCTCAACTTTTATTTCCCCTTCAAACTGAGCAAAATCTCTCTCTTTTTAAATTTTAAACTTCTCATTTTGTACACCATCTGTCACATACAAAATGTTTTGCTTTTCAGTAGCAACATTCTAATTTCTTGAAGGAGAAAGATAATGTCACACACTTTGGAAATATAGCTCATTACAATTAGAGGGTGCTTAATCAAAATTGATCAACAGTAGTCAGATTACTTTTTAAAGCATTATACAAGGTGTTATCTAACACTCTTAGTATCTGATTTTTAAAAATTATCCATAAGTTTTCAGTTAAATGATATTGCTCACATGATACAGCTAATATAAGGATATATTAAAAGAACTTACAACTATACATTAAACATGATAGTTAATAAACTGTAATAAAACAACTTTAAGACATTGTTTTAATGGTTATCTATTCCATTAACTATTATTGTTTCTTGAAGACAAAGACCTCATTTTATACTATAATGAATTCAGAGTACCTACCTTACTTTGCAATGGAGCAATCACTAAGTAGTTGTTGAAAAATGACCAAGATTAGATTTGTTCATACATTTAAATAAGAGGTTTTGGGAAATTTGAAAAATTATATCAGACTAATAAATTAAAACTCATCTGTTTTCCTTTATTTTTTGTCACACTTGAATCACATCCAAGGAGTTACAGACATTCTTAGTCTATGCCTTTTCATGGTGTCTTTATATTCTGTATGGTTATGGTGGGAACAGAAAACCAGAAGATGACTCTTCTCCCAAGAAACACACTTTCATCACTGCAGGATTGTTTGAAAATTTCATATGAAGCTTGGTCTACATTGTCTTTATTGGTTCATAACTATGATGGATATCTGGTTTAGCTCTGGTAGAGAATTAGTGAGTACACTAATCATTCATTTTCTTAAAAATATTGATTCTTTAAAAATCATTGGTACCTGCACAGCATGAAAGGGGGCTCTATGATGAAATAAATGTATTTCTCAGTCCATTTAGACTGCCAGCAACCAAAACTGATATCCCAAGACAACCTTCACTGTCAATTATCAAATATTATTGTTTATCAGTTAACTATTGGTATACCAAGACTTCCCAATCTTGCCACTTAAAAGAGGAAGTATTTACAGCTTTATGAGCCAGCTGGGTTCTGGACAGTTTTCCCATTTTTATATGGGTTCCGTCATGTGTATGTGGTTAACGGGGTTGGCTGGATCATGGCTGGTCAATGATGACCTAGACTGTAACATTTAAGATGACCAGAACCTCCATTCTGGACTCTGCTTTACCAATAGGCTAAACCAGGCCTGTTCTCATTGTGGTAAGGGTTGGGGTCTGAGAAAGAGAGAGCAGAAGCATAAGAAGTTTCATGGGGCATGGATTATAAACTGGCTAACTACAACTTCTGGTACATTCCAATATCTAAGATCAGTCCAGATTCAAGACAGAGGAAATGATTCTACTTCTTAGTGGAAGGAGCTACAAAATCACTTTGCAAAGGGCACACATAAGGAGGGCTACAGGGTCAGGGATACTCTTACCATTAATCCACTATACCTTCAACACTTTAGAATATTATGATATCTGTCTATGTATATCTATCATCTATCTATGAATTTTTGAGGTATGTATACAAATATGTGTGAACTTTCTTTTTTTCCCTTTTTTTGGTCTTTTTTCCCTTTAAGTATTAATAAAGTAACATGTATTGATCACCTGACACAAGACAATATTTTGGGTCTTCTGGTACTAATTCATTTAATACCACCCCAAATCCTTGCTGGGTTTAAATTCTTTTTTTCCATTTTACAAATGGGGAAAGGGAAATAGAGTAAACTGTTCAAGTCCATCAGCTAGTCACCAGCTAGGATTCACTCAAGCAGACTCACTTTAGACCCTGGTTCTTACTACAGTGTGGTATATTGCCTTCTGAGGAACTGATACCATATGATAGCATACTCTACATGTGATTCTGTATTATACATATTAACTTGGAGATTATTATGTACTAGATTTTTTTTATTTTCAAAGAGTCCAAATAAATATTTGGATATATGTATGTGTGTGTGTGTGTGTGTGTGTGTGTGTGTGTATCAATTCATCAATAAGGATATATATATATATACACACACATATATGTATATATATAGTATAGATATAGATATTGAATTAAATTTATCTCAAAACTTTTCCTGTTATAAATAATATCATGTTGAATATTGCAGTATATTCATTTATTAAATGGCAACAGATAATCA
The DNA here is from genome assembly GCA_025594165.1 of Tamias sibiricus. Taxonomy (NCBI): domain Eukaryota; kingdom Metazoa; phylum Chordata; class Mammalia; order Rodentia; family Sciuridae; genus Tamias; species Tamias sibiricus. The sequence continues at coordinate 98,581,021 of CM046661.1, read as the reverse complement.
GTTGTACCAATGAAGGTACAACTACCATAAATATTTATGTTCTGAATGAACACATTTAACATAGTGATGAGCATATAATAAGTGCCCAGTTAATTATCTTGAGGGTGATGATGTATTGTTTTTTAGTTTCAAATTTGCATCCCCTTAAATGGGACTCTGCATGAGGGCAGGGGAGTTTGTCTGTGTTTTTCATGTTTTATCAGCGTGGTACCTAGAGGAGTCTTTAGCATATAGCAGGCATTAAATAAATATCTGTTGATAGAATGAATCAATAAATTTTCAGTGTTCACCAAGCAAAATTTGCTTAGTCTGCCTTAAAGTAACTCAATGGTAAACTGTCTTTACTATTGCAATAGTGAATAAGATTTTATTTCTGCTATTGTTATTAAAAGACTGGTTTAAAAGGATTTGATAAGTACGCATTTATCTTTTATATGTGTCATACCTTTAGTTCTTCTGGCAGTTTTTCTCATTTGGTGTCAAAAAGAAAATATGTCTTGGGGAAATTTTTCTATCAATATTTTGTAGTAATAAAAAGAGGCTGAATGAAGTACACTGGGGACTGACAGGAGAAAAAATACAGCCTAGCGTCTGGGTAGTATGATTAATTTTTTTAAACACAAATTTATTCATTTAATGTGTGCCCACATTCATCTTCCATCATTCCAAGCTAATAATGAGGTTCCAAGATGAAAATAATTATTTCACCAAAAATATAATTTAGTGCAAGGCCTATGTTAGCTTAAAAAAAAAAAAAAAAGCACCATCATTTGCTTAAAATTGTCATCAAATTCCTTCAATTTAATGGCCATTTAAAATTTACCTTCCTCCACCTTCCACTCATTCAGATGAACATGAATGTGCACATCAGTGGGAGCACCAATCAACTGATCATTGTTTCCATCCAGTGGGAGCACCAATCAGCTGATGTTCATTGTTTGCATTTCAGAGTGTTTATGTTTTCCTCCAGCCTGCTAATGTGGTGGTGTACGATTTACAGAAAAAGTTGCCACTCTCTCGGCATTGCGGCATATGTGAACACTTCTTTGCTTATTCTTCATGAAGGCATTTAGTTAGAACTTAACAGAAAAACAACAACAACTGGAAGTATCTTTCCCCACCCCAGTGAACACAAAAAATTAATCATCTCAGAGAGGCTGTATTCAACCCGACACTGTGCACAATGCAAATATGGCACAAAGCCTATCTTTACATTTATTTGCAAATGTGTACAGATATGCTTCATATAAATTAATCCTCCATTTCATTATAAGGAAGGAATTACGTCTGTGGTCAAAGGGTGGTGGTGGTGGGAGCGTTAATCTGATTTAGCACAGCATGTGAAAAATTAATTGAAAGTCAGAACTCCATAGTGTTTATTATAAAGTAATTTCACACCAGCTCAGGATTAGCATGGTAACGGGTGACAATAGGTCATCACTATGTTAATTGAAAGACAGCATGCTTTGTATAGAAGGAAGAAAAGAGGGAGGGAGGGAGACACTATGTCATATGTGAGTTGCTGGTGTTTTGGGACAAAGGGTATGGACAGGACCCCACTGAAGAAGATAGCCTCTTGCAAATACACCGGTGACACAAAGCTATAATATGCTCTGAGATTCCCATAGTTTGAAGTGTTTTCTACTTGCCACACCTTTCAGATATAGCTGTTTTCACCTTCCAGCAGAAGATGCCAACTTTTTTCTGGTGGTGCTGCAGAGTCTGCAGAGTAAAGGAAATGAACACCCAGGAAATTGGTCAGGTGCTTGAAGTTCCCCTCATCTTTTGTTCTCTGAGGATATAGATTGGCTTTCAGAGTCTGATCTCTCACCCGGAAGGATTAGTGCAATCGGCATCATCGTAGAGTGTGGGCATCTTTCATTCACCCACTTGAGGGTTAGTAAAACCAATAGCAGAAGACAAAGGAGAATAACCTGTCATTTTGACGTTGTGCTGGATGAGTGATCAAGCCAGGCTTATTCTTCCAGTTGATGTATAATCCACTGAGCATCTATCTCTGTAGCACTCAGTGCCCACTACACTCTGTATCCAGCTCCTGGGCTGGATGTGCAATGTGGGACCAGAGTCTGCACTGCTGAGGCTGAAGTTGGGAAGCACTTTTTCTATTTTACTTGCATAATGGAGTAAGGTTGTTAGAGAGGTTTCATTACTAGGAGACCATGCCACAGGCATAGATCACATAAAATGTGTTGCAAAGAACTCTTGTGTTATTTAGTGCAGTCATTGTTGAAGTCTGAGCTTGTGGCTTGTCAACGACCTACACACACATTTCCCTAAGAGCAACTAAACAAAAGAATGAAAAGATGCAACATACATGTGATCAGATTAGGGCTTGATTCGAGGAAAGCAAGGTCACAGAGGTGGACAGGAGAGAATCTAGCTATGGAGTATGGGTGAGTGACATGTGTGGAAGTCCTGTGTATGGGTGGGGAGAAGGAGTGGGCTGGCTAAGAGCAATAGGAAATCAGTGACTTTATTTATAAAGAGAAGAAATTATGCTTTAGGATTCTGCAACTCTCTGCGGTATAAGCTGATGAGTGTGACCTTTCGGCCTACCCTTTCTTGTAGAAAGTTTGCAACCCAGGCTGACACAAGCTGTTGCAATATGTTAATTTTGACCCAGCTCTGCCACAAATACTCACCATGATCTCTAGACATTTCCACTAAGAAATATAATCATTTCAGACATAGCTTTCAGCACTAAGTAACCTGATGACCTTTCTAATGAAGCTCAAAATTAAAAAGCAAAAACTCCCCCAAAGAAAGAAAAAGTGGTGTGGGGAAATGCGAATGCACAGGGGTCCTTAGCTGGGAAGCTAGTGTTCCACACCCCCTTTCTCCTTCATTCTTTCAGGAGGCTTTGTTCCTTAGAAGAGTGTGGTGGGAGGTCAACTGGAAATTATCTGGAAAAAATTGAGTGATGAATTCAGAGAGAATGGGATGAGTTTGGAGTTTCCTGTCAAGGAGTTAGGCAATTGTCAAGGAGAGAAGGAAACAGGAAAGCAGGCCTTCCTCACCAAGTGTTCTATGACACTGGGTTGACATTCCTTGACTCCAGGGATGGCCACCGTGGATTGCAAACTCCCATGCCACTAAGGTGAGCTGTGTGCTAGAAGTGAGTGAAGCAGTGAAGTAGGTGCTTCTAACTGTGCTGAGCTAGGACAACAGGTAGTGGCTGCTCATCCACCACAGGTAGTGGATGTCATTGCTACCACATAGAGGTAGGAGCCAACCATGTTTTGATTTTCAAAGAGGACACAGCAAAAAAAAAAAAAAAAAAAAAAAAAATTAATGTGAAGTCTCTTGATTTCTAAGTGTGTACAACTAATGTAAATGTTTGAATTATTGCTTGGACCTGACAAAACTTATCTATGTGAAAGCCACAGCCTTCTGTTTAGCATTTGTCACTGATTTGCAAGGCCTGCTGGTTCTTCCCTGAAATATGCTTGTTGGCAGATAGGCATCCTCTTTTAGTGTGCTACGAATTGGTATTTATTAATATTATATTTTTTATGAATACTTTTAAAATTTGCTTTAGAATATTTATGAGAAATTTGAAACTTTAAAACAAAGTTTTAGTAAGTCATGTTGTCATTTGCTTTCTCTTTTTTACATTAAATACTTTACTGGTTTAATATTTTTAAAACATAATAAAAATATAAAAATTGTATAGATAAATGAGGCACTATGTTATGTTTCAATACATGTATACATTGTATATTTAAAAATTTATATTAACATATTAATTGAGCATAATAATGGGATTCAGTGTGGTGTTTACATACATGTCTGTCATGGACATTGATTATATCCCCAACCATCTTTCTTTCACCCTCACCCTCTCCCTCTATCCCACAGTCCCTGGTAATTACTGTTCTACTTTCAGATCAGGTTTTTTCTTTTTTCAGTTCCCACACATAAGAGAGAACATGTGCATTTAACATGATGTCTTTCAATTCCATCCATTTATCTGCTAATGACAGAATTTCATTTTTTATAGTTGAATAATATTATATTGTGTACATATGCCATATTTTCTTTATCCATTCATCTGTTGATGGGCAACTAGATGGATTGCACATCTTAACTATTGTGGATAGTGCCACAGTAGGTATGGACATGCAGGTGTCCCTTTTGTATGCTGAGTTTATTTCTTTTGGATATATACCCAGGAATGAATAGCTTGATCCTGTGATAATTCTAGTTTTAGTTTTTAAAGGAATATACAAACTGCTTTACGTAGTGACTATACTAATTTACATTCCCAGCAATAGTGTGTAAGAGTTTCTTATTCTCCATATCTTCACAAGCATTTTATTATTATTATTATTATTATTATTATTATGATAAAAGCCATTCTTGCTAGGGTGAGATGGTATCCCTCTCTGGTTTTGAGTTGTATTTTGATGATAACTAATAATATTGAAAAATTTTTGCATATATTTTTGGTTATTTATATTTCTTTTTTAAATTTAATTATTTATTTAGTTATTGATAATGCACAAGTATAGCATCTTTTTACATACAACTGCTTGTATACAAAGTATATAAGTACCATTCAGATCTTCAATCATGCATTTAGGATAATGATATCCATCTCATTCGACCACCATTTTTTTTTCCTTTCCCTCCCTCCCCCCTTGCTCCCTCCCATCCCCTTCCTTTCCTTCCACCATTCTAGTGTTCCTATAATCCTATGTACCCCCATCCAACAACACTGTGAACTAGCCTCCTTATATCAGAGAAAACATTCGGTATTTGGATTTTTGAGATTGACTAATTTCACTTAGCATTATATTCTCCAACTTCATCCATTTACCTGCAAATGCCATTATTTTATTCTCTCTTATTGCTGAGTAAAATTCCATTGTGTATATATACCACATTTTCTATATCCACTCATCTACTGATGGACATCTAGGTTGGTTCCACAACCTACCTATTGTGAATTGTGCTGCTATAAACATTGAAGTGGCTGTGTCACTGTAATATGCTGTTTTTAAGTCTTTTGGGAATAGACCCAGGAGTGGGATGGCTGGGTCATAGGGTGGTTCCATTCCTATTTTCCCAAGAAATCTCCATACTGCTTTCCATAGTGGTTGCACCATTTTGCAGTCCCACCAGCAATGTATTAGTGTGCCTTTTCCCCCACATCCTCTCCAACATTAATGTTGTTTGTCTTCTTGATAGCTGCCATTCTGACTGGAGTGAAATGAAATCTTAGAGTGAAGGAGCCTATAATCAAGGAGATAGCTAAAGATTACGGTTAGCTGAGAGCCATAAAAGATGTTCTAGTTTCCACCTGATGTTGATACATTATTCAAAGAATCTTTGTATGCCCGTGAACACTGCGTGACGCACCTGTAAGCTCGAGCTGTAAGCACGTGTCCTTGTTAAAGCTATATGTATATAACTGGGTGAGGTTCGTTAGTGTGTGTGGGGAAGAAGAAGGTGGTGGTTGGAGTTAGAGCATTTGGAGTGATTGCTGGAGCTGGAGAGAGGAGAAGAATAAAAGACCTTTTTTCATTTTCATCCTGCCTCCGAATTTTCCTGTGGCGTTCGCTGCTCCAAGCGACTTCCGCTTCAGGCAGCGACAGGTGGCGGCCCGTACGGGGAATTCGGCGGCAAGGTAAGAAAAAAGAAAATTTAAAAAGATGGGAGCAAATATAACAAAAAGTCGGTTTATAAAAGCCATGAATGAAATTTTTGATATTGAGAACTCAGAGGATAGTGAGAAAAGTGAACAAGAAAGCATATCCTCTGACTCAGTGGAGACCAGCAAGGAGAGTAGGAATGTAAATTCAAAAGTAAGATCTGCAAAAGCCATCAGAAGCTTAATAAAATTAGCTGAGGAGTATGTACTCTCCTTAGAAACTGAAACTCAGGATACTAGTGAAAGTAATAATAGTAACAAGGAGCCAAACCATGAAAGTACAGTCTCCTCTACTGAGCCGGTTAGGAATTATGAAGCTAGTAGTGAAGAGGAATCAAAAAGCGATTCGGAGAGCACAGTCTCCAATAAAAAGAACAAAAAGAAATTAAAAAAGAGAAAAGACCGTCAAATAGAGGAACCACTAGCGCCCTCTGCTCCTTCATGGATAGAATCCCTAACAGAAACAATAAAGAGTATGGATCAGAGTATACGTGCCCTAGAGGTAGAAATTGGCGGCCTTTCAGAGCGCTTATACGCTCTCGAACAACATAGACCGCAGGAGCACCTAGAACTGCCAGTATTTCAAAATGAACAGGGACAAAGATATCATGAGTTCCTAGACTTTAAAACAATAAAGAATTTTAAAGAGGCGGTAATGACCTATGGGCCTCAAGCTCCGTTCACATTAAGTATGATAGAGTCACTTAACACCCTAACCTTAGCCCCCTCAGATTGGAAAAGTCTATGCAGAGCGGTACTAAGTGGGGGACAATACCTAATCTGGAAAACTCAATTCCAGGAACTTTGTTCAGAAATAGCAAAGAGAAATGCTGCAGCAGGTTTCCCTCAACGCAATATAGATATGCTCACAGGGGAGGGTGAGTTCGCCGAACTACAAAATCAGCTACAATACGATCCAGGTGTGTATGCCCAGGTACACACTGCAGCTGTGAAAGCCTGGAAGACAATCTCAGGCACAGGGGATCTGCAAGGCAGCCTATCAAAAGTTATACAAGGGCCTAACGAACCTTACGCTGATTTTGTAGATAGGCTCTTAAAAACAACATCTAGAGTTTTTGGAGAAGTCGAGCAAGCTATGCCCCTAGTTATCCAATTAGCATACGAGAACGCTAATAAATATTGCCAGGATGCAATAAGGCCATGGAGAAGTAAAAAAGACTTATCAATTTATATCAGACTGTGCAAAGACATTAACGAGGCTGTTATCACAGGCAACGTAATTGCTGCAGTGATGAAAAATTCCTCCCCTCAAAATTCCCAAAGGTTTCAACCTAGAACAGGATATTCCAGACAAAATTATTATAATCAACCAAGATATGCTAAGCAATATCCCCCAAGGGTAATAAAATCAAATTCATACCGTGCTCCAGGCCGATGCCCCAGATGCAAAAAAGGTATACATTGGGCCAATCAATGCCATTCTAGATATGATATATATGGAAATGATTTATCAAGGATTTCAAAAAACGGGGCACGGGGCCCAATGCCCCGGGGCCCACAAATGTACGAGGCACTAGAGGAGGAAGGCCCTCAGATTCAAATGATTCCTCGTCACAGTCCCTCCTACCCATTAACTCCCTTATCAGAGGGACAAGAGGAAGTGCAGGATTAGATCTCTGTTCTACTGCCCGGATGGTCCTGACACCTGAAATGGGGTTCAGCTGATTCCTACGGGAATCAGGGGACCTCTCCCTTCAGGAACTGTGGGACTAATCCTTGGGCGTAGTTCCAAAAGTTTATTAGGCTTTAATGTTATACCAGGGGTTATTGATTCAGATTATAATGGAGAGATTAAAATAATGCTAAGTACACACAGGGGCATCATCTCCGTAAATCAAGGAGACAGAATCGCACAGCTGCTCCTCATTCCCAGTCTCCATAATTCTTTTAAAAGCATGCCACAAAATAGAAATAGCAGAGCATTCGGTTCCACTGGTTCAGGACCTATGGCTTTCTGGGTCCAGGACTGTTCACGGAGGCCTATGTGCAAATTAAAAATTCAAGGTATAGAGATGGAGGGGCTGATTGATACAGGAGCTGACTCTTCCATCATAAATCTACAACAATGGCCTAAGCACTGGCCTCTACAGAAAGCCTCAACCAGTTTAAGAGGCTTGGGATACAGTAATACCCCAGCTCAAAGTGCTGTAATCTTAAATTGGCAAGACAATGAAGGCCATACAGGAACATTCAAACCCTATGTTTTAAACAGCTTGCCAGTTACCCTATGGGGAAGAGATATCTTACATCAAATGGGGTTACACCTAGCGACCAAGCCTGCAGGTGTTAAGAATAAAAATCCTACTCATAATAAAAAAGGCAAAGGACATTTTTTCTAGGGGCCACTGAGAAAACAATTTTAAAAATACCATGGCTCTCTAATAAGCCAGTTTGGGTCCCTCAGTGGCCCCTATCCAAAGAAAAATTGCAAGCGGCCCACCAATTAATTAAAGAACAATTAGAAGCAGGACACATAGAGCCTTCCACCTCTCCCTGGAATTCTCCCATATTTGTAATTAAGAAAAAATCAGGAAAATGGAGACTATTACAAGATCTAAGACAAATTAACAAAACAATGCAAATTATGGGCCCTACTCAACCTGGACTTCCTAATCCTGTAGCTATTCCAAAAAACTATTACCTTATAACCCTTGATATAAAGGACTGTTTCTTTTCCATTCCCCTACATCCTCTGGATGCCCCCAGGTTTGCTTTTTCAATTCCTTCTATTAATAATAATGGCCCTGATAAAAGATATCAATGGAAAGTATTGCCGCAGGGAATGGCAAATAGCCCTACACTGTGCCAACTATATGTGGACAGAGCTATACAGCCCATTAAAAACAAATATCAAGACCTTATGTGTCTACACTACATGGACGATGTTTTATTAGCTCACCCTAATCAACAAATCTTATTTAATATATTTAGTGAAATAACAAAAAATCTAAAAAAATATGGATTATATATAGCAGAAGAAAAAGTTCAAAGCAGATCACCTATACTATATTTAGGCTTTAAAATCATGGATACTTTTGTTAAACCCCCAAAAATTCTAATAAGTAAAGAACATTTGACCACCCTCAATGATTTCCAAAAATTACTGGGTGACATTAATTGGCTTCGCCCTACACTAAGCCTCACTACTGGACAATTAAAACCCTTATTTGACATCCTTCGTGGGAACCCTGACCCATCCTCACCTCGAACATTAACTCCTGAGGCCAGGAGAGCTCTAAAATTAGTAGAACAGGCCATTGAAAGATCCCATTGCGATAGATTTGATTTTGCACAACCACTAATATTGATTATTATTCCTTCACAATATACTCCAACAGGAGTATTTTGGCAACAGGGACCTATATTATGGATACATTTGCCTGTCTCTCCTAAAAGTACAATTGAGTCTTATACCTCCATGGTGGCTAAACTTATTCTTCAAGGACTTAAAACCTCTACTAAAATATTTGGAATTCATCCCGCTACTATTATTACTCCTTATTCATCGTCACAGGTTGAATATTTGTGCTTCAATGATAATGATTGGGCTGTAGCTAGATGCTCTACTTCTGCAAATTTTGACAATCATATTCCTAAATCTCCTATACTGTCCTTTTGTATCAATCATCCTATCATATTCCCACAGGTAATAAAAAATCAACCCATTCCTAAAGCATTTAATGTATTTACAGATGGATCCTCTAACGGTACTGCTGCAGTAGTCACTCAAAATGAAAAAATGATTCATATCACTAATCAAAAATCAGCTCAATTAGTGGAACTCGAAGCTATAATAATAGCTCTGGAAAATTTTAAAGAACAGCCTATGAATATTTTTTCAGACAGCCATTATATTGTACATGCTGTCCCAAAATTGGAGCTAGCAGGTCCAATAGCACCACATACTCCAGCTTTTAAATTGTTTTCTCAAATCCAAAATCTCCTATGGCAACGAAAAGAACCTTTATTTATAGGTCACATAAGAGCTCACACTAATCTGCCTGGTCCTCTCCATGAAGGTAATCAAAAAGCTGACGCCCTCACTAAAACAATATTTATATTTACTACAGTACAACAAGCTACTTTATTTCATTCCCAGTTCCACGTTAACAGCACTACCTTAAGACAAAAATTTAAAATCACAAAAGAACAAGCTCGTAGAATTGTAAAAGAATGTCCATCTTGTGTAACACTTTTGCCCAATCCACATTATGGGGTTAACCCACGAGGTTTGATGCCCAATCATTTGTGGCAGATGGATGTCACACATGAGCCAAGTTTTGGAAAATTACGATTTATTCATGTCACCATAGATACATGCTCAGGCATGATTTTTGCTTCTTTACATTCCGGAGAAAAAGTTAAAGATACTATATCTCATTGTCTGCAAGCTTTTGCTGCATTGGGCATCCCCAAAATGCTTAAAACAGATAATGGCCCTGCATATACATCCACATCCTTCAAACAATTTTGTACAAAGTTCAATATTATCCACAAAACAGGTATCGCTTATAATCCTCAGGGACAAGGAATAATTGAAAGAGCAAATCGGACACTTAAAAATATGTTACTAAAGCAAAAAGATGGAAACTGGAAAAATCCTAAGGACAGATTGGCAGTTGCCCTGTTTACCCTAAATTTCTTAACTTTAGATTCTAATGGACATTCGGCTGGAGATAGACACTGGAACCCACACCAACAACATAAACCTTTGGTTTACTGGAAGGATGTTCTCTCAGGTACATGGAAGGGTCCAGACCCAGTATTAATTTGGGGGAGAGGATCTGTTTGTGTTTTTCCAAAGCACGAATCCTATCCAATATGGATACCATCTAGATTGATAAAGCAGGTACAAAGTCAAAGGAATCAAGACGAAGTTATTGAGGAGTCTAGATTGAATAAACAAGTGCAAGGTCAAGAGGACCAAAATGAAGGTATGGAGTGATTCCCTTAAAAGAGTTCTCCATTAAATTTACAACTTAAATTTCATTCTTCCCGGCCGGGACAAGAAGATCTCTCTTCAGTGTATACACAATTGTAATTTTTTTTTCTCTTTTATATATGTCTTTATGTCTGTGCATTTGTCTAAATTTCATGTTAATGTGATGTCACAAATATGTTTATATGTGCGTCTGTCTAGTGTGACGTCACAAATAATTAAGCGCTTAAAAAAAAAAAAAAAAAAAAGGTAGATAGATATAGATCCAAATAACAAATAACGTTAATTCATTTAAGCTTAGAATATTCTAATTTGATAATCAATAGATAGATAGATAAATAGATATTTATATAAGTTCAGAATATTTTTAGATAATCAATTATAATGATAATCAATTTTGATTTATAGTTGTCTCCGGGACTTCTCTTCAGCTGTGAATATGTTTAATGTTATATAACCTGATATTTTGGTGTTCCAACAGAGGATCATTTATTTGTTATTGACTTCATTTGTTTAGTAGCTGATTAATTTGAATTATTTCAACAGGTATAGGATTGCTGTGTATATAGAGACTCGAGGATTCCAGCTAACAAATTATTTTTCCAAAATGCCTTTAGCTTTTCTTTATCTTTAATGCAGTAAACACCCTCAGTTTCTCTTTGATTATTTCTGAATGTGATATTTTGCCAGCTTATGTTTGTGGGAGCTTAAGCAGCAATGTGTGTGAGCAGAGATCAACTTTTATTTTCTACTCTAATAATTCATTTTTTTAGTTTGACAGCTCACCTTTTGATCTCAGTGCTGGAATAGCACTGCCTTTCCCTTAATAATGGATGCTTGAGTTTTTAGGTAGCGGGCCCTGAAGATTTGCCGGTAGAAATGTCTAGACATAAAAAAGACGGCTGCTGCTACAACTGCAGGGACCGCGGTCGCTGCAAGCATCCTGCTGCTCAAGCATCAACAACCTCACCAGCAGTGTGGCCTCTGCTCTGCATGCATGGGGCCTCCTGAATCTATGTGTTATAACTTATGGACATTTTGATTTTCCATTATTTTGGGACATTGCGGGACAATGCCTTGTGGGTATTTGTCTAAGAGAACTCAGTGCGTTACTTGATGAAACTAAGGGTAGCTGATTGGCTTAAAGAACTTGATACGCTATGGAAACTTGGCTCGTCAGCAGTAGGCTTGCCGCCTTAAAGCCGCAGCATCTCCTAAAAATTGGACGGCTGTTAGTCAACACACAGTCGATCCTGAAGGGCTCTATTGGATGGCTGGTTAGCCTATGACGGGTAAGATCCCCAGAGGGGGACAACCTAAGACACGGCACAGTCGCACGGGACAGTCTAATGTGGCCGGCATGTCAACCTAAGCCAGGAGTCAGGACAGCCTAGACTCCCATGACGGGTAAGAATGTCGGTTGCACATGGACGTCCTAGAACATCCCCTCTTTTAAAACTAAAAGGGGGAAATGAAGGAGCCTATAATCAAGGAGATAGCTAAAGATTGCGGTTAGCTGAGAGCCATAAAAGATGTTCTAGTTTCCACCTGATGTTGATACATTATTCAAAGAATCTTTTTGTATGCCCGTGAACACTGCGTGACGCACCTGTAAGCTCGAGCTGTAAGCACGTGTCCTTGTTAAAGCTATATGTATATAACTGGGTGAGGTTCGTTAGTGTGTGTGGGGAAGAAGAAGGTGGTGGTTGGAGTTAGAGCATTTGGAGTGATTGCTGGAGCTGGAGAGAGGAGAAGAATAAAAGACCTTTTTTCATTTTCATCCTGCCTCCGAATTTTTCTGTGGCGTTCGCTGCTCCAAGCGACTTCCGCTTCAGGCAGCGACATTAGAGTAGTTTTGATTTGCATTTCTCTAATTGCCAGCGATGTTGAGCATTTTTTCATGTATTTGTTGATTAAATGTGTATCTTCTTCTGAGAAGTGTCTTTTAAATTCCTTAGCCCATTTATTGATTGGGTTATTTGTTTTTTTGGTGTTAAGTTTTTTGAGTTCTTTATATATTCTAGAAATCAGTGCTCTATGTGATGTGCATGTATTAAATATTTGTTCCCAATTAGTCGGCTCTCTATTCACCTCACTGATTGTTTCTTTTGCTGAGAAGAAGCTTTTTAGTTTAAATCTATCCCATTCATTAATTCTTGGTAATAGTTCTTGTGCTACAGGATTCTTATTAAGGAACTTGGGGCCTAATCCGACATGTTGGAAATTGGAGCTCACTCTTTCTTCTATTAGGCGTATTGTCTCTGGTCTAATTCCTAGGTCCTTGATCCACTTTGAATTGAGTTTTGTGCATGGTGAGAGACAAGGGTTTAATTTCATTTTATTGCATATGGATTTCCAGTTTTCCCAGCACCATTTGTTGAAGAGGCTATCCTTTCTCCACTGTACATTTTTGGCGCCTTTGTCTAATATAAGATAGCTGGAATTATATGTATTAGTCTCTGTGTCCTCAATCTGTACCATTGGTCCACCAGTCTATTTTGGTGCCAATACTATGCTGTTTTTTTTTACTATTGCTCTATAGTATAATTTAAAGTCTGGTATGGTGATGCCCCCTGCTTTACTTTTCTTGCTCAGGATTGCTTTGGCTATTCTGGGTCTCTTATTTTTCCAGATGAATTTCATGACTGCTTTTTCTATTTCTTTGAAAAATGACATTGGAATTTTGATTGGAATTGCATTAAATCTGTATAATGCCTTTGGTAGTATGGACATTTTGACAATATTGACTCTACCTATCCAAGAGCAAGGTAGGTCTTTCCATCTTCTGAGTTCTTCTATGATTTCTTTCTTTAGTGTTCTATAATTTTCCTTATAGAGGTCTTTTACCTCTTTCATTAAGTTGATTCCCAGCTATTTTATTTATTTTTTGATGCTATTGTAAATGGGGTAGTTTTCATCATTTCCCTTTCAGAGGCTTTGTTATTGATGTACAAAAATGCATTTGACTTATGGGTATTGATTTTATATCCTGCTACTTTGCCAAATTCGTTTACTAGTTGTAAAAGTTTTCTGGTAGAGTTTTTTGGGTCTTCTAGGTATATTATCATGTCATCAGCAAATAGTGCTAATTTGAGCTCTTCTTTTCCTATCTGGATCCCTTTAATTTCTTTCGTCTGTCTAATTGCTCTGGCCAGAGTTTCCAGTACTATGTTAAATAGAAGTGGTGAAAGGGGGCATCCCTCTCTTGTTCCAGTTTTTAGAGGGAATGCTTTCAATTTTTCTCCATTTAATAAAATGTTAGCTCTGGGCCTTGCATAAATAGCTTTTATAATGTTGAGATATGTTCCTGATATTCCTCATTTTTCCAGTGTTTTGAACATAAAGGGGTGCTGTATTTTGTCAAATGCTTTTTCTGCGTCTATTGGGATAATCATATGATTTTTATCTTTAAGTCTATTGATGTGATGTACTATGTTTATTGATTTCCAAATGTTGAACCAGCCTTGCATACCTGGAATAAACCCCACTTGATCATGGTGCACTATCTTTTTGATATGTTTTTGTATCCGATTTGCCAGAATTTTCTTGAGGATTTTTGCATCTATGTTCATTAAAGATATTAGCCTGAAGTTTTCTTTTTTGGATGCGTCTTTGCCTGGCTTTGGAATTAATGTAATATTGGCCTCATAGAAAGTGTCTGGAAGAGCTCCCTCTTTTTCTATTTCTTGAAATAGTTTGAAGAGCATTGGTATTAGTTCTTCTTTGAAAGTCTTGTAGAACTCGGCTGTAAACCCTCAGGTCCTGGACTTTTCCTTGTTGGTAGCTTTTTGATGACATCTTCTATTTCTTTGCTTGTAATCGATCTGTTTAAATTGTGTATAGCCTCCAGATCCAGTTTAGGCAAATCATATGACTCTAGAAATCTGTCAATGCATTCAGTATTTTCTATTTTATTAGAGTACAAGTTTTCATAGTAATTTCTAATTATCTTCTTTATATCTGAGGTGTTTGTTGTGATATTCCCTTTTTCATCACGAATGTTAGTAATTTGAGTTTTTTCTCTTCTTCTTTTCGTTAGCATCGCTAAGGGTCTGTCAATTTTGTATATTTTTTCAAAGAACCAACTTTTAGTTTTGTCAATTCTTTGAATTGTTTCCTTAGTCTCAATTTCATTAATTTCTGCTCTGATTTTAATTATTTCCTGTCTTCTGCTGCTCTTGGTGTTGATCTGTTCTTCTTTTTCTAGTGCTTTGAGGTGTGATGTTAAGTCATTTATTTGTTGTTTTATTTTCCTTTTAAGGAAAGAACTCAGTGCAATGAATTTTCCTCTTACTACTGTCTTCATAGTGTCTCAGAGATTTCTATATGATGTATCTGTGTTCTCATTTACCTCTAGGAATTTTTTAATCTCCTCTTTGATGTCTTCTTCAACCCCTTGTTCATTCAGTATCATGTTGTTTAGCTTCCAGTTGTTGGAGTAGTTTTTCTTATTCCTTGTTTTGTCATTGATTTCCAATTTCATCCCTTTATGGTCTGATAGAATGCAGGGTAGTATCTCTATTTTTTTATATTTGCTGAGAGTTGCCTTGTGACATAATATATGGTCTGTTTTGGGGAAGGAGCCATGTGCTGTTGAGAAAAAAGTGTATTCGTTTACTGAGGGATGAAATATTCTATATATGTCCGTTAGGTCTAAGTTATTAATTGTTTTAAGGAGGCCTAAGATTTCTTTGTTTAGCTTTTCTTTGGATGATCTATCCATTGATGAGAGAGGTGTATTGAAATCCCCCAGAATAACTGTGTTGTGGTCAATTTTACTCTTGAACTTGAGAAGAGTTTGTTTGATGAATGTAGGTGCTCCATTATTTGGGGCATATAGATTTATGATTGTTATATCTTGTTGATGAATGGTTCCCTTAAGTAGTAAGAAATATCCATCTTTGTCCCTTTTGATTAGCTTTGGCTTGATGTCTACCTTATTTGAAATGAGAATGGAAACCCCTGCTTGCTTCCGCAGGCCATGTGAGTGATAAGACTTTTCCCAGCCTTTCACCTTCAGTCTATTGTTGTCTTTTTCTATGAGGTGTGTTTCTTGGAGACAGCAAATTGTTGGGTCATTTCTTTTAATCCATTCAGATAATCTGTGTCTTTTAAATGGCGAGTTTAGGCTGTTAACATTCAGGGTTATTATTGAGATGTGATTTTTATTCCCATCCATTTTTATTTGTATTATGATCTTTAGCTTGATTTGGTTTCTCTTCTGGTTGGTATTTTCCTTAGTTTAATATCTCCCTTTGTTAATTTTCATTGTTATTTTTCTCTTCTTATTCCTGAAAAATTTTGCCCAGGATGTTCAGAAGTGCTGGCTTTCGAGATGCGAAATCTTTTTTAACTTTTGCTTGTCGTGGAAGGTTTTTATTTCATCTTTGAATCTAAAGCTCAATTTTGCTGGATATAAGATTCTTGGTTGACATCCCTTTTCTTTCAGAGCTTGAAATATGCTATTCCAGGATCTTCTTGCTTTTAAGGTCTGGGTAGAAAAATCTGAACATAGTCTGATTGGTTTACCCCTATATGTAATCTGATTCCTTTCTCTTTTGGCTTTTAATATTCTCTCTTTGCTCAGTATATTAGGCATTTTCATTATGATGTGTCTTTGTGTGGATCTGTTGTGATTTTGTATGTTTGGTGTTCGGTAAGCCTCTTGAACTTGGTTTTCCCATTCATTCCTCAAGTTTGGAAAATTTTCTGTAATTATTTCATTAAATAAATTACTCATTCCTTTGGCTTGAAACTCTGCCCTTTCCTCTACCCCAATCACTCTTTAGTTTGGTATTTTTATGTTGTCCCATAATTCTTGAATGTTCTGTTCTTGGTTTCTTACCATTTTTGCTGTGTAATCTAGATTTTTCTCTAGGATATATATTTTGTCTTCATTGTCTGAGGTTCTTTCTTCCAAGTGATCTACTCTGTTGGTGATACTTTTGATTGAGGTTTTATTTTGGTTTATTGCTTCTTTCTTTTCCGGAATTTCTGTTTGGTTTCTCTTTAGAGCCTCTATTTCCCTATTGAAGTAATCTTTTATTTCCTGTATTTGTTTATGGAGTTCTTTGTCAAAATGATCTTTTGCCACCTGAATTTGCTCCCTCATCTCATTTTTGAGTTCATTCTTAACTTCCGCAAACATTTGGAATATGTAATTTCTAAATTCCATCTCTGGCATTTCACCAACTGTGCATGCCATGGAATCTACTGAGGAGGTGTATTGATTTGTTTGTGTCACTTTCTTCCCTTGTTTCTTCATATTGCTTGTGCGTCTATTCTTTTTTTTTCTTTGCCCACTTTTTAGTAGTTTATTTTTATTGAATTGAAAGAGTATATATTCTGGATAATAGACACTTATCAGATATATGATTCACAAATATTTTCTCCCTTTCTTTGGGTTATCTTTTCACTATATGAACAGAGTCCTCTGATGCCCACCACCCATAAAAAATGTTTCACTTTTTAAAAAAATATTTTTATTTATTTGCTTTAGTTGTCCCCAATGTGCGTCTATTCTTCCTTCACTGTGGGACCTTGAGTATTTTGATTTTTGTCTTAAAACCTTACGTTGCTCCTGTAGTACAATGCTATCAGATCCCCTTATATTTCCTTTACACTTTAAAATCAAAC
Source organism: Tamias sibiricus (assembly GCA_025594165.1). Classification (NCBI taxonomy): domain Eukaryota; kingdom Metazoa; phylum Chordata; class Mammalia; order Rodentia; family Sciuridae; genus Tamias; species Tamias sibiricus. Next base: position 98,563,751 of record CM046661.1, on the reverse strand, counting down.
ACTTTCTATTCAGAGAATCCCAGTTTGATCACAATGTACAGATTTAGTTAACCCATATATTGTTTCCAATTTACTCTGTACACTTTGGATGGGGTTTTATAGTTTCAAGTAATGGACACAGAGGTGATATGTTTAGGAAGAAGGAAGTGAGTGTATTGACTTCTGCTTTCTTAGAAAGTATGAAAAGAGAGTCCTATGGAAGTGGTTTAGCATCAGCAGACGAGAGAGTAAAGAGAATGGAGTGAATGATTAGGTGGAAAGACCGATTTATATATAAACCTAACTTATGCAGCGGTTGAGAGAAGAAATAAAGAAAGATGGAAAAGAAAAATAAGAAGAAAAAAAATGACCAAGGAGTAGAAATTAGTGTAAGAGAGAGAGAGAGAGAGAGTGAGTCTAGAAAATAGAGAATAAACTATATATAACACCACTTTGCTGTATATTTCAATTGTACCCATTCTAAAAATCCCAATTTCTGTGTATAACTTGTTTTTGCCTCTGTTGAGTATGCAATGGCAGGGTGTAAATAGGGAAGATGAAGGAAGAAGAAAAAATACAAAAGTGAGAAGGAAGAAAAGAAAGAAAGAAAAGAGGAGCAGAAGCAAACAAACACACTGTCAGTCAAAGCAAAAACAAACAAACAAAAAAACCCCAAGAAACAACAAAACAAACAAACAAACAAAAACAAAAACGTTGAACCCAGGAACAAGTCTCAAATAAAATGGACCCTTGGAAGCCCTTCTTTTTTCCTTTCCCGTTTAAGCCAATTGACCCGGATCATGTCCAGTCAGCAATCCTGTTAGTGGAGTCAAGGCTGCACCTTTGGTCAGTTGCAGAATGGCACAGTGGAAGAGTGGAGGGGGCTTATTCTCAGGTTGGGCCCTGTGTGCAGCAGCAGGGAGATGCCACTCTGGGCCCTGGAGGCCAGGGAACTGGTGGCTGGGTCTCTCCTTCCGGTGGGCGGGTGCCTACCTCTTGCTCTGGTCGCAGCTGGGCAGGTCGCACTCCCCCTGGGAGTGGAGGACGCCCTTCCCCAGGTCTGGTCCTGTGTTCAGCAGCAGGGAGATGCTACTCTGGGCCCTGGAGGCCAGGCAAACTGGTGGCTAGGTCTCTCCTTCCGTGGGCCGGTCTACTTATATTTCTTTTAAAAATTATCTATTCAGATTATTTGCCAATTTTTTAATTGGATTACTCACTTTTTTGGTAAAGTTTTTGGCTTTGTTCTATATTCTAGAAATCAACTCTGTCAGACAAATAGCTAGCAGGTTTTTTTTTTTTTTTTTCCCATTCTGTATGTTGTCTCTTTACTTTTTGACAGTTTTCTTTGCTGTACAGATTTTTAGTTTGATGAAATCTCATTGGTCAATTTTTACATCTTTTTCTGTGCTCTTGGGGTCCTATCCAGAACTTCGTTGCTGTCCTGATATAGTGAAGTGCTTGTCCTATGTTTTCTTCTAGTACTTTCAGGTCTTGAGTTAAAGTTTTAGTTAGTTTTGAGTTGACTTTTCTCCAGAGTGAGAGGTAGAGATGAGAGGTAAGTGAGAGAAGATTGACGTTTTCATCTTCCAGCATGTTATATCCAGTTTCCTCAGCACCATTTGTTGAAGAGGGCTGTCCTTTCTCCAAGGTATACTTTCAGCACCTTTGTTGAGAATCAGTTGGCAGAATGTGTGTGGGTATGTTTCTGTGTTCTCTATACTGTCCCATTGGTATATGTGACTATGTATGCCAATATAGACTATGCTGCTTATGTTTACTATGTAGTATGTCTTAAAATCAGGTATTTCAAGTTCTCCAGCTTTGCTCTTTTTGTTCAAGATGACTTTGGTTATATGGGTCTTTGGTGCTTCCACATATGTTTTAGGATTGTATTTTGTAGTTCTGTGATGAAAGTCACTAGTATTTTAATGGAAATTGCATTGCGTCTGTAGATACCTTTGGATAGTATGGATTTTTTTTTTTTTTTAGGTTTCCAAATGTGAGATCATGTTTCTGATGAACATAAATAATATATGCAAGGGTGCATATACCAATGTCCAGATAACAATACTGACTTTTAACAATATCAGTTTTTCCAATCCATGAGTATTGGACGTCTCCCCATTTTTTAGTGTCTTCTTCAGCTGTTTTTCATCAATATTTTGTAGTTTTCATTATAGGGCGTTTTTACTTCCTTTGTAAAGTTTATTCCTAGATTTTTTTTTTTTTTGGTGGATATTGTGAATGGGGATTATTTTTATGATTTCCTTCTCAGCAAATATATAAAAATATATAATATGTAAAAATAAAAACATAGAAAATATATAAAGAATACTGCTTTTTCTATGTTGATTTTGTATACTGCTACTTTACTGAATTAATTTATGAGTACTAATAGTCATTTGATGAGAGTCTTTCGGTTTTGCTATGCTATGTATAGATTATAAAATTGGATGGTCTCCTAGATTGAATGTGGAAGGGTTCCCTCCCTTTCAATTCTATGGAATGGTTTGAGAAGCATTGGTGTTGGTTGTTAACAAGTTTGGTAAAATTCAGCAGTGAAGATCCTGGGTTTTTTTCCTTGGGAGACTTTATTACTGAGTCAATCTCATTACTTGTGATTGGTCTCTCAAGATTTTTATATCCTTTGGGTTGAATTTTGGTACATATCTCCATATATGGAAAGAAATTTCTCCATGTTGTCTAGATTTTCCAATTTAACATGCACTTTCCAAAACTCTCCCTAATAATCCTTTGCATTTCTGTGGTGTCAGTTGTAATATCTCCTTTTCATCCCTAATTTTATTTATTTGAATCATCTGTGTTGTTTTGTGTGTAGTATTATCTAGCTAAAGGTTTACCAATTTTATTTGTATTTTCAAAAACCCAACTCTTTATTTCATTTATTTTCTGTATTTTTAAGACTCTATTTCATTTCATAAGAACACATTTTCATTTCTGTTCTGGTCTTTATTATTTCTTTCCTATAATAATTTTGCTTTTGGTTTTTCTTACTTTTTTGGCTTTAAGGTGCATCATTAAGTAGTTTACTTGAATTCTTTCTTCATTTCTTAAAAATGTAGACACTCATTGCTGTAAACCTCTCTCTTGGTGCTTATATTGCTGTACCTTATTTGTTATGTTATTTTTCCATTTACATTTGTTTCGAGAAATTTTTGAATTTCCTTTTCAACTTTCTCAATGGCCCACTGTTTGTTCAAAAGTGTGTTGATCAGTCTCCATATATTTGTATAATTTCTGAAGATTTCCTTGTTGTCTTCTAGTTTTATACCATTGTAAAAAAACAAGATGTAGGATACAATTTCAACTTTTATGAACTTGTTGAGGCTTGTTCTGTGGTTTAATATATGGTTTATTGTAAAGAAAGTTACATGCACTGATGAAAAGAAGTGTATTCTGCTGCTATTGAATGGAAGGTTCTATAAATGTTTGTTAAGTCTATTTGATCTGTAGTATAGTTTAAATTTGTTTATTTATTGATTTTATTGTTTTGATTATCAAATGATTCATGAGAATTTTTCTTAGTAAAAAAAAAAAAAAACTCCATGCCAGGAGGAAATGGGATGACTTATTTCCTCTATTATTAAAATCTCCCACTATTATTTTATTTATTTATTTTTATTTTTTAATTTATTTTTTATTTATAATAATTACAATTCATAGTGCACATATATAGCGTCTTTTTACATACAACTGTTTGTATACAAAGTATATTTGTACCATTCAGGTCTTCAATCATGCATTTAGGATAATGATATCCGTCTCATTCAACCACCCTTTTTTTTTTTTTTCTTTTCTCTCCCTCCCTCCCCCATTGCTCCCTCCCTTCCCCTCCCTTCCCTTCGACCATTCTAGTGTTCCTCTAATCCTCCTATGTACCCCCATCCAACAATACTGTGAACTAGCCTCTTATATCAGAGAAAATATTTGGTATTTGGATTTTTGAGATTGGCTAATTTCACTTAGCATTATATTCTCCAACTTCATCCATTTACCTGCAAATGCCATTATTTTGTTCTGTTTTATTGCTGAGTAAAATTTCAATTTGTATATATACCACATTTTCTTTATCCACTCATCTACTGAGGGACATCTAGGTTGGTTCCACAACCTAGCTATTGTGAAATGTGCTGCTATAAACATTGAAGTGGCTGTGTCACTGTAATATGCTCTTTTTAAGTCCTTTGGGAATAGACCCAGGAGTACCACTATTATTTTATTCGAGTCTGTCTTTCCCTTTAGGTCTGATGGCGTTTGTTTTATAAAATTGGGTGGTCCAACATTAAGTGTATATAAATTACTTTTATTGTGTATTCTTGATAAATTGATCCCTTGATCACTACTAGTCAACATTTTTCTGTCTTCTTAACATTTTTTCCCTTAAAACCTGTTTTGTCTGGCATAGCTACTTTTGCTTGTTTTAGGATTCTATTTGCTAAAAATACAATTTTTCACATTTTCCATCCTTTTAATTTTAGTTCATGGGTGTCTTTACTGGCAAAATAAATTTCTTTTAGGAAGGTATATTGTTGTTTTTATAAAAATCCATTCATCCAATCAGTTTCTTTTAATTGGAGAGCTTAGTCCATTTACTTCCAAGGTTACTATTAAAAGATATGAAATTATGCCTGTCATTTAATTGGTTTTCTCTAGTTGTTTTGTATATATTTTTTTCTTCCTCCCTTGTTCATCATGTGATCTAATGGTTTACTGTGTCAATAATGTTTGATTCTTGAATCAGACATTATTAACCTATGTACATATATGACTACACGACTGGTGTGATTCTACATCATGTACAACCAGAAGAATGAGAAGTTATACTCCATTTATGTATGATGTGTCAAAATGCATTCTACTGTTATATATAACTAAATAGAACAAGTAGAAAAGAAAGACCATATATCTGTCACCCAGCTTTAGCAGGTATCAATTAGCCAATTTTGTTTTCTCTATACCTTATATTACTTGAAGTCCTGAGTCTCATATTTTATCTGTAAATATTTAGTACATATGTCTAAAAGAGAAGGGCTCCACTTTAAACAAAATTGCAGTATCAAATATCCAGTCAATATTCTTATTTTCTGGATCTGTAAATAATATATTGTGAAGCATTTTTCTTACCTAAAAAAACAATTTAGTATCATGAATTATTATACAAGAGTTAGGCTATTCAGAACAAAAAATAAAATTCTTTAAACAGACTCACTAAACTACTTCCCAACAATGCTAAGTATTTGAGAAAAGGGGTTTGTTTTTATTGCCTTGATTATATATCTATAATCTGATGTATAAATATATGTGTGTACCAGGGAACTTCATTCTTATGCATAGGTTGAAAAATCCAATCAGGTAGAACTAAACAAACCAGTGAAAGGAAGTCTCCATCTAGAGGAAGAAGAATGGGAGAGGAAAGGAGGCCAGAAAGGAAAAGGGGGTGGAAAAGGGAAGGGAATCATTTAACTGAAATCAAACTCCATCCATGTATGTGTTTTTCAGGATGAACCCAGTGGCTATGTATAATTATAAAGCTCTAATAAAAACAATGTGTATGCAAAAAACGTTTGATTATTTCTAATTCTCTTTTATGTATCTACTTTTCTAGTGGGTTTTATATTTTCAAATATTATCATGATGGTCGTTTTCTTTCTTTCTTTCTTTCTTTTTTTTTGGATATATGACTCCCTTAAGCCTTTTCCATAAGGCCTTCTGAGAACGGAGGGAACTGGATTCCTTCAATTTTTGCTTATCTTGAAAGATATTCCTTTCTCTTGGTTTCTAAAGGATATCCTTCCTGTGTATAAAAATCTTGGTTGGTAGTTATTTTTTTTTTTCTTCAGGATTTGGAATACATCATTCCATTTCCTTTGGCATGGAGAGTTTCTTCTAAGAAATATGTTGTTAGTGTAATGGGATTATGCTTATATTGATGTGGCATTTTTCCCTTGCAGATTTCAAATTTTTGTTCTGTACTTTTGTTTCTGTACTCTTTGTTCTGTACTTTGACAGACTAAAATATGTCATGATGAAGATCTTTCTTGTGCCTTTCTGGAGTTCTATAAGCCTCCTGTATGTGGATGTCCATGGCTCTCCCAAGATTAGGAAAATTTTCTGGTATTATTTCATTGAATAAGTCTCTATGCCCTTACCCTTTATTTCCTCACTTTCAGATGTTCCAGTGTTGCAGATGATTGATACTTTAATGGTATTCCAAAGATCTTGAATGCTTTTTTCATACTTTCTTTTTTCTGTCATAATTGCGAATTTAAAAAGATCTAACTTCAAGTTCAAGGCTGTTGGTGAGGCTTTCAAGTGAATTTTTTATTTGTGTTATTGATGTTATATAACAGTGGCTCTATTTCAAGATGTGCACCATAGTGTAGTTTGCTGTAGCTACTTTGGCTATGATTAGCAATTTTGGGAACAGTGCTAACATATTCTGTTGGAGTTGAAGACACCCACTGACTCTGCTGGTCACACAAGAGTGGGGACATTCTTGCTGTTTAGGCAGGTGGAATAGACATCAAAGCATGTGTGGGTGTACACTGTGTGGCTGCTTCTATGATGGGTGTGACTGCCCTCATCATGTGGTAGGGGTGTATTCATGCACTACTGTTATTGGTTATGTTACTTGTAAGGATATTTGGCTGTAGTACCAATACTTGTGGAGGGTCTGAGTGGTTGCCTTCTGACTAAGCAGTGGTGTAGGCCCAGGTACTTCACAAGGAGAAGTATTGGTAGGACCCATAGCACTGCCCCCCTGTGAAACGCATGTCCATTCCTGACAGCATTCCAGGATCAGAGGAGGTGCAGAGGCCAGAAATGGTGGGACCTGCATAGATATGGTGGTAGCTGGAGTTGTGGTCTTCCTCTCTGTTGCTAGTATATGCATGCATATCCAGAAATGTGACCTCTGGCTCCCCAGCTATGTGCCCCTGGGTTTAGGACAAGGTTCAGGGCTTTTCTCACCCTGTTTCAACTGTACTGTTTCCAGGGAGTGAACAGGAGTGGGCAGCAGCTGGATCTTGCCAAAATTCCTCTTGGGACCTCCCTTGGCTGTGTGTACCCAGGGATGGGGTGATGCCCGGAGCATTGCTCCTCCTGGCTCGTTTAGCTCAAGTGCCTGTGGGAGCAAATGAGGGTGGACTATAGTGAGCACCGGGCAAAGATTCTTTCTGGATCCTTTTAGGTTTTGTGCCCTAGGAGCAGGGTGACAGTTTGAGCCTTGGCTTTGCTCAAATCTTAAGCCAGTATGTTGCTGTGGGCAGGGCCCATGGAGATCTTTCCCTGTTCTGTTAGTGACCGGCGACCATTCATGGCAGAATAGGAAGGTGGCAGAAACCATGTGGGTGACTGTCTTTATTCTGGAACCAGTGTGAGTCTACATGTGACTGGCAAGCTCACAATCTCCCAGTTTTGGGGGAAGTTCTTTCTGTTTCCCTTTATATTACAACACCTGTACTCTACAGTCCAAGGAATCCAGTGAGTTGGAGTGAGAGTCATTCTACTGGGCCACATTTGCTCTCCACTGAGCCAATGCAAGTCTGCGGGGCGCCAGAAATGGGAATATTCAAGAGTTTCTAACCCCTCCAGAGCAGCCCAAATTCAGACAATATGTCTCTTCTCAAGATGGCTCCTGGCTAGAGCATCTTCCCAGTGAGTTCTCTGGGAGATGATGTGATATTCTTTTCCAAAGCAAGGCTACTGTATGAATTTCAAGTTACTTATACAATCTTGTGATTGTTGTAAAACTTTCCAAGGATTGCTAGTAGGATTACCAGTATCTGTGGTGATAGAGTTTGCTGGGTTTCTCTCTTTCACACTTGCCCCTACTAAGCAGGAACTCCCTGTTTCCTGCTGTGGTGGAGCTGGGGTGGCAGGTGCCAGAATAGAAAAAAGTACACTCATACATTGTTGGTGGAACTACAAATTAATACCACCACTTTGGAAGCAGAGTGAAGATTCCTCTAAAAACTAAAAATAAAATCACCATATAACTTAGCTATCCCACTCCTTGGTATTTAACCAAAAGAATGAAAAATGATACAGCCAATGCAGTGTTTATAGCAGCACAATTCAGAATAGCCAAATTATGGAATCAGCTCATCAATAGATGAAGAAATCTAGAAAATGTATATATATATGCAGTGGAGTTTTACTCAGCCATAAAGAAGAACGAAGTAATGGCATTTGACAGAAAATGGATGGAAATAGAGAAAACCAAGCTAAGTGAAATAAGCCAGACTCAGAAAATCTATTATGTGTGGGAACTACAGCAAAATAAGGGAAAAGAGGCAGTAAAGGAAGGGATTAGATATCACAAAGATATCGGGAAGATCAGTGGAAGTAGGAGAATGAGGGAGAAAGAACAGGAAAGGGAAAGAAACAAGGGAATAAATCTAACAGAATCATGTCATATACATATATAAATGTACCAAAGGGAATAGCTCCTTCATGTATATGTAGAAAGTACCAATCAAATAAATAAAGGAGTGAAAGGAAGATCAGTAGAGTAAAAAAGGGAGAAAAGGGAGAGGGAGAAGGGGAGAAAAGAGAAGGAAAATGGGGATTGAACCCATATAGTATGTATAATTATAATTATCTAATAAAAATTTAAATAGGAATGTTTGTTTTCTTTACCTTAATTTACTTTCAGATCATCCACTGCTCAAATAGATTCAAGTCAGTCCTATGATGAAGTAGTTAGTTATTACAACAAATATAATGAATGTGTCCACCAAGTAAAGTTTAATGCTTTATTTTGATAAAATGCCTATATAATTGCTATAGTGAAATTTAACCACTTTTCCCTCATTCGATTTTGTCAATTTCTACTTGGTTTTTGAAGATCTGAACTTATTCTGTACATGTAAGTTTTTTTGAACAAAGCTTTGCAGCTTTTCATTGGTTGGGTTTCCCCCTTAATAATAACAGGAGAATCGTCTGTCCTCAATTTTGATTTGTGTACAGTTGTGTCTCCCAGTGTACTCGTTCCTGTCCTATTAACTGTATGACTGTTGCACTGGTATATCTGAAATAGCTCAGTATTATTTTGACACAGACATATTAGTATGCCTTTTATTATTACCGCAATTAAAAATCCTCTTAGCTTGTAAAAAAAAGTTGAATGAGAAAGTAGTTCATGAAATGCCAATGTTGTATATTTTTGTTCCTAAGGAACAAGTATTCTTTGTTCTGAAGCAGGAACTCTTAACCGTGGGTTTGATCATGAATTTCACTTGACTTTCATCAGCCTACAGTTGTAGACAAAATTGTTTATGTAAATATGCATTGTAAACTTTGCTTTGGAAGGGAGAGAGAAAGTCATTTTCCAAAATGAGTCCATGTCTCTTCCATAAGATTAGTACTACCTACTCCTCTAGATACACCTGGTAGTCTTTTTAACTATCTATGTGCACTTTCTCTGTTTCATCTGTATCTCTTGAGGTTCAGTTAGGGAAATAAAATGATATGGAGATCATTTGTCATACCTACAGTATAAAATCTAGAATTATACATTTGATAAATGTGCCAGGTCATCAGGATCATCATTATTATTTCTAAACAGATCAAATTAGTTTCTTCTTTTTCAAATTTATTTTTTATTCTAATTGTTAGAAATGACAGCAGAATGTATTATATTTCATATTATACTTGTAGAGCACATTTTTACATATTTCTGGTTGTATAAAAGTATATTCACACCATTCGTATCTTTATACATGCAGTTAGGGTAATGATATCCATCTCATTCTACCATCTTTTTTTTTTTTTTTTTTCTTGACCCTTTTGCCCCCTCCCTTTCCTTTCCTTCTCATTGGCCATTCTAGTGTTCCTCTAATCCTCCTAAGCTCAACATTTGAGTAGACATATATGTATGACTTGGTAAAATTGATACTTTCCTAGAGTTGTGTTTTAAGTGATAAAGGGGTTGGGAATTTGTCATTCTTTTAGCAGTTCAACATTTGAACTACCTTGTTGGTTTTTGAGAGTCCATTGAATTTATTAAAAGAACCAAAAATATTCCTGGTGGTAGTGTATGGGATGGAAGGGAAAAAGGGGAAGAAATTCAGGTTCAAATCACTTCAATCCAGGATTATATTAAAGAGATATTTTCCCAAATTAATTATCTTCAAGAAAAAAAGTGAGTGCTCTTTGGAGCATTATAAAGTCATTATAAAGTTATCCAGGGCCTCAAGTTTTTTCAAAATTCATTCTCAAAATGTGTATTACCCAGAATAAAAAATAACAAGGTAATGAAATGGCAAAAGGTAGTTGAGAATCAAGAGAAAACCAACACAAAACAAAGAAACAGGTTCATAGTAAACACAGATACAGGAAGACTTAGACTTAAAGTAATTCTAGAGATTATATAACAAGAAGATAAATTTCCAGCAGATCAGAAACTCAGAATCAAATAGAAAATCTAGAACTGGCAAATACCAAAAAATAATAGATCATTGAGTGTGTTTAATTGCAGATAACGTTCAACTAAAGTAAGAATTATGCAATGGAAATACAGGTCAGCAGAAAATATCCTGTCTAAAACACAGAAAGACAATAGATTAGAAATTTCAATGAAGAACATTAGGAGTGGATGGGATGGTAATGCAAGACAGAAAACAATGATATTACTTTCAAAATGCTGATGATTTCTACGATTAGGAAAAATAGTATTAAAAAGAGCAAAACAGATAAGGACTAATGATCCAGACAATATGAAGGAACAGGCATCAGATTTGCCCTCCTGCCAAACAAAAACTAGACCAAAAAACAAACAAATAAAAAAAAAACCTAGATAAAAAAAGTTTTGAATACACTGGACATTAAAACTATAAAGAAAATCCTTGAGAGATGCAGAACAAAGAGGTAAGTACTACAATTACCTCAGCTTTGTGGCTAGAGAAACTTTCTGGCCCAAGTGCAAGGCAGGAAACCCTCAATGCTTAATGATAAGAAAACAAACTACCTAATAAAGAATGGAAAAATATTTGAACAGACTCTTCACCAAGAAATAAATGAACTTCACATAATAACATAAAAAGATGCTCTACATTATTAATCATGAAAGGAGTAGCCATTAAAACCACAATTATACCTTACTACATACTAATTAGAATGGCAAAAATCAAACTGACTGATTATACCAAGTGTTGACAAAAACATGGAAGAATTGGAATTCTTGTATGGCTGGTGAATTTTGCAAACCACTTTGGAAAAATCTGAGTTTTCTTTCACATGCCTATTATGTGGATTCCATTCCCAGAAAGATAAGAGCATATGCTAATATGGAGATCTGAGCACAAATACTTAGAAGAATTTCATTTGCATTAACCTCAAATTGGAAATATTTCAAATGTCTGTCAAAAGTTAACTGGATATTTTGTTGTATATCCAGACAATAGAATACTACTCTTCAATTCCAATGGATGATATTAAAATAATTAAGCAAAGCGAGAGACCAGATCTGCAAAGAAAGAGTACATGTGATACAGTCTGATTCCAAGTATGTAATCTTTAGAAAATGCAAACAAATGTGAAAGGAGATTAGTGGTTATTTATGATGGGAGGATAGTTAGAGACAAGAGGGAATGATTACAAAGAAGCACAAGGAAACTATGGGATTGGATATGTTCACTTTCTTGATTATTGTGTGGTTTCATGAATGTATTATGTAAGTCAGAACTTATCAATAGGGCTTGGGGTGCTGCTCAATGGTACAGCACATACTTAGCATGTACAAGGCTCTAGGTTCTATTCCCTGTAACCCCAAACAGCCACCACCAACAACAAAAACTACAAAGTTTATCAATTGCACATTACAAACAGAATGTCTTGGGAATTTTTGACAAAATAATGATGAAATAATGTGTTTTACTAATTTTGACATGCAGCTAAAACCATGTATAGAAGGGAATTCATATGAGAATTCACATATTATAAAATAATAAGGTTTAAAATAAATGTCACAACACCTGCATTTCCATTCAGGGCAACATGATCCACAATGTGGCAAAAAATAGTGAAAAAAATGTGCTCTCTCCATGTATGAAGCATGGGCAGATGCTTACAGTACATAAATGTGCACTATATCTGTGCTATTTATGTTTCACAAGGGAGTCAATTAGGAAAAACATATCTAAAGAGATCCTTAGGGGGAAATAATGAAAATTACTTGAGAAACATTTTTCTAAGTATGCATATTAAGAAATTTCAAAAGGAAAAAAATCAAACACAAAGACAGGACAGAAAATAATAGTAGAAAATAGCAAAAATTAATGAAATAGACATCTGACATTAACAGGGAATTAGAAGACTGAACAGCACTATAAATCACCCAGTTCTATAGACACGTATAGAATACTACACCACAATAGAAGAATACACATTCCTACAAAGCAAGCCTCATTAAGTTTAAAGGTATTGAAATTAAACAATGCATGTGCTCCTATTATAAGATCATAATTAGAAATCATTAACTTAAAGAAATTTGGGTAATTCACAAATGTGTAGAAATTAAGCAATATACCAAGAACTAAGTCAAAAGATTAATATACTCTAACTTTCAGTCTTACACAAAGCTATAATAATCAAGACAGTGTGGTACTGGCATGAGGACTAACACAGATCAATGGAATAGAATTGAAAGTTTAGAAATAAAGACTCATTATTATGAGTCTTTATTTACTGATTTTTCAGCAAGGGTGCCAAGATAGCAGAATGGTGAAATACTAGTCTTTTCAAGAAAGGTGCAGGGACAACTGTACACTTACTTGTAGAAGAATAATATTGGACCCTCGTGTCACATTATATACAAAAATTAACTCAGGATGGATCAAAGACCAAAATGTAAGAGTTAAAACTATTAAATTCCATGACGAGTAAGTACAGGAAAGGTTGCTTACCATCACTATCTATCAGGGAAATGGAAATCTAAACTATAATGAGATAACAGTTCATACCTTTAAAGATGGATATAATTAATAAAACAGACGAAAACACGTTACCAGAAATGTAGTTAAATTGTAACATTTGTACACTTTTAGTATGAATGTAAAATGGTATAACCACTTTAAAAAAATAGTTTGCAATTTCTCACTCTTATAAGTACTCAAGAGGAATGAAAACAGTCCATATTAAAACCTTGCATGTGATGGCTAATAGTAGCATTATTTATAATAGCAAAAAATTAAAAATAACTCCAAACGCTTATCAACTGATGAATGGATAAACAAATGTGGTATATCCATGTAATATTATTATTTGGCTATTAATGGAAATTAAATAATGTTACATGCTACAATATGGATGTTAAAGAAATTTCTGCTAAGTAAAAGAAGTCTGACTTAAAAGACCACATATCATATGATTCCACTTACATGAAATGTCCAAAATAGGCAAATCCATGAAGACAGAAAGGAGATTAGTTGTTTCTTAGAGCTTAGAGGATTAAGGGGAAATAGGGAATGATGTAACTTTCTGCACAGATGAAAATGTTCTAAGATTGATTGTGGTGATAGTTGCACACCTCTATGACTATACTCAAAACCACTGAATTGTATATTTTAAGTGAGTCAATTATATGGCATGTGAATTATATCTCCATTAGGATGTGGAGTGTTGCCAAGATATTGTCAAACAGGGTAAAAGAAAACATTTTTCACAGACAGTGGGAATACATTTGGTTAAACAACTTTGAAAACTGACTGTAGCTAATGCAGTTGAACATACTCTATAACCCAGTAATTTTATCATTTTTGTCATAGAATTGCATTTATTTGTACACCAAAAGATGTTTGTAAGCATGTTCATAGTAGCATTGTTAAAAACTAGAAATAACACAAGTGTTTATCAATTGAGTGGATAACTTCATATTCATATAATAAAGATAATATTTTTCTGAATATCTGAAAACCCTCCAAATTTTAGGGTCTCCTACTCCCTTGTTTCAAAGTTGTATGTCTATTTCCTTGGGTGTATATATGGTGCTTCTTTGGGGAGGAGATTAAAGCCTTCAAGTGTTCTCACAGGCATTCATGGCTTTAAATGAGCTAAACCTCTTTTTCATCGGTTGTTCAATGAATGCTGGCCAGTGTTTTTCAAAAATCACTGAAGAGTTTTTAAAGATGCTCCATAGAACACTGTTAAGTATAACCCTCATTTGTAGATTAGTAATACTTAAGGCTTTTGTAGAACCTCAACTCTGATGAATCTTGTATTATTTTGGTTATCATAGCCTCCACAAACTCATTTGACAAAGAAATTAAAATCTCCTTTCTCCAACTGGGTGTGTATGTATGTGTTAAAGCATATCTGATACCTAAAAGGACTGGTATTCCTTGTAAAATATTTTGAAAAACATTCATGTATAACAATTCTGGATGCAGGGCTACTATAACAATTTCTGGATGTGAAAGGCTATCTGAAAAACACATAATTGCCTAGTGACCCAATTCATTAAACTATTGAGAGCAAAACTCCAGTATTAGGTGAAATCTACCAGTCCTTGTTTATATACAATTGACTCAATGCTCTTCTATGGTTTTAAGAAATCCAACTGGTGTCCTAGAATTTAAGTTCCCAGGGGTTTACATACTCATGTGTATTTCTGGGTTGGGTTCCTGCTTCCATTGAACTTTTTTTTAAATGTTCTTTTTAGTTATTCATGACAGTATAATATATTTTGATACATTTATACAAGCATGGAATATATTCTGACTAGGACAAATAACTCCTTTTCATTTCTCATCTTCCTCACCTGTAAATAATCACAAAGTTAGCTTGTCACTCTAAAATTAGAATTATTAAAAGTGTGTATGATACTCACTGATTGACCATTTAACAAACCAAACATATGCTGAGTAATTGTCTATGTCCCACTAGGGACCATGCTAGGTAATACATGATCGCACTAATTAGTGGTGGTCAGAATTTGAACTTCTCCCCTTTTACAATGGTACCTTTACTAGTTTTTCATAGTCTTTTGTCACTGAAACAAAAGACAAACTCAAATCTAACAATGAATGTAGAAATTTGATTGATAAGTTCTGACTCTGTGGAAAATTTCCTTTAGGAGTTTGATGCTCTTATAACTGAAATATTTCTTCCCATATGGCTGCTATTTTCTGTTTGTTTATTTCAAAACCCCCTGGAAGACCTATCAGAAGAAAGGCTATTGAGCTAGGTTGAGCTTTACTTCATGGAAGGGAGCATCTCTGTGCTGAGTTCTTTTCCAGGATAATGAAATTTCATGTGAGGCATTTGGTGTTCTGGGATTCAAAAAGGTTATCAGCTAAGCATTTATAATAAAAGCCCTCCCTGCTTTCCCCTAGCATTCACTGGGAAGATGGGAGTGCTATCAGTTTGACATTTCTGTCAGAACTGGTATTTGAACCACTGGATGATTCTGACAAATGCCACTGCTGTCATTGGCTCAGTTTTAATTATACCTGACTGAAGCTTTCAATGGCAGCAAGCAGAAAACTTAATTAGTTGGAGTCCAGAGCATGAGCTGGCTGGAAGATTCCCAAACAGTGTGTGAGCTTTCAGCAGAGAAGTGACCATGTTTAAATCCACCAGCCCTGGCAGGGAGGCTGGTTTGGGACATTTTCAAAGACTTCAAAGATTATTAATCACTTCAAATTGCTTTTGAGCTCACATTACACTTAGGTGTTCATTTGTCAAGTAGCTCAGTAGTGTGTGACAGTAGGTGAAATGAACAAATACAAACAGAAACAAAAAGGCGTTATCTCTGCTTCTGAGGTTTGGCAAAAGGAACACACACACACACACACACACACACACACACACACTCTGATAAGTATGTAAATGTATGAATGCTCTCTGCTCAAGAAATCAACAAAATGGAATGGCATTAATGTTTCTATCACGTCTTGCATCCTCGATTTTGTTTTCCATTGGTGAATGTTGTTATACATTTTTATATGCATTTTAAGGTATGATGCCAAACTTCTAATACCCTGCAATTAAAAATTATCATAACTCTTGCTTGCTGGTTGAAAAAAGTCTCCTGGCCTTAATAGACAATGTCTCGAAGTCCCGCTCTTTCAGTATTACTGGTCCCACCTACAGCTCACTTTGTGACCTAGGCCCAGTTTACTCTAGTTTCCAAATAGCGTGTGGGTGTGGGACTCATTTGTCTTCACTCACACAGGTGAAGCAGTGCAGAAAGAGTTGTGCTGAATATTGAGTTTTGTCAGACATAAAGGATGAAATTCTTCATTTTATAAATAAAATATGACAATGCTTCCCATGCCTGACCGAACTTTCGTCTTGATGACTCAGCCAAGACTCAGGACTGTTCATTCTTGTCAGCTGTCTAGTTTGATTCTGCTGCCACTGTCATTGCTGCCTGTAAATCCAGTGACGCCCTGGAACAGAACATTATTAGATACTGATTGACTACTTGGGTAAAATAATAGCCCAAGGGGGACCTACTTCTAAAGGAAGGTATGGCAGAGTCGGATTTTGAAATTTTCTCAGGATGGGTTTCTATGAGAATAGCTATACATTTCTTACTTTCAGGAGTATGAAAATGCCACTACTTGGTTTAAGTTAACCCATTACACCTGGAGTTATTTAATGACCTTAGAACACTATCCAGACATAACCCTGTTTCGGTATTCTTAGCGATTTTGGAGAAGAACAAATCTTGGAATCAGTTGTTAGGCCAAGAAATATTAGTTGCCAAGGTAAAATTGCTATTGAGTTATGTCTCAATACTTAACAATATAGTCACTGATTTTAAGTATTTTGTAGTTTTCACGGGCACTTTTCCTTGCAAATACATCTCTTTGGAGGCTGATGTGACTAGGAAGTACTTAGCTTTCATAATTGAAAGTTTCTACAACTCTGCTTTCTGGACTCTGATGAACCAAAGTACAGAATGAAGTTGATAATGTTCTGTTTCCATCCCTCTGGAAATGGAATGGAATTAAAATTGGTGCTTAAAATTAAATGAGGTGAGGTTCCACGTATCAAGTAAATATAAAGTATTTAAAAGAAAATGCTACAGATGACAGAAAAGTACAAAAATTGTTCCTGACATGAATAATTCACCAACTCTCGGATGGTATAAGTCACCTACTAATGTGCATTACTTGCCATTTAATAGTGGCTGTATCTGAAGAAATATGGAAATTGGAATATTTTAATAACTTTCTATATGAAAGATGATGAGACTGCCTAAATGATAAGAGGAAGATATGTTATAATGAACTAAAGCCACTCGAGTGTAAGGTAATTTTAATTCAAATCTCCATCTGCTTATGTATAATTAAGACTCATTTAACAAGTTAATGCCTAACAGAGAGAACTGATAAGTTTAGTATTAAAGATCTTAAGAGAAGTAAATTAAACTGTCGGGGTTGAACTGGTCTTCAGTTTTAATTTCTTACACCTGAACCTTGATATAATTTTCAGAGCTCACTTCTTTATCCTCACCATTTATTTAAGCATGAAGCCAAAGACAAAAAGGGAGGGGAATTGGAATATCCTTTTATATTTTAATTTGGGAGAGCCCATCCTGTCTGAGGTGTGACAGCATGTTGACTGATATGAATATTTATACATTTCATGGTTCTCAGTGTATAGCTTCTATATGCCATTAAGATGGTGATTTCAAAGCCACAAAAATATTTATTCATGGTTAAGATTGGCAGCAGGGTTAAATAATCACAGAAACTAAGAAGAAAGCCTTTAAAGTGCCAAAAGGGACTGTTTTGATCTCCAGTGAATTTCATGAGCTTGTTGACTGCTCCACTTCCTACTTCAATTTTTTTTTTTTTTTTTTTTGTCCCATAGTTTCTGCCAAAGAAGGTCCAGGCATCATAATTACAGTGTCAACCTTTTTGTCTTCTAGCATAAAAATTTAATTCCCAGTGTAAGACTCCTCATTTAGGAAAAAAGATGACTGGGTCTTCTCCTTATACACTTCTTAGCATTTTCAGGATTTAATTCAAACATGATATTCAAGAACTCACATGGTCCTGCCAGCAGAATTCCCACCAAGTCCAGCATATTCAGTCATACCCATATAAAGCCAGTATTATGGGACCACAGGGTTGAACCTGGTGTTCTTGTTATTGTCAGTCATCACACATGGCCTGTGTCAGGTCACCTAGGAGTGACAACATCTTAAGACGTAATTTTCACAGATCACAGATCAATAGTTGAAACTTTTTGAGTGCTGTCAAATTCATAGCTCTAATCACCATCTAAGATGCCCTGTCTGATTCATTTCTTATTTAAGAGCAAGGAAGTATCCTTTTTTTTTTTTTTTTGGATGCTGTATTAAACTGACTCACAAGGTGAAGCAATTTGCGCAAGTTCACAAAGTTAGTAGAGAGCTGGGTCTAGTACGTCAATTACCATTTCAGCATTCTTTCCACATCAGACTGCTTCTGATGTCCACTGATTATACTCTTTCTCTTATACTCATATACTATTTATACAAATTTGTAAGTCTTGTCCATATGTATAGTGTATACATACACTATTAACTATCCTTATATTAACACTCTCTCATTTTGTCTTGCACAATTTAGAAATATATCTTGAAAGGAAAGTAAACAATTGCTAGAACTTTCAAATGATGTCGTGAAGCAAAACCCATATATAAAGAAATTCTTGGCACCCTTCCAGGAAATTTATACCATTTTTCCTGGAAATGGTATACAAAGCAGTGTCTCCAGAAAGTTTTTATCTACCAAACTACTGAAACATTTTCAAGTTACTCAACATGCTCATATTCAATAAACTCATTTCAAAAAATTTCCTCCAATAATAGGCCTCCCTTGGTGCATATACTTGCTGCAACTTCCCAGAGGTAGTGAGAGACCTTATGTTTTTAAAATATAAAACAGCAGAAAAAAATTTTTTCTAGTAGAAATCCCATTCTTATACATTGTTGAGAATGCAATTGTTAATAACTTTCTGGAGGGTATTTCAGCAATATAATTAAAAAGTCTTATAAATGATTATATTCTTTCATCTAGCAGGCTTCTTTATCCGAAGGGAACACTCAAATTAGTACAGATTGATATATCAACAAGCATATTTATTGCATTGTTATTTATTATACTAACAGCAGAGAAGAAAAAGGGGGAAAGGAAATTGTTAGATAAGCCATGTACCTACATAATGGATATTCTAAACACTTAAAATTATTCTTCATAAGCACATTTGTTTTTGTAGAAAAAATATTTTAAATGTATTGCTAAATCAAACAATCAAAATATGGTTTATGTCCTATAATTGAATTTGTAATAATAATTATGCAGACAAAGAGGCTTAAAAGGATGTTTTATGAGGGTTCTTCTGGTTGAAGCTAATGGAGACTTCCTTGAGTTATTCTAAGAATGCTGGTTAATCATAAGAGTACAAATGAAGATAAAGAATATAGGAATATTAATTCAAATAAAAACTTTATTTTCCTTTGTAACTGGTGTGGAGGGGTGTAACTTCATTCTTCTGCATATGGGTATCAAATTTTCCCAACATTATTGAAAATGATTATTTTCTCCCATCTGGGTTCTCAGTGGTTTAATTTCTAGGCTCTTTATTCTGTCCTGTTGGTCTTTGTGTCTGATTTTATGCCAATACCATGCTACGTTGATTACTACAGCTTTGTAGTATGTTTTGATGTCAGGTAGTGTATTACCTCCTTCATTCTTTTTACTTAAGATAACTTTGGCTATTCTGGTTTTTATATTTTTGTAGTGTCATATAAATTTTAGAATTGTGCTTTTTAGTTCTGTGATGAATGCCTTTGGCATTTTAATAGGGATTGCATTGAATGTGTACATTGCTTTAGATATTATGGGCATTTTAACAATATTGATTCTTCCAATCCATAAACACAAAATGTCCTTCCACTTTTTTGTGTTCTCTTCAATTTCTTTCATCAATGTTTATAATAATTTTAATTGTAGAGATTTTTCAGCTCTTTGGTTAAATTGATTTCCAGGTTTTATTTTTTGTAGCTATTGTAAATGGGACTGCTTCTATTTCAGATAATTTGCTATGTGCATATAGCCAGGCTACTGATTTTTGTATGTTGATTTTGCATTCTGCAAGTTTGCTGAATTCATTTATTAGTTTTAGTGGTTTTTGGTGGAGTTTTTGGAGTTTTCTATTTATAAGATTATATCATCTGCCAACAATGATAATTTCATTATGTTTTTCCAATTTTGATGCACTTTTTTTTTTTCTCTTGTCTAATTGCACTGTTTAGGACTTCCCCACTATGTTCAGTAGAAGTGCTGAACATGGACATTCTTGTTTTGGATCAGGTATTAGATAAAGCTTTCTGCTTTCCCCATTCAGTGTAATGTTAGCTATTGTTTTCTTGTAAATGGCTTTTCTTATGTTGAGTTATGTTCCTTGTATGCCTAATTTCTTTAGCATTTTTATTATGAAGAGATGTTCGGTTTTGCCGAATGCCTTTTCTGCATCAGTGAAGGCAACCATATGATTTTTGTCCTTCATTTTGTTGATGTGGTATGCAGCATTTATTGATATGCATAAACTGAAACTTCCTTGCATCACTGGGATGAATCCACTTGATTATGGTGAACAATCTTCATAATGTGCTGTTGAATTTGGTTAGCTAGTATTTTGTTGAAGATTTTTCCATCTGTATTCATTAAGGAGATTGGCCTGTAGTTTTCTTTTTTGTTGTGTCCTTATCTGGCTTTAGTGTCAGGATAATGCAGGCTTCATGGAAGTGTTATGAAGAATTTCTTCCTCTTCTGCTTTCTGAAATAACTTAAGGAGAATTGGTATTAGTCTTTTAAATATTTGGTAGAATTCAGCATTGAAGCCATCTGGTTCTGGGCTTTTCTTTAATGAATGGATATTTTTTTGGTCTGGGATTTTTGTTGTTATTTGTTTCATTTTTCATACTGAGGATTTAACCCAGGAGTACTTTACCACTGAGGTACATTCACAGACCATTTTTAAAAATTTGATTTTGAGACAGAATCTCACTAAGTTGCTGAGGTTGGCCTTAAACTTGCAGTCCTCCTGCATCAGTCTCCTGAGTGGTGCACAACTACACCCAGTTGTTTTTCTCTTCCTTGAAATGCAGTGCCATGTTATTTATTAAAGATTTTCCTGCTTTTGATGTAGGCATTGATTGCTGTAAAATTTTCTTTTGGTGCTGTGTCTGCTGTATTCCATAATTTTTGGTGTGTTGTGTCTCTATTTTCATTTATTTCAAGACATTTTAAAACTTTCTTCTTTGATGCATTGATTGTTTAAAAGTAAGTTGTTTTATTCCAATGTATTTGGAGTTTCCAAAGTTAATTTTGTTATCAATGTCTTGCTTAATTATGTTGTGGTCAGGAAAATATTTGATATGATTCCAAATTTTAAAATTTGTTGAGACTTATTTTCTTGCCAATTATATCATCTCTCCAGGAGAATGTTCCATGTGCTGATGAGAACAATGTACATTCAGTAGCTACTGGGTGGATTGCTCTGTAGATGTCTGTTGGATCCATTAAGTCGAGGGTACACTTTAACTTTGCTGTTTCTTTGTTGACTTCCTGTCCATATGATGTGTTCATTGCTCAAAATGGAGCATTAAAGTCTCAAAAATTTTTATTATATTAGAGTCTATCTCTCCATTTAGGTCTATTAATATTTACTTTATATATATGGATTCTCCAATATTGGGACATATATATTTAGAATTGTTATTTCCTCTTGTTGAATTAACCCCTTTGTCATTATAAGATGACCTTCCTTATCTTTTTTTATTCCATTTGATTTAGTCATTTTTATCTCATATTAGTATGGATAAGTTTTTTTTTTTTTTTTTTTTTTGCTTTCTTTTGTATTCCTTTTGCAAGGGTTTTATCCCTTCACTTTCAGTCTCTGTGTGTCCTTAGAGGTGAAGTAAGTTTCTTGCAACATACCATTGGATCTTGTTTCTATCCAATCACTCTATATATTATAATTAAAAAATTGAATCCATTTACTTTCAAGGTGATTATGGACAGGTGAAGTCTTAGCACATCTGTTATATAACTTGTTTTTTTTTTTTTATTTTGTTATAATCCTTTCTTTCTCTTTCTCAAAACTTCCTTGGTGACTGAATGAATTACTCTAGTAACACATTGGACTACTTATTATTTTTGATTTGTCTAATATATATTTTTGCTTTGTGGTTATCATGAGACTCATAAAAACATCTTTTGACTACAACAAAATATTTTGGATTGATAGCGACTTAACGTAATAGTCAAGATAAGAAGATAAATAAAAGAACAAGAGAAAATGCACAAATCAGAAACCCTTCTGTTGTGTTCCATTCTTCGCATGTTTTGAACTCTTAATATCCCATTTTATATATTTTATATTGCCTATCACTTAACATATGAATGTAGTTACTATTATTTTGAATTAGTTTTTAGTTTTTATACTAAATATGTGAATGTTTATGTACCACATTTACAATATTAGATCATTCTGGTATTTACTCTCAGGGAGTTTTATACCTTTCCATGTTGTTTCTTTTGCTTTTTCTCTTAGTTTGAAGTACTCTCTTTAGCATTTCTTATAGAACAGTTTTGGTGGAGATATATTCTCTCAGCTTTTTTGGGGGGATGTTTACATCTTCACCTTTATTTCTAAAAGGTATTTTTACTGGACAGTATTCTTGTTTGAATGCTGTTTTTTCTTCAGTAATATGAAGATCTCCTGCCACTTTCTCCTGGACTATAAGGCTTCTTCTGAAAAGTCTGCAGTCAGCTGCTTTGGGCACCCCTACTTGTTATTTTTTCTTTTCTCTAGAAGCCCTAAGAATAATTTCTTTAGCTTTGACCTGTGAGAGCTTGACTTTAAGATGTCTAAGGGTAGACATGGTTGAGTTAAATTTGAATGGTGGCATTTGACTTTCTTGTACCTGGATTTTTGTTTCATTCTGCAGGTTTGAGAAGTTTTCTATCAACATTTCTTTGAATAAACGTTCTATTGCTTTGATGTTCTCAAGTTCATCTCAAACCTAGTAACCTGAATATTTGCTCTTTTAATATGTCTCAAAGTTTCCATAGCTTTCTTCATTTCTTCTATTCTGTTTTCTCTTCCAACTGTGCATTTTTAAATAGCCCATTTTTGAGCTTGCTAAGTCTTTCTTCTGTTTGATCCATCCTTCTATTAATGCTTTGTATAGTGTTTTTAATTTCACTGAGTATATTTTTTCAGCTCAAGTATTTGATTTTTAATTGCTTTTTTTCTCTTTACCTTTCTCAGATTATTGAAACAATTCTCTGTTTTCTTCAAGCACATTCCATTTCTTTAAAACAAATGTTTTAAATTCTCTGAGAACTTTCTCATATTGATCATTTCCTAATCAGTTTCTAGCACCTTATTTTAACTACTAGGGAAGGTCATGGTTTCCTGAAAGCTCCTGATGTTTATTGGTGTGCAATGTTGTCTGGGCATTAAATAATTAGGTATTTATTCCTGTCTTCCTAATCTGGATTTGTTGGTGCTTGACTTTCTAGAACTTCTAAGAAGGTTGCTTATTTTCTCTGATACTCTATTCATTTCCACTATTTCAGCAGGAGATGGTCCTGCATCCATGTTTGCTGGGAGTCTACTGTCAGTTTGTTGTCACTGTTTCAGTACTAGAGGAGAATCCAATCACAGATTTGTCCTAAATTCACTTTTGGTATATTGTCCAGAAAGAAACAGGAGAGTGAGTACCTAGAAAGAGTAGTCTGTCCCCACAATCTACTCCTAGGGGTTAAGGGAGGCCTGGATGCCTCATTCATAGCTACAAGTCTGTTGGAGTTATAAGCACCCCAGCAGAGCAGATTCCTGCTTGGAGATGTGAATGGGCTGGGAAAATAAAAAGTCTGAAAATAATCAATAAGGAACAAACAAAAAAAAAAAAAAAAAGGCAGAAAATATTTTTAAAAGCTGGGGCCAAATGGGTCTTCCCACCCTAATAGGAACTGGAACTGAACAGGGTAAAATGCCCAAATTCTTTATTTAAGGGGAAATACATCAAAATGTTTCAATATGGTAGACTTCTTGAGGAAAATAGGGCAAAGACAGGGAAAAAAATTGTTGGGGGCTAGGGAGTTTATGCCCACCTCTGAGAGCTGTATTTGAACCTAAGGCTGTGAGCTAAAGTAGGATGTTAGCTTTAATCTGAACGATCTGCAACCAGTGGATTCACACCAGGAGTTCTCAGAAAAGCAACCCCCCTTCTTTGTGATGGCTCAAACAAACCTATAATTCATACACGACTTCCAACACCAGTCTATAGTCAGATACTGCAGGATTCTTCCCAGCTGTGGGCAAAATCACTGTGGATGAACCAGCCCCAGATTTCTGTCATACCTGTAACCACCAATGCCTCTAAGTTGTGTCACACCCTGAGTTCACAGCCCAGCAAGACCAGCACAACACTGGTTTAGGACCAAGGCCCACATTACTATGGACTGCCTGTTGGTGAGGTGCACTAGTGGCCCAACACTGCTGCAGCCAGCCACAGGTAATGCTAGCTGGGGCCACAAGTTTTCCCCTGGCTGTTGAGCTGTTCCCAGCTCTGTCCACAGGTAGGTCTATGAGTGGGAGTCATTAGGATCTTCCCAGTGTTTCAGCAGCCCAGTACTTAACTTAGTTCAGGAGAGATTACTAGAGGATCTCACTCAGCCACTATCTTGCTCTACCTCCCTATTTTTTTTAAAAAATTGACAAAGTTATATAAATTTATAATACACTACAGGTTGTTTTCAAATATGCATATATTATAGAATTGGTAAATTGAACTAAGAAACATTGCTACACTCACTTCTTTTTGTGGCAAGAACACAAATCTAATTTCAGCAATTTTCAGAAATACAATGTATTGTAATTAACTATAGTTACCATGTTGTACAATATCTAGCAAGTTTGGTTCTGTAAATCATTATTTCTCTTTGGATAATACCCATATTCTAGGCCACTTTTTAAGAAAATGACTGGCTTCAAGTTTAGACACCCATCAGTTAGATGCCCACCATTTTGTCTAATCAACTATAGTGATAGATATGCATTTTCATGAAAAAGTATAAGTAGAAGAGAAATATGTATGCTTTAGGCATTCTGAAACTTAGCTTGTCCTTTACAGATTCACTATATGATTATCAGTTCTTATTTATTATTCCTATATATGGTCTCTATTTTTTAAAAGGCCTTTTAAAATAACCTTTCCTTCTGTAAATATAAGCTCTTTGTTGTTATCAGAAATCATAATCACACCCCACATCCTTTGCAATCATTGTTATTTCCTTATTGAGCAAGTCTATCAACTCAGAAGCCTAGTTGATCGCTTAAAAATATGTTTTCAACAAGTACTTAATCCAAGCAACCACAGGCAATATACTGCTTGCTCACACAACTAAGGCCTCATTTTATGTCTTCAAGCAGGAGAAAAGAAATTGCTTTAATTAAAACAGAGACTAGTACAGGAAATCCATTAGTGTGATTTAAAAAAATGCTTAAGAATGAGACAATTAACAAAAATTAGAACACATGGGAAGCTGCCATCTCCTCAGGCCAGGTTTTAGATTTTAAGGGGATGGGGTTATCTATGGAATCTGGGACTATGGTCTGCCTGTCTGGTGGGTACTGTAGCTAAGAAGAACCAGTTTCTGTTAGACATGCTGCCCCAGAGGTGGGGAGCAAGAGGCACATAGACAGTAATTCCCAGAGTGAACTGTTCGCCTGTCTTCCTATAACATCTTTCTCATGTTATGCCCTTTTTACTGAGTGGTACCATCATTCATCCAGTTTCCAGAGATAGTGACAGCCCATACCAAATCCTCACTCCTCTCATCCTCCTGTGTTCCTCATGGGCTCTATCATCCTGCACTTTGTAGTTTAAAAAGTTAAGATTTATTTTCATGTGCTCTTAGTTCACCTCCACCAAACAACAAGTTTATTAATGACCCATGTAAATTATCTAACACAGAAAACATTTCAGGCTCTTGAATACATTTTATTTCTCTTGACTTTTGTATCATTTCTATTTCTTTGCTCATTCTTCATAGCGCATATCAAATACCTATCCATTTTATGATTAGTGTTCTATTTCAAAGACAAATTCAGACTGATTTGAGTGGATACAAATGGACATCTACTCACCGACCCTGCCATAATGGGAACACCGAGCAAGGGATGATTTCTTGACACATGTGAGTAGGTTCTGTTTCCCAGAGGACTTCACAAATATTCAAGACATGTTGGGAAGGTTGCATCCTCTTCAGTCTATTCTCATAACCATCAGAGAGGTGAAGTTAAATGTCTTGTTTTATTAAATTCCTTGTTCAAAAACACTTGAGGATTGAATGGTCAGCAGTATGCTTTGCATAAAAACACCAGGCTGCAAGCATCCCTGAAAATGCTGCAAATGGATATCCAGAAGATTCTTTACCCCATGTCACATGTCTGATCATAGATGTTGCAGACAACACAACGGAGAGGGGCAATAATAAATCAGATGTAGAATATACTTTGTATACAACCAGATATATGTAAAGATGTGCTCTACAAGTATAATATGAAATGTAATACATTATGCTGTCAATTCTAACAACTTAGAATAAAAAATAAATTTGAAAAAAAAAAAAAAAAAAAGAGAATGGTTCTGGAGTGTCAGGCAAAAGCCTAGGGCAAGACTGAGTTTCCCTTTGCGAGTCAACTAGAAGAGTCATCCTTTTGAGGCAAGAAACAATGAAAAATAACAATTCTTATCTTCAAATTCCTCCTGAACCTCAGTTATAACTTTGTTTTTCTAGAATTGCTTCATGATCAATGTCACAATATTGCTAGGCGAATCATTGCCAGAGTTGTAATCAACACAGTGTCATCTACCACCGACTGAATGTTTCCACATGTGTTATCACATTCCATTTTTATATATGTTTGGAAGTTGTCCCCAAAGATAATGGTCCCCAAACATATGCTCATATCCTAATTTTTGGAACATGTGCCTGCCAACTTATAAGGCAAAGATTTTGCAGGTATGATTAAGAATTTTTAGATGATCGTATATTATCTTTTTGGGCCCCAAATGCAATCACTAGTGTTCTTATAAGTGAGAAGCAGAGCAACATCACAGGCTGAAAAGCAGAAGAAACACAGAAGAGAGAAGGCTGTGTAACAATGGAAGCAGACAGTAATAAGGCAAGGAATGGATTTTCCTCTACATCCTCTTTTAGAAACATGGTCTTTCTGGCACCTTTACTTTGACTCAGTGATATGGATTTTAAGCTTCTGGCTTCCATAACTATTATAGAATGAATCTATGTTGTTTTAAGGCAAAAAAAAAAAAAAAAAAGAATACTATTATGTACTGGCTAGCTCTAGAGAAATATCATAGACTAGATAAAACAAAATCTCCCACCATAATTCCCCACCACAGGCAGCATGCAATTTGAAAAATATACTGACTGATAAGGTAGAACCAGGTGAAAAAAGTCAGTACATGTTTGATAACACAGAGAAAACAGTGTCAGTGCCTGAATCTTTGTTGGAAGCAAAGCCGATGGGGCTAGAGTGAAAAGTCACTGATGTTCATCAGTAATTAATGTGGAGGCAGTGAGCAGCAGAAAGGAAAGAATCTTTGTGGCCAGACTATCATGAATCTGAATCTATAATGCATTGCTTAGTAGCTGTGCTATCTTTGGCAGATTATTGGAATTATATTATCCATTGTTTTCTCATCTGCAAGTAAATATAAAAGCTGAAATCTATTGCTTATCCACTTTGTGTCAACACTTATCTAGCTTCTTTATATGTTTTAACTTATTTAATATCAACCTTTAAAAAGAGCTATAGTTATATCTTCTATACTGAGAAGCAAGCAAGCTTAAGTAACTTGCTTAAGAGTACAAGCTTATTAAATGACAGAACTGGGAGGCAATAAGTAGTAGATATTAATAAGTTAAAAGCATGTAGTAGGATATTGAATAACAAGAAGGATTCTAGTTTATTGATGACCCATAAACCTAGGAGCAATGTTTGCTGAGAGCAAGCACTGTTGGCTGGTCATGTGAAAAATGCACTGTACCCCAAATCCTAAGTATCTGTTATTCAGTTTAGAAGAAATGCCAGAAGAACACATTTGGCAGTGGTTTCTAATTTTGCAGCATACTATACTCATGATAGACACATGGTGGAAAAAATACATTAGGCACTATTGAGAAGAAAGCCAAATGAATGATAAGAAAATACCAACTGTGAGTGTTCAGAAATTAGAGTGGTTATTAGCAAGAGTTAGGAAAAATTCCCTGGAAATATAGGAAGACATGAAATGAACATTGAAGGAAGGATGGGCATAGAGAAGGGGGAAGGATTTATCTAGAATACAAAATAGCTGCTGCAAATGAGAATGGTAAGTTTGAAAAACAAAACAAAACAAAACTGTAGGGTATACTGTCCAAATAGAGCAGAAACATTGTACAACACTAGATGAGCGCAAAAGTCCCCAAATATTCAGCAGTATGGTGCCTGTTTACATGAAAAGTTCTTATGAAACAGTCACAGTGTAAATTAGTTCTTCTTTGGCTGAAAGAAGTGGCACACTTGAATGGCCCCCAAAATATCCTTGAAGCTCTCCTTAAGAGGTTACCTGTCTTGGTCATCTATTTTGTTAGTAGCTTCCTGTAGTTCACTCAAACTCTAAAGCTATATCATACACATTTACAGGAACAAATAGTTTACCTAAGTTTTAAGTCTTTTAAAAAGGGCTGGAAGGATTTTGGGTTTTAAAATAGATCTGAAGACATATATTTTGGAAAATAATGGATTAACATTAAAAAGAGGATATAAAAACTTCAGAGAAATAGAAAGTGATTTGCTGCATTTAAAAAAAAAAAAACTTTTTATTAATACATGCTAATTGTACCTGTTAGTGTGATATTTCCACACTTGTATTTAGTGTGCACTGATCATACCCCCAACTACCCTTCTTCAATCACGCCACCCTTATACCCTTCCCAGTCCTTGGTAATCACCATTCTGATTTTAGATTGATTTTTTTTTGTTTGTTTCAGTTTTCACATGAGATCGAATATGTGGTTTTTGTCTTTCTGTGTCTGGGTTATTTCACATAACATGATGTCCTCCAGTTCCATCTTGCTGAAAATGACAGGATTTCTGTCCAGGTTTTTGTAAGGTGGGTCTGGGTGACATCTCTGCTTATGTTGAAAGATTGTTCTTTTTTGTTTCTGAAAGATATCCTTGCAGGGCATAGTAATCTTGGTTGGCAGTTATTTTCTTTCAGATTTGAATATGTCATTCAATTTTGTCCTGACGTGTAAAGTTTCTGCTGAGAAATCTGTTGTTTGTCTAATGTGGTTGCCCTTAAATGTGACTTGTTGCTTTTCTCTTGCAGAAAAAATTCTTTCCTTGTCCTGCACATTTGACAATTTGACTGTGATATGTGATGGTGAAGATCTTTTCTTGTCATGTCTATTTGGGATTCTATAAGCCTTCTGTTTATGGATGTGCATGGATTCCCTAAGATTTTGGTAAGGTTTCTGGGAAGTTTATTTCATTGAATAGTTTTCCTATCTACTTAATCTTTATCTCTTTGAATTGGAAATTCCAATGATGCAGATGTTTGATCACTGAATGATGTCCTAAAGATCTTGAACTATGTGTTCTTTCTTTCTTTCTTTCTTTCTTTCTTTCTTTCTTTCTTTCTTTCTTTCTTTCTTTCTTTCTTTCTTTCTTTTTCTTTCTTTCCTGCCTGAATGGCAGATTTCAAAATACCTGTCTTCACATGATCATGTCTATCATGTTGAGGTTCCCAGCTGAATTTTTTAACTTATTGAACTCTTTATTTCTAAGATTTCCAGTCAGTTCTTTTTCAAAATCTCTTTTTGCTGAATTTCTAATTTATATAATACAGTCTCTTCCTAATTTTATTTAACCACATATCTGTATTCTTTGGATCTCATTGAATTTATTTGAAACCATTCTATAGAGTTCTTTATCAGGAATTTCATCTATTTCTCTTTGGAATCTGTTACTAGAGAATCATGACCATTTGGGGGTGGAATGTGTCTTTTTCTCATATTCTTTGTGTTCTGTGATAGAGATGCACATCTGGTGGGTCAGACATCTCTACCATTTTAATAAAATAGCCTTCTTAGTGACTTGCTCCTGACCGTGTGTCTTTGGGTTTGCAAAATTAGCTTTATTTTTATCTGGTCACCATACTATAGTTTCCCTGCAACCTTTTTTTTGTGATTAGTGAATTAAAGCACAGTACATACACACTGGAATTGGAGAGACCTACTATCTCTTAGGGTCATGTAAGAGTGGAGACACTCTAGCAGTTCTGCTAGGTGGTATAGATTTATATGTGAGGTACACACTTTGTGGCTACTCCTACAGTGGAAATGGTGGCCCCTATTAGGAAATGGGGGTTTCCTCGAAAATCATTGATGTTGACTCTGTTACTTATAAGGACCACTGGCAGCACCAGTAGTGGGAGGAGGCCTAAAGCATTTGTCCCCTGATCAAGTCATGGCATGGTACCAGACAGTTAATGGGTCATGGTGGTGTCGGGAACCACAGTACCTCCTCTGTGGTGCTTGCATAAAGTCCTGATAGCCGTGCGTGGTCAGACAAGATGCAGGGGTGGCTGGTGGTGGGAACTGCATAGGTGTAGTAGCAGGAGGGATTATGTGTTCCTTTGTGCTGCTACTGAGGGGGTAGTTTCAGTGGGTAGTACTTTGGGTCCCCCTGGTTGTACACTCTATGGGATGAGGAAATGGATGGGGTTGTTCTTTCTCTGGTTATTTCAGTTAGAGTTCCTCCAAGGCAATGAGTAGGAATGAGATGTGGCTATAGCTAGACAAAATTTTGTATGGGCTTCATTGTTCCATGTGTGTATGGGGGCCTGCTGTTGGCTGGGACTATTCTTTCAGCTATAGAGCCCTCTAGGGAGTGAATGGGTCAGGTTGTGGCCAAAGCCAGGAAAAATTCCTCTCAGGGCCTTTCTTTGCTGGAGTGGGGAAGTGGCTTGGGCTTTTCTCACTTCTGACTCTTTCAGGTATAGTGCCCATCAAAGAAGGAACAAGTGTGGGACATGGCCAGCAGTGGGCAAAGTTTCCCTATAAACCTTTATAGGTCATGTGCTCTGAAGGCAGCTAGAGGCCAATTTTGCTCAAAGCAACCCTAGCAGGTCCATGTGAATTGGAAAGCAGTGGAACCATGGAGTTCTTTACTTGCATTGTTATGACAGGTGCCTGTGTGTGGGTGGGTAGAGAGATGGTGAGAACTGCATGGGTAACTGCCATTAGTCCTGGAACCAATGGAAAGCCACGTGTGACTGGCCACTCCCTGTCTCTGAGGGTGAGCTCCTAATAGCCCATTCTTGAAGGCATCACCTTCTGTTTCCCTCCACATTGAAACACCTGTCCCCTACAGTTCAGGCCACTCAGAAAGTTGAATTGAGCATCACTCTAGCAAGCCATATTTCATTCATTTCATTCAAGACCCATAAGAAAGAGTCCTTCCCCAATATGGTTAATTTATGGTTAATATTCCAGGGCAGCTTAAAAGAATGATATAGGCTAATATGGAAAGGTGCCCAAGATACACAAAACTGAAAAGAAATCAGCAGGTGTTCAGCTTGTTCTCTATGTTACCGCTGCCCAGATCCATTCTCTGCATTCTTATTCTTCTGGGTCCTGGGAAGTGCCAGCTGGTTGAATTTGGCCAAGGGAGAGCAAAAGAGGAGCTGGGAGGGAGGAGAGACACTGAGTGTGTCCTGCTGCCTCCTTACTTGGAAACAACACCATGGTAGTAGCTGGACGCCTCCAGAATTACTATTTATCCCAGTGGCCTTTTCTTCTGGCTCTTTTTGACTGGGTCCTTCACTGAACCTAAGTTCTTCACTTTGTCCCTTCTGTTCTGGGACAGTGATGGCTCCCTGCCTTTGCTGGCCTTTGGGAGTCTCACTACCACCTGTGTACATTCAACACCAACAGTCACTAGAGGTGGTTTTGATTTTTTGAGTATTTTAAGAAAAGTTTAAATGATATCTTGTGACTTTTATTCTTTCTTAGAAATCTTGAAGAATTCAAGGTGAAAAATATGCACTAAAAACAAAAACAAAACCAAAAAAACCTTATTTAATCTTTTATCATACAATTTTGTTGGAATCTTTTACAATTTTACAATACATTATTGAATCTTAGGAATCATATTGTTGCATCTCTTGAAATGTTTTGATATTTCATAATCCCACTGATTATATCATCATCAGTTATCATTATTTCTGTTTTTTTAACATTATTAAAATAAATATTAAAATAATGAGAAATGGAATAATGATGGAAGGCCATAGAATGTTGTTATGGTTTAGATATGATGTGGCCCCAAAGCTTATCTGTAAGACAATGCAAGAATGTTCAGAGGGGAAATTATTGTGTTATGAGACTTGTAAACTAATTCTCTACTGATAGGGATTAGCTTGGTGGTGACAGTAGGAGATAGGAAGTGGCTGGAGAAGGTGGGTCATTGGGGACATGCCTTGGAGGTTTATATTTGCTCCCTGGTGAGCAAAGCTCTCTCTGCTTCCTGTTGGCCATGTTCTGAGCTGCTTTCCTCCACCATGCCCTTCCACCATGATATTCTGCCTCACCTTGGGTCCAGAGCTATACAGTCAGCAAGCTATGGACTGAATCTCTGAAACCATGAGCCAAAATAAACTTTTCTTTCTCTACATTGTACTTGTCAGGTCTTTTGTTCACAGAATGAAAAAAATCTGACTGGAACAAAAGTGACCTGAGAGTGAAACTCATCATTTTCTATTTTCTTATTGCATTGCCTAAAGGAGTGTACAGTATTTCACTGAGCCAGTGCAGTAGACTGTGGGGTCCCAGACAGGAATATTCAGGGGTTCCTGACCCCTACAGGAGTCCAAATTCAGACAATAGGTCTCATCTCAAGTTGGCTCCTGGCTATAGCACCCCAGAGGTTCTCTGAGAGATGTAAAATCCTTTATCCAAAGCAAGGCCGTGGTATGGATTTCAGGTCACTAAGGCTATAATCCTGTGAGGATTGCAAAACATCCTAAAAGCTAGGATTGTAAGTATCTGTGCTGATGGTTTGCTGGATTTCTCTCTTTCATACTTGACCCCACAGAGGGGAGACTGCTTTCTTCCAGCTTTGGAACTGAGGGAGGAAGTGCCAGGATATTTTGTTTCTCTTGCTATGCTGTTGTCTCAGGTGTCTGAATCTTGCCAGATTCCAGATTCTCTCTTGCTGATTTCCAGTGTTCTCCCACCATCACTTATCTCAAAATGCAGCTAGGCATTTGTTGCTTTGGTTCTTCTTTGTGGAGGAAGAGGTGAGGGCTGGGTGTCTCTGCTCAGCCATCTTGAAATGTATGAGATATTCCCAGAGCCTAAATAGCAGCATCTGGAAAGCAGAGGGCCAGGTATTTCTGGGGGAAGATCTACTATCTGCATTATTTTTTTTTTTTTTTTAGTAGAAGTGAAATAATGAAAATGTTGCAGTATTAAACTTAATCAATTGAAAATCAATAGAAGTTATTTAATAATTACTTATTATGCTGGTGATTGCTAATAAAAATAATGAATAGAATTTGGTTAATAATAG
Organism: Tamias sibiricus; assembly: GCA_025594165.1. Taxonomy (NCBI): domain Eukaryota; kingdom Metazoa; phylum Chordata; class Mammalia; order Rodentia; family Sciuridae; genus Tamias; species Tamias sibiricus. The sequence goes on along the minus strand of CM046661.1, from coordinate 98,530,091 downwards.
AAAATGATGAATTGATAAAGTAATAAAAAATAAAAATAAAATGTTCCCAGCAGCTCGGGAGGTTGAGACAGGAGGATCGCAACATGCAATGCACTTAGCAATCCAGTGAGACCCTGTCTTTAAATAAAATACAAAATAGGGTTGGGGATATGGCTCAGTGGTTGAGTGCCCTTGAGTTCAATCCCCAGTACCACCCCCCAAAGAATAAAATGTTATTTAAATTTAAGGAATATTATCTTTTTTCCCCTAAATATTTATTTTTTAGTTGTAAGTTGGACACAATATCTTTATTTTATTTATTTATCTCTTTGTGGTGCTGAGGATTGGAACCCACTGGCTTGCGCGTGCTAGGCGTGCTAGGTGAGCATTCTCTACTGCTGAGCCACAACCCCAGCCCCAAGGAATATTATCTTAAATTATCTAATCAAGGCATAGTTTTCTCAAGGTCTGAGTTGAAAAGTCCCTCATGTAGACATGTGTGATATCAGGTGGAAAATAGGTTGAGGTTAAAAGATGGAAATCTTTGAGTAATGATCTTGGGACATCAGATTTTATCCCATAACCAGGAAAAGATCCCTCATGGGACTGAACTTAGGTTGGAAAGTCATGTGTAGGAGAGCAAAAGTGACTGGACATGCTGGATAGATGGAAAAGAGGCATCAGGAGCCAGAACAGACCTGTTGTAGTAATTAGGTATGAGACCTCGCCGTTCAGCCCTTGGTTTATTTATGGTCATTACAAACAATCTGACATATTTTAAAGAAAAAGTGCTTTGTGATTGACCAGATAAAGGAGAAACTCTGAAAGGATCAGGTGATTAGCTTGGGAGCCCAGGTGGATAGTGGTATCCTCATAGAACCAGGAATTTGTAGCTGGGGCAGAGAGCAGCAGTTCATGAGAGGGATAGAGCCCGAGTTTAGGTGGATGATGTAGAGGTGCCAGAAGGACATGGGTTAAATCAGAATGAGGCTGTGCAAAGACTACTTTAGAGGAGTCTTCCCTCACCCCACTGTATCTATTCTTAAAGGGAAAGTATGTACAAAATACAAAGGCCACAACAGCCTTCTTCATGGCATGTAATGAAGAAATAGCCATTGCATATACAGTGTCTCCTGTCCCCTTGGGTCTTTGGCATATGGCTATGATAAACTGATGTCACATCTTGAATTTTAAAAGGAATAAAAATTGAATTTCAAGGGAAAGTCCAAGTAAAATTTTTTTTCTCTTTACACTGACATATTTCTTCTAAACTGAAATAAAAATATCCAACATATAGCCAATTATTATTTTTTTGCTCAGCAACAGATTTATTTTTCATTTACCAAAAAGACATGTTTAGCACAAAGGTAGATTATATGGAAAGATAAAACAACACATTTTAGATTTTCGCTGATTTTTTAAAAGAGAAACATTTCTCAACTTGTAGAACTGTATAAACACAAACATGAAAAACATCGTCACTTTTTTTTTTTTTTAAATTGGCAAGCATACTTGGCCTTCCTAAAAATAAAATTAAGCTGGTAACTTTGGAAACACTGCATTCTGTAAGATATATAAATGCTTCTTTAGGAAAATCCCCACATTGGTTCAAGTTGTATGCAAAGGATAAGCAATAACCACACGTTTAGGTATTACAAAAACTGAACTCTTAGGCAGGTATTCTTATTTAAAACATAAGGTCAAAACTTAACTCTGGGTGTATGCAGAGCCGTCTCAGCTAGGCTATTGTATTAACAATGGCTAAAATTAGAAGCGAGGACTTTTTCAGTTAGCTTACTTTGCTGTTACTACTACTATTTCAAAATTTTTGAGTCCAGCTTTTTATTATTTATGTTAGTTTGTTTTCCTTTATGATATCCCTCCAAAAGGCAAGAACTGGAAAGGTTAGAAGAGTAAGGAAAGCTTTAGCATAAGGACTAATATGTGGATGAGAGAAATGCATAAAGTAATCTAGCTCAACTAGTATGCATCATTATTCAAATGGCATTCTACCAGAGGCTTACAAAGACAGAGGAGGATACAGTGACCTCCCTTCATGAACTTGAAATCCATGTAGGGACACAATACATTCTATGCACATGATTTAATAACCAAAGAATAAAATTTCCAAGGTAGAACAGTATGCACACTCATGTATGCCACAGACCTGAGAAAGTCCCATATCATCAAAACAGGCTCCAAAAAGAAAATGTGTCACCATCTAAGTGAGGAACAGGATTTGCTAGAGAAATCTCAGACAGAAAATAATGTAACTTCAGCAGGAAGACCAGGAGCCAGGAATAATTCAGAAAAGATCTGCACTGGAGGAACTGTAGGCAAAGCAGCAAGTTCATGTAGGGCCTTGAATATAATGCAAGGCATCAGAGTCTGATTCAAGAGGTGATAGGGTGACACTGTGGGTTTTATACAGGGAAGAAGCTTTGGAAATATCCAGATGTTGTGTACCCATTATACTAAAAGAAACCTTCGAGTTGAATGAAAATACGATCAAACTCATTTTTGCATGCACACAGTTGATCTGGCCTTTCACTCTGGGAGCTTTGTGATTGATTAACCTTTGATATGATTTTAGGTTTAAATGAAGGAAAACAAGATTTTAAAAAATCTGTCCAATTATCTAACAATCTTACCTTTTAATAAACTGACATATAAGGCATTTGATTCAGCTAAAAATTAGTGCCAAGATGGTTTTCCAAAATTTATTCCTAAATTATCAACTCAATAAATGAACTAAGTGTTATGGACTAAATTGTGTCCCCCCCCCCAATTCGTATGTTGAAAACTCTAACCCTGGAATATTTGATCTCGACTTTCTGTCTCCAGAACTGTGAGAAACAAATTCCTGTTGTTTAAGCCACCCAGTCCATGCTATTTTTGTTATAGCAGCCTGAGCAGACTAAAATACATCCTACCATTGTAAATAATCTCAAACACTTTACTGATCCTCTTTCCATCTTCCCTAATTTTTTCTTGGCTTTGTATTACATGAGTGGCAGGCAAGAGTAACATGAACTAATATATACTGAATGTTTAGTTAGCATCTGTTAGGCACTGTACGTATCTAATTTGATCTTGGAAGGGATATGTGACACAATGATCTATAAGAAGTGGTTCAAGACAACTTTATTGGAAAAAAAGTGATAGAAATGTACACAGTTTATAATCCACAATTAAAAGTCTTCTAAATAGTATACATGTATAACTAATTTATATCTGTTAACCACAGTGGACAATGAAAATAAAAACACTCCTTGATAACTTTTCTTAAGGATAATCAATAATTTATTTCTTTTTTATTGTCACAGTTATCACAATTACCTAGCTACATGACCAATGTCACTACATATCACAGGAAGATTGTCCACCTACACTTTACTGAGACAAAGACAACGGCCATTTATGTGTTAAAAGTACAAGGTGTTAAAAAGAGGTGTTTTTATATGTAAACAGGATGTGGCATATGATTTATTAACAGGTTCGATTTAGTACGTATTATGCAAAGAAGCAAGCATAGAAATTGTTTTGGCATTGAATTATTAAAGTAGAAAATAAGTAAACTAGAGAAATAAATCCAGATTTTTAACTTACAATAGATACATTAAAGTAGGAAATTAATTGGCTTCTCAGTATTTTTGTTCAAGTTTTTTTTGTTTTCTTTCCTTTTTTTTGTTTTGTTTTGTTTTTTATAAATGAGTAATATGAATATATCACAAGTTAAGGAAAGATCTCAGCCAAAAAAGAAGGTACTGGCATATGAAAAACAAATGAAAAATTACCAGGTATTTTGCTTACAAAAAATTTAAACTATAAAGAGTCACAAAATATATATAAAAATGCCACATTGAACGAGGCAATCATACTCTACCGAAACTGGTAGCACCCTCTGAAAATCAGTTGAAGTCCATTCATTTGGTCATACGGTGGTGACTGACAAAAAGGCATTATGAACTCTCGTGCCATCGGGAGACTTGGCGCCATGGGTCATCAGTTCTTGGATCGTCATCCAGTTATCCAAAATTTTCTTGTTTCTCTTTTTCATCATCTTTTTGTGACTCAGTTCAATGATGTTGATCTCCTTCTTGCCCTCGCTGCCACTCTGAGGACTCTCCTTGAGGCACTCCAGCCGGCTCCGCATCATGAACTCGCGGCGCCTACGCTGCTCTTTGGCCCGAACCAGGTGTTGCTTCCTCTCCTCTTTGCTCCAGTAGCGCCCCATTTTCATCTCACTCATGGTGTCGTCGTCTGTGGTCATGCCACTCCGCTCCTCTTTGATCTTTAAGGCACGTTCCTTCAGAATTCGGTCTCGCACTGGTCTCTTGGTGATGTACCGGGTCCCGTCGCTCCTAATTTTTACCTTCCACTCCATCTTGGGCTCGGAACCCTTCTGAGATTCCTTGCACATGCTCACCAAACTGAGCTGGCTCTGGGCATACTCCACCGCAGACTTCTGTTGAATTAACTGCATGTAGCTTTGATAATGGCGGGCGTGTGCTGGGATGTTTGCATACCTATAGGAGGAGCTGTGGTAAGGAGAGAGGTAAGGGACGGGTTCACTGACTGTCTTCTCATGATCTGGAAGCCCGCTGCTTTCCACACTTTTCTCCTGGCTTTCAGTGCTACAAACTTGTTCAGTGGTTTTGGCTTTGGTGGATATCGATTCTTTGCTACTCTTTCCAGAAGGTGCTTGATGGGTTGCAATTGTGCTTCTCAGGTTTTTCTTATTGGTGAGGTTGATCAGTCTGGGAAGGGAGCTGTCAGGGGAACGGTCTACGGTTAACGGCGTACTTCTGCAACTTTCGGCTGTGTTGTAAGCACTAGAACTGTCCTTGTCTGACTTCTCTGGATGTTCAATGATGTCGTCTAATTTCCCCCTTTGCATATCGAGACTGGTGTTGTAATTTCGGAAGCCTCCGTCATGTAAAGCCCAGATGTCTCCATATTGGTCTGTCACTTTCTGGAGCCTGTGAGCCTGCATAATATTCTGGCACTCAAGCTCAATGTTTCTTAGCTCTTCATTAAGTAACTGTAGCTCATGCTCCACTCCCTCTTGCTCCCCCTGATTGCACTCAATTGTGCTGCTTGAGTAATATAGGTCATACTCTCCATGGTTTTGAATCTTGCATTTGAGCTCCAAGAGCTGCCGGAATCTTTCACACTCCTCATCATGGTTGCCAACGCAGTCTGAGTCAACGTATTCACCGCACACAAAGCTCTCGTTACACTGAAGTTCCACACTTCCTAGGGTGTCTTGGCTTTGCCCCAGCTCTCTCTTGTTCTTCAAAGATGTAGCGCTGGGGTCCTCTGCTGCGTTCTCCTGCTCTGAACTCTCCTCATTTCTCAGGCTCTCATCTGTGCGCCCCACCCCACTGTCCTTCTCATGGTTGTTGGAGGAGGATGTTGCTGTGTCTGTTGTGCCTTCTTCTTCTTCTTGCTTTTTTGGCTGAGAAAATAAAGTTGAGAGAACAAAGGAAATGATTTTGAAAAACATTGGTTGTTGAAAACTTGCTTATAAAAACAATGCTTCTCCGCAAAATGCAATTCCTAGAAAGCTGCTCTAATTTTAGTATCTATAACAGTATCAGGAATAAAGACAATTAGCTCATGGAAACCTTTTAGGCAATGAAATAGAGAAAATGAAAGTTGCTTGGTTGTGTCTGTGATACTCACTTGGGTTTAAATAAGAGGACACATGTAAATGAATGATTCTTGTTGGTTTTTTTTCCCCCTAATTTAGGCAAACAAAGTGACATGGGAATGCTTTTATAGGTTTTCTCCTATTTGAGAATCTCTAAGGTGAAGATGCATAAATGAAACACCCTTATGAATCTCTGAGATGGAAATACATAAAAAGATGAGACAGAATATGTTAATGATCTTCAGGCAATATGAGGCCTGCAGTTCAGAGGCCATAGTCACCAATTTTTTTTCCTTTTGAGTTCTCTTCAAGTTTAGAGTCAACTTTATTGACTTAGTAATATGCTGACAATAGTAAGCCCAACACTACACAATTGCAGGATGAGTTTTATATTGTGTAGAGAGCCCAGAATCTTCCCATCTATAGATGTGGAAGGTTAATCCCAGATGAATTCAGGTTATTACTAACAGAGAGGGATAAGAGGCAAAGCTGTACCTCCTGGAACTTCTCATATTGCCAGCATGCCATATTCTTAGATACATGTGTTGACCTCAGTGCATCTTGAAATCACGTCTCTCAAAAGCAACAACAATTTCTTAGGACTCATTTCAGTTACATAAAAATATTTTTCTACTTTCAACCAGCAATTTCTTTCAGATATAAGAATTGGTACATTGCAAGTAAAATCAGCTAAGGCCTGGAACAATTTGGACATAAATTCCTTCCATAACAAAGTTTTTCAGTTATGCCAGGAAAAGCCTTCAGGCCTTTCAGTAACCATTCTTAGGCTTTGGAACCAGCTTTTTAAGAATGGAAATGAGCAGAAGAAGCTGGGTTGGTGGATGATGTAAAACACTCAAACGACCCTGCATAGAACCTAACACACCCAATTTATGAAAAGGCATGTGAAGAGGCATGCCATCCAATCAGTAAGCAACTTTACTTCCTTCCTGTAAGCTCCCCAGCTACCAACTAATTGGGGCAGGAGATTTGAGTTCCTTTTTATCTCTTGGACTCCTTTTTGATTAGCAACACAATGAAGTTTTTTTATTTGTGCAAAAGACTGGTGCATTAAATTGGCTTCCATGTGTGCTGGGCAGTGGCTGCTTGTTCAATAACATTTCTGGTGATCCAGATAGACCTTAAGTCCTTGGATTGCCTTTCTGGGGTTCTTTTGCCTCTCAGCAGGCTGCAGTTGTGGTTGCTGAACTTTGTTGGCCACCTGGACTGATGTTAGTTTGGAAGGCTCAACTACCTGAGCATACTTCCTGTGCAGCATTGCTGACCATCTGAGCCTGCTTCATTTTTGTAAAAATAAAACTGCTCCAAGAACAAGAAGTCTCTGGGAGAGTAAGGGTATTAAGAACAAGTCTGCCTCGAACTGAACTCTCTCTGGTTTAGGGGTATAAATTGCCCCTCTAGTTTTGACTTTTGAGGATGAAATAATCTCTGTGGGAGTCCTGGTATATTCCAATTTCTGGAGTGTGTATTTAGAGTCAAAATAATAAGGGTTCACTCATGGGATACCTACTAGTTTTCTGGTCTGCTCTGGAGGGCACTATGACTTAATGTATTTTTTTTTTTTTTTTTTTTTGCCTATTACTAGTAGTCTGTAATAATTGTTTATAATAATCATTTTGATAAAGGAAGGTAAGAGATTATTTGGTGGCTGTAGACATAGTTCTATTAGAATATTTATGTATATGAGGGTCCCTGGACACTAAATGAAAGAGATATGAATGCCCCCTGCAGCCTTTAATGTGCAATGGCCTAATAGGGAACCTCCTCTGAAGAATACACCTTACTCTTGGTGTGGAAGGCACTTTCACAACTCAACTGAGAGATTCCCATGAGCGTGGTCACAACATCTTGAGCCACCTCACACCCCTTGGTGTTTGGGGTTTTCTGAGACACAGAAAAGGGGCTATCTCGCCCATTGGTGACTCTGGGAAAGAATTCCCATAAAGAGCATATTATTTGCCTGAAAGGTTTTCTTAACATTTATTCTTGTTCTGACCACCAGATAAGCCTCTCAAATAATGGGTCCTGGGACAGCATTGGGCAGAAATTAATTCAAACTCATCAAAGTAAGCTGCCTCCAGAATTCCTAGGAATAGTTTGGGTGGGGTTCCTCCCCTCTTTTGGCAGGGGTTTCTCCTATACCATTTTAACATAATTGAGCTCATGATAATGTCTTATGGCATTCCCCCCCCACCCCCGCCTTGGTAAATTCACTTTTGGTCCTTTGCACCTGTTTTACTGTTTTTTGGATTGGCATACCTGATTTAAAAATTTCTCATAATCACTTTTAAGATAATTCTTAAAACTATAGTTACAGAGTTAACATGTAAGGGCTTTTAGCTCTCTTTCTAATCTGTTGATTATTCAAGCTTGCTTAGAAGTTTGCTATTTCAGTAAGTCCTAACTAAAAGGGAAATATCTAAGAATTAACTCTGATACTCACTGAGATAAAGAAATCTCAAATTATAATTTTTTTTTTAATTTAAGCAAACAAAGTGACATGGGAATTTTTTTAAATGAAACATTTGGTCCAAAGCTTACATAAGAGTTGTAAATGAATATGAGCAGGTGACCTTAACTTGTTTGATTTGGTCATGAATATAGTTTGGATTAAATCTTTTTACAAATTGGTAAATTTATGTTATTGTATTATTATATCTCATAACTGAAATGAAAGCTTATGAGATCTTCCTTTATGTATACATGTGTTTCTGTATGCTACCTTTGAGTACATGTTATAATGTGTGTCTACATGTAAAATCTCCCCAAGATTTCTGTTCAAACTAGCTTACAGAAAGACAAGTGCTCACATAAATTAAAACTATTAAATTAATCCAAATATCTTTTGGTATAAAATTGTTAGCAAACATTTTTGCCTGTGTAAGTAAGCTTGGTATAAAAATTATTCCTTCTAAATCTCTTTTTTAAAAATATTTATTTATTTGCTTTAGTTGTACACAATGCAATGCATTTATGTTTACGTGATGCTGAGGATCGAACCTGGGCCATGCACGTGTCAGGCGAGTGCTCTGCCGCTGAGCCACAACCCCAGCCCCCTAAATATCTTTTTTGCCCAAAGGTGGCTAAAAGGGTTATGACATTGACTCCCAATCAGCAGTCACTTTCTTTCCAGTATAGGACCATATTAGACCAACAACCAGGACCAATCTATCCTGGCAATAAATGAAATTCAAAATTTAACTACAGGGTGCTCCATGAATGGTGTTTTCATAGAACAATAGGAAATTTAGATGACATGTGAAAGTTGTCTGTCAAAGTGGAGTTGTTTGTGTCAACCCTACCAAAATAAATAAAGCCAGGAGGTCATGAAGGAAGGGTTCTTATGAATAGATGCAAATTTGGACAGTAGTGATTGATAAACATGGGCATAATATCAAAAATGTTTACACACACACACACATACATATATAAAACCTATATATACACACATACACATAATTACTCCCTGGTAGAGTTTGCCTTTTATACAGAATAATTTGTCTTTGCTCTAATGAGATGCATATGTAGTTCTTTCTCTGTGAACAGGGTAAAGTGACTTTCTCATCTGATATATCATATAAAAATTATACAATAACAACATGGCAGTTCTAGATTATATTTGCTTTACATTTAAGTTTACTCACTACTACATATATTGCATTTCTCTAACAGGTGTAATTACATAATTAAATATAGTGAAAACTGTTATTGCTGAAGAAGGATGGAATGTGTAAGAAAAGGTATTAAAAACAAGTCTAAAAAGATTTTTCTAGGTAATTGCTATTTTGTTCCACATAATAAGTGTAACATTATTTGGAGAGAGAATATGATCATGTATCGTGTCATATTCTAGGATTCTTAATCTCTTCCTACAAAATTTTCCCTCATTTGTTAAAAACATGCTAATTTTCCTCAGCAATGGTGAGATGCTAAGCAACTCAGTGAGAACCTATCTCTAAATAAAATACAAAAAAGGGCTGGGGATGTGGCTCAGTGGTTAAGTGCCCCTGAGTTCAATCCCTGGTACCACCTCCCCCCACCACAAAAAAACAAAACAAAACAAACTGATTTTGGTTCTTATTTTTGTGGTACGGGGGATTGAACCCAGCATCTTGCATGAGCCAGGCAAGCACTCTACCACTGAGCTATATCTCCAGTCCCAGGACATACTGATTTTAAATGTCTTATTGATAACAAAATTATAAGTGATCATAACTGACAGCACAAACTTCTTCTTTCAACCTCTGGCATCTCTGACTACAAGGTCACAATAGTATCAAATGTGTTGAAGTCTGCCTACTGTGCCACACAACCCTTAAAGACATTATTGATATCATGTATTTAAGTTTATCACACTAATTATAATGATGTTTTTCACATATTTTGTAATGAACTGAAAAAATATAGGAAGACTAGTTTTTTTTTTTTTTTTTTTTTTACATGCAGTTGAAGTGCTACAGTCAAATTATGCTAAGGGAGATGTTGCACAATATTTCAGTTAGCAGCCATGTGGGTCAGGATACTATGGAAAAAGAAAATTTTCATAACAGTAGGCATATGTATGGTTAGATATTTAATTTTAATTGAATTCCCTTTCTTTTGTTACTGGTCTATGAATAATGGGGAAAATAGTTTTCCATTCTCAGACCTAGAATTTCTGGCTTCTAATGTAATGCTGCTCTATCATTTATCATTTCCCTATGGAATTATTATAGTGACAGGCAATGTTTCTACCAAGACATTTCTAATGTAGTATTATTGTTTATAGGGGCAAAAGACTTTTAAAGGTTTCTGTACTTCTCATCATTTTTCAGTTTCATGGGGAAGAATAATTTCCACACAATAAGAATCTAACCTCAGGGACATCTAATGTTACCTCAAAAGACCTAACATTTGTATTACGTCTGATGAGTAGGCAGCATTTGACACCATATCACTTCACCTGGGCAGGATTTCTCCCTTCTTTTTTTCAACATCCTCCTGTCAATTCTGTATCAGGTCACATTTTGTCTCCAAGAGAGAAAAAGCCGGGAGCAAGGACTTTCTTGCTTACAACTAGCACCTGCCACCAAAAAATATCTTTATTTGTGGCCAGGGTTGAAGTCATACATAAAAATTTCAATCTGTCTCACCTATATTGAAAGGCAATGAACACAGTAGCAGAATCACTTCTGAGCATAAACGGCGGGTTGTGTGGTAGCCAAGGAGCAATGGTCAGCACATGAGTACATCACACATGGCTAGACTAATGTGTAGTTGGTGATCTACAATTTATTTAATATATGGACATATGCACCCACACGTTTGTCAATGGATGTTATCATGTAAACACATTTTATTATTCAGATGGGATAAGTGACAGAATGTTTGTTTCATGTAACTAAACCTGTCAGGATTTTTTAAAAATATTTTTTAGGAATATTAAGAATTAACATTTAAAATAGGATGGTAATTAAACAAAGCAGTAAACCAAGAGTGAAGTGTTAACAAAATTACATCAAGCAGATGAATGACATGAATCTCAAAATCCGTATTATTTGATCTTGGTTTTATACAGTAGAAACATGACAAAAATGAAGAAGATGCCAAACCTTATTTTGCCATAGCCACTCTGTGATCTTTTACTAGTGATTAATTGTTAAAGAACAGAAATTCTGTCAGTTTTTACAAAAATGTTTTATTTTTTGCATTCTGAGTATTCAAGTGTGGTACTTGGAATATATTAGAAACAAAATTTTTGTTAAATGAGTATGTGACTTTAAGATCAAATGATATCAATAATCTCAAATGATGTCATGGGAGATGTTGCAAAATGTGTCAACAGCAGCTTTTGGATCAAAGATAATCTGATTATTCAGGGGTATACAGGTGTAATCATGCCACCAAGTATGCAGATAAGATTGATGGCTTACATCATGTCTCATTATCGTATAGTCATAACCTAAATATTCAAACAGATACATTAACATTGTAAAGTTTAAATATTGCTTTTTGAAGGGTTACCTCATGGGATATAGTTTGTCTCAAGCTAGTATATTAGCAAGCAACTCACGGTTTTACTATAAATTTCTGTAATTAGGTTGAAACAGTACCTGGGTCAACATTTGAATACTATTGTACTCTATTAACAATAGTCCCTGAGCTTCCCAAGCTGGAAATATTCTTAACAGGAAAAAAAAAAATGTATTCCTTCTGCTTCATTTGAGATGATCATTTGCTCTAAAAAATTACCATTACAGAGATGTTTGATCAAATCCTTAGATTGTGTTTTTTCTCCATTTATGGTTCTACATTTAAAGAAGGAACTAGCAACATTTCAAACGCTGTCATTCAAATTGTTGGACCTACCTGCTCCACCTCATTGGCAGTGTGCTGCATTGCTTCATTATGCTGTTCTTCCAACATTTCTAAGTTTAACTCCTCTAAGAATTCATTCCTTTCATCTTCCAGCCAGCCTTCATCCAGCTGCAAAAGAATACATTAGTACATTATATTATGTTAGTGAGAACTCATGCTAAAATAGAGTAAACTTAAGTGGTGATGCCTGACCAGTTCCTTTTATCATAATGACTCTCTTCAGAATACCAGCCTCCTATAGTTCACCTCTCAGAAAGAAGAAAAGGTAATACAAAAAATAAAATTGGATTCTTTTATCCTTTCCTGTAACAGTGCTACAGATTTTCTCCCATAACTGAGTAAATCTCACAGCATAGAACATTACCTTCTTTCAAAATGTATGAAAAGCATACTGCATAATCTACAGCTGTCATGCTCATTACCTCCAACAGTCCCCGAGTTGAAAGAACTGCAATGATACTAATAGGACTATGGGGCAATTATGCGCTTTTTTCTTACAACAACCCCTAATGAGATCATACGCAAAGTCACCCCACAGGCTGATGATACCCTTATCCTGTTTGTGTTGTTTCTTTGTTTTTCTTTTCTACTTTTAGATGGGTAGCTCCCAAGGTAACAAGATAGTTGACAAGATAGAACTAACATTTATTTCATTTGTAAATAATGGACAAGAAACATACATCAATGTTACATCATATCTGTTTGTTTATTTTCTTGGGCACTGGGTATCAAACCCAGGGCCTCATGTATACTAAGCCTGTGCCCTCTCACTGAGCTATACCCCCAGCTCCCATCCTATTTTAATTCACTTTTGAGGCTCAATTATGAGAAAAAAGTCTGGTTGATGGCCGATGTGGCACTTAAACATAGTGGAGCTATGTACAGCATACAAGGCTTTATTTGTGGGTGCAAGATGCATATATTCTTATGGGAATCTTACACAAATGAAACTGAATAAATGCTTTTGTCTTCTCCATGCAAAGTGAAGTAAAAAGCTGGTGATTACCTTGCTAATATGATTGGTGTTGACAGTCAATACAGATAATTTGCCTCAAAGTGGATTTTGGAGCTGGATTACATAAATTAGCTGTCTACACTTATTAAATGAATTAGGTTTGTCAAAACTCTGCTTTACTCTGTGTTACTAAGAAATGACTTTCTAGTGAGCAAACATGGACAATATAGTGTTTTCACCAACCAACTGGTACAATAAGCTTCTAAACTGAATTGAACTTTTAAAACTTTAAAACAAAAATAAACCTGAAAGGGACTGGAGTTGTAGCTCAGTGGTAGAGCGCTTGCCTAGCATGTGTGTGAGGCACTGGGTTCAATCCTCAGCACCACATAAAATAAATAAATAAAATAAAGTTATTGTTTCCATCCATAACTAAAAAAAAAAAAAAAACCTGAAAAGTCAATAAAACCTCATCAAAGAATTAGCATATATGTAACACTTTCATTAACAAGAAGGCAAATCATAGATTTTGTGTTATCTATTAAAGACTGTGTAGAACAAACTTCAGATCCAAGTGGAGCCAAAAGTATGGACACAATTTTCACCCTCGTTTATCTTAATATGGCCTGAATAACTTGACCTAACTGCACTCCACTGACTTTGATATGCAGATGAGCTATGATAATCATGCTGACTAAAAGTTTTAATTCAGTCCAATTTATAATTGTCCAAATTTACATTCTTTAATCCCTTTTAAGTGTCATGAAGCTACAAATGCCAGACTCTAAAATAAATTACTTAAAGCTAAGAATGTTTGCTTTTCATGAACACAGCAAGGATTTTTTTCTTTAATTAGTTCAAAACAAAATATTTCCTAATACTGATATAGTGAGTGACGGAACAGAGTCTTTTGAGGTTTAAATGAAGTGGTATAAAAGGTAAAGAGAACTAAGTAGAAATTAATGTTTCCCTATTACTCTTTTCTTATGGACTAACCCTATAATACCCTAAGTTGTCATTTATGGTCAGCCTGTCTATTTTGATAAACTTCCCTGTATGTTGGGAAGTAAAGGGAGATTCTTATTGCTCACTTTCTTTCCCCATTGTATTTCCCTTTCTACCTAGACATTCACTCATTGCTGTCTGAATCTAATGCTACAACAGAGATTGGCATCCCTCTTGAGCTGAGAGGCAGGAAAGGAAGGATTGTCCTCATAATACAGTGGGGATCTGTCTGCATGGAAGTGGACAATATGTAACATTGCAGAAAAAGGAACAATATACTCTGTCTCAAAAGTAGTGGCTACAAGTTCCTATGAGAGTCTTCTCTGCCCCTATGTCCTGAGGGGAATAGGACAGAAAAGCAATATCTTTAATGGTCTGAGGAAGAAAATGGGCAGGAAATGAAAGAGAGGTGACAGGGAATGAAGGAAATGAGTTATTTAAAAAATATTGCACAGATGCACAATACTGCCGCTAGCAACTTTGTAGATCATTTCCAAGAATCTAGCGAATATTCGAAGCATTTTTTAAACATCCTAGAAAAAGCACACAAAATGCTTCCACATTCTCCCTGAATAAAATACACATGCAAAAAAAATACAGTTAGATATATTAAGTTTGATAGGGAAAGATGGGTAATATAAAGGCAACTTTTTTTGTTTCCTTTTTTGGAGGGTAGTGACTTTACATCATGTCTGCTTAAATTGCATTTTTAAAGTGTGTATTTTCTTTGTTTATTTCTCTGGAAATCTGATTTTTTTAAATAGGCAATTAGCTTCCTTTCAGTGCTATGAAGCCTTCTTTAGGATCAATGAGCTAATGCACATCCTGATTTTGTCAGGCAGGATAGCATCCTATGGAATCAGAGAACCATCTTTGATCAATTGGGGAAAGTAAGCCTCATTTGAAAATTCATTCTCCAATATTGACTCTTTTGAGAGAAAGGTCAGGAGTATAGCCAAATATTCAAAGATGCCACTGGTTCTGCCAAGCATATGTATTCCATCAAAGATTCAGAGGATCTGGTCCTGTGTCATTAATTTCTATTCTTTTCATAGCCCATTATAGCCATTATGTGGCATAGTTTAAGGAAATGCCTTAGTTCTAAATTAATGAGTTTCTCTAGCAGTTACACGAAAAGGGCAGGAAACCACCTTATAATATAAAGATATCTTTTGTACGACTGAGTTCATTTCAATTTACCATGAATTTCACTAATATGTATTTAGCCCCCTTATTCTGTTCTTTTTCAAGAAAATGGGATCGGCGAGATAACAGATTTGAGAAATTTCCAGGTAATTGTTACAGTCTCATTTGTATTTCAAAAATTTGCTTCCACCTAGGCAGCCCAGCCAGTTGTGTGGGCTCATTTCCCCACTCCTAAGACCTCAGGTGTGTGACTCTATTCTGCTCCAGGCTATGGCCGACTTTTATGAGAACCATTTAGAATGGTCAAGGGCATAAAGGAAATATATGCGGAAAGGGTGATCTTTTATAACCACTATATTCAAGTCAGGACTCAGTCTGACACTGAAATACACTTACTCAATGTAATTTATAGATAGTATGTAGTTACTGAGTCTGAAAAATATCAGATCAATAACCTAAGAGACAAATGGCGATATAACTAACTTCACTCAAACTACTGACAGATGGATAGAACGGTGACAATGTATTGTCCTTTCTGCATTGTGGTGGGATATAAAAAGGATATAAAAGGAAGTACCAATAGTACTTTTCTTCCACCATTACCTCTCCTTTATTTTCATGACATCTTCCTCTGTAAAGATATAACAGAATTCCTTTAGAAACATCAGATTTTTGGCTGGACAAATGTTTCTGTCATATTGAACTTGGAAAAAAATTCACTTACTATATACATGCCACCACACCATACTACATAAAATACCTTACTTGACAAAGTTATTAGATATGCTAATGTTCTCATTAGAGATTCTTTCACCATACCTTCATATGCCAATTAAGTATTTTTAGATGAGAAGCTAACGTGAGGATTCACACAGAATTAAAAATCATATAAAGTCAACCATTTTTGCGACTTCATTTAAATCACTGGCAAGTGGAAAGAGAGAATAATGATTCAATTTTATGTGCTTTAAAATTTTTTCATCAAGTGGGATATTTAGCTGCTATTCTGTACAAAGCAGTCTTTAATGTGTACTTTTTTTGGTAAAGTTGGTAAGTTAGGAAAGATCAGTCTTGATTGTATTTTGTATACTTGGATTTACAGGTATCTATGACGGCAATTTGGTGTAGAATAGCAGCTAATGATTGTAGTTTTGTCCACGAAGTCAATGAATAACAAGTTCAGTCTGAGGACTTTCGATGTCTGTTCTGACCTGAATCTCTGGCCTTGCAACAAGCAGCACGATTCTCTTACACTCATCGCTAGACAGCAATGCCACTGCTTCTTCTCGATTCTGGACATCTTCCCCATTTATCTAGAAAACAAATGAAAGTGGCACATTAGTTTCCATTTCCACAATGCTGCACACAATAAATGGCAAATATCAGCTCATTTATGGTAAATGTATGGACAATGAAGCTCACACAATGGGCTCATCTTCAGCCCCTCTGTGGAAAGTGCCTTCACTCAATTACGCGCTTACTGTAAGAGCCATATCGATCCCTGAAGGATGGCGGACATCAGAGGAAGCAGTTATGTTCATAAATGTCCAACCTGCGCCCTGGCAACATACATCTAGCAACACAATTAACCAGCCCCTGACAGGTGACGTTCATCTTTCTCCGCTCAGAGTAATGGAAGTGTCACTCTGAGATAATAGTGCTGGGGGAAGCAGGACCTGCAATACCACAACTGAAATCCGTCATCCTGCATGCTTGCTGTGAGCCAATTAGAGAGCTGCAGTATTATCTCTCACCAGGCGATGCTCCCAAGCCACTGCTGATTGCATTTACACTTAATCATTTCATATTTGTGTGTGGGTCTGACTCAGATGCCCAAACATCACTTAGGGGGTATCTCAGTGCTTAGCTAATGAACAGGAGAAACTCATCAGTAACATCCTCATCAAAACTCCAGCTCCTTTCTAAACATTAACACACTTCCTAACCCTAAACTAATGCATTAACTTAACTATACTTCCATGTTTTTAAAAATTAACATAGAATGCATTTGTCTTTTTAATAAAAATGAGGGAAAGAAACCAATCTTCACTAAACTTTAAGCTACACAGAAAAGACTCCTATGGTATTTGAAATTTGCATTTTTACTTTTCCTAAGTTCTAAAGATAGAGTAAATGAAACATCTAAACTTTGTATTTTAAACTAGACTTTCATGATCAAATGTATTTAGCTCTTAGTTTTTGTTTTACTCTTTAAAAATTAAAATCTTTATTAATTGCTAAAATTCAGGCAGACAATAAAAATTTTAATCTCTAACACATAATCAAATTTGTGAAAAGAAAATTTCAAATATTTTACCTAAAACAAGTAAATTATTTCTATAAGAGACATGTGGAAAATATGGCTGCACTAACCATTTTTTTCAATAAATAACATCTTTCACCAAGGATTTCTGTGTAAAACATTAAGTAGACTATTGTGGTTTTCTCCCTTTGAGACTCAGGGATGCTGGTTGATGCAAGAGGATAGATACAATCATTGGGAAGCAAGGAATCTCAACTTTGAACCACAATTATGATCTTTATTCCTAGCCTCTTATCATATGTTTAAAAAGCACACAACTCAACCCACATGTTTCATCTTCTCTGACAAATGCAAATACCACCTTCGTTTCTTGCTTATATATGCATACAAGAAAGCCAACTTTTACAAGTTTCATGTGCATTTTTTTTGCAACCACAAATAAAATTTGTCATTCTAGAAAATAGAATCCATGTTTCCAAAATGGGGAATAATGACAGGAAAGGGTATGTTGTAGTTTTTCTGATAAATGTATCAGAGGAGGTATTCATGTATTGAATCCAAGGTCTTTTTTTCCCTCAAAGATAAACTTGGCCTTGATGGATTCTACTGGATCTCCTCCATTCTCTACTAAGTCTTGTTTTAAAATAATGACTATAATTTTTATTCTTTTTTATCTTGGAGGGCTTATGTCCACTTTATAGTAATTCTTATATGTTTGTCAAACATGAACCAAATCATTTCATCTTCCCTCCATTATGGGCACATTTTGATGTTAACTAAGTTGAGTTAAATGATTTCACACAGGTTATCTTCACCTTTTCTGTTTGAAATATAATTCTTACTACTTTTCCCCTGGTCTCCTCTCAAATATGTAAACAGCCCCATTCTTCATCTAAATTTCACTTACCATCAATCTAGATATTCCTTATTCACATTAGTCTAAAGTTGCTATTATGTTTGCTATATTAAAACGCATATAATAATAGTGCAGAGGGTTGTTACAGAGGGTTTAAATCAGCGCTTGGTACAAAAAATCATATTCAATGTTGGTACACATTGGTATTGATGCCATTGTTATTGTTATCACAATTTATATTTTAATCTTCTGTAAAAGAGGATTTATATTTATATTTAAATCCTCTTTTCTGTTATTTCTTATTAAACAAAGCAAATATATTCATAAACAATAATTAAATCCACAGCAGTAAACATGGTTCTATTTAGAAAGATATTTGCCTCCTATTTATTAACTCTTAGTCATCAGGAAACAATATGGTTTTCTCTTTTCAGTCCCTTTACTGTTGGTATTCATCTTTCTCCTCTGAAAACTCCTCTGGAGAGCTTTGGTCTCCAGTTCTGCCAATTAGTCCTAGTTTTTGTTTGGAGAGGGGCCGGTGCAGATCAGTTGTTGCAGAAATACTTATAGTCAGAATCATACCAAGGATGAATGAATTTGCATCAGAAATCTGGAATTAAAATGTAATTTATTGTTTTCTTTTTCAAAATCAGGAGCAGTTTAGCCAACTGGATGGTAGAGCCCATTGTACTCAGGACTTTAATGTGATGCCCAAACTGATATTAAGGCAAGAAATGCAGCCATGTGTTTCAGAAGATTCCTCTCAAGAAATGAAAAGCTTTGAGGAATGGTATCACATGGAGCTTCCAAACTTCAATTGCCCATGCTCTTGAAAAAATGGCTTGTGGAGTCAGGATTGCTTGTGGGGAAGCTGCCTAGCAGACTTCAGACTGACATAAAGGTAGAGGACCCCACAACAAGGGAAGGAAACCTGTGACTAGTCAAGTTTCCTCACTTACTGAAAGAACTCCATTTTAAGCAGAGAGAGAGGAAGAGAAACAAGAAAGAGATAATAGGTAACTTTTTTTTAACAAGGGAAATATTTGTGGATAATATATGTCTCAGTTTACATAATTATATATAAAGATTAGTTTCAAGATGGATATTGCTTTTGTCTTAGGAGAGATCTGGGAGTCAAAAATATCACTTTAGGCCCAGTCTCCTATGTGGACATGAAAGAGAGTGAGCCTAAATACTTAGAAATGTTTTGATATACTACTTCCAGATTGGCTTCACCAATTTGCAGTTCCACCAGCAATGTAAGAGTGTGCCTTTTCCCCCACATCCTCACCAGCATTTATTGTTGTTGTTTTTTTGATAGCTGCCATTCTGACTGGAGTGAGATGCAATCTTAGAGTAGTTTTGATTTGCATTTCTCTAATTGCTAGAGATGTTGAACATTTTTTTCATATATTTGTTGATTGATTGTATATCATCTTCTGAGAAGTGTCTGATTAGTTCCTTGGCCCATTTATTGATTGGGTTTTTTGTTTTTTTGGTATTAAGGCTTTTAAGAGCTTTATAAATCCTTGAGGTTAGTGTTCTATCTGATATGCTTGTGGTAAAGATTTGCTCCCATTCTGTAGGTCTTCTATTCACCTCACTGATTGTTTATTTTGCTGAGAAGAAGATTTTTAGTTTGAATCCATCCCATTCATTGAGTCTTGCTTTTAGTTCTTATGCTATAGGGGTCTTATTGAGGAAGTTGGAGCCTAAACCAACATGATGGAGATTTGGGCCTACTTTTTCTTCTATTAGGTGCAAGGTCTCTGGTTTAATTCCTAGGTCCTTGATCCACTTTGAGTTCAGTTTTGTTCATGGTGAGAGAAAGAGATTTAATTTCATTTTATTACATGAGGATTTCCAGTTTTCCCAACACCATTTGTTGAAGAGGTTGTCTTTTCTCCAGTGAACATTTTTGGCACCTTTGTCTAACATAAGATAACTGAAGGTATGTGGGTTTGTCTCTTGAGTCTTCTATTCTGTACCATTGGTCAACTGGTCTATTTTGATGCCAGTACCATGCTGTTTTTGTTACTATTGCTTTGTAGTACAATTTAAGGTCTGGAATAGTAATGCCACCAGCTTCATTCTTCTTGCTAAGAATCACTTTGGCTATTCTGGGAGATTCCTAGGAAAACTGGGAATGGAACCACCATTTGACCCAGCTATCCCACTCCTTGGCCTATTTCCAAAGGACTTAAAAACAGATTACTAAAAGGACACAGCCACATCAATGTTTATAGCAGCACAATTCACAATAGCTAGATTGTGGAATCAACCCCGATGCCCATCAGCTGATGAATGGATAGGGAAACTTTGGTATGTATACACAATGGAACACTACTCAGCACTAAAAGAGAATAAAATCATGGCATTTTCAGGTAAATGGATGGAGTTGGAGAAAATAATGCTAAGTGAAGTTAGCCAATCCCAAAAAACCAAAGGTCGAATGATCTCTTTGATATGAAGATACTAACTTATAAAGACAAGAGAGAGGGAATGAGAAGAATGAAAGAGCTTCAAATAGAGCAAAGAGGGGTGAGGTTGGAGAGGGGACAAGGGGATAGGAATAATGGCAGACTGAATTATCCATGATTACCCTAAATACATGTATGAAGACACAATTTTTATAAAAATACTTTATATTAAACCAGCAACTTGAAAAAGTGTGCTCTTTATATGTAATATGAAATGAAATGTACTCTGCAAACATGTATAACAAATTAGAATAAAAAAAGAAAAAAGAAAATATTTAGAACTGTATCCAGTGTACAATAAATAATCAACTTAAAAAAAAGAAATGATTTGATATGTCTTCTCTGCTTGAATATACCAATTTTTGTTTCCTATATTATTTTACCAGAGGCCAATTGGTGACTAAAATTCTTGGCACCCAACTACCTACAGAATTTCTTAGGAAAAACCAATAATCTTAGGCAGAAAAGGAAAGATTTATTTCTAGTCTGTTCATATTTTAATATGGAGAGAAAAGGGTGAGTACAAAGTATAGAGATATAGATATGAAAAGAACACCAACAGGAAATAGCAATTCATAGGGAAGAAAATTCAAAAGTTGGAAGAAATTCTGAGGATAAGTTTATGTGTAGCACACAGAAAGCGCTCATTAGTCTCCGTATTCCACTGTTGAGTTCTGGCAGAGATCTGCCTGGAAGTAATCCTTAGGAACATGTCCCACTTCCTGGCCAGCAGGAGACAGGGCTGCTTACATGGAGTGTTACACACTTACCATGCCAAGGAGGAAACAGAACACTGTGGTTTCTCCTTGGCAAAGATGATAATTTATTTCAGCATTGAACTCTTGCTTTCTAGCTCAGAAATCCTTTCCTTGATTGTGCAATTTTGTAAGAGGACTTCTCTAGGTTAATTACTGTGGATGAATTTGACACAAGTTCAGGGCAGTGATACAGAAACAGAACCATCAAGCACTTGTAGAGAGAAAATACATGAGAACCTTGCTGGTTCTCATGAAGCTGGTTGATAGTGTATCTTTTGCATACTCCCTCCCCCACATCCATGTCCTGAGAGTAAGTACATCTGGTGTAATTGGGTGAGGTCATCTCACAAGCACCTGGTGTGATACATGGAAAAAAAAAAAATCTTAGCTACACAATAAGGGCAGGACCATAAACTGTGCTCTACTTAGGTCATCATGAACAGAAAATTAGAATCCAAATTGATCTAAAGAGATTCATTTAAGTAAAAGCCAGTCAGGAAACCTCAAGGATAAGAAGTAAATCCTCTGTTTCCCTTACTCTCATTTCCCTGGGAAAGGAGTCATTAATTGTTCATTACATGGTATCCCATAATCTCTCATCAGCCATATGGGAGCTATTTGTCTATGGGTACAATTTTGTCACAGTTTTACTTAATATAATTCCACAATCACCCTTAAGACATTGCTTCCTATGTGTGCAAATAGAATTGAGTTCTAGGCTTTTTAATGTGACATGTATTTATTCATTAAGTGTGACATATTTGTCACAGAATATAAAGTAATCAGGCAGCAAACAACACTTTATCAAGCCTGCTGTTGTTTCTTCAATGAACCAACTCCATTAAGGAATGTTTTATTATCCTGCAGAATTTTCTTCAGAAACTTATCCGCCCACAATATAGCTGAGACTCTAGAAATATCAAAACATGCTATGCATGTAAGGAGACACGTGAATTTTATTTCTACCCAACAACACCCACAGAACTAATTTTAATAACTGTGTTTGTGTATCTGGCCTATGTGAGGGTGGTTAGCTGGAAATTAGCAAAGAAGTCATGTGAGAAAATAATAGGAGGTGGTATGGAGAGTAGATGGTGAGAAGAAGTGGCAGCTGGTGACAGTCAAGAGATCAGTAAGAAAAATGACAATATGTAGACTCAGTACATCCAAATGGGGTCATTTACTATCAGGGCACAAAATGTCCTACATGTTTCAGTCATGGAGCATTTTATTTCATCATTGCATTGTGTAATGATTGCTGGGTGTAGCATGACTCTGAGCATCAAAAGGTAACATCATTTTTAGTATATTTAATTGGAGATGTTGACAAAAGGAACAGTACATTTTAAATTATTTTCAAATTTATGAAGTAAGCATTTTAAAAGCTTTTGTGTCTGGATGATACACTAAAATGGTACCCTTAATTTCTCAATGAGGCTGTACAGGTCTTATTTATCCTATCATCCTTTTCACTGAGTAGATTTATTTTATTCATTGAATTATTCCTGTGGATTGTGAAAGATAATGAAAATATGATGGCAAATAAGACTATATCTTGGTTTCCTGGTTCACTTTTTCTTCCTGTGATAAATCCAAAGACAGACACAATTCCATTTGGTTTAACTACAGGTCACCACTTACCATCCTTACAGAACTAAAACTGATATACTCTGCAAACTAGTGGGACCCCAAATGTCATTAACTCATTATTCTTAACTAATGGGAACCCTAGTAGAAGATTTTTTTTTGATGAAAAGAGAGTTCTTTACAGAGAGGAAAAGGGATAAAGAAGTGTTGGGATTCAGTTGGTGTCCCCTTGAAGTAGGAAGAGAAGAAAAGGCAGCAGAGGCACACCCACACCATGACGGTGTCACCCTGTATTGTGACCCTCTATGCAAACTGATGTCTTCCTGTTACACAGGGAGAGGTTGCCCAGAATGCTGGGAGGCAATTTTTATATTTTTGAAACTGAGATTTTCCAAACAAACATCCTCTGGGGGTCCACATCTAGCAAGGAGAAATGAAAACTCTGTGTCACTCCAATTAGAAGTTCTGTTGGGTGTTTTAACAGTGTGTACTCCTTCAACTTGCTATTATAGTTGTCCTGTCTGATTTACAGTTGTGGTTTATAGTGCAGCTCAACCTAAAAGGACCTCTGTTCTTATTTGGGAGTTGATGGAAACACAGAAGCTGGGGAGCCTGTGTCTTTCTGCAGCCACTTTTTATGGGAGAGGACTCTGAAGGGATGGAATATGTACAGGCAGGTTTGGAGCAGAAACTCAAACTTCTGTTATTCCTGATTTTCCTGGAACTTTCTTGACAGCCCTGCAATCCCTCTGTGTTCTGCTTATTGTCACCCTCATTAAAATGATATTTAATCAGTTTCTATGTTTTCACATTTCTATATGAAGAAGAAATTGTATTTCCTGGCCCCAGCAACTCATTAGTGAGTGATTGAACTTTCTTCAGATGTAACTTTCATATAGTAAAGGAACATCTGGATCCAAGTTCACCTAATTTATTCTAGACAATGCAGCAATTGTTGCTGCTGATGCTGCTAGGAATAATAGCCACTAATGGTTATTAAACACTTTCACACACTGGGTTAAGCATTTTTCATGCATAATATGTGATCTTCACAACAATAATAGGTTGTATTATTGTTACCACTTTTTTTAAGATGTGAAAATGGGCTTGAAATGAAAGGAGATTAAGTGATGTGCCCAGCCAAGCCAATGGTGGACCTGGAAGTTGAAGTCCAGTAATCCCACCTCAGAGACTGATCTTAACCATTAAGTATTATCTGATAATTCTTAAGAAATGCTACCATCTTTACTTTAAAAATGTTTAAATGGTAGCTTTTCTATTTCATAGATATTAATATACAGAAGCAAAGACAAATTCTGTTCTCTAACATTTTGTAAGAAATATAATAAAAACATTTGGGCAGACAGTAGGAGATTTAGGGAAATAACCACAGCACATACTTGCAATATGCGATCCCCTTCTCGAATCCGTCCATCCTTGGCAGCAATGCTATTTGGATCTACCTGCAAAGGAAAGGACATACATCTTTAAAGGGGCAGTCAGTATCCACCCAAGAACTTAAAAATTCAGTTTTAAGGTCCTGGTTCAAAATTCTCCATTGATTTTTGACAGAGTGTGTGTTGTATCTTTATCCATCAAAAATTACTACTCCTAGCCAGGCATGGTGGTGCATGCCTGTAATCCCAGCATCTGTAGAGGCGGAGGCAGGAGAATACAATATTCACAGACAGCCTCAGCAATGGTGAGGTGCTAAGCAACTTAGGGTCTAAATATAATACAAAATACTGCTGGAGATGTGTCCCTGAATTCAATCCCAGGTACCAAAAAAATTTATTAATCCTGAAAATGTAAATGGACTATTTTAGAGTTAACAATAATAAAATGAAGTGAACTAGAGTAGAACTTGATTTGAAGACTATTTTTTCCTACCTCCTTCCATCCATTACTTCGTTCTTTCTCTTTCCTTTTTTCCCCCACATTCATTTAATTATTTCTGAATCCCAGTTGTCAGATGGTCTTCGGCTAACATGAAATGTTAATGTTAGGATTCTCTGGACCCAGGAAATTTTCTTTTACTAAGGCAATCTTTTAAATCCTGCCCTGGCTGTCTTAGAAAAGTTGATAGCTATACTATAAGTCCACATTTATTAAAGGTATTTCTGTCTCATAAGTATATTAATTTATGAAGGGATTTATAATCTATCTTGCTCAAGAAATGAAAAAAGAAATCCCAGCTATACATTTTATTTCTCAGTATCACTTTACATATAGGATAAAATATTTTAACTGTAAACTATTTTAGAATAAATAGGTATTTAAAGGTCTAGCAAGAGTGTATCAACACTTTAATGTGGTGAACTTGAGTGATGAATTACCATTCACTGGGAGGAATTCCACCTAGCAGATTTCTGATGGTTTCAAACCATTTACTTGGCTTGTTGCTTCAAAGCTTTTTTCCAAACAAAGTATTTCAAATGTAGCCTTATGTTGATCCAGCCTATCCATATCTTTGATATTACTTTCTTTTTAGGGGTGCCACCTAACAACTGAGTCTTAAGTGATAAATCAAATGCATGACACTATAATTACATAGAGGAGGGATGAGAACAAGATTCCTACCAAGTCCATATGCTCAGTTCCTGTGGTTTCTTAATCATCCCTGGAAAGTGAAGCCTCAAATCTGACATATTTAAATAGTAAATAGAGACTTACCAGAAGGAAGTGAGGGATCATCAATCAATTGTATCCCATTTAAAAGCTATTCACAATCTAAAACTTCGTCTTCAAAACTATAATCAAACTAATTTCAAACTCTTAACTTTCTACCTCTGTGCATATTTCTTTTACATTCTCAACTTAATCAGAGGGATTGTCATAGTTGTACATTTGAGAAAAGTATACAGATCAAATATTCTCTGGAGCATTTTCCATTGGAAGAGCCAGTCAGCAAATTCTTTGGAAAAATGATAAATCATATATTCTACATTTATAGAGCTGTGTAGTTTTTCTGAGTTTGTTAATTATGTGATCACTTTCATATTCTAAAAAACTCCAAGGATAATATAAAGATTGTTGTATTGAATTTCTAGTTGAGAAAGCTGAAGCTCCTCATGTTAGGTAATGTTTTCAGCACCATGGCCATGAGAACTTGGAACAGCATGGGAGAATAATTTGTATCTAGTTTGTCTAACTCTTGTCCATTTTTCTACAGGAGTATAGATAGATAGATCCTACACACACACACTTATATATGTGTGTGTTTGCATGTATGTGTAATTTTCAATCATATGTATATACACTTTAAAAAAATCCATACTAGCCGGGTGCGGTGGCGCACGCCTGTAATCCCAGCAGTTTGGGAGGCTGAGGCAGGAGGATCGTGAGTTCAAAGCCAGCCTCAGCAATGGTGAGGCACTTAGCAACTCAGTGAGACCCTGTCTCTAAATAAAATACAAAAAAAGGGCTGGGGATGTGACCCAGTGGTCGAGTGCCCCTGAGTTCAATCCCCGGTACCACAAAAAAAAAAAAAAAAAAAAAAAAAAAATCCATACTTTGCTATTTCTCATAAAATGATCTTTGGGAGTTTTTAAAAAATCACCTATGGTAATAAATTTTGCTTGGCACTTTTTCAAAATAATTAATAGCAAAGGTTCTTCATGTTTAGTTCCTCATTTCTTGAAAGTGATTATGGGATTGAATAAAACTGATAGATGTCTTCATGGGGTATTCAAATTTATCCATCTCATCACCAGAGTAAAAGATGTGATTATTGTGAACATTAACTTACAATAATTAGCTAATGCTATTGTTAACAGAACAATAAAATAAGCAATGGAATGGAAGGACAAATGTTTGCAGATCAAAAACTTTGCTCACTTTCCTGCATTCTTATGGGAATTTATTCAAATTTAGACAATGTTAGCACTTTCACACTTTTCCTTGCTGTGATTCTATGGTAAAAGCATCCACATTAAACAAGCCGATAATAATTACATTACTTGGGCAGCATAATTTACTTTCCTAATTGAAAGTGACAAGTACTGGAACAGGGCCAATGCTTCATATTGAAGCCTTGCACGGATTTTCTCATTGTGAGTCCTTTCATTCCATCCCTCCCTTTTCTCCTCCCCTTCACAGCATTCTTACCTCGCTGACATAAATGCCCGTGTCTTCTTCATCATCTGTTCTGTAGCAGACCGTCAGACCGAGCTTCTCCTGACTGCTAACACGACACAACTCGACCTCCTGAGAGAATAGCACACAGAATGACATTTATCTCAGCTAAATCTCACAGCAGAATGGAGAAGGCACAGATAGTCTTTGGGTCACCCTGGGAAGTTTGAATATTACTGCCCAACATCTGAAATTAACTCATGTGACCCAAATGATCAAAATTTACCTTCAATGTGTATTTCTGAATAGTCAACCTGATGTTACATATCTTCATTGTGAAGTTGTTAAATATGAACATTATGTGGTTTTACCTATTCATGTTATTGTGAAGTTGGAAATATGTAAAGTCTCAAAATGTTAAATATATAAGTATATACAAATTATTCAGCTTCAATCTATAAAATATTTGAGACCATCAAAGTAGATATCAAAATCTCCCTAAAATATGTTTTTCTTTCCAAAAAAATAATATTAAGTTTAAGTGAAATAAATTTAATGAAATAAGTTTAAATTAAAAAAAAAAAAACTATATTGGACACATTATATCAGTTCTTTTGCGTTCTCCACAACAAGACAATAAGTAAATGTTTCAAGAGGTCAGGTCAAAGTTTTCTATTGTTTTATAGAAACTCTCACCCTTGGAAAGAAATGGGTTCATCCAAGCTGAAGGGGGAGACATCAACAGTCATATGGGGCAGAGGCAATGATTCAAAATGCAGCAGTAAATGAACATGAAAATACATTTACTGAAATACATGGCTAAGGGGCTTGAAATGTCAGACCTTAGATAATGTATACTAAATCTATTTCCTGATTTATGTTCAGTAAAATAATAAAAAGTTCCGTGTATTTCACTTTTCTATAATGAAACAGATTTGTACTACTTTCAGAAGCAGAAGACTTCAGGATAAATCACTTTAATTCCCGGCATTAAAACACAAATTGATGCTCTAATCATGGAGCACTTGTTCCTATTGGATGAAGAATATAAGACCCTTTAGTAAATAATCAGAAGAGGAAGGGCAGAATATATTTAAATTGGAAGTGAAATCTGGATCAAGTTTCTGGGACTCAGCTCTAAGGCAGTTATGCATTTGTCTGTCTTACTTCATGTCCCTTCTCCATTACCTGCAAGAGGCATGGTCTCAGTGCTCAGTAAATGCCAGGAAGCCTGCTTGATTTTACTTCAAAATCTTTTCTACTGTACATTGCATTTTACAAAACAATATTTATGGAGTTTTTCTCTTTGAAGGGAAATAGATTGATGTGTGTGTGTGTGTGTGTGTGTGTGTGTGTGTGTGTATGTGTGTGTACGTATAAAGAAGATTATGAAGTTTAACCATAAAGTGCTGTGGTCTAAATGTTTGTGTTCCCCAAAATTTATATATTGAAACCCAAATTCCAAAGTGAATGTTTTAGGAGATTGGGGCCTTTGGGAGGTGATTAGGACATAAGGATTGAGACCCCATGAATACATTCAGTGTCCTTATAAAAGAAGTCCCAGTGAGCTAGCTTGCAACTAGTAGGAGAATGTGCCCTCTGAAAGGAAGTGAGCCTTCACCACACACCAATACGCTGTCACTTTGATGTCCCAGCCTCTATTTCTGTGAGAAATAAGTTTCTGCTCTTTATAAGCCACATTGTTTATGCTGTTTTGTTATAGTAGCCCAAATGGAAGGCATTAAAATATACATTTAACTATATAGGATTTGAAATAGTTATTAGAAAACTATTTGCTAAATAAAGAGGATTCACTTCACTTCAAACAAGAGGATATTTTCTAGATCATTTTGCTACATTAGAAGAAATAGCATCCCTTTCAATTTTTGTGTTTCAGTGAAGTCATTGGATAGTGACCATTTATTTTAATGATATACTATAAACTATGTGTAAATCCTTAGGGTATTTACTATCATAGACTCCAGTGACCCATAATTTTCACAGCTAACAGCAAATAAAACTAAATTTAGGTCCTCTATCCTGAGACAAGTGCAGCAAATTAGTGAAATACATGAAACTCTGAAGAACTCTGACTTTTTGCTGATGGGCAAAGGTACTACAAATTATATTAGTGGTTAAAAAGGTTATGGTATATGCTGAACAGTCACCAAAACAGGTGGAAAAATCCTCTCACATAGAAGAAGAACAGTAAATAGTAACATGATTTTGCACCAGAAGCAAAAATCTACACACTAAGCAAGGGTCTTTTAAAAACTGGCAACAGTTAATGCCTCCAGAGGGAAAGAATACTTGAGTAAACCTGTACTATTAGGAAGGAAATACAGTGACAGAAGAGCTTCCATTACAGCAACCAGGTATGCAGTTAGTAAAGAAGGCAATGATTCCTAAGAGACCTATAGGGAACGTAAATACTCCATAAACAACTGACATTGGGCTTTTAAATCAAGGCAAATAAGAAGCTGTAGTCAAAGCCTAAATCCATTGATTTTCAATGTCCTGCTATAGCACAAAAGAAATTCACAAGATTGTGGGAAGACATTTTTGGAAGGGAACACTCCTTCGGAGTGTTTTCTACATATTCTCAATGGTATGCCTTGACATTGGGGTTTGTTTAGAAACAAACAAATTGTTTGACAATGCAATAAAATGTGCCTATTAAAAAGAAAAGAGCAGAATCTATCCATAAGGGTTTAATACCCCAAATTAAAACATCTATCCAAGAATAAGAGGGGAAAGGAGACTAAGATCTGGAGGTCAAAATGATTTTTCAATATTGTCATCTTACCTAAGTAAGGTCTCAAAGGTATCTACCTTATGTTTGTTTTTGATACTGCTATTTTAAGACACTCAAATACCCTCATCTTGGAGTTCCCGAGGTCTGCTTTTCTTGGTAGATATTTTAGTTTTGCCATTTTACCTATCACCTAGAAAAATCTGGCATTTGGCATGGGCTTTCATTCTCTCACAAGTAGCTTTTGAGAAATAATTGATAAATAAATCTCTTTTAATAGGATCATCATTAAAGATCATTTAAAATGTTCATACTAATATAGGTTGAAAATACAAAGCTTAGCTCAAAGGACTGAACTTAAAGTGACAGGATTTCAGGAAGTGAGGGAGCCCTAAGTGAGATCGCCATGACCCCACAATCCACCAAACACCAGTCCTAAGTACAAACTGGCATTTCTTTCTTTGGCTGAAAAGGTCTCAACTGCTGCATGTTACATATTGGTACATGGAAGCACAGATTTTAGAATCAAAGTTCCTTTAGTTCTGTGACAAAACAACTTATAAGAAGGTACCTGTAGCCCATTTGTTTGTCTGAGGCAAAGGCGGCTTTGCAGACTCTTATTATTTGAAAGGAATTTTCCAGCACTGGTTCAATTAAGTATTCCCTTCACAGTGCACACAAGCCCTGACTTCTGAAGAAACAACCTCCTGGTAATGGAGAATGTTTTCCCTAACAACTTTCATACTTTTTCCTCTGTCACTAGGAGGCTGTTTGATGAAAAACATAAAAGTGAAATGCTACCTCTGTACATTTTCTCCATGGAGACAATTCATAAGCATATACAAATCAAAGCCAAGCCTGTATGGATGGCAGTGCTAACCACCCATACGTCATCCGGGACTACAGTGGAAAAATCGCTGTACACACCTGGAAAGACCATGTGCATTTGGACTTAAATGGGCTTCAAGATGCTGTGTTCTGAGAAAGTGCATAAAGATACACACACACACACACACACACAAATCAAATTATGGAATCTAATCCTGTAAGAAACTGATTATATATAGATTGAGGGTAGATTAGAAGAGTCAAGTTAGAATAACTTGCTCATAAACAGCCTTCTAATCATAAAAGGACAAGAATGGGATTTTAACTATGAGATATCACCCCACTCCAGTTAGACATTTAACATTGGGGTTTGTTTAGAAGATGATTATCAAATTATAAAAAAGAAAGTGATAAATGCTAGCAAGGATGTGGATAAAGGAAAACTCTCATACACCGTTGGGAATGGGAATTAGCACATCTGTAGTGGAAAACAGTACAGAGTTTTCTCAAAAAACTAGAAAGAGAATTGTCATGTGATCCAGTGATCTTACTACTGGGGATTATACAAAGGAAAGGAAATCAGTATGTCAAAGAGACATCTTTATTCCCACATTTGTTGCAACAATATTCACAATATCCAAGATATGGAATCAACCTTGGTGTCCACTGATGAATTAATGTATAGAGGAAAGGTGGTGTATATTCACAATAGATTGCTGTTCAGCCATAAGAAATGGAATGCTGTCATTTGCAATAACAAAGATGGAACTGGAGGCCATTGTATTAGTTTAAGGAAACCAGTCACAGAAAGAAAAGCACCATGTTTTCATTTATATGTGGACACTAAAAGGTTGATCTCAGAGAGAGAGTAGAATGGTGGTTGTCAGAGCCTGGGAAGGGAATGGGGGGTGAGGGAATAGAGAAAGGATGGTTAACAGATATGGGGGTGCAACTAGGTAGGAGGCATAACTTCAAGTGTTCTATAGCATAGTCAGACTGAAGGATAACTATGGTTGACAATAGTTGATTGAATTCTTCAAAAGAGCTAGTACAGAGAATTTTGAATATTCCTAAGACAAGGAAATGACAAATGTCTGAGGTGATAGATATATTAATTACCCTGACATGATCATTACACATTTATATATATATGTAATATGTAATATATATATATGTGTCTTGAAATATCATAATGCTCCCCATCAATGTGTATAATTAACATGTGTCAATTAAAAATAAAAATGTATTTATTTTGAAAATGAGATTTTTGCATAAATCAGTTATATTATGGGTGTTATGGAATTTTTATATTTTTTATGATTGAGATTGGGAAGGAACAAAAACTTGAAAAAACCAACAACTTTTACTTTCTAGATAAGACTTTCCTGATGGAGGAGAATACAAGGCTTGAAGCTGCCTGCAATGAGTTTTTAAACAGAATCACTCCCAAACTCTAAAGAACACCACACCACGTTATGAAGATTTTTCCTCTGGGTGAGAAAATTCAGAGGGCGCTACTTAAGCCTGAAGAATAACCAGGACTAAGCAGGACAGTCATTTATAACAGAAAATAGTCAAGGAAGAAAGGGGGCTATTATGTTCATATCTTTATTTTTATTTAATTTATCTTGCTGCTTTTATTTATTAAACAACATATGCATTGTTACAAAAGTTTAGTGTTTATAATCTATCATTGTCTTACATTTTTAATGTTGATTAGTAACTAGTGAAATACCATGGTTAATTGTTCAAAGAAAACATTTATTTTTAAAAAAATCAAATGTAAATGTGAAAACTTTAAGCCCTACTTATAAGGGAAACCTAGATAATTTACTATAAAAGTATTGCTTCAAAATCATTATCCCCTGGATAATAAAACCCAGGTATCATACTTTGAAGGAAATAAATAATAAAACTTCTGGAATACCCAAACTCCTCTGACAATGGTGTTCCAGGCCCACATATGCCGCTCCAGGTATTATTCATAACAAGTGGTTGCAACAGTAACTAAATCACATTTTTGTAGAAATGAAGGGTGAAAGACAAAGCTCTTGTCATGTTGCTTCACTAGAATCCTTAACCTCAATTCCTTATTGAACTATTTCTGTTTCAATGATATTGCTCTGAAATATTGGCAACCTTTGATCCTCAATTACCCATTCTTCAAAAAGACTTAGTGAATTCTTTGGGAAACAGAAATGGGTGGGCTATGGCTTCTCACTGTGGGCTGTGAATCACTTTAGGAAGTGAGAAATGACCCATATCGAGTGGCTTTCATGCCATAATAAAAAAGAAATAATAATTTCATCTATACTGTCAACTGAAGGAGTAGATTCATGCTGCTGGTTATCAATAGCCAAAGTCATGAATTTGGGGCCAGAAATAAAAATGGGAAACATAAAATTGAGATAAGTGAAAAGGGGCCCATTAATTTTATGTCATTACTTTTACTGTGACAACTAGGAACTCAGACTGACCCTGTGTAATCCAGTCTTGGGATGGCCTCCCTACAAATATGCTGTTTGAACAAACAAACAAAGGTATGCAAGGAAACCAGAGAAAACCTTCTGTTTACACTGGATGTGCCCCCCCTCCCCGGCCCCCAACATAGAAGTTTTGCTTCTTGAAACCTTTGAGGAAATTGTAATTTCTTTTAGGTAAACATGTAGTTTACATTTGTAGGAATCCAGAAACCCAGGGTTTCTCACAGTTGACTCTTGAGCTTTGATTGAACATTAAAATGATCATTTATTATTTTTCTTGTGATGTCGTTAACTACCCATGGCATCTGTGATGAGGTTTTGTCCCTCTCAGGTTAGTTTGTGGGGAATCTCCAACAAAATAGCTTAACATGCCATATGCAATGTGCAGGAAAGACTACACTTTTCATTTCCAGAGTTGGTTAGGTTGTAAAATAGTGATTTTAAGCACTCCATTCTCAGATGAGCTCAGATACCCTTGTGTTCCCCTTCCAGCACCTTTGCTCTCCAGCTAGACCTTGAACTTGTTGACCCTTCCACTTTTCACTATAAATAACTACCTCATACCCTCACCTCTCTGTTTACATGACTTTGAATCCAGTGTTAGGCATAATCATCTTTTATAAAAATTTACCACTCCCTTGTTCTCATCTTTCAGAGTTTCACCCAGAAAAAGGTCAATTGCATTTGAGCCTAAATATTCACTTCCTAACATTACCACCTCAGAAACTTGGGGTCCTGAAGGAAGTGCACACCACAGTGACCAGACTGACAGCTTTCACTTTATGTTCATTCAACAAATATCAAATGGGCAGTCAATGCTGCCCTATAATCACACCATACTTACAATGTGTGTTAGTCAGCTTGTCATCACTGTGACCAAATACCTGACAAAACAAAAAAGCTTAAAAGACGAAAGACTTACTTATTTTTATTTTAGTTTTTGGTACTGGGGATTGAACCAAGGAGTAATTTACCACTAAGATTCATCCCCAGACATTTTTATTTTTATTTTTAAAATTTTGAGACATGGTCTCACTAAATTGCTTAAGGCCCAAGTAGCTGATGTTAGCCCTGAATTGTGACTCTCCTGCCTCAGCCTCTTGAGTTACTGGGATTACAGACTTGTACTGCTGTACCCAGTGAAATATTTATTTTGATTTATGGTTTCAGAGGGTTTGGTCCATGTCACTGGCTCCATTGTTTTGGGCCTGAGGCAAGGCAGAACACTATGACAGAAGGACATGGGGGAAGACAGCTGTTCATCTCATGGCAACCAGAAAGCAGAGGGAGAGCAAGGAAGGGGCCACAGAAAATACATGCCCCCTTCAGCACCTGACTCTAGTAACCTACTCCCCACAACAAGGACCCACCTCTTACAGTTTCTGTCACCTCCCAACAATGCCATCACATAATGATTCTGTTAATGGATTCATCTACTCAAGAGGTCAAAGCCCTCAAGGTCTGACCTCTTCCCAAAGCCCCACCTTTGAACACTGCTGCAATTGAAGACCACGAAGCCTTTGGAGAACATTCCCGATCCAAACCACAGCACCTTTTTTTTTTTTTTTTTCCACTTTTTTAAAAATAAAACAAACAAAACAAACATCATATATCCTCTTCTTTTCTCAGATTTCCAACAGAAACTGCCCACTCTTAGTTGATAACCTCACCTCATAATTCATTGAACTATTGGATTACATTTTTGCAGTTAGATAGATCAATATGATCTCAACTCGCCACTCTGCCAGACTGGTATTTCCTATCCCTTCTCTCTGCAACTCTGCCTTAGTTAACCAATCAACCTCTTCCATTCTTCATGGAGGAAAAAGAAGCTTGAGATGTGGAAACTACTCCATTCCCTTCAATCACTGTATCAATCTATATGCATTCTTCTTTTTTTTTTTTTTGGTACTGGGGATTGAACTCAGGGGCACTCGACCACTGGGCCACATCCCCAGCAAATTTTTGTATTTTATTAGAGACAGGGTCTCACTGAGTTGCTAAGTGCCTCACCATTGCTAAGGCTGGCTTTGAACTCGAGATTCTCCTGCTTCAGCATCCCAAGTACTGGGATTACAGGCCTGCGCCACCGTGCCTGGCTTCTCTATATGCATTCTTATGCACCCTCTGTGTTGTCTTTACATTACAATGCAAGAAAGATCCCCAGTTCTATCAAAGGAAAATACCTCCCTCATGCTGCATAAACCATTAAATTTTTTTCAAGAATTTATCTCACGAAATTATTCCTTCTTTTTCCTGTATCATCAGTTTTTCTTTTCTTATGAGACCATTTGCTTTCCTTCTCTTTCTCTACTTACACACACACACACACACACACACACACACACACACACACAGGTTTGGGGGGGACATTCAAGATTCAAACTACAGCATTTGTAAAAAAGTAAAGTAGAGCCCTTATAAAGTAAATAACATAGCCATATTTGCAACTTAAAAACTCACCAGTAGCACAGTGGGTGAATTGGAGGGGTTAAGAGAGAGGGAAGTAAGTTGGGAAAGTTACCAGTTCACGTGAGAGAAGATAAGGGCTTGAATACATGCTGTCATTTCAGTTCTTAAACATGCTTACTATTATTTTCATTTTATAGATAAGAAATGAGGCTCAGAGAGGGTTAAGTAACTTGCCCAAAGTAATGCAGAAAGTCTAAATGGAGGTGGGATTCAAAATCTAGATAAAGGACCACACCTGGATTCTCTAGTTCCTAATATTGCTTTCTCACATTTCAGGTATCAGTTCAAATGCTCCTGTCAGGAGGGTGCTCCATCCCTTTTCTCTTTCTGAATTCAGGCTCTTAAAATTCTCTATCCAGATTTCACTGTTGCTTAGTAACTTCTTGGCAATTATGATCATTTATTTTTCTTTCTTTTTTTAATTAACAAATTTGGATTCTGTTAAGTTGCTTATGTTTTTAATTGTTGTTTCATTTATTGTATAAGCAGGTACTTTGCTGTTTTGTTTATTATTGTGTTCTGTAAGCCTTACATATTAAAAAAAAAAAAAAATCTGGTTCTTTGAGGATGGTACCTTGTCCTCTTATCCTTTGCCTTTCTAATACTAGCACAGTGCTAGGAGCTTATGAGCAGCCCCAGATGTATTTGTTGGGCGAATTTACTGCTGCAGAAAGGTTGGTTAGGGCATAATTACATCTGCTATATTTGTACTGCAGTGTAATTATATTAGATTAAGTAGAAGTCATTCAGAAAGCTCTACAAGCAGTAGATGTGACTTATTCTCATAATCTCTACCAAAAAGAAATTAATGAATGAACTATAAAGATGATGTAAAAATATATAAATTACTTATTCTAAGAATCCCACTAGCAGGTTCCATTCTTCACTTATTCACTTTACTTATTTATTTCCTTAGTGACTGCTATGTGCTAAAGGCCACATTCAGGTTTGGAAACATCACCGAATATTATGCTAAATGCCTTGCAAATAATGCCTTGTTTTATTTTGTAAAAAGCTAATAGGGTATTATAGATAGTGCATGGCACTATATTTCTCTTGCAGAAATACACCTCCTTTCTCTGTGTATGTGTGTGTGTTTAGGGCTGATTCTAGTTCAAGGAGTGGACATTTGACCTAGATATTAGCCAATGAGTGCCTGTTTTCCCCAAGACATAGTGATCATTTAAGAATGGGTATATGAGCCACTTCAATCCCATCAAAATCAGGAGCAAGACTTATTAAAATTATTAGGAAAATAACATTTGCCTTTCCTGTCACACTTGAATTTGCAAGAATGTAGATCAGGAGTAGCTCAAAGCTTAATCTTACCACAATATATAGAGCCTGAGGACAGATTCATAAAAGAAGAGATAAAAGCTAAAAGGTAGAGATAAACTGAAAGATCCAGGCATATCATTTGAGGTCCCTAGGTCAAGTAATATCTGCAGTAGTAAGATGTTACAATTTTCAGTTACGAGAGCTGATAAAACTTATTTCCCCCTGAAGCATTTGTTTTGGGTCTTCTTTTTCTGGGATTATAGTCCTAATTGATTTTGGTGGATGTTATAAATTTCATTTTGTAAATAAGGAAATTCAGGCCAGCATTAAGAACTTTATTTATGATAACTTGGAAACTATTTGTTAGAATCCCAAGTTAAATAGAGGTCTTTTGTTTGTTTTTTACCCCCAAAGTTTATTTTTTCAATCAATACACTCTTCTAGTCTACATGGTCATCTAAGAGCTCATTGTCTAGACGGAGGCTGAAGCTTATAATGAACTCACTCTGGTGCAATGGGTCATGTGGTGAAAACAGACAAGAAGAGCCACAAGAGGAAAGGCTGCAGAGAGAAGCTGTTGTTCAGTGGACAGGAGACACTCAGGGTGGCTGGAGAGAAGGGTATTTGGGGAAGTTAAATCATTTGAGGTGATGCTGGAGAGGTGGGCTAGCACCGATTTCTACAAGTTCCCATAGCCAAAGTTCTGGGCACAAAGGGAGAAGTAGTAAATACACAAATAAATAAGTAAATAAATAAATGGGAATCAATCTTAAAAAAACACAAACCCTTGTAAAGTTAGGACTATTGAAAGAAACAAAGACTTGTTTGTCTGGTATTCAACTCAGGCTGAAGCATAAATTTCTTCTAATTTATCTTTAAAATTGACTAAACTTTAAGGAAATTAATAGCACTATAATTTTTCCTTAGAATTTGAAGGTAATGTTAGACACACTCCATCTGGCTCCCTATCATTTGTAAATGGTTTACTTTGCTGGTTTTTCTCTTATTCCTTAATTAACTAATGCTCATCTGGGGTGAAGGGCTGGGATTTCAGGGAAGGGTGTGCTAGGGTGGCATAACCCCTGAACAGAATGAGAGATGCTGGAGGAATCATGCTACTCTGGTGAAATGTGCAAAGGCAGGATCAAGGCTGAGAACCTCACATTGCTATAATGTCAACTGGGTCAGGTGAGGAGCATAAAATCCATAGAACAATGTTCGAGTTGAAAAAAAAATAGTATTCTTCAGCCCTTAGTGTCTACATAAAATTAATAAAGAAGAAAGAGTTCACCAAACTTTTACACAAAAGCCCTGTCCATCCTCAGAGAGGCTCCAACCCACTGTCTTTTCAATAGTGCTGCTTTTCACCTGGTCCTGCTGTCTCTATTGTATCTCTACTCTCCACATTTGTAAGCTGTCTTTTCTTTGAATTACTGCAAATAGCTTTTTCAAAAGAGTGTTAGTAACATTTCTTTGATATTAGCTATGTGTTTCCTGCAAAGTAAATAGTGGAATAGAATAGGTCAACCCTTTGTGCTGTGGTTGTATCTGATTTGACAAAAGCGCTTCTTGGTGACATTGGCTGCCATGCTTTTGAGCTGGCCATGTTTTCAGTAAAGGAGGTCAGGGAAAGAGATGCCATCTATAGTTTGGGATGTTGTTTAATAATAACAAAACAAAACATTTGGAAGAGGTAGACATTCACTGGAGAAAGAAAAGTATCTTTTATCTAAATATAAGGAGAGTTATACAGTTACGCTATGGGGCAGAGTAGACCTGGGGGGGTGGGGATAAAAGCAAAATCTGAATATTCCTAAAGGGATTCATAGGAGTACCTTAGGGAATGTAGTAAATTAAGAGTGAAATAAGGTATCATCATCAACTTTGGGGGATAAGTTTTGGTGTTAAGGGTAATCATTGTTTACCCAGTGGGAAACAATGTCATTGGCAACCAACATTCTGAAATATATACAGCCCTGTTCAATATCTGGCACAAAAGTTGAGGCATGGCATACCCTGTGAGAGTGAAGACACATGGGTAAGGACAAAGATATGAAGAAGACAAAATTTATAGTTATAAGGCCTAAAAATTAAGATAAACCCAAGTTAAGCTAGAACTGAAAATTTGATCCAAATGGCAAAGAGTTTAGTAGAGAGGAGAGATTTACTGTCAACTTGGGCTAAAAGTTAATGAAAGAAAGGAATCTAAGGCATGTTAACAAAAACTACTTTTCAAACTTGAGTGGAGATGTTAATCTAAATTGATCAGATTATTCCATTTAGTTTGCTTCATGTTGGACGTCTGTACTGATAATCAATGGAAATTACTTGCAAAACAAATACTGCAAACTCACTGCTTTCTTCATAGGTAGGAGATTAATTATAAAAGTTACACAGATACTACAAAGATTTTATATTGTAAACATCACAGGATAAATCTGTGTTCCTGGAATTGGATCAGATAAAGAAATCTTTTCATGTTATTAGATTTTTATAGTCAATGCTTACACATTGTTTAAGAATATAATCTTACAATGATAATCTAAAAATGATATTTTATTTAAATAAATCTAATGGTCTAAGGTTAATCCACAATATTCATTATCAAAATATGGCTGGTCTTCCTCATTTTCAAATTAGTACCACAGTGCATAATAAAAATAAATTGCCTTATAAATACATACTGATTAATCATAGGTGATAGGCTGATCTTGAATTCATGTATGATTTCATATTTGATTGGTTCTATATTTTGTCACTGACCGCAATCCCAAGGTGCCCAAAGAACTCATTTAATAACACAATTTCCGGATGAATTCTAGATGTTTTCTTTTCTGTCCCTTTCTTGGAGCAGGCTCTCCTAGTTATTTTTTAACGCCACTCTTCATGAAACATGAAATGTATTGCATCTTTATTGTACCAGCAATAAAATTCTAATAACAAGCATTAAAACCAATTAGTAGACCTGAATATCTCCTGATCTGATGAATGAGGAAAGGAGGGTCCACATTTATCTATTTCAGATATTATACATTGAATTCCAGACTGGGTGACGCCTGGCTCTGTGTTGACACAACAGAAATTTGTCAATGCTCCTCAGAGCTTCTCTTTATTTGAAAAGCATTCAGGAACTTTTCCAGCATGTATTATTAAGGAAACATAAAAGGAAGATTAACAAAGAAGAAGAAGAATAGGAAATAAATAAGCCTGTTGACAAGATGAACTCTATTTCTATCAGCTGGCTACTGGAGCAGGAAATATAGGCTTTTCTAATGAGGCGCTGGGTTATTATTGCAAGGTTTTTCTAAGCTATTTTATATTATGGTTGAGGGAGCTTTTCCCATGGTCATTACAACAGGAAAAGGAACAATACTTTTAAAGCTGCCAGGATCCTATACATGCAACAAAAATTGTTTCTCAATATTTTCCCCTCTGTCCTTTTTCTTATTTGGTAAAATAGCTTCTAACTATAATTAAATGTACACAAATATTTCTGATCTAACCAAGGAAATTCATCTCTAAGAATATATAACAAAAGGTCATAAAATATTGAGGCTAAAGTTTTGTGTTTTATTTGTATTTTTCCCTTTTCTCCAAAAACTTACAGTACTTGGTAAGATTTTTTAACAAGTAGAAAGGCATACTTTTTAAATATGCACTCTCAGAAGGTAGAAAGTTCATTCTGGGAAGATATGCACATTCTGACATACTGCAGGAACTCCTACCAAATGATATACCTTATTTATGTCAAAATCTCATACCTATGTTTTCTATGCCCAGTCATAGCTATTTGTCTGTACTCATGAGATTAATAATTAATAGTATACTGTGTTGTTTAACACTGAAATTATGTTACCATCTGTCTTTAAAATTGCAGAATAAGTAATGGTATAGACTTCTGTGAGCTGGTAAATTTTTATAAGAATTTATACTCACACACATATCAAATTTTTATTTTAAATGGTATAATTTTTCCGGTCACTGATGTACAGGTGTATAATTGTTTTTGAATAATCACATTAACAATTGGTATAATTTTAAAGGCATTATAGAGTATTTTATAACATTTGTACATCAGAATAATTTAAAATTATTTTGTTTTTGAAATTATTTTACGGTTATTTGTCCAACTGTTTTATAAATTGTTAGAAAAAAAAAAAAAAAAAGAAGTTATTTCATCTTCACCCAAAGGAGGTACACACTCTGAACCTCAGTTGTTTTTATGCCCAGAGTACAGCCAAGCTTTTTGGCTACAGCAACCAGAGCCTGAGGTTCTCTGTGCTGGTAGTAGAGCCAAAGCTGCATGTGAGCAGTTTGGACTCACTGACTCTTCAGAAAACTGCACTTCTTTCTGAGCTGGCTCATGACCTTATCACTTTGCCAGTGAGCCAGGTTTAGATCTGCAGGGTTACTTATTATAATATACTTTGGTTTCTTGAAGATAATGGTCATTGCATACAAAATGATTTTCTTTCCCCTCTTCGTTTCTGCTCTAGTTCAAGCTTTCAGTAGTTCTTCTACAACTGTTCTACTCTCTCAAATCCATCTGGAACATTGCTGCCTGATTAATCTCTATGTAAATCCTTAAACACACCATTCCATGCTAAAAGCACTAAATGATTCCCACTGATTACTGAAGTAAGTCCAAACTCCTCGGACTGACACTGAAGACCTTCTCTTCTCTGACCTCAAACCTTTGCCCCAACATCCCCTACTATTCCACCCAGGGATCTGATGACCTACGCCAACTGAAGCAAGAACCATTTTCCATATCTGTCCCTTCCTCCAAATGAATGCCACTTCATTTCCTACCTTGATTAAATTTCTACCTATCATTTAAGATCTAGTGAAGTATAAACTTCCAAAGTGTTTAGAAAATATACATGACTTTGTATCTCAGTGTTGATTGCAGAGCTTTGCCAGTAATGAGTACTTGGTGCTTGTTTATTTAAATGCATATATTTAAGCCACATCTTTACCACACTCTTTCTTTATGGCCCAGAAGTGCTCTCCAACTCTCTAGGTATGCAGAAGTCTCTGCATCTTTAGTTCAGCACATATCACACTTGATTTTACATCATTCTTAAGAAGGACAGGAATGGTCTGGGACTGTAGCTCAGTGGTAAAGCACTTGCCTTGCATGTGTGAGGCACTGGGTTTGATCCTCAGCACCACATAAAAATAAATAAAGATATTGTGTGTCCATCTACGACTAAAATATACACATATATTTTAGTTGTAGATGAACACAGATGATCCCAGCTTCAGGGGTCTATGTTTTTACACTGGGATTTAGTTGCATCTGAATGTATCTAGAAAGCTAGTGTTAGGTGGTCTGCTCTATTTGTATTTATTTTGTAAGAGAGCTTCAGGATCTGCCTGTGAGAAAATATTGGGACGGGACTTCCATATTTGCCAGTGTGTAGTACAGGCTCTGAAGAACCCTCCTGCTGAAAACCATGAACACTTAGAGAACCAACACAATGAGTTTAAGTGCAAATCTGGACAATACTCAAGAAGTAGATTTTAACAGTATCTACTAAAAAGATTTAAAAATCTTTGTAAATCTTTTAAAATCTATTAAAGTATTTTTAATGGTTACTATTTTTAAGATTATTTTTAGTTCATAAGAAAACTGAGCAGAAGGTACAGAGATCTTCCATATACTCCCTTCCTCCACACATACATAGCTTCTCCTAATATCAATGTCTCCTAACCAGAGTGGGAGAATATTGATAAACCTCCATCGACATGTAATGACCCCAAATCCATTGTTTCTATTAGGGTTCACTCTTGTGTGCATTTTGTGGGTTGAACAAATGTATAATGACATTATGAGTCATTGGAGTATCATACACACAGTATTTTCACTGCCTTAAAAGTCCTCTGGGATCTCTGCCAATGTATCCTTCCCTCCCAACTAATGCCTGAAAACCAGGTTATTTTTACTTTCTCCATAGTTTTGCCTTTTCAAACAGTTTGAGTCATAAGTATGTGGCCTTTTCTGACAGCCTTCTTTCACTTAGTCATATGTACCTGTGCTTGCTCTATGTCCTTTCATGGATTGGTAGTTGATTTCTTTTAGTGCTAAATAATACTCCATTGTCTGGATACACCCTAGTTATTCCATTCACCTACTGAAGAACATCTTGGTTGCTTCCAAGTCTTTGCAATTAAGGAAGCAAATTTTAACCTTAAGAGTATTTCATGATTTAAGTGAACCTATGCCACAATATTGATGGCTTCATAGGATGCAAAGGGCAGGAGACAAAGACTAGGTACCATCCAAGGTGAAGAATCTAATAGAAGACCTCAGGAATGAAGCTGTGAATCCCAAAACTAGACTCTTCATGTAATGGTAAACAAGAAAGGCACCATCACCATCGCAGAGGACTGAACAGAAAATTGCCTATCAAGAATTTATCTTTGAGTGAAAAGGAAACTTTCACTCATTTGAGAAGGCGCAATAACAAGCTGGGCCTCCTGCAAACCTCACGGAGACTTGCAGCTCAAATTCTCACTGCCATGAACTGAACCTAAAACAGTTTGAGCTGATAATTGAGCCTAAACTAGTACTAGGAAGGTGATTTCCCTAGCAGTCTGGAAGGACTGAAACTTAACACTTTCTAACTAGAGAAATTCAGATCTCAAAGGGTTCCAGAGACAAAATTAGAATAAGCTTAGATTTCAAAGTTTTGAAGCAAGCAAAATATTTTAAAAACAAGGGGGAAAAAAGCATGATAAGTGAGATCCAGAATGAGGAAAAAGACAAAATAAAACAGGTATAATTGCAAAGTCATTAGAAATACAAAGATATCATGAAATAAATATGAGAAAAGATTGCAAATAGGAACAATAAGTGAGTGTAAAAACATCCACTATAAAAACACTTTTGGAAAATGAAAATCATAATAATTGAAGTTAAAGTTTATTGGATGTTTTTGACAGATTAGATATACCTAAGAAAAGAATTCAACTAGAAATTAGACAAACTTGACAAAGTTACCTTGAATGAATATAAAGAGACAAAGAGATAAAAACTAGGAAATAAAAATTAAGAAACATAGAAATAAAAACTGAGAAAGTTCTAGAAATGATGAAAAGTAGACATCTACAGATTCAGGAATCATGTCTTCCTGCAGCAGAGCAGCAT
This sequence comes from Tamias sibiricus, assembly GCA_025594165.1. Classification (NCBI taxonomy): domain Eukaryota; kingdom Metazoa; phylum Chordata; class Mammalia; order Rodentia; family Sciuridae; genus Tamias; species Tamias sibiricus. The sequence continues at coordinate 98,485,988 of CM046661.1, read as the reverse complement.
CTTTACTGTGCTGAGATGAAACTTCTGCTGACCCAAGGGTCTATATCTAGGGAAAATATCCTTTTGTAATAAAGTAAAATGAAGGTATTTTCAGAAACAAAACAGAAAAACATTTTGCCAAGAGCAGACTGTTACAAATGGAAATGAAATGTTAGACTTCAAGTTCAGAAGGTAAACACAGATGGAAGGTCTGAGATTCAAAAAGGAATAAAGAGCAAAGAAAAGTGAATCAAATTTGAGATGTGTATGACAACTCATAATAGCCTAAAGAACTAAAATAGGGACAAAATTTTAAATATCTATGAGGGTAACATAAGACGGGGGGGGGGGGGCGGAGTACTTCAAGTCTGTTTTTGAACTCCTGTATTGCTTAGGTAAAGTAAAATAATTATAAAAATGGACAATTGAAATTTCTAATTTTGCAGTAAAATAATAGAAAAATATGTTTACTTCCAATCTAGCAGAGCAAAAAATGAAATGAGAAAAGCAATCAATTCACACAAAAGTAAGCAAGGAAGTAAAGAGAAACACTGAAAAGATAAAACAAATGTAGCACAGTCTAGAGTAATGTAATCAAATTCAAATTTATAAATAATGATAAGTAAAGTCAAATAAATGATAGTTGAAGGACAAAATAGAAATGCAAACAAATGTTTTGCTGCCACCACTAGCAAAACAATCTAGCTACACAAAAGTGTACAAGAAACACTTGTAATGGTTATAAGAAATGCATCTAAAAATATCAAATGAGAAAAGGAAAAAGTATAAATTTTCCAAAAGATATACACATCAAATATGAAGAGAAAGCTGGTATAGCTATGTCATAAAGTGAAATATACCCTTTGACACAGAGTATCACAAGAAAAAATGAGGATTAACACACAGGCGCATGTGCACAGACACATACTTTAAAATACACTGACCAGGAAGAAATAGAAACATTCTGGTATTGGGTGTGCCTTGAAAAATGATCTCAAATTGTAGAAAGTAAAAATGACAAAAGTAGACATTGGCAAATCCATTACCATAATGCTAATTGATAGATAAATCAGGCAATATATGTTTAAGGATTCAGAAAATTGAGCCACATGATTAATAAGCTTGATCTAATGTACAGCTATTGAACATTATCCCTCATACATGTGGAATATACATATTATTTTCAAGCATGAATTAACCTTTTATGAAAATATTCTGCTTAACATAATAATAGCAGGCACATTACATTTAATTTTTGGTTGTCAGCATTGCAAGCACTTTAGAATACATTTAATCCTCACAACCATTATAGGATCTGGTATATAGATATCCTCATTTTACATATGAGGCACAGAGATTTTTCCCAAGTAATACAACTAGAAAATATAAGAGTTGGGATTCGAGAATCCATGCTTTTAGCTACTATGTAATACTTCAGAAAAATATGCACTGTTTGGGAATAAAGCTAATAAAAAGATGCATAAGCACCTTATGGAAAACTCATAAAATCTATTTACAAACATTAAAGAGGATCTAGAGAAGAGGAAAGCTCTTGTTAAAAACTGAAAGAATTAATGGCATAAAGACGTAATTCTTCCCCAAATGATGTGCAGATTCAAAATCCTCATAACTCTGCTGTGGACTTTCAAAGTTAATTTAAAAATTTATAGGTGTTAGCAAAAGACAAAGAATAGAGAAAATATTTATAAAAAGACTAAGGTAAGAGCATTATCCAGCCAACCACCAATACTGCTGATAAAGCTATAGAACAGTTTAAGAAGGTGTAGTATGGCACAATGTTTAATAAAACGACCAATGGAACGGATTGGAGGGACCAGAAACAGACTCAACACATACATACACAGAAACTTGATTTATGAGTATTATAGTCACATGTCCAGCAAAAAAAAGGACTTTCAATGGGTAGTACTGAGAGAATATAACATGTATACTAAAAATAAACAAATTTGGGCCCCCAACTCACTACAATAAAAAATAAACTCTGTGTGGATTAAAGATTAATGTAAAAACTGCAAAATTATTTTTTAAAATTTAGAATACAAGTATAAGCCACTTTTTGAAAAATGTTTATTTTTTAGTTGTAGTTGGACACAATACCTTTATTTTATTTATTTATTTTTACATGGTGCTGAGGATTAAACCCAGGGCTGCACACATGCTAGGTGAGTGCTCTACCACTGAGTCACAACCCTAGCCCAAGTAGAAGCCACTTTTTATTGGGGCAGAATGTATTTCTCAAACTAGATTAAAAAATACACTGTAAAGAAGCATATTAATATATTTTACTGCTTTAAAATTAGGACCTTTTGTTTATTCATGATACCATGAAAAAGTGAAAAGCAAATCATAACCTTGGAAATGATATTAGCAAAATAAAGCATTGATTCCAAAATACAGAAAATGTTAACAAAATCTATAAATGAAAAAAAAACAATTGACATAAAAATGAACAAAAGACTTGAAATGGGATTATAAAGAAGCAGAAAACTGAATAGGCCAATAAATATATGGGAAGATGATCAGCCTCTTCAGTCACCTGGGAATGGATATTTTAAGTCATAATTAGTTACCTACCATTTCAAGCCAACTGGACACAATTAAAAATATGGAGAATCAATGTCTATTGAGGCCAAGTATTTTTGAGAATGTGGTTCAACTGAGCACCTCCACACTGCCATGAATTAGATTTGGCTCAATCAGTCACTGTCTAGGAAATAATAAGGTGTATATATCATATGCTCATGAGTCTCCCAGAGACCTTTCCTAATATGTACCAGTCTATTCATAAGAGAATGTTCATAGCAGCTCTGTGACATTGCAAAACTAGATCACTTCAATGCCCACCAAGAGACTATAATAAATGTTAATCTGGTTCAGCGATGACTATGAGTGAATTACAGCTGCACAGAACAACTGGGATGAACTAGGAACTAGGTTCATAATTTCGAGGAAGAAAAAAGCAGGTTTCAGAAGCTTACATTCAGCATGGTCTTATGTATATAAGTACACAAAGTTAAAGAACATTGTTTAGAGCTACAAGTTATATGGCAAAATTATAAACATAAGCAAAATAGTGATAAACACAAGATTCAGGATGGTGGTTACTTCTGTGGGAGTAGGTAAGGAGAGGCTTAGGGAGAGGCATGCATAGTACTGCCATGACATGGTAAGGGTCTTCCTCTAGAATTGCATGTTGGGTAGGTGTTCATTGAACCTTTATTTGAAAAGAAAGTTGACATTGTAGCATAGTGTTGCTTGCTCAGATTATTTCAGACCTGCCATTACAATCTTATTCCACTGTACTAAAAGTATAGTAGAAAACAAGTAAATATAAAAGACCCATTTTAGCTCTTTATGACACTGAAAGCATGAAATCAGAGGCTACTTGTTCTCCTCGAGGTAACAGTTGGAACATGGCAGAGTGTGTATGTCCGAGCAATCCATCTGTGCCATGCAGAAATGGCGACAGGGAAAGAGAGAGGGAAGCAGACCTTGATGTCCACCAGAGGCTGGGATCAGCATAGTTGAAGTCAGAAGAAAGGAAAATGTCAGATTTTATGAAGTAGCAACAAGGCAGTCAGAGAGCACATATGAGACATATCCTGAAGATTCCTAGAATCTTCTAGAAGGAATTTGAGGGGTGATTTGAGGATCCCCAAAAAACTAGAGGAAAAAGTAGAGTCAGAAAAATACTGTTTACTTACTGTCTCTGGTTTAGCTAAAGCTAGGAATTTTCAAAGAAAAACGGAGTAGATGTTATTTGTTCACTGATAATGAATAATAGATATTCATTCAGAGGGCAGAGCTTATATATATCTTTTATCATAACAGTACCTGATACTATATAAAAGAAAAAAGACTATTTTCACAAATGCATAAATCCAACATAATTCCTATAAAACAACTTTTTAAAAAGTGTCTCTAAACCTAGATATTAGGGACTACTTTTTAAAAATAAAAGAAGGTGAATGATTTGTTACACTAAAGTGCTCTTCCATTTGTCTCCTAATACCATTAGGTGCATCCAAATTTTACTCAATATCTACTCTAGTACAAGTATGTGTGTGTGGAAAGAGGCTTGTCCAACCACTGGTGTCCATGAGTTCACAAAGGGGACAAGAAACCTGGGTAATATATATAGAGATAGTAGTTTATATATACATGGAAATCCAGAAATAATCTCTCTTTCTTTCTCTCTCTCTGACACATACATACACACACACACACACACACACACACACACACACACACACATAGTCCTATTGAATATGTACCAGCCCTAAATGGCTCAGTCCTTTCCAGATTGGCAATGCCAGTGGTATCAGCACTCCAGGAAGTCACTCTCTGAGTGCTCCTGGCTAAAATGTAGAGATTCTGCAAATTACTTCTATAATGGGCAATGGAGAGGAAAAACTGGATGAAATTCAACATAGGAAAAGCCAATTTGCGTACTCTAAAATGTTTTCTAATGATGGAATCTATTAGGTCTTGGAATAATCTCAGCAGGGAGATGTGAAGTCTGTATCAAAGAATGAACTTTAAAAACCCTCAGTGAAAAATCTGGTGTGAACTGTGAACAGGGCAAATACCCAAATACCTGCAGCAGATGAAAGGCAAGACTTGGGAACATGACCAGGGTCCTAACGACTGTTGAAAACTTATGTGTGTGTTAAAGAGAAAACCTTGGAAATCACCACTGTGTGTTGGAAAGTAAAGGAAATTATATTTCAAAGAACTATTATTTGCTTTCTAGGAAAGTAAATCCAATTTAATCTTGAAAAATATGGCTTCCTGAAGTAAAAACAACAAAAGGTAGCATGGTGTGGCAATGAGAAGCAAAGGGTATAGCCTGATGCAATTAGGCTTTGTCTAACTGTTCCGAGCACCTCATTTCAAGAAAATGTTTATTTTAAGAACTTTTAATTTCCACTACAAATGCAAGGTTTGGTAATGACCACACGGGGGATAAACCTAAGTCCTACACTTGCTCTCTTTAGGTTCCAGTTCTTTATTTCTAGCAATGTGTTCATGTACATAGATAGCCAAAACCCCATTGTAAAAATAAAAGAAAATTTTTTTCCTTTTGTTCAGGGTGTACTGTGGACTTATCAGCCCAGGGGTGGTCTTTTGAGACTTTTATTTCTTTCCCTCACAAAAGTAGAAGATGAAATTTAAGTGCCTTCGTGTGTATTTAATTTAAGAATACCAGTCACTCCATTGTTCAGCACTAAGTCCTTTTAATCAAAAAAAATGGCTCCTTATTCCTCAGACACCTTCCACGCATGAGGTAATGAACATTTTAGGATTTTAAAAGTAAGCTTCACAGTAATCCCTTGAGCTTTTCTGTTTCACGGAATTTACTACCTATTTTGCTAAATGCCTACAGAGAATTGGTCAAGTTCATGCTTTTCCTTTTAAAGCTATTGAAACCCTTCAGTTGTGAAAACAGCCTAATGAAAGTAGCCTCTATATCCCCCCTACACTCGTAGACTAGTCTGGAATGAACATCTCACATAGGTAGGCACAGCCTCGATGCATTTTGGGGCTATTTGGGTGGAAATAAGAAAGTCTTGGAGCGAGACAGAACCATTCTAGAGGTAAACAGGCTGCAAGTGCTGGCAGCTGTGCTGTTACAAATAAGACTGCATTCCCTGCTGTCGGCTCACTTATCAATTTTGACGTGTGACTGTCTTGACTCCGTGGAACATTTATCAAAGAGGACAAATCATGCTGGATGTCAAGTTTGCTAGAATGACTTTGGTCAGCTGTTGACTAGGAAGAAAATCAGACTCATAACCACTTGTCATGCAGGGAAAAGGTGACAGTCTACCTAGATTGCTTGCACTAGTATTTACTCATTTGAATCTATCCCTTTCCATTCACAACAATGTAATTACAGTCCTTTTCATATTACACCTAGACTCTAAAAAATGGTACCTTGTTGGCTCTCTTCTTTGGGTTTTGTTGCTTCAAATTTGTCCTCCACATTCCTACAAAAATGGGTCTCACCTGCAATCCCAGCAAGTTGGGAGGCTAACGTCAGAGGCTGAGGCAGGGGTTCGCAAGTTCAGCATCTTAGTGAGGCCCCAAGTAACTTAGCAAGACCCTGTCTCAAAATAAAAAATAAAGAGGGCTGGGATGTGGCTCAGTGGTTGTGCACCTCTGGGTTCCATTCCAGGTAGCCAAAATGAAACAGAAAACCGGGGTCTATCTGGAATACTAATTTGATGTCCATCATGCCTCTTCTGACATGGAATTGTCTTGTCTTCCCATTATCTGTAGTCTAAAATCCAAGTTTCTCATTATGATATAATAGGCTTTTGCTTATCTGGTCCAACCTCATTCTGTCTTTCTTTTTTGTCTTATAACTCTCCAGTTAGATGGTGCCGTTTGTAATTCTTGTTCTTGCCTTAAAAATTAGCCTGTTCAAAATTCTGCTCGAGTATCATTTCCTCTTTGGCTGTTCCCCAGAGTCAGTCACTGGCTTCTATGTACTGCATTTATATTTTATTTTTGTGAATACCTCACAGTAGTGTAATTATATATGCCTTCCTGTTTCCACATTGACACTGTGAGCTTCTTAACAGGAGCTTATTTATTTTGGCTTATCAACACTCAGCATAGAATCTGAAATACTCTATTGCTCAAAACTATTTATTTCTGAACTTAATTGGGTCACTATGACTTTCATATCGCTGAAAGGAAAGCATCATTATATCACAATATAAGTCATTTCAAAATCTTTGTATATAAAGCAATATTTAGTGTGATATTACAAATGAAAAATTTAAAAGCTGCATATTTAATCACATATTTTGGGAACATCATGATCTGTGTTTTCATGCATAAGGATTGAGAACATATAGTACAATTTAAAATCTTTGACTACCATGTGCATAAGGTTGTAAAATTAAGGACTGAGACGGTTCTGACAGTAATGTTAGTATGAAACTTAAAAAGCAATAAAACATTTGGACATTTTAGCAAATATTGGAGTTCATTATATGTATCTTTGTAGTAATTTATATGTAATAAGAACATCTAATATTCTCTTATGACTTTCCTTATATTCCCTATTCCAACATTTTTCAAGTATCTTCAATTTTGCCTCTTAATATATATTTCAGATTCATTTCTATCATTCATTCTCCACTGCTGCTACTACTCGTACTAGAGCTTCCCTTACTTTAGTCTAAAAATAAAACTGCTTTACTCATCTTCTTTTAAAATATATAAGAAGTCATTCCACAGACACATGGAACATGGAACTGATATGATGGATGTGTAAAAATGGAAAAAAGGAGTTGAATTTGAAAGAGAGAAATGGGAACAATTAGATACTAGTTGTGTCAGTCAAAATACCTCATGAGAACAACTTAGAGAAGGAAATGTTTGTTTTAGGCTTATGGTTTCAGAGGTTGGCTGATTTCATTGCTCTGGGCTTGAGGTGAGGCAGAAAATCATGGTGGAAGGATGTGGTGGAGGACAGCACGGAAGCTATGAAGCAGAGAGGAAGAGAAGAAGGGTCCTGGACAGATATGGTCCATGCCACACCCCAGTGACTTACTTTCCTCAGCCATATCTACATTTGTTACCCAGTAGTCCATTCAAATTATTAATCCATCAAATGGATTAATCCATCAATGAGGTTACAGTTTTCATAATCTAATCATTTCAATTTCTGAACATTCCTGCATTGCCTAACACATGAGCTTCTTGGGGGACATAACACTAGTATAAATTATCATTTTTCTCTCCTGCTTTAAAATCCCAGAATATGTAAGAAAGTCATATACTTTAAAAGACTACCAATAATGCTTTAAAATAGGAAAGGCAACTCTCATTGGATTGCAACAATGAGAAATCCCTAGAAAATGAAAAGCAGAAGTGATTACGTTAAAGCTTGAAGCTCAAACAAGATAGAATGAGAACTAAGAGGCTTATCCTCCTCCGACACTGAACCAGAGAGTTGCTGAGCATGGAGCTTCCAGAAACGGAAGAGTTAAGGGTGAGAGGCACACTGGGGATTCCTTCAGCCCCGTTTTGTCCACCAGCTCACAATACTAAGACCTATAGTTCTGCTTAATCCCCTCCACAACCCAAGACATGATTTTGGCAGCCCAAAACTTAGGATAGGAAATTGAGATTAAGTCCAGGTACACCTATCAAAATTAGAAGGAAGGGTAGTAAGGTATTATGAACAGAGGAGAAAGGATATTTCAAGACTATGCAGATGGCAGCAGCACCAAACATCACTGAGAAGGAAAAGAAGTAGAAGGCATAAGTGGAATTGGTGATTCAGCATTACTCTTCCTTCTCTAATCAGATTTTAATGGGTTGAGGAATGAGATTCTTAAGAAGTAACAGAGAATCAAACTATTCTTTTAATGAAAAGAACAGAGAAGAGATCCAATTTTTCTTAAGGCCTTTAAAAAAAAAAAAAAATAAAGACTCTTAAATAAATTTGGGCCTACTGTGACACTAAGGGCATTAGTCCTTGTGTACAGCTCATAAGTCATCCTTTAAGTGTTTTTATCTCAGACCCTATCACCATAGACATAGTTTCTTTTCTTAAGACTTTTTTTTTTTTTCTTTATCCACTAGGGGAGATAAAATTGAGACTTAGGAATGGTTAAATGATGGAATACAGTGGTACATAATGTTTCTCTCTCTCTCTCACACACACACCTTCCATCACCTATGTGTTGCATATGTATACATGCACACACATACATATGTTTATATGTAGTATGCCTATATTTATTATAAATATTTCACATATGTGTCAGCTATTGTACTATATGCTTTCAAATATTATCCCCTTATTTTTATTAAATATGTATTTTTAATATTATCTTTGCATAGATGAGGAACCCAAGGTTCAGAGGGGTCCCACAAGTACTAAGCAGTGGAGTATGATGGTTTGATTTGAGCTCACGTCAGGCTAATCCCAAAAATAGCTAAATATAATTTTTCCTCAATAGTGATAATAATTAGATTTATAATTTGTTAGAAATAAATTTTGAACGGTTATCTTTAGTATTTTTTTTTCTTCTTCTTCCTTCCTCCATCTTTTTTTTTTTTTTAAATATCATTTTCTCTCTCTGGAGTTTCCTCATCCAGACCTCATTTTCCCCTGAGCACTGCTCTCTGATAACTCCCTGCTCAGCATCTGCATGTGTAAGTTTATGAGACATCTCAAACTTATGCCCAAAGCTTAACTTCTTGGTTCTGCCCCTTTGTCCCCCACACCACACATTTCCCTCCTTCACTTTTCCTCATCTTAGGAAATGATACATTCACCATTTGCTATCTCAAATTAAAAAAGAGAAGAGCTACTCTGACTCCTGTTTCCCTAATTCCCACAATTAGTCACAACTAGTTCCTCAGCAATCATGTCTGCCATGCCTCAAAAATATATCCTGAATTAACTCTCCCTTTCTACCAACTAACCAAATCCTGTTCGCACATGGATTAACACGATCAGTTCCTACTATCTTTGTGTCCTTACCAAAACTAACAACCTATTCTCGAAATGGTAGCCAATGTAATATTTTGAAAATAAAAATTGGATAATGCCATTCCCTTCTTAAATGCCTTTAATATCTTTCTATTGAATTTAGAATAAATTCTGTGAGCCTTATGATTTGTAAGGCCTTTAATGATCTGGCCTATAATTCTATTTTGTCTTCTATAAACTAAGGATCCTGGCTTTGGCCAAGTTCTTTCTTTCCTAAAGGACTTTGAACTTTTCATATTACTTCCTTTTGTGTAGATGAGTAGGTGCTGGGGAGCCAGGCTGCTGCAATAGCACTACCATCTTGTCTACCACCAGCCATGACTTGGTTCCTAACCTTTTTCTGCCTCAGTTCCCTTATATATGGGGGTAGTTATAATCCCTACCTCATACATTTGTAGTAAAGCTTAAATGAGTCAATATTAAAAAATGCCATTGCAATTTTGAAAGCAATTTCTCGGGGTAGTACGAGCCTTTTAACAATATTAATTCTTCCAATTCATGAACAGGGGATGTCTTTTCACTGATCTGTGTCTGTGTTAATTTCTTTCAGATGTGTTGTTGTTGTTGTTTTTAATTTTCAGTGTACATGTCTTTTTCCTCCTTGGTAAGTTTATTCCTAAAATTTTATTCTTTTTGATGCTGTTATAAATAGGATTGTTCTCTTATTTTCTTTCTCAAATTGTTTATTTTACTGAAGCGCAACTGAATTTGTGTGTTGATTTTGTATCCTATAACTTTCCTGAATGTTTATGGCATAGATAGTACGATGGTTTTGTCAATATTTGTTCCTCTTTAATCTTATCAAGTTACATATGTTGAATATTCACTGCTTTTTGTTTGTCATCCATTCCTTTAGTGGTTTAAAAGTGGATAAATAAGTAAATTTTATCAGTGCTTTACAGCAAGGAATAGTTAATGTTGGTGATTATTATTATACTCTGAGATCTGTGCACAAGTGTTTTTCCTTTTCTTTTGGCTTTCAGAGAGGCCTTCTTTGACTACCCTGTCTGCAGTTGCCCCAGACTGGAATTGGACACTATTTTGTTCCTAACATTTATCTTCATCTGAGATTTTTCTTACTTTAAAAAATATCATTATTGTCTTCATTCCATTTTGAATTCAAGCTACAGTAGAGCAGTTGTATGGAGTTGTTGACCCCTATAATCTTAGTGCATGTGACAGTCATTAATATGAACGAGGTGCATAAGAAGTAGAGTCTGATTTGAGACTACTAATGGCAGATTATAAACGTACCTACATCCTTTAGTAAGAATGATAAAATTTGAAATTTAGTTTGTTTGGAATAAAAATTTTGAAGGGTTGTTTTACCAATTAATGGATAAATTATTTATAAAGACTAGTAAATGAGGACTTATTGAAGGAAATTTTTTCATAGAGTTGGAAGTTGGAATAAAAGCAAAGTAATAGGTATTACTTTGGGTATTAGAAAACATTTTAGAATATTTTTATTTGATGGATCTAATAGCAATCAGATATTGATCACCTTGAATTACTATCCCAAGGAAGCCAACTCTTTGTTGCTATGCTATGGATATAGTCAGAACCATTAAGAAAAGTGGCAGGAAATGGTCCTAAAAACAATTTATCCAGATTTAAGAGAATTCCTTGAAAGAACAGTTGACCTTCTCTGCTTTTGGAAGATATAAAAAATTGAACCTGCACGTGAATGTCCAGTCTGGTTTTGATAAGGTTAATGCATGTTCCTGTAAGAGTGAGATAGTAAACCTAGCTGAATATTCACATGTGTTGCCACATATGTGAATCATTCTAGGTCTATGCATTTGTTTACCCATTCTACACTAGCTTTTACTGCATGAGACTGCATTACTCAAAAAAACTAATTTCTAAATGGATAGATCCCAAAGCATCTCATTTGAAAAACTTAGACTTTCAAATGAACCATAGGCAATAGAAACTCTGCTGGTCATCTGGGTAACAGGAAAGGTTTGGAGTCCCTTTCACTTTTTTTTTTTTTTAAATGAGTTTTTATTCATTTCTGTGCATATCAGACAGAAAGAGATTAAATCTTTCCTAACTAAAAACATTTAGTGGTGTCTCTCCTTAGGGATTCAGTTTTCTTTTCAATTTCTTAACCAAATTATTCACAGGATCTTAAAGCATATTTACAACTTTTGCTGAAAAGGATTCACAACTGTGTTTATTTGGCACATATTCATCTACAAGTCAAAGGAAGGAAAAATTCTTTAAGGATTATGAACTTCCTGGCTTTAAAAAGACTCAACAGCTGTCAGTGGATCCTCTAGTTACTCATAAACATCCCGTTGGAAACATACTATCCTTCCAAGGGCTATTTCAGAGTTTTAGGCCTCTCTTGTAAGATGAATCACAGGTACGCACACTTGGTAGGATGTGTTAGTTTTATTTATTTATTTTTTTTATAAAAGGAAAGTGAGATATTATATGCTCTTGACAATTAACCCACTAAAAATAATACATATTCAGTTACATGCCTTGAAATTGGAATAAGGAAATACCAACAATGAGAATTTATTACTTTTAAAATTATAAAACCTCTTTTTTATTGTAATAGAAAAGAAATTCTTGCTGTATAGGTGAATCTTTAACCTCCATGGGCTCTAGTTTCCTCTGTCAAATATCTCACATATGTTTCTATATTCTTTACTCTTCTTATGGCTCTTATTTCACCATGTCAAGATTCTCTTTAATTGTCTTCTAACCAAACACCATTTGTTCTTTCTCCAAATGTGTTAATCCATCTTTATTCAGAAGTATGCTGTGATTACTAATAGTCCTTTATATTTGAAAGGAAAGCTCCATTCATCTTATATTTCTCCCTTTTAAAGTGCATGCCTTTTTTTTTTTTTTTTTTTTTTTTAATAGCAAGGTCCTCTTTGGTTACTGCTTTCTATAGAAACTTCCACTTCCTACTGGGCTGAATCTGTGACTTTAAAAATCTGGTCTTCTCAAGACAGTGAAAAGAGCAAATGGTTTCAATGTGTTTTATAGAACAAAGAAGAAAAAGCTTCAGATAAAAACTTCCAACAATTTGTCACTGAACAACAAATAGAAATATGAAAAGGGGACATTTATAAGAGGTAAGAACAATGAAATGAAAGCACAGACAAAATGTATTTGAGAGAGTAGTTAATTAACTTTGGCTGGTGAACAATTTTTGCTATAGAACGCCAACTTACAATTAGGTTTGGGTTCCAAAATAGTGACTTCTGTAATAACTGGCATCAACACCAAATATATACATATATTGCCTTAAATGTGCTGTGCTAAGTAACAACATCTGGCCATTTAAAATCTGATGACCCACGTAATGGCCCTATCTCCATTCAATAAAGGCATCATCCACTTGGTGCCGTTCATCTTCGCAATTCTCCTAATCTATTCCATTTATGATGACCACAGACATAGATTATTTGTTGTTGTATTTCAAAATATTACTGTCCAATGCCTCATCTGTAAGCATCATCATTACTGTTGACATCTTTCTCTGGGTTTAAAGCGAGCCAAAAGATTTATTTGTTTCATCACTACATTCGAAACACCCTACTAGCAATAAAGATGCAGAGTCATGGGCTTTCTGAGTGTGCGTGCATGCATGTATCATATTTTTTGGCATATTTACTGGAACAATGAATAATAATTTCAAATTTCAGCTAGAAAAATATGAACATATTTTCTCTCATCCTTAATTTGAAGAAAAAACTTTTTGAAAAAAATGAGAACATGCTCATGAATTTCTGGTCTCACCCCTCCCTTATAGATTTGACCTTTGATTTGTTAACCTGCAGGTATATTTAAGATTTTATCATTACTTCAATCTTTCTGCCACATGCTTGGTACTTGGAAGACAGGGAAAGATCCTCCATGCTGCATAAAGTCAGAGACTTTGAGGGGAATCTGAAGTAAGAACAAACAATAATTACTCAATAAGGCAAACAGAGGAGGGTGCAGAGGCCAGAGACCAAGACCCAGGGCTTCCATAAGTGAAAACTGTAATGTTTGTCAAATATTTAATAGTTCAAACTTATTTTTGCCTTTGTATCATATTTTTACCTTCATTGTATGGGTAGTGGGCTTTTGAGATGGGATAACAGAGCAGAGGAAGAGAAAATAGGATATTTGAGGCAAAAAGAAAAGAAAAGAAGATAAACTGAAAGAAACCAAGGCAAGGCTTGCTTGGGGAAATGGCAAACAGTTTGTGTGGCAAGAGCATGGCATCCTAAAGTGCGTTGATTAGTGGTAGATGAGTACACAAAGGTAGATGGGAAAAGCTTTGGATGTTATGTAGCTCACATTGCATTTTAAAGGCCTGAGTTTTCCAGACTCAAATGTCAGGGGACCCACAAAGTCACAGCTTAAACACAATGCATCTCCTTGAAGTATCATTTTGTGGATAAGGGAATAAAATTGAGTTATTGGTGAAATATTTAAACTCTTCTAAAACTACAGTGCATCTACTAAGGGATAAAATGCAAATTTCACATCACTTTAAAAAATGAAACACAAAACCTACATAGAACTGTGCTTCAGGCGGTACACACAGACTCCATGGGCTACAACCTCATGTTCCTCATTATTCCTCTATGAAAAAAGCACTGAGCAGCAATGCCAGAAGCAAAGGAGAATTCTGGAAGAGTTTTCATCAGAAGAGCAACATGTTCACACGTGCTAGGAGACAGTGTTGCAGAGACTGTGAGGCCACTGCTTAGGAGGAACGAGGGGTGGGAGTGTCCTGTAGAGACTCCGCAGGCTGAACTGAGATGCTTGGAGGTGAGGCGCAGGAAGGAATTAAGACTACTCTGATCTTCCTGGCCTATGCCGCTTCACCTAGAAAGCAAGTCTTAGTTTAAGGACTGTAGATGATCTGTAAAGTACACAACAGAGAGACTAGCAACACAGTAAATGCTCAGGCCACAGTGACTCATGATTGTGCAGATGATGCATATTAAAGAAGAGAGAAGTGAGGGAAGATTTGGGGAAGAAGCATGCTTAATTTGGGACACTATCCCTGATTTCATTTAAAACATCTTAACACTCTGAAAATTAGCCTCATGTTTTTTATCAACCATATGCTTGTGGAGCTATAATTGAACATTCAGCTGATATGAAAGCAGATGTGCCTTAAATATCAACTATAACATTAAGTCCATTTACTACATTGATGGGACTATATTATTTCCATAAACTAGATATTTAATCCAAGTGCTTCTTAAATTTCAGGTTTTTAAAAAATGCTTTAATTGACATATAATATTGTATATATTTACAGGGAACCACGTGATGTTCCAATTCATGTATATTTTATGAAGTGTTCACATCAAATTAAGCATATCTGTCTCCTCATTCATCATTTTTTTTTTGTGGTAAAAACATCCAAAATCCTTTCTTCTATCTTTTTTGAAAGACACAGTGCATTAGCATTATCTATAGTCACCCTGCACATTTTAGTCAGCTTTTTTGCCACTGTGACCAGAAGACCTGACAAGAACAATTTTAGAGAAGGAAAAGTTTATTTGGCACTCATTCTTTCAGAGGTCTCAGTCCATAGGTAGCCGACTCCATTGCTCTGGGCCCAAAGTGAGGCAGAACATCATGGCAGGAGGGTGTGGAGGAGGAAAGCAGCTCAGAACATGGCCACCAGGAAGCAGAAAGAGAGCTCCGCTCACTGGGGACCAAATATAAACCCCCAGAGCACACCCTAGGGACCGACCTAACTCCTCCAGCTACAACCTACCTGCCTACAGTTAGGATGAAGTTAATCCATATCAGTGGGTTGATGTGCTGACTATTTTAGGCTCTCATAATCCAATCATTTCACTTCTAAACTTCCCTGCATTGTTTCACACATGAGTTTTGGAGGACACCTTATATTTAAACCATAACACAAATGTGCAACACCAGTTCTCCTATTTTCCTATAGCTTGGTATCCACTGACCAACCTTGTCCTCATTCTCTTTCCCTTTTAAAATTTGTGAAAATATTACATGGTAATAAAGGAAGAGACCACTGAATACTAGTGAAACTACTCTCTTACATTATCTGTGTGAATATAAATCCATAGAACTTTTTTTTTTTTTTTTTTTTTTTTTTTTTGGTACTGGGGATTGAACTTAAGTGCACTTGACCACTGAGCCACATCCAAGCCCATTTTTGTATTTTTTAAATTTACAGACAGGGTCTTGCTGAGTTCCTTAGCACCTCACCAATGCTGATGCTGGCTTTGAACTCTCAATTCTCCTATTTCAGCCTCCGGAGCTTCTGGGATTACAGGTGTGCGCAGATGCACCCAGCTTTGATAGAACTCTTTTGGAAAACAATTTGTTAATACTCATTTATCTGAAGTGTTAACAACTATTTATATGCACTAGCACAACAGTTTTACTTCTGGAAAGCTTTCATTATAAGGGTAAGTTTGAAATGTGGATGGAGAGTTACACATAAACATGAAATAATGCACACCCCCCCTAAAATGTTAAACGTGTAGTTCTATAAACACAATACCTGTAAAACAGGAACATTGACACAAAATGCCATGGTTAGGTGGTCCAATTCCAGGTGATAATATTTAAAAATCTTACTTTGGACCTCAAATACGTAGACTGGGCTTACTATAATCTTTGGCTCATGACACATCCATCTGTGGTGGATCTCTTTTTTTCATATTAAACTGTATTAGGCTGTGTTAGATTTGATTATTTAATGCACAGTGAATACCATAAATCAAACACGTAGCCACAAACCAGGACATTACCAATAGCTATGTCCTTGAAGGAGGAGATGGAGGAGAACTGTCATCCCAATAAAGAATACATCACCTTTGTGGATTCCAATATTCATTTTAGAGACAATATAGTATGATGGGGGAAGATCTACCATATCAGTTTTCTTCTCTGTATTTTTTTATTAAAAAAAAACAACAAATAGCATAATCAAATAAAATGATGTTTTCTAATTGCTATACATCAAATTAGCAAATATATGATTTACCTTGCCCTCAATACTAAAGTTAAAGTCAGAGATAATATGGAGAGATGTGCTAATTGCTACCAATTGGTACAATCTGGTGCTAGACACAGATCAATGTGTGCCCATGTAAGTGAGTGTGTTCTCCCTGTAAAAATCCATTAATATGCTTGATATATTTGAAATGTTAAAATATGTGGAAATTTTTTGAGGATTTGACCATGAATTTGTCTCACTTTGCTAATATGAGTTACATTGGAGAAATGGATGCTGACAAACGACTGCATAACCAACACTAGATGCCCCCATGGAGCTCACATGCCACTATGTTGAGCTTGGAGGGGTTAAGGATGGACCAAGCTCCTTGCTGGTTTCCTTTCACTAGATTAGATTGCCCCTGAAAGGAACACTGGAATCCTTATATGCAATTTGTTTTATATTAGAAAAGACAGCTCTCATGTCTCTGCCCCTATGAAAACAGTTCTTTGAAAGCATAATAGAAGTCAGTAGAAAAATATGATTTGCTATGTAAATACTCACCTTAAATACAACCTTTTACAAACACCTTCAAATAATCAAAGAAATCCTCTGAATGTGTATCATGAGCATATTTAAACAAAATATGAATGTCAGCACTTTGACAAAATTTTATATATGTAGTGTAAGGAATCTTCACGATATATCTGGGATTCTATGGTTACTTTGTCTAATAACTAAACTTGGAAGGTTCAGTGTGCTTTTCATTGGAAAGAAGGTATAGTGTTATAATCAGTGAGGCAAAGATATATTTGCTTCATATTTGTTTTATAAAATTGCATGACCAAATTCATAGCAATATTAGCTTTTTTGAGTAATAAATCTGAAAGAATTTTAATAACATCAAAGACTTTTCTCAACTTTGTGGCATTTTCTTTCTAGTCATTCTTCATGGAAAAGACTCTCACAACTTAGGGAAATAATTCAATTTTATAAGCATGTGTATTCAGACTGAATTCGGACTCACTTCTGCATTGAATATTACTGGTGATCACAACAGATCAGTTTAGGTTAAGATTTGAGAAGTATAAAAATTAATATAGGAGTAGAATGTATTATGCAGCTAGGATATGTTTGAATATGAAAGAAGATACTATTCAAAATTACAGTGAAACTTTAGCCATATACCAGGAATGTTTAGGGCAAATTAGGATGTATAAATATCCTAACAGAATTGAACCCTGGTTATTTATCAACTCCATAAATTAGAATGTCTCTTTACCAGGATTCACCAGCTTAGAAGTTTAGAGTGAAGCATATATATCTTTATTATTTTTGTTAAAATAATAACAAAAAAAATCTCAGTTTTCTTTTTTTATAGTCTGGCATGAGTATATGCTTAAATCTGCTTATTCTAATTATTAGATTAATTGAATTATAGGAAACAAAGATTTCATATTTGATTTCAGATTGTTTTTCTTCATTAGCCTTCTCCTTTTTCCAGATTTAATATTTTGAAATTGTTTTCAGTACCCTTATAAAGCAAGAGCAGTCAGTCAATAATTTATTCATTCATCATCTGAGCCAGGGCATATGCCAGACTCTCCTGGTGATGTAAAAATAATTAGAGGTGGTCACAACTATTAAGAAAGATGACAATCTATTAAGAAGGGAAAAAAAAGGTAAATATATAAATGGCTATCACCCAGGGCATGATCTAGAAAACAGGAACAACTTAGAATGTGGTATGGGAGTTCAGTGGCGGGAAAGATGGCATTTTAAGTTTTGGAGGACATTGTGGAACAATTTTGAGGGAGTGATGCTTGGATCCAGTTTTGATTGATGGTAGAGATTGTCAAATGGGGGCTCCAGGGGCAGAAGAAGCCCATAAGCAAAGGCATAAAGGGAGGAAAGCACACAGTTTCCCCTCTGCATTGCAGAGCTCTAGAGTCAGGCCTCAAGATATCTACAAAGGTAGTGTAGGGACAGAGTGCAAAGGACCTACAAAGTCAGGCAGAGGAATTTTGAGCTAATACAAGCCACTGAGTCATACAAGATGATGAACAGGGAATGATCTAATGAGAAGTGCACCGGGGAAAGTTTCTTGTTTTGTTTTGTTTTTGGTCTGGCAGTGGTGCAGAAGATGACTACAGAGACTAGGAACTGGCCACAGGAGACCAAAAACCTACCTAGACGTAGAACAATGTTCAGGACAAAGGAGAGACAGTGGGGAATGGGAAGGAAAAATATGTCACAGAGAGCCTGGCAATCAATACAAGCTCCAATATATGATGACTCATATCATGATTCGGTCTCCATGATGAAGAATGAAAGCTGACCTAATTGAGAAAATGGTGCTGCCACTAACAGGCACTCCAAGGAACCAACTCCACACTGACAAAACACCTTCCTATCTTCAGTGTTCAAGTAATAAAAATATTTTCACCTTCACCTGGATTGGTTTTCAATTCAGAAAATTTTCACAAAGAATGACACTTATTAAGGTGATTTTTTTTAATGGATGGTTTTGTTACCCTAGTCAGTAGTATAACATTGTTTTAGATATTTCATTAATAGTTGTAAAATATAACTAACAATAGGAAAAAAAGAGACTGGTGAAATGCAAAGCATTCAGTGAAATTAAAAACATTGTGACTATCATACCCTTTCACATTTTATGCACTATTTTCTCTTTTTTCTACTGTGTACCACAAAGTGTAGATAATACACAGTCTCTTGATCAATTATGTTTCATATCCAAAACTGTTCCTTTCATTGCTGATTTTAATAAGCTCTTTCATAAGGTGACCTCTCTGAGTGTCACAGGTCATCAGTCAAAATTGACTAGCTGCAAAGGCCCTCAGCTCCCTGTTTATTTTAGTTTTTCACACATATGCTGAATGACCCCTTGGTGAAGACATTACAAAGGAGGTACCAGGGTGGATTTGAGAGCATGTCAAATTTATACCAGGTATGAGAGTTTATGATTTCCTACAATGAAGGCTGTTAAAGACAAATTTTTATGGAGATCCTTAACTTTCTAGTTCATCACTTATTTCTCCCCATCTTTTACCACTATGACCCTTTCCTCAGATGTATTTAACTGAAGTAAACAGTAGTACAAGTATTAAAGCCCCTGACTCAAAGAACAGATACCTGATGGGAAAGGGAGAGGGCATTTGCTGTAACTGATGGTGGCCCCAGGTTCTTTTCCAATTCCCTATATATATATAAAAAAAAAAAAAAAAAAAAAAAAAAAAAAAGAGGAAAGGGACTGAGCTGCTCAGAAGTTGTTTTATACAGAGAGCTGTGGTGATTCTCATTTATTTCTTCATCAAGAAACTAAATCCATCATCCATTCCACCCAACAAGAAATAAAGATGTGATAGAATGATAAAGAATGCAGGTCAATCTTCTGTCTCCAGGGACCAAAAAACCCTGTAGCTTCACACATGCACACAGGATAGATTTTTCTCTATGTTAACTTCACAAATCATGAAGTTGAAAAAAATATGGTTGGAATCTAGTCAAAGTCAATCCACTTGTTGTGTACACCTGCATATATGTATATGTTTAATTCCAATCTTCTTGGCCCATAATTCTCTTTTCTTTAATTATGTAGGAGAGATTATATATTTAAATTCTCACAAATATTTTGCAGGCATTTACAAGGATCCGGTGCCCGGAAGTACATTTTGCAAAATGACACTTCTCAGCCTAGTACAAGGGTTCACTTATTCACTGCGTGAGGATTGCCAAGAGGAAGCTAATTAATATGCTAAGTGCTCACTTCTATTTATGATGCTGGCGCAAGGGTTTGGCTGTCATTTAACATGTATATGAAACTCTGACATATACTTGCCCTCTCCCATCTACCCTTAATACTGGTTCAAAATAATCTCAAAATACCTTTTGTTTCCATTTTTATGACAATAGACAAATAAAGGGTACTTAATTCAGCTCTTGGAGATGTTACTTCAGTGTGATTTCAAGGGATGAAGCATATTTAAGTGATGAAAATTTGGAGGCCCAGAATGTTGCTTCATTTATTAGCTTCTCTTGGTAAACATGATGGTTTTTACTATTAAAATTTGACACTTATTGGCTTCTCACTTCTCCATCAGCACTGATTTCTGAGAGTTAGTGGCAAATGCTGCAGAAAATTCAGCTTCTTCCTTTTTCTCAGGCAGTGGCAAACACATCTTTATTAGGGGTTGGAGGAAAGAGCTCTATATTTCTCGAAGCCTTTCCCTTTAAATTATTTCTGGTAGAGGTTGGATTTGAGGTCTGCCTCTGACTTGCTAAGGGCTATTTATGATTTATTTCAACCTTTAGCTGGCTCTAGGGGGAAAAAAATGAACAAAGTTGAAAATAAAGAACAGGAGAAGCTAATCCCCAGTGATACCCCCGTGGCGGGGAGCCTCCTGACTCATAGGATGGGTGCATTCTTTAAATTTTGATACTTTTATTTTTTCCCCTCTCAAAAATAAAATTAAAATCATTCATCATTTTTAATTAGAGAACAAGTGCCATCATTTTTTAAAGAGAACAAATTTCAAGCTGTGAGTCTTTTAATGTAGACTGGTCTTCTGAGACTTTCCTGAAGCACTTGGTGGAGAAATTTTAAACCCAGTCAAATATTTTTTTAGGAAAAGTGGTGATAGGTCATGGTGAGATATGTGTGTCATTAAAATTTCATTGAGGTCCCTAACACACCAGAGTCACTATAACATTGACACATGGACTATAATATCTCCAAAGAAGCATTTGCTGTCCATCACAGCTCTGAAGGGAGCTGTTACAGTCTATCAATGTAATAATCTGCATGTTAAAAAGTCCCTAAATATGTATTTACAAGATAGTCAGATTTGCTTTGGTCTACTGCGTCAATAATCCATGTGCTAAAAGTCCCTAAATATGTATTCACAAGATAGACAGATCAGCTTTGGTTCACTGAGTCAGTGATAAGTAGGTGTTTAAAAAGGTGCCTATGTAGTTGCATAGTTTGCATTTTAGCAGGTTCAGAAATGTGGTTGTTAAAGAGCATGTTTATTATGGTAGTTCCAGGAGATGCCAGAAGCTATCTTTCACTCTGCTCTAGGATACTTTGCTCTATGATGTATTTTTTAAAGTCAGACAAAAAAAAAAAAAAAAAAAAAAAAAAAAAAAAAAAAAAAAAAAAAAAAAACAACATAGCACAAACTGTATTAAAGTTATGAGGCAAGAAATGGAAATACAGATATTTAGGCACAGCCCTTGGGGCCAGGGTAGACACGCTGTCTTTCCAAACTGTGTCTTACCCCATCTACCATCACTATCCAGCTCTCATCCGAGTGCCCTGCTTTCCTTCTGTCAAGCTCATCTCAGTAGCCAGAGCAGTTCTGCATGGAGCCAGAAATTGCCCTGATCTGCTCTAGCCACCTTCCATTTCCTTGTAAAATCCAAAGGCCCCCAGAGTAGACCCTTTCTCACAGATGTGCCTGTGTCCACTCTGGTCCTCTCTGAGCTGCTGGAGTACCCTACCTCTTGGCTGTTTTCTGAGCTTACCATCATTTCCTGCTTCAGGCTTTCATACTTGCCCTTCCCTCTTTCTGGAAAGCTCCTTCCATGTGGCTCCGTTTATTACTTTCCTCATGGCTCTCCTGATAGAAGACCTTCCCCACCACTGTGTGTAAGACTGCAACCTCCTGTCCTGCCACCAGGGATTTCCCTTTTCTGTTACCCATGCTTGTTGATCTCCATTAACAATTGTCACTATCTAAAACAATAGGTCTTTATTTATTTATTCATTGTCCATCTCCTTCCTCTAGAAGTTTAACTACACTAGGGCAGGAGCTGCATAAATCTATTCTTTGACAGGTTCCTGGTACCTTTTAAGTGCTTGTTCAACACTTATGATACAAATTAATGAAAACAGATGAAAAAAGGAGTCTTTTTATTTATTTTTTTTTATTTTCTTAATTGCCAGGTTGATGTTTGTTCATGTTTAGGTGAAGGAGGAACACAATTCTCTGCTTGACCATTACAATTCAGTTTCTTGTAATGTTCTTTAAGTGGCACAAAATTGGTCTTCCTTGAAGATGCTCATCCATTCTACCCCCAAAGCTACAGGGTTATGGTAAAGCTCCCAGAGGAGCTAGGGTCATCCCAGCTGGTCACAGAAATACTCCATCAGTCTGCTTCTTTGTGCAATAGTGATGTGCCAAACATAAAGACAGGGTCAGCATTTTGTGATCACCCCACTTAAAGTAGTATCCTTAATAAACTCTAGTGATGGTAGTGGACTGATGAGATTTTATAATTTGTCACAGTTGTGTGGGATAGCATGTGCCACTCTGTGAGTGTATCACACAACTATAACACACTGAAGAGTAATGGGTAGAGTTGTCATTCTCTTACATTTGGTGAATTGTCCCTGGGGTATCCTCCCTGTCTCTACCCCCTCCTTTAACCTGGCTGGTGTTCTCATAATGCATCCTTTCTCTCCTGATTGAAGACTGTCATAGCAAATCCTTCCTTATTTAAATTTCACAGGAACATTCATTATTTCAATCACTCAGAAAGGTGCCTTTGGCAACAGAAATCACAGCTGACAGCAAATTAATGACTATGATGCTGTGATTAGTTGAATTACAGGCTACGGTGAGCCTGTCTGAGCACTCATCACTGGCATCAGCCTGATGGGAGACTCTACTAAGGATTGATAGTGGTCAAAAAAGAGGATGTGGTTCAGCTACAATAAGCTTTATAGAGTTGAAGGAAATCTGTCTGCATTGTATTTCTATGACATGCTGCTTAATTAAATGCATTTTTCCTGTTAACCTGGTTATTGCAAATAAGTCTTTCTCCTATGCCCTCCCCCAGAGCAGGAACATATTTTGAAGGAACTTCGAGGCACAAGCTAAATGAAAAGTTGAAATGATCTAGATAATTCCAAGCCCAACCCCCAAGTTTTCATTAATTGAAGGAAAAAGACTTTACTCTTGAATTATTTGGAAAAGTGACTTAATTTCATAATTAATTTTGCATGAATGTAGACAGAACGTAATGGATACTTCAGTGCATGCCAGTACTTGAGTACATTTATAAAATAAAACTTTTCAATCTAATGATGAGGAGGAAAAAAAATTGACAGCATCACTGACAACAAAACCACATACTCAGATGTTAGGTGTCACTGTACATCCTGCCAAATTCTGGCTGTAAAGAAATGATGATTTCTGTAACTGCTTAGCAATGGCTTTTGCAGGAGGAAGATTTCAAATAAACGTTTATTTGCTTTAGGCGAGCTTCACTGACTTGGCCTTATTTGATTTCAGGTTCTCCTAAGAGAGGAGATTTCAGGATTTCCTGGTTGTAAAATGGAAAAGAACACTTTGCTGAACTTGTATGACATCATCTGAAGCATCCAAAGGGCAGATAATCTTGGGTTGTCTGCCTATTTACCAAAGCTTCTTTACCTCCTCAATCTATTTTATTTCCAAATGTCAGAGTAGTCTGAAACCTTTCAAAGATTTATAGACTGCAGATGCAGAGGAAATATTAAGATAAATCCTCTAACTTTTGTGAAAGCTTTTAAAATAATTAGCAGATGGACCTTTTGAAGTGTTATGTGTTTCAGAACAGGCACTCTACCACTATAACATGAGAAGGCCAAACAATTTAACAACAAAGGGCAGCAGGCCGTTTCTATATCTAAAATGCCCATGAAAATGCTGTTTAGAGTACATACCTAAGTCACAAATAAAGAGAATATGGAATGTGTGAAAGATGATATAACTAATGTAATAAAATTTACTTTATCATTAAAATCAGAATACTGGAAAATGAATAAAAATGTTAGTGCAATTTTGGCTTTAAATATAATTATCTTTTCAAATTCTACTTAGAAATCTGCTTATATTACAGAAAGAAGAAAAAATGTAGCTGCTATAAAATTGTACACAAAAGGCAACAAAATACAGACAAGTTATTTTCAAGCTTATACTATAAAAATATTTTCCAATATGCTTAAAATGGAATCAAATAGCTAAAACAAATATAATTTAAAAGATCTTACCCTAGATATATAGTAGACAAGATATTTCTTACAGTAATACATTAGTTTCTTTGTTATGCAAAATCCTTCAACCTTAACTTCATGAAGAAATGTGAAGTGGTCTGAAAATGATCTCACCTCATATTCAAAGTCCTCTGTTCTGTCTGCATCAGCAGGCAAGCTGGAAAGATACTCGTTGTCCTCATAAAATTCATGGTCCATCGGATGAAGAGAATGGCAGCTATGGGGAATGCAACAATACGTTAGGAATGGATCAAAATGGTTGTTTTCAAGATTAAAACTGATTTTATATTTCACTTTAGTTTTCTCTGCTTTGGAATACGAACTGTAGCTATCTAAGTGAGCCAACCTTCAAGCAGACTACAGCTCAGAAAAAGCAATTGCTTTTCTCTCTCTTCTCCATGAAGTCCATCAATTTGCTATTTCCAAGAGAACACTAACAGGAAGGGCCCAGGTTGCAGTGGCATTCTGTGAAGGGACTGATGGAAAAATCTTCCAGGGTGCATGATGCTTCCATGATACTCTGGCCTGCCTCCATTCCATTGAGTGTGACCTGTTTCACACATGGGTGTGTGGCATTTGACACTTATCTATCCAACGGGTTATATTTTGGAGCAAAGCACTACCAGTTTCAAAATATACAGCCCCAAACAGTTTTTTGAAAGCCATTTTCAAAAGCTCATATATTTCAGACTATAGAATATACTCAGGTTGCCCTCCATTCCTTAAGACACCCTTCCTCCTTTGCCCTCATAGGCCACATTTTTCTGTTCTTGATGAAGGGCACGTGCACAAATAATGAAGAGTACTCATTGGCCTTAACTCACCAGAAGCTCCTATAAGGCACAGTTTTCATAATCCTTTTATAACATTTCCAGTGACAGAAAAAATAGATTAAGTAAAGGAAGTGAGGGAACCTGGACATTACTTTGGTGTATCCTTCAAGTTTGGGAAATATTTAAAATAATTTGTAGAGGTGATCATTGAGGTACTATATGTTCTTATATAGATACTATACATTTTGCCAAATGAAGGTTAAGCATAGTTTAATAGGAAAGGGTATAAGGCCATCTCTATTTCCAAAAGTCATTGAAAAATTCTTGTCAAATTGAAACATTAGTTACAGGTATGACCTCTAAATCTTTCCATTGTGGACATTTTCAAAGAACTGGAGTTAGGAGTATAAATCAGTTCCATTTTTGCTGGCTGAAAAGATGAGAGAGATGCATCCTGATGCCCTCCTAGGGTCACTAACTCTATCACCATCTTCTCACTACCTCTGTGACTATTGATTCCATATAAGGTTAAGCCAAAACAGCAAAAGCATCAGCAGCATGTCTGCTGGTCTGCCAGGTACAGCATTAAATAGCATTAAATAGCATTAAATAGCATTCAGCAGCATGTCTGCTGGTCTGCCAGGTACAGCCTCCTTGCTTGGAGGTTCATAGAGCTGGGAGAATATCAGAGCTCACTGTTTGGGGCATTTTGTGTGTTTTCCTGGTCTTTCAGTGTAAGAATGGAGCTCTATCATGAGGAACACTTTATTCATTCAGTAAGCATTTATTGTCTACCAGATGCCAGGCTCTATGTTAAGTGCTGGAAATATGTTGGTGCACAAAATCCAATTTTCTCCCAATTAATTTTGTAAAGCAGCACAGTAGCAATTTCAGAGCAACAAGTAAAAGGAAAATATGGAAACCATGCAAGCACATGATGGGGATGGACTTACTGCATTCCTAGGAATTTTGCTGGAACAGGTTGCCTCTAAACTAAGAGCTACAAGATTTAGGAAAAGCAGCACAGTACAGGGGTCAATGGAGTGGGCTCAGTGGTTAGACCTCTTAGTCTTAGAATCCTGGCTCTGTCTCTTCCTTGATGTGTGATCTTGGCAACATTACTTAACCTCTGTTTTCTCATCTGTGATATGGGGATGGTAGTAGTATAATGTGCTTCCGTATAAGGTTGTTGTGAGGACTAAATGAGGCAATGAATGTAAAATATTTGCAATATTACCTAAAATGTGTTCAGTTGGCTAATAAAAGTTAAATATTACTATTCATTTAAGAAAGTACTTATTGCATGGCTACTTTGTGTCAGGCTGCACTAATGAATATTATATATTTGTTTGCTTGTTTATCATTCATCTCCTTCTCTAGAATATAAACTCCATGAAGTATGGGCTTTATTCTTGTTCATAGTTTTATACCTAATAACTAGTTCCCATGCCTGACACAAAGGACTATGTAACATGTAGCTGTGTAGATGAATAGATGGAGTGACATGCAAACAGAGCCATGGCCCTCCTGGAAGGAAGTTGAAGTCTCAAGGAGTAGTTTCCAAAACCTGGCTGCACATTAGAAATGCGTAGGTAGATATTTTGGTGGGGGGGAGTACCAGGGATTGAACTTAGGGGCACTTGACCACTGAGCCACATCCGCATTTTTAGACACAGGGTCTCACTGAGTTGCGTAGCGCCTCAGGGTTGCTGAGGCTGACTTTGAACTCGCGATCCTCCTGTCTCAGCCTCCCAAGCCACTGGGATTACAGGTATACCCCAAGGCACCCAGCTGCCTAGGTCGATTTTTGAAAATTTTTGTTGCCTGAGCCCCACTCTAAAAATTCTCATGTAATTAGCCTATGGTGGGATAAGGCATTGATAAAGTTTCTCAAAACTCCCATGTGATTCAAATGCACACCTGTGATCCACTGAAACAAGCTTATAACAGACACTAAAGGGCAGAGACATGGCAAGATCAGGTTTGTTGACGAAGTAGAGAATGGATTAGAGAAGGCAATAAAAATGAAGTCTAAAGAGAAGACTGCTCTTATAAATCAAACTCTTGGTAATCTTTGAATATTTACTTAAAAGCTCACAGAACAAAATATATAGGTCAAAATGCACTTCTAATGCTATATATGTAAGAGTATTTGAATTAAAATCTAACTGCCTTTAAACAAGGTAAAAATAGAAAGGAAACATTTCTTTAATCACTCCTTATTTCCTAGCACTGTACTTACTGTCTGACAGCTAGGACCCTTTGTTTACATCTCAATATATTGGGTAATTGGTTTCTTTGGAGAATTGCACTTTAATTAAATTAATTTTCTAGATTTTCTTTTAAAGAGAAAAGCAAGGCGGAGAGAGAGAGCGGCAACCCACAGAGGAGAGTATAGTGCCAACATGTCACTTCCACCTGAGTCTTAATAAGATTTTTGGCAGCTTTGGTGAGAAAAGCTATTTCCCTGACCAGTGCTCATGAGTAGAGTGAGGCTTTTGAGGGCTGGAAGTATATAGATGAGCTAATCAGAGCCAGAATTTTTTATTGTACCTCAGTAAGCATGATTGCAGAGGAGAAGCAACTGAGTGGGTCAGGAGGGTAGCTAGCAGGGATAGCTAAGGACTTGCCAGAGGCAGGCACAGTAGAGAGATTTTACAAACAGAGCTGGGAGCCTGCCTCCATAGTTGACAGCTTGCTGGGGTGACTGATTCTTTCCAACACCTGCTTTCAATGGCAAACAACAACAAATAGGGCAGAGAGACAAATGACAGAGAAATACCTGTCTGATAGCAGAAATGGACAGATGTCTGGCACTGGAGGGGTAGGTGGCCGAAGCTTGGCCAGAGCCATGATGTGTTCAAAGGTGATGTCAGTCTGGGTGCTGGCATTCATGAGCTGCACTTCGGGAACCGTTCCATAGGTGGGTCTAGTGAGAGGAGTTCGCCTTAACACCTGCACCACGATGGGCTCCTTGGCGTTTCGAAAAGCTTCCACTGCCTCCTCATGGGTGGCCTTTGAGAGATCCTTCCCATTGACCTAGGAGGATATAAGAACATTGATCATCTTGGAGGAAAGAATGGAGACCATCATGACAGATTAGTAAACAGTGGAGAGGGGAGATTACAGCCAGCTCTGATAGGAATTTTGTAAAGGAATATTTCATCAGACATTGACATTACCAAACTCTTTCCCAACATGAGGAAGTGAAGATTAGAAAAAAAAAAATCACTTTTGAAACTTTGTGAAGTATATGGAGTTGATTAATAAATTACCATCACAATTAGTAGTAAAGATTTACAAGTTTAAATAACACATCAGTATTAGAAGTTGTTCACCAAAATCAAAAGACAGGTAGAAACTAAGTATATCCTTGTAAAAACGTTTGACTAATCTCCTGATGATATTTTCAGCATTTAATCAAAGTCTTACTTTTCTGAAATCTGTTTTTTTTAGAATATTATCAAATTTCTTTCATATTCACCTCTTTAGACAAGACTATGTTGTTGCTCATGTGCATTTTATCCTAAATCTTCACAATTCTAAGTGTGGCACATGGGTCAGCATCATCAGAATCACTGAAGAGACTTTTACACATATAGAAGCCCTGGACCTACCCGAGACCTACTGAGTCAGGACTGGCATTTTAACAAAACCACAGCTGATTTCTAGCACATGAAAGAAGCGCTGCTCTGAACACCTTTGAAACAGTTCACTTGCTGTCCCTTTGAATCCTCACCTGTCTCAATTTATACCCAATTATGACCATCCAAGGTAGCCCTGGTCATAGCAGAGAAACAGGTGAAGTTTGCATCTGTTCTTGGCCAATGCCCTGCAGCAAAATCACAGCCAATGGCATTTAGGAGAGAAAAAAAATTCTTCTTTTTGTGTGACTCTCCCACAGCTGCCTACTGAGAGGGCCAGGGACATTCCCCAGCCTTGGTAGCACCCAAAACATCTGCACATTTTCCTTAACCCTTTCTCAGGGGCAACACAGACTGCTTTCAAATAGCTGTCCATTTATTTTCCTAAAATAGGTCCTGAGAATACAGCCTCAGTGGAAGTTGTGTTTTAATAAAGAACTCTAGAATCCTGATATAGCTTCATGACTTCTATCCTAAATGAATTAATAATGTTGGCTTTTATGAATACAAAGAAAAATCTGGTGATCCAGTCCTATGCCCAGTACCCTGGGAATTATAACATTTCTAGACAGAAAACTAAGCCACCTGCCTGTTGGTGAAACACTGATATCTGTTAGGTACTAGCAAACCCTTAGAGGTCCTAGGGTGCCTAAAAAGAAGAAAGGGAAATGTAGTGCTGTGAATGTGAGGTGACTCCCAAAAGCTCATGTGTGAGACAATGCAAGAAGGTTCAGAGGAGAAATGATAGGATTGTTAGAGTCTTAACCCAATCAGTGAATTAATCCTTGATGGGAATAACTGAGTGGTAACCAGAGGCAGGTGGAGTGTGGCTGGAAGAAGTGGTTAATTGGGGGCGTGGCTATGGGGTATATATTTTGTATCTGGAGCTGGAGTCTCTTTCTGCTTCATGATCACCACGATATGAGCTGCTTCCCTCTGCCACACACTCTGCCATGATGTTCTGCCTCACCTCGAGCCCCCAGGAATGGAGCCGGCCTTTTCTGGACTAAGACCTCTGAAACTGTGAGCCCTCAAATAAACTTTTCCTCCCCTACAGTTGTGCTGGTCAGATCCTTTAGTCACAGCAGCAAAAAAAGTTGATTAAAACAAGAAATCAGTGAGATGTGGTTGTAGAACAATTGCTGACATTCAGATGAGCACATTCTCTCTTTCTGAATACACAAAGGGTAGGTATGCGCTCAGAGCAAGAATGGGGCATTTGAGGGTAAATGACACAATGCCAGGTGGAAATGGGCATGTTATATAGAGACAGGCTTAATGACCTGCACGATCTAATTTACTCAATGGACCCTGAAAGAGTTAATGTGCCTTTAAAAAATTAGCAATTAAGTTTCTATGGCACAAAATCAGTCCTAGTTCAGTCCCTGGATCACTAGTAAGAACCTGCACGTAGAAATCCAAGTGGGTGCCCAACAGCGTGCAAACACTCACAAGTCTCTGCACTCCATTTCCAATTCTTTCCTCCATGGAATAAGCCTGATAAATTGTCACTGAGTTTTCATTGACACTGTCTTGTGATTTTTGACTTGGGCACATGAGATACAGCGACACAGGATTCCTATGGACATGGTTGTTCATCCTTGGAGGCATACCAGGTGCTCTGGGACAGGGCCACCACTGTCTCCCCTGAGGATGCGGAGTCAGCAAATCAGGAAAGAAAGCCCAGAATTAAGAGGCATAACCTATCTAGCCCCTTGGGTTGAATGGTTTCTCATTGTGGTCAGTGGGTCAGTGTTTGTCAATTCCAGATTATTGAAGATGACAAAGTGGTAGTTAAGACTGCTGACTCTATGCAGTAAGCCAGACTTGTCCTTTTGTCCCCAGCCTTCAGCTTCATGATGTCCCTTCAGTTCGATGAAGATCCACTCTTGCAATGTTCCATACCCTACCCTCTCTGAAATGAACTCTCAGTCATAATCTACCAACTATTTAACATCTACTGTGTCTATGTCAGTAGATTATCTTTTCCTAAAACCTTGCATCAAGCACAACCCCTAACAATGGCAGAATAAACTAAGGGAATGGCTGCCCATTTTAAAGTAACTTTAAGCATTATCTGAGGATAAAGGGAAAATTTGTGGCCAGGATTTCCTCCAATCACACCTTAGACCCTATTAGTGGATAAAGTGTTTCAATATATAGTAGACAGACAATGCCATGAACCTATTTTTTTTCCTTAGGTGGCTGAGAACTTTGCCTATATGTCAATCTAGTCTTGGTGTTCAGTACACTTATTTACTTTAGTGCCCTTCAAAGGAAGAACACTTTTTGCAAAAGTAAGTTTCCCACTTTGTGTTCCTCTATGCCAAGTACGATTATTTTTTGACAAATCCAGATTGAACAATAATTTCTGCAGAAACAAAAAAAAAATATGCAGGAAAAGTATTTTAGGCTGAAAATCATTAGTTTTTATTACACTGTTTTGTATAGGCAGACAATTGGCATCATACATAAGATCAATAGCTATCGATTCTATGACCTGTGTCCATTCATTTACGATGATGGCATTTATATGCAAATTTTATTCTTTGCTGTGACAGTCAAATATAATCTTAAAAAAGAGCAGGAAATGTAATCTCAAATATCTTCCTTCCCAATTGGGGAATGCTCTTTTCTTCCAGTTGCCATGCCGCTGACCTCTATTTTCTTAAGCTATTTAATATCTCTCAAAGTAAAGAAGTCTATGACCTTTAACGGCTCTGCTGCCCCACGTGATCCCTTAGAAAATGTAAGCACTGTTAATACTAAACACTCTTTTTTTCTCACTTCACTTGAAGTTCATCAACATAGTGTTAGCCTACAAAAAGGTCACCATTTTATAAATTATGCCTTTCACAACAGAAAAAAAGAATAGATTAATGGGGATTTTCTGGCAGTTGCTTTGCTTAGTTGTCTTCAGTTACAGCTAGGGAGAATAACAACACGGGAAGGATACCTAATGTTATAGGAAAATTCTACAGTAAGTCAACAAATAAATTAGTGGTAAAAGTTAATTTCTTCAAGTGGTTTCTAAACCAATAAGGAATTTGGATGTTATGGTGCCAAATCCTTATCATTCTCTGTCTTTACCACTATGCTTACTCCCTGACAATCTTTTTCTTCTCCTTCCCTCTTATTCCATCTCTGTCAAAATATATAATTTGGTTTTGTATGAATGGGTCTGGAGATGGAGAAGCCTTCTATTAAAGGTGTCCCTTGGTAATTAACGATATATATCCACCTATCCAAACTTTACTGGTGTACAGTAAAAAGTGGGAAGGATAGTGGGCAGTTTCTTTTCCTTTTCCTCCTCCTCCTCTTCCCTCTTCTTCTTCTTATTATTATTATCATTATTCCTTATTATTATTATTGTTATTATTATTATTTGTTAGAGGAGTACAGAATTGATTTTCAGGAAGAAAAATATAGATGAAGAGAGTTGGGAGCAAAACTGGTGGAATGAGATGATTTAAAAAGAGGAGTGTGTTAAGGAATTTGAGTTTAAGGTTTACATGCAAGAGTTACACAAAGGATAGCACTTTAAGTGTACTATAAGGAAAGATTTTTTCCCCAAAAAGGTTGTTAAACAGAATGAGAGAGAAGATAGAGTGTCATGATAAACATGAATAGTATAATTGTATCTATTGCTACGTCGACTACAGAAATTCTAGGATAAATAGTGACACGTAGTTGTCCTCAGACAAACTAAATTTGGGTTGGATGGAAGTGGGGAGAGAGAGGTCTTAATCCTGTCCACCTTGAGGCAGTCACAGGATAGACATTCAGATGAACCAGCAAGCACATGCAATGGGGTACTAAAAGAAAAAATGATCATGGGAAACCATTATCCGAGGTCTTCCACTTTCTGAGCATCTTGTTTCTAAAAAGTTATTATTTTCCATTATACTGATAGTACAATCTTAAGTGGATGGGGGGGGGGGGGACAGTCACTTTTCAGTAATCAGTGCTAAAGATGTGTGAATACATTTGTTGTGGCAGATGGGCTAATTAAGCCATAGCAACTTGTGAATGTTAAGTAAAGAATATAGCCTTTCATATGTAAACCATATCATTGCAATGTTTGATGAAGCTTCTGTTTAATGAATAATCTACCCTTTTGAATATACTGCAAAACCTGGGCCACTCATCCTGACTTCCTCAGTGAATGATAGCCTGTGTTTGGATATGAGCTGTTCCTCTTTGATTATTCCTCCAAATCCAACCACATTTCAAATAGCAAAAAACCAACAGGCTTTCCCACTCCCCCTTTTGAAATACAAACAGGTACATGAATATCCAAGTCACCACAGTGAGTGGCCTTTTCTAGAATTATCTGTTTGGAAATAATGAGGGTTTTCAAACTCCAATGCCCCTTATGAAAGCTAAGGACTTCCAAGCATTAATGGCTTCCAATGAAGCATAAATATAAGAAAATTTCATACAAGTATAGATACCAATTGGCATAACCCAACTTCAAATTGAAAATAAGAATGAAGTGTTTGTGTATTATGATTCTGGGAGGACATGATGATGCCCCCAATTAGTTCCCAAGAGCTCCCACCCTCAAAAGTAACTATGGAATTAATTCTTCTTAAATTACCAAAATAAATGCAATTCTCTATTCTCAGATCATTTTTTTTAAAAGAAATTACAGAGTTCTTGCCAGAAAATGGTTTAGTAACATTTCATAGAAAGAGCAAATAACATTTAAATTCTTGCTAAAATCTTTGGTATGGAAGAAATTAAAAATAATCCAAACACTATATTTATTAAAACACTTGTCATATATAATCTCCAAGTTAATTTTAAAGAATTTAAACATATAATTTTTCCTAAACTTTGTTATGCTTGGTTTTATGTGGGCATCTGTTATGTAAATTAAACACTATATAGTGTAAAAAAAAAAAAAAACATAGTAAAAGGAATTCATGCACAATTTTTGCACAACAGAAATTGTGCAAATTGCATGAAGAAAACCTAGTGATAGATGGACTAAAATGAACTTTTGCCTTTAAAATTTATTAATAAACAAAACAAGCAATGGTAGGTAGGTATGTGTTCATTATGTATTTTAATAGTATTAGTACATTAGAAATGCTAGATTGCATCAACCCCAGAGTCCATTTTGTCCAGTATACTACTTTTGACAGTTCAATGATTAGACTTTCAGAAGAGAATATGGTAGTTATTGGATTTGACACATGAGCAGATGTATTCAGAAGTGGTTTGGGGCTCCTTCTGGACTAAAAGGAATATGTAGTTTCATCTCCCTGTGTATGAGGATGTTGCAGCTTCCTTGAGCTCTGAAGCCCCCAGGTGTCAAACAGTCTTTTCCCAGAGAAGTGGAAATAACTAACCTCTAGCCCAGACTGCCTAAACCTCCAGCAATCTCTTCTCCGAATGACAATGCACTGCCCCCCATGCCCCACTCCACCCCAGAAGAGACAGCAAAATGGGCTGGGATCTTGCTGTTAGAATTCAGTCTTACTGCATGTCTAACAGCTTCTGGACCCCTGCTTGACTCTGTGTGTGGCTGACCCCTAACTTGTGTTTCTACGCCTATAGGTTAGGTATGTTGCCTGACATTTAATTTGTGACGTTTTGGGATTTTCCCTTACCAGGTAGCTTATATGATATTATAAACATTTCCCACCAAAGAAAATTGCACATGTGAGAAATGATTATGTATGTAATACTGAACTGAATAATCCCAGCAGCCCAGAGAGATATTTAGAAAGTCAAGTATGACATTTAGCCAATGGATTGTGGCAATGCAGTCACAACAGTGGTCCAGTGTGCTGCTTCCTGATCCTCCTCCATGGCATACTTTGATGGTGAGGGTTTCTCAAATGCAAGAAAAATTCACCTTAACTTTTCATGTTAAGATGTTATGAATTCATTATTTGTGAACTTTTCAAAACTGTCCTTGAGTCAATTAACAATTTTGTCCGTAGGAAGTCTTGAGGATGTCTCTTTTACAATTGCTTTCTCTCTATTATTGTTTCTTTGCCTCATTTTTTATTCCTTTTTCTGCATTTTCTGTTCCTTTCCTTATCCATCTGCCACATTTCTAAACTTTCCTGTTTGGGATTTAACACATTTGAAGAGCACTTATTTATACAAATTATTCTGTAATAAAAGAACAGGTTGTGATATATTTCTATTCTAAGTGAGAAAAATAAACTAGAATGTATTCAATGTAGTTTATTTATCTCTTTATAAATAAGTTTAGGTTCCTCTTCCTTAAGAAAATAAAATGAAGTTTCCCTCTTTGGCACAGGAGCTGGATGTTCTTGGTTTGTTCTTTGGATCCCCAGCCCACTCTTCTCTACCCATCTGTGGGCTTTGGAATGCCAACCACTACATACTGCCTAACCATGTATTTGGTTTGGTTCAGTCACTGGGGGGAGCACATAAAAGCTCTTCATCTAGTCCCCTCCCTACCTGGATTTCAAGATGCCAGTGCTTGCTAGGTTCTGTTCACATCCCTGCTCACCATCCTGCTCTAGGTCTACAGGCAATAAAGACTTATCTCTGAGCATCTTCCCATCAGGCTCCTCCCACTCTATTGCCTAGCATGGTGACCATATGTAATAATAATGTATTACATCTTTCAAAATTGCTATAAGAGTAGATATGAAGTGATTTCTATACAAAATTAGGTGAGCCATCTGATATGTTAACATGTTTTAATCATTCCACAATGTAAACTTATCTTAAAACATCACATGGTATTCCATAAATATATACAAATACTATTTGTCAATTAAAAATAAAAGTAAGCAAATAAAGTGTTCTCCATTGCTATTCCCTAAGCTCTTTCTCTTAACTCTGTTCCCACCTATGTAAACTGTACTATCATCAAACTTTCTTCAATTAAACCATTTGTGCCTTCTGTTTACTTCTAGAGCCTTGACTAATATAACCTAACATGAAACTCCCCTAATTTAAACAATAAAAACAGCAAAAAGATAGTTAAGTCTGAAATTTGCCATCTTTGCCCATTGACATCACTGTCAAAATTAATTGCATCTCAATACAATCATTAGCTTCTCAAATTTAGCAAGTCACACTTTTTTTTTTTTTCTTGGTGTGGGGAACTGGGGATTGAACCCAGGGGTGCTTAACCACTGAGCAACATCCCAACCCGTTTTTTATATTTCATTTGAGATAGGGTCTTGCTAAATTGATTAGGGCCTAAATTGCTTAGGGCCTTGATAAGTTGCTGAAGCTGGTTTTGAACTCATGATCCTCCTGCCTCAGCCTCCTGAGCTGCTGGGATTATAGGCATGCACCACTGCACCTAGCACTAGCAAGTCACACATTTTAAGGGAAAACTAAAATACAAACTTCTATTGAGACCATATAGAAAATTTTAAATATTTGTATATTTGATGCATACCATAATCTGATAGGATATCCCTCAATCCAGGTTTATTTAGTGTTACTCTTGATTAGATTCAGGTTATATATTTTTGGCAGGAATGCCTCAGAAATGGAGTTGTGTCTCTCTCTGCTTATTCTATTAGGAAGCAACTAATTTCTATTTGTCTATTACTGGTTATGTTAACTTTTATTACTTGTACAGAGGGGAGGAGGGGGTGTGAGAGTGAAGAGGAGAGAGAGGAAGGATCTACAGCACATGCAATGAATTAACTAATGTTAAAAGTTGGAGGAATCTAAGTGAAAGATATCTGCAAATTATTTGTATGCTTCTTAAAGGTTTTTAATAAGTCTGAAATCATATCAAAATGAAACTTTCCAAAAATATTATTATATTTTCATTAGTTAAAAATGGATTCATGCTGTAATCATTTAGAGTTCACAAATAATTATCAAGAATTGATGGAGGAAGAGCTTCCTATGGAGTTTGTTTCTGTTTCTGCACATTTTTAGAGAAGCAAATTCCTACTGTGCTCTGAATGTCTATTTTACTTGTGTGTGCCTGTGCATGCACACACACATCCCTACAAGCGAAAAACACAGATTGGTATCACCAACTTTATCATTGTCATAACAATTCATCTGCTGAATATCACCTGAAATACTGTTCTTCTCCAAGCTGAGCTATTTAAGAAGATAGATGGCTGCCTTCTGGCTAATTGTGGGAGTTCTTTCATTACTATAAAAGACATTTTATATCTCAAGTGACTCTATAAGCATTGAATAATGACTTAAAGTCTTTGGAGAAGAGTCCACAGATGAAATGGTAGGATAACAACTACTTACTGACCTTTCACTTCCTAAGATAATAAGCTCATGTAGGCGATTATTAATAAAGCTATCTGTTGAGTTTTGACATATCAGATCCCAGTATGTTAAACTTAATGAGAAATTCTGATGGAGACATAAATTTTTGTGCAACAGGCCCAAGGATGTAAAGACATAAGACATATACAGAGGAAATGCTGCTAAAATGAATTCAGATAATTTCATTGGGAAAAACTTCATCCATATTTTTTAAAAAAAGAAATCAGTAACTAACAATGTAGAGAGAGCTAGTCATCTTTCATATCCATTGAACACTGGAAAATATGCACTTGGCTCTTGGACAATGTCTCTTGGTCCCATCTTTATGATGACAGCATAAAGGGTTATAAAAAACCCTCCTTGTGAGGAGCATCTCAGCTTGTGCCTGTTGTAGTTTGGATCTGGACTGTCCCTCCACAAGCTCGTGAGTTGAAATCATGGTCCCCAGGGCAGCAAAGTTTATAGGTGGAACTTTTAGGCAATGACTAGATCATAAGCACTTTGTCATCCATTGAAAGCTGGTTGGACTAGTGGGAAGTGGGACTTAGTTAGAGGAAACAGGTCAGTGGGGGCATATTTTAGAATGGTTTATCTTGTCCCTGACCCCTTTCTCTCTCTCTCCCTCTGCTCTGCTTCAGAGCTGCCATGAGCTGAGCAACTTTCTTTTGCTATGCCCTTCTACCGTGATGTTTCTGCAATGGAGTTGGCCAACCATGGACACTTTTCCTCCCTACGTTGTTCTTATCAAGTATTTTGGTCAATTATGAAAAAAGATGACTAACACAGTGCTAAATAAGTGCTAAGACAGCTGTTTGTTAAGTAAAAAACGATTTACCACATAATTTCTAATAGAGGACTAAGAGATGAAAACTAATAGGGCGTGTATCATTACAAAGTCACCTATCTATGAGAGCAAATAATGACTCACATGCTTCTATAAAACATCATGGGATGAGAAGAAACTGCTTTGTTTAGTGTTGCAGTTTCAGGTCTTAAAAATGTGGGCTTGGGGCTGGGATTGTGGCTCAGCGGTAGAGCGCTCGCCTAGCACGTGCGCGGCCCGGGTTCGATCCTCAGCACCACGTAAAAATAAACGCATTGTGTACAACTAAAGCAAATAAATAAATATTTTTTAAAAATGTGGGCTTAGTACATAATTGACGTTCAATAAAAAGGTGTTATATAAATTTTCTTACACTTTCCATAAAGACAAATTTTAAAACAAATAATTGTATTTGCCATTAAAACTATTTGTTTACTTGCATTCACTTCCCAGCTCCATTTTGCAGTCCATTTGTCCATAAAATTTTTAATTTAAATACATTGTACAAATGACTATGAGGGGCAAGAAGAGGTTCTTAAGCCCTACCGATCACTTGTAATAGAAAAAGAACACAACTATGGATTCATTGAAAAGGTCTGGGGTCTAAACATGGTTCTTAATTAGTGGTCTGACTTTAAGTCACTTAAACCCTCTGAGCCTAAGTTTCTTCATCTGGAAAAGGCAATAATAATACCCACTCACAGAGATGTGGATAAGATCAAGTAAATAATATAGCTAAGGCAGCTAAATAATAAATAATATAGCATAATAAATAATATAGCAAGTAAATAATATAGCAGAACTTCTTTCTCTGCCTCCTTTCCTAACTCTTGAATGGCAGAGATTAGGTCACTCTCTGGAACAGGAGTTGTAGTCCTGGCAGTGACAACAACAATAACAGTTAGCATTGAGTGAGCACTCACAAAAAACCAGCAGCTGAGCCAAGCCATTGGCCATTATTCTCTCCATCACACCCCAAAACAGGCATGTGAGGTCAGTATTTTAGTGCTTTTTGAAAGATGTAAAAGGTGGATAAAACAAGTTGAACAGGAAAGGCATCTGCTCTCATATCTGTTCGGGAAAAACAAAGTACACCAATAAATATAGGTGTTAATACTTCTGTGAGAGTTCAAGGGCTAACTATGCCTGGGGGTTCTCCAATAGGACTCCAGGATTTAAAATTGTGTGTGGGTCTTAGAAAATGAGGAGATTTATAAATTGCAAAGAGGGGAGAAAGGAAAGGAATCCCAGGGTAAATGCACAAAAGAGCAAGTTTTCTCAGTACCAGTGAGAGATCAGTGGGACTGAGTATGGAGGAGTTTGGGTGAGAACACTGGGCAAAGAGCCTGGAGAGATGACTCTGACATAGATCCTAATGTCCTCCTTGGACATTGTAAGGGGTTTATTGTAAACACTTTCATCTGAAAAGTATCATGATCTCATTCAGGTGTTGGGAACATGACTCTGAAGGCTGTGGTGAGAAGTAACTGAAAGGAAGCAGGAAGTAATTTCAGAAAGATACTGGGGAGAAATGGTGTGTGCCTGAGTCAAGATGGACAGTATGGAGGATGGGAAGACTGTAAGGAGTACTTTGATGCTCTCCCATTCATGCACATTCCAATGGGTGTCATCAGATGAGTGATTTTTTTTTCTATAACAACCCAGCCTCAATTTCTAAATTAAATCCACAATGTGCAGAAATGTAGACTGTAAAATTTAAATTTTAGGTATATAGACTCACATTTTCAGTGGTTATTTTAGCAATCAAAAACTAGTTCTTCCACAAAATACAATTGATCAACAAATATATGAAAAAATGTTCAACATCTCTAGATAAATGCAAATCAAAACTACTCCAAGATTTCATCTCACTCCAGTCAGAATGGCAGTTATCAAGAATATGAGCAAAATAAGTGTTGGTGAGGATGTCGGGAAAAAGGTACACTCATAAATTGATGGTAGGACTGCAAATTGGTGCAACCAATCTGAAAAGCAGTATGAAGATTTCTTAGAAAACTTGGAATGGAACCACCATTTGACCCAGTCTATACCCAAAGGACTTAAAATCAGCATAGTATAGGGACACAGCCACATCAATGTTCATAGCAGCTCAATTCACAATTAAACTGTGGAACCAACCTAGATGCTTTTCAGCAGATGAATGGATAAAAAACCTGTGGTATATATACACAATGGAATATTACTCAGCATTAAAAGCGAATAAAATTATGGCATTTGCAGATAAATAGATGGAGTTAGAAAATATCATGTTAAATGAAATAAGCCAATTTAAAAAAATCCAGGGGCTAAATGTTCTCTCTGATAAGTGCATGCTAATCAATATGGGGAGTGCATGGCATAAGTGGAGGAACTCTGAATGGGGCAAGGCGGGGGGAGAGGATAAAGGGATAGGAAAGACGGAGGAATGAGATGGACATCATTACTCTAGGTGCATGTATGATTGCATGAATGGTGTGACTCTACTTCATGTACAACCAGAGCAGTGAAAAATTCTGCTCCATTTGTGTAAAATGAATCAAAGAGCTTTCTACTGTCATGTATAACTGATTACAACTAATAAGTAAATATATACTTTTACAAAATCCTACTTCTTCCAATATTCTGAAACTCTACTCTTCTGGTTATTATCTGCTTAGCCAATAACTCTCCCACTATAACCCCCACCTTCAGACACACACACACACACACACACACACACACACACACACACACACACATGCGTGCACGCACACAAGCACAGTTTTATGATTTCTAGGGTTCACCAAATGATTTATACTTCATATGGGATATAAACTTAGAAAAATATTTCACAAAGGGAATTGAATGGAATTTTAGGACATGGGAATTAACACAAGAAGGAACTTGAGTGGCATACAACTACTGTCTCTTCAAAACCAGTGTCTTGAATGCAGATTCTGTAGGATGAAAAACATCTCACACTTGTTTGAAAGGACAGGTCAAAATCCAAACAAACTGTCATCACCCTACAAGAAGTGGGAGGTTTAAACTATTTTCAACTATCAATTCTAACATTTCAGTGCATTCTGACACTTGTTGAACTTGGTCAATGACATGAAACCACACTTAAAAGGCCACATTCCCAGGGAAAATTC
Source organism: Tamias sibiricus (assembly GCA_025594165.1). Taxonomy (NCBI): domain Eukaryota; kingdom Metazoa; phylum Chordata; class Mammalia; order Rodentia; family Sciuridae; genus Tamias; species Tamias sibiricus. Next base: position 98,444,824 of record CM046661.1, on the reverse strand, counting down.
ACCAACTTTCATGTTCACAAGTAAAACCACTTGAACTTGTGCCCATTAACCTTCCTAAAGCCATATTCCCAATTTCCTTGAATTTGTGTTTTTGGAAAAGACATATTTTATATTATATCAATAAAAATCATATTCTGTCTGTTTTAGTTTGGATCTGGAGTGTTCCACAGATGTGGTGGAAACTTTAAGAGGCGGATCCTAGTTGGAGGAAGTATATCACTGGGACTGTGCCTTTTAACAGTTTATTTTGTCCTTCTTCTTTCATTGCATAGGGTGTGTCCCCACCCACCTTCCTGGCCACAGTGAGGTGAGCAGCTTTACTCTGCTATGCACTCCCACCATGATGTTCTGTCTCATGCCAGGACTGAAACAATGAAGCCAGCTGATGGTAGACTGAGACCTCTGAAATTGTGAGCCCAAATAAATCTTTTTCCTCTAAGGTTGTTTTCCTCAGGTATTTTGGCATAGCAATGGAAAGCTAATGAACACACTAAGGCAAAAATGAAGTGATAAACTTAAAATAGCAATGGATGCTTTTCTATATATTTGATATTTGCCCCAGTAATTTAACGGATTTGGTTTCCTCTAAGTGCACCTCAAAGTTGGCAATTATGATGCTAATGATAAGAAAATTTGTTGAGTACTTAGTATGTGCCACACATTCTGCTTACTCTGTACTATTTGATATTAGAGGTTCAGAAATTATCATGTTCATTCAATAGACTAAGAGATTTAAACCAACAGGTCAAACTCCAGATCACAAAGCTACCTACTCACAAGGCTATTATGTGAAAAAATAAACAATTTTTTTTTTATAAATTAATTATTTTTAAATGAATCAATAGGAGTTTCAAGATAGAAACTTTAAAAAATCAGACAAAAGAACAGGTGGGGAGCTGGGCACATTGGCGCACACCTGTAACTACAGCAGCTCATGAGGCTGAGGCAGGAGGATTGAGAGTTCAAAGCCAGCTTCAGCAAAAGCAAGGTGCTAAACAACTCAGTGAGACCTTTTCTTTAAATAAAATACAAAAAAAAAAAAAAATAGGGCTGAGGATGTGGCTTAGTGGTCCAGTGCCCCTGAATTCAAACCCCTGCACTCCCTCCCTGCTCAAAACAAAACAAAACAGAACAACAACAACAACAACAACAAGTGTGGAATTTAATTTTCTATTTCTTTTCAGTAAGTAGTGCATATGATTATAATTAGGTAGTAAATTAATTGCTGACATTTATAGAGTATGGATAATTATCTTAACTTGTGACTCCTGGTCAAGAAAACTAGATGAAAATGAAAATATGTTTCTGTTAAATGAATAGGTTAGACAAGATGCCACCCAAGGATAGCTTCACTTCCAAAAGTCTATTAAAGAGTATGGTAAAGAGAAATAACTCCCTCCCTATTTTTTTTTTTTTTTTCCTGTAAGTGGATCAGAAAAAAGCTCTGAAAGGTGTCTCAAATGCCTGACAATCTCCTATAGCACTTTTAGCTTAAGACCACTACTCAAGGCCCAGCCTAGGCCAGGTACATCAGAATGATGTTAGCTATTTCTGCCTCATGGACAAAACAGATAAAACAGGACAGAGTGCACCAGGAGAAAAGACCACCTGGGTTCTCTCGTGCTTTTATTCCAGTGAAATATAATCAATTAGTGATTCAAAAAGGAAGAACCTCTCTAGGAGGAGCTGCAGCAAATGGAGACTTGAACCCCTCTCAAGGCTGTGGGTCTACTTGGCTTCATCCATGCACCACCATGGATCAGTATGCATGGCAGTGCTCTTTGAACACTGTCTTCTGGGCTTTACGTCTGCTTCAGGAAGGAAATAGGGCAACAGAGAGCGTGTAACTCCACAAATAGAGCCATCATGGTCTTAAATTTTAAGTTGCCACAATAATGTTCCTCTACTAATACTGTTGGTTTTATTTAGTTTCATCTGGAAGACTGTGGGAAAGGGGCAAATTTTGGTAAATTTACTTCCTTCAAGCAATTAACATCTGTATGCTTTTGAAATAATTTTCAGCAGATTAAACAATCCTGCCAAGGCCCAGTAAAAGCTCTCCATTGTTCCATGTCCGCACAAATTACTTTGCATCTCTGATGATTTTATGTACATTTAATCACTAAAGATTAATTACATGGCATACGGAAACCAGTGAAACACTGAAGAGATAACTTCAGTTTAAGTGCACATGCAGCTAACTTGTGGCTTTTTAGAACAATTTTAATTAAAAGTACTAGAAGAATCATCGGGCTGAAAATATTAGGAGCTCTGGGATGGATGAGCTTAGCATAGCTAATTAATTGTATATTTAATCAAAGCAGCCTTTGGCTGTAATTAATAATCTATTTTCCTCTGGTAGTAAATATTGTAGTTCTGTGAAACAGAATTTATAATTTCCAGAATGCCATATGCACAGAAGAGTGGGACAGAAAATAAGCATTTCCACACCAGCTTTCAAGCCACGGTTGATTTTGTTTATTTAGAGAGGATATTGTCTATATCTCTTTTATTCGTTTTAAATGTCATCTCACAGTGGCAGCTTATAATAGCTATCCCAGAGTGACTTGGACATTTAAAAGGTGTAAGAAATAATCCAAAAGGGGTGTCTAGTAGAATGCTAAATGAATTTTTTTTTGTACCACAAAGATCTCATAATTTAGAGAACTTAAGTAGCTCCTAAATTAATGAGATTGTTATGATGGTTAGACTCAGAATTAAACAGTTCCTTTATTTTCTCTTAAATTAAAAGAGATTTTCATCATCTGCAATCTGGTAAAATGCTCAAACCACAGAGCACAGGAAAAACAGACTCCTCTTTGCAACAACATGATAGCTTTTACAGACAGATAGTGGTAAATTTGTGTTCACAAATGTTCATACACACACACACACACACACACACACACACACACACACCCTTTTCCATGTCAAACATAGTAAATGTTTGCTTTTAGGACCATTTCATTAATTTTTGTGAGAGAAACTCTCTATTGGGAGGTAGTCACATGCTTTTCATATGATTTAAGATTTCTTTTTTTTTTTCCCTATGCTTTTTTAGAAGCAGTATTTAAATTCTAAGAGTTTTTGGGAAAAAGGAGACAACATAATAAATGAATCTTAAATGACAGGTTTTTTTCCCACCTTGCATAGATATTTTAATTAGGTGAAGCTTAATTATCAGTTTGCCTTTAATATTTTTAAGATTATTACAGTAGCATGTAGGAGTTACAGGTTGTTGAACAAATAAATCCTTACAAAATGTCTTTTTGGATCATGGAGAACATATTTTTGTATGCATCTGATACAATTGCTTGATACGCTAATCAACTCATAGCCTAAGTTCTATTTTTCTGGGGGTTATGTGGTCTTCATATGAATATGTATGAAAGAAACAGATATGAATTAAATTATTAAAATTGTATCAAGTGTAACTGTCTTTATTGGTCTATACTGGGCATTATAAAGGTCTAGGACCCAAAAGGTAGAATAAATAACAGAGGTAACAGACTGCAGGTTTCTCAAAGGCCACCACAAATATCATGTGATCAAAATTAACTAAATACATTATGATGTCTTCAGTGCTTAATTTGTTTATAAAATAACATGCACTTTCCAATGAGAACAAAGTTGTTACAATTGTTTTAAAAATTGCACAAGAAAGTCTTCATTTTTTGAATTGTGACTACTTGGCAACTTTTGACATAGGCTCTTTAAATGTCCCAGTAAAATCATCTGTAGGCACAGGAAAAAGTAATTTGCTAGGACAGTCAAATCCAGGATTCATGGTTCCATTATTTGTCCCAATTTTCACAGAATTTTTCTTGAATAGGACTGACAGTTTAGACAACTTTTCCTGAGGATTTTATTTTATTGGAGGAGTAACAAAGGCATGTGAGGGGTGTGTGATTTAGCAGTCACCCACTGATCCTCTGGACAGTGAAGTGGCAGGTGTGCTGCTATTATATAGGGAAACCTCAAAGAGCTGGATGGTGCCCAAGCTCACCCTCAATTAGTCCATGGTACTTTGAGTACAGGAGAATGCTCTGCTCTGTACTCTTAAAAGATTCTTCAACTAACTCAAGGTTTTGGAACTTCAAGAAGTTTCTTCTAATAACTCAGACTTGATACTGAGATACTTACTGCTGAACCTCAGAACATGGAGAAGGTGACAGGTGAGATCTCACCAATAGGTAGATGGTGGGAATTTCTTGAAGTACATGGGGGATATTTGAATAGCAGAAGTTTGAAGTAGGAAATATTAGAGATGTGCCAGCCAGTCATAAGTCAAGAGAGTCCAAGGACTCTAGTGAACTCCTAAGTGTTGCTCTGTAGGGCAGGTGATATAACATATAACATTTTTTAAATTAAATCCTTTATCCTGCATTGATTGCCTTTTTAGACATATTCCAAGATACATAAATAATAGGTAAATAGTAATCAGTATGCAAGACAGTAGGAACTCAACAAAAATATAGAAATTATTCTTATACTTTGGCATCAACATAACATTCCAAAGGAGTGTCTATCCAATGTTTGCCAGTGCAGGATAATTACAGTACATTTAGAAGTAGAGAAAGCAGGAATGCAAGCTTTTTGGATGGTACAAATTTGAGGAATAGAATATTATACCCAAAAAGAGCATTGTATTGGATTAGCAGTCAGAGAATCTAAAGCTTCACTTTAGTTCTACCATTTGTTACCAATTTAGACTTGGAAAAGTCACATACACTCTGGAAATCTGAATCTATAATAAATTTTCAAACGCATGTGAAGGCATTACAGATGAAGGGAGTTTAGTGCTTATTTTCAATCTGCTTAGTAATTTATAAATTAATTAGTTCATCAACATTTATCTCACTGCTCACAGAAGATTTAAGTATTATCCACATCTTAAGGAAGAGGTAAATATTGGTTGAATTGATTTTTTACCAAGGTCACACAATAAGTGGTAAAGCTGGGATTAAGTTCTGACTGGCTCCCAGCATTCTCCTTATGTCATCAGAGGAGGTTTCATCTTTGTCCTCAACCTAATGTCTGGATTAGTTAATTAATCACTGTGTGGGATACAGGAAGTGGTTGTTAATTTAAATCCAAATATTATATTCGCTGCAAAACTACTTATCAAAGAAATCAATGAGAACAAGGCAGAAACTATTGATTCTCAAGTTCTGATAAGTATATTTGAGTTAACTAGAAGTCAGAACACAGAACTATTGGCTGAACTTGGACCCTGTGGAATGTTCCATTTGCCACTCATTAGAAAGCTGAGAATTATGGGGAACTGACATCACCATTACATTTTAACTAATGCCTTAGATTTATTAAATGACAGCTACATGAAGTCCAAGTTTTATGTTGAAAAGAATTGGAAACTTCAGCAAAATATCCAAAGTATATGAAATTTAGTCTTTCAAAATAAAATAATAAATTTAGGTTAGAGAATGGTGAGTTCACTGTATCTCATTGCTTAAACATTGTGTGTAAACTGCTGTGATTCCAAACGCAGAGATAAGTTCATCTATTGCTACATTATCCTCACAATTGCTCTAATACAAGGTGTGCAGAAAGGAGCAGCCATGGAAATGATTTCCTAAGTGAGTGGACTGCTTGTTGAACAGCACAATATCCTATAGGCTGGGCTTTCTCAACTGTGGCACAACTGGCATTCTGAGTGGGATAATTCTTTGGCATAAGGATTGTCCTGTGTACTGTGGGTGTTTACAACATATCTGACCTGTACCCACTAGATGCCAATAGTACATTCCCCTTCCTCCAGGTTAAGAAAACCAAAATGTCTCTGGACATGGCTAAATGTTCCCTAGAGGGAAAGATCATACCCAGTTGAGAACCATTATTTTAGGAATTCCCACTAGTCAGAAAGAAAAAGTTAAGGGTGACTATCAGGGTTCTTCCACTATAGCATTTTCTTGGTCTAGAAATTCAGAGGTGGTCACTTGTGTATCAGCTGTTGTATGTCAGATTCTTTGAGCTCTCAGTAAAGAGGTTAATATCATGCTTTGATGGTGGTGGTTACATGACAAGAATTGTGACAACAGGATCCCTGGATTCCAGATGACTGGTGCTTTGTTATTTCAATAAATACCATGTTTCAATAATTTTTCCTTACAAATTTTTCTATTCTTTTTTTTTTTTTAACTTTTCCTCTAAGCTTACTAAAGTTTTCAATATCCTTATCAAGTAATGTGGCCTAGTATGTACTACAATTCATACTAGTCTGGATAGTGTTAATGTGAAGACTATTCATTTGAAAAATGTTTGAGATTCCACATACTTTCTAGAAATGCTCTGATCCGTGTTTGAACGATCTGAATACTTCAGTGTATTACCTACTTGGGTTAAGATTATGTTTCTGGGTAAAGGAATGTGGAAGAGGTGACAACATAGACTTTTCAAGACTAAAAGGTTGTGAAGCATCACTAGATTAACTATAATACCTTGTAGCATTTATTCCAGAAAGAGTCTTTAAGTATTTAGTGCTGTTGACATGATTGCATGGTTTTATTGTGGATGCTGATGGAAAGAAACAGAGCAGACTCATTTCTTATTCATTCATTCATATATAATGCAATTCTTTGTAGACTTAAAAAAGATGCATACATATGTATCTTCCAAAGGCTATAAAGGTCAATTTTACAATGTTTATCCAATAAGAAACTACTTTCTCAATTTTAGAATTCCAATTTGAGAGAACCCTTACCTATGAGCTAGCAGATATTTTCCATCTTACCTCCTTAAGAATGGATAAGCACGATGTAGAAAGAAGTGATCAAGTGTAACAAAACCTCTGCCTATCTACACCAGTTGCTTCCACTCCAATTTTAATTGCCATATATCAGGGCTTCAGATGATCTGGATGTCAAGAGATAAGCTTTATGAATTAAAGAATGTTGTTGATACATTACCAAACATATAAATTGATATTTTGCATAATTAGCCAATTTTTGAAACCCAGCATATTATAGAATTCACAATATTGAACCTTATGATACACATAATTGAGATTCCCTGCCTATAAAATTTCAAGTTGTGGCCTATTTAGAATAGAAGGCAAATGATGTTATTAAAATTCAAAGAAACAGTTTTAATTTAAAATATAATTAGATGTTGGGACCTTTCTAGTGTGCAATGTTATGCTCCTATCCAAACACTGGTAATATGAATTAAAATGGAAAATTAGAAAATAATTTTCCTGAGTCCTGATTAGATTCCTCTTCCTTTATTTTTTTTTCCCTTCCAATTTTCATTCATGAATTTAAAATCAAATTACTGAACACCAACTATGTGCCAGACACTGTTTTAAGCCAGTGAGTCAATATCAGTATTTCAGACAAAATCCCTGACCTCCTGGAGCTTACATTTTAGTAAGGCAAAGAGAAAATAAACAACAAATACTTTGATTGTTTTTAAGTGCTGTGAAAGATAATTATGTGTCAAGTAGTACTTTAAAAAAACAAAAAAAAAAAGCCGGGCGCGGTGGCGCACGCCTGTAATCAGCACTTTGGGAGGCTGAGGCAGGAGGATCGCGATTCAAAGCCAGCCTCAGCAATGGCGAGGCACTTTGCAACTCAGTGAGACCCTGTCTCTAAATAAAATACAAAAAAGGGCTGGGGAGACCCAGTGGTTGAGTGCCCCTGAGTTCAATCCCTGGTACCACAAAAAAAAAGATCAACATGAGGAGGATTGGAAATGGGGAGAGGGGAGCTGTAATTTTTCTTAGTGTTGTCAGTGTAGCTCTTACTGAGAAGGTGCCAGACATTTGAGCAAAGTTTTAAGAGATAAAGTAATGCTTCTGTGTCCATCTGGAAGGACCCAAGGAAAGAAATGGCCATTGCAAAGACCCAGGGGTGGAAGCATACCTGATGCACTTGTGGACAGTCAGTAGGAAAGTGGACAGGAAAAATGTGCGTGCATCTGTGTGTGTGTGTGTGTGTGTGTGTAATAGATGAATTCACAGTAACCAGACACCTACTAGGCCAGTGTATGGACTAGGAATTTACCCTCAGGTTGTCCTTCTAAGAAAGACAATTTTCTAAGAATGCTTCCCTCATTTTTTTCTTGCTCTGATTTCTTTTCTCTATTTTCATTCACTTTCCTATTTAGTCTAACTGCTTTCTTTTTTTTCTTCACCTGCATTCTCCCAGCTGTTACCTTCTCAAGCTATTGCTATTTCTTTTGCAATGTTTGGATAGATTTGTCCAGACAAATCTTAAAACCTCATTCATTGAGTTCTTTCTTTTGGCCCTGCAAAAATACATTCGATATAATTGTATTTAATCCCATTTTTTTTTTCCAAAAAATCCTTTAGATTGGGCATTATGACGGCACTGATTTTTCAGATGAGAAAAGAGATAAAGGTTAAGTGTTTTTCTGTTTATATTGTCTAATAAAGATCAGTAAGCAATGGGTTTGAAACCCCATTAGATTGACTCCAAACTCAAGATTCTGGTCCACAAAGTTATATGGCTTCCTGGTTTTTCTGTCCCCAACTTAATTCAAGAAGTATTTCAAACATTGAATTGAATGGACTAGCACTCTTATATTTATTTTTCACTCCTAAAAGAGAACATGGAAGTCTTTCTGTTTACTTCCCAAGGCCTCCCACCCCCAATGTTTAAATCTCCTTCACAACATCTTTGTCGAGTGATCATCTATGCTGTACATGAAAAATTTCAGCAAAAAAGTATTAAAATAATGTTTTTTTTTTTTTTTTAAATATAGCACACCATTACAACATAGGTCAATGACATTCTAGTGTTTTTATAATCCTGGAAACTGTTGACTATGATTTTTTCATAAAATAACAATAAAAAGTTACACTTACCTTTCAGTTTGCTCTTCTCCTATATATGATTTTGTTTTAGTTTTAAATTGTTTAAAGTGTCATGTCTTTAAAATTTAATAATACTCCTTTAAGTATATTTCTGGTTAAATTTGATTTGTGAGGTTAAATTATAGCAAAGAGAGATTTAGGGATGAGTAAACTGCCTTGCTTATGATTCTATTTCAAAACACATATAAATAGTCACTTGGGGCCCAAGAAATGATTTCTAGCTTTTAATTAAGACACAGAACAGGAGTGGCTGGTGCTTTATTTAAAATAGTTTGCTATAATTGTCTCAATTTTCTAAATCCAAAAGTGCTGGTTCAATTCTATTCTGGTTAATGAGATATTTTTGTTCTCTTTTCTCCACATTTTCATATATGTAAATTAGCATGAGTGAGAAAGACAGAACATGTTCTAGACTTAAAGGTTAACAGTAGTCTCAAACAGGTGACAGTAAGAATAGTAACACCTTCAATGAGTCCTGGAATGCTGGTAATTTCCTGAAGTATCATTTCTGTGCTGGAATTAACTCACAGAAATAGTTGATCTCTAAGAACTTGTCATCTCAGGGTAAGTACAGGGTATACACTGTCTTGGGCTAAGTCCAAGACAGTGCACATTTTATAAGCCTGATATATATATACTGCTTCTTGCTCCCTCAGTACCCTCCTCTGCCAGAGTACTGAGATTCCTCTTTTTTTTCCCTTTTATTCCCCCATTCACTTGCCCAGACTTTTATTAAAACAAATGATCTTTTCTGGCATCAATGCACTTTACTATAGATGAATTTATCAGGCCAACTAATGTTCAGACTTAAGATCTAAAAATCCTGGATCCAGAGTGAGTACATTTTCCAGAAGTTGAGGTTGGAGAAAAGGGATAAGTTTTGAGGCATGGGGTAGATGAATAGGGATTAGACTTGGGAAACATGATGAGCAGTGGACAGCTATGATCTGAGTGAGGCAAAAGTCTGTGATGAGTTTCATGCCAACATGCCCACAAAGACTACTAGGCCCAAAGCCTTCACCTTAAAGTTAAGGAAACAGAATCAGAAGGTTGAAGTGAATAGTCCAAAATCACAGTTTATAGCAAAACTTTAATAGAGATCCAGCTGGTCTTTGGACTCCTTGGTTGGTTAGGTTTTATACTAGATGGGATGAAAATATGAAAAACAATGATTCTAATAATAAACAGTTATATAGATCTTACTATTCATTGGCTATAAATATTTTCCTTGTATGTGCCTCATTCAATCAGCAAAAAATGCTTATTGTGCTGGAACACTCCTTTCTGGGTAGGTGAGAAATAGATGCAGTGACTTTGAATTACTTAAATCACATAATTAGTTTATAAAAAGGCAGGATTTGAATCAAAACTCTTAATTACTACACTAAAATGAGAAAAGTTACTGATGTTAGCAATACCGAGTTAGTTGGTTGTAGCAGAAAGAAGCTGGAACATAAATGATCACTTTAATCCCGCAATTTTGTGAAAGACAGATTCAAGTTCAAAAATTCACATATATTTTCTCCAATTCCTTAGATTTCTGTATGATTATTTGAGTATTTCCAACTAACATTTCTTAATTTCACATTGTGGGGAGACAAGAAAACCCAGATCTGAATAAAACTCCCTTGGTGTTGGTTTAGGACACTGCTAAATTTTCTATAAAAATGAGTTGTTAGCCAGGCGTGGTGGCGCATGCCTATAATCCCAGAACTTGGGAGGCTGAGGCAGGAGGATTGTGAGTTCAAAGCCAGCCTCAGCAATGGCAAGGCACTTAGCAACTCTGTCTCTAATACAATACAAAAAAGGGCTGGGGATATGGCCCAGTGGTCTAGTGCCCCTGAGTTCAATACCCGGTACAAAAAAAAAAAAAAAAAAAGAGTTGTTGAACTTTATTGCTGTATATAACAACCCAGAAGAATAGTGTCTTACACATTAGTTTTTACTATGTTTTTATCTATTTAGCAACTTTAAAAATACATTTTTTTCAGAAAAAAAATATAACAAAGATGAAAAACGAGTACAGAAAATTTAGATAAAGAGAATATAAGTTCAAATGTCAGAGGAAGAAGGCTCTATTCATATAAACACAATCTGTGTACTACTGGACTTGAATTAAGCCACGAAGAATTTCTACTTGATTGGTTGCTTATTTTTTCTTTTGAGAGGGCACATCAGAGCAAAGGCTAGATACTTTAATAAGCTGCCCAAGAACCTTTAGGAGAGATAAAAAGACTAGCAGTTAGATGCCATAATTTATGGGTCCTGACAAGTACCATTAATTGTCATGTGTTGCTACCATTTGAACTCATACAGTCGATTTAGTCTGAGTTCTTGCAAGATCTGGGAGGATCATTAAAGGAAGCTTGAGGCTAAGCACAGATAATAGGAACATTTTAATATTCTTGATGCTCTTAGAAAGGAACAGCATGTCATACATCAATGTTACACACTGCTCTGAAGCTCCCTACATGGGGGTCAGGGGAAATCCCTATCACACCCCTCTCCTTTCTCCTCCCCAGCTACTTCAAAAAAAAAAAAAAAAAAAGGGAAGTATTTAAGATCTTGCTTTCTAGCAATCTTCTGGCACCATAAGAATCCAAAGAAAGCTCAAAAAGACATATGTTATTTTTTACTTTTGTTGATCTCCTTATTTTTCAAGCCTTGTATAAACTTATTGAGAGAAAGAAAATAAATGACTACTTTCCCAATAGCCTTAAAAAAGGAAATTTAAAAATAAGGACAAAAATGACCAAACTCGTATATGGCAGATACCTTCTATTGTTCATCTGACAAAGAGGACAGAATATAAAATGCTGAGAATGTTTAAAGTCTCAGCTGAAATACAAGCTACACTTTTGATCCTACATAAATGCTATCTCTTGAAAAATTCAATTTCATGACTGCTATTGAAATATGTCTTATTTTTAATGCTGAGATGAATTTTTCAAAGTTAGATATTTTTCTGTTTAGATTTAAAAAAAAAAAAACTGTGTAGGTTAGAATAGATCTTCAATGTCTTAACTAGAGTGGATCTTGGAGTACACTCTGATGAATGACCCTGTGTCCCCATCCTCCTGAAGCAGCCTCTTTTGTCAGATGGCCGTGGGCTTGTGCTTCTCACTACACCCTGGGCACCCTCTTCAATCCTATCAGTTTTCTTTTTCTCTGCAAATTTTAAATTTCTCAGCTCTGAGACTCACCTGAGGTACAACAGAAAACCCCATGGTCTTGAACGTATCCTCATATATAAAGTGGGAAAATACCAATTTCACAGGATTTCTATGAGAAATAAATAACTGAACATATACAATAGCAAGTAGTATGAATCCAGGGTGTTTTAGGCACCTAATGATGGTTAGTTGAATCTGAATCTTACCTGATGACAGATACTATTGGTTGCCTAACCAACTACATTCATTTATTTCTTATTCCATATTGTAGAACCTCAGAACCTCAGTTTCTCTGACAGAATATTTCAGATACTTTTTTCTAGCTTCTATATATATATATATATATATATATGCATATATGTATATATAATATATATAACATATAAACACGTATAAATTATGTATATATGTGTTTATATATTATGTACATTATATATGTTTATATATATTATGTACATAATACATATGTGTATATATATACACCTATATGTATATATATATATATTGTAGTGCTATACTTATCTAAAGTATTTTGAGGGAAATGTACTGAGGTGTTTTTGTGAGTTCTTATTTTAATAGAAGAAATAGATGACAAGGAGAAAACTCCTGTCTTCTTACTTTGGGTTTAGTAGGTTGTATGAGGTTGTGATGCTTGTAGTTGTAACATCCATTTATGAGAATGACAAGAAGGCTAATAGAAAGAGAAGCTAACCGAATGCTTAGACTTTACCGACCCACTAGAGCAATTATTTGTAGAAAAATTATTTCTAGAATGTTTTGATGTGATCAAAATGAGCCCGAAGATGTCTATTTCATCTAATCTACTTTTTGGTGAGCATTATATTACTTGCAGCCAAAATACATAAAAATGATAAAAATTATGTATTAAATATCATTGTAATTAAATCATACCTCTTGATGTTGATCCTTATTATCCACAAATACCTAGCAAGTGACTATCTTATGTGGAATAATGTAATAGAAACTAGGTTGGCAAATAGATATAAAATATGGCTTTTGTCTGGAAAGGATCTCAATTTAGTTGGGGAGATAAAGCATGTGTATAAAAAGGTTAATATTGTAACAGCATATATGAAGTGCTAAGTTGGCAGTGCAAATGATCAATACTAAGAGAACTTAAAGAATTCTCAGTATTATTGATGATCAGGGAAAACACCATAGAAGCCTTGGATATGAACTTATATAAAAGGAGGGTTTGAAGAACATGATTTCAAATGGAAAATAAAGAGAAAGTCAGTAAAAACATGGATAGGACAATGGAACACAGGAAAGAAGATGGTTGATGATGTGATGAGACCAATTTACCAGACTCAAGTTTTCATGTGAGGAAGAGGGAGAGGTCCTAAGGGCACATTGTGGAGCAAAGACATATAAGTCGTTTCATGCTTGAGAAAGAGTAACTTGGTAGTGCTCTGGGAAAGAGAAACTGAGGGTTAGAGAGCTCCTGACCTGAGTCTACAAATATGGGTGGTTAGAGTAGGAAGAGAGAAGAATAGGTGACTAAGAGGTACTTCTGCATTGATAGGTGACATTGGTAGTAAATGATTGTTAAAGTTTGGATCTGGAATGGTCCTCAAATTCTCATGTGTTTATGGTTGGTCCCCAAGGCAGCAATGATCATAGTAGGCTAATCCAATTGATGGATTAATAATCTGAATTGACTACAGGGAGATGGGGCATATTTGGAGAAGTAGGTTACTGAAGGCATGACCTTGAAGACTATATACTGTCCCTGGCCCCTTCCTCTTCCTCTCTCTGCTTCCCAGTTGCCATGAGCTGTGTGGATTTCCTCTGCCATGTCCTTCTGCCATAATATTCTGCCTAGCCTAGGCCCAAAGTCACGGAGCCAGACAATCATGGACTAAAACTTCAGAAACTGAAAGCCCAAATAAATCTTTCCTCCTTTAAGTTCTTTGTGTCAGGAATTTTGGCCAAAGAGCCAAAAAGCTGACTAACACACTGATAGACCATGTCATGGTTCACAGACAGCAACCATTGGAGGGAAAATATGAGACATTATGGGAATTTGAGAAGGAGATATATTTTGAGGCACACAACATTTCAATACCAAATATCGTTTTCATGTGCAGTGCAATTTCATTTACACAGAGGGGTAATGGAGAAAAAGTAATTTTCTATAATTTGATGTTTATATTTAACTTGTCTGACAAAATAGAGCTTCTCAGTCTAACAAAATATTATTTAGTTATATTTTGAAATCTATCTTTTCCATTCTATCCCCTGCTGAAATTTTATGTGTTCCTACTTCTACCAAATAATAGCAGTAGCAACCTAGAGCTCTCATCTGAATTATGCAGAATGTCTTTCTATGTCTCCTCCCCTATCTTGCTCTCTGTTGACTATCCAGAAAGAATATCTTTCAAGGAAGAATGTAAAAAATTAGAAAATAGACAAAAATCTTTATTTGGTAACTAAGTCTGCCACTGAGAAATTTAAATGGCACTATCAATGTATTTTGTTTGTTTATTACATTCATTAAAGCTATATTCTTGTAGACATGGACAACTAGAAATCTTCCCAAAGGGCATCAGGATATAAAACAACTTTATATTCTCATAGTATATTATGTTCCAACATTTAATTTGGAGTCAGTTTCAAGACCAAAATCTTAGTAAGACCTCTAAAACCATTGAATATTTATCTTAGCAAAATAGGTAGACACAGAACAAAGAGTGGAAATGCATTCTACCTAAGGATTCCAAATATTGATTAATTTAACTTGACTATGCATAACATGAAAACTATTTGATGATCTAGCAATTGGCTAATGTCAGTACCACATGTCTTATGAACAGGATCAAAACTAGAATGAGGATGATAAGCTAGCCTTCGCAAAAGGACACCAAGGTCACTGAGGCAATAAATAGGCCAGCTGCTCTCTCAACAGGTGACTGGCAAAAGCAATAGCTATTGTGAGAGTAGAAATTGCTGACATATCCAAAATCATGCCCTTGAACTTCCAATTATGAAAATTAATTTAGAGAAGGATTCTGTACCAGAGCAACATAAGCATGAAACATTCAGACTTAAAATATGTAAAGAATGACATAGTCTCAAGAGAGGATCCATCTTGGTTCACTAAATCATTTGTTCTATTTCTACAAAGTTATGGATTGGTGATGTTTACTCACATTTAACAAAGTAGTTATTCAGAGTGGATAAAACAGCTGGATCAAATGCATGACTTTTAATGATGGGAAAGTATTTATTTTTAATATGTACAACTGTTAATTCTCACATTTCTCATTTTCTGGACTCTCATTCTTTAATATAAAATTGTTATTGATAATTTGAACAAAGGGACATACTTATATGTATATTTTTTAAAGGGACCTATAAATGGCCATTCCGAAATTTCCTCTCTTGAGCTTTCTTGTATCAAACCATCTTACAGAGAAGAAGCACTTTTCTCTGTGTATGGCAGAAACTCACATGCAGGGAGGTTTTGGACTGATGATGATGTCAGGACTCATGATTCCCATGAAACTTAGAGACCTGCTACTTCAATTTAAACAACTACTTCTTGCTCACTCTTCAGTGAAAATAGTGAGCAGCTGGTTAACCTCTTTCATAAAACAATCCCATGCACATGAGAAGTTACTCAATCATTCTCTCAGCCATAGAAGAATTTTGAAGCAATAATGGAACCAAGTCAAAATGGATAGATATATATTATCATAGTAATATCATAACTATACTCATTGACCTATTAGACTGTAAAAAAAAGAAGGAAAAAATACTGTGTCATCCACTTTAGCTACTTTAGTTGCCTGACAAATCAATACTGTCCCAATTTCGAGAGGAAGTCAGCTTTTCCTCCTGTGTATCAATCAAACACACATGCCCACATTCAAGTATGATGTGACCACATACTTTCTATATACTATATTTCCAACCATATCCTCAACAGGTCCACTGGTGAAAGTCATTATTTCTTTTTTTTAATATTTATTTATTTACTTTAGTTGTACACAATGCAATGCATTTATGTTTATGTGGTGCTGAGGATCGAACCCGGGCCGCGCACGTGAGAGGCGAGCGCTCTGCCGCTGAGCCACAACCCCAGCCCAAGTCATTATTTCTTATTCTGAAATCTTCTCATCAACTCTGATGTCAAATATTGGAATACTTTTCATAATAGAAAATAAAAAACTTATTTCCTTCATAACTATTTGCTTTTATTTTGGCAAGGGAGGTAGAGGTAGGGATTGGTTTGGTCCTTATTTTCTTAATTTTTGAAAAAACTAAGGACACTGTTATTTTCCTTTAGAATTCTGACTTGAAACATCTCTACAAATGCTGAAGCCATGGCAATTGATGTGTATTTTTGAGGCAGTATGGTTTTAACAAAGAGTTTATTGAGTTTTAGCAAAGTTCAATCTGTTTTTCCCAGGAGAACTCCCAGAATATCATGAATGGGAGGGAATAATATATATGTGTCTTTCTTACTTAAGGGACCAAATGCATTTTTATTGTACAACATTTTAGGTATTTCTTTTTAAACATACTATTGGGTCATGTTGTTATTACAGTTATATTTGTTATATAAGAGGACTTCTGTAAGACTGGAGAATATGAGGGTAAGTTTGTGTCTCATCAGATGTTATATCTTCATTTCATGAAAATTATGAGCAGGTAAAAATGTTTTGAAACATTTATGCCAAGTATGGTGGTGCACACCTGTAATCCTAGCAACTAGGGAGGCTGAGGCAGGAGGATCACAAGTTTGAGGTCAGCCTCAGCAACTTAGCAAGGCCCTAAGCAATTTAGCAAGACCCTGTCTCAACATAAAAAATAAAAAGGGGTGGGGATGTGTCTCAGTGGCTAAGCACTCCTGGTTTTAATCTCCAGTAATGACAAAAAACAAAATCCCGTATTTATATATAATATGGACAGTTTTTAGAATTTTAAAATGAGTAAAACTAGTTTCTCAAATAATGGTATAACTAAATTACTGTGTGTGAAAGGATCTATAGATTAACATATTTGATAGTGTAATATTATTCAAAGTACATTTGGATGTAATATATTATTTAGGGGCACAGAACTAGTGGTCAAGAAAAAAAAAAGACCAGAACAGCCATATTTATTCTTTTATTAGCCATATAGATTAATCACTGGGAGAAGAATAAACAAATGAAATAAAGTTAATTTCATCCTTGCAATGGATGGCCAACCTGTCAACAATGCCAAAGGTTTAAGGAAAAACTGTCTCTTACTTGAAAAACACAATAGAAATACAACCATAAGTATTTCATAATCAAAATAATTACCACATACAAGGTGAGAGCCCTCATGGGTCTTTGATCACATTGCATTTATTCTAGGATATATGTTTTATATTTAGCTGGTTTATGCAGAGTTGGCCTGGTTACTAAATATCCCGGTCATGCATGTTTGTATTCATATTATACATAGTGATGATTTTGAATTCATACAAAATAAGCTTATGGTTACATGGTCCTTTAGCATATGTAACCTATTGTCAATGCCTGATACCTTTAAAAATGGAAATAAACAAAATAAATTAAAATTCAAGAAGTCTGCCTCAATATTTCCCAGCCAAGACCACTTCTATACTTTGACCATACTTCCCAGCTCTTCTTAACAGACATGTGCCAACATCTCTTCTACACAATTTCACCTTCAATACTGCTGAGAATCTACCCACTAATGACCATAATGAAACATGCTTTGTGTGAGAGCCTGTTCATTTATTTTCATTCCCGTGAGTGCCTTCAGAGACCAGAGTTGCAATCACGGCTACTTACTATTTAATTCCCAGCCAAATTTATGGTCAAATTGAAAAATGGAGGCAGGCAGCCTGATGCAGGATGCTTTTGTCTGAAGTGTCCTCATGGAATCATTATACTTGCATTAATCTTTAATCTGCAATTAAACAATCAGTTCTATGTAAAAGATAGCTGCAAACAGATCTCCTGCATGTGTCCTAGACAATATATCTTAATGGGAGGTTGGGGGAAGGGTGAGAATAAAGTGTAATTAGGACTAAATTTGTCACAGATCCTGGTTCCGTAGGATGTTATTTATGGCACTCCAAAGTTCCTCATGCAAAATGACTTTTGTATGTTCAGATGTTTGCCAAATAGCCTCCTTGTCTTGCAACATGGAGATGCGTAGAACAACCAAACACAAATGCGGGAGTGAAGGAGAGAGAAGGAAGTTTGGACTGAGTGATAAATGTCTTGGCAGAAATTGCAACCTGCCTTGCATCTGCAGCTTCCCAATTAAGAGCCTGCTTTCCAGCTTTCACAGATGCTTAATTGGTGATGGAGGCGGCCAGGCAGGCATGGGCACCACAATCATTAACAGGTAGTTTAAGGACATTAGGTGCTCAGGCTTGTCAATTTTCTTTCACTATCAGGGCTGTCAACAAGGTGGCACCTTCCTGAAAGAGTAAAACACCTGGATAAAAGGAGCTTTTTATAAATAAAACAAACAAAGCTCTCAAAGTAGACCAAAGGTTCCAGTGTGTTCCTGGGAGAGAATAAGTCGGAAGGGAAGTCATTCTAGGCCTTTCTGTTGGGCAAAAACAAACATTAGAAAAGTATCAAATTGTTGAAGCAAAGACTGGTCACCTACTTCAGTTTTTGTAAAGAATGGCATTCAAACACCAGTTCATTTTAGGTCGCTTCCAACAACTCAGAATAAAAATGAGATATGCACCTACTAATTTTAGTTCTTAATTGTGATGCTGTCCATAGTTTTCTATGCTCATTTTTTTAGCAATGCCTACATAATATGTTAAAAAATACTTTTAGTTGGTTTTGCAAAGAACAACAATGACTACTAATTTAAAGTCAACCTAGTAAAGAGAAACAAATCAGGCATGGAAATTGTACTGGAACAGCCCCTGAAAAGGCAAACTTTGTTCTTGAACTCCATTTTCTTTGGTCTTTTTCATTCTAATATCTTGTTTCTTTTTTCATATACCAAGTTGTCACAATCATAATAATACACTTACAGGGAATCCTAAGACTACCTTCAAAGTACTTTGGGGTGTCAAAAGGCTATCGCTTAACAGATGCATTTGGATGTGCTCCCCGTGTGCATGTGTGGCATGAATGGGAGCTGCAGGGTGCTGAGCTGCATCTTTAGAAGCCTGAGACTGAGTCCTCAAGAAGTTGAAATCCTCTATGCATGAAACTGCAGCTTAAAATGCTGTGTAGCAGGTGTCAAATAAATGGTATAGACAAAATTTACTCTTGGAGTCCCAAAGAAGAAAACAGAGAGAGAAGGAAAGCAAAGGGAATAACTGGAAAAGGCTCTATAAGTACTGTGTTCAAGATACATGGAGGAATTCCACATTTCTAACATGGATCAAATACTGTGATCACAGAAAAAGAATCATGTCTCTCATGGTATCATGTATGAAACGTACAAAATGCTAATGTTAATATGCAATTTGTTCTTTTGTGTCGTATAGATTCAAGAGGCACAGTATCCAAACACGTTGCTATTTATAGTCTTGAAATAAAAGTGACTTTTAGTACATAAATGTTCTTATGAGAATTTCCTACAATACTGTTTAAAGCTGTGGGAAAATTTGTTTCTCCATACCACTTATAGCCGAGCCATCAAGTACTCTAGATAAGCACAATTAAAGACAGGAAAATAAGAGACACGTATTGATTTCAAATACTAAGCCATTAAGAGAATTCTAAGGCAATATTTTGTTAAACATCTGGTGATTAATTTTACTCTACAGTATCACAGGTTGCAAGTTCCAGACTCTTTTAGGAAAAGATAGAGCCCAAACCACAATCACTAAAAGAAAGAGAAATCTGACCTGTGGTCCTGATTTCTATACTGTCTTTCTTGGAGCCTCAAGACCATTGTGATATTGGTATCATCTGAATAATTCTTATTTATTCAATAATTTATTGAGCACTTACTAGGTCACCAGGTTCCAGACAAGGCATTGTGGATTCAAAGGGAAAAGAGAGACTGCAAATCACTTCCAAGTAGGAGACAGTACCATGATATAATGTGAGCACACCATGGAATACATGTAAATGCATCCAATGTGCAATGGGAAATCCAGGTATCTATTTCCAATGATTTACTACATATTTCTACTTGCATTGTTCATCCTGCACACAAAATCTGCCTGAAAATGTTTCTTGCAGATTTTTCCAATTCCAGATAATTGCATCATAATTCTAGCTAGTTACATGTACATCCTCAGATCATACCTTACTCCTTTACACTGTCCTTTCATCTCCTATTTATTCCCACATCTATTTTCTTCTTCCTTCATAATATTTCTCACTTTTTTTCTCTTTCTTCACTAATATTACCCTAATCCAAGCTTCGATCATCTCAAATTAAGATCATAGGTATAATCTCCACATAATACTTCCCACTGAAGAATACTTACAACCCACTTTGGGTATGTAATTGTTCTGTCCAAACCCTTTAATACCCCCTGGCCCTCCAATTTTTACATCTACTAGCAGAGTGTGCAAGAACACAGACCCTGGAACAAGGTTCCCTGTGTTTGAAACTTGTCCCTATCATCTATGATCTGTAAGACTTGGAGCAAGTTAACCTTTGGGTGCCTCATTTAGCTCTAATAGAAAACAAGAATAATAATAGTACTTCCTTCATTGATTTGCTGTGTAGTCAAATGAATTAATTTTTATTACGCATTTAGGTCTGAAGCTATTATACAGGAAGTGATTTAAAAGTGATTAGAGCTGGCAAGTACTTGTAATCCCAGCAAATTGGGAGGCTAAGGCAGGTGGATTGCAAGTTCAAGGCTAGCCTGGGAAACTTAGTAAAACCCTGCCTCTAAGTCAAAAATAAAAAGGGCTGGGAATGTAGCTCAGTGGTAAAGAGCCCCTTGGTTCAATCCTCAGTATCATAAATGAATGAATAAAATGAGTAAAAATGACTTTAAAAATGTGGCCTTTGAAGAGACAATCTATCTGGGTCTCAGATTTCCACTTGTATTACTGATAATTTCTTCAATTTGGCAAAACTTGGGAGGTCATAGGTCAGTGTCCAGCTCCTAGTGGATGCTCAGTATTTGGGAGTTGGTTATTCTTGGTGGTAACTCACAGCCTTCACACAGTGTTTTAATTAATCTTTCTTTTTTTTTTTTTTAATCTCCCACTACATAAAATCTTCAGTTTGGCTGGACAATTTCTTACCACCTTCACATGCCATAGATACCTCCCTACTAGGGCTAAAAAGAGCTTTTTGTCCTAGTGTTTCCACAGCTGAAATATTCTAATGCATATTTTTCCATCCATTCAAATTCTTACAGTTCAAACCTCCATTCAAGGCTTACCCATCTTCAGTGAAGCTTTTTATTAAGTAGTCTGATTATCAAAAATTACTACACTAAGTGTATCGATCACTTTGAGAAACCTTCTTGCATCATATTTATAACTTAACCAATTAGTAGGTTGGATCCTATAACATACCAGATGGGTACTGAGGACAACTCCACTGAATACAGCAGGTAGAGACAAAGATGAGGTGGGGGGCAGTGGGTGGAACAGGGACTGGTGCATATCATCAGGTCACCAGGGCCTGAGCTTCAGAGGGCAAATGCATTACTATGAAGGATAAGCAGGAGCATAGGCTTGAATTAGTGGGAAGACAGTGAGCACCATGCCTGAGGGGCCCATGGTAGAGGTTACTGCAGCAAGGCAGAAGTATCAAAGTGATTTGGGGAGGTACAGTGAGGTTGGGGCTCTTTCTGAGAGCCTGAGAGTTCATTCCTACCCCCAGGCTTCCTTTTGTTTTATAGAGAAGGCTATCTGAACCCATCAACTGAACACGAATCCACTTGAAGACCTCCTGAGTGGCATCATTTAAGTTCACAGGTGTGTATGGCTTGTGCCTCACACTGTAAACTCTATGACAAGGATGATGGGAATTCTTGTATCTCCCCATCATAGTCCTGATTTACTGTTCACTAAATGCTTGTGGCATTTGGGTTGGTAATAGATTGAATCATATGGACATGTCAGTTCACGGCCATTTTTCAATCTTAAAAAATGTTAACTTTATGTAGTCAATAAAATGTGTTTTATTTATTCTTTTCTAGGATGCTTTACTAAAACAACAACAAAAACACTTTACCATTAAGATAATGGGAAATGATAAAATTAACTCCCAGCTCTTTTTGTCTTTTCCTTTAGTATTAATGTTTTGAGAGTCCTCTAAAAACAAAACTTTTTTTCAATTTAAAAGAAATAATGATTACTATTATTTTTGTCTCTTAAATATAGTAACAAAATACATAGACATTCCATTCACTTTCTGTTTGGGGAAGTACAATGTCTTGCTTGCTTACATACATTACAAAAATGATTGTGTAAAATATTATAATATATAAGATCAATATTTGGGCTCTTTCTAGTAAAGAGGGAGCGTTTTTTTTGTTTGTTTGTTTGTTTTACCCAGTAGGAACCCAAAGTTTACTGGATCTGGCGTTCAATTTCTTAGGTTCAAGTACTACTCTCATATTAGCAGTTGGATGACAGAGGAGGGTGGGCAAGTTATGTAACCATTCTGTGCCTCAATTATTTCACTGTTAAAATGGAAATAACCCTACTATTATTTCATCTGTCTATTGAGAAAACCAAATGGGTTAATATACATAAAACTCTGAGTCATACCTGGTAATTGGTAAAAACTCAATAAATGCTAGCTGTATGTATATTAACAATCATGGTGAAAAGGCTATGGAAAACTTAGGGTAAGTCTTTAAAACACTTTCAAAGAAAATGAATTACTTTAATGTTCCTGAGGAGATGAAATGTATTTGAGTAAAGAGCTGTATCCACAAAAATGTATTCTCCTTTGTCACAGTTGATCAACAAACAACACTGTAGAATATAAAACATTTCAAATGTAAGTGGGCCATTTAAAACAGGTAATATAGAATAACACTGTTTTTAATGTATGTTCCTTGAACTGACTTACTGATGACAGCATGTGTCACCTATCAATTAGAATGAAGGTTTTTGGAAATACAATTAATTATGTGCAAGGGAATCTCAAGATGCTAAAATTTATTTTTTTGAAAGAAAATTGACTTCCAAAAAGAAATTTTAATAAGGGAGCACATTCTATTTTAAGTGGAGCATTATTCTCAGAATATTTTGGCCAGTAATTTATGTTTATAATCATCCCCCTAATAATCATGATAATGATTGTTATGATGATGATACAGTTCATCACAAGAGTTGAAATAATTTCAATATGCATTCATTAATTCATATAACTATCTGGGTTTCAGTATGAAAATCATCACAATCACCAACAACATCATCAAATGGTCTATGCAAATTCATCAATATTTATTAAATACTATCTACAAAACAATAATTTCAAAGCAAACAAATAGAATATTTCTTTCTGCAAAAGTAAAGAATGACTTCTTCCTAGAGCTAAATTTAGATCCCCTAATATATTTTCAGATGTGGTAACACAAACAATTTACTCTGGAATTTGACTGTATTTTACATTTTTCCTTGACATCACCTGTTAGATATGACAATATGTAGCAAACCAATAAATGGTCACATTTTAAAAGAAAGCAAGAAGAAAAAGAACATGGTATTGATCAATAAAATAATTCTTCCTACTTGGCCATTTGCATGTTTTCAGAGTATTGGTGTTGTTCAGTTCAGGTTGCTGTATGGGTGCTCTTCATCACTGTCTCTCTGTCACTAGCTCTTCGGGCACAACTTTCTTATTGGGAGGGGGTAATTACAAACTACAAACTATTGCTAAAAATAGCATTCAATATGGGTGACTAACTCAGTCAGGAGTGTTCTTAAACAACTTGAGTATTGGTGGAGCCAGATGGTGTCATTTGTGTTCTTGTGTGTCTTTGTGTGTATGGGGGGAGAGCTATTCTTATATATTTATGCATTTTATGTCATTTGCCAGAACTTCTAGAACCCTGTGGGTACATTTATGGTGTCTTAGTGTGGGGTTATGACTGGGGGTGCTACCCAGCCAGGGACTATATCCTGACTCCACCACCGTGTGAGATGTGTGAGATGTAGCTGGTTCTAGGCAACAGAGTAAGAGCAGAAGGGTGGGTTATTTTACTCTTATTTTATTCCTTCTGTTAGTTGGAAGCAGAGGATTCTGAAGCTTCTGTCATATAAGAAAATGGATGGACAGTCACCTGAAGGGGATGACAGGGGAACAAGGCAGAAGGAGCCTGGGTCCTGAATCACATAGGGATCATTCTCTTGCCAATAAAAGAGTAACCAAGCACGGACTGACATTTTTCCTCCTGCAGAGAATCTTTACCATGATAAGTTTAAGTTTTCTTATCATCATTATCAAAAATTTATCAAGAATGAAAGCAACTTATTTAACTGTGTCACTTGGGAAAAGTTACAGGTAGAGGTTACAGGTGCCTCTATTTGCAATTATTTTTTGTAGTATATATCTCTTTAAAGCACAGAAGTCCAAAATAAGTTCTTAAAGGCCTTCAAATAGTCAAAATAAGTGAATATTATTCACAAGCTCAAATTGCCAAATCACAGGACTTTAAGTTAGGAGGAATTTTCAAGATCCAAGTCTCAATCTATCTTTTTTTACTTTACAGACTAGCCTTAAGAACCTACTTATCTGGGTGTCCAGTTTATGATATATAAGAATTAAAAGACACACAAATTGGCACAGTGTGGTGGCACACACCTGTAATCCAAACTACTTGGGATTGTGAGACAGGAAGAACCCAAATTTGAAATCCGCCTGGGAAACTTAGCAAGACCCTGTCTCAAAATAAAAAATAAAAAAGGACTAAGGATGTAGCTCAGTGGTAAAGGAACCCTGGCCTTGAATACCCAGTACAAAAAAAACCAAACAAACCACCACCAACCACACACACACACACACACACACACACACACACACACACTAATTGCAGCAAGAAACGGAACTGAACTAATGTGAAAAACTGACCAAAAAAGAAAAACTTCAAAAATTAGAAATAAAATTTTCAAAAACGAGAGGGCATTCAGTAGAGGGAGCATAATAATACAAATCACTATTTAACAAAACAGACTGTTTCTTTCCACTTAGAATCAAGTTTGGATTTAGAAAACAATTATGCACATACAGAGCAAGATTCACATGGAATAATCCAGCAGCAATGGGGTAAGTTGAAATTCTTTGGTTTTTCCACATTTGGTTAATACCTAGTTCTTTTACTAAATATACTGTTCCTTTTATGATTTTTCAATTATTATTCTTAGTACACTTTTCAGACATTATTACCTTTAGCTGGCTATTCAGGCAAAATGTTGTTTTACAATACTTAGGAGAAAAGTTAGTTTTCTAAATGCTTTCCACAATTCTATAAAAGGTGTTTCCTTGTTTCTGTGCCTAGCATCTCATTGTAACATTGAGGAAATCTAGTACCACAGAGAAACTGAGGAAAGGGGTGTTAGGTCCTTGATTTGGAATATCCCCCAAAGGCTCATGTGCTGAAGGTAATGTTTAGAGGTGGGACTTTGGAAGTGATGGATCATGGGAGCTCTAATCTCATCACTAGATTAATCCATTGATGGGTTATAATGGAATGGACTACTGGGAGGTGGTGGAAGGTGTAAGTGATGGACATGGTTGGAGGAAGTAGGTCACTGGAAGGGTACATCTTGTTCCCATTCCCCAGCCCTCTGCTTCCTTGATGCCACAAGGTGAGCAATCTTGCTCTACCAAAGACTCTCCCATGGTGCTCTTCTTCACCACCAGTCCACAAAAATGGGGTCAAGTGACTATGAACCAAAATCTCTGAAACCATGGCTCAAAATAAATTTCTCTCCTCTAAACTGATTCTCTCAGGTATTTTGTCACAGTGATGGAAAGCTGACTAACCCTGATGGCTATGAGGTACAAGATCAGATGACTTGAGCAACAACTAATAGTTGAAGGCACAAAAGAAAAGGGGCAAGAAGAGGTTTGCTAGGTTGTGGTAGAATTGATTCTGATTATTTCTAATTAATTGCTGTAGATAAATGGAAGAGATTCTGGAGGAGCTTTAGTTAAAATATTTATGTAAAGATTATCCTAATGAAGGTAGGTTATACTCGCAAGGGGATAAGACCCACAATATTAAGCAAGTTTTAATGTTAGTTCTATAACTCAAAAGAAATAAATAGGCAGAGAAATCTTTTGAGAAAGTGAGGCTATTTTTAAAAAATACATATTTATAGTGGATGAATAGGAGAAGCAAAGAAAGTAAATTTTTAGCAAAGCAAACTGGCATATGGGTTTTTCAGGTGGTTTCTCCTTTGGTTAAACTTCAGTCAAGAATATCTGTTTTTGATGTCAAGTTACCTTATGTTCAGCTCAATGTCTGGGGGTCTGGTATACAGAAGGAACAATATTCTGGAGTCCTTCAAAGGGATGACATTCTCTCTTATCTGTGGGTGAGAATGGGTTCCTTTCTAACATCCATTTAAGGCTGTGGAGAATGTGTCCACATATTTTCTAAATCTAGGCATTCAATCCAAGGGGTAGAGAGTTAAGTTGGGAAGTCCCTTTGTGTAGTCACCAATTTATTTTTAGTTTTCACATTCCTAAGGATCACTATATGTTCTCTCCAAGCCTCCTTTTCTTCCCTGAGTCCTCCTGGCATTGCAATGACAGCATCCCTCAAATTGGATTGCAAATATTTACATGTTGTTTCTTCCTCCATTAGAGGAGTGAACCACAGGGTTCTCTTTGGTTATTTCAACATGTTTTTTTTTTTTTTTTTTTTTTTTTAGTGCATTTAAGACTATTAATAATTATAGCAGGTATATGCTATTAAGTAACTGAAAGGGAACAACAGCCTTTCTGCCAGAATGGGAGCTAGTTTATCAACTACAAAAATGAAACACACCATGAATTAGGAATGATTTGTGGAATAAGTGATTTCTTGCTTTATATTAGCTTTTACCTGGACGGAAAGTACTGAGTCCCCTGGGGTTTTCTGCATTGTGATTTGGGCATCACAGCTATCACCAGGCAGTAGATCAAAACTAGGGATGAAACTATAGGCCACAGCTGGCTCAGGGTCACAGTTTTTTATTTCTGGTTTATAAGAGTGGCTAAGCTCACCCGGCAAATCACTGCTGTGTTCTTGGCAAATGGCTCACACACATCAGAGTGACAAGTGCATTCGGCTGCTCCCTCTAAAGGAGTACAGTCCCTTGCATTCACTTTTTTTCTACTCAAAACCTTCCTTAGATTTATCCTTTTGAATAGGATAGGGAAAAGAGTAGGGTGAGGTGGCATTTCTGTATCACTGAGGCAAACAGTTCAATTGATCATTCCTTAACACTTTTATATAAAGATAAATTACATACTAATTTCAAATAATACTGGGTTTTGAAAGCATGCACTATTTAATCAGAAATATTTCCCTCCAAACCAGAAAAAAAAAATAGAGAAAAAACAATAGAACTTCATTTTTTTTTTTTTCGACACCAATACCATTTTAAAAATTCTTTTCTGGTTCAGTGTTTTCTACACTATTACAATAAAATAAATCAAAACTTCCTTCCCACCAAATTCTCACCCTGTCTTCTGTTGCCCTTATATGTCATTGAAAGATACAAACAATTTTGTGGTTAGGTATGCTGAGCTCCCATCAGGAGCTAAGCTATTTTGTGCTGTAATGCAAATGACTGCATTCATCAAAGGAGCTTTGTTAGTTATTCATTGTGTTCCTTATCATTCCTTTCCCAAACCCCAGCTATTCTGCAGCAAGCACAGAGGTGCGTCAACAGCAGCATCAGCCACTGTCAAAGGTATCCTTATCAGGCAGAGCAGGGTGCGCTGGAAATGACCTGCCAAGTCACTGCATCCTCTCCTCTTCCTACTCCTTTGTGCATAGTGGGATTCTTTGTCCTTATTCTATGATCTGCTTTTCTCAGCATCATTCATGATGTGAGACCCACAAACACATCTGGAAAATAGCACTGGAAATATAAGGATTTGTGAACCACTAGGTTCTTTCCCCATCACCCCTCCTTTTTGTATGCAGTGGATTGCTTTGTCTAGTCTTCTTACATGGAAAGCTTAGTTGTTTCCTTTTATTTACTTTTCAAATGCAAACCTAATTATTTAAAGATGCCATAAAACTCAGAGAAGCCTAGTTGGAGTGGAGAGACAGAAAGCCCAAAAGGGATATTGACAAGTTGAGAAAGGGTCATCTAACGCCTCCGACAGAGGCAGGCACAGGGGGCTCTTTTTCATTACATTTAACACAGCTTAACTGAGTTCAACACACCCTTCGCTATCCTCTGGGGAAAGGTTTTCTTTTTGGACGGGCACTAGAGATTAATCCGTCTGTAATTTCTCCTGCTTTTCTAACTGTCAGGGGATTTGTGTTGGAGATAATGGCGGTATTAATGCCTAACCTAGGTGTAGAAATTGCCTTAATATAACAGGGATCATGAGGAGCACACCAATAATTGCCCCTGAGTGATAGCCCTTAAAGTAAATGGCAATATAGGAGGGCCCACATCCAGCCGTCTTTAATGAAGTTTGGGGCTTTTCTGATGAGATTCCCTGCACAATAGGCAGAGAATCAAGGCAGTCTCCTGCGTTTTAACCTCTAGCCTGGATTTAATATGGCCTTATTAAAGATCCTGGCTAGGTTCATTCTGGCATGAAATGTAATAAAACAAGGCACAAAGTGTGCTGTAATTAAAGCAGTTTGGATAGTATTATCAGAATCTTAATAATTAAGGATTTTATCAGATAGTTGTGCTGGACAATGAAGAAAACAATACACTGGTAATGAACAGATGATGGTATTGGAAGCAAGCCTATTTTAAAAGTTGCTAAAAACAATCCTGCAAATATTTTGTGAGAATACCGCAGCTTTATAGCCAATACCATGTACAGAGTATGAGGCAAGATTCTATAAGTAAGGTTGGCAGAAGATTAGAAATACTAGAAATGGTTTTATGTAAAGATTTCTCACACCAGTCTCCTCTTCTGCACTCCCACTGCTACAATAGATTGGAGGAAAGGACAGAGACCAGTTAGTTCCACAATTGTCCAGATGTGGTCATGGGGTAAAGGAAGGGGTAGGACAGCAGCTGAGTTAAGACAGACAACTGCTGGAACCCCAAAAGAGTGGTGTTGTCATTCATCTGACTATAGGCATATCAAGGCATTTGCTGTTTCTTCTATATATAAGCTTTCATTTATAATTTTGTTAATAAAATATCTCTTCAGAGGTTTTCTTTGATCAACCAATTTTTCACAAATGCACATTTTCTTATGATTCTTGGCTTAGGAAAAAAATGAAAAAGAAATTTGGTTGTTAGATGTGTAGAGAAGCAATTAAAAGTGAAATCTTGTATACAAAGTATATAAGCAGTTGTATGTAAAAAGATACTATACTTGTGCATGATGAATAAGTAAATAAATAATAAAAAAAAAATTAAAAAAAAAGTGAAATCTTTGTGGTTGTTTATGGATGTGCTTAGATGTCATAATGTAAACATCTGTATCTTCTCCACTGTCCCATACACACACACCACAGAGGACGAGCCACATAAGCAGAGGGATGCTTACGGGTCACTCTCATGACCCTCAAGAGAAAGAGGCATGGTTCCCGGGCATGACAATTGTCCATTCATGTTCACTCACTATCTTAGAGTACAAGGAGCAAAAGACACACTATAACATTCAGTCACTCATTTAACAATGGAATTCAACCCAAATGGTTCCAAGTAGGCTTTGGCTCCCACATCATTATTATGTGATGACTTTACTTTTCCTGAGTGATCACTGAATTTACCAAATGAATGAATTAAAGAGAAAAAATAAGTAAGTTAGAACTTGTCTGGTTTTAGTTTCGGATTCTCCTATGTAAACTCTATTGTGCAATGTGCCTTTAATTTAGAAGAATGTATATGAATTGTGTTTGAAAATTTCTGCATCTTCTAATCCTACATCTAGACTTGGGCCTCCCTGGACACTTTTCAATGAAATAAGTGACTCCACTAAATAGCATCATAATGGAATTGGGGAGCAGGCAGAGGTAACTATTCTGTTCACTCAGACGTGAGCTCTTCAGTCTTCCATTATTGACCAACACATGTGAGCCACATTCTATCTTTTCTGCAAGTGAGTGGAGTGGAAGTTCAGAACTGGGCTAATTCTCGTGACCTTCAGCTGAGTTTCTGAAGAGAGCCAGTTCTGTCATCTATAGAATGTTGTTTTGTCCCTGTGTTCATTCAAGACTAGGCTGGCACATGACTGCTTAACTATTCTGGTTGAATATGGTTGATGTTATGGAGCGTGGAAGACAAAGCAGCCACTTCTGGAAGTAATTGAATTCTATTCTCATGACATCCTTGGGGATGCAAATCCAACCCTCACAATAGACTCACTGTGGGAGCCATGAGAGCCCTGCTTGTCCTGTGCCCCAGAGCTGAGTTTCCTTCTCAGGTTAGCTGAGCTCCCAGAATCCCCCTGTTTGGTCAGAGAGGAGTCTTCTGTCAGATGGAAATGGCTAATCCATATCTCACTGAGACAAGATCATTAACTACTGCTGGGAAAGTATACTGTCCTTCATCTTGTCTAAATGAGTCCAGGTGCTTTCTCATGATCAGTTTGATAGAAATAGGGAAAAAAATTACTTTGACAACAAATGGGTATGAATAACCTGTGAACCTCCTGTCTTAAGTATCAAAGGATTTACATGCTGAATGTAATCATCACCATATAATATATTTCTCTGTGTTTTTTGACACCCATTGTATGCACTAGCACCTCAAGGTGCTGTGGGTTCTCATTTGATTACTTAAGGATTAAGTGCTTTATATCCACAATGAATAAGGCACTGTAGTTGATATTATCACAGGTACAAAGATCTAACACAGTCCTCCTCTTTTCAAGGAGATTATTAACTAAGGAGAAGCCCAAACACTCTGAGCAACTGCAAACCAGGTACAGTGTGAAGAACTGCATTCCAAGACAGTAAACTGGGAACAGCACAGATTTAGAGGAAATAGATTTGAGGAACCCAAGGATAGGCTTCCAGGGAAAAGAGGCATTTCAGTGGTGGGAAAGATTTTCTCAGCAGAGAATATGGAATGGGCCAAGTTCCAAATAAGGTTAGAAGTCAGCCAATTGTCCAGTTTGGCATTTGTGTATTTAGAAGAATCAGAAAACATGGCTTGAGAGAAAGGGGAGTTTGATCACTGTTCTATAATATTAAAATATGTGCTAATCACACCAGAATTTGTGATTTTTATAGACAGGGGGGAGCTACTGAAGATTTTGGGCATGGGAATACTACAGTTAGATACTCTTTAGTAGAACATATTTTGGCCTGGCATTGTGGTGTCCATGTGTTCCAGGGACTCAGGAGGCTGAGGCAGGAGGATCACAGGTTCTAAGCCAGCCTCAGCAATTCAATGAGGCCCTAAGCAATTTAGTGAGACCCTGACTCAAAATTAAAAAAATAAAAAGTGTTAGGGATGTGGCTCAGTGGTTAACTGACCCTAGGGTCAGTCTCTGGTTCCAAAAAAAAGAACAGTTACATATTTGGCAGTGGAGTGGCAGGGCATCACAGGCTCCAAAGGCTCTGCCCATTACTGAAGTGATCTCACGGGTCATGTATTCCATTCCTTCATCTTGACCTTGAAGAAACTAGAATTTCCAGTGTATGGCAGGGGACAGGCCTCAAATGCTGTAATATCCATCCAATGTCAAATTATATATTTTTTTGTTTTCTTATCTGATGATTTTCTCAAAAAATTGACAGAATTACTGATACAAAATTGCATTCATTTTTTGGTGATATATTCTCTCTATAGCAAAGAGACATTCCTTCCAAAAATTCACATTAAAAAAAAATTTGATTTGTCAAAGTCTGACATTAGTCAATATTTGACCTTTCTCTCAGAGGTTGGCTAGAAAAGATATTGGAATCCAGACAGGGGTCACTCCCTAGGTCACTGCATGTTTGTCCTTAAAGATAGTCTAGAAACTCTGTCATGAAGGAATGAGTAAGTGGTGACCATTTTTTTTTTTTTTACCTGGATGGCTTCATTTGTTTTACTCAGGTAGAGAGATTAGTAGCATTTTGTGACTAATGATCAATGACTTCTAAACCATGTCAATACCTTTTTAGAGTTAAAGCATAATGAAAACTTAATGAAGGCTTCCTGGTACATTAACTTTCTATGAGAAATATACATAAGAAATGCATGTTCAGCAGCTGGGCGACTCCATCTGAGTTTTATAGGTATTCCTGACTTAACATTTTAGTTCTGCAAACACTGAATATCTATTTGGTTAAAAGCCCTGTATTAAGCAACTCTGTGGGATACAAAATGATATATGAAGTGGATATTATCCTCGAGGACCCTTCAGTGTAGATGTCAATGCACTTGTGTTTAATACTGAATAGATTTGAAAAGTCGAGTTCAGAAGGATTCCTGGATTATTGACTGGCAGAAGAGGCAGACATTGCATAGCCCTATGAAACCGAATGTAACCAGTGCTGTTATCAAGTCTAACTCTTGGGAACACAGTATGAGGCTAATTTTGAATATGAACATGACTAACATTTTACAGAATGTCTACCATTTGCAAAACACAGTTCTGGGGGGGGCTAGGGCTGGAGTGAGGAAGTAAAGGAAACCTGAGAGAGACAGGTCATGCTCTAAAGGAAAAAGATAGACATGCACTCAATTTCAATACAAGCACCTGCTAAAAGTTCAGTAAGAGAGACCCAGATGACATTATAGATGTTTGGGAGAGAATCCATTTATTCTATTTAGGGATCTGTGAACACATCATAAAGCAGATAGCATTTAAATTAGGTCTTAAATGTAAAGAAATCAGGGGAGGACCATTTCAATCTTGATTCCAACATTTAAGAATGTTTTTTATATGGGTAATATCTGGTTAATACATATAAATATCAAAGAAATTCTTGGAGTGGTATGTTATCAATAGGGAGTACCATGTGGAGGTATGGTTGTTAGGGGGCCTTCTTTCTTTCACCCACACACACTCTACCTCCCCAGGTATTGAACCTTGGATACTTTACTACTAAGATGCTGAGGCTGGCCTTGAACTTGTGATCCTCCTGCCTTAAGCCTCCTGAGTAGCTGGGATTATAGGTGATTGTCAAAGCGCCCAGCACTTCCATGATTGTTGCATGCTGTTGCTTTTCTGCTTGTGATCTGTTTGGCTGGCATAGGCATGTGAACTGTCTCTCTGCAGCTGTGGTCAAATGACTGCAGTTATTCCAAAGGCCGATACCCAGAGAAGCTGCTCTACTTTTGTATACAGGGAAATGGTAGAGCGTTATCCAGTGTAGAGGAGATGCAAAACAGCTAAAGAAAGTCCCAGAAGTGGCAGAGGCTCCAAATGTGTGAAACAATCAAATGAATAATTTGAAACTGCAAGGAACCCTTCCTATCCATTTTACTGTTCCTTAGTCCAGCACCACGAAGGTGTCTTGTTCATGACAGAGATGCAGCCCCATGAATATTTTCAGCTAGGTTATATGTGTGTATTTTAGAGCAGGATGTAATTCTACTCTTTTATCTCCTCTTCGTGAAAGCACAGCAGACTGCATCAGAGTAACATTGATGGTTACAGAATAATTCTTGCTCCTTGGGTGTGTGCATATGTGTATTTTATACATACAGACAGGTGCACAAATAATTTCTGGATTTTGGTACTTTTATAAAATTATTAGTAACATTTTACTTGCAACATATATTACAACTTCTAAGACATATTTTGAATTAAAAGGCACTGACATAATTGGAGAGGATCTAAGCTAGTTATTTGTTCATTCTTTGTCTTTGGGCAGGTTTTAAGAAGACTAGTATACATAGCTTGCTTTTACTTTTTTCCTAAAAAAAATCCAAGTGAATTCATTTGCAAATCATTCATTTTTATCCAGATGTGTTTTGTTCAAATTGAACAAGAAACAAAAGTTTGGTTTAGGAAGTACTTCTATTAAGCTTTATTTTCAGTAGGTAAAAAATTATTCATTAGAAAGTTTAAAAACAGTTAAATATAAGTTTATTTTTTGTTCACTGAAAAATGATAACCTTTATAGACTTCATGTTTAATGTGCAATACTGTAAAAAATATCAAGTTCACATTTTTACCTCTTCCTAATACCTGCTTAAATATTTAAAAATAGGATATTTATTCAGTCCAGGAATAAACTCTTGTCAAAGCTGCAACTAATACATAAACAAAAAGGCAGCAGTAAAAACATGTGCCAGGCAGCCTATGTTTATGATCCCCTGACAGAAAATGTATAAATAGGGAAAATTTACCACTCATTCATAAGAGCCTAATGAAGCAGAACTAAGATCTCACACACATTATCTGTCAGGTTGGGGACACTGGCAATTTCTCAGTTTCATGCAGAATAGCATTGTTCAAGTCACATCTCTTGGAACAAAGGTGATTTTTTCCCCTTCAGTCAAAACAGTAAAACTGTAATTATTTCAGAAGTTTTCATTTTTCTTAAACTAATGTTAATTTAATGGACATTTTTTTTCTATGCTTCTGAATGTAGGTGATGCAGAACTATGCTGTCTACAAAATCAATCTGCTCCATGCATTGTGGCACATGAAGTACATTTAATTGATGTTTATTGCAAGAAGAAATGATTTATAGTGTCTAATAAGCATTCACAATTTAGAGGCTTGTTGTTCTTAACAGCTTCCTGAAATAACAGAATCTTGGGGTGTCTATGTCTATTCATAGAGGTTATTAAAAACCTTGCATCTACTTAGCTGTGGAATCTGATTCAGGGATAGTTAGGAGAAATAATTGAATACCAGCAAATGCTTCTATAGCTAAGTCTGGTAATGGCTAATTGAAAGGTTACAGTGTGTGAAAAGGATTAAATATGGCACAGATTTTAGACAAAGGCACGTGTCCAATTTTTGGATGTTCATTTATATTTCTGCAAGCTGCATTACTGTGTTGGCCAAAAGAGGCATATGGAGTTTCAACTACTCTCTCAGCTGCACATTTTTAACTTGCACATGAAAACACATTTTAGAATTTGTTACATCATCCTGGATCATATGCCGTGTCTCAGTGCTTTCCTCTAGCACATCCTCAAGTTGTTTTGAAATGTTGGTGTAAAGGTTGGATTAAGAAAAATGAGAATAAATACAAATTGCCTTCGCTTAAGTATGGGATGCCAATATGGTTTTAGACATATATTTAGCACATTCAGACCAGTGAATAAAGCTATCAATGTTTGTCTAAGTTTTTGGTACTCATTATTCCATTCTACCAACCCTTTCAACTCAGGTTCCAAACCTACTTACTCATCTATTCTAAAAGACAGTTCTTCTGTATCCTGTATTTTCCATTTTAGTGCCATAGTCCTTTTCCCAATTGTTTCAATTGTTTGACTACTTTCTTTTTTATTTTATTTTTAAAAATTTGTTCTCATTAGTTATGCACGACCATTTGACTCCTTTCACTCCCTAACCTTCTGTATTAAAATCTGTTATCAAATCATGGTGCTCTGGCAGGCTCCATCTCCCAGCTACTCTTTCTGAGCCACCTCTCTGCTCCCATTCTCATTTTTGTTGCCCAGATACTAAGATTTTCTATTAACCTCTAGTCTCTCTCACCTCCCTTTCCAGGCCCATCTTCAGGAACTTCAGGGGTACCTTGAGGGCACATAACACTCAGTTGACTCTCTACAACTTGCCACATTCAGACAGCCATCTCTCTTTTATACTTTGACACTCTTTATTTCACTTGAATATGATGGCTCTATTTCTAAAACACAGAATGAAAATCTTAATAGTTATGCTCTCTTCCTTTCAGACAAGCACAGTTCTGATCTTGCTGCATTAGTCTTTTATTCTGCTATAACAAACTATCTGACACTAGATACTTTTTTTAAAAAAGAGGTTTATTCATTTCATAGTTTTGAAGACTGAAAGTCCAGGATTGGGCAGAACTATCTGTTCAGATCCTCTGGTGAGGACCCCATGACTGCATCACAACAGCATGGCACAGAAATGCAAAGGGAACTGGCCACATTCACTAGGGGCCAAGCATGAGGTGTGGCCTTGCTTTATCACAACCCAATCTCATGAGAACTAAGTCACTCTGTGGGACCAGCATTAATCCCTTCCTAAGGTGGTTCCCCCCACCTAACTCCTTCCACTAGGCCCCACCTCTTAAAGGCCTACCACCTCCACATCACCATATTGTAGACCAGGCTTCCAGCACATAGGGACACACTTAAACCACATCCACCAATAGCACTTGCCATTCCTCTTTCAAAACACACTTGAAGTTTTCTACTTAATATAAAAGAAAACTCACTTTCGTAGCCTGGCACTAAAAATCTCTAAATGATCTGCTCCTTCCAATTTTGTGGTCCCCTACTCCTCTTGCCTTTCCCAAAGTGGGCCCTACTTGTCGCAGGCCACATGAACACTCTAGATTTCCCGGATTCTGCCCCTTTGCTTTCACTATCTTCATGGCCAGAATAATGCACCCCAATCTGTGTCTCTGAATGTTGGAAGAACAGCTCCACCCCCCTATTCTTCCTTTGTTGGTCTCCCTTACACATAATCCCCTCCCTTTCCTGGTTAGCAGTTGTATTGTTTCTCACTGTATAATGACACGTTCTGAAGATTTTAAGCCCCTGGAGGGTTAAAGTCCTGTCTTATTCTCCTCTAGAGTTCCAGCTGTACCAGTCCAATGCTTTGCACCTTACAATGCACTTAGCAAGCTTGGGAATTGAATTGGATGGTCACTATCAAACACTGGGTTAATTTACTACTCCTGCTACCAAAAAGTCACTAATGCTTTCCAATTACTTATAAAAGCTACATTTTAAACTTGCAGATTAAATTATTTTAATTTAATTTAAAACTAATCCCATGTTTCTCACATTGGTACAGTGAAAATAAACATTGATGGAAAAGGATTTGTTTCCTTAGAAATTATATTTATGAGTACATGACTCAAATGGGCACAATAATCCAGTCATTTATTCTACTCTAGCTAAAAAAGAAAAAAGAAAGTTTATTCATTGTGTTATGGCTTAAAGGTTTCTTTGTTATAAAGCTAGAGGAAATTTAAATGTTTATTTTAGTATTTGCTAGAAATTCTAGGTTGCATAAATAGTCTTTAGAATTTAAGCAACTTTTGCTCTGTGGAAAAGTTAGTTTGCATTGTTCTCTGCACCCCTGTCCCACTTTAAAAAGCATGGTAAAGCAAAATGTGTTTGGGAAAAATGCAGCCAGGACTTTTGGGATCAGGTAATTTCCTGAAAAATAATATCTTTGGTTGTATAATTTGCACCTGAGTTAAACTTCCAAAAAAGACAGCAGCACAATTCAGTAGCCTAGTGGTGTGTATCATATTCAAATTAGTGAATTTCTACACTTCTTGGAGGGTCTACCTTTTGCCTGGAAGTGGGCTTGGTGTCTTGGGAACAACAAAGAATTAAAGATAGAGGAAAACAGCATTTTACTCTATTCTCATAATTAG
Source organism: Tamias sibiricus (assembly GCA_025594165.1). Lineage (NCBI taxonomy): Eukaryota > Metazoa > Chordata > Mammalia > Rodentia > Sciuridae > Tamias > Tamias sibiricus. The sequence goes on along the minus strand of CM046661.1, from coordinate 98,407,224 downwards.
ACATAGATCTAACAAAGAACATGAGACAATATCTAGTATAATCAGATACCAAGGGATTTAGTGCAGATAAAGACTCATCTGTATTCAGAGGAAATAGCTCTAAGCTTGCTTCTCTCTACTTATGGTCACCACCCTTTGCCCATATACTATGACTGGAAACCTAAGTACCCTCTGACTTTTCCATTCAACCAGTATCAAGCAGTAATGATTTTTAATTCTTTTAAAAAATTTATCTCACCCTTCCCATTTTATTTGGGGGTTCCATTCTCATATGGTATTGAAGAATCTCCATTCTGCAATAATTTCCTAATTGTTTTCTCAAAGTTACTAGTACTGACCCTTGACCACACAGTTTAGCCTGCTCACATGACCCAGTAGCTGCTCATTGTCTAGTTAATTCAGTTCAAACATCAATCATGACATTTAAAAGACCCTTCACAAGATGCCTAAATTCATTCATTTACTCATTCATTCAATCAACATTTATTTCTTAACACATGATGTGTCAGGCACAATCCTGGGCACTAAGATATTATTTACCACTGAAAGATTTATTTTATTAATATGGAAAGAACCCTGAAACTGGTTTACTTACTGGCTGTATAATTTGGGGATAAGTCTCTCACCTCTGTAATTGTTGGTTTCCTTCCTTACAAAATGGGCAAACATCCTGCTTGCCCTACTTTGCTCACTTGGTGTCTGGGAAAAGTAAACAGGAGTAAGAACACTGAAATATTTTACGATCTCTAAAGCAATGAACAATTAATTCCTTTGCAAAATTTTTAATTATCCTGGAAAAAAATGCAGTTAATTAACATAGGAAAGGAAAAAAAAAACAATTCCAATTGAGATGTCTGTGGAAGACTTTTCAAGGAACAGTGTTTTCAGAGCTGGTGTTGCTAATATAACTGGGCTTTGTCCTGCAGACATTGAGGAATCTGTCATTAAAGACTTCTGAGCAAAGAAGCTAGAAAAACAAGGTACTGGCAACAGTGAGGGTGGCTTGAAGCACAGAAAACAGAAACAAAAGATAGGTTAGGAGTTGTAATAACTTGTAATAAAACACAGGTTTAATAAATCCAGAACATTGGTAGTAAAGGAAAGAAAGAGTGGAGGTGAAAGAAAACATTTAGGAGAGAAACCCCAGATTTTGACAATTTGCATGAAGTTATTGGGGATTTAAACTATCTAAGCTTAATAAAATCAGAAATTCAGGTCCTCAATTGTACTAGCTACATTTCCACTGTTTAATAGTTGCATGTGGCTAGTGGCTATTGCACTTGATGGCACAGATATAGAATATCACCATTATCACAGAAATTTCTATCAGATAGTGAGGGTTGAGGCCATTTTTCACACAAATGAAAGGACCTGCCTCCATTCTGATTAGTTCCATTTGCCCCTCAGTTGGTCCAAGTATTTGTATAACATATGATCATTAATATTTCTGAAAATGTGGACCAGTTAGGCCACAGCCAATTTGACAGCTGTTCACAGATATGTCCTATGGTCAAAGTCCCAGAATAGCTCCTGTCATCCTTGTGACCAAGGTCAATGTGAAAGAATGTTTCTTACTTTCCTGTTTCCCTCAAGGGACCGTATTATCCACAGTACTAAAATTACTCTATAGATCCTTCGGCAGTCAAACTCCCTCAGGGGAATTTACTCAAAAATAATTTGTTTCATATTATTTGGTCAAATTTATTTCATTTTGAATTTTAAAAAAAAAAAAAAAAAAGTGAAAAATAAGTATCTTTTAAAAATAAGACTGTATCATGTCTCTAAAGAAACAAGTCCACACTTGAGTTTTTTCCTCTAACTCAGACATGGAAACCTCAGGAGACATGAGGAGCAGCAGCCAAAGCCTGGTAGCTGCCAGTGGGCAGGTTTTATTTGTCCCCTAACACATTAAATAATGTAATTAAACAAATGTTTTGTGAGCACTGCAGATATATCTTGCTGCTCTGCAATTTGTTGAACACAAGATAACATTCAATAGATCCAAGAAAAACCTAGGAAGATTGGGCCTTCCAAAATCACTATGGTTTTGGCTTCAGTTTACCATAATGGTCAATTTAATTATCGGCTATCACAGAACATAAAATGGGCCATTATCATAGCTCATCAGAAGGGAGAAAATTCTAACATGGATGGCATCTGATGTAATTGATTCTAGTACTGAGAATTCACCAAAATATCCCTGAACTATAAACAATGTTTCAGCTATTAAATTCATCTTTTAAAGATCAAACATTTCAGAAGAAGATTGAATTTTAAAACATGCTGAATAATGTGCCCTTATAAATAGAAGACTCTGTTTAGTAAACCTGGCTAATTAAAGCATTTAATAAATGGGGAAAACCCTCTACTCTAAATCTCTTGTTGGTACTAGAGAATTCTCATTTGTTCTTTCAGAGAAATAATCAATTGAAGGGCACATTTTTCTTCTCTTTGTTCTTTCCCATCAATTTTAATGGGTACAGAACATCAGTCACACAAAATGTAATGGGACAAGAAGATGGATGAGTACATCTGAAGCCACTAGTCACAGGACAGAAAACATTCTGATGAGGTGACCGTGGCAGTGCAGAGTTCAACAATATGGCCTGGGCAATATTTAGTAAGTGAAACTATGTCGCCGCATGATTTGGTATTAGCACTCAGCAAAATCAATCTCCAGGTATAATTCATCACGTTTCCACAGGTCAGACTTTCAAAGTCACATTCTCAAAACATGCTCCAATGACACCCTTAATTCCAGAAAACGATTTAAACTAGCCACAAAGTGGACGAAGAGGAGAACAATCTAACCTCAAGGAGCCTGACCTTGTCTCATAAGTGATTAAAATTCCTTTGGAGAGGAAATTTTATTATGGCCTAGAAATTATGTCCACATATAACAAGATGAGCTGGTGTCTGCTTGGATGCTGGGCGCTGAGATCCCTCCTTCAGAACCAGGACAGTCATTCTCTGGGGCTGGGGACACTGACTGCTGCTGCCTCACAGCTTTGTCCTGCTCTTAGAGCTGCGCTCAGCCTATTACAAGCCATCCAGTGGCAACTGCATGCAAAGAAAAGACAATGCAGTAGTGCAAAGGCTTGGCTGCTCTGCCTGGCTGGGGACAACTGTGAAGAGTCATCTCCATTGAAGAGTTCCCTACCATCAGCTGAGGTCTCTGATGAGAGCATCCCAGTTCTACATTTTCTCTCTGTCCAATCCTACTTCCTCCATTCCCTGCCTGGAGTTCTTGAAACGACTATCTCAGCTGCTTACAGACAAATCTCTGTCTCAGGGCCTATTTGAGAGCACATTTAACCTAAGACACAATAAATCATCAAAATGCTTTTCCTTCACAACAAATTAAGATCATTTAAACGCTGGACTAAATATATACATGGAACTTAGGTTCACAATTATTAAATAACCTACTGTTACTTTGGTAGGACTTACACAGACAAAAAGACATTTTTTATTTAGTTTTTAAGGAAATTAAAAATTTATTACATTTAAGAATTGAAAGTAAAAGCCGGGCGCAGTCATGCATGCTTGTAATCCCAGGGGCTCAGGAAGCTGTGACAGGAGGATCGTGAGTTCGAAAGCCAGCCTTAGCAAAAGTGAGGAGCTAAGCAACTCAGTGAGACCTGTCTCTAAATAAAATACAAAAAAAGAAGAAGGAGGAGAGGAGGAGGAGGAGGAGGAGAAGGAGGAGGAGGAGGAGGAGGAGGAGGAGGAGAAAAAAAAAAAAAAAAAAGGCTGGGGATGTGGTTCAGTGGGTGAGTGCCCCTGAGTTCAATCCCCAGTACCCACCCCACCAAAACAAAAGAACTGGAAGTATAATTTGCCCAAATACATTCTACTGTCATGTATAACTAAAGAGAACAAATTATTATTTTTTTTAATAGAGTTGAAGTAAAGAGCTCAATTCTATTGGGTGTCTATATCTATGTGTAATCCAGTAGCTAATCTGTGTCCATGTCTTTAGGGATAAGACATCACTTTCTAGGAAGGATGGCTTCCTTTTGGGGGTATTCAAGGCAACACTAGGCATGATATGATCACCTATTGGTTCTTCCTTATGACTACTGTGATATTATTAATAATATGTAAATAGATAGCTCCCTAAGGTCCTGTTCACCAGCTCTTTGTCTCCTGTGCCTTCTACAAGCAATAATTTATTACAGGATATTAAAAAATGAAATTCAACCTATGTGAAACATATCAATAGAAGATCCTACATCTCAAATTATTAAGTGTTTTTCCCTCTCTCAGAATTTTCTGTGATCTATGAAACACAGATAATACTGGCCAGAAAGCTGTGAATACTTCAAAGACGTCAAAGCAAACTTCAAAGTGAGGAGCCAGTTTCAAAATTATTTTCTGGTTGTAGCGGAAAATGAAAACCAGGTTTTTGTGGTGAGAAGAAGAAGGGGAAAGCACTCGGGAGCAGTCATTAGCACATTGATAATATTGTTACTGGGTGTGCTCAAAGACACCAGTGGGAGACAAAGTGGTCATGTTTCTCAGCCTCAGACAAAGTCTCAATTACTCAGCTAGAAAATGGTGATCCATCAGGAGTGTTATTTCATGAGTGTGATGGTCTTAGAAATTGCAGGAGAGGCTATTTATGCATACCATTTGATTTAAATGCTTTTATTCTTTTTTTTTTTTTTTTTTAATCAGTCACAAAACCACAGTTATATCTTCCTGAAACCCAGGACTTAGTTACTTGCTTTCAGGAGACTAGAATGACAGTATAAAAGATGTTTAGGTCAGCTTCTTTATACATTTACACTGAACTTAATTTCAACCATTTTCTAATGTAGTTAGTTTTCAGATAGATCCCATAAACCTGAAAAAGAATGGAAAGTCACTGACTCTGCTTAATAAGCTGCTCTATATAGAAATATCATACAAATGAATCTGTCATATTTATGTTTTTGTGGAGGTTATTGGTAGTGACTGCTGACATTATAATTCAGAAGGTAGAACTGGAAAACATTACATTAAGCCTTGTAATTTATGCCAAATCAGAAGGAGATATTCTCTAAAAAGGGAGACCAATAGAGTAGAGGAAGGAAAATGAGGGGAGGAGGAACAGGGCATGGGGAAGCACTGCAGAATGAATCTAACACATTACAGTATTTGTCCAGCCATGAATACACCACAATGAATCTCCCTTTCATATATAATTATAATGCACTAATTAAAATAATAATGATGATGATGAGATCAGTAGAGTAGACCAAGCAGATCCAGGAAGGCAGGAGGAAGGAGGGAAGGGAAAGGAAGATACTGGGGAATGAGATTGATCAAATTATGCTATGTGCATGTATGAATATGACATAATGAATAGTATGTCAAATATTATGCACAATTATAATGCACCAATTAAAATTATAACAAAGAAAGATATTTTATGAGACTTTTTAGTCTAAATTTCACCTGCAATGAAATATGATTACATTGAATGGAAATATTGTCTCAGTCTGTCAGTTGTACTAACTGCATGAAGTAAAATATGGTGCAATGCCCTGAATTCTTCAAAAACTTAACTTGACTTTTACAAATTATTAAAGTTTGAATAAATTTACCCACAAGTAGAAACCCCATCCTAACATATAGTTCTTAAAGTGCTCACTATAAGTTAGATAGTAAAAATATTCTTCCTCCCTTCTTCTTAGGATTTCCCTAGAATCTAGATAAGATTCAAGCCAGACAAGGCAAATATGTTTAGCATTTTGTTCAACAATTAGTTCAGAGTAGATTTTTTTGTGGGAGTGAAAACTTAATCTTGGTTAAAAAATAACTTTGCAAAAACTTAACTTGCATCCTCTCTGAGTTCTCTTTCTGAAGTTATCTGTGTCGAGTTAGTTTCCTATAAAGCTTAACTGATACTGGATACAAAGGCAGATTATCTTTACTCTGATTATATTCTTCCCAGTTCAAAGAATATCCTAGCTGTAAAGTAATAACTAATAATATAAGTGAAAGAAATGTGGTTTTTGTGTTACTAGAAAAATATATTCTCAGTATTTTATTAAATTTGATTAGGTTTTATTTAGAGCTTAACATTTTTGAAATAATTTTCATGATGCTCTTAGGCTAGTATTTGCTATAAATGAACTTAATTGGGATATTTGCACTTGGAAAATTTCTCATATTAATACTAGATTATGAAACCCAAAGGCATCATCATTAGGGAAAATTTAGGCAATTTTCAGTTTATTTTAAAATCATCATCTTAAATTCTTTAAAAGGAGGAGCATATATGAAAGATAGTTTAACAATTTAGCCACACTTTTACTATTTCAAAGATGAATATAAATCACATAAAAATAAAAAGAAGTATGTACTGAGCTGTTCTTACACCAAATAGCACATTCAATTTTATAGCCTAGCAGATAGCAAAAGGAGAAACATGACAATTAATAAATCAATAATCAATTCACTTAATCACACCGAACAGTGTTTTGTTTTATACTATATAGCACATATTATGTGTAATATAATAATATATGATAAACAGTTTTGTTTTATACTATCTGTATTATATATCTATATCATATACACACACACACACACACACACACACACACACACATACATATGCATGTGTCCTATTTTAGGAAATTAATTTTTATCTGTACTAAAGCAAATCATCACCAGTGTGACCTCTCAGGACCCTCTGTCCTTTTCTCTCCTACAGAACCACTGTTGCTCCTGGGACTGTGGTTATTTGTGTACAGCTCTATTGCTGAGGCCTGCTAGACAGGAAGCACAGAGGATAGACAGCCACTTTATTATGCTCTAATGTTACCTTCCTCATACTATTCTGCAACACACAGCTCATGTGGGCTTAGTCCTTCACACTTGACTCAAGAAACATCATGTGGGTACCAGGGAAGGGTCTGAAGATGCAGAGGTGGAAGATAGGAGTTTTTGCCCTCCAGAAATTCAGAGGCCACTGGAAATAACAAACAAGGCAAATGATAGCATTTAGGATGTTATGACAGACATAAGCATGGGGTACTTTGGAAAGAAAAAAGAAAAGGTTTACTCAATCCAGGGACTCCAGGAAGTTTTCCTGGTAAAAGTGACACCCAACCCACACTTCAGGAAGTGCTACACAACTTAGCTGAAGAAATATAGGGAGCTTCTTGAAAGAAAAAAACAATGAGTAATGAAAACTAGCATTTCCCATAATGACTGCAGATTTTGAGATAAGGTCCTGGGGTACTGGATCTACATTGTCCTGGGTTTTAACATCTTCAGTCTGGGATAAGAGGCAGGGGGAGGAGCACAACAGGTGTGTAGGTCAATAGTGTTTTGTGTTCTTTTTGAGAAAAAAATTGACCATTTTAAATATCAGTTCTAACATGTATATTCTCTCCAGTATTTATTTTTTTCTGAAATTGGGATGTAGCTTATAATCAATATGCATGTTAAATATTCAAATTAAAATACTTGTTAACCCTTCCCTCCAAAAAAACTGTTCTTGAATTTGATGATGAGCCTTACAATGAAAGTGTTTCTTAAAACAGATGACATCTTTAAAATCAAGAAAACACGGCGTAGTCTCTTCAATAATTTTGTTTTCAAAGGGCTCACAGTGGACATTGGGGGAAATAATAAGGTAAGATTTCTGAAGGAAATGCAGTTGTTACTATGTCTTCACTCCCTAACTCAGTCTTATTAAGTACTTGCTTGGTGTCAGATCACTTATGAGGTAGCAAAGCTGCCCAGATGCAGCAGAACTACATACAAACACAGACGCATCTGACTATATTTCAAATTATGATGCATCCTCGAAGAGGAACATTGGAAAGAGAGAACTACACTGTCTTGGGTTCATAGAAGACTTCACAGATGGCAAACCTTGAATTGAGTCATAAAGAACTGGGTTTTTCATGAGTGTAGGGTTGGGAAAGTCTCTCTACGCAAAAGGTACTTTGTGTTGAAAGGTAAAAAGATGGGAAAAATCACATTGTTTTCAAATAGGAAATTGTAGTTGTGTTTGGCTGAAATTTGAGCTGTTAGGAGAAAATGAGGAAATGGATTATGGAAGCTGTTTTATGATGGACATGGAAAAAATGGTGAGAGGTGTTCAAGCTTTCATATTGATGAGCTGTCATAGATGAGATGACTTGATTTAAGATGCTAAAGGGATATGGAAAGAGATAGCAGAGAGGACCATTTTTTCTTTTCTTATACCAAAAAGGGTAACTTCCATAAATTTCAAGGAGAACTTTAAATATCATTTTTTAATTTTTTCCCTTCTTTTCTCTCTCCCTTCCACTTCTTCTTCCTTTTTTCTTCCTTTATCAGATATTTACCAAGTACCTGCTATATTCCAGGAGCTCAGAATTTATGGATCAATTTAGTGGATAAGTATGGAGTACTCAAAGGGAATGAAACACTGAAATTCTTAATAAAATGAATATGGATGTTAGCATTTGGCAGATCTTGGTCTGAATTCCAGGTGTTCTTCTTACTGACTTTTAATTTGTCACTTGGTCACTTTGTGTCTTAGTCTTCTCATCTGCAGAGTGGGAATGATGTTACCTATCTCATAGGGTCATTGTTATACTGAAATGAGATCATAACTATAAAAATTATCATTCACAGCATACTTGTAATGTGTTACAGCCTTTAAATATATTATCTGACTTAATCCTCAAACATTCTACTAATGGGTATTAATATTAATATTAGTGGGTATTAATCCATTAAATATAGGCTGATGATGTTAAATAAATCACATTGAGAGAGGAAATAATTGGCATTGTTGATAGATCTGAAAGCTTCTCTTTTTGTTGTTTTTCCCTGTGTGTACTTCTGTTCCTACAAACTACACCATGCATGGTATTTAGTACTACTCATGGCTTGGTAATACCTAATGTGTTAACTTAGTAAACATTTCCTCTATTTCCCATATTGTCTTAACATTGAGGTGCACACTTGCATAGGCAAAACTGACTTCAAGCATTACAAATATGAGTCACTAAGGACTTATAGAGCATACTCATGGATTGACTGGCAAACTTATCCACTGCAGGTCAACTTAACATGACTGTGCTCTTTTAAGTGCCAAGAAATCAATCTTTATACATGTTCTATGATATAAATTGACCTCAGACTCAATTTGATTGCACCCTTAGAGTGTACAGTGCCCTGTGGTGATGAGGGCACCAAGTTCATTTATTTTTGCATGGAGGTCAAGAATTTCAACAATGATAAACATCCCATATTCTAGGTTAGTAAGGCTTTTCTTCCCATTTTCCACAAAGTCATCTTTCTATGACTTTGCTTTTACAATACATCCTGGACACCAAATAATTACTTTTGACTGAATGAATATACAGTAATTATGCTGAATGAATATACAGTAATTATGCTGAATTAAGAAATTAATCTTTCTCTTCATCAAGCTCATTCCAAATAAAAGTCACAGTGAAGCTGTTCCATAAAGTCCCTTAGAAAACCCTTGTCCATACAGAATTGTCCTTTCTCTGCAGTGTCCCTTGTTAGGGCCCCACATTTCCAAATTGTTCTTCAAATTGGTTTGTGATGACACATTCCTTTAAGATTGGTTTCTGAGCTTAGGTTTCTTTTTAATACTGTATTACTGTCTACCAGAGGCATAAGCATAAAGCAAGTGTGGAGTGATTATTTACAGTTATTCAATGGGAAATACACTTTTCCAAACTTTCTTTACTTTGGAATACATAACCTCTGCATTCTACTATGATTATATTTTAGGAGAACATTATCGCTGATTATAACAGTGATCTTTCATCTATGTATTTATTATTTTTTAAACCATACTGTTTTGGAGATTTTCTGTTCACATATCCTTAAAAATAGTCATTTTTTTTTTTTTTTTAAATAAAGATACCTGAAACAGACAATTAAATGGCTTGGGAGTGAGAGAGGTTACTTCAGAAAGACATCCAACTTTGACTAAAATGAGAGCAAGTTTCCAAACAATTTCCTACAGTGTTTCTATAAAGCTACACGAAGCAGAAGGGGTGGAGGGAGAAAGCTTTATAAGGATCCAAACAACCATAAAGCAAGATTTACAGCTTGTTACAGAATGGCACAGATTAGCAATTAGACGTTATATGTCAAAACACAGGAGAATATGGAGCTGCTACCTTTTGAGTGATTTGTTGACAGAAACAATGAACTCTTCATAATAACTCTTTTTAAAGCTGGTATTGCATATTCTGAGAGTTAGAATTAAGAGAGAAGACACAACTACAGCTGGAAGGAGACGGAGATGGGACAGGTTATATTGATGACTTTGGAAATGCTGCGTTTAGATATGAAAAACACAGCTGCACTTGAATTATCAAGAATTGTAAATGTGTAGACAAAATTACTACCCAGTGATACCTAAATCCACATGAGTCCCAGTTTCTTAAGAAAAATGTCTAAAATTCTTCAGATTTACACCCTAGGATGGAAAAAGAGACAAAACAGTGTCTATAAAAGCTGAAATGATTGAGGCAACCCCTGTTCTAGATACCATACTCACTTTTCCCCCAAGAATTATAAGCATTTCAAGAGTACAGTTCTGTCACGGAGCCACAGCCTGGAAGCCTCTTCTGGAGTACCTAGTGATTTAATTCTGGTGCCTTTCTTAATCATTTAATAAGATTGATTGAATACCTACTAAATGACTTGTGAAAATTCAATATGTGAAAATCTACTTATGTAAAATGAATGTACTGGACTGTGATTGACTGTTGTGGAAGGATTTTTCACTATCAATTAATCTTCATACTTGCTTAATAACTCTTGTAAAGTTAAGAACTACTGTTTGCTAAAGATATGCGGTTCACTTGTTACCAACTAACATGATTGAAAATAACAAATGTGCATATGTTAAATAATTATGTAAATCAGATCATGTGTTTTTGAAAAAATTTTTCAACAAAAAAATTGAAATTAAAGAATTTTTTTAGTTGGGCAGAGTGGCACACGCCTGAAATCCCAGTGACTTGGAAAGTTGAGGCAGTGGAATGCAAGTTCCAGGCCAGCCCCAGCAACTTAGTTAAGTCCTGTCTCTCAATAAATAAATAAGTGAACAGATAGGGCTGGGAATGTGGCTCAGTGGTAAAATGACTCTGGGTTCAATCTCTAATACAAAAAAGAAAGGAAGCAAGGAAGGAAGGAAGGAAGGAAGGAAGGAAGGAAGGAAGGAAAGAAAGAAGGAAGGAAGGAAGGAATTTCTCGTCAGATATCCTACTTACTAAAAAGCAAAATCAGGTAAATTGAAGAATTCAAGATCTCAGCATAACTACTAAGTTTTCAGGAACATGTCTCCCTTGCATATAATATGGAACAGGGAAAATGTTTTCCTACAGTTTTTCATCTAAATAGTTGTGTAGTTACATATGGCTATCTTTTCCTATGTCTAAATAAATTAAATAAATCATAAGAATCTGAAAAAGATAAGCATTTTTATTTTAATGATTTTAAAGTAAAAGTAAATATAAATTTTATTTTTAATATTCACAAGTTTAAGTATTTTTTTATTAAAAAAATTAAGAAAAGTTATACACTAATGTTAGCAGTAACTCCATTGTTGATAACCTGTCATATCTCAATTTCTGGAAAATGCAGTCAATCTCTGCTTCAACTCCAGCCACTTCTGGATTATTTTTTCACATTTCTGTGCTGAAATGCTTTGTAATCATCACCAGGTTATGTTGCCCAGGAAGCCAACTCTGAGAATGGAGTATGCAAGATGTTTACTAAGAAGTCTTGTTATTTTGCAAGGGAGAAGAAGGAAGTAGGGTTGGACAGAGGAGGACTAAACTGTAAGGCATGCCCATCAGTGGCCCCAGGGGCTCTTGAGCTTGAATTGCCACTCAGAGTCCCAAGTAAGGCTGACATAGCCAGGCCCTCCTATCTTTGCAGCAATCCGTCACTGGACGTGAACTTCCCAGGAAGGTAATGAACTCCTGTGAGGAGTTCTCTGAAGCTACCACAGTCCACAAAGAGTAAGAGTTGAAGTCTTTCCCTGAGCATGATCCCAGCAGCTGGGGCTAGTCCCTCCAAGGTGGAATCTGGTAACACATCACATATTTTCAAATCTAAAGACATTTTGGTTCTTAAGTTCTTAGTTACTCTGATATATCTGGCTGTGGCAGCCATTGCCTTTCTAGAACTCTCTTCTCTTGGCTTATCCCACAACTTTCTACTTATTCTCCTTCTAGCTCTGTAACAAATTCCAATTTTCATCATCCTTTCTTCTCCTTTGCCTGTTTCCTCAATATTTTATCTGTGGCTCACAACTTCTCACTTTTCATACTTCCCATTTTTTACACTGGCCTAGATAATCTCCTCCAACAGACACACATGTGCCAGGTTTTTGTTTTGAAGATTCACTGTTCAATTGTCTGATGGACATTACCTAGATAGCCCAGAAATGGCATTAACAGTCTTCCTGTCCTTTCCAGAACTCACCCCATCTCCTCATTTCTTCTCTCTGTAAACTTCACTACAACTACTCAATCTCACAAGCCAGAAATCTACTGAATTTATATCCTCAGGGGTCTCAATTTGGCCCTTTCTTTGTATTCTAAGATTAACATACCCTTTGCAGCAGTCTCCTAATTGATATCACTTTTCATAGTCTTGGCTTTGTACACCATCCCCATCTACCCACAACACACACCACAACAAATTCACATTGTAACCACTTGTCAGAGTGCTCTTTCTGTTTAATAAAAGAAAAGAAAAAAATGAAAACAAAGTACAAAGAAAAAATTAAAATCAGCATGACATGCTTCCTAGGGTGTGGTATTGTCCACCCTCGGGCCATGTCTGGGGAGCCTCCTTCCCACTTCATGCTTTCATAACACTTATTGCTTATTGTTTCCCTACCCCAAATCCATTCCCATGTAGCACCTATTTGCCATCTCAATAGACCTTTTTGCCATTCCATCTTTTTGGTTTCCTCTGCCTTCTCCTTCCCACACCCAAGCCACCACCATGTTGAGCACCTTTGCACTTCTATAGCTATCCATCAACTTCTGTTTATTTAATGCTTCACTTACCATATTACATGAAAATTCTCTGCTTATGTGTCTCTCCTCTGATGCTAGACTGTGGGTTTCTCGAAAGCAAGGACTGTTATATTTGTCTTTGTGTTCATCATGACAAAATTTAGGACTTGCCACATATTAAGAAGTCACAGTTTGTTGAAAGTTCATTCAACTGAATCACATGTCTAGAGTTTAAGGCACCTGATGGGTGGTCAACAAAAGCAAGACATAATATATTAGACATAATATGTTATTATGTGTCTTCACTTTCTCTTCTGGTTGTAGAGAATAGATATCTCAGTCAAGCAAATAAAATGGGGGTTTATTATGGGAGTGTACTAGAACTGGGGAAAGAGGTCATTCTCAGGGCCTGCTACTTATTTTTTAGGCTTCTTTTTCTCATGATCCATCTGCTTTATTTCTCAGATGTTTTTTTAATTTGGGTAGGTCTGATCCTCATAGATATGGTGAACCACCAAATCCAAGCTCCCAGCTCAAAGCCTTCTCTGTCTGTCACTGTCTTACACTCTCTCTGCATATTTTTGTATCCTTATCCCATTACTAATGACCTGACTCCCAAGATAAATTCCTGAGACTGAAAAGCATCTAATTGAACCTTCAACTTCATGCACAAGGTGCTAATTAACTGTTAGGCATGGGGCAGAGAGGAAGGCAGTGATATGGCCCTTTGCCAGAAACTTTGCATGAGACATTTACTTGCAAAGAGCCTGTGGGTGAGCAAGGCACTGTGTGGGTCTTGAGCATCTACTGGCCAAGGAGCAAAGGAACACCTGAACTGTCTTCCAGGTGCTTACTGACTACACCACCCGACAGACAAATGTAAAAAAGAAGCTCTACAAGGTACAACTGAAGTACAACTCCCGATGTAGGAGAGTCTAATTGTTTTGTTCACCAATAATTGCCAAAGTTTCTCTGCCCAAGGAGCCATCTGAATAACTAGTCATGGAAAAAAATAATTGTGGAGGTGGATGTAGAGGGTGTTCCACAGAAATTCAAGAAAAGGTAATAAGTTGCAAGGGTATAAATTGTATTGCTGACTTAAAGAGAATAGCAAAGCAAAACAGAGAAAGGTTTGGAGGGATAACAAGAATAGTGAGAGAGAAAATTGTACAGGAGCCTACAGTCAGCTAATGAGGGCCTTGAATACTGGAATAAGAAATTTTTATTGCATTTTATAGTAATTGAAAGTCATTAAACACCTTCTACAAAAATTATTACAGTAGCAGCCATCAGGGTGGATGAGCCCACTAACAAACTGAAGGGGAAAGTTCTCAGCACGCTCTCAGAGCAAGTTATTGAGACCCATGGTGAAGAGAAAGCAGGTACTGAGGTCTGAGAATAAGAGGAAGAAAACTAAGCAGGGAGGCTGTATGTGTGGATGAAGAAGACAGAAGTGTCCATTTCCACTCATTGGTTCTGAGTTTTCTTGTAAACGGGTGAGACCTTCACTAGCGCTAAGAAATGTGTGGGAAACATGGCATTTGGGGAAAGAGGTTGAGATGATGAATTGGGCTTCCATGGCACAAGACAATATGAATTTCTGAACAATCTAGGATGGTATCCAGAGAAAGGAAATTACACAAGAATCAAGGAACACTGTCAAATAGAAGAGACTTTCACATCTGTAGAAATTAGGGGAAGGGCTTATACAACTCCTTACTCTTGAGTTTTTATAAGGAATAAAAATGCTAATGCTGCGGGGAAAAGCACCCATTGCAGTGCCAGGATACCATAAGCGTTCTCTGTCAGCTGCTGCCAATGTGGTGGTTACCATGAATGCAGGTTCTGTCCCAGCTGATGATACTGATTCATGCATGCAGATGGTGGGCAGCCCTCTGAGCTGTGCACAAACATTCAAATTAATAAATCATCTCTGCCACTCTGTGTTCACAAGAAGAGAACAGATTCCCAGCAGTGACATGGCCTAGAGAAGCAGCACTGTGCTACTTTTGCTTTTCTGAGATTGAAAGCAAATTAATTTCCTTTCTCTAATTTGGCAAGTGAATTAGAACAGAATCCTGCCTTATTACATTATAGGATTTAAATGAAATCCTATAAACACTTTTATGTTAACAGCATGAACTTTTAAATATTTGCCCCTGCTTTTACACACTATGTAACACCAACAAACATCCCATTGATAACTTTTATCACTGAATCAATCAAAAAGTTACATTTCATCTTGGTGAAAAATCAGGCCAAGAAGTCATTAGATTAGGGAAATTATCATACCATCTCACTCCAAAGTAAATCTCTTATTAGTTTAGAAATGCCTAACAAGTTATTGTAGCTCTTTTGGTCCAGGTGGTTATTTAATCAGATTAATATGAAACAGACAATTCAGTTCATGTCAATAGAAGGGCACTGTTCAAATTACACACTTATTAATTCTTAAGAGGTTAATAAATAACCTACTTTGAATAAAATAAATCACTGCAGAAAATAGTTCCTTTCCTGGCATATATGAAAGTTAATAGATGCATAAAGAGGCATAAAGACTATTTGGTGGGAAGGTTACTAAATCTCCCCAAACCCTGGATTCTTGCATCTGGCTTCATACTCGAAGCTCATTGGCCCAATTCCAGCTGAAAATAATTTTCTAGAGGCAACATTCCATTTCTTCTGCCAATTGAAAGTCTCAGCTCCTCCATAACATCAAAAGACAAAACAAACAAAAAATATATAAACTTGACCTCATTTCACACCTCAAGCACATCGTTCTGTTTCATCAGATTCCTCAGTGAGCACATTTGCTTTTGTTTACTGCGGTTATAAACCTGAAACTGTATTCTAGTTGGCCTGTGTTACCAGGTCACTAAATCTAGCAAGAAAATGTGACGAAGTTCAACATCGTAATGATTCTGTTATAAAGAAATAAACGTTTTACTGTTGGGCATGCATTTAATAGTCATTGCTAATTTTGCATTATCACATTCCCTGGTAAACTTTAATTTGCCTTAGCTCTTAAGAAATAATAACCAAAGAAACAAAAATGCAGGTGGTTTGAGAATTACAAGTGTATAACTACATAGGATTTGGGAAATCAGGTGTTAATATTTGTGTGAGCTAATCCGTTTTAATACACCAGCTAGAAATACTCAGCCTTCCAATCTCAAGTCCCTTTTGTAAACAGAATACTCTCTTATGGGGGGGCAGCTATGTGCCCTCCTGAACACCTGGTTAAGAACTTGTTCACTTTCATGTGTGCTCTGAGATGTCTTTCCTTCCAATAAAAATAGAAACTAGTTTGCAGCACCACACGGGGCTCCAGTGTATTATATGAGCCTATCACTGGTTTCCTTTGATATCTTATCTATTCCATTAACTCAATAAAATAGAAGGCAAAGCTGGGGACAAACTGTAGGAGGGATCCTCTTGGAAAGCACATGCAAGACCTTTAAGCTGGGCTTTTAACTTATCTAATAAAAGCTAGTTAAATGGAAGCTAATACTTCATTTTTCACCCTCTTTATTAAAGATCATAAGTATTGCAACTCAGTGGTAGAGAAAATAAAATAAATATATGGAGGAGTACAGGTAGAGGCAATAAAGAGTATGGCTTATCTATTTTCTCAAGATTTAGGAAGCACTTGAAGGCAAAACTCACAGACAAGCATTTTAAAAATCTATAACAAAGGCTCCTGTGCCTTAGTAAACACAGTGTTCCTTTCTGGATGCAGTAATCCTATTTGATTTCTTAGTAGAATATAAACAGCTTAACCTAGGCATAATGCTGGGGGTGGGGGGTCACCAGCTATCACCTCTGCCATATTATACTTTTATATCATTTAGTAATTTAGAGGAAAAAAAAAACAGATTCATGAATGTACTCCGTTGCTCCTTGACCACCCAAAGAAAAACAATACTAGAACTCAAACTCCAACCAAACTAAAGGAAAGTGTTCCACCTAGAGACTGTTTTCATGAATCAAAGTGGATGAGAGCTTATCCAGAAAATGAATATTATTTTAGCCCATCCTTGCAACTTTGTAGTAAAAAATAATAATAAAAAGAAGCAAAAGGTATTTCCCCTAGTGTAATTAACAATGTTAATCTTCTTTTTCCTCTCTATGGTGATAAAGGAGTCATTTTTATATTTAATTAATGCAGAGGATCATTTTGGAAACTGGCTAATGAGCCTCTGATCACATTACCATGAAAATGTGCATTAACATTGCAACTGAGGAGGCTGTTTCATGTGTAGCAAATCCACTTTGTAATTAGCCCACTGTGAAATGAATCACGTCAGGGGGAATCTGAGGGAACCAGGAGGCAATGGGCACTTGGCTTTTGCTGGGCCACAGACCACCAACATCCCAAATGTCATCTTTCACCAGCAATATTGTCTACAAACAAAAGTAGTAGTGTCACATCTGGAGCAAACTGGAAGAAGGGGAAATAAACTTTATTTTGCCAGACAAGACGTTTGCACTTGAGCATTCAGTTCCTGGGGAAACCTGCTCAAATACAATGGCAAATTAACAGAATTCTATCAAAACTATGACTTTCTTATTTTTATTCTGAAAAGTCCCCAGATGCACACTAAAGATATCCATATAAACTGATATACTTTTTCCTAGATCACACATTATAGATACTATAGTAAGCTCTTAGAATTTAATTTTCAGGGCTAAGCAGGCAAAAATTATTTAAAAAGGATCCAAGAACAAGTGGTACAAAATTCCTTTATCTCATTTTTAAGCCAAGACATGTCAAACATTTTTTTTCTTATATAACACACACACAAAACACCAGGTCTTCCTCTTAAACCAAAGCAAAAATTCCTAATTAATCAAATAATTTCCTCTGGCTAACAAGATTTGGCAAGAAACTTTTCCTGTCTATTCAAAATAACTGAGATCATAGACCTATTAAATCCCAATATTGATGCAGACAAAGATACAACTGATTTTCAAATGTCAACATTATTCCAAAATGAAAGAGGTATCGCAAAGTATTACAGAGAAGGATCTCAGTTTTACTCTCTTACTTGACTGACATCTTGGCAGCAGATACACAAAATGTTAAAAAGAATCCCACAGGAAGTCATCTGAAGGGGGAGTGGCAAGGAAACTGAAAACTGCCACCCAAACCCAAAATAAAAGCCCCAAACAAGCACGTCTGCCCTCAATTTTGAAATGTACTGAAAGCAAAAATAAAAGCAAAAATAAAATAAAATGAAGCTAGCCAGAATTCATTTACCATCTCTCAGACAAACACAAAGCCTGGCTATTTAGTTGCTGGTATTAGACCTGCACTCACCTGGGAAACTTCATAGAGCAGTTTGTAGTGTTCCTCTCTTTTCTGAAAAGTGCACAAATTGCAGCCCATTCTAAGAAGCAGAGAGAGAGAGCAAATCTTCTAATTTCCCCAGAACTGAAAGGCAAGTGAACTGAAAGGGAATCACCCTCCAGACTTGACTACTGTTTTTCATCAGTCACTTCAGTCCAGAAACACAGACAAACCGCTGTTAGCTGGAAGCATGAGCCAGGGTGGTGTGTAGCAGCATGCTCTTCTTCGCTTTCCCTAAGTATCTTGCACTCACGGATACACACACAGAGTTTCCAGTCAGTTCATGGCAAACACTCCCCCTGTCTCTGCATCAGTGCACATGACTACACAGATTCCAGCTCATGAATATTAATAGTGCCTCATTGATTATTTATGACAGAACATGTTAGCAGGGAGGGGTGTCATAGCTGCTGCTGATGACAGATGAATATTCACTAATTAAGAAGCAAATGTAGTGTGGTTAAACAAAATTCACTTGTGTCAATACCATCTCTGTTTATTAAGGATAGAGGGGTTGAGCACAGGGCATTTCAAAAAAGAGCACACACTTAATTTCTCCATTGATAATAGTTTTTTAAGAAATTCTTAAATAGAAATGGACTTAGTTCACATCTCCATGTTTTTCAACAATGAGAAAAATATTTTCAGCATTATTAAATCTAGGGAGAAACGAATAGCCACGATTATTTAAATTTACAAATAAACCTGCAAAGAAAAATTTGGGGGGTGATATGAGAAAGGAAAAGGAGGTGAGGGGTTTCATTCAGTTCTAATTCTGATCCTACAGAAAAAATAAGTGAATAGTTCATACACAAACACTGTTACTTACTAAGAAGGAGAGAAAGCATATTCTTAGTCTAAAGAAAGACCATTTAAGCAGATATGAGTACATGACACTGTACAAATAATAAATATTTTAATTAGATAATAAGGGCATATCTATTGAATATAAATTTGTAGCACAATAATACATGTAGATCTATATTTAAAAATTAGATAAATATAATGCATTTTCTGAGAAAAATTTCAAATGCATATGGTATTTATGCTAATTTTATTAAAGTCATATATAATATTTCAGAAAGCTGACAATGGCAATATTTAAATTCTAATGTAATGCACTGTGATGCCATTTAAGATTCTATATTTAGCGTTCATAATGTGCAAAGGTGAAAGACTTATAAACTAAGCTTAGATGTTTAGATAATAGAAGTAATACATTTAATTTCACACTCTCAGAAATACTTAAATTGTATTGCAAGCTGGCAGTTTTTGTCCCTTAAAGATATACTACAAATAGCCAAAGCAGATAATAAAAGAAAATTCCTTTTGTTTCCACACTGCTTTATCTACAACCTCTGCTAATTAAGAAGTATGTCCTTGTTCCAGCACATCTTTAAACTGGACAGGATAGCAGGTGGGTTTGAAAGCAAAAATAATTACTTGGAAACTGATGACTCTGGTTAGGAATTACACCGGATCTTGAAGATTTTTAATTGCTCAACACTTACGTATAGCTAGATTTTGGGGTCCAATATCCTAAAAGTGCTTTGTCAAATGTTTAGAATCGATAACAGGAAATGATTCTAATGAGCACTAATTGTTAACAAATTGGCTTTGCAACTATCAACACCTCAACACCAGTAAGTAGCGAGGGAGATGAGCAATCATCTGCTGCTCATGGGTTGTTTCCCTTGAGATGTAATAATCCGATTTTCTGGGCCTAATTTCACCTAACAACTTGGCTCAAAGCCAAGCTGAGGGACCTACATGAAAGTGGCACCATAATTGGGAACAATGTGTTGTGAACAAAGTTCTCCAAATTAGAAACCACTTGTAGGATACATTCATTAAGGTGTGACTCTCTTATGGAAAAAATACATTCAAGGAAGTATATGAAGGGACATCATGAAAATCACCAGTGGCCACAAAGAGCAGCAAAATTTCTATATGCAGTAGTTGTAAAATACGTTTTTGTTGCTTATTAAAGTCTTAATTTTTAGAGTCCTTATGTCACTTCCTACGAAGTGTTATTTTGGTAGACTTCACATCTTCCCAGCAAACACTGACTCTTTTTTTTTTTTTGAAGGATTCTATATTGCTAAATTCTGAATGGATTTCTGATTATCAAGTGTTTAGATTCAGCATTTTACAAGGCAGATCAAGGAATTAGAATGCAATAAGGCAAGGATGGCTCACCCATCTATCAAAGGAAGTGTTTGCTTTATCCACTGCTCAAACTTCATGTGATAGGTTTTGAAAGTGAAGTAGGAAACAATGGTTAAAGCTGTTACTTATGGGAACTTTCTGATCATAGTATTTTATAGTTGGGTTTTAAGAAAAATTAAACAATGTAGCTTTAAAAACCATTTTCTTAGTGATCAAAAAGTGAAGAATGAACATTCCAGTGAAGGAAGCGATTACACTCGAGGTGATTCTTTCAGCAGTTCCTCTTGGCTGTTTTCTTTATTCATCACTGGTCCCTCTGTTCTTTTGTTTCTATCTCAGGAAGCAAGAGCAGCTTCTCCAATCATTTATCAAATGCTGCCTTGGCCCATCTACCCTGGAAAGATTCCATCTTCTACTAATGGGCTCATCCCAAAGAATTAAAGGGTGACTTGAACAAAGGAGACCCGGAATGCCAGAGTCCTCTAAATGTCATTAGAATATGAAGATTTTCCAATGACTAAGCAGCTAGATGTTGTATTTGAACACTGTATAAACTTTGAAACAGAAAAGGATAAAAGCATTAATGTGAATCAGTGTTTTGTAAAAAGATGCTCTATATGTTTATTATGAATTATAATGCATACTACTATCATAAATACAACAACTTTGAATAAAAAAATACAAATGGGTTAGATATGGTCTGTCTTGGATGATAATATGGAATAAAAAAATAAGCAGAGAATGAATGACTATCTTTCCAAATTCTCTAGGAAAAACACATACCAAAATGTAAGAATATATATTCTATGCATTTCAAGATGCAGTTTTTTATTTGCATTTATCTAATATTTGTGAGTTTATTCCACACCCATACATTGACATTCAAAATAGGACATGTGTCCGTCGAGATCTAGATGAAGAGGCTAACCAAGGAATGAAAGGAAGGCATACAACAATTTTCTGGTTTTTCCTTTATAAATTGTCTCCCTGAATAGCTAAAGAGTAGGTAAGAAAGAATTTCTCTGTATATAAAGAACTATTTTGGGTAATAAAGAAAGAAATAATGATAGACTGTGCCTATGCCAGAAATCCTTAATCAATGAATGGATCTGGGCACTGTGAATTGATAGTTGATATTATGATACAATCTCACACAAGAGAAGAGTGTATGCTATATGCCACCTGATAGAATAAAATGACACCATTCTTGAAATAGTCTTTCCATAAGGAGCAAATTACAATGAAGATAAAGGACAGGGGAGCATATTAAACTACACCATAAGGATGCAATCAGCTAAATTCAGACTGTGGGCAACACTGCATAGACATATACATAATCCAGTTTTAAAAAGGGGAGGGGAGGGAAAGAGAAGAGGCCTGTGGATTAAGAGAGACTTCAATGGCATGGAAAACAAAACCCCATACACTACTAAAGTACATGTTCCGTATGACCAGAATTTGAATGATAACATTGAAAAAAAAAAATGATTGCCAAAAAAGTCAAGAAGGTAGTTACTCTTTAGTGGGAGAGAGGGGGCTGAGATTAGGTATACTGAAAGTTTGAGTGTAGCTAAAAAGTTTTAACTTCAGACATGTATACTGACTGGTTCAACTAAGTGGTCAAATAACTCACTAAACTGACCTTTGTTTTAGATGTTTTCTATATTTTTGCTATGTTTAACAAGACTTGTTGTTTACTAATTTAGAAAAGAGACCATGCTGTCTCATCTCTGCTAGTCAATACAGTGCAATAATCCCCCACGTTCACAATTTGCTTTCTGTAGTTTCATTTTCTTCTGTCAACTGAAGTCTGAAAATACTAAATGAAAAATTCCTGAAATAAACAACTCAGAGGTTTAAAATTGCACACCCATCTGAATAATATGATGAAATCCCCACAGCCCTACTTCATCCGACCAGGGAAGTGAATTGTCCTTCTGTGCAGTGTATCCACATGCCTGTTGGTCACTTAGTAACTGTCTTGTTATCACATTGACTGTTGTGGTATCACAGTGCCTGTGTTCAAACAACTTTTACTTAATAATGGCCACAAAGCACAAGAATAGTGATGCTGGCTATTTGAATATGCCACAGAGAAGCCATGAAGTGCTTCAAGAAGAAGAAGAAAAAGTGAAAATGCAATAAGGTACCAAGGCAGAGAGAGAGAGAGAGAGAGAGAGAGAGAGAGAGAGAGAGAGAGAGAGATTGATTCACATAACTCTTATAGTAGTAAATTACTATAATTGTTTTATTTTTATTAGTTATTGTTATTTTTTTACTGTTTCTAATTTATAAATTAAACTTTATGAAGTTTATTTTTAAACTTTATTAAACTTTAAGTATGTACAGTTTTAGGCATCTGCTAGGGGTCTTGAAACATATCCCCTGCAGATAAGAAGGGACTACTTACCTATCTTCAGTCTCTACTGAAAGAGGGCTAAAAAGCCCAGATAGGACTGTCTTGAATTGCCAATGCCCTGAGTCTGTAACAGCTGCCTGAAGTTGTAGCTGCCCATTTTCTCTATTGCTTTCTGCAATCACTCTGATGTTCTTTTCCTATGCTGTTATAGAAGTTCAGTAGGTAACTCCATTCTATTATCTCCTCTCCTCTCTGCCTCTGCTACTGTTATGGGCATGCTTTCCAACTACTTCAATGTATGGCTACACATTTCCATTCTGGTTCCAATCCCACATTCATCTTAGGGGATATTTGTGCACCTTTGAATATTAATAGACATACGACTGCCTAACATCTTCTAAAGTTTATGTATTTTATATTCAAACACAGAGACAAAGAAGCTGCGGCTTAGAGAGACTGTGACTTGCTCAAGGTCAACCTCAGTAAAGAGATCGGAACTCAGTTCTCCAATTACAAATGCTGTGGTTGAATTCAATAGCTAATTGCTGACCTACTTCTCTAGCAGAGGAAGCCAGAGCTCCATTGATATGTATTTTCCTGATGACTGAGGAAGTAGAGGTTAGTACTTGCAAGTGCTAAAATTAAATGGGGGAGGGAGAATAACTTAAAATAGATATAACCTAAAATAGCAGAAGTGGTTTGTAGTTAAAAATGTAAACTTTATCTATTTAAGTACCAAAATATTTTTGTATTTGCAGCTGAGTACTCTGAATTAGCTAATATCTCACAGTCCTCTATGATGACCAATTCATGCTGTTGCACTTGGGACTTTGCTGGCTTTAGCACTCAGTTTCAGATCCTGGAATTCCTCAGTTCCAGGGCACTAGAAAAGGCTCCAGCAAAGCCAATCTGAGCTGTACAGGCCCACTTCACCCTATCCCAGATAGTACCTCATTCTGCTCTTTTTTATTTGAAAATGCCATAAATCAGTCTCTGGACACTTTCTGGTCCAGTTTAAATGTTTTCTTGTCCCTGACTTCATTGTCTAATAGCCAGCTCTACAACTTTTAAATTCTCAGTGCATTTTATCCATACACATTTCAAAGCACGTATCACCTCTCTATATATTCATGCTTCACCCCTCTTATTGGATTATAAGACAGATGAGGGAAGCAGAAATGTATAGTTAATCTTTGAGTTTCTAAAACTTCTAGCATGGTACCATTCACATTTTAAGCCTTCAACAAACACATATTGAATAAATGAATGTAACTGGGAGATGACAGTATACTTGAACCTGGTAAAGTGACATAAATTTGTGTTTGTGTTTCCATAGCTAATTGTCAGGTAATATTTTTTCCCATTAGGGCTATTTCTAGAATGTTAAGTTAAAAGACTGAAGAATTATAAGCAAAAAATATATTCAATTTGATTTAATTCTATAAACATAAATTTTAGAGTCTATGAAAAAAATATCTGTGACAGGAATATAAACAAATGAGATATGAGAACATATGCTTGATTATTTGTGTATTAATATGAATATACTACCTGCACACCTAAAAGTCACACTCTGATCCATATCACAGTCACTATTTGCTTATTTATTCCAGAAGTATTTACTGGGTGCTTATCATATATCTGATGATATGTGAGTACCAGGCTTTTGGAATTGTATATCATTTTGTTTCATTTCCACAATATCTCAGAGATAACTATGTCATATATTATCCCTCATTTGTTAATGAAGAAATCATTAGGCATTGTGATTCCCACCCCAGGGGAGTCTAGGGATTTTGCCTTTTGACTCTGATCCAGTGTTTTCCACAACACTGTGTGACATCAACTCATGTCATGAATTTAGAAAGGAGCTCTGCTGACAGTTCCCACATGTCCTCCGTTTCCCCAGTTATAGCTTCATAGATCAATGTGCTGATCCTTTGCACACTGTGCTCACTAGTTGGGCATCTTCAATCTGTATCTATAGTTATTGCCTGCTGAACCAAGATGGCCCTACTGACTTACAAACTCCTGAGAGCTGCCAGTTACTAGGCTAGACTGCAATGGAAAGAAGGTTGTGGGAGCTTAGACTGCAATGGGAAATGGGATGTCAAGGGAGAGGACTGGGGTTCTCATCTGAGCCCTGTCACTTTTACCTGTGTGGCTTTGTGCAACTTACATACTCATAGTTAATTCTGACCTTGCAGGCTGATTACAAAGATTGAAACAAGGTAACAGACGTGAGAAGAGATTCATGAACTGAAAAGGATTTTGCCCACACTAGTGTGCCAGTTAAGCATGAGTGCTGGAGTCAAGCTTGTGTCTGGGGTCAAGTCTTGGTTTCCTCAGTTTCTATCTATATGATATGAGGCAAGTTGCTATCATAATTTTCTTCACTCTGTTTCTTGGTTTCTCATAACTAAAACAGTGATGGTAACAGGATCTATTATATAGTTATTGCAAGACACAAAGTCATTGCGATTGTACGAGTTAAATATACCTGGCACAGAGCATCAGCCCGATGCATACTGGCCACTAGTAATCACAGGACAGAGTCAAATCATGATAAGAATGACTTCCATCTTAGCATTTCAAAATATCTATTTCTATTTTTTTCTGTCATAATATATCTCTATATTATTTGAAATCCATTTCATTGACTATTATAGTCATTCCTTTATCCACCTTGTTTGCTACTGTGCACTTAGGCTGGTTATTCAATAACTTTAAAGGATGTTTGTTTACTAGTTCTTTGTATAACAGAAATAGTGGCCCAGGAAGTACCTATTTTATAAATGTCTCTCTCTCTCTCTCTCACACACACACACACACACACACACACACACACACTTCTCTATATAAGGACTGTGATGTAATACCACTCTTAGCAATAGTTCCGATACTCTATTTTTAAAATGTGCAATGTGTAAGCAGTGCATACCTGAGTATACTAGAAACCAATGATATAATATGAAGCTAGGTTTATACATTTATGAAATAGGTAGCCCAAAAACATTTGAGAAATATTAATATCTACTAATCTAACCCAGTATAATATTAGCTTTTCATTTCATTGGAGTTTAAATAATGTTTTGATTATTTCACATTATTCAGCAACATCAAAGGTACTATATATTTACCCAGAATGCTACCTTTACCATGTTCAGTTCTGCAAAATGGGTATAGTAAATGCTCTGTAAATTCATTCAACCAGAATTTATTGAATAGTACTATGATAATTACTGGTCTTTTTGAAAACAAGAGCTAATGGTTATTTAGCTCTTTTGTATACTATATAGTTCAAGCACTATGTGTTATTACTTTCACTTAATTCTCATATAAACACTCTGAGGTGTGTACTATAAATAACTCCTCCTGACATGGGTGATTAGCAGGTCACATGAATAGTAAATGAGGGGGCAGAACTCAAATGCAAGCAGTCTGGATCAACTACTTAACTAGCAACATAAACTTCCTGCTTCTGAGGAATAGTTATTATCACGGCACATTCCTAGATGGTTGGGGAAAAAATTCTGGTGATGCTTGCAGCACACTGAGATATAAGAATTTCCCTGAGGACCAGAAGTGTAGTCTAAAATTAACTTCCAGGTTCCATGTTGCATCCTCAAGCATGACTGCATAAAATAGATTGAATAAAACCTAAGCAATTTTATAACATTACTCCACTCCATTGGTGATGGGGTACTGCTGCACTGAATATGTACCCAAAACTGTAGAATATTTTTCCTTCTTAGTATTTTTTATATGGTAGGGAATATGTACATTGACAGTAGGGCAGTCATATCATACCTCTGTATTGAGGAATAATCAATTAATTAAGACCTATAACCTTTGGAGGTTTTGTGAAAAGTGAAGGTAGAGATTTGTTGATGACTCCCAAGTCTAAATTGCCACACCACTTAATTTCTTAAGCTTCAGATTCACTATTCATTAACTACTGATATTTCCACTGGGGCTGTCCATAGCACATTAACTTCAACTTATCAAAACTTAAATTATAATCCTCTTCCCCATAACTACTGCTCTACATGCGCTCCATATCAATGAATGGCCTGAGTATCCCCAGGTGCTTAAGTCTGAGGTTTGAATGTCTGTCTTGGCTCTTCCTGCAGCCTACACCTAATGACAAAACACTGCCAATTTCAATTGCTCAGTTTATCTTTTTTTCCTTCCATCTCTCCTTGGGCCATTCTCCCAGATTCAGCCCACCATCTTTATTCAGCTGGGTTCTGCTTCTCTGCCTACAAACATACATCTATAAGCCCTTCTTACTCCTCAATTCCCTGGTCCCAACCTCTCTGTCTCTTTCTCCTTCTTTCTTTGTTTGGTATATTTCTCTTTTTTAATTTAAGCAGAGTTGAGATATTACTTTCTTATTGGGTGCTATGAAACATGATCATTTCTCTATCAAACTTCAATTTTGCCCACTTAGTCATTATTATGATATTCACAACATATAAAGAAAGGTTCCAGATTGTATGGAACAAACTTTCGTACTGAAAGAAGTCATTAAATAAATAAACAGATCATCATTATATAAAAGATTAAGACAATTATAGGGACTATGCAAAGAATTAACACAGAATGGTATGTTGGGATCAATGTTCTACATATTTTAGAACCTGGACTGTTTCTCTCTGCTTTATTCACTGTCTGCTTGTGTGTGTGAGTGTGTGTGTGTGTGTGTGTGTGTGTGTGTGTATCACTAGTAACTAAATGAAGAAAGTAAGACAGGTAAGGAGATAGCAAGAAAAGAGATAAAATATTTTTTAAGTGAGAAGCTATTTTATTAAGGCATCTGGCGTCTGAAGTTTTCTGTACCGGGGGGATCCTAGGAAATCACTCATCTACTGTGGTCCTGGTGTCTTCAGACCTATGTCATCCTATCTGTTATAAAAATGGTCTCACATGGCTCTTTAAAACATTAGCATTAGAAATCAGAATGCTAATACTGTTTCACTCATTGTGAAACTAATAATATAGAAAGTCTAATTACATACAAATTCTAGTTCAAGGGATTAAGCTCAGGAGCACTTGACCCCTGAGCCACATCCCCACCTCTATTTTGTATTTTATTTAGATTCAGGGTCTCACTGAGTTGCTTAGCACCTTGCTTTTGCTGAGGCTGGCTTTGAACTCGAAATCCTCCTGCCTTAGCCTCTGGAGCTGCTGGGGTTATAAGCATGTGCCGCTGTGCCAGCATGCATTTTAGATTTTGAAGTCATCTAAAAGTGTACTTGCAACTCACTCTAAAAATCTTTTCATATGAATTTGAACAAGTTACATGCTGAGGTACACTTAGCTGCCTCAGTTTCCTCAACGTGCAAAAAGGATATTCATAGTAGCTACCCTAAAGGGGTTTATGAATATGTGCTTTCCCTTGGGCCTGTTCCATGTAGGTGCTCAATAAATATTAGCTCACATTTTACAACATACAGAAGTGTCTATGTTCTATTATTGTAAAATTATCCAAATGAGCAGGCAGCCTTATTATTGCTTTGTCTACATTTTGGTGAATGTCTAGAAAGATGCTTTGAAACTCTTCTCCAGAAGGGTCAGATTCCCCTATGATAAGCAATAGTTGGTGTAATGGTGAATGTCAGCCAAGAAGGAGAAGAAAGGACCTCTGTGATCATGGGAGGTAGAAACTGGGCCAAGGCATGGACCCTCTTTGTTTCATGAGTGTTTACCTAGTAACTCCTGTGCACCTCACCTTATTCTACTTCCAGAGCTGTGGTACTTATCTAGGGGTGTGCATCCTATCAATCAGGAAGGGTTTTCAAGTTACAAGTGCATAAGATCTACCCCATGTTTCTGAGAATAGCCCATTTGGGATGTGGTCTGATGTGCATTTTTAAACATCCCACAGAAGATTCAGATGTGTTTCCTTCCTTCCTCTTCCTCCTACAAATATCCATGTAAGATGTTAACCAGACTCGGACTCTTGACTGCCTCACATCATGACAATTTCTGATATGGTTACTCACATGAATTTTACTAATTTGAAAAGGGAACTAACATTTATGAAACACCTACTATATCTAAAACATTTTCTGTCTCACCAAAATTCTGTGAGATAGGTGTGTTCATTTTTACATAAAAGAAAACTCAGGGTCAGAATATTATGTAATTTGATCAAAGTCACAGAGTTGGTATAAATGGCAAAGTAGAGATTTAAATTTGAAGTGTTTTGATTTAAAGACCCTGCCTTTACTAGTAGGACTACCTTCTTCCCTCAGAGGCTAAGAATCAGGATCCACTTCATTTAGCATTGTGTAGGTTTAGCTCTGTCTCCCATGAATGAAGCAGTTGTGTAGGGCTGGCTTTGAGTGAGAATCACCATCTGCTTGTGCAATTCACCAGACACATCCTACCTATTGCTGTGAAGATGGTCAGATTCTTACTATACCTGCAGCTAGTCTGGAATTTGGCTTCCGGATCAGCATTATGAACCTACCATCCACTAGTGGAATAGTTTTAGGCCCAAGTTCCAGGGGCTGGTGATAGGCAAAGAGAATTAAGTGACTATTTTCTAGGAAAAGTGATGCATCTTCAGTAAGTTTGGTGCTTTTCCATTGGACTAAGTCACAAGACTTCTGAGTCTACTTCAGATTATTTAGGAAGGAGGTGTACACATAGCTAGATAAAAAGCAACAACAATTTTAAGCATTCTAAATTGGAGCCACATTTGCCTAGGCCAGACTTCTATGACCACTGCTCTAATACCACAGGCTTTAGGACTTCAAGTACTGCAAGTGCTTTGTCACCAGTACTTATTGCACCATATGAAATGGCTTTCAATCACAAGCAACTTAGACCCAGACAGATTTAATTTGGTGTCTAATGATATTGTAAATAAGAAGAATTGTATATTTTAAACAAGTGAATAAGTTTATAGTTTTGCTTGATAATTTGTAGTGCATTATGGAAAATCTTCTGATAAATACAGAATTTACTATATTTTGATAGGTTTTAGTAGGTTAAAGAAGACTTATTAAATATCCACAATTGTTATTGACTGAATTAGATCAACTCTAGAGTACTTGCTTAACTTCTGATGAATGCTTTTGAATTGTTTGTTCAAGTCAAATGAAAAGTGAATCCTCTGATGCAAGTGTAAATCTATTCATAATTTTTTTTCTGACTTTCTTTCACAAGATAGGAGACAATAGTTCCTAGACCTGGTGGATTTTTCTCAGACATACTTGCCGAAAAACATAGTTATGACTAAAGGCTCATTCTGTAACAGAAGAACAACATCTGAAATATAACAGAAAATTACTTGTTTAAAAAACAAATCAAAAAAATGTCCAGTTGTTCCTGGGCTATCAGATTCTCTCCTAGGCCAATAAATTTGAATGTTCTCTGCCGCTGTGTGTAGGTAAACTGAGTTTTCCCCCTACCCCTTGGCTATCCTTCCTCCTTCCCATAATTTGTTAATGACCAGCTTTTAGTTTAACTTCCCTCCAGCTTATCTCCTCACTCATTTGTGAAAGTTGACTTTACTTTAGGCATTTGGTTTAAATTTTGATAAACTTAATTTTTAAATATAAAAATAAAGCAATATAGCCATTTTTATCATGGGTATAAGGTTTTATTTTAAATAGATTCTTTTTTTTTTTTCTCTTAACTGGTCAAAAAGTTTGTTACTGAAAATACTTTTAAATCATATGTTCTGATACAGTTTTGATCCACACAAGTCTTCCTAATTGTGACAGGATCTGTGTGATATGTTAACTAATCTATTTTCTTTTTTCAGACTCAGAAGCCTATATTAGCCAATCTCTTTGTATCTTCGTGGGTGATATGACAAGTTCTGGTCTACAGAACCAGGTAGAAGTGCTAATTAAGAACATTTTCAGGCCTGGCTTCTGAAATCTGCTTTCAGCTCTCTTTCCACCTTTCACATGACAGTTAGCTAAAGGCACCAATCCACTGGAGCCACATGGTAGAAATAGCCTAAATCAGAAAGTCATCCACAGGCAATTCTAGACCTAACTAATTCTTGATGAAGGAGAAATATGGCTTTACTTCAATAAACCAAGAAGGCTTTGAAGATTGCTTATTACTCTGACAGGTTAGCATAACTAAGAATCAAAGACAACATTTCTGAGTGTATGTATTTAAATAAAAAAAACTCAACTCACCATGATTCAATAACCAGTCATGGTGACTTCTAGAGGCCTCTTGAGCAATTTTGTGCAGAGAGATACAGCAACTTTACCTAGCATAATTGAATGAATGTTCAGAAATGTCAGTATGAAGATTTCCAAGTCTCATTATAAGCCATCCAGACTTTAATCAGGTCATCTGTTTACCAATATAGTAAGCACTATTTTTTGTTGGGGGCAGAGAACAGATGCAATGGAATTATAGTTTTATATAAGCAGTCTAAGTATATGTATTGTGTGTGATTATATAGAACCAACAATTCTTCTGCACAAACACCTTGCCACTTCAGAAACATGAACTCTCAGAGGAACTCTGTGTCTTAACTTGGTTAAGACAGCAACTATATAGCATAAATAGATTGAGCTGATCCTTGATCAAGTGATAAATAATTATTTTTACATAAGGAGATTAAGGACTACAAGAAAGCAGACACAGAATAGACAGCTTTTAGTATGGCATAGAGAATGTACATTTTCAGGACATGAAGAACTTCCCAATAGTCAAAATAATGGAACAATATGGGGTTCAGAATAAGAGTCATGTTCTTAGATTCTGACTCCACAATTTGAGCAACAAAACCATGCTTAACTTTCTGAGCCTTTGTTTCTCCATTTGTGAGATAGAGTTAATAGCTTCTGCTTCTTGGTGTTATCGATAGAATTGATTACCTGAAGTAATTGTCCCTCACATAAACCATCTTTTCCAACCCAAGCTCCCAAGAGTCATATCACTTTCTGAATAATTTGGAAGGGTTACAATTACAAGCTTGCTCAAAATCTCAACAGTTAAGATATCAAATTTATATCAATTTTACCCACTGGGGGGTAGGAGTACAGTGGCAAGGTAAACTGGAAATTTCTGCTTTGGGGAGAGATTCAGCAATATATAACTAATATTAGAAGTTGAGTAAAATTTTCATGGCAGTGTGTCTATTAAGAATATCATATTATGTGCAAAAGATCAGAGGTATGATATTGCATACATTCAGTAAAAATTTTAGAAAAAAATGTCCTAGTAGAATCAAGTGGAAACACTTATCTAACTAAAATTACTGCTGAGGAATACAATTCCCACACCTACCATAAACAGAGCTGAGCCTGGGCTGCCAAGTTTTAACTAACAAAGAAGTGTTGTTGAACAAAGGAAATCAGGAGATAAAAGCTTGGTAAAACCAGAGTCACTATATGTAAATGGAAAGAAGATACTGGAGGAGAGAAAAGTTGGCTAAGCATTTTGTAAATGTTTTAGATAAATGTCATATTGACAAAGAAAGTTCCATGTGCACACACACATGAACACACACAGAAAGAATAATATGTATGTGTACATTTTATGTATAAATTGAGAAAATGTAGGACATGAGCCAGATTTTTTAATGGAGTTTATTAATGATAATCATAAATTTCATTGAAATGCCAGAGTATCTGATTGGTACCTAAGAAACATAGCTCATTTGACTGAGAATATATTTTGTAATTCCTGTCATTTAAGAACAGATACACACTCCTCACTTCTAATACCAATTAGCAACATGAAAGTAAGGTATATCATGTTGATTCTTCCTTTTTCACTTTAATGGTGAAATAGTTTATCATAGGTATAGAATACAAAATGGTATACAAATCAGTGAGAACAAAATTGCAAATAAAAGGAAAACTGATAACTCTGTCAGTCCCAAGAAATACCAAGGTAATGAGCCAAGAGACTCTAATTAAAAACAATCAGTTAAATTCATTTATTCATTCAACAAGTATTTATTGATACACATGGGTATTCTGCTAATCTTAAATAATTAAATAAATAAATCATTAAAGCGGAATTCTTAGTAGAGATACAGAATACTAAGCACTGTGGGATATTAGTTGGTTTGAGAGACCTATTTCTTTGTCACTCACTTATAAATATGTGAACCATATACATCTATTTTATTGCTCATAATTTTTTACTTTCTCAGAAAAATATCACAAGGTATGGTATATTTAGCAGGCAGACATGGAGAAATTAAAGAAAAAAAAGTTGTTAGGAGAAAGAATAGTGTAGAAAAAGAGGAAGAATTAGTAAATTGTAGAAATGTTAAGGGAGTGGCACATCTTTTAGTCTGCGGGTAAAGTGCAGAGGCCCTCAGGACAGATGATCATGACAATAAGGTAAAGAATCTGAGGGTCCACATTACCCTTTCTCCAGTGGGTGATAAAGGGCTGCTGAGATTTCTGTGTAAAGGATTGCCAATATTTATGGTATTATTTCAGTTTCTTAAGATTCTTTAACTAGAAGAAGCAAACACTAGTGATAATTAAAAGTAATAATTAACTTTTTATAATAGTGTGTGGGTGGTCTTGAATAAAGGAAATGGAAAGAAAAGGTATGTGGAAAAAATGAAAGAAACACCACAGAAGTAGGGACAAGAGGTCTTGTCAAGCAATGGACAAGGGACAGGAGGAAATCAATGGTGAGTACATTTGTGAGATTGGGTGTCTGGGATTGGTGTCTGGGACAGAGGTTCTGCCATAATAGAAAAAAAGGAGGTCAGGAGGAAGAGTTATGGTGGATAAGGATATAAACAGATTAGAATTAGGTATGTTGAGACCAAGTTACTTCTCAGAAGAGTGATGTCCTTTATGGAATTAAGATTTTGAGGAGAGAAATCAAAGATTATGAGATGAATCTGAAGGTCATCAGAATTTGTTTGAAACCTAGGCAATGATTTGGGCATCTGAGGAAAATATCTGAGCCTTTGCATAGAGCAAGGCAGAGTGGGCAGTGCAGAGCTGACCAAGGAAGTGGGACACATGATGAAGCCTAGAATTTCAAGAAGTGTGTAATGGAAAGAAGGGAGAGCTAAAAAGGCTTTGCAGCAGACAGCAAGATCAAAGGAAGGGTATGTTTGTTTGCTCCTGAAAATAAATGAAACTAAGAAAGAGGAGGTTGCAGATGCTGAAGCAAGATGCAGGACAAGTCTAGAGGAGGTAAAAGTGAAGAGAGGCACAGTCAAGAAAATAAGTATTGATTGGAGGAAGATTATTTTTCCCCCTCAGACAAAAGACAATGATAAGTAAAGACCTGGCCAATTAATTTAGCAGTTTTGAGAAGTAGAGGGAGATAAAATGAGTTCACATCAGGTGTCTTCACATTTAGTAAAGGAGAAAACGAGGTTGTTTTCCATGTGCTTTCATAAAAAAAAAAAAAAAAAAAAAAAAAAAAAAAAAAAACACTTTGAAAAAATCAGGCACTCAACAAATAACAATAATTACAAGCACTTCTATGCTGAAGAAAACAAAATTTCCACAGGGATGGGGGAATTGACTGTTGAAATGACAACTTGCTTTGCTTTTGTCATGATAAAACTTGTATGGAGTATATGCAAAACAACTGAGATTCCAAGTAATGATCTAACACCCTGATGGACGTAAGGGAAGCACCAAAAATTACCCAGAAGGAGTCTGTGTGTGCTGGATGCCTCTGACAGCTGGCTGGTTTGATTTAAAATTACAATTTGAACAGATATAAACTCTTATTTCTTGACAGTCATTAACCGCAAGCCATAAAAGTGCCATTAATTCTGCAGTAGTCAGCAAAATGCTTTGTAATGATCTAACACTAATGCACCCACTCCTATAAAACCCCCATGGCAGCAAAGGTTTACTCTGTAATACTAGTTGGGTTTTCAGAAGCTTAATATCCCTGCCAATGCACCTGCCTTCCAGAAGATCATTAGGTAAAAATCCCAAGGTAGCAAAACCAACCTGGCTTCAGTTACCTTACCGTCTGCTAGAGAAGAAAATTAATGTTATGCAACGAATCTTTCTCCCAAGACTGGCTAGTGTATAGTTACTGGGCCAGCTGTCTGAGGGGTACTTAGGTCTAGTCTAAGCTGACCCAGCTCATCTTCTGCGTGGATCCCAAGTCCCAGCATAGCACAGGAACACACCGTCTGCAGCCTGCACCAGCTGTTGCACTATTGTACAGGTACTTAACAGGATTACAGCTCAGGAAACCACAAGCTTGGCACTGAGCACTCTGTCATCCAACCACAGTTTTATGGGAAGTCTCAGAGAAGTCATTATATTTGTAAAAAAAAAAAAAAAAAAAAAGGCACAAAACCAAACTACCAGATATGAAACAGGTATTCAAGATAAGAAGACAAGGAGAAAAGGAAGGCTCCTGATACGGGGTTATCACTCAAACCCATTTAAGAATAGATTTCTTTTATTCTCATTTCCTATGGAAAATAATACAAATTAGCATAGAAAAATCCTGCTTTATCTCTGAATGGAGTTATATATCCTTAATCTGAAATCTGCTTTTCTTCTTCTGGCTACAAGAAACCAAGCAGGACATCCCATCAAATTGCAAGGGGAGATTTGTCACGTTTGACTGCCTCTCAGGCTGTGGGTTTTCAGCAAGATGCTGATCTCAGACAGCAGTCACCCCCACTGACACCTACACCCTATGCTGGTCACCCAACTATTCGTCCCCAGCCAAACCCTCTTTTCCCTTGGCTGCTGCTGCATCTGCTCAGGGAAATAGCAATAGATCAACACTTCCTTCATATATCAGAGCTGTCCTCCAAGGAGGACTGCAGCAAAATTGCTTTGTTTTACATAACAGCCAACTCTGAAATTTCATGGTAGAAAAGTAGCCACAGGCAAAATGTAGTGAATCTCATAGAATCTCCAGTTTAACCATTAAAAGTAGGACAAAGTCATGACTATTTATAAAGATGCAGCTTGCTTTTGGATTTGTGTGAAACATGATCACATAATTTTTTAAAAGTCAGGGATTTTTTTTAAAACTAGGAATAAAATTCCTGAGGGGCAGTTTTTAAAGTTGGTATCGATGTGCAATAGCTCTGATTACTTGCGAGTTTTGATGCAAGCTAGAATGCCTTTGTTAGTGTTTGAAAATGCATATCACAGTATCTTTCTCCCTGTTACTCTTTCCAGATAATGTACCAGCAGAAATGATACCAATGATTCATTTAGGATGACATTCTACTTTCAATTAATGTTCCATAGAATGAAAGCGATGTTTCCAAGTTTTTCAATTTAATTTTTAAAGCATGTTTCTCTTTTAAAAAGTTAATACATGCAATATCAGTGTTCTTTTGTTGTTTGTCAATGTCAGTTATAAATTCAAATAAATGATAATCTGCTACAGAAGGGTGCTCACAGAAGCAGGCAAAAGAACCCTATTAGAACTGCATAAATTCTACTTTGTATTCAATGTCCAGTATTTTTATAAAAATACACTAACCTGTAATTACATGTTATGTTGCATATGTGAGGTACATAATGCTTATTATCCACTATAAGAATGAATAATTTTAAAATTAATGAATTGGGATTGTGCTACATGACTATTGAGGGAGTTAACATGTTTGACTAAGTTTGTCATATCATATATATATATATATATATATATATATATATATATATATATATATATATGGGTGTGGTGATATCTTCAGACCCACATGATGTGTCCCTGCCTCATAGCTTTAACTTTCTCTACTCCTGTGAACACTGTGTATACTCTTGCCACTCTGCAACGTTCTCACGCACGTTTATTCCTGTATACTTTTGTTGGTGTTATCTTCTCCATCACGAATATCATTGCTCATTTGAGAAATCAAACTTTAGCATTTCTGTGAGCTTTTTCTTCTTTCTGTAGAAGAATCAAGTACTTCTTCCTTTGTACCTCTGTATCACTTTGTAATCATCACTATTATAGAACTGCTGACACTATCTCTAGTTGCCTGCTGGATTGTGACATCATGGAGGACAAGCACAATATCTGCATATTTGGCATCTTGATGTCTGCCTGACATAAAAGACACTCCCTAAGTACTATTGGATGATTGAAGGAGATGAGTGAAACTAAAATTGTGACCAAATTAAGGAAGAACATCATATGGGAATCTCTAAAACAATCAGCATTGTCAATGGTTTTGCCAGTTCTCCTTGAAAGTAGATGGTACTATTTGGTTCATGTTGACAATGATACCTAGCCAATTTTCCTCTGGCCAAAAATGGCATTGTCTATGTAATGACCATCCCTTTCATATCAGCTTTGGAGGAGGGAAAGAAAGAAAATACTGCAATATTTAAGGCATATATGAATTATAAGAATCTTTTTGAAGGGGTACCAGGGATTGAACCCAGGGGCACTTAACCACTGAGCCACATCCCTAACCCTTTTTGTATCTTATTTGGAGACAGGGTCCCCCTGAGTTGGTTAGGGCCTCGCTAAGTTTCTCGGACTGGCATTGAACTTGTGATCCTCCTGCCTCAGTCTCCTGAGCCTCTGGGATTACAGGTATGTACCACCATGGTTGGCTGAATTATAAACATCTTTTTACATTTCAAATATATTAAAATATTTTTAAAATGTCTTTCTTTAGAATTGGGGAACTATGACAATTTTCTTTCCAACTAAA
The DNA here is from genome assembly GCA_025594165.1 of Tamias sibiricus. Lineage (NCBI taxonomy): Eukaryota > Metazoa > Chordata > Mammalia > Rodentia > Sciuridae > Tamias > Tamias sibiricus. Next base: position 98,369,701 of record CM046661.1, on the reverse strand, counting down.
GATATTTGGAAATCATCCTTGGTCAGGCTATGTCATCCATTTCAGTATTCCATCTGTAAAGTGACAAACAGAAGTTCAACAACCTCTTTATTAAATAACCAAAGAAGCTATCCTATAAAAAGACAAATTTCAGTTACCCTATGAACATAGTCTATAGATGTTTTTAACATTAAGTTTAAACATCAAGGTATATAATGCTTTCAAGTAAAGGGTATAATGGTAGAGTTTTGGGAAAAGTTTACACAGATCTGTACTCAAGTATGGCACCCCAGTGCTGTAAATGAGAGTAGAATGGCGGGGGGTGTAGCTCAGTGGTAAAACACTTGACTGGCATGAGCATGGCCCTGGGTTTGATCCCCAGCACTGAAAACAAAAGGACCAAATCGTACATACACCTGAAGATCAACTTGCCCCAAACTAGAGCTGTCTAAAGAATAAAAACAATTCATTCCTTATAGTGATCTCCCAAGGCTATATTTGCCTAAACTTCTAGCTGTCTATAAAAATCCATGTTGAGTAAAATAAAAGATCAAATGTTCTTAATCAGAATGAAAGTATAGCTCTTCCCATTCTTTGTCTTTAGAAAGGAGAAAATATTCTCTTATTTACAACAGAAGGAAAATGATATCTCTAAAATAAAAATTTAGTCACCAGACTTTAAACTACATAGACATATAAGACTGTAGAGAAAGTGAAAACAAACATGGACATAAATTCTGTACATTTGCTCACATTTGAATTAAAATACTCTTTTCCTATTTACACTATGTTTAAATCCTCAATTTTTAATGGCTTGGCTTAAGGAAAAAAATATTTGTCAATCTAAGAGAAAATATTTGGGTCTCCATCAATCACACAGTTGTAAAGTCATGGAAGAACACTGAAATATGGCTTTGCTTCTAGGTCCTGAGTGTGCTCCCTAGACAGTCTGTTTCATTCTATTTAAAATTTAAAATGATTTTAGAGTACATGCATATTATACTTGCAAGCATGAAAATAAGGCAAAACTTAGAATAATTCTATTTCCAGAGTCAAGATCTTGGCTATGTAACTAAATAAGCAGATAGTAAAATGTGACATATTCAGCACATTCCTCCCATGATAAATTACCCTTTGTAAAACGGAAAGACATACTGTAACTCAATGTTAAGGTTGCTATGGCAAAGCGTGCCTTCTGGACACAATTCCTTGTTTCCAAATAATTATGTTTTATCTACCGTAAGGTAACCAATTTCTTCCTTTAAATACAGAAGAAAAATATTGATATACTTAACTATTATACTACCCCAAAGTCTAAATTTCACCAAAAATGTTGTATGCCTTACAGTGAAGACTGTTAGTTTTCAGATATTTAATGGTGTCAATGTTTTCCTATGCATAGGCCAAGATGTTTGTTATTTATGCTAGACTCTAGGAGGAAAAGGTAAAGTTCCAAGCAGATAACTGAATTTTACAAAGTGCTACATTAAAAAAATAAAAAATCTCATCAACCTTTCCTCATAAATCTCTCTTAATTCTACCCAATATGTGTATGTTTTACTGAAGCATCTAAAAATAACCATAATAGCCATTATATCATCTTACTATATGTGTGTATAATTAATTCACAGTTGGATCACATTCTGCTCCCCCCAACCCACACACATACCTTCCACAAGTTCTTTGTAGTTCGTCTAAGATAGCAGGCATATCTTAAAATTACAAACTGGACCATACCATGTCCCTTCTTCAAACCTGTGTTTAGTTCTTGGAGTCTTTTAAATTCCTAGACCTGTTACATTGTGTGTAAGACCTGGCCTGATTAAAACTGCCTCTCTGGCATGTGTCCATGCTGCTCTGGAAGTCATCATCAACTCTTCAATGTGTTTGGCCTTGTGCCTGGCCACCTCAGGGCCTTTGACTGTACTCTCTGAACGAAGATCAGTTCTCCACATTTCATAAATGCCAATTCATTTTGCAGTGTCATTTCTGGGACACCTTTCTGAAATGCAAAATCAGATTATTTGCCCATTAAATGTTTTTGTAGCCTTCTGTATTTTTTCCTTCTTGGAATTGGCATACTTTTAATTACTTTTGTGAAAATTTGATTAATGTTCATCTTTCTTCACTAAGTAAGCTCTCCTGAGTTTTTAAGTTTTAGATATTAAGTATTGATATTCTACAATGGATAATAAGGATTTAAGTCTTTAACTCCCCTCATAGCATTTTATATTAATTGTTGTTTCATAATTTTCATTTAAATCCATATTTAATCATTACATCATGTGTGTATGAGATTGACAGTCTAGTCACGTCATGCATTCTGATTATATTTCCTTTCTTATAAAATGTCTTGTTTTTCCTGGAGTTAATGCTGACTGCCCTTTTAAAAAAGTTTTTTTTTTTTCTCTCTACATTTTTTTATTTGCCTCTTTGCCCTAGTTGTTTACTCAATATCTATCTATGTATCTATTTGTCTGTTGAGAAGAGACTGATAGTTGTTACCTAGTAGCATGTATATCATATAAGAGAACTCCTTATTTTTACTTTGACATATGAATATCCAGAAGAAAGATTACATTTCTCAGGTGTGGCTTAAGTTTCTGACCAATGAGCCATTGGTGAAATATCATGTGGCTGCTCCCAGCACCTTCCTTAATCACCCCTGAAATGATGCCCTCTGCTCATTCATCTTTTTTATCCTTTCTGCTGTCTTTCCAGCAGGAAATAAGCAGCATGACCAGAGGTAAAGAAGTCATTTGGACCATAAAGTGTTCCAAATACAGCAGGACCACATACAGCAGGGAAAACGTCTGTGAGAATTATCAGATATTCAATGAGAGGAACTTTACTCTAAAAATATTAACTAAAGTTGATGCACTACAATATGTTTATTTGACAACTAAGGCAAGTGCCCCAGACAGAGCTTGTCTTACCCCAGGTTTGTATGTATAGAAATATAAAGCATTCAGCCATTGGACTGAACCTGAGATCGTGGGCCCTTAGCTCTCTTTATACCCTTTCTATTCAACATTATTTTTCTCTTGTTAACCAGCAGAATTCTTCTTAGCTATCCCACCTGGGATAAAAAGGTTGCTGATCACATTAAGAACTAAAATTGATAGGAGAAGAAAGTGAAAAGTGAAGGATATAGCTGCTCTATTTTGTTTGCTATAGGGCCTTGTAAAGAATTATCTAGGTTTAAATGAAATGCCTTTTGATGTCTTTACTTGAAATAGCACTCTTGCTTCAATTAAGCAGTAACCCCCCCCCCAAAAGCAATAACCTAGTAGGATGAAATAAACCAGGATTTGCTTGTCCTCCAAGTTCTTCAACACACTAAAAAGTCAATCCCAAGATGCAATGTCTATGCTTTTGTTGATGAGTGTCCAGTAAAACACAGCCCATATCAACTGTCTTTCACACAGTAGAGAAGTCTGCATAATCAATGTCATTTCTCACCCAGGGTTACTCCTATTACTGATTTAGCTCATAACCAAAGATAGAGGAACATCACGAGAGGGAGTGTATCTCTCTGGTGGCCCTTGAGGACTACCATGTTTCTAGTTCCCCTTCCTTTCTTAAATGGGAAGAGAAAGAACATGGGTCTAGAAATAAAGTCTAGAAGTGCAAATCAAACAGTCCTACTTAGAGCTGAAGGGAACACAGGTTTTATTTGTTCTTACACCGCAAGCATGAGGCTGTGAAAGTCTAAGTTTCACTTGCTGCTGATTCCCAATTGTATTTCCTGACCCATCCTCACAAAACTCCCATTTTTTTTTGGTATTACCTTATTCTATCTGACAACAGCCCTTTCATTTCTGAAGATGAGGAAATTAAGGCCCATTCAGTTTTAACAGGAAGAGTTGTTAAACCAGGAAAGAATTCCAAATTTAAGCAGTCTTTCTCCACATATCATCACAGCATTCTTCCTCCTCTACAAGGTACAAAACGGAACATGCCTTCTGACATTCTCAATGCCAAAGAAATGACTGAATCACTTAAATAATGAATATGACATAATATTTTAGCATTTCACTTGAGGCTGGACCAGAACAATATCAAAAGGCTCAATAGTAAACTGTGTAGCAATAGATATGCTAATTATAGTCCCGCTGTGACACAGAATTATAGGCAGTGGTTTGTGTTTAAAGGATGAATTATCATGCAAAAGTTTCAGCATACCCATCTTTATCTTTTGTGTATTTTTCAATATATGAGAATATCAAGGGTTTACAGTAAATATTTATGCATATGATTTTTAAACAAAAATACAAAAGAAGGCAAGACATGACCATGTCCAACAAAACATGAAAAGACTGTTTGAAATTGTTCAGGGATAAATAATATTTATTATTCACACTTTAAAGTGTTTAATTTTCTCAAAGAAGTAAGAAATTTAAAGTGGAAGTTTATGGATAATTATGGGTTGAATTGTGTTCTTTCGGAAAAGTTATGTTGAGGTTTAATACCACAGAATATGACCTTATTTGGAAATAGGGCCATTGCGGATGTAATTAGTCAAGATAGGGTCATACAACATATAAGCAAAGGGTGGGCTCCTATTCTAATATGACTGATGACCTGATAAGAGGAGGGCCATATGAAGACAGACACAGGAAGAAGTGTTATGTGCCACTGGGCTAAGGGGGATTAGAATTATGTTACTTACAAACTAAGGAACACACAGGGCTACCAGAAGCTAGAAGAAACAAGAAAAAATATTCTTCTTGAGGCTTCAGAGGGAACATGCCCAGCAGATACCTGGATTCCTAATTGCAGACACTCAAAACTGTGAGAGAATAAATTTCTGTTGCTTTAAGCCACCAGAGACAGACCTTTGAAATTAATGTAATGCTAACATAAGCTTTCTTTAAATTTCACTAGAGAATGTAAAAAGTATCTTTCTGAAACTTACTGACCTACTTCACATGTTGATATTTCTGAGTCCTCATTTATAAAGTGGTAAATAATTGAAATTTTAAAAAAAGGTCAGGAGCATATCAGTAAGTTTTATAGTCAGGAGAATACATGCATCTAAGAATGATAGATAAGATATTTTCCCCCTTATTCCCATAACACTATGCATCCCTCTCTCTAATATTTTCCCCCAATGGGCTGGGGAGTACTTGAGGATAGGATCATTGTCTCTTTGTAGCTATTGCATCTAACAATATGCCTGAAGACCTAGTAAATATTCAGGAAATAAATATACACTGAATGAATGAAGCAATGGCCAATAGCATAGAGCTTACCCTTTAAAAAAATCTAGAAATAAGAGATATGTAAAATTTGTTTCCTATTACGAAGTATGGTACATTTCCTGTATTTAAAGACTATTGATAAATGTAAGGAAATATTTTGTCATCTTTCACTGTTACCATACTTCTTATCTCTGTTGCTACATTCAGAAATATAATCAACTCCCTCTTTTAAAACTAAAGCTATTTGCAGCCAAAATTTATAATAGTAAAAGTTTTGCCTTTGAAACCACTTGGATACTACTTATGCATCCTAATAGTTAGGAATATTTGTTGAAGTCTCTAAAGGCAAAGAAAACACGAATGTTCATTTTTTCCTTCAAGTAAGCATTAATAATATAAACAAATATCTCTCAGTTCCAAAAGTAATTAGAAGAAAGAAAAAGATGGAGAGTGAGAAAGGGAAGAAAAGTTAGGAAGGAGGAAGAAAGAAGGGAGAGAGAGAAATAGTTTATCCAACTAGAGCCTTAAAAATTATACATTGTTTAGTGGAAAAATGTATAAAATTCAGACTTTAAATGTTTTTAGTAGATTACATGGTCAAAAGATGCCACATAATTTTGCATATTCACATGCTCATGTTCAGCATAGCTTTTTCGAGAACAACTCCTCCTCTGGATAAAGCACTGGTTTCACTATGGAAGACTTCACCTCCTAGATGATGTTTTAATTGGCTCTCATGCTTTCACTTTGACAAAACCTTCACTCTGTAAACTTAGAGGAGGACCACTCACTCTGGGCACTTACCAAGGGTAGCTCAAAACTAAAACCTGTTGTGCTGAGTGACAGTGGTTTACAGACATCTTCATCTTTAGGTGTAAAAACAAGGAGTTTTCCGAAATGTATGAATCAGTACCTTTTGAATGCTTCCATAAAGGTGAAACATCCCTTTCTTAATAGAATGCAAATGTTTAATTTTTTTCCTCAACTCATATCGTGGTCTCAGTTCATCATGCTTTCTTATTTATAAAACCCATTTTCTGAAATGATTCTTGACATTTTTTCCAGTTGATAAACACTGTCAAGGTAATTATTAAGTGTATATTTCTCTACTCAGCTAACTTGCTTATTGTCAAACCTCACACTCTAAAAACTAATTGTATGTAAAGTCAACGGGCTGCATGTTTAAGAATTTTAATTACTTTTCTATGATCACTTTATATTCTGTACATAACATCCAGGTAACACAGCTCCTACAATGATAAGGAGTTTAATTAGAAAGCTGAGATAAGAAAAATGCCTTTTACGTTACCAAATTTGTTCATGCCAGTCTCATGATAACTTGGACTTATGTTTTCCTGCAGAATTTTAAAATGTGAAATGTTAATATTAGGTGAACCTTACTTCCTAACAGTCTAGCAAATGCTTTATTAATATGCCATTTGGTTTTCTCTCTTTTGTACATGTAAACACTACAGTTGTAATTAGATTGCAAAACTGAACCTTCCTCTAATCTTTGTGCCAGTCCAAACAAACAAGTTCTTTCTCACACTCCTAACCTGGCACGAGAATCACAACAAATAGACGCAAATGCAAGCTGCGCACTGCCAATAGCATGTCTGCCCTTTCCACAAACTGTCTCAGAGGACAGCCATTGATTTCCTAGTTATTATGAACATGAAATTATTGAATGACAGATGATAGAGTGTTAGGTCCTACAAGTATTTTCCCAAATGGGTTATCTAGCCAGGGTTGCCATGGTAACTATGCTGTTTGACAGACCTTCCCACAAAGAACCCTTTGCTCAGAATTCAGCATCAAATAGCACTCTGCTTACTAGAGGCTCATGTTAAATCAGAGAACTTAGAAGCCTTCTTATAAAGAAAAGAAGGGTTTTCTTGCTGGGTGAGTCCACTCTGTCACCTAAAGTACTATCCTAAAATGACACTGAGATATTTTAGGTGGGTATTTTTCCTCGAAGTGAAAGAGGACTTCAACAAGGGCTGGACCTTGTACTATTAAGTGTTAATTCCTAGAAGATAAATTAGTGGATCTGAGAGTGCAGGGTCCATGGGGAATATAAGTTCTGCATCACAACACACAACTCATTAGGAGGACCAAGGCTCACACATCAGGCACTTCTTGAACACCTAGGGGTTGTAGCATTTCTTGTCAATGAAATTCTCCCACTGTGAAGGTGGTCTGTGGATTGCATTGTTCTCATTTCTTCTTTTGTTGACATAACATGAACGTGAAATAAAAGAACGTTTTCAAATTAGACATCTTTTAAAATAAAATATGTTTAAAGGTAATTTTTCTAGTTGACAGTTCTCTTCCGACCTTTTGGGTTCACACTAGATGTTAAAAATGAGAGATTATAAGGGGTTGGGGTTAAGAAGAGTGAAACAATAACTTCACATCACAACAACAAATTGAGGACATCACAATGGCTTGGTCAAGATGGAAGGAGCCACCCTCATGCCCACAATAGACTTTGATATTTTTTTTTTCTTTTCTAACACTCTCTTTTTTGACCTTTTAACGAACTACTCCATTTCTTTATTTTTCTTCTTGCTAATACAGTCACACATCACTTAATAATGAGGATGCATTCTGAGAAATGTGTCATTCAGCAATCATTGTGTGAACATCAAGACTCTACTTCCACACAGTAAGACAGCTCTGATGCGCCAGGCAATAGAATCTTATGGGACCATTGTAGTATATGCAGTCTGTCACTGACTGAAATGTGTTATGTGGTGCATGACCGTATAGCTTTGCTTCTTCTCTTTTCTGTTTTGGTTCTGGAAATTGAACCCAGGACCTTGAGTGTGCTGGGTACATGTTCTACCACTGAGCTTCACCCCTAGCTCCCATAGCATTGGTCTTAAGAAACATTCGTAAAGTGCTTTAATATTCTTACTGTTATACCTATCTAGTACTTGTATTTTAGTGTTTCTGCAGAATGTATCATCACTCAAAGGGAAAAGAAGTTAGATCGTGTTTTAGATCCACTCAGTGCTTTAAAGAAGACATTTCATAGGAATTCAGACAAAAGATCCCCTTCTTCATACACAGTGACCATCTTCAGGTTGCTGTTCAAATTCTAGTTTTGATGAGATACTCAATATTAGTTTTGTGACATTCTGTTTATATTAAGGGGGATCCAAGACAAAATTAATTTTAATTTCTCTTAAAACAGAAATAGTTGTAAATTATAAGCCACTAATACTTTTTTCTTATGTAGAAGATTAAACATATCAATTAAACTCAAATAAGCAATGATAGTTTGCTATAGTTCTAGACATTTTGGACAATTTGGTTTTGACCAAATTTAACTATCTAAATTTAACCATCTAGACAAAAAATTAAAATCTAATGAAAATGTACTTAAACCATAACTTAAGCAAACATTTTTTATTCTAAATTCAAGTATTCTGAATCATAGAAATTCTTATTTTTTCCTTTTTATATGCTTATTATTGACAAATTTTTATCTTTGTAAATTTCTATCCAGAGCTCTAGACCTACACAGTCAACAGTTTACAGGACATTTCTCTGGGGATGTCTTTTGAGATTTCCAAAAGACTTTTACATTTAACTTGTGCAATCTTAAACTTAGTGAATTCTTTGGATTCCTTCTTCTTTGTACTCAATACTTTCTCAAATCAACTAAGGTTTTCTATATTAAAAAATGGTAGCATTATTCATCCAATTACCCATGCTAGACACTAAGGTGCCATCTAAACCTTACCTTGCCTCATTCCCTTCATCCAATCAGTCATCTAGTGCTATTGATCATTTCTAATTAAAATCTCTTATTCTCCCAATTTCTCTTAATTCTGCATCTACTATCCTGTTGCAAGGCTTTGTCTTTATCTTTCCTGCATAAGAGCAAAAGACACAATTCCCTAAATTCAGTCTCAGGAATGTACAAAGGAGACATCCAAATTAATTCTTATAGAACATAAATCCAGTGGGAACATTTCCCTTCTTCATACCTTTTAGTGCTTCTCCATTGCCTTCAAGATAGAACTTAAGTGTCTAACATGAAATGCTCTCCATGATCCAAAGGCCACTCTTTGCCTTCCTCCTCTTCATTCTTTCATAGGCATTTTCTCCAAACTCTGGCTAGACTGAATTATTTATTTATTTTTTAGGTCCCTTAGTAGTACCTAAGTTCTTTTGCCTTGCCTCTGAGTCTTTTCACACACCATGTTCTTTGTGGTATGAAACATTTTAAACTATTGGTCTTTCCTCTCTATACCATGATTCCTTGTACCTTCTTTGTCATCCTCAACTTTCCATTAACTTGAGGAGTCTACTAAGGAATAATATAGCTGATCAGGACATCAAAATATTTTTGAAAGATTAATTTCTCAGCATTTGTTCTTTTTCATCTTGGGGGTATGGTGGAGAATAAATGGGAACAAGTATCAGAAAATGGACAATGTATTTTGAGAGATGTAATGTAAGAGGGGCAGGGAAGTAAATGAAAAAGAGCTAAGCCTATAATGGCCTATCACATTGAATGAAGATCTTCTCAACAGTGACTTGGTGAATGGCTGATTGAAAACCAGGTCAAATGAGGTTTTCTTTCTGGATGACAGATAGATAGGAGGCACAGAAGACTAGATGTCCATTTCTGATGACTTGCACTAATAGAAGCTCATACATAGACACAACCTTCAGAATGTGGGATAGGGCCCTTATTTGACTGAGATTACATTTTCAACATGCAGTTATAAAGAGTTTTAAGTAGAAATTAAGCTGATTCAAAATAAAAACATCACCTTAATTCATGAATTTGATATTGATATCCATACCTACTAAGTACCTATATTTTAATTTCTTAAACCCCACCCCCTCTCTCTTTGGGCCTTTATAGTGAGTTTCAACATTGACATTTCACCTGAGTAACTTAGAGAGTTTTGGGTATTCTTCTTTTTAAAAAATTTTTTTTTATTATTATTTTGGAAAATCTGAAGCATGCATAAAAATAAAGAAAAATAGTACGCTGAGCCCTATATGCCTAGAACTTACCTATAGCAATCAACAATTTAGGGCTTGGGAAAAAAATTAAAGTACAGTTTAATAAAAAGAAAAGTGAGGGCCTTGTAGAACCAGAGTTTTCAGGGTGGGATGTGGGCATCTGGCCTGTTTTAAAGCTTCACAAGTGATATGGGCTGGCAGCTGGAGTTGACAACAGTTATACCAGTCAACTCACACAACTCCCTCAGATGATACATCTTTTGGGAACTTGTCCTTGAGCTCCCAAGACAGGGCACTGGATTCTCTCCTATGCCCTCCCACAGATGGCATGCCATACACATCTCTACTCCCTTAGAATGTATGGATTCCCATAATTTATCATCCTGCTTGTTCATTTCTTGAGTACAATTTGTGATTTTTAAAATTGCATTTTATGTGCCTGGACTGTAAAAAGTAACTGACAAAATTTTTTGAATGAACTATATACCAGCACTAAATAAAATTTATCTAACATTTCAGGTGACTGTAGTAAAGACAGTTAAAATGAGAAAAACAATCTCATGTCTGTTCTTTTTTAAATTTCTTTTATTTAAATTTTATTTTTTAAATTTTTATCTATAGTAGTATGTATTACAGTTCATACTATAGATATATAGCATCTTTTTACACAAAACAGTTTGTATACAAAGTACATTCGCAGCTGATTGAAATGTTATGTCAAAATTTTCAGTGAGGTTGGTCAATATGTGTATTAATTCTCTCCTTCCTTTTACCCCTACCACCACCAACAACCCTATATTTCTAGTACATTTGTCTACTAACCATATCAAGAGAATAATCTGGCACTTTTAGAATCTGAAATTGTTATTATAATAAAATGTGAACTGTAACATTTTCCACCTGAGCTAGGGGGCATGTGTGAATCTCCTGGAACACTTTGCCAAAGTAACCAGAATATTCCTTTCCCTTCCCTCATTCTCCTGATGGAAATATCTTATACCTAACAAGTATTCTGGGAATCAAAAGATAGTTTAAAAGCCATTGCTCTAATTCTGTGGCTACTAATGGTCTTTCTAGCTCCTGACAATACTTTATAAATGAAATCAAGATAAAATGAGAAGGTAGGAATAAAACTAAAATAAAATCAGCAAAAGGTCAACAAACTGAAAAGAGTAGATATTTTCCCACATTTTCATACTGAGGCTTATTAGGCACTGGTGTTCAGTATTAAGGCGGAATCACTAGTTCTTGTCACATGGCTCAACGGTTATGTGCTGCCTGTCACTATTAAGCTGGGTTTACTTCAAATGAATGAGCAGGAGAAAGACACTCTATCAATTTTGAATTTTTAAAAACGTATTGTGACTTCCATTCTTAGACCTCTAGATACAGAAGAATTAGATATATGACTTGAATTATGAAGTGAAAAGACTCACTCAGCAATGAGATCTAAGGTATAATGATAGATGATATTCCTTACATCCTTACATCTGCTACCATAGTATAAATTTTTTCTATTTTGAAATTTAGTTCATGTTACACACAAATGTTTTATTAGGTACTGTATGGGCAAATATAAATAAGACACTGATGCTCTCCTCAAAGGGTGTAGTATTTTTATTGATTTTCTTACATACGATAGAAATTAATCTTTTAATGTGATCAACCATGATAAGTTAAAGTTACTGGTGATTCCGACTTTTGAGAAAGTGCTAGAGCTTGATAAATACAAATATTTCTGCTATACTCATGGGTGGGAAGAACAACTGTGCTAAGTGGGTGACCCACTGACAGGGCAGGAGACTTCTGTACTGACCTCCAGGGATGGACAGAATCTTTTCACATGAACAAAAATTAAGGAAAGTCCCTGTAGGCGAGGACACAGAATGTGCAAGAGTTCTGGGGAATTTAAGTGCTTATACAATGATAAGGATGAATTATTTGGGGCTATTTTGGTATAGTTTGTGGAAAACTGTAGGAGAAGAGATTCGAGGTTAAGATTAGGAACAAAGGGTAGCATTTTTGCCACATTCTATGAACTTTGGATTTCACTTTGAAGATAATGTAGTTGGTTTATGTTGGAGAAGAGAGATTCTGGCAACATTGGAGAGGTTGGACTGAATAACACAATGGAAAATTATTATAGCAAGGTGAATAAAGTATGAAAGGAATCAATAGTACGGTGAAGAGTGGGAGTGGCAAAGGGGGGGTGTATTTAGAAGCCCTGTGAAGACAGAATTTGTCTCATGGAAGAAGGTCAAGGCAAGTGGGGAAATTGAAAAAAATTCCAGTGTTTCTGACTAGATAACTAATGTTTACTGAAGACAAGGAAAGAGATTATACCTATCAAATTTCCTTATTATAATTAAATACCTAAGGAATGCTACTTTATAAAGAAAAGAGGTTTATTTTGGCACATGGGTTTGAAGGCTGGAAATACAAGTGGCATGGTGCAAGTCTGGCAAGGGCTTTCTTGGCTGATTCACATCATGGTGGGCACACATATATATCTCTGTGCAATCTCTCTTTCCTTATAAAATCACCAGGATTATATTCATTCAGGGAGGCTCCCCCCTATTCTAATCACTTTCCAAGTTCCCACCTCTAAATACCACAGTTGGATAAGTTTCTACTTTCTTAATATTATTAATATAAGACTTTGAGGATTAAACTCCTACTTAACTTTGCGGGGTAAGGACAAGCCATATTTAAACCATAATAGAAAACCTTTTTGTAAATCACACATTAATAATAAAACTATTAAATTTAGTGCAGGGTACAATATAAGGGCAAGTTGTAAAGAAATCTAAAACCTGTTTTATTTTAGACATTAGAGAAGTTATTCCTACCACAAGCTACAGGGGAAAAGCTTCATATAGCTTCCCTTAGTTTTCAGAAGACAATCATTAAACCTTTCTTTAATTGGAGGAGGGGTGTACATTTATGGACATAGGCATGCAAATATTAAGTTGGTGACAATTTGTATCCTCATGAATATTTTTTAGTTTTTGGCTTACATTGAAAGCTTATCAGGAAAATTATAAGGATAAACTTTTAATGTTTACACAGAAAACATGAAATGCCGGTTAGTGGATTTTTGTTACACATAAAGCACATTGTGGTCAGTCACCTTTTGGAAAGATAAACATTTAAATCTTTAGGAAGAAGTTTTTAAATGCTTAGGTCCTGTATAAATGAGAACACCGAGTGCAATATGCAATCCAGAATCTCAAGGATACAATAAATGAGATGGAAAATAGGATTCAGACCAGCCTCAAAAATGCAAATGACTTTGATGCAAGTAAATCCAAAGATGCCTAATTTTGGCCAAGTACGCTATCTCTCTCCAGAACTGATGTGGCTTCTTGAACCTTTTATTAAAAGACTTTTTGTATTACTCATAAAGTGCCTCTGTTCCTAAAGGCACTTTTATAGGACAGGTCTTAGGGAAATTATTTTTCAGGAAGGGCTAGTTTAGATTCCACTGCAAGAAAGGGCAAAATGGTGTGCTGGGGCGGTTTTATGGAGTCATCTTCCCCTGGCTACATCCCCTCACTCACCACCTTGTTCTCCCTCTAGCTAAAAGCTATAAACATTTTAGGGCTTTGTGACAGTCCCAGAACAAAACAGAACATATGTAGTATATTTTCATACAGGAAGGAAAAATCCCCCCAAACCTATGAGGTCCTAATTTCTAAAGTATGCCTTCTGCCCAAAATGCACCCTTGGTGGTGCCTCAGATGTGTTGCAAATCACTTAACACAAATTATTCAGGTTTAGATGAATCTGAAGCCCCATCAGAAGAGTATTAGTGGACTATTTCACATGGAAGCCAATTACATATTTTCTATATCATTCCCTGACTACCCACTAAATTTTTGCTGATATTAGCCTATCCAAAATGCCTTTCTGGGATTTAAGTACCAATAGTGTCTATTACAAAAATTCGTCCATGGTTTCTGTCAGATTTAAGTTAAATGTACAACAGGGAGAAAAAAAGCTGCTAGAAAACTGCAGATTCTGTAGATACAGAAACAAAGAGAATGTATCTGTGCATTGCTTTCATATTCTTACAACCAGAACCTGAGTTATCTGATAACTGCTCATAACTGCAGGCTGCTCCAATATCCCCTCAAAAAGTCGCACAATAGGCCAAGTTTAAAAAAGAACAACACTGTACACATGAAGCTGGCACAAAAGGCCATGACATTCTCTCCCTCCTCTCACACCCTCCCTTTTTGCTGTGTCCTTTGCAAAGTATGAGGAGCCTGCTTTATCAGGTGGACAAACTAGAAGCATAGACCTAACAGGAGTAGCTGGATTGTACCCTAAAACTGGAAGGCTTATAGAATGATTAAGAAAAAAAATGAACAAAAATTGTTTGTTTTTTCTCTGCCTTCTACATCAATATCACATATCAGTGTGAGTTGGAATAATTTTAAAACCTATAGATCAATAAAAATTTTAGTATGCAGCATTGAAAAAAAATAGAAGAAAATTTTAGGAAGGTGGGTGTAAGAGCCTTTGATATATCATTATGAGGAAGTAGCTCTAAGATGGCGGCTGGCTGAGAGCCAAGAGGTGGCGCTTACTTGTTTGTCAGACAACTTACCATGACCTGACCTTTATAGTGATTGGCTAAGAATTTTTCCGTGCTCATGGGCACTGCGTGCTGTAGCATTAAGTTGAGCTTGTGATGAGACACGTGTATGCTTATTCAGAGAACTAATGTACCTGTGAGGAAAATAAGGGTATTTAACCAGACTGTAGAGAGGAACCGGAGGTTCAGACATTTGGTTTATGTGCTTGGCTGAAGAACAGGGGGCAGAAAGAAAGAAGAAAGAAAAATAAAGAAGAAAAAAGAACAATAAAAGAACTACTCATTCCCAGTCTGCCTCCGATTTCTTTCCTGCGGTATCTTTGCTGCAGGCGGCAACAGGTGACAAAACAAGCAAAAGAAATAAGAAATAGCATAAAGGGACACAATTTATCATTTTAATTTTAATATTCTTACCATTCTTAATGTGTGCATACACGTTTGTGTTTGCATCTGGTATGTATTAACTGATTATTTTCAAATGATATAGATAATTATTTCTTCATTTTGATCATTATTATTTTTGATAATCAACATGTATTATTTACATAGTAAAACAATAATGAATTTTAATAGATCAAAATATGAAAATATGAGACAGTATTTCTGAATTGCATACTCTTCTATCATATGTAAAAACACTTTGCTTTTAGAACCTCTCTAGCCTTCTATGTTTTCTGAAGATCCAATGTTTCAATACTTTAAAATAATATAAATAAGCTGAAGTATTGAAATGTTTTTGCAAGTTCTTGTTTTATAATTGAGAATGTTTCATGGGTGAATTTGTGCAAATGAGATGAAATTGGTTTCACTTTAGAATTAATGGACTAGAGGAAGATTTTCAAACTAAGTCATCATTCATGCAACCAAAAATTATTGAGCAGCTAGTATACATCAGGCACTGTTGTGAGTTCTGGAATAAATATTTCTATCATTTATTTATGGAAGGTATGAAGGAAATGGGGAGCAAAAGCTTTATCTTTGAATTTCTACCTCTTCGAGAGACTCAAAAGGCTTAAACTGAGATATTAATTGAAACAGAGTAACATCAGATATTTGACAAAAGCACAAAATTTTATTAAATGGAAGTTACACAAAAGTTATAACTTGTGGCTTTTGTAACTTGTACTTTTTGATTTAAATCTGAATAGCAAAAGACCTCATCATGTACCTTGTAGTTACAATTCCATCTATTCATTCCTTCAAGGAGTCACCTATCATTTTCCTAAAAAAGGAAAAACAGATCAAGGTCTTTCCCTTTTTCCCTCTCTCCCTTTATGTCCTTCAAAACTTGAACTAGTTATTTTTCTCCAATAACTGGCTTTATCTACCTTTGTCCCACTTTCCCATTGTTGAATGACATCTGCAGCCAATCTCCTAGTTTCTCAGTCACCTTTGGTTATTAAAAGTTTTATGTAACTTTACTTAAAAACTCTGGTCTCTTAGCCGGGCACGGTGGCGCACGCCTGTAATCCCAGCACTTTGGGAGGCTGAGGCAGGAGGATTGCGAGTTCAAAGCCAGCCTCAGCAACGGTGAGGCATTTAGCAACTCAGTGAGACCCTGTCTCTAATAAAAAAAATACAAAAAAAAGGGCTGGGGATGTGGCCCAGTGGTCGAGTGCCCCTGAGTTCAATCCCTGGCACCACAAAAAAAAACAAACAAACAAACAAACAAAAAAACTCTGGTCTCATGACTGCTTTTAACCTGCTCTTTTCCAACAACAGCAAGACTTGTGATTTAGGGGAATTGGTCTAGGAAAGGGAGGGTCTGCCAATGTGGGAATATTTCAAAATGTAGTGTGATATTGAGAACAGGGTAGTAATATAAAGAACAAGCAAAATTTACAGAACATAGCTTATGGACCAAGAACTTTGCTAGAAGCATTATGATTTATACCTTTATTTTTCATGTCATCTTAGAGGCCCAGGTAATTTAATTACATGTGCTAGGTTACCCAGCTAGGTAACAGCTGAGACAGGATTTGAACTTGAGTTCTTGTGACTCTAATGCCTGTACTTTTTTTTTTTTTTTTTCCTCGATAGCACCTCCTTTTTCTATAAGTAGTAATTTTTTGTACCTTTTAATATAAGGTATAGTCCTAAAGGGGTAGAATAATTTGTATTCACATAACAATGGAGTAAAAAGAATACAACTGGCTTAAAAATAAAGTACTGTTTTCTAATAATAGTGTTCATTTCTAAAAGGACATAAAGACCAGTACATGACAGCATACTTTAAAAATGTCTATTGGCTACAGATGTTTATGTTTAAGAGTAAGAGTAATCTGGAAAGCAAAATGTGGGTTTTACAAGTTTCTTTGGAACTGTCTCAAAATCTAATCTATTAAAAAAATACTGAATTCTAAAAGCAATTAAATACAGTATTTTCTTCCTCCAGCTTGTCTTGTCAATCCTATTAGACCAAACTCTAATTAAGAATGGAAAAGTGGTTATTTTATCTGCCAAATGAAAATAATTTAGTGCAAGTTAATAAGGGTTGACTTATTACTGATTGGCCATTTTGATTCCAGCTTGTTATAATGGTAGAAATTGCCTTCAAAGATGTACTAGTTTCTCCAGTCATTTACAAGCACAGGGCAAAGCAAAAATCCTTTGTTGTGCCTAGTTGGGATTAGGAAAAGGAGTACAAAGCAAAACACACCCTTAGAAATCACACCTGCATTTACAATAAAGGAAGAGGAAAGGCAATAAAGTAATTCCATGTTATGTTGTGTTTTAACATAAGGTCTTGCAACAAAACTCAAGTATCAGATTGAACTTAAAAGAATTCCCAAAAGAGCTACCTTTAAAACAAGCCTTTATTTTTTGCTTACTAGTAAAATGTGTATATCATTAATCTGTAAATGCCACTCTAAAACTGTATCACATGAGCAAGAGAATAAACTATTTATTGCAAAAAACTGTATTTGGATAGTTTCTATTTATATCATATTATCAAAATTTATTTTATATTTATATTTTATGATTTTATATCATAATGTAATGGTTATTATGTTTTTTCGTAAAATAATCACTAGTAGAATTGAACCAATAATTCATCTCTAATACCTGATTTCCTCTTGTGCATACACTTAATCAATTTAATAATTTTCTTTTAAGTGTGTTTCAAAAATATTAAGAAATTATAATTTTTTCAAATTTTTTTCAATGTTATTCTTCAAACACATGAAGAAATTAAAAAAAAAAAAAAATATTCAAACTAGAGCCCTTAGCTAACCAGTATTATAAAAATGTATAATGAAAAATGCCACAGACATAAGAATGTGTTGGTGTAGTTATAAATACAAACTTGGAAGTAGATCTTCCCTGTGCCTAGCTTTCTGATGAAATGGATCCCAGGAAACTTTCTAATCAAACACCCAGAATCTGTAAAGTAATCATGTTTATTGTTGGTAGCTGCTAAGGTTTGGGGTAATTTGTTGCTTAACAATAATATAGGATAATACAGACTTGGTACCAGGAAGCATGGTGCTGCCATGACAAAACCTGTGCCATACTGGCGTGCCTTTTGAACCAGGTGGTGTCCTTAAGAATGCAATGTGCCATTCAGGCATGGTGGTGCACGCCTGTAATCCCAGCACTTGGGAGGCTGAGGCAGGAGGATCGAGAGTTTAAAGCCAGCTTCAGCAATGGCGAGGCACTTAACAACTCAGTGAGACCCTGTCTCTAATAAAATATAAAAAAGGGCTGGGGATGTGGCCCAGTGGTCGAGTGCCCCTGAGTTTCATCCCTGGTACCAAAAAAAGAAAAAATCAAGAATGCAAGAATGCACTGTGCCTTGAAGAAATTGTGGCATGGTCATTGATAGGGCTGCTGGGGAGATATTCAAGAAGTGAGGTAAATTTAAATGTTATTAGGAACTGAGGAAAGAGAATGCTGTTATGAAATGACACAAAAAAGTTTAACAGCCCTTTTACCTGAAGTAACATGGAAAGTAGTAAAGAAACCTGATGTTCTAGTTTAGGGCATTTCAAAGCCATGTGCTAACTTTCATGAAAAACAAAGGAAGAAAAAGCCAGAAGATGGAGTGAGGATTTATGGAGAATCAACGGCAGTCTCTGAGACCCAGTGAAAGAACTTCAGAATTGTTATGGAGCAGTGACTTCTGTTTGTTCCCCATATGCCCCATTTTTGAAAGGAATATCTATATAGTTGTCTTATACCTGTGATTCTGTCTATTTTGGCTGTGTGAGGAGCAGATAATTTGCCTCTGATTTCACAGGCCCATATGTTATTTTTTTTAAAAAAAAGTGTTTTTTATTTGTAGACAGACACAATACCTTTTATTGATTTTTTTTATATAATGCTGAGAATTGAACCCAATGCCTCACACATGCTAGGCAAGCACTCTACCACTGAGCCACAACCCCAGCCCATGGTCCATATATTATGAGGGACCACACTTAAGCTTTATTTAAGGATCTATGAGCAAAGAAGACTCTCTTAGACCTGATTTAGAGGATTAGTTTATGGAATTAGACATAATAGTATAATGAGGTGAGATTTTGGGGCCCTTGGTAGGGGTGGGTATATTTTGCAAGTATGAGCAATGGAAAAAAGAATTTGTGGTTAGAAAGTGAACTGTGGTGAGCCTGGTGTGTTGGCGCACAACTGTAATCCCAGTGACTTGGGAGGCTGAGGCAGGAGGATCAAGAGTTCAAAACCAGCCTCAGCAACCTAGCAAGACCCTGTCTCTAAATAAAATATGAAAAAAAGAGCTGGGAATAGAGTTCAGTGGTTAAGCACCCCTGGGTTCAATCCTAGGTACCAAAAAAAAAAAAAAAAAGTGGGCTGTGATGGTTTAAAAATTAGTTCATCTCTGCTTGAGTGTGGGCTAGACTTAGTCACTAACTTATAAAAACTATAAATAAATAGAAGACCAGTCCATGAGAGGAAAGGGAAGAGAATGAGGGAGGAGGGACGAGAAAGGGGAAACACTAGGGATTGAATTGGAGCCAATTATATTCCATACATGTGTAATTATGTCAAAATGAGCCCTAATAATATGTATAACTATACACACACACACACACACACACACACACACACACACACAAAATATGTGGCTATTGATTTGAATTTCCCTCTCTCTCTCTCTCTCTCTCCCTCCCTCCCTCCCCCCCCCCCCACCCCCGTGCACTTGCTCTAGACGAAGCCAGCTTTCATGGCACGGAGACACTGAGACAAACATACGGTGAAGCCCACATGGTGAGGAACTGTGCTGTCTTATCAACAATCAGAACTGAGGTCTTCCAACAACCACATGAGTAAACTTGGGAACAAAATCTACCCAGTTGAGTTTTCAGGTGATTTAAGCTGCTACCTTTTGGAAAAATTGGTTATTCAATAGAAAAGTGATACACTGTTCTTAAAAGGCAGAAACAGTACATTCTGGAACTTCTGAGTCAAGATGAAACAAAGACTTATAGCTGCCATCAGGCCCTTTTAGAAAGCTCTTTCTTGGAATATTGTCTTTAGAAATGTCCTGCAACAGACTGAATATCTGTGTCCCCCTAACATTCATATGCAATAATTCTACCCCTCAATGTGATGGTATTTGGAGGTGGTGCCTTGAGAGAAAATTTGGTGATGAGGATGGAGCTCTTATGAATGGGGTTAATGAATGAAAGAGACCCCAGAAAGATCTTTCACTGTATTTCTTCCAAGTGAAGATAAAATGAGAAGCCAGCAGTCTGCAACCCAGACCAGATCCCTCACCAGTACTCTGATCTTAGACATCTACCCCCAGAACTAAAAGAAATAAATTTCTGCTAAGAAGCCAAACTCTATTGTATTTTATTATATCAACCTGAACTAAGACATGTTCTTATCTGCTACTGTAAGAAATCTGACTGTGCTAAAACTGTCACTGCAGAGATACCATGTGCATGTGTTCTGGTTACCAATTCCAGGGAAGCCCATCTGCACAACCATTCTAGCCAAGGTGCCAGGCATGTAGATCCCTGCTGAGGCACCAGACATGGGAGTGAAGTGGCCTTGGGTCCTCTGATCAGCCCACATTCCAGCCAAACAATGTTAAGTAAATCAGCAAGCCTTATATAGAGAAAACAATCACTCTTCAAGTCTCCTTTTGTCTTCCCTTAATTCCTGTCCTACAAAATCATAAGCTATTATGATAAAAATGTTATTATTTTGAAGTGCTAAGCTTGGAGAACTTGTTAAGCAGCAATAGATAAACAAAATAGTGCCATTTTTATTCCTGGACAAAAATATTCTGTTACACAGCAATACGTGATGAGAAAAGCTACCATTTACATTCTAGAAGAGTTCTAGGCTTTTCCCTAAATTTATAAAACCTTAGGAAGTCATGTGTATGTATATATACATATATATATATGTATATATATATATATATGTATATATATATATATATATATGTTGAAAGTCAGCATCCTAACATTCAGTTTTCCAAATATGTAAATATGTACTTGCTACAACTAATTGGGTTACACCTAGCCATGACAACAAATCAAGCCTTTTAAATAAATTTAATGTGTTCGTGTATTTATTCAACAAATATTTATTAGTCTCAGACTAATTATAGTGTTCAGAAAATTTTTAAAAATCATCATTAAATTACAAGTTTTTGTGCTAGGCATTATGTAAACTATGACGTGATTTTAAAAGAGGGTAAGAACTACTATTAAATACTCTATGCATGGTAAATTCTATAAATTGGGGTAAGCACTTAATAAAGGAACCAAAGAAAGGAGCTGAAGGACTTAATGGAATAGAAGAGTTTCTCACTTGCATGTACTGGAGACAGGAAGAACCTACCATAGTGTTACCATATTAATCACTTGATGCCTGGGACACAGTAGGCACTTCATAACTCTTTCTGAATAAAGGATTGACTTTTGAGTCACTAAATACTGCACATGTTTGTAGAATGCAGTGGCTAAGAGCAGCGTTTTGATTTTTGTCTCAAAGTTAATTCTAAACTTAAATGTTTTCTGTACTATCCAGGCTACTTACCTTTTAGTTTGGTTTTAAAACCACAGCAGTAGGAAGACTTCCTCTCTTCCTCTGCCAGCCCATTTCTATTATGCTTTTGTTTTCATCAGAAACCTCATGAAAAAGAAAATGGCTGGTAAAGGATGAGCTTCCATGTTACTGGGTCCTCTGACCATATACCATTCATCTCTCCACTGTTTCACAGGATTCAGTAGGTAATTGTTCTCTTTTGTGGTTACTTTTAAGACATTTAGGATGTAGATAAGTGGAAGGTATTCCACAAGGAATGATGTCATGAACACAAGTCCAATTAGAGGAATATACACTATACACAATATAATTGGGGAATCTGGAGCCCTCTAGTGCACAGTATTTTGAGCAGTAGTATATTAATTATTGGCAAGCAGAATCATCAAGTTAGTGTAATATAACCAGTCTTTTGAGTGGAATATTGAAATAGAATAGAAAATACATAAATACTATATGTATCTATAACAATCTATGTATACTACATATCTACTCTAGGATATGTATCCTACAAAATGGAAAGTATCAAAGTGAATCACATGGCATAAGAATAGGTATTTTTAATAGCATTTATTTCAGGTGTGTGTTTTTGTGTATACACTAAGTCCCAGTGAATAAACTTTTCTTTTTCTGAGTCATGACCAAAGTAGTTTGAGAACCATTTTCCTAGGTGAACATGAGTAGAAGCCATTGGGAAATCCTGAATTGCAGGAAACAAAGTCTTCATTTTACTCTTCTGTTACAGTGAATGCTTCAGTGCACATTTATGTATTAATTCATCCCCAGTTGTTGAATTCACAAGAATTCTGATATCATTATATTTCAGGTGACCAATTTTATTAATATGAAATACACATTTCTTCATTTTAGTTTATATAACATCTATAGCATAAAAGCTATAATGTTTTTGCCTTTTAAGTTTTACATATTCTCCCTAAAGCTCTGTGCTACTAAAAAAGATATAATAGGATTTGAAACAAACATCACTCTAGGGGTTCCTCATCTTCATCATTTGTTGGTTTTTGACCTTGACACTTATTCAATTAGAACTCACCTGCCAATCATGTACTCCTTTGCTAAAGTCAGCTTCTCACATGTGGGAGAATAATATTCTATTAGTAAAGATTTTTCAGTGAACCCGAGGCCAAAAGAAAAAAAAAAATCTTGCAATGCGAGAGAGCATATAAACTAGTGACTAGGGGAGGGGTACGTTTCAAAGACTCTGCCATTTCTCCTCATATTAAGAGACTCAAGAAATTGGTGTGAATGAAGAATGTCCATAAAGAATCTATTGGCAAATAATCTGCTTCAAAATGTTCCAGATTGTGAAGCTATTTAATCTGTTCCTTGACACATGCTTCAGTAAGGTGGCCCAAGATCTTCCCAACTACCCTGTGAATTCTCCTTGGACTCTAGATTACAGGTGACCAGAAAGTCCACATCACATGTTGGGTGTACAGTGGGCTTTGTACTGAGCAGGATTTGTTAAAATTGTCAAGTACCACTCACAAATTTATGCCTGTAGAGTTGTTCCCCCTGGAAGGGAACCAAATAACTCATGCTTTTTGAAAATTGCTTATGACAGCTTTTCAGTCTGTTTTAGCCTGGCTTTCCATGGTGATTTGTATTTTCATGCACTGCTCATACATTAAAAAATTTACACCTGTCAGGTATTGACAGAATGCCTCCATCCCTAACCTTTTTCAAGGGGGGATGCTTTGCTTCCAGACATTATCCAAATAAGTTTCTATCAAGAGTGGGAGTGACATAACAGGTGGAGGCATAAGAAATATGAAGCACATAGACATGGAATTTTAATATGAAACTGAGTCTTTGGGCTTTCAGAAGGGAAGTTGCAATATTCCTACAACATTTGAGACTGCACATCCAGCCATGGGCTAATATTAGGGAGGGACCATAATTTTAGCTACAGTGAAGAACTTGCAAAGTTAGTTTTATTGTTCATGATGGAATCATATTTTCTCACTGCATCTGTGACTTATGCCTAGAATTAGGAAAAATAAGACTATTCGTGGTATCTTTGTTCTTTGTTTTAAAGTAAATGGCAATAAATACTATTGCCAAGCTGTTTGCATTAGTTATTTGGTTTTACTAGCTTCTAAAATTGTTTACTCCACAGGGGCTGGTAAAACATCACCTCCTATAGAATATTGTTAGAATATTCATATCAAACAATGTACTGGAATTAAAGAGTATGTCATGTAGATGGGATAATGACATGTTAACCCAATTAGTAGGACATGTATGATCTAAGTCCCATGTATCATGGGTTTAGAAATATTAGAAAAGCTTTTATTTATTTATTTATTTATTTATTTATTTATTTATTTATTTTGTTTAGAAGTTCTTCATAAATACCAGGCTAGGAGGTAAAAACTGTAGTTTTCTTAAAATTATAAGGCATAGGAAATACCTACTAGCTGATTCTTACAACTTGGAAAGTCATATGAGTTGTTTGGGGTGAAGAACAAAACAAAATAAACAACAATGACAAATAAGCAGCCCAAACAGCATGGGAAATGCAAGAGTACAGGGAAAACCTCAGTGCAAATGTCCTAGTACGTATTTAATGAAGCAAGAATTAATGTTCATTTGAACATAAAAAGGTTGTTTTTTATACTCATTGTGGTTATAAATAACAACACAGCAATTCTTCTGGGCAGTAATGCTTAATTATCCCTGCTCTAAAAGTCTAATAAATGGCTAGATTATCAGTGTTAAAAATATACAATTTGTCAATTGTAAAACAGTGTTATTAAAATTATCACTGTCCTGAACTATAAAAAATGATCTTAATCTCAGGCATCTAACCAAGATTTACCACCCTTTCTTTACAAATGGCATACCAAATGTTGAATTATGGGCATTAAGCCATTAATTTATGTTTTAAAAATAATCTATCTTTTTTGACTTTACCTAGCATAGGATGCTACTGAAATCCCTAAGTGCTTAAGACTGTGTTACTTGTATTCTGACTATAATGGAGGGTGTGATGATTATATTCCATGTTTTGTAGAAAGTGGTGAAACCCTAAAATGCCCACAAAAGGAAATGTTTGATCATACCTTCAGGTGAGGTTAGCCTCTATTTGTCCTTTGTGTGGCCAATGCAAAAAGCAATAACAAAAGGATGCTGGAGGTTAAGAACTCCCAGGCCTTAGTTCATAACCTGGGAAAGCATATGGAGGCGTGGGCCCAGGTGATGCCATGGAGATTGTCAAGTACCTCTCTGGCATTCAAATCACCTCATTTCTAATCCATATCACTAATGGACTGAGTGGATTGTGCCAGATAGTCTCTAAATTACGTAACAATTAAGAACAAAGAATTAAAGTAAAGGCACAAACATGGTAAGTAGATGTCAGGCTAGGAGCAAGTAGATGTGGGCTTGACCCCCATCATTTTGTCATTAACTAACTATTTACTAAGCTCACTTTCTTTTATAAATTCCAGATTAGTCAGAGGCACAGGTATGCTTGTCTATATTTAAAGATATCTTTTGTTCTAAATTAGGGCTTCATTTGCTTTCATTTAAAAGCCTAGAAAATGCCTTTTAAAGATTTTGATAATAAAACAAGCTGTGATTTTTAGTCTTTAAAGCATTAATTTAGATTTACTTGCTGTAATTAGATATTGTATTGATGTTCTCATTGATAGTATTATTTATATCCTATCATGAACTCTTCAAATATGGTATATATGAGATCTTAGGATTTTAAAGGCAGTCAAAATCCTTAGCATGAACAAACATATATTTTTTTCTCTGTTTTCATATTACCTTAAATATCTCCAGAGACATTTAACAATCCAACCATAACCATTTATGACTACAACAAGTGGAATTATCTCAGTCATCAAAGCCAACTTTATGACAAGTGTAATCAGTGTCACTGACAAGCCATACATGATCCATCAATCAGTCATCAATATTAGCTGATTACCATATGGAAAGAAAAGTACTCTGAGTCCACATTAAGAAAAGGTAGACCACTGTCTTTGCTCTTAAAAATTTATACTAGCTCTTGAGATAAGAAAAATATTCAAAAATATGCCTAAGATTTGAAAGTAATTGACAAGGGTGCCATAAACTCAGTAAATGATGATCCAGTCAAAACCTTTATATATGTCCTTAATTTTTTCCTTCTCTCATACATGTGTCCAGTCTGGAGATCCTGTTGGCATTGTCTCCAAAAGATATCCAGGATCTGAACCATCTCACTACCTTCGCTCACGACCACTAGGTAATTTCTTACCTAGACTACTGCAATAGTTTCCTAAATGTGTTACTGCTTCCACTTTTGTTTCCCTACAGTTGGTCTCAAAAGAGCAATCAGACAGATAAAAGGCAAAGCAGATACCATGACAGGTTTGCTTAAAACCCACTAATGGCTTCCATTTCAATTAGAGTAAAAGCCAGGTCTTGACAATGGCCTCCAAAGCTTTTCACAATTTGGCTCCCGTGACTTCTCTGACCTCACTTTCTATTGCATTTGCTTTGTTCCCTCGGCTTTAGAGCATTGGCTTTTAAACATGGCAATAACATGCCAATTTCACTTTGCATTGGCTGTTTTCTCTGCCTGGAACATCCTTCCCACAGAAAAGTGCATGGCTGCATCCCTTGCCTGCTTTATTTTGGGGGTCAAGTGCAATTTGGTGCTTATGTATACTTTCTAAACAGTCAAAATATTTTATTTAATTTGGTGATTTTACCCTGAAATATAAAAGAATTTGTTTCTATTTACTAACTGCTTGAAAGTTCTCAGAATATCACATTGATTTTCAGGTCCTTTTTTTGATTTTTTGCCATTCTTCTCCTGTGATTTTCTCATGGAACAGCTTTGTTAGAGTCATTTTCCTGGGAGAAAGGAGGCAAATTTTTGGAGCGTATACATAGCAGAAACTGTGTGCTTCAAACTTCCAGACTAGATCCCCCAAAGTCCTCAATTGGTACTCAAAAGAAATTCCAAGAAAAGGTACAGAGGGTCCTGTTTCTTTGGCCTCACACACCTGAGGACCTGGGGCATAATCACGGCCAAGTAGTCGTATCTGAGGCTTAATGCATTACAAAATTATATTATTAAAATGGAAGTCACCTATATCACATTCAAATAAATATTCTGGGTATATTTACTGCCTTTCTGAGAGAACTCCAAAGAGGAGAGATATATGGAGAGCTTAAGAATCATTTTATTTTTGCCTGCAAAATGACAACTGACAAAACAAGATTTTTTGCTGTTCCAATAGAAATGCAATTATTACCAAATGTGATAGATAATTTTATACTTTTTAGTATTAGACTTTTCTCAATATGCTCTTGTGGTATACATCTATAAATGGAGATGGGAATTAAAAAATACTTTCAGAAAAACATTGTACATATGAGAAAAGATTAGTGCAATTATACTTAAGTTTGTCCACCTTTTGATCGAGTCTTCCACTGAGATACTGAATAGTAAAAGGAAAAAGCACAAATTTGAAAAGCAGAGAGACTGCTAATATTACATATATGAACTTTGCCAATCAGTTTAATTCCTGAGAATCCCAGTATCTTCTTCACTATAAGGGCTAAGCCTACTGTGCAAATTAAGACCTGAAGTAGAGTCAAGATTGTGGCAGAAAATGTAATGCTTTAATGAATATTGAGAAATGAATGAATAAAAGCTCGTTAACTCTAGAAAAACTCAGTGAAGTTATAGTCCCTGAATTTCCAATTCCTTAACTTGTTTGTCCCTTGGCCTTAGCTCTAGCCAGTGGACACACATAGTAGGGAAACTAGATATTGACTACCCACAAACAGGGCACAGCCAATGGCCCTACTCAACTTTGGAGTACACCAGAAGCCTCATCCAATCACACAGCCCAGGCTGTGGCTCTACTCAAATGTGTATTCCATCTATTGGCACTACTAGAATGGGGTGTCAAGCTAGTGATCTCGGCTGAATGCAGAGAACGGATTGCAGTCCAGCTTGACTGTGCAGTCCACCTGACCAAAGATTCCAGGAAGTAGTTACATCCAATCTCAGAGCTTAAGCAGTGGCCCTATCTAACTAGAAACACTAAAAGAAAGACCCACCTGTCTATGGACACTATCAGTTGGCCTATTCAGAACCCCAGACTGGACTGACCAGAGGAAGTCTTTCCTGCTGAAACAAACACATAAAGACTGAAAGTCTTGGACACTTCCTCAAGTGCATAGATACCGATGCAAGGACATAAATATCATACAAAAAAAAAAAAATCAAGAACACATGATATCACCAAGGAAACTAATAAAGTTTAATAAATGATTCCAAAGAAATGGAAATCTATGAACTCACAAAGAATTCAGAAAAATTCTCTTAACTTTTTGTAGATAACCAGTTTGGTTGTTATGTAATATTAAAAGGGTCAATTTATTGAGAAGATATAATAATTTAAAAATATATGTATTAAATATTGACACACCTAAATATATAAAGCAAATATTCACAGAACAGAAAGGAGACATGAACATGTAGATAACCAGTTTGGTTATCTACAAAAAAACATGGAAAATAAACAATATTAGGAAAACAATAAGTGAACAAAATTAAAATTTCAACAAATAATAGAAGCCATTTTTAAAAAATCTAGACATGAAGAAAATTATGACTGCAGTAAAAATAATACAATAGAGAGAAATATATTGCATTCAAGCAGAACAATGAATCAGTGATCTCAAAGGCAAAACTGAAATTATTTAGTACAGGAACAAAAAAGAAAAAATGAATGAAAAGTAAATGAAGAAAGCTTCCTGAGCTTAAGGGACATCATCATGAAAAACAACATATGTACATATGTATTTTGGAGATTAAGAATGAGAAGAAAGAAAGAAAGGAGCAGGAAGTCCATTTTTAAAAAAAGGCTGAAAATTTTTTAGATTCAGGGAAAGAGTTGGATATCCAGACTTATGAGGTCTGAATGTCTCCACAAAGATTCAACTCCAAAAATGTTCACATCAAAACACATAATTAAATTGTTAAAAGGCATATACAAAGAGAATTATCAAAGCAGTGAGAGAAAAGTTACTCATATAAGGGAGCTCTCAAAAGACTGTTAGAGGATTTCTCAGCAGACACATTCTGAGTTAAATATTTTATAGCTAAGTCAGAATTGTCTAATATTATAGTGGTGGTGTATAAATGACTTTAAACTCTGGGTACAAATGTATTAAGAATAACTCTAAATACAATAATTGTTATTGGATATGCAGTATAAAACAGATGTAAACTATAACAACTTAAAATGTGAAGGAGGAAAGTCAAGTACAGAGTTTTCCTACATGATTAAAGATAGGTTGATAACAGCTTAAAAATAGGATGTTTTGACCCATATTTTTATGTCATATTTTAACCACAAAAGAAGAGATTGTGAGAAGGAAATAAAAATATATAAGCACAAAAGTTATTGAATCACAAAGGAAAACAGCTAAAGAGGAAGAAAGAGAATACAAAACAATAAGAAAAAAAATAATAAAATATCAACAATAAGCCTCACCTATCAATATTATTTTAAACATAAATGGATTAAATTCTCCAATCAAAAGACATAAAATGAACAGATTTTAAATAAAAGTAAATGATTTAATACATAGAAGAGATTCACTTTAAGAACACACAGAGACTTAAAGTAAAAGGATAAAATATGATATTTCTTACAAATGAAAATCAAGGAGAGTGTGAATGGCTGCATTTATAATAGAAAAAAAACAGACTTTAAGTCAAGAGAAACAAAAAGGTTATTATGTAATATTAAAAGGGTCAATTTATCAAGAAGATATAATAATTTGAAAATATATGCACTAAATATTGGCACACCTAAATATATAAAGCAAATATTCACAGACCAGGAAGGAGACATGAACAGCAATACCATAATGGTAGAAAACCTTAATCTTTACAATAGAGAGATCATTCAGACAGAATATTAATAAAAAACAGTTAATTGGAACCTTATAAACATAAGGTACAGGTTGACATATAAAAAATATTTAACCCAAAATAGTAGACTGTACATTCTTCTCAAGCACACATGGAACATTCTTCAGGACATGTTCTATGGTAGACCCACCAAACAAATCAACAAATTCCAGATTTAAGTCATATCAAGTATCCTTCATGACCCAAATGGTATGAAATAAGAAACCAATAATTGGAGGAAATTTGGGAAATTCACAAATTAGTGCAAAATAAAAAACACATTCCTGAACAAAAAATGGGCCAAAGATAAATCAAAAAGGAAATAAAAATATTATTGAGTGAAAGAAAATGGAATAAAGAGCCTCAAAATGTGGGGCACATCAAAAGTAGTTCCATCTGAGAGGAAACTTTAAATAAATACAATTCTTACATCAAAAAAAGAAGCCTGTAATCCCAGCAGCTCTGGAGGCTGTGGCAGGAAGATAATGAATTCACAGCCAGCCTCAGCAAAAGTGAGGCACTAACCAACTCAGTAAGACCCTGTTTCTAAATAAAATACAAAATAGGGCTGGGGATGTGGCTCAGTGGTTGAGTGCCCTGATTTCAATCCCTGGTTTAAAACAAAACAAAACAAAAAACCCAACTTTATACCTTCAGAAACTACAAAAAGAACAAGTAAAGCCTAAATTTAGGTGGAAGGAAATAATATTTACTATTTATTTATTTATTTAATAAACAAAGTAGAGACTATAAAAACAATATAAACAGACAAAAATGAAGAGTTTTCTTTAAGACAAAAGATAAGCAAAGTTGATACACCTTTAGCCTAAGGAAAAAAGAAAAATCTCAAATAAATAAATTTGTAAATGAAAGAAGAGATAACAGAATACAAAGGATTTTAAGGCTACTATTACTATTCATATACCAACAGAATTGATAGCCTAAAATAAAGCACCAATTCTTAGAAGCATATAATCTGCCAAGATGTAATCATGAAAAAACAGAAAATCTGAACAGACCAATAATGAATAAGAAGGTTGAATCAGTAACCAAAAAACAACAAACAAAAGCCCAGGTTGGATGATTTTGCTAATTCTATCAAACATTTAAAGAAGAATTACTGCTAATCCTTCCTAAACACTGAAAAGAAAGAAACACTTCCAAACTCATATTATGAGGCCGCATTACCCTGATATGAAAGTGAGACTAAGACACTAAAGGAAAAGAAAATTACAAGCCAAAATCATTGATGAAAATAAATGCAAAAATCCTCAACAAAATACTGGCCAGTTGAATTCAAGAGTATAGTAAAAGGATCATGCACTGGGATCAACTAAGTTTTATCACTAGAATGCAAGGAGGACTGAATGCATGCAAATCAATAACTGGGACACAACACATTGACAGAATAAAGAATCAAATCCATAAGATGACCTCAACAGGTACACAAAAGCATTTGTCAAAATTCAATCTTATCTCATGATAAAAACTCTCAATAAACTAGTTATAGAAGGAATGTATTTCAAGCTGATGACAATCATACATGCCAAGTCCATATCTAACATTACACTCAACAATAAAAAGCTGAAAGCTTGTCTTCTAAAATCAGAAACAAAGGCAAGAGTTGCCAATATTGTCACTTCTATTAAAAATTATATCAAAAAGTCAAGCCAGAGCAATTAGTCAGCAAGAAGTAATAAATGACATCCAAGTTGGAAAGGGAGATATTAAATTATCTCTGTTTACAGATGACATGATCTCATGTGTAGAAACCCTAAAGACTCCACCAAGAAACCCAGCAGAACCAGTAAGTGAATTCTGTAAAGTTTTAAGACACAAAATTAACAGACCAAAGTCAATAGTGATTCTATACACTAACAATGAACTTTATGAAAATCAAGAAAACTTTCCCATTTATAACAGTATCAAACCAGTAACACAGTAATAAATTTAACCAAGGAGGCAAAGATCTATATATTGAAAAGTATATAACACTGATGAAAGATATTGAAGACAACACAAATAAATGGGAAAATATCTCATCTCCATGGATTTGGGGAATTAATATTGTTAAAATGTACATACTGGACTGGGGTTCTAGTTCAGTGGTAGAGCCCTTGCCTAGCACATGTGAGACACTGGATTCAATCCTCAGCACCATATAAAAATAAATAAATAAAGTAAAGGTATTGTGTCCATTTACAACTAAATTAAAAAAAAAAAGTCTGTACTACCTAAAGCTATCCATAGATTCAATACAATTCTTATCAAAATTCTAATGACACTTTAATAGAAATTTTAAAATAAAATAAATGTTGGCTAAATATTGTACAGAAAATTCCAAATAGCCAAATTAATCTTGATAAAGAAAAATAAAGCTATATGCATTAAAATTCCTGGTTTCACACTATATTACAAAGCTGCAGTAATCAAAACAGTAGGGTACTGGCCTAAAACTAACACAAAAACTAATGTTAACAAATGAGAGCTCAGAAATAACCTACATACATACAATCAATCACCTGATATTTGGTGAGGGTGCCAAGAATACACAGTGAAGAAAGAACAGCCTCTATAATAAATCATGCTTGAAAACTATATACCCAAATGCAAAATAATGAAATTGGAACCCTATAATACCTCACTCAGAAAAATTAATTCAAAATAGATTAAAGTTTCAAAAGTAAAATATGAAGCCATAAAACTCCTAGGGAAAAAGCATAGGAAGAGAGAGAGCTCCTTGGTCTTGATCTTGGTGATGACTTTTTTGACTATGATAGTAAAACACAAGCAGCAAAAGCAAAAACAAATGTTAAGTACATCACACTAATAAGCTTTGACACAGCAGAGAAAACAGCCAATAAAATAAAAAGGAAAACTATGAAATGGTAAAAAAGATTTAAGAATGATGTATCTGATAAAATATATCAGAAACTCTTATAACGCAATGGCAAACATTAAATAATCTGAGTAAGGCATGAGCAAATGACTGAAATAAATATTTTTCCAAAGTTATACAAATGACCTAAAGGTAGAGGAAATGGTGCTATATGTCACAAATCACCCAGTAAATGAAAATCAAAACTATAATGACATTTTACCCTATACCTGTTGGGATATCAATCCAACCTGCATGTCCATTAATAGAGACATAGTTTAAAGAAGAATAAAATTATGGCATTTGCTGGTAAATGGATGGAACTGGACACTATCATGCTATGTAAAATAAGCCAATTCCCCAAAACCAAAGGCCAAATGTTCTCTCTGATATGGGGATGCTAGCCTACAATAAGGGGAGGGGGAGAATAGAAGTTCACTAGATTAAAAAAAGGGGAATGAAGGAGATGGGAATAGGAAAGGCAGTTGAATGAGGTACAACTTTCCTATGTTCATACATGAATACATGACCAGTGAAACTCCATATCATGTACAACCACAAGAATGGGATCCTAATTAGAATAAGTTATATTCCATGTATGTATAATATGTCAAAATACACTCTACTGTCAGGTATATCTAAAAAGAACAAATTCAAAATTTAATAAAAAACAGAGGTATGGCTAAAGAAATTGTGATACATACACACATACATAAATAATGTAATAGTATTTAATCATATTAAAGGAAATTCTGCCATTCTTGACAACATGAATAAAACTTGAAGGCATTATATTAAGTGAAATAAGTTAGATAGAGAAAGAAAAATAATGTATGGTTTTATGCATGGAATCTAAAATTATCAAACTCACAAAAAACTAAAGTCAGAATTTCAGTTATAAAATGGTGATCACAGTTTATAATACTATATCATATACTTGAAATTTGCTAACAGAGAAGAAAGATCTTAAATGTTCTCACCAGATACATGTAAATGGTGACTATTTTAGGTGATAGATGTGTTACCTAACTTGTTGTAGTGATTATTTCACAATACATAGGTATATCAAATAATCACATTGTATACCTTCAATTTTATTAGTTAATTATACTTCATAAAAGCTGGAATATAAAGTTCAATTTAAAAAGAAATATTAATAAATGAATGAGTGAAGACTGAAAAGAACTTGCCTCTCAATATGTATGTTGAAATATTGCATAGTAGATAGAAAAGCATTTAAGAAAAACTACATAGCAACTCAACTTCAGTGGTGGGGGACATAGGAGAGATGTGGCAAAAATGAAGAAGAAAAAAAAATATATATATAAACCTTGTAGTGGATGCCACAATGGCTTGGTTGAGTGTAGGACTTTTTGTTGTTGTTGCTTGTATTGTGTTTATTTTTGATTAGTCATAGCAACTAGGATCTAGTGTTTTAATGCCTTGGGCCTAAGACAAGAGCTGGATCAAAACCTCATATGAACCAGAATTTGATAGGGCTGTCTCCTTTCTATAGAAATACTAGGTAAATCTCACTCAGTGACCCAAAATAGCAGAGAAAAACCTACTATTTTCCTGGAACTCTGAGAAGAAAGCAATATAATAAAGTAAAATATCTTCTGGTAAAATCATAATTCCAAATCAATGCCATATACAGTTTGTAATCAGGTCAACCTCACACAAGGTGTGGTGGCACATACCTGTAATCCCA
This sequence comes from Tamias sibiricus, assembly GCA_025594165.1. Classification (NCBI taxonomy): domain Eukaryota; kingdom Metazoa; phylum Chordata; class Mammalia; order Rodentia; family Sciuridae; genus Tamias; species Tamias sibiricus. Next base: position 98,335,363 of record CM046661.1, on the reverse strand, counting down.
GCAGCTAGGGAGGCTAAGACAACAGGATCACAAATTCAAAGCCAGCTTCAGCAAATTAGCAAGGACCTAAGCAATTTAGAGAGCACCTAAGCAACTAAAGAGGACCCTATTTGAATATTAAAAAACAAAATGGTTTGGGGATGTAGTTCAGTGGTTAAACACGCCTGGGTTCAATCCCTGTTACAAACAAAACAAAACAACAACAACAACAAAAAGTCAACCATAAAAGTAAGGAATCCCAAGCCAAAAATATAACATTAAAAAAAAAAAAAATGGTTCAAGACTGGCTCTGGGGTACAAACAGGTAAATTTTAAAAAACAGTCTAGAGTTATATTTCATATGTATCATAGATTTATATATTATATACAATATTACTGTAGATGCATAAATTACATCCATATAAAATCAGCAAATAAGAGTTTATAAAAATACTGCAAATGCATATGGAGATATGATCTATATTACAAAGACTAGTTGATTCAGAGAGCCATCTAAAATAAAATTTCAGCTGGGCACAGTGGTGAACGCCTATAATCCCAGCAACTCCAGAGGCTCAGGCAGAAGCATCACAAGTTTGAGGCCAACCTGGGCAACTTAGAAAGAACCTATCCCAAAATAAAAAATAAAAAAGACTGGAGTTATGGCAGTGGTAAAGTACCCCTGGGTTAATCCCTAGCACCAAATTATAAAAAAAGAAGATAAAAATCTAACTTTCTCATTCTCACAAACATACAGCATATATCATTCTCAGAATTAAAGTTTTAATCTTAAAGCATTTCTTTAAATCAAGAATAAACAGAGATGTTTCTGATTTTCCCATTCAAAATGGCACTGCAACTACAGCTCATACAATAAGAAAGGAAAGCACGAGGATAAAATAACTGGAAATGGAGAAACAAATCTCTTCATTTGTTGACATAGCTGTATAAATGGAAAATTCAGGATAATATAAAAATCAATTATTAAAAGATTTAAATAAATTCACTGCATATGAAGTCCATTAAATAAAGTGATATGGTGGTCTGCGTAAATTCTGGTTTCTCTCTCTATGCTACTTTCTGCGACGTGACTTTGGGCATAGAGCATGGATTCCTTACCTTACCTGAAATTCTGTGACACTACTATTGCCCACAAGGTTTTAAAAATAAAAATGTGGAACTGTATGTAGCACCTAAAAACATCATTTTTCTCCCCTATGAAGTTCATTTAATAAGGTATAATAAAGATACTTTATTATTTGATACAACTTTTTTTTCTATATGACAAGTTAATAATTACATTTAAATCTAAAATTTGTCATTATAGAAAATTTCCTTATAAGAGGAAATGAATATGATCTGGGCAATAGTTTTTTAGTAAGAGAAGCTAAAATTTAAATGTGATTGACATTTTCTTTAAAGTGAAAATGGAAAGTTATCTTAGAAATTGATTCAATTTTGTGTATAATTTTGCACCTAAATATAAAACAGGGGGCTTCCATTGTTCCAGAAGGTACCCCCAATACAGGATAGCTAAGCTTTACTTTCTTGTCCAGAGCAGCTCTCTGCCCCTTGCTAGACAGCTAGTCACTAGGGAGGAGATGAGAAACTGCATATAGGAGCACCAGGACAAAAGAGAGAAAGATCTCAGCATCCTTATTAGATATCATTAGAATTCTTTGAAAGGATTAAAATAATACCAACTGAAATCTTCAAGCAAGAAATATGTCAAAGGCATCTTTCTTTGAAGAAGAATTTGTAGGTTGTTAAAGGGATAAGGTTAGACTGAGGCTCTGTTCCCAAACTCCTGGTGTCTGTGAATGGAATTATTTAAAAATTGACAATAACAGTTAATAGCCTCAGTTCTAAGTGTATGTGTGTATATACTTCATATTACTGTAAACTCATCCTCACACAACTCAACAATGATCCCTGTATATACTTTGATGTGGCATGAGTCTGGAGCCCCTCTTACCCAGTCTCAGGTACTTCTGGTGGGTTGTGGGGGATGGTGGAGACCATAGACTTGAAAGTGGATAATGCTGAAAATGTTGGGTGGAGTGAAACTTGTCTTCTCTAGAGAAACTCTCCTGTCCTGGACAAGCAAGAACACAGTCACAGGGCGGAGATTGTGGCTCAGCGGCTGAGCGCTAGCCTCGCACGTGCGCGGCCCGGGTTCGATCCTCAGCACCACGTAAACATAAATTCATTACATTGTGTACAACTAAAGTAAATAAATAAATATTTTAAAAAACAAAAACAAAACAAAAAAAAAACACTGTCACAGCTGAACACAGGCAACAAACTGTGCAGGTCCCGTTTGCAACAGTGACACCTTGTGGCACAGAGAAGTAAAGGCGGCAAATGGTGAGGGCTGAGCTCATTTCTCAAATCTTTTAACTCTGATTTTAAAATTAAGAATTTTATTTACTTTTTTGACCATTTTTTTTCCTAAGAGGAGACACAAACAGGAAAACAGGGTATCCTGTTTATTAAATTGGTTTTGGTCAATATTAGAAAGCTAAAACACCTTATTTTTTCACTCTACCCTATGATACACACAGGTTTCTTCTGAGCAAGATCAAATTGTCAAATGCCATGCCAAAGATGGTGAAAAATTTTCTTGACGACTTCCTCTGCCTCTTACACGTGGCTCTGGGTTTGTTTCCTTGTTTCTGTTTTCAATAACTAAATAAGAGATTTTATATTATAATTTAATTTAATAGTTTCCATGAATCCTATGAAAAATAGACAGGAAATATATTAAAAAGTAGCAATCTATTTTAATTTTTCCACAACTAAAATCCAAAAAGGAATACATGGATTACTCCTAAACTATTTCATGTCACTGACAGCATTTGCTGTTGTTGTTGTTGTTTTTAATCTCTGTGTATGAAAGAGTTTATGAAAGACAAATAGAAATGATGATACATTGTGGGTTTCTACACAGTTTTTCTTAGGAAACACAACAGTTTTACCAATAAACTCAAAATTCAAAATTCAGATCTCAAGTAATGATGGATTTGATTCTTTCCTATTTGAGGCCCATGTAAGCACATGGTTGAAAGGTTAAAAGTCTTTTGCAATCATGTGGATTATCTTAGAAATATTTATTTAAGTAATTGTGTAATGAAAAAAAATCACATGTAAGCACAGGTGCTTGGGGATATAGAGACAAAAGTGTTGTACATGAGATGATTTGCTCTTGCATCCCATGTCCTCACTGAGGTAAACTTGCATGTCCTTCAGCCTAGGGGAAATGGGCTCAATAGCTCCCAGTGTGTCTAAATCACCTTTCCCCATACCATTTATGTTATGTTCCGTGTCACATAACCCTGACCTTTCTGCAGTGTGTGACTCACTCTGATACATTTCATATACTTCAGACTTATGGTAGAACAATTTGCAAACAAACATTCAATTAAGAAGCAAACCCCAGGTTTCTAATCTCACAAGAAGATATATGTTATGATATTAATGTAATGCAATGAACATTTATAGTAATTATTAAGGTAATGTGGTAGCAAATAATGAGAGGATCCATTGTTTATGTAGATTTTTAGGATTTATCTTTGTTTATTCTTTCTTCTCTATAAAACACAGCAATACTCATTTTATTGCTAAAGTCTTACTAAAGAAACAGGTTACCTCCAAAAGGAAACATTATGGTATATTCCATTAAACACAGTCAAACTTAAAATTTCACATAAAAATAGTCTATCCAATTACATGGTAAATGTGTTATTTGTTCATTGTCCAGTACACAATATATTTACAGGAAAATCACCAAGAACTTCTCAGCTGTATCAGATCTCAACCTTATATTTAGATGCAGTCATATATTACTGCTGATAATGTGATGTCAGTGAATAGATTGGAATTTTTCACTGTCCTTTATCAAGATAAATTGTTCTGTCAATAGCAAATGGCTGGCAAGTATTAACACTCTGCACACTATATGACTTTTCATTCCCTGCAAAAATTGTATTTAATGCTTTTGCACAAAATCTATGGCCGTGACTATCCTTATTACCTATTTAACTACCTTTTAAAAGGAGGATTTATTTCTGCAAATTAGGACCTGGGTAACAAGATGGTATCATGCATCATAAACTTTAAGTCAATACAAGGCAGGACACTTGCAGTTTGAATGGGAAAATACCTTGCTCTCATCTCTTGGTCATCCAATAGTGTTAGCAATCTGTGGCGGGAGCAGCTGCTCAGAGCAGAACTTTATCTTGGCCTCCTTCCATCTACACTGCTACGGTGTCCCATAGTAGCAATTTGCTCATTGGCCTATTACTTTCAATAGGTATTCCAGTAATTGGCTATTTCACACTTGTAAGGCTTGAACTGGCAGAGAGCAAAGGCCAGGCAACCAGCCTGTCAGGGTCTAGCAGGCTGGTCGTTCATCAATTATAATCAGCTTTTACAAGAGTGAGTGAATCCTCCAAAACCGTGTTTGCTCTGATCAGCTTTGCTACCAGTATAATTTGACCCCAAACTGAGTTGAGTCCCTATCTGAAGAATGTAAAAGTTGTCTGACAGTGACAAGCATGTTTGTTTATTCAGACCCCAGGAGGAACTAATTTGGGCTCAAAAGGGAGACAGGAAAAATACTGATAAACTTGAGAATTGTGGATCCTTCTGTTTTTGTAGCCACTAGCTGTCCATCACACAATATACTTCCCTTTGCCAAAAACTAAACCTTCAAAGGGTATCAAAATAATTTATTTCATAGCGATGGATTATACAAGAATGTCTAATCAAATTAAGAACTGAATTCCTCTAAGGTGACGCTCAGTCTGGCAAGAAAGGTTGAAAGTCTTCTGCAATCATGTGGATTATCTTAGAAATATCTATTTAAGTACATTGTGTAATGAACAAAAATCACATTGTAATAGCTGAAATGATGCATGTGCTCGTGTGGACAAGCCATGACTTGATTTAACATGATGTATGAAAAAGTTTGCTAAAACATTGGATCCATAATAAAAAGTCAGCATGGGCTTCACTCACATTTAAGAATGGCATTTTTTTCTTTCCTTAGTCATCTCTAGTATCTTCTATCATTTCCCATATCACTGAACTCTAAGAGAACAGACACACTTGACACAAAGTTTCCAAGCAAAAATATATAAAACTAAGACAAGATGTAAGATTTTGTAAGATTCTGAACTGGTCTAACTTCCCCTGCAGTTTCAGGCTAAAGCATTTGGTTCACTGCTAATATATGTAACTCAGCCTCAGGGCCAAAAAAAAAAAAAAAAAAAAAAAAAAAAAAAAAAAAAAAAAAAAAAGTATAAAAGCTTTCTAAAATCTAAGATTTATCTTTTCTTCCCCACTGGCACCTATTTGCCAAGGAATCATCCAGTGTCTATTTGGAATGCAGGTGTACAAAATTTTTAATGGAAATAAGCATTCTTTATTATGATGTTTGCTATTTGCCATGGGCCAGTACCTATGATTCCTATATAACAATCCTATGCTCTTTCTTCCCAAAGGCCCATTTGGTCTGTTGACCAGCCTGTGACAAGGTGATCCATCATCCAGCAACTGCCTTGGGCACAAATAAAACACAAGCCAAACTTGAACCTGTTTAGTAGAGATTTTCATAAAATCCAACTTTAAGAAATGTAAAGGATAGGTGATTTAGAAAGCTGCTAGAGATGCTCAAAAATCAATCCTAAATTTTGAAAAGACATGAGTAAAGCTCTTAATAAATCTACATTCAAAGAGTTATGCACTCTTACTAGCTGAATAAATGAAGTGACACTGACGCATCTCTAATTGTAATATGTCACAAGATAATCTGTCAAGCCCCCAGTGCTCAGGCCTGTCACCCCTCTTCATATATTATTTATCTACAACCGTCATTGCCAGTGAATCCCTATGAAGTATGTAGTGTGGCCTTGAAGATTGAGGTTCTGCCACCCATCAAAAACTTTTGGAAAGCATATTGGATAATAATTGTTAAATACTGTGTAAATGGTTTCTGGAGAGGATAAAAAAAAAAAAAATGTCTGAAGAGCAACAGAATTATCCCAGACAAAATCATGACACATCTCATTTAGCCAGGTAATGCACGGAATGTTCCACACAAACAAAGCTCACCTGGGTGAAACTGTAAGGCCCCCAGATGCTTGTTCTTTGTTAGAGAGCAATGAAGTTCCCATGATCTTCTGGTGTTGAGACAGGAAGTGGAAAGATCATATAGAAGCACAAATTTGAGCTTATAACAATGTCTATCTACTTCAATAACAGGCAAGGCAAAGAGGGACCCAGTGTGCTCATTCTTTGTTCTTTCCCCTTTCTCTTTTAGATTGTGGAATTGAAGAAGGATGAGTAGTTGTGTGTGTTAACCCAGTTCCTTAGTGTGAAAAGCTCATGTCTGGAAGTTGTGGGAGACAGTAGTCATTATCTGCTCACCCTTTCTGCCAGTACCCACAACTCTGCTCCACACACCTTTCTGGGGACAGGGACCTCCTGAATAAATGCCATGAGTGGATTTACAACCAAGATCATATAGTGGCATTTTTTGTTTGTTTGCCTGCCTGCTTTATTAAAGGAATCACTGTCATATTTTAGAATAAACATTTTTTCCCCAAAATACTCTTAAATAAGGTAAAGAAAAAATACACATTTTAAACCATTTTAACGGTTCGGCCAGCTACTCTGCTCTAGTCATGAGGGGGTGATAAGAACAAAAAGCTGCTTCAGGCATTTAGTACTAGAAAATTAAGGTTTCCGTAAATTAGGTGGCTGTCGCCCTCTCCCAGTCCAATTACTAGCTTTATTATTTGTCAATAAAATACCAAATAAAAGACAAGTCTCAAGATAAGGCAGCTGTTGGCATGTGGACCCTGTGATACTTCACATTCTCAAACTGTGGTGTGGAAGTTGCTGATAATGCCTTCACATCACTAACAGGAGCCCTCAGGCCCAAATATTACATACCTTCCTCTAGAAAGAAAAATCATAATAAAAGAACAGAACATATACATCATCAACAAGGTAAGATTAGGCAAGTTGCTGTTTTATGGTCTTGTAACATTTGAACTGGAGTCTTGGAACTTCCTTTGTGATTAATAAAAGTTACAATTAATGCAGGACTGTGATGGCTAGGAGCGATTTGGCTTGAGGCAGCTGCTCCACTGCTTGCCAGAGCCTCACACAGCATCTCCTAACTGGAACCCATCTTGTTCTCTAGCAGCTGCTCCCCATCACTCTGCTGGACAGAAGGGCATGGATGACATGCCTTTGCTATGGAGACCTATGCATCTCCTTGACGATGTGCAGGAAATCCCACCATGTGGAAAAGACAAGTTTGCCTCTTCACTTGGAAGACGTATGCTAAACTTCTGGGATCATTAGGTTACCCTGGGAAGGAATAGATTTTCTATCTCTCTTTTAAGACTTTCTTCCCCTAAAGAAAAAAAAAAAAAAAAGAAGAAGAAGAAGAAGAAGAAGAAGAACAACAACAACAACAACAACAACAACAAGAAGCCTCTATCTCATGCAGCTTTTAAGTGAGCAGCAATCAGGACATATGTTCAAGCTTGTCTTATTCGGTATGTTGTTCTGGTATTTAAATAGCTTTTAAAATTTATTATTATTTCTCATCAGACGGAAGCTTCAGTTTTTGGAATCCAGATTCTCTTCTCTAATATGGATCTAAACAAATTCTCCCAAATTGAGAACAAAAACAAATTTCATATGAAATAAAACAACTATCAGTTTATCCTCATTTTGCCAGGGTTGGGAGTCTTGGTTCTACTTTGTATGTGAAAACGCTAAGAATTAATTTAGGATGATGGTGTGACATGAAAATAAAACTTCTTTCAATTGAATTTCAAGGACTCTTCTATTTAACTAGCTTCAAGAGTCCTTTTTTGATCATAATAAAATTATTTGCCATATGGTTCAGATGCTCGTGATCCCCTCTCAATGAGAGGATTATGCATGAGATAAAATGCCTACTGTAGCTGCAGCCAAGCACACAGCTGGCTCTGATAATGCCAACAAATGGCTTCATCTATCTCAATGTCACGTAGGAGCTGGTGCGACGCGAGTCAGTCCCGAGTACAATTAAAATCTACATCATCTGCGAGATAGGTGATGGGGGTTCTGACATCAGAGCGGTGCCAGATTCATCCTCTTTCCACAGGAACAGAGGAAACATGTTGCCCTTGTCACCCTGTCACACTAATGATGTGCCGAGCGCATCCCTTTCTGTGCACATTAAAGGTACTAAATCAAGGGGCCTTCTATTTAAAAGCTTCGCCTTTATCTGACATTCAGTAGCAACATGTACGGTTTCCAAACTTAACTTGTATATTCCTTGTTTCTCCTTCTTTACCTGATGAGATAATGCCATTTATGTCCACCAGTGAAATATAAATAGAAAAGTTTATGATCCATATGGCCTCAAATTGTGGCAATATGCAAGAATTTCCTTGTTTTAGTTCCACAATGTTCAACCACACTAATAAAATCAGGTTTGAACATCCATTTGTTCCAGAAAGCCAAATTTTATTGCTAAAACATCCATAACTCGTAACAAGCAAGCTCAATACCAATTCAGGGACAAGCTTCCTTTTCTGCATGTTTTTAGTAAAAACAAAAACTGGGGTTGAGGTAGAAATATTGTTCTTTTTGCCATGTTATAAAAGAGAAAGACCTTTCAAATATATGCCCTTATCATTTTCAATAACTTTCCACTAACATTAAATAGAATAAAATCTAAATTTCAGGAAAGGCTGAATGAAAAAATGAATTCTATATTTAATTCATTATGGACATACATTTTTTTTTTTGGTATTAGGGATTGAACTCAGGGGCACTCAACCACTGAGCCACATCCCCAGCCCTATTTTGTATTTTATTTAGAGACAGAGTCTCACTGAGTTGCTGAGCACTTCGCCATTGCTGAGGTTGGCTTTGAACTTGGGATTCTCCTGTCTCAGTCTCCAGAGCTGCTGGGATTACAGGCATGTGCCACCACCGTACCCAGCAGTACATACTTTTGATAGGTACATTTTTCCTGTTCTGAGTGATTATTCTTAAAAGATAAAATTATAATCTGAAAACTAGTACCCAGACCTGTACACTAACATACAATTCTCTCATGCAGCTGGAAGATGAAAGTGTCCACACCAAATCAGATCACCAAAGCTTTAAAGGAAAGTAAAACCTGTGTAAGACACTTGGAAAAATTCCTTAATATATAAAAGTGTGTGTAGTCATGCACTTTATATATTATACATGTGTGTGTGTAGACATGCGCACTTAATATATTAAAGACTCTATACTATTTTTAGAATGATAGTTAGGGTTTTGTTTTGTTGTTTTAATTTTTTAACCCTATAGTTAGAGCAGCATAAGACAGGTCATTGTCAATGGACATTTGCAATTTCAGGTGGCAATTTCTGCATGCTTTTCCTGATTATTAAGATCTATAATATGCACAAGGGTAATTTTAAATCATGCTTCTTTCAAGTAGTCTACTAATGTTGCAATTATGCCTTTAGACTATTCAGTTTATGAAAAATGTATAAAAAGCAAGTCAATTATTCATTAATTTTTAGCCAGATATGTCATATAACTTTCTGTGCAGTGTTTTGTGATAATTTCTGTAGAGTTGGTTGTGAACATTCTAAACTAGGGGTGTTCAGCTTGTCTGCACCTTAGTATCAATTGTGGTGTTTTTTAAAGTCAAATGGCTGTGACTTACTCCCAATATGCTGATACCAAATGCCTTAGGGTGGGCCTTTTCTTCCAAAGATGGTTTCCTCCACAAGAGCTCCTACACCATGTGGGATAGACTCTTGCTTATAAACATGGCCTAAAAAGTATTTTTAAATGTATGAGTTAGCACCCACCTGAAATACAAAGCCCAGCTCCATTAGAAAAAATTTATTAGTTCCAGATATTTCTTGTTTTAAATAAATGAATAACATTTTTGGCACATTCCATCTTATATTTCTTACAAGGTAACATGTTCAGATTATGCTAGGTATTGTAGGTAAACATAAAATAAATAAACACTGGATTTTTAGGTTCCTGGAGAAATCATTTGAATAGGGAAAACACACAAACAACAATATTAACCAAATACTGTATTAAAATTGTCATATAAAATATGCTTACAATAAATGTCAAAGAAGCAGCAGAACTAAGAAAGACCAGTGTGCAGTCATGTGTTGATTATCTTCTTATTGAAAACATTACCAGGTATTCTTTTGAATAGCAAGATGCACTGATGCCCTTAGAGATGATTTTAGAAAATTGTCACACAAAATTTCTAGGCAAAAATCTATTTCACAAACTGAGCTACCCTATCCACTGTAATTTAACTTTACTTTTGATAGTAAAGGTTTTGATTCCTAAACCCAAATGAAGATTGCCTATGGCACAAGCTTCTTGGAAGACAGAAGTGAAATATTTAAGCAGTGGGAAAATCAGTACTTGTATTAATGTGGTAATTTGAATATAGAAGTGTCTCATTTCAAACCCAAAGTAGCTCTTGAATAGCTTTCCAGTCTTTTCAATTTCAATTCCAAACTCATTTCATCTGTGATACAATAACTGATATTTCTTTTCAAGAACTTTTAAAAATTTTAGAAATTTGATGATTGAAAATGCCTTTGAGGAAAGTACCAGAAACATTCTTTAGTATTAGAAAACATACAGCCCAGAGAGATTGAAGGACTTGTGATAGGTAACTTAGTAATAAAATACAAATCACAATTATCAGATAGAAGTGATATCATAGTGATTTTTAAAAATTTTGTTCAACAAATAAATCCTGGATCCTTAATTATTAAATTAAATAATTTAAATAGATTTAATACGGCTTAATTATTTCAGAAATGGTAAGTAATGGAAGGAAGACAAATAATGAGAAGGAGCAGAAGAAGAAGAAGAAGAAGAAGAAGAGGAGGAGGAGGAAGAGAGGGTGGATGATGAGGAGGAGAAGGAAGAGAAGGAGAAAGAAGAGGAGGAGGAAGAAATCTTTTCTGCATAGCTACTCCTAAAAGACCAAATTATATCTTAATTTTGATGTGTGCTCATAATATGTAAATTAGCATGCAAATCCCTCAAGCAACTGAAAGACAAAGGTATCTACATGGTTATATACTTAGAATCCAAGAAAAACCTGCATAAGATGCATTGAAATTCCTGATATACCTGCAAGCTCCACATATGGGTGACCTACAGCTATAACTGGACAGTCTTCTTGTGAATCAGAATGTTTCAAAGCAAGCAGCTTTGAAATAAGACAGATCCGAATTCTGCCCTGTTTCTCCTACTTATTCAAGAACTTTTAAAAGTTGGGTGACCTTGGGCAAATCAATCAATCTTTTCCAGCCTCAGTCTCCTCATCTACATAATGGAGAAAAGTCAGTAGGTAGGAGGATAACTGTATGGAAATTGCCCAGGATATTACCCAGCACTTTGCAGAATTTCAATAAAAGGCATTATAATGCTGCTGCTGCTGCTGCTGCTAACAAGAAGAATAAATGAGACAATTATTGGTTAAACACTGGAATATAGAATACAACATACCCTCTTGCTATAGGAAATTATATAATTTATTCTTTATAATATACTTATTATATACATATAATGTACCTTATAATAGACCTATATGCCTTATTATATATACAATTATATATAATTATATAATATAGGAAGGTGTATATATATTATATACCTATAGGATATATACCCTCTTCCTATGTTGAAGAGCTATATATAAGAGTTGTGGCAATCCTAAACATAACCTTTTATTTATCTAGCTGGGGTGGCTGCTCATACATAAATAGCTATAATTTCAAGGCTGTGTTTTATGCCTACTTCCCATCTTAGATCTTTCATATCAAATCCTAATAAAGGAACAAGCCCCTCCGAGGCCTTACCAGAAACCTGCAAATTCACATTGTTCAGAGTGAAACTTTTCCAAACCTGCTGTTTGTTCCTATGTTTCACAATGTCTCTTCCTTACTCAGGATTGCTTCCAAAGTATGGTCAGAGAAGGGTTAACACCCTGCATCCCAGTGGGAGTGAAAGGCATTAAACCTTTTCACTTGGGTTCCTTACTTACTAGGATCCTAGAGGGTGCTTAGGTCAGATAGAGGCTGTTAGCAAACTGAGGGAAATCCCAAGAGCAACTGAGAGACTGATCCTTTGTCAAACCCCTGGATACTAGAACATTCTAGGGGCTGCCTAGCTGTTGCTACTCCTCAAACAGCCAGTCAAGGCTGATAGGCCTGTCAAAGACTGTCCTAGACATATTGCCTTACAGAATCTGGAAACTTGCTAGCATTATTGCAGGCCTCAAGTGCATCATTAATACCCCCAATTAAACCCTTGTATATGAAGCTAAAAACTACAGATGTGGAAGAATTACTCATCAACATAAGATTGATTTAAAAGATGACTATTCATATACTGTCAACATCATTAGGGCAGGGCCCTCAGGTAACCTCAGGTAACCCTTTGGCTTACCTCTGTATTCCTAGCTCCTAGATAAGTCTGAGACCTAGTAGACACTAAGTTGTACAATTTGTGAGCAAAAAAAACAGAACACTGTGCTGATTAAGAGAATGGGCTTTAGAATAAGACAAATGTAAATTTTGGTCTTGGGTCTGCTATTTATGAGCACTATTTATTTAACCTTTTATGGCTTCAGTTTTCTCTCACATAAGATATATATTGTAATATAAAGTAGTTTGTTGGGTTGTAGGATAAATAAATTAAGTAGTTCATGCACAGTAAGTAAAACAGAGAAATCAGTAAATGTTCTAAGTACATTAATATCAGTTCAGAGTACAGTCTCCAGGTAGGGGGTATATGTTGGGGGGGGGGAGGAGGAAAAGTATTAATGTAAATCTTTCTAGAGTTTGGAGTCATTTTAAAGGAAACCACCTTTTTAGGGTTCTGTTTTTCATGTGCATAAAATGTAAAATCTCGTTAAACATTTTCCAAAGAATCTTCTATTGAAAAATGCTTCAGAATTTAGCTCAACCCTGATTCTTAGAGATAAACTATAGATTTGCAGAGTGGTAAAACTCAATACTTGAACCTTAAAATCACTCAGTAATGAAGTTTCCCCAAACAATGGAATCTTTAGATATTAGTTGAACATTTTTCTGAACAGAATGCCACTTGTTACTCATTCTTCCCTTTAGTTGTTCAAAGATAAAATTGACTCAGTGAAGGTGTCAGAGCCAACTCTCTACCAGATGAAATCAGTTCTAAAAGGTCATAATAAAATTAGTAAAGGCAGATGGAAAATGTGCTGATAACAGCTGGTAGCCCCCCAAAGTGTGCACACTGGTGTAATTATGACATCAAATGGTACTCTTTCATCTCTCTCCTTTCTCTACATGCATTCTTTAATTCCCAGAGATACAATTACCTTGGTAGTTGAAATTCAATAATATACAATACAGATTGATGGTTGGGAAGACATCATTAGGTTCTTAGCCAATATAGAATTCTTTTTGTCAATAGAGGCTATCAGCAAATAAGCATGAACAGAATCCTGGTTTGTTAAAAATAGCCACAGGCCCTCAGTGTGAAGTCTAAAACCATCACCTCCCAATGTTGTTATTAACACACAATTTTTCTACCACTTCCTCCTACCAATGTCAAAGAGTAGAAAATATAAATTATACCTGAAAAGAGAGAAAAAAATAGTTTTCATTCTCCTTTGTTTTAGTCAGTTTTCTGACATTCAATTCAATTCACATACATTTGAATTTTTAAACATAATATTAAAAAATTCTGTGATACTTTGAGTAGGCAGCATTTAGATGGTGAAAGGATTTTAATATCTAAAATTGTATGTATGCTTAAAACATGTTTATTCTTACATCTTGGCCTGTGTTGGAAAATTTTGGCCAGAGCAATTTTAAAGAGAAGAATTTCTTAGTCTATTCAATTCTCATAATAAAATAAGAACAGAAAAGAATCTTTGAATTTTCACAAATAATTGTTCCTCTCACATTTACGCCTTGGAAAGGCTATGGATAGGAGAACCCACTTGTGAAGTCACAGTGGGGTGACTGTCTTTGTACTATGGAGTTCATGCAATGCAGAGTCCATTTGTTGAGCAGCAAATAACCACTCTTTCCTGGTTAGCTATTTTCTTCCCTTATGGGTAACAGTAAATGAAACAGAAGTTTAATTCTTTGAACAAGCTCCAGAAAACTTGGAGGCACTAATACTTTTTGATCACTTTCTTCTATTTCCATTTTTCATTTTGTGGGACCCAGCTGTCTGCTTACAAGACTACAAAGATTTTGTTTAATACAGTTTCCAATGTTCTTGGTTTACCATTGACAGATTTGAAAAGGTTGTTGAAAACTGAATGCATATATGCAAATGTTTTGTTATTAAATGGAAACATTCCAAGAACTCAAATGATCCATGTGAAATTTTAATTATAACTTAACAGCTGCTTGAGCTAATTGAAGGATATCAGAAAGGTGATTTCCTTCTCGTTGTAATTAAAGAGTTAAGCCTAATTTGCTGTTGTCAGAACAAGACTAAATACCAATCTGGTCTGCCTAATTATATTAAAAGGTAAACAGATAACAGAGAAAGGTAGGTTCCTCCCAGACAAAGACAACAGGTTCTCAGTGTGGCACCAGCTGGCCATTTCCATTGGAATATGAACAATGACCTTTAAGGAAAGAAGCGACTGTTCTCAACTTCTGACGTGGAGGCTGCAGTCCCCTCTAGCAGCAGCATCTGTTCATTCCCTTTGGTAGCCAGTTTTATTTCCTGGACCCTGGTTCCAGTTTCTCCATCTTTCCCCCAAGGGCTTTCAGTGACCTCTTCAGTTAAGAGATAAGAAAACTGAAGCCAAGGGAGAGCAGGAAAATCTTCAAAGCAAACAATTAGTCAGTGGCAAAACAGGACTCTTAATTAAATGATGTGGTGCCTTTTCACACCACTCTGTGATTGGCACAGAATTCACCCTGTTTCCATTCCACTGCGTTACAACAGTAGGAAAAGGCATCTTGAAATCCTTGGTTAGTTTATAATGTTTTGATTCGCTTCCTGTTTGTCCTCAAAGATCTAGAAAGTTATGATTCTGAATTTTATTTATTTTTTTTTTTACAGGAGTGTAATGGAAGAGCGTCCTTCATGAGTAATTTCATTCCTTAATATCTTAACTAAATGGGGTTGAAACCTTATTTAGCAGCACAAGGATTTTAGATATAAAATAAGGGCAATACCTTATCTAAGTCTGGTATCGCATGCTATCTACAATAGCCCTGCTGGCTCTCCTTGCTTCTGATGTTAAAATAGGAATGTGAAATTCAGCTGCGTAGAGTTCTGGAAATCCTGATACTTCTTGGTAAATTCTTGGTCACTTTCTTTTATAAATTCATTTTCTTTTTATCATCCCACAATGTAAGTGTACTCAATATTTGCTTCTGTCCTTTTCTTTTCATTTTCTTTTTTTCTTAACTTTCTAGAAAAGATTCCCAGGTAAATGCATATGGAGTACAGTAGGGGGTGGGGCTTATTTAATCATCTTTTCTTCTTTCTCAACTGATATTCACCTTTTCTCTTCAGATAAAAATACATATTGCAAGTGAGGAAAGGCTGAAAATAATCATTGTCAAAATGAAACACTATTTCTATGTGTTAGTCTTCAGGCATCTTCATCAAACATATAACTCATTTGCTTAGAAAATTACCTGATACACACACCTTAATTATTCTAAAGTTTTGACTCTTACCTAATCTGAGCCCAATCCCACATTGCTATTGCTTAATTATATATTTGCTACATCTATTCAAACTCAACCTAATCTCTTCTCCTGCAAGCCAGCTTCCTTGTGAATATGACCCACTTCTCCCATACTCTCTATTTGTATTAGTAAGCTTCCATTACTATAACAAAATGCCTGAAATAATTAACTTATAAAGCAAAAAGTTTTATTTTGGTTCACAGTTTTAGAGGTTCCAAATACAAGTAAGGAGAACAGTGTTTTGGGATGCTGATGGGCATGTGAGATGACAATGGTAGGGAACATGTGGCAGAAAAAACTGCTCACCTCATGGCCAGAAAGCAAGACAAAAGAGGAAGAGACCAGGGTACAACAGTTCTCTTTGAGGGCATGCCCCTAGTGACCTAAAGACTACACATAAGGCCTTATCTCTTAAAGGTTCATATCATTTCCCAAAACTTTCATCCTGGGGAACTAACTTTTAAACACACAGGCCTTTGGGGGACATCAACATCCAGACTGTAGCACTAACTATAGTCTCTCTCAAAATATTAATTTTTCATCATACTGACATTGATCTTCATAAAGCGTCCTTTGGGTAATATCACTCTGCTTCTCAAAACCCTTTAATATAAGGATAGTCCCCATAAAAGTCAAATTCATTGGACTGATACGAAATGCCCTCACCATCTCATCTTAAACTCTTGAATTTGTGATGCTTCTTGGATAAAGGCAACAGAAAACTCTGACCAATAGAAGCAGAAAAGGCATTTGTTGGAAGAACTATTGGGTTGCTTGCAGAATTGTTGGGGAGGCAAGAGAAACTGGCTCAGAAAATGGACATGAAAGAAGAGAAACTAGGCAACCCAAACCATAACCAAATCATGCCTCTGATCCATGCTGAGGAGGACACTTGTGTCTCCACCACTGAGCTCTAGATGCCACAGCTTGCTATGGCCTCTCAGCAACACTGCCAGGCTCAACACCAGGTGCACTGCCACCATCACCACAGACAGGATGTGGCTGTCTGCACACCAGAATGCATGCCTTGCTACAAAGCCAACTGGTTCTTCCCAAGTCCCAGATATGTCTTCTGCTTGGCTGAACATGTGTCTGTGCCCTATCTTTTGTTGTAAGGGTGCTGTGCAAGCAAGCATCTGGGTTCTCCAAATTCTATAGGCAGAAGTAAGTTCTATCTCCTACCAATACTCATCTGGGGGAGAATTTCTTAAATGCTGGAAGAGTATTCAGATGCCAGGAAGAACAAAAAATAAACAAACCAAAAATAAAGATGGAGGCGGAAAGAGAGAAGGGGGTGGGGAGAGTTCTATGATTAAAAAATGTGCTAACCAAACCATTAGCCTTGTAAGCTAGGGTGCTTTCATTCACCTGGAACAAATCCCTATTCCTTCTCACTTCTACAAATTACTATTATGCACATCGAAATATCTACTATAGGGCTGAGTTGTAGTTCAGTGGTAAAGTGCTTGCCTGGCATAGTGATACCCTGGGTTCAATTCTCAGTGTTGCCCATAAACAAAAAACCAACCAACCAACCAACCAACCAAACAAACAAACAAATAAATAAATAAAATAAAGGTCCATCGATGGAAAAAAAAATCTACTATCACCGACAAATAGGAGTCTCTACTTCATGAGTAAGTATTCTTTCCATTCTAACTGAAAAGCCTTTCTCTCTCGTCATCTCCCATCTACCCAAACTAAGGATTTGCTTGAATTCAATCTTGTCCAAGGAGTTACCTCAGAACACTCTAACTCAGTGCTATCCATCTTTCCTAAGTTCCTATTGCATTTAATCCCTATCATTCATTATGGTGTTTTTCATAATGGATATGGTGTCACACTGTTAGCTACCTTTTCATGTGTGCAGTTTTATATCTTCAGATTGCAGCCTTCATGACAACAAAGGCCATGTGCTGTAATTCCCTGTATCAACTCTAGCACCTATCATCCTATCTTTGGGAGAGCAAGCACATAAGAAAGGCTTACTGATTGCCTGTTCAGCCCCTAAAGTAGGTTTTAAATTAAATCCTTAATCACCCACCTCCACATACATCCTCACTCATATAAAATACTTCCTTTTCATACAGAATGTAAAGTGCAGACAAAACTAGGTTAGTAAGTTAGCTGATTTCCTATTAGTCAAGGCAATATCATAATAAGCTTCTGGAATCATTAATTTTGTTCTCATATATATATATATATATATATATATATATATTTTTTTTTTTTTTTGTTTCACTTTAAAGCATGTAACAAAAGTTCTGTAACACATAAAGTGAAAGAATTGACAAGAATACATTTACCAGGGGCAGAAATGCTGTGATAAATGAAAAGAACTCAAGGTTTCTTATCCTGAGTAGAATAGGAGCTGCCACTCACCCAAATAAATCACCCGCCACTCCCTTGCCACTGGCTCATACTGTTAGCTTCTGACATGCTTAAGTCTACACCATCTAAATCAACACAAGCACTTTCTTGACAGTCTGTCTTTTTGCAGGATGACACTCTCCCTTTTCTTCTTCCTTTCACAGCCATGCTGCTTAAAAGTGTAGCCCATGCCAGTTGTCTTTGCGTTCCTAAACCTACACAAGCTGGAATCACTGTTCCATTGAATCCATTATTACTGAGTTCAGCAGGTAGCTTTCCTTTGCCCAGTCCTGTGCTCTGTTTTCAGACTTTATCTTTTGTGAGCACCAGGTATATCCAATACAGTGTCCATTCCTACTGTTTTTTTCTTTCCTTCCCCAAACAGTTTCCACCTTAGCTTTCATGGTGTGTCTTCTTTTCCAGCTTTATTTCCTCATCTCTTCCTTTGGAAATTTTAAAGGCATTTCCTCCACTTCATCCACCCATTCAGTCCTGGATATCACTCTCAGCCTTATTCACCTCTGGATTTCCATGTATCTGCATGTCTGAATCCCTCACTCTCAGCTTCTTACATACACTGTTTTACCTGTGAGACTATTGCTACCTAATACAGAGTACGCCTCCCGTTTTCCTTGTTTAGTTTTAATAAAATTGATAACTATTTTCCTGTGGAATTTCTGATACAATGTCATGTCTTAAAGTTATTATTATCTATATAGGGTACATGTCTTAAACTTATCGTTATCTACAGGGTATGACTAAAATCATTATCTCCATCCGAAATTTTTCTGTAGAGCCCAAGTCTCATATATGTAACTGAATTGGGCTAAAATTTTAATGTTTCTGAAAACCAGAATTTTGTCCATGATCCAAAATTATATTTCATGTCTATTTCTTCTTCACCTCTTTCAGACTAGACTTGTATCAAAGGTAGCCTGCCTAAAATCAGAATAGAGATTTGATAGTTCCTAATCAAATTATGGTGTTATGGACACCAGGCATGTGTTGCATATGAAGGTAGGTAGGTGGGTGAATACTGTTTCAACTTGATGTGGGGGCTGCTTCTGGGTCAAACTCAAATCTATTTTTGGGCCAGACACAGTGATGCATGCCTGTAATCTCAGCAGCTCAGGAGGCTGAGGCAGGAGGATATATGAGTTCAAAGCCAGCCTCAGGAAAATAAAAAAGTCTATTTTAGGCCTTGTGTCTATTATTCTAACATATGCATATAGAGTAACATATATATTATTCTAACATATGCAACATGACCAAGGGATCTACTAAAAATTTATGTAAATCTTCAAGCTTCTATTACTGCATTTTAAAGTCATTTATATTTTTTTCCTGGATTTTTTTCAGGAAACAATGCTTTATCTCTACCTCCTTTTATGGGATACTTATTAAGCTAAAAACAGCACTTATACTCAATTTAAACTAGGGCTTTACCCTCTTGAAAACACATTTACTCCAGAGTCCTATTGTTTTTGCACTGTTTGTGATGATTTTTTCTCATTTTAATCCATTTGGCACGTTATGAACTTTCTATCTAGTTTTCTTATAGACATTCATCAAGATTAATTACAAGCAATTGTTACTCTTTGAGCCATCTTGTTCAGGCAACAAAGTCATAGCAATTACTGTTTGATTAACATTAGATTCTAGAGTGACTTTGGTTGCCCATACTACTAAGAAATAGCAGTGTTTATATCATGAGATCACATATGACAAACTAATAACACACTAGAGCTATTTGATTTTGAGAAATATGTCTTATTTATTTGCATAATTGTAGGATTGAACATAGTACCTGTTACACAGGAAGGGTTTGAGAAGGATTTATAAAAGGAAGAAACTGATAGAAGAGTCAACCATACAGAATAAAAATTAAATCTGTTCATCTGATCAACAACCCTCCATTTTAGGTAAGTCTGACCTAAGTCTGAATTTCTTAGCATGGTCCTTGGCTAATCTGACAACTCATTTCTTGCAGGTGCTCGTGTACCATTTACTCCAATCATATGGAATTATCTGTGCTTTCCCATATACTTTATGATGTTTTTCCTTTTCTTTTCCTGGTATGTTTCCTGCTAACATGTTTTCATCTCTCAATTATCAGTTCGAGGCTACCTCCTTAATGAGAAATTTCTTGACTCCTGCAGGAAGAAATGACCACTGCATTCTTGCTATTGCTTCCCAAAACCATTTATATGCCTCTGTTGTAAAATCTGCACTGTATTTATGTATGTACATTCTTCCCCCAAGCAAGAAAGCTCCTTATTCATTACTATATTATAAGATTTTCTCATGGTACTGGGCGCACATGAGACAGTCAATAAATGTTAAATTTAGGGTTCATTAATGCTTATGAAGGACACATGGATTATTAGATAAGGTAGAAATTCAAGAGCAAATCTATAGTGATTTTTTTCACTTAGACAAAGCTTGATAAGTTAATATTTTTATCTCAGTTTCTTATTTTATGATGGAGTTATGAAAATATAGCATAAAACTTGCAGATGGAAATAAAGAGATGGTAAAACAGGTAAAAAAAAAAAAAGTCTGACTATAAGCTTTAACTAGAGATGGTTTTAATGTCAAAGAATATTCTAAATTCAGTCTTCTGTTTTTGTTCAACTCGTGGTTTAATACAACACATACAATTCAGTTGATTAAATTGTACTGGAAATTCCTTTTTCTATAGTCTCAAAGAGTAATCTGAAACAATGTAGTAAAGAGAAATGAATCTACAACACTGGTTCCCAAACTTTCCTTCACATAATACTGTTTATACTCTTAAAATTTACTGAAGACTCTAGAAACAATTTTTTTTTTGATGGATTCTGGGAATTAAACTCAAGGCCTCATGCATGTTCTAAGCATGTGCTCTACCACTGATCAATATCCCTACCCCTAGCCGGGCGCGGTGGCGCACGCCTATAATCCCAGCACTTTGGGAGGCTGAGGCAGGAGGATCGCGAGTTCAAAGCCAGCCTCAGCAATGGCGAGGCACTTAGCAACTCAGTGAGACCCTGTCTCTAAATAAAAAAATACAAAAAAGGGCTGGGGATGTGGCCCAATGGTGGAGTGCCCCTGAGTTCAATCCCCAGTACCACAAAAAAAAAAAAAAAAAAAAAAAAAAAAAAAAAAATCCCTACCCCTTACTGAAGACTCTAAGGATCTTCTTGTTAATATAGGTTATAGCTATTGATATTTACTATATATCAATAATTTAAAATTTAGGTTTTTATTAATTTACTAAGATCACATAATAAACTTTTACTTGTTATTATAAATGAGATTTTAGTGAAATCTAAGAATATGGTTCCACACTAAAAATTGAGGAAAATAGCATATTTATATAAAGTTTTTTTTTTTGTATAAAATATTTGGCCTCCTACAATTATGTAGGTGTAAATGAAATGTCAAAAGTTTTATAAAACATGTATTCTGAATCCAGATAAAGCCCTGTTTGGGGATTGACTTGAATTGCAGTTGACTATGAGCCGTGGAGATTTGGCCATTGTTGCCACCTGTAGTCTCACGGGATTTGTTGCGAGATCTCGAGTGACTTGGCCGAAATTGCTGATCAGGTCAGCGCCATTTTAGTGGTGTGTTTGGCGTGTGTTAGTTGTTGTTAGAACCAGAGAGAAAAGTTATCAGAATAAAAAGCTGTTTTTGTCTCCAGTTTGCTTCTGAAGTTCTTCCCGCGGCTCCGTTGCTCCAAGCGCTTCAGGCGGCGACAGGGTTCTATATTATATTCCATTAAAATCCAAAGATCTGTTAATCACTTTGGGTATTTTATCCAAGCCGTTTTATAAAATCATACCTATATCATTGGGAAGTTGTTGATTTATTCAGTTATGCAGATCTTCCAAATGTTGACACATTTCATGATACACTATCAAAAATCACATTTTTAATAATATCATCATCTCATCATAAAAGCTTTTAATTTTTGGGAATGTCTCAAGATCCCAGTAACAGATGTAAGCTTTCCAAAATTCCAATTTTCAATTGAAAGTTCAAATTTTATGACAGCTAACAATACTGTCAGTGTTTTCCTTTAAATGACAGTTTTTCATATCATTCATTTTGAGAAAATTTCTGACAAATCTTAAGTATCAATATCCAGAGTATGAAAATCTTTTAGTAAAAATTGTTTTCATAAAAACTTGAGCAGTTCATCTTACAACCCAACCACAACACTGCTTTTCTTTGAAAAAACCATTATTAGGCTTTGGTATAGAGCAGAGTGCTTTGTGCTTATTTCTCAATTCATCAAACAGTCTACTAAAAATACCTGTAATCAAGGGTTGAGATTTAGTAAAGTTAATGATTATATTACTTAATCAAGGACATTCTGAAGTGAAACTGGGATTTTATTTACTCAATCATTCACTTAATTTTTAAACTATTCCTGCAAAACTATGGCAGTAAGAACATAAGACAACTAGCACAGGTGGGTGCCACTGTCTGGATTCATGCTAAGGAATAGCAGTTTTATCCACCATTGCTTCTAGATAATCAGCCAAATGTTAATACAGTGAAGATGGTAAATGATGTTTGGATCGTTTTTTTAACGTTATTTTGACACAGTAGTAATCCTTATCCACCTATAAGGATTTCAGACTTTCCCAGAGCTCAGCTACATGCACTTTTAGAATTGCTGCTCTATAGCAAAAGTAGTCCAGATCAGAAGTACTGTATACTCCAGAAGCCAAAGTACAAGTGGGACCAATCAATAGTTTCCCTAATCTTTATTAAAGCAGGAAAAATCTGCCAACATTTTACCTTGATTTTTACTTCAAAACAAATATAAGTAATATCACTTCCCACAACCACAAGTAATCTTATTTCTCAAATCCCAAGATACATGGTCAGCAAATTCCATGTGGCTCTTTGTCACATTTTATGTAACAATTTTATGTTTTATATTTATATCATGTCATGTGTTGCTCTTTATTAGCCAAAGTTCCTTCATTTCAGATTTAGTATTAGATTCTAGGAAAACATTGTGAATATGTGTCACTCACAAATATATTCTTACATCAATATTTAAAAATATGTGCAGCCAAAAATCCTATCAAGAAAGTGAAAAGTAACCTATAGAATAAGAGAAGATATCTTCAGAAGAATATATGTGATAAAGGAACTGTACCCAAAACATATAAAGAATTCTTACATCTCAACAATAAGAAGACCACTCTATTTAAAAATGGGCTAAGGATTTGAATAGACATTTCTCTAAAGAAGACACACAAATAGTAAGCACATGATAAGACATTCAATGTCATTAGTCATTAGGGAAATGCAAATCAAAACCTCCATGAGATATTACTTCATACTCATTAGTCTGGTTATGATAAAATTAAAGATAGACAACCACAAGTGTTGGAGATGAAGTGGATAAATTAGTATCCTAATTCATTGCTGGTGGGAATGTAAGATGATGCAGCTATGGAACACAATTGGGTAGGTTCTCAAGGCTAAACATGAAGTTACATATGATTTAGTAATTCCACTCCTAGTGAAATGAAAGCTAATATGCACATAAAAATGTGAATAAACATGTTTACAGCAGCATCGTTCCTAACAACCCCACAATAGAAAACAACTGGACATGTTTATCAACTGGCAAATGTTTAAATAAAATTTGCTGTATACATACAATAGAATATTATTCAGCAGTAGAACCAATGAAGTTTTGAGATATGCACAAAAAAATTAAGGCACGTTAAAAACTTCATGCTAAGTGGAAGAAACCAGACAAGAATTACCATATACTATATGGTTCCATTTATAAAAAAATGTCCAGAAGAGGACAGAGACAGAAAGTACATTAGTGAGGAGATATCTGGGGAATGTAGAATGGTATGGTGTTTCTTTGGGGAAACAAAATATGTTCTAACATTAGATTGCTGTAATATACCAAAATACCAAATGACACTAAGTTGCATACTAAAAACAATTATTCAGTACTTCAGGTTCTTAATTAGATTGGTTATATTAATATCAATTAAATATATCAACACCTCTATATCATTATTTTATTGTATTCAAACTTAAATCTTAAAATGTTAAAAGATCTTTGGGGATGGATGATATTATAATTTTGAAAACAAAATCAATTTTAATTAACTTTGATTTATAAACAAAACGTAATTAATTCTGCATCTTTTCAGAAGACAGACACAAGACCTGTTTGCAAACTAGGAAACACTGGGCCAATAACTTAAACCGTGTTCTTCAGTTTTATCGTCTATGCAACTGCAAAGTTTCTATTTTAGGATTAAATTAGAAAACACATAAGGTTTAGCAATGACTATCTTCCAGTAAACATAAAAATGCTATTGTCAAAAAATAGCAGCTATTATTAGCATTAATAATAAACATGTAATCATAGATTCTTAGAATGCTTGATAATCAAGGGCATACCCTTTCAAAATAAATATGTATGATACACAGTCCAGCTGGAAGCCATTGAGCAGGCTCAGAAGTCTACCTTTCAAGTTTAACATCTGGACTACCATTTCAAAAGTTCCATGAAGAATTCCAAAACAAACATTTTTGGACAAGAGGAAGAAAGGTGTTCGCAGACCCATAGTTGGCTTCATGGACAAAAAACTATCTAAATAAATTTTCTTTTTTCACAATGCATCTCTCTTCATCCTGACAGAAGTAAATTTTAAGCAATTGAAAAGCTATATAGGGGCTGGGGTTGTGGCTCAGTGGTAGAGTGCGCACCTAGCACCTGCGAGACCCTGGGTTCGATCCTCAGTACCACATAAAAAATAAATAAATAAATAAATAAAGGTATAAAGAAAAATACACTATATAAAAAAAGAAAAGCTACATAGTTCCTCACATAAAGTGGGAGGAAAATTAATTTAAGACTGTGACAGGGAAACATTCATTTGTCATTACTGCATCAAGGTATCCTGGAAAATGAGTAAAACTCATTGTATATCATGTAACTAAGAACCAATGCCTGTTTTCTGCACCTTCCCTTGTCATCCCTTCATCCTCCTGCCTCCATTCACTTTCAGGAAAGATTGTTTGCAATATTAAAGATCTATGATGGTGGAGTCAGGTACCCAGCAGAAGGCATGGAGGGTGGGGAAGGAAGTGAGAAGACGGTGGAGGAGGGCACACCAGCTAGGAGGGGGGTTTATGAATTGGTAAGAACTAATTTGTCTAATATTCGGTAACAAAAGGAAGGCGTCTGTGCCGTGCATTAACATAGCATCA
Organism: Tamias sibiricus; assembly: GCA_025594165.1. Classification (NCBI taxonomy): domain Eukaryota; kingdom Metazoa; phylum Chordata; class Mammalia; order Rodentia; family Sciuridae; genus Tamias; species Tamias sibiricus. The sequence continues at coordinate 98,309,993 of CM046661.1, read as the reverse complement.
ATCACTGACTAACTGCTCCACACACATAATGAGGGTATTCTCTGGCCAGCCCTGTGGTCTGTAAAGACAGCTGGGGAGATAATAACCCAAATGGAATTTTTATTTTAATGCAACTCCCATCTTTTAAACACAAAAACAAAACAGATTAAAGTTGGTAAAAATGTAACAGCTTTTCATAAAAGCTTAGTGTGATAACGTATTTATTCCAGCTGTGATGCCTGAAGAACCTGCAATGTCTCTACTTGATTGTTGGGATTCTCCAGATTAATGGCCCTTTTCTTTTAATTCATTATGAGTTGCTTTAGTCTTTCCAGTGTTTGTGTCTAATAACATTGGATCATCTGATTACATTTCAGTCAGTGTTTCTTCAAAATGATGTTTGAGAAGCTGCACTTGAGTTTAAATGACTTAACTTATTTTAAAGTCAAAATTATACCTGTATTTATAATTATGCAAAATATATGTTTATATCCATGTTGCATATGCAATAAATGAAAAATAAATTATTACAGGATTGCAAAGAAACAAGCATTATATTTAAAAACGATCAGCTTCACTGCAGTAGAGATTTAGGTCCTATGCTAAGGCAAATATTTTCCCTATTTACTGTTTATAAACCAAAAAAATCAAAATCTAAGTAAAAAATATATATTTTTTTCATTTGTTAGACTACAGAAACTTCTCTTCAAGATGGTTTAAAAATAAATTTGAACATAACCATAGCATGGAAATGGCTTTGACATTTAATGATTTTCTAAAATATATTCATCAACAAGGGAATGTACCTGAATTTGTCTAAATGTGGGTCACGAGGCACAATGAAATCAGTGCACTAGGGCATTCAATATGTTGCTGCTGTTAGAAATAACGAACTGCACAGGCAAGAGTTATTTCTAAAGGACAGTTTAAAGATGGTAAAGGGGCTGAAAGGAAATAGGAAAAGTAGAAAGCCCAACGATGACAAACAGAAGGAAAAGAATTTAATGAGGTCAAGTTGAAAATATAATTTAAGATAAAAAGCCTCATTGAACTCCGCCTGCTGTTCTCCTACCACAGGATGATATAATCAGCTTCCTTCATCTGCAGTACAGATTCTGAGGGAAACTGCTTTAGCATAAAGACAGAAATATAAAACGTCTAAGTTAATGAGTAGAAACCTGAACAATACAACTTTAAAATATTCACTGTGGTGTTTTAGGACTGAAATAATTCTAAAACTTTAAAATTTTCTTTTTTAGATTTATGTACCAGAAGTCTGCCATAAATCCTTAATATCATTACATGAATGGATATAGTTTAAGTTTTTAAAAAATCTGAAGAAAATGTTCATCAAAGAACTATAAAATATGGTATTATCGCGTTGAGATGCAATAAGTAACAGATGATGGGTTTAATAATTGGGTCTAAATTTTTACCAAAGGTGCGTAGTTTTGTTTTAAAGTAGTTTCAGCATTAAAAAATATGTACCCTTTGCAACAAAAATTTAAAAATCTCATACATATGCCAAGATTGTGTGTAAACTTTTCCTAAAAAAAAAAAATCACTAAATATGTATTATATATACTTCAAGTGAAGAAATGATAGTTAAATTTAATTTTTTATAGTTCAAACTCAAAAAAGTGTGCCTTCTTACTTCCAAATATAAAATTTACATATATATGTGCATTTATACACAAACATACACACACACACACACACCTCCACACACACACTATTGAATGTGCTTTTCCAACTATCTTAATTTTCTTTTGGGAATTACTACTGTAAAGAGATTAGTAATTGGCTCGAATTTCTGCAGAAAACTTCTAGGAATCAGATCAGACATCTTTGATCCCAGCCTCCAATGTGGCCACCAATAGTCACTGTCTCTTGCTATTTGTGTTTGTTTAATACCCTTGCACACTATACCAGAGATATCTGTTAATAACAGAAAATGGTTCAAGTGATGCTATGTGGCCTCTGACATGAGTTTATAAAAATATTGCCTCTTTTGTTTTAGTTGTTCTCTGTTCTCTCTCTAGGGTCCCTTACTCTGGAAGACACCAGCTTCCATGTATGCCATAAGCAGACCTGGAGAGGACCATGTGGAAAGAACTCCAACCAAAAGTCAGGAAGAAGCTCAAATTTCCTAACCAAAGATACATGAGTGAGGTAGAAAGTGGATTAAGCCTTCAGATGACGACAGCTTTGTCCTATATCCTGACTGCAACTTCAGGAGACATAATGAACCTGTTACCCAGATAACTACACCTGGATTCCTGACCCTAAGAATCAGAATAAGTTCTGAAGGGTTGGGATATATAGTCTGTTATGTATTGATAGATAACTAAGACAAATCCTACCAGCATTCTTTAACCAGGAAGAGTAGTTATAATGCTAAGGAGAGTGCTGTATTTCAGTTATCAATAGGCATTTTTTTTAGGTTATTTTTCTTGGTTACTAGAATTGGCTCGACCTATTTATAGCCATTTTCTAACCATGGATATGGCTGATTTCCTTTTCTCAGTACATGCAAGCTTACACAAACTATATAACCATAACTCAAAGAAAACAAAATGATTTATGATTTGTGATTAATGGCATTTTGATTGAATATGCTTTTGGACAACTTATTTCCAAGTAAAAATTATATCTGTATTTATAATTATGTAAAATAGATGATTATATCCCCATTGCATATACTATAAATGAAAAATTATTAAAAACTGCACAGAAACAAGCATTACATTTAAAAAATGATCAATTTCACTGAAGTAGAGGTTTAGGTCCTATGTTAAGGTAAACAATTTCCCTGTTTGAACACTATCGAGACGGTAAAAACAAAGTCATAAGAGTTTTAGCTGAACACTGGCATCTGTTAAAAAAATTCATAATGCTAATCTTCAAACATTGCTTTTAAACTTCACTAAACTTGAGATCCATGAGAACTGGAATTGTTGACATTTGATAAATATTAGACAAATTAATGAATTGACTAATCCACAATACGACTAGGTTACATTTTATTATTACAGTGCAATTTATTTGTTACATTAAAACAAAAGATCAAGAAAATATCAACCCTTTCTAAACAACAAAATTATAATTCTCTAGGCACATATTTAGACATGATAAATTTTCTGAAAGAACAAATTTATAGGAAATATTCTCTTCAATCATGTTCTAATTATATATAGTAACTTGGGCCATATTAGCAAGAAACTATAAAGACAGTGCATGGGAAGAAAATGAATCCTGTAGCCCCTCTGAAGTCAACCACATATGTAGCTCAGAATCCTTCACTGTCTTGGTGTAGTCCATTCATGGATAGGACTAGCACCAAAGGCAGTTTACCTTTGTTGGATTTCAAGGAATGACTTCATTTTCTTCCTGGTAGGTGACTAAGGAAACTGAACTCTGGGGTCAAAGTCATTTCATAAGTTTTCATGTGAATAAAGGAATGGCTCAAAGAAATGGGACTGTATAAATGGAGATCAAGTGATGATTGTTGTAGGACAAACTGAAGGGCTAAGAACCTCCTCTGGTCTTTCTCCAAAGAACCCACATACATAGAAAATCAAAATTCAGAAGAAAGTTACCATCGTTCCTCTAGCCTGTACACCCTTGGAATTCTGAAGACCCCATGCCATTCCTCAATTCACGACTCATTGTTGACAGCTAGGACTTGGCTAGAGGCTCCACACTACCTTGCATTCAGCTATCCAATTACTTTACCCGTTTTTGGTGATAAAGCTTTTCTTCTTTTATAAAGTATCTCTGACCTGGACAATGGTTATGGGTACTGGTTAAGAAACTTGAAAGACTTGTCAGGGATAGAGAAGAAGAGAAATGAATTCATTTCTCTAGTAAAGAAGTGCATACAAACTTAGAAATTTTCAATTTCTTCAGAATCAGATTGCATATGTATAGGGAGAGAATGTTCTAGACATATCTCTCATATGGTGATCATGTTCAGAAATCCTTATTAGCTGACACTTCCCTATACATAGTCCTGTATTCTGAGGAGGGCTAGTCTGGTCTTTACATGGAGGTGGGCACTGACTGGACCAATGGTAGACATCTGATTCAAGGGGAGTTAAACCTTGAGCTGGCCAGTGACTTCTAGTCACAAGAGTGGAGCATTATTCTCCCATCCCAAAGCTTTTATTTATCAGCTCCTCTTTCTTCCTTTTCTTTATGTCTCACACGACAAGATGATTCAGCTCTTAGGGGATACCTACATTACTCCAGGGAATACTTTGTAGAAGTAGGCATAATATTGGCCCTATTGGTTGAATAGTAAGAACCATGGATTGAGTCTTTGCATAGGTATGCAGGAAATACTTTTGAATGACAATTGTTTGGGGAGGAGGAATATTTTGCCAATTTGCATACAGACATACAAACCTTTAAAGAACTATGATTATCTCTAAAAGAGATACCATTCCCCACCCCCATATGCCTTCTCTTTCTCTGTAGTAGTTGTTATGTGACCCAGAATAGTATTCCTGAAAGGAACTTTATTTCAGTTAACATTTTAATAAACCACACACTGCCCTTTCTTTAGTTAAAATTCTGTGGAATTACAACAACATCAACAAAAGAAAAAAAGCAAAGGAAAAAAAAAAAAAAAAGAAAACCATGATATTAGAGTAAAAGCATTAACATATGATCAGAAATTAGATAACCAGGTAGAGTTACTACATTGGTTTGATTAGTACAGGGAGAGTCACATTTCATTGTTTCCTGTTCTGTAAAATTCGTAAGTATACATCTTAGGCACATTAACTCCATGTGTTTTCCTGGACATGGTGGCTATTTTCCCACCACTGAGCAAAGATCCATAAAGTAATATTAGCCTCTTCATTCTCAGTGTCATAACCCAGTGAAAAAACTAATATCCTGGGCAAACATTATAAATTTGTTTTATTGTATACTAAGGAATATTTGCATATCTTAAAATCTTCAATACCTTCCTTCAACAGCAAAACAAATCAGGCCTGACATCATTAATAGGCTGTTCAAGAACTCAATAATTAACCTTGCTAAGAATTATTGCTATTTCTATCCCATTATTTTAATACATTAGGAGGAGTACAACATTTGTGACGTAAACAACATAAAATGGTGGGGAAGAGGGAAATAGTATCCCTAATGACACTGTTTCAAACATCTTCTTTGTCAACATACAAAGCTGTTGGAGATGTGCAAATAATCTTCTGCTGTCACAATTACAGCATAAACAGTAGGTTTTCACACAAAAGACCTTTATTTTTAATAGATTTATGTTTTCATGTTTACTGAACTAATTTTTTCCCCCCAAGAATGCTCTGTCGTGATCAGTAGTGTCCATTTTACTTTAAAATGTTAGGTTAAGAATTCCAAAGCACATCAAAATCACCTTCCTATTTTTCAAGAAAAGATTGGCACAGGTGGAGTTGAAAGAGTCACCTATATTTTATTCTGACTTTTAAATAGATGTTAGTTTGAAAAAAAAAATCTTATTAAAATGGCAGTTTCTATTAGTGATGCTGACAAATTTCTCCAATCTAGAACACAAGGTTACGGTTTCAGTGACAAGTGAATTAAAGAAAAATCAGATATTCTATAATCAATGATTTATCTTTTCTCCTCTTTTTTAACTAAAGAATTAAATTCAGCCCGGGTTAGCCTAGTTATCTATGATGTGCAAGTCAGACATGATCCATTGTGTACTCACTGTGAGTGACAGCATGAATGACAGCCTTTGCCAGTCAAAGCTGAGATAAGGACTGGGTTCTGAGAGAAGCTTCTACTTGAGAGCCATCTGCATTGTCCCAGCCATCACTTCTGGCAGGAAGGCTGATTTTGAGATAAGAGGGTTCTGGTGCCTAGCTTATTTCAGAGAAGGACCTCAGCAAACTAATCAGTGCCATCTGCATTTAGAACAAGAGTTATAAATTTGGCTTCTTTCTTTCTTCCTTTTTAAAAAATTTTTTTAAACTTTTCAATAATGTCCCGCACTGAATACTGCCAAAGTTTCATTAGTGTGTCACCAAAGGACTCTTGGAATTCAAGAACAAACAAAACAAAACAAAACAAAACAAGAACACCCCAAGGATGTGAGAACAATGAAAGGCAGCAGCAAGAGGGCCTATGAATGATTCCATTGGGATGGACTGGGATTGGTGAGATGCTAGCAAAGACCATATTACAGGATCAGAGGGATTCAAATGCTAATTAAAAGCCAAAGGTTTATGGAGAAAAGCATGGCCTTTGCCCAAGAGGTGTGCATAAATGAAAACAATCACAAAAACAACTGCCAGGAGAGTGGTAGATAGACAGCTAGTAATAAGTGTCCCTGTCAGCGACTTGAAAGCCCAGTGGAATTAGAAAGATAGGGAAATTTCACTTTGGCCAAAGGTTGTGGGATATTTAATTGTTCCAATTCTCAGTGTGTGTATCATGCAAAGATAACCTGGTATGAAAGGAATCCTGGTTGATTCAACAAAGATTCTTTGAGAACCCTGATAGCTCAGCTCAAAACAAAGTAAAATAGAACAAATCACACAAATGATCATTTGTTTGCCTTCATTTTGCTCTGCAAAAGAAGGACTTGCAAAGAGTTCACGCTGAAGTCTATGAGAACTGGAGAGATTTTTCTGGTGAGATGCTTTAGGTATAAAACATAATAAGATATTTCACATTTTTTTTTTTTTTTTTTTATTTATCTTTTTGTCAAATTGCAAACCATTCTGGGGATCTGCCATGGAGGATGGAGTGAAGGCAGAATGATGGAGGGTCTAAGACCTGCATCAGCTAGGTCTAGGAGGCAGACCTGGAGGCTGGAATGCAGAATCCAACACGCAAGTAATAGGCCAGGCTCAGTGGAAGAACCAGCTGACAGACCACCCGCCCATCACAGAGTCCAGCTCTTTCCAGTCATGCAGCATGCAGTCTGTTCCACTATTGTGCAGAGCAGAGGTCCAGTCAGGGCTCCATATGGGTTCAAGATGGGAGTGAGGGGTAGTGAGAAGCTTCCATGCTGGAGCATGTGGCTGCCAAGAAAGAAGGCTGAACGGCCTCTCTACACACTACCTGCAGCATAATCCTCAGGACTCATGTTTACCTCTCTCAGAATTCTAGCCTGTTGATACTGTTACAGAGCTGGGGCCTTCCAAGAAATGGAGGTAACCAAAAGACTCTCCTTCAAACCCTGATTCTCATGGAACCAACCTAGATGCCCTTCAATAGATGAATGGATAAAGAATCTGTGGTACATATACACAATGGAATATTAGTCAGCAATAAAAAGAGAATAAAATTATGGTATTTGCAGGTAGATAGATGGAGCTGGAGAATATCATGCTAAGCAAAGTAAGCCAATACTAAAAAAAACAAAAGCCAAATGTTCTCCCTGATAAGTGGATGCTGATTCATAATGTGAGGGGAGGGGCATGGGGAGAATGGAGAAACTCTGGGCAAAGGGAGGGAGAAAAGGGAAGGGGCAGGGGGGCAGGAAAGATGGTGGAATATGATGGACATCATTACCCTAGGTACATGTATGACTGCACATATGGTGTGACTCTACATCATGTACAACCAGAGAAATAAAAAGTTTTGTTCCATCTGTGTACAATGAATCAAAATGCATTCTGCTATCATGTGTAACTATTTAGAACAAATAAAAATAATAAACCCTGATTCTTGTGATCAAGACAGAATAATTTCAGACATGTCTCTCAGAATAACAGGAATGAATTTATTGAAAGGATAGGAAAAGGGAAAAAGAACACTTTAGAGGGAAAGAGTGGGTCCTCTCAAAGAAGAAAGGGACAATTGCCTCTCCTGCACTCCAGTATTATTGGGGGTCACAGAGAAGTTTCCAGAGAGTCCCACGCAGGTCTACCTCTAGACTTTTGACTGACAGCAGGGTGACATAAGATTTTCAACTCCCCATTGCCATGACAACTTGCCATGTCACCTTGGCCCATGCTGACTGGTTCTGATTGGATTCTTAATCACTTCTATAGGTTTTATGATTAGGAGGAATTATCCTTATCTTCCAGAATCTGGTCTGTGGAAAGGGTCACAGATGTCTCTCCCTTCAAAGTAACTTGGGTTCCCCTTATCAATGTTATTTCCTGCCTGCATTTCCTTGCAGATAACAGGTTGTTTGCTGAGGAATGTGACATATCCTGTCTACTTAGGCTAGTAGGCTGCAGGTAAATTGCTTTTTGGAAAAGAAAGCATGTGGGGGGTCAGCACAGTGAGCCCATTTTATAGAATTATTCTCTCAACCTCATTTTCCCAGTATCCTCATCTGTCTATCCCCTAACAATATCAACTGATTCCAGATCAAGAATGGGAGAAACTGTCCTATTGACCATCCCCCACCACCACCTATTGCTGTTTCCAGATTTTTTTTCCTGCCTCTCATAATACTTAGTATTCTTCCCTCCCTACTTCTTTGGAGCTATTTATATTCATCTCTTGGTCATTCCTCTTGATTTACAAATGAGTTTAGCTCTGGGCCCAATCTTCCTCATCCATACAAATTCTAACCAGTACTAGAGACTTCATCAGCAATGGGCTGATCCACTCAATTCACCAGACCCTTAGGATCTTGACCCAGGACTTCACCATCATCAGAATCTGCACTGTCTCCAAATCTGTAATGCCAACGTTTCACCCTGGGGCCACAGTTCCCTATCCTTCTCTCTTCCTCATTGAAATAAATATTCTACTTATAACATTCATGGTCCTCAGAGCATTGAGGCCACAGAGTTTTTAGCTTCCCTCACCTTTCTCTTATTTTCACTTCTCTAACTTGTAGGCAAAAATCCATTAATACGGTCATCTTCTCAGCTATGGTACTCCTCTCCTTTTGTTCTTTCCTTTCATGATTCATGTGCCAGGTGAACACAACCTCTGCTTCCTTCATGCTTCTTTCAGACAAGCTAAAGAGAGCTGGAGAAAATGATACACTTCAACTTCATTTCCTTATATCCCAAATGAGTCCTAACACTATCCAGCAATTGTTTCTTAATTAAACTCACTTCCCAAGATGAGTATTTCAAACAGTATCCTCTTTTTTACTACCCGAGCTTTTTGACTCACTCTTAGATGATATGCCATCCTTCTTGTCTACTGTGAAAACAGAAATCACCAGCTGTCAAGTTGCTCATAAACAGATCGACAAACTTATATACCGATGGATCTCCTCGTTTGCTTTCCTTTTACATAAAGAAATGCAAATGTCAATCCCTTAACAAATGCTTGGCTTCCATTTTAGTTTCTCTTTCAAGTGCTTTATTCCTTTATTTTTACACAACTCCAATAGCTTTAGCCCTTTAAATATTTATTCCATAAATATTTGGGGGTATAATTGTGGGTTTATGTGATCATCGACATATTTGTAAGAAGGCATGCTTATTCATACATGGCCAGATAAGCCTACTGAAATATATGAAACCATTAAGAGTATTTAACACTTCTACAACCCTGAGACATGTCTTAATGAAGCAGAATAATGGAGATATTGTCCAAATATACCTGCTACTTCTCTGCTTTTCATGATAATCAAGTTCTCAAGATCTAAATATCCCCTCCATTCATTCTGGTTAGTTCATTGCATAAAATATACTTTTAAAATAATTGGGAAAATTTATCATTTGTTGTATTAGTTTCCCCAAAATTCTATTCATATTTCCAATGTTTTGAGTTTGAATTCTCTTCTGTAGTTCTCTTAGTTTTTGGTTTCAAACATTATGGAAGAAAATAGCTACAGTAAAATAGCTGCCCATATGTTACAATTTAAAGGCACATACTTAAAATCTTGAAAATGTGAACTAAATGCAGCATCAAAAAATTTGGGGAGTGATTTCTTGAAAGATGGTTGCATTGAACACATCCCAAGTTAAGCATAATGTGCAAAACCTTTTCACAAATGCAAATAATTATCCTTACCTGAGAAATTTAAGTAAATAACAATTTTTTTTCCAAGTTAGTTGGTCTGCTGGATCATAATGCTTTGAACACATTTATTTTGCTTTTTCATTTGCCAAATAGTTCTTGTCTTATTATAGTAACAGTAAGAATAGAAACTGAAATTTATAAAATTTATAGGATTTATAAAAGCTTACTCTAGCATATTTAGCATCATGTTAAAAGCTAACATGTATTCTCTTTTCTAATTTTCTCACTAGCCTTATGTAATAGGTACTATTAGGGTAGATCATAAGAATTTGCCTGTTTTTTACTATATTTTACCACCATATGTAGCTGCAATTTTATATTATTTAACCTAATCTTTTTTTGTGTGGGGTGGTTACTGGGGATTAAGCTCAGGGGCACTCAACCACTGAGCCACACCCCCAGCTCTATTTTGTATTTTATTTTCAGGCAGGGTCTCACTGAATTGTTTAGTGCCTTGATTTTGCTGAGGCTGGTTTTGAAATCTTCATCCTCCTGACCTCAGCCTCCCTAGCTGCTTGGATTACAGGCATGCACCACCATGCCCAGCTGATTTAACCTAATTTTAATATCCCTATTTTACAGATGAGGATACTGAGGGAGAGTGAGCTGAAGCTGGTTGCTCAAGACTTGTTAAATCAGTCAAACCTGTGTGGTTTAAGAACTGAAAAGACTTGGAACACACACAGCACTGGGAGTCTCAAGGCAACTCTTGAATTCTAATGGAAAAGTCTGATCAATGCCAATGCTTGAGTTCTGCGACGCTGGATTACCAATGGTTCACCCCATTCAGACTCTATCAGACAATTCTTTGTACTTTGTCATCCAGACTGACACTCACTATCCTAACTTTAGAAGCATGAAAGTAAAGTAATTCTTTAAACAATACATAATAATCCTAAATTATTAATTATTACTGAAAGTCACATAACAAAGGATTTTTAAATAGTCTAGCTTATCTCTTGAGGAAACCTGAAAAAGTACATTATCTCTGCATGCTATAATTCTAAGACTAATCAAAACTCCAGCCCCCAGGCAAAGACTGTCCTGTTGCTATCAGGAGAGAATGCAGTATAAAAGATTCAAGGAAGGATTGAGGGTTCATCATCCTGAATCAGGGCTGAGAAACTTCAGTAAAAACAGTATTTGGCTTAATTGATAGTTTACTGAAGTATTTTCTTGGCATGATGGTTATATTTCCTCATAAATTTAATGTAGTTGAATTTGTAAAAGTAACGCCAAATGAAACATTTACTTAAAGAAAATACAAAAGGAATTTAATCAGCAATTAAGGATCTCATTTTGCTTGTTCTTAGTAGTCATTATTTTAGCATTACTCCATGATTATATTAAAGAAAAAAGTGCACATTTACACTACATTATTATGCACACACACCAAGAATGACAACAGATATGTTTGTTGTCATAAACAATATACTGAACTGGCTTTTGAAAACATGATTAGGGGATTGATTAAAAGTGACTGAGATGGCTGAATTAACTAAGCAGAAGAAAATTTCACTTTCTACCACGGGATTTGTAAACACATGCTCTGACAAATATATCTCTTTGATAGATGTTCTTTTTCAAAAACATAACATGGAGAACATAGCATATTAGCATATGCAAGGTATTAGCATAGAATATCTAGGTATTAGAGTTGGCTTTAACCATGGAAGAAAGAAAACACATTGCTATATTAAATACATCGCCTATTTAGGGAAGATGAGTATGTAAGATATAGGCACCTGAGGCTTCCCAAACAAATGAATGCCATTTTACAAAACCCCAAAACCAGCAGCGGATGCTGTGGAGAAGGTATGAGGTAATTCTAACCTTGCCCCACTATTTATCTGCAGGTGAAAAACTTTAAAGTTGAAATGGAGGTGAGGACCAAGTCCAACACTCAAGGTCATCAACTTTGATTCCAGATTGTTCTGTCCTACCCACATGTGCTCAATTTACAAAATCTGTTAGAGAACTCTGTGAAAGCTGCTCTCAGAAATACTGGGATAACACTCCAAATCTTCACCTCTTAGCTAAACAAAGCAACAAAACAGAAAAGCTCCACTCCCTATCACAAAACAGCCCAAATGCTCCTCCCTAATGACGTGCCTCTTGTTTTCCTGAGTCACATAGATTCATGAGATTTGTCTGTTCTAAATCCCAGATACATTTTTTACCCTCCCTTGGGGATAATGTTATGATGTGAACCCAGCACCACCCTCCATGCTGACAGGCTTCTAGAACGAACTTGCACATGTCTTCTCAGAGGAGATCCAGGCACATAGAAGCAGAGTTTGCTTTTTTTTTTTTAATTTTTTTAAAAAATTTATTATTCTAATTTGTTATACACATTTACAGAGTACATTTCATTTCATATTACATATAAAGAGCACAATTTTTTGAGTTACTGGTTTAATATAAAGTATTTTTACAACAATTGTGTCTTCATACATGTATTTAGGGTAATCATCGATAACTCAGTCTGCCATTATTCCTATCCCCATGCCCCCACTCCCTTCCCCCTCTTTGTTCTATTTAAAGCTCTTTAATTCCTCTCATTCCCTCTCTCTTACCTTTATAAGTTAGTATCTTCATATCAAAGAGATCGTTCGACCTTTGTTTTTTGGGATTGGCTAACTTCACTTAGCATTATTTTCTCCATCTCCATCCATTTACCTGCAAATGCCATGATTTTATTCTCTTTTAGTGCTGAGTAGTGTTCCATTGTGTATATATACCAAAGTTTCCCTATCCAGCATCAGGGTTGGTTCCACAATCTAGCTATTGTGAATTGTGCTGCTATAAACATTGATGTGGTTGTGTCCCTGTAGTAAGCTGTTTTCAAGTCCTTTGGGAATAGGCCAAGGAGTGGGATAGCTGGGTCAAATGGTGGATCCATTCCCAGTTTTCCTAGGAATCTCCATACTACTTTCCAGATTGGCTTCACCAATTTGCAGTTCCACCAGCAATGTAAGAGAGTGTGCCGTTTTCCCCCACATCCTTGCCAGCATTTATTGTTGTTTGTTTTTTTGATAGCTGCCATTCTGACTGGAGTAAGATCTCCATTATGTTGGTTTAGGCTCCAACTTCCTCAATAAGACCCCTATAGTGCAAGAACTAAAAACAAAAATCAATAAATGGGATGGATTCAAACTAAAAAGCTTCTTCTCAGCAAAAGAAACAATCAGTGAGGAGAATAGAGGACCTACAGAATGGGAGCAAATCTTTACCACAAGCACATCAGATAGGACACTAACCTCAAGGATTTATAAAGCTCTTAAAAGCCTTAACACTAGAAGAAGAATAATAATAATAATAATAATAATAATAATAACCTCCCAATCAATAAATGGGCCAAGGAACTAAACAGATACTTCTCAGAAGATGATATACAAACAATCAACAAATATATGAAAAAAATGTTCAACATCTCTAGTGATTAGAGAAATGCAAATCGAAACAACTCTAAGAAACAGAGTTTTGACAACTATTCTTTTAAAGAAAGTTGAGCTATTTTATTCCATGCTCCAACAATCCCTGTGGTTCTGTTTATTTTTGGGTTATATACAAAATTTATTTTTTTCTGAACACATTTCATCTAGGACAGTCATCAAATATCAAAGAAAACAAAACAATCTTACTTTGTAATTTATACAACACCAATGATGCTGACAAAAGATTGAAAACAACTGTCTAAATTTATAAGAGGAATTTAGCTTTTGGCGTTAGTTTTATTTTGCATTCTTCTTTTCGAATGCATAGTACAATTGGGAAAGCCCTCTTCTTGCCTTCTGAGCAAGATTAAATATAGTTTGGATTTCTCAGTCTATTTATCATATTCCCCCCACACCATATTTGATTCCAATGTAACCATGCCCTAGCAAGAACATAAAGGTAAAATCATTTTGATTATTTTGGTGACTTAAACATATTTAAAAAAAAAAAAAAAGAAAAAGAAAAGAAAAAGCTCTAGATCACACATCTTTCTTTTAGACATGTGGACAGAGTGATTGTAATATTCTTGGTGTCTTAAAATGCTGACCATTTATTAAAGACTGAAAAATACAAAACATGAAAAAAACCATATTTGAGTATATAACTGTGTATAGAGGTCAATATGCAAACTATCTTCTATAAATAGGTATAGCCATATATTCTCTCTCTCTCTCTCTCTCTCTCTCTCTCTCTCTCTCTCTCTCTCTCACACACACACACACACACACACACACACACATACACACAGAACAGTTTAACATCACTTTACATCCCAGGTATACATCCTTTGAAGTTTTTGCAAATATGAATGCAACACTGGAGATTTTACTTGTGATCTTGAGTTCTCTACCAACAGAGAGTTAAATGTGGTACTGTCAACTCAACTTTAAGCCCCTGCCCTTATCCACTGGTTTTAGGATGTACTGAGAGCTCACAGGCTTTCACTGTTTACCCCTCTCCTTCACAAGGTATGCAAAGGCTTTATTTAAATTGCACAGGATTCCATTTGATTGATGTTCACAGCTAAAACTGCTTCCCCAAAATTAAAGCAGAAATCAGGATGCACACTTGAGCAGCGATAAAGGTTACCCTTTAAATTTCAACTCATGTACTATAGTTCAGGTGTCTCAGGGACAGAGGGAAATGATTTAGCAAAGAACTAACATCAAAAGTGCAGAGAGGTTTGTGCTTCAGCACCAGGGATTAACTGTAAAAGGGAAGGTCCCTTCAGGAACAAGTCCACAAGAGGAAACTTTCAAGCTTTCTGCCAATAGCTAATAGTGGAAGCAAAGAAACGGCTGCTAGTGAGACAGAGACATAAAAAATGGCCTGAACAATGTAAGAGTAATGTGCACCTACTGTCCCAATTTTGCAAAGTAGAATGTGTAGCAAAATTGGAAAGAAACAAAGCCTTCTCCTTAATAGGAGGAAAGCAGGGAAAACAGAAAAAGAGGGGGAATTGCATCTCCAAGAGAAATGGAAATTGTAAATGACCATATTCCTTGGGAGAGAAAATGATTGAAAAGATAGGGAGAGAAATCATTCAATCCAGACACTTAGGACCAAATAACACATCATCCAGTATTGCTTGTTTGCTCTCATTTTAATTGAAGTTATTTGTCCATGTGCTTTAATAACACCAGAATACCCTAAGTTATATATGATGTCATTCATTTTAGCTGATGATATTCTATTTTTTTCTTTAAAAATTTCTATTATAGTCTCTTTTGTGAGAAATGTTTTTGCAACCTCATTTTCTGATTCTAGGAGGGATGAATATTGCCTATTCTGGCATCTAATTAGGGCTCTTGTGGCTTCATGGGGGAAATTTTACTGGGATAGTGAATGTCCACATTTTCATCACAGTTAACTCTAATGATGGTTATTTGTTGCGAAGAGCCTACTGATTCTCTGCTTTACTGTGTCCAGTGTATCTGGAGCACACTGAGCCAAGTTTTCTATTTTCTCTTTAATCCTTTGCTGCTGTATCTCTCCAAGCTTTCCTGAGACTCCTGCTGCCTGATACCTACAAGGAATTTTTTTTTCCAATTAAAAGGTATGTTCTTAATTCACGGCTTTTGAAGTCTATTTAATGGATCATGGCTAGAAAGCAAATGGAATAGATAGAAACTAGTAAAGCTGTACTTTGGTCAGGTAAACTGCATATATGCTGTGATATTTATGGTATAAGGATATTGCTGCTGCCTATGGTCAAGTAATGTTCAAAACTACTGCCATAGGAGAACACTTATCCACAAAACTGAAGAGTCAAAACATCCAAAATGGAGTTATTCTAGAAGGCTTTTAAAATTTATTTGATGATATTCATTTATTTTATGGACATATTAAAATTTGTACATATTTGTGAGATTCCATTTGATATTTTGACATGCATATATTGCATATATTCTAATCAGAGTGAACAGCTACCTCTTCAGACATTTATCATTTCTTTGTGGTGAAAACACGTAAAATCCTTTCTTCTAGGTTTTTCGAAATACACAGTTCATCCCTGTTATCTATAGTCACCTACTGTGCACTAGAACTCCAGAAACTATTTCTTCTACCTAACTATAATTTAGTACCAATTAATCATTTTTTTTTTCCTATTTCTCCCTCCCATCTACTCTTGGAAACTTCTGGTAGAAACTATTGTACTATCAATTTTTAAAAAAAATATTTATTTTTTTTAGTTTTCGGTGGAACAGTGTCTTTATTTTTTTATTTTTATGTGGTGCTGAGGATCGAACCCAGTGCCTCATGCATGCTAGGCAAACACTTTATCACTGAGCCACAACCCCAACCCCCTCTACTATCAATTTTGATGAGATGAATTTTTTTTTTTAAGATTCCATCATGTACTACTTGTCTTTTGATGCCTGGTTCATTTCAGGTAATACATTTACTGTATTCAATTTATCTAAGTCATGCTTTTAAACCTGCTTATTTATTATCATAATCTATGTTTCATTTCAAGAATAACTTGTTTGCTAAAATAAACAAGTCTTTCTTTTCTTTTTGTTTTTCCCTTTGACTCTTTTGTATTCCTGATGTCTAAACTCCAAGAACAATACTAATTTGCACAGATCAATGGTTAGACTCTCTATTAAATGATCTTTGATAGAAGCTCTGTGTTCTGGGTCCTGAGCATTGCTCTCTAGTGGGCCCTGGACTGACCTATTCTAATAGAGGGCCTCTGTGGCTCACCATAGCAACAACCTACTCCCCGTTGACATGAGTTTGTTGACATGAGTTTGTTGACATGAGTCTCCAAGACCTGGTCTCCTCTTCCTAGCAGAACCCATCTCAACTTATGTCCTCAGGCACTGGTGGTTACACTTTTAAAAATTATTTTATTGTTTCTGATTTCTGAAAATCCAGTTAAAAAAATCAATAAACATAAAGACACTGTATGATCATATGAACTAATCTTAGTTCATTCTGTTTTCAGAAAAAATCCCTGAACTACACCATGCTAAACACATCGATATAAACAACTTTTAAAGAAATGTTAATATCTAATGTAATGTATTCTAAATTTTTAAAGTAAGGATTAAAATGTCACTGAATTATCACATAATAATATGGCATATAAGCAAAGCCCCAGGCAATGGAATATTTATTTTCAAGGTATCTATATTATAGAGAAAAAAGGTAATGATCATGATATAATACTTCTAATATTCTCTCACTATATATAATACTTCTAATATTCTATCACTATATATAATACTTCTAATATTCTCTCACCCCAGGCAATGGACTATTTATTCTATTTATTTGCAAGGTATCTATATTATAGTGAATAAAGGTAATGATCTTGATGTAATACTTCTAATATTCTAATACTAATGATGTACTTTAAATACCTACAGCTTTAAAGTATCTCTTTTTTCTTTTTTTATTGGTTCTGTTTAGTCATACATGACAATTGAATACATTTTGATATAGTTATACAAGCATGGGCTATATCTTATTCTAATTAGGACCCCATTGTTCTAAATGTGCATGATGGTGTATTCATACATATACACAGAAAGTTATGTCCAATTCATTCCACTGTCTTTCCTATTCCTATCCACTCTTCCTTCCCTTTATTCCCCTTTGTCTAATCCAGAGAACTTTTATTCTATCCCACCCCACCTTGTTGTGGGTAGGCTTCCACATATGAGCGAAAACATTTGACCTTTGGATTTTTAAGATTGGCTTATTTTACATAGCATGATAGTCTCCAGATTCATCTATTTACTGGCTAATGCCATAATTTCATTCTTCTTTATGTCTGAATAACATTGCATTGTGTATATATACCACATTTTCTTTATCTATTCGTTGCTGACAGAACTGAGCTATTGTGAATTGAGCTGTTATAAATACCGATGTGGCTGCATCTCTGTAGTACGTTTATTTTAAATCCTTTGGATATACACCCAGGAGTAGAATAGCTGGGCCATATGGTGGTTCCATTCCTAGTTTTTTGAGGAATCTTCATACTGCTTTTCAGAGGGGTTTGCACCATTTTATAGTCCCACCAATGATGTATGAATGTACCTTTTTCTCCACATCCATGTCAGCATTTATAATTACTTATATTCTTTATTACTGCCATTCTGACTAGAATGAGATGAAAATTCAGTAATGTTTTAAGTTGCATTTCTCTAATTACTAGAGATGTTGAACATTTTTTCATATATTTATTGACCATTCATATTTCTTCTTTTGAGAAATGTCTGCTCAGTTCCTTTGCCCATTTATTAAATGGGTTACTATTTTCTTGGTGGTAAGATTGTTGAGTTCTTTATGTGTCACGGAAATTAATGACACATCTGAGGTGCAGGTGGCAAAGATTTTCTCCCATTCCATAGGCTCTCTCTTCATGCTTTTGATTTTCCTTTGCGGTGAAGAAGCTTTTTAGTTTGATGCCATCCCATTTATTGATTTTGATTTTACTTCATGTGCTTTAGGAGTCTTGTTTGGGAATTCAGTTTCTGAGCCAATACATTGGAATGTTAGGCCTACATTTTCTTCTAGGATGTGCGCAGTTTTTGGTCTAATTCTTAGGTCTTTGATCCACTTTGAGTTGAATTTTGTGCAGGGTGAGAGATAGACTTTAAAGAAAAGATATTTGTTTCATTACATTGATTTATAATATAGACTGTAGGTATCTAAACTATGGCTGCCCTATAGAAGTAATAATATGAGCACAAATTAGAGCCATATATATAATTTCAAATATCAAATATTTTAGTATCCACATTCAAAAAAGTAATATGGAACAGGTGAAATAAATTCTAATAATATTTTTACCCCTAAATGTTCTCATATCAATGTAGAGTTAATATAAAAATTAATAAAGTTTTTAAAATGTTTTTATACTAAGTCCTTGAAATTCATCACTTTGCAGTTCAATCTAGTCACTTTTAACAGTTTTGACTCTTAAGAAGCCATCTGTGCCTACTGGCTACTATTTTGGAAAGCACAAACTTAGAAGGTATCAATTTGAGTTTACAGGAATCACCATCATAAAGTTTCTTTAAACCTATTTTTCTTGATGAATGTGTCTATGAAAAACCAGTGGCTAGATTATAGTAGTGTCTGCAATGGAAAATAATAGCACTTTTCCAAGTCACAAGACAAAATATGCAGCTAACAGATGATCTATTTCTAAATTAAAATGTGTTCTTCATAAAAATTGTAAAATTTCTGCTCTTTCATACATTTCTCAAAAAGAATTAAAATATCCATTTGTTTCAATAGCTCAATAAGCTGAACAACCACTGATTAAAATTGCAACATCATTCCTGGAAGGAAGGGAGCAAGGGGGGGTGGAGGGGAAAAAAGAAAAGGTGGTTGAATAAGATGGATGTCATTATCCTAAATGCATGATTGAAGATTTGAATGGTATGAATATACATTGTATACAAACAGTGTTTTGTAAAAAGATGCTCTATATGTTTATTATGAATTATAATGCATACTGCTATTATAAATACAACAACTTTGAATAAAAAAAAATCATTCCTGAATTTAAAATATGGCCCAATTTTCAAAAACTTGTTTTACATATAAATTTGTAGATATTGTTTTTGTATAGTAGAATATAAATATAATAATGTTTAAAGGAACATTTAGGAACTTGTTGGAACCTGTAAAATTCTAGGCATAAGAATGAAAGAAGGAAATGTTAGATCATTTTTACTTAAGACACAAGTCTTATTAGAGCAATCATTTCACATAAAACATCAGATATAACAAAACAATCCAATTTGACATATTACTGCAAGTGCAGCTTGTAAATAAGTGACTCAAAACATGTGAACTTTAATATCTATAATATTTAAATACCTGGAAACCAAAAGAAATAAACCCAGTTTTTTTTTTTATGACCATGCAGCTAAACTTTTGTACCATGTTTTTATAATGCGCTTTCTGTTTGAAATACATAGGATGTTATAATATATTCACCCAGATTAACCTGTCATTTAATGTATTACCTTTAAATTTTTATAAAATTAATATAAATCACATTTCTAAGGCAAATTTAATAGCCAGATTTATTAATAAGATTAAAGTAATGTGTGCAGCTATAAAAAACACAGAGAATGTTCAGACATTTTATAATTCATTACTAGGAAAGGGAAATGTAAATGTCTAATGTACAGCACTTGTTACTTTATTAGGGACACCCTTTTGGGGTAATATAAATCATTTTATGACATATTTAAAGTATAATATCATTTCAAATTATATGAAAATTTATCTTATTGTTATTCTGCAGCTTGAATTCTAACAAGATTATTTCTTGTTTTCATTTGCCTGAGCATTACAATATGAAGACCAATCTCTTCATCTGGCAAGAAATATTACTTTTTCATCTTTTGTTTATCTTGGAAGCATTCAATTTCAATAGCGTCATTGCTTTTGGGCTTTATTCTATTTTATTGTTCTTGTGTCATATGCTTTTTTAGATGCCTTATCAAATTCAACTAAAGGTCTTATGTAAATTCAGGAATGAAGTCAATATTTTCATATAATACAAAGAAGCTAAACTATATTTTTAAAACAGACTGTGATCTTTCATTCCAATAACAATGAGAAATTACTTTATTTAGATGTTTCCTTTAAGGCATACCTTATCCATAGAAGATTGTTCCAGCATAGTCCTGTCAACTTGAAGCAGCAACTGAGATGCTAACCTTGGGGCAAAGCAACATGCCTTATCCTACTGGGCTTAAAAGAAATGCAATATTTTGATAAGATCTGTAAACTCCTAAAGAAAAGTAATGCAACCACTAAGTTAGTCACCTTCATCACCGGTCAGACATGCAGGGGAGGGAAACATACTTCTTCACTGGATTGGTGGAGTTTGCCCTCTAGCATGTTTTTCATTATCGTATCATTGTAGTAGATAACTATTTTCAAGATTTTTAAAAAACCTGATTTTTCTTTCCGAGGTATACAAGAAAGAAAGGAAGGAAGGAAGGGAGAAGAAGAAAGTAAAGGAAAAAAGGGAGGGAGGGAGAAGTGAATTAAAGAATGAATCAGATTTGGGATTCTTTTAAATGAGATTTCTAATGACTTTAAGAAAATTAATGTTTCCAAAGTAATTTTATACAACATTTTTGTAATACACTTATTGTATAAAATGAACTCCAGCTGTGCACTTTGGAGTACTTTTTCTAGTACTTCAAAATGAGTCCTAAAATTACCCAGTAGATAATCCTCAAATTCAAGCTACAAAAAATTTTCAACATTGGTTGACTAGCCTTTGAGGTGAATGAAGAGCCAATTTTAAATATATAAACTCTGATATACTTGCAGGCTAGAAAGACAGTTTCAATGGCCTGGAAACATACTCACCCACATGAGAATGAGACTAAGTTTTTCAACCAGAAATTCTAATATACTTATTAAAATTGAAAAGTTACGATAATTTGAAAATGTTCTTGGTGATGAAAGCATCTCTGTTCAAGGAAATTAAAGGTTAATTTGTCACATTTATACATGTTATCCTTGTCTTGTGGTATCTTTTTGTTCTAAGGCAATAGGAGACAGAACATATTTAAAATGCAGTGGTCAGGACAGATCATATAACATAAAATATAACCCCCAAACCAAGAGGCAAACAAATCAAGGGAGTAGAAGCTACTAGTTAGCTAAATAAACAGATTGTGAAATAATCTGATTTGGATTTCTAGGGCCTATTTGGATTAGGTAGGATTTTATTTTGTCATGAAAGGGTACACTAGATCTGTCCATATAAACACAGTATTTCTCAGGAACAATGTCACAAAGATTTCTGTGCGGATCTGTGTGTACAGATCAATGTGTCTGGATAATATTTTAAGCTACAGTACTAAAAACAAAGCTAGCAATAATGTTAGAATGATTCTGAGATTAGAAGCAGAGAATACACTGCTAAGTCATCACTCTATGAAGACATTCCTGTACTCTTGAGGTGATGCACACAGCTTTCTGATAACTGGCCTTATTTAATAAGAGAGCAGATGGAAAACTCAAACACTGGAGGGCAATTTATTGTTTATCTGCATAGTGCAGCATTTGTGACATAAACAGCAGACACTTAATTTTTTAAAAAGGTGCAAATAAAGGGTTTTGTTTATTTATTTATTTTTGTTTGGTTCCCTATTGGATTTTGTAATACATAAGAAAGTATTTAGAAATTCATGCAGAAAAGTGAAAATTATTCTACTTTGTTCTTCAATGTTTTCCACATATGATTATTCAAATTTGTAAAAATTTGAATACATAGTTCTATGTTATTATAGAAGTGATATGTATTTATTGTAGAAATGCTAGAAAATGCAGACAAACCAGTAGAAGAAAATAAGTATCATATATAACTGCATCACTTAAAGGTAGCCAGTTAGCTTTGTGGTATGATTCCTTCTTGACATTTTCATAGTTATAAGATTATTTATTCTATGAACTTTACTCATGCAGCATAGTGAATTTTAATTCACAGATTGTCATTCAAAGGGAGCAAAGAGATTTCTCTTTTATCTTCTTACTTCCTACTTCTCCCAATGAAATTCTTTTAAGTTTAGTCTTTAAAAACAATACTGAACAAACTCTCCTCTCTCTTTGTCAACATCTTTTTGTCTCTGCAGGATGGCCTGAGGTCAGCTGGAAATAAGCACATCTCTTTTGACCAGGTGCCCAGGGTCTCCACCAGTAGTTAAAGGTCACCTCAAGAAAAGCAAGGAGCCATAAGGAGACAACTCAAGGTGCTGCAAGTGGTATTTTGCTCTATGATCCAACAATATCTTGGGCAATAAAGCTTTTCCTGAACGTTTAATATAAAAAACTGATAATCATTACTTAGTTTTTGGCAACAAGATATCCTAATATTTATTGACAGAGTGAAAATCCTGTGATCTATTTGGTCAGCACACATCATGAGACAGAATGACAAAGGACAGTGTCATTGCTATACCTGATTTTGTTCCAGTGACACATCTAAGGAAACTGGTAGCATTCTCACAGGTCTGGGTGTCCCACAGCACCTTCAGGAACCCCTCCTGGCTTCAGGAAATGTGAAGTGGAGTGGCAAGACCACCAGCAAGGACCTGGAACACTGCCCAGGTCCTACTGTTGAAATGATGTTTTAGCCCTCAGCTCCCAGGTGGGACTATGCCAAAGATGGATAACAGCAGGCACCTGGACAGCAGCTGTACGGCAGGCGAGACCAGGGCGGCAGCAAGCCCAGGAGGTGGGGTAAATGCTTCAAGATGTGCAAAAGCACAGTTTCAAGCCATGCTGCACAGCTGCTGGCTGCTGGGAAGCAATAGGAGGGGACCAATCTGAGACAAGCAGTAGAGATAGAGCAGCTTGTTTTGCAGAGAAGAGTAGAGTAACCATAAAATTAAAAAACAAGAGGCAGGCTCTGTACTTTTACAAGTAAAACACAAGGTTGCAGGTGAAATGAATAGTTGTTTTTGACTTTTATAAACATTTAACAATGAATGTTCAGCCTCAGTTTTATTATCCCAGTGGACCAAGGCGTTCTATTGCTAAAAAAAAGTATGCATATGTATGCATATATATGTATGCATATATATATATATGTATATATATACATATATACACACACATATATGAATTTTAAACTCTGACTCATTATGGAATTGGGGGACTTTTTAACCATGGGATGGTCTCTATGGTTGTGAACTTTTGCCTTTTGGTGGAAAGAGAAAGAGAGAGATGTGTGGCCCAGTGCTGGGGAAAAGCAGAAGATATGGCACTGAGAAGGAGCCATAACTAGTTTGGAGGCCTCTTAGCAAGTGGTTTGTACTCATGTAAAGCTATAAGATTGAGGCCACAAACACAAAACAAAGGCCCCAGTGACCTAGCTCATCACAGAGGGAGAGGAGGTCATGGGCCTTCTTCCTCTCCTTCTCCTCTGCAAGCCCCTCCACCAGGCAGCTTTAGTACTCTAGATATTGTTAATACTCAGAACACAATACCCCAAAGTATGGTACTTTGGCAAGATGAGCACTTTGCACAGAAGGACACTGGAGGTGCCTCAGAAGCAGAGTCTCCTTGTGCCCTTCTTTCTCTTGCTTTCCCCAGGCACGACACAGTAACTAAGGATCCCTCTTCCCTAATGCAGGACATAGAAATCAGAATCCTCCTTCCCAAAGTCAGCCATTAAAACCTAGAAATATTACTCTGACCTTCCCCCTGCCGTTCTCTGTAGGAGTTGCCATAAAAAATTCTGTGACCTGCTGTGTCTGATAGTAGATCATGGGGCCCTCATTTCAAAAGGGGTCTTGCCCTATACCCAGCAGAAATGAGTGCTTCACAGAAAGGCTGAGAAAGATCCAAACAGACAGGTCTTGCTAGGTTCCCTCCTTGATGTGTCATCATTAGATCATACCCCTTTTGTCCAACTGCCTTTCTACACCTCTACCTCTTCTTTATTGAACCCAATTATAAAGTTCTTTTTTTTTTTTTTTTTTTTTTTTTTTTTTTTTTTTTTTTTTTTTTAGAAATTAATTATATAACATACATGATAGGTCCCAACCCAGGTCCTGGCACAAAGAAGCTACTTAATATTTTTCCAAGAAGCCCTCTGCAAGGAAATTTAAATGCATCTTTCTTTTTAATCCCTGCAACAATCTGCTTTCAAATTATTAAATAATGACTAATGTTTCTGAAATAAATTTCAGAGATAATCATCTGAGATCACACATTTGTAAGTGATAGAGTCAGAACAAGAAGGGCCTTCCTACTCTAAAGTTTCCCTGTTTGCTTGTTTTTCCAGCTTTAAGTCTCCAATGGAAATGAGAAGGTGTGTGATGGAAAAAATAATAGGATGTGTGCTAAGTTTGAAAAAGCATAATCAATACATCTGCTGTTTTCATTATATAAACTGCAGAGAGTGAAGTCAGATGAAAATGCTGTTGGGATCATGGATGAGGTTATGGCTAGAGGGCCCTACCTCTCACCATGCCGACTCACCCCCAGGTCACAGCCTGTGCAGGAACTCAGTGAGGACACCAAAATGTTCACTGTCACTTGTTTCCGTGTACTGGGACTGTGGCTCATATTTATTTTCTTTCTTGTTTTCCTAATTTTCCACAATAGACATACATCATTTCTAATCATAAAAAGTTATTAAAGGTTGAGTACATTTTTAAGTTTAAGGCATTATAATGCGGAAATGATTTTGACTGAGTAATCTTGGTGAAATGATAGCAAATAGAATTATGTATAAGTAATTGCATAAATGTGTCTACAGGAAAAAGAAACAAAATTCGCTAAATCCCAGCTCACTTTGTCTTCTGCATCCAGAATGACTTTCCACTGGAGTAGCAATATCAGCTTCCCCAACATTTCCAGCATTCCAGCTTGTCCTACAAATTGCAAAATTGCCAGCACCCACAATTGCAAGTCAACTTTTAAAATCTCTCTCTCTCTCTCTCTCTCTCTCTCTCTCTCAAGAACTCTAAAACAATTCCTCCGCCCCAGAAAAAGAATGAATAACACTGGACCTTTTACAGTGGTTAAAGATTGTTCCACCATAGTAAGTCAGGCTGCTGCTGCACCTGCTTTGGCCCCTATATGCTGGATAGGAAAGCAATGGGAGTTTACAGAAGCCCTGAGGGGGATCAGTGAGATGGAGTTAGTATTTCTTTTTTTTTAATTCTTTCTTTCTTTTTTGCATTTCATATTATACTTGTAGAGCACATTTTTACATATCTCTGGTTGTATACAAAGTATATTCCCACCATTCGTGACTTCATACATGCACTTAGGGTAATGATATCCATCTCATTCTACCATCTTTTTTTTTTTTTCTTCACCCTTTTGCACCCTCTCTTCCCCTCCCTCCCCACTGGCCATTCTAGTGTTCCTCTAATCCTCCTATGCTCCCCATCCCAACACCACTGTGAATCGAATCGGCCTCCTTATATCAGAGAAAACATTTGGCATCGGCTTTTTGGGATTGGCTAACTTCACTTAGCATTATATTCTCTAACTTCATTCAGCAAAGATTGAACAAACCTTAATGAATGACTAAAAGTATAAGTACAAAGTGATATTACCAAACCTGGATTCCTGAATGCAATATGGAATAAGATTTCAATTTCTTTTATAGAAGTTAATTGGATTAAATTGTTTCAAAGTACTAACAATATAGCACATTAGTGATCTTATAAACCATACAAATATAAAGACTCTTGTCATTTATCCACTTTTAAATGGTGCCAAGTAGCAGAATACTCTTAAAATTGACATATGTATTATTTTCATAAATTATAATATATATTTTGGTATAATCTATCCTAGAAGGGTATTCTGGGTTATGGTTTATATTTTGTAGCAATCATGCTGGTTTTAGAACCTCTCATTAGAAATGCTTCCTAGATTATTTCCTCATGATGAACACTACTCATATACAGGAAACAGCATACTAAATATTAAGAAAGAAAAAGCAGTCTCTCTTACTCATTGCTTCTCTATCTTGGTTTTAATATGAGCTTTGTTCTTACCCAAGATTACTTACTTGTATTGACTTGTCCTCTAAACCAGAGGGGTCACTAAATGAAAGTCAGAACCATCATAATAATGGATTCTGATCACTAGGCATGAATATCAGGAAAAAAAAAAAAAAAAAACATAGCATTTGAATCTGACTGAACAACTTTGCTATAAAAAGGGAAAATGGGTTACAGTTCTACCTGTTTTAGGGTTCTAAGAAAGAAAATACAGTATTTTGAAACTCATTTCTTAAGGATTTGCCTCCCTCCCTGGACACCTCACCCTACCACACTTCATAAGTCACATGCTGTCTAGACCAGATTCAAGGTTCACTCAGAAAAGATTACATTCGCAGGGTCACTGGGAGTGAAGGTGGGGGCAGGAGCTTTCAGACTGGAGAATGGAGCTTTGATTTATGTTGGGCTGCAAATTTAGGTTCTGACCAGGACTTTTCTACCTTTCCATTATGAAAAGCAGGAACAACCATAAAAGAAAAACAACTTACAATGCAATATAAATGAGCACAATAAATTAATATAAGAGCAATTTACCTAAGTAGTACTTCTATGATTCCAGGATAATTACTGTACTTTACAACTACTGCACAGCACTGTTATAAATCCTAACACTGGGTGATACCTAATTTTCCCAGGGTTACACACTTATTCACATCAAAACTTCATTTAGAATTTATTAAATAATGAAAAGCACAAGAACTATAGCTCTTTGCTACCAAGATTAAAAGTCAAACTATAATGATAACAAATAATATTAAAATCTTTATGCTCATATTTATTTCATCTTTTATAATTTACTTCAAACAAAGGGACGATAAAGTTCCTTTGCTCTCATTCCTATCTTATATATCTTCATTTAATTCAAAGGTCAAATGCCAGTGGTGTGGATCAAAGCCTTATAATATAATAAACAAGAGTAGGAAAAAATCAAATGTCATTTGGTTTTTTCACTATTGTGATCATGACAGTAGAAAGAATAAACTAAACCAAATTTTATATACTGGTTGGCAGAAGAGATTTTCATTGTTATGAAGTAGGCATGCATGAGAACAAGGACAAGTAGAGTTCATAAAATGTCACTTCACAATGAAATATATGCTCACTCGTTCGATGTAGGTTTGGTTTCATGTGCTTTGAAATTGAAAATATGGATAATATAACAGAGTGGAGTTCAGAAAGAGAAAAAAATTGAAGATGGATGAATTTTCTTGAATTCTCGAGTTGGCTTGGTGTATACCACTCTATAACAAGCAAGCAGATCATGGGGAGTCACAATTTCTCCCATATTTCTCCCATGTGACCTCTGCCTACACAAGCTACCAGTCTTAATGACTTACAGCAAGTTTTCAATTATGTTTCATGGATATGTAAGCTCTAAAATCTCCCAACAAGCATTTTCTTTACTCTATTTTAAAAACTTAAGCAAGACATAGATCATAGAAAAACTAAGATAAAATTTGAAAAACACAGTGAAAAGCTTGGATGTCTCAAGTGGGAAACTTTAAATGGGAGAAACAAAGGCAATCTGATTCAAAGGGGGAAAATAGTAACCAGACAAGACAAAAATGGGCTGAATAACAAACAAAGCCTTTAGGAAGCAGAGTGTTCCTGCAGCACAAGCTTTCCAGGCTTCTCTGAAAGCTGAAGATTGTGATGTCTATGTGGCTGTTCATAGATGGAATGGCCTCTTCCTTCTTTCTACTTGGAATATTCCTATTCAAACTTCAAGACCCAGTTAAAATATGACCTCTTTGGAGACCTCTTCTGACTCCTTAAGAGACAGACTCTTCCTTAACTATGCTTTATGTCCTTAAATTCTATTGCTTGTGCTGTATTATAATTTTAAAATTTCTTGTTGTTTGAACTAGTTTGTGACCACCTACACACTACTTGTGATCATCGAATCACATAACACATGGAGAGCACCAGCCCAGGTCTGGTACGGTGGTATTGCTCAGGAAATGCCAACTATTGTTCCTCAAAATAATGATGAGATTATTAATGAATGAAATTGCATTTACATTTCACTTGCAGGTAAATATTTCACAAAATTTGCATTTTATACCAAGAAACCAGGCTCATTTATCCCTTCATATAGACATGTCACTGATCAAAACTTCTAAAACCTCACTTTTAGCCTCAGGGATTTTACACAAATAAAAGAATAATTTGATGAAGCTGGTACAAGACCTGGGTTTACTAAAAGAATAAACCCTAGATTTTTGTTGTTGTTGTTTCGTTTTGTTTTGTTTTGGTGCTAGGGATTGAACCCAGGTCTTTGTGCATGCAAGGCAAGCACTCTACCAACTGAGCACTGTGGGGACTGCCTAATCCTTACCCAACCATCAATGAAGGAGGAAGGAAAAGAGTAAGGGAGGGTCACAAAGTTGAATCTGAGAACCCTAACTTGCTGTGCTGACAATCAAACTCAACTCCTCTAGGGATCACCTGTGCAAAGAATAGATGGCATCTGGGCCTCTGGAAGAGAAGGATACTAAGAAAACACACTTATTACAGATTCTCATTACCTAAATACTGTTAATATTTGTTTCATTTTTATTTTTTACCATGCAAGGGATCAAATCCAGGTCCTCACAATTGCTAGTGCTCTACCACTGAATCACACCACCATTCGCACTTGTTCAATAAAACCTGAACTCGTTGTTGGGTTTTGCCTGATTCCAAGGCTTTCAAATTATTAAGGATAGATGTTGTTTTCCAGAACAGGAAGAAAAATTGGCCTGAAAGGATTTATTTTCTAAGAAATAAGGCTAAATATGGATTTGTCTTCTAGTAGAAAGTCAAAATACATTGCCAGACCCTTATAATCAGGTTACAAATGCAGACTCAAACATAGCCTCAGCTGTCCCCCAATACTTTTTTTTCTTCAAAGCTAACCAAAATTTGGAGGACAGTTGTAGTGAATGAGAGTGAAGTAGGTGTTCAAGGTCATTCTTTGTGTCAAACACATTGAATGCTTTCTTGGTGCCTGGCAATGACTGCACTGCCTGTGTAGTGTACCTGGCCAGCAGTGAGCCTTAGACAAATTCACAGAGTGTGGCAGGTGCTGTGGCAGAAGTCCATAGATGGGGCACAAAGAGGAAGGATCCACTCTCTTAGAAAGTCAGGAAAGACACCTCAAAAATGGTACCTTGTAGATAAGTTTGGAGAGTTGAGTTCCCAGGGAAGCTAGTATAAGTGACAATCAAAGGCCTTTTCAGCACAGGGGGTGGAATGAGCAAAACTAGAGCAGTCAGTGGCCCATACAGGTCTGGCCAACAGTGAGACTCCTCTGGAGCAGGATCTATCAGAGAGAACGATTCATGAATTTCTTAGACATTTCTTACTAGAGAGTAAGAAACATTTTTGAGCAAGCAAATAAAAAAAGTAAATTTGCATTTTATAATGTTCATTCTGGCAAGATAGGGATTGGGGAGGGTAGAAAATTGGAGCTGGGATGGAAAATAATAAGCAGAAGTCTGGTAATAGGGTAAACTAATGCAGTAGCACAGAGGGAATGAGGAGAAAAGGACAGATTTAAGAAAAGGTGTAGGAGTTAGATTTGAATATGAAATGGAGGCTATAACAGACATGTAAGGATTGAAATTCTTAATTAATAGGATGATTTTCATATTTCTGGTTTGGAGGGACTATGAATTGTGTTCTTGTTCACACAGATGGATGATATGGAGGAAGGAAGGGTCTGGAAATAAAACAAAAGTATCATTTTTGATAGCCTGTGTTTATGTTGTCCATGGGACATGCAGGCTTAGTAGGCAATCAGAATTTCTGGATCTAACACAAAGAAGAGCAGTGTGATCTGGCAACCATGGGCACTGGAACCACCACCCTCTAGTGTCGATAGCCTGGGAATGGATAAAAGGATAAAAGGCCATGTGCCTGGCCTCAGGAGCAGAGTAAGCGCAGGGGGATCAAGTATATACAGCAGACAGAGGAAGATGGTACAAGACCTGCGTTTACTAGGAGAATACACCCTACTTTTTTTTTTTCTTTTTTCTTTTTGTGGTGCTAGGGATTGAACCCAGGGCTTTGTGCATGCAAGGCAAGCACTCTACCAACTGAGCTATATCCCCAGCCCCTAAACCCTGTATTTGCCAAGCTCTAAGTTCAGTGGAATAGTTTTACAAGGTTATTTTTACTACAGAGAGTCTTAAAATGTGTCTTTTTTTTTCTGTTCCATAAAAAACATTTGGGCAAAGAGGGAAAGCTGCCAATAGATATGAAAATACTCAGAAAAAAAAAAAAAAACATTAAATGGAAATATAATGACCATGAAGCTACTTTGAACAAAATGGAAACATGCTGTACAAATGTATTTAAAGTAATACTGTTAGAGTTTTAGTATTTGGACTTGGTAGAAAAAGAAGCCTAATGCTGATTGAGGGCAGTAAGATTTCAGCATCAAAACAGCCCGAGCTCTCCTCTCATTCAACTACTGGAAGCTGTAAAATGTACTATTCCCAATCTGTCACAGTGACTAGTCTTCTTTAAAAAAATAAAAATAAAAATTTTTCCAAGTCTAATATTTCATACACAGTATGGTTAAAAAAATGCAGTAACTTTTTATAAAGCTAAGCATTCCTCTGTGATGATTCTAATCATTTTCTAATGTTGTCATTTAAAAGTCACCCATTCCTCTTGATTCTTTGTCAAATGAACAAATTTTTACATCAGATTCAAATTTATTTCTGCTTCTATGGGACATTAATAGCCCACATAACAAGTAAAACAGTGAATGACTCATACATATTCTTAAATATGGATACTAACCATATACACTTCTAGAGGATCCACAGCATTGTGACATTTTATGAAGACAGGTTGCATTCTACAAGAGTAAGCAGTAAATTGGGAAGTCAAGTAGCTGAAGTCCTAATGACTTAATGCAACATTGTAACTCCTGTGCAATGATACCTAATATTTCAGTCTTAACATCTTTGAATGAAATGGTTCTCAGCCCAGGATGCATAAAACTATCACATTGTAGATCTTTAAAGTTACAGATATTCAACCTACTTGAACTTCCTGAAGCCAAACAAGTGTTCTTATATTCTGAAAATTCCAGCACAGGATACCACCTGCCCCATTCTGAACTCCTATAATATCCTGTGTATTGCTAATTACTTTACATAGGCAAGTGTACAATTTCCTCATATAAACCTCTACCAGGATTCTTGTTATTTTTTCCTTTTAATGCCTTTATTGTTTATCACATTGACATCTCAACATATACCTTTGTTGAGTGATGTGATATTTAAAAAATATCAAAACCAAATTAAAATATATAATCATATGGCACAAAAATTTTAGTTTGGGAGAAAAATCATATTGCATCCTAAATTGTTGAAAAGTATATTCAAACTTTTTAATGCTTTCATCTATTTTTGATGATTTGGTGTAACAAGAAATTTTGCAAGATGTAAGAAAAGGATTTTTTAATAGTTATTATGTGTGCTGAAGTAAATATATTATTAGCAGGAGGCCTAATTTACATTTCAGATCAGAGAAGGTTGATAGCAAAATTTTCCTATGCTCATGAGATTCAGCTATTAGATCTGTATATTTCCCTTAATTCTATATGAATTTTATGAACATTCAAAAAGCCTTTTATGTTTGTGAGAACCACTTGCCCTAAATGAAAATGGCTTCTGAGATAAAGTTACTAAAGAAAGGGACAGAATATTTGAAAGAATTTGTCTCAGGGATTAAATATTACAACATGGTAGTATTTTAGAGATAGGATACTATGGGGGAAAAGGTAGATTTTGTTTTTTTATAAAGCTTTTTATCTTAAGAAATATTTTGTCCTTCATCCTCAAGAGCAACAATTGACACAGATTACTTAGCAACGGTGTAAAGCCTGGCATGGTCAAGCTGTGATAATGGAACCATCAATGCTGTTATAATGTACTTAGATCCTGAGGATGGCATTTGCAAATGTAACTATGATCCAAACTAAATCCTCTTTGCAAGTCTGGAAGGGTTAAGAGCAACTGAATAGAGCTCTTTAATACAGCAAGTCATAAGGTGAAGAAGAAGGAAGATGAGGTTAAGAGTGAGAGATGATCTTTAAAATTTCTAGATATTCTTAACATGTAAAGCCCATCACTTTACTATGATTAATCCACACATGGACACTTATGATATGCAAATTGCAATAACACTTCAAATACATATATATGAACACGCCCTTATGTGCACGCCACACACACACACACACACACACACACACACACACACAGCAGTTCCTCACTGTCTCTCAAATAGTAAAGAGAGAGAAAGCTTACTCTTTTTCTCTATGCTCAGTCATGCTGGATATTATATATTTTTTCATTTTTGTCATTTTGATAACTGATAATTTGCATTTACCTGATCAGTAGCATGGAATATTTTTAAAAACATATTTTTTTACCATTATTCAGTATTATCTAATCCTAACCTTGGGTCATTGGATTATTTAACTTTTTAGTTATTTACATCAGCTCTTTGTATATTAGAAATATTTTATTTTTGCTTATCCTTACTGTTGTGTGCCCCTCAAAAGCATTGTGTCAGAAACTTGGTCCCTGATGCAACAGTTGAAAGGTGAGACCTATGAATGATGATTAGGCCATAAGGCCAGAATAACTAGATTGGTACCATTATTGTGGGAGTGGGTTCATTTTTTGCTAGAGTGGGTTCCTTATACAAGGACTAGTTTGGCCTTCTTTTTCTCCCTCTCTTGTCTTTCTGTCATGGGAATAAGCCTCTATTTTGCTTCTCTCTTATTCCCTCATTCCTTTTAGCACTGGGGATTGAACCCAGGGTCTCTTTACTACTAAGCTATGTCCCCAGCCCTATTGATTTTTTATTTTGAAACAGGGTCTAAGTTGCCAAGGGTGGCCTCAACTTGCTATCCTCTTGCCTTAGCCTCATTAGTCACTGGGATTACAGGCATGCACCACTGGCACCTGGCCACAAAAGATGTTTCTTACTTCATGCTGGCCCTTTGATCTTGGACTCCCCATTCTCTCAAGAACTGTGAGCCAAAAACATTTGCTTTCATTATAAATTACTCAAGATGTGATATTCTGCTATGGCTGTACAAACTAAATGGATTGGTACTAGACAGTTACTTTTCCACGTTGCAAACTAGTTTTCTTGTGGCGCTTAGAAAGGCCTTCCCTACTCAAAGACTATGAAAAAGTACTTTATTTTAGTACTTTTATAGTATTGTTTTTGAGGGAGATTGTTGTATTTAAATTTAGGTCTTTAATTTATTGGAATTTATCTGGAAGTTGCTAAGTGCCTCGCCATTTGAGGCTGGCTTTGAACTCGCGATCCTCCTGTCTCCAGTTCTTCCAGTTCTTAATAGGAATATGTTTTCCCAAATAACATAACATGGCTTAAGATAGCTTATTATAATTACTGAAGTGATGTATTACCTTTTGTAAAAAAAAAAATGTTTCTACAAAGAAAAAAATAGTTTTTTTCCCCAAAAGTATATCATATGAACTATAAAATAGGAGAGAAATATGAATCTGACATCACTGAGTAAGCACTTTGCAAAAATAATTTCAGAATATTGGCCACTTAAGTATTCAAATACAAGCACATACCCTTTGTTGAACAGTAACACCTAACCAAAAGCTTTGGAAATCACATACGAACTTATTATTGGATTATTTGCTATTTGACATACTCTAAACTATTTTGCCCTGTTTATGAAGACAATTAAGCTGACCACATGGTATTTGTTTCAGTTCTTTATGTGGAGTTTAAGATTACTTTAGGATTTCATCTTTGATATTGTTTCCTGAGACTTCCTGCTTCTGGCATTATAATCTAATTCATAAAAGACTCTCTTTTTGAAGCCATAAATGCTACAGATAGCCATTTTTCTTTTACACATATAAATACTGTGATATATATATATATACATATATATATATATATGTACATATATATGTATATGTAATGGTAAATCTTCACATATAAATACTGTGATATATATATATATGTGTACATATATACGTATATGTAATGGTAAATCTTCAAATCTCAGGTACCTCATCTGACATTTGAAGATCTTAATGTAACCTCACAAATCAAGGTGAGAATTAGATCAGAAGACATAGCACAGTGTGGTGCACAGTAGTCAGACAACAAATATTCAAGCTTTAGCTTTCCCATTTCTTGAAAAAAAAAAAATGCCTTGCCCATAGGCCATAAGTATTCTTCAATAAAATATAAACTGATAAATGATCTCAATAATTAAAAACAATTCAGAATTATTGTAAATTTTTATATAAAAATTATTTTTTCAATGTCGTAAGATTGTTATAAAAATGATATACACAACAGAATTGCAGATATGGAG
Organism: Tamias sibiricus; assembly: GCA_025594165.1. Lineage (NCBI taxonomy): Eukaryota > Metazoa > Chordata > Mammalia > Rodentia > Sciuridae > Tamias > Tamias sibiricus. The sequence goes on along the minus strand of CM046661.1, from coordinate 98,275,154 downwards.
GCAAGATTTCAGATTCAACTACTTTAAACCTGCAGGGACTTAAGAAAATTATTTAACCTATCCAAATCTTAGATTTCCCCCCATATATAAACTGGGCATAATAGAAAAAACATCACAGAAATACTGAATATATTAAATGAATTAAAGCAATGTCCATAAAATAATTATCCTGATGCTTGTCACAAATAACAAGCCCTCAATATATGTAAAATATTATAACTTCAACCTGACCAAATCTATTTCATGTGTAACCAACCATAGATTTCTAAGGTATTATGGAGACTATACTCTGGAAGAAATGTGATATGAAAGTCAATATAGAGTAAGCTCCTGGACTATGTGGAGCTGCTGTGATATAATACAAAGAGATATTTACAATAAAAACATCTAACTCTCCAAAGTTCTACTCTAAGTAAGGATCTTACCACCTCTTGCTTTATCTACGGCTTCTTAGTTATACCCATTTAATAACAGTGCCATGGATTGGTAATAGGGGCTAGAAGAATTTTGAGAGGAAAACTAAAAAAATTCAGTATTTCTGTGAAGGGACTATTCAGGATGATTTTATTGAGAACTAAGGATGGAAAGAGGAGAACTACAGAAAAAACTTCCATTTTTTGGAGATTTCTTACCAAATCATGTAGTTGTGCAGTATTTTTATAAAGTTTATGAAATCTCCTCTAACTCCTCCCAGCCAAAGTTGAAGATGGTGTCTTCTGTATTTTGTACCATGGCTACTCTTTTGTTACACTCGCTACTCTTTACAGAAATTGTTTGCTTATATCTCTTATATCAGTCATTGCTGTAACTCAGGAAAAGGACCATATCCTACTTGTTTTTATAACTCTAGCATCTATCAGAATGTCTCTAATGGAGCAGAGGTCATTTTCAAATTGGTAAAACCTGGTTCTTGGGAAGATAGTGAAAAATTAGTTCTTATGATGGTCTGTGACTCTACTAAGGGCTACTGTACTAACCAAATATAAGCTATGTCAGAGGTGTTAAGATTTCCAAGGAAGAGAGCAAAGAGGTAAGAAAGGTCTGAAAAGTCTTCTGGTGGGGTAATAATGAAAAAAAGCTTGAGAAACACTGATTTAAAATAAGCACCCAGTCAAGTTTTATTTTAAATTTTCAGCAAATATATTTGAATGAGAAGAAAGAAATTAATTAAAACATTCTTATTTCAGAAACCACATAAGTCACTTACCTCCTCTTGACCTATTATTTACAGGACTGGTGAAAGATCCAAGCATATAATATATATGGAAATACTTTAAAGCTTGAAAGAATGTTGAAAGCATATATGTTGCCTGCTTGAATCTTGTATTTATATAATACTCATAATAGTCTTGTACAAGTACAATAATGCTTCAGGGCTCTACTACCAAAATGCTTTTCTTCACCTTCTCTACTCAATAAGCCCTCTTTATCCCTTCAAATAACTTTTTGTTTCTTGTAAAGTATTTCCTGACCTCTTAAGGGAAAATAACTTTACAGTCTATACCTCTCCACTAATATCTTAGATTTATGATCCTAATTTAGAGCATGATATTTTTGAGCCAGAGTTTGTACCTTGTTCATAGTAGGTGCTAGAATGAGAATCAAATGAATTATAAAATCTGAGCTCAGCACTTGCGTGTCTGTGATAAACAGCCTCATGTGACTGATACATGGAGTGACAATAAAGATATTGCCACCTAACATGTCCAGAAGTCCAAGCTTACCCAGGTTTTAGTCTATCTGGAAATGCAAATGAACTTCTTTAAAAGGAACTTACATGTGGTGGACATGTACTACCCAGGGTGCAGGCCACAGTTCTACAATCACCTTTCCAATCAGGTGCTCAGGTGGTATCAGTATTAGCATCATTTTCACACAAGCAAGATGATGACTAATCCCACAAGCTCATGCAACACTTAAATAAAAACATATTAAGTGATTAGCTGAATTAAACTTTGTGGAAATATAGCTCTATGTGAGATTTTCAGGGGAAACAGATGTGTTCTTTGATGTTTTCATTTTAAGCAGCGTTTTTATAATTGGGTACATGTAGCCTTTATTTTATGTGGAGATGCATAAGTTTCTGAATATGGTTTGTGGCTAAGGAGAACTTCTGGGAAGCCTGTAGGCATGAGATCCTATGACTGTGATCAAATCACAGGCCAGCAGGAAATCACCCTTAGGCAGTTAGCACAGAGGACTCTGGAGAGTTTTCTCTAAAAATCTCCTTTGTAATTATGCTGCATCCTATTTTGCCTAGGGCATGGTCTGACTGGTGGTGTTACTGATTTACTGGCCAACGCTAACAACGTTATGAAAATAGAAGACTTGAAGCAATAAGTATAACTGCTGTGGGGTCTCCCTGAGGACCGTCTTTATTCTGCCATGAGTTCACGTGCTTCTACTGGGTAATTCTTCAGTTCCTATGTGTCATAGCTGACTGTGAGTGCTAGGGCCAATATTATGGACTAACTACTTGTAGCTTTTAGATTTTCAACAAACAAATGTACATACCAATCCACATCACTAAGTCTAAATCCATAATAAAATCAGGCTAGGACTAAAATACATTTTCCTCCACAGCCACATTTACTTATATACTCTCAATAGGGACTGGGTAAAGAGTGTAACATGAACAATTGGAGGCAAGCTCTTCCACAAGGCTGTGATGTCCATTAATAAAAGGAGAACTTTTAACTACATAAAGGGACTTTCTTCAAAATCTATCATGCAAAAGTCAGCATGAGTGAAAAGGATTTAACTTCCTTTCAGGATTCTGAACCTGATTTGCTAGCAATTGAAAAAAAAAATTTAAGCGTCTATGAGTGGTATGCAGAGATCTTATAGCTCTCCAACATCCTTACCTCTTTAATCCTTCACATCCTTATTTATATCTTTTTTTAAAACTGCATACAAATCATCCTCAAAGTGTCATTTAGTGTTGTGGTTTGAAACTGGAAGGTGCACACTTTTCCTTGGATATGTACTGGTGAAAAAAGTACAAGAAACCATAAAATCAATATTGAATATCTTTTAGAGTAGGTAACATTTTAAAAAATGGTGAGTGTGAAAATACTATTTTAATATTTTAAAGTATAATAAAGTGTGGAATACAAAATGTACATAAATTTTTAAGATTAAATAAGAAACTTTAAAAAATTATACTTGTAGTCCAAATACTCTGAAGACATACACATCTCTTTCTATATATGTATGTGTATATATATCTAAATATACATACATATATATATATAGAACCACACAGACATGCATGCAAAAATACACACATACATACATACACAAATATATAGCATATGAAATATTCTATAAATTTGATAACTGAAAAGAGAGAAGGATAAAATATTTTAATAGCATATTATGAATTTTTACTGGACATTTAAAAAATATCTATTTGAGATAATGTATTTAAAAATTGGAAATTTACTGTAGGTCATTGTTTTAGTCAGATTTTTCAGTGCTGTGACCAAAAGACCTGACAAGAACAATTTTAGAGGAGGAAAGGTTTATTTGGGGCTCACAGTTTCAGATGTCTCAGTAAGTAGACAGTGGACTATATTCTTCTGGGCCCTAAGTGAGGCAGAACGTCATGGTAGAAAGATGGAGAGGAGGATCATGGCCACCAAATAGCAGACAGTGTTCCCCACCAGGGACAAAAATATAACCCCCAAGTCACAGCCCCAGTAATCCATCCCCTCCAGCCACACCATGCCTGCCTACACCCAGTTAATTCCTAATAGTGGATTAATGCACTGATTAGGTTAAGGTTCTCATAACCCAATCATTTCACCTCTGAATGTCCTAGTAGTCTCATAGATGAACTTTGGGGGAATATATCATATCTAAACCATAGCAGTCACTTTTAGAGATAAGCCATGAAAGATTCAAGGAAATTAAATTGGTTAAATTACTTCCTTGAGACCACATAGCTAATAATTATAAAGGTTTGATTTCAAACCTAAACCTAGGACTGTAAGGATCTAAAAAAGAAATCCTAGGCCATTTCCAATTCCAATCATATTTTGGTAAGATTCTAATACTTAAATTTTGCTAACTATTATCTAGGCTTGTTTTCTTTTGCTATTGTGCAATGAAAAAATAAAGCTCGCTAACTATCACTCATAGAAAAGCTATTATATTTAGCTTTTCCTTTAATTCGCGTTATGATATGTAGTATGAACACCTGTGATAAGCCTCTGAATTAAATGATGTATAAAAATTTCTGAATTATGTACATAAAGGGATAGAGCCATCCCATAAACATTACAATAATGTGATTTCACTTTTTTTGAGAATGATTCCCTTATAACTTGGATTCATACCCTTATATCTTACATAAAGTTCATGAAGTCTATGTATAGTCCTAGTTCATTCATACCATATCCAAACCGGACATGATTCTCACCAAAGCAATAATGTAGTTATTCTACTGATGTACAGAAGAACAAAGAATTATTCAAATATTGAGATTTAAGAAAAACTAACTACATTAAGTATAAAACACTAGAAATCTTGCAAGTCAGTGCCTGGAAGGCAAGGCAGTATATTCTAACAGGTCTGATGTCTGTCTGTCTGTGTTTCCTGTATCCTAAGTTCTGCATCTTTTATTTTTATTTTTCTCTTTTTCTGCGTTGAAAGCAAACACACAGCGAAACATTCCCAATAACCTGTGGTATACAAGTTTAGGAAATATTTTCCAGCAATCATCTGTAAGCTAATAACAGTCAAAGGACAGAGATGATATCAAAAATAAGGTCAACATTTAGAATTGGAAACAAAAATAATCTATAGTGATAAGAATCCCTTGTCCATATAATTCGATACTTTAAAAATAACAACAACCCCTTTCACCTTGACTGCTCTCCTGCAGATAAACAGAAGCCATAACACAGAACTCCTGTTTTGATAACCTTGATCTCTTGAGTCCGCTGTCATTTCAAGTTCTGGGTCTAGAAAGACATATTTATTTTCCCTGAAGCTTTCAATAAAGCACAAGGAAGTCTTAGAAGATATAATAGCTTGGAAGGATCACAAAGTTATACTGCAAAACTACATGAACTTTCATAATGCTCACTGTGTGTGGCTGACCAGTATGTGAAAGGCCCTGGGGATATTTGACAAATATCTTACAGATATAATAGGGAGAACTCTTGAGGTTTTTATTTCCTTAATGTACACACACCCTGAGGCCAAATGAATATCTTTATTAGAGGTCATTTCTCAAAGAAGAGATAATGATCACAAGGGAAAAAATAAACCTACATATTATGAAATATTTCTAATATATGTTAGATTTTAATTGGGGACATATCTGGGTATGCCAGATAGTTTGCTGAGCCATTTCACATAGAGGTATTAAGTTATTTTAATTTTTGCTATTGACTATCTGCATTTGAGACATCATTGACCTGCGATTCAGGAAAATGGTGCTGATTCTAGCACTGAATTTATGAGGCTTTGTGACTTTGATATATCACTTATTGACATAGGATCTTTGGTTATTAAATATACATATTTATAAATTTACCTATTTAAAAGTTTTAGGAAGATAAAAGAAAATATATATTGAAAAAGTAGTTAGAAGAGCTATGTAAAATTAATGGAACATTGCTATGATTATTACATAGTATTTCACTTTTTAGAACATATTAACCAGTGATATGTACATAACAATAACATGACAACATACATTATAAAAAATATGTTGCAAACAAATAAACATAAATTAACAAATCTTATAAGCGTTGCTTTAGAATAATATTGGTTGAATTTACTCAGAGGTGAAAATAGATAAACAAATAATGATATATGTACCACATTCATTTTTATTAGAATTTAATAGAGTATACCTATTTTTGTAATATACTTTTGTTATGAAAGTATCATAAAATGGTATTATCAAATATTATTATAGCTGCACAGAAATGAAAAATCCAAATTGTTCAGGTCTTAATAAATATACTTAAATGGCTTTTAGTGGCAGAGTTTACTGAGTCTGTTATTGTGAATCACAAATACAGAATGAAATATGCTTTGAAAACTAAATTTGCAAATGTAAAAGCATAGAAAGGAGTATTTAGAGTTGATTTACCATGAGATTAAATTAAAATAATTTTGTTACCTGAACAACTACTCTGAAAGTTTTACTCCATAATAACAAACGTATGAAAGGGTAAAGCAATTCTGTCTCTGAATAATGGAAGTATAAAAGAAAGATCATAAGAATAATATCTAAGCCTCAAAACCCTGAGCATCATAAAATGAACAAATTCTAAGAAAGAAAATATCTAGAATGAATCTAGATCTGAAGTCAGAACCAATAAGCATTCTAATTCACCAAATCTTGATGATTTAATATATTGCAGAAAAGAAATCTGAATTCCAAGCAAAGATTTGAGAAATGAATGTCCACAACAAGGTTTAATTTCACACTTCCCCTGTGTCTGTCTGTCTCTCTCCCAGCTTTCCACTGTGACACCAAAGACATGACAATGAAGAAAAAGGTTTTAACTAATTACATTTAGGACTTAAAACAGTTTGAGAAAGTGGTCAGCTGTCTTTTATCTATTTTAAATAATTATTTACTTTAGGATTTCTTCAAGAATTACTGATCACCTAATGCTTATTGCTTTTAATAAAGAATGTGTGGAACAGCTGGGTGCGGGGGCGCAAGCCTGTAATTCCAGCACTTGGGAGGCTGAGGCAGGAGGATCGTGAGTTCAAAGTCACCCTCAGCAATGGCAAGGCACTTAGTAACTCAGTGAAACCCTGTTTCTAAATAAAATACAAAAAAAAAAAAAAAAAAAGGGGCTGGGGATGTGGCCCAGTGGTCGAGTGCCCCTGAGTTCAATCCCAGGTACCAAAAAAAAAAAAAAAAAAAGAATGTGTGGAACAACCCAGAACCAGAACTAGGTTCCAAGAGAGCACTATTTGGATGATGTCACAACAAAATGTGCTACAGAACAGTAGGAAGTGGAAAACAAGGCCAGTGCAGGATCACACAGCAGGTAGGGCTATATCAAGGAAGAATGGAGGAAGTCTTAAGAGGCCTGACCTCCCTTAGCCAGGGCAAAGAACAGACCAGTATAGACTGTCTTAAAGGAAAAGAAATATTTCCCCCAAATCTTATCTTTTTAATTGATACACTGTGAGAATCCAAATGTTAAACATAATCTGGCACATTCACATTACTTTCTAGGACACTTTTACTTCTAGTTCACAAGATTAGTTCATTTAATGCCTTTTACCACTTTCTAATTTATAGTCTAGCTCTGGTAGACAACTTTTTCTTGTGCAATCTTTTTTTTTTTTTTTTTTTTTGTGTGGTACTGGGGATTGAACTCAGGGGCACTCGTCCACTGGGTCACATCCCCAGCCCTTTTTTTTTGTATTTTATTTAGAGACAGGGTCTCACTGAGTTGCTAAGTGCCTCGCCATTGCTGAGGCTGGCTTTGAACTCGCGATCCTCCTGCCTCAGCCTCCCAAAGTGCTGGGATTACGGGCGTGCGCCACCGCGCCCGGCTCTTGTGCAATCTTTATCAGGTAATTTACAAGGGATTCCATTACAAAAACCAGCCGTTTAAAAAATTCATAAGGCAACAAATGAAATTAAGTTTAAAACATGTATATAATAATAGTACAGGGTATGAAGTCTGTGTAGACACCAAATTTAAACAAAAAGTAAACTTGAGTGGCAATGCAGATTTGACATTGTTAAATCTTCAAGTTTATTAACACAGGATTATTCAATTGAAGAGTGTATTCTTAGCCAGGAAAACATTAAAAGAAAGGAATGTATAATATATAAACAGTAAGCATGTGAATACACAAAAGGAATTTTTCAAGCCCTATAAATTTTCACTGGGAAAAATTTTAAAATTCAATTATTTAATATTATGTTTGAATGCTTACATATATCTGTAGTGTTTTTCTCTGGGTAGGATTATTGGGCATGTTAACTTGCTACATTATTTTAATAATAATAAAAATAAAATTAAAAAGATATATGTGGACTAGAACATATATATTTATCTCTCTATAAGGCAGATGGGATACTGAGAGTTCAAAGATGTCACTGCCTCAATGTAGCAAAGTCTGAAAATGGAGGTTTCTCCAGGATACTTACAAGCCATTCCATGAGATTCCTCCACACCCTGGATTCCTATGTCTCATACAGCATGACTACAATTAAATACCACATTTTCTCTTTTAACTTAATAGTCACCTTAGTCAAACTCTGTATTATTTTACCTCCACTAGATGAGAGTTTGGGTATCACATGAAAAAGGGCATAAGTTACAGGGCTGCAATTTTCCACTAAGTTGGATTGAGAATGAGGGGGAAGGTAAAACTCTCTCCCTTTGCTGAAGAAGAATACTTTGCATTTCTCACTAATGAGACTGTAGTTGTTCTTTAAATGTTCCTAGTACCTTTTAGTCCAGTCAGCACGAGTTTATTGTCTTCTTCCAATTTGAATGCTATCAGAACCTCCTTAAAATAGCTTCAGAAAAACAGAACTTAGCCTATGCATTATTTGGCAAAGAGTTACAACATTCAGCAAAAGCATAATTGTGAACTTTATGTGGTGAAGCAGGGATCCAGGGCAAGATTAAGGGCAGAATTAGGGCCACTGGGACATGGTACTCCTGGGTTAAGGATTTTATTTGTTTTTGTTCTGTCGTGTGTGTGTGTGTGTGTGTGTGTGTGTGTGTGTGTGTGTGTGTTTCTTTCAGTCCAATTGTAATTATCTGTTTTCAAATTAAAATATCCTGGCATTATTGTTAAATGGCTTTCTTTTCTTCCATTCTCTCAACTGCAGAAAAGTTTCTTGCAACAGTCCAGTAATAGAAAGCTTGCCTAGAATGTGTAAGGTCCTGAGCTTGATTGCCAGCACTATCACAAAGATTAAAAAAAAAGCAACAACAACAAAATTATGTTATATTTTGTACTCTGTATTTTTTAAATTATTTATTTACTTATTCATAATGCATAAGTATAGTATCTTTTTACATACAACTGCTTGTATACAAAGTATATAAGTACCATTCAGATCTTCAATCATGCATTTAGGATAATGATATCCATCTCATTCAACCATCAATTTTTTTTTCCTTCCCCCTCCTCCCCCCTTGCTCCCTCCCTTCCCCTCCCTTTCCGTTGACCATTCTAGTGTTCCTCTGATCCTATGTACCCCCTTCCAACAACACTGTGAACTAGCCTCCTTATATCAGAGAAAACATTCGGTATTTGGATTTTTGAGATTGACTAATTTCACTTAGCATTATATTCTCCAACTTCATCCATTTACCTGCAAATGCCATTATTTTATTCTCTCTTATTGCTGAGTAAAATTCCATTTTGTATATATACCACATTTTCTTTATCCACTCATCTACTGAGGGACATCTAGGTTGGTTCCTCAACCTACCTATTGTGAATTGTGCTGCTATAAATATTGAAGTGGCTGTGTCACTGTAATATGCCGTTTTTAAGTCTTTTGGGAATAGATCCAGGAGTGGGATGGCTGGGTCATAGGGTGGTTCCATTTGTATTTTTTTAATTAAAAAAATTAGGCCATGATTTTTATACAAAGGTTCTTGTTATTTAATTTAAGGGCTTAACAGGAGTAGGTCATTTCTGCTTATTTATTCTTTTGCTGTTTCTGGCTTTTCTGAGTGCCTTTCAGGGGAATAAAAAAAAGGATAATGTCTTTATTAACAGCTTCTAGCTTCTTAGCAACTTTATTCCTGAATTAAACCAATTTCTATTCTGTCCTCTTCCATTCTATGTTTTCTTCCTGACTTGGGGACTGTTCTTAATGTATGGATGATGATCTAGAAATACTTTGTAATGGACCTCACTGGAGTGTTTCCAGTGTTTCTAATATTTTGAATTGCCCTTTCATGGTTTTTGTGACTAGACTACACCTTCGAGTAACTTGGATTGAATAGAAGGAAAAGCTTCCAAGCTACTGCATTTCTGAAATGGTCTTTATGTTAAGCTCCTAGTTTAAAGAAAGATTGACTAGGTGTAGAATTTTAGTTTGAAACCTTATCTCACAAAATTTGAAAGGACCGCTCCCATCTTTAGGTAGCAAGACTGATGGGAATTCAGGTGCCACTATGGGTTTGGTACCTTTATTCATAACTACTTTTTCCTTTCTGGAAGACTTTACTCTCTTTGAAGATTCATACTTTCCACTCAGCAATAGGAAATTTTCTTCTCTCATGTCTTATTTTCTCTCTTCCATTTTATCATTTCTCTCATTTTAGAATTATGTTAAGGAAATTTATCCTCCTGAGCTGATCTTCTATGTTTTCTGTGTTTTTTCTCTGGGGAATCTCTTAAATGTTATTTCCAGACTTTATAATAAGCTTTTAAAATTGTTTTTGTTATACTGTTTTTAATATACAAAGGCTCTGCCTTAATTTCTGAGTTTTGTACTTGGTGAGGTGTGATTCATTGAGCCCAGGTTTGAAAGGAGATAATATTTAAGTTAATAAAGTTTCAATCATGTGTATCATAATAAGGAAACTTAGTTTTAAAATTACCCTATCTGCTATAATATTTTAAGTAAAATAATTTTAAATGTTAAATATTTAAAACAAATTAATTTTCTTTCTCATTTAGCAATCTTTATTAAGGCATAACAATTCATGCTATTCTTCTTACTTATATTTTTATTCTGTGAAATCAGCTTTGTCATTTATAATTCATGTAGAATTATTAATAGAAATTCATCACTTTTAAGAGAGAGGTGAATCAGCTAAAGAGGCAAGTTAAATAAAAATTCAAGTTTTGCTCCACGAACACAATAACTTTGTGACGTATACTTTAAGATGGGAAACAATATTCAAGATGGCAAGTAGCCCAAAACAAGTGTGCCCAAGGCCAAACCTGATTCTGAAAGCTCATGCCTCTCCCACAGCACACCACCACAAGTGGAAGTTTCTAAGGCATGAAAGACTAAGGTGAGTATTTTGCCTGGGAACATGTACTCCTTTGATACTAACAAACTCTAGGGGGAAAAAAATCTATAAAACTCAGTATATTTATGCAAACGTCTTCAAATTAATCTAAGTGACACTATTGTTTATTGCACGGCATGTCTTTGTAGAATACTTATGAAAAGGGAAGACAGATTCTTGCTTATTTGTAATGGTCATATTTTCCAGCTTTGATATTTAGCATTAGAAACTTGTTTTATTGGCTTTATTTTGCAGTACTGTATCATTCTCCATGACATCTGGAATGAATAATTAAACAGGTAACTGTGAAACACTACAGAAATTAATTTTAAGAGGACAAATGGGATCAGGGAACACAGCATACACTGCATTTTACTGAAAACACCTTCAGCCATTACACTAAATAATCCATGTCACATCCTCTGGTAATTTCCAGGGTGATTTCCTTTTGCCAGGATGAGTTATTTCTGCCACTTCGAGAACAACATACTAGAAATATGCATTAACGGTGAGTTAACTTTTAAAAAACAGGGGAAGAACTGTTAAAGATTCTAAGGAAATCCTCCAAGTTGGCCCCTTTACATTGCATTCATATTTAACAGTGGCTGAGAGGGTGGGGAGCAGCCACTGGCTTTACAAACATCTCAGGTGATAGCTCTTGACAGAGCAGAAACAGGGTAGTAGGGGAGAACTGCAGGAGTTAGGCAAGGGGAGAAAGCAATAGACCAGTCACTGGAGTGGATGTGGATAAGCACTATAGAGGCAGTGGCAGACACAACACTGTGTGCCTGTTCATTTTCTTCATGAGCACCAGAAAGGCTATATTTCCCTGGTATTTTGGATTTAGGTGCAACTCCATGACTAATTTATGGCTGATAGAAGGAGGGTGAAAGCCAGCAAGACTTCTTCCCCACCTAGTCCATTGTCCCTCCCATCTCCCACTCACTTCCACCCCACACAGACTGAGCACCTGGAATCAAGGGACTCAGGAATGGTAAGGAAGTCATAAAGTGCAAGGACCACAGAGTTCTGAGACCTATCTCACACCTGAACCACCCAGGAGAGCTGCCTGACCAGCAGCATTTACATTAGACTCTTTTAAGTGGGATATAGTCATTTATTAAATGAAGTCACTGAGATGTAGGGATTGTGATATTCTTTATTTTGTCAAACATAGGTCTAAAACATTACACCTAATGAAATGAAGTACAACTCTTTGGGACATATTTTTCAAGGCTGTTGAACCTTATTAAAGTGTACACTTAATGTGCCACATTTTTCTTCAGATTCCTTAAGGAATAATGTCAACGAGTCAGCACTGTGCTTCACCATACTTAGATAGTCACTTCAAGAATTGTAAGCCGGGCGCGGTGGCGCACGCCTGTAATCCCAGCACTTTGGGAGGCTGAGGCAGGAGGATCGCGAGTTCAAAGCCAGCCTCAGCAATGGCGAGGCACTTAGCAACTCAGTGAGACCCTGTCTCTAATAAAATATACAAAAAAGGGCTGGGGATGTGACCCAGTGGTCGAGTGCCCCTGAGTTCAATCCCTGGTACCACAAAAAAAAAAAAAAAAAAAAAAAAAAAAAAAAAAGAATTGTAGAGTCATGCTTCTAGTCATGGCCAAGGTGATATCATATACATGTAAAATGTGAATTTCTGGCTTATTTGGGGGTATAAGGTACAGATCTTTTTAAAGCAGTAGCAAGAGGAAATACAAATATAGTCAGAAGAGGTCCTGAAATATAAAAGTGAAATCATTAAAAAAAAAAAAATTCCAGGCAGGTATGGTGGCAAATGCCTGTAATCCCAGTGGCTTGAGAGGCTAAGACAGGGAGATCACAAGCTCAAAGCCAGCTACAGCAACTCAGCAAGACCCAGTCTCAAAATAAAAAATAGAAATGTCTGGGGTTTGGCTCAGTAGTTAAGCATGCCTGTGTTCAATTCCTGATATAAATAAATAAATAAACAAACAAATAAATAAAATTCTGAATGACATCATGAGAAACACAATGAAAAGTTTTAAGTGAACATCAGACTTTGTAACTTCCTTCTCTGACTTTTTTGCTTTCTCTTAGTCTACACTTTCTGCCCAAGTTGTCTCCAGAAACATAAAACCCACTTCTCCCACAAAAGATCTCAAGGAAAAACAAGCTCTGGAACATTTTCCCCCCTTTGGTAAGACTTGTCAGGCCTTCTGCTGGGAATTAACAACTTTATCTGGTTCTTTAAATCTGTTCCTCCTGTTCCTCTGTCTCTCTGTTCATTGTGATTCATAATGTCATACTTACAATTATGGTTTACAATGCTCCCTTGCCTTAGAACCAGTCAGAGTGACACATACTTTTCTCTAAACCCACATACTCATATTTTGGTTTTTCTTTGGGGCCAGCTTTACAACCTGGCTGGATATAGGTCCTTATGTTTAATCTGTTTGATCTGATCCTGGCTTCCTCCCTCCTATGTTTGGTGCTCAGGATTCCTTGTGTTTAGTGGTACTCTTAGTGAGGTTGCATTTCATATACCAGTTTTGATATAATGAGATGCCTTCTTACAAATGTAGTGAATGTGAATAAAGGGTCTTCATGGAGATGAGGAACTGCAGTCTCTACCTGTCCTGCTACAGACCTTCTTCATTGTATAAAAAATGTTGTCTTATTCCCTGTTCATAAAACTTGAATTCATGAAGTAATACAAAACATTAATATTGTTCTGATCTCACTTAATAACTATAACCATTATACATCTACAATGTACTGAGTACTTGATGTACTTAAGGGCAAGTTTGCATTGGGAACTCTGAATAATTCTTTTCTAACATGTTAGTAAGGAAGATAATATTTATTGGATACATTCAAATTTTCCAGAAACTCTGAGAGTAATTAATTATTCATGATTGGCAGATGATGAAACTGAAATTCCAAAAGTTTAAGTAGTATATCATAGTTTATATAGTTATTAAATGAGAAAACCAAAGATTAAACTCAATTCTAGCTACATCTAAGAAATACTAGAACATTCACAAAGGCTTACATCTAATCAATTATGAAGCTGTGACTTTCTTAGCTCTTCCATTTAAAGTTTTCATTTTAGAAGAATTTTTACTAGAACAAATAATTGTATTTCTGATAATAAATATATCAAAAAATATTCAACACCTTGAATATCCACAATGTTCCTAGGAACTGTAAAGTAGAATTTTAATATCTCTACATCAGATCTTTAGAAAAAGCATTTATAATCTGGTGGTTAAAAGGATTTTTGGATATCTTGAAAATGTTTCAAAAGTTTCATTGTGGAGTTTATATTACCCAAGGTTAACTGTAATATATTATGTTAAAAAAAAAAAAAGCAAAAACTTTTGAAGCAAGTAAAATATATCCCATTTTTTAAAAAAAGTATTTTATTCTCTCATTTAAATTTATGCTTTGATTCAGACAGAGAAAAACAGAATAAAAAGAATGTTTAAGGAAGTAAATCAAAATACTTAGAAGCGGAACACTGTAAATATTTATAAATGAAGAAAGAAGTCTTAAAGTACTGGAGATAGTATCCATTATAGACCCAGGAAAAGTAGTACATACTTAATAAGACAATAAGGAATGACAGATAATCTAAATGATTGCTGAATACCTATTTTCTTAGGATCAAGCTAAATATATGAAACTATTCCTCATATGTTTAGACATGATTTTATAATTACTTTTCCATGAAAGTTAATTAAGTAATAGCAATACTAGATTTTTTCTAGAATTTTTCTCCAAGTTGATGGAATGCTTGCATATATGTCAGAATGTGTGTGTGTGCGCATGCGTGCACACACATGGGTGCACACGCATGCGTGCACACTCTCTAGAGTACGCACAATATATATAAATGTGTATATATTTTATCGAAGGTTGACTTTTTTCATATGCACGTGAAATAATCAGTTTCTTTTAGATTTTTCTAAATGGTAAAAAAGAAATTTCATAAAATATGTGATGTCAGTGACCTGTTTACTTTTATTTTAGTATCACGTCAGAATGGCTTTCGTATTTCTATTTTCAAACAAAAGATGTCTTTGAATAAAAAGCATTTTAAGAAAGCTTCAACTCAGTGGAGTATGAAATTCCCTATTAAAGAATATTTGATATTTTTCTTTGAAAAAATTTTTATTAGATAACATTTCCCAGAAAAGGAAGCAATGCCCACCGCAGTACTTTAAATCATCTTTCATGTGAGCTTATGAATGGTAGGGATGCTAAGAGGATTCTATTCCAAAGCACAATGGATCTCAAACATCAAATAAATCTCTAGCCACACATGAATCCAAAGGAAAGGCCATCGCCAGCATTTCCTGTACACTACAGAGCCTTCTCACAAAGAAGTAGACAGCCTTATGCTAAATATTTGACAGCATACCCTTGGTGTCAACATTTCCTACTCTTTCCTAACAATCACTGGAGGTCCAGCTTGCCTCCCACCGTCAGAATTCCATTTTCTTCTGTAGGGTATACGCACAAAACAAAAGGAAGAGGTAAGTTCGTGGAAAAAGACTTTGCACTGCTCTTTTCTTCACTGTCCCCAGTCTGGAAACAAACAGAAGGCATCTGTCTTCAAAATTGCTCTCGCCATAGTGCTCCACGCTTTCCTAATCCCAATATTGGACTGCAGCAATCTCTTCTGTGGGAGCCAGCTTTGAGGGCCCACTGGTGCAGAACAGAGGCCACACAAACCATTTGAAATGTGGGAAGGCCATGCCGTGCCTTGTGAGCTGTGCCACTTATAACATATTTGCTTTCAAATGGAGTCAAGTTGATGTGGTCTAAAAGGCCCTGTATTACATAAATTCTGGTTTCCTTAGAAATTGGCCATCTTTATGCAGCTCAGCTGGTGTGCTGCTCCTAATGGTCTCTGCATTTATATTAGAACGACATGAAGGAGCAGTGGACCTGAACTGTTATTTCCCACCTGTTTTAATCCAAATATTCTTCAGGACTAGTTCAGGATCTTTTGTATGAAAAGCACGCCCCTCCCACATTGGTTAATATACCAATGGATTAAGATGCACTATTATTGTAGTTTTATGACTCTAATTAGTTTGAATGTTTAAAATAGGCTTAACTTATAAACCATGCTATTACACTGCAGTAAATGGTACTGTGTGCGTGTGTGTGTGTGCGCACATCAAATCACTGTTTTCTTAACTGTTCATGGATCAGCATGAAGTAAATGTATGGATACTTAGATCAAGACAGCAGGGGCAAGGGTGAGCAATCTTACACATCAAGAAAGAGGTAAAATACTTTCTCAGAACTAGTCTCTGAAGTTATAGCATAAGAAAAGAAGGACAAAATAAAATACATATTTCACTTCCTTTAGAAAAGCTGTTACTCAAGTGTTTCTTATAGATTTATTTCATCTTTGTTACCCTATGGGAAAATTGCAACATGTTAAAAATTCAGGTGTATGTTCTTAGCCAAAAGAGTGACTTAAAGTTGGACCTTTTCTACTTAGGTATAAATCATCACCCTCGCTGTTATTGTAGGAGAAATTAATACATGCAGAAAAGTTGGCTAGTCTAACAAAGTTTATGTAAGCATATTTCTCTAAATCCTATTCATATAGTCAATTGTGATTTGCTACCAATGCAGATGTCTTGTTACCATTTGGAACACATGAAGTAGTGATGAACTGATGGCATTGTAGCTCTAAGAAAAACATTTCATATAAGGGAATCTGTATTTTTTCAAGAGAATAAAACACGAACAGTAAGGATTTATTGATTTCTTATCCATGCAAAGATAACTGAGAAGGCAAGGTGATATCACTTAGAACAGGTGCACAAGGTTACAGAACAACTTTTATTTTTTAAAGAAACACCACACCATATTGCAAATAGAGACACAAAGAAGAACTACAGTTCCAATTAGGACAAAATCAGCCACTCCAGGCAATAAAACAACAGGAGACATCACAATATCGATACCTGAGAAATACTGCCACTTGTTATCTAACCATATCGCTCACTCAAAACATTACCCTGGAGAGTCAGAGCCAGTCTAAACACTTCAGGAACCATCCAGAGCCGTATGGCACACTATTCTTTCAGACCTCAGGAGTAAAAGTTAGCCAGAGCCTACTGACATACTAAAATGATTTATTATCACAGGGCTGAACTAATGCATTCTGCTTTACAACTCTCCTGGCAGGCCAGGGGAGAGGCTGCGTTTATTACCTACAGTACATAATGCCCGCTGAAGAGCTCTGTATTATTCATAAGACTGCCTTTTTTGTGCCATCATAATGCTGATAAATTATGAAAAAATGCATATTTTATTTCAATTTATAACATATTGTTGTATACATATCAATATATCACATTGCAGCAGGCGGAGCAAGTATTATTGCTGACAGCTGTTGACACGCTTCAATAAAGCCCAAACAAAGGGGCTTCACTGATAATCCTAAGTCACAACTAGCATTCCAAATAAAAACCCACTTCTATCTCTCACAATATTTAGAGGAGATTTGCAGAAATGTCAGTAGTACATAAGGGAGAAACTTGGGCAAAAGCCCTGAGAGACAGGTGTAATTTTCTAACCAAATTCACTGGGGGGGTGGGGCGGGGGGAGGGGGTCTTTTATATTAAACAATATGGCCTCTGTAGGAAATGCAGACTCTCAAGTGAAGATCAGGAAGTCTAATTTAGGAGGAGAGCTCCTGGCAGAGTTTGCTGTTGCTGCTATTTTATTTGGTTTCTTTCTCTTTCTCTTCTTGCCTCAGATGGTGAAGTGCCTGATTCTAAAACCATATTCTGAGACGAAGGTCCTTAAGGAAGGCTAGAGATTTTCCATTAACTCAGACTTCCTCTGTAGTTTTTAATTTTGCAAGTTATTTTCACTTTAAAGTAGTCAGACGGCATAACCAAATGTTGTTCAGATCTCTGCAAATAAATATAGTAATTTCCTTTTTTATTCCATGTACAAAGAAATAGTTTAAATATAATGAATAAAAGCTAATTTGAGGGTAATTGATCCTTTTAATAAGGGCAAATTTCTTTTAGACATCAAGAACTCCATGAATATGATTTTGAGCTGAAAAGATCTTAGAGCTCAGCAGTTTAACTACTTCATTTTACAAATTAGAAATCTGAGCTCATGAAATGCCTGCTCTAGGTTATGTCTCCAGCAGAACCACAATTAGGATGCAGGTTTGTCTCTTCCTAATTCAGTCTATTATTCCAAATGTCCTTCCTGGAGTTTAAAGTGCTAATTTATATATACTGTTTTTAAATTACTTAAGTACTGTTTGGATATAGTTATCTGTTTGTTTTACAGCACCAAAAGCATTGCTGTCCCAGGTCCCAGGCAGATGCTAGCTAGGATGACAAGGTTACAAAAGGTACCTTAGATGTGATTTTATGTCTAAGTAAGGGAAATTTACTGGCAAAAACAAAAACAAAAAAAAAGTGAGAGTTTCTGAACTAGATAACATAAAGACTGCAAAAAGAAGTTAAATGTTCGATTAGTACAGAACAATACGCCATATACTTTAAAATCCTTTCGTGTGCAGGAGACTCGTTGCCTGTGCCTTTGGACTCACTTACCACAGTGAGATCCTCAACTGCTGCTGAGAAATGAATGCCTCTCACTGCCCTCTGGGCCTTCTGCAAACAGCAGCAGTGGCCAAAGTAAAGACTTCTAGTGCACACTCAAACATTTACTCTTCCTGGTGTTGACACGTCCGTTTACACATCCAGACAGCCACTTGTGCTTCCAAGAACAGTGAGAGGACCAGAAAGGCTATTTAAACAGCCATGCCTTCATTTCACAGAAGGAGGCTGAAGAAAGGCCACTGTGCACTAGTTACCTCACAGGACTTAGAATTTGTGGCCAGTATATTATGTAGAAAAAGTGAGGGATAAGCTAAAGGAATATGGGTGGGGTGTGTAGGAGGTAGGAAATGGGGCAGTTCTCCCTTGGCTGCTGAAATTTTTCAGTGAACTCTACACCAAATTTAAAAAATGATCCATAAGGAGAGAAAGAACTTTCTAAGCCTCAACATTCTTTGTTAGTGTCCACCTTAGAACCTAAAAACTTTAGGCTACTATTTTCTATCATATACTACGATGGTCTGCAGACTGGTGGGGGAAGGACATTTTCAAAAACCTTTCTGAGCCGGGCGCGGTGGCGCACGCCTGTAATCCCAGCACTTTGGGAGGCTGAGGCAGGAGGATCGCGAGTTCAAAGCCAGCCTCAGCAATGGTGAGGCGCTTAGCAACTCAGTGAGACCCTGTCTCTAAATAAAAAAAATACAAAAAGGGCCAGGGATGTGGCCCAGTGGTCAAGTGCCCCTGAGTTCAATCCCTGGTACCACAAAAAAAAAAAAAAAAAAAACCTTTCTGGATGTTTTGCAGGTGCCCTTTGTAGACTATCCTAAACACTATTTTAATATGCCCAATCTACTTATTTGTCTCAATAAATCTTTTTATCCTTCATCAAAAGAATTAGTGCCAGATGAGGTGGCACACACCACCTGTAATCTCAGCAGCTCAGAAGGCTGAGGCAAGAGGATCACGAGTTTCAAAGCAGCCTCAACAAAAGCAAGGTGCTAAGCTACTTAGTGAGACCCTGTCTCTAAATAAAATACAAAATAAGGCTGGGGATGTGGCTCAGTGGATGAGTGCCCCTGAGTTCAATCCCAGGTACCAAAAAAAAAAACCTCAAAAAAACAAAAAAAACAAAAACAAAAACAAAAACAAAAATAAACAAAAAACATAAGTATTCACTCAATGGTTTCTATGTTTTTGTTTAAAAAATTTACATTTCACATGGACTAAAAGCATCTCCAGTTAATACTCTAACCTGAAGATATAGTGACTTAAGTAAAAAAAAAAGAAAGAAAAAGGAAAAAAACCAAGACTTCCCTAGAGAATCCCAAATGAAAACTAATAATTCAATAATAGTTGCTCCTACCTATAGCTGGGAATTAACTTTTATCTTAACTACAATGGCCATGATTTTTATAAAAGGAACATTTGCTCTTCTCATTTAAGAGCATAAATTGTGTGAAGGTGTCTTATCTTTTTAGGTTTTTAAAAACTGCCTACTCCGTGTGTACAAAATCAAAATTAAGATGGATAGACATAATATTGTGACAATTTAATTTCCTTTTTTACTTGCTTGCTTGTCATTCTTAAATAATTTTGAAGAATTGAAAGAATCCTCAGAGTCTTTCTAGTTCAAAAATTTTATCTCATAAATAAGAAGAGAGGTCAAAAAATTTGACTTGCTTTCAGATTCCTAAACTTTATTAACTCCAAAATTTGAAAAAGAGCATACCTCAATTCTGCATACAAGGATTTCCCACTGCCTTCTGAGAGTCCCTAAACAGGAATCCTAGGACACTGCTATCTCCACACTGTCATATCTTTTAGAATATTTAAGTTTATTCTAAAATAATAAAAACAAAAATTGTACATATTATTGGGGTACCATGTAATGTTTAGATATGTGAATTCATTGTGTGTATTTTCAATGTCCCACAAATCCTCCTACAGTTACAAACACAGCAGGATATTTAAATGGGACCTCTTCCCTTTTTTTGGCAGTGGGTGGAGGGTGGGGGTGCCTAACCCAGGATTGAACTCAGGGGCACTTAACCACTGAATCACATCTTCAGCCCTATTTTGTATTTGATTTAGAGACAGGGTCTCACTGAGTTGCTCAGTGCCTCACTGTTGCTGAGGCTGGCTTTTGAACTTGTGATCTTCCTGCCACACACTCTGGAGCCGCTGGGATTATAGTTTCTCTATATTTGGCTGAAGGCTCAAAGGCTGAGACAAGTGTCATTATCCTAATATCTTGAAGTAAATTCTAGGTCACCATACATGACTTGCAAAAATGGTATCCCCAAACAAATTAGACCCTTAATACAATCAGTACTTTTTCGATGTTAAGAAGTGAGAGGGGTCAAGGATTGGGACTGTTTGGGATAGAAGGCCTTTGGAGAAAGTTGTTGGAAGGTGGCAGCATTTTCCCATTGTCCCTTAAAGCTTAAGTAAGAGGGGTTTCAAGGGAACTAATGCAGGAGGTTTAACTTTGAATGAAGTAAGGGATTTTGATTATTAAGAGGCTGATCTTAATAATAATAAGTCACTGCTCCATGAAAGGCATGGAACTCACTGGCTAGCCTGGCTGGGTTTTGGGGATAATGGAAGGAAAGATGCTTTATATTGCATCATATTGAGTTCTGCTCTTTCAATGTAATCATTATACAAAGTAGCCTTTTGTGAAGTCAATAAACCTGTTCATTTAACAGACTGCTAAGATTAACTAATGCCTGTACATTAACCTATCTCAACCAATTAGCCTTCTGCACAAAAGAAATGGGTCTCCTTACATTTGGTAAGAAACATAATCCTGGATATAAAGATGACAACTTTTCTTTGTATAGAATCTTCAGTCTATTTTTTCTTCCATGACATCTGAGTGTAGAATAAGACTCAGCATGGAGGATTATATACTCATGGTCTTATAAAAAGCTTTCACTTCATTCAGTCTTATTATCTTACAGGTCATGCATGTATCAAAGGGTAAAAAATGATTTTAACTTTGAGTATAGCCAGGCAACGGGAGGAAAAGAATCACCCTAGAATCCATGCAAACATATTGGGTGCCAAAGGTCTGTGTTGACTTATGGCCACAGCTTTTCCATCTAAGAGAGCCATTAGCATAATTGGCTTTTGGATCAGATGGAGGCCATTAGCCTTAAATTCTTTGCTGAGGACTAAAATGTCTAACTAATATCCCTTTTATTCTACATTACCTTTCACTTGCTCACATAAATTATCTTCCTCTCTCCTAGACATAAGAAAAAAAAAAAAAATAGCATCTTTATCCATATGGAACCTCTGTGTGTGAATTCTATCGTGGCCACTAATCTACCAAAGAGAAATCGATTTCCTCTAACAAACATTGCTTTTCCTACACAGGAAAGCGCAGCAGAATCTCCTCAGTTGCTGCGACAAGAGCTGTTCACCAACCTTATTTCATCTGGGGGTTTCAGCAGTAACTCTAGATCAGAGTCGGCACAGCTGGGGATCACTGATTAGTCCAGCTAATCTAGTCTATAGAATCAATCATCCCCCTGCCCGGACCAGGTGAGGGCTCACTACTGTGAACAGGTGAGTAAGAGATTGGGACAAGGCGGCTGGCCAGCTGTTTGTAGTCATTGTACCTGTGCTGTGAATTAGCGCCTGAGTTAGTAGAGCTCAGAATGAAATCCACCTCTTCCCTCAGTGGTACACCTCCCAGCTTAACATCTACTCCGTGCTCACACCCTTTTAATTTTCAGCAATATAACTGTACCAAGAGGCAATGGGCTTTTACATTTGGCATTGTAAATTAACTAAAACTCCATGAAAAATGAAAATGCTTCATTTGATGGGAAGCCAGTTTAGGCCCAAGTTCAGAAGCTTGAGTACTCTGCCATCTGCTGGCCTCTGTTCAGAACATTTCAAATTCCCCTGTGCACTCTCAATAAGTTTTTTTTCCCCCTAATATTTTCATTGTTTAGTAAAATTTACGGAGTCAAATTGCATGAAATTGCAAGTTAAAAGAATATATTTCATTGCTAGAGATAAATTTTTAGATAAATGTTTTATTTTAGAATACATTCAGACTTAGAAAATCCAGAATATAGCATATGGGTTCCCTATACCCATATCCATCTTCTGCCCTTTTCCTTGTTAATATCTTACATGAGCATGATGCATTTGTTACACTAACTAATCAATGTAGATAACATTTATATTAACTAAAGTAGAATAGGGTCTTTAAGAATAGCAAATTCTGTGGACCATGATTATTCAGACAAATACAGGGCATCAACCACAATGGATTATAAAGGTAGTTAACATTCCTGCCTGGTACTCTGCTTACTGCTTTTATGTACATTATCTTGTGTGATTCTCTTAAAAACATCTACAAAATAGATTCTACTATCTTGTTACCCCCTTTTCCCAATCAAAAAAATACAGCTCAAAATGATGCGGGCCCTTTCATTAGAAGCTATGTGAACTTGGGCAAGTTTTATTCAAAGACCTTCTCACAAATTTATTGTAAGACTTTAATCAATGAATACTTGGGAAACATTTAGTGAAGTGAATGGCACATATACAGCATAAAAGAATCCCCAGGTCTACTGGAGTGTATCCAGGGCCAGAGTGTACTCCTAAACACTATCATATCTACATCCTAATATGTAGAAAGGAGTCCTTAAAATATCAGAGAGGAGTTTGTTTGTATAAATTATTTTCATCTATAGCTTCTACTATTGCATTAGATATCTGTCTTTGTCTTGTTTCACCAATACTCTGGCCCCTTCCCCATGAAATTTTAATACCGCAGATATATTGTGTATCTGTATATCTTTAGAGGGCCACAAACCATTGTATCAGCTAAGTTTCTTGACCTCCAAGAACCAAGTTTTGTCCCCATTGGGACTGATATCACTCCCATTAAGAGTGTTCCAGGCTTACCACACTGCTTTTAATAACTATAAAATTGCTGCTAGCCAACCACACCTAACAAAGTAGAAATTTCTCAGTCTAGACCTTTCTAGCCCATAACCTTTGCCCAACTCTGAAACTCACAGGGACTCCTCTCATAGCCTTCACTATTCTCCCATCCCTCAGAAATTATCTTCTGTCTTCCCACTGAGCCCATACACTTTCCCACAGTTACTTCCTTATTCTCAAGTATGCTTTATTTTTCTTTCAACAAAACCCTCTTTATACATATTGCTGAGACCTTTATAGCCAGGCATTTAAAATTCTCTCTTCCTTAGTCTATGGTTAGTCCTATGGATTTTAAACCAATCTCCTTCTCTTACTACCAATAGCCTTATTTATTTTTTTTTAATTTTTTTCTTTTTTCTTTGTAGTTATATATGTCAGTAGAGTGTATTTTGACATATCATACATACATGGAGTATAACTTCCAATTTTTGTGGTTGTACATGATATGGAGTTACACTGGTGTATAAGAATGTAGGAAAGTTATGTTGGATTCATTCTACTGTCTTTCTTATTCCCATCTTCTCTCATTCCCTTCATTCCCCTTTGTGTAATCCAGTGAACTTCTATTACCCCCCTCTCCTGCATATTGTGAGTTAGCATCCACATATCAGAGAGAACATTTGGCCTTTGGGCCTTTGGTTTTTATGGTTTGGCTTATTTCACTTAGCATGATAGTCTCCAGTTCCATCCATTTACCAGCAAATGCCATAATTTCATTCTTCTTTATGGTTCAGTAATATTCCATTGATTGTATGTACCATATTTTCTTTATCAGTTCATCTGTTGAAGGGCACCTAGGTTGGTTCCATAGCTTAGCTATTGTGAATTAAGCTGTCAATAGCCTTATTAATAATAAAATGATTACTCAGATTGTTTTTTAAATCTTTACAATATACTCTTATACATTTTTAGAGGAGCTACATATCATCAGTTGCTAGCACAGAGTTCAGCAGATAGTGGGTAAGGACGTTTATCAGAGAGGATTTTATTTCCTGCCTCCCTATCATGTCACTCCTCTGAGCTCGCTTCTTCTATCATTCCATGTACTGTGGAAGTTCCTGCCAATGACGTGACCTTTAGCAGGAAAGAATAGAGGGTTTGGAATCTTGGCAATGAAAACTAAAAACTGTTAGGATTTACATTCTAAAATGGGATATTTCAGGCCAACTGACAAATAAACATACAAGAGGTGATAAGTAGTATGGAGAAAAATAAGGCCTTTGGAGTCAGGATGGGGACGAATGCTCATGTGCATAAGGGGATCCCGTAGAAGTTGTTTTAAATGTGGACTTTTAAATCAGAAAATGAGGAGGTGAGCCTCCCAATGCTCTGGCTAGGCTAACTGTCATTAGGCATATGCACTCTCTCTCTCTCTCTCTCTCAGAGTTGCTTGTAGAGTTAATTTGATCTGGTGCCAGTCAAGTCTTTATAGTAATGACCCATGTAGCATCTAGACTGTTTCTCTCTCTCTCTCTCTCTCTCTCTCTCTCTCTCTCTCTCTCTCTCTTTCTCCCCCTTCTCCATCTTCCTCAGAGCTCTTCAGGTTGACAGGGACCCATTAATTAGATCCTGGTTATCAATCCACTTAATTAAATATCAGCCAACACTTTTATGTCTATAATAACTCAATGAGAGACTTTGCAAATATTTCGCTAAATTCAGAGTATTTTACTACCACATTTTCCTGACAGCTAGTCTGGCGATCTAGTTAAAATGGAAGGGAACTAATCTTGAACTGTCTTCAGATATTCAAAGGACTTATTCTGTGAGGTGACAGTAGGAAGCATTTGGGTCAGAGAATGTTGGTTATAGGGACAAAGAGTTGACAAAATATAAGAAAACATTTTCCAATGGAGCCACCTCAATATGCAACATATTGCTTGGGAGGTCCATCATGTCAAGTTTTGGTGGGTCTAGGGAGCCAGTGGTTGAACTACGGACTACAACTGGTGTTGAAAGGATAACCTCTAATGCTCCTGAGAGTCTGTCGTACTATGTGTACTTCCAAAGTATCCTCTAGCTCAGAACTTCTGCTACCTCAGGGTGATTTTTCATTCTTTCTGGTTTAAGCTATAAAGTATTCACTAAGCAGAAACAAACTCAGCATTGACAATGTTTTCCATTTATAACTGTAATATCTGTAGACTTCCATTCAAGTTGTACCTGATGATGTACCAACTTCATTTTTTCAAGGATCAATTATTTTAAATAATGTTTGGCATTAAAGAAGTTACAAAGTTGATAATTTTAAGTACACCATGCCCAAAGTAATTATTAATAAAGCATATTACTTGCCTATGACAAAAAATCCTGACATTTCCTAAAGGAAAATGCCATCTTCACATCCTCATTAGGATGACCTACTTTTTGACACATTGCTACAATTTATTCTACCACTTATGGTGGTGTAGTTATCCCAGTCAAAAATATATATTTAAAAAGTGTCCTTACTTAAAAGGTTATGTGAGCATCACTTAAATGCCATGTCCCATGTATAAAAAGGCAAGACCCCTTTTATGACAAAGCAAGGATAAGATTAACCTCATATTTCTGTGTTTGCTGACCAAGCTTGCCTTCATGGACCTATAGTTTAGATCTTGATGCATTAGGGAAAATGATAAATGATAATGGGATGTCATTAAGGCATAATTGCCAAACTAGTTATTTGGCACCTACTGCAGTGAAGATAAATGATAAATTGTATACATTTGGTGGTTTTCTACTACAATCAGACATTTAAAAATGAACAGTAGCTTTTGCTTGCAGGCCTGATAAAATATTCTATCAATTAAAAATATGATTTCATATTTAATCTTTTTTCAGGTACTCTAAAAAGTCATAAAATTGCTACTGCTAATTAAAATATACTTTTTATTCATTGAAATATCTCATATATTCATTTCTGTATCACTTACAAAGTAATGTCTAGGTTCCAAGCCCACAAGTTCCTTACTAGCTTCATCCTTTGTCCCCCTACCCACAGTGTGCCCTGTGTTTATGTTGCAGGTGAGGCTACTTATAGTCTTCTACCATGCCATAATACTTCATTCTTATCTGTCCTGAATTCACTATTTCTTTTTCTCAGAATACTTTTTCTTTTTTTATATGGCTAGGGAATTTCATTTTCAGGACTTATATGACACTCCCCCCATCCAGGTTTGGTCTTTCTGCCTCTTGTTAGAACTCTGTCATATGCCTACTTCCATTACTATTCTTATAAAACTGCATCATAAATCATTTCTCTTCTATGTGTATTTCCCTCCAAATGCATGTAGAGTGCAGATCAAGAATACTTGGAAAGCAGAAACTGACACTCTTTGATATTTCTATGCATAGCACCTAAGGCATTGCCTTGTTAAAATATACATTTTTGAATAAAATTAAGCCAAAGGGACACTTAGTTTATTGCACAGTTTTCACACCCATTATTGCTTCAACTGAAACTTCTAAGTGAGGCCCAGACAAGTATATGCAAGAAATCAAGAAGTAGGACTTTCAGGCACTCTGGTAGTCTCCAGAGTTTTCCTTAGTTGCACAGATTAATTCCTCCTATATGTTTTGATTAGTGGAACTTTAGTGTACCTTCTGAAAATTCAGATGACCAATCAACTCTGCCTATTTTGTTATTCTCCCACATGGACATTATGGTTTTCCAGATGCCTTTAAGCTACATATTGAGTACCACAAGGGAGAAAGAAAATACAACTCCTAAAGCAAATATATTATGATCTAATTAAGACAGGAAGTTAAGCTGAACATGGTAAATAGTTTTATAACTTTCAGACTGGTGATAAAGTTTCAATATTTTTCTGATAGTATTGGTACATGTGCTTTGCAATGATATCCATTTTTGTTTCTTGTTTGCCAGAAGGGTAAGTTTACTAAACTCTTTGGTGCTATTGCCTGTGGTAAGATGGAAATAACTGCTGGTATAGGTATATATTTGTTGAGGCAAAGAGTTTAAAGTAGTTTCAAAGATTTAATACTCATTTAGTACAATGAATGGGCCATTATAGTTATGAGGCTTTAAAATTAGTATGTCAAAGAGGTCATATTAGAATCAATACATATTGTCTATGAATTATATTGTACATGTATTCCACTTAGGAATATTTCACTTGATGATCCAGATCTATAAGTCACCATTAGGTTAGGAATTTTTTGGTCAAAGATAACAACATATTTTTAAGAGCTGACTTTAGGCCTATTTATCACAATATCATTGATGCTTTGAACTCAGGCATTTATTTATTTTTAAGTTTCTATTCCTAAAGTTGAGGGGAAAAGGTAGAGCAAATAACTCATTAAGTGGATGTAGAATGAATCCTTGATTTTTATCACGTATGTGAATTCAGGAAAGAAATTTAAATGTCTATTTACCATTCTCTTTCATGCCCCACTCCCATCAACCCAATTATGAACTCATTATTTGATAAGGAAAGAAGTTGTCTTTTTGAGACTTTAAAACAGAGGTTTATACAAACATAGAAATGATGTTTCAAAATCACTTGGTGCTTATGCTGTTTTGAAATATAGATTTATGAGATCAAAATAATGAAAACAGGCCTGGGCAGCATGTGTTTTATTTCCATATTTCAGATATTCCCTAATGATAAACACAAGGTTCTCTGAGGGGCATGTATTTGTTTTCAATGTGATTGTGATAGAACGAAGGGGAGCTTTAGCTTGCTAACATGCTGCATTTCTAATAATTCTTCCCATCCACTTGCAAATGTGAATTGTCACCCCTGATTTATGTTCATTAATCAAAATGGCAAATGCATGTGGAGTGCAGAATCAGGGTCTAGGCTGTTGTCTGAAAATGTGATCAATCATCACTGATTGGCATTTTGAGTTAAACTATAGAAGAATGTGGAAAAAACAGATGCTTGCTGGGAACAAGGGAAAGGAAGTTGGGGCCAAGAGGCTAGCATTTTAATTGCAAGATACAATATGCTTAAAACAGAACAGAATAAAAATTCTGAGTTTTTGGAGAAAGAGAAGACAATTATGCAAAATATAGGGAAGAATGGCTTTTTTAAAACCACCTTTGTGTGAGCTACTTTTAAAACAATACTGCAGATGCTTAAAAATGCTACCTGCAGTTGTGATTTAATAAGGCCATGAAAATAGAACTTGACCCATATTTTTTGTACCTAAGGGGAAACAGCTAAGTATAATGAGAGAATCCAGCTATTCATAAAACAATGAACTCGGAAGATACTTAATATATCTTGTCTCTACTTTGTGCCGTGTGTTGAGGGGAGTGGTGTGTTTATTAAATCAGTTTCTTTAAAAACCCCTGAATATAGTCATTCAAGAAAAATTGGTCTGTTATTTCACTCCTATGGGCTAAGAAATATATATTATACCATGAAGCATAAAAAAAACCCAAAAAGTAAAAATTATGTAAAGAAATTTCTATCAGTCAAATAGAATTATTTATAATTCTACATGTGATACTATAAAGACTAAATTTCAGATTTCTAAAATAGTAAAAAGAATTTCAACTTGTAATAATGAACAAAGTTTTGACCTTCTAGTGATCAGCCTATTATAATGTCGCATTTTTAGTACAAAATTATTACTAAATCACTTCTTTAAAGCCCTTCTCATTCAAAATATTAATTCCCACTACATATACTGAGTCTTTTTATACTCTCATTATGGTATACACATAATGAATATTTTGAGGTTTATTGAGCAAACTAATGAAAGAGTGAGTGAGTTTTATACCCTTTCTTTTAACTGGATGTACCTCTTTTCAACCCAATTATTATATAAAAATATCAGAAAATAGTTAACACAAAGGTGAATACTTTGTTATGAAGTTAATCAATTAACTTCAAATGATGAATTATTAAACTGCAATGAAGGCAAAGTAGATACAAATGAAAATATTTTTATTGGTTCTTTTTAGTGATACATAATAATAGAATCCATTTTGAAATAATTATAGAAACATGGAATGTATCTTATTTTAATTCAGATTCCAGTACCTCTTCTTCCCCTTCCTTCTCCCTACCCCCTGCTCCCTTCCCTCTATAAATATTTCTGCATTTTACCCATAGTATTTTTAAAATTAATTTCTTGTGGATGTACATGATGGTGAGATTCACTGTGGTATATTCATATATGTACATAGGAAAGTTATGTTAGATTCATTCCATTGTCTTTCCTTTTCCCATCACCCCTTCCTTCTCTTCATTCCCTTTGTTTACTCCACTGAATTTTGAATCTCCATCCCCACCATTTTATGGGTTAGCTTCCACATGTCCGAGAAAATATTTGACATTTGGTTTTTGGGGATTGGCTTATTTCACTTACCATGATGATCTCCAGATCCATCAACAAATGAAAATATTTTAATTTTACATCTTCATTGAAAGCATGCAGCAATTTTGAGAAACTCAAAAGTTCTAGACACAATCCTTTTAAAGAAATAAATGTTTTGAAAAGGCAAATGATTTCAGTGTTTCTGTGACTTAGTACTCTTTACTATATAATTAGAGATTCAGATTATCCCTAACAACCCATTCCTCCAGCAAACTTTCTTAGTCTAAATGTCTATACTTGGCTTAAATCATGGCCAGGTTACATGTATTGAAAAATCTAATTATATACACACACACACATGTTACAATCCAAAACCTTATCCTGACATGAGCAATGTTAATTGATCAGATGGCATGACTACTACTCTGAGCTCATTTAGAGTAGTATGGGGAAACAATTATCATTACTTTAGACTGTATAACCTACACACTTGTAGCTGTTACAAGGCAAAACCTGAAACTTTAATTCAAATTTAGGTCTGTATGACCTGTCTTACTGTTCTATGATCCATTAGAATTTAAAAAGACAGAGAGAGACAGGAAGAGAGGCATGAGAAGAGACAGAAATAGAGGGAGAAAGAGAAATGCATTCTATCTTATATGGTATTTGAGTTTTTAGAAGTTGTATAGTAAAATTGTGTGTGTGTGTGTGTGTGAGAGAGAGAGAGAGAGAGAGAGAGACAGAGAGAGAGAGAGAGAGAGAGAGAGAGAGAGAGAGAAAGGAAGAGAGAGATGCTTCTTATAGTTTAAAACCTAGTGATGACATGACTTGGTTTCTCCCCTAAGGATAACCTGTAGGTTCATGCATAACAAGTCTTTATTGTTACACCCTCTATCTTCTCCTCTTGTGCTTTAAAGTTTGACTTTTTATCTTGCTTTGGAATACCTCAGGAAATAACAACCTGATACAAGGAGCCACTGCTTGGTGGAAAACATTAAAATACAGCATATGAAGACTTGATCTCTGGCACATTGTGATATGTAAGCTACCTGGTACCGAAAACCGGGAGGAAAACTCTCGGAGGCAGAGAAAAGCTTTACTACTTTTACTTCCTCAGGAGCCTCGGCCTAACTCTGACCAGTCATTACTTCTTCTATCTGGTTTCTCTTCTGTCTTCTATCTGGTTTCTCTTCTGTAACCGCTCTGCCTACGTTCTGGCCGCTCTGATTCTTCTGACCGACCGAGTGACTGCCCGACTGACTGAATTCTCCGTTCTCCTAACTCGGACCGCTTTCACCCGGTTATATACCTTCAGCTTTGCGGGTGCCTACAGGTGCGTCACATACATATCAGGTGAAACTTATGGCTTCCAGCTAGCCGCAATAGCCCTTCCTAATTAGGGCTCCTTCAGTGATAGACTATGGAGGATCTGACACTGGGTTGACATCATGTTTTTATGTCCTGTAATATTGAAGCTCTTGAATTGCTGAGCAAAATTGAATTTTTTTTTACAAAAATTCTATTTTGAATAATTCGCCTAATTTAGATCAGAAATGTTTTCCATGTGCTTTTTTCTTCTTGTCTAAATTTTTTTTCATAAAACCAATCAGTCCTCTGTAATTGGGAGAGTATCAAAAGCTGTGTAATGCACACTCTTGTAACAAGGTTCTGCTGGAATCAATTATGTTGGGCTGCAAGAAGCTATCTGCTTTCTGTATGATGCATAACATCCGGCTTAAATAGTATCAACATTAATAAGCTGCTCTTAAGTTTCTATATAGCTTTCTCTGGGGAGAATTTGTTATTGTCAGTCAGCTGTCAAATGCTTATAGTATGATTAATGAATCATATTTAGATGATTGACAGTGAAACTCTGCTTTATAGAAGGTGTCAATCATTTTTATAGTTGCTTTCCATTTTCATGGACACTAGCAGTACTGTCCTTAGCTTTAGAACCATTATAATCTCAACTTTGTTTGCTGTAGGCCACTAGCACACAGAGAACTGGAGAAAATATTAATCCATTTCTCTCTGCATTGCTCTAGGCTAAACCCAGATATTCTTGTTTGCTCTCCAAGCTCAAGACAGCAGCTAGGTAAAGCAGACAATACATTTCAAGTGCAAAATTCATGACTGAAGTTTACTGCACAGAATTGTATTATCCAGTGGAGAATTTATAAGGCAGGTGCAAAGTAGAATACGTTAGTTTAAATTATACAATGTTTCATGGTTTTATTCTTCAAAGAGTCATTCTTCATATTCCACTTATAATCTTTTGTCCAAGTTAATTTGTACTTTTAAAATAATCCAATCCTTTCAAACGAAGGGTGCTCTATTAAAATAATAACATTGCTAACCAATGGAAATTTCATTTGTCTAACTCCTAAAATTTTACCCTATTTGGAAAAGAATGATGCCTTTAAGTGGATGTGATTTCCTAAGGTGTTATCTCTTTTTAAGTTCCTAAAGCCGTATTCGCTATAAAGTTTAGTAGACAATTATTTTCTTGATGTAAAAAGTTATTCATACCCGGAAATATTTTAAAAACTATAAGTAACGAAACCAGAGTAGAAAATCTAGCACCTAGTAGCAGTAGTAGTTGTCGCTTTACCTTTTCTTTTGGAACCTGCATGGTCTAGTCAAGGAAACAATTATGTGAACAGGAGGGAGGCCTTAGTTCTTTTCCTTATTTTTCTATTTCCAAGGAATCCAGAATCCAGAGACATGCAGATACACAAGCGCAGCCACCTTATTGTCCATAGGAGGCAACAAAATATGAAGGACTATAAAATTTTATGTGGGATCTTGGCCCAAGGGTGTTTGGGGATTTAAATTAAATGACTCATGTTAATGATCTGGCATGATGTCTTAAGTATCATAAATGCCAATTAAAAAAAAATCATCTTTTCTGTCCACTGTAAAACCTTGCATAGCAGGAACCTATACCTAGTATGCATACTGTTGCTTAATAAATACACCTTGAGTGTAGTTTAATAATGTCATAGTAGTCCACAGCAGAGGTCTTTAGCTTCCCTTGGGTCACCATGGCAGCAACAGTAGCCTTTGGTAATTGCCTGTTTGTGTAGAAAATTCTGCCTCTGGGGAAAGAGATTAACAAAAACACTTTCTTACCTATTCCTTTGTATTCCCTTTGCCATGACTCCAATTTCTACTAGCACAGAGGAAGGATTTTCTTATTTCTAATTCACTGGGAATGTCTCTGTGTTTCTTCTGTCCCATGTCCCATGTGCTTATCTTTTTTTAAAAAACTTTTTTTTTAAAAGCTCCAAATACAGGTTTCAAATCACAAGTCAACTCTAGCTGATTAGTAATGGCTGTCTAGAGATGGAGCCTCACCAGCTTCAGGAGCAATGATCAATTAGCAATGTCTGCCATAGACACAGGAGGAGGAAAATAAATTATGTATGCCAAGTAGTCTCCATCCTTTCAAAATCCCACTACAGCTATATTTCTGCTTCATTATGTCCTGAAAGTCATACGCAGTTTTTAAATTATCCACATAAGGTAACAGTTAAAGGCTGGATATGTTTATCTCAGAGAGTCCATAGACTAGCACTAAAATTATTCTTAATTAGTAGCTGTGTGGCAACCAGAATTGAAGAATTGAAGAGGTTCATGGAATAACAATGCTTTGATTCAGAGATGTCAGGCTGGTTGTCTAACTGCATGGATGGACACATGGATGGACAGATTAATAGAATTCTAGTAATATGTAATACAAATATGTACATAAATTGAAAAGAACATTTAGCTTTATGGTATTATATTATTAAGCTACTAACATATTATTAAAAAAAAGAATAGAGGAAGGGAGGAGGGGAGGAAAAGTGAGAAGAAAGGGGATTGAAATCAAATTCCTTGCATGTATTATTTTGTAAAAAATAACCCAAATATTAAGTATAATTATAATGCTCTAATGATAATAATAAAAATTTCACCTATCAAAAAAATAAAAATAAAAAAGACAGCACCATTTGTTAATGACACACAATTTGAATCCATTCCCCAAAAAGCATTCTACAATTGTAGAACAAAGGCTTTTCTTTTTCAACAAATAAAAAAAATTCTAAATATTTACACAAACTATACTACAGGGAAAAAAAAAAACAGATCAATAGAAGGTTATGGGTAGATTGGATCTAGAAAGTTAAAAAGATACGGGAACCAGTTACCATCTCCACATCCATTCTCATCAGCATTGGTCTTTGGTCTTTCTTCTCTAGTTTGTAAATTTCTAATATTCACCATGGTCTTTGGTTCAGTGTTTTGCAAATGTGGAATTGTATAATTTGTGGAATTGTATAATCTGTGGAATTTGTATAATTTTAAATAGCACAAAGATAGATATGCATGTGTCCTTTTACTGAGATTGCTGAAGATGATAGAGGGTGTTTCTTTCCTTCGACCTCAGGCTTGGAAACACAAATATAATGGATTCACATGCAGGAATGTGATGAGAATATGCAGATTTTTATGATTTATTGGGTCTTGGCCATGCCATGCATGGATTAGGAGAGTTGTGGGTTAGCTATTGGCTCTTCTCCATTCTGTGACTCTAACACTTTGGGCACAGAACAAAGTGCAATAGGTCCAGGAAGATAAGTGGAATTAAAGAGGAGCTGTATAATTTCTGAGACTTCTTGAAATTTCTTTAGGTGAGTGCCTGACCTGGGTCAAATGGTAGGCTCATCTCTAGCTTCCTGCTCCCTACTTACTTCCTACTGCTCAGAGGACAACTGACTGTAATTAAAAATGTAAATTGTTTTCCAACTCGTATTACCCAACTGGTTCATGTGAAAATGGGATTTTCAGTTCTAGTTAGTCTCAATACCAAGGGAAAATAAAGGAAATTGTCTTACTGAATTAATCTTATATCATAAACAAAGCAATACAATAAGAGACGAAAAGAAAATCCTTATTATGGATTCATAATAAAAAGGATTTTTAATGACTAATTTGTTTTCGGTTATACATTTAAAAATAGATATTAGAGCCATCATAATTTAGTTTTTATTTTTTAATTTTTTTCTACTGAAAATATTTTCCTTGTATTCATTTGTACTGTTCCCTGATATTTATGGCACATCATTCTGGTCTTTGATCTACGCTAATGGTAACCTTTATATTATACTGATTTGCTAAAAAGTGATCTCAATGAGTAATCAACAGTACAAGTGATACATAGTTAGGGCAAAGAGAAAAGTTTGAAGGGTACTGGTTCAGTGCTAGTCCAAGACAGCAACTCCATTTGACTTGGGCAATCACCCTCTGCCCCATACACCATCTTGCAGTCTGAGACGGCTACTTTGGGAGTTGATGTCCACCACTGGGCCAGTCAGTAGTTATACCATGCTAACAACATCCAGAATTTACTCAGTTTAGAAGACAGCACTTATACTGTAAAATGCCTAGCATTTCCCTAAAGTGTTCAATTTTTACATTTTTGGTGCAACATATTTTAGTCTAATTCACAAGATTTAAGATGGGATTTGAGATAGGTACTTCTGGTGCTCCCAGTGTCATGCAGAACAGTTTCTTAAAGTAAAACCATATCTGTGACATATTCACTCCTAATTATGGTTGAATTAAATAGAATTTAAAGATTACTTAAATTATATAAGATTACTGATTGTATGAATTGTACTCTCAATCTACAAATATTACCTGTGTTGATGACTGAGTACAAGTCTTGCCTTATATGCCAGACATGTAAAATATATTCTTTAATATAATCAACTTTAAAAAGAAACACAGAATTTCTTCACATTTATATGTAGATATCTAGATTTTTAAATTACAAATAAGTCCAGTATTCCATTCTAAGAACTTTTTAACATTTATATTGTGGAAAAATGATCCTTTAAAATAAAGTTGAGGACATTTATTGTGCTATGTTTGTATCTACCATTAACATATTAGCAAGATAGAAATCCAAGTTTAGAAAAATTTCTTTTATGAAACTAAATCGTTTTTAAAAAAGCTTAAAATTCTGCTACAAGATTGTGTTTCAGAAAAAATAAACCCCTGAAAAAGGAAGCTTAGCATTAAATAATTCCTTTTGTTAAGCCTATTTGTAGAGCTCTCACACAGAGAGGCAGGGTTATTCTTTCCTATCACTAGCACATTTGCTCAGCCTCAGAGCAATATTATATTGCCCTCTAATGGATTTTTTGAACCACTACAAACCACTATGTAGATAAAAGAAAATAAGAAAAAGAACATATTTCAATGTGGATAGCAAATTTTTAAGAACTACAACAAACATACGGTTGGTCTTAATTGATATTAGTATGGCATTTTATTTCTGATGATTTTAAAGTCAATTAACATAGTCATTTTTAATTGTAAACACTCCAGTTGAAGTTGACTTTCATAAGGCCAAAGTCACCTGATCTACTCTGTAATTAGATAACTAGTAGTAGTAAAATCCTTTCATTACTTTACCATTATGTAAAAAGCTTAATGTATTCGTGCACCTAGAGCCTTGAGTAGTTATATAGTAGCAAAATGACAGATCTAAATTTTCTCTTTCCTTAAATTAAGATATTTTGAAGTATGCACATATCATTAACCATACTTTTATATTTTCAAATAGTACTGAGAAGTCAAAGAATTAGAATGCTAGGTCAAAGGTACGGACTTTGTAGGGCTGGCTGTTTTGTTTGGGGCCATGGATTGGCCTTTAGTCAGAGGGAGTCCTTGATCGCAGACAGAAAAGCATATTGATGAGTAGATGCAAATCTTTTACTATTACAGGGAGAAGGGAGGACTCTCCATTTTGTGTTTTAAGAAATGAGAGATCATATATGGCAAATATTTGATTGCATAATTTGAACTAGTATTAATTTTTTAATTTAAGAACACAAATAATTATTAATTCTTCTTCCTTACCAGCATTTGCTTTCACCTACTTCCCTTCTTTAAATGAATATAATTTTATATAAACTATATTAATACATTCCTCCTAAATGATATCAGCATGCTGAATAATCCATACTATATATATGATTGTTATACACATGTCTACACATACACATTTTTCTTTTAGCTTTGAGAGATTACTCAAGTCATCAGCAAGAATTCTGAGGAATAATTAGCTAATTAAAAAATTTGCTCTTCTATGATTTCCTTTATCCAGTATAAAAACACAACCATAGTCTCTTTCAATTTATCATTGATAGTATGAAGTCATTTTCTAATACTGGGCATATTTTACTAAGACATATAAATATACACATGTAAATATACACATAATATATAAATAAACATAAATATACACATAAAACACACATATGTAGAGGATTATGTGTGTATATGTGTGTGTGTGTATAAATATATATACACACACACACATATGCTTACACATATATGTACACAAACACATGCATAGTGCTTTTTAAATCTGCTTCAAAAATCGATCATTTAAAAATAACAAAATGATTATCTGCCAATCTTTAAGATTTATTTTCAATTTAATTCTAAAAATTCAGAAATTTTATCTTATTCTAGTGATCTACATTTACCTTTTATTACTTTTACAAAGATTAATCTAACATGAAGTTTGACTTCTATAATTATCTAGCTTGTCTATGCAAGTGGTATTTAGTCTAGCAACTAGTTTACCCTAGTGTTTCCTGTTAATAACCACATTTATGGTATTCAGTGTTGGTTATTCACCAATAGAATTTTTACCCTTTCAAAATCCAATCTTCCTTCAAAAACCATCTCAATTCCACTTCTTTCATGATAGCTGTATCTTCAGTAACTTCTAGCCAGTACTTCTAAGACCATATTAATGCTTCTGCATAAAGTATTATTATGATAATTATATATTACAACATATTAAATTTTTATATTCCATCTCCCTTACTAACTTAAAAATTCCAAAAGATCCCAAACAAGTCATTTTTGTATACTCAGGCCAAAGATATTATGTTTCAGAATAAGATGCTCAACAGATGCTTTTTAAAGAGAGCCAAATGTATACCAACACATCAGACAAGGACCTGCAACTTCACCTTGTGCACACACAGGTGACTTCTTATGTCAAGGCAGAGTCACAGAATGGAGGGTGGCAGTGGTTTTTTAGCAATCAGAGCTAGAATAATTGATTTGTTACAGCACTATTTTATCAGTGCCGTTGGGAAGAAGAAAAACAGTCCCAATGTCTTACTAATTTAAAGAATGGGGTCAACTATTTGGGAGATCTGAGTAATGCAAATGGAATCATAGAGTGAGACACTGAGGATGAAAGTGGAAGGAGAAATTGCCGTCACAGGATAAATGTCAAGATTTCATTGAGGAGCCAGAAGTCCTATCCTGAGCACTGAAGTCTGCCCTTTTCTTCTCGCTCTGCCTTGTTCTTCTGGCTCCACCATATGTGTTACTCTCCCCATCCCATGTTCTTTGCCAAAGATCTGCTGGTGTAAGAGTATGTTTCTCTAATACCACATTGTGGTCTTTTACCACATTGTGCGCTTTCTCACTTTATGCTTTATTTAAAATTGTTGAAGAGACTTCAAAAGAAAAGAAAATAGTGCTACTTTGTTTATTGAAAAAGAATGGGATCTTATTTCTTTAATGCCCAGGAAATTGACTAAGCCTATAGTATTCAATGTTGGTTATTCACCAATAGAATTTTTACCCTTTCAAAATCCAATCTTTCTTCACAAACCATCTCAATCCCACTGCTTTCATGAAAACTGCATTTTCAGTAACTTGATAAAGCATGATTCATTTTTTTTTATAAATTAGATTTCCACCAAATAATCTATATGGAATGGGATTACACATTTGCCCTTAGGTGTTTTTGAAAGAAACCTGTAATTGTCACCTACTATGTACTGTAATTGACATTCTTCATGAGTATATGAATACATTTTTCAAAACTCAGGTTAGTTTATGATAAAAATCTACATAAATTAACATATAGAGTTCTAAGGAATTCTCAGAGTCCTAGTAATTTTGAACCTACACGACACAGAGTTCTCCTTCTTTTCAAACTGGAATGTGCCATGAGATTTATGACACAACAAAATAAATATATTGCATCTTTCTGCATCACCAAGTTTACTCTTAATGGAAACATGTCACTTTTGTAATTAGGAAGCAGAGATAGAGTTTAATTTTTAAAAAGTACAAAATTTAAAAAGGTGTTGATTATAGGGGGTCACTTTGTAGAAAATCAGCAGACCTGTGGAATTAGAAGCTTATCATTTACTTTCATTACAGCTATTTCAAGTTGAAAAGTGTGAGAAATATTAATGTTTCTCTGTGGGTAAAACAAAGGAAATGCCAACTGTGGCAGATCCAAGCTATGACCTCAATTGTACACAGGTCTAGATAAGATTCTTCCTACTTTCTTCTTTTTATTTAATAGCATCATCTCAACTGGCCTTATAGTGTACATAAGAGACTCTCAGTTAAATACCTTGATGGCAATAATAAATTTGACCTTTTCCTATTTGTTCAGAATGCAGTAAGTAATAATTTTAATACCAAGTAATATATTAATTAATAATTATACAAGACAAATTTTGTTACATAATGCTATTATATAAAAAAGAAAACACACATAATCTTACACTTGCACTGTGTACTATTAGAGTCATAATTTGGATGGCTACAATCTGAATTTTCATAAGCTCTTAGTTTATCCTATTTCCAAATGAAACAAACGGTGCCAGTTCCACTCCTTTGCACACACTTTCTCAATCAGAGACCACCCAGAATATAGCAATTCCTTTAGCCTCTCTTACCCTTCAACTTTTCATCTCCACTCTGATGTTGGAAATTACACCCAAGTTCTGCTAGAAAATATAATGTGTGTGATACTGTTGTTCTTATGATGATACATAAGCCAAAACAAATCAAGAAAAGCAAATCTCTAAGAATATGACCCAAAAGAATTGACCAAAAGAAAGTCTTATAAGAAAGATCTCACCTTTAAAATGTGAATTTAATTGCAATCAGTATTTTTGATAGAAAATACATTTGATTCTTTTTCATTAATGAAATATAAAAACACTTCTAAAGATTGTTTGCAAATATTCCCAACAAACCAGTTCACTAGCAGTATTGTGAATAAAGCAGAAAATAACCTTATATGAGCCTAAGCTATTCCTTCAAGGTCAGATTTTTCTAAACCTTATCAGAAATATAGATGAAATAGACACATATAATTGACACTTCAATTTCTGAAGGTTTACTTGAAAATAAATAGAATTTATAATCCTAGCCAGTGAAGTAGATAGAGATAAGAGAGCCCAAACTAAGCTGATTACCTTGAAAAAAAGTAACCCTCTACACTAAATTCATAAGTGAAATAATTACTTTACATAATCAGTTTGACTAATATATTCATTTGTAAGTTTTATTTGTATTTGAATTTCTCAGCATAATTTTTAGGCTTATTTCTGTTGTATCTGGAATCCTTTGTCCACATATATGATTAGAGTCTGCAACAAAGACAAGCTGGC
This sequence comes from Tamias sibiricus, assembly GCA_025594165.1. Classification (NCBI taxonomy): domain Eukaryota; kingdom Metazoa; phylum Chordata; class Mammalia; order Rodentia; family Sciuridae; genus Tamias; species Tamias sibiricus. The sequence continues at coordinate 98,234,831 of CM046661.1, read as the reverse complement.
AGCAGTTTGGCTCTGCTGTAACTCACTGGTTTAATTCTTTTTTTTTTTTATTTGTACTAATTAGTTATATATGACGGTAGCATGCATTTTGACACTTTGTACACAAATGGAGCATAACTTCTCATTCCTCTGGCTGTACATGGTGCAGAGTCACTCCAATAGTGTAATCATAAATGTGTATAGGGTAATAATGTCTGTCTCATTCTACTGCCTTCCCATCCCCACCACCCACCCATCTTTCCCCTTACTCTCTTCTGAACAATCCCAAGTTCCTTCATTCTTCCCTGTCTCCCTCCCGTCCACTATGGATCAGCATTCACTTATCAGAGAAGACATTTGGCATTTGTTTATTTGGGATAGGCGTATTTCACTTAGCATGATATTCTACTCTCAACAGCAGAACCAACTCCTAGCCAGAGTTCATCTAAAACAAGCAACAGTTTCCAAGTACTGGTATTTCTTGACATGCTTGATGCTGGTACCATAACAATTCAATATTATGATGTTCAGTGGATGTTTCTTAAAGCCTGTAACATGGAGCATGTCAACAAATGTATAAGCATGTATCTCCTTCTCTCTACATCTTTTTCTTAATACGAATATTGTTTCTTTCTGCTTTTATTTGTATCTTTATATCTATCTTTGACTGGGAGTGCCTGGAACTCCTTCATTTTCTACTTTCTTTCTCTATGTTATCTGTTCTCCTAAAGTGGTTTAAAGCACAATTTTTTGGTTTCATTTTCCTTATTATAACATTATGCAATGTAGAACTACTTTAAAACACTTAAGACATACAGGTGAAAACAAAAATCAGTTGGTGTTTATTGTTATTAAGTATCATTTTGGTGAGTTTGGTTCCTTGCTCTTATTCCTGTTTTTAAGTATGGGTTAATATCTGAATGCAGTTGTTTTCAAAATCGATGCTTCAACCTGTAGTAGTGTGTTTCATATAGTTCTCCATCTATTACCACTTATCAATGTCCTTACCAACATGAGAGCCAAAGAATAAGTAAAAGTCAGTATTATGCATCATCATGACCTTCATCAATAACATTAATAGGACAGCACCCACATTGTTCCCTTTTATCCTTATCTTGCTTTTTCATCATGTCATACATTACCACCCAACATTTTATATACCCCTTGGTTTATTTATTTATTACCCACTGTCCACTGGAATGTAAGCTCCATAAGAGTAGGGAATGTGGATTGTTCACCTCTATACACCTAGTACTCCTTGTGTCTGAGCTGTGTGCACTCAATAATATTTGTTGAATAGATGAATTAAATCTGGTCTCATGGTTTTGGTTTTTACCTTTAATCATCATGTTTGTGATTGTCAAATATTTTACAGTTAGAAATTATATTTATTATAGAATCCCCAGTTTTTTTTTCAACCTTGGGCTGTGACATTTTCATTAGGGCCAAGAGGTTCCTTTTATCTAATTGATACACATGACTTGTATTATGAATGAATCCTACCCTAAATTATGTGTAAAATTAAGCATTTAAATTCTAGTATCTGTCCTTGTTTTCTTCTATCCTTTCCTCTATTTGCCAGAATATAAATATTGTGATCATGTTATTAGTTAAAAGGCCAAAATTTAAGCAGAACATAAATGTTTCTCATTGGGTTCTAAAAGAAGGGCTAGAAAGGGATCATTCATAATTTACAACATAAAACGAACAATTTTGGCTTTAGAAAATGCTGTCCATGTGAGCTGTCAGCTTCACATTCACTAGACAAATTCTAGCAGTTATTGCGTAGCGTCTTCACACTGCATTTGAATCCAAGCCCTATTGCTTGCTCTGTCAATAGGCCCAAGATGCTCAAGTTCTCTGATACTGTTTATTTATACAAAAGATAACAGTGTGAATTAGGTGTCCTCTTATCCAAAATGCTTGAGACTCATAATGTTTCAGATTTTGGAGTTTTTTGGATTTGGAAATATTGACAAAGACTTTATCAGATGAACATCCATAATCTAAAAATCTGAAATCTGAAATGCTCAAAAATATGACACTTTGAATGCTAAAGCTTTAGGTTTTGGAATGTTTTGGATTTGGGATTTTTGGAAATAACTCAACCTTCATCTAAAGCATAGTGTAGGCACATAATAAGTCAATGAATGTTAGCTTCTGATATTACTTAAAATTCATAAACCTAACAACTGAAAAATTCATAAATTGCTAAGAAACTTGCAGTTTCTTGCCTAACTGGATTCCACCCACAGGAAAACAAAACACATGAAAAGATAAAAGGGACGAATGACTCACTATTGCTTTCTATGAGAACAGTTTCTCCAATCCCAACAAAAGTTAAATCAGTACAAAATAATACAATGGAAATACTCAATGTCTTGGCAAATCACTAAATTTAACCATACTACACTTCCAGTTTTACTCCTTCTTCTTGGTCTATTTTTCTTTGTCTCCAAAGAGTCTCTTTCATCTTGTCCATTGAATACTCAATTTCCTAGAGACTCACTTCTTCCTTTAAGGTCTATTCCAGGGGTGTCACATTTACATGCAGGTTTCATTTACCTCCCCTATGCCACTGTTTCACATGTTGTTGTAGTCTAAATGTTTGGGTTCCTCCCAAAGTCATGTGTTAGCTGTCCATCACCAAGATGGTGAGGCCTATGGAAGCAATTCGTTCATGAGGGTTGAGCTCTCATGTATGGAATTAGTTCTTAATAAAAGAGATCCAGAGAGCTGCCTTGCTCCGTCCACCATGTAAGGACACTACAAAAAGTCAGCAATTTTTAACCTGACCTGCCACCCAGAACCCACCATGCTGACACCCCGAACTGTATCTCCTTGTCCCTTTCAACTGTGAGAAATACATGTCTATTGTTGTTTACAAGTTATCATTTTGGTCTTGTTACAGAAGTCCAAAAAGACACACATATTCTGCTAGACCCTCTCCAGACATCCACATCCAAGCATCTGCTTGATTATCCTCTTATAGTCTCTAGGCCTTTCTGACACATCAGGGTCATAAGAACCTTCTGAACATCTGTTCCATCTGTCATCTTCCTATTTCAGGAGACAGCACAACCATACACACAGTTGAATAAGTCATGAACCTCTGAGTCACCTCTATTCTTCTCCTTCCCCTCTGCTGTCTGCATCACCACATTACCTTGTTTTTGCCAAAATTTGTCCATCTACACTTCTCTCCACTACCTCCATCCCAGCCTAAGTGATATGATTTCTCACCTGGACTGTGCTGCTTATACACACTTCCTCTCAGTATTGTAATCAACCTTTTCTCAAAATTGCAGCCCTAGTGATGCTTTTCAATTGTAGAACTACATGTTCTTAAAAAACCATGCAATGACTTCTCTAGGATAAACATAACTACTTAGCATAACCAAAAGTGCTCTCTGAAATTTAGCTCTTATATTCTTTACCTCAGCAAGGTAGGAAAGGATGGTAAATGTGTGTTTGTGTGTAGTATGGTATACTATAAATTGCTGTTTTTTGAATATTCAAATCAGTGAATACATATTCTCAGTACAAAAAGTATATGTGTATCTTTTTAGCACAACTCTCTCTCTCTTTTTAATCAAGAAGCAATCTTGGATTTGTTACATTATACAACATTAGCAAAAGTTGACTCTGGGATAGCAAAACCTTAGAAAATGCTTAAGAAATACATCTTCATCCATTTAAAATTTCTGTGGGAAAACTCTTTTCTCTTTTATTTTCCAGGCACTTCTAGATGACTAAGGAAAGAAAATTTTATTTTCAAAATTATTTTAATACTTTCAGCTGCTAGTGCATTGCAAAAGAAAACAGCATTTTTTCTTAATTATTTTTCTTGAGTGACCATAAATTTCATGCAGAATATGAAAATTCAAAAGCCATCATACCTATGTTTCAGAAAGTTAAAAATATACCAAAAGAGTTTCCTTGACTCCCTTCCCAAAGTTTATTGATAGACATAATGCCACACAGAATTTAATCCAATTATTTTACTTCTGTACATAAAACTCTCCAGTTATTTCTACCATTCTTTGAATGTTTGGACTTCCTATTAAGGTTCATGGAGTATCCCACTCACAACAGCAAGGTATTACAAGGGTGAAATCTTCATCTGACTCTGTTTAGAGATGGGGCATGTGGGAGGTGATTAGGATCAGATGAAGGTAGAGCTCCCAGACTGCATACTGGTGGCTTCATAAGAAGGAGGGACCAGAAGACACAGTGTGCTCCTGTCTCTTGTCATAGGATGCTCTGTGCTGTCTCAAGTTGCCAGCATGGAGTCTATCACTGGATGTGAGCTAAATCAAACTCTTTTCTTTATAATGTTACCTAGTTTCAGATATTTTGTTATCATGACTTAGAAAATGGACTAATGCACACACATCAAAATTCTTTTATCCATTTACCTATTGATGGTCATTGAAGTTGCTTTGAGATTTTTCCTATTATGGAAAGAGCTTCTATACTAGTATTTTTAATTTGGGGGGGGTAAATAACTAGGAGGGGAGTTACTGATCATGCAGTAAAGTATATTTAACTTTATAAGACATTGCCAAAAATTCCAAAGAGAAGGTACTACTATATTTATTGTAAACACAGCATATTAATAATTTATTTCCTAAATTTAACAATTTTGTTTAAAGATATGGTAACCTGTATTGAAATTTGATCATACAAGGCAAGTGTGAGTAGTTCAGATCAGGGGAACAAGAGATCCTGAATGATTTATCATAGAGTGAAAAGAAATCAAGATGGTTGTGAAATGACCAAAGCATTTCTTGTTAGTATGTTCTAAGTCCAGCATTTCAAACAGAGACTTCTAGTTTCCCTGAAAATATTTTTGAAGGGAAACAAATGGCCAAGGATGTACTTATAACAATAATTTTTCTTATCCCACATAACTATTCCAATGAAAATGAGTTGTTCTTTGTGGCTAAGCCATGGATTGAAACAGAAGAAGAATCCTCACCCCCTTCCTACCCCCCCCCCAAAAAAAAGTGCTTTGTGAGTCTGGGCTGGATAGAAGGCTGTTTTATCATGCATTTATTAACAGTGTGTTTGAACACCTGAATCTATAGCAAACAAGTAAAGTATTCAAGTTGCTCTACCTGTTGTCTCCATAATCATCTATATCATCTAGGAAAAAAATTATAAAGGATAAATCTAAATAGAATTGTCTGATTGAGATTTATCTCACAAATTTGAGTGCTAGAAAAAACTGAAGGGAAATTTTTTTATAGATTTCCTATAAAACATGATAGGGAAATCTGAACACACACACACACGTGTGCGCGCACACACACACACACATACACACACACCTTTATTCTAAATGAAGAAAATCTTTCATTACCAAATCCAAATACTATATGTATGAGTGATGTCTGCTTTTTTTAATAATTAAATTATTTATCTATTCTAATTTGTTATACATGCTTGCAGAGTGATGTCTGCTTTTTTACCTCCCCACTATCTTTCATTGTGTAGCATCAACAGAATATGTTAAAAAGTGAGAAATTATTAAGTTAAAGAAAGCCTGCATCTAGTTCAGACCCAGCAAGCCATCTTCCAACTTCTCAGATAGTGGTGAGTCCATAAGTATGCTTCTCAAATAATAATGGCAGAAAGCAGCCTGGATTAGCAAGGGAACAATGTGCTCAGGGCATCTCTGTTATGTTCCTAGAACCTCACAACCAACTTCTCTCCATTCTCCTTCTTACCCAATCCCCACAATTCAGTAATAAAGCCAGACCACACAGGTTTTATAATAGTGCACTGCCATATTATCAGGGGGCATTCAACAGGTATGACAATTTCCAAGTACAAATTTGTTTTCCCCAAACAATTTCCTTTGACATGTTATATGCAATATTTACAAGTCACCCTCAATACAAGGAATTTTCCTAATTGGTAAGAATTTCATCGTGCAATGTGTTTAGTATCTATTATATTGCTGTGGTTTGAAAGTAGTTTGACCCCTCCAATAAATGTTGATATCTGACTGCCATTGTGATGGTGTTGGGAGCTGGGGCTGTTGTGAGGGATTCATGCCTTTCTTGGGGGACTTGATTAGTTACTGTGATAGTGGGTTACTGTAAACTATGCTGCCCTTTATGCTTTGTGTCTTCCATACACATCCACCTGCCTTCTACTCTTCACTATTAGGTGAAGCACAATGCTCTTCCTGTACTTAGGAGCCTCCAGAACCATAAGCCAAAGTTTCTTTCCTTTTAAAATTACCCAGCTTCAGGTATTTTGTTATAGCAACAGAAACTGGACTAAGACGCATACTAACAAAGTGACTATTTTTGCGGCATGTCACATTGCAAGGCATCTTTTTCATATATATCTGCATGCTGAGGCATTATAAAATAATTATCCCTTTAGGGGCTGAATATATGCATCTGTATGTATGTGCATACACGTCCAACATGGACCATATTATCATTTTTTGTTTGCTAATAACCAGGAAATTTTTACTTCAAAATAATTTAAAATAAATTTGGGAAATTAGAAATGGCCATTGACCCTGCCTAAATACAAAGCATACATGGTTCATGTCACAACCATAATATGTAAATAATTTGTCATTATTACCAAACAAACATTGCTATGTAATCAGGTTGTGGGTACAGATGACATTCTATGAATTTCTCTGGGGACAGTCAGCTTATGCTAAGTAAATTACTTGTGTTTTATTAGTTTATTTTTAAATTGTTGTTTTATAATGCAATTATTTACACTAAGGTATCTTTCAAATATATATACTTCTTAATTTATACCACTTCTAGGAATGCTGGCAAACTGCTTCCCAGATGTTTGCATTTTGGGTTAATTGTTATATATGAAGTATGTTAGAGCTCACAGTAAATGTCAAGAACTGCATATTGCAATCATTAACATAAATGACCTGAGCTCTTTTTTTGACAGTCTCCCATAATGATTAATTACTGCCATTCTAACAATTTCACAGAGGCTTTCCTGAACAGGAGGATAAAATCTCAGCTATTAGTGCCTATTATACAAACTTGTTGGATTTGGTCATTCTATGCTAAGTATACATTTTCTTTTCAAACTATTAAAATGTTACTTTTCTTGTCATTTTCAGTCAGCCCCTGTTTTTTAGCATATCACATGCAACTCATAAAACATCATGTATGGTGCATGTGCACAGTGATAAAATATAACTTGGCCAAAAATTTCTGATTCCATGATAGGAAGTCTTGATAACATCTAAGACTCCAAATTTCATCTAATACTTTGGGTTCTATTTTGTCTGACTCTAAAAGTATTGCACAAAATGCTTCCTGAAGCATATCTATAATTTTTATAAACTATTATTTGCTGAAGTAAAACAAATACTGATTTTTAAAATCAATGCTCACCCTGCAGACAACATCACTTTCAGTTTCACAACAAGGTGATGAAGTGAACCTGCAACACCAGTGTTATTTCAGTTCGCTGCAGCCTGCTGTATGCAGGTCATTTCCTGTCTCACCCTGAATGCCTGAAACAACAATCCAATAAATTTCACATCTGTAAACCCTCTCAGTGGTGGACAAAAGCCAGTACTTTCTGGAGCTGGAAGTCTGATGGCTGTTTGAATATCCTAACCATCCTAATTTAAACTGGACTGTTCTAAAATCTTAGGGTGAGGCTAGGTCTTTTAAAATCAATTTCCAAATACTAATATTCTAAATTTGCAACCTGAGGACAAAGGTTATTTTGTTTCCTATTAAAATATTATTTAAAGAATATTTAAAGTGAGGTAGAGGTGACAGAGCTTGCTGCAGTCTCCATGTGAAGGGAGACAGGTGGGAGTAGGAGCCACTTTTAAAACTAAGTGCTAAAGGGGAGAAGGGGGACATTGTTGAATTTGCTTCAAGATATCAGAATAGGGGACACTAAGGAAGAAAAAGAAAGTCATGTTTGCTTCCTTGTATTTAATTTAAAAATTAATGTTTAAGAGCACTGAAAGTTTTTTTGTTTTCTGTTTTCCATTCTTTTTTCTTTCATTCCTAACTAGATTCATGAAGCACTTAAGTTTATTAGCCTACCATAATGGCAAACTTTTAAAAAAAAATCCTGAGAAAGTGGGGTTAACACTGCCCTTGTTACTGTTCACTCTTGCAGAAATTTCCTATAATTCTATAGCATCCCCAGCAATAAAATGCAATAATGCACAACCCCCCCCAAACTTCTAAGTCTGTGTTCAATTCTACTTCAGGGGCTGGGCAGGCAAGCTAGTCAAAATGACAGACAGAACACCCCAGGGGCACAGTTTTCACTCTTTGATAAAGCAGATATGGAGAAGAAATGAACAGTCTATAGTGCTGAAAAACAGTACCAAACATTTTATTACATAACTTATTTATTCTAACTCAAACTAGGTAAAGTGGTTCTATTTCTGTTCCTACTTCACAGATGAGGAAACTGGGATTCAGAAAGTTCAAGGTAATTAAACTAGAAAGTGACAGAGCCAACATCTGAATGTCAAACAAGACCTGACTCATGAGTCCAAGGTCTCACCCATCACACAAATTTTTATCCACTATACTCTATGTATTTTTTCAAATTCCTGCAAAGGTCTGTGAGCCACCTTCTTTTCTTTTATGTGCACTGAAAAGTATATAGTATGAAACTTTAAATAGAACAAAGGGGGGAGGGGGGAGGGGGCAAGGGGATAGGAATAATGGCAGACTGAGTTATTCATGACTACCCTAAATACATGTATGAAGACACAATTGTTGTAAAAATACTTTATATAAAACCAGCAACTTGAGAAATTGTGCTCTTTATATGTAATATGAAATGAAATGTACTCTGTAAACATGTATAAAAAGTTAAAAAAAAGAATATTTAAAGTTACATATTTTAAGTGTATGTATTCCCACTGAATGGGAAGGTTTAGAGAATAAAGAAAATGAAAATAGAAACAGATGTCATAGTGAAATTGGCTGTGATTCCAGCAGTAGATACTTTGTGAACAATTCTCCTGCATCAATATGCTAGCTGTCCTCTATCTAAACCTACTATGCCATGATGTATAAAATAATCAGTGTTAGAGATTTATCATATTTTTCATGCTGGTTGTAAGCAAAGCCACACCCAAATTGTAGTGAAAAAAATGGATGGTGCTCAATGAACCTGACGCCATAGAAAGGTTATTTGACAAAATTTTTAAGGGGACCACCCCTTAGAAAATTCAATCAATAATCAATCAACTTATATTGGATAACTGTGATGGTCAGTGGCACGTATTAGCATATGCACAAATCATATTCTGAGGCCATACTTTAAAAGATTGTGATTCAGCGAGTTTGGTTGGGACCTGAGAATCTGAATATCTAGCACATCTCAGTAATGCTGATTCTGCAAATGTGCATAGCACAGATGGAAACTAACACAGAGGGCAATATGATTAGTTGCTTCTTTTTGGAGCTCTTTTCCTCTCAATCAGATGTGACATCATTCCTCTGTACTCTGAAAACATTGTTACTTTTCATATTCCACCATTTGCCATTATTATTTCAGCACATCTTAATCCCTTTATGAAATTTTAAAATATTTGAGCCTAGGTTTTCAAGCTTTATATCCATACTGTACCTAGCTCAGAACATTGGATATATTGGATCTCAATATGTTTGTTGAGTAAGAATAATTGTGAAGGATTGGATGAATGACATCAATTCCTGAAGGCCTAAAAACAAAGTGAGGTAAAATACCATGACTGAAGACTTAATGTTAGATAAATTCGGGCCAACAGGCCACACCTCCCAGATACCTTGAATAGGCCACACCTCCCAGGTACCTTGAACAGGACACACCTCCCAAGCACCTTAAACTGGCCACACCTCAGGTGCCTTACTGAGCCAATCATGGCACAGGGGTTCCAACCCCTGCAGCCTATGAAGTCAGGGGTTCCCTCAGACCACTGGAGTCGCTACTTAAACCCCCTGCCAGGTTGGAAATTGTCCCTTTTTGCCCTTTTTTTTGTCCCTTTTTCCTTTGTCGCCCCGTCTTTGCCCTTTCCCTTCTCACTGGCCCCCCCCTTCCTTCCCTTCACTCCCTTTCCCTCCACCTGCCCCTGCAGTCCCAACCGGCCTTTAGGGAGTTAGGGACCGGTTAATAAACCCCTTTTGCTACATGGCTGTTTCTAACATGGGTTTTTTGCCCTTCACTTAATATACTCACTGACCTTTCAACATAAAAATAGGAAAAAAATTGTATAGAGTGTCCACACTGGGCAATATTTCTGCTTCGTAAGCCATTTAGAGGTCATTTGTTCTGTTGTATTTCACATTCAGTGGCATAATAGGACCAATTAGAGGTCCATAGTCATTAAGAATAGCAGAGTTGAGGTTAAATTTGCTGCTTTTCAGCCTCCACTGAATGGGAAGGTTTAGATTATTTAAAAAATGAAAATAGAAACAGATTCCATAGTGAAATTGGCTGTGATTCTAGCAACTGGCTTCATCAAAGGGCCTACATCTTATTACCTCATCTACCTCTCTAGCCAACCACACACAAGTCAATTGAAAAGCTTAGGTGTAGAAATGGCATCTCAAGATATCACAAGGCAACAAGCCCCAACCATATTAGATGAAAATTTTATCTGTAAATGAAAGAAGCCAGGAACATGAATATTTCAATAATTTCCTCAAGAGGATTAAATCTAGATCAATAGCCATTTATATCCATATAGCTTAACTGATTACTAAAAATTATTGTGTAATTATAGCTTTTCAATCTTTAGTGAATTTTGAAGTATACTATCAATTGTACAGTCCTTTTAAGTTTTGGGGATGTACATTAGGCTAACCAAAGCCATATTTATTACTGACAAAACAGTTATTATTTTGAAAAAATTCCTCTGCAGCCAGAGCTTATATCAAGTGTTGCAATAAAGCAAGAAAATGATATTCAAAGCAAATTATTGACATTTTATTAGAGTAATCTGTCTAACATTTTCTGGTAACATTTTCTGTCTACTCAAAGCTCCTGGATCTGCATGCTATTAAAATAGCCCTACTAAATTTTGAAGTCTTAGAATCTCAGCTGGCTTTCTGCTCTTTACAGAATATTTCCACATTTTTTTCAAATTGCAAAATGCTTGACTATTTTCCCCAAGGTACCCCAAACTCACCTTCCACCATCCTGTTTGATTTAATGACATCTAATGTCAAGACCAAGTTCATGCAGTGTTCTCTTCCTTTTCAGGGCAGATGGTGGCCCAGAGGTGGGCTTCCTCTAATTTGTTTGGTATGTACTTAAATGAGTGCTTGCTTTGATTTCCTTGAGAATGTACCCTAAATCCCATATCCTCTGAAAAGACTCCCTGCCACCATAGCAATGGTTTTTGTTTCATCCATTATATCTTCAAGGGGTTTTGTTTTTCACTTTTTTTTTTTTTTTTTTTTTGTACTGGGAATTGAACCCAGGGCTTTATCACTGAGGTACATCCCCAGTTTTTTTTTAGTTTTAACTTTGATACAAGTCTTGCCAAGTTGCTCAGTCTGGCCTCTAACTTAAGATTTTCCTGCCTCAGATACCAGAGTCACTGGAATTACAGGTGTTTGTCACCACACTTGGCTGTTTTTCACTGTTCTATTGCAAAATTTCAAACAATTTAACAAGTACAGAAAATAAAGAAATAAATCCCTGTATACACATTACACAGATTCAACAAGTATGAACACATAATTGTTCATTGTATATAAACTAAATCCTCTGACCTATATACTTTTGATGCCAATCCTAGATATCCTATCATATTATCCATACATATTTCAGTGTATCCAAACATTTTATTAAAACTCTGCAAGAGCAATTGTTACATCATAATCTAATTAATCTTGTGCATATCTCTCTCCCACCTGAAAGCAGAGCACTTGTTTTATAAATGTTGGAATTCTCAGGAATTGAAACATTCCAGGCACATAGTTAATGTGTGTTGGTTGATAAACTAATTTATTTGTTCATTCATTCACTCAACAAATTTCCATTAAATGCCTAAAAGGAAGTCCCACTGTTCTGGGTCTAGAGATGACAATGAACAACACAGGCAAAATTTCTGTGCTCAGAACATGCTGCTCTAATCTAAAGAAATGCTATGAACAGACATGTAGCACATGAGGTGTACAATGCATGCTGGAGGCTAGAGAGCTCCTAAGTGGAGCTGGAAATCTGGGATAATGGATGAATTCTTCTGTGACAAGGGGACATTTGATTAGAGACAAATACAAAATGAAGTTCTAGTCAAAGGAGTATCTGGGTGACTGCGTTCCAGTAGAGGGACCAGCAAGGGCAAAGCTCTCAGGCAGGAGACAACCTCATCTGCTGAAGGGATGGGGGGGGTTTGGTTCTGGTGAAGACAGAGTAAACGAAGGGGATTATGGTAGGAGATGAAGTCAGAGAGGCAGGAGTATGACAGGCCAAGTAGGGCTAAGGCCATGGAAAGAACTTTGGATTTCACTGAGATGAGAAGTCATTGAGGAACTTTGAGCAGAGGAGTATCATGACTGGATCTCCAGTTGGCGAATACTCTGCAGTGGTATGAAAGAGAAAAGAGGGAGGCCAGTTAGGAGCCTATTGCAATACTCTAGGGGGAAGAGAGAGAGTGGCTTAGTGTATGTCATGGTTAACTTGGGGAGTCAACATGGCTGGATTAGGGAATCCAGAATCTAGAAAGCTGGAGAAGTACTACTTTGAGTGTGTCTGTGAGGATATTTCTAGAGGAGACTAGTATATGAGTCTGAGTGGATTATGGGGCATTGACTTGCTCACATTGAGAGCACTATCCAATCATCCAGGGGCCGGGAGGGAATAAATACAGAAGGTAAATTCATATCTCCCATGAAAGTTGAGACACCCTTGCCTCCTGCCTTGAACATCACAACTTCAGGCTTGCTGGTCTTTGACTCCAGGATTTACTCCAGTGGTCCTTTCCTGGGATGCTCAGGCTTTTGACCTTGAACTGAGAGGTGCACCATCAGCTTGTCTTTCTGAGGTTTTCATCAGAGTCACCCTAACCGCATATCAGGTTGCCAGCTTGCAGGCGGCCTGTTGTGGGACTTCTCAGCTGCCATGATTGCATGAGCCAATCTCCCTAACTAACCCCTTCTCAGACATCTATGCATCCAATTGGCTCTGTCTCTCTAGAGAATCTTAATACAGTGCAGACAGCAAGATGGGATCTCAGGTGGAGAGTGGGAAAGAACACAAGGATGACTCCAAAGATTTGGCCTAAGCAATGAAAGAGCAGAGCTGCCATTTTCTGATAAGGGAGCATGCTTGGGGGCAGGTGTTGGAAATCAAAAGCTTGTTTTGAAACATAGAAAATGTGAGGCACTTATTAAATATCCCAGTGGAAATGTTGGGAAAGGAGATGGAGTCTGGGTCACAGGTCAGAATTGCACAAAAATGTGAGTCATTAAGGCTCCACCAGCCTTGGGTCTGGCTGAGATCACCCAAGACTTGAGAGGAAATAAAAGAAGTCAGAATACTGAGACTTGCACTCATCCAAGGACTGGGAATGAGAAAGGGAGCAGATGATATTTGAGTGAATATTGTAGCTCAGCTTATGAAATTGGAACATGAGGCACTTTCTCTTTTACTAGTTACAGGGATACATTTTGTTCATGCAAAATCCTATGTTACATATAAGTAGAAAATATATCCTGTTATTATGAAGTACTACCAATTAGTACTATCTCATAAGAAACTAAAAGGTACTGAACTCATGAAAAAAATTATCTTCCAATAGGCTGGGTACACTGGCACATGCTGGTAATCCCAGCGACTTCGGAGGCTGAGGCAGGAAGATTGCGAGTTCAAAGGAAGCCTTGGCAAAAAAGTGAGGTGCTAAGCAACTCAGTGAGACATTGTCTCTAAATAAAATATAAAATAGAGCTGGGAATTTGGCTCAGTGGTTGAGTGGCCCTGAGTTCAATCCTGGTACTCCTTCCCTGACTCCCCCAAAAAATTATCTTCCAAAATTGAAGTCTGCAAAATAATTTCACTTGGATTACACCTGCTAGTACAAAGCAATTCAATGAATATATATGATTTTAAATATGAACTAAATCGAAACATTTTTATTTGTTCACATGCTGCTACAGTGTTGCCTGAATGATAAATTTTACTTTTTAACTAGTTACATTGATATTATCTTAACACAACTGATGAGGTATGATTATAAACTTTAAACATTTTAAGCTCAATATTTTTCTTTGTTTAACCAAAGGCTGCACTTAACAATTTTCAAAACTGTAATTATTCACTGTAACAGCAAAAAAAAAAAAAAAAAAAAAAAAAAAAGCTGATCCAGTTGTTAATGGTTAAAAGAAATCTAAGGAGAAATATCTGTTCAAATGGTAATAGCTGAAGATATTATTTATTACAATGTGTCCTTGACCATATCTCTGTATGTCTCCTTGTGGTTGTCACTCCAGGTGCTATCTGGTGAAGGTGGCAATAATATTCCATGGGCAAGGTCAGGAGTCAGAACAATGTAGGAGAAAACTCTTCTTTCCTCTAACACTCAAATTTTTTACTCAAAAATACATGCGTTAAAAAAAGGGAAAAAAATACACGGGGAAGAAGTAAAGTAACAGAAAAAAATAGACAAAAAAGGAAAATGCTGAAAGGAATCTTGTCTAGACCAAGACATGACAAAAGCATTTAGAACCAACCAGCACAGCAATTAGGATAAAATGAGAAGCCAGAGTCTGTTCAAAAAAAAGATGCTTCCAAAAATCCCGTTGACCCCTGGACAAGTCTATGCTGGATGTGATGTTCAGACGGGCCCCGTAGTCCTCTGTAAATGCATTTGTCCCACTGCAGACAAGACCAAGAGCAGGTGGCAGCTGCTCTCCATCCTCCAGGACACTTGGAGGAAATTCATGTTTTACAGAAGTTTTATCTGACATTTTGGATGAAGTCAAGAAAAAAAATCAAAGCAAAAGAAGCACAAAGGATATTAGAGTTTCAGTAAAGAAATCCAAAGGTACTAATACTTTTAAGGGTTCCTGAAACCCCACTGACAATAAAATATCATATGGAAAAAATACAATAAAAGCTTCAGGATTCCTTGAATCTTTTGAAAGTAAGATATCATGCAGATATCTGGTTGCTAATTCATTTCCCTACACAGTTGATAGATATGCTAAAAGTAAAGAAAATTTCTCAGGGAGGGGAAAGGAATGTCAAATGTGATAACTAAAACAAAGTGTTAGGCAATGGATCATCTGAGAATTTGAACATTTACAGAATGCATCTCAGTAACTTAGGTCAATGTGCATATCTTTGAATGTTAAATAGTCACTTATATTTAAGAATATTTCACTAGTTTCTAAACTACCCACACAATCTTCTACACTTTCTGCTGGAAGCATCTGACAGAGTAGCTATAAAACTATTCAGGACCAACATGAAGTAATCTTGTTATTGAAGTTGTAGCACCAGATTATTCAGGACTATTAAAATTAGAGGGTATTTTATTCTTGTTCTTATGGCTAAACACACCCACACACACACACGCACACACACACACACACACACACGCACACACACACACACACACACACACACACAAAGTTGGTTTGTATTTACACAGCTGATAAGTATCTTTCTCAACTCCATTACAATACTTACCAGCACTCACCAACAGAGTGGCCATCTAACCCCAGGATTCCCATCTTAGAGTGTACAAGAGCAAGAGCTGATTTGGGAAACCAGATCATTGCTTTAGATTACAAGCTTATCAAACACTGTCAAAGCAGTAATTTACAATCTATATAACTTCATTTCTGCTCATAACAGGAGCCAATCAACCACTTTTCCTCACCTGTAGCAACAAGGCCCTGCTAATTTCCCCAGACACTCAATCTCCCCAAACCCCAGAGCCCTGATGTGCACAATTCACCTGCTATGGGAAGACACAAGTACATCCAGAAATATGTACTTAGTTCTAAGATGCCAACAAGGATAATTGTCTCCAATGAAACTCTGGGGAAAAACCACTCCATTCTCTTTAATTTCTGTGTGTGTTTGTGTGTGTGTGTGTGTGTGTGTGTGTGTAGATTTAGATATTTTCCTTTACAACACATTGTTGTCAGTTCAAATGATAAATGATAAAAGTACACACTTATTTTATAGCATATACATGTAGATTTATTTATGCATAGGTGTGTATGTATACTTTTATGTGGGCTTCCTAAAATGTGGAGGCATTCATTAACCTTTGGACAAAGCATGTGCAAATTATTATTTTCTTATCTTGATAAAATGTACAATTGTTGCACTGTCACACAAAAGTTAAAGCAAAAGAATGCACAATGTGGTTTTGATTCTATATTTCAACTTTATTTTTAAGATCTCTATTTAATTTTGTCTCATTGCACTGAGAAGCAGGATAAAATAATTTCATTTTTTCTTCTTTTTCTTCCTATCTGTGGTGTCTCTCAGTAGGTCATGGGAGAGGATACATTCAAAACTCTAGATTTCAAATTCCAACATGCTTGCAATCAAATCTTGCCCTCTAACTCAACTGGCCCTCCAATAATTCTAGATAAAAGAATAAATGAATAGTAAGTGTGAAATGTTGCTGGAGATTTCATAGTTGATAACTTTATCAACAGAGTTTGAGCAAAGAAACAATGGGAATAATAAATAATTTGGACTAGATAATTACAGATGCTGGTTAAACAATTTATGAATGGCCATTTCATTTGGTACAGAGCTAACACCTGTACGGCAGGCAGGTAGAAAGAAGAAGATGGACTTGATGTGAGGAAGAGAAACCTCACATGAAAGAGAACCTGCAAGGATGAGGTAAAGTAGAACCTATATTGCTTCCTCACTGCCTTTAAGATTCCAGCTCTGATGATGCAGGTGCCCTTCAAAGACTATCAGCCACCTGCATCACAGAGCTCAGTGCACTCCTGCCCAGCAATTGGGGAGGTTGAAAGATCTTGCAGGAGCTGGAGGAACTCTGGTCACAGGTTCTGCCTCAAGCCAACAAAGTGAGCACACCTAAGACAAAAGTGTGTGAGCAGTCACCTCCACTGACCCTAGTGTGAATGTCCAAGAGTGAAATGGAGCTGCTGCTGCATTTCTGCCTTCGAGATTTGGCAGAAATTTCTCTGATGGAATGCCTTAGGCCATATCTGCGTAGGAAAGGAGTTCTGAAAGATGTAGTTCCAGATTGGCTTAGCTAAGCAGTGTAGGGTTGGAAGAGCTTAGGGATGGCTGAGAATATCAACATCCTAGGACAGTCCCAGTCAAGGGAACAGAATGAGAGTGGACCCAATAAAATACTTTTAACACTTATGTTAAAAAACAGGTGATACCAGCAATGGTTTATAAAGAAAAGTAGAAAAAAATTCTGGAATTCCAATTACACGCCCTGTACTGTATTAAATGCTTTACAGTGTTTTATTATTTACTGTATCATTTAACCCCCACAATACCATTGGTATGTAGTTATTATCCCCATTTTATAGGTGAAGAAGTTGAGATTCCGAGATGAGTAATTCACTCATAGCTGTTGGGCTAGTATGTGGTAGAACCAAATCAATTCAAGTCAGTCTGGTAACAAAAGCCCATGTCCTTTCCATTAAGTATTGCTTTTAAGATAATTTGACTTTAATATGCTTTAGGAGTGATCTGTTTAAACTCTTTAAACAAATCCAAAATCTAGATACATAAGAAAGTTGACAGTCAAGCACAGTATATCATAGTTCCGTATCTTAATCCTTGGTATACAAAATAAAGAAAAGAGCTTTTAAAAAAATAATAACAGGGGAAAAGGCAGGGTGTGGGCATAGATACTCAATATTACCCATTTTAAAACTGCAGAATCCAAATTTATACAGAATTAGTAGATCAGGAGGCAATTAACTGATATATGCCAGGGTCTTTTATATACCCTCCAAATCATGTTGAAATTCTAAGATTATGGTAGTAAGAGTTGGAGCCTTTGGAAAGTGATTAGGCCATGAAGGCAGGGTCCTCATGTATGGGATCAGTGTCCCTATAAAAGAGGCCACAGAGGCTGGCCATGTGAATCCACCACAGGAGGACACTGTCAGTGAGGAAGCAAGCCCTCCGTGGACCCCAGATCTGTCAGCTCCTTCTTCTGGAATTTCCAAGTTTCCAGAACTGAGAAAAATTAATTTCCATTGTTTATAATCCACACAGTTTATGAAATTAGTGGTAGTAGCCCAAGTGGACTGTCAATGTGGCATCTAGTGTGAATCCTTTTGTTGATGTTGTCTCTTTCCTTCTAATTAGATCCACCTGGCAGCCAAAGCAGCAATAAAGTATCAACTAGTTGGTACAGCTACTCCCAGTTGATGCATCTCCAAAATTTAGATTTTTAGCCTTTCACTTTTTAGTATGATGCCAATAGGCTACAGCTATTATACCCATTATGTTGAGTCAGGGCCTTGTGTGTCCCTTGCATGCACATATGATACCGCACCTCCATTATGCTACTGATGGGAACAACGAGAAAGAAATACTTAGGAATGATGTGGTCCACAAAGAAAAAGAGCACTGGCTACCATCAACTAGAAATTTGTCAGATGCTTACAGTTAATTTTAATTTAGTTATAATAGCAATATTACAAGGACAAATTTTCTAAGCAGTGAGCAAGGAGAAGATAGAATAGGAAATGAATCATACAATTTGACCCATTTTCAACACCACTAACTTCTGTCTACTTCAGTGATTTAGTCCATCTTGTCCAAGTCCCTTGTGTGGCTATTTTCAAATACACACCTTAGAATTTATTAATAGGGGAAAATTGACATCAATGTAGATATATCTGGATTTAAAATACTACCAAGTATTTTTTTCCTCTGCAACCTTTTAAGCTCAATCTTTTTCATGGTTTTTATTTTTAAGATTGGCCTTTTAAAATACATTTTTATATTCTTCAAAATTATATAACTGTATCTCCAATACTGTACCCTCTCTAGTCTACTTGCTGCCTGATCAATCAGCAGAAAGTAAAAGCTGTAAGCAAGACTAATTTGACTTTGTAAAACTTCCTAAAACTCTCAACATCTTGAATATTACTGATTTGATGCTTTTTTTGTTATCTTTCTAACCTTTATAGTATGTGGCACCTTTAAGCTAGTAGGTGCTCAATTAATTTTTGGTGCATGAACTGAATACATTAAAGCAGCTAATTTTCCTATATCAATAAAGTATTTCAAAATTGGGAAAGCAGAAGAGGTGACAAATATGTGCACTGAAGCCTCAAATTATTTTACCACATATTAAAAAGTGAAACATGCTAGTAATAGCAGTACATTTATGAAAACTTTAAGTTGACACATTTATTTGAACATATAGCAATAAACATTGCCAAATGAGAATATGTTCTAAATATATCTATATTTAGTGATCACAATTTTACCAGATGTTTTAGATTTCAGTTTCATAAGGGAAAATATAGGAAATAGATTTCTGCTTTAAAGTACTATGAATAAGTCTTGAATTGTGTCTGGATTATATTCTCTGTTCATTTGAAACATCTTGATCTCAATCTTTTTGGAGAACTACCTATAACGGGGCAATATCAACAAGAAAATATGGTAATGAAAAGTTGATATCACCTAATTGTACTTTCATTTTCATGTTTTGTTTTTCTAGTGATACAAAATCTAATCTTTCTTGTCTCTGTTTTTGTAATCTATGAAATCATTTATTTTAAATGTTATCTATATAAGTATGTGCAATTCTATCAGACCTCTAGCTTTAGTGCATAATGTAATTTTAAAAACCAATTTTCTATTTTTTGTCTCTCCTACCTCAATAAATTACATTTATAAAATAAAACAAGCCCTAAACCTGAACATAGAAGCTGTTTTTGGCTATGTGGGAACATCCAAATACCCATTATTTTATCACTTTTTCCTTATTCCACTGGTTATGTTGAAATTCAGAGAGAATGATGAACTGTTAGAGTGGGAGAAAAATTAAGACCTAGGTCAAATTATTTCACTTGTGGGTAAAAAAGAAAAAAATCCTTGGACATCTAAAAACATCTGAATCTATTGCCTTTTTAGTGTCCCACTAGCCTGACCTCAAGTCTTCATCTGTTGCCTACACCACTGAAATAGCTTCCTAAATGGTATTTCTATTTTTGGTCTCTTCATCTTCATTGCTAAGTTTTACAAGGCACTAGCATGATCCTTTCCTTTTAGAGAATAAGCCCCTCAAGTGTGCCAGTATGACACCCACAGTTCCCTGTAATCCTGTCCCAGTTAGCCTCCCACCTCCGCTCCAGCTGGCTCCTCTGTGCACCGACCATGCCAGACCATTTACCATAGCTTCGTTCATCCAAGAATAGTAATACCCTCCACCCGCTGATTCTGCAATGTCTCACTCTCACATACACATGGAAATGCCAACTCTCTAGGCTGCTTTCCTTGGTCTTTGATTTCCTAGAAAGAATTGATCTTTCTTGCCTTTGAGTTATGAAAGTACAGAGATGATAATTGTTTTTTTCTGTCTCATGAAGAACTGATTTAGCAGAATATGACTTTTGAGCTTTGACTTTCCAAAGTTCAATAATGAAAAAAAGTTAATGTTATACATTTGAAAACAAAATTTTGTAACTCTGATGCCTGGTTATGATCAACCTGATTACATATGAATTTTTGGAGTGCCTGCTATACACAAAGCTTTAAGTGCTCACCTATGCATTTTGTGAGAGGTTGTAACCAGGTGGCCCACATGCAAAATGGCCCCTAAGAGCATGTAGGTACCTAATTTGACCTATAGAGGTTTTTTAGCCAACATTTAAAAATTGAGACATTTTACATACAAATTTAAATTTCTACCTTTCTCAAAAAAAAAAAAAAAATTAAAATTAAGCCTAGGACATCCAGGTCCACATGCTTATTAGGTCACATATGCATCTAATTCCTTGAGATCCTGACCATTCAGATGTGCAGCATATCTATGAACTCCTTCCCTAATCTCTTAATGTGTGGAAACCATGTGGCTCTTCTAGACAGTTTTTGAATATGTGATCCTGGTTCAAATAATTCTCTTCTTTGTTAGTTTAACATTCATTAAAATGCCATAATTCTTAGAAGCTAAAATTTGAACATATTTTAAACTTTGCTTAATTATTTGACCATTTCTTATTTTTCCAAGAGATGTATATTGTTGCAAAAGGAACAAAAATGGCATATTAACATACCAACTGAGAAGATGACAGGGCTTGAGATGTTATTGCTGTTGTCAAGCCAAAGAGTTAACATTGGATCATACCACATTAAAAGTTTATATCTGAACAAGGGAAAATTATAGTGCTAATCTTAAAACCAGTATTCTTTAATTCTTATAGTCTGATGGGTCACTAGGCCTGGCATATTCAGGACTCCTGATGCTCTGAAAGGTGTTTCTAATAGGTTTATAAAGGACTGTGTGTTTAGGTAACCTTCTAACCCCTTCCCGTATAGGTTAGTGGGGTCATTTACACAGATTGGTGGCTGGCTTCAAAGCTGGGGTCTGAGGAGTGCCAGGAATGCACCCTTCCTCAGTCTCTCAGTCAGTCTACTTCAATTAGTCTCATATTTACTCATTTGTGCTCATTCACATTTCATCCTTGAAGGCTGAGACAGGCTGTCTCCATCTGTCATAGGGTTAAATAACCATCTCCAATTTCAGGAGATTCAATGAACAAGAAAACACAACTCTAATCCAGTCAACTTTTAAAGGACACATTTATATAACCACTAAAGGGCAACCCAGAAAAGAAAAACATTGTCCTTTAGGGTTTTTGTGAATGCCGTCTCACATATGATAATCATGCACATTTAGATGAACCTCAAATGGTTCCTATGGGCTCAGATGTGACTACAATCTCTCATTCTAGAAGTCCAGAAGCCCCCACTGAAACATCCCATCTTCCTGGTGAGATACTTATGTTTGTCAGATTTAAGAGAAATCTAATATTTCCATGGGATCATTCTATATTTTGATTGTGAAAATCTCTTTTCTAAATGTAACACAACCACACTTTATACCAGGACCTAGAATTCTCTCTTTTGAAGCTCTGAAAAGTGTATTCAAACTTTTCTAAGATGGCTTTTCTGACCAGAGGTTGAGTTTCTATCTCAATCCTAGCTACTCATGTTCATAATTTACATGAGAAACATAACTCATACATGGAGAGAAGTTATTTTCTTTATGTATCTTTTAAAAATAAAGAAAACTATTGATCTCAGTACTTGCCAAAATGATTTTGTAAGTTTGAAGAAGAACTGTAATTTGAGGGGTTTAAAAGGAAAAATATAAGATATACTATCAGTCAGGCAAGTGCTTTCCAAAGGTGCTCCATGCCTGTTTTTCTGAGGATTTTGTTTATCAAGGATCAATATATCCACTGCAATGGATATTGTTTAAATGTCCAGTATTGCTCTTTAGTGGAGTCCAGTCAGAGAGGTACTCTGCTAGATCTGGAATAGTTTTGTTATTCCTTTCCTCATGTGCCAACATATAAGGATAAAAGTTCCTTCATCCAGAAGCTAAATAAATGTCACAATGTGCTGCCAAATTCTAGTCCTGGATAACACAGCTGATAAATACCCGCTTACATATCCAGGAATGGTGTATGGGAAAATAGCAGTGTTTTCACACTGTACATTCAGAGCACAGTGAATCAAGGAAAGAACAATAAGGCACTCTATTATTATCCTATGCTGAGAGGCAGGTGAGGCTTTACAGGCACTAGTTTATCACTTCTTTATTATAAAAATATTCAGCAAAGTATATGAAGACAGTGCGACATAGAAGCCTATGAATTTAAATGCAAACACATGTTTCTTAGCATGCAGTTTCTTAATAGATTCATAATCTAAGCAGGTCTGCTATTACAGAAAGTATTCCACAACACACCTCTGTATTTTTTTTTAAAAAATAGTCTTTTAGAAAGAGTCAAAATGTTTATGTTCATGTTAAGAAACAAAAAAATAATATAAATAAATTTCCAACAATTCACTTATCAGAAACCTAAATGCTCATTAATTATAATTATTATAAAATTATGGGCAGTTTCACTAATTTTTAAATTCAGTAAAACTTCAATTCCATTACAAGCACTGTCACAGTATTTTGGAAATGTTTTTGTACTCTTATCCTGATTTTTCCATATTAGCTTCAACACAATGGCTTCTAAGTATGTTTTCATGAAATATTAAATCTTTAGTACTGGAACTCATCATAATTCAATATCTAGTCAGGCCACTACAGGAGGATAAGAAAATCACAGCTCAGGAAGTGTGTAAATTGTTCACTCTTATGTAGCAGTAAGGATAAGGTCCATAGCACATAGATAAAATCATAGTTTCAGGCTTTTCCATCCTTACTATTGAATAAAAATAAAAATTAATACAATTTGGAAACAGCAGAGGTGGTAACCAAGTAAATTCTTAAGAAATGCTGTCTAGGAAAAGATGTTGCTTCTTGCAGCATAAAACTAGAAGACATCATCTACTGGGATAATCATGCCTAGAGGGAATCTATTTGCATTCTGCCATTGTTTCAACAACAGGAAAGTCAAATTAAATAGATCAGCAAGTTAGCTATCTTATCTTGCAGGTTCATGCTTTTATATATGTCAGAAGAGGGGGAGACTGATCCTTTCTGCAATAAATGGTGTCACTGGGAAATTATCAATGTAAATGCCAACAAATGAGTTTTTAATGCTGATGACAAAAGGCATTTTGAGCATACATGTATTTTTCCCTAATAACCTCTCTAGTAAAGCAATTGAGAAATTTACAAAGCCCATTAACAATAATAGACCAATCTTATTGCTCAAGGGTTTATCAATTCCAAATCTGCTCCTAACTCCCTGTATCTGCTCTGCCCCATCAGTGCCTTTCAGGTAAGATGAATGTTCTAGTAATGGAGCTATGTGAGCTCATGAATGGATTTTTGTTCTATATCGCCTCCAAGTTTCTTTTTTGAAAATACAGCACATAAGTGCACCTATACACTCCATTAAACCATGGGGGAGGTGGCAGGAATTGCCTTAAATCAATCCTGCCCTGGAAGAATTAGCTAAGAAACAAAACAAAGAGTACATTGTTATTTTTGAATGTGTTCGTAATACAGATTTTCTTGCCTCCTGGCTAAAAAGATTAGCTTCATGCTAACGTAAAAGAACCACCACGTATGTGGATATTACACAATTTGGAAATGAAAGACAAAAATCTGCTGAACTGAAAATACCTAAAATAATCGAGACATTATTTACAAATAGCTTTAAAAAATAATTTCCAAATCCACTGAGACAGATGAAATACACTTGGAATCTACTATTTCCAAGGACAGCAGAATAGGATATTATTTACCCCACCATACTGTTATAATATGCTATCCTTGTTCATGAGAGCTTGCATTTATAACTTGTTAGTAATGTTAAATACCTTGGTCTAGGCGCCAATAAAGGGAAGCAGAAGAAAAGGTAATTCAGTAAAGATATAATTGAGACATCACAAATATGTCTTTGGTGTGCACTGTATGATATTGATTATATATTTTAACAGAAGATATATCTTTCTACTATGCCTTCCTCATGGTAATTAATAGTCATTACAGCTCTACTGCCCAGACACAGTCAGCAATAAGAAGAGGGTCTGGAAGGCACTTGGGGTTAAAGATCTGTAACTGATATAAATATAATATAAGGTGCAGAACACTCCCCACTTGTACCATTGATGCAGTGTCCCTTTCCCAGAACTAAAAGAGCATGCATAGTCTACCTGGTCAACTTAAAGCAGGGGGTTCTCACTGTAAGTGGTGCTAACACAGTGCTCCCCCATAGAAATGTCCATTATATTAAAATATATCATCAGGTGTGTGATTTTTGGCCTCCAGGAGAGACAGGGATTGTTTAGAAACTCAATTACTTTTGAGTTATAGGGAATCCCTGACACAGCAATAACAATCAGATCGTAAACCATCTCTGTTAAGAGCCACTTGTGGAAACTTTAGAAAAATCATTAAGTCCCTCTATTAATGCAAAAGAAAAATTATTATACCTTTAAAAAATGTGTAGTTGGATCATCCTTGAGCCACCAGCCTGGGAAAAGAGGCTATCTTTGCAGTAAGGATGTCATTGACCTCACCTAGTACCCTGAGGGAAAGAAAGGTTGTTAATAAAAGTAGGCTCTCAGGCCTCAAGCCTGGAGAGCTGGAAGCTTCGGGAGCCCAGCACAAGAAGGGTTACAAACGAAAAACTCCAATACAGCAAGGGCACCATGGTCATGGGGTTCTTTTAAGAATAATGTGAAGCTAGATCAAAGTGGATTACAAAACTGCACTGAGTCCTCTTTGATACAGCAGATAGGGAATAAAGACAAGAAAGGTCACAGTCAGAGCTAGTGGGACCTCGTTCTCACATCTGACCTGGTGTACAATCCTACCAGGCTATTACATTTACTGGAAAGGCAGAGATTCTTCTGTTAAATAAGAACACAGATTTAGTAGAAATAACAAAGCACCAGGAAATCAGAATCTGCCCTTTTTGGATATGAACACTTTGAGAAATTCTGTCTGCTCTTCCATGTTTTATTTACAAGAGTAAACTTTTCATTCCTTCATCAGACAATTTCTGGGTGCCAGCTACAGTAATAATCTTCAGGTTTACACTGCACATGGTCCATCAGTGGGTTAAACAGGCACAATGCAGATTATCTGTCTCAGATTATCAGTATAAATATTAGACAAAATAGTTTTTCATTAGATGAATTAATAAAACAAGGGAGGGACTCATTAAGTACTGTATAATGCCCCACTACCTGAGCTTTAAATTCTGTGACATCATCTCCATGAAAAAAAATTCACTTATTTTACACTAAAAAACAAACAAAAAAACACACAAAGAAACTTAGAAAACCAGTTCATTTCATTTTGCATAATATTAAATTTCATAGATATGGCTGAATGAAGTGCTAAGGAATATTGTTTGCCTGAGGTACTCCAAGGAATCTGTCAACCCCAACTTTGTTTTCTCTTAAACAAAAAAGAACTAAAACTCATGCTTACACTTATGAATGACATTACAAATATCTGATTCATGAAAATGAGAGCGTCACAGCCCTGAGTACATAACATATCCTAAACAAAGGTAGTCTTTTAATTTATGAAGATGATAAAATTCTCCTGCCCGACCCCCCCCGCTTGCCCAATTAACACTTTAACCCTCAGCACATTCTCTTTCTAGCAAAAGGTCTTTCAAAATCCTTTAAGACTAGAGTCAGTTTTTTTTTTTAACCTATTATATCCAAGTTAAACAGACCATTCATATAATACTAATGGTATTGTGAACTTTCTTGAGTACTCACAAATTTCTTAGAGCAGTACAAAAATTATTCTGTAGTCCATAAGTCTGACTTCTGCCCAGATACTTAATTAAAGTTAACCTTCAGCCTAAAGAAAGCCTCATGAATTTCCCTTCTGTGCTTTAAGCTAATTTTGATGACATAGATGGTGATGTGCTGATGAATGGCCAGCTCTGTTCAACTCATTAGGGAAATGCTAGAATCTTCCCCAGGCTCTGATGGTTTTGAAGAGGGTTGTTCATAACTTCTATAGTAAGCAGATACAGAGTTGTCTTTCTGGCTCCATATTCTTTCAATCTAAATGACTGTCTTTTCTTGTATCATTGTCTTTCTTTCATGAATAGTATCAAAGCACTTTTCTTTTTTTAATTTCTTTTTCTTTTTATTCAAAGTTGTTGTATTTATAATAGTAGTATGCATTATAATTCATAATAAACATATAGAGCATCCTTTTACAAAACACTGTTTGTATACAATGTACATTTGTACCATTGGCACAGTCCACTAAACAACAGTATTGAAAGCCATCGTATTTTCAATGTATGATCACTCACAGTATCAACCCTTCTGTGTGTAGATTCTGCTTGTTTGTATAAGACTTGGTTTTTGCTTTTTGCATATGTTTCTACTGTTGGCTGTTTTGTTTCATTACTACATTTCACATAAGGGAGAAATATGCTATTGTTAAGCAAACACCCAGCAACATATAATCTCATATACATATAGTCATATTATATATCCTGGTGACATTGACATCTCACTGTGTAGCTGGATAGTCATGTGTAAACTTCAGTCGGCTCTGATGAGATATGGCGAAGAATGGAGCTATTAGAAATCACTGGGATCTTAGCTGCGTGATCTGAGAACAAACCTCAGGCTAAGTTGGAATTACTTCCATTGCTTGACCGAACTAAGCACTCATGCTCTAATGTCACATGGATACCTTTTTAATCCACTCTTTGCTTATTTT
This sequence comes from Tamias sibiricus, assembly GCA_025594165.1. Classification (NCBI taxonomy): domain Eukaryota; kingdom Metazoa; phylum Chordata; class Mammalia; order Rodentia; family Sciuridae; genus Tamias; species Tamias sibiricus. Next base: position 98,207,497 of record CM046661.1, on the reverse strand, counting down.
ATTTCCCATCTGTGTGAGAAATCTGCTATAGCATAACTCACCATTCTAAACATGTGGGCTTGTTGATAGGATTTGAATGAATCTACAAATTTGGACAGGGAACAGTCATTTAAGATGCACAGGCCTATCTCCAATTGGTGATATTTTGTTGTTGCATGAGACAAACAGGCAAGATACTTGTGTATAATAAAACAGCAAATATAAAATGGCCAAGTGAAAGTTGGTTTGACTGACACGAGAAGGATGAGAAAGAGTGCTGTAGACAGATCTTCACAGGGTAAAGAGAGTGATTTGAAAGGCAATATGTGATCTCATCAGATGGCAGGAATGGGACTTAGGGGCTGAGGTAAAGAAAGTGCCAAGATCTTCCTTTTTAGATCACAGTACATAATATTACAACCATCCGGACACTAATGATTTGGTTCTTTTTCTGGATCTTAACACTTTTTCCAGACCTACAGTTTTAAAATACCAATATTCTTGGCAAGGGAAATACCTTAAACCACAGGTTATAAACTGGAATCACATGGCCAATATTTGAACTACAGACATATTTTTTTATTATTTGTACCAATTTATACATCAAAACAAAATTTTAAATTGGGAGGCTATGTGCTTTATGAGTTAAAACCTTGAGACAGGGAGGCTTTACTTCTATTTTGTGTAAGGTATTAGTTTATTTTAAAATCTAAAGAAAGTAATATGCCCCTATAATTTACTGTTACTTTATGTTATGGTCAGGATATAAGGTGTCCCCCAAAACTCACATGTGAGACAATGCAAGAGAGTTCAGAGGAGAAATGAGAGGGGTTGTGAAAGGCTTAACCCAATCAATGAATTAATCACCTGATGGGATTAACTAAGTAGTAATTGAAGGCAGATGGGGTGTGGCCCAAGGAGGTGGGGCACTGGGGGCATGGCTTTGGGATATATATATTTGGATTTGGCAAGTCGAGTCTCTCTTCCTCTCTCTCCTCTCCTCTCCTCTCCTCTTCTCTTCTCTTCTCTTCTCTTCTCTTCTCTCTCTCTTCTCTTCTCTTCTCTCTCTCTCTCTCTCTCTCTCTCTCTCTCTCTCTCTCTCTCTCTCTCATTTCTCATTCCTTCCTGATCATCATGTGAGCTGCTTGCCTTTTACCACACTCTTCCACCATGATGTTCTGCCTCACCTCAAGCCCTGAGGAATAGAGCAGGCTGTCTATGGATTGAGAACTCTGAAACGTGAGCCCCCAAATAAACTTTTCCTCCTCTGCAGTTGTTCTAGTCAGGTCTTTTAGTCACAGTGGTGAAAAGCCTTACTAAAACACTTCAACAACATTTATGAGCAGCTAATAGGTACCAGTCTCTATTTTGTGTTCTGCAGTTCTTAGCAAGTGAACAAAACACACACACACATACAAATCCATCCCCATGGAACTTTTGATCTAGTGAGGGATAGACAGAAAATAAATATTTTGAGTGCATTATTCATCATACAGTAGAAGGTTCTGGTGCTATGGAAATAAGCACAGTAGGCCAGAGCATCAGGCAGTGTGTGGGGTAGAGAAGAGCAGTTAAAGAAGATGATGAGGCAACCACTCACTAAGGAGCTGCTGTTTGAGCAAAGCCATGAATTTGGCGAGTGAAATGGACTGGAAAAGGATCTTCATTTTGTAATGCATATATAATAACAACATCCAACACACAGCATGTTTCAGACAGTGTGGAAGGCTTCATGCTAAACAGCACAATATCAAATAATCAGCTCAGGCATTTCAAAGCAGTATGTAAGTAGGTCCTAAGAGACAGAAACCCATAGCAGGTAAATAGGACCAGTGGGAATGTCAGGATAGCCACAAAAGGTGGGGAAAAATCCAAGCCATGCAGGAGTGTGCTGTTGACAGTGGTCACCCACCCCATCAGTGTGCCCTGCTCTGGTATAGCCCAGAGGGTAGGAGAGGCATGATGAGATGAAATTCTGAGATGTCAAATTCTAGAATACTTTAATACCAGTTAATTAACATGCAAAACAAGATGAGAGCTGCAGAAGGCAAAATTGATGACAAAAATGGCAGAGGCTTGTGTTGACTCCTGATTCTAGGTAAGGATGAAGTTTCTCTCTACGCAGTTGCTCTTAATATCCAACAGCATGGGATCATCCATTCTGAGCCAGAAAGAAAAGGGAGGGAAGGTAAAATAGATGCTAGTTTTTAGATTTTCTGGTAATATCTCTATTTCTTTAACTAAATTGTAAAAGTACTAAAAAAGCATCTCAATATAAAGCAATTAAGTAATTTATAGCCTTTTAATTTGTGAAGATGATAAAATTTTCCTGTTCCCCCACCCTGCCCAATTAACACTTCAACCAGTATAATTTTCCATAATTCAAAATTTAGTTTAAATTTTAGTTTAAATTTGGTGTCAGAAAAATATTACAACATAAATAAAATGAATGATACTCTCCAATCTGAACCCTAAAATACATTGCATCATTTAGAGCTTTGTTTTCAGGCTTCTTCCTTTGATTTATTACATTGGATACAACCAGCAGAGCTTAAAGCATTAAAATGTTATTCTTCCTGTTTACAGACTGAAATTACAGCCATCTTTATTTAGCTTTGATACTTGCAATGGTAAACACACCTGAAAATTCTGTAGTAAAAAAAATCATCAGAATGGCAATCTAAGTCCAGTGATTAATAATGTATTATTGTCTGATTTAAAAATATGAATAAATGCAATTTATATTATTTGCCCACAGAAGAAAAGCACAACTTTTTAATAATCAGGATAAAAGAGAACCATACAATAAGACAATGATACTATGAATAAATAAAGCTTGTCTGTACTTTTTCAGTATTCCCTTGTGATTTTTTTCAGAATAGGCATCCTGACTTATGCCTAAAAATCACGATCTTCTACAGTAGGCTTGGGGTGGTATGAAGGAATCATTATATTGTGGTTAACTGTGAGCTGGAGTTGATCAATCTGGGCTCAAATTCTAATTAAGCTACTGGTCCCAAAGTGTTCATTTCTTCACCTATGAAGTCTACATATTAACAAGAGCCACTGCTGTTGGAGCTGCATGAAATGATCTCCATGACCATAAAGGTCCAAAATTCTATGCTTCTAGGAAGAGGAAATCTCTCCATTCCCTTCTCTTTTTCCTTTAACCCGACTAAAAGCATGTTTATGTGCTTGATTTCCTCCTCATTAATACTGAAACTGTAAGTCTTTTTCCACACTAGGGGAAAAAAAAAAAAAAAAAAAAAAAACTTCACTATGTGTCAGTCTTTGGAGGCAAAGTATTCATGAAAGTGCATTTAGGCTATTAGTAATGCAATTTTAATAGATGGGTAAACTGATGCTTGGGGCCATGATAATGTCACTTAGCTGACATTGTGTCATTGAGTCTGATAACCAATGGCCAATTGAAGAGTGTCAGGTTATGCTTCATTTATTGACACATATTCATAACTTTGGTGGTCATCTTGAATGTTTATTGCATTAAACGATAATACAAAGATTAATGGGTCAACTATTTCCTGGTGTGTATTTAAGAGTGAAAATTTTCCATATATATATATGGAAAATTTATATATATATAAAAATTTATATATATATATATAAAAATTTATATATATATAAACAAACACAAGCCACTATAAAAGTGATTTAGTTATGTTTTGAATATTGATGATAATGTTTTACATGTAATCCCACTAAGTCTATATTCTGGATTTCTTCATGGCATTGGTTAGTGTAGTCTAACAAGCTCCAAGTAAATATCATAGTATCTGTGTTATGGTTTAGACCTAGAATGCCCTTCAAAAAGTTCATGTGTTGAAACTTGATTCCCAGTGCAGAAAGGTTCAGAGGTAGGGGTTTTAGGAAATGATTGGGGCTCTGACCTCATCCTTGATAGTGGAGTGGACTTCAGTGTGGTAATCATAGGCAGTTGGGGTATGGATGAAGGAAATAGGTCACCAGGGATATGGTCTTAGATTATATCTGCCGCTGGACCTTTTCTCTTTCTCTATTTTGATTACCAGCCTTAGTTACCATCTTAATTACCATGTCCCCTAAACACTGAGTCAATGCATATATTTATTTTGCAATAGAATGCCCACTGCAAAGTGCCCATTTCTGCATTAGGATGACTAAATGCTATAACCAACAACCCTCAGACCTCAATGGCTTAACATAAACTTTAACCATGTTAGAATTTGTTATGGTTTGGATTGTCCCCCAAAAGGTCACTTGTGAGACAATGCAAGAAGGTTCAGAGGAGAAATGATTGGTTTGTAAGAGTCTTAACACAATCAGTAAATTAATCCATGATGGCATTAATTGAAGTGGTAGGGTGTGGCTGGAGGAGGTGGAAATTGGGCTGTGACTAAGGGGTATATATTTTGTATCTGGAGAGTAGAGTCTCTCTCTCTGCTTCTTGATCACCATGATGTCAGCTTCTGCCACACACTCTGCCATGATGTTCAGCCTCATTTCAAGCCTTGAGAAATGAAGCCAGCCTTCTGTGGACTAAGACCTCTGAAACTGTGAGCCCTCAAATAGACTTCCTCCTTTATAGTTGTTCTGGTCAGATCCTTTAGTCACAGCAGTGAAAAAGCTGACTAAAACAGCATTCCTGGACCAAGTGCTCTCCTGAGTGGCTCTTTTCAAGCAATGACTATGGAATCTGACCTCTCTCTAGTGTGTGGCTCACCTTTTATTATCCTTTGCTTCCCAGTATGTGAGCAGAAAAGAGTGCGACTGAGCAAAAAACAATTGCTCAAATGTTTTATGGCCACTCCTGGAAGTAGTAGTACTTCCATTTGTATTTTCTTGTCTAGAACATAGTCACATGGTTACATCTATGAGGCAAGGGAGCAGGACAGTGGAGTTTGATATGCCCACAAGAAAAATGAAACAATGTGGAAATGCCCAGCTTTGCCTCAGCCATATTTATGCTCCAGGCAGAATTTGTATTAAGATGGGGCCTTTAGGTAAAACAAATGCTTTTCTCTGTAGTATTTTGATGTCTTTCCAAATTATGGTTGTACTGGCCAAAATTACACTTAACTAGTGTCAAGGGTAGGACATCATTATTATGGATCTACCTTCTTGAGGAATGTCCAGCATTTTTTGGAACTTCCTGGTCAATTTTATAGCTTCTTCCTAATTGTATCTTCTTAATCTTTTGAGATTCCAGAACCAATTACTATTTTACCATATATTTTCTTGTCGTAGTCCAGTTACATATACCACCAAACTCAGCTTTGGAAATCACTTTCTCTCTGGGCTACGTCTTTATTCTTATAAACATCAATTACAAAGAAATTACTACATGCTCCTATAATTTGGGCACTTACAGTACCTAAGTATTGAGGATTCTATTTAGGGGCTAAATTATATCTTTCTTTAATTCATATGTTGCAGCCTTTACTTCAGATATTGAAGTCAAATGAGACTATTAGGGTGAACCCTAATATAATGTGACCCATATCCTTCTAAGAAAAGATTTGGACAGACACAATAGCTGTGAAGACACAGCTGAAAGATGACCATCTGCCATGAAAAGCAAAACTAAACAAAACAATAGAAGGCTGCAGAAGAAACCAATCCTGCCAACACCTTGATCTTGGACTTTTAGCCTCCAAAACTCTAAGAAAATATGTTTGAATCATCTAGTCTGTGGTTCTTTGTTATGGCAGCCCTAGAAAACAAGCTTAGATTTCACAGAGAAAAGGAAAACAGATAAAAATCCTTGTGCTCTCTTGGATTGCCCCTCCATTTATCCCACTCCTCCCAACTAGTCCCCACCCAGGTATCCCTTTTTGCATTTGCCACCTTTATGGAAAACACCAGCACAGGGTTTACCATCCTTGTGAGGCAGAGTGGGATAGATTTCTAGGTCACACTGACACAGAAGAGCCACAAAATTTCCCCTAGCAATGTATAAGTTATTTTGGCAGCACAAGCTACATATGTAAAAATTGTGGCAGAAACATATAGAATTCCCAATGAACTTTTTGGAACATATGATACAGCTTTAAAACATTCACTTAAAGAAAAACATTCCATTTTCTGCAAAAACAGCAAATACCTTACAGCTTAATTTCTTCATATCACTTCAGAGTTTCTTCGTGATTCCTACACTACATGAAGCATTACTGTGTGTCTTATCCATAGCAAACATTGTCTTTTGGCAAGGCAAGATCAAGTTTATCAGTCAGCAGTTCTAACACCTCACCTAACATACAGTTCAATTTCTCTCAAGCTCTTATGCCACTTAAAATTCAGATTATAAAGGATGTTGCCAAGGCTACAACTGATTTGCAAAGAAGTGAGGCTTCCCCCCACTGCTATGAATGCATGTCTCTACTCCTAGAACATTATCACTAGATTATTTCTTCCCCTTGATCTTCACTTTAATAGCAAAATATTTATAAAAAATATAATATTGTAGTAACTGTGATGTGAGGTTTGAGTCTATCAGTTTTCTTCTCCCTGCCACCCTCGCCTCTAATCTTGACTGAACTCCTACTCCATCATCAAAATTCAGGTCAGAGGTCACATCCTCTAAGAAGTTTCCTCAGCCTTCTTTTCCTGGCTTCTTCTCACCATGTCCACCTAGAACTAGGATATATGCATATCTTCACGAAGCTTTCACTCTGCAATCCCAGACTGCCCTCTTTCCTAAAAAGTAGGAGCCATGTCTTCATACACAAAGCAGCATCTATGAATTCTTGTTCAATGAAGCAGCAGTTACTTATGCTCATAAATTTATGTATTATTATTCCTAAACACTGCTGAAAGTTTTAGAAATGTTTGTTTCTACAGTTAATTTAATATTTATTCTCTTTTAGCCAAAATTTTTAACTTGCCAAAAGGGGGTAGAAGTTAAATAAAAATGCATAAAGAGCAATGGGTAGAAAATATTTGAATACACTTTAATTTATATGATACATATTTGCTGGAAATGAGATGAAGTTAAAGATAAAATAATTTCACAGTATTTTATTTCAGCATATACAACTGAATTTTTCATCAGTCCTTCCAACTGTCTTTATTAGAAGGGATGCTCTATACAGTAAGTGTCAGAATATAATAACATTTATATAATAAGTGATTTTCTAGTCATTTAAAAAATATGCCGCAACAAAAGCCCCTGAAATTAAATTATACATCATAGGTGAGTGTGCTACATAATACAGAATGAATTTTTCATCTTTACAACTTTCCAAATCAATGATCACCACTGCTCTGAAATAGGATTCCTGTTCTTTAGCCCTTGACAAGATTCTTTGTTCCATTCTCTTAAACCTTACTTATTATGTGACCCATCTTCTTTACCTTGTCCTCTCGTAACTAAAGCACAAGGCATCAAGTAAAGAGCAAATCAAATGAAGCAACAAGCTAGGAAAGGAAGACAGATTCTGCAACACCCAAAAGGAAAACAGACTTCTATTTTAATTAACCCTACAATTCAATCAAGAGAAAGATTATTGTTTTAGCTGGGTGTGGTGGCACACACCTGTAATCCCAATGGCTCAGGAGGCTGAAGCAGAAGGCTCGCACGTTCAAGGCCAGCCTGAGCAACTTAGGGAACCTTGTCTCAAAAGGGCTAGAGATGCTGCTCAATGGTTGAGTGCTTGCCTAGCATATGCGAGGCTCAGTGTTCTATCCCTAGTACTGAAAAATGAATAAATGAATGAGAAAATGAATAAATGACTGTTATTTTTCTAAAATGGGCTCAGTCATTTCAATAGGTACCTTATGCCAAGGAAGCAGACTGAATTCTGGAAAGCCATAATGGATTGCTTTTTAAAATGCTTCACTCAGAAGTGTCAGCTGAGGGAATGATGTCATTTTCCCAGCATTTCAGCCTTTTGCTGCCTGACTTGTTGATTCCAAGTCCTTTTCCACATTGTTTGGGAAGGTGGTGCTCTGTGGAAGCTAGCATGAATTATGTGGTGTCTCCCTTGTTTCTCCACTAAACTTACAGATGGGGTTTAGAGGGGTCTCAAAGGCATGGAGAGGAACTCCACACACTAGAAAATTGACTCAATATGCAGCATTGTCTGTCTCATTGGCTCCATACTGAGAATGGCTAGGATGGATGGTGTCTGCATGCTTCTTTGAAAGGAAACAAACAAACAAATAAAAGAACATGTACGTTGAGGCAGAGCTGAGAAAATGTTCACCGTATAACTTAGAGAATAGTTTCCTTTCAGGCTGTCAAAAGCATTTGTTAAACCAGGAAAAAAAAAAAAAAAAAATCCAACCTATCTGTACCTTTGTTGACTGCTTCAAATATAAACTTTTTTTCTTTGAATTGGAACAACCAGGAAAATAAGACATACCCATCTGATTGGATCTTCAAGAATCTTTTCTTCTCCTCATATAAAAAACTGAAAGCACTCACTTGGTGCTTTCATCCTGTTTTCAGATGTCTCCACAGTAAGAGATAAAAGCTGTATAGAAGGATCACTGTGTAATTTGCTGGGCCCAGCACAGCATGAAAAGGAGGAGCTCTTCATTAAACATGATTAGGGATTTCAAGATGGTGACAGCCACACATTAAAAAGAGTTCAAGACCCTTGTGGGCCCAAGGCCCTGTGGGACTGCAGTGGTCCTCTCAGAGGGGCTGTGACCTCTTGAACTGGGATGTCAAACAAGGACACATGATTATCTGGGAGGCTCTGATTTGGAGTTTAGACCCTACTTCAGGAGCATGTCAACCCAGAAGTGCAGGCACAGTGCCAGTTTTAAGTAACACTGTTGCTTCATCTGCTGCTTATGCTACCTTCAAACCTCCCCTTTGTGTCTGGGTAATTCTGAGAGAATTATAAAAGGATCATTCATGAAAATGGAAAAGCTGAAATCAGCCTATGTATTTTAAGAAGGATGTGATATTGGGAAGTGGATTTCTTCACAAGGAAGCTTCTTATATGTAAGGTATTTATTCTGAACATAGTACTAAGACAGGTGATGCCTTTATAACATAATAAAGGACATTAATTTAGATGTAGGTTGTCCATGACTTTTTTGAAAAATGTAATGCTTGAGGATTCCATATTTCCTAAAGAAAAAATGAAAAATGTATGGTTCTGTGCTCTGAGATGAATTATAAACAAAGCAGATCAAATCAACAGTTCAAAAATAATTTATTCCCCAAATGTAGGCTCTCTCTTCACCTCATTGATTATTTCTTTTGCTGAGAAGAAGCTTTTTAGTTTGAGTCCATACCATACATTAATTCTTGATTTTATTTCTTGTGCTTTAGGAGTCTTGTTAAGGAAGTCAGGGCATAATCCAACATGATGAAGATTTGGGCCTACTTTTTCCTCTATTAGGCTCAGGGTCTTTGATCTAATTCCAAGGTCCTTGATTCACTTTGAATTGAGTTTTATGCATTGAGTTTTGTGAGAGATAGGGATTTAGTTTCATTTTGCTTTATATGGCTTTCCAGTTTTCCCAGCACCATTTGTTGAAGAGGCTATCTTTTCTCTAATGTGTGTTTTTGGTGCCTTTGTCTAGTATGAGATAACTATATTAATGTGGGTTTGTCTCTGTGTCTTCTATTCTGTACCATTGGTCTGAGCACTAGTCTCCAGGATACATAAAGAACTCAAAAACCCTTAGCACCAAAGCAACAAACAACCCAATCAATAAATGGCTAAGGAATTGAACACACACTTCTCAGAAGAAGATATACATTCGATCAACAAATGTATGAAAAAATGTTCAACATCTCTAGTAAGTAAAGAAATGCAAATCAAAACTACTTTAAGATTTTATCTCATGCCAGTCAGAATGGCAGTTATCAAGAATAAAAACAATAATAAGTGTTGGCAAGGAGGTAGGGGAAAAAGCACACTCATACATTGCTGGTGGGACTGCAAATTGTTGCAACCAATCTGGAAAGCAGTATGGAGATTCGTTAGAAAACTTAGAATGGAACCACCATTTGACCCAGTTATCCCACTCTTTGGTCTATACCCAAAGGACTTAAAATCAGCATACTATAGTAATGCAGTCATATCAATGTTTATAGCAGCTCAATTCACAATAGCTAAACTGTGGGACTAATCTAGATGCCCTTCAATAGGTGAATGGATAAAGAAACTGTGGTATATATACACAATGGAATATTACTCAGCATTAAAAGAGAATGAAATTATGGCATTCATAGGTAAATGGATGGAGTTGGAGAATATCATGCTAAGCAAAGTAAGCCAATCCCAAAAAGCAAAGGCCGAATGTTCTCTCCAATAAGTGGATGCTGATCCATATGGGGTTAGGGGAGGATGGAGGAACTTTGATTGGGCAAAGGGGAGGGAGGGTTGGGAATGGGGTATGGGGCAGGAAAGATGGTGGAATAAGATGAACATCATTACCCTAGGTACATGTCTGACTATATATATAGTGTGACACTACATTGTGTACAAGCAGAGAAATGAAAAGTTGTGCTGCAAATGTGTGCAATGAATCAAAATGCATTCTGCTGTCATATATACCTAATTAAATAAATAAATTAATTAATTAAAAAATAAACCACAATGTCATTTTGACTGTAATGATAATCAGAAACATATAAAGTTATATAACTTAGATATATTTAAATATATGAAATTTATCATAAAATATAAACACCATGATTCTGTGATAAGAGAACTAAAGGGACTCCATCTTGTTCTTTAGCAGCCATCTTAGGAGTTCCGAGAAATAGTTCTGTTTCTCAGAAATAATAGAATATGGAAAGTCCTGCCTGTGTTCCCATTAATCATTACCTAGCATAATACGCTTGACAACATAAAAATAGCAATTCCTATACAATGTAAAATTGCTATCTTTGGCTTCCATTTTTCCTGGGCAAACACCTTGTCAGAGATTGATTGTCTAGACGTTAGTAACCATTCTCTAACATGTACCCAACTAGGGTCATCTTGACCCCATTCCCTTCTACTTGATCATTGCTATACCAACCTGGAAAGTCCCGTGGGAAATATTATTGTACCCATTGCTTTGTCTTGCTAACTGCCTAGATTCAGCTTCTGTACCATGGCTTGCTTGCATTGGCTGAAACCCTGCAATTGAATATTCTGCCCTCTGTGATTTTTCTCTTTATAAACCCTTGAAAATCACTGCCAGCGTGCCATCTTGCCACACTGTGTGATGTGTGGGGATGGTGACCACTGATCAGCTTAATAAAGGCTTTTTTTTTGGCATTAGTGTGACATGTGACGTGGCTTGGAGTTTTAATTGGCATTTCATTGGATACAACATTTTTGATACAACAATTCAATAATCAAATCAAGTATCAAAACAGATAAACCCAATGCAAATATTGATTGTCAAATATAAACATTACAGTTGTGAACCATTTTTCATTTTTAAGCATTACCACTTCATAAAAAATTACTTTGAAATATGCTCTTTAATTTTACTGTGAATTTTGTAATTTTACTAGCAGTACAAAATGATTTCAAAACAAAAATAAAGTGGAAGTTTAGACTTTCAAATGAAACACTTCTTAAGTAAATTTAGAGCCCAGAAGGTAGCTGAAAATCATGTTTATGTTCTTTCCTTTAAATTGTGTATCATTGTTTAAAAAAAAAAGATAATTTACTCAATTATTGCTGTCTATAGAAAAGTCCAATGGAAGATAGGACATAAATTTAATGTTCTGAGCATACAGGCTTTTAAGATAAAGTGAAATGTATTTTTTGATAAGAAATAATTAACAAGAGAGATACTCAAAGTTTTTTTTTTCTGATTTCAAATCTCAAAGTTTTTCAATTAAAATATATTTAGGAAATGATTTCTTCCTTGTATGGAATTCAAACTCTTTTTGAAAAAAAGCTTCTGAAATCCTACTCATTTTTCAAAGTCCATATGGAATCCTTGTGATTACCTTAAAATGAATCTTTTTCTTCCTTTAAACAACTTCCACCCCCAGCACTTTCTATTTTTATTAATGGTGCTGATTACATAACAACCTGCATTATGGTTGTTTGCATTTCTTCTGTTTCTTAAATCTCTACAACAGTATGAAGAACATTTTAATTACTCATTATTTCTCCTACATAATATCCAGAATAATTCCTTGCATGTACTAGATGCCTTAATAATTAGTAGTTATACTCAATCTGAATTTGTTCATAGAATTTTTTCTCACTGGTGACAGAGATGAAATTTTATTTAATTTAAAATAACTAAATTAGTTAACTAGTATAATTGAGTTCGTGGCTCTCAATTGAGACAGAGGAAAGAACGATATGGAGAATGATGAACCTGCTTCTCAACTATTACCTGGCGTGAATTTCCACCATTAGAAATGCACTTCTTTAAGTCTAAGTTCTTGTTATTTCTGAATCCCTGAGAAAAATTAAAATAGGTTTTGGGTTTTTGTTTATTTGGGTTTTTTTTTTTTTTTTTTTTTTTTGGTGGGGGAGGGGGCTGTCTCAAACTTGTAGTACAGAATCACATTTTTTTAATATTGAAAAACTATGTTAAGAGAGACATTTGTCTAACTTTTAAAAATTTGTTCTAATTAGTTATATGTGACAGCAGAATGCATTTCAATTCATTGTAAACAAATGGAGCACAACTTTTCATTTCTCTGGTTATACACAATGTAAAGTCACACCATTCGTGCAATCATACATGTACCTAGGTTAATGATGGCTATCTCATTCCACCATCTTTCCTACCCTCATGCCCTTTCCCTGTTCTCACTCCCCTCTGCCCAATCCAAAGTTCCTCCATTCTTCCCATGTCCCCCCATTCCTGAGGTACTTGTTGAACACATAGATTTCAGGGTGCAACCCCAGACCTACCAAAGCCTGCTCTAAGCTACAGACTATACAGATCTTTTATCATTCTCTATGAGCTACATTGAGATGCCCTGGATCTTTGTCAGAAGTTCTTCAAGTTACACTTCTGAATGCTAAACTTATGCCAGTCTTATCTTTTCACAATTAGGGGAAGAGTACCTCACAGGGTGCCAAGAATTAGCACTGTCTACCTGATAGTGTCCTTAGACTGCCATTTGAGGGTCATGGTTGTCATCAAGGATGTGAGAAAGTTCATAACAAAAAAACTTACTCCCATTTCTACTATTAGTAGAAAGAAGGAAGTTTTGGGGCTTCATTTGTGTTCTGACTATCTTTGCATGTACTCTCTCATATGTGGAAGCTCAAAAACAAACAAACAAACAAACAAACAAACAAAAAAGAGATCTAATTTGATAGTAGAATAGTGATTATTAGGAAATGGGAAAGGTGCCAGGGGGTGGGAAGAGGAAAGGTGTAAAGAAGGGTACTTTTTCATGATCAACACATAATCTATCTACGCATGTATGGAAATATCCCTCTGAATCCCATTAATCTGTACAATTAATATGTATTAACAGAAAACACTAGCTGTCAACTTTTCCATATTTAAAGGGCATAGGTACTCTACATGGAATGACATAAAATAAAAATAGTTAAAAAGAAATCCAACTCTGAATACAAACCTTCTTATAAAATCAATAGTTCACAAACAAAACAAGCAGTACCTCCAAAAACAGGTAAAAGAAAAATATTGCTTCAATATTGCAATATGTTTTTATACTTAGCAGTAATTTGTTCTGGGCCAAACAAATGATTAAATGTCTATATGGGAGTTTATGCTTCCATAATAACTGTTGAATCTAATTATGACCCACAGGTTTTGGTATGTGTGCTGGTGTAAGGTCAGATCCAGGGAACATCGGATTGCTGTTCTCTCATCATTAGGCTGCCTGGAGTAGGGCCTGGTTAGAGGTTCTCTCTGCTTGGTGAACATTAACATGCATGAAAATAGAAAAAAATGCAAGTTTTATAAAATTAGACTTATAGCTTATGAAGCTATTCGAGGAATCATACAAAGGAACCTAGTACCATATAAAGGGACCAATAAAAAAAGAAGAGCCAAAAGATAACCATTTACAAAACAATGAACAATTTGTGTCAGTATTGTTTCAGATCACATAAAAAACTATATTCTTCAAACTATGTTTTCATTGGATTTCAGCCAATATAATGATGTTTACTCCACTTAAGGTGATCTTCAGACAGCCCATCAAATCTAATTACTGTCTTACATATATATATATATGATTTTGTACCCACAGCCTAAAGAGTCCAATCATGAAACAGGTAGAGCATGACCACAGGGGACCTTCCTGTATTACTTTGGATTTGGTTGGGATTGTAGTGTCAGGACCATAGTTTTCCAATTAAGATTATATCTTTTAGTTTAAGTGGCTAACATTTCTCACGCTAATGGTAATACATAAGCACCTCAGAGAAGTTTGTGTTTCAGGAGTAGAGATTGAATATGGGGTCTTGCACATCCTAAGCATATGTTCTACCACCAAACCATATTCACAGCTTTAAGAAGTTTCTTCAACAACGTAGGAATGATTAGGAAAACAGATCCATCTCAAAGGCTTTCTATAAGTGCAACAGACAGAAAGAAATTAAAATAATAGGCAAACATAAAAGAGATAAGAAATGCCCTTATCTTTTCTAAAAGGTTTTATCCTAAAAGTAAACCAAAGCAATAGAATTAAAAGTTGTCTTCTAAGAACAATTCCAGGACTGAGCTGGTTTCTGAAAAGTAAAATCCAATCTGGAATCTAGAAATCTTTCAACTTTTTGAGTTTTTTTCCACTCAAGGACAAAAGAGATACAGACAATTCTTGCAATAAGGTGACTATTTGTACAATACTCTGGAGTGACAACTCTGGCAGCTGGAACTATTGACAATGACATAACATCTCCAATTATATATGATTGTTAAAGGAATAAAACATTAAAAACATTAATTTCTTTTTAATTTATGATTTGTTTGTATTCCCTGGCATTGTGTAGACATATTTTATCTATGCAACTAACAATGTTTTAGAGATAATTTTTGAGCAACAGCTTGACACATAAAGTTATTAATAATTAGCAGAAACAGATCTCAAATGTTTAGGATAAAAATGAGTTCACTATTTTGGGACTTTATTTTCTTTTGAAAAATGTTCTAAAAAGATTTGAAATGTAAGATACAATTTCAGAAATTCTGGGACTTTAAACCATTAGCAAACTCAAGTCTACCAATCCATACAAGGAACCACACAAAGAACATGGACAGCCAAGCTTCCATTTTTGAACACCATATAAATTCAGTTATGTTTCATAATTTCTAAGAATAATCTCCCAAAAGAAAAAGCAGTTTTAATAAATTTTACACTTTGGCTTCATGTTTTTTTCAACAACTGTATACAAATAAAATAATTTAAAATATTTTTATACTTAGATATTTTAGATGTCTATCAATTGCTGAAATCAAGCAATAGGTATTAAATAATATTGTATTGCATTTTAAGCACACTGTAAGATTTTAAGTACATTGTAAACTTCCTCTCCAAAAGATATCAATAATAATGCAAGATAATTAACACCTCATATTATTTCTTGAATACTTTCAGTAGAAAATTTGCCACTAATATTGTACTTATTGATAAAGAAAATGATGCCTTCTTTTCAGGTATCTTCATCCGTGTCTAAATGACCTTTTGGAAGGCTAAACAACGTAATGGTTGTTTTCTTAAAGCTCATTTCCACTCATAATAAACCACCACTTCTCATGGTTCATTAACAGTCACTCCTAGAGCATCCCAGGAGCTCTTTCCAAAATAGGATTTAAAAAGTATCTGACAAAGTGTTGACACATTTCTTTCAGACCTGGCTGAGAAAGGAAAACACACACACACACACACACACACACACACACACACAGACACAGACTCAGACACACACACACACACACACACACACACACACACACACGGATATATTCACAATATTTAAGCACCTTCTAAACCTCATGTAACTTAACTTATATACTTCTAAACTCCTAGAAGGTGAAAAAATAAATAAAGGTGGAAATTTGTTTTCTTGTTCCTTCTGGAAAAAATCTTCCTAACAATGTTCTCATAAAAGATGAAATCCATGAAGAACAAAGGAAAAATAATCATAAAACTTAACAATCTTCACTTTCTTTTTTTTAATATGGTCTTTTCTCCAGAGAATAAGCAATAAGCTGCTTCCTATCAAGTTCTCTGTATGGAGAAGAAAGGACTACATAGCATGTTTCCTACAAATCAGATATTCAAGCTTTCATTAAATAAAACAAAATCCAAATATTCTTCCTAGTTTTTGATATTACAACCACTTTCATGTAAAGAATTAAACAGGATATGTTGAAGATTAGCAAATGCATTAAGTTGTGCTCATTCTGAAAGGTCAAGTTTCCCAGCTGCTACTGGTTAAATAATTGACAAGTTTGGAAATATCTTTCAATTCCACAGTTCTCTATTATATGTCATTGCGTGGTTACTATTCCTTTATATTAACCAAGGCGTATTTTTTTCCCTTGGATGTGATAAAGTTGATTATGATACAATTGAACCATATCAAAGTTGAAGTAGCTGTTCACTTGAATCCTTCAAAGGCATCAATGTGCTTATTTATTATATATACTTCTTAGCATAATGTTCAGCATGTGATAAATATCCATAAATTTTAGCTATTATTAGCTTTTATAATCATCATCATTTTCACTATTATGATTAAATATAAAAAGCATTTAGTATATAATTTATGTATTGAGATGTTTTGAATTATCTGTATTAGACATATACATATGAATTACAGTGAGATGATTTAATAACTCATGATTTCATGCAAAATATTTGTGTAAAATATGGCAATCATTTTAAGTATGTAGTATATACATGAATGTGATTTTTTAAACTTTTATATGAAAATCATTTTTCAATTATTTACCACATAACAACTTTGACCTTCCCTGGTTTTTCAGGTCTAAGATTCTCTCTCACTATCTCTATGCCTGTGAATCTATCTTTGTTTTAGTATTTACTTAATATGTCTCAGCAACTTCACTCTAAATCAGTAGGATCTGACATTACAGGAGTTCTCATTTGGATTCAAAGAAAAATTATACCTGTCCAAGAAGAGATATGCAGTTTAAAGTTCCGTGTTATAAAAAGAAATCTCCTGTAAGTGAAAGCTTGTATAAGAAGAAAAAGAATTTTTCTTCTTTGATCATTCTTATCTGTTGGAAAGAATTATGCCTGTGAAAAAAATAACACCTACACATTCAGTTAAGTGAAAGGGCTTGCAACAGGGTATCCAGGCCAGAAGTATTTGTTTAGGGATCATACTAATCTTTGTGACATTACAACAAAGAATCATGGAGGGACGATGTAGGACTGACCCTACTAAAAGACTAGCATTAAAAACTGAGCATACCAAGATGGTCAAGCATGATAATGTCAAAAGAAACACAGAATTGTTATATTTTTTCCTACTGGGTAAAGCAGAAAATGTAACTGTACTGTGATAGAATATGTTTAAAGAAACTTAGGATATTTTTCATCTGTTTAGAACATCCTATGACACATCTCATATGTTAAGGAGAGGGTTTTAAGAGCAGTGCTAGATCTACTTTATCCTTGTAGCCCTGTAAATAGTAATTAATTCCCTCAACCGCTAAATGCCTACTGAATGCCAGGCAGTGTTCTAAGTATTAAAGTTACAGCAAAAGCTAGGATTTCTAGGTTCACTCTGGCTTTAACCTGTAATTCACAAAACAGGATACTGAAATGGCTGAAAAAAATATAAAGACTTATTTAACTTCCTTAGAAATCAAGGAAACACCAGACACATCTGTATAAATCATTTCACCAGATGCTTTAAAATTTTTAAAAATATACACAAACCCAAGGCTTTGTAAGTATTTGGAAAAATTGAAACCCTAAGACATTGCTGGCAAGAATGTAAATTGCTACATCATTTAAAGTAATGTATGGTAATAATTATTATACCTAAATATGTACATATCCTATGACCCTACAAATAGACTCCTAAAAGTATATGTGTGTTCCAACGTGTGCATACACATGCACATATTTCAGAAATGCATACAGATGTTCAAGAAAATACATGCACAAGAATGTTTAGAGCACTGGTATTGTAACAGCCCAGAATCAACAATATCATTAATGGGGCTGTGGCTGTGGATCAGTGGTAGAGCGCTTGCCTGGCATATGTGACACACTGGGTTCAATCCTCAGCACCACATAAAAATAAAACAAAGGTATTGTATCCACCTACAACTAAAAAAACAAATATTTTTTCACAAAAGCACAATAGACCTTAAAAAATATATCATTAATTGCACAATTTACAATCAAATTATGGTACAGTCACACAGTGAAATCCTACAGTGCTCACAGCTATGAGAACAAACAAAAATTATATGCAACATAAGTGGAGTCCACAAATACAATGTTAATGAAACAGTACCTATTTAAAAATTCTATTTAAGCAGGGGTCAAAATAGGCAGAACTTAAAGGAAGGTAATAATGAAACCAGGGAGGAAGGCAGATTCTTGGGACACTTGCTATGATCTGTTTCTTGATCCTGACACAGAGATGACTTTACTTTCTGATCATTCACTGAAGGAGCCCTAATTAGGAAGGGCTGTTGTAGCTAGCTGGAAGCTATAAGTTCCACTGATATGTATGTGACGCACCTGTAGGCACCCGCAAAGCTGAAGGTATATAACCGGGTGAAAGCAGTCTGAGTTAGGAGAACAAATTCATTCGGTCAGTCGGGTAGTCACTCGGTCGGTCAGAAGAATCAGAGCGGCCAGAACGTAGGCAGAGCGGTTACAGAAGAGAAACCAGATAGAAGAAGTAATGACTGGTCAGAGTTAGGCCGAGGCTCCCAAGGAAGACAGAAGACAGAAGAAAGAAGAAGGAAGAAAGAAGAGAGAAGAAAGAAGCTCTAATCTTACTCTAAGCTAAGCTCTATCTTTCTTTCTCTCTAAGACTCTAACTCTACAAGAAGAAAAGCTCGCTTTAATCTTTCTCTCTAAAAATCTTTCTTTCCCTCTCTAAGCTCTCTCTAAGAAAGTAGAAGTAAAAGTAGTAAAAGCTTAACTCTGCCTCCGAGAGTTTTTCCTCCCGGTTTTCGGTACCAGGTAGCTTACAATTCACTGTACTAGACTTTTATGATTTATGACTCTTCTGCAAAATTGTGCTTAAAATAGATAATCTCAAATTGTGATATTTCTAGAAGAAGGTAAGTGAAAAAATATAATATGGAGATATCATTTAAATAGGGCCATCAGAGAAGACCTCTCTGCAATGGTGATGTGTGAGCTGAGAGCTGACAAATGATTGTCACCTAAAGTATAGGAGAGGGGAGAGATTTCCAGTGGGAAGGCCTTGTGATGGGAAGAAGCTCAGTGTATCCTGGAACTGAAAGAAGGCCAATGTGGTTTAAGCAAGGGGAACGAAGGAGAGTGGCAAAAAAAAAAAAAAAAAAAAAAAAAAAAAAAAAAAAAAAAAAAAAAAAATAGTTGTAGGGTTATAAGTGACAGCCAGAGAGCCAAAGGAGGCAGGGCCTTAGCAAATAGTTTGAGAACTCTTTGCATTTTATCCCACATGCAGGGAAGTTATTTAAGGATTCTAGGCAGAGAATTTGCAAGTATGTGGAGTAACTGGCAGAAGGTTAAGATGTCATTTACTTTGTAAATGGCTACTGTGAGAGGAGCCATTCAGAGTGGTCTGAGGACCAAGGACCAGGGCAAATTCATGAATAGTGTGCTACAAGTTCATGACAAGATAAGTACAGAAACAGAGTAGGCACTCAGAGTCTTTTATGCTGATCCCATAGGGCAACTTTATGTCTGAGGAATCTAATGATAATAAATAACAAATAAATTGATTACATTTTATCATTTTATTTCATTTTTTCTAGTAGTACATCTTTATTTTATCAATCTACAATTAATGAAAATAAAATAAAAAGTAAGTGTCTTTCACATAAGTGGTTGAGAAGCACTGGTACAGAGAGAGCTTTGGCAGAGGACGAATTTTGCTGGGAAACCATTTGAGAGAGATTGCAGAGAAATTTTGTCTCAAGAACTTTAAGATGCGGTACTATTTCTAAGTATATCAAATTAAATACAAAAGGTAAACAATAGCCTCCAAACCATCCTGGGACTGAGAGTAACCACATATTATTGCAGAACCCTCTCCAAAATCTGCATAGAAAATTATTCTGGGACACCCTAGTGCTCCTAAAGGTAGAATAATGCATCAAACATTTGGACACTCAATCTCTTTCTCCTTTTCATGTTTCAAAGAATTTCACTGGCTGTCTTTAAAGCAAAACCATCTCAGACTTCCTAAAACTCTGTCTCAGCTAACCAATTAGAGGATAGATCTTCAAAGATTATTTAGACTAAACACTATTTTGCAGACTACAATGAAGAAAACAAAAGAAAAGGGTACATAATCTCAGTGGTAATAGACTAAATTCTTGATTTTGGATGAACTATTGAAAAGTGAAGACAAAGGAAAATATTCAAGATAAGTATGATAAACAGATAAGGTCACCCAGCCATCATGACCTTCCAGTAGCTTTCTGTTATTTTGCCTCTGGAGCTTCTTATCTCATATGGACAACTGCAATCCTCACACATCAATCTCCCTGTCTCAAACACCTTTACTCTTCAAACTATTTATATACCTCAGTGAAATCTACAGGAGGCTTAGTCTTTAAATCATTGCTTTACCCATGTCATTCCACTGCTCAAAGTTTAACACTGACTTCTCCTGGCCTGTAGTATGGGAACTTTCTTCAAAGTCTGCTACAACCGAGTACCTCTTAGTAATAGGTAGAATCACATGATAGTCAAGAACTGACCCAGGAGCTCCTATTCTGTGATGATGGCAAAATAACTTTTGTATCTGTTTTCTCATCTGTAAAATCAGGATCCTACCATTGATAAAGTAACAACCTCATAGAGCTGTGAGGAGGAAACAAATTAATACCTATGAAGAACATAAGGCCTGCTTATCATAATGATAAACATTAGCTATTTTTTTTCCCCGTAACATTCATCATTATGAAATAATGAAGCTGCCCAGGAAGACATCCAAGTCCTGCTCCTCATGGCATTCTCCCTAAATCTGGAAAGCTCTTGCTACACCCACTTACCTCCTCGTCTCTCACCTTTCCTGTAGAGACCCTTTCAAGTTTCATTTTTCTCTTTAAGCTTCATACCACTATCAGACTAGGGAAGTCTTTTGAATAGCTCCTCTGTGCCAGTCATCCATCACTGGGTTCAGGTCATTCACTGTTTATTTGTTCAACATACAGCTGTCTTCTCCTGATTATAAGCTCTGAGAGTCCTGAATAATCACTAACAGATCTTTTTACCTCCAGCTGCTTTAGAAGCCTATTGTCATTCAAAACATGTTCTTTATTTGGGGAATTATGTTTGTAGTAAACCACTGTAAAAACTAATTATCTTTCAATAAGAAAAAAACATTTTTGTTAACTAATGATTTCTTTTCTGAAATATGATCTCATAAAGCAAATGTATTGTTTCTTTTAATGTGGCAGATTATGTGACTAAAATATCAAATTACTCAATTTTAGGTAAAAATATCTGAAAAATTCTAATTTAACATTATATCTTTTTCCATCTATCCACTGATAAATTGTTTCCTAATCTATATTATGAAAAATAGTTATCTCTGATCTATAGAGTGATTATAGTCAGTTGCCCACCTAATTTTGTGAGTTGAATATATACTCCTGTATCCTCGAGACCAATACAGAATTGCTTAAAATAGTTGAAACCACATAAAGAATAATTTTTATTTGGGGGGACATTTTTTTATATGAAGGTAACAATGAATCACGTCTGAGTTGCTGATTACATAAGGAATCATTTGCTTTTTCTTCAGAACACAGTTAACAGCTTCAAAAAGAAGAGGGAAGTGATTCAAAGTACTACCCATAAGGCCACTGGACTCTGGTGTGGACATGATAATTCATAGGGTTAAGAAGATCAAGAACCCGACCCACCCCACACTTGCCAGCCGCCTTTTTCTTCTTTGGGGTGCTTTCTCAAGGCACTGGGATGAACCAGGATTTTTAGAAGAGAGTGGAAATGTTTCCATTCACATCTCTCTCAGAAAAACTAAAATCTACCAGCAATCAGTAGCATGTGTTCTATGAAAAAAAAAAGTTCCCAGAACAAGCTGTGAGAGTTGTTCCTTAAAGTCCTACAAAGCTGTCCTCGTAGCTGGGGCTACTGTTAATTATTCCAAGTGTTTCTCATCACAAGAACTTCAAAGATACTCCCTGACCATCCCAGTGCTCTAGGAAGCTTTTAACTCTCTATTTTTGCCAAACCATTTCCAACGTTTGGAAATATAGAAAATATCTTTCATCTTTTCAGTTCCTCTGTGGTTTATCATATTTTTATTTGATTCCATATTTGGTCCAATGCCATTTTCTGTAAATCTGCTTTGCAGGCAATCATGTACATTCAGACAGCTTTACCAGTGATCTTCAAGTTCAATAATTAAAACTCTGCATTAGAGTGAAAGCCAACAAACCTGTCTTCAGATCCAATTTAGGCATTAACATAAATAAAATTTGAAACCCTGCATTGCACACTTGAGTTCTTTCTTGATTTATAGGTAGAAGAAACAATCTAGAGAGGTACAAATTCTTCAGTCCATTGTCACTAGATTTTAAAGATCTTGAAACTTAAGGAAGAGCAAGTCATTTAATTTCTGATCCATCTTATAGTTAAGATACAACATGAAGGAATAGGATGTGCTAAGACAACCTTTAGGAACTGACTGCCCACCCAGTGAGATTTCAGGGACATGGAAAAACCCTTGGATAGAGACCATAATGCCTAAAATCATGAGCTTGAGATTCACCCATTCATTTATTCCATCATTCAAATAAATTGAACAGAATGTGTGGAGTTTACCAGGATCAATACTGAAGGATAGTAATTTCAATAAAAACACTAAAATCACATTTAAGAACACTAAAAAATAAATGTTCACCCAAGTAAATGAAAATGCTATGAAAGTGAAAGTTATAAAAATTTCTTGGCAACACAGATAATAAAGTAATTCTGCTTTGTGGGTTGTAAAGGGCTTCGGGGCATGTACAAGGTTTTAAGGGGGTTTCCAGCTAGAGAAGAACCTGGGAAAGAATATCAGGTAGCAGGGAAAGAAAAGAAAAACCATAGAGGTCTAAAGATAGGAAAGGAGAAACATTTTATGTGACTACAATAGAGGATCTAAAGAGAAAAACAATATTTAACATAAAGGTTTTGAAGAACTATTCTTCCTTCACTGAAAACTTGGAATCTGGAGAATGGAGTTGTAGTTCATCAATAAAGCACCTGCCTAGTGTGTCCAAGACCATGGGTTCAACTCTGGTACCACAAAAGAAGAAGAAAGCTGAATTTTAACTTGCTGACAGTAGAATGCTAATGTTTTAGTTAGCCTTCTGTCACTGTTACCGAACCTTGCAACTAAAACAGCTTAGAGGAAGGAAAGTTTATTTGGGACTCATGGTTTCAAAGGTCTCATTTCATAGACAGAGGATTCCATTGCTCTGGGCCTAAGGTGAGACAGCTCATCAAGAGGAAAGGACCCAGAGAAGAATGGCAACTCAGCTGATGGCAAACCAGGAAGGAGAAATAGAGGAAGTGGCCTCAGGAATAACAACCCTTCCAGGGAATGCCCCCAGTGACCCACTTCCTCCAGCCTCGGCACACCTACCTACAGTTACCATCCAGTCAGTCCATTCAAACTAGGATGGACTAATTAGGTTATAGCTCTCATAATCTAATCATTTCCCCTCTGAAGAGTCCTGTTTTGGGGAGGACAGTTTGTTTCCAAGCCATAATAGCTAATGAGGGACCAAAGGAACAAAAACAAAAACCCTATAGTGGTGAGCAAAATGAATTACAAATGACAGCAGGTGGGCAAAGGGAACATTGAGGAGAAAAATGACAAAAGCTGGAGAAAGATTAAGGCATTATCTTCAGCTGAAGCTCAAACGGTTCTCAACATTTCCCAATGTTGCAGAGAAATAAGAAAGTGAGGAAGAAATTGCCAGATGGCTAAGATGATTAAAAGAAAAAAGGAGGGTGAAAACCAGTAACACACACCCCACTCTGACATTTTACCTAAAATCAACACTGTATCTCATTTTAAGGAAAATTGTGATAATGTTACAGGTGCTGTGATGAGGAGACTGGCAAGCAAGCTAGACCTCCTGAGAAGGACACCAAATGCCGTAATGCAGTGTGCAAATGGCACAGTCATGTGGTGGCTTGGTTTCCTTTCTTGGGAACTTAGCCATCGATAAATCAAACCCAAGTCCATGTCTTATGAATTTAAAATAAATATACCAGTGCTTAACACACTAAAGCTCAATTGCATAAAGACCTTTCCAGACTTTCTTTTGTAAATTAAAACTGCATTTATTAATAATGGAAACTCAGTGAAATGACAAAAAAAAATATGGTCATCTAGACAGAAAACAGAAAGGACTAGTGTATTAGCCAATTTTCTATTACTATACTAAAATAGTTAAAGCTGGATGCTTTAAAGAAGAGAGGTTTATTCAGCTCACAGTATTAGAGGTTTAAAGAATGGAAGCAGATCAGTCTGACTCTGGTGAGGCCTTCATATTGGAAGGAATACACATTAAAGAGAAAGATCATATGGCAAAGCAGGAAGCAGAGCCTGGGGAGGGGTCAATATTGCTCTTTTATATAAACTGTCTGGAGAGAACTATCCAGCGTCTAACAAAACTAACTTAATCCTTTCCTACGGTGATGCCCTCAATAACCTCCCTCTGCTTAAAGGTCCTGTGACCTCTTAAGACTTTCACATCCAGGAGTGAGTGTCCAATGTATAAACCCTTGGTGGACATATTAAACCATAACAGTTACCTCTTATGATACATATTATACTTACAGGCAAGAAACAAGAGAATTTGAGAAAGTTTCCATTATAATCCAACACAAATTCAAGGCCAAGACTCAAGTTCAGAGCCCATACCCCTTCCTGAAACCACAATGCTGTCTCATACCCCCAGATTCTACTACTTTATTAACCCATGTCATGATTTCAAAAAATGCATTGAACTCCTTGTAGGATGATGGCAGAACTAAAATGAACCCATAGTGTCAATCCTCTAAGGCAAGATAGTAATGTCCATTTACATCCTTAAGAACTGAAGTGGCAACTTCAAGGAAAGGATTCTCAAGGGGAAAAAACAGCTCCCCACCTTCAGCCACTTGAGTGCAGAGAGGGGGGTCTTATGGTCTTAGTGATCTTTTCTGTAACACAGAGTGCACCACCCGGCACATATGAAACAATGCATAAATACATGTTGTATGACTCAATTAGTTCATAATCACACAGTTACAAAAGTCCCCCTGCAGCTCTTCTTGCCTCTTGGTATTCATTTGGATATGTGAAAATCCACAAGTTAAAACTGCCTATATTTCTTCGTCTAAACTCACGTGTCTATACATAGAGCAATGACTTGAAAGTTGGCAGCAGGTGGCCTGGAGTTTCCCAGGAAGAAATAGAATAGTCCTGATTTCCCTCCTTACACTCTGGAGAACAAGCTACTTGCACAAACTAAATGAAATACATTACACTCACAATAGTGAAGTCCCCAACCCTGCCCTGAGTGGAGGCACTTGTATATACAGAAACGGAATAGTGCAGAGACTGAGGCATAGCTGGCTTGGTCAGATCACATAAATTTTAACTCCCAGGATAGAAATTTCAGCCAGGGATCCTTGATTTCAGATCTCAGGATCTTTCTACTGTACCACACTATTTTTCAAGATACATTAAAATAAACAATTGTATAATAATTGCATGTGTTGCTGAAACTACATTTGATGGAGTAGCATCAGATTATGTTTACAAATTTCACTATAAGTTATTATATTGCTTTTAGTTCCTTCCTCATTCTTTCAAACAACCAGCATGTTATTTGAACAGTTAAAATACACTTTTAAAATGTAGGATGATGATATTATTCTATTGAAGCATTCAGGGATGTGTTCTGATTAAACAATAATTTGTCAAAAATACTAAGTGCTAATATGAAATGTAATGCATGCTATTGTTTTGTTATATATACAACGTCAAATAAAAAAATACTTACTGCTCACTAGTTTTACAGATGACCTACAAAACTTGCAAATGCTTCTTATAATGAACACATGAGGACTGCGGCTTTGTGAGGGGTATAATGCCATCAGGAATATGCAGAGGAAGCACCAAGTAGACCTGATTAAACATTTCAGTGTCTAGCTCTGATCTGCATTTAATTTTCCTCCTTTAACAGCTGTAAACTACTCTGCAAAACTTTAGCCAAATAAATGTGACAGCTAATAAAGACTTTTACTTCAATTGTGCAGGGAGTGATGACAAAAAAAGTCAGAAGTAAAAATATTATAGAACCAAAGGAAAGTGTAATTGCATTCTGGCAGTTAATTTCCTTCTTCTAGTACTGAACTCTGCACCTCATGGGAAGCACTACAATGTTGCGGCTCAGTGTGGGAACTACTTGCAAAGCAAAATAAAATGCCTTTTAAGTTGTATTTCACTATGCATTTCAAGTTAAGTATGGAGAAGACAAATATATATGTAAAAACAATGCTTTTTGTCTAAAAGTATTGATGTCACAGACTCCTCTGGCCTCCAAAAGTAGAGAGATGGATGGTAATCACCCTGCCCCAGCATTGGCTGGGAGGTGGAGGGAGAGGTGGGGCAAGAAAATGAACCAAGAGCCATAAATAGCTATGCATCTTTTCCTGTTTTGGGGTTATGTGTGCAGTACCTGCTACCAACATCACAGAAATAACAGAGGAACATTGTTGTTGACAACAGAAGAGAATTTTGATTCTCAACTCTTTCCCACGTATGCACTAGGCATCCTAAATGATGATAACTACAGCAATGGAAGTAGTAGCCTCTTTTAGAACTGTGTCCAAGTTTCTAGTAGCAAAGAGGGCTTGTGCTCCTTTTGAATCTTGAAAAGGCAAAAAATAGCAAGCAAAAGATGCTTTCATTCACATGCATATGAGTAGATGCCTAGTCTCTGTGAATTCCTGTGATATTTCAAGAAACTTCCTTGGCTTTTTCACTCTCCAGTGATAGTTTGCTGCCTATGCTGCAACTCAAATAACAGAGCAGTTTTTCAAACAGTAAATATTTTCACAAATATGGATGTGGAAATACTTAGAAACTGGGCAACATGGTGGCTTGTGGAGACCGAACACCAAAATCAACTTGCCTTGTCTGATATGAAAAATAATATGGGCTTACTTTGTGACTGTGATATTTTTAATTGTTTCATGATTGTTAATTTCATCAGCTTTAATAGAATCTGGATTTTTAAAATGATACTTTTGGAGTTGTTGGGCTTTGCTTACCAATGGAAAAATTGTTATAACCAATATTTTTATTAGCACTAGTAAAGTCACTTTAACCAACAACAGGACCAACTCTTTAACATATCTATCTTTTTATTCAAATAAGCAACTCAGGAAAATTATGTTATTTTACATGTTTTTTTTTTCCTAAAATGTTTTTGAGTAGATCTTATAACAATCAGTTACAAGACAAATTCTTACAATAGATTAGGGCAGTTAAATCATATGGATAGTTTCATAATACTTGAAGTATTTGTGATTTTTATACTGTTACTGGTAAATTTATTTGTTGCACTAAGTTAAAATCAATATAGCTGTTTGAAATTCAAAAACTGAAAGAGAAAATCTATTAAATTTAATCAATCAACAAATTATTGAGCCCAAAACAGAACTCACTGTCTTTGTTTTAAAAATCTGTTTTTCTGGCTCTGTGTATTTTAAATAAATTGAAACATTTCTTACTGATTTCCTTTTGGCTGTGCACCACTAAATTTGACTGGGAGCATAATGACAGATGAATTAAATAATGGATAAGAATCAATTGCTTCTAACTTTTCTTGATCCATAGGGGTCTTTTATGATACATTGCTCAAGACAAACATGCTCCTTGGATAAAAAGCTACTAAAGTTACACAAATATCTATTCACTAAAAAAAACTGACAGCAACTAAATATGAGGTATTTATTTATAGTAATCTTCCTTCTAAAATATTTCATGCTAATTAACAAGACAACATTCTAGAAATATGCATGTCTAATTCATTTCCTAACTGTAAATGTGGTCACAGTGATTCATCACAGAAATTTTGTGTGTGTGTGTGTGCACACACACACACATCCTGGCATTAAAGATACATTGAAAAATTCATATTGAGATAATTTTCTAGTGCTTGTCATTAATCGCAAATATATGCAAATCAAGGTGAATAATAATAATATTGCAGCTAGCAATAAATTCCATTTGGCGTCCCATGGTTGATTTCTTTTATCTTATTGGGTTTACATAAAGCTAGTCTGGCCTACATTAGTAACATAATATATAGATGTCTAGATGTGCTGGATTTATGAACCATAGTTTTTATAGAACTACAGAATTGCCTCTTTACATAAGCAAAAACTGAGTAACAAAAGTATTGTAACATAAAAGAAAAGTTCTTCTACCTTCCATTTAATGCAACATTAATGAGGTATCTATAACATTGTTACCTAGCTAGAATCTAGAATAAATTACTTTAAAAATCCCTAGTACTTGTTTCTGTGGTGTGTGTGTGTGTATGTGTGTGTGTAATTGAATGTATATATTCAGTTCCATCAGCCCTTCTAATAGCATGAAATATAAGCCTTCATTTTCTATTTATCTGGAAAAATGAAAATACATTAGAGATAAGGCAGAAAATAATGAGGACAACTTTTGTTTAAATTATGCTGTTCTTTAAAATACAATGCACAGGGCCTGGGATTGTGGCTCAGTGGTAGAGCACTCACTTAGTACATGCACAGCCCAGGTTCGATCCTCAGCACCGAATACAAATAAAAACATTAAGTACAACTAAATAAATAAATATTTTTTAAAAATTAATATATATGTATATAATGCACAAACATGAGTAGAAATAGAAAAATTCTAACTTTAGAAACTATAGCCTCTAAATGTTTTCAGTAGGAAAACTGTCAAGAAAAGCTGATAGCAACGGTGAAAGCAGTCTGTGCTTTCATGACTATACAACTGAAAGCAGAAAACCTTGATACAAGAGAACTCTTTAGATTAAAAATACACAAACAAATAAACAAACAACAATAGAAACCCAGACCTTCTCAGCCCAAGGTAACTCTTTTATCTTCTCAAAAGTGTCTAGTCAGCTAAGTTCTAAACATTAGGAGGTCTTTTCCCCCCCTCTAAGATAGAAAACTAGTGGCTCCTCCATATTCTTTGCTCATATCCTATATCAATGTTTTTAAAAGTCAACTTGTGTACATATAATGAATAAGAATATAAAACTTTATCCAAAGCTTAATAAAGAAAAATAGCCTCCACCCAGTTTATGTAGACATTCTTAATGATAGTATCAGTGACTAAATAACAGAATAAAAGAATTTTAAAAAAATAGTGGAGTCAAATAAACCTTTCCAATTTCTACCTTTACCTTTATTAATACATTGGAAATAAATCTGTTGCCCTAATAAAAGTAACCTATTCATTTTGGTAATGCCAAAGAACACTATCTCAACTAGTTAATTAAACATACAAAGGAGAAGGATGGCAGACTGCAGTAACCCCAAATTCCACATTTTAATCCAATATCACTAGCATAAAGGTGTTTACTCATATCATCACCAAATACAATGCAGTTGTATCATACATGAGAGAAAATAAAAGCTTTCTGCCAACTTTTTGCAATAGGACAAAAAAAGGTACTTTCCTTTTTCTTTCAAATATTCAAACAAATAAATAAATAAATGACATGGGATGAGGAAATCATATTAAACTAAGAAATGGTAAAGGTCAACACCTTTACCATTGTATAAATGATTACAAACTCCACATATACAATTGCAAGTTAAAAATAGTAATATTTCCTTGTGTAAAACATCCTTGAGTAGAGATTTATCATCCTTTGAAATGTCACAAAAATTAATTTTTAATAATTGCACAAGTATATTTATAGTTCATGGAAGAGACAGTTTATTAAAAGAGTTATTCATTAACTCATTTGAAAACTTTAAGCATTTCAATCTTTTATTCCAATATCTATTAATTGATAAAAAATCATCACAGAGTTTCACATTTTTGTGAGGAATTTAAAAAGTAAGATGTTCATGGATGCCTTAGATATGTATTCTAATAAGGCCACAATAAGATAAAGCAATAAGCTTGGAAATTTAAAATGTTTAAATATTTAACCTATAGGTCATGTGTAGCTTTTATTATTATCTTACCTCAATGATTTTGTCATGAATCTCCAGGCCATCTGCTCGGTCAGCAGGTCCATTTTCTAATATTTTTGAAACATAAATTCCTTCAGTAGATGATTCTTCTTGATTATTCTATAAAAAATACGATCATCAGAAAAAAATAAATATGCAAGTAACATTTTTATAAAGGACAATTTTCTAAACGTAACATTGCCAGTCTTCCTTAAATATGTAACTCTCTCAGCTGGGAATTTGGCACAGAATTTTAACTTACTTAACACCAACCAATAATTAATCAGGATGACAGCTTTAATGAACAAGTCCAGCAACTCTGACAAGATTATCTATTCACTTCACATTTTCACTACACATAAAAGCCCTGGGGAAAAGGGCATGTGCAAGGTGAGATTGACTGGTTTCTAAGTCTTATTTCTATAATATCTCACTTCTAAAGTGAGATAGTAAATAAATAGAGCAATAAAGTTACAGAAGACAAACAAAGCATATCCAGCCTGTATTGTACAATATGTTTGATATGTGGTCGTACTTTTGAAAATATTATTTAGCTTCCCAATGTGACAAATTTGGAAACAATTCTGATTACATCTGTTCACAGAGGTGACTGGGAGCTTGCTCAAGTGTAAAATCCCAAAAGATCAACACTAAACTGCAAGGAAATCCATTCGAAGCTGATCTTTGCCTGCTTCCATTTGCAATGTGCCTCATGACTGAACCTCAAATGTATGGCCATTTGGTACAAATAGGACATTTTAACTTGTCTCATGAAACCAAGTATATTATAAAACTATTTTAGAAAAAATGTTCACTACCTATAATAAATCATTATATAGTTTGAAATGTCATTTTACTTCATGGAAGGTTAAATAAAATAATTTCTCCTTAATTAACCTGCCTTAACATGAGTTTTAAGAGGCTTTAAAAAAAAAAATGTCCAGTGTCATCTAAATGTCAAATACCTAACTGGCATTTATAAAAAGTATTCCTTGGGGAAAAAGAGAAATAAAAAATGATATGGCAAAACTTCTGTCTTTTTATCACACATGGGGACCATATTAGAAGCAGAGGCACAGTAGTTGCGAGTTGCTAGGTTTGGTAGCTGCATTGTAGACACAGGAGGAAACAGGCTATCACCATCCTAACTTGAACAGTATATATGTTCAACGACCCTATGACAGTTTTCTTGGATGACATGTGCAATGCAGAATGCAAAATTTTTTCAAGGTAGTTTATTGGGTAAATTTAAAAATATGATTTTTTTATAGGTTTGATTTTTTAAAAT
This sequence comes from Tamias sibiricus, assembly GCA_025594165.1. Lineage (NCBI taxonomy): Eukaryota > Metazoa > Chordata > Mammalia > Rodentia > Sciuridae > Tamias > Tamias sibiricus. Next base: position 98,175,899 of record CM046661.1, on the reverse strand, counting down.
TATTTATTTACTTATTCATAGTGCACAAGTATAGCATCTTTTTACATACAACTGCTTGTATACAAAGTATATAAGTACCCTTCAGATCTTTAATCATGCATTTAGGATAGTGATATCCATCTCATTCAACCACCATTTTTCCCCTCCCCCCCTTGCTCCCTCCCTTGCCCTCCCTTTCCTTTGACCATTCTAGTGTTGCTCTAATCCTATGTACCCCCATCCAATCACACTGTTGCACGTGCAAGGCCCGGGTTCGATCCTCAGCACCACGTAAACATAAATGCATTGCATTGTGTACAACTAAAGTAAATAAATAAATATTTTAAAAAAAAGAGAAAAAAATATGATTTTTTAAAAATTTTAATACCCTTTTTCCAGCATTGGTAAAAATTAAGTTGAGGTAGGATTTGAAGGATGTAAAAAACTTTGCAACTACAGTATAGAAGCTTACAATATACATTTTGAAAGCCTTTGGTATCAATGTAGAAATCATTGTTCATTCAGTTAAATGAAGAAGTTGATTTGGGAAACTAAAAATATTTCAAATCAACTTTCTTTAATAAAGAGTTTCCTACATAATTGTGAAAAAATCATCCCTTACTTGAATTTAACTGTTCATTCAACATGTGTCATTGACTTCCCAACCTTCATTAATATCTAAAAATTTGATTTAATAAATATGAAGTATAGGCAGACAATACAATTACCTAAAATCAAACAGAAATTGTCTATATATATTACTGTGCCAGTGGTGTCAAAAAACATAGATAAAATGTGGAATGTATCTCTTTTTTATTTATTTATTTATTTATTTATTTATTTAGTGGTGCTGGGGATTGAACACAGGGCCTTGTGCATGCAAGGTAAGCACTCTACCAACTGAGCTACATCCCCAGCCCTGTATCTCCCTTTTTTGAAAGCAGCTAGGGGAACCAAGTTTGTTAACCATTGATTTTTACTTTTCTCTAAAAGAAAATCTTGGTATATACTGGAAATTTTGCATTAAGGAATCTAGCATTAGGTTAAAAGCATAATTTTAAAGATGAAACTATTTTTTTTCTGACCCCAAATCCACAAATGAAAGATAATTTCTATTATTTCGTAAGCCAAGGGAGTAATGCATTAAGAAGGTGGGTTACCTGATTTGGTTGACCTCCTATAATATTGAATCCCAAGGTGTCATTTTCTCTTTCTAACACGATGGTGAATGTCTTCTGTTCTCCATCCTAGAAGAAAAGGGATAAACTGACTAAGCAAAAAATATAAAAGAAAACAAATACTATGTGAAGCTATTTTAAAATAGTAAATAAATTAACATTTGAATAGGATAAAAGCTTAAAATTAAGGGTAATTGAATGTGGTTGAAGATTAATTTCTTCCTAAACATATTTGAAAGTATGTATTCAAAAGGAACAACCGTGCTTGTGAGAAAAAAAGAAACATTTTAAAAATGACCAAATGGCTTTACATTTTTACATATGCAGCTTTTATCCAAATGCAGCATCTAATTTGACTTCCCCATAATTTAAAACAGATTTCTGGTTTAACCTTACAGGAATTTTGTAATTTTCCCTTCTATGACAAAATATAAAATAAATTATCAGTGAATCTTAGAAAGATTTTTGTAAAATTTTCACTTTACAAAATTTTAAGGAATTAACTCTTAAGGGATTTAATAATATTCAGATTGCTGCTCTAATGCAGGATCTGTTAGGTTACAGTAATCTTAATGTTAAATAATGACCCTATTTGATTTTGCACAAATCTTGCAGAAGAAAAAAAACAAATTTTTGCCAGGTAAAATAGTATGTATTTCTTTCCTTATAGCCCAACAACAGTTTAATAAATAGGAATTATATCTACAACCTGTTTATGAGCAAAGACCAATTTAAATATAAGGTGAAACAGTACTTGACAAGATGAGTTTTATTCCTGGTTATAGATATTAATTTATCTTGGGAAATCAAATCCTTGTAAATTACTTCTGAATGATAACATTGCATAAGCATCACCACTATTGACATCCCCAGTACCTTTTCCCAGGAGCTTTTCCCAGGCAGTGCACACAGCAGCCCCTACTGGCAGTGGAAAAACATTTCTGAAAAGTACTGGGAAACATAATTAAACTGTAAATCATTGGCAGTTGTTCCTCACTTTTCAAATCATTGCTTAACTTGTGTGGACTTCTCTGTCCTATAATTCTAGCTGTTGCTCCTTTCCATCAGACTTTGGAACCTGGATTGGTAATGCAGAGTACATTTCTGGGCTTCTCTCTTCGTCCACACATTTTGTAAATTTACCTGTGTATAAACTAGAGAAAGAATCCTAACATCTAATCTTTTAAAGCATGATAAGCTTTCCTTTATCAGGGTAGAAGCATTTTAGCCCCTCTCACTTAAATTACCATTTTTTAGGTCCAAAGACAGGAACATCTAAACTCAGTGCCAGAGTCGGAGGCAGTACTACGCAGTCAGTCCCAAATGGGACTCAGTCTGGGTTGCTCCTCCCCAGGAGTACTGAAGAATGAAAACAGCTCCTTGAATGGAGCGCAAGTTCTGCTAAATCCCCGCTCACCATGGCAGCGACCAACAATGTCAAACACTGTGCTGAAGTCCTCCAGAAGAGAAGTCACAGCTTTATAAACAAGCCTCTTCACACGGGGTGCTGCAAAGAGGCTTGTTTATGCCGTCTGAAAGCGGGCGGTCCGGAGCTCAGATCAGGGCCAGCAGCTTCGACAAAGAAGGAAAACAGCCCCAGCCAACAGACTCGCAGGGGCCAGTCTGATTGCAGATAGATGTAGCTGCTCTCAGACCAGGCTTCCCAAGTCATACCACCACCTCCACCACCATTAACAACCTCTGGAGATCCCAAGGCAGGGAAGATCTTTTAGGAAGAGTAAGGGTGATGAAACTAGAAGGTTTAAGAAATCCCATCTTTCAACCTCCCAATCCCGGAGGTTGTCCTGGTCCCCTCTTCCCTTACAGTCCCTGAACTAAGTATAGGGTAGTTGATTGATAAGGGCAGTTTGACAGAAAAAGTAAGTCATTTATGGGTAATGCCTTTCCTCGGATTTGCTTCAGGCACGTTGCACCGACACAAAAGATAGGCAGAGATGATGGAGAGGGGAGTTAAAGATGGGAAACAAGAGTCTTGATTGGAAAATGAGTTTTTCCAATTGCTACTTCTCAGGGAAAAGTTGGAATTGAATCTGTTTAACTCTTTCCAATCCTAATATAAACGGCAAAGGGTCATTCCTTATTAACTGCAATAGTAACACATTTAGAAGATAATGACTGCAGAGGACATTCAGGGCAGGTCGGGTGCTTCCTACTGCGTAGTAAAGAAAGATGCCACCTCCTAAAGGAATTCTTAAGTATCGAAAAGAATCTTCCTCTTCCCACCTTAATCGATCATTCCCAGGTGCCCACTCCCTCTGCGCTTACCCTGCGGTGGCCTCGGTCCAGGTCCCGGGCGAAGTTGCGGATGTGAGCCATGTACTGGGTGAACTTCTTCTGATACCTGCGGATTGTGAGCTGTACCTCGCCCTGCAGCGCCCAGAGCTGTTCCAGCAGCGCCTTCTCACGTCGCCTCCAGGCGAGGACCTGAGGCTCGGGCCCCCGATCGCTGCTGCAGCGGCCGCCTGGTGGCCCCCCGCCTGTGTCCCCGCCCGGGTGGGCCCGGGTCACTGGCCTGCAGCTCCCCCGCGAGGGTACGTCCCTGCAGTCTCGGTAGCCGCCCCGGCCCAAGGCGCAGCCCCGGCGGCTGCGGCACTGACTGGCTGGGCCGAAGTCACAGTGCTCGACGTGCTCTGCCAGCTCCTGCAGCCGGACTGTGTGGCCACAGCCACGCTCGCGGTAGTCGCACTGGATGCGCAGCTTCTGGATGAGGCTGCGCAGCGGCAGCACTCTATACAGCTCTCCTGGCGCCAGCGGTTGGCACTCTAGCGGGCACCGGCGTCTCTGCGCCGCCCAAGGCAGCAGGCAGCTGGCGCAGAAGATGTGCCCGCAAGGCGTGCACAGGGGCTCCTCCAGCACCTGGCCGCACAGCTTGCACTGGAAAGCCGGGTCCACAGCTTCTGCAAAGCGCTCCAGGGCAAAGCCCATGTTACGGGCGGGGAAGTAAATAGTCCGTTTACTCTGGGCCCTCTGCCTTCCCTAGGTTGCTCCTAGACAGAAGTCTCACAGCGACCCTGGGATCTTCGGAGGGGAGGAGGAGGTTGGGAGGTGTAATATCAGAGTTTGTTTGGCTTGAAGTTTTCAGGCATCTGCTTGGTCCCTCACTTCGCCGTATTGACGCTAATAGAAGCCACCTCTGGCGACCCCAGCCTTTTTGGCTGCTTTGCAATTTATGATCTTTCAAATTTTGTCAGAGAAGAACCGAGGCTAGTTTACAATGACCCTTGAGAAAGAGTTGTTCTTTGCCTGAACTCAGAACTCAGGGTTCTTCCCCTGGGCAGAGAGAGCTATGAGTCCAGCGCGGATGTTTAAAAACAACTTTTAAATCCACAAGAATGTCAGCTTCATGTGAGTACTATCTTTGGTTTTCCGCTGAATCTTCATTGGCTTACGTCAAATAAATCTTCTATTAAAATTTGAAATAAATGCACTTTTGTTCTTTCAAATCAGTCAACTACAAAATCGCCAGCTGAGGAGCTAATAACGTGAGGACATTACTATTAGGAAAATATCACTTAGAAAATCCACAGAACCAGCTTCTCAAACCATGATCCAGAAATCAGACTAGCATAAAGAGGCAGGAAGCTTGACCAAGCCGTGAAGATGGAGAAAAGGCTCAGTGCTCACCTCAGGATACTTTTTTTTTTTTTTTTTTTTTTTTTTTTTTTTTTTTTTTTTGTCAGAAAGTGAGCAGTCACACAGAGCCTGCTACCCAGGGAGGAAGCTGGGATTGTTACCCTGCAGCCTGACTCCAGGTTCAATCGCCACACCATTTGTCTTCTCACAAGCATTTTACCACTGGGAATGGGAATAGATCATCTGGGCACCTGGAAAGGGAAGGATTACGAAAGAAAGCAGTGAAATCACATAGAAGTAAATCTTAATGGATACTTCCTTCTACTTAAACTGAACATACCCTTTGAGCCAAATCTCCCCATCTCCCAGTTTGACTCTTTAAAGTGTGTAGAAGGCCAGGCCCTCCTAAAACTGCACAGTAGGGGGCCCCTCTAATCCCTCCTTCCTACTAGTTTCCTTCACCATCTTCTGAAATACAGGAAGGCAAAGAGCCCTTAATTCCTGGGGGTAGAAAGTTACTTATTTTGCAGCAACGGCCATATATATGTTTAACATGAGTTTTGCACATCAATCATTGATGATTCCTTACTGCCAGTTGAGTGTTGTTCCTAGAAAGTTGTGAAGCCATCAGATTGTACTGAAAAAGGTTCCAGACTGTCTCTTAAGTCCTTAGAGCTTACTAAAGAATTAGCAAAGGTTAATAATTGGGTGTAATAAGAACGTTCTATTTGAAAGATGAGATTTTGTTAGAGTAATTCAATAGTTTGTGAGAATCATGGAGTGGCATTCTAGGTTTGTGAGATATTTTTAAACCTTTTCTTCAAAATGAGATGCTGTATTGCACATTTGCTTCATATTGATAGATATGATTAAATAACATTTGCCACTATGTTTCAAACTTCCATGTCCTCTTTGTCATATCTTTCTACAAATAAATAAGCAAACAATAAATTTCTGAGTAAATCAGAAATAATTGTACATTAATAGCATGAACATATTTTTGTGAATTATATAGACAAGGAATGTGTAATGTTATAGAATTTATTCAGATATTTCTGGCAGGAAAGATCTATTTCACCTTTAGCATATAAAAGGCTATGACTTACAGCTATGATTTTATAGATGTGTCTTGACATTTATATGTTTCTTAATAAACATGACACTGAGAACATTTTTAAAAGAGAGAAAGAAGAGATGGAATCTAAAATTGTGCTATTGAGATATTAGGAGAATGGGACTTGCAGTTACTTGAATAAAGAAGAAATCATAAAACAGCGGTTACATTACATCCTCAGTCCACCCATAGAATTCCTATGGCAAAAATAAGGAATGTCAGGGCTGGGGATATAGCTCAGTTGGTAGATTGCTTGCCTCACATGCACAAGGCTCTGGGTTCAATCCTCAACACCACAAATAAATAAAATAAAATAAAATAAAATAAAAGGAATGTGAGTAGACTATATACAAGTAATTCCAGGATATGAACATTTTGATTATTAATGAGAAGGCAGGTGTCAAAAACCTTGTCCATGTAGAATAACAAGTTAAAAAACGAGGACATGTGAAGTGAAGCCAAGAATAGAAGTAGGCCAAAAAGAAGCTTGGAAAAATACTTTACATAAGAGAATGCAAGCTTGAGCATTTCCAAAAGAGTTTAGCATAAGGAGAAAACATTACAAGAGTTGAACATGAAGGGAATCAATACACCTATATGGCATAATTTATCTATGACATCAGTTGAGTCAGATAGTCACATTTCGTTTCCCAGACGGGAAAAGATTTTTCTATGTATTAGGAAAATGGTAATATCACTGAAAAGTTTTGGTGAGCTAGAAGCACATAGCCTAATTAAATAGAAGTCATTATCTTAGGTAAGCAAAGACAGCACTTGGAATGAATATAAAATATGCACAATTATTTCAGCAAACAGACCTAGGTATATTTAAATGTCTTTTTGGCAAATGAGAAAAATTAGCATTGCATTTAGCTTTGGACATACTCTTAGGTTTTCATTCATCATAATTTTTTTCTCTTTTAAGAATCCCTGGATAGTGAAAATTGCAGGCTGAATAGCTGAATAGTGCCATTGGGCAAGAGCTGAAAGGGAAGCCTGGGTCTCTCTGCATGTTGGGCAGGGTCAACTTCTAGCTATATTTGTAGTTGTGGCCAAGACCAGGCCTGCCACTTTTCTCATAAACTTTCACTTAGGCTGGACAGGAGAATTTGCTTTGCCAAATAAGAGAAAGAAAAACAACAAATTCATTTACTTTATCATCAAGCCAAGAACCATCGCTTGATTAAAAATGTTTTTAAGTAATCAGCATTTGGTTGGGTATTTTCAGATTAGTAACTAGCTTTTACTTGAGTCCCCAGCCAAGGATCACATATTCATAAAAAGAGATAAAGAATTAAATTGTCATATTATTTGGGCCTATTTTTAGAGCAAGAGCAGTAATGAAACTAGGCTATGCTTGTGGGTGTTTCCAGTGAGAAGAGGCAGGGTTCCAACCCAGGGATAAGTAGGGAATCTGGGAGTTACTGGGTATTAAGTCAGATGCAAATATTCAAACACTCTATTCTAAGATTCAGAAATTGTGAATGGATGTAGGAGCCTTGTATGAGGGAGTAGCTAAGATAGCGGCTGGCTGAGAGCCAAAGAGGAGGCGTTTAATTGTTTACACCCGATCTTAATATAATTAACTAAGAATCTTTCTGTGCCCGTGAACACTGTATGACGCACCTGTAAGTTGAGCTTGTGACACGTGTATACTTGTTAAGGTAAAAAGTATTTAAAGAGACTGTGGGGGAAACACAGGGGGATGGAGAATACAGAAGAGAGAACAGAGAAGAAGAGGAAGAATAAAGGAACCAGTCATTCCCAGTCTGCCTCCGATTTATTTCCCTCGGTATCATTGCTGTAGGAGGCAAGAAATGGAGAGACGAAATAGGAAAGAGACATTTTTTTTTTTTTTTTTTTCCCCTTCACAAGCAAAGATAATGCTTTGATGAAAACAATTCATTCACAATTTTATTTTAATTTATTTTTTGGTCATGTTGTCTCATGAATTTGATTAAGAGTCATAAAGTCAGTAAGCTTGGAGTAAATTATTTTTCAAAGAATATTTTAAATAAATAAATCATTTAGTATGTTCAGACAGCATAATTTAGTGATTTAAGAACAGTATTTTAAAATCCTCTTAGTAGGACTTCCTCATAAAGAAAATTCCACCATTTATATTTTATTTTCTCGGATTTCCTTGTTACTTATTATGAATAGTATTAAGTCTCTTGTCATATGCATTTTATCAAGTGTCCTAAACTGAAGCTATAATTATAAAATAAAGAGTTGAGGTAAAAGTACTTGGGTGCTGTAGGTCAAAATAGTTTCTTTAGAATATGTTTATTTCTATTATTAATTTAGTATTTATATTTCTTTCTATATTGATAACTTTGTATCATAATCTATGATCAGAACTGTACCTCGTTGCAAAAATGAATGTGTTCATGGAGAATGAGATAATTAGAAAGTCACCTTGACACATTTCGTAAAAATTTAAAACTTGACAGGAACGATAAAAGATGCTTTCAAGTTGAGCTAGTTGAAAGAATGCTCATTTAAAATGAGACAGCAGTTTTCATGATTAGGCTGATTATGCTATCATAGATCCATTGTGGATATATGTTTTACTCTTAGAAAAGTACAGAATCAGTTAAACCCAAAGAACAAGGAGCAGTATCAATCCTTATAATCCCTGTCTGTCGACATGCAGTCCATTAGGAGTTATAGGCTATTGTCTTGCTTTTCTGCTATCTTTGGCAAAATGAAGAGTTAGAAGGGGCATTGTGACAGTACAGAATGCCATTTCTAAGAGGAATAGAATGATATGAACAAAACTATTATGTACTCCAATATAGAGTAAATGATTTACAGTAATTGTAAAGTCTCAGTGGGAATGAATTATCAGACAAAGCAGAAAGAGGACTTTGAAAAAAATCAAGTTAAAGAGAGGCATTAAATTAAAAATTGTGGCAACTTTCAATTAGATTGTGGACTGATTTCTCTAAAGTCACTGAGAAATTCCTTCGGGTAATATTATTATCCTTTTTAAGAGGGGACAATTGTGAGAAGTAGTTTGCAGAGAAAATAAATTAAATCATGCATTTAGTTAATCGTGGTTTTGTACTATATCTTTGTAGGTCACAGTCACTGACAAAGAGAGAAGGTACCAAAAACAACCCCAAGAACTAATATGTAATAACTCTTACTCCATGAGGGCAAGAGCACTGCACTCTTGATATGCACCATCACATTCAATTTTCCCAGTGACCACTCTGGGTAGTGTTATGTATGGTTTGCAACTGGAATGTATCTCAAAGCCTCAAGTATTAAAGATTTGGCCCCCAAAGCATCAGGGTTAGGAGGTGAGGATTTAGGAAAGTGATTGGATCATGAGAAATTTGATCTTATCAGTGGATTAATCCATTGATAGATTCATAATTTGATGACATTGTGTGGTGTTGTGGAGTCTTTAGGTGGTGGGTCTAAATGGAGGAAGCAGTTTATCATGCCCCTGTCTCCTTCCTCATTCTTTCTCTCTGTCTCCTCTCTGCCATGAGGTGAGCAGCTTTGCTCCACCACACCCATCCCCCATGATGTACCATCTTGCCATGGGCCCAGGGACACTGGACCCAGACAACCATGGACTGAAACAAGACAAAAAAAAAATCTTTCCTCTTTTGAGTTGTTTATGTTAGGTGTTCTGTCATAGTGACAAAAGGCTGGCTAACACAGGCAGATACTATGATTTTACTGACAACTTTACTCAGCTTAAACAAAGAGAAGGTGAGAGAACCTGGGTCTAGACCGAGATCTGCTTCACTAAAAATCCCTTACCCTTAAATGCTTCACTGTAATGGCATCCCTGACCCCAGATCTGGCATGGAGTTATTTTATAATAAAATATACAATCAAATGTGATTTATAAATGTGAGATGTAATTGTAAAGATGGTCCCAGACTTACAATGGTTCAACAAGCAATTTTTAAAAAAAATGGTGCAAATTTGTATGCATTCAGTAGTATCTTTATTTTGAAATTTGGTCTTTTCCTGGGCTACTGATACTCAGTAAGATACTCTCATGTTGTTGGGCAGTGGTGGCAAGCCACGTCTTTCAGTTAGCCATGCAATGGCCAGAGAGAACAACTGACCCTCTACAGCGCACTGTATTGTTAAGCTACAATCATCAGTGGGTTAGGTATATTAAGTGCATCTGTAAATTACAATATTTTCAACTTAACAATAGATTTATCAGGATATAATTCTTCTGCAAATTAAGGAGAATCTGTATTCATTTGAATTTCATTATTTAAAAGCTACCTCCTTTTGCTTTCCTTCTTTAATGGGGAAAATTCTAGGGTCATATTTATTAGAAGTTTTCAAAAAAAATTGATATAAATAAGAATATTGACCTTATGAATTTTTCTGTGCAATACTAATATGGTTCTATTTTTAGGGCATTTTGTTACCTGTAACTAGTCTCAAGTAGTTGAGTTTTCTATGTAATTAATTAATTGTTCCTTAAATCAATTACTGTCTATTTTGTTTCAACCCTTATTTTGTTCTTGGTTCTTCAATGAAAAGTTTTTGTAACAGTATTTTCTAGATGTTTCTGCAAAATTCCAGACCTTCCCAAAGAATGTTGAGATGTGGTAACTTTTTAAAATCAATTTGTTGTTTAGTAACAAATTACTTTGTAAATGTCATTTTTTTACTACTTATTATAATAATTAGCCTAAAACTAACATAAGTAGCATTTAAAAACAAAACCATTAAAAACGTCACTGATCATATTTACTATTGGTGATCTCCTTTGACTTTCTCAAGCCATCTTTTTCAAGCTCAATGGAAATCCATAAGTAGTTAAAGTTATCTATTAATAATTTACTATGTGATTAGTATTTTAAAAATAAGGAATATTGAAAATTCCACATGAAAACCCTTTTGATTATGATTCTGCCTAAGAAGCAAGAGATTCTTTTAACATTATCTTTGTTCTGCTAAATCATGGGTTTGGATATGATATATTTAACGTCACTATAATCTAATCTGTAAAATGAAATCATTGATATTTTTATCCTTATATTTCCCAGAAATCTTGAAAGAATAAAATAAAAAGTCTCTACTATGTTTGGAATGCTTTAGTGACTATTCCTACTTAGAATGCAAAGTGATCATATGCTAATTAAACTTCTAGTACTATACTGAATAAAAAAGGTGAGAGCATTATATACTAGTAAAAAAAAAACAAAGCAAGTTTAAATTCTAGGTTCCCAACTTATAAATTCAGTGTATCCTATTCTTTATTAATATGATGGATTTGTATGTTCGTTTCTGAGGACAAATCAGCTCTCTACCTGAATGCCAAGTATTACCTAGAATGCTGAGAGTACTAGAGCTTCTTAGAATATAGTTATACCTATGCCAAAAGGAAGGATTAGAGAATTTCTTATAGTTTACTCTTTATAATTATTATTTATTTGTAAATATCCTTCCCTAATTTATATGCCACTCTCTGAACATTTTAAAAGAGAGAGCACTTCCACTCAAATGTATAATGATTTGCCATAATTGGAATAATTTCAGAAGTAGATGTGCATGAAATCAATAACTCATATAATTAAAATTCACAGTGATCAGATATCATAAATCCAATGACTCTGCTCCCTAGTTCTTACTTCCCACTCAGTTTAAAACTTAATGACTTCTTTAAAGTCAATTAAAACTCATGTATGACAAACCCACAGCCAACATCATATTGAATGGGGAAAAGCTGACAGCATTTCTTCCAAGATCAGGAACAAGATAGGGGTGTCTACTCTTACCTCTTTTATTCAGTATAATATTAGAAGTTTGAACCAGAACAGTTATTCAGTGGAAAGAAATACAGGGCACAAAAAGAGGAAGGGAAGAAGATAAAATATCTCTGTTTGTAGATATGGTTCTATATGTAGTAAAACCTTAAAGACTCTACTAAAAGACTATTAAAATTGATAAACAAATTCAGTAAAGTACCAGGACATAAAATTAACATAAAAAATCAGTAGCTTTTCTAAACACCAATAATAAATTTACTGAGGAAAAAAAAAATCACAAAAGGAATCCCTATTCAGAATAGCTATAAAATGAAAACAAAAACAAATGAATGAAACAACCCCTCAAACACTAAGAATAAACTTAAAAAAGGAAAAGCCTCTATAATGAAAAACATAGATGAAAGAAACTGAAGAAACAAAAAGATTAAAGTTCTCTCATTCTCATAGATTGGAAGAGTTAATATTGTTCAAATGCTTATACTACCCAAAGTAACCTAGAGATTTAATGAAATCCCCAATTAAATTCTTCAGAGAATTACAGAAAATGCTCAAGATTCATATGAAAGAAAAAAAAAAAAAAACACTCTGAATAGCCAAAGAAATCTTAAGCAAAAAGAATAAAACTTGAATACCTGATTTTAGGACATACTGTCGCAGGATTGTAATGTTTTTACACCATGGTATTGGTATTAAAACATACACAAAGAAACAGCACTGAGATCCTTAAAAAAAAACCCTACATTTATAGCCAAATTATTTTTGACTAAGGTACTGAAAACATAATTGTACAAAGGATAGCCTCTGCAGTGACAGTACCAGGAAAACTGGATACCCACCTGCAGAAGACAAACTTCACCCCTATCTCTCATCCTGTACAAAAGTCAAGATGGATCAAAAGAGGTAAGTGCATGTCCACGCTTTTTGCAGTACTATTCATAATGGCTAACATATGGAATTAGCCTAAGGGACCATCAGCTGATAAAAATATGTGATATATACATGCAATGGAGTATTATTATTCAGCCATAAAGAAGAATGAAGTACCATTATTGTAGCAAAATGGATAGAAGTGGAAGACACCATGTTAAGTAAAATAAGCCAGGCATAGAAAGACAAGTACCCTGTGTCCTTTCACATATGTGAAGGCTAAAAGGAGTTGAGTTGAAAGTAGAATAGTCATTCTAGAGATTGGACATGGTGAGTTGGGCAAAGGTAGAAAAATGGAGGCTGGTACACACTGTATGCATATATAGAAATGTTACCCTGTATTCCATTGATGTGCATAATTAATACAAGTTAAAAAAAAACTCATCTGAGTTGGAAGAGTCAAACTTGGTCATTGCACAATAAAAATTAATAAAGGTTTTTTTTTTCTTTTAAGAGTTGATTGTAGATAATATTTAACACTTAAAAGATAGTTTTTAACTACCTTTTTAAATGAGATCAATGTAGTTTTTCAGAAAGAACTTGCACAAAGAAAATTGTCATTGTAATTAATATAACTAAGATACAAATCTACTAAAAAGAGCTGACACAAGGTATATCCCTTTGTCTATAAACTTTCTCACAATCAAAGGTGGATTCAGTAGACCTTTATTTTATTCTTCACTGAACAAAATGTGATTATTTTCCTCCAACTTGTTTTTTTCTCTTTTCCTTTTTATTTTATTTATTTTTATTTTTTATTCAAATTTGTTGTATTTACAACAGTAGCATGCATCCTTTTAAAAAGTGAAATCCCTTCATTATTTTTTGTCTGATTATAAAAGTGGCATGTGCTTATTGTTAAAAATTAACTCATCATTTTGAAATACCAAACATTAAAATTGGTTGCATGATTTTACAGAAAATTTCTCTAATGTGTACAGTCTTATCATAGAGTATTTTTATTTGAAAAAATTGGAGACAAGGTAATCTATCCAGTTTTGTAATCATTTTAACCTTACAATAACCTCAATACTTTCCCACATATATATGTATATACCACTATATATTTAAATTATTTCCTAGATGTTTGTTGTACTATTATATGTATATACATATATATATATGCATTTTCATTATAAAACAGTCTATTACAAATGGTTTAGTTTGCATTTTTGCACATTATAAATAAAAATGCAATGTAGAGCTGGAATAGATTCTATTAAATGGAATTTAGGTAAATGTTACATTACATGTTCATATTAACTTTTTTATAATTTTAATACATATCACATTGAGGGGCAGGGTAAATTCTGAAGCCAAGTTGCCTGGGTTCAAATCTCACCTTTGTCACTAACTAGCTAAGGATAACAATCATATCTGTCTTATTGGGTTGCTATGAGATTTCATGAGTTAATAAATGTTAACATAGAACCTTGAAGCACAGTAAGTGTTATAAGAAGGATTTGTCTTCACTATTGCATTAAAGAATTACAGTATAAACTGGGTGCGGTGGCACACACCTGTAATCCCAGCACTTGGGAAACTGAGGCAGGAGGATCTTGAGTTCAAAGTCAGCCTCAGGATTGGTGAGGAACTTAGCAACTTAGTGAGACCCTGTCTCTAATAAAATACAAAAAAGGGCTGGGGATGTGGCCCAGTGGTCGAGTGCCCCTGAGTTCAATCCCTGGTACCAAAAAAAACAAAAACAAAAAAAAGAATTGCAGTATATACATACACATGTCTCACATAGCTGAATTCCCTCCCCCCAAAAAAGCAACAACAAAAAAATTGTCTCTTCATTTTATTTTAATTTATATTGAAATAAATCATAATAAAGCAAAATATAATTTGTATTTAATTAATATTTACTCATACCAATACTTCTTTATCTGTATAACTAAATATTTTTCATATTTATTGGTCATAGATATTTCTTCATGAAACTTACTCTTCTTATTATTTATATATACCATTTATCCATTTTTCTATCATAATATTTGTTTATAATTGATGTGAGTTTTTTACAGATAGTAAGAAAACTGATCTCATCAGCTTGTATAACAATAATAAGTTCTTTTAATGATCATTTAGATTTGAAAGTTGAAGGACAACATGTGCTGTTCTTGGAAAAGGGATCTTAAAACAAAATATCAACCATCACTGTCTTATTTTGAGGAGAGAGGTAAGTTTGTATGTGCCCTACCATGTCTGTTAAGGAGATGTGCTTGTTATAAGTCTAAAGAAAAGAGAGTGTCATTTGGGGCTGGGATTGTGGCTCAGTGGTAGAGTGCTTGCCTAGTGCGTGGGCGACCCGGGTTCGATCCTCAGCACCACGTACAAATAAGATACATTATTGAATAAAATGCATTGTGTACCTAAAACAAATAAATAAAAATATATATTTTTTTTAAAATAGAGAGTGTCATTCAATGGACTTGGAATGTAAGCTAGGGAAACTTCTTTCTTCCTTTTGAATTCTTCCATCTGAATTATGAAAGCATTCAGCACAGTCTTTCATATATGTTACAAAAATGTTTTATTAGTTTTATGATATAATTTATCTTTATTTGATATTTGTTGTGCTAAAATGGTACCCTTTTACGGAGAAGCAGTTTTTGTACATCTTTGTATGCACTATATAATATCTAGTAAATGTTTATTGTTAAATAAATATGATAGCTTAAAATATGCAAAATTTTGACTGTAGTCAGTGTTTTGATTAGAGTCTTTGTTTACAGAGTCATCCCACAACTGCACCTTAAACTTCTGATTGCAATGGAGAGGCGGATCAATTCTAATCATTTATTGGTCATTCACCTCTTAGCTCCATGCACCTTTCTCCCATCAGATCAATAATTGCCATCCAAATTTTAAGCCCTTTGGATTAGCAATCTTCATCAACTATTTCTTTCATATAATATTTTAATCATACCTGATTAATTATTTTAACTGTATCTTCAGCTTTTTTCACAATGCCCTGCTCAGTAATCCCTCTTCTACTTCTAAGGATATTCCTCACATATTCAAACCTTCCTAAGAAAACTCTTAGTTTCTAATATTCCCACATTATGTGGCTTCTCCTCTGGTATCTAAATTCCTTCTCAATTTGAAGTAGTTCATCCCCCCGTATCATTGAAATTGCAGAGCTGGGAAAGTGAACAGCATTTATTCATTGTCTAATTGTAGATAACTTTCTGGCAGAACTCTCTTCACCAAAAATTCAATTCGTGCTGGACTCAACAATACATTGGAGCCTAGGGACAAAGCAGATGTCATGTCTCCTTCATCCAATGCCTCCAGGATACCTCCAGTGGCTCATGTGCTTACCTCTGGAGTTCTACTGGCTTCTAAGGCTGCTTTCCCTTAAGGCTGAAGATTGGGTGTGAGGAACTCTAAGGTTTCTGTACTTCCTCATGCATGTCAAATAGAAAGGGAGTTCTCCAAAGAGCAAGCAAAGAACTTTGTCAGAAACCCCTAGCAAAAGTCTCATGAGTCTCTCATTGGCCATCATTTCAAGGGGAATGGAATTATGCTCACTGACAGATAGACCAGGCCTCACCCTGGAGCTGTGGATGAGTTAAACTTCGCTGGGGTGAACAGGATTTTGAAAGAGAAGTGAATGAACAGAAGAACATGGTGCTTAGAAATAACCAACTGGAACACACTCAGAAACTGTCTTAAGTTTTGAATGTATTTTAGTCATGTGCAAATCAAAAGAAACTGAGGAATTAGGCATTTTTGTCATCACCATTGTCTTACAGACAAGGAAACTGACATAGAGTCTAAGTGACTTGCCTAAGGTTTCAGAGATCTAAGTGGCAAAATGGGACTCATACTAAGACACTTTGCTTATATGGCTTTGCTTTTAATCACGATGCCATGCTGTCTCTTTGATACCCACTATATTATCCTGTTTTGAATTCCATGGTGAAAGACCCAGACTTTGTAGTTAATGCAATTTATTTCTTTTTTTTTGGGGGGGGAGGGGTACCAGGGATTGAACTCAGGGGCACTCAACCACTGAGCCACATCCCCAACCCTATTTCGTATTTTATTTAAAGACAGGGTCTCACTGAGTTGATTAGTGCCTCGCTTTTTCCTGAGGCTGCCTTTGAACTCACAATCCTCCTGCCTCAACTTCCCCAGCTGCTTGGATTACAGGCATGTGCCACCTCACCCTGAAAATGCAGTTTCTTAATTGAATCCATCTTCTTTATATAAGACTATATAATCTTGTGGAAAATGATTAACCTTTCTGAACATTAACTTTTAAACCTTTAAGTGAGTAATAATATGTGCAAACATTAAATAATTTTAATCTCAATTGAAATTTGACTTATACATCTAAGTTTTATGAGGTGGTTTACCATGTAAAGAAAAGAGATAGCATAATATTCCTAGAACAGAGATTCGAAGTTGAATTTCCTGTATCCATAATAAAGTATGATTCATACAAACAGGATTTGGAAAGAGAATAATACATTTGATCTTTCTCAAAATTTACCTATCAGAAGCAACCAGCATCACGTGAGTTCTAATCCCTATAATCGATGTTTGATAGCCCTGAGTGGTTTAGCATCTGTGACAGAATCCACAGGATTCCCAATAAAACTTCTGTTATCTTAAGTTTTCAGATGAAGACACCATAGGTTAAAAAGGTCAATTATCTGAGCCCAAACAATATAGCTCATAAGTGACAATCTGGGACTTAAATCCAGGTATCTCTTGCTGCATAACCCTTGCTCTTTCTAAGTTGCCTTTAGCAGTCATCCCCCCAGGTCATCCTGTCACTGACTACCTGCCAAACTGTAGAAAAGCCAGAGTGAAGGCAGGCAAAGTGTGCCTCAGAAGACTGGAGAATGGACGTCACTGGGGAGGAGAGGCCCAACAGGTTGTGTGTGCCTGGGCTCCAAGGCCCTACTATGACGTTTACCAGGATAATGACAAGGACCTCTGTTGGGCTTTGCCTAATGGTTTTATACTATTATAGTATAAATACTTATGGTAGAAATACACTTAGGCCCTATGCCATTTGTAAAAGATAGGCATTATTAATCCCATCTTATATTATTACTAATCCCATGGAGGAGAGGACTCGATCTGCTAATATAGAGCCAGGATTCTAAGTGGGAAAGCTGGCCTGTATTGGAGTCTAAACAAAAGTAAGCAGCAGCCACAGGAAGGGCCCAGTTTCTCTGGGACAGTTAGGACTCCACTGAAGACTGGCATGATCTACTTCACAATTTGTTAATAACACATACCAGGAAAGTAAAGCTGGCTTTTAAAATTTTTTCTTAAAGATACAAAGAACAGATAAGAAATTAAAATCTTAAGAATTTTGTTTTACTAACTTATTCATCCCATACTTTTTAAAACAAAATAAGGTTTGAGCAATTGACTACTGAAACCACCATTTTTACTAAGCACTAAAGTAAATTCCACTACCATAAAATTTTAGGAAAATGACCAATTAACTTAAATCACGGATTGTCAGAGATTCCTCAAATGTCCACAGCAAACTTTTCAACCACACTAGTGTGTATTTTTTTTTTTAGTGGTATTCCATGGTAAATAATTGGTTCTCATATAGGTAACCTGATTAATTGTAATTAATTTTGAAAAACTTATGGGAATTAAAGAAAGACCCTTAGTGTTCATCTAACATTATTAAAAGGAGGGAAAAGAAAAGCATAAAGAGTGAAAAAGGAGCTAGCTATACACACAAAAAATGAGGGAGGGGAAAAAAAGAAGCAGAAAGTACATTGGAGGATTTCCAATGTTTCCTTTAAATCTTGGAATTAAGATTGTGAAATGAAGTTTAAATATCATTCTATTAGAATGCAACTGACTCACACAAAGCTAAGCCAAGCATCCCAAAGAATCTGTGAATAGAATCACAACAGCATTACTGCTTGACAGGTTATGAGATATCGCCCAAGTGCAGGGGAAATTGCCCAATATGCCTTCTGAAAAGCAAAAAAAGGAGCTAAAAATCCTTAAATAAGTCTGAGAGACAACATTAATTTGATCTAATTTTGCTGCCCCCCCCCTTCTATCTATATAGGAGTCACATTGAAAATAAGTAAGCAAGTAAAAAAAAAAAAAAAAAAAAACTAAGGAAATTTTAACATGATTCTTGAAATTAATAAATGTTCTCATTACATTATCCTCAGAAATGTTATAGATTAAGAACAATGATACTTCCAATTTCTATAAGCCTTTAGTGTTCACAAAACACATGCACATACATTCTATCTTAATCTTTCTTCATGTCAACTTGAAGATCGGGTATTATTACCACTGATGTAAAGATCAAGAAATTGTCTCAAACCTTTAAGTCAATTGTCCAAGGGCATAAGCTAAAATTTGAAAATTGGCCACCTAATTAATTTTAGGATTAATGCTTTTTTTCCACATTTAAACTAGTCTAGCATTTTCTGTGCCTCACCCCTCCTCTTAGTTTTTGGAAGCTTGACACCAAGAATTATTACCTTTCCTTTGTTGTTGTTGTTTTTGTTGTTAGTATAGGGGATTGAACCCAGGGGTGCTTCCCCCCTGAGCCACATTCCCATACCTTTTTGTTTTTTGAAACAGGGTCTGCCTAAATTGCTTAGGACCTCACTAAGTTGCTGAAGAGGCTTTGAGTTTGAGAACCTCCTGAATTAGCCTCCTGAGCCACTGGGATTACAAGTGTGTACTACTACACCCAGCTCACTTCCTAAATATTCTGTCAAAGTTGAGATTACATACAAAATAGCTATATTTTCAATTATACCTTACAATGCCCAGGGTCCCTATTTTTTCACAAATCCCATTTTTCCAAAAAGGCAACTGGACAATTAGAGCCTCTTCACCTACATCACATTTTGAAACATTCTTTCTCTGGTGTGTTTGACCAGAAATATCTAGGTGTCTTTCTAAAATTAGTGCTGTGGAAGAATTAAGCCCACTTAATGGTATGGAAAATTTCGGCCAGGAAAAGAGTTGGATCACTAGGCTTAACTCAGAAAAGTCACCTGGAATTCTCTAGCTAACCAATTGCAGACTCTTTCTATAGAAATACAGCTTTAGTTAGGAAGTTATCAGAGTCAGATTTTTCTATTTAATAAAATATCTGTATTCTGTCCTATGAGATTCTTGATCTTTCATAAAAAAACCTTATGTTTCATAAAATATGCATTTTCCCAATTCAACTCATTCTTTAAGAGTCTACATTAAGTCAGAAGTCTTTGTCTAGTTTTTGTTCTCTGTTGTACCTCTGATACCCATAACAGTCTGTGGCACATAGTAGATGATCTACAAATATGTGTCAAATGAATAAATGAAACTTATAAGCAAAGCTTTAGGAGAGAAATTAGTTTCCCATTTTCTTGCAAATAACAAGGATGTGTCAGTAAGATTTGGGTCATCAATATAGTTTGTAAAATCTATTTCTCCTCTTGTCTTTCATCCTATTCTTCAACTGGTATCTGTGGTTACTTGGCATAATTCCTGCTGTTTGAACATTAAATGATGTAGACCAAATGGGAAAAAAGGGTTCAAGGTATTGAAACAGCTTCAGTTGGATAGAATCTGACATTTTCCTCTGCTTTCATCTTTTACCTAACTTCCATCTATGTCTTTTTCAATCTCCAATTTAACTGGCTTCCATTAATCTGATAAACACTACCATTGACACCTTGTCAACTACACACCTACTACATTATTTCCTACAGCCTGTTGGCACCCTGACAGGCATGTATCTCCAGAGCAATGACTGATAAAGTCAGCCACAAGTCTTGCAAAAGTTGCAAGGAAATAGTCTAAGCATTAAACTACTACATACAATTTGTAAATGAAAAATAACAAGCAATAAAATATCCATTCAAAACAAATACATAAAAATTAAATGTTCTTGTCTGGCTCTTAGTAATTCTACTTACATCCAGAAAATTGTCAAAAGGACAGTGAGCTGATGTTTCTCTGAAAATTCTGTTCTCATTTGTATGCCAATGGTTGCTTTCTGATAAAGTCGGCACCCAAGTCACCATCGGTCTTCTCCTACTGAAAAATTGGAGCTATGCACTTTCCAAAAAGTAATAATTATTTAGATTCTTTTGATGTCTTCATGTATTATGGAAATTTATCTGAGGAAAAAAATGGTTAATCTTATTAAAATATGAGTTTTTATGATTATTTTGGTAAACACTATTTAAAATTTAGTATTCAGAAAAATAATCAACTCAAATTGCTTTCATAGTGGAGTTTTTTTTTTGTCCACTGTCTTATTAAATCCCTCAAATTTCATTGTCCTGAATATTAGCTGCACAGCTTGAGTTTACAGCTAAATCTAATCAATCACCTTGTGTGAAATAAACTGACAACAGAGAGACTTTTGAAGTGAAGTCTTACTCTCTCCTTTTTCTCAAATAGATTATTTTTGGTGTGTGCATTGATCAATGGCACACTCTTTCTGTGTTGCCATTAAACAGCACTTAAATTTCTATAATTGATGATAAAAATTAAAATATCAATACCACTATCATCAGCTTACAAATGCATTCCTTTGCCTCGCATGCTAACTCCAGCAGTAACTTTTTATCTCTCCTATGACCTGTGAGTTTTGTATTTTTTTCATATATTGTATCTGACCACACTCACACCATTTACATTTATTTTTTTTTATTGCTTAGAGGTACATCTCTCTTATTAGCACCATTCTTTTAAAATGTTTTTAATGCATTATAGTTATGCATAACATCAGAATTAAATTTGACATAATCATTCCTGCACGAAATATGATTTGCACAACCACTTGGAAAGCAGTATGAAGACTCCTCAAAAGACTAGAAATGAAACCACCATATGATCCAGCTATCACATCCTTGGTATTTATACAAAGGACTAAAATCAGCATATTATAATAATACATAAACATCAATGTTTATAGCAATGTAATTCACAATAGCCAAAGTATGGAATAAGCCCAGGCGCCTCTTAACAAATAAATAGTTAAAAAATATTTTACTCAGCTATAAAGAACAATGAAATTATGGTAGTTGCTGGCAAATGGATTGAACTGGAGAACACGATGCTAAGTGAAAGACTCACTTAGCCAGACTCAGAGAATCAAGAGTCAAATGTTTTTTCTCATAGGCAGAAGTATTAAGGTTTTAATATGAGGTGTCCCTCAAAAGCTCTTACATTGTGTGAGACAACATAAGAAGGTTCAGAGGTGAAATGATTAGATTACAAAAGATTTAACCTAATTAGTGGATTAATCTACTGATATGGATTAACTGTGTAGTAACTGAAGACAGGTAGGGTATGGCTGGAGGAAGTAAGTCCCTGGGGGTGTGCCTTTAGGGATTTTATTTTGTCCCTGGTAAGCATAGCTGTCTCTCTGCTTCCTGGTTGCCATGTTCTGAGCTACTTTCTTCTTTCACTTTTTGCCATGATGTTCTGTTTCACCTTAGGCCCAGAAATATGAGGTCTGACATCCATGGACTGAAACTCTGAAACCATGAGCCAAATTAACTTTTTATTATTTAAGTTGTACTTGTCAGGTTTTTTGGTCACAGCCAGGAAAATGTGACTGAAACAGGAAGCTGACCAAAATAAGGGAAAGGTGGATGTGAATCCTAAGAAAATAGAAGGGAGATCAGTGGAGCAGAGGAGTGGGGAGGGAGAAGAAATGGAGAAAGCAGAGGAGGGGAGGAAGGAGAAATGGAAAAAGAGAGGAACAATGGAATGAAATTGACCAAATTTTGCTGTGTCCATATATGAATATGCCACACTGAATCTCAATTATATGTATATCTATAAGCACCAATAAAAATATAAATAAATAGAAGGAAGTCTAGTAGAGTAGAGAAAGGGGAACAGGGGAAGAAGAGTAGGAAAGAGTACTGAAGTGGAACAAATTATACCCTTTCCATTTTAAAAGAAGTCATTTTTACCTACATTTAGTAGAATAATTTAGGCATTTCTTTTCTCCATTTCCAAAATTACATTTTAAAATTATTGTTTTAATCAGCTTGTAGAACATTACTAAATAAATCACATCTCTAACAATATTGAAATTTTCCATGCCATCTTGCCCTCTCTTCCCACCCCATGAATTGAATAATTAACAGGAAAAACCTGAGAATATTTAAAATAAAATATACCAACATGTAAGAATGTTAATCTTTATTTCCCTGGTTCATGGTGAAGTTAAGGTTTAAATATTATTCCCTATAGAATTATTTCTATGAAACCTCCCTTGAGTTGCATCTAAATTAATTTCTGAAGAATCCTAAATAACTTTTCATGAGAAAGTTTCACACTTATGAAGTAACCCCCCAGCATGTGATTTGAGGGTAAGGATGACTGAACATCTCTGTTCTTCTTCCAGTTCTAAACCTATTAGTGTTAAAAGAGCACATTACTGAAACAACCTAATCTAATGTGAAGGCCATAATATCACCCCAAAACTGGTTCTCTCTGAAGGGTTGACAAATGATGACTGAAGGGCCAAACTGGACTTATCACCTGTTTTATAATAAAAACTTACTGGAGTAAAGCCATAGTTGCATATCTGTATATTGTTGGTAGCTGATTTCATATAATAAACCTTGGGGTTCTGACAAAAGAAACTGTCTGGACCATAAGGTAAAAAAAATATTTATAATCTATAAGCCTTTTATAGACAATGCTGGCAAGTATGTATAAATATCACCAGGACAACTACACACCTTACCAACACTATCAGAAGACTAGTTCTATGCTCAAATCCTTATATAACCTGCTGATCCTTCTCAAATGAATTTATGCTGTTTTTGTTAGCCACACAGTTTAGAAAAATAAACAGTGCACATTTTAAAATGATAAAAATATTTTAAAGGAGGAGGCAAGAGTGTTCTTAAAATCAACTCAGTATCCATGATACAGCCTAAAATAGAATGTAAAATGTCCACCTGATATAGAATAGCAGAATGAAGAAAATTGGAAAGGAATATGTATCTAATTAAATTATAAAATAAGAAAATTAGTCTTATAAATGGAAGTCTGCTTCTTCACTGAATAATTTTTCAATGTGAAGGGAGTGAAATTGAATACAAATATCTTTAAATTTGTAAAGTATGAAACTTCTTAAAGACCTATGAAAGATTTTAGTGAATTCATGACAATTTAAAATATTTTCACAACTCTCAGTGTGTTAATGTGAATTTGTGGAAAATCTTAGATTTTGTAATGAAGTTTTATTATTTTTAAATCTATCTTCTTGTCACTGGTCAGGGATCTAAGGAGGTCTCTACAAGGGAGTAGTGGGATCTTAACTAGACCCAGATATTTTTTGACTTACATTGCTGAAAATAATTTCAGGACATGTCAAAAGGAATGCAAAAGCAAAAATTTTTTAATGGACAGCAAAGGAATGGTACACACACCTCAAAGGCAGAGTACGGACATGCTTTGCCTTTCAGCAAAGAGAAGTGACGTGTGTAGGATTGAGCTCTCTGATTATGTACAGGATGTTCCTGGGAAGTCCCAGGCAAGTTTTTGTGAAAGCCGAACCCTATGTCAATCATTTGGTATTTGGGTTTCAGAATGTTTCTTCTTGATTAAACAGTCTAGCCACATTGTGTGGGTCTTTGGATCTGGTGATATTCAAATAGATTATGTTTTCATGATGGTTGGTCTGATATGTGCTGGAGGTTTTGGTCATCTGAATAAATAAGCAAGCTTGGCTGGTCATGTTCAGACCACTGGGTCTCCATCTAGTAAGGGTCTCTTTTGCTCTCTTCCTGAGAGCCAATCTATCTCATTATGAGTGGACTGTCACTACTGGTGTCAGAAGTGTTCAGGGAAGTTATATCATCTTCCATTTACTAGGTGTTGGTGCTATGCTAACTCTTTATGATGTTTTATTCACGCCAGATGAGGAAATTTACCCTCCAATCACATTTACTAATAATATCTTATAGTCATATGTTGGCAATGGTCTCTTGAAGGGAGCTGAAATTATGATTTGAACTAAACCTCATCTTACTCTGTTGCCTCGTTATCATAAAATATCTCATTGTATTATACAGCTGTAAAGGAAAACATATAATGTGCAGCATTTGATTCTGTATATTAGAAGTAGACAGTACATACCAGAGATGCACACTAATTAGTTGAAAGAGGGGAATAATTTACATTTAATATTGATAGTAAGGCAATAAAACTGAACACCTGAAGTTATTTTAAATAAGGATCTTGTTTATTCTATCTGAAATAATTAAGCCAACTGAATATATTCCAAAAGAACAACTCATAAATAAATTATTAAAGAGCTTAATTAGTAATGCCTTATTAATTTCCAAAGGAATTCTTCTTTTCAAAGTTATCAATGACCTCCATGTTGATAAATCCAAAGATGAATTCTCATTTCTCATCTTTCTTGACCCATCAGCAGCATTTGACACAACAGATCATTTTCTCCTTTAACTCTCTTTCTTGTCTCTCAGCACTATTCATGAACCTTCTTTCTATCTCACTAGGTACTTTTTCTCAGTCTTCAGTGTTTGTTTCTTCTTTATACCATTGGTGTAGTATGCAGAACTCAAAGCTTTAAATATTATCTACCAGCTGAAGATTGCCAAATTTATGTCTCTGGCCTAGGTTCCTTTCTCAATCCAACATCTCCCATTGAAATACCTAATGAATATTTCAAACTTACATTAAAAGCAAGTTTCTTATTTCTCTTCCACATCTGCTCTATCTTCAATCTTGAACTCCCTCTTTATAGATGTTGAGGCTAAAAATATGATCATCCTTTTTTTTTTCTTATATTCCTTTCTTAATTCTTTAGAAAACCTTATTAGTAAAACAAAAAGATATACTCATAGTCAGCTAACTTTCAACATTGCTACAGTTGCCAGCTTGGTTTGATGTCTACCACTTCTCATCTAGATTATCATGTTTCCATTGTTATGCTATAATATAGATTTATGCCACATTAAATACTCTTTGTTATTTTTTCTTTTGTTTTTCTTATTTAATGGCTTTCAAAAACTAAAAATTTCATAAAACAATTCCACATACTTTTTTTTCTTGGAAACACACTAAATATATGATAATATGTAATTTTGACCATTTGACATACAACAAATTTCCTAATTAGTGACTACCATTTAGAACAAATCTGAATTGTGAGCCCTCTTTGGATGAATTTGAAATGTTTTGCTTTGTGAATGTAAACCAGTGAGAGAGATGAAGAGATAGGAACTTCTATAGCTCTTCTGTCTGTTTGCTGCGTGCTATTACCACATGTTTGGAAGGACTCTCATGTTTAGACTATACTTATTACGCACATGCCACTCTGGCATTAAGAATGCACCTAGAAGCTGATCACTTGAGTTTCTATCATCTTCCAAAGAACAATTCTTTGACATCCTCCACTACTTCTATCAACTTTAACATACCATCAGATATTCTGTTGTTGTTGAACACAATAAACCTCTATTACCTTACCTTTTATGTATAATAACTATATACTTCCAATTCTTTATAACAAATAAACTTGCTTTGTCCAGTTAAAAACTCTTTCCATCTATAAAATCTTCTGGGGTATCTTGGTTCTGATAGGATGTTTAATGATTTTTCTCATTTGGATTCATGGAAAATTCTTTTCACTTAACAATTTTCACCTATCAGAAAAATTTTCAGGAACAAATTAAAATTATAAGTCAGAGACAGGTAGACTGGTATAAAAGTCTATTTTAAAAAGAAATACATAAAAAGCATCTACATCATTTCTAAATATTACTGCTTTGGTGTATATTTTTTTCACTTTCATTTTCAACTGTTTAGAACATCTTTAATTTAGAAGGTGAATACAGATACAGTTCAAAAAATACACTTTTTAAATTACATAGAATGCACTGGTTTCTACTAAACTCCATAGTCGTTATTCTATATTATATAAAGACTGCATTTATGTTCTGTGAATTGTTGCCTGAACATGCCTTCCCATGCACTGAATGTATTCCTGGATCACCAATGAAAACACAGAAGGTTCTACAGTCATGGGCAGGTGGGGGGAGGGGGGATTTTGGCAGGGAGGGCCCCAGAATGGTTGGCCAATAGTTGATTACTTTGTACTAAGAAGTAAAGATTAATGGGGTTAAAGATTCTACCTTTATCTTTAAAATGTATTAATTTGTGCATAGAAAGCTTAAACATGATAATAATAGCATCTTAGGTTTTGTAAATCTACCTTGAAGCAATCAATCCATTATTCTTTATTGGTTAGGTCATAATCTCTAGAGCAAGAATTTCTTTAAATAATGACTTTTTTAACTAAGAATTGTTGGAGTTTACTACTTGCCAAAGTGCTTCAGTTTCTATTTAAAAAAATCTTTTTTGCTCTTCCTGCCTAGTTCTATATATATGTTTATGTTTTTTTTTTTTGAGATTGGGATATGTTCTTTCTGCTCTTTAAAGATCTGTTTTGAATTTATATTTCTACACTGCAACTGACAGTCTCGATGAAAGTAAAAGTGCGTTGGATAAGTGAAAATCTATAACATTTTTATTTTTAAGGGTAAAGGGTAACTGAGTTTATGCAAAGAATGTGGATGGTTTTAATAATCTAATTCTAAACTAGACAACTCTTCTTTTGGATTTCATGATGATTATAAGTTACTTAGAATGTTGAAAAATAACTTTTATTCCATTATACTTTTTGAGTTATCTTCATTCCAATGTAATATTAGTATAGTTTTTACTAGTTCAGAGCTATAAACTTTATTATTTAACGTGTGCTTTAGAATGTCAATATAAGATTGAAGAACAAAACCCAGTTTGATATCTAATGTGCTGTCAATATTTTGATATAAGATTTTTAGGACCTGTTTTTTAGTTCATTTATATATTTTAAAGTGTCTACCACATTGTTTGCTATCTAATAGACATTAAATAAATATGTTCCATCTCCTTTAAAATGTAAAGTAAAAGCATTGAAGTCTGAGTTAGCTTTAATAGAAGGCACTTTATTTTATTTTATTTTTTTAGAGTATGCTGATTTTTTTATTCAATGTTGTTGTATTTGTAATAGTAGAATACATTACAATTCATAATACACACATTGAGCCTCCTTTCACATAACACTGTTTGTATACAAAGTATATTCGTACTATTCAAGTCTTCAATCATGCATTTAGGATAATGATATCTATCTTATTATACCATCTTTTCTTTCTGCCCCCCCATACACCCCTAGCTCCCTCCCTTCTCCTCCCGTCCCTTTGACTACTCTAGTGTTCTTCTAATCTTCCTATGTACCCCGACACCCAACACCACTGTGACTCTGACTCCTTATATCAGAGAAAACATTTGGTACTTGGATTTTTGAGTAGAAGACACTTTCGAAGTGGGAAAAATAAGCTAAGTTTACAACTCTTTGGTTTGGCAATATCAATGCTCCTGAGACCTTGGTATGGAGACATGGATATCTGACTCTTATCCAAAAATTTAGATAAGAAATAAAGCATCATATAGCTAGCTTAGAAGTAGGCAATAGCAATAAATTATTACTTAATGGTGGATCAAAAATCCTACCAGCATATACATATACGTATACATATACATATACATATACATATACATACACATGCACTTAAGCACATGAAGATTTTAAGGAATTTTTAAAGAAACTTTAAAAAATATTTCTGATCTATTATTCTTACTACACATGATTTGTGGCAATGAGTAACTATCATCCTTTTCTTCTTCTCCCAGCTCCTATGGAAAAACAAATTACTTGCTATATAAAATACAGGTTATCAACGATATTGGTAATTGATGGTGTAGCTGCCAAATTCTGAGTTACGTTCTGACAAAGAATGTGACCTAATGTTACTCAATAACATTTCATCAATCACAAGCCAGAAAATAACCAACAGCCATTATTTTCTTTGGATCAGCAATGCAACTTAATAGTGGCAGTTAACATAATTAAAGGCCAGTAACCAGATTAAAAGTTTAAGTTTGTAATTTTTTTTAACTAAAAAAAATATGCATTAAATGATGTTTGAGTTGCATCCAAAGTATGGGGAAAACCCCACCAATTTGATAAAAGCTTCAATGAGTATTTAATGAGTACCTACCCTTGCCCAGTCAAGGGCACCCTGGGTGATATAATGGTAGAGCGTATAATCTCTAATTTGCAAGAATTTACAATATGATTGAGTCAAGAAAATGAGCAGATTTAAAACAAAAAGCAAAAGCTCAATGGCTAAAAATTAAACATTGAAGGATATTCGAGAAGAATAAAAACTATCTAAATTGTCGTTGTCAGAATATAACATTGCAAACTTAAAGGGGATGTGGGAACGGAAGGCATTTCAGTGGTCGCTCTCCATCTGACAAGCTGGCTTCATATATACTCAACTGAAATGGCACCTAAAAAGACAACTGCTTCTCTTACCAATTGGCGAGGACATGAAATTTAAAGCAATGAAACATGACATTGTTGTCTTGAATTCTGCAGTCAATAGCATTCCAATGACAATTGAGATTATGAACACCCACAAACTTGAGCAACTTGGACTTAGGGTTCAAAGCAGAGAACCAAGGACAAAATTATGAATGATGAAGGAAATTTTTCATTTTATTCACTGAGTAACTAACAAGCAGTTTACAATATCAAGGCAACTTGAGTTACATAAGAAGTAATATACCATTTGAGGAAAGGGAACAAAAGACAAGGATGAGTGGATTTGTTTGGCAGAAAGGAGTAGAAATCTTTTGGACAAGTTGGATGGTGAAAGAGAGAGAGAGAGAGAGAGAGATTTTCATGTTGTCAAGAACATTCTGGAATTATACCCTAATCATATTCTTTTCTTTTGAAAACAAAAATGACCACTGAGAGATCACTGCATTGATGATTATTTTAGTATATAACAATAGAAAAAAATCTTCAAAAATAAGAATTATTTTTCTGTTAAAAAGTCAATCTTAAGTTCATAGAAAATTTATGCATAATTATCAAAAATTGGAAAATATTCAAATGATCAGCCACAATAAAACAGATAAATATAATTGGGAATTTGCACACAATGGAATACTACTTTCAATAAATAAAACCCTGAACCATTTAAAACAAAACAAAACAAAAGTCAACCTTAGTGCTAAACATGAACACAGTAAACTGGCTATTCAATGGTGCAAACTTTGCTCAGATTCTTTCATTTTATGATGTAGTCTATAGAGGATAAATTCAATTTGTCAAAGCAGAGAAGCTCATCAATGTTAAAAAGCACTTAGAGAATCACAGGTTTTTTTTCTTTCTTTTTTTATTTATAATAGAAGTATGTATTAACAATTCATAATGCACATATATAACATCTTTTTACATACAACTGTTTGTATACAAAGTATATAAGTTTTTGATGTTATATTTATGTAAGTAACTTAACTTTATTAATTTTCACTACTAACTTGTGTTTGACTTATTCTTTGGTGTCCGTCACTAACTCAGATATACTAAATTGGAAAATCAGAAAAGATAAAGCATTAATCATGAATCCTTATATGGCCAAAGACAAACATTAAAATTGGAGTCAATTTTAATTTGTTGTGATATTATTTCTGAGAGTTGTTAGTAATAAAACCATTATTTTAATTTATTTGGGACTGCTTTGTGCTTAGGACATGATATCTTTATCTTTTAGTGTTTGAAGTTTGGGGTTCTATTTTCATTCATAACCAGGATTAGAAAGGGAAAAGATAAGAGTGACTTATCTAAGAAATAATACAAGAAAATTTCTTTAAACAGAAAACCTGAGTCTCTAGCATGAACAAGATCGCTTTTCAGCAAAGACACAACGGTTACATTAAAATTTCCAGCGGTTACATTAAAAACAACACCAGGCACATCATTAGGAATTTTGAAAAGCAAGGGTTAAAAAAAAAAAAAGGCCCTTAAAATCTCCCAGAAAGAGGACAAAACCTGGTTATCTAGAAAGGATTAGAAATTGGCAAAGTTTTAGACTCCTCATCACACAGGAAACATAAGAACCACAGAGGAATGCTTTCACAATTCTCTTGGCAAATTATTTCTTGTCTAGAATTCAAAACCCTGACATCACAAAACACACATGAGGACAAAATAAAGACATTTTCAGGCATGCACATTTCTCTAAAAAAATTTTTTCCATATATATTCTTTGGAAACTACTACAGGTTATTCTCCACCAAAATGCACAAATGAAAAGAGAACAACATGATATTAGATGTGGGAGCAAAGAAGACTGGAATTCGCATATGAGAAAAGCCCTAGAGCCCAGGGCAGTGGTCCAGTTGCAGGCCTGGTGGGCAGCAGGGCAGTTAGAACTCTGTAGGAATTGAAAATAACAACAAACTGGAACTGAAAGGCAATTTAACATGTGAGCATGCAGAAATGTGATGTTCAGAGGGGGCTTAAAGCTGTGTTCCTGAATGGGGAATGATTGATATTGAGGAAATAACAAATAATGAACAAAGACCATCATTAACTGCAGATGAAAAGGTTTTGCATTTAAAAAAGAAAATGTATCTCTTGTGTCTTTGCTGAATAACATTAATATAATGATATAGGATAATTCCTGAATAGTGAGTTAAGCAAAAAGTTTGGGGAAGTGAAAAGACAAACAATTGAGGAAGGGGATATAAAAATACTAAATTCATGTATTCCATATTTGAAGGTCAGTAGATAGTATTTTAAACAATGTTGAATAAAGATTTTACTTAAATTTCACAGAAAGTGCAGGACAAATAGTATAAGAGTATAAAAGTGTTGCCTCCAGCTGTGGGATTTGATGGTGGGACAAGGGGCTCCTGTTGTTATAAGCGTTATAGCAGTATTTAAGGTAAGAACTTATGTTATTTTGATACAAAATAAAAGTAGTAAAATTGCACATAGAAGCCACTACATGGGTATAAGTAGGTATATATTGTGGCCTGCTTTATATTTTAAATGGGGGAAAAATAGCAGGTTATAAAAGCACAGATATAGAAGGATTTTGGGAAAAATACAGAAAAATTTATAGGCAAAAGAAGTTAATTCTAGTAGAATTTAAAGTGATTTAAGAAGTTATTATATGTATGTTATGTAATATATGTTTACATTGCATACATGTGGTATATACAAAATATATATATATTGATATATGTATATACTATTACAAGTCTACCACTTGGGAGGAAATTGCTGGAAGTCAGAGATACTCAGGCAGGAGCTAACCAGGTGAAGCTTAAGCTTGAGGCTTCTTGCATGTGCAAGGTGGGGTATTTCATATTCCTGAATTTGTTGTCTTTTGCCTTCTCCCTACATGTTGTGTCAGCAAGGCCCCACAAGATCTAGATCTGCCCTTAGACTTGGGTTCAAATTCTAGTCCTGCTATTTACGACTGAGTGATACTAAGGAACCTATATGATATCTTAGGCAACTTTATTATACTTTCCTCATTTTGGAAAATGAAAATGCTATCATTCTATCTTAGAGTTATTGTCAGGGTTAGATTAAATACTAAAAGTAAAATGTCTTTTCCTGGGTTTGGCACATACTATACACTATAAATGTTAGTTCCTCTCTTTTAACATCTTATAAAATAATACACTATAAGATGAATTTTATGATTGTTCTTATTCCAGAGGGGACCTTAAATTGCAACTGAATGTATGATGAACGTTTCATCCTAGAACTTTCAAAGATTTTTAGTTTAGTCACTGGGGCATGTTTCTGTGGATGACTTCTCTTTCCATTTATGCTTTGCTTGTAGTCTTATGTGTTTTGTTTGCTTATTTGAACTAAATGTATATATTTTGTTTTCCATATCTATGGATGAGGGAGATAGGGTTGAATGCAAAGACCTTATATGCTACAATAGTTTCCTGGGCTGCAGAAAAAAAGAGTGTCAAAGGTTGTGTGGCTTAAAACAATAGTAATTTATTTTCTCACAGTTCTGAAAGTAAGAAGTCCAAGAACAAGGTGTCAGCAGGGCTCTACTTCCTCTGAAGGTTCTAGGGAAGAAATCTCCTGGCCTTTTTCTAGCTTCTAGAGCTTACAGCAATCCTCAGAGTTCCTCAGCTGTGGCAGTGTCTCTTCATTTGTTGATATCAAACAACCCATTTCCCTGTGTGGTGTGTGTAGGGGCATATATGTGTGTGTCTCCAAATTCCTTCCTTATAAACACACTGGCCCTTGCAATTATACCGTTGGCTTTGAAATACCCTCAGCCTAATCCTGTATAACCTCATTTTAAAATGGTTCTTCTACGAAGACCCTGTATTTCCAAATAAGGCCACACTTATAGGGACCTATAGTGAGGACTTAATATAAATCTTTGGAGGGACACAGTTCAAACCATAACACACAGCAAGCATTTTAGTCACTTGCAATAAAAATCAACATCAAATTTTATTGTGTCTTCATTGGCAAATGTTTTTAATTTCCAGGAAATTAAAATTGTAATCTTTTATTTTATTTATTTATTTATTTATTTATTTATTTATTTTTACTTAAAGTTGTTGTATTTACAATAGTAGTATGCATTATAATTCATAATAAACATATAGAGCATCTTTCTACAAAACACTGTTTGCATACAATGTATATTCCTACCATTCAAATCTTCAATCATGCATTTAGGATAATGACATCCATCTTATTCAACCACCTTTTCTTTTTTCCCCTCCCTCCCCCATTACTCCCTTCCTTCCCCTCCCTCCTCTTTGACCTTTCTAGGATTCCTCTAATCCTCCTATGTACCCCGACCCAATACCACTGTGGATCAGCCTCCTTATATCAGAGAAAATATTCGGTATTTGGATTTTTGAGATTGACTAACTTCACTTAGCATTATATTCTCCAACTTCATTCATTTACCTGTGAATGCCATTCTTTTATTTTCTTTTATTGCTGAGTAAAATTCCATTGTGTATATATACCACATTTTCTTTATCCATTCATTAACTGAGGGACATCTAGGTTGGTTCCACAATCTAGCAATTGTGAATTGTGCTGCTATAAACATTGAAGTGGCGGTGTCACTGTAATATGCTGTTTTTAAGTCCTTTGGGAATCGACCCAGGTGTGGGATGGCTGGGTCATAAAATTGCAATCTTAAGAGAAATTTAATAAGCCCAATACCACTTTTTAATCTGAAGGCAATTTTAAAAGGATTCTTCTATTTTAATGAAACTGAACATTAGTTTTCATGATATGACCTTTTGATTTTTCATATATTCCTATGTAAACGTAACCATTTATGAACAAGTATCAAAGGATCAATAATAGCTGCCCTCCACTTGACAAAAAAGAAATGTGAGAAACATTCCATCAAGTATTAAAGAGCACTAACTTACCAATCTATCTGTTCACTCATGATAAAAACTAAGCTGTGATGAGGTCTTAATCTAAGGTTTACTCTGGGAAACTGTGACAATAGCTTGGTATTTCAAACCCCTATGCATATCACTTTGACCTAAACCACTTGGCTAAAGTAGACTTTTTCATCCTGCTAGCTGCAAGGGCATGACTCATGACTTTATTTATTTATTTATTTTTACTTGAAGTTGTTGTATTTGTTGTTGTATAGTAGGAATATACATTGTATGCAAACAGTGTCTTGTAGAAAGATGCTCTATATGTTTATTATGAATTATAATGCATACTACTATTGTAAATACAACAACTTTAAGTAAAAATAAATAAATATTTTAAATAAAGTCATGAGTCATGCCCTTGCAGCTAGCAGGATGAAAAAGTCTACTTTAGCCAAGTGGTTTAGGTCAAAGTGATATGCATACCACAAAATAAACATAATGGGTCCTGATAAAAATCACTTTGTACAATAGATGTCAAGTCAGAAGCACATACTTGAATGTTACATTGAAAACAGTACCTCACCTAATCCAAAAACATTTTGCCTCAGATTATCTAAGTAATTTATGCTTTATAAATATGTCTGTATTTTACCTTTAGTTCATCAAGGGAACAAAATATATGTACATATATTCTTTCTTATTTTTTAAAAAAAAATTTCATGTCAAACAACAGGTGTGTGTCTGCTTCAAAAAGAACAAATATTTTCACAACTTATCTGTTGAGATGCTAAATATCTTCTAATTCTAAAATTGAGAATTTTAATATTGACATATGGAGGTGTGATTTTATGGAAAATTTTATACTGGGTATCTCTGAATCTCAGAATGGTGTCCTTTGCCCTTTCTTTGTTCTGAATACAAAGCACAGGTTAGCTTTTTCACAGGAACATTTTAAGTTCCTTGACTGAAGGCACTCAGACCTATTCAACTACCTTTATCTTTATTGCCTGGCATAGCCTGGCACATAGTAGGTAGCTGGTGAATGTTTTGATTGAATAAATGGCCCTGGCATGGTAACAATGGAATGTTCGCCTGTAGCTACAAAACACTCCATAATTCCATGAGGTGAGAGAGGGGAGTGGAGACTGTATCTTCTTAGGCATCTATGGACTTGTTTTGAAATACCCTTGGCTTGATTTTTAAACCCAGAGGCATCAAGGCTGGTACTATATTATTTTAAATAAAAATTATTTCTGTTTCAACCAGGGTTGAAACAAATGAGGTGTTGAGAGTATAATGATAAACTGTTTAGAACGGAGTGGGCAGAGTTAAGGGAATTTAAAAAGGGATTGTGGCTGTAGGTGGGAATGAGCTCTTACTAGCTTGAGGCTTTAAGGTGCAAGGTGAAGGAGCAGTCACAAATCTTGAGAAAGCTTTCCATGGAGGATCACATCCACTGCAACCCATTTCCTTAGAGGGAGTCGGTAGTTAAATACCTGATCTCCAGCTCCTTCTACTTCTGGATCTCCTGTTGGTCAGGCCCAACTTGAATGCAATCAACAAGGTATCACAGAATAGGGGAAAGAGGAAGCCAGTGAATCAAGAGAGATGCATCGTACATATTTAGTGGGCTATTCTTCATTGGTTGATATGTAGAATACACTAAGTGATAAAGAAAAACTTCTTAAATGCCCTCTAATAGATATCTATTTATGATCATAGTAGAGGCTTAAAACAATGCTACATATAACTTACAGAGTTTATAGTCTAGAACATCTAAAATTGGCATTCCCAATAATTCACTCACTCACTCACTATTCATAGATAGATTTTTCCATGCCAAGTAGTGTGCAGGTGGTAAAAAGACAGACAAAATCAGGCAGGCCCCCGTCCCTATAAATTTGACATGATAGAGGGAACACAGACAATAGTAGCTAGTCATATGAGCAGGATACTTACAGGTAATAAGCATCACAGAGCTGATAAACATGAAAAGAAGATACAACATAACTGTGTAAGTCATTTTAAAAATGGCAGGAGAACCCCTCTGAGAAAGACACTTAAAAGAAAAGGCAGGAGCCAACTCACTTTTTTTCAAAACTAGTTAGTGGGTTATAAAAATGACATATTGGATACAAATTAGCATTTCCTTTTTACATAAGGAAGATACAATTGGTTGAAATGTGTCACACATACTAGGAAAGTGTCATGTGAAACTCCACTTTCAGTTGCATATGTCCATGGTATGGGGCTTCAGTGCACAGTATGTTCCTTAGGTGGATAAAGGTCTAATGATGCCATGTCTAGTCTGTCACTAACCCCCACATCCAAACCCTTCCATTGTGCCCTTTGGAACAAATAGTTGCTAGGTAGCCAGCCAGCTCTCCTTTTCCAGTAAGGTCTTTTCTGAACATTCCTTTTTCTTCTGAATAAAATATAGTCATTCCCTGATGCACTCCTGGCAGAGCTCTGAAGTAGAGAGCATTTTTTTTTTAAATGTTTTGCTTTGTTCCTTCCCTGAACTTACACACTGGGGCTCAGAGAAGGGGAAGAGTTGTATCTTCTCTGCTCCCTGTTGTTGCTTCAAGCATTCTCCATCATTCTCATTCCAGCACTCTGGGTTCTTTGAAGTCTATGCCAACACACTCTATGGAGTGGCCCCTTTTGAGTTTCCTCTCCCAACTCCCAGGTCACTCTCTCACTCATGGTGACTCATGGTGACTTTATTGCTTGCTCCCTTTCCTCTTCATCATATTCTGGGACAGTTCTTCTGCCTCAATATTTGCTTAGATTATCCATCTGTTACTTTGACTTCTTAATTCTTTTGCATTTTTTCACCTCATCTCACTTACCAATGCCTGCGGTGGGTGTGAAAAGACCCATCTCCATGTTTTAAAATCCAATGGGGTTTTTTAATGTGTTCTTGTCTTTTATTCAACCTCTCAAACTATTTGACATAAATACTCCTTCCTTCCTGAAATTCTTTCTTCAGAAATAACACACTCTAATGTTTTCCTTCTGCCTTGCAGATTCTCATTTTATATTCTTTTTTGTAGACTTTTCCCTCTGTACCTTAATCTCTAAAAGGCCAGAGATTTTTATTCTATCTAAGTATGTTGTCTATATAATATCTTCCAGGTAAAAGCTTTAAACTATCCACTATCCACATGGTGACTAATACTAGGTTGATATTTTACTCTCCTGGACTATAGATTTGAATATCTACCTTCCTACTTAATGTGTCTATCTGGATATTCAATAGGCATCTCAAGCTTAGCATAGCCAAAACAGAACACTATTCACCCCACTCGACCCAAATTAGCTTTTTTCACATCTCAGAAAATTGCATTTTCATCTTCTTAATTGCCTCAGTTCCAAACCTAGAAATCATCTTTGCTTTAATTTTTTTCATCTTCATCTATATCTTATCTATTAGCAAGCCTTCTATTTCCAAATGTGTCATTTTTTTTTTTTTTGCTTCTACACTAATGCCAGGCTGGTGGTCAGGGCTGTCATCTTCTCTAACATGAGGTATTTCAGGTGATCTGTGATCTGATTTCTTTGCTTCCCTCTTGAGAGTTAAAGTTATTGTTTTCAATACATATATCTGACCATATTACTCACCTACTTAATCTGCTTTAATGGTTATGACTGAATTTAAAAGTAAAGATCCTTAACCTGTCAGAGAGGCTCTGCCTTGTTCAAAACCTGCTTCTCCCTACTTCACCTGTTATTATTCTTGCTTTCACTAAGTTACTTTCATCTTTTTCTGTGACTTTAACATGCTATATATACTTCTGCTATACTCTATAAGCTTAGGAATTTCCTCCCTTCAATCTCCACTAGTTTTGCTTGTCACCCAGATCTTAGCTTTGCTGAAACTTTCTTACAAAGGCCTCTGAACCTCCAATCTGAACTGGACCCCAAGATGCTATCTACTTCATCCCCTTGATTATTACATTGTAGCCCTAATCACTACCTCATGTCCTGTTGTTTGTTTACTGTCTATTCATTGCATTAGGATGAAAGTGGGGCCTGCTTTGTTGTTCTCTGTACTTCTCATAATGCACAACTCATTTTAATTTCATAACACATTTTGATGATGCACCAGAACTCTCTCCTTTCTATGGTAATTCATTATTCTCATCATGGTTTCATATCTTTTTTTGCTTCTATCTTCTATATGCACTAAAGAAACTTACAATTTATAGATCCAACAGCTTGGGGTCTCTTTTTCAATCTCTCTTTCTCTTTTGAGCCAAACTAAATTCTGGTGGAAGGGATGCTTATTCATTCAACTTGGATGAGGCAAGCATTCTGGTGTAATAAACTCTAATCAGATGTATGTATTTAATGTACATATTGGGCACACATGGCTGCAGGAAGAACAGCTATTATGGACAGGAAGTGTCAGAGAATGAAAGTGATGCTAAAGGGTTCATTACAAACAGGGTAGACATTGTAGAATGTTTTTGTGGGCCAAGCTCAAATGCTTTATGCCTCACATGGTTGTACCTTTTGGCTGTTTGGTCTGCTGTACTTAAGTTTGACACCACTGTTCCCTCTCCAACATTGCACCTTTAGTCCTTGTCTGAGATTTAACATTTTCATTGGTTTCATTGCTGTTATTTTGTTTGAGTGTGCACCACAAGGGATCATATGTTGGAAACTTGGTCTTGAGTGTTGCAACATTAGGAGGCAATGGAACCTTTATAAGGTGGGGC
Source organism: Tamias sibiricus (assembly GCA_025594165.1). Classification (NCBI taxonomy): domain Eukaryota; kingdom Metazoa; phylum Chordata; class Mammalia; order Rodentia; family Sciuridae; genus Tamias; species Tamias sibiricus. Next base: position 98,137,309 of record CM046661.1, on the reverse strand, counting down.
CTAGTTGGAAAGTCCTTAGGTTATTGGGGTATATGCTTGGTAGGGATTAAGGTAGTTCTCCTGGAACCCTGAACTAGTTCTCTCAAGAACTAATTTGGCTTCCTATCCAGTTATATTATCTCTTTCTCATACACACACTCCCACCATGACACAATGCAGCCACAGGGACCTCACCAAAGTTGATCTGATGTCAGTGCCATGCTCTTGAGCCTCTAAAACTGTGACCTAAATAAACCTCCTTTTTGTAAGTATCCATCCTCAGGCATTTTGTTATACTAATGTAAAATAGACTGTTATAGGTTCTTGCTTATGTTGGTTGCTCATATATCTGGGATCCCTTTGTGAGTTGTACACATCTGTCATAAGTTTAATGACTTTACAGATTTTTTTATTCGAAGTTGTTGTATATGACGGCAAAATGCATTACAATTAATAATACACATATAGAGCACATTTTTACATCTGGTTGTATGCAAAATATATTCATACCATTCTTGTCTTCATACATGCACTTAGGGTTTTAACATGCCTATCTTACTAACTACACATATTGTCTTTTAAGACTGTAGATCATGTCCTCATTTTATGAATATCCACAGTTGAGCAGAGTTTGAAATCCCTAATTAATACAATTTATTTGCATGTGACAGATCAAGTAGGCAGGCAGAAAATTAAATTCCATATAAGTTTAGTAGCCATGAATGGAACTGTAGGGCCAAGTGGAAGAAATAAAAGAGCTAGAAAAAGGAAGTTCTAAATTCATTAATGAAAAGATTTGAGGATCATGACAGTGTAGTAGAGACTTTATAGGTAGAGAAAGAATAAACTGGGCTTTAGTAACAGAAAAAGAAAAGGGGGAGTACATATTGAGAGCATGGGAATTATTTTCTGCCTAGTAATAGTAATTTTCTTACAACACCTCTCCAAAATGCACAAGTCTGCTCCAACACAATCACTGTGTCCTGAGGAGTACTTTGGGTTAAAGATGCTCCTATCTACATCTCTAGTAATGGTAGAGCACCATAATTGACAGTCCCACCAGGAACACATGGAAATAAAAAAGATGGTTCACTGAAGAAAGGGATACAGTTAGATAAAATTAGTGCCTACCATTTTTATAAAATGAGAAAAAGGGCTTGTTAGAGAAGATATGTATCAAACAGGCAGCAAATGTTACCATATTCTCTCTTCCCTTCTCACCTTCTTCCTTTCTTCTTTACCCTCTGTTTACACTCCAAAATTTCTCAATTATTCAAATCAAACTCCACATTTTTCTTAGAAATAAGTTTAATTCTGCATCTCTGTGGCAAAGCTTGGATAAGTGAAATATATGCTAAAACTTTTCAGTGAATCTAGTTAGGAAATTAAATCTTGTGATAATTTTCTGTGATGCATTATATACTATTTGTATGGCAAACAGAAATTGAATTGTAGAAGCCAAATGAGTCAGGCTTAATAAATAAATATAATTCTCTTCACAGGGATTTGAATTTTATTTATAAATATTCTTGCTTTAATACTGCATCTAGGTGGAAAACATGAAATGAAATTATTTTCTTCAAAGTATTTAGAGATTATTTGGCCCAAAAGGCAAAAATTAATAAAATGGAGAAAAAAACTTTGTTTTCATTACTGATTTAACAGTATGTTCTGAATTTAGCTAGATACCTTTAAGTTTGACCCTAACTGGCAGAGTATTAATTTGAGAAATCTTTAAATTGAGTAGTAAACTATTTGCTGCACACACATAAGCTTTTATGTTTTCATTATTATAATATGGAACTATGTAATAATATTATTAAAGTTTGTGCTTGCAATGTACTTTTCAAGACAGATTATTAACATATTTTTTAGACATTAGCCCTTTGAGCTAGATTTTTTCCCTATTTTTTCTTGTTTTTTAACTTTTTAATGAGGTCTTTGTTTTCCCCAGTCTTGAAGTACATTTTATCTAGTGTTTGGTGGATTAAAATAAGCTTGGAAATAAAATAAGAAGTCAGATACAGAGTTATCTCTTCTTTTAGATGGGGGCATGAGTATTTTAAATAATCAGCAAGGAGTTCCTTCAGATATTTAAAGAGATAATCTTGACTAGTGAGTAGAAAGTGTTCTAATCACAGGTGTACAGGTGCAGCTGTATGAGATTGGGTGGTAGAGGTGCAAATGTGTTGTACATAACCAGGCAAGCATGTAGATTTATCCACTTGCACATCCTCCCCTGTGAGACAGGCACTAGCAGCCACAGGGGAGGACATCAAGACTGAGGCTATGCCAGTAGAAAATGACATATTTGAAAATTCATTTTATTTGCAAATTCTTTCCCATTGTTCTTGTTCAACCAAGGAAGACCAGAATTATCTCTTTTTTAGATGGGCAATCTTCCCCAAACTCAGCAAACAGTGAATTGTAGAAGCCAAAAAGGTCAGGGTTTCTGCAGATAACACCTCCCAGGGACAAGATTATGAAGTGCTGTACTTTAATGCCGGAATATTATCAATCCAAAAATGTAGCACAAAGATAAATGGAAAATGATGACATTTTAGAAACACATGATATAAACAATGATAAAGAAACTATTTCGATTAATTAGACATGTACCTGACTGGGAGCTATGAAATGGGTAGAGCTGGTTACCACCTCTTCAACCCTGAGCTAGTCTAGGCATATGAAACTGTTCTTTATCTACAAAATGAGTGGCTGCCCGCCATGATCCACAGATTGACTCTGGCTTCAATATAAACTGAAAAGTACCAATGGGCAAGTCCTTTACTCCACCTTGGCTTCCTCATTTGCAAAATAAGAGAAATATCTTGAGTGCCTCACATGATTATTGCACATTAAATGAGATTTTGCATATGTAAGCCCTTCACAAAAGAGAAAATCATTCAAATGTAAGTTATTATTATAAAAGATGAGTAAAACAGCCAGTTATTGAGAGGAGTTAACACTGGTCTTATGATTTCTAAGAAATTCATGGTTGGAAGTCATTTGGAAATGTATCATATGGAATATTGGCAACATTATGTCATTGTGGCTGTACCCATTCACACAATATCCAAGCGTTTTCTAACCTTTTGTATCTTCAACTGCCTTTTTCCACTCTTTTCCTCCAGCTGTTAAAGATATTCATCTGTTCATTTTTTACACAATACATATTGAGTCTTATTTGAACTCAAGCTGTTCTCAACTGAGGCTCCCTATCACATTTTCTCTTCCATGAGTTTTCCATTAATTAATGAATTAATTATATTTTAATGTATTTGTGTTCCTTACATTTTTTTTATTGTATTCCATCTAGTGAGCCTGAAAACATTTACTGAGCACTTGCTAAATGGTTAGGGAGACAGTCCTCATAGAATTTACCCTTTTGTCACAGAGAGGAGAAAAGAAATTCTGATCTACAGCACAGCATGATCAGTTTTTGACAGAGGAAGATTTTAGGTGTAATGGAAGAACATTGGAGAGTCAATTCAGACAGATGAGGAGAAGGGCCTTGAAGGAGTAGATATCTGAACCAAGACTTGGAGGATATCAGAATTTGACTATACAAACACGATGGGAAAAGTTTTGCAGGGACGTATAGGTGAAAGTAAATAAGTATTAATTCTTTCGAAGGAACTGCAGGTAGATTGTAAGGGTCCTAGGACAAAAAAAAAAAAACAGGTTCTGTGTGGGGAAGTAATGGGATGTGAGTTTCTAGAAAGGCTGAGACCTGGCCCTTAGGTCTCATACACTAAACTAAGAAGTTTGAGCTTCTGTGAAGAATAGATGGACTATTAAAAGGACCATATGGATTAAATGAATATCTCAGGAAGGTCACACCAATGGCTCTGTGCAGGATGGATATGCTTGGGGAAACTAGAGGCAATGCCACCAACTGTATTTAAGTTACATTTTCTTCAGTGACAGTAAGGGTCCAGAACAAACAGAAACCATCAGTGCCAGAAATTAGAGGGGGAGTGTCATTTCAAATGGACAAGGACATCTTTAAGGGTGGTAAAATATATTTCTAAGTACAAATTTTGTTGTCTTCTTGGCAACCACATTTTTACTAAAATAATTTAATATATTCAAGCATTTTATCAGGGCTTGGTATGTTATAATTTGTGCCAATCATACTGCCAAATGCAAATTCAGGCAGAAAGAGATCTTTATAGCATAGCATGGGAGAGACTTTGAGGGGTTGGTCTGACCCTTCTTCCCTTGGCAAATCACTGCAAGAGTAATTAGAAAGCTGTTGCTGTTTTCTAGGAGATAATTACTGACAGACTGGTCCAAAGAAATGACAGAGAAGATGTGACAGATGAAAGAACTATCAAGGATAAAGACTACATGAAAACAAGAAAAAAAAAATTGAAGTCCACCATCTGCTTTCTAATAGCCACATTCTAGGCTACTTGATCTCTTTGTTCTGTAGTTTCCTTTTATGTAAAGTAGTGAAGACCATCTCAAAGATCAGGTGAGATGATGTAGCTGTAGTGCATAATACATCATGCTCAGTTTCAGGATCCATGTTTGGGGCTGATGCTGATAGAGGACAAACATTGCTGTTTTTCTTTTTACCTCTGATTCTTTCCTCACGTGCCCCCACTGTTTGATTTATTCTTATTATTTTCTTCTTATTTTTTTTTAGCCAAGACTTCTTTTATTTTGGGGATTTTAAATGCCTTTCAGATCCAGGCAATACATTTTTTTTTTTTTGGAACTGGGGATTGAACTCAGGGGCACTCGACCACTGGGCCACATCCCCAGACATTTTTTATATTTTATTTAGAGACAGGGTCTCACTCAGTTGCTAAGTGCCTTGCCATTGCTGAGGCTGGCTTTGAATTCTCGATCCTCCTGCCTCAGCCTCCCAAGTGCTGGAATTACAGGCGTGCACCACTGTGCCTAGCTGTCAACACATGTTTTAAATGAGGCTTTGATGTTGCAAATGGGATTGTCACTCTTGTATGACTTCGAGTCCCATTTGCTTAGATTAAGCCATTTTTCTGCTCTTCTCCTTTCCGGGTCAACCTGGTTGGAGCAAATCAAACTGTTCTCTGTCTTTTTCTTTCATACATCATCATTTAAGATCACCAAGAATTCATGTTTTGAAACCTGTCCTTGTCTTCTTTTACAATATCAGTTTATTTCTGAACAGTGCTCATGAAGGAGCATACTTTTTACAGGTTAATCAGGGAAATTGCACCCACTAACAGTAACAGCAAACTTATCAATTGCAATGGAAGTCTCAGGAACGTGTGTCATTGGCTTCTGCATGATGATTTGCAAAATCTGAGAGCTTTGATTCAGCTCAAAGAAGTATTACAATACAAATTCATAAATTATTTATGTGTAATGAGCAGGAATCCAATGACTTTGTAAGTTGTATTCTAAGGGATTTTGACCTCAGAAAACCCCACAAAGCAGCCAGCATTCATTTCCATTGCACCAATTTTTGTATCATATAGCAACCAAATCAAATAATCATGAGTTACTGTTCTAATAATTTTTGGAAGGTTACTCTTCAGTTGTGAAGTTCTTACAAACCAGTATCATCATTTCCAGGATTGATGAAGATAATTTATGTATTTCCTTCTTTTAAAATTATATAACAACACATATAAAAGTTAATTTTATGTACTGTTCACACTTTTAAAAGAGTAGGGTTGAGTTGAATTTATTTCTAGTATCATTAGCAAATATATTCAGCAAAGGTTTACCCTTCCTTTCTTGTCTTTTTCATAAAAGTGAAAGAAATGCCTTAGCTTTCAAATTTTATTCTGATTATTTTAGTTCCAGATTACCACTAATATCATGGATTCTTCACAAGACACAGCATGTATTCCCAACTGCACCATGAGAACATAAAGGAAACCAATAGAAATGGTAAACATTAGAGTAATGGAAGAAATCCATGGTAGGGTGTTACTGGACATTTTACACAAATATGTACATATAGGCATTTCAAATATATTTACTGTTAAATGTGATAACAACACTTACAATGATCACAGAGAAAAAGCCTCCTCTGATGGAGGCTACTTAACATTCAGTCCTCCAAATACCATTGTGTTTCTGCCTAGAAGCTTCTTAAGATGTATCATGGTTGAGCGTGCCATTCTCTCTCTACTAATACAGAAACAAAGCCCATGTTAATGCAGACAGTGATGTTTTATAGTAAATTTTTCTACCAATAATAAAATTCAAATGAAAAAGGAATTTCAAAGGCAAAGATTTATATTAGAAAATATTGGGTATCAAATTGGGCTCCTGATATCAACTGGAATCCCTTGGCTGATTTTCTTTTTCAACTTGAAAGCAACTATTGCTTATTAATTGACTAGATTACAATAATAATTAAGGTAGACACCTTAGCTCATCCTTCCTAAAAGCCTGATAATCTGATCCTCCCCATTGCCAGCAATTCTATCTTCTATAAAATGGGTGGTGGTCTTTTTCTTCATTCCACCTCATGGAATAGAAAATGTGAAGGGCCATGAGAAGTGATTTCCCTCTTGGAAATCTTTTCCAATGGCACAGATCTCATGAATCAGATACTCCACATAGATGATGCCATGTTTTCCAAGAGATCCAACAATCACAGTGTCACCTGTCAAGGCAAGTCACTTCTGGGTTTTGTGATAATCATAGTTGTAGATTAGTTGTTACTGACCTCAGGTTTTGATACCCAGTGCTTTAGATGGATCCACAATCTCAGCAAGTTAGTGAAGCCTCATTGAGCCTTGATTCTACTGAATAGCAGACAGAAGGGAAGAAACTAACACCTTTTGGACCTTTGGGCTCACACCATTGATATCTCTGATCCTGATGACAAATGTTAATTTGGGTTCTGCAGGTACACAGAATTTCTTGCTGTTCTAACTATTGGAATCTCAGTTCTGAGCATATACCTATACTCATGATAGTGTTTAGTTTTTTCATAGAAAGCATCTTACTTGCCTTTTGAAGTGTCTTTTGAGGAAACTTCTTAAGTGTTCCATCTTCAGCTCTGAAAATTTTCTTCCCTTCTAAGTGCTTCTGGCACTGCACTGTGGAATCTTCTTTTCTACACTTTCTATGTTTCCAGCTGGAGGAGGTTTGGATAACAGTTGGGAAGATTAAAAGCCATAAACGAGGAAGAAAGAAGCTGTTAGAATTTTCTTTACTACCATCCTTCTTTATGAATTTTTCTTATCTCTGGAATTTTTCTCCATTGCTGAGAGAGATTCTTCCAGATCATGACACTCATGAGTGTATATTTCTCCGTTGTGCTAAGTATTATATATGACAATCATCATATTGTAACCTACACTAAAACTTTAAAACCATCCAAAAGGGGCAGGCAGAGCCCTCCACCTCAAACTTCTGCACACTGCATCAGCTCAGCTTCACCACTTCCAGATTTATGTATAATTCATAAAGTGCTCGTATAGATCTAATATTTTGAAGCTCAAATTATCCCCATGAGGTAGTAAAGAAAAAAAATCCCTGTTTTTGCAAAGCATAAAGATTATTTTAATTAGTGGAGGCAAAATTGAAACACAACTTCTCACTACAACCCTAATACTTTCGATGTCTCCCTTATTTATATTTTGGGGGTGTTTTTTTATTCAGATGTTTGTTGCATCTTCAATTTCTTCAGACTTTCTACCCAACTTTCTACCCATGCTTGCCCCTACATGGAGGTTGGGATTCGTTCTCAGAATGCTGAACAAGATGGGACCTCATTGGCCCCTCCAGCTTTGCTACGTTTGTGCTCTAGCCATGATGTTCTTCAAAACCAATATACTTTCTCATTTCATCATATCTACTCTTCCTTCAAGAATCAATTCCAATATCACCCTCATTTGAGAAGTTTATCCTTGGATTTCACAAGAATTAAATGGTGTTTTCCACCCTCCCCTCTTAACAACTAATTATTTTTATTTTAATTTATTATATATGACAACAGAATGAATAACAAGTCACATTAAACATATAGAGCACAATTTTTCATATCTCTAGTTGTATACAAAGTAGAGTCACATACGTGTATTTAGGGTAATGATGATCATCACATTCCACTGTTTTTCCTACCCTTATATCCTCTCCCTTTCTTCCCTCCCCCTTTCCCCTTTGCCCTAGAGTTCATCTAATCCTCCCATCCCCGCCCCCAGAGCATATTATGAATCAGCATCCTCAAATCAGAGAAATCATTTGGTATTTGTTTTGGGGATTGGCTAATTTCACTTAGCATTATATTCTCCAGCTCCATCCATTTACCTGAAAATGCCATGATTTTATTCTCTTTTAATCTGAATAATATTCCATTGTGTATATATACCACATTTTCTTTATCCATTCATCTACTGAAGAGCATCTAGTTTGGTTCCACAGTTTAGCTATTGTGAATTATGCTGCTATAAACATTGATGGGGCTGTGTCCCTGTAATATGCTGTTTTTAAGTCCTTTGGGTATAGACCAAAGAGTGGGATAGCTGGGTCAAATGGTGGTTCCATTCCCAGTTTTCTAAGGATTCTCCATACTTCTTTCCATATTGGCTGCACCAATTTGCAGTCCCACCAGTAATGTATGAGTGAGCCTTTTCCCCCACATCCTTGCCAACACTTATTGTTATTTATATTCTCAATAGCTGCCATTCTGACTGGAGTGAGATGAAATCTTAGAGTAGTTTTGATTTGCATTTCTCTAATTGCTAGAGATGTTGAACATTTTTTCATATATTTGTTGATTGATTATATATCTTCTCCTGAGAAGTATCTGTTCAGTTCCTTGGCACATTTATTGATTAGGTTATTTTATTTTATTTTATTTTTTGGACTGGGTCCTCAGCACCTGGCTCAGCTTCAATGAGGCAAGAGTGGTGCCTGGGCCCCAGCCCTGGCTTCACTCACAGACCTTCTTTTAGGTGCCCTAAGACCAGAATCACTTGCCTTCAGGTATCATCTGCCTTGAGCTCTGCCATTGTCTCTCCAGCTTTGACATACCTGGCTGAATGTTTTTACCTGAAACATGGAGTAGAGCAGGGGAAGGTGGGGCCAGGCGGAGGTGGGGAGCAGGGAACATATAGGCAGAATCCACCAGGTTACTATGATAGTCCTTTTCTAGTCTCATTTTAAAAGTAAGGCAGAAGACTGTGATGATTTGGGGATAATGCTTTAATAATTAGAACGCATTCCAAATTGTCATTAAAAAGACAAATGACAGGACTAAATCAACCATACAGTGAGAAAGTAAAACATAAAGAAAATCAATTCTGATCTGAAGCTTATCAAAAGAATAATAGTTGAATTTATGTGGCAGCTTGAACAGGCCACAGTATGCCAAGATATTTGTTTAAGTGTTATTTCTGGGTGTTTCTGGAGAGGTTAGTATTTGAATTGGTGAAATGAGTAGAGGGTCCTCCTTAGCGTGGGTGAGCATTATCCAATTCACTGAGGGCCTGAGCAGAACAGAAAGGCACAGGAAGGTGGAATTTCCTCTCTGCTGATTGGTTGAGCTGAAATATGTGTCTTTTCCTGCCTTTGGAGCTCCTGGTTCTCAGGCCTTCAGACTTGGACTGGGATCTATGTCATTGGACTTAACTCTCTGGCCTTTGAAATAACTGCTTCCCTTGGTTTCTGATTTGTAGACAGCTGGTCATGGGTGCTCTCAGCACCATGACCCTATGAGCCAATGCCTAACTGTGTGTGTGTGCTTGCATGCATGCATGTGTGTGTTCTGTGGGTTCTATTTCTCTGGAGAACAATGTTACACGTAAACTTCTCAAATTATCAGTTTTAAAATTTATGGTTCTTTTTTAAATCTCCTTTAAGTAGAGGTTATTGTATGACATAAGAACTAGTCTTCACAATATTTCTTTTGAAATCATCATCTTGCCCTAGAGTCTTCTCTGCATTTTAAAAGACTACTGAAAGGAGTGAAGGAGAGACAGCAAGCTGGATTCTGCAGTGCCCTTCTGTATTTCAATCAAAGCAACTCCACTGAGAAATTTTCTAAATTGAACTTCCTAGTAAATTGCTCTCTGGAGAAAGAATTCTCTGACCAAAGAGAATAAGTATATGAAGAACACTATAGGGTAACAGAGAAATGATTATAATAGAATGAAATGTCTTAGAACAAATAAAATCTATATAATTTGTGCTATAAAGAAAAATAAATTATGGAATGATTCATTCTACAGTTATTTATTTGTGTTCACTGTGTCAGCTATCATCCAAGTAATGAAGATACATCTAGGACTTAAATCAGGAAAAATTGTTACTGTACTGATGCTTCTGTTGTAGCAGGGGCCAAAGTAATCAAACAAAATCCATATAATATGATAATATGTGCTATAAAAATAATGGGAGAATGGAAAAATAAGCATTGTTTTCCTAAATAAATGTTTTTTATAGGAGATATTCCTGATAGTATGATTTTTGACCTAGGATAGAATGAAAATGAATGAATCTTTTGGAGCAATTATAAGGATTACATGAAATAAGTACATAAAATCTCATGAGACAGTGTCTATCATAACAGGGGCTGTGTAAACTTCGCTTTCTCTTGAGATAGGGAAATTGGGCCCTTGTAGAAGATAAAGTGTTAAATGGAAGATTGTTCATTCAAACATGTTTTAAGCATAATAAAAAATAAATATAATCAAAAGTCCTCACATTACCTTGAACACTTACTTAAATTTACAGAAGTAAAATACATTGCAAACTAACACAGGAAGAATAAGGGGGGTGTGTGTGTGTGTGTGTGTGTGTGTGTGTGTGTGTGTGTGATGTGTGTGATGTGTATGTGTGTGTAAGAAAGACTACATAAAGGCACAGGGTAAGAAGAAATAGGAAAGGTTGAATTTGGTAGGGACATTCAAAGTTTTAAGCAGAAAGTGCTGAGATGTTCGAGCATTTCAAATCAGAAACTGCCTAATGTGCTAATAAATAATGTCAAGTCAGATATCCGAATTTTGTACAGAGACAGGAAGTTAAATATGAGACTGTTTCTGGATTTTGTCCAGCTCAATTAAGGCCATATATATCATAGACCTCACCCAAATCAATAAATCACACATACAGCTGCCCTTATGTTTTAAATAGTGCCATGACTATCATAATTCTGTGCAGAGAAAAATTGAAGTTTCCTCTGGGAAAATTACATGGACATTACAATTTTATATGACTAACTGGAGAATAAATATGGTGCTATAATATATAACATGACATTTACCTGAGTCCATGTAGTACATTCACATGACTTCACTTCATGGTTTTGGTATTAAAGTGAAATTGATAAAGAACTCCACCAGAAATATAATATAGAATCCAGGTGCAAATAGTAACTACTCTGGATTTCTTGGCATGGTCAGATGAATAGGGCAGGTTAGTGTTACTCTCCATTACAATGCTTCTATTATATAATCTTTGTAGCTACTTACTGATTGATATTCATGACCATCATATCTTATGTAATTTAAATATGAAGGTGAAAGATATAATGTAGAGATGTTTGAGTAATGCAAGTTCATGGTTAGAAGTGTGCTTTTGCTTCTCTAACAGTATCTAGAGTCTTTGTAGAAGAACATAATTGGAGAAACTAATCCAGTAGACTGCTCACTGTTCTGTCTATGGGATTAAGCTCCTGGCTTTCCCAATGCGGTGTCTGCTAGGGCATGAGGTGCTGCAGGTAGACTATAGTCTCTGGGCACCACCCGCCTCTGCTCTTCCACATTGCCCTTTTTATCACCCATCACCATCAGCCTTGCTTTTGCAAACCTTTGCATATCATGTGTTCTAACCCAAGATAGTGTTACTCCTCTATTGCTCAGGTTATTTTATCTGAAAATTTGGAATTCCCCAAGTTTAAAGACATAAGACATGCAATGTTTCTTTGTATGATAAATCTTTTTAGTCTCAATTTCTGCTACACCATTTAAACATAGATCAAATTGGAACTGTAAAACTGGAAAGTGTCAGAATAGTGTGACCATATTTTCTGTGGCCAAGTCCCAATTCCTCATGTCCTTCCTGAATTTCTCCATAAAATTCAGGACTATATTTTTGTTAAAAGAGGTTGTAACTACTTTATCGCTATGTCAGCAAATAGTATTCTGCAAATTCAGAAAATGGATTCATTTTTCTGAATTATGGTATTATTTTTACTTAATGATTTAATAATGAAACCAAATATTATTAATAGTAAATGCTTTCACAAATTATCTTTAGGAGCAGAAATTTATCTCAGAATTGATTTAGTCATATCTATTTCTGAAAGTTAAATTATATGAAACTTTAAAGTGGCCTGTCTTTTTCAATAACAGAAAAAGCATAGTAGTTTTGCTCATTTATTTTAAAATACATTTTCAATATGCATTTTAAATAAACATTTGGCTTTTTATACTACAGTAACCAAGTAACATTTAAAAATATAGTGACTGATCACCTGTACAAGATAAGGGTAATGGTATCGTAACTATGGAAACAACTTTTGATTAAAAAAAAAATACTGTGGAGAGGAAAACCTTTCCGAATGTGGCATTCTATGTTCACACCCTTTCTAGGTGTGGCATGATTTCTTTTCATTCCTTATAAAATCTAAATACTAAATATAAATAATGCTTACAGTGCACATACCATGTAGTTCACACTATAACAGATGGATAGTTTCAATATCAGAGAGCCACAGTTCTGATTTCATAGCAACCCTATGGATCATTTATTCATTTCATAATATATCAACCTCCAGAGGAAATTTACTGCAGGTCATGTCCTGGAACTTCAAAAGACATAGTTTGTTATTCTGAACAAGTGTTCTTCTTTTTATAGTGGTGCTTAAGCCTATGAATTTGATTCCAAGAGGAGTTTCTTCACTTCCATTGATAAACCACTTTATGTTTTGAGATACAGTCCTAAATCCAACAGATATTTGACAAAGGAAATAGTGTACAAGGTTGTGAATTTACTATTAAATAGGGGTGGTGTCATTCTATTTTCAGACTTCTGAATCAATTTTCAGATCCATTCCCTATTAATTGCTATACCAATCAGTCTGTATCTTGGGGTGTCTATTATATATAGAAGAAAAATTCCTGTATCCAATTTCAATCTGTTGGGGTCATCTTGAAATATAAAATATGCATGATAAAATATAATGAAGCTTTAAATGGTGAGAAGAAATTGGGAAGGGATAAATTCACAGGAGTGTGTAAGTTGGCTGAGACTTCAAGATCACCTGCTTTGGATGGTTAGGCAAAAAATGAAGAGGAGATAGCAATTTTAAGAGAAGAAAGATGGTATCTCCATACTGCTTTCCATATTGGCTGCACCATTTTGCAGTCCCACCAACAATGTATGAGTGTGCCTTTTTCTCCACATCCTTTCCAACATTTATTAAAAGATTTGAAAACAGCATACTACCGGGACACAGCCACATCAATGTTTATAGCAGCACAATTCACAATAGCTAAACTGTGGAACCAACCTAGATGCCATTCAGTAGATGAATGGATAAAGAAAATGTGGTATATACACACAATGGAATATTACTCAGCAATAAGAGAGAATAAAATCATGGCATTTGCAGGAAAATGGATGGAGTTAAAGAATATAATGCTAAGTGAAGTTAGCCAATCCCAAAAAGCCAAATGCCAAATGTTTTCTCTGATATAAGGAGGCCAATTCACAGTCGGGTTGGGATGGGGAGCATAGGAGGATTAGAGCAACACTAGAATGGCCAATGAGGAGGGAGGATAAGGGAGGGGGCAAAAGGGTGAAGAAAAAAATATGGTAGAATGAAGGAGCCCCAATTAGGAAGGGTTATTGCGGCTGGCTGGAAGCCATAAGTTCCACCTGATATGTATGTGATGCACCTGTAAATGCACGTGAGGCACCCGCAAAGCTGAAGGTATATAACCGGGTGAAAGCGGTCCGAGTTAGGAGAACAGAGAATTCATTCAGTCAGTCGTGCAGTCGCTCGGTCGGTCAGAAGAAGAGTTCGGGTTGGAGAATCAGAGTGGCCAGAATGTAGGCAGAGGGGTTAAGAAGAGAAACCAGATAGAAGAAGTAATGGCTGGTCAGTCAGGCCAAGGCTCCCGAGGAAGAAGGAAGAAAGAAGAAAGAAAGAAAGAAGCTCTAAAAAATAATCTTTCTCTAAGCTAAGCTCTATCTTTCTTTCTTTCTCTCTAAGCTAAGAAGACAAGAAGCTAAGCTAAGCTCTATCTTTCTTTCTTTCTCTCTAAGCTAAGAAGAAAAGCTCTCTAATCTTTCTCTCTAAAAATCTTTCTTTCCCTCTCTAAGTTCTAAGAAAGTAAACAAGAAGCTAAACTAAGCTCTATCTTTCTTTCTTTCTCTCTAAGCTAAGAAAGTAGAAGTAAAAGTAGTAATAGCTTTACTCTGCCTCCGAATTTTCCTCCCGCGGCGCAATGGCTGGCCATGACAGGCAGCTTACAGTAGAATGAGATGGATATCATTACCCTAAGTGCATGTATGAAGTCACGAATGGTGTGAATATACTTTGCATACAACCAGAGATATGTAAAAATGTGCTCTATATGTATAATATGAAATGCAATGCATTCTGCTGTCATTTATAACAACTTAGAATAAAAAATAAATTAAAAAAAAGAAACATAAAAAAGGAGAGAAGAAAGAAAATGAACTCTGGAGCAAAGCTGGCCTGATTGAGAATGTTCTCCTGAAATGAAACAGATTGATCTAACCAGAGTTTAATTTTAGATTATTTGAATGCAAATAGGTAGTAAAGGACTTTGAAATCCCTATAGTAAATAGGTCTAGAAGACTGATTTTCATGTAGTAATTCTGTAGAATTTACATCAAGTATTTGGAAAACCATATGTGAGAAATCTTGACACAGGGATTTGGAATGGACCAAAACTGAGATTATAGGACCTGATATTCAGGTAAAGGACATTCTTCCTAATTCCAAATAGCAATTATAGCAAGAAATTAGTTTTCTGTAGAGAAATAAAAGACATCAAAGTCAAAGGAAGAGATAGTTTTTTCTGCACTTAAAATAAGTCAAGGTGAATGTTTTAGTCAGCTTTTTCACTGCTGTGACTTAAAGACCTGACCAGAACAACTGTAGAGGAGGAAGAGTTTATATAAGGGCTCATGGTTTCAGAGGTCTCAATCTATAGACAGAAGGCTCCACTCCTCAGGGCTCCAGGTGAGGGAGGACATTATGGTGGAAGAGTGTGGAGGAGGAAAGCAGCTCACATGGCAAACAGGAAACAGAGAGAGCAGAGCAAATCCACTCACTAGATACAAATATATACCCCAAAGCCACACCCCCAATGCCTCCCCTCCTCCAGTTCCCACTCAGTTCATCCCATCTGGATTAATTCACTGATTGGGCTAAGACTTTCACAACCCAATAATTTCTTCTCTGAACTTTCTTGCATTGTCTCACATGTGGGTTTTGGAGGGACACCTCACATCCAAACCATAATAGGTAAGCACTAAAAATATTTATAAAACTTATTTGGCTAGCCAGACATACTTCAATCTCATAGCTGTGTCTGGCTACATCGCATGGTCACACTTTGGGCTAAAGCATTATTTTGTCTCACATGAACTTTCTCTTCTTTACTACCATTACGATAACAACACTTAATATTTGTAGAGCAGTTATACTTACAACTTTGTGAAATGGTAAGCTTTGATTTACAGATAGGACAAAAAAATTGATTTGTCCAATCATATAACCAGGAATAAGATACATGCCATTTGACACTAATTCTAGCCTTTGGGGTCTCTAACACATCTTTTTTTTTTTTTTTTTTTTAAGGCTTTCATGAACAAAAAGAAACTAAAATACGGAGCTCAGCAATAAAGTAATTCCTGGGAATTCTGCTGGGTGATGGTAGCTATTTCTACATTGACAAGTCCTCCCATCATATTAGAGATAAAGTTGATTTAATCCTCATCATTTTGCTTAGTCTTTCCTAAGAGAGACTTGTAAACTTTATACCTCACAACCTCCCCACTGTGTGTTGATAGAAAATCCATCTATTCCTTTTGGCCCTATGCTTAGAGAGAGAGAGAGAGAGAGACACAGTAGAACAGCCTCTCAAGGGGTCTAAAATCTGGCATGAATATGTGTTGTTTGCACACAGATTCTGTTTTCCAGGCAGAATGCCCAGTTTCATTTACATTTTTGTTTATTATTTCTTCAGCATTCTACGTGCTTTTCATCTGGCTGCTTTGGGATTATGATCGCATTTGTCTTGCTTTTCTTTAAAGGGAACAATGTCATTTTAAGATGGTACATATCTAAATCTGGAATGTGATAAAATATGTAATTCTGAGTCTTTTATGCTACACCATTCATTTGCTTACCAGAGCATTCCCTGCATGCACTGGGCCTACCCTAAGGCAAAGAACCTTTCTGAGGTTCACATTTGCACATGCCATCTTGGCAATACCTTGAAATAATAAAAACTGAGGGAAAAGAAAAAAAAAAAAAACTCTATGGGAAAGGAAAACAGTATGCCACTTTTCACCCAGTTAAAATTCAAGTCATTTTTCATTTTTGTTTTTGTTTTTGGTAATGCAGCTTGAGTCATGAGGTTTATATCTAGCTAACATGCTTCACCGAATAATGTGTATAAAGTGCATGTGTGTGTGTGTGTGTATGTGTGTGTGTGTGTGTGTGTGTGTGTGTGAGAGAGAGAGAGAGAGAGAGAGAGAGAGAGAGAGAGAGAGAGAGAATATTATGATTTTTCTTTATTCTTTCCATCCATAGCTGGACATAAATTACCTAAATACAAGATACACATTCAGTCCCAACTGAATGATGAAGAGCCTGAAATAGTCCAACTTACATTTAGGTACCACATCTAGCATTACCAATCCCAGTAGGAGGCTCATGTTAAGTGTATAAAAATTTTATTTATCTATTTATGGCACTGTGAGAGACACTACTATGGATGCCAAGATGAACAGAAGTTTAATTAGGTCAAAGGGAGAGAAGGAGTGATAGTCACAGTGGGCTACCTTTACAAGTAAATGGGCTTCCATTAAAGCCAGCAGCCCTGGGGAAAGAGTGTCCTGTGCGTCTGTGATAGAGTGGGGAATGGAGAGATGGAAGCAATGGAAGGCACTGATCAGGTAAGCAAGAGTGTTGCAAAGTATTGTAAATTATTCAAAATAATTTGGAATTTTGCTGGGCATGGTGACACATGCCTATAATCTCAGCAACTTGAGAGGCTGAGGCAGGAGGACCCTAAGTTCAAAGCCAGCCTCAGCAAATTAGCAAGGCCCTGTCTCTAAATAAAAATATAAGAAAGGGCTGGGGATTTGCTTCAGTGTTCAATCCCCAGTACAAAAAAAAAAAAGAGAAAGAGAGAGAGAGAGAGAGAGAGAGGGAGAATTTGGAATTTATTCTGGTCTGTTCCATGTAGGGTTAACAAGTGCTAAAGCTATTATTTCAACCAGGGCCATTATTTTTACTTTCTGGCATTTATTCTCTTCCCCCATTCCTCATCAACTCTGAAATAATGGGAATAGTAAGGCAATCCCCTTACATGTGCTTTTTCCAACAGTCTTTCAGAGTTTGCAGAGTGGAGAACAAGTGCCTCACAGTTTCAGTTTGGATATAGACATAGTTGACTTAATCACCCAACAAGATTTAAACTCCTGGGATCTCAGTTAATTTAGACTGGAGGCCATAAGTAGAGTCTTTTAAAAAAAGGTGCTATTACCTTTTGTCTCTGCTTGTAGATTTGTATACTCTAACCTGAATTTCTGCTGAAGTTTTTTGATAAAATTGTTTTGTTGGAAGTTTTAAGAAGCAGCCAGAGAACACAACATTCTGATGTTTTTCTCCACTCATTTACCAGAGACAGTTGTAGCATTGGCTGGCATTTTTCTGTCTTCTAAAATATAATTGGCAATATTTTCACCAAATGTTTTGCCATTTCTTAACAAGATAACAAGGGTCATCAGCTTTACCAACTCCAATATTTATGTCCTCTCACATTTTCTAAGTCTACCACCATTTATGTTTTATTATTTGTTGCATTCCATTCTATTTTCTACCATTTTTGGTAGAAAATATTAAGAAATATGCAAAATTGATTTTTCTACTTTTAAAGAAAATTGTTAAAATAATGAAATAGCATTCTTTAAATTAGAAAAAATTAAATTAAATTCAATAATAAGTGATAATAAATATGGAGCAAAACCAGTACTGTCATACATGCATATTGCCAAAACCATGCTTTCATTTAATTGGGCAATATAGATCAAGACTCAGATTTTGATATAACAACAACAATCATGGAAACCACAATTTTTAAGAAATAAGAAATTGATTTAAAATTACAGTGATGTGTGTGATTTATTTCTTGTCATTGCCAAGAGTAGAAAGCTGCTGATTTCAGTCATTTTGGTCTATTTTAACAGTATACCACAGACTGGATGACTTATAAACAGAATAAATTTATTCCTTGGGGCTAGGGTTATGGCTCAGCAGTAGTACTTGCCTAGCACATGAGAGGCACTGGGTTCGACCCTCAGTACCACATAAAAATAAATAAATAAAATAAAGGTATAAAAAATTTTTATTTCTTATGGTTGTGGAATACCAAGTTCAAGGTGCTGGCAGGTTCTGTGTCTAGCGAGGGCCCACTTCTTGATTCACAGACAGCTCTGTTTGCTGCATCCTCTCAGGGTAAAAGGGATCAATAGCTCTCAGACTTGGTAGCAACATGAGAACCTAAACATTCTGGTTATAGTGCTACTAGAATATTGACATGAAGAAAAGAGGACAAGAAAATTACTACTCATTTACTCAATGAAGTATTATATAACTATGAAAATAATTAGGAAGACTATGTTTCAATATGTACAAGTGCTGTTATATATCAATAAACATAAAAATTCAGGATATAAATATCTACATGCATACTAGCAAGCAAGTGAAGTAAAATGAAAATTTATTGGATGAGATTATAGCAAAATGAATGTGGTTCTGATGGGTGGCAAGGTCATTTGTTCTTATATAATTTCCAAGTTTTTATATACAAAAATGTCTGAAAAATTATGGGGTATAAACTGGCACAACTTATTTTTAAAACATAATAAACAGAAAGTACGTTATTAAGACAGTATTGTTCTTGGAGGGACTCTACTTCCAATGTTGCAATGTCACATTACCAATATCTTTCCTACTTACCTTTCTCCCACAAAAACACCACTTTTCTCTTTTAAACCCCTAATTCAACAACCACCAGCCACCCTACCATATGCTTTTTGTCAAATTCCTCTGGAATTTTATATTCTCTGTAAATGTAACAAGAAGGTTAAATCGTAAGTGGTGAGAGAAATACAGTGTTCATAAATATAGCACCCAAGAAATTGAGGGTGCTCCTCCACTTTTCTAGTATTTTTCCTCATTATTTATTTCCATATTGAACACACTTTTATTCTGCTCAATTATATGATAGACCTGAGCTAAGTGCTGAAGGTCCTGTGGTAACACAAAACCAAACAAAACTGTGTTATCTGTGTTTACAGACCTCATATTCTAATGGGAAATATAAACGTGAATAATCCCGATCCATTCCTCTGTCCTTTTTCATTTTAAATTATAAATTATATTAAATTATAAATCATATTAAATATGATATTAAAAATAATACCATTGTAGAATCAAACAGAATGTAGATAGTTTAGATAATGATTTTCTGGGTAAATGATATTCAAACTAAGAACCAAAGGTGGAAAAGGGTCAACTATGTGCTGAGTATATGTATGTGTGGCTGTTGGGGTGAGCAGGGGTGGAGTGCAGGCAGAGGGAGCACACCCTGCTAAATGTCCTGAAGTAGGAAAGAACTTGGCACAGATCTCATGTCCCTAAAACAGTAACTATGCAGTGAAGGAAACATGAGGAATCGTGCTCCCTCCAAGTAGACCTCATACACATAGGACAGCATCCTTTCAACTGTTGTTTTCTTTTGTTCTATTTCAACAGATAGATGATAGGTTCTTATTTTTAGTGTTAGCATGAGTTCTCAATCTTTAAAAGCAATATTTATATGTATTTTTGTTGACAGTTGGCAGAATTCAAAGCTGGATTTGCTCATCAGCTGATCTTCTAAGAAGAATCTATCAAGTAGCCACACATTTCCTAGCAGTAGCACAATTTTTAGTAAGACAACAAAGATAACAGGTATGATGATGGCAGCGATGTGGTTGGTTCAGCACCTTTCATAGATTTGGCCAGTAGGGACTCTCAACCCTGAATAGATCAGTTTCCTCTTACTCAAAAGCAAAGTAAGATTGGCATGATGATGTCACCTCACCATGTCCCTACTTTCACATTAAAATTCTAAACCAGCAAAATGAGATGGTGAAGGACACTGGTGAATGGTCACTCTGTCATTGAACCTTTGATTCAGATACTAAATAAAGCTTGGGCCTGTGTGGAGATATATAAGATTGTCAGGTCAGCATGGTAGAGCCATTTGCATGATTTTCATTGTTACTCTATAATGTGTGTCCCTTGTGTCCTTCATAATCAAAGGAAGTCCAAAGTAATGAATTATATAACAATAGTGTACATTAATATGAAGTTAGAACAAAACATCAACTCTTCTTTCATAAACACACCACACACACACACACACACACACACACACACACACTTTCTAAATTAAAGATATTTGTCCTAACTGTTTTTTTTTTTTTTTTTTTTTTTTTTCAAGATGACTAAATTATACCTTTGTCTTCTTGTCAGGGAGATTGAAATAATGATGTCTGGTGATGAGGTAATTTATTTTAAGGCTACTATACAATATAGAGGTATAATTATCTATTGATCAAACAAGAGTGTCCTTGGCCCTACTAAAGGGACTAAAACAAGACTTCTGGAAATATATGACATCCAGACTAATATATAAAGAAAGGGAAAACATTAAATTTGTAGTTTTTTCTTTACATATAATAAGAGTTGAAAAATGTCAGATAAAGGATGAGGCCTGGTCAATGTTATGGTTGGAAATGAGGCAAGAACAAGCCAAAATAGGGTGTTGTATAGCAATCTAAGTATTTAGAGTTCATCTTGAATGTGTTTTGAGAAGTTAAAGTTAGAACTGAGGTCATATTTGTGTATTAGACAAATAATTCTGGCAGCAGGAAATATATATACGTGCCAGCCCTCCATACACACATAAGAAACTAAATCAAACCAAACAGAACAAATAAACAGATTTGCAAAAATGAAAATTGACAGCATCAATCTAAAATTTACAAGGAAATGCAAAAACAAACAACAACAACAAAAAAAAAAAAACAACAAGAATAGCTAAAACAATCATAAAGAATAATGCCTAGGAAAGCTTGCTTTAATGGATATTACAGCTCGTTACAAAGATAGATAATTAAGAGTGTATGGGTTGCTTCAAGTACATACAAAACAATGCAACAGAATAGATAATCCAGAAGGATACTCATATAAATGTAGATGCTTGACTTATGCAAAATTGGTATTTTGGAGAAGTAGGAGAAAAATGGTCTAGTCAATAGAGAGGGTGAATCACTTAGATAGTTAGAAGGGAAAAAGGATCTTTCAGAATTAAAGTTATTCCAGATGGATTTTAGATATAAATATAAAAGGAAAAGCATGAAATTCATCTAAATAAAGATAAAATAAGAATTATTGGTAGGAAGTAGTTTTTAATATAAAATGCAAAAATATTAATCATAAGTTTGTTCAACTTATTATTTTAAAACTAAGCACATTTTATCAAAGTATGTCATTTGAGAGAGTGGAAAAAGCAGACCATGGAGTGGGGAACTCTTGAACTTTAGAAAAGACTCCAACTATTGTGGAATAAATTGTGTCCCCTTAAAATTCACATGATAAAGGTCTAACACCCAACATAACTGTATTTGGACCCTCATCCTAAAGTACTGATGTCCTTTCAATTGGAAGAGACACCAGAGTTTGTTATCTGTCTACCCACACACAGAGAAGAGGCAAGAGGACCCCCATGAGCAAGCTGGCAGGAGAAGCCTCACTAGAAACCAACCTGGTAGCATCTTGACCTTGGACTTACAGATTAAAGCACTTTGGGAAGATAATTTCTGTTTTTAAGCCACACAACATGTGATATTTTGTTATGATAGCCTGAAAAGGCTATCAATCAATAAGAAAAAGACAGCAATTCAGTAAGAAGAAAAAGGCCAGCAATTTGATCAAGCATTTCACAAAAGAATTTCAAGGGCCAGTAAAATATGAGGAAGTATATTTATAGCACCCAGGATCTGGTCAGGAGATCAGAAGAAAATGTATGTCTTTTAGATATGAAGCACTTTAAGGAATTAGAAACTTATAGACCCTTAGGAATGGGACTAATGCTGAGAGAAGCTCAACCCTCAGTCTGTGGCAGTATAGAGAACTGTTCCTAAGAGCCAAGAAGTTGTTATCAATCTCATGTCTATTGAGAGTCTGGCTGCAGTGAGTCCATTTATGTAATATTGCTTTGTTCTCTGAGCCTATATATCTATACCACTCATTTATGTAGGAATAGAGATTTAAGGTTTAATGCTTTCTAGGTGGGATAGAATTGTTTACTGGTTTTTAACTTTTTTTATGTTGAATGGCTTAGATTTTTAGAAACGTTAAATTTTTATAACCAAATAAATAACATGAGTATATTTAAAGGTACTGAAGTACATTATAAGGTGTTTCCTATTTCTTTTATGTTAACAAATATTGCAATATAGTAAGCCAATATCTGAGAGTCCCTCTGTGAGGCTTATGTCCAGGTCAGACTCATAACTTGACATGTCTATACTTGCCATGTCAGTGGTGGTAATCTGATAAGCAAATGTCCCTGTCTAAAGTGAATTAACATAGTATTATGTTTAAGCAAGTGAGAAGTGAATATAATAATTTTTGTACACCAATAGTTTATCATATTTAACCGTGAGACTGGATTATTCATTAGCAGAATTTTCAAAAACTGTCCAGAGGTCAGATGGAAAAGCATCTTATCTGAGTTCAGTCTGAGATGATTTATTCCCGTTTCTTTTTTTTCTTTTTCTTTAATTGAGGTCCAGAGGAGCTGAGTTAATAATTCCAGTATTTTTTCTTTCTTGTGATTACCTTTGGTTATTAAAATAGGTTTGCTATAGCCTATAGCTTTGATGTTCAATGTAGTAGCCACTAATCATATAAGCCTATTTAAATGTAAATTAATTTAAATGAAATGAAACTTCAAAACTCAGCTTCTCTTCACACTGCTTAGATTTCAAGCTCTCAGTGGCTGGAGCTGCAGATCTGTCATTTCAGAAAGTTCTACAGGACAATGATAGTCTAATTTGTTCAATGAATAAAGTTTTTTGAAACATTTTTTTTTTTTTTTTTTTTTTTTTTGTGGTACCAGGGATTGAACTCAGGGGCACTCGACCACTGGGCCACATCCCTGGCCCTTTTTGTATTTTATTTAGAGACAGGGTCTCACTGAATTGCTAAGTGCCTCGCCATTGCTGAGGCTGGCTTTGAACTCGCGATCCTCCTGCCTCAGCCTCCCAAAGTGCTGGGATTACAGGCGTGCGCCACCGCGCCCGGCTTTTTGAAACATTTTTACAGTGTTTTATCTCTCTTTTAATGTATTCTTCTAGGTCACTTTTCAAAAATCACTATTTCAAGAAAAACAAGATATACTATGTGTTATCATATATTAGCATGCGATTTAACTCATTTTAAGAACTTGAAACTGAATGTCAAGGAAAAAACTTGTAATAAGAAATCAAAGTTGACTACAAAGGATGATTCTATTGCAGATAGAGCTCTGGTCTCAAGGTTAACAAGGATCTGTAAACATCTTCAAATTTTAATCTTAGTCAACAACAAAGAATCATTTGAATTACAATTCAGATTAAATGCAAAAATATCTTTTCAGTATTTAAGGGTTTTTAATGAGGCATTTAAAAAAGCTTCAATAATTATTTAATGGACATATTGGAAATTTATTTTCAGATAGTTGGCTTAATTTTTCTACTTCAGGGAACTTAAATGGTACCTGTGTCAACTACATTTAAGGTACTAAGGGACATGATTTTTTCTAAGACAAACTTCTCCCATCAGCAACCTAGGATCTGAGCTAATAATGGCAGTCAGCCAATCAATCTCATGGATTAGTTTTAAGATAGCTCTTGCTTACAAAGCAAAATGGCAAGACCCCAGATATTAAGAGTTTATTTAATTTAATTTTCTTGCCTGAGAATAATCAACACTTCTCCCCATAACAGGGAATAAGCATTTATATTTATGAGTAACTCTGTTGATGCTCATTTAATACCACTGATTTATATTTATTGCTTTTCAAAAAATTAAAAAAACAGTATTTATAGTTCCCAGTATCACATACACATTATAATCACTTAAGATAGATTATTGTATAAACTTGGAATTGCTTTCTGTGAATGTTCTGTGAACTTGTGGTGAGACTGATGCTGTTAGCAACTACTCCTTACACATTTTGGTTCAGAATGATATACTCTCCTCCACATCATTTCATGTATTTGATTTCATACAATTTTTTGGAGTTTTTATTTATATGCTCACAAACACATCCTAATATGAAGCCTAAAGACTAAAGATATGATTTAATGTTTATGTTTTATGAATGAAAATATGGCCTTCTAATTATATTTCTGGAGCTATGTTCTTTGTCCTAACGTTTACTTACAGACTAAAATAAATTAACCAACTGTAAAGTACAAAAAAACTGAAATCAGGTTGTATACATACATGTATATTTAAAAAAACACCAAGTTAAAATATTTGGTTGAATGACTATTGGTCTTATTTTGTAAATTGAAAAGTCGTATATATAAAATTTCCACCTCTGCATGCATTTTTAAATATTAAATAAGTAGTACTTGGGTAAATACTGTATTTGCATGGTTATGCCTTTACTGCTGAGGTAGAAGTTTAACCCAAACAGAAA
Organism: Tamias sibiricus; assembly: GCA_025594165.1. Lineage (NCBI taxonomy): Eukaryota > Metazoa > Chordata > Mammalia > Rodentia > Sciuridae > Tamias > Tamias sibiricus. The sequence goes on along the minus strand of CM046661.1, from coordinate 98,112,356 downwards.
AATCTCGATGTTTTAAAGGCTAATATTCCATATGAATATTCTCCCCTCTTTCCAAAGATCTCATGGAAAAAATAAAATAAAATTAGTGCTGGACAAAAGTGTGGACTTTTAGGCTAATACTGGAGGCTTAGAGGATTCCATGTTGTTCAGAAATGTGGGGATCCTTGAGGATCAAGAGGGACCCACTGGAGGTTGTCATTTGTGAATTGTTATTTACAAAAGGGTGAAAAGGAGGAAGGAAAGGCAGGTCCTGAGACCCAGGGGGAGCTTGCCCTCTGTTGGCACCTAGGGTGAGATCCCTAGTCGCTTAGCTATCATTATTTTTTTCTTCATTGAACTGGAGGGTCTGCCTGCATTGTGTAGCTGCACAGAACCCAACTATACTGGCTGTTTTCAACATATTAACTGCCTTTCCTTCATGAGCTGAGAGATTTAGATGATTCACAACATTAGATGAACAATTACCTGCATGAAAAAGTACCATGTAAATAAAAGTCAAAAGTAAAATCAAAGACTGAGATCACATATGTAATAACATGTAACAGACAATTAATAACCAGATATTCCATCGTGTACATAAGAAAATGACAAAACAGTAGAAAAATTGGCAAATTTCTTAATAGGCTATCTATAAAAGAGGAAATACAGATAACCAAAACTACATAAAGGATGCTTACTTTAACTAATAAGAAGAAAAATGCAAATTTAGACAACTGTGAAATATCTTTTATCTCTCATTAAATAGGGATAGAGTATGATAATTATTACATGTTGCTGAAGATGCTGAGAAACTCATATTCTCATATGTTCTTTAACTTAAATTGCTTCTGTTCCTTATTTAAGTTTTCTTATTATCAAAATTAATACCTTACATTTTTTATCCAATTGTATTGATTGCACAAAAATCCATGTCCCTTTCTTTTTTATAATAGGATTTTTAATATTTCTTCAGAAATCTATCCCATCTTTATTGAATTAAATCCTATTAGAACTCCCAATCAAGTTTCTCTACTTTCTCCTAGGATGAAGATTGGTATCTTATTAAAGCAAGGATACACAAACCCTCTCCTTAATTTTTGATCTCAATCAGAATTTTATTAGACTCTAAAGATATTGGGGTGCTTAGGAAATTCTCCATTTTTAGATTTTATCTAAGATGCTGTACATGCAAGAAACACCATTACTGTACATCACTTAGAAAATGTTATCAGTTACACAGATAATGCTTTCTTACCACCCACCTTTACATTTAGCAAAAGAGCTCCTTAGATGCACTTAGAAATATATTTTTGCCACAGTATCACTCTTGCAAATTAGAAAAAGTAAAATAAAGTGACCAAGTTATGCTAAATCCTCCTCATTTTGTGAATTGCTTTGACTCAGAGTTCTGTCTTTAACCACTTTTGACTCAATGTTCTTAAGTTCTCTGGGTCACAAATAAGGGAGTTAATTAAGCACTTTTTAGTTTCAGGTATTTTCTTCCAAGCTACTGACACCCATTCTGCAATTTTGGTGCTTACAGTCCCCTCTTCAACATTCTATTTCACTAATGTACAATGTATGCACTAAGGCTGCTTTGATGTCTTTTGAATATACTATTCTTTTTCAATAAATATCAATTCATAAAATAATCAAGATGTTTTAATATAATTAATTCCAACATGCATGTTACCATCTGTGTTACCTTCTCAACTGTGGTGAGGACAATATTGACATCATGACCAAGTTTTCAAGTGCCCAGATAAGATAACTCCTGTAAAAATTCTTTCTGTGCAACAGTGATTATAAGGCACCACCAACTATCAGACAAACCCCAATTCCTCCAAAGATGTTAAATGATGAAAAAATTCTCAGCTTGGAATTAATAAATATCTTTTAATAATAATAACCATAATCACTTATAGATATCTGATAATGCCATACTTTCTTAAATCTGAGAACTGATCTTTCAGATTTTCCTTCATTTAGCACATGTATGTCTTAGATACTCTAAGTGCTTTACAAGGATTATCTAGCTGGATTCTGTGAAATACCATTTGAGGTAGACACAGTGAGAGTGTGTATATATATAGTATGATGTATAAAATATATATTAAAAAGATATATTTAAAGGTACATATAAAATTGGATGGAATGAGAATGGAGGCAATCCAAGTATCTTTTAGTGAAAGGGAAATTAATTTATGGTATGTTATAAAAACTAAGTTACAGCCAGTCTTAGTGTTCAAAGCTGCTTATGGTAACTCAAGAATGTCCATAGTGACCTTCTGTAGTTAAGCAGAAGGTAACTAGGCAGCCTTTGCCCTGGGGGAAGTGGTGTCAAATACTGCAATATCAACAAATGTCTCTGAGGCCAGGAAACTGGCCAGTGGGTCAGCCATCTGCAGAGTGCAAGCCTCCATTACACAGGGAGCAGTTCTTAATTCCAGCTATTTCCTTTGTAGACACATATCCCATTGTTAGTAGATCTGTCTGATTTTCAAGAAAAGCCATAAATCCCATATTTTACATGCAATTAATTGACAAATAGTTAAAAAGTTAAATAATGGAGGTCAAACAAAGCCAACTTTGGGTTTGGATAAAGCAAGTAAAAAGCAAGATTAAAAGTTCAGCGCACTCTTATCTCAGCCTTCATTTTGAGAATACATGGCTCCCTATAGAAAAAAGACTACATTTCACAGATTCCCTTGGGGCTCAGACTTCATCTGGTTAATTTCAGAAATTTTCAATAAAAACAGCCAGAAAGTGCCCTTTGCCTCTGGTTCTTCGCCCCTTCCTGCATTCCACTTCCTGGAACCCTCCGGGACATTGAAGACAAGGCCCACACCTTGGGAATAACAGATTGGTGACCTGGAAGGAGCCCAAGTTCTTCCATCTACTGCAGAACAAAAACTATCAAACTAGCCCTCCTCTTTTGATATTAAGAATTTTACTGGACAAGGAATACATTGCTGTACCATTTAAACCTGCAAATGAAGCTTATTCTATCTTGGGAAACTAAATTGGAAATATCTAAATTTAAAATCTGAGGGACCTGCTGCCTCCTGTAGTATTATGGGTCTTATATAACATGTCTTATAAGGTTTAAGTCACTAGGCAGCAAAATATCAGAGCGAAGAGAAGTGAATTTCTTAGGAAGCAGATGCAAGAAAGAGATGGATTTCATCCTAAGTAATTACACTGGAAAACAGAAACAAAAAAAGGTTTAGTCCTTGTTAAGAAGTCCTTTCTGCTTGTGGCCAGGCCTTCAAAGGAGCTGAAAATCATATAATCTTGTTACTCATTCTTATGAATTACAAGAACATCTTTAATTCTTTGACTTGTATGTAAGTTTCAATAATCAAAAGCAGGAAAATGAAAAAAGTAGTGGTAGAGGCTAATAACAGACTGGGAGAAACTATAAAAACTATACACTGTGAACAGGAAATACACTTTAAATATAAAGACAAAATGGTCAAAAATAAAGGATGCAACAAGATATACCATATGAACACTAATTATAAACCTGGAATGGTTATATTAGTAAGAGACAAAGTAAACTTTAGGACAAGAAATATTTCTGGAGATACTAAGACACAGTTTATAAAACTAAAAGGATCAATTCATCAAGAACATTTAAGAGTACTAATTTTGTACCCAATAACAGAGCTGCAAAATACAGAAAACAAAAACTGATAGAAGCAAAAGGAAAATAGGCAAAATCACAATTATTATTAGATATTTCAACTCTCCTGTTGGTAAACTGTAAATGACAGAAAAATTGATAAGGATGTAAGAGGCCAGAAGATTATAAACCAACTTGACCTTTGACATTCATACCACATCTTCACTCAAACTGCAGTTGCACATGAACTTCAAGTGCACATGACAATTACAAAGTTGGACCATTGGCCGTACCATCAAATAAATCTCAAATTAAAGAGAATTGAAATGATATAGACACCACCAGAGTATTAAATTAAAACCAACTAAAGGATATAGTTGACAACCTAAAATATTTGGAAATTGAGCAATACACTTCTACATGGTTCAAAAGAGATATTACAAGTTATAAATATTTAACCTGAATAATAAATAGTGAAACCACACATTGTGATGCAATTAGAACATGGTTAGAGAAATACTCAGCAGTTTAATTCCTCATGTAAAAAAGAAGAAAGGCCTCCAACCAATCACATTTTTGGGGAGAGTGTATTCTTTCTCCAGGCAAGAATTAAGAATAAGCAAAATCAGGGGAAAACAATCCCACACAAATTCTTTTATAAAATAAAAGAGGAGGGAGCATTTCCTAAATCATTTTATGAGGCTAGGATTACCATGACACTAAGATCAGATAAAAGATATTAAAAGAGAAGAAAATGACATATATTTTCCTATTCATCATGAACGTTGACATAAAAATCCCCAACAAAATATTAATCAATCAAATGAGGAATACGTAAAAAAATAGATGATCCGAGGAGTAGAAGGCTGGTTTAACATTTGAAAATCAATCAGTACAATTCAACATATAATCAGAATACCTACTGATTCCTAGGTACCCTCGATGGATGGGGTGAAAGTTCCACAGCAGAATTGCTTTGATGTGTATTTTTAATTATTCACAGTGGTTTTATGTGAATGTGGCTTGCTTTTCCCTATTTCTCTTTATTTCATGAACAAGGTTTCTGGGTTTGGAACACCTTCACCCATCACGACAGTGCCCACCTGTTCTGTTTTCTGTATCTTTTATGTGGAGGGCACAGTGTGTCTTTTGTTCTTTTCTATGTGAGATCTTTAATTTTTCTCTCCTATCTAGCCTCAGCTACCTGGACTGCCAGGTTTTTATATATGCTGATTTTACCATAGAAACAATGCTGCCACCATTCCAGTCTTGCGCATTTCAGGACTCTCTCGTAGCCAGTGCTATGAGCGACCAAGTTCTGACATGTTGGTTATTTTGGCATTTGATGCTGACTTTTTCCTCATGAGGATAATGTTATCCTTGCTTCAACTAAGGCCCTTCTTCTCATCTCCTGTTTGTTATGGCCTCTCTAAGCATCTCTTCCTTTACTCTCCTCACCCCAGAATTGCAGCAGCAAGAAGTTTTCAGCAGTTCTGTGGGGATTTGGATTTCTTTCACTCAATTTACAATCAATTTGAAGACTTGGTTATTTATTTGTCTTCTAGTAGTGCTGAAGGTGTGAGACACATGTGATATTATTTGTTCTCCCTGTTGGCTTATTTATTTTTTTGCCATGGTTCTCCAAACTTGGAAGACTCAAGGGACTCATATTTTTAATGTAGGAATGCCTGTGTTTTAGATATCATCCAACAGCTGAGACACCTTGGCACTATGTATCTGGACTTTTTGGTGAGATAATGATGAAAGTTCGATTTAATGAGTTTTATGTTGGCTGTGGTCAAATACATCTAAATTCATATAGCACCCCTGGGCAATCTCTAGAACCAACAGGATAGAACTAGTTTCAGTCAACCAGAACCTACTTTAATGAGGATGGATTTAGTTGAACCTAACCCACATGACTCATGGGAAGCAAGTGGAGGTGATCTGCCTGGAAAAGTGGGAAAAAGGGATGTTGTACAGTCATTACCACCTGACTAAGCATGTGCCATAGAAATGGAGTCAGTGGATTATTTCAGGTGAAACAAAAAACACTCAAAGAAAATTACCAGGAAAAAGCTTTAGAGAGTGTGTGCAAGTCAGATAGAAAGTAACTAACAAGGAAATAGACAAAAATGGAGACTTCTCAGTCAATAAATTTCATTTTGTCTCTTGGAATTTTAAAAGAATTTGTAGGATGTTTCCCTCTGGGGAGTGTGTTAGGGAGGCATCTAAGGATGGGTACAAGAAAGAAGAGATGATTGCTCCAGGAAGGAGGTAGTGGAAGGAAGGCACAGCTGGAGCCAGTGTTTGTGGCTGCTCCAAAATGCAACCTTGAGAGTTTCATCCCTGTGGAATAGGGAGTTACTAATCTCAATGGACACATTTATGTTATGAGTCTAGCAGGGATTTAAAATCAACTCAAGGAGTAGCAACTTAAAAAAATATATATTGAAGCTTCCATACAGGAGCAAGGACACAAATCTTGCATACTGGTACTGAACAGAGAAATTTTTGGTGGTACAGGAGAGATGAATAGGTTTTCAGAATATCACTATCTAGGAAATTCTCAGATTTAGAATCCGCACATTTAATATTTATATAATAAATACATACTACATCATATCTATTACACAGACATTAAATCATGGGAAAGTTTTGTAATTTCTTTCACCTAAATGCAGGAAAAATAGGAAAGAAAATGGGAACAGGAATTGGATGTAATCATCACTTGATATTTATCCTTTGCTGCTCATTACAGGGATGGTAATACATATGGAAAATATATTGATTCAGATGTGAAAAAGTGATGTTAATAAGCCTGTTTCCAAAAGCACACCTCTAAGAAACTGTTTTAAAAGTTTATCAGGTAATTTATAGTATAATAAAATGCTTTGTTTTTCAGAATATTGACATAAATTTATTAACAGTGAAGGAATCTATTTGCTTGTGAGAATTTATTTATTGATATCATCACTCCAAGAAGCAAAACATAAATCAGAAGGCTTTTTGTAGAAGGCTCAATAATGGCCCCCAAAGAAATCGGGTCCTAATCCTTGGAACCTTTAAATGTTAATTTATACAGCAAAGACTTTTCAAGTGTGGCTATGATGTTGCGATGGGACTATTATCCTGGATTATCAGAGCTGGCCCTAATGCATTGACAGGTATCTTTATAAGAGGACGATGGGAGATTTGACTACATGTGGAAGAGTAAAAGGCTATGTGACCATGAAGATAGAGGTTGGAATAATGTGACCACAAGCTCAAGAAGTCAGCATTTGCCAAGATCTAGAAGAGACCAGGGGTTGATTCTCCCCTAAAGCTTCAAGGTAATACCAACATGACAACACTTTGAAGTTGATTCAGTGATACCAATTTATGATCTCTGGACTCAAGAAATATGAGGAAATACAGCTCTGTTATTTTAAGTCATCAAATTTGTGGTCATTTGTTATAGTAGTTACAAGAAACCCATACGTAATCAAAGGGGATAACATTCTTAAAGGCAATTTGTCACCTAAGAAATTATACAATAGAATTATTTAATGAATTGTTTTATTTTATGTGCTCTACAATTGTTTAATTCTTTGGTGACATTCGTTATGAGAGAAGATAAGCAGAAACCTACTATGAAATTACAAGTAAATCCATATTTAGACTCACATCTGTTATTATAAACCTTTTAAATCAAGTTCCCAGAGATAATAAAAAAAACTCCAAGACAAATACCCATCAAATCTGGTAGACCCTTTGTATTAGTTAGGGTTTTCCAGAGGATAAAACCAGCAGGATGAAAAAAAATTATATATATATATATATATATATATATATATATATATATATGCATATATATATTTATATGTGTGTATATATGTATATGCTTACATGATCAGAAGCTGAATTGTCCCTCAATGGTCATCCTGGAGTGGAGAGCTGGGGAAACCAGTATCTGCTGAATCTAGGAACCCAGAACCTCAGAACAAGTGTGGCCCACGTTCAGATAGGGTCTTCCCCACTTAGTTCACTTACTCACATGCCAGTCTTCTCTGGAAACACCCTCACAGACACACTCAGAAATTTGCTTATAAATTTTCTCAATCCAGCCAAGTTGACTGATAACCAAGATTAACCATCATACCTTAAATAGTTAATGATAAAATAGAGTTTAATGGCCTTAAAGAGGTCTGCATCATGACTTTCATGTGTGCTACCTGGTGCCCTTCAGGTCACAAGAAGCAGGTGCTTTCCATTACTCTCCTCTCCACCCTTCCCTGTTTTACTGGTCTACTTTTTCAAAGCCAGAATAGTCCAAATACCCATCTTTAAATTTTTTTTTCTAAATAATAATTACCATATTTTCTGTAGTGTGTTTTACTTAATAGACTGCATATTTAAATAACATTTGAAATTCTAGAAATATTGAAAGGTGAAAAATGCAAACGCTTGTGTAAACATAAGTCTTTCCCAAAACTGTCCTCAGTTTTTTGAAAAATTATCCTTCCCCTAGCAGTCAGACTGACCCAAAACTTATTCTTGTTCCTTATTTTGTCTAGCTTGCAAAACCGGGTGGCAGATCACCCTTCCCCTAGCAGTCAGGCTGACCCAGAACTCAAAAGTAATGCTTTGTACATGACTTTATATGTTAACCAATCAAAAGAGCGCTATGAAGCCCCCCTTAACTTGTATGTATTTCATTATAAAAACCCTGCTAAATTTGGGCTCGGGGCCTCTTAGCGTCACCGGTTACCGAGTGCGTGGAGGACCAAGCTCGAGCTTGCTAATAAATGACTCTTTGTTATTTACATTGACCAAGGACTCTGGTGGTCTTCTTGGGGGTCCCAAGCCGCGGGGCACAACAATATCATAGAAAGTTTCTGGAAACCTGGGTTCTTTCAGGGTGTTATCAGAAGACTCAGGTACATGAAGGCAGTATAAGGAATGATTGATGACATTTTTCCTTAGCAGATTCTAAAGAATGAGCAGAAAAGAGTCAACTGCTCAGGAACCCATGCCACAGGAGCACCCAGTGGCAGAAGGTGGAGAAATATGGGACAAGCTGGAGATCAAAGAGCTTCCTGTGGTTATTTTGGAGATGGAAGACTGAGACAGCTCTTTGATTTGGGGCTTGCCCACCCACATGGTATATTTTACGTATCTTTAGAATGGCCACCCAATTTGAGCTTTCCTGAGTGCCAGAGAACAGAGCATGCCATGGAAAGAAAAGAAATCTAAGTTGCTTTTTCTTGCCTTGAAGAGTCATCAATAGGGAAAATTGTTATGTTATTCAGGAGTCAACAAAAACAACTATGGAGAGAAAGGGGGGAAAGAGCAAGAAAATATAATAAAAAGACTCTTAGTGAGAAAATATTTCAGGAACTTGGGAAGATAACATTCTTTATTTGATCATTGAAAAATTAAGATTTCATATAGTTGTGTATTGGTTTGGAGGCAGTATTTCTCTGGTTGAAGAGTGATTGATTATGCCAAACAGAAAAATAAATTCAATGTAAATTCTTAGGGGTAGATTCTGTTCCTGGGGTAGAAAGAAATGCTAAAATGATTTTTTTCCAGAAATTGAGATTATAAAAACATATTTTAGAAATCAAATTCTCCACATGTATAATTTTGTCAAAATAAATCTAAAAACTATGTGTAATTATAATGCTCTAATAAATATTTTTAAGAAAGTATTATAAAATATATATTTTTCTTCCTTTCTGCAGATGAAGCACAGAAGTAGATTATCAGTTAAGAAGTAGCTAACAGGCTCCTAGGACTATGCACATATACAGGGTGAGCTGAAAATACCCTTTATGTGATTCATGGGAGATCCAAGTGAATAATAAAATGAAAATAATTCATTTTTATTGTTCTTTAATGTTAGTATTGCAAACTTTAAGATGCAGATTAGAGGAAATTTCGCTTCCTGCCTGATTTGATGACACAGAAGTTTGAGCCAATGACTATTGATGCCAACTCTCAACTAATATGGTAGATAAAAGTGAGACCCACAGGGTTCACATATCTAGCTCAGTATCTCTAGATCTGAAATTCAAATTGATTGTTTAATGCATTTAATAAATTACTTTTTCAAAGAGTTGTTATGTTTCCCAAAAATTTTCAAGTGATAAAACACTCCCCCAAACTGGATTGGTTAAAAACTACATTTCATGCCAGATGAGTCTTTTTCTGAAGTAAACAATCTGTCAATATAGAATGAAATAATTTAAAAATAACAGACATTTTTGTTCAGATCAGAGAAAGAGATGAATATACAGAATCAATAGTGTCTCACTGGCCAAAAATTGTCAGTCCATAAATCTTTTCTAAAAGCTTGTTTGCATTAGTTAGTAGTGTAAATAGTGCTTTGAGGACTGATGTCATTTTCAAAATCTGCCCCTTTTCTTTTCTGAGAATGATAACTTTAGGTGAACACAGCTGAATTGAAGAGATTAATGCCACCTCCTCTATAATATGTATTAATGTTATGAATGATTTTTTTTAATATTCAAAGAATGTTTTACATTCTCCCTCAAATCCTCTTATGTCACCCTCTTATTCTGGATGATGACCTCATTGGACTATGTTGCCTAGAGCCTTCTAGAACTTTCTAGTACCTTCTGAAAGATTTATATAATTACTACAAATGGTTTAAGTTCTGACCACTTGTGAACTCCTTAACTCAAGCAGAAAGAGGATTGTCTTTCCTCTTCTTCAAGGCCCTACCCCTCTCCACTCAAAGTATTTTGAGTTAGGGTGTCAAAAATTGTGTGCTAATATTTACAAATATTATATACTCTTAACTCTTGCCTATCAAATCAATTCAGTGCACCTCAAGCTAATTCTGGCCTAAGAAACTTCTTAGGAATTTAAAGCAATTGATCACTTGGTAGTTATCTTTGGATGATATCTTTAAAAACATTAAAAGCTTTTTGGATCCACTGGATAACTAAATATTTCCTACAATTTTAGTCATAGAGTTTGTGTTTATAATTCTATTGAGGCCAATTACCACTGTACATAACAAGAAATAAGTGGATGTAAACTTGAGGGTAAATAATGAGTTTGCACTAAGTGATGCCCAAATTGTCAGCCCTACCTGTCAGAAGATTTTGTGGTAATTAGGATAGAGGAATATTGTGGGGGACTTCAGTTTTCTAGTACAGGACTGTGAGCAACACATTAATTTAAGCCAAACAACCTCAATGGTCATATTAAATCAATTCATTAATTTGAATATTACTAGCCTTGTAGATTTGCTTCATTTTAAAATGTATACAAGAATGAGATGTTTATAACTGATTTTATATTGAATATATTTAAATAACATTTTAATAATAATTTTAATCAGCATGGATAGCTTGTGGTTGTTTAATGAATTTGTTTTGTTTCAGCTACATATTCCTAAAGGTTAAGGGACACTGTTTTGGGCCAATTGAGATAATAATATAGATAATTAAAATCTATCAGACACATGGTCCCTTTGGCAAGTCTCAAACCAATGGACACCAGCAGTTGTCTCCCAAGTAATTGTAAATGGCAAATATTTAAGCAGTCAGTAAGTGTTTCTGGCACTGCAGGGTAAGTGAGGAGGGGACTATAACTTGTTCCCTTTTAAAGTGTCTATATGACCATGTTCTAAAAGGGAATTGAAATCTCATTCATAAATCATGAACAATTTGGAGAAACTTTTGAGCAACCTGAATTGTTTCTCCTTACCTAAGCAAGTTCTTTAAACCTCAGGAAGACATTTCGTCGTTCCCTTTCTATTTCCTTTCCTTCTATAGACTAATGTTCATTAAGCTGCTCTCCTGGCATTTTTTTTTTTTTTTCTAGTCATGGCTATGAATAGTGCAAGCACAATTGAAATGATGCAATTATGAAAATTCAGTGCAAATACTTATGAAGACTCAAAATCTGTCCTGAAGTAGGTTTTGAGTACTGGTTAATTTCTATGAAAAAGAGCCAAAGCAGAAACCAATAAATGATGTTCAACTTCTTAAACTTTTCCCCTCCACCATGTCCAATCAATTAAGGAGTTTCATACAGTCACTATCTCTAAAGTCCATGGAATTTATTTTACTTTACCATAAGAAGATTTCAGGCTACCTAAAGGATTCTCACCTGGAATACAGTGACAATCTGCTCCCAGGCTGCTGTTCCTTGCTTCAGCAATACTCATTTCCAAACCCCTCTCCAAGACCTAGTCTGAATTAGGCCTAAAAAGCCCATCCTTATTATTTCACTGTTTGTCTCCAATGTGGCCTATTTCTTGTAAAATAAATTACAGTTTTCTTAATGGGGATTACAAGGTCCTCATGATGCACTTTTGTCTACAATTACAGCCTCCATTCTCACATGCAAGCGATACTGCCCTTCTAAAAAATTCTAAACCTCACTGAGTAGTATGGTATGAAAGTCTCCTTCAAAACTAATGTTGAAATTTAATTACATTTGGATGTTATTTTGAGGTGAAACCTTGAAGAGGTGACTAGGTCATGAGGGGTCCACACTTATTGTTATGGTTTAGATATGAGGTGTCCACCAAAAGCTCATGTGTGAGACAATGCAAGAAAGGTTAGAGGTGGAAAATTGGGTTATGAGAGTTTTAACCTAATAAGTGCATTAATCCACTTATGTGGATTAACTAGGTGCTAACCAGTGCAAATAGGCTGTGGCTAGAGGAGATAGGTCACTAGGGAGTGCTTTTAGGATTTATGTTTTGTAACTGATAAGTGGAACTTTCTCTCTGCTTCCTGGTGGCCATCTACTGAGCTGCTTTCCTCAACCATACCTCTCCTGCCATGATGTTCTGCCTCACCTTGAGCCCAGAACAATGGAGCCAGGTGTCTATGGACTAAGACCTCCAAAACCATGAGTGCCAAATAAACTGCCCTAAAGTTGTTCTTGTTGTGTCTTTTAGTCCCAGCTATGAAAAAGCCAATGGAAACATTCATGAACCAATAAGTTGGTTATGGTGGGAGGGGGTTAGTTATAAAGGGGGGTGTTTGGCCACCGTTCTCCCATCTCTCTTTCACCATGTGATGTCTCCCTCCATGTCATGATACAGCAAGAAGGCCCCTACAAGATGTGGCTCATATATCTTGGACTTTACAGCTTCCAAGACCATGAGCCAAATGATCTTCAACTTATCATTTGCTCAGTCTGTGGTATTCGGTTACAGCAGCACAAAACAGACTTCAGCTTCTCTTGTTTCTGTCCCTCACACTGCCTTTCCATTTGCTTGGCACCTTCTTTTTCCTTATTGTTCCCTGAGTGACATCCAGTTTTCTTCCCCCAGGTATCCCCTTAGACACCATTTCCTCTGAGAAACTTCCCTGGATTCCTAGACAGCTATTGCCAAGCCTGCTTTAGTCCTATATCATCTCAAATTTCCCTCTTATGAATGTATCACACTTGATTATAATTTTTTCTTTAATCACCTGTATTTCTTGTTGACCAAGCATAAAAAACATTTTTTAAATTTATTGTGGGAGAAATACTTGCTAAACATACTCCCTAGACTAACAATTTTATTTTAGGACAGAATTGGAAATGTAAGGTTATGCACAGATAGAGCTATTAAAATTTTAAATTCATATTGAAGCATAATATAAATATAGAAAAGCACATAAATTTTAAGTTCTCAAGTTAATGGGTTCTTATACAGTGTAATTACCATGTATAGAAATCTCCTCATGCTCTCTACCAGGTACCCATCCTCCCAGAGATTCTGACTTCTAGCAAAATATATCAGTTTCTTTTGTCCATAAACTCAAAAAAAGTTTTTTTACAACATATAGTATTTTGTATCTTGCTTCTTTATTGATCTTATAAATAGGATTTATATTTGAATTTAGTAGTAGAATTTTCATATTCGTCACTGCATAATATTCCATTGTATTAAAAATACTTTTGATTGTTTGTTTCAATTTGACTGGATTAAGAGATGCCCAGGTAGCTCATAAAACATTCCTGGGTGTGTCTATGAGAGTATTTTTTGGAAGAGATTAGTATTTGAATCTGTAGACTGAGTATAAAAGATCTGTTTTTACCCATGTAGATGGCAATTATCCAATCCATTGAGGGCCTGAATAGAAAAAGGTAGAGGAAGGGTGAATTCATTTTCTCCATGTCAGCTGGGAAATCATCTCTTTCTCTCCCCTGACATCAGCACTCATGGTTTTGCTCCTTTGGTCTTGGACTGTAACCACACCACCTGCTTTCTTGGGCTTCCAGATTGCAGATAACATATCCTGAGACTTCTCCACCTCCATAATCACACAAGATAATTCCTCATCATAAATCATTGGTTCAGTTTATATAGAGAATGCTGAATAATGCAGTTCTACAGTATAATTAGTTAAGCTACTAATTCTTGGTACTTGTGTTGATTCTAAATTTGAATGATTATGAACGATGCTGACTTGAATACTTTGATACTTGGTGCACATAGACACACAATTTTCTATCATATATATCCAGGATTGAAACTGCTTGCTCAGAAGATATGTATATCTTTAATGGAATGTCAAAATGTTTAGGTATGAATAGGCAATTCATAGAAGAAAAAAAATACAAATAGTGAGTAATCACACAAAGAGATACTTAGTAAATCAGAAAATGTAAATTAAAATACTTTATACAAACTATTGGCCAAACTTTGAATCTATATATTAAGATTAGATGAGGAAATAAATGGAGACTTTCAAATGCTGGACAAAGTGAAAATTGGTGTCACCTTTTGCGAATTGGAGTGACATTATTTTGCTCATTCCTACACCAAGAAAAGTACCTTTCTAAAATAAATAAATAAATATATTTTACATGCAAACTATAAAGTAATAATTTTGTTACCAAATATACATCAGAAATAGTCTCACAGAGGGGCATAAAGAATGATTTAAATAGATGTTTGCTGGGAATAGTCTCTGGTGGAGACATTTAAAAACAGAATGGGAATAAAGGAATGAAATTGCAATGAAATTAACCAGAAGAATAAACTAGGCCTATATAGAACAACATGGATGGATTAGAAAAAAAAAGTTAATTGAGAGAGCTAGGAAATAGAATAAGATATGTGGAATAAAATGTGCAATTTATGTAAATTAAAACCAAATATGATACTAGTTATTGTTCATATGACAGATAAATAGAATGAATAAGATGAATTTAGGAGACAAATATGGAATGTATGATATTGAAGGTTGTTTTAGTTAGCTTTTTGCCACTGTGACCAAAATAACTGACAAGAACAATTTAGAGGAGGAAGTTTATTTTGGGGCTCAGGGTTTCTGAGGTTTCAGTCCTTAGACAGCTGGCTCCATTACTCAGGCCCAAGTGAGGCAGGACACTGTGAGGGAGGAAAGTGGCTCAAGACATTACATGAGGAAGCTGAGAGAGCTCTGCTCAACAAGGACAAAATATATACCCCAAAAGCACACCCCCAGGGGCCCATCTCCCTCAGCCACACCCTGTATGCCTTCAGTTAGCACTCAGTTAATCCCTATCAGGGAATTAATTCACTGATTGGGTTAAAGTTCATAACCTAATCTTTACCTCTAAACCTTTCGGCATTGTCTCACACAGGAGATTTTGGGGGACACCTCACATCTAAACCATAACAAAGGTGAAATGCTGAATCAGAATTAAAGGGACAATTACATAATAAAACATATAAATAAATACATGTATAAATAAATAAATGATACATTGTACATAATGTATAGGTACCACAAATTATGTACATTTTAGATTACATGTTCCTAAGATGCAACATTAAAAGAAAGGGTTACAAGTTAGAATGGCAGTTATTATGAACATAAACAACAATAAATGTTGGTGAGGATGTGGGGAAAAAGGTCACACTCATACATTGCTGGTGGGACTGCAAAATGGTACAGCCAATATGGAAAGCAGTATGGAGATTCCTTGGAAAACTGGGATTGGAACCACCTTATGACCCAGCTATCCCACTCCTCAGTTTATTCCCAAAAGACATAAAAACAGCATACTACAGGGACACAGCCACATCAATGTTTATAGCAGCACAATTCACAATAGCTAAACTGTGGAACCAACCTAGATGCCCTTCAGTAGATGAATGGATAAAAAATAAATGTGGTACATATACACAATGGAGTATTACTCAGCAATAAAAGAGAATAAAATCATGGTATTCACAGGTAAATGGATGAAGTTGGAGAATATAATGCTAAGTGAAGTTAGCCAATCCCAAAAGCCAAATGCTGAAATGTTTTCTCTGATATAAGGAGGATGATTCACAATGGGTTGGGACGGGGAGCATAGGAGGATTAGAGGAACACTAGAATGGCCAATGGGGAGGGAGGGGAAGGGAGGGGAGGAAAGAGTGAAGAAGGAAAAAAAAAAAGATGGTAGAATGAGATGGATATCATTACCCTAAGTGCATGTATGAAGTCACGAATGGTGTGAATATACTTTGTATACAACCAGAGATGTGTAAAAATGTGCTCTATAAGTATAATATGAAATGTAATGCATTCTGCTGTCATTTCTAACATCTTAGAATAAAAAAGTAAATAATTTTTTAAAAAAGAAAGGGTTACAGAAACAATGCTAAGAGAAGGAGGTATTGGCTATTTCCTAAAGGTACAAGTGTAAATAACTTATTTCTCTTCAGTGACCACTATTCATTGAACCTATTCCTTTTCCAGATGTCTTTACAAACTCAGAGCTGTAAACACTCCATTGTCTAGAGCTGATTTTTTTTCTTTTATTCAAGAGCCCTCCTAATATTAGAATAAGTGGAAAAGGCACATTAGCAATCTAGCAATACAAAAATATTTCTAGAAAAGGTGCTAAAACACTAAATATCTAAAAGCTTTATTTTTCATTCAGCAATCCATTCAATATATATGTCCTCAGCCCTTTATTACATGCAAGGCCTTGTACTGCTCTGTGAAGATGAAAAAAAAAAATGGTGAAACAGTGAGCCAGATGGAGCACTTTGAGCTGCTACGTTTACAGTAGATGTAAAGGCAGAAATGATTTCCCTTGGCAACCCTGCTCCTCTCAGCTTACCACTGGGATCCCAGCCAGCTGAACTGGAGTCCTGCCTCCACAGTGAACCAAACACCATTCAACATCCTAACCTAAATATAACCCTCACCTTCTTTACTCTAAATTTACTCATAGATGCTGCAAGCATCCATAGGAACTGTTAAAAATCATATTTCTAGTATACATTCATTTTTACATTTTAACATCTCTGAAAATAGAATGTACTTTATAACCAATGGTGTCTTTCAATTGCTCTCAGCAAGGAGATAACTATGACATAGTTGTGACTGCCTGCACATATGTGGCCTTGTTCATAGCTGTTTATATTGTCATTATTCCAGTTGATTTGGAAGTATGTTGAGGATAACATGTGTTGACTTTAACTGCTTTTTAAGTGTCTTATGAATTAGCATGGAGACAAAAAGTTCTAATGTACAGAAATTTATCAAAATAAGGTAGCTGGACATCTAGGGATACATTTGTTATTTTTACTGAACAGATTAGATGACTTCGTTTGCTTAAAGTTCTTGTTAAAAGTCATTTAAGAGTTTCACTGTACGCTAATTGTACAGTTATCTGTTACTGAATACAAATCACTGAAAGACATAGTGGCTTACAACAGAAAGTATTTATTATCTCACACAGATTCTGAGAGTCATGCATATTTGATCAGTTTGATTTTGTGGTTCTGGTTCAAGGCCTTTCATTAGATTGCTGTTAAGCTTTCAGCCAGAGTGTAGTCATCTGAAATCTTGCCTGTGGCTTGGGGATATGCTAGCAAGATGATTCATTTACTAGGCTGCTGGCAGGAGTCCTCAGTTCTGGACGATGTAGGCATCTCCAAAGGGCTACCTGAATGCTTTCTTCTCCCAGAAACATGATAGAAAGCAAGCTAGATGGAGATGTTTGACTTTTCATGTCCTCATTTCCAAAGTAATCCACTGTCACTCTTGTTTTATTTATTTAGTAGGAGAGAGTCATTTAATCCAGCACATCCTTCAGGGGAGTAGAATTAGGTTCCACCTATTAAAGGGAAAAATCTGTGGGACACATATATATATATATATATATATATATATATATATATATATATATATATATATATTTTAATGGCCACAGTAACATTCTTTTAGTGCCTTGTAATATTGAGAGAGTATGGGCATAATGGGCATCAGTCACTTAGAAAAAGTTTAGCGTATCCTTTTAAAGAAATCATGCATAACACAATACTACCAAAGAATGACATTTTGTATCAAAATATAAGCACCAACTATTCAGAGTTTTAAAATGATTTAGAAGAGTCATATCTGAATGTGGAGAATTTTAGGATTATCTTATACAATTATTTTATGAATAGTTTTATTTTTGTCTATCTGTAAGAATAATAAATAAAAAGAATCTATGCAATAAAATAGCTGTTTCAATATATATATTCTACATTATAACCAATCATTGTGTTATAATTTCATTAGGAGTGTTTTTTTCTTTTTTAATGGAAAACTGATAGTTTCTGAGAGCCAATGAAATTTGTTAAGCATTTGTGGTAGTTTGCATAATTTGGCTTCAATTAATTAACTCTACCTATATATCTATATTCTTTGTTTGTATCTTTAAAGTTCCCACCAACGTATGTGGTTAATCTGCCTTGCCTCTTGGACCAGTGTTTATAATATGATTCAATTTTGTCAACAGAATGTTAGCAGACATGAGGCAAGCAAAGACTTGAAGGGGTACATACATGTTTCCACATGCTTTCTTGCACTTCTGTCTTTGCCATGGGAACATGCCAGCACTAGACTTCTGGAGGATGGAAGAAAACCAAAGTAGAGCCAAGTTGCCCTAAAGGCCACATCTAAAGGCAGACTCTAACAGCTGACAGTCATTGACTCCTAAATATAAAGCAGCCCAGCTTAGGTAGCAAAACAACATATCTATTTACTGCTACCCAGGTATGTGAGCCATTATTGTCTACTGTTATATACCACTAATGTTTTTTCGTGTTTTGACCATAAATGCTAATTCAGGTAGCTTAAAATGTTATGTGTGTTTTCAACATTTAAACATACTCTGTGTTTAATTGAGGTGATTGTCTATGTTCATAAGATTTTTCTGATGATGTTCTGAAGTCCCTGCAAAACTTATACTCAATATTCATGTCCTTTTTTCTTAGACAACATTTTTTTAGAAAGAATGATAATAGTGTGGATGGACTGCTTGATAATGGTTTCCCATCACCCCTCATCTCTGGGCATTGTATTTACTTAAGGTATAGCAAATGGAGGGTGTCAGTGCCAAAAGGCACCTTTCTTTTGGGGAAACTATCCTTTCTTTACTCCATGTGGTCCTCGTGGGGATTTCTAACACAATGCCTTCCACCTTCCAACTACACAAGTGTGGACAGGAAACCTAGGTTAGCTAAATAAAACATACCAAACTCTTAAGGGTAAAACGAACCTTCACTGAGATTTGGTATAGGTGCTACATCAGAAAGAGTGTATCTATTACTTCTGAACTACTAACTAGGACAACTCCTGTCACAAGATATAGCCTGTCAGAGAAGCAGAATCCGTGGATTGAAAGGCCATTCCCTAAGAACATTACATAAACCCTAGTCCATTCCATCTTGGAGATCCCATTATTTGAGCCAATGAACTCCCTCTTTCCCCCTTAAACTTACTGTTTATAACTTATTGTCTGTTACTTGCAACTGAAAGAATCCTGAATGGCTAAAAAGTGTTATCCTTACTTTTCCAAAGAGGAAACAACCACAAAATGTTACCTTTCTTGTTCATATTCTTAAGGTAATAAATGGTAGTCAGAATATTATAATAGGTCAGGCAATTTCCATAAATCACAGAAAGTGAACAAGCAGAGATGAGATTGGCTTTTCATGGCCTTGTTTTGGGACCTCACCCTCTTTGTGCACTGTTTTGACAAATACTTAGATATGAGTCACCACCACCAGTTCTATCAACCTCTCACGCTGCTCATGTGCAGACACTTACCTTACATCCACACCCTGGCAACCACTGCCCTGTCCCTAGAGTTCTGTCATTTTCAGGATGTTATATAAATGGAATCACATAGCATTTTGCATCAGACTTCTTTTATAAAGCATAATACATTTCACATTCATCTACACTCTTGCACATTATCAACATAAATGCTTTCTGAAAATGTGCTTGGAGCACCATTCAATCTTATCCATGTTGATGAGTATGACACACATACAGGTTTCAAAATGAGGAAAGGAGAAATATTCTGGGTTGAAACAAAATCAATTTTCACCCAAAACCTGTGAATGTGAGCTTATTTAGAGATAGCATCCTTGTAGTGTTTATGAAGAGAAATGAAGTCATATTGGGTTAGAGTGGGCCCTAATGTCCTCACAAGAAGAATCTTGAACACAAAGACACAAGGAAGAATACCATGTGCCAGGGAGGTTGAGACAGGAGAGGAAGCCCAAAGAGTGCCACAACTACAAAGAATGAAGAGAAGAGGATTGAACAGATTCTCACAGAGAGATTACAGAAGGAAAATAGGCACATTGATTTTATTTTTTAAATTTAAACTTCTAGCTTCCAGAACTGCCAAAGAATGAATTACAACCATAGGAAGCTAATACAAGAAAATATGAAGGTTTGGGGTATTGCTCTTAAGGCAGTATCCTGGAAAGCAAATGAGTCTGAATAAGCAAATGTGACAGAAGAAGACTGAGTTCCTTCACTTCAGAGTTCTGCCTTACAATCAGCCAGACTGGACTCTAAATCCAAATTAGTAACAGTATTGCAGGTACTGGTATACATTACCCCAAATATCAAATGCATTCCTAGTAACCAAAATGAGGAATCTGTTTTCAAAATATGATAAACAATGTAGAAATATAATTTTGGCCTTCCATAAACTAATTTATGAAGTCAACCTTTTAAAAATCACCATGTTTCTATTCAGAAAAAAAAAAAAAATTCTGAAGTTGGGGGTTGGGCACCTTTCATAATTATGTTTGTTTTTAAGAACCTCCAGAGGATCATAGACTCAGGAAATTATTAAATTGTAATTAATTATCCAAGTATTATTGAGGAAATAAAGAGAAATGAAAAAGAAATGTAAGGAAAATCCACATTCCTTTAGAAAAGAAATCTGAGGAATATTTCAGTTTGTTCCCTGCATTTCAGGTATAAACTAATTAAGGTATATTTTTGATATGGAAAACATATAGCACTTTAATACTTATGATGTAGAAGTAAAGATAATAACAAGTCATAAGCAAATCAGCATTTTAGGCAAATCAATATGGATTTTTTTTCTTTAGATGTATTTAAATTATGCATAAATTATATAGAACTATGTTCTTTATTTAGTTAAAAATATCAGTCAAAATTATAGTAATCATGAAAAATCTGATGCTCAAACCTGACCTCCTATCAAACAGTTCTGAACGTTGCCTCCCCAAAATAGCTTCTTGTACCTCACTCCCCAGATTCCGGAAGATTTGGAAAATTCACACTGAGGCAACAGAATCCATTTTGATTTTTCAATTTCTCGAGAATTTGAAAGTTCTGATGGGCAACCAGTTTTGAGAAATACTTATATAGAAGGTACTCTCAATGAAAGCTTTGATCTCCCAAAGCCTGCAAAATTTGAGTTGAGGTCAGTTGAAGGTCAAATACCAAAAGCAAAATATTAGAATTAGGAAGTAACCTAATACTTAGGGTCAAGAAATGGAAGCAAGGCTTAAAAGGGAAAACCAAGATCCTTGGTGAAGCAAGCTTCACAAATCAGGAAGTGAGGTCAGAGTGGCAAAGAGAAATCACAATGGGGAAAATGGAAAGGCAGAGCTCACCAAGCCCTGAGATTCAGAATTCTTGGTCCAGTCTGCTCAGGACTCAGGGAAAGACTTTACCTGTTTCAGACTCCTTGCCTCTGGGCTTATGCTTTTATGCAGATTCCTCTTAGCATTTCAGCTCATTCAAAACCTATCAGTCTCTTATTTTCTCAGTCTCTAGCAGCTTACTTGGTGTCCTGCTGCAGAATGAGTTATACTCATGGGCATCTCCAGGAATTGAAGTGACTTACCAGGTGATCTTATTTCACTGTAACAATGCAGCTCGCTGTGTTTTTGTCTGTGTGTGTATATATACATATTTTTTTAACAGTGAACTGTATCAACGTTGAATTGTTGCTTCACCAGTAATGTTTATTCCATGGTATTGCACTTATAATGAAACCCTTCTAAAACTGAATTTAAACTTTAGGTAAATTGAAAGGACAGTTATTGTGTTTTGGGTAACAGTAAGACATTTATTTCTTTATAATTTGTTTTCATTCATAAAAAGGATAAAGCACAGTCCTATACTACTCCATTGAAAAATGATAAAAAATAACTAAAAAAATCAATTCAATATTTTATCAGTATCAAATAAAACTACTACCACCTTTCCTGAAATACAAAGAAACCACAGATGTTTCTATATCTATATAAAGTTTAATTAAGAATCTTGCGTCTTAAAGCATATGATACATTAGTTAGTTCGACAACAGTTTAAAACTGATGGTCCCAGTCAAATTCGTACAATTGTATGAGGAAAATGAAAAGCTTGAGTTATCAGTATATGAGATATTTTAGTCTACTTTATCTGTCACAAATTTAAAATTAAACAACCTCCAAAGTCTGTTTTCTTCTTACCTTTCAGAACCATTTCATGCAAAAATCTAGCCAGTTTTGCTCTTCATTACCTTACATTAAAAAATAAAAAGGCAAGCATGCATTTGGCAAAAGATGTAGTTGCTGTTGATTATATAAAAATGCCCAACATGGGTCACATTGCAAAAGGAAAACCCCATAGTGTAACAATGAAACACCAACATTTATACAGAAGGCTTACAGAGTATTTGTTTCCTTAAAGTATGAAGTCATTTTGTTTCTTTTTCCAAATAATTAAATATTTTATGAAACCTGGCAATGATCTTAAGACTGTTGACATACTTCCACTGGGCAGTCATTCATTTCATTGATTTTAAAAAGTTTCTTTTTATAACAAAGAGATAAATGTAAATTAATGAAATATTTATTGATATTTTCATAATGAAGATTCTAAACATTTATACATAGATATATAGTACAAAAATTATACAAATTAAAGATAGGGGGTAAAGTAGTAATAGATTTATTTTGCTTCCTGTAAATATCTTTTATGAACTTATAAGGTATCCTTTCTAAAAAGATAAACTCTATCTCTAATTAGCTAGCAAGGTTGTGCTAATAAAATAGGATCATACATCCTGAAGCATCAAACATTGCACTATTTCATGAGCCAGCTAATTCTTTATTTCCCGAGCTCTCACATCCACACTCAGATACATTTCCATGCACACTGTGGAGAATGAAGAATGTGCACCCTTCTTTTCACAACTTATAAAACCCCTAAGTACCAACAGTTGGAAGTCACATCTTCTGTCTCCCTGTGGCCTTCCAGTTTTGCATAATCTTCAATGAACCATTAACAACATATCAATTTGGTATCTTTAGCTATTTGTCAATATGGTATTGAAGTGGCAAATGAGCTTAAAATTAAGTTTTATTTTTATTTGTTTTTAAAAGAATACTGTAGCTTATTCAACCTACATGTGATTTCTTGATTTCATACCTTCAATAAAGAAAGATTACACTTAAGAATGAAGCACAAAAACAAAGATATTAGAATATTATTAGGTAATTGAGATATTCACTTAACTGTCATTTATCCCTACTATATAAAGACTCACATCTTAATAAAAAAATGGAAGCACGCTACTTCTCAAAATTCATCATTCCACATATGAATAAATACAGCAATATGATGATACTTCAGATAAGAGCTGTGGTTTTTGAGGTTTGATACTGATGATAAGAAAAGCATAAAATAACTTCAGAGTAGAATACAAAAGTAAAAAAATCTTCATATGGTATGTTTACCATTAGAAAACTAACTGAAAAGCATTACTGATTCTGAAAATGAAATATTTAGAAAATTACTTCAAAAATAAGAATACTGATAGTAAGTTCTAGAATTTGGTTTTCAATATTCAAAATCTTTCAGCTCATTCAGTAAAGTGATTTGGTAATGAATTTATGTTGAAATGTTTCTGTCATGTTCTATTTTTTTTTTTTCAGAAAAAAAAATCAAAATTTCATGAATGATAGGGGCCATTCAAAAATATGCAGGACCCAAAACAGAAGGGATAGTACAAGAGACTGTATTACTCTTACATTTACCACATACAATCAACATTTCAACCTCTATTGTATTTCACAACTTGTTATTAAATTTAAAGCACCTGTGTATGGTGATTTTACTTTCACTCTACAGCCTATGGTATTGAATTGAACACTGTAACTTGTCCCATTGGAATAAATCATGCAACTGTCACAGAATCAGGTTAAGTGGTTTATAAGGCATATTGGAACGAGTTAAAAATTATTTTATATCCATTTAAAAGTTTATTCTTTTGGATGAAGGGGTTCCTGAATGCCTCAGTCATAGTGTGTTGTAAATCAGCTGGATAGTTTGTTGAAGTATAATTTATTTGGCTTAGGATGAAGCCGCAGAAATTGGTGGGAATTGTAGTTATCCCAGGATGAAGGGTGTCCTCTGAGCTGGGTTGGGAACAGCAGCTTTCACATCACATTCAGAATTCCAAGTAGACAAGGACGCCAAGGGCAGGCAGCAATAAGCCAAGAAAACTTGAAGATAGGGTGGATGTACCTACAAAGAAAATGAAAAACATATCATATCATTGATTAGTCACTATTGCTTATTTAGTCTTCTTAGGGAAGGCTCTTGATTGTGTTGCCCTGAAAACCAAATGTTTTGTTTAACAAAACTGGTTTCTTTTATTAGTAATTGAAAAGAAACAAAGAAAGAAACAAAGTAAGAAAAAATATTTGATCAAGGGTTTAGAGACCATGTGGACTGTTTTTATATCAAGTTCAAAGTAGTCATGGAAAATAATAAGATCAGAAATGATTATGCTGTCCCTATGATACCGCAGTCCCAAATACCTACCAGAAATCAAAAGGTCAAGAAGTATACATAAGTAACGGGGCTGGGGATGTGGCTCAGTGGTAGAGCACTTGCTTAGCATGCACAAAGCCCTGGGCTTTGCAGAACAAAAACCAAACAACACCACCAAAAATAACAAACAAACATAACAATGTTACCTGGGATAATGATATCAGAGGTGTACTGGATAGAACTTGCATAATTCCATATTTCAATGATTTAAACACATTTAGGTACTCACATAATAACATTAAGAAAGGCATTTCTAATAACATTAATTTTCTTTATGTTTTTTAGCTAAAGAACAATTGCCCTGAGGTATTATTCTCTGAAATAAAAATAAAAATGATGTAATGTGTTATGAACATGTATGAATCGATATTGCAACTTGGATACCACCCAGAAGGACTACTTCTGTTGAAAGTAAGTTCTTGACCCATGTGCTTTTCTCTCTAGAACTCTTGACAAAGAAAGTGTAGTTTTTGTTTCCATTCTCCACACATTTTAGGAACTAACTTGCTGGAATGAGGGAAAGGCTAAAAACTATAATCAACAGTTTGCAAAGGTAATGGATTTTTGTCAATTTTTGGAAGTTTACTTTCTAAATTTGACGACATTAAAAATGGCCTAAACCAGCCCATTCTTTGTAGTATCTCTCTTACATCCAAGATTTAGAGCATTTTCCTGAACAGCTAGACATTATGTTCACATGTGTACTCTCTCTAAAGAGGAAGATAATTGTGTCTACATGCCTGCATTCCACCATTGTCGGGTTGGCTGCATGGAAAATATAACAGAAAGTATTTTTAGATACAGATAAAGTGATCTTGGGAAATGAGCAGGAGAGTGAGGGTCAAAAAGTGAGGAAAAAATTGTAAGAGCAATATAAATGGCCCTCCAGCAGCTGCTTAGAGCCTCAATAATGCAGATGCTGTGTAACATTTTTAAGAACAATGAAAACATTAATCCTTACTATGACAGCCTCCGTTACAGTTCCACAGCAACAAAACAGACTCCCTGTTCCCTCCCTCTCTTACTTACTTACACACACACACACACACCATGCATATACACATACATTAGCATAACAATCTATTAATTTTATTATCCTCATACTACAGATTTTATAACTCAGATTCAGACCAACCACTACTAGAGGCCAGAGACAGGATTAGATCTCAGATTTGCTCAGCTCCAAAGTTCTCCATGTTCTTTCTTCCTCTCTGTCACTATTCTGCAGATAACTTTAGAAAGGGAACAATTTTGGAAATGCATAAGGACACTGTACCCTGCTCTTGATGTGTCAAGACAAGAGTATAAGAAGGAAAAGAAATGCCATATGGGAAAACAGGGCTACCTCCTAAGCTGTTTCAGAGAGATCTTTGCATTCTTATAGATCCTTTTATAAATGTACCTTTGTACATAATTTTTAAAATATGCTACAATGCACACATTATTCTGATAAATGACCAATAACAAACCTCAATAGCATTTTACTACATTCAGTCTTCAATGTTTGACCCAAATTGAGACCCCTGAAGACCTTTGTTTGAGGATGAGTGCAGGGTTTCTATAATGCTCTATCCTGTGACCACAAATTACATCAGCCATGGGTACCCATTTATGTGCTTGCCTGAGTATGTGGCTTGGCACCGTACAAACTATGGCTGTGGAAAGAAGTTTAGTCAATTATGGATGCGATTTTGAAGTTTTCATGTTAGTATGAAAACCAAACACAATTTCATAATTTGTGGCTTCAACATCAGGATATTTGATTTATTTAAATAAACTCTTCATGTTTATGTGTGTTATATTTAATTTCTCTAATGGCTTGTGCTTATGTAATTGTGGTCTTCATCTTCAATTCTCTTCTCCATTCCAAGCAGAAACTGGAGACTTGATTGAATTACTATTTAAAGTCATTATAAATGTGAGGTCTATATATTCTTGAGGGATTTTTAATATATTTTGATTATATATCTCACAAAATATATATTACTGCTATCAAGAATAATTATAGTACATATATGGTATGTAATAAACATATATTTTGATTTTCATATATTTGATCAAAGTTAAATATGAACAAATAATCAGTCATCTGAATCATTTTTCCCTAGAAGAAGAAATATAAAATTAATTTAGAGTACTGTCTATTCTATTAGATTTCCCTGCTATTTTTTTTTTCTTGTTGTTGTTTTGTTTTGTTTACCTAAACTCTCAGACTTATTACTTCCTTCAGGAAAAATTCCTGCTGGAGGTAAACACAGATTGAGAGCAGAAATTTCAATTAAACATTACTTTACTTAAAAGTGGCATTGTCCTTATAGTAAGTAGAGAACTGCTCTTCTCAGTTTTTAATGATATCTCCTCTCTGAGGCTTAAATTTCATAACCATGGTCCAATCCAAGTCGCTGGATTGATTGAATTAATTGACTTAATTGAATTAATTGGCTGCTTGGCTATTGATTATGACATCATATCTAAATATGGTATCATTTTTTTTTATTTATTTGTTCATTTTGAGTTCACAATTGTTAATATCATTAGTTTGTGGACAACTTCAGGACAGGGACTATCTATATCCAAATCAATGTAGCTATGTTGATAAATTTCAAGCCCAGTATGTAGAAATTATTCAAACCATAATGTCACATAATTGAATCATGTTTCATTAGCAAGACAGGAACCTCTTCTGATAACCAAGCACAAGGCAGGAGGGAAAACAGCAAGTGGGCAGGGCAATGGGGTCTAAGGAAGAAGACATTAAGGGATACCACAATGACCTCAGTCAAACTTCTGATATTTCTCTATCTCTGTTTTGCTTTCTTTTTAATGCTTTTTATATCATGATCCGTATAACTTTTAGAGATGAGGAGCAAGGAAGAAGGTTACCCCTTTCTATGAAAGATTTTTCTCAGGAAATAGTATTTTTTTTTTTTTTTTCTATCAGAGAGATGATAGCCATCATCCACACCATCAGAAGCCATTCATTTTACTAAGTCCTGGGGTCGTCCAGCTTGTCTTGCAAGGCCACTTTTGCCTCTTCCAAGGTCTTACAATCTCCCTGGGCCTAGAGAAGAAAGCATTGTGATAAGATGGCTGCTCCTTGTTCTGAGAGGTTTGCTCAGTACAGTCAGGTCTCTTAGGTACACATCAGTAGATGTTTGCTGTTGCTAGTTGTTGAGTCCAACAAAACCCCTGCTGGGACAGCAACAAGTTTAGAAAGGAGAAAGAGCAAAACTTTGGAACTGAAAGAGTGAAATTAGCTCAGAGAGGAAAAGAACAAAGCCACAGATAATGCCTCCTGCAAAGTTGGCAGGAGACACTTCCAAGATGACACAGAAGCTATGAAAGGCCATAATGAATTCCTCCTTGAGTGGATAGTGTACTGTTACAATGATGACCCCCTGATGCTTTACTCTTCCCATTTTGTTAGTGGGGATACCCCACTGCTAACCTGCCTTCCAGTTAAACTCCACTTCTACTTCCACCTCAGAAGCAGAAATTAATCCAGAACTGGCAGATACCTTCCTTAGATCCTCCTCAGAATTCTTTAGCAGGGACTCAAATCTTACATAAGATCCTTCACACATGTGAGAAGGTAATTTGTCAGAAAACAGGTTTGTGCTTGGTCTTTGGTTGGTTACGTTTTAACAGAACAGACTGGCACATATGAGAATCAATAAGCAAGCAGAGATTTCCCTGGTCTCAGTAGCAGTTGTGCGGGTCTGCTGGAAACAGCTTCACATGACAGCTCAAGTAGAGGGCTCTGAGGTCAGGTGAAGGGAAATGCAAACCCTGTCTCTTCCTTCTGCTGACTGTGCTGACTGGACAATCTTAAGTACGTTCTGTAATCTTTGTAAACCTTAGTTCCTTCAACCATAGAATAGGAATAATAATATGTCTCTATGGCTATATTATGAGAATTGAGAACATAATCTATCAAAACTTTTTCTTCACAAGCAATCACAATATGTGGAAGCCCATTATTGAAATGGGTGTGTGAAAGAGATGCTTTATTGAAAGATGGGTCTGAGGGCAGGACCCTGCCAAGTTTTTGCCTTCTCTGTGTTTAAGCTTGCAGCTAACACTATCCCCCACCATCCAACTACCTCATGGAACATAGGGGGGTTTCCTTATCACAGACCTAAAATAGAATCTTTCTGTAAAGCACTTTAGCAAATACATGGATAGTAGAAAACTTCAAGTAAGGGAAGGGAACAATAGAATTAGATTGAACTAGACAGAGGGTAATGAAAGGAAGAGAGCAGGGAGGGGAATAGGAAAGACAACAGAATTAATTGGTCATAATGTTTCTAGCTTTGTATTTGTATACACAACCAGGATAACTCCATATCATGTATGACCACAAGAGTGGGAACCAAATAGAATAAGTTATTCTTTATGTATCATATTCTGCCAAAATACTTTCTACTGTCATTAATAACTAAAAATAAAAGTAATGATAATAATAAAAAAAGAAAACTCTAAGTAAGTGGTAGCTATTCACACTACATCTGTATATGATTATTTCTTGCTCTGGACCTGCAGGTTTTATTTTTGGAAGAGTAGTTGGATAAAAACCAGAGCAAACCAACAGAATAAACTGGGCATATTGAAAATTTCTGTAATAGTCTGGCTATAGTGTTAACTCCTCTGTAGCATGGTAGTCAGAGATTTTGTTTTTAAGTAACAGAAACCCAATCAAAGGAAGAAGTGATGTACTGACCTTAGGGACAACTAGAGCCAAGGAGCTGAATACCTGTAGCTTTCGTCTTTTCTTTCTTTGCATATTGCCCAACATTCTCCACAAAAATAGACATGGGTTCCAAACAGAGATGAGTTCCTAATTCATGATTGTAGCTTCTCAAAAACAAACAAGTAGTATTTTTCTTTAGACTCTACCAGAGTGAGATAACTCTAAAGGAAAAAATGATTTGCAAACTTTGAATCACCCCTGCCCCCAGGCCAATAACTGTGACATAGTTAGTGGCTATGATTGAACCAGGCTAGAACAGGTTCCCATTCCCCAACCAATCACTGTGGTGAAGGAGGCAGTTCCACTTAGTAAAATGACAACTTGGCTCTTATCTCAGGAGGACTAGCACATACCCAAGTCAATAAATTCAGGAGCAAAAGAGGGTTTCTGGGGCAAAAAAAGAGAATACACTTTAGCCAAAAGTGAAATTGATGGATATGGAAAACAACAACCTCCAGGGAGAAAAGGAGAACAATGGGCTCTGGGCTTTCACAATTTCCCTTTTCTACAATTGGTCCCCCTGACTGCCAAACAGACACATTCTGCTATGACTCAGTCTCACTGAACCCTATAAAACTCAGACCCCCTATTGTAACCAGTTGCCATTTTCCTCTTGAAAATGTGCCCCTCTGCTGCTTAATAAAGTATTGCTGATCTGTTGAGGTCTGTCTCTGTTTCTTTTCTTTCTCTCTCATTTGCTTTCATTTGGTGCCAAAATCCCGGGATGGGGTTTGTGGCTCTCTACCCCTCCCCATCCTAATGAACCTCTACCATCTTCTCTCTCTTCTCATCTGCCTTCCATTTCTTTCCTTCTTACCTCCTGAGAGAAGGAGCCCCTTTGAAACCTCCAAGCACACTATAGCTCAATGGTGGTGGGTTCATGACCTGAAACTGACTCCATTCTTGGCTAGGTTTTTGCTGCCTTGTTGCCACATGGACAGAGCAATGACCTGTTTAGGGTCCTTCATTGGTGTTAGAGGCATCCTCTTTCTAATCTTCTCCTCTCCAATTCCTCCTTGAACTTAGACCTCCAGATCAGAGGCCATTGTTTGCCATTTTGCTTCTGCATGCAACACCAACCTCATCATTCTTCGGAGAGGTAAGATCCCTTACCGCTTAAGGTAAGATCCCTTATCCCTTACCAGAGGCACCCTGCCCGAGACCCTCCACCTTTCTGAACCCTGAGGGTCCCACACTTCTGAGATTGTAGAAGGGTATGCCCTCTCATTCTCTGGTGAAATTCTGTCTGGTGACAGAAGACATCAAAGGACACTTTGATATCAACCGCTACCCTAATCAGACCTCTCCAACATGGGAGCTTCCATCCCCATGGACTCTCCCTTAGGTTGTCTCATAAATAATTTTAAGAACATCAAAACTAGATGCCTCATTAGGCTTAGTACTCAGATCTGGCTGCAATATAAATTAGACAACCTGCATCAACGGCCTGAATTCGGGACCTTTGACCTCAAAATCCTCCAAGACTTAGACAATTTCCTCCAACGAAATGGAAAATGGCCTGAGGATTACCTCTAAGCTTTCTTTTACCTTGACTCAAGGCCCTCATATTCCAACCTTTCTCTGCTCTACAACTAATTCTCTCTGTTTCCCTGCTCCATAAGCCCCCTAGATCAGGTCCTGATTCCCAGCCCTCTTCTTCATTTACTGCTCCTGAAATAGCAGATGAAGCCTCACCAAAAGTAAGTAAAGCTGGAGGCTATAAAGGAAAGTTTCATAGAAAGGAGTGCCTGATTACCATTAAAAGAGACTGTCAGAGTCACAAGCTCTTTTTTCTGAGTCAATTTGAAACCTACAAATCTTCTAACCTCCTACCTAAGCAGGCTTGATCTGTTTCTCTATTTGCCAGTATGATTATCTAGCCCCAATATTTATCCTTCATATTAGTCTGAAAAGATGTAATGTGGCACATAAAAGTCCTAACTAACTTTACTATGAAAGCCCTAATTGATACAGATAAAAGGATCTCTACTAAACACAGAGGTAATGCCAAAATCAAGGTATTTTACAAAAATCAAATGGCATTAGACATTTAACTACAGCTCATGAGAGCTGACATTATAAAAGCTAAATGTTGCATATAATAATTCTATCAAATGGGCCCACCATGCTGACCTCCACATGATTTCTTTTCCAAGAGCAATTTACCTGTAACACTGCCTGGCCTCTGTGGACAGGATACAGGTGCTTAGCAAACCACCTGTATACTACAGGAGAAAAACAGGCCCAAAATAATGTTGAGAAGAGCTGGGTTGGAGTCCCCTTTACCCAGGTGTTGGGAATATCAGTACCAACTTGCTTAATTTCTTTTCTGTGGAAAATATTTGGTGCCTGATATAGAGAAAGGCTTGAGACAACTGATGTAGCTGGCCGGGGCCACTGCCCAGTGCTGCATAAAGGTATCATGCCCCAAATCTGACCCCAACAGCCCCTTCAGGGATACCAACTATCAACCACTATTTGGCTTTCTGTTTCTGATTGTCTTGGCCTGATGGTAGAGGGCACCCTCACCCAATAAATCTGGGATCCTGAGATGAAATTTCAGTCTGATCTGAAGTCTTTGGGAAAGAGGTGACCCATTAATCTCCAGAGGATGAGCCCAGGAATCTCTCCTTCTTCAGAAATGTTTCAATGCCAATTCTGTCTGTACGGTCTGCCTCTTAAACAGGGACCCATTATGAGAAATTCTAAAGATAGAGCTCCCCTAGCTTTAAAATTGGACTACCTTCTCTAGACTCTCACAATACACATTTTATATTCTGTACTTCCCTCTTCTGACAGGAAAAAGGCCAGAAAAATCTGTCTCACTTATTCATAGTAAAACTACCCCTAATCTGTCCTAGTCCAGGAATCTAAATTATTTATTTTCTCTAGTGGAGATATCACCCAGAGAACTAAAAAGCTTTTCTCCCACTTCAAATTGAAGAACATAATATGAAATCATGGTCTTATGAGTATGAGGACCCAAAAGGACAAAGGGAACATGTAAGAAATGTTAAGGGCTCAACTAGCTTACAAAAATTCTCCCTTAAATTAAAATAGTTCCCAAGAAGTTAGTATCCTCCATTTTGAATGAAGCCTTAGCCAGAGGTCCTAGAAGGAAAGACAGAAACTGCTAAATTTTCTTCATCCAAACTTAGCCTGAATAACAATTGGGGAAATAAAAAATATTTAAAATGCCCTATGCATGAGGTTGTGCTCAAAACAGCAGCTTTCCTTACTTCTTAGCTTCTGTCAGATCTCTATCTCTCCAAGGCTTACAGAGCCTGCAGAGCTTGCAAGATTTACAAGGCTTTCAGAGAACTGGTTGAGACCAAAGGGGGAAAAAAAATTGCCACTTTCAAATCCAAGCTACTTGAGGGAACTAAATGGCTGCTATCTTATCTCCTCTTAGCAGTCTACCACACTGCCTTCTTAACAAGTTCCTCTCTAAACACTATAGCACAAGGAGGGAAAATAGAAGATACAAGTCTTCTGTACCTTGAGAATTTTTACCTAAGGATTTCAGAGCTCTTTCACTCTTTCAATATCTGAACTGACTCTAATCAGAACCAATGGTGCACTCTGATCTGATAAAAATGTTCTGCACATTGCTTTACTAATTACTGCCACCTTTTTAGAACTCATGTTTTTAAAAATTCTATTTTTTTTTTTTTGAGTTCATGGTTTTATGATGAATTCACATTTGATCCAGCATGCCTAATTTAGAATATTTTTCTGGTCAGTCTTATTTTATCTAATTATAGAGGTTTTTACACTTTGTCTTTGTTCAGAGGCCAAAATTTCAAGAGTAAGCTCTCAAATACATTGGAGAATCTCCTTTTACAAAATCCTAAAAAAATGACATGGACATGATGAAGCTGGGAATAAATCTGGTAGTCAATGAGGACAAGTGGCCGTTTGATCTCCGTATCCACCATGGCTGTTAGACTTTATACTGAGCTTTTCCAATTGCACAGGCTTTAAATCATAATATAAAAGTGTTTAAATCATAATATAAAAGTTTAATAAGCTCTATTTTAATATATAACAGTTTAAATATAATAGAGGCTTTAATAAACATCTATAACATTGCCTTCTAACTGTAGAGATCTACCTGTAGCTACAAGATTGTTTCCTGGCTGATTTATGTTTGTGTGCACACTTGTGTATTGTGTTGTGTCTACATATCTAATGATGTCCATATATCTTGTACAGGTTATCAAAGTTGGCATATAGATAAATGAGTGCTCATAAATTAAAATTAAAAAGAGAAATGGATCCAAGTATTTTTTAGTTCACATGACTTAAAAACTCAATTTAAATTAGATAAATGAATGAGAATAAAAATGTCTTTAAAATTACTAACTCACAAGTTTTTCTAGGTGGTCAGACAATTAACAGAGTGTTGGTTTCTAAAATTTCTAGAATGTAATATCCATTGTTTCCAGGATTTTTCTTCAACAGGGAAGAGATAGTGAATACTGTTAACAACACTTGTCTGATATCTTGGTTTTTACAGTTAAAAATGGGTAAATTGGATTTAACATCAACATCAATGTGATTAATCATAAGTATGTTTGTTAGAGGAGATAACTGATTAATTTACAAAGATAAGAGTTAAAAACATTAATTGCTAAATATATAATCAAGTACTCTTCATTTTTTAAATTCTACAATATTTTTAAACATTAAATGTATTTTTATAAATTGTTACATGAAAAAAGAGTTTAAGATTCTTTTGTTTCTGGGTCTTCACTAAAGCAAGGTTGCTAAAAGTTAAAGTTCTAACAGTTGCCATTCTATATGCAAAGAGTCCAAAGCTTTTCAGCTATGTTTCAATAAATGTACTGTAAATAGCATAAAGTATGTCATCTTATTAAGAGGAATAATTGGAAAAATTCAGAAAGTCATAAGGAAGGCTTTTACCTAAGGTCAAATATTAATAATAAACCAAAGTTTAATCCTCTATAGGTTGAAGTAACAAGGATTTCTTAAAACATGAATCTGCTTTTATCTATCAAGATAATTTCTTGTGCCTGTTAAGTTTTATTTAGAAAAACTAGTCTTAATGAAATTAGGGCTTGCACAACTCTGGTTAAAGAATTGTTTTTAGAGTATTACACTGCACTACAAATTCTGAATTTTCCTAAATGTATTCATATCTTCCAAGCATACAAATCTTTAAAGAATAAGGTTTAGAAGAACATTTTGCCAAGTTGGTTCTCCTCAAACCTTAAAGTAAAGGTTTGGGATTATAAAAATTCTGTTCCTTGCCCAGCACATTGGTGCAAGCCTGTAATCCCAGTGCCTCTGGTGGCCGAGGCAGGAGAATTGTGAGTTCAAAGACAGATTCAACAATGGTGAGGTGCTAAGCAAATCAGTGAGACCCTGTCTCTAAATAAAATACAAAATATGGCTGGTAACGTGGCTCAGTGGTTGAGTATCCCTGAGTTCAATCCCTGGTACCCGCCACCCCCCCAAAAAAAAAATTGTGTTTCTCAGTTTATAGCTATTATACAAACTAGATATGTTTTACTCTAGTTAATTTCATTTTGTATTTTTCTTGTAAACTTTAACTATTATCTGTTAATACCTTACAAAGTACAACTTCTAATATAACAACCTGAGTTAATTTGAGATAATAGGCCATCATCTATAGGACAGACAGATGTAAGGCTAACTTCTAGCACTAATACTGACCCCAATTAAGTAGATTGGTAAATAACTATAAAATTATAGACAGTAAATGTAAAACCCAGTATTCTTACTTTAAGCCTGGTGAAACTGGCTTGCTGTGTATTCAGGACCAAAACTCAGAGACTAAAGTTAGGCAATAAAAGGGCCAAGAGAGAAAATAGCCAATATTTGGCTCTTGCTCTTTGAGGTCAGCTTGATCCCAGGAAACAAGGGGAATTCTCTAAGGGCTTTGTAACTCTTGGCCACATGATCTCCTGATCAGGGAGAGAACAGAACCTGGAGAGAACCCTGGAGAACAGAAATCTGACCTGTGCACATGCTGCAAAGGGGAGGGTCACTGGAAGATGAGTTATCCCTGATGCTTCCAAAGGAAGCCACATAGTCAAAGAGACTCTGACCTATCCAGGCATATGGCAGTTTAGAAGAGCTAAGGGGTTGCTCACAAGTTCCCAAGAGTGACCTCTGAGGAAACTCAGCTGACTCTTAACAACAGATAGGAACCAGGTCAATTTGACCAGCTTGGTCTTAAATACCTAGCTAAACAGTTATCACCAAAGTATAGCCATACCAGAAATTTAAAAGAAAAGACTATTATTTTAAGAGAACCTAAGATGTATGCTTATGTCAGCCCCTGCCTACCAAGAATTGGACTGGCCTCTGTACCTTGGTCTTCCTTACTCCTCCAATTGACATTTTATCTAGCAAACAAAGTTTACCTATCCTAATAAGTGTGCACACCAGACACAAGAGATCCCTTGAGTTTATTCCTTTGTTCATAGGGCTAGAGTTATCTGCTGGGACTGGAATAGGAGCAGCAGGATTAGGATACTTAATTCATTATTATTAAAAAGTTACCAGACCAGATTATTGAAGAGTTCCAACAGGTTGTCAACTCAGTACTGAACTAGATGATTCCTAGTCATCCTCATTGCGGGATCAAAAATGACAGACCTCCTGGTTATATATCCTTATATCCCCCTTAATATTCATCTTTATCATAATAACCTTTCTTCCCTGCATTCTTAATTTTCCTTTCATTCTTAACAGCTTCTTTAGCTCAAAATGCTTCCCAGAAACACATTAAAGCCATTCTCCTCCTGTGCTCACAATGTGATTCTCTGGAACCACAAAAAAAGGGAAATTTACCTAAAATGACCTTTAGGCTCATTCCATATAAGCTCCTCTTCAGCCTCAACCCTGGGATCTCTGTCTTCTCTCCCAGAACTATGAAAGTAGAGGTCTCCCTACTTTGCCCCTTTTCAGCAGGAAGCTGCCAGACAAGATATCAATACCCCTATTCATTATCCCCTTTCAGAGTCTGTAATGAAGAATATAGAAAACAGCAACCACCATGGAGAAAAGAAAAACAATGGGCTGTGGACTTTCACAATTTCCCATATCTACAATAGTTCACCCTGACTACCCAATGGACACAGTCTGCTATGATTCAGTCTCACTGAACCCTATAAAACTCAGACCCCTATTGTATCTAGTTGCCATTTTCCTCTTGAAAATGTGCCCCTCTGCTGCTTAACAAAATATTGCTGATCTGTTAGGGTCTGTCTCTGTTTCTTTCCTTTCTCTTTCATTTGCTGTCAAGAGTCTTAAATACTTAGCAATATTGGATAATCAGTGTTCCAAAGTTGTTGACCAGAAATGTTCTGTCAAAGAGCATGTCATAAGAGGAATGACCTATGTACAACTTTGGAAAGTGTGTTTTTTGACAAATTTGTGGTAAAGCATAAAAGTGTGTTAAAGGGAACTGCACACTTGAATTATTCACAGGCTCTCTAAATTGCCTTTGTCAACTTTTATCTACTTTCCAACTGCTTGAATCTAATCAAGATAAAAGTGAGTGATTTATTTAGCTACAGAAAACTTAGACATTTCAATAAACTAGAATCATTTCATGAGAAATCACTGAGATTCACCCAGGACTGGTGCAGCATTAGAAACTGTCAGCATTCATGACCTTATTTATTTGAGGAGTTTGTCACTTTACAAATTCAATCACTCATAAAATTTATTCTGGAAAAGAAAAATAGCTAAAAGGTGCTTAAGAGCTCTGTTTTGGAATTTAGCTCAACAAGGTGGGAATTTCTGGGTCATTCAACAGATGTACCCTTCAGAAAATTATTTAATTTTATCTGTTTTCCACTCAGTCACAGTAAGGATTAGGTAAGAAAATTAATTAGGTATATAACATAATTACTTATTTTTTGTGGTAGAAAGGAGGCAGAACTGTGTCCAAAGTTGAGACCCTGAAACCTAAGAGATGGAGGAGTCTTCTGACAAAGGCAATTTTTAAAAAATTCATGCAGTCCAGTTTTCTTCAGAATTTAACATTTGATCAGTTTGAAGCTATTGAGACAAAAACAAATCTTTTAAAATCTACCTTAATCACAGGAATTTCACAAAATATCTGGGACAATGCAATATTAGAATTATTATTGTTTGACAAATTTTTAAAATAATTTATCTCTTATGTTTATCTCTTTGTTTTTGTACATTTTCTCTTGGAAGTTTTTCTTCCCAGGTGCACATCCCATTCTTCATCTTTCCTAATCTCTATCAAGAGCAAAAGTACACAGTAGACATGAAATATAAGACTTACAAACTTACAAAGAAGAAAATTTAGTTACCTGAAAATTGGGAAAGAATTGGTGGTAAAATTCCTGCAGTTCAGGGAGATTAATGTTAAAATTTCTTTTAGATCATTACCAAAATTATTTTTTATACATGTTCTAATGCTTATTAAGAATTGAAGAATTTTTGAAGAAATAAGCTTTTAACATTCTCATTCCTACCCCTCACACACCCATCAAGTTGGTAGAGTGGTGGTTATGTTAATTAGTTTGAATCTTTCCATAATGTGTTCAAAGATCAAAACATCACATTGCATTCCGTAAATATGCATTACTATTATTTGCTAATTATATATGAGTAAAGTAAAATAGTGAAAAATTAAAGCTGACTTTTTAGGGAATTAGTTGGATTTGCTTTAAACAGTTCTTTTGGGAAAAACATCCATGCCATTTTCAATTTTAAACCAATTATTACCAGTACTAACTTTCTGATTTCAACAAAAAGAAGCAATAGATATATACCCACATTGGTTTTAAGAATTTCTAGAAAAGAAACTAAAAAGAAATCAGAAAATAAAATTAATTTGTATTTTTAGGTAGAGCAGAATTTGCCTATATTGATGTTTTAATTATCCTTTTTGCCTTCAGATATATATTTAATTATAATATCTGTTTATCACCGTGCTTATTTTGATTTTGTTGATTTTATCTCCTTATGCCTCTTTGAGGTGGCATTATTAGTATGAAGCTACATAGAGGAAAAAAAGGCAGCCAAGTCTCACTTCCAGTTCTGTCAAATAGCTAGTTATATAACAGGAAAAAAGAATTATTTGGGCTCAAAGCATGGTTCTGACACTGTCAGGACCTTTGGGTATTTTATGTGTTAAGCATATGGACATTCCTTCTGTAAAATAGGGTTCAGTGTGTTAGTCCTAAGGTTCCTACGAAGGCCATGAGTCTAAGTCGAAGCAAACCATAATGTAGTTAAGAAAGTCAAGCATTGAGCCATGAAATCTGCAAACATACTTGTTATATTTCTCCTTAGTTATGATAATCAAAGTTGATATTAGTTTATAAATATTCATTAAAAGCTTGGTCATATAAGTACCAGTGGCTTTGGTGGTTTTTTTTTTTTTTTTTTTTTTTTTTTTTTTTTTTTTTTTTCCTATCTACTCAAACCCACTAATCTTACTGTTTCTACTTGTTTGGCAATTATGAACCACTATGCCAAGCAAAATAGATTTTTTTTTTATATTTTTGGCAGAGGTTCGTGGTCGGCTGGCAGCTGGTCCTGGCAGTTCTGTTTGTTCCTCACTGTTGATTCTGGCCCTTTCCCTGTCAGAGAATGCCAGATTGCTAGGATACATTTCCTCTTCAAGAAAGGAGTGAGCATTAGCAATAGATGACAACCAATTATTTGCTGCAAAACATAAAAGTAACTTATAACTACCTCCTTGCCAACAAGCACATGCTTCACAACCCAACTTTTGATATATTTGAGGGTGGGGGCAAGGTAAGACAATAATTATGAAGACTTTTAAAATTGGCTTATCTGCTTCTTTAGAAATGCAAGGTGGCATTTTCACAAGGGCATGAGATTTGGGGTGAGATAGAATGCATTTTGAATATCATAGCCACTCACTTGGGGGTGTGACCTTTCAGAGGAACTCTCTGAGTTCCATTTCCTTACCTCTAAAATGGGGAGGATATACTTATGCAGCAGGGTATTTGTAAGAATTAAATTTTTAAAATATTAGAAATGCACAGTAAAGACCATCTGTTAATTTTGAAGTTGAAAATAATTGTTCATTTAAAAAATATTATTTAGTGATAAAATATAAGCCTGGAGTGAGACAGAAGAGACACAGATCTCAGTCTTTGCATCCAGTTCTGTGAATTCTTGCACAGCATACATATGGGTTTTATGGATTTGCTTCATTTTCAACTTATACAAAATCTATAGCAATAATATTCAATTTCTTTATTTGTGATTAACTTGATAAAAACCAGAGCAAGTTTATTAGATAATCCTTGCATTTAGCTATAAAAATATATGTTTAAAAGAACATTCTTCATAATAGGTAGCCTAAACTTTGTGGAATATATCAAATCACCACCAGGATTAGTTTCTCTTAAATTCTATTGAAGTTAGAGAGCCTGGGAACTTCAGATGCCCATTTTATTTTCCATGTTAATTTTTAAAACTATTACATTATTCTTCTGCAGCCTCTACCTTGCCTTTATCTAATTAGTATCAAGGCACAGGGAAAAGTAGAATCAGAAAGAAGGTTCAAGAATTCATGTGCTTTCCTGCACCAAGCTTAATGGTTTCTCCCAAGTGCCCAGGTTGGAGGGGCCAGTTGAACTCTTCTATGACCATGGCTTCCTGGATATTTTCAGGAGCTACAGATGGGTTTACTTAGTAATAAAGGAGGACAGGCTCCTGAACTTTCTTCTTTCCCACTTCTTTGTTCTATTTCTTATCTTTTTACTGTGTGGGGGAGGCTGGTTAGTGGTGTAGAGTGTGGACCATAAAGAGAAATAGTAAAATGAACTGTTCATGAGAGTTGATTTTCCTTAAACTTAACATAAATGTATCTAAACTAAAGAAATTCAAACTAAAGGGAACAGATATGCCTTCTCACAAAGCCCACTGAATTCCTCTCAGTTCTTTTACACAAATTTGAGTAGATGATCTTTTTGTTGTTTTAATACCAATGTTCAAGCCCATAGTGGGGCATAAAATTTACTTCTAGATGGGAAAATAGAAACTTTGAGGTCACAGTATCATGAAGTTGGATATCATGACTATTCATTCGTAGACAGTCTAAGTTTTATGAAATCTCTAAAATTATTTGAGAGATGCAACCTATTTGGGAGATAGGCATTTGAATACCTATTATCATACCAATATTTTGAGAGAATTCTTCAATTCTAGGAAAGAGTAGGTATGTGGCCTATTAAGTTAACTTAGAAGAGTGGCTTCTTCAAGAAGATGAGAGCTGTGGAATATACAGAAAAACTTCTGTCCATCCATGGGTGTGTGTCCCAAGGTGGAAGCAGTATTCAGTTTCATGCAGCTCCTTATCCAGCAGCCAACATCCAAGTGGTTATCTTACTTGGAAGTGATTCTGATCTCACATATATGGTTTTAACAAAATATAGATGCAGATTATATCCAAATTTATACTGTACCTCTGCTTTTCTTTGTAAAATAAAATCTTCATCTGACAATGAGGAAACCTTCAATATTTAAATATACTGGGAGTGATGATAGGAGAACACTGAAAGGGAGATTTCTTTAAATTTACTTCACTTAAGTTTTCTGGACAGTCTGACCCATAACATGGTATGGTTAAATTTAGTTCATTGTACTCTTTAGTTTTTATTACTTAGTAAGTGCCTACTCTGTTCAGGAAACTTTGTGTTATTTTATTTAACTAATATAATGTGCAATTGATGTATCCTTATTTTCATTTATGGAGGAGGGCCCAAGGGCTCACAGAAGCCCACCTAGCAGAAGGCAAAATTTGGTACTCCACTCAAACCTGAGTTGAAGCCTAGTGGTCTTTCCTCTATCCCACGGCTGCTTCATGAACATCTCCTAATATCGTTAGATAATGCGGTGATCCCACCTCCCTTCATGTAATGATTTGAGAGTTGGAGATTACTACAGGTATTTAAATGCCTCAATAGCCACAGCAGCCAAGAATCCTATTCTCCCACTGGTTCCAAGTGGTGATTCAGAGACATTACTACCTTGGAAACTTTCCCAAGTCTCAAACTGGGGTAAAAAGTCCCATTTGATTTCTCTTGATTTATCTTTGGCTTTGGGGCTATGACAAATGAATGACTCACCTGTTTAACTTAGTATCTTGGTACATATGATTTTCCTTCCTACTATGATCCTGAACTCATTTGTTATACCTGGAGCCTCACTGCAGGATTCAGCTATCAAAAGGATCAGTGCCTGGCTGTCGTCACCCCCACACATGAAATTTTTATAATTGTCCAAATCTATTGAATTCCTGGGACCTTTAAAGGATCATAGCAAGCCTAGTGTTCTCTTTGCACTACAGGAGAAACAATTTCTAAGATGTCCTGAAAAGGGTCAGAAATGTATAAGGAGTTACTAGCAAAACTGAACACTGACTATTCTAAAGAATGTCTAAGAACATGTGCTTATTCACTTTCTAATCCAGACAGTATAAAATAATTCTAATCACTTTAGATTGTATCTGCACAGAATTTCCTTGGTTCTGTTTATATACTCTTGAGAATTTCTTCTTTTCCCAAAAGGCTACTTCTTAGTCATAGTTTCATGGTATTGGATCCTGAAATATAAAGTGCAGATCAAATTCTTTTTTTTTTTTTTTTTTTTTTTTTTTTTTTGTGGTACCAGGGATTGAACTTTGAACTCAGGGGCACTCGACCACTGGGCCACATCACCAGCCCTTTTTTGTATTTTATTTAGAGACAGGGTCTCACTGAGTTGCTAAGTGCCTCGCCATTGCTGAGGCTGGCTTTGAACTCTCGATCCTCCTGTCTCAGCCTCCCAAAGTGCTGGGATTACAGGCGTGCGCCACCGCACCCAGCCAAATTATTTTTGAGTTAAAAAAAAATTATTATTAAAAAAAGAAAAGGTTAGCTTTCATCACTATGCAAAGGGTTTACAAAATCAACAGAGTAGTTAATCCTTTCCAAGCACCAGGAACTCTGGGAAATTCTTTAAGAAAGCATTTTGTTTTTATTGAGCAAGTCAATTCCCACACAGAGGATGAGAATTGAAACCCTTGACAATACCAGAATTTCTAATAATACTGCTACCCCCTTCTCTCAGTCACTCATTACTACAGGTTTTAGAGTCATTATTGCCTTTTCTCTCTTCCACTTGTGTCTTAATTGTCCTTGTATCTCTTGAATCTATATTTTATACAAAGGGGTTTTTAAATGATGATCAATGTTGTATTTTGAAGTAATTGATAACAGAAGCTTTTAGGTGCTGAGACAAATGTTATGGAAGTTAGAAGATTGAGAACAATGATTCATTTTTGATAGAGTATATCTTACCTGGGCTGTCCTAACTCTTGTTCACCTTACCTAGTTTTCTCAGGTTGGGTTTTTCATTCAGAGTTTGTCACAGGACTCTGTTCTCTCATTATTCTTATAAAATTTGCCCATCCTTCTGCATTACCTAGCTTAGTTCATGACATTTCCTTAAATGCCCTTCTAATGCCTTTGGTGCCTGAAGAAGTCTTGGGGATCTTTTAAGATTCACTAAAAGAGTTATTCCTTAAAACAATTGTGCATAACCAGCCTCTGTTCTGGCTTCTACAAAACTTAATGCACCATGCTGCAATTATTTCTTCACCTGCCTTATTCTCTTGTAAGTTTAGGGCTCCTTAAGTAGAGAATAGAGACTATATTCTTATTCATCTTCAAATTTCCAAGCACTAAGTCCTATCTAATACAAATTTGGTGCTCAGTACATTTTTGTTGAATGAATTGATTGATGGTCAAAACTATTTTCATTCTATCACTAAGTCGCACTTTAGATTTTCCCCCTCTGATGTAGCTCTACTATTTATTTTCTTTCTTTATGCATGCTGGAAAGACTATTCTCCTGAGAAAAGGCAATGAATGAAATTAGTTTCCCTATTAAATTCCTACTTATTGGTATACCCAAATCAAGTAGTTAGTCCAACATATACACTAAAGATCAATTCTGAAATATGGTAAAACAGAGTCTTTCATATATTCCATATTTGAGAAATGTCTTTGCTAGCTAATCATAGGTCAATTTTATAATATATACAAAAAGAAAATAGAATTCACTTGGAGAAACTTGCTGCACAGCAGACCTTGACAATATTATTTTTCTCTTGTGAAATTTCTGCCCCTGCAGTTGTGAGAAGTTAAGCATTGTTCAGCACCTTTCTTACTTTATGTATTGATTTCATTTTAACTATGTGAGAAATATGATCTTGGTCCAGTAATCATAATCTATTACTTTAAAGGAACATACTTATTTAACATTTTAATTTGGCTATATTAGCTTTAACTGAATCAGAAGAATTTTCCTCTTATACAGATGGACTCTAGACAATTAAAAGAAAGTAATCTGAGTTTATTTAATTTTTCCTTCCCCAAGGATATTGTGGATTCATTCTGCTTATGTAATGGACAAAGCAATTACAGGTTCCTTCCTCTACAGTTAACAAACTTTGGTTTGGAGTTGGGGTGCTATAAATCTCAATTCTGCCTATCTGGCTTCAATACTTTTTTCTGCAACATAGTAGTTACTTATAGAATGGCCTGGGTATTTCTAGATGTCTTTGTTTTTCTTCTCTTGTGCCGCATCATGTCTCAGGCAGGTTCTTGTTAATCAGCCAT
Organism: Tamias sibiricus; assembly: GCA_025594165.1. NCBI lineage: Eukaryota > Metazoa > Chordata > Mammalia > Rodentia > Sciuridae > Tamias > Tamias sibiricus. The sequence goes on along the minus strand of CM046661.1, from coordinate 98,068,229 downwards.
GTGGAATTAACATGGGCATAGTGTGGAGAATAAGAGCACATGCTTTGATGTTAGAACTAAATCATTTGAATTCTGGATCCTCACTTTACCAACTATATGATTGTGGGCAAATTTCTAAAACTTTGAATTTCAATCACTTCATCAACAAAATGGTGAGAAAAATTATCTAATTATATTATTATACCAATAAAAGATACAGAGTACATTGCTATTAAAAACATTTAATAGCTAGTAGCTCTTTCTATTATTTTAACTAGATATATCTGTCCTGGTCGTCTCCATTTGCCAAAAAACTGAGTGACATTCATCTGTAGTGTCAACGACCAAATTCAAAAGAATTCCACACTAACTAAAAGGTATCTAATCAGATTCACAGTGACTGGCACCCACAAGATAACAAGAGGGATTTACAGCATCATGTAAGGCAAGCCTGGGGGAATCAAGACTATGCCACTATAGCTTAACCTTTCCAAGGTGGTGCAAACTAGAAACCAACTGAGGTGAGGCACACCCTTCTTTCAAATAAGATCAGATCCTGCACAGTAATGCCCATAGGTGGGAGGCAGAGAGGGAAGACACACAAATCACTGCCGAAGCAAGGTACACTGACAGGATCCAACTTGTAGATAAAGATGTTGGGTGTTTTAAGTAGGCAGTAAACATCTGAATGTGATTAAAAAAAAAATCTGTGAATCAGATCAATTATCTTCCTTACAGGAAACTTCTCTAAATTTTAACAGAAGAGGAAGAAATTTCACTGCCATTCACTCATGTATTTCAATTTAATGAGAGCCTATTAGTGTTTTTCAGTATCGGGTGCAGGAATGACCCATCTCTTCCCCAGAGATCACAGGTGAGTGACAATAAACACAACAGTAGTAGCATGTGGTAAGAACTATTCCACTTAGGATGCCAAAGAGGATGGATGGAAGGGCAAAGGAGCAACAGCTGCAGGTGGCTGCAATAAGGAGCTTTCCAGGGGAGGAGGGACATTAGCTAAATAGAAGAAATGGGGCAAAATATATGAATGTGTTTTACAAATGCCCTTCTAATTGTGATAAGAGCAAAATACTCACCAGCAAATGCACTGCTAAAAAGAGAAAAGCTAATCAAAAGTAATCATTGATGTTCAAAAAGAAGTTAATTCTTATTCTAAGCTATTGCTTTATATTAATCAAATTTAATATAAAGTTATATTGTTAAGTCATCCTGGTATATTAATTTTCATTTCACTAATTTATAGAACACTCTAAAACAATAAAAACATATGAATGCCTTAAAATATAAAGAAATATTTTATCATCATCCTCTTAACCATAAATCTTACAGGATGAAAAAGCACATTCTTTTAGACTATATTTAAAAAAAAACACAATTGTTCAAATGTCAGAGAAGTTATTAACCTGGGAAAAGAGTGACAACAGAAATGTTTGCTACTTGTAATAACACATACTCTTTGGTTTCAAATTTGCAATATTTTATTCTGACTAATTAAAAATGGCTGAGAATAAGCCATATATCATATTTTATAGTGACTGCAGAACATATTTATATAGAAAATATATGAAATGATAGATATGGCAATTTAAATTTAATAATAATCCTTTGTACATCCTTTCTTGAAGAACTCATCCTCTATATTAAATAATCAATCAGTGCACAGGGATTTCATGTCTCCTCATGTAATACTAAATATTAGATTATTCTAATATTAGCTATTTATTACACTTGACCATGGTGCTCCTTTCTCTGGATTCAGCCCTACTAGAGAGAATTTTCAATCATGGTTTTTTAAAAGGATATTGTGTGGTACAGCAAAAACATATCCTCAACAATTTTAGAACACTGTAACATGACTGTAGATTTTTTTTGTGACTATTGTTTTTTTTTTGTTTTGTTTATTCTCTATTTTTAGTGTCCTCAATCTAAACCAATACCAAGTATCAAGGGAAAATAAATTTGTGTGTGGGGGGGGGGCTAAATTTGAATATTTGAGTGGAGAGAGCAATCAGGTAGCTGGATAAATGCTAATTGTGGTCATTCTGCTGAGAATGAATGGTAGGGTGTTAGGAAGAAAGTGAAGAAAACCATTAGATGGCTGGTGCACCAGTGCTGAAGGCAAAGCGTGAGGGCTGGGAATGATGGTCAGAACAGAGGTGGATGTTCCTGGATATAGGCTGGATGTGGACAGACATGGACATGAAGAAGATAGAGGACATAGAAAAAGTAAAATCATGGCTGTGATGACTGTTGGGTCAAGAAATTTCAGAAGTTCCACTATTAGGAGTGAGAAGAAAGATAGGAAGAGGAAGTCAAAGCTAGAATGTTTGAGATGATGAAGACAGTAATGATGATGGGTGGGGTAAAACCTAGAGAAGGATAGTATAAATAAAAGGAAGTATTTCAAGAACCCGAGAGGACATAAAAAATGGAAAGGTCATCTACATCTATAGTGAAATCATCAAAATGTTTCAAAGAAGTTATCTGGAGAGAGTAACAATGAATGGGTACTAACATCTGTACTTGGTACGGAAACCCCGGGAAAAAATCTCGGAGGCAGAGTTAGCTTTTACTACTTTTACTTCTACTTTCTTAGAGAGAGCTTAGAGAGGGAAAGAAAGATTTTTAGAGAGAAAGATTAAAGCGAGCTTTTCTTCTTGTCTTCTTAGCTTAGAGTCTTAGAGAGAAAGAAAGATAGAGCTTCTTAGCTTAGAGTTAGAAAGAAAGATAGAGCTTGGCTTAGAGAAAGATTAGAGCTTCTTTCTTCTCTCTTCTTTCTTCCTTCTTCTTTCTTCTTTCTTCTGTCTTCTGTCTTCCTCAGGAGCCTCGGCCTAACTCTGACCAGTCATTACTTCTTCTATCTGGTTTCTCTTCTGTAACCGCTCTGCCTACGTTCTGGCCGCTCTGATTCTTCTGACCGACCGAGTGACTGCCCGACTGACCGAATGAATTCGTTCTCCTCTCTCGGACCGCTTTCACCGGGTTATATACCTTCAGCTTTGCGGGTGCCTACAGGTGCGTCACATACATATCAGGTGGAACTTATGGCTTCCAGCTAGCTGCAACAGCCCTTCCTAATTAGGGCTCCTTCAAACATCTTCAATGAATGGGTAGAAGGGCCCCAGAGCTTGTAGAAGGTTCGTAGAAAACCTCAACAAGAGAAAGTGGGCAGGACAGTTGAGGCTGTGAGATGCCAAGCAGGCCTTCTGGGGCTGAAGTTGAGAATGTCGTGAAGGAAGCAAGGAGCATTTGGCTATGTTCAGAGTGACAAGAAGAATGGGCAAGGCAAATGTGGTATCCAAGCTGACACAACTGAGGAGATGAGAGGATGTGAGGGACAGAAACATAAGCAAGAGGAACAACAGAAGGTCTGGCTGAGGTAGAAGAATGGTTATAGTTGAGAGAAAATATGAGGAAGAAGCTCGGAAGAGAAAAGTTAGAATAAAATGCTTAAACTAAGATTTAAAAACAATTTTGGAGTTAGTAACAGTATTAAGGTTTGGAGGAGTTCTTAACCTATTCAGTGTGTCATGGACACTGTCAGTAGTTTGTGAAACTGAGAATACTGGAAATAATGCTTTTACATGAATGAAATATAATAAAGAGCAAAAAGAAAACCAATTTTATTGAAATGCACTTATACAAAGATTAGGAAGCCAAATATATGTTTTTAACACACTAAAATAATGTGCTTATTGGCACATTAAATAATGAGACCTAAAACTAGGTCTAATAATATTTTTGAGTGCTACATCAACAGATGAAATAAGATATGAGAATATCCGCAGTTATGATTGGTGAAAGTGATTTCTATTTGTAGGAATGTTAAAGTTGGATTAGAAATTAGTGAACATTACAGTGTAACTTTTTTCTTCATTCAAATTTCAGGAACTGCTCAAACTCTAATTCACATTCTGGACGTGGTCCTGTCTAGATTGTGATTATAAGTGGGTTGTTGAGAAAGGGGAAAGGATGAGATCCTTAGGAAAGAGAAAGTAAATGAATTGGGAGGCCAGGGCATTATTGGAGGAATCACCTACAGAGATATCAGTATTCTAGGAATTTGCCCCATGCAGACACAGCTGGACTCTGAAGCATCTCTGGGCTTAGTGTCTTGTGGAGCCAGTCCTCTGCAATCTATGCACCCTGGAATGATCCTGCTTCTCTCTGACTCAAGATTGGAAGACTGGAGCTTGGCTTTTGGTAAGAATCAAGTGTGCAGGGTCTGGTGGTAGAAGAAAGACAACTGGCTGGAGAAATTCATACTCTTGAAATATGCTCCAAATTATTTATTTACTTTTGGTCTGGCTCTATAAAAATTGACTCTGGAATGCCATCTGCTTCACTGCACTGCTTCCATACTGTGAATGGCCCACCAAGAGGCCCACCTTCTCGCCTTACCAGAATATGGGAAGTACTTTGAGCCCTGAAAATTCCTTCATAAATCATCAAAGCTGGTCCCTAATGTAGTATTAAATGGACAATTTAGATTTGTTGGCATATTACTTTTCAGTTTAAGTGTTTTATGCTCCTTTTATTATAGCATTAAAGTTTTTAGTTACATTTGTGAGAAATTTCCAGGGTCTTATTTTTAACAATGACAAATTCACTTTCTTTTATAAACATTTTTCACATTATGTTATAGTCAATTCATGTCAAATCTCAAGAGAGAAAATTTAAAACCCAACTCCCTTTCTCAATATAGGCAATTATCTTTATATTTTCCTAAGATGGTTATAAAGTTTCTGAGGAAAATGAATTTTGAAATAGTATTTTTATAGTTGATGCATACATTGATTACAGATCATTTAATTGCTTTACCTCACATATTTATTGATCCTGTATCAATACAGAATATAAAGTAATAAAATGATGATTTGAGGGGAAGTATATCTATCCTAATATTATATCTTTAGGAATATAGGATGTTTCTAATCTTTCTGAATATAAAGAAGAGATATATTAATATTATTTTGTGCCATTAATATATTAACTTTTACAAATGCAAATGTTAGCTTATTATTAATTACAATTATATACCTAAGATATATCATTATATAAGATTATCCATTTTCTCATTACCAATTTATTTAAGCAAAGTATTATCCATAATTAGGTTGAAAACTTTATAGCAAAATTCCTCATAGTTTGGTATTATACAAAAAATGTGAGAAAAACAGAAATTATATTTAGTGAAACTGGAATTTTTCTGATACTCAAGATTTACAGAAATAAAATCTATTTATGAATCAAGTTATCTCCTTTAGGATTATTGGTTCATTTTCTGAAAAATTTTTTGATGCAATTCTACTTTTTTTTTTTTTTAAATGGTAAATTCCTCTAATTTCCAATTCACTTTTCCAAAGCAGTGATCACATATAGGAGTCCCTGATCATGCTAGGGACCAATTTTAGTTTCTTTAGTAATATTCCTTCTAGTCTACACATTCATAGTGTAGCATTTAGACTTTAGTGCACACCCTCAAATGCAGCTTTTAAGGGGAAAGTATTGCCTCAAAGACTTCGGTATTATGAAATATCTAATCCAAAATAGAAAACAGAACAAAAGTTTTTACAACTTTCTTATAGTAGTAATGACTGAAACTCTTCCTTAAATATTTCTCTCCACTTGCCTATATGAATATTTGAATATTTGAATAGATCCAAATGTATATTTGAAAAGGATAAACTTGTGTTTACTGACTTTGTTTGGATCAGAGTTCTTTCAACTTAATTGTTGACATGATCTTGGGTAACTTACTTGCTCGGTATCATAAATCCTTATTTTAATCTCAGGATCTACACTTATTGACCATACCTTATTGCTTAAATTAAAAATAACTCTGCCTTTTGAAGATAATGTTCCAGCATATCCATAACTTTTCAATACTCTTCCTCTGTGTTTTAACAGTTATCTCTGACCTAATTCCCTCTTCTTCCTGACTTTGAATATTAAGCAGAAATCTTTTTTCCTCTTTGCTCCCTTGCTTATCATAACACTGTTCATTTTTTTGTTGATTCATTCTTTTTCCAGAAAGGTTTTGTCATCCTCAGATCAACAGTAAATATTTATCATTTGGGACAATCATGGAAATTTCATTTTATTAGTTTAGGGATAGACTTATGACTTGGTTCTAAATATCATGAGAGAGTTTTTTCTCAGTGACTTTTGGGAAATATCCATTATTTTAATATGGACTTTCAAAAGAGATGGAGCCTCTTGTTCATGGACATTAATTATATAATCTATATGTGATAGGTAATTTCTAGTGCTTCTACAGCCTCTTTGCATGAAGGCAAGCTTTTGAATAAAACTAATACTGGGGCCTCTCAAGTGGAGAGAGAAGAAAATCTATTCCATGATTATATTTTTGAGACCCTGATCCTATCAGGACTAATTGTATCTATTTTCTCAAATAATTTTGAATTGAGGGTTTATGACTGACCACCAAAATTGTTTTGATGTATATTCTTTTTTGCTGTTTATTCTTTAACTCGAAGTTATGAATCTTTGCTTTCCTGGATCTTCTATTATATCCTATTATTCTGAAGTGCTCTTTATTATATATCATCAGTAGATGGTTCTGTTTCATGAACCTATTGGTCATGTTGGTATATGATTCTGCTAGTCAATCTAAATATTCAGTCATACCAAATCCCCAAACACTTTTCATCAAATCATCAAAAAATACTTCTGGGTCTTCTTCCAAATAGTCTTGAATAAAACTGCTTCTTACATCTTCTGCTATTAGCACACTAGTCAAAGTTGATTTCATGTTTTGCTTAGACTATCATCACTAGGTTCCTAACTACTCTGTTTCCAGAGATGCACAAAGATTTTTTCCCACCATTCACAAGATGTCTGCTTCCTAGCATATGCTTCTCAAACTAGTGCTGAAAGCTTCTGAAAGACAAGTCAGACTCTGGGGGCTCCCTGAGCTGGGAGCTGACCATCCACTATTGGAGTAAGCCTGGCTCATTCACAAAATGAGGTTAGCAATTGTAGGGGCTGTGCCTCTGTTCTAGAACTCTAATTCACAAGATATTACTTTATACAAATAATTTTTCCTTCATTGTTTACTTGCTTGCCACAAAACTAGGAATTCTTTACAGCTGTTGAGGAAAGGCTTTGAGATGTTAGTCACAATTCACTGGAAATAAAGGGGATTCATATTCAGAGGTGATGTAAATTAAGCTATTTGTCAACCTAGATCTATATAGGCTGGATTGATCCACTTGAAATCTCAATGTGAGCATACATAAAATGTAAAAGAAAACCAAATGTTTGGTTATATCAAAATGGTTACAGAGATAGCATTCCTTAATAGTATCTGATTGCCTTTATTACAAATATAAATTTATTAAATTATGGTGATGGATTTACAAGAATAGCATTCAACTATAGTATTACTGTCAAATAATATTCACATGGGCACTTTATTCATAGAAATCTACTTCTCCTGAAAGATAGAAGACATTTACAAAGTTGCTGATGTAGGGATCACTGAATAATATGTAGCATCCTGTCATAGCTAAAGCAGGATAAAGTAAGCTTAAAACCACCATATGTGTTACCTTCCCCTTCCATTTATAGCTTATTGTGTAATATTAGAAGTTCAGAACAACTTTGAGTTTGAAAATGCCTATATAAGACATTGCAAGGACGATGATGTCAATATTGCACTTTCACTTAATAACATATGAATTAACTCTAAACATTCCATTTGTCATCTTGTCACTTTTATAGTGCACTACTTAGGCACCAGAGAAGAGCACATGGGAATTAAGGAGTTAAATGCCCCAAATTTTCCAATCATAAAGTAATTTCTTTTACCCTTTTTCTTCTACTGGGAAGAAAAGGACGAACAAAAGACAAAATATGTTTTTCATCATAATGTTTAAGTCAGTGGCTATGGTTATATAGTTTAACTTAATAGCTTGGAGTTACCAAAAATAGTAGGTTAAATGTTTAGATTACATCATCTGTGGTAACATCAGGATAAATTACAGATTTATTAGAAGACATAAAGTCCACAAAATAAATACACAGTAACTTTAAGTCAAATGGAAAAGATGGCCTGTTCTTTTAGTATCCACCCTAGACATCTATCACCTCCTCTTTCTGGTCTAAAACATAAATATCTTTTAATCATTCTATGGCAATAAACCCTGCAATTCTTTTCCTTACTTCTAACTGCCTGGCTGTATATATTTTCCACAATCACCAATCTGACTTTTGCAAGTGAGAAATTCTGATCCTGTTAATCCCATGTCAAAAGTTTCAAATGACTAACTACTTCTGCCCTTAGGAAGAAGTCTGGCCTCTGAAATGTCCTTAAAAGTCCTCCTTGGTTTGGCTAAGGTATCTATCGCCTGTTTAAAACTAAATAAAAAAATAAGGGCTTAGGATAGGCATACTTGCACATAAATAATTAAATATTTGCTTCTCTGTGGATATTATAAACAATGATCCTTGTTACCTGATAGCCTAAATTTTATAGCAAATAAGAATTAAACCAAATTACTTTACTTAAATTAATACTCAAAATACTGTAGCTATCTATATATTCTCTTCATTTAGCTCCTAATAACTAGAAACAACTAAAGGTTATAAAAAGGCAATTCATAATTTCTTAGAGATAGTTTTATGTGATGAAATATTTGAGGTATTGCATTTTCCTTGATGTACACTGTAAATATTCAATAAAGAATCATGTAAGACAGCAAGTAGTATTCAGGTCAGAAAGAAGTAGAATTACAGATTACTATACCTAGTAAAATTTCCAAATCTAATATAAAGTTTCAATCTTCGTAAGACTCAAATTTATAGATCAGCACCTGACATATAATGCCTGTACCTAATGGGGAAATATGTCAATTTTTCTGGAGATCTAACTATGGTCTTAAGTTGCCCAAATTATTCTTTTTACTAATTTTTTCTCCATGTGGAAATCATAAATGATTCAGCATTCATTTATTAAATGCTGTTACATGCCAAATATTTCCCTAGGTGCTAGAGATTCTGAAGTCAAACAAAGCAGATAAGAGCTTGCTCCCTTAGGGCTCAGATTCAAGAAAGACTGGAGAGAGACAATGAGCAATGTTTGATTTTATTAGGCACAGAACATTTCTAAATGATTATAAATGTTATGAAGAAAATAAGACAGTGTTGTGATATGTGACTAACAATTACTCAGAGTTGGGGGGTAGCTAAAACTGGGGGTAGTAATCTCAGAGCAGAAACAAAATGATAAGAATGAGCCTGCCTTGCCAAAATGCAAAGAATTCCAGGCAGATGGTGAAGCAAGTACAATGCCTCAACCAGGAGTGACACCTCTGTGTTCTAGTAGATATGGAAAGTCAGTGGAGAAGGGAGAAATCACTAAATGGAGATGAGTTTGGCCAGGTCACACAGGACCTGTAGGACATGAGAAAGAATTTAGACATTACTCTATGGGACCTCTTTCTAAGAGGAGAGTGACATGATTTGAATTCGTTTGAAAAGACCTCCCTGAGTGTGCATACAGTGGACTGCAGGGGACAAAGATTGGAATTGCAGTAGGACCTCAGAGGAATGTAGAAATGTATTTACCTTAACACATTTTAAGTATGTGAACTGTGCCCACTGTACTGTATCTAATTGAATATTTGTTGAATGAATGGATTAATAGTGAAATGGTTACAAACATTAAATCTGGCAGTGTATTAAAATTCTTGGCTACATATTTTGGACATAAAACTGCAACAAAATATTAAAGTATTAAAAGTCTTTATATTTGCAAGAAGGCTTAACATTTCCATTTACATGCTTTTTTATTATAAATAATTTAAGCAATTTGCAAATAAATCCAAACTCAAACAACAAAATACTAAAATGTTACTATTCCCTAAGTATCTGACATTTCATAATGTTAATTCTACAGTTTCTTTGTGCACATATGGTTAGACTCAGATAAATAGTAGAAATTTTGCAACTAAGAATTGTCCATTAATTAAGGAACATCAAGAGGGAGGAAGAGAGAGGGAAGACGAGAGGAGGGGAGGGAGAGGAAGGAATGGAGGGAGGGAGGGGAAGACACTCTTAAGTATATTTCTAAACAGGCATACAATATGTCTTCTATACATAGGCTATTTACACTGGAATGTCCAATTACTTCTATGCTGTGCCGAAATTGGCCCATACCACCGTCTGAGAGCCAATTGTTATATTTTTAGAAACTTTATGAGCAATTGTTAAAAACACCATTATTAAAAGTCAAATTAAATAAATTTGTTAAATTAAAAAGCTTGAAACAAAGGTAGAAATTATTCAAAATCTATCGTCTTCTAATTATTTTACTACTCTCAATGTCACCAATGCTCTTAAAATTATGCCCCTCACATCTTCAGGGTAGCAGCACTTAACACTGGTGAGTACTGAGTAAAATCATGTTGGAAGCTTGAAATCAGATATGGTGAGAATATTTACACCACAGATGTAAACAAAGGGCTTTCGACCATTCCCAGAGGGTCTGTTATTGAGCATTTACCACCATGTCAATTTTATAAACATGTTGACAATGCTGGCTTGGCTATAGCATCACCAGCTGCAGACTGTGAGTCTAAATCCCAGAAACTACATTCAGTTTAAACTGAGAAATGAATGCCAGATTAAAAAAAAAAAAAAATGAAGTTGTTGGTTATCAAAGTTCAGAATATAGAAAAAGTTTCATTTTCTTTTATCAAATTAGTAATGACTAAAAAGAAAGACAATAATGTTGGAGTATTAAAGTGAGAACAACACACATATTCAATGATAGTAGGAATGTAAATAGATAAATGTTTTCAAAGAACTGCAAAACAGAAGTAAAATGTTTAGTCTCATTATTTAAATTTAACCTGTGGAAAGATCAATTTATAAACGTGCTCTCAAAAAGTGATCACTTATGATGGGAAAAACTGAAAGGAATAGATGTGCTTAAAATAATATTATGTGTTATTTTAAATGAAATTTTGAAAAACTTGAATGAGAAACAGAATATTTGCATAACAATTGATGAACGTTGGATATGACATTTAATAAAGTTAAAACATGAAATTATATATGTGCATAGAGTAAGTAGAAATAAACCCAATTAAACATTAACTGTAATTGTTACAGGGTACTTGGAATATGAACTATTATTTTCTATTACTTTTAGATTTCTCCAATTTCTAAATATTCAAAAAAGGCAAAATACAAATGTTTAAAATTAAAATGAAAAATTTCAATTCACTATCCAATAAATTTTGATCTGAAAAACGTATACATGTGTTAGAGTAAATTTCATGAAAATATGGCAGATAGGAAGCTCATATTTAAATTATTAAATTGTCTGATATTGTGTTAAGGATGTGTTATTGGTTTAATATGTAAAATAGTCATCTACTTAGCTATATATCACTACTCTTCTCAGTTATTCATGTCTGATTTAGCATTATCTAGTATTTTATGTTCTCTCATAAATTATCAAATTAACATTAGTTTTAATTCAGTACAATGAAATCATGCAGATAAGAAAAAGTCTCAACTATTAAACAAATCATAAGAGTGCTGTAGATCAAAAAAGAGAAAAAAAATCTCTGTCTCAAATATACGTTTAAAATTAACCAATGATGTGAAAAATAGACTTTGCAGAAAAGAAATAGGCTAACACAAAAGGAGACAGGGATCAAGGTAAAGGAGAGATAATCTGCTGCCTGATTTATTATTATATCAACATGTGCAGACAAGAAAAAGGAGCTGTGTAGAATATTAAAAATAATTTTGTAGATTTCCTTTTGATATAAGAGAAGTTTGAATCTTATTAAATTATGGTCGAGAATTAACCATTTTAATGTCTTATATTTTAAATATACTTTTATATTTTAAAATATTTAATTTGAAAACACAAATAGAATCTATTTAAGGTATAAAACATGATTACAGAGACTGGGGTTGTGGCACAGTGGTAGAACGCTCACCGAGCATGAGTGAGGCACTGTGTTCAATCCTCAGCATCACATAAAAAAAATAAATAAAATAAAGGTATTGTGTCCATCTACAACTAAAAATAAAAAATACAAATACAAAAACATGATTTTATACACATACCTAGAATGTAGTGATTATCACAATCAAATTAACATATCCATCACCATCTATGGTGTATGTTAGATCCCCAGAACTTGTTCATTCTATAACTGAAAGTTTTTAACTATGTTTTGACATCTAGATAATAATCAACAAGCTTGTGGTATGTTGTAACTTTACTTTTGAGACACACAAGGAAAGAAATATCAAGTTTCATGTTTCTTTGACATTTCAAAACTACTTAGGGAAATGTTGATGTTGGTATAAATATCAGTTCTACTTTGACTCTTGGGAAGCCATATGGCATAGAAACTTACCAGTGTTTAACTGAAGTGTGTCTGAAATGACTGGCTTACCTGAAATTTTGACTTGAGACACCACTCCATCGCCCCCATCACTGTGTGCTCGAACCTCTACAACATACTCGCCATCTCTGGGGATGGGGACCTCTATGGAGTGTTTATGAGTTGAATACAACTTGCCATCATGCTGTCCATCAGGTCTATAGAGTACCTGATAAAGTCCAAAAACATTAATACTTAATAAATTCAAAATAATGAGCAAATGCCCTAAAACTAAAACCAGAATGAAAGTACTTATACTTGCATTCATAAAAAAATAACACATTTAACACACCACACATGGGAAAATTTCTCGTTATTTTCAATTCATAGAAATTGATTTCTGCTTTTGGGGGAAGGCTATATAAGAGGATCTGCCATAAGAATCTGAATTTTATTATTTGATATGACAGAAAACAAAGAGATCAGAGATATATGTCTTTTTAAGGGTAAAAACACAAAATGAAAGTTCTTTCAATATATTGAAATAGTCTAAACATAGTCTCTCTTAATTTAAATTTTTTCACACTATTCCTAAAATTTAGTATCTGATAAAAAAATGTGATAGCATGTGATACAGAGAATATACAGTAACAATCTTTTCTCTTTTACTTTGCTGTGTGTTTAGCAACACTAACATAAACATTGTCAAACAAAACTGAATTCATTATGTCTTTCCTCTTTAAGCTCTAATTATTCTAACAATTATATTCTTTAAAAGAGTTATTCTATATATCTTGATCACTTAACATAGCATTTCCCTAAAATTCACTGAAGATGTTTTTTCATTTCAAAAAATATCATAGACTATACTATCTAATTTTGCTATACAGGTAAAATAAGAAAGCTGAATGGAATTCACTGAAATGGCAGAAATTACACACATCAATCAATGTCTATAAGAATGAATCCTGTAGCCGGGCGTGGTGGCACACGCCTGTAATCCCAGCACTTTGGGAGGCTGAGGCAGGAGGAGCGCGAGTTCAAAGCCAGCCTCAGCAATAGCGAGGCACTTAGCAACTCAGTGAGACCCTGTCTCTAAATAAAATACAAAAAAGGGCTGGGGATGTGGCCCAGTGGTCGAGTGCCCCTGAGTTCAATCCCTGGTACCAAAAAAAAAAAGAAGAATGAAGCCTGTGTGAGGTACATTTTAGTCTCTTGTATACCTTATATCCCGTCACTGTAGATTCATTTGATAGTGCAACGACGTGATCCCAGGTGATTATGTAGCGTGAACCAGACCTTACCGAACTGATGATTCTTGGTGGCTGGCTAGGAGCTGTGGAAAGCAGCAATGTGTAATCAGTGGTCACCATATCCAAACTCAGGTCTGCAATCTCATTGCATCTGTAAGTATAATACTGATGATAGCAATGGTGACAACACCACCACCACCCAGAAAGGTGTTAGCTAAGCACTTGATATCCAGGTTTTCCTTTAATGCACCTGGTGGGCTTGTAAGGTAGGGAATCTAACTATCTTGTATTTTCTTCTATTATGCTCCCCTTGGGTTTCTTTCTCCACCACTTTTTTGCAACTGCTATTTTCAAGGTCACTAATCACCTCCACTTGGCCAAATCTCATGTCCCTGTTTCATTCTTTTCAAACTCAACATCCTTGAAATATTTCACAGAGCTGTATCACTTCTTTTTTTTTCTTCTTGAATCTCTTGTTCTTTTCTTAAATTCATGGTGTCTTACTTTGATATTCTTTCTACCTTGGTCATAGTTCTTTCTCATTAATTATCATGACCTAGGTCCAGGTCTTCTGTGTCATTGGCATGACACAGAACTTGACCCTGCACATCCTTCTCTCCTATGTCTAAATCTTTCCAAAGTACTGAAATCAAATCAATGGTTTTAAATACAACTCTAATTACAACACTCTTTTCTCTCTTGACTTCTAGACATGTGTGCCCAAATGTTTATCTCTACTTGAACATCTGAAAGACTTCTTGAGTGTAATGGAACCAAGATGGAACACTTGCTGTGTACCATCTTACCTGCTTCTTATAAGTCTTTCCCATTTTTTTTAAATGACATAACCAAACTCCAAGTTTGTGTAGCAAAATTTATTCAGACCAGCCTATCTCACCCATGGCTACTTAAATTTACAGGAAGAAGTCAACTTTACCTGCAGAAAATGTACCACTTCTGTCCTCATTACCACTCTGTGCTAGCCAACAGCAGTCTTCCTCAACTATTGAAATGCCCTTCTGATTGGCTTTTCTGTTTTCTCTTAACACTAATCATTTCCTACCCAAAGACCAGAATGACATTTAAAAAAAAAAAACATAAATTAGATATTGCTCCCTGCCTTAAAATCTTTCAATGGATTCATACAACACTCAGAACCCAAACTTCTTACTGTGGTCTGTAAGAGCCTCCATTGTTCGGCCCCAGGGTCCTTCCTTCTCCTCTCCTCAGAACCTATGCCTGGCTCCATTTGTCTTTCTACAGCTAAAACACTTCAAGCTTTACCCAGCTATGGCTTTGCACCACTTATTCTCTCTGCCTGAAACAATGTTCCCACAGCTTGCTTGCCCCAGAACTGATCCTTTATATCAGCCATAACTTATACCCCAGCTTATCAGTCATTCATTCATATGACATTTTCTCAAAGGTCTTCCAGCCACCCAATTTGAATTTTCTCCCATCCAAATCATTTTCAATTTTATCTGTTTGTTTGTTCTATTGCCCTGTTGATATGACCACATTTAAATATTTATCAGAGATTTTATTTGATTATCTGTTTCCTTCAATGTCTGGCTTTAGTTAGTTTCTTCTGTATTCTTACCACTTAAAATAGTGCTGGGTACATAGTATATTTTTGATGAATGAATGAATGAAAACAACAACAAAGGAATGAAGGCATCTTTTACAATTTATAAAACTGAGGTTTAAGGAGGTTAGACAATTTTTCTTTTATCACACATTTACTAAGAGGCAGACTCTATGTTAAACCCATGTCTAACACCAAAGTCTGTCTCTTACCACTATGTTCCATCATCTCATTAGGAGCTTCTCTGTCTCCAAGAGCATTTTATAAATTTTCAAACCCTAATACTAATCATGCCTAAGCATCCTTGCAAAAGTCCCTAGGGTCATGGGTGTGAATTCTTCTTTTTCACATATTCAACCTGGGTTTAGGAAGAAAGATATCAGGGTAAAGCTGGACAGATTGGAATGACCACAGAATCTGAGCAGATTAGGTGGTCTTGATATATTAACAATGAAAATATATGGTAATATGAGAGTATCAGAAATGCTATTGAGATTTAACTTGTATTTGCTTTGTGCAATGATGGTTTACAAATCAAGCATAGAAAAAGTGAGCAGAATCTTAATTTTCTGATGCTGTGAATACATTTTTTCTGAAAAAAAACATTTAAGTTAATAAGTACAGAATGCAAACAAATTATTTATCTAATGGTACAAAATTTGAAGCAGTCTTTATAAGGGGCAGTTTAATTTTATTTAATTTTATTGCTATAATGGAACATTAAATGTATGAAGACATTCCTCACATTTTTTTCAATATCTACAACTAATGTTTTAAAAGAAATCTGTGTTACTGTAAAAGATATCACTGGAAACCAAACTTGCTCCCATAATAAGGCAGGAAACTTCCTTCAAACATACCTGTGTCAGGACTGAATCCAGTGGGAGTTTTTGACAAGGCTAAAAAAGACACTCACGTGCTTTCCTGGTGAAGGTCTCAATCACATCACTTGGAGGGCCACACCCTGCACTATTGCAGGCTCCAACCTCCACAAAGTACTGGGTGTCAGGCAGAAGATTCTCCAGTCTGGCTGAGTACTCTTGACTGGTGACTTGAACTCGGTGTGCAGCTGCTTCTTTGTCATGGGCGGCCCAATACCGAATCTGCAAACATAATCCAGATTCTTCAGTTGTGAAAAGTTCGTTTTCACTGGTTCTGTTACACTGATGTTGGTTGAGCATCATATTCTCAAGTGTTACATTACAGTATAACCCTTCTGTCGGTCTTAGAAAATGGCAAGGTACACATGCAGTTCTGATGAAAGCATCAGAAGGAAACCAAAGCCTCACCTCGTTGGTTGAAGTAGATTTTACACTGACCAAAAAGAGATGTAAAGAAACCAAATTGCTACACATATGACTTATTCAAACTAGAAAAGTGATCTCCTTGGAAATAATTGCCACAATATTTTTTTATAATTTATTTCCTATTTTATTTCAGTTACATGGGTTCAAACTTGTTAGGAGTCACTGATAAAGCAATTTGACTGGAGTACAACCTTGTTTGACAAAAGCAGTCAATATGTGGCCTAGAATATGCCAGAGTAATCTTTCTTCTAGTTTCTGTAAAATTGTTTCCTTCCAACCTTTACACAAGAAATATAAAGAAATATACCAGAGATAACTGGATAAGCTTTATAAACTTAAAATAATTTTAAAAAATTTTTCCCATGTTATGATTAGAAATAATGACTTCTGCTAAAGGATTATAGTCTTCCTGTCTCTTATTCTAAGAAACTTATAAATTATAATTTAGATTCTTTAAATATAGTCTTTTTTGGGGGGGAGACACAGTAATCTATAATTACATTTAAAGTTTAAGTAAAAAAATAGTTGTTTATAAGTATGTTGGTATTTTATATAATATAGATTCCCATTTATAAAATTATGATTTTAATTTCACAATTAGCTCAAAATCCTAGATAAAAATATCTAATATTAAAATAATCCCAAACTTTTCATTCACATATGAAATCATTATAAAATGGAACTGGATGATCCAAATTCACATGGCAAAATAAGCTTTATATGTAGAATGAGCACATTTCTGAATAAGATTAGTTTATTTATTAGTTTATTTATTCCTCTGCAATGTTTTTATTTTGTTTACTAATGCTAAATTTTTTCTGATTCGATAGTATATATTTTTAATGACTGTAACAGACACTCCCTGGCATTTTCATCATCAGACCAGAAGGGTATTCTCAGACTGAGAAAGTGGAAGTACACCAGAGGCTGCAAAGGCAGCTCTCAGCTGGCGGAAACCTCCTGATCTTCTAGATGGGACAAGAGTCTTCTGGTGGAGGCATGGGTTTCTCAGGATCTAAGCACATTCATTTGAGCAGAAGCAAAATGCCTCCATCTAAGTGGGTGTTTGAGCCAGACAATACATAAGGCCTATTCCTTGCTAAGCAGAAGAGAAATAAAATGAACATTTAGGTTCTAAAGAATTGCCAGGTGCTGCATTAGGATCATGCACACACACTGTCTTCTCAACAAATCTCTGATGTAATTTACCCCATCTTACAGCAATCCCAATGGAGGCCCTCATGGTTCCTGAATGTTTATATGTGTGCTTATTGACTGAGATGCACACCACATTTTAAAACATCATTCTATTAGAAGAACCCAGTTTAAAGAGGAGAAGCTTTTAAACTAGATGACTATAATGAAGGCAATTTCTATGTTTCATTCTAAAATGAGTGATCTTATTCAAATTTCATAATACATTTGGCACAACAAAAGAAAAAAAAAAAAAAAAAAAAAAGCTTTCTTAATGTATTCTTTGTAACTTATCCTGAATGACCAATTCCTTTATTCTTCTAACTTTGGCAGGAATCTGTATAATAACAGTCTCCACTGAAATCCATGGCCAATTGAAGCAGCGACTTAGCTATTCCTTTGTAACTTGGGAGCAGAAAGAATCACTGAGTGTGTCAAGTAGTACTCCCTTATTTCCTAGTTTCTGAATATGAGAGTTACACGGTATTTTTACATGTAAACTCAACATTTACAAGTGAAAACATCCGACACAGAATGACTTGTTTGCATAATCAGCCTTTTCTTAAGTATATATGTACATATGTATGACTTATGTTTTCAAATAATCCTAAAATAAATAGAAATAGATGAATATGTGTAAAATATGGCATCATGATTTCTATCTGAACTAGGTGTTGACTATGAAATTAGAATGAATTTTGAAGTAGATGATAAGTTTGGGCTCTTCCATCTTGATCTTCATGCTGAGTTTTTCATTGTGGTAAAGAAACAACATTAATTTTTGTAAAAATTTGTTTGGCAGGGTATGTGAGGGGCTACAACCTGTAACCATAAAACAGAACCAATGTAATGCTCTTGGCTAATCACTAGGGAGACCAAAAGAGAGTCTACATGAATTAATGGGAGATTATAGTATCATTATTAGAAAACCAAGTAAGTAAATAATTAAAGCAGGTCTAGTATTGATAGTTGACCATAAATTCATTTCATTGGCTGGGGCAACAAATGTTGTATTTAATTTTTTAAATGTTTATTAATGCATATTAGTTATAAAGAATATTGGGTGTCATATTCATACATGAATAAAAGATATTTTGATCACTTCCAACTCACCACTACCCACCCACCACCACCCCTCCCAACTCCCCCAATTTCCCTTCTTGTCACTAAGTCTACCTTCTACATTCTTGTTGTCTATTTTTTTCTAGACTTCACATATGAAAGAAAATATATGATTCTTTCTGAGTGGTACATTTATTTCTATGTAATGCATGACATTTAACTCTATCTACATGTTGTTAAATGCCTCACCATATGCGGTGGTGTCTACTGTTAACTCATAATAGCATATCAAACCATTATAGAATTGCCCCATTACTTGTCTCTCTGATCTTATAGATTACAAGCTCAGTGATGGCAGGTGTATGTACTTTTTGAACATATTATATGCTAAAATTGGGAATTAAAATGTGTGTGTAGGACTGTGTTTTACCTGTGGTACTTATTCATTCATTGATTCATTCACTAGATTCCCAATTTGTAACAGGTAATGTGCTAAATACTGATCATGCAACAGAGAACCAAGCAAATATGTTCTTCTCCTTCATATTTCTTATTTAAAAGTTAATCAAGGAATAAATCAAAGTGCTTAAGTTCACATATAATTATTAATATCTTTGATAGATCTATTTTTAATTTTGTTCCAAGAAAATATACTCTTCATAAAAGTATTAAGAAGTTAAAAGAAAAAGCCTTAGAAAAAAGACTAACTCCTATTTTTAATAAGAAATAATTATAATAAATTTATGAGTTACAATAGTGTCACTTTTGTACAAAGACAACAATTATATCCCTTCCCATAAAAAAATGAGAAATTTGTAAGAAAAGCAGCCCTTTAAACTCATTTACTTCGAAGAGGATCAGAATAAAGTAATAGATGCTACCAATTATGGAGTGTTGAAGATATTTAGCATTTCTGAAAACTAGGTTGGTATCATTTTATTACTTGCTACTTCTGTAAACTTTCATGTCAATTTCCAAGTTCTCTCCTTTAAATCATAAATTTTATCTTTCCAAAAGTAATCTCTGACTTGTGAATATTCCTCTATTTAATATAAGAATTAAGATCTTTTAAAAAAATCTACATGTGGTGGGGGAAAAAATTAGAGTAACAAAAAAGGACTGAATTTCTAAAGAGATATAATGACTTTAAGTAATCCAGGTCTCAGATCAACTATTAGCACATTTTATGACTGTGAATGGCATGATATAAATCTTTCAAAATCTATTTGCAATAACTTGGGAACTACTCAAAGTTCCCTTTTATTTCAGCCATTGGTAAAGAGATCAACCAGAGCTAAGCAGGGTTCAAGCAGCTTTCCACAAATACAGGACAACACTTCATCTCCTCAGAGCTCCCAACTTCACACTTCCTGCCCAGAGTCAATTTCACCTCAGGATGAAACTTGCTCAATAGAACCAAGAGGAAGAGGAGACAATGCCAATGGCTCCACCCTTAACCAAGGGGAAAGGGTGCATCAGTGCTTCCCTTTATCATCTCAGGCAGGGTAGTCCTGAGCCACATTTGTCAAGTTTCTTAAAGATCTCAATGCTGCCCACAGTGGCTGCCAACAAGATAAATCTCCTTTGTTTTTAAGTTCTCCCCTATCCTCTTTTCTTTGCCTTTCCCTCCTACCTGCTCCCTTGAATCATATGTAAAATAAACAAACAACAATGATAAAAAGCAAAATAAACAAATATGTTAAATATGTAAAATAAACAAACAATAATAAAAAGTCCCCTTCTCCTACCCTTTGTGAGGCTCTGCTTAAAGGAGATACAGACTAAGACAGATGCCTTCTCCAAAATAAGAAAACTAAACACTTCCTAAACATCATTTAATGCCACTCATAACAACTTAACCTGTAAGAACACTTCAGAAGAATATTTGTGACTGTTAATCTTTTGTGATGATTGTGCAATCAGTTATCTGCATTAATCTCCAATTCAGCTATTAAGAGCTTTAGCATTCATTATTTCTGATAGCCTATTTTTGCTTATTGTCATTAAATTAATTAAGTGAATGTTTTACCTGCTGGGTGAGTAAACTAAGTCTTTTATGGATTTCTGGGAAAGAGACCAAAGTTACTGAAATGACTTTGAGAAGGACTTTTTGTGTTTTTCTAGCTCACCTATTCTATAGAAAAACTCACTGGGTAATTAAATTGGAAGTGAGAAACTTTTTAACCTGACTGCCCCTCCCTCCCCAAAAATGTGTGACCTTTAAACTTTCTACTGAGATACACTTTAAAACCACAAAGAGAAGAATATTTTTGGACTCTATTGCCTACAGTGCTCATTTGAAATCTTAGCCTTGAGATGGGGTTTATCACCAGGACTCAACTTTCTCAACATTATGTTTTATTTGATATTTTAATGTGTTGCTTTTTGCATATATATACTTATAATTTAGATCCATCATAGGTTTTCATAGAAAGTGCAGTGGGGTATTGATTTTCCTGATTATCTATCTTGCTAAACCACTGGCTTCTTCCCCACTTTTAAAATAGAAATAATAGCCATATTATAGTCAGTAAAAAATTTCCCCCATATATTCATGGGACATTTCTCATGGGAGAAATAAATGATACTGATTTTTCTCTTTTAAGATCTGTGCTTATCTTTGATATTCGAGGTTCTATGTGAAAGATTTAAAAGGATTTCAAGAAAGACTGAATAGAAACAATAATTGAACAATTTATTTCTAGCTTTTTAAATCTTCTATTCTCTGGAGAGGCAAGACAATTATTATAAATGTTTGGAAGACTCAAGACTCATCTTTAAAATGGAGATAACAAAAGTAGCTGTCCCCTAAGGTTGTGTAGATTCAGTACAATGAGCTCATGTTCAGCATACAGGGACTCAACAAGTGCTGCCTTTCTCATCATAATGTCATCTTCGTCATTGCCATAGTCATCTTCAGAATGCCCAGTGGCAAAGAACAGAAAAAAGCTTAAATGTGGATTATTCATTTCTTCCAAGCAACAATCTTATGAGGCAGTGGTGACTCTCTCAGATTTATAGGTGAGGAAACTAAGGAAGTTCAAATAAATCTCCCACTAAATTCCTAAGTGACAGAGCTAAGATATAAACCCGCGTCTGCTCAGCAACAAAGCTTGTAACTTTCTACTTGATGTGGTGCTGCAAAAAGTCAGAAGTCTGTGAAACCAAATTCCCCATGGCATATGCTTTATTTTTTTTTTTTAATTCCCATTTCAGAAAATCTCATTTTCTATTGAGAATCCTTAATCCATGGTTACTTCCCAATCAAAAAAAGCTTGTATTCTGATTATTGTCTGAATTATTGGTATCACTGTATGGTTTCTCATGTTATATTTCTTTTGTATTCTATCTGTTGAAAATAATAAAATAGTCAATATAGAATTACTGGAATAGGGAAAGATAGTATATAATTCTATAGCATTTTCTTTAATAAAGTGAAATATATATTTAACACTTTCTCAATGAAATGAATTACATATAAAATTTCATTCTCTTTAATTTTTTCATTTATTAAAAATGAATAATATAAAGGATGAAAAAGTCCTGTGGTGTAAATTTGGACTTTTCAAGCACTAATCATTGATGTCTTCTCCCAGTGATAATAAGACTTACTTATTATGAGGATTTGTGACATCTATAGACTCTCTCTCTCTCTCTCTCTCTCTCTCCTTTTTTAATTATGTGTAATTGTTGGCTTAGTAAATCAGGAGCACTGTGTTTTCCCAGTCTGTCTGCTCCTTTCATTCCTAGTCCTCTCTTATCTGCTATCTTTATTACAATTTCAGCTGAACCCTTGCACAAATTACCTGAAGGCACTTTGAAATCTAGCCAAATCATGAACCACAGTGCCAAAACAAAACAACAACAACAACAACAACAGAAAAGCAATTCCTATTAGTCTAGGTGTTTCTGCTTAAAGGTTTGCGTTACTTATGTGTCTGCATCTCAGGAACATGATCTTCAGAGAGCCAAAGGTTAACGCTGCATTCAATCATACCTCATTATTCCTACCAGTACTCAATGAACATATATTTAGTGCCTGCTATATGAACAGCACTATTCTCAGTACTGAGAATAGAATAAATTTTCCTGCCCTCTGGAACTGATATTCCATGCACAGATGGAATAGCAGAGCACAAGAATTAAGAGGGCAAGACAGCTGGTGGGCACTTCCAGAACAGCAGTCCTGTCTACTCACTGGGTAAAACAAAAGGAGATCTGTGGTGTCACATTAAGTCCTAACGTTCAATCAGAAAATCTGAGTTCTAGGCACTGCCCTGATCTTGTTAGGAGCAACAGAGGAAACGTGTCAAATGTTTTTGGTATCTGGTATCGTTTGTTCATCTGTGAAGGCAGATGACACCAATCCCTTTGTTCACTTATCCTACATGACCCAGTCTGAATTGTTTTAGTATTGTGTTAAAGACCCCAACTACTTTCCTAGTTTCCCATTTCCAGTTTTCACTCCCCTAAGAAGACAAAGCTTCCCTTTCCTACCTGGCTAATTGCTACCAGTTCTCTAAGACTAGCTTCATGAATTTCTTTGGGACATTTTGATTGTTGCCAATTCTCTGCCATCATAGGTAACACTGTAAGATACATATCTGGTAAATTTATAATGGTCTCTTTTAAAGGAACTTTTAGATGTGGAACTGCTTAAGTGAAATAAGATGACCATGTTAAGGAGGCTGATATAAATTACTAAAATGGTTTCAAAAAAAACTTGACATTCACCAGCATTTTATGAAAATGTTTGTCTTAAAATAATTTGGCTAACCTGAGTGTTATTACCTTAGGTTTTGTTTCAGCCAGTGATTTGCCAGCACATACGTCCCTACATCCCTCCTGAATTAGCCAGTTAGGAACACTGTCTTATTTCTATTTTTTTCTTTTTGTTATGACATAATATTTTTACATCTTTATGGGTGAATTATGGTAATTCAATACATGGATACAATGTGAAATAATCAACTCAGGGTATTACCTATTTTACTCTTGACAATTAGCTTATAAGTGCCCAAAACACTAAACACACAGAATATAGTGTTAGTTGCTCCATCAATCAGTGGGACCTAGGACATTAAAACATGCAATTATTTAAAACTATGCTCATGTGTTTATGAATAAATGAATTATTTGATAAAAATTGAGCTCACCTGATAGCTTTCCTACTATTTTTTCTAATACATGCTTCCAATGAACTGATATCTCAGAAGATGATAAGACTTTTACACCTACTTCTGTGGGGGCTTCACTGGGAGCTGAAATTTGATGAGAACAGTACATTTTAGATGCTTACATAAAGAAATTTTAATAAAACTGTTTGCTATATGAATGAATTAGAACTATAACATTTTAAAAATAAATTAGTTTCACTCTATCTGCCTTTATTTGTATGGTTACTATGTACACACATTTTCTTAGGCATAAATGATAATGTAGACATACAAATGTACTTTTACAAACTATAGGAAGTCTTGTGGATTCCCATGATATCTTTGAACAAGAAGTACATTCATTTGTTTTTATTTCACCCAACTGATACTTTCAAGAAGTCCAGTTATATAAATTGAAACTATATTTATCTATTCTACCTTACCAAAAGTAAAAACTTTAGTATTTACTATAAAAATTATTCATTTTAATGAGTTTTAACCTACTTGTTATTTATATGAAATAACAATACACGGCAATATAATTAATAAAATGTCCCTCTTTTATGTTCAAACTAAGATTTAAAAAAAAAAAAAAGAATGTAAGATCCTTTGAAACAAGTTGTGACATCCACTGTTTCTTGGGCTAAGGAAAACTTTTATAAATCTAATCTTACAACTGGGCATCAAGTCAAATATGTATCAAAAAGCCTCTGTTCAGGGAGAAAAGTAATTTACATCCGTTATGAAATTTACACAAAGAAACCAGGGAAACCTTTAAGCAGAGGTGATCAATTTTTATTGTCTTTCATTAAAAAGCCATAATCCTATTTAATGTTAAAAAAATATCCTACATATGAACACTGTTGCCTTTCCAAATCAAGATAAACATGTAGCACTCTGATTGATTTCTTAGAAGTAGAAGATTAACAACTTATGCAAGTTTCAGCACATGCAAGTTTTATGAGACTCATTAAATATTTAGGAAAGAAATATAATTAAACACAAATGGCCATGACTCCATAGATGACAAGCACAGCCTTTTGCCTGCAAGCTTACTTTAGCATCAAATACAGCAGTAAAAAATGATATTGGATGAAAAGATAACTTGTAAAGTACTTTTGACTTTCATTTTCTCCAGGAGATGTAGTCATGTTTTTCAAGTTATTAAAACTGAGTCAAGTTATCACATTTTTGCTGAATAAGTACAGGAATAGAGAATCTAAAGATTCATCATCAAGACTTTTCCATGGCTTGATTATAAACATATTATTTCTGCTTTTTATTCTTTCAAGGTATTTAGCTGAGGTAAATGATTATCATATGGCTGCTTTTCATGTGTGCATTCTTGAATACATATTATGTATATCTGAAGTATGCAACATGATATTATAAGATACAATAAAATGACACAATTGGAGTACATGGATCATAAGATTATTTGAATACATAGTACATTTTTGAATAAATATGAAAGCTAATCAATCTATGACTGAGGAGCATATTAGAGAAGTTCGGCTGAATTCTAAGGGACAGCTCTGTTTACTTTGAAGTAACAATAGTGTAAATTGGATGAACCATTAGATAGGGCTTGTTTTTTTTTTTTTCCTCAAAGAGAGTAGAAGAGTACCTCACACAGTTCTAGTTTTCAAAATCTTCCATTTGAGTGTTTTGCATGTGTTTCAAGGGAACCTTAGTTAAGGGTAAATATGTTATGTCAGAAGGCAATAAAATCTATTTGCTTCACTAGTCATTAATTATTTACACAGTATACATGAGTAAGAAGACATAATGTAGACATTTTATCTCTTTTTAATAGGAATATAAATTAAAATTTTTAGCAGCTTAAATAGGAAATCATAGGAAACAAGGTAACTATGTTAAAACTGTATGTCATTTAGCATAAAAGTTCTCTATGAGCATGTTTAATTTAGTTTCTAGAAAAACAGAGAGCCAGTATCAGTATTTTTCCCCCTAAATGAACTACAGGACAAAACTTTTCCTTTAAAAGAAAAAAAAATTCAACTGATTTTTCTGATCTCTCATTTATATAATTATGGTACAATACCCCTTAATAAAATTTTGGCAAGTTATTATGCTATTATATTTTTTTTTAAAAAAACTTACTTGAATGATGCAATCACATAAATTTTGTGTTATAATTTTGAGCAATTTTATAAGTAATACATATGTTCTAGAATATTAGGTAGTAGACTTTATGAATGCATAAACATAAATTCCAATTGAGTTTTGGAGAATTTTGAAAAACAAATTATAATTCAGAGGCAAGGAACAGGAGTCTAGTCAACTATATTGGACAGGATCTAAAGGATGAAAAAAGGCATGAGTAACACTCTTGTCATTTATGTGGAGAGACTGACATTTTACTTTGGCTCAAAACGATACTCATTTGCTAAATGTGTAGTACTATATATGGATCTTAAAAAGTAAGACCTACAGAAAGCAAACTGGATGCCAAAGAATTAGATTCTACCTGCCTCACCATGTTGGCAAGGCCTCTGACCTACCGTCTTGTGCTGAATTAATGACTGCTATGAGGCTGTAGGGTCCATCTCCCTTGTTGTTGAAGGCTTTCACTTTGACTTGAAATGCAGTGGAAGGGCTCATCGTTTCATCTTTATGGACATATCGGCCAGTGTCTGGATTAGTAACTGTAACTTTTTTCCATTCTTCTCCATCAAATGGTTTAAATGCTACTATGTAACCAAAATTGTTACCATAATGGTATTCTCTTGATAAAGGCTAAATAGAAATTAAAATATTAAATAGGTTTTAGTGATAAAAATAGCAGGGAGAAAAATCCTATAAGACTAAACATTCACATAGAGGCATGCTTTTCCATAAAATGCATTTGCTCATAAGTTTGTGGTAGTGGAAAATGCCAGAGCAAAATCATGCTCAACATGTGATGATCTCATTTACTAAGTGGTATCCTTGCTGTTTCTCAAATACCCCCAAACACCCCAAGGGCTCCTGCCTTGGGCCTTCCTATTTTCAATTTCTTCTGTCTGAGACATTCTTCTAGATGCTATGTGATTCCTCCCAAACTTTCTTGAGCCTTCAACAATACTGATTATCAGGCCCTATCCTTGGAAAGTTAATTTTGAATTTTAGGAGAATTTCTAATTTGAAGTTTTTTGACAAAGCTCATTTTATTGTAAAGCAGATACCCACAGGGTTTACAAAAACAATGCCATATGAAAAAGAACAAGAATTTCCATTTTGGGACATTACATTGACAGTAAAATTTAAAAATAAATAATTGAAGATTCAGACAAGCAAAAGGCAAGGTATATTTTTAAAATCTTGCTTAAAAATGTATTTAAGTGCAAACATACTATATGACTACAGAGGAAGGAGTAAAGTTACCTAAATATGCTCTTACTGAATAAATCAATCTGATTCATGTAAAGAATAAAACCTGTCTGCTTTCTTGTAGTTCTCAAAATCCTTTGGAACCTAAATTATATTCCTCGACTATCTGCAGTAGTTTAACATTAAAAATATGGACTGAATAAATGAATTTATTATATAGTGTTGCCTGGGTAAATGCCAGAAGCCTACTTCAGGTAAGTCTGTGTTATCACAGTCTTCCCCACACCCTCCCAATATCTCTCCCACTTCAAAAATCCACAGATACTATAGTCTGATATAGAACTTCTCCTTTGGGTTAAGAAAATGTAATAAACTGTTTGGATTCCTCAGTAAAAGTCCCTTGGATGACTTCTAAGACTGATCTATCATGATGGATTACACTAGGAATCAAAGTAACCTGAGTGAAGAAACAATCTCCAATTTAAAAAATGGGTTTGGATAGAAAGTTCGCAAATTGAATCTTTGGAGTTCAGATTGTCCAGAGAAAAAGTTATAAATTACAACTGGGTTACCAGACCACAATGAATTCAAAATATCTTGGAATCAGAGAGTTGAATATTTAATCATCTAGGCGACTGCATCCCTGGGTGTTCAGGATCCTTGTTTTTAATAGGATCTGTCCACCTTAGCCTTTGAAAGCCAGAAGAAGGGGGAAAAAAAAAAAAGTAATTCACTCTTGTTTGTGGATTGAGTGTTCTGTTTTGTTTTGAATGTATTTCAAAACAAGGAATGCATTTGCAATTCAGTTATAGAAGTACCCTATAATATGTTCAGCTCATCAATACTTACTGCCCATGTTATCGTCAGCTCTCTGTTGCTTCCACCCCCACCTCCCACATCTGAAGGAGCCACATTTGGTGCTGAAACAAACAAACAAACAAACAAACAAATGTATGAAACAACAAAAACAGAGGCTATGTAAATTTTTTTTTTCTGATGATAGTGTTCTTATTTACCACAAAAAAAAACATGAATTTTTTTTCTTTCACTAGGAAAAACAAGCTGCCTGCATGATCTACTCAATTATAATAACAATGGCTCACAGTAGCTGTAATAATCTGTTTTACTGCCAAGATAAAAACTGACTCATTGCCATAGGAAATGTGCAGGTTTCCTTCAGCAAAGGAGAGTGAAGCAAAGTGGCCTCAACCATCTTTTGTGTGGTGTGTCCTTCCATTTAACATGATTTTGAAAGATTAGATATACTCTATTGGAAAATATTTTAGAGCTCTGACTTGAAACCCTACAAATTTTTAATAACTCACTGTTTTGTCAGTTTTATGCTTCATTCTACAAAATAAATGTTAAGATACCACACATTTATATTAACATGGGGTAATGTTTCCCCAAATATCTGGAAATAAGAGAAATGCAATAAATCTAATATTATCTCTTATGCGCTCACTTCCAATTCTTAAGTCTCTTTTGGAAGCTTTCCCCATCAGTGACTCCAACCCTTCTGTTCCAGATCCTCTTACATCATCCTTTGGTCTCACTCTCTGCTGGAGAGTTTCCATGCTGTGCAGTCTCTCTGCTCTGAAGGACTTTCCTGTAATGCTGCTTTCCTCTTAATCCCCAAGCCATCACACCCTTTCCTGTCACTGAAGTGTGTGAAAGAACTGATACATGATTGTCTTTTGTATTCATTACATAATCACTTTTTAACAACCTACAATCTGTTTCCACTTCTTCATATTCCTAAAATCACTATTTCACAAAATCGCTTTGAACTGCCAAGTCCAATGGGTTCCTTTTTTTGTTTTTCTCACTCCTTGAAACCCCTTCAGGGTAGGCACTGTATCTTGTTGGATGTGTAGACTTAGCCTCTAACTGGAGACGTGCAGCTGAATGATGCTTTGTGTGTTCTAAGCATGCCCCAGCTACTGGCTGCCTAGGATGAGGACTAGGTTTCCATAGGCTATGTACATTCCCCATGCAAATGTGTTGACTCAGTGGGAGATATTATTTCCAAATCTGTTGACCTTCCAAGAGATGAAATGTCATTTCTTCTCAATTCCCTTCCCAAGGGGACGTGGCCATACCTTCCTCAGAGTCTCATAGCAAGGTAACATTTACTTAAGTACAGATCCTCACAAATAATTGTGATTCAAAAGACAAGCCTCAAAACTTCATATTAGCCATATAAGTTCTTTGATGAAATATGTACACTTAATACACAGAAACAAAATGCATGCTTTCCCTTATATTTATAAAACTATATGACAGTTTCCTTTCCTCATTAAAAAACCTGGGTGATTTCAATCTACTACTCAATTGTTATCACACTGAATGTTAGAAGGTGAAATTCAGTGCACAGGGTTGTTAAAAGTGAAATTATTTGTAGCTCTTTAGTTAAAACATATATTGAAGGCTAGGATATTAAAGTGACTCTGGAAACTCTTATAACCCCATAGTTCATATTCTGAAGTTAAAATTCCACATGCTATAGAAAAACAAAAAAAAATTATTGTTTAATAATCAATGAGTAAATAAAGTTTTCTTAAGTACAAGTTTAGTAGTCATAGGCAAATAATTTCAAAAATACCTTTAAAATAATGAACTATACTATAATTCGTTGAATCAAACATTGCCTTCCTTGGGACAAGTATATTAACTAGGACATTGTACTATAATGCATTTCATTATAATCATTTTTAACTTTATGATAAGAACAGAGCAAAAATGGAATATGTTTACATTGTCATTTTATGTTTAAGTGCTTTTAAAAATGCTTCAAGCAAATAAATTCAGGATCCATTTGCTCCTCAAATATTGCTGGTTGGGCTCATGTTGCTGAAAACAAGACAACGAAGAAAAGCACAGAAGTAAAGGTAGCTGTGTTTTGATATCTTACTTGGATTAATTATTGACTTAATTTCCCCCATGTTGCCTTAAATATTCACTTGTAGCCTTAGCAGATTTGAGGAATTTTTCACAGATGGAGTTGGCATGTAACCTACACATCTAACTTGAATCTGAGAATAGAGCTAAATAAAAAATAGTGCTCTATTTTTACTAGGCCCTGGTAACACAGGAGGACCTGGCCACATGGTGATTTGTTTTAGGCAAGTAAACCACTCTAAGCACAAGGAAGTCAGTTTAACTCCAGGCTCCAGCACACTGAACAGAGAACAAACTGAACATTCTTTAAACGATAAATCATTAAAACGAATTTAAGCTAATATTTAGAAAAATGCTAAAATGAATAAGCAATATTTATAATTTTACTATGAAAGGTAAAATAAGTAAGATGTTTTAACACGTTCTTTTGCCATCATTTCAGTCTAACTGCGGTTCCCTTGAGGTTTTTATGAGAGTGCCTCTGTATTACAGTCACAGGTCCAGGAAACTTAAAAAAGAAAATCAAGTGAATGCCATGATTATTCTTTCCTATGAAAAGAAGCTAATACTGCCAATTTCCGTTTTATATTTGAATGCTTAGACAATTTGTATATAAGTACCTCTTTGGGCTTTGATGTTTTATTTAACAATGTTGAAACTGGCTTGTAACAAATCCAAAATTATGAAAATAGAGTATATAAAGATCGGACTTTCACTCAGAATATGTTAACTACTTATTTGTGTTAATTATTTCCTTGACTTGAATAGTCATTTTTACACAAAAAAATTTAAACATGACTATAACTTTTCAGCTTAACTTGCATCAAAAGTTCAATACAATTTACAAGAAATATTTTAGTAAGAGATCTTAAATGATTCCATAAGCAATATTCTAGTCTAGGGAAGCAAAGAGATTAAAATTTAACACCTAGTTTTATTCTATCTTTATGTCTATATGCTTAAGCACTTAAATATATAATTCTGAAGAGCTATTAATAAAATAAAACAAACTGTAAAATATTTGGATATTCAAATAGGAGTAGTTCTTTGTAACTCATGAGACCTGACTTTGATGGTAGAGAAGATTGCTAGTAGTTCTAATGCATCTACTATGTTACATTAATGTTCTTTCATTATAGATAAAAAAGGAATAAAGTTCAAGATTTTTCACAAAAATATTAATGTCTCAGCATCTTATCAGGCAGAGATTGTAGGGTTTGTTTTCAAATAAGAAATTATAAGAGGAGAGAAGAGTAAGTTTATTAATTGCTCAATGCAATGATCCTATAAGAAAAGTCAGTTGCCGATAGTGTTTGAGTAGGCAGAAAAATAATGCTATAAATTGAAATAATTATATGCATAGTAAAATTCATAAGAAAAATCCAAACCAGCAATGGATTATTTATTTAAACTAAATAAAAGATTTGACATTTTCTAGTTTACCTCTCTGTGTATGAAAACCAAAATCATCTAGTACAGATGTTAAGCTTGTTTTCAAACAAAACAAAATGTATTTGGTAATATATCCTTCTAAATTATAATATGTGACTATCACTATTGTTTTGATCACACCTTCTCTTTTATCATCTTATATTAATGTCTGATAGTATTATTAGCTTATCCTCCTTATTTCTCCCTTTTTCTTCTACAAATAATTTTGAGCAACTATGGATAATATGCTGTGTTAAACACTAAAGATAACAATATAAATACAATCTGTTTCAAGTCCTGAAGATGCTCTTTAAGATGGTAGAGGTTAAGTATACACTACTAGTTTTAGTTCAATGTGTTAATTGTCCAAAATTTATAAAAGTGCTGAATGAACAAATGATTCCTGCTTAACAACAGATTTGTCTAGAACTTAGGGATTATTTTTTTCATCTCGCCTAATTGGACACTCAAATAGCACTTTGAAGTATATGGAGAAGTTGCTATCTCCCCATTTCATAGAAAAGGCAAATTAATCCCAAAGAAGCTAATTAACTTGTCCAGTTTACATAACTCACAAGTAGAGAAGCTGCCAACTTTAATTCGGGTCTCCTGATGGCTTAAAAAATCAATCTGGGCTGGGGTTGTGGCTCAGCGGCAGAGCGCTTGCCTCACACATGCACGGCCCGGGTTCGATCCTCAGCACCACGTAAAACATAAAATGCATTGCATTGTGTACAACTAAAGTAAATAAATAAATATTTTTAAAAAATCAATCTGTACTCTTTGCTTCTTTTAAAATAATTTATATATTTCATTATTAATGACAACTAACTTTCACACAGTAATTTCTTACTAGCTATAAAGTATGTTCTTAGTGGCATTCCTGTGCTTTATCAAACATCAAAAAAAAAAAAAAACAGAGAAAAAGAAGAAAAAAATAAAGAAATGGAGAAAGTTAAATGAAAGAACATACTAGCTTTGTTGGACATGAAATTAAGACTTCACACATAATATGAAAGTGTTGATTCTGGTTTTGTTATTTTTCCTCTTTTCCCCCTCATACTGGCTTGAACTGGCAAATAAACACAAAGCTGTCAAAATAAACCTGAATGCACCATTTGAGGCTATCAATTCACCAACTGCACCTGCAGAGCGATTAGCTGTGGGAATATATCTTACAATGACTCATTATTTCAAAGGATGTTTTTGTTATCTCTTTCTTACAGTCAAAATTAAATGGGCTAAAATGAATTACAAACATGCCTTCTAATTCTTCATTTGGGAGCATCCATTTTATAATACACTTGTATGAATCCAAAGAACACACTCAACTGTGCTCTGAGATCTTGACATTAAGTAATTGGACAGAGTAGGGCATGTGCAGAATTGGATAATGTCACCTCTCTTCAATCAGCATAATGAGGCACAGATCAACCTTTCCATCAAATGGAAACTAGCCTTTATCCCACATAATATATGCTGGCATCTCTTAGAGACATTATAATGGCACATGACAAGACAAACATTTTTCATTTAGAAAGTATTTTCACTTTCCTCTAAGAATTAAAAATGTAAATGTCCAATTTTATGTATATTCACTTTTAATTAAATAGATGAAAGGAAAAACAAAAAGGAGAAATTCTGTTGAATTTTATTTTGTGAATATATAAAATTATTCTTTTAAGATTATTAAAAAATTTGTGATATAATATGATCTATTGTGCTTATAAAAATGGAAATATGTTGCCAAGTGAGGTGATCAATTACAAAGTGGACAGGAGACCATATTTTTATAAGCATATTAAACTTTAAAATGAACATTAATAGCATAATAAATATTTATTGAGCAAATATTACATACTACAATGATGCTATCCTTATGTTTTTAAATCATAAAAGTTATTGTATAAGACAACTGATTCCCATATAGAGATGAGACCTATGTGGCTCCAAGAGATTAAGTAATGTGCTCCAAATCCTAGAGCTTCCAAATGATGACCCTAGGATTCCAACAGAGGATCAATGGTTTGGAACTTCAGTACTGTGTACTGTCTTCAGATAGAAGTTATGAGCAAAACACTTAAAATTAGAAAGAATTGGATTCAAATTCCTACTCTGCCTCCCATTAGCTGGGTACAATCTTAACTTCCTCATATCAGTCTAGGAATAATCATAATTTTGTAAAGTTTTCATGAGAATTAAGTAAAGTAATATAAGCAGAGGCCAGATGTGGTGGCGCATGCCTGCAATCCCAGCAGCTGGGGAGGCTGAAACAGGAGGAGCGTGAGTTCAAAGCCAGCCTCAGCTGGAGCTGAGGAGCTAAGCAAGAAGCTAAGCAACTCAGTGAGACTCTGTCTCTAAATAAAATACAAAATAGGGCTGAGGATGTGACTCAGTGGTCAAGTGTTCCTGAATTCAAAAAAACAAAACAACAACAACTACAACACACACACAAAAACTATATATATATATATAGAGAGAGAGAGAGAGAGAGAGAGAGAGAGAGAGAGAGAGAAGCACTATGTCTGACAACCTATGTTCCATGTGTGAACTGTGTGCCCTAAAAATTGACAAATCAAAGATCATAAAGCATTTTCTTATGATAGATTAATAAATGTGTTAGAGGTTACAGGATTTAGTTTTTCACAAAGTAAATGAATCATCCCCTATCACTACAAGATTTTGACTTGTAATGAGATTAATCTAAGACCTTTATCATTTCATAGTTGTGTTTGCTCTTTTGTCTATGATGTCATTTAAAAGAATTTATTTTCTAAGCACACCAGAGAGGAAGTAAAATCCTTAACAAAATACCATTTGAGTGAAAATAAGGTAAGAGGTGATGCCAAAAATAAGTTGGTTGCCACAATTTGGGGTTTGATATTACTTTGAAGCATTTTTTCCCCAGCATTTGAGGAGAAGAAAACATTGAAGTTGAAAATTCTTCAGAGTTACATTCAAACCACTGGTATTAAGTAAGGTACTTCTAGGCATTATATTAAATACATACAGATATGAAAGAATTAAATTGAATCTGAGACATTGGTACTTTTAAGGTTGCTCTTTAAAAGCATCGAATTTCATCACTTCTACTTGGGAATTTAAAAAATAAATCTAAGGGCTGGGGTGATGGCTCAGCGGTAGAGTGCTCACGTAGCACATGCGTGGCCCTGGGTTCAATCCTCAGCACCATGTAAAAATAAATAAATAAAATAAAGGTATTGTGTCCAACTACAACTAAAAAATAAATATTTTTAAAAAATTAAAATAAATCTAAGACAAATCCCATAGCAATTGTATCCAGATGATGAACTTATCTAACAAAATCTTCTCTGAGAAAAATAAAAAAAATATTGTTTGCAATGGAATTTGTAGAAAGAGGGAAGTCTACATCTATTTTCAGTAGAAGAAAGAAGAAAGCATCCTCCTTTCTGTGAACCATTTTTATTTTAAGAAATAGTATCCAGATAAGACATGGTTCATATTACATTAATCAAGAGATTGTAGAAAATTAATAAAATTCAATGAGATTTTTGTTTAAAAAGGTCTGTATTTGAGGTAGGTATGTTATAGTGTTGTAACTGAAATGCTTGCTTAGACCAGTTTAATCACTCTGTATTTTTCTCCAACTTTATTTTGAAAATGAAAATGCTTGTTAAGTCAAATCAAGTGCATAGGATCTCTCAGTGTAAAATTATGTGGTCAAAACCACTGATCCAGTCATCCCCATTTTCCCTTTCTTTCTGTTTTTTAAGAAAGAGCAACTGTGTTCAATCTGTCATACAGTAGCCTCTATTGCAAACATAGGTGACTCTAAGGGATAATAATAACAAAAATAAACACAGGGGTGCCGGCTCTGTACATCTGTGCTTCATACAGCTTTGGATTTCTATGAGGTAGAGAAGAGGGAACACTTGTGTTTGTTTCATGGGTGAATATACTAAAACAAAGAAATAAAAATAATATTTAGGACATCTCTAATGTCTTAGTTAAGGATTAAATAAATTCAAGCTTCTAATACAATTCTAATATAGGTTCACATAAACATATACATTTTTAGGGTCCTGCTTGAGACGTTGCTTTTATGAGAAAAGCTCAATATATCAGTGGTATCAGACACATCTGAATTTGAATTCTGAATCTTGTAAGTAGGTGTATTAACATAGGCAAACTACCTAGTGTCCCTGAGTTTACTACTTATTAACAATTATAGGGACAATACTCCTACATGGAAATATTATCATGAGTTAAATGGAATGTAGATTAAAATACTGCACTCAGACCAGATATCTTAATGCTATTTTCTTCACTTGAGAATCATCATTTTTATCTGATAAATTCAATAAAATTACATAAAACTGTGAGAGACAGTTTATTGATGGTTGTCTCTGTAAATTTGTTTGCTTTAGAAACTAAAGACATTAGAACTTGTAATTCAGTTTAGAAGTTACACCATGTAATTGAGGTAGCCAGAAACGTGGATAAATGGTATTAAGAGAGCACAGTAGGATTTAATGATAGTCTGTTAACTGCTTAAAATCTTTTCCATAACAGCATACCTGTAACCCTGGAGACTCAGGAGGCTGAGGCAAGAGGGTTTGAGTTCAAAGCCAGCCTCAGCAAAAGTGAGGCACTAAGCAACTCACTGAGACCCTGTCTCTAAATAAAATACAAAATAGGGCTGGTGATGTGGCTCAGTGATCAAGTGTCCTTGAGGTCAATCTCCAGTACCACCCATGCCTCCCCCCCAAAAAAAAAAAAAAAAAAACAAAAAAACTTTTCCCCAAAATAAAGCACTGAAGTTTAGCAAAGTGTCAAAATAAAAATAAGGGAACTCAGCTTACAAAAAAAAAAAAAAAAAAAAAAAAAAAATCCTTTTGATAGACAGGAATGATAAAAGAAGAGCTAGCATTAGAATCAGAACAACAGGTTGCTTAGAAATTCAGGGTGGAGGGGGAAGGAGGGAGCATGGGGGTAAGAAAGATGGTGCAATGAGATGGACATAATTACCCTAAGTACATGTATGAAAAACACAAATGGTGTGACTCTACTTTGTGTACAACCAGAGACATGAAAAATTATTCTCTATATGCATACTATGAATTGAAATGCATTTTGCTGTCAAGTATAACAAATTAGAAAAAGAAAATAAAGAAAAGAAAGAAAGGAAGGAAGAAAGAAAGAAAGAAGGAAAGAAAGAAAGAAATTCAAGAGGAAAGGGGAAAAGAGTGGAGTGTTTCTTTTAGTAAAAGCTATTTAAATAGAGTTGGTAATTAGCATAAAAATGGCAACCTGAATTTGAAGAACAGCCAAAGTTGAGCTTTGAGTCATACCTAATGTTAAAAGAACACATCCTGGCTATGTCTCTGGATGTTCTGACTCCCCAAGTGGCACTGATCTGAGAAGTCCTCAGTAAATTCTCTCCATGTCCTGCTGTCCCTCTGCCCTCCACCCACACCCTCCATCCACAAGGACATTCAATTATAAATGCCTCAGAGGTGCACAAAATCACTAACCTTCTAAACCAAATCCTGGAACCTGTTTAATCCAGAGTCTGCCTGGTTAAGATTCAGAATGTATATTACAGTCTATCTTCTAAATACCAACTTCATTTAGATAGTCTCTGGTATACTGTGCAGTGGTTTCCATTTACTTCTTTCCCTACATTAATTATGCAACAATATTCAAAACTTAATATTTCCTGTTTTGGGGTCTTGGCTGCCTTGAAATACATACACACATATACACTTTTTTAGATGAATCACTTACCTTAGAGTATTATTTATTTCCAAATACTTTCCTGTATTTATTAGCCTGACAAGGCATTTATAAACCTCTTAGAATTTAGTTTCTTATACACACCTGCGCCGTCTGTTTTAATCCTGTTCGATGGTAAACTGGGCTCTCCTATACCCAATGTGTTAGTAGCTACTACGCGAAATTCATACTCCATCCATGGGATTAGGTCCACTGCTCTTGCTGCCTCCATATTTCCTTCAATAATTGGGGGATCTAAATAAAATAAATATTAAATGGAGATTATTAGTTGACTTAAGTTGTTATTTGTATCACTCCTCATTTTCATTTCATTCTTTTGAAGAGAATGTACATATTGTGTGGAATTGAAATAAACATGATAACTAGGCATGGGAAATTCAAGGAAGTAAGAGAAGAGGTTATTATAAATAATGAACTAGAAAGAGACATGCAACTTAAGAAGTGTGAGGTAGGGGACTGAACTCTGTATTTCTGAGGAACTCCCAGGTCATGCTGATGCTGCTGGTCCAGGGACTACAGCTTGAGAAACAAGGAGCAGTATTCTTTCTATAAACCTAGAAAGATTTCCAGAGGCAAGGGTAAACCTAGCACAAAAAGTTTATGCACTGCCACAGGTATAGTCTACACATAGCGAAAGATTTATTAATAGAGTAAAAAAGAATAATGTTTATTAACATTTTTTGTAGGTTTGATAGATGTGTACTTAGATCATTTGGAGCAGTGATAATAAATGTTATCCTAGTAAAGTAATCAGAATTCATATTACTAAATATTAACAGGCAATTATAAATTATGGGTAGGATATGATCTTAGCTTGCTTACTTAATTGAGATATGATAAAATATTCAATCAAGACAGGTCTCTGCCTTACTTTAAGCTCTCTACCAATATTTCTACATGATATTCATAATTAACTTACACATACATGTGCATGCAAATGCCTAGACACTACCTAGTTGGAAAATTCTTTTTCCTTTTGGCTTGTCTGTGACTCATTATGTTAAAATTTAGGAAATTTTTAGCCTGCAGTGCAAACCATGAATATGCGGCTTCTTAAGAGGTTATACCCATTACCATAATAAATGCAAAGCATCCTGGTGTTCAGCTTTTATTTTTAGGAAAATTCTTCTATAGCTCAGACTATTTCATTTCTCATTCTGCTGAAAGTTTTGCTATATATAAGTTTATAAGTTTAAATAAGTTTCCTCTTATTTTATTATAGATTTGTTTTATAGACTTGATGTATTTTTTTTTTTTTTTTTTTTTTTTTTTTTTTGGTACGGGAATTGAATTCAGGGGCACTCGACCACTGGGCCACATCCCCAGCCCTTTTTTGTATTTTATTAGAGATAGGGTCTCACTGAGTTACTAAGTGCCTTGCCATTGCTGAGGCTGGCTTTGAACTTGTGATCCTCCTGCCTCAGCCTCCCAAGTGCTAGGATTACAGGCGTGCGCCACCATGCCCGGCTTTGATGTAATTTTTAAAATAATCTTTTAATAACTTTATTTTATTTATTTATTTTTAATCTGGTGCTGAGGATTGAACCCAGTGCCTCACACATGCTAGGCAAGCACTCTACCACTGAGCCACAATCCCAGCCCATAGACTTGACATAAATTTTTGACTTTCTGATTAAAAATTTGGCGTCCCCTTCTATATTTGTTCTGCCTCTTTATTTCCTATCTATTCCACCCTTCCCTTGCATATAATCGAATCTTTTTGTTTTATTTGATACACTCAGACACTTTTCTTTTTAGGTAATTGGAAGAGGAAAAGTGAAATTCTGGATTGCAAAGGGCTCTTCA
This sequence comes from Tamias sibiricus, assembly GCA_025594165.1. Classification (NCBI taxonomy): domain Eukaryota; kingdom Metazoa; phylum Chordata; class Mammalia; order Rodentia; family Sciuridae; genus Tamias; species Tamias sibiricus. Next base: position 98,029,049 of record CM046661.1, on the reverse strand, counting down.
TGGAGTAAAGGGGAAATGGAATGAGTTGTTATGACCCTGGATTGGGGAGTCCTTCATCCTCACTGGATGTGTTTCAGTGGCCTCAAAATACCTGTGGAAAAAGACACTATGAGGCTGTAGTGGTTTACACTGTGCCCCTGCCAAAAAAGATAAGTCCCTATCTAAATCTAAATTACCTGAACCTGTGCATGTTACCTTACTGGAAAGAAGATCTTGGCAAACACTTTTCAGTTTAAGTTAAGGCTGTAATTAAGTAAAGGATATTGGATAAGAACATCCTAGGTTATCTGTGTGAGCCCCAATCCAATGATGAGTGAGTGTCCTTATAAGAGACAAAGAGGACAGACTCATAAAGAAATGAAGGCAGTGTGACCATGAGTATTGAAGTGATGCAGTCATATGGCAAGAAACACTTGGAACCATCAGAAACCAAAGAGGCAGGTAAAAAATTGTTCCCTGGGGCCTTTGGAAAGGACACAGCCTAGCCAACACTTTGATTTTGGACATCTGGCCTCCAGAACTATGAGAGAGTAAATTTTTGTTGTTTTAAGCTGCAATGTTTGTAGAAATTTGTTATCCCGTCCACAGGAAATTAATGCAGAGGCCTAAAGGAAGAAGCTGATGGAACTATTTGTCAGTTCACAAACCATGAGTTTGGGGCCTTGAGAAAAAAATATTATGAAAGATTTTAAATTATTATTAAAGACTGATCCAATCCCCTCCTGCCTATACTGCAAAACCTTGGCTCTCCTTAAATGCCCGGAGAGTGGAAATGTTGGAAGCATTCTAAGTGGCCCATCCTGGCAAGGATGTGGTGTTCTCCTGATGGCCAAGGCTACCCTAGGGCTTTTCCAAGGAGCTGGGTAGTCAACAGGTAGGAACAGGTATCTGCTGAGTGAGAACAGGAAGAACTAGCTGGATGCACAGTCCAGACTGCAACCAGTAGACTGATTTCAGGCAGACATGAAAATACTATGAAAATACCCCAAATCACACAAAAAATCAGGGACCTAGTCAAAGACAAGAAGTTCATACTTAATCACAGAGAATATTTCAAGGAATGGTGGGAGATAAAGTAGGAAGAGTCAACTGGAGTCATTTTGCAGTAAGATTGGGATTCCAACTAAGGACCTGGGCCTTTGATTTTAATAACAGAGAGGAAGAAAGGAAGAAAAATAAGTAGCCTTGGAGTTACTACTTGAGAAGGTGGACACAATGGGAATCCCTTGGCTCAGAGATGCCAACAACCTTCTCAATGGGAAATAGAAAGTGGATATCAAGAAGAGGGACTTCCAGAATGTGCCTCTTGAAAGATTAAGGAAAGAGTTTGAAATCTATAAATTAAGAATATTCTCTACCAGAATTGCTAATGACTTAAAAATTGCTCATTTTAGAAAAAACTAAAAAGGCATGTGCATTAACTGGATAGGTTTCTAAATCTTGGTTTTAGTTTTGAGTGTATATCTTAAGCCCACCCCCCCCCAAAAAAAAATAAATAAAAGTAAAGAAGGAAACTATACTTCTTACTTTAGTACTTAGGTGAGACTCTTAGGTGTTTTGATTTTAGCAACCAGCCATGATTACTAACCCATAGATCTATTTACACATACCTTGAGGCCAAAAGACTCAGAATAAAGACTTTGACTACTTTTTGATGAAAACAGAAGCAAGTCTTGTGAGTCTCCTAAGGCCAACAACTCTTAGTAGTTTCCATGCTTGTGGTGTTTGGCCATCATACCACACTGACTGCAGGTTCAAACCACCTCAGAAATAACTAGAATCACTTTAGGACTAAAAACAGATTGCTTTAAGAATAACTCCAACCAACATAATCCCCTGTATTCTAGACTTTTGAGAGTTGCCTGAGTGAGTCCTGATATTTCCTTAAGGACTCAATTGGAATTTTTAGGATCCTCCATCTCAATCTAAAACCCAAATATTTGAAGCCACCTGGAAACAACTTTCCACTCAGAGGTTCTGACTAAAACAGCAAGGCTCTATTTAAGACTAGAAATTAGCATTTATAGGCTTCTCCCTGGCCCTCATACAACCACTCAGTTTTTTACTATAGATCTTAGACCCACCCATAGATTGATCGCCTGGGAAGATTCAGGAAGGAGCCAGAGGTGTGGCACAGTTCCTGCAGCAAAAAGAAAGCAAGCTGTGCTCTGGCATCCCAGCAGGTGTGATTCATGGAACCTGCTCTAAGGAACATAAAAATGCAGAAACTCATGTCTGAAGTGAGAACTACAAAATGTGAAGCCAAAGAAAGAAACAGAGGGGAAAAAAATAGAGAGAGAGGAAAGGAGGGAAAAGGGAAGAGAGGAAGGAAAGGGGGAAGGAAGGAAAGGGAGAAAGGAAAGAAGTATCCAACAACAAGCTTTGAATAAGCCTTGAGAATGTCCTTTTTTTTTAATATATCAGTTTGGTAACAACATAAAATATAATACTAAGTACTAAGTAAACAGGCAGAAGAAGAAGAGACACACATACTAGTTGTGGGAATACCAACTGGTTCTAACTTTTGGTATGGCAGTTGTGTAGCATAATAGCTCATGCACTTAAGCTGTTTACACTCAATAATTTAATTTACAAATGTCTACTGTGAGGAAATAATGTAAAGTCCAGAGAAAGATTTATGTGCAAAGATGTTAGCTGTAGAAAGTGTGTAACACTCAGTTCAGTCTTGCACATGACAAAACTTTTATAAATAAATTCATTTTCTTCTCCACTTTAGAGAACTTTACCCATATTCTTTTAATGACTTCACATGCTTTCTAGGTCTCACTAGCTTTGTTCAACACTACCTCACATGCACACAGTTGCATGGGCACTCACAAAAGCACACACATGCTCAACTGCCAAAATATATACTACTTCATCCTCTAAAGGTAGCAGCATAGACTCTAACAGAGTATTCCAAGTATGACCTGAGCATCTTGTAGAAATCTGGGAATGATATCAAACTGCCCACTCTCTCAAAAAAGCAAGCAAACAAACAAACAAAAAAAACAACAACATGAGAGTAATATTTACAGCAGATTGTTTTTAAAAATCTACATTTTCCTTATCTTTTTTCCTCATTTCATTATTCTAAATTTAAATTTAACCTTTAACCTGGTGATAGTTGATAACTTTGAAAAATATTTATTGAATATTCAAAATAGTTACCTTCATTAACTTATTTCATCCTGTACTTTCATTTTTTAATGAACACTACCATAACTTTAAAAATCCATGATTTTTATTTACACATTTGTTGCAAAAAATATTTTTTTTTATTTCTGCTGAGGGTGTAGTCACAAGAAATCTCCCTTTGTACACTACAAAAAGTACACAGATAATCTACAAAAAAGAAATTCATTCTTCAAAGCCAATTAGAGTTGAGTTTGTGAAGAAATACAATGGTGTAAATCACATCTTTGGTAGAACACCAAGGAAAGGAGGTCATAGTCACAGATGTCAGAGCACCAACCAGCAATCCAATATAAGCCTTGAGAGGGACAAAAAAGAACAGAGTGAAAAAAGGAAACATTTCAAGAGGTAGTGGCTCCTAGTTTTCCAAAGTTGAAATATCAATCCAAGGACACAAGAAGCCAGCAAACCCCATGCAGGACACATATGTTCTTGCCAAGCTAAAAAGCAAGAAATATGGACAGCATTCACAGACAATGGACGCATTAAGTATAGAGAAAGAAGGTAAAAATCGACAGCTAATTTCATTAAAAACAGTACAGGTCAAAGGACAAAGTAACAGTGTTCTTAAAAGTACTCAAAGAAAATAAAACAACTCAGAATTTACATCCAACCAAAAAAAAATAGCACTTAAATATAAAACAAAAGACTATTTCTAATGGAAAAAATGCTGAAGGTCTTTGACTCTAGTAACCTGAAACAAGTGTTCTAAGAAGTTCTGTATTTATGGAACTCATACCAGAAGAAATCCAATTTTACAGAAAGGAATGGAAAATTCAGAAATAAATATATTTACAAACATAAAGGGATTTTGAAACATCTTTCAGGAAATTGAGACTAGAAAAGTGCTTTCTCAGCCTGATAGAAAACATCTAAGATGACATATTCTGAGCATTAAAAGGAAGAAAAATCTACCAACCAAGAATATTATGTTCAATAAATATTTTAAAGGTGAAATAAAGCCACTTCCAGGTAAATAAAACTTTGGAGAATGAGTTTCTAGCATATTTGTCTCACAAAAATACTGAAGGAAGTTCTTTAGGCTCAAAGCAGTGGTTCTCAGAGAGTAATGTGAAGTAGCATGAAAGAAATAAGAAGCTCTGGCAAAGGTAATTTTATGTAATTATAAAAGATATACTTATTGTCCTTTCTTAAGTGATTTAAATAAACAGCAGAAAATGACATATACAATTGGTCTCGATATCTATGGATTCTGCATCTACAGATTCAACCAACTATCAATCAAAATAGCTTGAAAAAACCCAGTTGCATCTCTACTGAATACATACATTTTTTTCTTGTTATTATTTCCTAAACAATAAGTACAATAACTATTTACACAGTATCTACATTGTATTATGTATTGCAAGTCATCTAGAGATGATTTAATGTATAGGATGATATGCATAGGTTACATGCAAATAGGTACTCTCGCTTGTCTTCTCTTACTTTGCTTAAGCTACAAAATTATAGAAATAAATATTTATAACAAAAGGCTATTGGATAAAATACATATAGATTACTTACTTATCTATATACATCCATGTATTTACATCTATCTATCTACCTACCTACCTACCTATCTATAATTACGATAGCACAAAAAAGGGAGAAAATGAAATACAGCTATCTAGGAGAAATATTTGCATAACTCTCTGAAAGTAAGTTAGTAAATATTCTATTCTAAGAAGTTCAGATATATCTGCTAGGCCCTAGTAAAATTATTCCGTATATACACACATACACACATACACACATATACAGTGAATATCATTAAGGAAATTAAAATGTTATACTTGAAAATGTACATAATTCAAAAGGAAACAGTAAGTAGTGACTAAAGGAACCAAAATTTGGAACGTTTAGAAAGTAATAATACAATGACAGCTATAAATCCAACCACATCAATAATAACAGTAAATGTTAATGGATTAAAAAATTCATATATACATAATTTATGAAAATGACTGAATTTATCATTCCTTTTCTAAAACCAAGGCAAATTTTAACCATGTATTGATTTATTTCACTTTGCTCACAGTACCTATAATCAGTGTCCACTACTTGATTTCTAATATTCTCTATAATTTCATCATTGTGTTGTTGTTCTCTTCAGAAAAGCAAAATGTACTCATGCCTTAAAATAATCAAGATTTAAAAGTTTTTTAAAATTATTTTCTAGATTGTATGAGTTGGTCAAATGTATCTACAAGAGATTCTTACAAATAAGCACAGTGTAATGGAAATATTTAACTGTTTCTAATTCATTGGAACTTTATACATCTATGTGGAGAATTACTTGTTACTAAGATATATCCTAAATCCTTGAAACAGATTTAAGTTTATATTTGACTAATTTCCCTTGAGAGAAAACAATTTATGCAATAAGAAATAAATCTAAATTAAAACACCTTAGTGAGCAAAACTATGTCAGGATAAAGCTAAATAGAGAGTATATTTGAAACACAGGATTGATTATTTTTCAGTTTTTAAAAGGAAGAAACATTTTATACTCTTGCCTTATTTATTTTTCCTCTGGTGATAAATGAGCAGATATTTCTACTATTCTTCCTTATTATTTTACAAAGAAATCTTCTATCTTCTTTGATGTTACAGGAGAAAATAAAGTAATATTTGATATTCTCTGTTAGTACTGATAAATAGCAATGGTAATAGTTGTAGATAAGCGAAAGTATCCATGTAATAAACTTTTCTTTATCAACTTTTAGACAAATCTTAATATAAGAAAAGAAAAAGTTTGAAAGATAAAAACACCTTAAAATATTTTCTTGAGGAAATTCAAATCAGGCACTATCACTCTCATGAAGTAAATGACTATAGGAAGTAAGACTTGAATGCTTAATATAATATTTATGACCAATGCAGCTTTTTTTAAAATGAAGAACTATAGTTCCTAAATAATGGGATAAAATTAGTCATAAATGACACTTGCCAAAACAAAGACTTTGCAATGATTCTTTTTTCCCAATGAACCTTAGCCTCACCATAGTTCAAAGAAGAAAACCAGGAGGTCTCTGTTTGCTTTTCCATTATATATTTAGACATGCTCAAAAAAAAAAAAACAGTATGCTAAATCAAAATGTTTTAAGAAAGAAAGTATTTCAACATATATTGTGAAATTTGAAAACCTACAGGATTTTATTGAAAAAGTCACACTGAATCATGTACAAATTAATCAGACAAGTACAACTCACCAGTCTTAGCATCCTTCCAGTCATCTGAAAGAATGGTCCTGGTCTGGATAGTATATTTGGAGATGGGACTGTGATTGTCTGAGCCACGGCTCCAAGTGAGGGCAACAGAGGTGGCTCTAATGTCCTCTATTCGCAGACCACCTGGAGGGCCTGGGGGACCTAGAATGAAATGGGTAATTAATCATTTAATTCCTACTAGAGGATTGAACAAATATTAAAGTACAAAAAATCCTCCTTGCAATTAACCTAAACAAGTATAGAATACAATCAAATGTTGTTGCACTTCTTTTAAATATAAACTATGAGGAGGAATAATAAAATATCATTTGTGGTGTTCACTAAACTACTTCATGTCACTTTTTAAGGAAGAAGATAGATACTATCATTAAGACAGCATTATTATTGAGGATACATATGATAATCTTTATCTTATAAAACGCAATTGGCATTAAGAAGAACTGATCAGATTAGAAGACAGTGAGATTCAATGAATTATTGCTGAAAGCATGAATCATATATGGCAGCACAAGTCAATCCAGGTATGAGAACACTTGGTCAAACGTTTCTTTCTCTCTCCCTCATACAGAACAAATATTTTCTTATAAACCTACCATAAATGCTATAACATTACTCCTAATGATAACGTAGGTGATATATTTTACTTGGAGTGGAAATTTCTGCAAATAATTTTACATATTATTTTGGGTAATAAAATTTAATGTTAGCATAATAAAAAATAAGAAATAATAAAAGAAATGTTTCTACTTATGTAAAATATAGAAAATAATCATCAACTCATAGATATACCAGGAATATTCTGAAAACATCACATTACATAAGGAAAAGTCTTAGTACTTGTTATTACAGAATACAAAAATAGGTTTTCGTAGATGCTTCACAACTGAGCAACAATTTTTTTTTACTTATTGTTTGAATTGAGAGCACTATGCTAAGTTGTAGAGATGAAAAGATACATAAGACAAACTTTTGGGCTTTGAGCAGCTCTTTGTCTTGTGAAGGGTGAAATGGACCAGTAAGCAAATAACTATAATAGAAAGTAATAAATGCCATGATAATTACATACAAAGTACTTATATTTCACATCATGATTTCTTCTTTTTAAAAATGAGGGGGGAAAAGCATTTAAAATGATAAAATGGTATCTGTTGCTTACACTGTTAAAGAAGCCTCTTGGTTAATAGACAGTTCCTAGTACAGGTATTTTAGAAAATGTCATCACTTTTTTTTTCTTTGCACTACAAAGGAGTTCATGTCCAAATGAATTAGGCATGTTGAATATAACAATCAATAATTAAGTAACACCTTCATTTTCAAATAATGGAGTACTAAAGAAAATATTTATATTTATCTTTTAGCTGAAAGCAAATGCCTTCATAGTTTTATATCAGGTGAGTTGCTTAGTCTACATTGCTTTTTCTTTACATGTGGGTTTGTCTTTGTGGAAATGTGGACAAAACCCAAACCTTTACCAATTTCTTTATGGTTGCCCCAAGGAAGAAAAGTATTTGTAGATCAACAAACATATCATTGCTAATATAAAGCAACACAAGACACACCCTATGGATGGTAGTAAATTTTATTATTTGGAAATATATCACATTTGAATATAATGAAGGTAAATTAACTTGTATAAATTTGTCATTTGTACTATAGTATTTACACTTCTTAATGTTAAATAATTGAAAACAGATATGTAAATAACAGAGAACATTTTATATTGAGAGAACATATTCCATTTTTATGTGAAAAATCATAGTGAAATACAGTATACATTACTGATCAGAACCAAGATTTCATTACTTCACATAAAGCATCATCTCAAGTTAGTTACTAAGAAGAATATTCCAGAGTGTTAAAATTAAAAATTAGAGAGGAAATATAAAGAAAAGACTTTAAAAGAAAGATAAATTTCTATAATGCATGCATTCAAAAACTTTTTTCTGAGTGTAAAGGTATGATATTCAAAAAATGTTAAAGGGAATTTAAGGCAAAATTGCTATGGTTAGTCTTTAACCACTAAATTATAAATCATTTCCTTGCAGTTATTCTCTGAATTCTTGGAGTTTCAAATGACTAATATTTCACAAAGATCAGATTAGTGCAGCATATTTCAGTGTATTTGTTGGGATATTGCATGCATAATAACTTTTTCAGTTTTCCATTCACTGAAGAGCAGATTCTTGAATAAAACACTGTATTTGTTATTTTTATCTCTGATATATGTTTGGCCTACAGTGAGTTTTTTATAAATATTCAGTAACTCTATAAAATAACTTATCACAATTGATCTCCAGACAGTTCCATAATCGTAATGACTGTCTAAAATACAATTTGTATTCTCACACTCGCATTGAAATAACAATGTCATCACAGGGAGGTGAATTCAGAGGACAAACGCAAAGGGTCAGGTTGCTTAGTGTCCTTAACAGTTAACACCCTTGTGTGGCAATATTTCTTGGTAATGTTTCAACTGATAAAAAGTAGAATGTTCCATCTAGCAATTGCCTACAAATCTTACCCAGAAAATAATGGAGAAAAAAAAAAACATACTATTAAAAAACAGAAATGTTAGAGTTAAAATGGGCTTGGTTTTAAATACTATGCCCTGATTTATCTTGATCAAGTTTCTTAAATTTACTAACCTCTAGTTTTCTCATTTATAAAACAAAAGTAATATATATTGATGATATTGTTGTTAGGATTAAGGTAATATCCTTAAAGAACCTAGTGCTAGGCCTGGTCTGTAGAAGCCCTCAGGAAACTTCAGGAAACTTCAGCTAGTAACAGTTTTATTGTCATTGTTTCTAGAAGAGCCCTCCAAGTGTCTTTGCTATCTGGTAGTGGTGATTGTTACAACTTGTTAATCATTGTGAGGGATCTGTTTACCACCATATCGCTCATTTATCACTTGCCACTGAGAAAAAAGTAGGAACCTCAGAAAGTAAAATGTTTTCTGGTCAATTTGATGGAGGTGAGGAAAAGTCCAGAATGTAAAGCCACTCCAGTCCCTACTAAGTAATCAGGATGTGGCAAAAATAGAACAGTGTTACCATAGAGACAGTCAGGCCAGCCCTGTGGTGACTTGCAGAGGGAAGGTTTTCAAGCAGTGGAGGCTGATGTTACTTGCTTAGTTATTTTTCAGAATGGAGAGAAAGTGCTGTAGTAGAAAATAAAATAAGGAACTACTTGTTCTTCAGCATAAGGGAAGGCATTTAAGAGCTGACAACTCTTCTGATTCTTTTGTCAATGAAAGAAAAAAAAGCAATACATAATTATGACCCTGTGAATTCCTTTTTCTTAAACTCCATTTTGTACCCTCAATAAATACTTAAGAAACAAATTGAATCCAGTGAAAATGTAAACAAATGGACTGCTACACACAGCTCTTTTATTATTACCCTCTTATACCTCTTTAGAGTTTCTTAGGTTGTCCTCAGTCACATGCTAATGACTCAGAGGAACATTATTTATCCCAAAGTTAAATTATCATGAAATAGAGAATTTGATCTGATGTAAAGGACCTCTGCAATTTGACTCCGTTTTAAGTGTCTAGATAAATTAGATGATAAATCATTTTAGTTTTTATATTTTTTTCTTTCTTTTATTTTAATTATTAAAGATTTGAGGTGTGGAGGCAGGGAACTGGAATACTCCTCTGACTAGGCCAGGAAAAGTAATTTCATCAATTCTTCCCACCATCATTAATTAAATATTTGGGGAGTTAGAGAAGGAAATGAGTAGAAAAAGAAAAAGAGGGGCTGGGGCTGTAGCTCAGTGGCAAAGCACTGGCCTAGCATGTGTGAAGCACTGGGTTCAATCCTTTGTACCACATAAAATGAAACAAATAAAATAAATGCATGATGTCCATCTACAGCCACAAAATAAAAAATAAAAAAAAAAAAAAAGATTTGGAGATAATAAAAAGTTATTTAAGTCATGCTTTTTGCTTTTTTGCTCTTATGAGTATAGTTTTATTTTTGTCCCTGTCTTCCTAACATGTCTCCCACCCCATGCCCTGGAGTTTCTGAAATGCATTTTATTAAGCTCATACATCATTTTCCTACAGCAGGGCTGCTATTTTTGTTTCCCCATTCTTCCCGGTGCTTGCAGGATGTTACCATGAGTGGACCCCTCTAATTACCTTAGGCCTATCCAGCTGACAGAATTCCACTTTGATATAAGTAACAATACATATGCAGTTCCATGTTGGTTGTTTGCATCTTTTCCCATTCAGAATCATGCTGTTCAATTGCTATCTTTTCGTTGTCTTGCCTTTCTTCTCTTCTCAGATAGAGGCTAACACTATGAATAGTCTTCCTTTTCTATTTTCTTTATTCATTTCTTACTATGCTTGTTTTTCACGCATGTATTCTTTCCCTAGCTGCAAAGATCTCTCTCAGAGACTGTTCATTAAGAATGCTCAACAAATCTGCCCCTATAGGGGATAAATAATGGCCTACCAAAGATCCTGTTAGTGTTATATTTTTACATCATGGGTCTTTCAAAGTTAGCTAAAAAGAACTCACAAATAATTACTGGGGCTCATTTCTGTCACCTTCTTACCTAGTGAAGGACTTTGGAAACTTCCATAATGATCCCCTATCATCTGCAGTTAAACGGAAAGTCTCATTTGCCACATCTATATTTTCTTTCCCTAAATTTTTCATGGTTCTCAACATTTTTACTATTAAATCATTGACTGTCAGCAGATAACGGAGATAGTTCAATATTTTATGTAAATCACATATACTTCAGAGCTTGTTTAAGCCAATATCTGTGTGTTTCATAGAAGGATGCTGTGTCTAGAAAGATTACCATCAGAATCACATCCTGTCGCTGGCAAGTGCAGAGTCAGAACGGGAGAAAGCAAGGCTTCCTGTTGTAACATGCCCCATGTGAGAAAATGTCCATTTGCAAATTCAGATCATGTAGCTCAAATGTGTCAATCTGCAAAATACTTCTAAAGAACTACCCGAATGCCAACAGTTTTACTCTATTGTTCTCTTGGATTATCCATATTATTTAAGGGAAGTAATAAACCCATGCCAACATAAAATTTACATGACAAAATTATCAGTAAATCACAAAAAGAAGCTTATACAGTATATGTTAATAAAAATCATACTTTCATTGAGTACTTATTACAGCTGAGTCACTGCTAAAACTTTCATAATTCATGCTAATATACAATCCAAGCTATTATTTTTCCTATTTTATAGAAGAGAAAACATAGTCAGGGACAGATTAAATCAAATGACCATGGTCATCCTACTAATAAATGGCAAAGGTAAGAATTTGAACCCAATCAATTTGCCTTGAGACCAACTTCTCAACAACTATGCTAAAAGCAACAATTTAAAAATAGCATTATTTATATCACATTTTAAAATGGTCTTGATAACTTTCCATTGGTCACTTTCTTATTGAGAATATAAATTACTTGGACACAACTGTATATCCTAGAAAAAATGACATGAACTATAGCACATTGATTATAGCTTTTAAAATCTTTATCTCATTTGCTAACTCAAAAACATAGATTATCACATCACCCATCTATAAATTCTTAATTCATCTTCGGTCTTTCTTGACCACCATATAGATATTTGTTAATCTTTTCTGAATATTATTAATGTTTTAGAAAAAAGACCTATTTGATTTTCACTCAGTTCTCATTTATATGTAAAATAATTATAAAAATGAGCAGAAACACAAATTATTTGTCAATTGTGTCCATAACATTCAATGAGAAGATTTCAGACATTTTGGGAAAGATAGCAGGACAAATATATTTTCCAAATGATTCACATATTAAAAATAAACTGACCACATTTTTTTAAATCAATACTTGAAATTCATTTTTAATAAATCATGTGGGACAGAAGACTTGAAACACAGGCTCTGGAGAACATATGCCATACCCTTCAGCCATCACTGAAGTCGGTGACTACGTAGCAGGAACCCAAACATGCTCTCTCCCTATTCAACAACTACAGTTGTCTTCCTCAGTAGCTACTGTTGGAAATGTGTTTTCACAACCACCAGTCCTTTAGAGACACTGCTAGACACAGCACACTATTTCAGTATAAACTTTGCTGATCTCAAACTGGCGTTTAATAGAAATGACATTTTGCTGTCATTTTCTTCCCCAGCAAGGAGTAGAAACAAAGAACCACAAAAAATATCCCAGGATTCATTGTTCATTTTTACCAAAATTTTGCAAATGTCAATGAAAAGTTTGAAGATGATAAGAAAATGCAAAAATAATTTTTTCAGAACTAATTATTGTTCCTTTTAAAAATAAGATAATTTAAAATGAAAGTTTAAATAATCTTAAAATGCTGGGAGATAAAGAACATCGGTTATGTTAAGGCAGGTCTTCTTTACTAAAATTAAATTTCCTTTATTACTGCTCTTGCCCTGAAAATTAGTTAAAGCAATGGCTCTACTTTAAAATGCATATAAATGCACTTATTATAAATGCATTTATTATGAATGCAAATCAATGTTGTGTGGTATTGTTGATGTTTGAAACTGTACTGGGAGAAAGCTAAGTATTAAATATCTCTACCATGTAATAGGAGCTTGATAGTTTTCTTAACATCTGACAGTGATAAAAGTGAACTTAGATTCTAATTAGAAAGAGATTGAGGCAAAAAGGAGGCCAATGTATACTTTTCCTACTTGATATCAATACAGTTTGTTTAAATAAGAACATTCTCCCTTTCCTGGTCCTTGTCATTCTTGCCATATGGTTTCTAATCTGACTTTTCCTCTTTCATTCTCAAACTATATTCCTAGCTGGTCTTGGCAGTATAATTTCAGATATGGACTATGTAGGAAGATGCCCACAATGATGACTCAGACACATATGTCTCCACAGTGATGTTAATAGATACTTCAAAACCTTCAACATAATTTTACATAACTTACTAAAATGGAAATTGGTCTAGATCTTTAGTTGAAATTCTAAGAGAGTTCTTTCTCTGATGCCAACTGAGTTTACAAAATATAAAAGATGGAAGTAAGATCTTGAATCAGAGATATTTATTCTTTGAAAATGGCTAATAAATTTTTTAAAAAAATAAAACTATATATAATGATTGAAAAATAATATCTATATCCTTCAGAGCTTTCCAGAACATTCTTCCAACCACAGATGTAGTTGCTGGAGTTACTAAATGAGAGGCCTGAAAACTATCTCATACCTAAATATAAAACTGTCTATAAAGAACAAATTATTATTATGAAGAAACAAGAATTTTAAACGTTTAATTGACCAAAGGGGGAAAATGAAAGTATTTTCAAATAATGCAATTTAAGTAGTCTCAGAAAGAGTTACATACTTCCATTTTAATCCCTCCACGTCTGCCCAAGTCATTCTAATAAATAACTCAACCTTCCTCTCAAAAAGAAAGCTAAGAGCTACAGTTAATATTTTTTTTTTATCATAAATGTACATTGTTAGTGGCTTAGCCATCTTCCTTCAAATCTTGCTACAGAAATGGTGTCTTCCTACCCATACTGTCCATATTGACTTCTGAATCCCAGTAATTATTCCCAGTCCCTTCAGGGCCATGGTCACTCCTCTGTGGTTATTGCTCCTTTTCCTCCGTTCCTACCAAAGAATATGAATGGCACTAGGATAGGAAAGGCTGCTGGAGCATTGCTCCTCTTTTTTTTTTTTAATATTTATTTATTTACTTTAGTTGTACACAATGCAATGCATTTATGTTTACATGGTGCTGAGGATCGAATCCGGGCCGCGCACGTGCGAGGCGGGGCGCTCTGCCGCTGAGCGACAACCCCAGCCCCATGCTCCTCTTATTATGTCCTAATTAGGGTGATGCATTGGTGTATTGGACAGCAACATTAGTTATTACCTGCTCAAATAAATCAAATAGTCCATTCAGTGGCAATACTCCTGTTATACTACACCAGTTCTTCATAAATTTTTCAGGTAATGAGCTAACTTCTGAGATATATGGTTTCAAAGAAAAACAAGACAGGAAAACACAAAACTTTCACTTGGCCAGTATATGAGGTACTGGGTTAGTTCACTAGGCATTTTTTTCAGTTATTAGTGAAGCTTTATAATTACATCTAAAAAATATTTTATGTTTAGAAGTTTCAATGAGGAAACATTCTCTAAGAACTAGTTTGCGGGGGGGGGGATCGCAGAAACTATGAGATTGAGTTAATTAGTCAAATTTAGTATCATATTAAAGAAAAACAAGGCTTTCACACAAATGGTGAGTGTGAACGATCACCAGGTTGGAGGCAGGCTTGCACAGACGGGGAGAAAGGGATCCACCATGCTTTTCTCTCCATCTTTTCTGTTTTTACCTGCAAGAGGAAAGATCAATGCTGAAGGGACAGTGTGGATGCCAAGTTCCAGGCAGGAAGCCATGAACTTTGGGGATTCGCCATGTCTCTTTGATAGTTTAAGTTGAAATAATGAACAGAGAGAGCTGTCTTCTAGGCCCTAAGGATGGAGGTCCGAAGGAGAGTGACAGAGGAAGTGATAAGTTTTGTCCAATCAAACCTCTCTCCTTCTTAGTGACTCACTTTTTAAAGATTAGTAACTGGAGACCCTTCACAAAAAAAAAAAAAAAAAAAAAAAAAAAAAAGAAAAAGAAAAGAAAAGAAAAGAAAAAAGAAAATTCTGACCCTGTGTAAAGTTTATTCCTCACAATACAAGTCTACCCACTAAAGCATATGCTTATGCTTTGAAGAATTTTAACGAAGAAAAATATACTAAAATAGATTTAAGCAATGATCTTAAAAAGTTAATCAGTAGTTGGACCTGGATGTCATGATAGCAATGTCTTGAATAATATTTATCTTTATGTCTATATTTATTCATAGCAAAGAGGAAGGAAAAAAGAAAAACATATATAAAAAGTTGCCATGGGTTATGTATAAACAGTAACTACCAGTATTCTCTTTCATAAATATGAGGCTTGTAGTGATTAACTGTCTCTCTTGACCCCACAGGTTATTAAATATGTAGAGTGGATAGCTAACCAAAGGCCACAGACTTTCCCTAATACCATGAAGATCTTTTAGTAATCGTATGTGTTTATTAATACAGCTAAGGTATTATTCAAAATGGTACAATTGACAGATGATCAGCTATCTCTTTCTCCTACTCTCAAGTCAGGATAGCCTGATTATTAGAATTAGGTTACTTAATAGCTACTACTGACCCTGAGGATAGTTATTTAAATAGACAAATGTATCTAGGAAAATTTGCCTCTGCTGACAGCTTATTGCAAATTTAGTCCTTATGATAAACAGTAACAAAGGTTTTAGAACTCAGACACTTAAAGCATATGAAATTTTAAGCTCCTTAGATAATAATTGAAACTGTTAATATGACATATATTCTTCCCTCCCCCCCCCACACACACACTTTTAAATAGATCTTGGTTGTTTTTGCTCCATTAGCAGAATGTGTTTATCTGTGATCTAAAGTTTTAAGTCTGGAGAGAAGAGGATGTGAACAGTCCCCGAGTGAGCTTCCCTGAGCTCCTCCTGGAGTGGGTGCCATGCTGATCATCCAAGCTGTTTAAAGCCCAGACATCAGAGGGACCTGATGCATTTCTCTCAATAACAGTCCCTTGAATCTGGAGAGATCCTTGGAAATGTGTGAAGGAGGATCAGCTCTGCTTATCAAGAGACACTACAACTGAAGGAAGGAAGCGGGTGCTCAGAAGTATATTCTTTGAACTACTCAGTGACACTCCTACAAAGGATACCTAGACTTTGGTATGTCATAAATAATTTGCTACTAATAGCATTGAGAATTTAGAAATTTGTACATTATATCTATATATTTATTCTTATTTTAAACTGATATATAAATATTGAGCATATAAATAGGGTATTATGCATACAGATGGTAAAATATATATATGGTAAAAATATTTAAAATCCTTTTGTTTAATATTTTTAAAACTACATAGTACATTATTGATATCTGCAGCTATTCTAGTGTGTAATGCAATACCAACACTTCTTCCTTCTAACTACAATGTTAATCTAACTAACCTGTTAATCAACCTTGCTTCATCCCTCCCCCACCTCACATTTTCCAGCCTCCAGTAACCATCATTCCATTCTCAACTTCTAGGAGATCAACTCTTAAAAATTACACAACTGAGTGAGATCATGCAACTATTTGTCTTTCTGTGCCTGGGTCATATAACTTAACATAATGATCTCTAGTTCCATACATGTTGTCACAAATGACTGGAATTTATCCTTTTATGAGTATGCACCTTTTTAAAAAAATTAAGTGGATCCAAAGTTATCCCTGCAATATGTGAGATGTCACTCACTTATATCCCAATGCACTTTCAAATAAAGAGATTGCTTGTCTAGGAGCACCTTGAGAAATGCACACAAACCTCAGTTAACTTCCTCAGGTATTCCCATGTCCAGAGTGACCATTAATGATGGCTAGCACTGGACAATTAGAAATTAAAATAGTGTTTTACTTTTTAAGAGAAAGGGATTTAAGGATTTATGCCAGAGTCTGCAAACACTTATGAGAGGATAATGTACAGTAAAACATTGTGATGGAAAAGTGCCCTGGCAGAGAAAAGGAGAACTGCTCCCTGCTGTTCTGATCTCATGGGATGTCTGACTCAGATGTAGAATACACATGGGGTATTCTGAAACACAGGTTGGGGTCCCAGGGTCACTTTTGATTAGGGAGGAGGGAGGCTGCCAAATCTGAAACAGTTGCATTTGTAGGGTACCAAGAGAGATTCTCCAGTCGGTTGTAGGACCCTTTAACATTTCTTCCTTTCCCTTGAAATATGTTTCATTAAATTCTAGTAATGTTTGGAGAAACCATGTGGTAAGAATTTGGAGGCACTAAACTCTCCTCCTGGTAGCTTCCAAAATTTACCATATATATAGAGGTAAACACTTTTTCTGAGTTTCCTTCATTCTCCTTTGATAAACAGGCAAAATCCTTGGGGGCATAGTTAAATTCCTGAGGCTGGGCGAGGGAAGTAGGCTCCTAGCTGAGAGGCCATGGTGGGCGGTGGGAAACCTGCCTGCACAAGGCACCCTCAGGACAGAACTGCACATTCCCAAAAGGTCAGACTCCATAAAAAACATCAGTAACAAAATTGTTTTGTTTGAAAGGGATCCTATATCATTACTTCTTTTCTTGGTTATTTTATCAGTGATAACACTAAGGCATTTTTTCTTCTTTTGTTTAAAAAATAAAATGAATTGAAAAAAATGATTTTAATGAAATTCTAATTTGTAAAAATTCTAATTTGTAAAATTCTAAAATTGTACATTACTCTCTAACTTGGAATTATCATGACTCACAGCATTTGTGTGTGTGGCAGGCAATCTAGTTAATTTGATAAACTAAATATTTACCAACAGTGATAGCAATATACAATAAAAGTTATGTGGTCTGGAAAGTTGAATATTAAGAAGAAAAAAGTAAGTGCAGGCTGTTGAATTTGGAGCATTGATATCTGCCTGCATCTGGCTTCATAGTGTAACAACTGAGAATTTCCTTTTTTAAAAATTCTTTTGTTAACAAAATGAGATTAACAATTTTCTTGCTACCACTTTACAGCATTTTTTTTTTTTTTTTTTTTTTTTTTTTTTGGTGGTACCGGGGATTGAACTCAGGGACACTCAACCACTGGGTCACATCCCTAGACCTTTTTTGTATTTTATTTAGAGACAGGGTTTCACTGAGTTGCTAAGGGCCTCGCCATTTCTGAGGCTGGCTTTGAACTCGCAATCCTCCTGCCTCAGCCTCCCAAAGTGCTGGGATTACAGGCATGCACCACCACGCCCGGCATTTACGGCAATTTTGTTAGGATGATATTGTAAAATTTTTATAAAAGCTTTATAGATATATGCTTTGTAATATAAGATATTTAAACATCTTGAATGAGTTATTTTTAACTGTATGAATTATATGCTGTAAAAAAAAAAAAAGCAGGAAAACATACATCAAAATTTCAATTAACTATTTTTAGGCCAAAGAGCACATTATAAAATCAAGCTTTAAACCATTTACTATAATTTATTTACTGTATATACTATTGGAATTATAACTGTATGAAGTTAACTAGTTGTAAAAAATATGTTTTAAATTACTATAGCTTCCCCCTGCTTGTTATTAGGATATAAACATATATACTTCATGGGTGAAAATAAAATTGCAAAATCTTTTATCAGAGCTTTCTATATAATAAGGATTTCTTGCCAAAAATAGAAAAGGCTTACATTTTAACATTTTCACAAGATTTTATTACATTAAATATATCTGAATTAGAATTTATTTATGTTATAGTAATCAATCTGTATTACTGGATATCATACTGGAAGTCTCTGTCTGTATTTAACCTTGTACTAAGTAACTCTCTGACCTTGGGCAAAAACAGCCTACCTGGACTCAATTTCCTCAAGTATAAAATTGGGATAATAACAATGCCAGTCTCTTAAAATTGTGTGTGCCAAATACTATTCTTAATAAATGTTATATATCCTTATGTAATATAATAAACATGTGACATAAGTTAATATGTCATTATAACATGCTTTATAATTATAATATTTCAGTATAACATATCATATTAATTATGCCATATATTACATGTTAAATAATTCTACCATATTTATTTTATATTCATAATACATATCTTTTCACCGTATAAAGACTGGAATTGAAAAAAAATATAATATTTTGTGAACAAAAATTAAAAATTATTTTCTAAATATGAAAAAAACTGTCATTTATTCACTTATAAGGAATTTTTGACATCATCCTTTATCTATATCTGCTTTCAAAGAACTGACATAATTGGTGTAGTTCTCAGCTTGATTTGGCATAATTGTCTGGTAAATACACAGAGATTTGTAAACCTATATGGGGCACTGCAGTGGAGAGTCTAAAAGCTCACAATGCCTATTTAGTTCTGCAATGCTTTTTTGTTTCCTTCTAGTTCAAAGAAAGAAGTAACAGAGTTGTTGACTTTTTTTTAAGGAAGCCATGGACACAGATCAACTGTGTAGCAAAGAAGAAATTCCAGTTTGCCAAAAGCTGATCATTTTGATTATAAGACAAAGAAAGTCAGCAGTAATCACTGTACGTTCTACTTACATTGAGAAATAAAATTTCAAATCATTGATGTACTTTAAAACTCTAAAAGTAAATGGGAAAATCTGTTATTTTTATCCAAGTTCTTGTTTTAAAAAAGTAGCACTACTAAGTTCGAACTTTGAAACAATAATTAATTTTCTAAATTCTGTGTTTATTATAACCAGATATGCATTTTGGCTCAATATTTCAGCTTTAGTATGTAACAATTATGGTCAACTGGCCCCTAATAGTTTTTCTTTGACCTCAATTTTCTGATTCTCTTAAGAAAGGGAAAAGGGAATGTTTAATTTCTGGGCTATTAATAGCAGTATCGCCAAGGCTTCATGCAGAGCGGGGTCAGCATGAATGAAGGGCGCCCTGTCTGTCACTGTTCCAACCAGTGTGGGCAGCAAGGACCATTTTGCTGTCTCAGTTCTCCAAGGCTGATGAGACAGAGTCTTTAGTCTGTCTCTGTGGCAAGATTTCCTTGGCCAAAGCAAGTGGAAAACACAGGCAATTATCCAAGTATCTGAGGTAAATGTGTGTTTTCTGCCCCAAATACTTGAAAAACTACCTCTTTGATTTTACTATGATGATCTGGACACTGAATTTTTTGCCTGTATAAATTTTTCCCTTTTCTGGATCTCTTCCCATTCTCGTGTGTGTGTGTGTGTGTGTGTGTGTGTGTGTACATGCATGTGCATGCACATGCATGCATAGGTGTGTGGTGAGGTATGTGTATACTTGGATATTGATTTGCTGTATATACTACATGAAAGCTTTATGTCTGTTCTTCCTAATTTCATGATGATCTGACTGATTAATTTAAATGTCTTTTTGAATTAATTTTAGCCTGGCATGCCTTCATAGTAATTTTTGAGTATTAACCTATATTCATTCATTTATTTAATAATAATAATTTGAATATAAGGATTCTTGAACACAATGTGAATATTTATGCCAGATACCACAGAATTCTAAAGTCTGATTTTGCACCAAGAGTTCCACAAACTTTTGACACACTCTCCATCCTGCTGCCTTCACTAACATGCAAGTTCCAAGTTAGTCATTCAAAGAAACCATAAATAATCCTTGAGGTGGTGATTTAACCTTTTCCTAAAAAAAAAAAAAAAAAAAAGTCTTTGGTTCTATCTTTTCCCACAATGTTTCTAAAATTAAATTACTTTTGTTAGTATGCAGACAATGGAAAGGGAAAAAGAAAATAAATAGTTTCAGTAGAAACAGAAATTAAGAATTTTTACCGTTTAGTAGCAACGATTGTAACGCTGACTTGGTAATCTTTCTAATATGGTGAATTTTAGAAATTATATCTAATTTTATTAAAAGATTCTCCTAGAAATCTAGTATAAGACTGAACCAGGGTCCTCAAATGATCAGGTGCCAGTAAATAAGTGGGAAATGTAGGGGTGGGCACTTTCTCTGAGTCCAAGTTTGTGAATTGAGGGGATAAGAATTGTCCAGATGACTTTTAGGATTAATTCTCAATTCCAAATTGTATTTTTATAACAAAAGTATATTAAAAAGTATTCAACATCTTTAGCAATTGGGAAATACAAATCAAAACTACACCCAGATTTCATCTCACATCAGTCAGAATGGCAGTTATCAAGAATACAAACAATAATATATGCTGGAGAGGTTGTGAATAAGAAGGAACACTGTTACACTATTGGTAGAATAAATTAGTCTAACCACTATGTATATAAGTATGAAGGTTCCTCAAAAGACTAGGAATGGAACCACCTCAGTATTTATCCTAAAGAATTAAAGTCAGCATACTATAGCAATACATGCATATCCATGTTTATAGCAGCACAATTCACAATAGCCAAATTATAGAACCAGTCTAGGTGTCTGTCCATCAATGGATGAACAGAGAAATGAATTGTGGTTTATATACACAATGTAGTTTTACTCAGTCATAAAAAAAACCTGAAATTAAGTCATTTTCAGGAAAATGGATGGAATTCAAGAGCATTATGTTGAGCAAAATAAGTCAAACTCAGAAAAAGTCAAGGGTCATGTGTTTCTTCTTTAATATAGAAGCTAGAGGGGAAATAAAAAGTAGGGTTGGTGTGCGTGTGTTGGGGGCAATCTAAAGAAAATAGAAGGGAAACTAGTTGAATAGAAGAAGGGCACCAAGGGTAGGGAGGAGAAATGATATTGATCAATTTACATTGTTATAGTCTGGGCATATATGAATATGTAACAACAAATACCACTATCATGTATAATTATAATGTGCCAAAAAGAATATAAAATTGTATTTTCAAATGTCAAGAAGTGGGAAGAAAAAAGATGTAATTAATGTATCAATTGCCACCAACAGGATTAGTACACATTTATCTCAGATGAAGAAAATAGTTATATATTCCATATTTCTTAAAGAAAGAGTACTAGTTTCTCTGGACAAACATATCCAAGTAAACGCATCAAAAACATTTTTGCCTGAATAGCAAAGACTGGTATGCTCTGTATAAAAACTGCTAATATAGAACAGCTGAAAGTCATAAATAGTCCAAAGCATTTTTCATAGGAAAGACTTTAAGCCAACCATTTCTAATAATTTAAAATGTAGGAATATTATTCAGACTAAAAAGGGTATTGACAGTTCCCACTTCCACAGTTTCCAGGTATGTTATTCAGGTATGTTACCTCTACTTATCCAACAGAAAATTCAAAAGGGATTTAGTCATCAAACAAAATTACCTTCTTAAGAAAGAATCTGGTAACCATGTCATTAGGTCAAGTAATAAAAACTTCAATAGACTATACAAAATAAAGATGGCATCTACCTTGTATTTCTCTCCATTCTGTACCCTTATGTTTGACCTTGGAAATAAAGTAGAAAGGTGTGCACACACACACACACACACACACACACACACACACACACACAAAGTGCTTCCAGCTAAATAAAAATCCACATAAGACAAAATGAAGATAAGTTTCTAATATGATAATAGAAATAACATGAGTGTATTCACACTGTTTTCATATTATCTACTTTAGCTTCAGCTATTTTTTTTCCCCAAAACAATTTCAAATTCCATGGCACATATGTTGGGGATGGGAATCAGATCAAAAGAAAAGTTTTAGATAATAAAGTCCTTTTGTATTCTGTTTGCCTTTTGAAAGCTCAGACTTTGGGGTTAAGAAATATTATTTAATATAGTATATAAGCACATAGGAGGGGAACAGAAAAATATAACCCAGATTGCATCTCCTATTTGGCAATTTTAGTGCCAAACATTTTTTCTTCATCCAGGTATGGGAAAGTGTCCCTAATAGCCAGTGGCATTGCTAAAGATGTTTGTAATACAGCAGAAACACCAGGGGAAGGTGTAAAGCACACACACGTTAAAACCTAATTTCTTGCTCTTGTGGCCTACTTTTATGGCCCATTTTTGAATATCACTCATGAATGAGAACTGAGATTTAGCAAACTGCATCTTAACGTGTTTCCATAAGTGTGGCTGAGAAATTCCTGAGGATCCTTTGCTTCTAAGTGATGCTCTGAATGGAAAAGCTTTAAGGTCTCCAGAAAAGTCTGTTAAAGATCATTCACACAGGGCTTCTCCCCAGCCCAAAGCACTGGAGAAAGCCACCTGAAACACTTCCATGAACTTTAGAAGTAAACATTTTATTACAAACCCAGAAATTTATATCTATTCTCTTAGAATAAATTTTTATATTTGAAGCCTAAAAATATCTAAAGTATAACAGAGCTGATTCTTAAAAAAACAACAACAACAACAAAAAAAAAAAAAAAAAAAAACCCGAACAATGATTGTGAACTTAGATGGTCATCTAACTATTAAGTAATTTATAGTGGTCTGAGTTTTAAATGTGTTTGACTATATGACACAACTCTAATTTGAAAAGGTTGATTCTAAAATTACTTCTCTCACTGATACATTATTTTCAATTCATACCAATATAAGTTCCTTATTGAACAAAAAGACAAACTGTCACTGAAATTTTCTCAAAACAATTTTAATGTCATAATACCAAGCATGGCACTATGACCCCCTGTAAATTTATCTTAATTTTAAATTAATGCTGTATCTGGGGGACTTCTTTTTTTATTTTCCTTTGTGTTTTTTCTTTCTTCTTCTTCTTTTTTTTTTAAACCATTGATGCTTGCTTAGGTTGAGTGGTCCTGTGATTAACTACAGGTTTTAAAGCTAACTCCATCTAACTTAGTGTGACTTAGTGTTTAACTACAACTATTCTAAAACAATAATAGATAAAGGAAAAGACCATGGAATTAACCCTTTTCTCTCCACCTGGGCTGCTTTCCTCCATTCCCTGCTACTCCTGGCCTTCAAGTCAAAACTCAATTCCATTGCTTCTAGCAAGACATGAGCATCAATTTTTCAATTGTCTTCTGAATTTAGTTCTATATAGTTGCCCTTGAAAAACTAGAGGAAAGGACCACATTACTGTCTTTTTGAAACACATTTCAAAATTAATTTATCCTAAAAATACATTATATAAACAAAACAGTACAACGTGCAAACTGTTCAACATGAGTTCCCTAGAATAATAATTTCCAAATAACAGTTGTTACTTCTTCACCACGTTTGTCTTGTGGACTAGTTAATTGCACAGAGTTACCAACCTAGGCCAGGTTTAAACATTTGGTTACTTTAGAATTGTATTGATCTGATTGATGTCCTCCATAATGATAGTCTTTAAAAATGTATTTAATATTTATTTAAAGGAGAGATGGAAAATTGCAAGGGGAAAAATAGAAGAGGGTTTTTAGTGAAGGTATCAGGCTCAACTCTTCTCTACTGCTTCTGATAATTTCAATACTGCTTCCAAAGCTGCAAGTCCCACCCACTTTGCCTTTTCCTAAGGTTAGCTGGGAACACCCCTTAAAAGGCAGTGTAGTGGCAAACATTCCTTGAAGGAGTGCCAAGCTCTATGCCTTCTAATCATATCATACAATTCCTAAAATAAAAGCCCACAAATAACTACACATTTTCTCTATATTTCTCATATATTTTATGTCCAGTAATTTTTGAAAGTTTTATTTTGAGCTAATTACAGATTCATATGCAATTGTGAAAAATAATCAGAGAGATCTTTCTTTATCCCCCACAACAATATCATTTTGCATAACTAATGTATAACCAAAAAAATTGACATTGGCACACTCCATCAACCTTAAGCAGATTTCACCTGGTTTATATGTTTTCACGTATTTGTGGGTGTGTTTGTTTAGTTATAAGTGATTTTTACTTTTATTACATGTGTAAACTTGTGGGACCATCACCACAGTCAAGATGCAGAATAACTTCATTGTAAGGATCCCCTGTGTGACTTGTATATAGCCACAGCCACTCCCTTCTCTCCCTCTCCCTAACCCTTACCAACCATTGATCTGTTTTCTATCTGTATAATTTTGTCATTTGGGTTGTTTAGGGCTATTATAAATACAGATGCAATGAATATTTGTGCAAATATTTTAATGTGAATGTAAGCTTTTATAACTCTAGGATAAATGCCCAAGAGTGCAATTGCTGGCTCATGGTGAGAACATGTTAGTCTTCTAAGAAATCACCATATTGTTTTCCAGAGTGGCTGTATCATTTTACATGTTCACAAATAATATGTAAGTGACTCAGTCTCTGTGCATCATTTTTATTGTATTTTTTAATTCAAGCCATTCTGATTGATATATAGTGATATCTCATTGGGTCTTCAATTTGTATTAAAGACTAATGGGTAATGATGACAGATATCTTTTCATGTGCTTGTTATTTTTTATACGATATCTTTTCATGTGCTTGTTATTTTTTATACATCTCGGTGACATGTCTGTTTTTGTCTTTTGCTTTTTTTTTTTTTTTTTTTTTTTTTTTGGTACCGGGGATTGAACTCAGCGGCACTAGACCACTGGGCCACATCCCCAGCCCTTTTTTGTATTTTATTAGAGACAGGGTCTCACTGAGTTGCTAAGTGCCTCGCCATTGCTGAGGCTGGCTTTGAACTCGCGATCCTCCTGCCTCAGCCTCCTAAAGTGCTGGGATTACAGGCGTGCGCCACCGCGCCTGGCTTTTTGCCCATTTTTATACTGGATTTTTTGTCTTTTAATTGTTGAATTCAAAGAACTCTTTATACATACTACATACAAATTTTTTGTCAGATACATAGTTTCAAAATATTGTCTCCCAATCTGCAGATTGTCATGTCATCCTTTTCACAGAATCTTTTGCATAGTAAAATTTTAAAAATGTTGATGAAGTGCAAAATGTCACTTTTCATATTATACATTATGCTTTAAGATATCAAGTTTAAGAACTGTTCAACTATCGCTAGGTTCTGAAAAGATTTATCTATATTTTTTCTAAGAGTTTGATGGTTTTATATTTTACATCTAAGTCCATCTATGATACATTTTGAATTGATTTTGTATAAAATTCAAAGTTTTGGCCAAGTTTGTATTTTCTTAACATTTTTTTATTTTGCCTATGAATGCCCAAGAGATCCAACACCATCTATTGTAAAGGTCATCCTTCTTCCATTGCATTGTTTTTGCATCTTTGTTAAGAAACCAGTGAACATATTTGTGTGGGTCAATTTCTGTGGTCTTTGCTAATATACCACGGTTCACCAGACTAATGTTTGATCTGGCTTTACTAAACCCATCCTAGAGATATTAATTCAGAATTTGCCAAGAGAGGGTCTAGAACTGTGTCTATATTAGCCACAGTGGTGGAGCTGATGCACACACAGGGTGTAAGCTTGACCCAGGAGTACAAAAGGATTTCTCATTTACCATTGCAAGGAAGGATGGTGGTGAGGAACTGGGACACAGCAGGTCCCTCTTTAATTAAATTATATTTGTTAAGAAATATCTAACATTCAGGAACAGTTATAAAGGACAGGAAAATGATTACACAAAATCTCACCACTTGGCTTAACAAAAATTTACTTATATAGATGTAGCTTTTAGCAGATGCCCTCCTACTTTAAACAATATCCTCTCTTATTCCTTTCTTCCCACCCCGGATGCAACCACTCTCCTGTATTTCATGATTCTCATTTACAAGCATTCTTTATATTTATCCATATTAGATATATACCATGTGTGCGCACCACATGCACATGCACACACACACATGCATACATACACACTGCATTCATACATGTATACAGATGCCTTATTAGTGGCTTTATAGAAACCTGAAATAAAAGCAATTGACAGCTTAATCAGAGGACAACTCATCATTCTGACAAGTCTTATAATCTAGACTACTTTGTAGTCTGACTTAGCTCAGTCTGTTTTTGTTATAATCTAAACATTGTGTTCCACCCCAGAATTCTTGTTTGAAACCAAATCACCAATGTATTAGTATTTGGAGGTAGGGCCTTTGGTAGACATTTGGTCATCAGGGCTCTGCCATTAATGCCCTTATCAAAGAAGCCCCAGAGAGCTGTCCTCTTTTATCTTGTGAGGACCCAATAAGAGAGTTCCCTATATGAACCAGAAAGAAAGAAGTCCTCACTAGATACTGAATCTATTGGTAACTTGATCTTGGATTTCCCAGCCTTTATAACTTTAAGAAATAAATCTAGGTTGTTCATAAGTTTCCCAGTTTAAGGGTATTCCATTATAGTAACCCAAACAAACTAAGAGAATTTGCATCTATCCACATATTTATTGGTTTCTTCATTTACTATGAGTTTTGACATCCTAGAACTTTCTTCTAGAAAGTTTTTTTGAAATTAACCCATTACACATCTTTAGAGATAAAAATCTCTAGGAGGGTAAACTGTTTCTGTTCATCTTAATATGGCTTAATTTTTTCTCATTATAAAATAATAATTTGCGTGTATAAACAATGAATATTTAATTCAGCACATTGAAGGTAGTGTAGTATTCTACAGCTGAATTAGTAATCTATTGCTATGAGACAAATTAACCCCAAACTCAGTGGCTTAAAAACAATAAACATTATTTTTTCTCACAGTTTTGGTGAACTAAGAATTCTTGAGTTGCTGAGCTGAGTGGTTCTTGATCAATTTCTCTCATGAAATTTATAATCAAGATTTCAACCAGAGCTGTATCTGAAAGCTTTCAGAGTCATCTGAAAGCTGGTCTGGGAATGAAGGATCTGCGCCTAGACAGCTCACTGAATGATTGGGCAGTTAGTGCTGGTTATTAAAGAAGACTCATTTCCTCCTCAGGTAGCTTCTTTAGGAGACTTCTGACTGTTCTCATGACATGGAAGCTGTCTTCCCTCAGAACAAGTGAGCCAAACATCCAGGAAGAAGCAGCAATGTGTTTTACCACTTAGCCTGAGAAATCATACACAGTCACTTCTGTTGGCAACATAGCAAAACTCCACGTGTGCAAGGGACCACACTAGGGTTTATGCATCAGGAGTCAAGGATCAGTGGAAGTGGCCATCTTGAAGGCTGGTGTTCTGAAGTATTATTGCTACTTACTAGCCTACTAACAGAGGATTGCTACATCTTTGGAGAAAAAAAATTCTTTTTGCTCTGATACTTGTTTGTCTCAATTCATTTTTATTTATTTTATTTTCTTGTGTTTCATTGTGATGCTTGAATATAAGGAACCATTTTTGCCACTAATGCTCCCACATTTATAATCATTAACTTTAAAATTTTTTTTTAGTTGTAGATGGACACAATACCTTTATTTTATTTATTTATGTGGTGCTGAAGATGGAACTCAGTGCTCCATGCATGCAAGGCAAGCACGCTACCACTGAGCCACAACTCCAGCCACACTACCACACTACCATGCTACCACTGAGCCACAAACCCTATCATTAACTTTTTGAAAACTGTTTGTCCTTATTTTGTCTAATATTTCTTCTGAAAATCCAATTTGATGAATACTAATTTATATTTAAATTTATAGTTATATCCTCAATGTCTTTTTTTGTTTGTTTATTTGTTTTGAGCTATAGTTAGTTTTAGTGTATATCCCAGGCTGGTTTCAAATTCCCAGTCTCAAGCAATCCTCCTGCCTTAGCCTCTCAAGTAGCTGGGTCTACAAGTGTGTACTGCCAACCCAGCTGTATTCTCAATGTCTTGAACTTGTCTTCATAATTTATCTTTTATTCTTTATGTTAAAATACGGTGATTTCTTTATAGCTATCTTTGAGTTCTCTAGTTCATTCCTAAGTTGATACTATCTAATGAATATTTTTTTAATGATTATATTTATCATTGACAGGTTTTTCTACTTTTTTTTTTGCAAATTTTCTGCATTTTTATAATACATTAATTTCAACTCATTTTAAACATTTCCTCTCTAATTTCTTTAATATTTTCAGCCTGGTTATTTTTATTTTTATATAATTACTATACACTGAAATATTCTGGACTTGAATTATAATTTTTTTCTCTCTTGATTGTTTCTTATAGTGAGCTTTTTTTTTCTTCATCAGAGCTATCTTTTTTTGTACAATTTCATATTTGATTTTCTACCTTTGTTTTAATCATGAGTGAGGTGTTTGAAGACGCTTTTCTAGAAAGGGTAATCTTTTGCATTTGTCAGACTGTGAAGATGAATGTTTATTTACATCCTGAATTTTGTATGCAGGACTTTCAGGACAATACTATTTGAAGGAAGGTTTTTCTTGCAAAAATAATCTCTATTACTGTAGAAAGTCTAGCAAAATATTTCTAAAATGAACAGATAGGTATGATTAAAAAAGACAACTTTGGAAAAGAAAAGTGAAAATTACAGAGTACATGTAAGCCCATGATTTGAAGATGTTTGCAAAGCTAGAAGATTAGACAATATGTACTTTTCTGGACTCTTCTCCTTGAGCATCCTGGGATCCAATTAGTGGTTAAATAAATTAAAGTATTATACCTTCGACAGGTAAACATTTATGTCTGGTATAAAAAATGATGTCTCACATTTGATTACTGGGCCCATATTTTATGGATTATTTTCAGTTGCTGCTATTTTTCTTATGTTTTGATTTTGCCACATATGACACAGACAAAAAAGGGAGTAAGTTAAATGTTACATTTGCTTTGACAATGATTTTCCTATATTCCATTTCAGTTTTATGTTTAGAGACTGGTAAACTTGGGAAATGGTTTGTTTTTGTCCACCAGGGGTTCATGTGTGGAAAGTTTGGTTTGATAGTGTGGCAATGCTGAAAGTAGTGGAACTCTTAAAAGGTAGGCCTCAGTGCATCATTGTGCTCTGTATGGATCAAGACTGGTCTTATGAAGTGAGTTAGTTGTTTGCATTAGAGTGAGTTGTTATAAAAGAGCAAACCTCATTCCTGAATTCTCTCTGGCTTCATATCTTGCCAAGTGATCTCCCCCATCACATGTACTCCCACCATGGTGATGCTATCTGCCATGAAGTCTTCACCAGAACAGGGCTAATGCCAGTACCATGGTCTTGAACCTCCAGAACTGTGAACTACATAAATCTTCTTTTTTCATACATTATTCAAGCTCAGGAATTTTGATATAGCAATGGAAATTAATACAGAGGCACTCAGATTTAACTGACTATCTCCATTCTAAAATCAATTTTAAATGAAAATAAAAAGCATATGCCTACGACACATTTTTCCTGTCATACAAATTGCTTTCATCAAGTTTTTTATATATAACCATATCCATCCACAATTACAAATTCACACACACACACACACACACACACACACACACAGAGTATGGAGGGTAGCAACATTTTTTTTTTTTTTTTTTTTTTTTACTATGCATTGATTTCCTTCAAGGCAATATAAACTAAAGGATTCCACAGTCTTAATTATATTTATATTTTTGTTTCAATCATCTGATCACTATAAATGTTTACATAATAGACTAATTTTGTTATAAAAAATTTTTCTTGGTGTTCCTCAGAGAAAACTGCTTTCCTCTCTACAATGTCCATTGTCCCTTCTCATAACACTAATTTCAGCATCTGCAGTTCAGATCACTGGTATCCAATATGAATTAGAATTAATCCATGTCAAACCTGGCAAGTTTTTATATATGTCTAAAGTCTACTGAATGCAGTAGTGCTCTCCTTATTAACATTCCAAGATCCACAGTAGATGCCTGAAACTGCAGATAGTACCAAATTGTACATATATTGTTTTTTCATACACATATGTATTTATGATAAAGTTTAATATATGAATTTGCACAATGAAAGATTAACAGTAACTATTAGAATGATTACAACAATAGAATCCAACAAAATTTTGTGCTTTAGGGCCATTATTACATAAAATAAGGGTTATTTGAACATAGGCACTGCAATACTGTGCAACTAATCTGTAAACCAAGACAGCTGCTAAGAGACTGATACACACAGCATGGACACAGTAAACAAAGAAATGATTCTCATCCTGGGCAGTATGGAGTGGGACCACATGAGATTTCAACATGTTACTCAGAACAGTGTGCAATTTGAAATTTAAAATTATATATGTCTGGAATTTTCCACTCAACATTTCAGAGCATAGTTGATCATGGTAACTGAAACCACAGAAAGAAAGAAAACTGCAGATATGGGGGGGGGGTACAATTATGAAATGTTTTCAAACTTTTGAGAAACAGATATTTATTCTGAAGGGCTAAATACAAACAATCTTCAAAGGAATTCAGTCTAAATGCACTATAAAATCTCATTACATGAAATTTATTGGATTTTTATACTTTGACAAAAAGTCAATTAACCAGCTCTTTGTTTCTCTTTTCAGAGAGTCTTAAGGATTACAAATAAAAATTAAGATTTTTAATGCTTTTGGGCCATTTCTGGCTGAGAAAATCTGATCAAGAATATAAATACTCTTCCCAGGAAAACTCACATATACATGGAATTCAGTATATAATTTCAGTAGCTTCATACATCTCTTGAGGACAGTCCATGAGTTCTAGGTTATGACTTCATGAACTAGATGCAAAAGCATAATTAAGTGGACAAATGGGCCAACAATAGTAATATCACTTAAGGCAAAATATGCTTCATATAAGCCAGGTGCAGTGGCTCATGCCTATAATCCCAGCAGCTGGGGAGGATGAGGCAGGAGGATCACCAGTTCAAAGCCAGCCTCAGCAATGGCAAGGTACTAAGCAACTCAGTGAGACCCTGTCTCTAAATAAAGTATAAAATATGCCTGGGGATATGGCTCAGTGGTTGAGTGCCCCTGAGTTCAAACCCTGGTAAGCCCCCCCCCCAAAATATGCTTCATATATTACTCATTACTATTATAAGAAATATTAAGAAAACTATGCAGTTTTATATCCTCTGGTTTAAATAGATAAAGCACTTTAGAAGATCTGCAATATGTTTTTGACACAAACTCTGCAGAAATATATTTATTTATTTTAATTTTGAATTTCTTTTGACATAAATGAATACCTTTCTTATTATTTGAAATAAAGCTTGGGGAGAGACTATGACTGTGTAGACTTGAACAGGGCTAAGCAATAACTTTCATTTATGTGTATAGTTTTATTAGCATCCTGCTATTGTTCAGAGTCTTAAAATGTTATATCATATTTCTCCCGAGTACACTTTCCAGGTTCTTTTGCCTTAAGGTGTTCCGCAACCCGCCCCCCCGCCCGCCCCGGGACTAAAAGGCTTTAGAAAAAAACATATTTCCACATAATATCTGCTATAGTCCCTTTTATTGGCTTTAGCTCTATAAAAATATATGGTAAGGTGATTATTAATTACCTATGTGTGTATGAATAATATCATTATTACTCTTACATTATATCTGTAAAACATCCTCTTCCCTCAGAATACTAAAGAGTATTCAGTAGAATTATTACAATGAGCTCACTACAATGTAATTGTATGAAAATACCCATGTCCACGCATTGTGATTGATCCCTAATACAACATTAATTCTTATTCTTCTCATATGCAAGAAATTTTAATTAAATCTACACTTAGGCTATGCTGGAAATGGTTTAATGGCTTGTGTTCTGACTAGAAGGAACTGTGAATTCATTCCTTTCCCTAATAACTCTTGACAACAATTGATGTACCAGACAACAAAATACTCCAAATAGAAACATTGAACCTAAATGAACTTTCTCTAATTTAGAATTTTGTAGCCTTAGGGTTTTATTTATTAATTTTCAATAAGTGTTCTGTGGAACAAATAGAAAGAAAAACTCCAGTTAGACTCCTTAATCCTCTAAAGAACATATTTAACGGAAATAAAAGGTTTTCTGCATTTTCACTATGTTGCCTAGGGACTCCATATTAACACTGCTCTAGAGGAGATTCAGAAAATGCATAATACTGAATGAAAGTCTATTAATCTAAGTCTGGGAGGGGTATTAAAGCATTTTGTAAATGTTATTTTATTTACTGATTATTTGTTCAAAAATCAACAGTGAAATGTGGATTTAAGTAATGGATATTAAATATTTCCAAATGGTAAAATGTGAAAAAATTAAAGTTTTATCATGACATTGAGACAGAGGAGAAGAGTCATAAAACTATGTAAAGGAATGTGCAATTCATTAAATATTAATTTAAATGCATACATGAATTTTGCAATTTAGTTTAGGAGATAACTCATGCACAGATAGCTATAAAACACATTGGAGAAAGGAGTAAATGTTATGAAAGTTCAGAAGACAAGAGGTCATATTTGGACGTCAAAAAAGGATTCCCAAATTTAGTAATATGTGAGCAACACCTTAAAAGTATGGATATGAACTGGGCAACAAATGGTGTGAGAAGTACATTTAAAGAACTACTGTGAATCAAGGAACAGATGTAGAAACATGAGGGTATTGTGAATTAGCAGGACGTTTAGAACTGGTTATGGGGAATGATGATAAGACATTAGAAAGTCAGTATTCTGAAGTCAACACACAGAGTGCCTTGGGTACTAAGCAAAATGAAATGGTCTTCATTCCACAGGAAACCAGCAAAGAGCCATTTAATGAATTTTAACAGGGTATGTCAGGTTCCAAGCCAGCCTCATCCCCACATAGAGGTGAGAAGCAAAAGGGCTGTATTTTAGTAAACACATATCCCATCACATTCTCAATTACATTATTTGTAAGAACAAAGCACTAGTTTGAAAATGAGCTACAAATAGAAGCATGATACATGAATAAATAGCTTTTTATTCTACAATGATGGTTGGTGATAAATATGAAATATTCAATGTTATAATAAACACCATTAGTATATTTTTCCATTAAAAAAAAGGAAACCGCACTACACCCAACACACTAAAAAAATAAATAAATAAATTAGTAAGAAATGAAAACTTTTAGTGAGTTGAGTACTAAGTTTTAAAACACAAACATTTAGTAGTTCTGTGGTGTAGCTTTCTAGATGATATAAAGTTAGTTAAACAATAACAACAAATCAGTCTTGTTTACTACTTGTCTGGCATAAATCATTCTCAGACATGGGTAAAAAGCTAAGATGCATTTTGAGGCCTGAAATTGAGACCCTACATAAGAATTTGAATTGAGACCCTAAGAGTTACCAGAAGATTACACATATTGACACAAACCTTTGATTATGTAATTTTAAAATTGTGAAGGTCTTACCTCGCACAACAAGGTCAGCTGAAGCTGAAGAATTGTCCACAATTGTTTGAGCCGTGCACGTGTATCTTCCGGCATGTTTCAGCTGGGCATTTCGAATGAGAAGCTCACCATTGGCATCCAGCTGTTAGCCAAAACAGCAATCATTCTAATCAGTGTATTTTTTCCCCCACAAATTATATGGCATTTAGAATCAAAAGGTATTTTTTTCTCCCTTGACAAAATGAAGACCATTAAAAGGATTCTAACTCAATTTACATGTGAAACATCGGCTTCTCTGCTGAAAAAACAAAGTGACTGAATTAATTACTTACGGTCCTTTTCGACATCAATATACTTATCATTCTATTACTTCTAATATTGGAGAGGTATACTGAGAGAAAATCAGGAGATAAAACTATTTTATTGATACCATTTAAAGAAAAATGTTAAGGTCTCATAATCCTAGTGTTAAATGTCAATGTGGATAAATAAAATGCTATGTGGCTGAGAATTGCTGATTTGGTTTTGCAAAGCTCATTTAGTCTGGTTTCAAGATATGCCATAGTTTCATTTTACAAAGATACTAAAAGTTGGTAGAAACTGTCAAAATGGACATTTCTACTAATGTACTTTGTCACCAAAATGTAAGCTAAATGAGGATTTTTGTTGTTGTTGTTGTTGTTGTTTTTCAATACTCTATTCACAATGCTCTGAAGAGTGTTCAATGTGTATTTTTTGAAGGAGGCTTGCAGGAAGCTTACTTGTGATGATAAGGCATTATTTCAATGTAATTTCTAAAAATAGCTAACATTTATTGGATGTCTAGTCTGTACCAAGACTGGGCTATGAATGAATGCATATTATCTTATTCCACTCATTTTTTATCACAGCCCTCTGAACTAGGTCTAGTTATGTCTACTTTATTAACAATAAGAGGGAGACTAAAAGAGCGGTCAAGTAATTTAAATAAGGTCTCAAAACTTTACTTTGTTTTTGGTTTTTCCATTTCACCACCTTTTGTTCCTCACTCATTTCTAACCTGGACCTCATCCCTTTGCCTCACTTTATCTAACCTCCCAACAGCATTTGACCTTCCTTATCAAAATACTCAGCTTTTCTAGTCACCTGTGACTTTCAGAAAACTTCAAAGATACTCATAAGCCCACCTCTTCTTCAACTTCCTCAAAATTTTACCATAAATTCTTGAAATTATTCATTGTTTTCCACCACTACGGCTTCTGCCCTTGTCCAAACTACCAAACTCTCTTGCCTATTCGGTCTCATCAGCACCCCTGTCTGACTCCACTCTTCACCTGATACCCAAAATGGCCTTTTAAAAAATGCAGCCTTGCTCAAGTCACCAGTCTGTATAAAAGTGAAGAAATTTAAACATTTAAAACTTCCTCTTCCCGGAATAACAGTCGTCAGCCACTCTAACAGACAACCTGCTTCCTTCTCTGGTGCTGCCACCTCACTTACAAGGTGCTCTCCAGGAAGAGCATTCCTTTGGCAGGACACCGAAGGCAAGTTGTTGTGTCTTCTCTCTAACTCTCCATGGTTTTAAGGCTCCTTCAAACATGACTCCCTCATACTCTATCCCATTACCACCTTCACCTAAATAATGCACTTCCCTCCCAAGATTCCAGTTCAAACTACTCCTCAAGCAACCTTCCAATTTTCTCTGGAGCAAGCAGTTTCCTTGCCCTGTTTTATCACAGTACCATGTACCTTATGTCGTATTACACATCTCAATTCTGATTAAATATTTATGCAATTATCTGTCAATCTCCCTGGCAGACTGTTAGTTTTCCGTGAGTTAGATACATGTTGTAAGTCCTTGTGTTGTAGATCTCTAGTGCTGTATGTGCTGTAGTCCCAGGACTGGCCATGCCAGAAACATAATCCCACTAAAATCACATGCGTGTATGAAGTAGTCAAACTTCTTATTAAGTATTTGGTCATTTTCTTTTAAGATAATATGTGTTCACATCTTTTTAGCTTCAATCAGAATTAGGTTAGTAGATAAGTAACATGTAAGCCCATGACAATGATGGTATTTCCTAAACATATAGAGGCTGTTCTTGGTGTCAGGATGAAGTACACACTCTTGTTACATCCTCAGATCACCCCTGCACCCACCTTTTGTGCCCAGGCCACTGTAAGCAGCTCAGATTTTGATGCATACTCAGCCTACAGACCTTGTAGATATCACTCCATTGACTACAGAGCCTCACCTGCCCCATCACATGGCTAACCTCAGCCCACATTTGAGATGCCCCTTCCTTCTTCAGTATTTAAAGCCTCAGTCAAGTGTTGGCCTTGCACATTTTCCTTGTCACTATCCCTTCCTAGGATAATTGTTCAACTGTTCATTTCCTCCACTGAACTGTAATTCTTTGAAGGAAGATGAGATCTTATTTATTATTACATACAATGTACTTAATGTCATATCTGCCATACAAGATGAATTTGACAAATATTAAATAAATGAATTAATAATACTTATTACGTAAAATGACATAAATGTTTTTATCAATTTTGTTTTATTTTATTAATTTCACATGTATTTTTCAGTTCAGATAATGATGCTATAAGGTAGCATGAATTTTTCATGAATAATATTTTTTTATCATTATTTATATACTAATTTCATGAGAGAATGTAAAATTTGGGAAAAAGGAGCATATTTATAGAAAAAAAGAATATTGTTAACATTTTTTTGAAAACTAAAATATAAGGTTTTTTCAATCCAATTGTTTAGTAAGAATTTGACATTTCCAAGAGAGATTTAAGGTGACCTCTAACATCTGTCTTTCCCTGGTGGTCTTCTGTCGTACTGGATAGTATAAAAACATGATTTAAATTGGAGATTAGCCACACTTGTATAATCTTAGAGTATAAACTGTCATAGAGCAGGGATTGGGTCATACTGCATAGTCTAACAGTGAGATAGGTGGGAGAGAGAATCGGTTGTAGAATTTTAGAGGGAGATGATTGTGCCAGAAAGATGAACATTGTGACATAGAGGAGGGGACTTTGGTAGCATGGTATCAGTGAACCTAGAGATTTAGATTAACCATGTAGGCAACCCATCAATTATGCTTACATGATGAATCCCTAACAAAAACTCTGGATATTGAGGCTCAGGTAACTTCCCTGGTTGGCAACGCTTTGTGCATACTACCACACATCAAAGATGGTAAGTAATGTACTTTGATTTCACAGGGAGAAGGTGATGGAAGCTCTGTGTTTGGTGCTTCTCCAGGACTGCCCTATCTTCCCCTGACTGACTTTAACCAAAATCCTTCTTCTTTAAGAAACTGTAACCACAAGTATAACCACTTCATTGGGCTCTGCACATCCCTTCTACTGCAGGATTGAACCCGATGGTGGTTTTGGCAACCTCCTGAACTTTGCAATTGATGTCAGGAGTGAGGGTGGTCTTGGGGACTGTGCCCAATTTGTATTTGACCTACCTCCTTATATCATACTAAATATAATTTATTTAAGAAAGGAGATTAAATATTATTTTATTACTTATATTTTAAAAATTATTAGAGGTAAGCAGAGAGTTAGGTTTTGTATATGAAGAAGGTGATTATAAGGGTTTTTCTTAAATTATAATAGAAGCCAATTGGCACATTATCTAAGTAATTTCTAGTGAGAAAAAATCAAAATATTATAATTATAGCAAAAGAATGAATAGTATACATTTATGAGACAGACTGCTTTAATATGTTTTGACATCTTTAATAGAAATGCACTTGCTATTAAATATTTATTAATAGAAATGTGTTAAGTAAAATGTTTTTAAACTATTATGGCATAAGAATACTAAGAATACTATCATATTTTAAAATGTTCACATAAAAATAAAAGGCATTTACTCTATTATATTCTTTCCTTAAGTGAACTCAGTACCTTAATTGCTTCAGGTTTCTAGATAAAAGATAATTGATTCTAGATAATCCTGTGAGCTGGAGATGTAGCTCAGTGGTAGAGCCTGTCATGTAGCATATGTAAGAAGCATATCCATCCCCAGCAGCAAGGACAAAGATTTTCCTGTTATTAAACTTGCATTATCTCCTTATACAAAACCTATTAAATTAAAAATATTTTCTTATCCAATATTATAATAACAAAACTAAAAAAACTAATATAAAAATGAACAAGGGCATTAACATTGCTTCTTTAAAAATAGTTATACATCTGATATTCTTTATTTCTTAATGAAAAAAGTTATCCTTCTGTTCCTAAGTTTCCAGTGCAAAACATAATATTGTTTATATATCCATTTATTTTATTCTAATAGGAATGGTGTGGTCTTTCTTTTTATATGGGCACATGTAATAAAAACAAACTATTTATGTCCTCAAATATTTCATCAAATCTAAACTTACTGAATCTTCACAACAAACACTTTTATAATTTTCAATTAAACTATTCTAGAAGTTTAATACTAAACTGATTTTAAAATCAGCTCTGTTTTAAACATTCGGTTTTAGGTACACAATGATAGTTTATTTGTATAAAACAATATTAAG
Organism: Tamias sibiricus; assembly: GCA_025594165.1. Lineage (NCBI taxonomy): Eukaryota > Metazoa > Chordata > Mammalia > Rodentia > Sciuridae > Tamias > Tamias sibiricus. The sequence goes on along the minus strand of CM046661.1, from coordinate 97,990,389 downwards.
CGACTTCAACATTTATTCTTATTCATTCTTTATTTGGTAAAGGTGTGGTGCTGCATGTCTTCAGAAGGAAGCAAAGGGAAAACATGCTATATTATTTCCAGTATAGCTATGTACATAGAAAAGCTTTCCTGACAATTTTATAAATGCTGCTAGCACTTTCCATACCTCAGGAGAAGCTGAGGTTCTCAGTGGTTGACAGAACGCTTACAAAGCAAGTAAAGATCATGGGCCTCAGCACATTCTAGCCACAAATTAGATATGAATGCTGTCTATATTTTCACTAAAAGCCACAGCTTGGCTGAATTACAAAATTCTTCCCTTCATACGAGGAGACTTGAATCACATACTGGAAATTGTGATAGCAAAGCTCAGGGATATTCCAAAGTGTGTATGTGGTTGACCACTCAGAAGTTTCCCAAGTTTAAGTCAAAAGACTTCCAACGTACAAAGGCTCATTCCTCTTTCAACCCTCCCTCATATAGTAACTGCAAAATAATTACTGCAATATAAATGCATTTGATTACTAATTTGTATTAAATTTAATTATAATGAGCAAAGAAATATGCTATATGGTACATACAAAGTCTAGATAAAACTTAGTTCTCATTATGGCTATCTATTTAAAAAATACATCTGCTTTATTCTATTGAATTTCAGAGCTAAGGGAAAGATATAGAAAGCTAAAAGAAAAGATATCTTTTAAAGGTATATTATATAAATGTAAACAGAAATTATTAAATACATGTGATAGATGCTCTACTCATTAAACAATAACAATTTTTTTTTCCTTTTTTAGTTTTCACTCATCAGAGTGAAGAAATAATAGCTATAGAAGCTGTGTCTTATGTGGTTACTAATGCTAGCATCACCACCGCAAACTTTGCTAACAGCAATATTTAGTCTAAGGGTTGTCTAGGTGTCAAAGGCTATTGTAAAGACTCTGCATGTACAAATACACTTACTTGTAGCAATAATGCTACGGAATAGGTACTACTTCTAACTATATTTTGCATATAAAAACATGATGCTACTGTGACTACAATTGCTACTACTGCTTGCACTACTGCTGCTATTAATAATACTACTACAACCACCACTCCCACTTCTGCTCTTTACTACCTCCACTGCTGTCACTGCTCCCAAATCCTTGCCATGACCTGAACTAATCTATTGAATGATTTTTAAATGTCTGGCAAGGTGCCAGCTACTTCACATAGATTTTTCTCATTCATTTTCATAATACCCAGGGATTTACTATTAATATTCCCATTTTAGAAATAAGGCATTTGAGCGTTTTAAGTTAAGCTGCTTGTGGAAGACTCCACAGGCAACAGATCACTCTGGTTTCACCAGATTAAGCAGTTCCCAAGGCAGTGCTTTAGCGATCAGGTAACTATTTGGTAAGTAGAAGCAGTAATTCTCATAAATGATATGTTACTATATTATTTATTAAATCATTTTACTGCTTAAATTTTCAAACATTAGAAAGTAGAAAAAATTTGTGCAATCACTATCCATAAACCACCAGACTAGATTCAACTATTGTGAAATTTTTGCCATATTTGCTTTATCTAATTGAATAGGTAGCTAGTTCCATTTTTTCTTCTATCTATTATCTATCTAGCTAGTTCTGAACCCTTGAAAAACAAATGACTGATAGATCAGTACTACTCAGCTCATCAGCAACTTGTTAACAGTAGTTTGGAATCTCAAATGACAAAAAACAATTTATTAATATTAACAAAACCATTTTCACACATAATTAGCACTAATTCTTCAGCATTATTTAATATTAGAGTTAGTGTTATTTTAGGGAATGCATCAATACTAATATTACCTGAATCTAAACATTGTTTAAAGATATGAAAATCTTATTAATATGAAGGAATGTCATTGGACATAGAAAAACTAAAATAAATAAGAGAAGCTGTCCAGATAACTACTGAAATGTCTCTTAGAATCTACAGGATCTGGGGGGAAATGTTGACTTCCCTAGTTTTGATAATTGGGATATAAAATAAACTGTGAGAGTGATAACTAGAGTTCAGGTTTGATCAACTGACCCATTTAAATGAAAACTCAAAAAGGAAGACATTTTGTTTGAGGTCTCTGCCAAATATTTTGGATGATGAACAAGAACATTAATGCCTTGGATTTGGAAGAGTTGAAAATAAACTTGGATATCTTTTAATTCATATAGTTTTCAAATTGGTTCTCAATAGCCTCAGAGTTCTGAGAATTTTCATGGGTCACCTGGTAGAAGGAAAGAATCAGAATAGGAGCTTGAAGAAATAAGAGGCCCTGTGGGTTGGGCTCCTGATTTCACAGTAGACAGACAGACAGACAGACAGACAGACACACACACACACACTTTTAACTTCAGTTAGAGCAACCTCATTTTATATAGATAGATAGAGAGATAGATAGATAGATAGATGTTCTAAATTAAAATTTCTCTATGAAAGGTATTTTGTGCCAAAACATTTTTTGTTTCTATTGTTTTTCAAAACTTCTGATGTGGCCCAACCTCTTCATGTGACAGATGCAACTGAGGCTCAGAGTCACATTTTGGCTCAAGGTCATAAAACATATCAATGGCAAAACCAGAGCAATAATCCAGATACTTAGATAAAGTCCTATTCTTTAAAACAAACTGAAAAAGTTTGATGGTGTTTTAGGAATATGACAACTAATGACAAAATCGTATATATTCCTAGTGTGATAGAAATAAAACATCAAAGTCTACCATGCAAAATTATAAAACTCCTAAGACACCAAAAGTTTACATGTTCATTTTTCCATCTTTTATTGACTTTACACTGCAAGCATAAAAGCCAGAATAATTACAGTAGATATAGTTAAGTATATGAAAAGTTCTATGTAAAAATATGTTCTTAACTTAGGATGAATTTTAGGAGATCCCTTGAAGCCAATCATACATCTCTATGGAACAAAGACTTGCTCTATGTGCTTAATGCTATTCAATTAGCTCTGTCATCAACCAGTGCTCATTAAGCACTTGATGTGGCAAGCTTTGTGGGGCAGTGATTTCAGCTGCATGGTCTCTGTACTGGAAGTGTGATGATCCTAATGAAGCAGGCCCAAATAGAGACACAGCTCTTGAATGTAGATAATGCCCTATGTGTTTATATTGGGAAATGGCAAATAAAATTAGTTATAATCACCTATGTCCTAATTAAAGGTTTACAGCCTACCTAATTAAAGGTTTACAAAGATAGTACAGAAAGTCTAACTCCTTTCCAACTAATTACTAATAGGAAAAGCAGAGAGAGGACATGGTCCTGAGAAGAATGCTCTTGTGAGTTTCATCATGGTCACAGAACTATGCCAGGTGTCTGCAGACTTTTTACATAATTATTCTTCTTTTCTACTGCTCACCAAAATTTAAGTCTTAAAGTTTTCTACTCATACTAACTTTGAAATGCCTTTTATTTAAAAAAAAAAAATCTAGCTTCCTTTAATTTATGTCCCCAACACTTTCATCTGCTTAAAATAATATGATTCCTTATTTAAATCTTTCTTAAGGGTATTTCCCAATCTTGGCACTATTAATAATTTACATTGCATTACTCTCTGTTGTAGGGGTCTTTCACATCATAAGACACTGAACAGGACCTGTACTAAACAGATACCCATAACACACAGCCACCTATTGCCTGTGCAATGTGATAAACACAAGTATCTCCACACATGGGAAAAGTTTCCTTAGGGAGCAAAATTACCCTAGGCCTACAACTATGGATTTAGAGCTTATATGTATCTTATTGCACCTGCCTAGTCTTGTACTCTGTTTCTTCAGTTGTAATTTGATTCTTGCCTCTCTCAGAATGATTGTCAAATTCTCCTTATCTTTTCCAATCTGTTGCCCCATAAGCTTGCACTATCTTCAGCTTTTTATCCAACAGTGAACAGAGAGCTAACCCTGTAGTGAAGAACAAATTTCTCAAATCTAAATACTTTTTGTGCCATATATAGTATCATTAATAGTTTCTTTAAGAAAGAGAACAGACTTTGGGTTAGAACCACAACATCTTTTTTTCTTCAATGGTGTTGCCTGTATTATCAGAAGAATGTATAGCTGAAGACATGTGAATAGACCTACCAAAGGAGATCATTAAGAATTGCCAAGAATGTAGACCACCTGAAGCAGTATAGGCCAGATTTATAGTATATTGCAAAAGTTGTTGACAGTGTAGGAAGAAGGAAACGATTCAGATAAACTGAGTGAGCATAAACAAGTCTAAAGAATAAAATAATGAGTTGAACAGTTGAACACTAGTTGAACACTAGTTGAACACTACCTTGTAGTGTTTTAAGCAACTATAGAATCATTTAAATAAGTGTAGACATAAATATTAATCTATGGATTAAAACTACAAGTGATGAAGATCACATGGTCAAGCAATCAGACCACATGGTTTCAAACCCTCTCTCAGCCATGAGTGAGTTATGATTTCTCCAGCTAGATACTCAGCCTTTTTAATCCTCGATTTCCCTGCCTAAAAAGATTGGGAAATTTTCAATAATATATACTCCATTCAATATTTCTGAGATCAACTAAGAAATATATTTAATCCAATGCTGGCCAAATAAGCACTGAATAATATTGACTATTATGACCTCTCTTTTACCCTCAACAATGAAATACCTAGGATGTTTTGGTCTCAAATTAGGTATCTTGCAAAGTGAGCAGCACCAGAAGTAAACTGAAAATGAGATCAGTTACAAAACAAACAAACAAACAAACAAAAAAACTATCTGGCTAAAGTTTCTGGAATTTTCAATGGGGAATCATTGCTCTATTATCAATAATAACCATTATAGTAGATCCTGTGCCAAGCATTTTATAGGTACTCTCTCATTTATCTTCACAAAAATATTATGAGATAACTGGTTTTGAAACCCAATGAAGTAATCTGAATAAAGTAAGGAAATGATTAACAGCATTTTAAGAGAGGAAATCTGAAGCTTTGAGAGGTTGCATCAATTGCTCAGGGTCACGCAATAAAAAGTGAAGAGATGGACCCTAGAGCCCAGGTCAGCTTGTGGCTGAACCACTGAACAATTCATAGGATATTTATGAATTCATAACAGGATTGCTGTAACCTCTTGGATTAAAATTTTAACAACTAGTTAGAAAAAAATACAGGGGTAATCACTTGAATTAGAAAGTTTAAGAAACTCATGTTTAACTAAGATCGTGACTAACAAGGAGAATATCATTGAACAGTTGAAAGAAAAGGACTCATAGTAGATGTCAAAAATTAGGCAACTGGGGCTGGGGTTGTAGCTCAGCGGCAGAGCGCTTGCCTCGCACCTGCGCGGCCTGGGTTCAATCCTCAGCACCACGTAAACATAAATGCATTGCACTGTGTACAACTAAAGTAAATAAATAACTATTAAAAAAATTAGGCAACTGTTGAAAAAATAAATTCTGTCCCTCAGGTACTACCATGAGAAAGGAATAAAATGATATATTATAAATGCATATTTTATAATAGATGGTTTCAAGCCCACTGTAGAAAAAGAGGAGTTATAAATTAAATTAATAACTAAAACAATTATCTTTTGTATTTATTCTAAGGGAAGTACCTATTGAACTGGAAAATCAATACAGGAGTCATCTTATAATTGGACTAGAAAAGTGTATACTTGTCACATAACTTTAACAGAATAATATAATATAAACTGCTTTAAAATTATGTTTAATGACAATAAATATGGGAGCTTCTAATTTATAAAATTTATGCCTATATATTTAGGATTCCTGTAATACAAGTTCAAGTTAAAATGAAACATTTACCAGCCATAATCATGTAATAATATAATATTCAATGAAATTTATTAAATAAATGAAATCTAAATGACATGACAGGTAAACCTTTGACATTTAACTTCTTAATTTTTTTATAAATCACAGACTTAAAATTAAAAGTTTTATTATAAAAATAATCTCATGCAGAAGAGGTTTATATAAAGTAGGATTATTAAATGTAATGTTAATATTATTTTTACATTCTGTTTGTGGGTTTACTATAAATTCTTAAAAAAAAAAAAAAACACATATTTAAAAATGTTGTTACTTTTCCCTGATAGTTGTATAACTTTAATTGGATAAACTGTAATGAAGAAATTTTAAAAATCATCAGTGATCCCTCAACATATTCATAAATATAGGAAAATGCACTAGTTTAATTTTATAAACTAATGTTTTAAGCTACAAATTAGTCCAGGCTATAAAATTTGAAGCCTTACACAAGACTGCCATCTAGTGGTCAAAATTAAGAATAGCAAGCTAAAATCAGGATATTTAACTTTTGAATACCTTATTTTTCAAATTGGAAACTGAAAACAAACTCATGAAAAAATTTTAAATTGGATATCTTCATTTTCTTTGTTATTTATAACTTCTAATATTAATTGGTAACAATTAAAATTATTAAAACAAATATAATGACATAAGTTTTTGATAATGTGAAAGTTTCCAAACATTTCCATTCAAATATTAAACTCACAGAGTATCTCTAATTTATTTTGAATTGGTATCTGTCTTTGTTTAATTCAGTGTTTTATTCATGCTAGGGCCCTTTACTATGCCTGCTTGTGGTAGGGGATCAGAATATATTTTTAAACAAACAAATGCTATTTAAGTATTAAAATGTTGCCAAATTTAACTAAAAAAAAATAACATTATTTAAAAAACATACACATAGCATTTTACCTATGCAATTTTAAACAATAGACCAATGGCTGTTCATAACTCATGCTATCCCTATTAAGTTTCGCCCATTAAGCTTTAGGCAGGGAGAGTTGCTCTCAAGTATTAACAAGCTCAGAAGCAAACGATAGGCATTAAGACCCTCTTTCAAAAGGTGAGTCAAACATTTCTGATGTTTGTACTTAAATTTCATTTAGCTATGAAGTCTGACTTTGATGTTTGCCTTAGAAAAGAAGGGACCAAAGAAAACTTATCTTTTGTAGGTTCAAAAGACAGAATTAAGTTTAATAATGTATTTTAAAAGAAATGTTCTTAGTTGAGATTTTTTTCTTAATTTAGAAAATTGAATCCACCTGTCCATCTTTGAAGTGATAAAAATGTGCCTTTGACATTCTTATTCAATCACATTGCCTATTTAGCCTCTGCTCTGGTGTTCTGTTATAGGTGCATAGTTATCTGAGGGAAGAACTAAAAGCTGAGTGGATGAATCCTGAGATGGTGCTAGCTGAGATGGACTCACTGAGAAGCACCTATGTGAACTCTGTGGCCATGGCCAACAGAAGGAGCAACTGCAGTTAGGGGACGACTAACTAACATCCACATTCTTAGGGTCTGTTTTCTCATTTATTATTAATTTTTAATTTGTATTTTATTTAATTTTCTTACTTTACTCTCTTTTTAGTGCACTGCACTCTTTTGTGCCCTCCCTCCTTCCTTCTTTCCTTCCTCCCTTTTTTTTCTTCTCTCTTTCTCTCCTCTCCTCTCCTCTCCAGCACCCCATGGCTATTTATATCAACCAGCAACAATGTAACTATTATTTTAAAATAATATACACAGATTGTAAATAAGATTCAGCTTAATTAGGGCAACTGAAGTCTCCAAGTCTATTTAAATAGCCTTCACTGTAGCTGCTAAATAATTACTTTAAAATTTATAACACCAAAGAATTAAGCAAATTCAAAATCTACTTTTTTTAAAGCAAGATCTCTAGCTTACTCTTTTCCTTGAGGTAAGTAAAATACTGAGTGGCATTTATTTTTCTTATAAAATAAAACTCACAATTTTTTGTTTATTTATTTGTTTGCTTAGTGCTGGAGATTGAACACAGGATTGATTTACAAGTGAGCCACATCTCCAGCCCTTTTTGTTTTAATATTAAGACAGGGCCTTGCTAAGGTACTGATATTGGCCCTGAACTTGTGATCCTCTTGCCCTGTGTTCCCCAGTCACTGAAACAGGCATGTGCCACTGTGCCTGCAAAACCACAATCTGAAGAATTATTAAATTGTTAGAGACCTTGATAACAATCTCATTAATGTTAAACATGTTTATATTAAGAACCTCTAAACATTTTCAGATATATTAGGACAAAAATATTACATGATATGATGTCAAAATAAAAATTCATAGTTCTTTGACAATTCTGTTGTTTTTTTTAAGTATAGTTTTGGTTCAGAAACCAAATTGGTATGTTTACTATTGATTTACAGTTATACCTAGACTAGGTAAATTAAAGAACTGGATTTACACTGAAAACATAGATGCATATGCATTGATACTGCATCAATAATTGTTCATATTCATCGACCCAATAATGTAAAACAAATGTCCCTTTCTAATTAAAGTCTCACTAAACATAACTAAAAGCCTCTTTGTCTTTTTAAAGTGGTGAGTACTAGAAGAGTAAAAAAAAAAAAAAAAAAAAGCAGAATGATTTGTAACCATATTTTATAATGTGTACACATCAATCCATATTTTACATAATTTTAAAATATTTTAAACACCCTATGAGTTTTGTATCTGTATTAGTAGCTGATTCTAATGTTAAAGTTTTATTAATTAAGCATATGTTTCAAATAAATCGTCAGGTTTCTAAAGGCCCTCCTTTTCAGAGAAGCGGCTGGCCTGAGCAAGTGACCAATTTCCCTTTTAAATACACAGCAACCCAGGAAGCCTATCAACAGACCAATGATGGTACTTTGCAAGTTGTTGTTTTTTGCATTACTTCCGGGTCTTTTTCCTGTTTTATTCATTGCTATACATTGACTCTCTACATCACTCTGCTTAATTATAGAACTCGTGGCATGTATACTTTCCAAGTTTTTTAAAATGTAGTCACTTAATCCTCCTTTCAAAATCACATGGACTATTTCTTCAAATCTTATAATATGTATGTGTGTAGGTTCTATGCTCCTACCTCACTTAGAGTAAAAGTGAAAATAGTAGGACCCAGGGTAAATATATATACATATGTACTGAGGTATAATATATATCACTATAGCATTTCATTATAATTAAGAGGGGAAATGTACCTAAAATCCAATCAATATTTAATAATTAATATCTCTAACAAAATACTTAGGGCTATCTCTTTTAAAATGTTCAAAGTACTACAATTAACCCAAGAACTACGAGATGCTTTTTTGGGCCTGTTTTGTGTTCTCAAGAAAAATCATATAAAATATGATTATGATCATAGAAGTTTAATGCAGAAACACAAGAATCATTGGGACATTAATAAGATGAAAGTTAAAACACATACCATAAAATTCCTCTGGTAATGGATATTCTCTTTGTTAAAGTCAATCACATAGCCATTGAAGGACCAGACAAACGTGAGGTCCAAAGCAGGGTCAAAGGACGCAGCACACTGCATGGTGGCATTTTCTCCGACAGTGATATCAGCATTAATTGGGGCCAGTATGATACGTGTGGGATCTGTAAGTTTTAAAATAAAAGTAAAACACAATTTAAGAAAATATAAGATGCCATTTTATCTTGTACGCTAAATGAATAATAATCAATATATTTTGATTTCTCTATGTAAAGTAATAAAATGTTTTCACATCCAAATTCCAGGAACAATTTAATCAAAGAGGCTTCCCTAAGAAGCCTTTTGAAATTGAAACTTAGTACCTGGACTATTTTAGAACCTTAACCCTGAGTTGTGTGTCCTTTAGTACAGTAGAAATTAAACATCATCAGCCTTAAAAATATTTATTAATCAAATATTAAATTATTTCTTACCTGTGATGACAAGAGTCCCGGTGCTATTAGCTTTCCCTCTATTATTTTCTGCAAAGCATGTATAGACACCTCCATCATTTCTTGTAATGTTATTGATTTCCAAGCTACCATCTTCCCAAATGAGTATTCTATTAAAATTTAAAATACATGATTTACACAATTAATTTAGTAAAATATTAATGTACTCCTTACATTACCAACACTATTTTTTGTTTTTTACTATTACATTCTGCACAAGGGTATTTTCAAGTTGAAACATCCTAGCCTTCATGTATATTATTCTTGAAATATCCCTGGACCCCCTAACTGACCTCTCGTTGGTACTCTGGCCTCTCCATTGATTCTTTCCTATGTATCAGACAGAGAGGAGGAAACAAGTGACCTAAGTCATTTTATGTCACTCTACTATTCAGTGATGTCATTCTGCAGCTGAAAATTTTCTATGGACTTTCTATCTTAGGTAAAACCAAAGTCCTTTGCCCCTTCATGCTCCAGAAAATCTCAGGAATCATTCCTGGAATCCTCCAGGTTTTTGATTAGTGGCACCTTCAATAAAGCTTTAAAAATATTAAAAAGGATAATTGTAGTAAGTGTGGTGGGTGTATGTATGTGCAACACACACACACACACACACACACTTTTGCTGTCATGGCATTCCATAGCCTATTCCAATCCCAGATATTTTTTTCCTATTAGATACTTTAAAATCTTTAGCTAAACAATATCCTTTTATTAGATTGTAACATCCTGATGTTACAAATTTGTATCTACTTTATTTATTGGCCATGTCCCCAGCACATAAAACACATATCATAAAATTCCCTTGGTAATAAATATTCTCTTTGATAAAATTAATCACATAGCCATTGAAGAACTAGATAAATAGATGATCCAAGGCTGGATCAAAAGGCTGATCAAAAGATCAGCACATCAAATGTGGGCATTTTTTTCCCATAGTGCTTTCACCTACATATTCATTCATTAAAAAGCAAAAAAAAAAAAAAAAAAAAAAAAAAAAAAAAAACTTCTATGTTACAGGCATTAAGTAGTGAGATATTAATCACTAAGCAGGTATTTAATGATGTTTTAAAAGGCTTTATTTATATTTTTATTTATACATTTATTTATTTATTGTGGTACTTGGGATGGAACCCAGGGCTTGGTGCATACTGGGCAAGAACTCAATCCTGAAATATACCCCCTGCCCAGCCTTTTGTAATAAAATGTATGAACTACATGGGGTTCAATGAAACAAGTGTTTTCCACACCCCAGTACAGCTGAGATTTAAACCATGATTGGAAAGACTCAAATAAGTTACAGGCCTAGAATAAATGAGACCAGGTCTTCCAGAAAAAGAGACCTCAGTACTTCAATTCATACTTCAAAGTTAGAACAGACTGTTATTTCCACTGCTAGAGAGAAATATAAACATAGTTTATTTTTTAAGACTTTTTAAAAAGATATTTTAAAAATTTCTCTTCTATAACAGATCATTATGTTAGGAAATTCTTCTTGGAACAGAACCTAAATCTTTCATACTACATCTATTTCTCAGGTGCACTTCCTCTATTCAAGGGCCTAAAGATCAAAAACTTGTTAAGTTTTGTCTTATAGCCCCTCACACTTGGATTCAATATTAGATTGCCTGTCATTAGATTTTTATTTTCTTTAAATGCATTATTTTCAAAATTTAAATCATCATGTATAAAATATTCAAACCTATTTTCCATTTTGAGGGCAAAATCTGATGAAAGAAAAATAGAACTTATCCATATAAGGACTGGGGCTGGGGCTCAGTGGTGACTGATAACATATTCCAGGATTTCCTTTCCCTATTTCAACTATCCAGTCAAAGCTCATTTCAGAATATTACTTGCTCTTGAAGAAGAAATACAATATTAAAATAATATAAGAATAAACGTAGTTCTTTGATACCATGGAAGCTTTGACAACGTGCCTTTCTCCAACTGTGACAGAAGATAACTAACTAATCCATTGCCCAGACAGTGCCCTCAGAACTCCATCACCAGTCAGCCTAGGCCACCCATTCCACAGGCTGCTGTCAGCCAGTGACTGAGCATGGGAGGACCTGTACAGGAGGCCTGTTCCTTGAAGACATTAAACTCCTCTGAGGGGCATTTGGCTGAAGCACTCCTGAGAGTTGTGCTGCACAAGTCCCTTCAACCCAGTCTTTCCTCTTCCTTCCCTCTCTCCAGGTATCAGAACTGCATCTCAGTCAGATGGCTCCCCAGCTTCTACCCAACTTCCTCTATATTTTCCCTCTCAGGTATTGCCATTAAAAAAAATCCCTTACACAGCTAGTCCTGCCCCAGCTCCTACTTCTTGGAGAATACATATTACCACACTACCAATATTAATGTACCATACATTTTCCCTCTAAGCTCCAGAATAAGTGCTTGCCAAACTTCTAACTCTTCCTATTTAATTTTTTTTTCAAGCAAAGCAACAAATATTTTGGTCAAGTTACAGTGAAAACACTATAATTCCTTCTAAAATTCATACTAATATTTTTAGTTTACTTACATATATTAGTTCACAATTGTTTTTATCCTCTTTAACAGGTATAAAGTCACATACCACATCATGATGTTTCAGTCAGTGATGGCATATGAAACAGTGGTCCATTAAACTGAAAAATTCCTATCACCTTGCCATGCCATAGCCATTGCAATTTCAAGGGCAATGTATTGCTCACAGGTCTATGATGCTAATGTAAATAAACCTACTGCATTCTGAGTTCTATAGAAGAGTAGCATATATGATTATGTATGGTAATTAATAGTAACCATAAGTGATTGTGGTACTGATTGATGTATTTACTATACTATATTTTATCATTATCTTAGGGTATACTCCTACTTATTAAAATGAATAGTTTACTATAAAACAATATGTCATATTATGATGGAGGAAGCCTCATCCATCCTTTCATTGTACTCTTTTCTCTGGTGCTTTATTTCATCTTGTGTTGTTTTATTCATCATGGCTATAGGGGCAATAGACTACACCATCTCAGCTTGTGTAAGCACACAACAATGTTCAGACAACAATAAAATCATCTAACAATGCATACCTATGATAAGTGAAAAATGGTTAGATACGCTTCCAACTTCTCCCTTGGTATTGAAATTACTTGTCAGGCTGTCCTTTCTCCACTGTACATTTTTGGCACCTTTGTCTAATATAAGATAGCTGAAATTATATGTATAGTCTCTGTATCCTCAATTCTGTACCATTGGTCTACCAGTCTGTTTTGGTGCCAATACCATGCTGTTTTTGTTACTATTGCTCTATAGTATAATTTAAAGTCTGGTATGGTGATGCCCCCTGCTTCACTTTTCTTGCTCAGGATTGCTTTGGCTATTTTGGGTCTCTTATTTTTCCAGATGAATTTCGTGACTGCTTTTTCTATTTCTTTGAAGAATGACATTGGGATTTTGATTGGAATTGCATTAAATCTGTATAATGCTTTTGGTAGTATGGACATTTTGACAATATTGATTCGACTTATCCAAGAGCAAGGTAGGTCTTTCCATCTTCTGAGTTCTTCTATGATTTCTTTCTTTCTTTAGTGTTCTATAATTTTCCTTATAGAGGTCTTTCACCTCTTTCGTTAAGTTGATTCCTAGGTATTTTATTTTATTTTTTGATGCTATTGTAAATGGGGTATTTTTCATCATTTCCCTTTCAGAGGCTTTGTCACTGATGTACAAAAATGCCTTTGACTTATGGGTACTGATTTGGGAAAACTGGAAATCCATATGCAACAAAATGAAATTAAACCCTTATCTTTCACCATGAAACAAAACTCAATTCAAAGTAGATCAAGGACCTAGGAATTAGACCAGAGACAATACACCTAATAAAAAAAAAAGTAAGCTCCAATTTCCAACATGTCGGATTAGGCCCCAAGTTCCTTAATAAGAATCCTGTAGCACAAGAATTATTACCAAGAATTAATGAATGGGATAGATTTAAACTAAAAAGCTTCTTCTCAGCAAAAGAAACAATCATTGAGGTGAATAGAGAGCCAACTAATTGGGAACAAATATTTAATACGTGCACATCAGATAGAGCACTAATTTCTAGAATATATAAAGAACTCATAAAACTTAACACCAAAAAAACAAATAACCCAATCAATAAATGGGATAAGGAATTGAAAAGACACTTCTCAGAAGAAGATACACAATTAATCAACAAATACATGAAAAAATGCTCAACATTGCTGGCAATTAGAGAAATGCAAATCAAAACTACTCTAAGATTTCATTTCGCTCCAGTCAGAATGTCAGCTATCAAGAACACAAACAACAATAAATGTTGGAGAGGATGTGGGGAAAAAGGCACACTCATACATTGCTGGTAGGATTGCAAAATGGTGCAACCACTATGGAAAGCAGTATGGAGATTTCTTGGAAAACTGGGAATGGAACCACCCTATGACCCAGCTATCCCACTCCTGGGTCTATTCCCAAAGGATTTAAAAACAGCATATTACAGTGACACAGCCACTTCAATGTTTATAGCAGCACAATTCACAATAGCTAGGTTGTGGAACCAACCTAGATGTCCCTCAGTAGATGAGTGGATAAAGAAAATGTGGTATATATACACAATGGAAATTTTACTCAGCAATAAAAGAGAATAAAATAATGGCATTTGCAGGTAAATGGATGAAGTTGGAGAATATAATGCTAAGTGAAATTAGTCAATCTCAAAAATCCAAATACTGAATGTTTTCTCTGATATAAGGAGGCTAGTTCACAGTGTTGTTGGATGGGAGTACATAGGAGGATTAGAGGAACACTAGAATGGTCAAAGGAAAGGGAGGGTAAGGGAGGGAGCAAGGGGGGAGGGAGGGGGGAAAAGGAAAAAAAATTGGTGGTTGAATGAGATGGATATCATTATCCTAAATGCATGATTGAAGACCTGAATGGTACTTATATACTCTGTATACAAACAGTTGTATGTAAAAAGATGCTATATATGTGCATTATGAATTGTAATACATACTACTATTATAAGTAAAAAAAGAAAGAAAAAAAGAAGCTATGTAAAATCACCATATACAACAATTTTTTGATGTTTCAAAAAAAAAGAAATTACTTGTCAGTAAGAATATTTAGAAAATTTGATTTTTTTTGGTAAAAATGTTGCTCATTCTTAAATCAATTCAGATTAAATTCTCAGGTTCTTCTCCTTATTTCTAGATAATATGCTATGAATCAGTCAACAGAACCAAGGAAGAATCCAATCTTTAACAAATTAATCAGTTATTTTTTGTCAAAATTACTCCAGGATGACTTCCATTTGGAGATTGTTTATTGGAATACCAATTCTGAAACAGAAAATAATCATGGGGTTCCTTCCACTTAAGTGACTCAGATAAAGGTCATTTTAGAGCTGAAAGTAGTCCATCAAATACAAATGAATAACTAAGTTAGTTGTAAATTAAAAAGAAATTCTGTTGGAGAAAGTATGTCATTAGAACCCAAAATAAAATTATACAAGTAAGAACTTAAATAAAATTTGTCAAAATTCATGACTATCCCTTACTAAATACAAATATGTACACAGTCATACTTGGGATCATCCTAATAAGACAACTGTAGTGGAAAATCTCTTCCCATGTCAACATGACACCAGTTCAAGTTCCACTTTGGATATTAATGATGAGTGTTCATAAGATCAGCTTAACTTTCCCAAGCCTTAGCACATCATATTACTTTGTTGGATTGTTAAGAATATTTATTTTCTATATTTTTGCCAGGATATTCTTTCAAAAGGCAAAATATTACCTCATTCCTCCCTTGCTTAAGGCTTTAGACATATTTTTTCCATTATTTTTTACATGAAGCCCAATCCCCTTAGCAAAGACAATTGAACATTTGTTATCTAGCTCACTACGTCTTATCACTTAAAAGCCTTCTCCATTTTCTCCTAAAGACAAATTCTGCTGATTTTAGTTCTTACAGTTCTTTACACATCATATACCTGCCTCAGGGACTTTGCTATGCTGCCTTCATTTCCGGGAACACAGCCGCACCTCACCCCCACTTCCCAATCTTCCTATTTCCCACCCAAGCTTTCTCTCTCTCTCATTAGTTCTCAATATAAATGTAGCCTTTTCTAGGAAGCCTACAGAAACTATTTAGTGATGGTTTTAAGTAAACAGTGTATGCATATCACACATTGTTTTTTCTGTCTTGACCCAAAGCCACCAAACATTCAAAGGTGGTCTGCTTACTGGGAAGATGATAAGAATATTCTAATCATTATAAGAATATGGGAAGAAATGATTGTACTTTGAAATCACCATTTTATATTCTTATCAACATATTTAATAGGCTAATTGTACAAAATTATACAAAATATGAATAAATGCCCTTGTTTGGGAAACAATGAGTTAGAGAGATCCTATTTAATTTCCCATTGTTTCTTAGCTGAGTAGCCTGGGGCATTTTACAAACAGCAACCTACACCTCTGAGCTTTAAGGTCCTAAATGCCTTATGAATTATGTAATCCTGCAAATTAAATTCTGTTCATCTTATTACTATAATATCTTCTCTGGAGAAAAAATTGGAAGAAACAACACTTGTATTAATGACATGTAAACAAGTATTCTACAGAATAAAATTTCCCACATAATCAACTTCAATTATACTTCTAGTTTCCAAGCTAACCTGCTACTGTTGACAAGCCACTCTGTTCCTTTACTCCAGGAGAACTTTGGTTTGGGTGCCGCTTTAGGTTTGCATTCGATTATAACCCTTCCTCCCTTAGCAGCCAGGATCTTTTTCTTCATAGGATTCATTTCAAAAGTTGGAGCCAAAGCTGAAAGGAAAACAATTATTTTTCTCTTCTTGTTAACAAATCCAAATATTCCTTCTGTATTACATCACTCCTTTCCATTTTGATTAGAAGAAAGGGTTAATCCCAGTACATTATGATCCATGCCTAATACTTTCATTTAATAATTTCTACATATCATAAACTTTACCGGATTCAAATGAACAATTCTGATGCCTTGATTATAAACATGTAATATACCTTGACTATAAACTTTAGTTACAATCAAATGTTGTGCTTAAATTCAACTCAAAGTGACCTCTAATTCAATTGTTTTGATTCATGTCCAAAAGGGAAGTTAAGAGAAAGGCTGGAGGGAAGTAAGCACTGTAAACATTCCCATATGGTCATAGTAGATCCTCTCAACCATGCTTTGAATGAACTATTCAGAGGTTATAAGAAAACTGAAATTTATTGGGAATCCGTGATTTCACAAAACTGCCACAGGAAGTATATTGATGAGATTTATATTTGAATCTAGGTCTTCCTGTTTCCAAAGCATGCTGATTTCATTAAATAATATCACCCTTCCCTCATTAGATGTTTGCCACGCACTGTGTTCATACTGCGAGATACCCAAATAAACAGAGCAATTCCTGCCTTCATGACCTATTTACAAAGAGCTGTAGGAAGAGGGACCCCATTCATTAAGAAGCACAGAGCCAGCTGTAGCTCATCCTCACTTCAAAGTATACAACAATAATGAAGATAGTTGGAACGGTTACTCCATTGATGGTATTCTTTCACTCTCTTCTGGGTCCCCTGTATTATCCAGTGCTCACTCCCCTTGTATTTAGGCAGATTGCAGGGAGACATCATCCATCCGCATTCTAGTCATTTGTACCCCAGCTCTTCTGGAACCTTCCTAGGATTATATATATCTTTAGCTGGAATTTTTTTAAAAAAATTTTTAGTTATAGATGAACACAATATTTATTCATTTTTATGTGGTGCTGAGGATTGACTCCAATGCCTTACTGGTGCTAGGCAAGCACTCTACCACTGAACTACAACCCCAGCCCTTTTGGTGGAATTTGACTCTTCATCTAGTCCAGTGATTCACTTTATCTGTGTTTCAAAATCATAGGAGGATCTTGTTATAATGTGCATCATTAGGTCTGGGTGGGCCTGAGATTCTATATTGTAATAAGCTGCTAAGTACTGCTGCTGCTCTGAGAAAATGCCTTTTATACAAGGACTTCATCCATTTCATTATTCTTTTAATCTGGATTTTTATAATCGGGAATAAATAAATAGCCAATCAACCTGTATTGTATACCTAATACAGTGTTGGGTATTTATGTAGACTCATTTTTTGGGTGACATATTGCACAAAAAATATAAGAGAAACTTTAATAAGATGATATTTTTTAAATTGAAGTACATCTAGAAAATAAGAAAATTTATAAATTAAGATTTTAATGAATTGAAGTCCCTTAAATGACCTCATTTTATCTGATATTTTGATTTCTAGAAACAGAATCTAGACTACATTTCTACATATTTTGGAAGTAGGAAGGACGAGGGAATATTTTTCCTTAACTAAGAAATAGAAAGTATGATGCACAGCCTGTCTTTTTGTTCTTTACTGTTTTGCATGCACCTTCTCTTAGAAGAATGGAATCTGGTGTAGAGTAGGCACTCAATAAATATTTGGCAGAAGAACAAATGAATTGAGTAGATAATTCAGGAAGAAAAAGAGAAAGAGACAGAAGCACTGTTCCTAAAGGTATAAAATATAATAATAAATTGAGACTAACATAAAGATGTCCTGGAAGTATTGATGTGAGACTCAATGCATTATGAATAGTTTGCTTAATTACTATATTGATAATTAAAAGATTTAAATATTAAAAGATTTAAATATTTTAGGCTTGAATATAGAGAGATTATTCAGTTTAATCTAATGAGTTTTCATACTTCTTTTTTAAGTATCTCAAGATAAATAATAACTTTCAGCAGAAAATAGAAAGTTTATATTTGAGAAATAATCAAACTCTCCTCATTTTCTCCTTTAAGCATCAAAATGATTTCACACCCCTTTGTCCCAAAGACATTTGAGACTGCAAAGCTTTATTGATACACAAAGTAACTACAATAAATGTATTACCAAGGAATTTAGACTTTAGGGAGGAAGAAATGGAGTGTGATCTTCAGCATTACAATAAATGGCAGGGAAAGTTAAAATTAATACTGCCTAAACATTTTTGAAGATTACTTAACACTCCTAAAAAATTCTCATTTCCTATCATTGTCTCCTAAAGTCAATCTGCTGTGATGCATATGTTTCCTTTTGATGCAGCAAGAATAAAATTGGCCACATTGAGTCATTGCTTTATGTTTTTTGATAACCAATTCTAGAAGATGAAGCCTAACTACATGGTTTTATTACTTACAGTCTGAACAAACCTTGTGTCAACTCCTTCAAATGATATGAAAAGGATGTGACACAGTATGAAAGTAGTTGTAATGAAAATAAGGAGGATGTGAAAGATCTGAGAGAGATTGTTGGTGTGAACTGGAGAAGTTTGGTGGATGTACCATATGTGGGAAAGAGATCTGGTAGATTCTGCCATCCTTTAGAACAGAGAATCTTGTAGGAGAGAAGATGTGGCTGTGAATAATGAATTAAGTTTCAGACATTCTGATTTTGAATTGTCTATGGGGTCATCTAGATGAACATTTCTTGTAGAAAGTATTTATATTGAGTCTGAAACTGAGAATAAGTATCTGGGACAGACATGGAAATGACATGATAATTAATGGGAGAAGGAGAAATTGAGTAAGAATTTTAATCATCATCATCATCATCATCATCATCATCATCATCATCATCATCATCCAGGATTAATTATATAGAATATGTGAAGGGATACAGGAAGAAATGGAATGGAACCAGAGGAATGGAACTTGGGGAGAGGGCAAGATTACTATCCAGGCAGAGGAGGGGATGGAAAGAGAATAGTGAAAGAGATGGAGAAGAAATAATCTTGGACTTATGAGAACTGGAAGTCACCAAAGACAAGAGATGAGTATTTAAAACATAAAATATGACTAGAAGAGGTATCTTAAAAGAAGATGTATACACACATGCATGCACACACATGAGAGAAGGAATAGTTGCTGATACAATATATCAGGAAAAGTACAAAACAATGAAAATAGAAGTAGAGGAATGGAAGAGACACCTCCTTCTCTGGATGAAGAGTACTGAGAAAACAGGGGTGGTGAAGTTTTGAGTGTGGATGGAAAGTTGAAACACTTTATGCCAAAGGATTTCTATCTTCCCAGAAACGAAGACAACACTATGGAAGTAGGAGTCAGGGTGGGGATGGGACTTCCAGAATAGCCTGAAGGTGTAGAATAGCAACTGTAGTAGATGAGACTCAGGGACTGTTAAAGCTCCAAAGTGATAAAGACTCATCTGAGGCTGGATTACAGGCAGTGCTGGAGTGTCAGTCTTCATTGTTAGGTGGATTTGCAGGCCATATTTAGCTGCTTAGACTTATGAGACAATACTTGTCAAAAGTGGCACATGTAAATTTTGTTTTATCATTTTAAAAATGTTAAAATCCCATTATACTCCACAATAATAAGAGTATATCTTCTTAGTTAAAAAAATTAGGTGATTTATGAAATAATTTACTTGCACTGTGAATTTTCAAACAATATAAGACAAATTTAAAGAGTTTTTTTTCTTAGTCTTCAGTGAAAACAAAAATAATAGCATTCCATTCTAAACCACATTTCCAAAATTTTTGAGTTTAGCAATTAGAGAAAATAATGTGAATTAAATGTAATTGACGAATATTCTATCATCTTCTTATACGTCATTTTCATGATAAACATTTAGGAGAAATTAAAGATGATACTGACCCAAGATTTTCAACTCAGCATTTGCATAAATGGCTCCATATGTGTTTTCAGCTATGCACTGATACATTCCAGCATTTTCAAAAGTCACATCATATAGCCTCAGTTCCCCTTTATGATACTGAAAAGAATAAAAGTAAAACACACCGTCTCGATAAACTTTAATAGAAATACTTTCATTTAGTCTTGGGCTTATATTTTAATTCAGCTATGTTATGTTCATCTGCCCCCGCTGTTATCTAAGAGGTGAAGAGTGGGAATTTCATGGCATGGGGAGGAAAAACCCACTTACCATGCCCAGTGGCTCTCGTTCTACTCATCTTACAGAGCCGTGAGTCCACCTTTTTCCCTCTTGCACCAGCTGGGAGAATACAGTGGGAAAGTAGACAAGGATCCCACTGCTGCTACTTGTCCCCAGGGCTAAAGGTAGGACTTAAGAGCGTCTCTCTTACCTCTGTTTCTGTGGGGTTCAGGCAAACAATGGCAAGAAAAAGGGGACAATATCAGGTAGTGGAGATGGATGAGTAGGAAGAAGGGGAAAAAGTGGAACAAAGGAAAAATAAGGAGAGAGAGAGAGAGAAAGAGAAGGTAAAGATAAGATTATAGAAAGTTGTTTAAACTGAAAGAAGATATGTAACATTCAGTTTCTTTCTTTCTTTCTTTTTTTCTTTTCTTAAATGAAGGTTTTATATTTCAGGGCCCACTATCCTTACTCTTTTGACTCTCCTGACTCTTTTGTTAAATTTATCCCAGGGCTAACCTGAAATTAAACGTGGAATCAGAGCAGAGACAGCACAACACTGGAATATACATACCGCATATCCATTTTTCAGCCATCGGATTGTAGGGATGGGCTTCCCTGTGGCCACACAAGGCCAGTAGAGATCACTGCCAATGTCCACCTCGGTGTCATTGATATGTTCTACCCACTCAGGAAATGCTAAAAAGCAAAGGACACTTTAAATGTCAAATGCAAGTCTCAACATCCATCATAATCTCAAGAGTGTAAATATTACATTTTGTTAACATTCTTATGGAGAATAGATTAGATATGGCATGTGTCCAAATCAGCATTAGAGCTATTGAAACTGTATTTGCACAGGTCTGCATTCTACACAAATCCTACATCATCACAGCATGAGGTAACTGCAATTCACTTAGCAATTATTTTTCTATTTGTAAAGCATGTTTTGTTGGAAAGCTAATTCAGGTAAGATTGATATTTTTCCTTCAATATAAATCTTTCAAATCTGTTAAAAGGAAAATTGAACTTTTAAAGAATTATGTACCAATTAATTATGTCTTAATTAATTCATTTTGACATCATATTTTCACCTTCTGGATAAACATTGGATTTTGTCTTTAACTACCTCAGGTGAACATTATCTTCCTTCTGGAGCTTTCATCTGCTGACCACTGTAATATCCTGTTGTAGGACTAAAAAGTGACCTGGTCACTGAAATGTGCTTTCCATATTAGAAACTAAACACAGTCGCTATAACTGGTAAAATCCATGCTTCAGTGACATGGATCTCAGTTTCGTTATTTGATCTGATGTATTTAACAGTTGAAGAAATATGCTTGGAAAATGAAAAAAAATTATAGTAATTTCCCAGAAGAAGAAGGAAAAATTAAAAAAAAAAAAAAAAACAACTCTAGAGAGCAAGCACATGAACCATCTGATAGTCTTGTTGAGTATGTCAGTTATCTCAGTCATCCACACAGATGTATGTAAATGAACGGATGTAAACTTTTAAAAAGCATGGGGATAAAATCCTGAGTGGTGTGTGGCAAAATTAAAATTTATATTCATTTTTGACAAAAGTAATATACACAGCTCATGGGAAGCATTTAACATTTATGTTAATTTAAAAACAGAATATTTTAATGATCTCACCAAACCCCATCAACATTATATAAATGAGTATATCTATATAAATTTTTATTGTATATATAACTTAATGCATTTTCATTAACCATTATATTTGTGTAACATATAAAGATAATTTTTAAAATTTCGAATGTTAGTACATATGTTTGTGTTAATTGATACAGGTTTTATTTTTTACAGAATATTAGAAATACTTGAAGGAGGAATGCCAGCATCTTTCCTGCATTGTCCTCACACAGGCAACACATGGATGTCACGTTGCATAATACAAAGAGGAATATAAATAAGTGAATCAGCTTGATACATCCTATATCTGGTTTAATTATTTAGTCTTCTGGTGGTTTGATTGTACCTGAACAAAAACCCTAATATGACTCATTAGAAAAGGAGAAATAATTGTTCCCTTAAATACATGCTCTATTACTTTAGTCCTTCTAAGGCATTAGATATTAGAATATTCAAAATTCTACTCTTCTGAGAACCTGGAGTGTAGTTTTCTTAATGTATTGAATAAAAACATATCTATACACATCAGAAAACTGGTAGAAAAGGATAACTTTATATAAAAATTCAAGAGATCTAACCAGAATTTATCCCCACTTAGAAGGCCACTCCATGCACATTTGATATATGCAAATTCATGTTAGTGGGCCATTTGGTATGCAAGTCTGTGGTTCAGAAGAAATGTCAGGGTTAGTGCTCTCAGGGTATAGAGCATGGACAAGATCATAAAAGGGGTGACTGAAATAGAGAAAAGGTGTAAAGATCAAACCACAATCACACCAATGTTAGAAAGGCACAGAGTTAGGACACAGCAAAGGAGAATGAGAGGGGTACACAAGGAAGTTGACAAAGTATGGGTTCCAAATGCCAAGTATAGAAAGTGAATCATGCAGAAGGGAAGGTTCCAGTGTGGCCCCTGATACTGTCAAAGCCAATAAGGGACAAAGGAAAATTGATTATCAGTTTTAACATCATGGATGTCATCGATGATCATAAAAAGAAAGGTTTCAGCAGAAAGGTGCAGATGAAAATCAAATTGGAGTGCACTGAAGAGAGGTGAAAATTGGAGATGGAGACAACATCTTTAGAGTTTGAATGATTCTGTCAAGATTTTTGTTATATTTTGGGGGAGAATAGAAGAAAATAAATGGAGCATTAGCCACAATTGAAAATGAAAGATCTTGTTGAAACCTTAGATGTTTATTCTATACAATGGAACATTACAAAAATGATTTTAGCCTGAAAAGTTCCAAGTTTTGCCTAAAAAAAAAAAAATGAGTCTATTTTAATACGTGAGATTGGAAAACTTTTGCTGAATTGATTTTGTCAAAGAAAAATGTTTCCTTATACCAGTGGTTGTGAAAGTGTGATTCTAGGATTACCAGCTTCAGCATCTTCTGGGAACTTGTTACAAATATGAATTCTCAAGCCTAAAGTAGACTTTCTGAGTCAGAAATTCTGAAGGTGAGGCCCAGAAATCTGTGTTTTAACAAGCTCTCCATCCCCAGGTGATGTTGATACATGCAAAAGTTTGCAATCCACTGACTCAAACTAAGTCATAATACATAGATTGTTCTATAAATAAAAAGTAATGAAAAAAGAGAATGTTGAAAGGAGTAAATGAGCTACATTAACTGTGTATTTTACCAAGAACACTACTATATCAATCTATTAACAATGGTGCTAAAGGTATAAGTTTATAACTTCTATAACTCAGTTGTGACTTAACTAGACATGAGATACATATTTAACATTTATGTATAATGTAATATATATCACTGTTTTTAAAATTACTAATCAACATATTGCAATGGAAATGGCTCTGAATAAAATATTGATTAAATTTATAGAAAACTAAAATATTCACCTTGAACGTAAATTCTTGCTTGGTGTTTATCCTTTCCTCTAATGTTCTCGGCCTCACATTCATATATGCCTTCATCTTCCAGCTGAATATTGAAGATCTTGAGGACAGCTCCCGAGGTGCTGATCTCAGCAGTGCTTGGCATTGGTTCTAGAACCTTCCGCCATCGGATATCAGGAACAGGACTTTAAATAAAAGATACAAGAGCTAAAGATCCACAACACTTAAAAGACAAATGTGTTTATAGTTAAATATTTACATTATTTGTTTCCTGAAAGGGTGCAAAAACTAATATTTTTCTATACACGTTAATGAAAAGTATACTTACTTCCCAAGTGCAAAACACTCTAAAGTCACATTTTGACCCATCAATGCATATATGTCCTTGAACTGAACTACAATATCAGCAGGATATGGTTTTGTTGTTCCTAGTATTAAAAGAAACAAACATCAATGAATTATTAAGCACAATAGTTTTTTTTTTTTTAAGCATTGTCACTTTTATAGGATTAGAATTACTTCAATATGGAAAACTTTTCTCCATACAGGCACTGATCATGTCACACTATGTAGACTCATTTATTTTTATTCAAAATAAAAATATTTTTATTCAAAATGTGAAAGTATGAAGTTCATCAAGCATTTTCAGTTAACATGGACTCATTCTGAGAACTGTATTATCAGTCTGATTCAATTCACTTCAAGAATTGAAGAAGTCATTAAGGAGCATCAAATATGTGTAAAACATCATGATCAGTGGTGTACAAGACTCAGGAAAATAGGAAAAAGAAGAAAGGAAATGGGGAAGAATGGAAAGGAAGGAGAAGAGAGTGGAAAATAAAAAGGTAAGACCAGAAAAAAGGAGACGGGATGAAAGAACTATCCAAAAAGATGAAGGCAAACAGGAAATAGGGGTTGTACAAAGGTCTGGAAACTCAACTAATGTTAAAGTATATGTTAGATGAAGATCAGCTTTAACCTACAATGTAAAAGGCCTAAAAACATATTAAGAGTTTTGATATTTCCTCACTAACTACCAATGAGACTTGTAACAGAAGTAATATGGATTGCAGGAAGCCACCCATGAATTACATGAGGATCTTCTCTCAGTATGGTAGCCAGGGAGATTTAGGTTTGGCATTGTGAACTATCCCTCCCCCTTCCTCTGCAATAGATTGTGCAATGCACAGGACCTTTATCTCTGCTCTACTAGGAAAATACCTCATAGTAGCTCAGGAGATGGGCATAACACGTTGGGAAATAAAGAGCCCACCTTTACCCTTTATTGGTGAAGAACATTCTATGGAAAGCCTTTGATGTTTCCTGATATAAATAAAGCAGGTGTGGGCTCCATTTTGCCAGAGTCTAGAAGCTCGATCAGTCTGACCCGCTTGCTCGTCTGCTCCCACTATTGAAACTACTTTCTGTGTCCTGTGGTTTTATTCATTCTATTTTCCCAGCTTTTATTTCTCAGCCAGCCCATTCCACCGAAGGGAACTCCATCTCCACCACCTGTGCGGTCATGAGTAGGAACGGATCTTACCTTTGGCTTATGGAGAAGACCTTGTTGGCTGTTTTAAAAGATGGAGCATGGAAAGGAGAAATATAGGAAACACAGACAGAGATCTAAAGAAGGTTGTTTAATTAATTCTGGGAAAACAGGGGAGGGCTAGACCTGGGGTACATAACAGTGAGAACAGAAAAGAAAGACCAGACAAAAATTGTATTTGAGCAGCAGAATCAACAGGACTTTCCTTGTATCAATGTTTCTCAAGGTATAGATCAAAGGCCAATTTATCAGAATTACCCAGAATGTTCAATTAACTTAAGAGATTTCTGGGTCATGTCCCAGGCCTACTAAGTCAGGATCTCTGCATTTCACACTTTTCTCAAAACTCCCCATTTCTTACACTAATTAAGAGCCAAGGACTAGCTGTTCTGAATATCAGGGAAAGAGAGGAATTGATGAGTTGAAGTATTTCTTTGCATATGGAAAAATAAAATGGTGTGTTCTGAACACTTTGAGCTTAACCTCTTTAAAAACCTTTTGTGGATAAGTTCAGGACATAAATTTAAAGAAACCTGCATAAGACAGCTATTAAAAAGGTGTAAGTGGCTAAGAATACCTAGGAAATAACAGGGGAGAAATGTAAGAAAGAAGAATCTCTGGTGAAAATCACTGGGCAAAATTTGTCATAGCAACAGGTGGGAGATGAGGAGTCCAGGAAATTAGAAGGGAATGTTCATGAGAGGTAAAAAAGAAGGGTCAAAGATCCAACAGAATGAGGGCTGAAAAGTGTCCTTCAACTGAGAAGCAGGAAGTTGTGATTATTCAAGGTTGTTTGCTTTGAGCAAAGAACATACAGAGGGAATAAGGAAGAGGACATTTCGAAAATCATAAGAGAAAGTAAAAAAGCAATTGAGTCAATTGAATCTAATTGAATCTAATGGGATGTAAACCAGAGCAACAGGAGGAATTAGCTTGAGCAGGAGGAGAACTGTTTCTTCCACAGAGACAGGAAGTAAGAAAATGAACTGAAGTGTTGAAGTGCCAAGTTTATTTCTTGGGGAGAGCAGGAAGAATGATCCAGGGAATTTTTGCACAATGGTTTCTTTATCTCTCTGAAGTAAGAAGTAAGAGTATCTAAGACTAAGAAGAAAGAAATGAGCCAGAAAGTCAACAACATGTACTGAATACTAATTATGTCACTCTTTCTTTACAGAGAGAAATCTGGCATCTCAGTGGCATCATGGCATTTTCCCCATTGTCACACTGTATTCTGGAAGAGGCAGGAACCAAAGCTGTCTGTTAACTCTTATGTTGGTGTTTCCTCTGGTGCTGGAAATCACTGATATTAATGTAGCAGCAGGACTGGGATAAAAAGCAAGGTAAAAGAAGCAAATACAGTGTGATCTGATTTTCTTAAACAGCAGTGAATTTTAAAACAGAGTTAGTTCACTAAGAACCTGTCCAGTGGCACCAAAGTCAAAGCATTTTATGTGAATTAGAGAAGGAAAGGGTATTTATTTACTTATTTGCATCATGTAAATATCTCCTTCAAAATATCAAAATAATAAAACTGCTTTTTAAACCCCCCCATGTACAATTACTATTGTTTGTTTAAATCTAATCATTTGGTCTCTTCATGGACTTAGGAAGAAGTAGGAATGACTACAAAACAAAATGCAGATGCCAGCAACTCCCATTGTAACCAAAAAGTTGGCACTGGATGGATGAATCAGTCCTAAGCTATAGGAAACTAACCTGAACTCAACCATCTTAGGGAAGCTGTATTAGATAAATCTCAACTCAAAGAATTAAGCTTTTCACCCCAGTTAGATGTCTGTCTTTTGCATTATCCCACCTGAGAAGCTGGCTGGCCTCCCCACTGGATAGTTCTTCTTTTTAGTATAGCCATACCATAAGCAGACAATCTTGCAAAAACAGTGTATCAAATAAAATACTGCTGGGCCCGGTGGTACACGCCTGTAATCCCAGCACTTGGGAGGCTGAAGCAGAAGGATCACAAGTTCAAAGCCATCCTCAGCAATGGCAAGCCACTTAATAACTCAGTGAGACCCTGTCTCTAATAAAATACAAAAAAGGGCTGGGGATGTGGCCCAGTGGTTCAGTGCCCCTGAGTTCAATCCCCAGTACCAAAATAATTAAATAAATAAAAATAAAAATAAATAAAATAAAATACTTACGTTCAGGTATTGGAATGAGTGGGATAAATTTGCTGAACACACTTTTTGTAATGGAAGGACTGGATACAAAGCAGGAATAATTGCCTTTGTCAGATGCCTCAACGTTTGCAATGTAGAGATTGCCATTCGTCTGAGACACAAACCTTCGTTTATCCATTGTGATAAATACAGGAAATTCATTTAGAAGCCAGCGGTAGCTAAGATCATCTAGAAAAAAATATTGTCTACTAAATAGTAAGTTCTTCTCCAAAAGCAAAGATTCTGTTTTCTTCACAAGCTGTCAAATAATCTATTAGAGGTTATGGTAGAGCAAATGTTAGAAGAAAGCCAAGACAAACTTAGTGCAAATTTTCTAAAAGCTATCACTTTTCATGAATATAAGCAAAGTACAAATATAAGTAAATTACATTTATTTATCTATCTATATTAGTGTACAAACTATTGGCATTTTTACTTCCATTTCATTGATAGGTTTAAATGAAACTCAGGTTAAAAAACTTGTGTAGTATTTTCATGACCATTAAGTACAATTAGGATTTTAATACAGGTCTAATAATTCCAAAGTCCACAATCTGTCTGCCCTATGGTATTTTAAATAAATTCAAAATTACTTAAAATACTATGGCTTTATATCTTTTTCCTTTCTGTATTCCTATTTCAAATTATGGATTTAGAAATGAGTTTGCATAACCTGTTGTGGTCATATTAAAAAGTGAAAACAACAGAAATGGAAAAGCATGTTACTAGTTTTCTTAAATATTAGGAAATATATCATATGGCTACTCAGCCACGGAAAGTTCATTGGCTGATCATACCAGACAGATAAAAAATGGAATGTCCTTAATTTGTTGCTTTTCTGCTCATTTTCTATTTCTGCTATGAGGAAAACTCCCTAGTAGTCATTCAACAAAAGTACATGACAAAACTATGGATGAGGCACACTTCTAGATCACAAAAGCTATTGCTCGCCTTAATATAGATTGTCCAAGTGAAGACAGTGGCTGTTAGGAAGAGTGTAATTAGAAATTCAGATTCTAATTAGGTTAGAAATGTAGGTGTACATTCTCTAGTTTACTTATTGTACAAACTGAGGATCTCAAATGTGCCATTAAACAATATAGATTTGGTCTTTGCCCTTGTGGGACTTGTAACATAATCTAAATTCAACTAACAAATTTTGACCTAATGACGAAGACATTCACTTAGACAAAATAATAACTGCAATGTGTCAGAAGCTATCAACTGTCATTACAACAAAAGAAGAAATCTTCTACCATAATTTTACTGGGGAGCAAAGCCTTGCTAGGTTAAGTGATTTCCCCAAAACCATACAGCAAGAAGGAACCAGAACCAACACACTCATCTTCCTCCTTGCCCGCCATCACCAAAATAAACTGTGCCATGACCATAGTCATAGCACAATGAGATAATTTTAGAAATCAAGAGCTAAACCCTAATCTAATTCTCACAAAGACTCAATGGATTATATCCTTTCTGTACATTTCCCTGCCCATTTACCTACTCCATGCAGTTGATTGAATCAACCATCTTTGAAAACGCCATAGCCTGTTTTTCTCCTACCACTGTAGACTGGATTAAATAATAATTTACCATAAAATTAATTTTTCAATAAGAGTAAGTACCAGCACATGTTTTGAAATGTTGCTTTTATCCATGGATATGAAAGACTTCTAACCCTTGCCCCAGGAGTGCCTGAGCCATACATATTATGGGGGAAATTTTGTTTTGGATAACTGCAGTGCATTTAGCTAGTTTCATTGTATTACTTTGAACTGCATCACTTATTTAGCCTTGCTGAATAATGTATCTTTCTACTAGAAACACACTTGAAGTACTTTTGTGTGCCCTGGAGGAGTAATTTGCAAACATTTTCAGAATATTTTCATGCCTTTATAAAAAATAGTCTTGACAGCATAGTTTACCTACACCAACAAAATCACTGGAGCTTCTGATTAGTGCTTCAACATAGTAAATTATACATTAAACATGTTTTAAACATGAAATATTTTTTTTTTTTTTTTTTTTTTTTTTTTGGTACTGGGGATTGAACTCAGGGGCACTCAACCACTGGGTCACATCCCCAGCCCTTTTTGTATTTTATTAGAGACAGGGTCTCACTGAGTTGCTAAGTGCCTCACCATTGCTGAGGCTGGCTTTGAACTCGTGATCCTCTTGCCTCAGCCTCCCAAGTTCTGGGATTACAGGCGTGCACCACCACGCCCAGCTTAGAAAAAAATTTATACCAATTTATAAACATATTTAGAAAGAAATTCATACCAACTTATATACATTGTGAGTTAATATATTCCCTACGCTGCTGTTTGGCTCTTGTTTAGTTTTGTGCTGACCTTTATTAGTCTGTTGGGATTCATTCATAACCATATTCAACATACCAGGAATTATTTTTCTTAAGAGTATTCTCATTTTCTTGTCCAGTTTTGAATTCATATATAAGCCTATTACTAGGTATTTTATATTTTATCAGTAGAACCCACCCTTCAACTGATGAGCTTTTCCTTTTCCTCCCTATTCTCACTCTCTAAAAATACAAAGATATGGTTTATATTTTATGAGATACAATTAAACCATTTTTTATAATTATATTGACATAAACTAGGCTGGAAATACAGCATTGTGTTTTAAGTTTTAAGAGTCTAGGAGTTTAAAAAACCTCATGCATTTATAAATTAGTTATCTAAAATAAAATCTAAACAAGTTTATTTTAATATGAAACTTAATTCCTATATGCAATCAACTTAATGAACAAATTTATTTTCTCTTTCATTATCTTACTCCCTCGTTCCTCAAATATTCTTTGAGCACTTATTTTGTGCTAGACATTAAAAATCAGTTGTATATCAAATGTTATTATAAAATTGAATAAGTATTTATTCTGACATGCACATTTGTGATTGTTCTTGTTAAATAAGGAGCATAGTTCAGATCAAATATTTCTCCATAGGAAAACTATATAGTTCCTAAACTCTGAGGAAAATGTAAGGACTATGACAAATAAGATGTTTCCTTTTGGATGTTTTTTCCTGTGTATAAATGAGAGATAACATCTCTATGGTCATGCATTAAGATTCTTGGGCTAAGGATGTGGCTCAGTGGTAGAGTTCCTAGCATGCTTGAGGCCCTGGGTTCAATCCCTAGCACTGCAAAAACATACAAAATAAATAAATAAAAGCCCCAACTTGTTAATGTAGTAAGATATACTGAATAATAATTGTGGACTCAAAATACTGAATTCACTTACATTATTTTATTTTCCTTGATAATAATCCATAGAAATTACATATCTATTTTACCATTTTCAAATACACTATTAAGTTTGAAACTCAAAACAAGATACATGGAAGAAATGGCACAGGAATTATTATCCCCAAAGTTTGAATGAGAAAATTAAGATAGATATATCCAAGTTTACTTGACAGTGAGGATTCCCAGATTATCATTGGGGTAATAGGGCTTTAGAACTATAAATAATTCCATGTATAACATTCTTATATATTCAGAACCCAACAACAGATTTTTTTACACATTCTGTTCCATGATTCAAGCACAAAACTTTAATTTAACTGCATTAAGGAGGAAAGAAAATTTATGGCATAGAGATGGTATATATGGTTTAGGGTACCATATATAATGTTCAAAGATATCGTATAGCTGCTAATAACATAAATTGAAAGGAGATCAAGAACTACTCAGGTTTTATTCTGTGATTAATGATTTTCTTAGACTCATTTAAAATCAATTTAGTTTTAGTTTTTGTTTTTTCCACATATACATATATATCTTTATCAAAGAGGTAATTGATTCTCTTGGTTTATTAATGTTAAGTTTCTCCAAACCATTTTTTTGGTCCATGAAATTCTTCATTCAGCACAGTGGTTTAAAAATCATAGAAACTGAAATCAGAACTTATTTTAAGTAAATCTCTGAGCTTGTACCTTGGAAACCTTCCTCCTGCTTTCTATCTACTCTAATTTTCTAGGTAATCACATGCAGCCCAATGGCTTTAAAAATATATGTTGATAAATCACAAATTTATATTTCTAGCTCAGATGTCACCTGTGACCTCCACATATATAAAGCTGACAATATGACTTCCATTTGGAAGTTTAATAGACATCTCACATTTAACGTGTCCATATCTATTCCTTCAGCTTAAGTAATGGCAACTCAGGAACTCATGACGGAAACATTGAAGCCATGCTTAACTTCTGCATTTCTTATATATTTCACATAAAGTCTGCTAGTAATTCCTCTTGTCTCCTTCCTCAAAATGCTGAATTTAACTAAAGGACATGTAAAATTAAACATACAATTAAATATATTCTATTTATCTGTAATGTATCCAGAATTATCTTTCCATCTGTACTGCTACCACTCTGGGCCATCATATGTAATTCCTCTGATCTTTTTCTACCAGTAACACATTATCTTTTCATGACTGAAGTAATGTTATGTGACTCCTTTGCTCAAAATCCTCCAGTGCAATTCTCATTTGAAGTAAAAGCCAAAGTAATTGCCATGAGTGACAGGATCCACCATGGGGGCTATAGTTCCTCTCATTCCATTTCTTGCTGCCTTCTATCTTATTCACTCTAATGGAACCACTTTGGCTTTCTTGCTACATCATCTGCCTGGAATGTCCTTCTCTCAGACACTTGTACCATTAGCTACTTCATTTCCTTCAGGCATTTATTCAAAGGTCCCTTCTCAGTGAGGCCCATTCTAAAAGTTCAACCATTCCTTCAACTCACCCTCTCCTCCCCTTTCCTGTATTATGTGTGTTTCTCCCTAATACTTATCTAAAATACCAAGCATCCTGTATCTTTTAATTCTTCATCTTACATATTATCTTTCTGTCCCAGCAGAAAGACTATGAAAGCTGGTAGCTTTTCTATTTTATTTCAACTGAGGTGTTACTATGGCATAATAGTGCCTGCTATGTAGAAAGTGCTCACAAGAGATTTGCTGAGTCAATAAGTGAAGGAATGATACCTATCCAGTATTAAACTTCAGTGTAGTCATGCCTGTTCATGGCTACTACCTTGTTTTGGGGGAAGACAATGAAGCAGAGAGGGTTCCCACCCCCACCCCACAGGAAATGCCTATTCTCTCATTGGAAGGTTGTCACAACATTTTAAATTTCATACATTCTTTCTGTATTTCTCAAGTTATCGTCTATATATATGTATTTATATAATAGTGTTTGGGTATATATATGTGTGTGTGTGTGTGTGTGTGTGTGTGTGTCTATGTGTATGTATATGTGTATATACATATATAATTTTGTATGAGGTACATATGTGTGTATATGCATGTGCCCACACATACACATCAGGTTGATATATTCCACACAAAATTATTTATAACGGCCTGTTATATTTCATTCTCTAAAATCAAATTTATGACATAAATAGTATAAAACATTTTCATTATGAAAAATTTTGTGTATCAGTTCAAGGGGAGATTTAATAAATAAAACAAGTGAAAATAAGTATATAAAACATTCTTCTTTTAGTTAGTGCTTTGCTGGCTTTGTTTTACTGATATTGTATTATAGAAAATGTATTCAGAGCTGAATCTCATAACCAATGATACTCATTTCGCCCCTTTTCTAAATAGATGAATAATTTATTACATCTTCGTCCATTTCTAGTATTTAGTTTCAGTTCACAGTATGTTGTAGGTGTCAAATTATTAAGAAAAAGATTGATTATATATCATGTCTTGGTTCTGTTCTATTTCAGGAATAGTTTCTCAAAAATCTTTTATAATTTCTCCCATGTAACAGGAATTTTAACGAGAACACAATCTAACATATATACTGTTTATAAACTGAAATGGTCAAAGATATTTGGTAAAAAAAAAAAAAATCTTTGGTGTTGTGATCAAGTGACTAATGATCCAATAAAGAAAGTGTCTATAACCATTAGAAAGTGATGCATTACAAATTTATGCAAACACTGCATCTCATTTAATTAATTAATGATGAGCCATGATTATTGAGTTAATTAGACTATTAGTAAATGTATCATTATTGCTGGAAAAATGGAAACTTGCCAGTCATTTCATAGGTGCATTTAGACACAGAGACACTAAGTTTACCTGGAAAATGGTATGGTGGATCACAGAGAAGCACCATTCCTTTCCCTTCTTTCACTCTGACCTCAGGGCGTTCCTCAGGTGGGAAAGGATCAAGATCTAATTATAAAAAAGGAAAAGGAAATCATTCATTTTCTGGTCAAGAGAAAGAGAGATATTCATTAAACATTACCTTTCCGTAACTAACTCTTACTTGAGATATAATGCTCCTCATTTGCACATGTCCTGCCATGAGTGCAGAACCTATGGGTACCCATAGCAGCCTTTGTAAGAATTCTGACAACTCTGAAGATTATAAATATCTTACAAACTTTTGTTGCAGATTTAAGGAAAATTTCAGTAAGGAAGTAAAATGGGACAGGGCAAATAAGAGATCAACCTAAGAAATTAAGTAAAAGAGGCATACTTAGAAGAACTGACTCATTGGAAAGTTTATATTTCCCTACCAGATGGAGGGTTTAGATATTGAAAGGAATGAGAGTAAAAGGCAAACTATTAATTGAGAAAGCGAACGTGACCAATTGCTTGCTCCTTTTCAAACTCTGGGTTGTCTTGATTGTAATTTCCTTTACTCTTTTCTATGTATGTGTAGCTCTTGTTTTGCTTTTTTCTTAGATCCTGAGCCCTTAAATTCTTCATTTGTTTTGCTGATACTCATTCTGTTTCAGTCCTGCCTCTCCCTCTGGTTCGCATTTATGATTTGCCCCCAAATTATATCTATTTTTTACTTCCCTTAACATATTACCTACTTCTGAAACTCCATTAATTCTGATTTTTACCTTTATACAAAGAAATATTCACATTGACCTCTCCAGTCCTGATG
The DNA here is from genome assembly GCA_025594165.1 of Tamias sibiricus. NCBI lineage: Eukaryota > Metazoa > Chordata > Mammalia > Rodentia > Sciuridae > Tamias > Tamias sibiricus. The sequence goes on along the minus strand of CM046661.1, from coordinate 97,955,448 downwards.
TCTCACTTGAATGCCATCCCTATCTTGAATTGCTTACTTGACATCTCAATTTGGGTAACTTCATATTACAACAAATTCTGCATATGAAACAACCATCTAATGCTTCCTCCAATCTTTAAAAGGGGAGTTTTCTTTCTCCCATTCTGTTTTTAACAAGCACAGAATGTATCTGCCCTTTCACTGGACTTTTCTTAAAAAAAAAAAAAAAAAATCTAAGGTCTTCTTTCCTTCAGTGCAATGTAACCTGTTAATTATTTACCAAGATTAGTACTTATCATTTACATTTCACTTTCATCACACTAATTTAATTTTACTGTTCTTTCTGATCCTGTCTGAATCCCTTCTGGTGGTGACTGCTATGCAGTGTTTTTTTAAAATACTATTCTCATCCCATAATCTATTTTGCAAAAGATATAAGTACTAGCTTATAAAATCAAAGTGGATATCATTTGGTTCAATTCATCTCCCAATGTACAATGAAAACAACCTCTAACTTTAGTTTAATACAGCATTTCTCAAAATGTTTTTAATTATTGGCTTTCCCAAGGTGAAAATTTCTATTTAATTTTAAAATAATTATATTAATCAAAATATAATGTTAGTTATTCCTATGAGGAGAATTTAAATATTGAGGAGTAAGATACTGTCAGGTAGGGTTGAGCATTGGAAAGCCACAAACCATAATATTGTAATGCCTAAGATGTTTCCTTTCCCTAAGAACCAGTTTGCACTACCTTGGAGGTACTAATGCATGGCTCAGCACTTCTAGTGATGCTAGTTTTTAGAGATAGGTAAGAGCCTTCAGAACATGGTCTCAGTTTATTTTACAAAATTATCTTTCACAATTTTAAGTACATTCAAAACACCTTGTGTGATCACTTGATCTCTTGAATTTTTTTCATCACCACACAATTAAACTCCCTTCATTATAAAAGACCCATTTCATCTGTGTTGACTTCCTTTCGCTACACTTCCTTCTTGATTTTTCTTGCTGAATTCTTAGAGTAGCACTTATTGATAACTATCTCAAAGGTCACAATAGAATTTTTGCATTTCAATTGAAAATTTTCAAACTTGTCTGACCTATCTCACCAACTACATCCTGCCAACCTGTGTGGGTGGTGGGAATGTGTCTTCTCCAACAACCCACATGGCAAGCATTCAGTACTTCTATTGCAATGGTGATGCAAGAGACCATTTTCACTGGGAGAAGCAAGTGGAAGGATTTTAACAGGATAAAAGAAGCCAGAAGAGTTGATCATCACAGAATTAGCCCTCCAGTTTATATAGATTTTGATCAATAATTAAAACACATTTAATTCTTACTTCATCAAGTAAAAACTGTCCTTTTTAAAGTTACAACTACTTACATCCAAAGCTCAGGATTGCTTCAGTGCTTCTGACCATCCCATAGCTATTTGATGCCAAACAGTAGTATGTTCCAGCATCTTTCTGTTTGTCGGGGTTGTTGATGACAAGGTTTCCTCCGACCATACTGTATCGGTCACTTGTCAGATCAACGTCTCCATTATTCATTCTCCATCTGTAAGAAAAGATATTCATGTCAGATCAAAGGTAAGAAGCTCTGGAAACTTTACTGGGCTAGCATTGTTCTAAAATGACTTGGGTACAGCTACATGTGAAGTCAGATTATTAAGTATGAGACCTGGGGTGGTAATTCTTCATACTTTATAATTGAGTATCTAAGTTCGTGATATATAATTTAGCTCAGATACAAATGGTAAATGTTAAATTAAATGACATATTTCCTCTTTTTTTAAATGAGACATACCAAATAACAAATATTTTGTTGAGTTTTACTCCATAAATTGATTTCTTAGCAGATATATAATAGTATATCTGAGTATAAATGATAGCAATTAATGTACTAGATTCATATATACATGTTCTATGAAATATTAAATCATTTCTCTAGCAGAAATGAAATATAATATATCAAAATCTGTTTTTTAAACAGCAAAGAATTTTTTTCAGCGAAATAAACTAATTTAAATTCTGCTTAGTAAATAGCATATTCTGACCACTAGAGGGTGATCATACAGTTTGAAAATTATAAGATTCCACTGCTTTTTTTAATTCCAAGCCATAAATAAATAACTTAAATCGGATTTTCTCAGCCTAGAGTGAGTGGTCACTTGTGCCTTTTCTCATTATTGAAGTGTTATTTTTGTCAAAGAGATTTTCTTTTACCTGTTCTATAATCTTATAATTGATGGGGATTGTCATAAACAAATTGACTAGAAACAGGAATTTAACTTTCTTGGTGAGGTAATGAGAAAAATGTATGTAGAATATAATTAAGATGACCACTTCAAAATTTTATAATCATTCTGTATGAGCATTTATCCTTTAAGGTTTCATGTCCTCAGGAAGGTCAAAAGACAGGAGCCTTGGTTAAGTAATTTAAGTAGTAGAGCCTATGGCCACATCATTCATTGCTGGCATATTTCTGATAAGCAAGAATCATGCCAAAATGGCCTGATGATTTTAGAACATCTTTTTTACTAAATTAAATATACTAGAACATATTCAGTTATAATCTTTATAGTATAGGGGCTAAGATAAGAAACAAGCATAGAAAGCAATGCTTTTGCATTTTTAAAACATACACAATTCCAACCCAAGGAATAAATCTGCCCTCCTTCCTTCAGTTGATGGTAATATTGTCTCTACTCCAACCACCCAGCACTGTTGCTTAGACTTTTCAAGGCAGTGAGTTTCCTTGTTGAGCATCTGCAACTGTTATGATTTCCCCTCCATTATATGGGCTCCACATTTTTGTTTATGGTCTTGGCTTCCTCCCTAGGGATCTGATTCTGCCGTGATATAACCCTTAAGTTTTACTGTTTGGGTAAGTTCACTGGTCTATTTTCAGAAACATACACTATTGTTGCAATTCCTTTCTTACTGCTTTAAATACAGATTTTACTGTAGTGCTTGTTGCTTTGGGGATAAGGGGAAGATAATGGAGACCTCAAGGCTAAAAAGTGGGAGATAAAGTTCCTCATTGTAAATCTTACCTCTCAGGATGTTGCCATGAATAACGCATTATCTTGTAATATGCTACAAATATAGAACTACTATGTGAATGACAGATTGCCTGATTACCAAGGTTAGTATGGCTTGCTTAGAATACTAAGTGAATTTAAAAACTTCATGTGTTCTTTTCCATGAGACTAATTGCATCATATATTTTTCTTTTTCTCTTTTTCTTTATTACTTCTTTATTGATTTGTTTTTATGTTTTGTGGTTAAATGCAGACTGTCTTCACCATAGGATTAAACATCTACCTGGCTGCTTCAGCTCTCTACATTCATACAGGCCAAGGCAACTTGGGGTTTCAGTACAGAGGCAGCCTGTATGAGGGAGATGGAGATACTGAGGGGCATAGCACACAGGAATAAACATGACAAGAAACATAACCCTGCCTGTGTTGTGTTTCTAGAACACTGAGAAGATCCCCTCTATTTTTATTGACTCCATTCTAGTCTGGAGGCTGATTTACCTAAGTTTCTTATAGGAATGTCCAGGACAGAGTGTCACAAAATAAGCAAAACTGAAATAGCTTTTGAGATTCTATCAGTCTATCTAAATAGATAAATACTAAAAAAAAAAATAAAATAAAATAAAAAAATTATAGGTTTCTTTGGAATCATAAAACTTGTGTTTTTATCCTGGATCTGTCATTTACTAATTCAAAAGCAAGTCCATTTACTTGCTGAGGACTTAGCTTCTTATCCTGTAAAACAGTCTTGGGTTGGATCTCCTCTATAGTTCCTACTAACTATCCTAGTCCATGACCAGGACTATGTGCACAGACTTCCCTTATATATAGCTTAAGGGTAGCAATAAGTCTAGCCCATCAAATATTGTACAAAAAATGTATTTATATTGTACTCCCATGCATGAAATTGAAACAATAAAAATAATTTCAAAGGTATGGTGATTTTATGTCTAAATTCATATTTTAAGAATAATTTTGTAATTATAGCCAGTGGCAAGAGAAAATGAGTTCAATTAGAATTAAATGAGGGGAAGGGGATATTTTTCTTTGATATTAACTTTTTATAACAATAGAAAGTTATTTTTTATATCCAGGAATAAGAGTCTACTATTAAAATTAAGGCTGTTGAGTGACAACCTTCAATTAAGGTGGTTGATATTAACCCAGTGCAGCCCCTAATTTTCCCATCAATCACCTGCTTTATCTTCATGGAACCATTTCAAGCGAAATTCAAATCCATTAGTATCTGGTTAATTTTTGAATCTTATTATTTGCATTAGACTAGAAACTGCTAGCATTCTTCTCTAAACTACTTGAAACTGGAAAACCCATTGTAATTTTTTTTCTAAAGTTATTTTTAATAGGTAAACATATAACTCAGAAAAACTAAAAGGGATACATCTAAATAGATTGTCTAATAGGCAAAGATGTTTAAGAAATTAGTTCGGTTATCTGGAATATATACTTGAGAATATTGAAAAAGTAACACTTTCTAGAATTATCTATGCAAGCTTTATAAGTTTAGTTAACATAGAAATATCAACCATCATTTATAGGTATGACTTTTTCAGGACAATGAAACACATTACTTGTAAACTGGAAAAGGGCTGGCTCGTGCCCTACAGTTTAGTGAAACTTTTCCTTCTAGTGATTCTTCTGGATAAATGGTGTTGATTGGTTGCTCTTCAAAAATTGGTCCAAATCCTTTGTCTTCCTCAGAAACTGTGAGAAAAATAAAATTATTTTATATGTCAAGGAAAATTTGGATACATTGAAAAAAGTCATTTAAAAAAATGTCAGAAACACAGTCTCCATTTTAATTCAAAACAAAGATATTACCTGCATGATTCTGATGAAAACATTCAGGTCTGTATTCAAATTTTCTCCTATCTATCCCTCATAATTTTTCTAAAGGTACCTGGTGATTCCATGCTTAACTACTTCTAGTTCCTCATGCCATGCTTTTATGTCCCTGGGCCTTCGCATATGCTTTTCTTCTTTCTAGAATCACCACTACACTCTTCTGCTAAAATTTATATGGCCCTTTATAATCTGGTCATGGAGTTAGTCCCTTCAGGAAGCTACCTTTTGTCCCTCCTAGCTCTAGCTGACTCTCTTTTGTGCCCCCATACCTCCCCATATCAGTAATCCTGCTGATTTGGAGACCCTTCTTTTCTTCCCAATGCAAATAATAAAAATGCTCAAAAAGATAAACAGAAAAGTGCACTTTTATCAGTATATTTAGGTTCTTCCACTTTACCCTTTGATAAAGCAACTTCAGTGTGGATTATTTCAAAATCCTAATACATATTTAGAAAACTAAAAATAAATATTCTGTAGTGAGTAAAAAGTTCATAATTATATTTTAAGTAAATTGCATTTAATTACAAGCATAATAATGATTCCAGTATTATTACCACTAGACAAGATCATCCAGTTTAAGAAGAAATGGATGTGTGATGTGGTTATGCCTATAATGTACACCCTAGAACACTGACCTGCACTGGAATAGATCTTGAATTTCTGCTACCAACAACAATGCTAGGATAAAGAATTCAGATGGTTGCCTTGGGAACTAGTTTGATGAACTTCAGGTTATTGTCCTTAGTCCCATTGATGATCTGGTCTTAGTTACAGCAATGAGTTTTAGACAATGCCAAAAGCATAATCCATGAAAGAAAAAAAATATTGGATAGATTGGATATTATTGAAAATCAAAAACTTCTGCTCTACGAAAGCCATTGTTAAGAGAATCTCAAGTCTTCAGCATCAGGTGATTTTCCTTTGTTTGGACTTTCTTAAAGTTACATTCCACAAGCCACAAATTGGAAAAACTTTTATCTAACTGAATATCTTACTTAATAAGGGGGAATATAGTAGTGATTGCATAAGACTTCATAAAATTTAAACTGGAAAGAAATGGATGTGTGATGAAGTTATGCAAGTAATATAAAAGAAGATAACTGGTCTGCACAAGAACAAGAAACAGGGATTATGTCTAAAACAGAAGCTAAGATTATTTTAAAAATACACTCCCCTTTCCTTACTGGATAAATTCTTCTAAAGAGAATCATCAACTTCTCAAGCTAATTGAAGATTTTAACATTTTAAATCACTTTTTCTTTTGAAGTATTCTTCATGTGGAGGACTCTTTGATTTTCTAATATGTGACTGTCATAAGTCTATAATGAAGTATCTTTCTTAAATTTTATAAAAATATTAATAAGAAAAAATAATTTAGCATTTTTGCAGAAAATTTACAAATGTGATAGGCAAATCTTACTGCTTTTTCATTGGTACAATTTTCAGTCTCAAAATTAATGTAATAAGTCAATTGTAGGATCAAAAATATGACTGCTTCACTTCTCACAATGTGAAGATGGTGCTCTATAATCTTGTTATTCTATTTTACTTTTGGAGATTTAAAGTAAAATAAAATTTGTGCTGGATTGTTATTTTTATTCATTTTATATCCACATTGAAACAAATTTCAATTCTCATTCTGAAATACGTCATTTCAATCTGTTAGTTATTAAACATAATTTTGCATACGTATGTTGTAAGAAGAGTCTCAGAAAAAATCTATTAGAAAAAAATGAATGGCATAAAAATTTGAAGAGAGTCTAATATTAGTATCTTTACAATATCACAATCATTATAGGGTGGGGCCCAAGCCCTCTAGAAATACAATAACCTCTCTAAATAAGGCAATATTTAAGTTGTCTCAAAGCATACTTCTATACAGTACAGATCCTTGTCTTCACTGACAATCATTCACTACTTTATAAAAGAATAAAATGTTTAATGTTTAGGGCTTGGCTTTGAAAACTTTGGTGCCACAGTCTTTTAGAGTCATGAGTAATAGGTAATACTGCAATAATTTATCATAAAAAAAGTGAGCTATGTAGAAATACAGTTTGAAATTAAGAATGACAACTAGGGTCAGGTTAACAGAAAGCTTAAGTGGACTAAATTTTCCTTTGCTTGGCTTTACCTGCCCAAGCAGAGCCTATCACATCTCGATAGCCACTTCCTGGACCAGTGTCCATTTTCTAAATATATAGACTCTGTGATTTATACAACCATCTTGGCATCTTCCCACAGATACCTAAGATCTTCCTTCATCCTCACATGTAGCATGCTCCAGCTGATGCCTCTACTTCAAGAACCCAGACTATCTCAAGCTACTCTTACTCTAGCTTTTTTTTTTTTTTTTTTTTTTTTTTTCCCTAGCGGGACGGTTTCGGGGACTGAAACTCAGGGGCACTCACCCACTGAGCCACATCCCCAGCCTTATTTTGTATTTTATTTAGAGATAGGGTCTCACTGAGTTGCTTAGAACCTCACTTTTGCTGAGGCTGGCTTTGAACTCGCAATCCTCCTGTCTCAGCCTCCTGAGCCACTGGGATTACAGACATGCACCACCACACTCGGTGTCTATCTTGATAAATGGAGCAATGAGTGACCTATCACAAATAATAAAATAGTGATAATCTCTGTAAAATATCACTCATGTAAAAATGTACTGAAAATAATGCTAAATAATCATTGCAAATCTAACTGAAACAATATCCAGGAAATTTAGGTGCAAATGCTGTAAACACATAAAAAATTCCCTGTCTGCCCTCCCTACAACAAAACAATGAAAAGATTTTTTCTTTTAAATGTTAGCTTTGTGTAAAGAAATTTTAAAATGTTTACTTTTATTTTTTGGTTAGCCTAGATGAAAGTTGGTCCTGAAATAGCTGCAGGTTGGTATTATTTTCTTTCTGATAGAAAGGTAAATGCAATTGGCAAATTAAAAAGCACCTAAAATAAGTAGTTACTTTCAAATGATATTATTATTAGTAGTAGTGTGTATGTGTGTGTGTTAGCTTTTTGTGGCTGTAACCAAAACTCCTGACAAGAACAACTTAGAGGAGAAAAGGATTATTTGGGCGCTCATGATTTCAGAGGTTCAGTCCATGGTCAGTTGACTCCATTGATCTGGGCCTGAGTATGCCAGGGCATCATGGCAGAAGAGTGTGGCAGAAGAAAACTGCTCAGCTTATGGAGCCTACAAGCAGAACGAGGCACCAAAATATTAACCCCAAAGGCATGACCCAGGTGAACCACTTTTTCCAGCTATGCCTCCCTGTCTATACTTATCACCCCCTAAATTCATTTAAATTATTAATCCATCAAATGGATTGATCCACTAATTATATTTCAGATCTCATAATCTTACCATAAATTTTAGGGGGACATCTCACATCAAAACCATAATTGTGTGTTTGTGTGTGTGTGTGTGTGTGAGAGAGAGAGAGAGAGAGAGAGAGAGAAAGAGAAAGAGAGAGAGAGTACAAGCAAGAGAGGGAGGAGAGAGATATTGGAGAGTGAACCTAGGGTTACTGTACCACTGAACTACATCCCCAGCCCTTTTTATTTTTTCATTGTGAGATAGGGTTTTGCTAAGTTGCCCAGGCTGACCTGGAACTTGCAATCCTTCTTCCTCAGCCTCCCAAGTAGCTGGGATTATATGTGTGCATCACCCCACAAATGATTCAAATATTAATTAAATATCTGAGCATTGCAGGTTGGCTTTATGCAACTTGGCTATATTCATTCTCCTGTACTCTTGGTTATATTCATTTATTGCCCTCAATACAGTGCAATGTTGCTTTCACAAAACATGAAAAATTAAAAAAAAACAACTAAAGACATGAGAAATAATGAAGTTGGTTTTGATGATTTTGCTATGTTATCAATTTAAATTTAGCATAGATGAGTTTTTGGTATTAAAAAAACATTTTTAAAAATGGGGGCAGTTAGTGTTCTTAGTGCCTATCAGTGAGTGGTCAAATTATCTTGGGAACATCTGGACATTTTATTATGGGGGCTGCCACGAACAGGAGCTGAGTACGCAGGAGCTGAGCACATACCCATAGCCTCAAGTAATGAAGGTGTGGAACTAGCTTCCGCTCCCAGCGGGAAAGCAGGTGGACCTCACCTTTGCTTGGCAAGGAAGTATAGCTCTGGGAGTGGGCATCACCCAATGGGACTGAACTACACCATGCTGTTTGCTGTAACACAATCCTTTGTCTGGTTTGGGTGGAATATTCTTGAATGGCTTCTCCCCAATAAATAGGAGGGTTTCAGACTTGCTCTCTATTTTTCCTGTCTCTTTTGCCTTTCTCTGGCCTCTCTTGTGGGAGCTGAGGTTGAGGAGTGGTCACTGAATCCCCCCCAAAATATTTTCTGTGTCTGTGTGGTTATTTAATAGCCAGTCAAATTTACCTGGAGTGACCCTGACTGATTCAGTCACATGTCACAGCCTTTTATAATTCTTCTATTCAGAAATTCACAATACATTTTTTAGGACAATGCTAAGGGTTGAATTGTAACTTCCCCTAAAAATTATATGTCCTAACTCCCAGTTATCCAAATGCAATCTTATTTGGAAATAGGGTCTTTACAGAGATAATCAAGTTTAAATGGGGTCATGAGGTAGACCCTAATTCAATAAGTCTGGTATCCTTATGGAAGAGGAAAATTGGATGCAGATATAGAGGTTCACCAAGGGAAGATAATGTGAGGAGACAGAGGGGTAACATCATGTGAAGTTGGAGGTAGACATTGGAATTATGCTGCCATAAGCAAAGGGATCTATGGGGCTACCAGAAGCTGCAAGAGACCAAGAAGGAGATGTTCTCTTTAGGTTACAGAGGGAACATGGCTCTCTGACACCTTGATTATGAGAGCATCTATCCTTCAAACTTGAGACAATAAGTTTCTATTCTTGGTTACCTAGTTTGTGGTATATAATTATGGCAGCCCTAAAAAAAACTAATACATATTATTTTTAGTATATAAGTAGCATATATATTATTTAAAATTAATAATAAATTATTAAACTATAATTTCCAGTTTTCCCCAGATTTATTTGACCATGAAGTCCTTTTTAATGAAACTTCTACAAACATCCCACAGAACACTGTAGGAACAGTGTTTTATTTTTAATACTCTTTATTTTTTTTAAAAAAATATTTATTTATTTGCTTTAGTTGTACACAATGCAATGCATTTATGTTTACGTGGTACTGAGGATCGAACCCGGGCCGAGCACGTGCAAGGCGAGCGCTCTGCCGCTGAGCCACAACCCCAGCTCTACTCTTTACTTTTATCTGTGTTTTGTTTTCTATATAGAATTGAATCCACTTGTAACATTTAAAATATTTAAAGTTTCCCTTATTTATCCTCTTTGTCATTAAATATATCTTAATTCCACAAATTATTCTTTTAAAACATCGATCATATTTTGTCTTATAAAACAGTATCTTATTTCTGACTATATGATAAGAGTCTCAAATCAAGGGACATATCAAACTCATCCTTATACAAACTATATGTGGTGATTGCCAATTGACAAGGTATGAACAGACATGGCTTTTATGGAATTTGGGCTAAGAATTTCTTGTCCTTTTACCCCACTCGTGGAACTTCAAACTGGCATGGCATTCTTGATTTGGCATGCAAGTTGTAGCACTGGTTGCTGAGATTCTTTCTGATTTTTCAATCTCCTTTCATTACACAGTGGCTTTTTTAAGTTACCAGTTTGTATTCATTAAGCACATATCATGCCAGTCACTATGCTACAAGCTATCACTGAAAAATTCTTTCAGTACTCACAACAATCCTGATTTTAACATAGTGGAAAATTGAGGCTAATCAAAACAAAATAATTTACACAAAAAATTTCAGAAGATCAGCTACTGAGAACTAGGCTAAAGTTGCAAAGCCAGGTTGGTCTTACTCTAGACTCTGCATTTTTTTCTACTATACCATGCTGCCTCTATTTCTGCAAGAACTGTTGAAAAGTCAAAGTAGAATCCAAGTAGCAGGATTGTCCATTGTTCAATATATCTTGAACGATAAATTCTGCAATATCTGTAGGCTCCTAATTACACCATATCTTAAGGTTCCAACTGTACCAACTTTGTTTTCTCTCTTGTAGCAATGCAAGCAGTTTTCAAAAATAAGTTAGACAGCTACAATGTTTAAAGTATTGCTTCAAATTGTAGTAGCATAACATTCTTACAAAGCATGTAGGAAGAGAATGCAGGCCACATTGGATATTTTCCATCTGCCACAATTCTATTTGTGATTTATTCACTTTTCCAATTGAACAAGTTGCCTTATTATCTCATAAAAACTATCGTATAAATTTCCTAAGTTTTCTAAAATTAAAAATTTGCTTTTAAGTTTAGAGAGGTAATATCACAAAGAAATAAAACATGATTCAAATGAGAAAAGCTACTTAAGGGTTTTCCCTTTCATCAACTTACCTCCATGACCATACCTTCTGTGCCATGTAAACTCTGAAACAAAAAGAAAAAACAATTTTGACCTAAAGCAATTATTTGAGTTGTGATTTCAAATATTACTCAAATAACTGAGATGCTAGCTAATGACATGGGAGAATCAGTCCTTCACCTTTAAGGTAGAAGTATCTCTACATCTGTACAGATGTTTTATTTTTATCTTTATATTTTATAGTGGTAGCAACAAAGATTGTAATCAATAAAATTAATATGAATTTTTGGTCCTAGCATGATTTTTATTTCATCTATATAATTAAGACTTTGAAATAATAACATTGCCAAATTTTTCTTTATTGTATTTACATTACATATGTGTATACATATTATATATGCAATTATATGTGTGCATGTGTGTATAATTATAGATATGTAAAACACATAGTTATCAATGTCATTAAAATTCTTAAGCAATAATAAAACTGTCTTTATTGGATTCTGGAATCAGTGTAATAAAAATTACCACCCAAAATAAAATACCATTTTTATTTCCTTAAAAATATGTTAAGAATAGGATAGAATGTTCCTCAGTTTTATCATTCAAGCAATCAGTGAGGATTGATGTAAAGTGAGGAGACACAGTTATGTCTTGAACTTCAGCAACTCAATGAGTCTGTACTGAGTTAAGTTCATTGAGATGAAAGTATGAGAAAGACTGACTGTTAGAAAACACAACTTTCAGACAAAAATATGATACATCTTTCCTTGAAGGAAATATCTCTGAGTGTTTCATATTTGTCTTCAAATGACAGGTCTATAATATTTGTCCTGAAACTGGAACACTCTCATAAATACTTGATTATTATCAATGTGCCTACATACATTGTAAATTATTTTCAACATTATTTACCCAAGATTGACTAAATTGGTCAAATATATGCACAATTCAATATTGTGTTGTACCCACTCAGAATCATTCTCAAGAAGTGATTATTGATTTTTAGAAATTTTATGAATCATTTGTTAAACACAGAATTAACATCTACATTATTATTAAATTACAAATAAATTATATTAAAAACAAAGGGAACACATGTTTAAAATCATTACTTTAAAAATATTTTAACTGCATTTCACTGTTGAATTTATTTAAGTATATCATTATCTGGATGGTGAAAATAACCATTTAATGGTGAGCTGTGACACCTCATTTCCAACTCCAAATTATATTATGTTAAGTTGAAACTGACCATCCTGATTTTCTCTCAGGAATATTCAAATGCTATATGCCAGGAATCCCTCCCCTCAGATATTCAAATTTTAAACATTTACCATCACATTACCACATGAGGTGACAAAATCCCATGAATTTTAATTGAAAGCAAAATTTTTAAAAATAGGGCCAATCCTAACATTAAATTTATTTACTTGTATGAACCAGATGTCAAAAGAATACATTGATTTTATATTCATACAACTGATTTAGTAAAATGCAAAACATATTGATTATGTAGGCATAATTTACGGAAGATATACAAAGGATATTCTTACCTGCTAGACAGGTTGTAAAAGAGATTATCATCAGATGACCAACCAGCAACCACATTTTCATCTTGTGTTTAATAGAAATTCATTCAATTTTCCAAAAAAAGAAAAAAAAAAAAAGGCTTTAGCTTTTTGGCAGTTGGGTAGTATTAAACACCTGCATGAAGAAAAGAAGAAAAGAAAAAAAAAAGAGAAAAGAAATGGAAGGAGAGGTAGGGGAAACATAGGGGCAGGATTAGGAAGAAAAGAAAGAAGGGAAAATGTTCATCATTTGGGGCCAACAACATTGTCAATTCTATTTTATTTTGTACTTCTTGTTTGTAGAATAAGTTTTAGCTTATTTAAATACATTTGTAGACACTGTTGTAATGAAAAGAGTAGATTCAGTATCACAGGGCTGACATCCAGTACTGATACACCCTGGTCATGAGCAAGTCCCTTAACAGGTGTGTGTTGGAGTTTCTTTTCTTCTTGGACCACTGAGTATAGTAATCCTTTTCAACAAATAATACAGTTGTCAACATTCCAATATCTCTCATTTTCACTGAAGATTAAATTTAATTAAAGTGCTAATAGGAAGATTCATTTAAAGATGTATTTATATTAAATCTTTGTAAATACACAGGTATCATACAGGCTGATATGTTAGTACTACCTATTGTTGGTTTGTGGAAAATTTTTGCCATAGTGCTGATTTTTAATACAAAACATACTGATTAGGGGCTGGGGTTGTGGCTCAGTGGTAGAGCACTCGCCTAGCATGTGTTAGGCCCTGGGTTTGATCCTCTGAACCACATAAAAATGAACAAATAAATATAAAAATAAATAAATAAATAAATAAAGGTATTGTGTCCAACTACAACTTATTACAAAAAGCCATACTGATTTATAATGTATTAATTCTTCCTTCTAACTTTTACTTTCATTCATTCATTCAACAAAAAGTAAATTACTTGGTTGTGTCAGCAAAGAACAATCTAGTTCAACAATCAGATCTTTAGAAGTTGGGGAGACCTCTTTAAAGACAAAGAGACAAACTTACTAATGTAAACTAACTATAAAACTATGCAGCTGTCTAATTAAAACATCTTGCTCTTATAAATTTTACAAAAATTAATGACCATGTAATTAATTACAGTGTTGAGATTTCACCCAGGGCCTTGGAATAGTCATATACAAATGAGGGGCCCTACAATTTAAGCTTTGTTATCTGCATGGCATATCCACTGTGACTAAGCATACAGATGAGATGAATAAGAGAAAGGCAGAGTTTCTTGGTCTTAAGAAGTTCCTAGGTCAGTAGAAATAGAAATAGGTACCCAAGTCAGTATAATGAGATAATTATTTAGATTTGCATGATATGAAATTTGAAAAATAATGTTAATCATTTTAATTGAAATCACTGTAAAGTACAGCAAGCACTATGAGCATGTGTCCAAGTGTGGTAGGCAGGATATGAAAGTGAAGGTGCTGTGCTCTAAGGTTTAAGTCATTCAATTATTTTGTAAACCCATTTATTCCTGGGACTCCTTAAGAACAATATATTCCAGGCCATTAAGAAAAGACCTCTTCAGTAGGAACCAACAGGAGTTTCAATTTTAAAAGACATTAAATCATGTTTCAAGTGTTTTAAAATAGAATGATAGAAATCTCATGTCATAGAATTGAGTGTAAATCATCAAGTAATATACAGCAAGAAATAATTCTAAAAAATACTTAATGATGTAGTTCTCAACATAGAAATATACTTAAATATAATCCAAATGGGCAAAAACAAAATTTCACTGATTGCTCATATTTCATTAACATGCTGAAGAAAAATATTAGCTCCAGTTAACTTAGTTATGATGGATTTTGAGAACCTTGATTTTCAAGAATTCTAACACTTTGCAGAGGCTGGACCAAATGTTTTCTGGCAGCACATGAGCCAGGATAAAATATTTTTTCACTTTCAGTATATTGATTACTCTGCAAATTATCCATCTATTTGTAAGAAGAAAATGTTATTTCTTAAAAAACACAGTGGAAATGGGTCAAATTATAAGCAGGAAATATTTAGAATATTAATGTAGAAAAAGTACCCCACAGATAATTTTTAATTGTTGATATTAATTTATGACCACTTTATTTCTCTTAGAGAGTCTGAGAAGATATGAACTATACATCTGTATAGACAATATAAAATCTAGAATTTTTATTTTACTTTTCTTTTACTAAGCAGGACTAACCAGAAAGAAAAATAAATCGTATAATAAAGATGAAGAATGAAGAACAATTCTTTTGGGTGCAGGAGAATCAATGAAATGACCCTGTGGAAGGGTTAGGTTTTTATTTCAATGAAGCATGGTATCATTTATATCTAAATATAGATCTAGATGAGAATCATTGGAATGTGTGCAGATTGGCTGTGTCTTTCTAAGCTTTCTCAGATACACACAAATGTGCCCTTCAGCATTTTCTTGGCCCTTTGGTTTCCAACTATTCCCACTGGGTTATGCACAATAATGAGGACAACCTCCTTTCATGAGGAGAAAGGTAGAAACCACAAACAGTAATCCATGTAAAAACTGTTGTCTTTATCAGTTTAAAAAAATTGACATGGACAACATATGTGCAAAAAGTTGCAAATCACAAAGCATGTACAGCTTAACAGCAATCAGCAGTGATTATTGGGTTTTAAAAAGTTCTAGTTTATTTACTAATATACTATTTATTATCATTTAAAACTCTAAATGACTCTCACAGATATTCACACTTAAGAGCAAGGGATCCTATTGCAGTTTGGGTATTGAGTGAAGAGGAAGCAGCAGTGACTAGAGAGAAAAGGAAATAGAGGCAAAGAATGAAGTTCAAGTCCTCTGAATGTGTCCTTGAGATTTTTCATTTTGATGGATGGTGGCAGGGAGATTGGGTCTATTTACCTATTAACTTTAAAGATAGTCTAAAAAAGTAGGGCAAGTCTAAAGAAAAGATTAGTTGTGCTCACACAAGAGCAAGTGATTTTAGGAAATTGAAAGTAAAACAGACCTTTCTTTTCTTTCTTTTTTTTTTTTTTTTTTTTAGGTCTAGGATGTTATTTAATACTTCCTTCTCATATAACAATTATAGTATGGGGGAACTTGTGCCAACACATAGTCAGAATAATCCAAGAGAAGTCAGATAGATTTTGTCTGAATATTACCCCAATAATTCTTTAGTTTGCAATTTTGGGCAAGTTACTCAAAGTATGACTCTCATTTTCCTCACATATAAGATACAGAAAAATGTCTATTTCCTAGGACTACTATAGGCATTACATGATAATTTGCATGTGAGATATTTAGTATGGTTTTTTAGGTAAATATTAATTTATTATTCTAGTAGGCCATAGACCTGTCAGGGCAGGGGATATGTTTCTTATTCATTATTATGGCTCATATATATATGAGCCATATGTATGGTCCATTCGTTCTTTCATTAAAATTATTATATATAATTATACTTAGATTAATACTATATAGTATATAGTATATAATATATACACAACATATTATATACTATATATATACTATATAACTAAATTACATTATATAGTATATATATGTATTATATATATAAAATGAGAGAATGAATGGACCATGTCCCTTAGTATATTCCAAAGCTCTTACCATAAACAAACTGAAATTTAATTTTATTTTCCTTAAATAAGGATAAGATGGTGATAATAGGTATTAAGAACTTTCTCTTATTGAGTCTTTGATCTTTCTTAGAGATTATAATGACTTCAAAATATACTCTTAAAGATGCTCTAAGTATCAATATTTTAAAGCATTCTTTGATATGCAGTTAGTTGAGTATTGATGGAAATCTGTCTTTCAGTTTGAATATGCACACTCTAATCAGAATGCAAAGTTTTTTCATTGTTTTGAGCCTCTCTGTCTTATACCATGCTATCTCTTTCTTCAAAGTGTTGCCATTTCAATAGGATAGCGTGCCATCACTCACTTGGGCAGCATGTAATTTAGTTCACTTAATGGGTTTCTTGTAGGTTGGGCATAAAATCATCTTTTACATCTTGTTTACACATGTGCTTTCTGTTGGTGATTTGCTCTACCTTGTCACCAGTTATCCAGTCATCTGTAACTCCTGATCACAGCTCTCAGCAGCACAGTAGAGAAGCTAAGCTCATTCCTGCTAACATGGAGGAAACTGCCCTTACTAGTTCTCTCTTGAGGACATAGCACTCAGCAAGTCACAGCCCCTTTCTGACCTTCATGGGTCTGGCAGTGTTGCAGCAAATGAAGAGACAGAGGAAGAAAACAAGTAACTCTGATAAATGTGCCAGTTACAGAGGCAGATTCTTCCATTTCAATAACTGAAATAACATAATGATCAGAAGCCAGCATGCATTCCCATCCCCAAGGTCATACTGGGCTGGCCAGTCCCTCAATTTCTTGGCTTTCAGAGAGCCCTATGACTCTTATACTCCCCAATCTGGCATCAGGCCGCTGGATATTGTATCCCACAACCCAGCAGAGCAATATGGGTCTCTAGTGACGAGCTCATCACTAATATATTGGGGCTGTACTAATGGCCAAATGAATTCAGCTTCCTCTTTTCAACAGCACTCTTTACTAAATCTCTTAACTATTTATTGAAACAACAGCATCTCATTATGTGGTAAAACAATGTAGTAGGATATGTTTTCTTCCTTCCTTCTTCCCATGCCTGTCTTTCTCTCTTTGCTTTAGATAATTCTAGGGTTCTTGTTGATAAATGTGAGCCACAGCTAGATATGCATTCTGTCTGGACAGACACTGTGTAGCTCTTCTTTTCTGTTCTTAGGCAAGATATCTCAAATAAATTATTCAGAACAGCATCAACAATACATAAGCAGACATTCAGTCGCTAACAATTATTCACAAAGTATTTAATACTGCTATATAATGAAAATGTGCTCCATCAAGACCAATAAAACAAAATTTTAATTGCGCTGACGGTTTACTTTATCTACCTCAATCGGGAACTAGATCCCAGGAACACTGAGAAAATACTCAGATATATTAGCAAGTAGTCCCATCTCTATTTTAAAAAGAAAAAAAAAATGGTTTCTTGATTTTTTTTTTTAAATCTGCAATACAACTCATGAAAGGTGATTTTAAAAGGATAATTAGCCTATGTAAAATTTCACCTGGTTCCTCATCCCCATCACTCTCTTCTGGTTCTGAAGAACATTTGCTATCAAGTTCTATTTCTAGAAAATGTTTCGAAGAAGCTTGTTAGAGTTAAGCACAGATTATTCTGGTTGAAAGACACCAATACCTCCTACTCTTCAATTTAAAACTGGGGGACATTTTATTTTCAGAATCTAACTAAAATACTGCCCTTGCTGCTCTATTCTTTAATCATCCCAGTGTTAGTTGCCCAGTCTGTAAAACTGGACATCTTCCTTCTAATTTAGAGGATTATTGTGAGGATAAGTAATGTGTATGTGTGCAGATGCACAAGCCATATGACGTATTCTTGTAATGATGGAATAAAGATGAATAAATGAAATTTCCTGGGAATAAAATCATTTTTTGAATATTTAAAACACTGCTTCTTTAGAAAGGTATAGAATGTATTTAAATGCTAAATTCATTAAATGCTTGCATGTAAGTATTATGCCTGTCCATTAACTTTCAGATTATTAAATACAATTTAAACATAGATGACACAACTTTCTCTAGCTGAATAGTGGTATGTTTTAGAATTTCAGCTTTGGCTTTCTTTAAACTATCATCAAATTGTTGTTATTTCAGTTTAACCTTTTTTTCCTGTAAACTCACACACAATGTTTGAACAGCTTGTTGATATTGTTAAATATATTTAATAAAAAGATCTAAAGAACGTGCTCTGAGTCAAGTAATATAGTGCATGCCCAAGGAAAATCCCCCATTTTCTGAAAATTATTATATAAGTAGTATCCTTTCTTTGTCAAAATAGAATCATATATTGCTTGACTAGCAGGCAAAGCTCCAATGGTTTGCAACGGTCTTCAGATTATAAGAATTTAGCCCCTGACACAACCTACCATGTGATTGCATGTGAATGATACATGAAAAAAGAAGCCGTACAATATGTTTAAAATCGTTTTAAAAATATAACACCTGGGAAGTGTGAAATTTAGCAACTCTGAAGATACTGGGGAGGGGAGGAATCCAAAGGCTGTTTGCAGATATGGATATTAATTGAGTTCTGACAGCACAGCCTGCATGTGTTTTGCAGACTTGATGCTCACATCTTTGATAATTGGATTTATGAATAAATTAATTACTCTTTCATTTCTAAAATGATGTAATGCATCCAGAGGAACTTCAAAATAGTAGAACCACATTTATAATATTTATAGCATGTTTTTCACATGGTGCCACACAGGACCATCTCTGAAGCAGCTTTGCTTATTCACTGGATTTCAGGAAACCATCACCATTACTTGGTAGAATAAACAGAAAGTCCTATGTAGATTTTTTCCCACATTGTAGGAGTGTGTGTGTGTATGTGTGTGTGCACGCGCGCCATTAGGTACTTCATAAAACTCGAGAAAATGCAGAAAGGCCTTGCTGATCCCAAACTATCTCTCACAGGAAACTGATATGGAGCCAATACCACAGTTATTTTTCTTGAAACGACAAATCCTGAGATGCCAAAAGAAACAAACAATCAAAAAAAAGGAGTACTAATGAGCAAATCAAACATTGTGACTTCTTGATCATTGGAAATTCTGAGAATCTTATTCTAAATCAATGAACCAGGGAGGTAAGTTTTATTAAGCAATATTCACATGCATATTTATGGGATTCCACTCAACCTCTTTCCATCAACACATTAATAAAAATCAGTTTGCTACTCAAGGACAAAGCCAAATTTAATTTTACTCTGAATCACCAGAATCAAGAGCTAGGTTTGCCAAAAATTGTTCAAAATCTAAATGAATATTCAACAAAAATGTGGTAAAACATGGTAGTAAGTTTAATAGGAGTTGAGGGATGCAGGAAGTGCAACTGATAATACCCCTGTGGTTAAGGACTTGCAGGAATGAGGAGTGAAAGAAGCTGGATTGAGTCAGGTGATAAAGGGGAGAACCTAAATGTAGCAAGGTTAACGCAGATACATGAGGACAGTTCAGGAGTAAGCACACACACGAACACACGAACACATGCTTAACATGTTACAAACCACTAATTGATATGTTATTTCATATGACCCTGACCCCAACTGCCTGAGATTTTTAGAGATGGACAAGTTATAGGGATCATGTGGGTTGCCCACAGTCAAGCAGCTAATGACAAACAGAACCATTATTTGAATCCTATTCCAGACAGTTTTTAATCCTACATTTTTACTGCTTACTTTTTAAAACAGATTCTTAAAATATGCCCTTTCTGTAGATCACAAGAAAGGATATTTTATGTATTTAATGATTAACAGAGTTTTCATAACTATGGGTCAGTGTTCTGAAAATGTAGTCTAGGGGCCCCTGCCTTAACAGCAGTGGGGTATACTTGTTAATAAGACAAGAGTCCTAAGCAACTCATAAGAATAATCAGTTTCTGAGGATACCCCTAAGTATCAGCAGTTGAATCAAACTTCCCAAGGAATAGATGGCTCAAGAATTATTGGAGTAAGCACATTAAGTAAAGGTTGTAATATTTCCACCACTCCCAGAGACAATCTATAGGTAAATTTGTGCATATGATTGTGTCCTAAAGGCCCCACCTTCGGGCAATGCACTTTAACTAATGCTATGCTCATGTAAGAATATACCACAATGAATCCCACTTGCATATACATAATTAAATTCACTAATTTAAAAAAAATATTAATAATGATGATGATAATGAAGAACTATCAGTAGAGTAGACCAAGCAGATCAGTGGGAGGGAGGAAGAGAGGAAAAGGGAAGGTACTGAGGAATAAGACTGATCAAATTATATTCCTATGTGAATGAGGCATAATGAATCCCACTATTAAATATGATTATTATAATGCACCAACAAAAATTATAAAAATTTAAATAAAAATCAGAAAATATGCAACATTTAGTAGTTTACCTCTTAAAATTATGTCTGTATTCTATTTCGGCATTTAGCCACCCAGACAAAATAGTCTGTCTACATCTGATAACTTTGCCATATCATAATGAAAAAGGTGTTTTGATATGGGGCTTTGACTAATGCCTGGAAGGGTTCTAAGTTTTATATGAGACAGCCTCCTTGGACTATAATGACCTGACTGTGCTTTTCAATCCTCTAGTTGCCCAACTGCCATTCAAATTGATCTGTGATAACAGGACTACTACAAAGAAATGCATGCTGTGATACCTTCCATGTGAATCATATCAAAAATCCAAAGTTGGATTTAATAAGTCTTTGACAGCAGAAAAAAATTCCCATGCCAGCAAGACTGAATGTTCAAACTTCTTTTCCTTTTGCTCTCACAGGGTTGCACAAAAGGACAAGACCTGTGAAGAAACAGCACTAGATGGAAGAGCCCACTCAATTTACACTGGGAGTTTTAAGGTCCTCCTGAGCTTTAATATCCCCTCCGTACGGCTTTATTCCTCTGTGGAGATGCCCACATCTAATAAAAAGCCCTCATCGCTGCTGTCATTTCTGTTTTCAGAAGCTCCACTCTAAGCCATTTGCTCTCATGTTTCTGCAAAGGCTCAAGATGTTAACAGCTGCTCCATGCTGCATAGTATCTTTATGTTCTGCACATAAAAGAGCAGGCACTGATCCTACTCCACCCATCCAAAGGTACATGAAGTTTCTTAATGCCTTCTGACAAGAGACCCACACATATAGGCAGAATGAGGTTGATGATCTTTTAACTCCAGACTGGCAGGTTAAGAGATATGCCGAAGACATGTCTCCTCCTGGGAGAGCATGGTGTGACCATGGCGGTCTATTTTGTAAATAAAAGGGAAGAATCACTGAGTTTAGAGTATTATATCAGTATTTGGCCATTCATATGTAAGCCATTTAAGTCCTTATTCCTAGAAATAGCTCAAGATAATATTTTTAAATTCACTTCAATTCAATTTTTAAAATTCAACAAGCATTTATCTATTTAAACACATATAAGAGGAGTTCAATGAACATTTGTGTAATTTGACCACTTAGACATCCATATTTATTATATGCAGTTCTAAGACCAGGAAATTTGATTCATTTTCTTTGAAAAATTTACAATAAAATAATCACATAAAGGTAGATGGAAGGTGAAATTTTTTTTCTTGCAGAACTGGGGATTGAACCCAGGGGTGGTCACCACAGAGCTAAATCCCCAGTCCTTTTTTTTTATTATTATTATTATTATTATTATTATTATTATTTTAAGTTGAAACAGGGTCTCAATAAGGCACCCAGGCTGGACTTGAACTTGTGATCCTTCTGCCTCAGCCTCCACAGTAGCTGGGATTGCAGGTATATGCCACCATGTCCAGCTGATGGATGCTAATTTTTAATTATTCATTCATGTATTCCATATATAGTTGCAAAGTATCTACCATGCCCAAAAATTATGTAGGGGCAGCATAAGTATTAGTGGATCAGAGATAAATATTCAGCAAGGAAATTTCTAAATATACTTCCCAACTAAGGACTGTCTTATGTTTTTTTTCTACCTAAATTGCCTAACATCATGCCTTACACGTTGAGGACACTCAATTAATACCTGTTGAATAAATTTATTGACTAATGACTAACAGCAAATCTTTGTTCCATATCTAACAAGACAGATCCACAAGAGCAGAAAGAAGTAGCAACAGTGAAGTCACAAAGTAGAAAAGTAAAAGTCAAATTCAGAAAATGTTGAGAGTTTTGTATGGCCAGAGCATTCTCTCCTGGGATAACTTAAGAAAGGTAAGCTGGAGGAGAAGTGTGGTCAAATTGCAGGAGCATAAAGGCCATGGGTTGAACTTTTGGTTTCTTCCCCCGGTAATGAGTTGCTGGTAACTAGTCCTGAAAGAAAATATCATTCCAATGTTTAATCCTAAGTGCTCTGGTTCATGACAGCTCTGTGCTGCACACTCCTTTCAAAGGCTCCATTACCATTACTGGAAAGGACATTGGAGAGACTCCCTAAGTCCTGAATCCTGATGCCCTTGAGGGTGTTGAGATGTTGGCTTTATATTGACAACATGGTCTCAAACCATACAGAGAGCTTGGTCTCTTTATTCAGATTTGTAAATTTAATTAAGTAGCTGACAAGAATGAATACATGCATACTTTCATATAAAATTATAGAAAAAAAGATGTGAATCATGCAAAAATTGAAATCTAAAGGACTGTGATTCCATAGCTTCTGATAAATCTTTATTCTCTCTCAATGTATGTATTTTATTATATCAAATCAAAGTATTAGCAAACAACAAATACTAATTAATTACCTACTATATGAAAGACTTATAAGCCTCAGTTGGTTAAAGAAATAGAGGCAAATTGTCAAACTTTAGAAGCTTAGATTCTAGTTAGGTACAAGCATGAGAAACATCTCTCTAAATCTACCTTTTAATCCCTACCACCAAGAGGAAGCAATGTCAATACACTGTTGATTTTAAGGAACATATATCCAGATTTCTGAAGCTTAGTGCACAATGTAAAATTAGATATGACTTTCAGAAAATATAATTGTCTTGTCCTTCTCTGGCTCAAAGTTTATCAGTGATACATCATCATTTCATAATTCACTCAAGAAATATTACGAACACTTTTTACAGCATTACACTAGGCCATAGAAATAAAAAGATAAATTTAAAAGTCCTAACTTAGTAGTCAAGATACTTCACTCCATCTTGCAACTTGCAAAACAGGCTGCACTTTAAAAGCTTAAGTATTAACTCAATTAAT
This sequence comes from Tamias sibiricus, assembly GCA_025594165.1. NCBI lineage: Eukaryota > Metazoa > Chordata > Mammalia > Rodentia > Sciuridae > Tamias > Tamias sibiricus. Next base: position 97,931,709 of record CM046661.1, on the reverse strand, counting down.
AAACGTAACCCATTAATGTAGCTACTAAATTAACCTCAGATTATTGAAGAGAAAATAAAAGTCTCATATACATTTTAGGAACAAAATCGAAATTTAATCTTATAGGAAATGGTCTTTTTGGACAATCTTCTCCTCAGAGGACTTTTTCCCTTGTCTAAAGTCTGGGAGGAGCTGTCCGGCTTACTCAGTAAAACCTTATTATTATGTACTTGTTTGTTGCTTTGGTTTAGATCTGGAACCTACAACAAAAGCTCATGTGAAAGGCTTGGTCCCCAAAGCAGCAATGTTCAGAGGTGGGGCTTTTGGGAAGTGATTGCATCATGAGGACTCTGACCTGCTCAGTGGATTAAGTATTCATAATTTAATGGCAATATTAGTGGTGGAAACTGTAGGAGGTGGGACCCCATTGAAGGGAGAGAGTCCTTAGGGGCATGCCCTTGGGGCGATCTCCTATCTCTGGTCCCTTCCTCCCTCTCCAAAGCTCTCTCAGCTTTCCACTGCCAGGAGGTAAACAGCTCTGCTCTGTCCTGCTCCTCAGCCATGGTGTAATAATGCCTCACTACAGGCCCAGAAATAATGGGGCTGACCAATCATGGACTGAAACATCTGAAATCATGAGTCAAAATAAATGTGTCCTCTTCTAAGCTGATTATCTCTGGGATTGTGTCCCAGAGATGAAAAGCTGACTAATACAGAAAATTCCTATCTGAACTCTTGGAGCAACTGTTGCACTTGCTCAGTCATACCTTGTTTTGATGTTCTTGCTTATCTTTTAAATGCAAGGCCACTTACAACTGAATATAGTTATATTCGATTACAAAAAATTATTTGAAGACAATTTCATTGGATTAGAAAAATAATATTTTGGAGAAGTAATTTGTTTGCTGATATTTGGTATTTCATTAAGAATTAATGGTCTGAGAAGATAATTTATAAGTAGAAAAGAATATCTGACCATAAAACAGGTCAGCAAACTGGACCTATGGTTATGACATTTTAGTTTTTTTTTATTATAAGGTACTAAGATTGAGAGACAAGTACAGACTATGGATATAATTAGAACTAATTTGTATGGCTGGATGGCTTTGGGCAAGTTATTTTAGCATTTGGGAAATGGGATAAATAATGCTTATGAGAATTATATGAAAAATGTACACAAGACATATGATAGTTTTTCTTTATTAGCTAGAGTGTAAATTCCTAAGGAAAAGAACATGGTTTATAGAAGTTTTCATATTTCTAATAAGAGTTAAGTACTTTTCATAGTGTATAGATCAATAAGTGTGTGTGTGTGTGTGTGTGTGTGTGTGTGTATGTGTGTGTAATAAGAGAGATTTAAGGATTTAAGGGGCTGGGGTTGTGACTCAGTGGCAGAGCACTTGCCTCACACACGTGAGGCACTGGGTTCTATCCTCAGCACCACATAAAAATAAACAAACAAAGATATTGTGTCTATCTATAATTAAAATATTAGAAAATATTAAAAAAAAAAAAAAAAAAGAAGCCAGGTGCTGTGGCGCACGCCTGTAATCCTAGCACTTGGGAGGCTGAGGCAAGAGGATCACAAGTTCAAAGCCATCCTCAGCAATGGTGAGGCACTTAGCAACTCAGTGAGACCCTGTCTCTAATAAAAATACATAAAAGGGCTGGGGATGTGGCCCAGTGCCCCTGAGTTCAATCCCTGGTACCAAAATAATAAATAAATAAATAAATAAAAGAGATTTAAGTGTCATAGAAGGCACCTGATAATTAAAAGGAAAATCACCTGTAAATAGCTATGCATTTATGTTCATTCAGGGCTCTTGAAACACAAGAATCATTATCTGATATTTAATATTGGTTGAGGGTAATTCAATTATTTTTTTTTTTTTTTATAATTGGGAGAAAGGGTACAATAGGACTTCTCTTCTGAGACCTAATGACTTTTCTGATGTAGGGCAGTTGCCACTATAATACACAATGTAGATATGCAAAATCATAGATGTACTTAGCAAATGTGGAAACACTTATAGGCAATTTTAGATATTTTAATATGTTAAAGAACCTATTATGGACACTGAATGAGGTCTTAGGGTTTCAACTGATCCAAGGTATAAGGCCCTTGGCTTCTTCAAACAGGGTATGGATCAGTGAAAGATGAACACTGAGTGGATGGTGCTGTGGAGGCAATGGAAATAGGCAGTGAGGGAGGAATTCAGGGATGAGTCTTTTAGTTTGTCCTTTGTAGTGAAAAATGCTGCTTTTGGGTAAAGGGGAGGGAGGATTTTGGTGGGAAAATGAGTTGGCCAAGAAATAACTTTTGAGCGTGTTAGATTTCTGTTTCCTGACATCCAAGTGGAGGTACCAACTAAACATTTCGAATAAATGAGACCAAAATTTGGAGGTGAGATAGGAGTTATAAAGAGCGAGCACAGGACTATTGGGATGTGACCTGTATAGCAATAACATTTGAAGTGCAGTTGTGGATATTTGTTTTATGCAATGGGTAAATGAAAGGGAGAGAAATGATGCAGCAGAAATATAAATCTAAAGTGTTTTTCCCCCCATCATAACTCTCAAAAACTAACAAAATAAAACAAGGGAGAAAATTGTGACAGCTGCCCCTATTGGCATGATCCATAAGCTCTTTGCTCTCTTGCCAGATTATTGACTTGCACTACAAGTTTGGAGAAATACTTTTGGCCTTTATTCTGCATTTCTTCCTGAAATAAAAAAAAAAAAATAAAATCCCTTCTTGAGTGTTTTAGAGATTTAAGGAATATCTCCATTATAATTTCAGTTTCTTAGAATAAAGATGTTAGAAACTTAGAGGTCATACAATACAGATATTTCTCCTCTCCTATTTTTGTGAACTAATTTTTAATGTATACTCCAAGGTTTATTATGGCTATTCAAAGACATTTAATTTTACTCAATAGTATATCAGTGTTGAATTCAATATGTCCAAATTTTTGTCTCTGAATTTTGTATTATTGTTGACATTTTAAGTGAGGTTGATTTAGCTTGAAAACTATTTTTTTTACTTGACTATGCACAATGATATAATGATTACACAGTAAAGATGAATAGGAAGGTTTCATAATTAAAAACAAAACTTTGGCCAAAAGGCAATATTTTTTACTTGAATTATCAAAGGGGACATTTGTTCTTCATTTGTTTTTGAACTATATGTGAAATATTTAAACCAGGATGTTCCTTTATAATATTTTATGTAATATGTCATGAGATAGAAGATATTTTAATACAATCTTGTTTTTGTTTATTTATCCTCCTTTTGTTTTAATTTTGTCCGAGTTCTATTTGTTTTGATTAATATGTCTTAAATTTCTGGGATGGAAGATTGATAATGATTTGTAGTCTGCTGAACTGAACTTCGCTGACTCTAAGCACTCCATGGAAAGAAAAAGCACCAGGTGTTGCCCTTTATGTTTCTTGGAATATATATTATATAATGAATGAGATAGTGGCAAAGTGCCTTACAACCATGCAAGCTGAAAAGTTCCAAGTTTCAGATTGCAAATCTCTGGTCCTTGCAAAATTAGACTTCTATTTAGAAAGGTATGAAACAGTTGTTAAATAAATTTTGTTCTGAATCAGATTCGTATTCCTATTGCTGGGGTTGAGAAAATGATACCCCACAGTCTAATTATTCATTCATTTATTGATTTATTTATTGCAGATTGTAGCCCAGCAAACAGGCCAATGAATGATGCATTTAGTTTTTATTCACATTTTTTATTTGTTATAATATGTTCATATATCCACACAATAAAACAGTATAATTTGATCAATTTCATTTCCCAGTCCCTCCTGTTTCCCTCCCCTCCCCATCTTGTTCCCCTTCTTCTATTCTACTGGTCTCCCTTCTGTTTTTTTTAATTTGTTCTAATTAATTATACATGAGAGTAGAATACATTTTGGCACACTGTGTACAAATGGAGCATAACTTCTCATTCCTCTGGCTGTACATGGTATAGAGTCACTCCAGTAGTATAATCATACAGGTATATAGGGCAATAATCAATGACTGTGTCATTTTACAATCCTTCCCATACCCATCACTCTACCCCTTCCCTCACTCCCCTCTACATAATCCAAAATTCCTTCATTCTTGCTACCCTCCCCCACCCCCCCACCCCACTATGGATCAGCATCACTTATCAGCCTTTGGTTTTTAGGGATTGGCTTATTTTACTTAGCATGATATTCTCTAGTTCCATCCATTTACCTGAAAATGCCATAATTTCATTCTTCTTTAAGGCTGAGTAGTATCCCATTGTGTATATATACCACATTTTCTTTATTCATTCATCGTTTGAAGGGCATCTAGGTTCATTCCATAGTTTAGCTATTGTGAATTGAGCTGCTATAAACATTGATGTATCTGCATCACTGTAGTATACTGATTTTAAGTCTTTTGGGTATAAACCACGGAGTGGGATAGCTGGGTCACATGGAGGTTCCATTCCAAGTTTTTTGAGGTATCTCCATACGGCTTTCCATAATGGTTGCACCAATTTGCACTCCCACCAGCAAATTGTATGAGTATACCTCCTTCCCCACAACCTTGCCAAGACTTATTATTGCTTTTATTCTTGATAATTGCCATTCTCACTAGAGTGAGATTAAATCTTAGAGTGGTTTTGAATTGCATTTTTCTAATTTGTAGAGATGTTGAACATTTTTTCATATGTTTGTTGATTGATTGTATTTCTTCTTCTATGAAGTGTCTGTTCAGTTCCTTGGCCCATTTATTGACTGGATTATTTGGGTTTTTTTGGTGTTAAGTTTTTTGAGTTCTTTATATATCTTGGAGATTAGTGCTGTATCTGAGGTGTGTGTAGTAAATATTTTTTCCCATTCTGTAGTCTCGCTCATCGCATTACATATTGTTTCCCTTGCTGAGAAGAAGCTTTTTCATTTGAGTTCATCCCAATTATTGATGTTTTGTTTTCTTCTTATGCTTTAGGAATCTTGGTAAGGAAGTCAGGTTTTAAGCTGACAGGGCAAGGTATCTGTTCTAGTGCCTAAGTCTTTCATCCACTTTGAGTTGATTTTTTTGTACAAGGTGAGAGATGGAGGTTTAATTTCATTTTGGATAATTTCAACATGGATTGTCATGTGTGACTTCCAGTTTTTCCAGCACCATTACCTTTTAAAAATGCAGTCTCAGAACCAAGGTCTCTCTGACCTCTCACCCTGTCTCTGGCCCCTCTTTCCCTTTTGCAGCAAGGGATTTCTCTGAGGTTCTTCTAAAGATTACTCACAAGAAGGAGGATTGAAAGTTAAACACCACTCCCTGGGTTGAAAGAACATTTGTCTCAGACCATTTTCTGTCCTTCAAGCCCACTCATTCCCACACCAGATCATTTACTCTTCTTGTAAACTTGCCCACAACCCAACTTTGCTCTTTAATGAAGAAGATATTTAAGCTTCAATCATCTTCAATCATTTTCACTTATCTGAGTTTCATACTTCGTGTGACTGTTATATGCTTGCACATTAATAAATCTGTGTGCTTTTTCTGTTAATTTGGCTATTGTTAGTTTGTTGTACGAACTCAAATTACTAACTTTCAGAAAACAGAAAGTTCTCTTTGCCCCTATATTGTCAAAAACAAACATCCTAACTAAATTGGGTATTATTTCTGATACTCCCGTAATAATGATTATTTACAGTTCTTGCATGCACTGTAGGTGTGCCCACTTCCTTGGAAAAGATTCCATTTTGTTTTCTGCAATTATTTTTATTTAAGTAAGAGTCAGTAACCTAACGTAGCCTTTCATAGAAAAATATAATTCAGTTGAGATAGAAGTTTGCTGAGAAAGAGAAATTACTCAGATTCATCTGGATCATGCATATTATTTTACAAAATCTGAAAACTATGTTGACAAAAACATTTCAGAGATCTTAATTATAGCATAGATTTTGGACATGAGATAAATTCGGCTCTACTGAAGTTACATTCTTCCTGCCACCTTCTGCTAAGTGCATCTAAGCTATACATTCTGCACCTTCAGAGAGTCCAATGTAAAGACTCAAATTCTCGTGGCAGATCTTTCTTTAACCTTATCAGCTGTTAAGTTATTTGACCAAAACCAAACTGCAAAAGGAAAATATTTTCTAAATGAATGGTTGTAGCATAGAAGAGTTCAAATCTTTTTCTCATTGAATGTATATTTTAGTAAAATACAAAGATAAACATAAAACAAAAAAGTCAATATTGTCAAGGGGTTGGTTCTTCTCAACATGACCTATGGAATCAAATACAACCCCAATTAAAATCCCAGCAAATTATATTGTGGATATCAACAAAGTGATTCTAAATTTATATGGATAGCAAAAATCATAGAATAGTGAACACAATATTGAAGAAGAAGAACTAAGAAGACTGATGTTACCTGACTTTAAAACTTACTACGAAGTTCTCATAATCAAAGCAATGAGATATGTGAAAGAAAAGGACCACTAGATCAATGGTGTTAAATTCCGGACAGGGAGGCTGCACCTCCCAGGTAGGCCACACCTCCCAAGGTACTTTGTGAAAAGACTACATCTCCCAGGTGCCTCAGGCTGGTCAGCAAACCTGGCCAGCAGGTGCCCTCACCACCACCTCCTGACCTCCGGCAGCCTATGGAAGCATGGACTCGTTCCAGGGGTGCCTCTGACCACCAGTTCGCTATTTAAGCCTGCCCTGGACTGAAACCGCCCCGTTCCTGTTCCTGTTCGCCCTTGTTTTTCCCTTGCTCTCCAAGTCTCCCTACCCTTCCGCGTGGTCCCTAATAAACCCCCTTTTATTAAAATGGTGTTCCCGGCCCTAGGTTAACTTTGTCTAAATCTCTAACAAATGGAACAAGTAGATCCAATTAAATGTATATCTTTGGCAAAGAAGCAAAGACAATATGTTGGAGAAAAAGTAGTGTTTTCAACAAAGGGTACTTAAATAACTAGATATCTTTGTGCAAAAAAAAAAAAAAAAGTCTAGGCACAGAATTCACATTCTTCAGAAATGGACACAAAATGCATCATAAATCTAAATATAAAATACAAAGCTATGAAACTCCTAGAAGATAATGTAGGAGAAAATCTAGGTAAATTTTGGTAGAATGATGATTTATTAAGATACAACAATAGCCGGGCGCGGTGGCGCACGCCTGTAATCCCAGCACTTTGGGAGGCTGAGACAGGAGGATCATGAGTTCAAAGCCAGCCTCAGCAATGGCGAGGCACTTAGCAACTCAGTGAGACCCTGTCTCTAAATAAAATACAAAAAAGGGCTGGGGATGTGGCCCAGTGGTCGAGTGCCCCTGAGTTCAATCCCCGGTACCACAAAAAAAAAAAAAAAAAAAAAAAAAAAAAAGATACAACAATAAAGGCACAATCCACAAAAGAAAGAATAAATAAGCTGAGTTTCAGTAAAACTAAACACCTCAGCAGAAACTACTCTCAAGAGAATAAGAAGACAAACATGAACTGGGATAAATATTTGCAAAAGACATATCTCAACAATAAGAAAACAAACAACCCAACTAAAAAATGACCAAAAGATCTGTACACCTTGCCAAAGATGTCAAAGTAGGTTCATCCACTCTAAGAAACACTCTGTGGTGAGGGATGTTCTCCTGTGGATGAGGCTGTGCATGTGGGGGATAAGGTGCAAATGGAAACTTTCCACACCTTTTGCTCTTCTTGCTGTGAACCTAAAGCTATCCTAAAAAATAAAATCTATTAATAATAATATTTTTTTAGAAGACAGGGAGAAATAGGGCACATCTAATGCTATTCTCAGAATTGATCACTGATATATTTTTATTATTTGCTCTTTATTTAAAATATTTGTATAGTGTAGAGACTGACGTCCCCTAGGTGGGAGTCCAGTGAAAGAAATTACTCATTATTGAATGCCTATTCAGTTTCAGATACTGGACAGGTTGTTTAAATATTGCTTTCATTCATACACCAACTGGTAGGTAACTATTGTTAACTTCAACAAATGGATGAAGAAAATTATGCCAAGAGGATCAAGTGACTCACCAACAGTTATAGATGGTGGGACCTGTAGCTGAACATCTCCACATTTGTCACAGTGCTCCTTCCCTTCACTTCTTCTCATTCTGGACAATATGTGATAGTTAAACTCTGTCATGGTCCCTGTCAAGTTCCTTACATGAATCACCTCTTTTAATACTTATAATGATACATCAAGATTTATATTATGAATATTTCCATTTCTCATATGAGGGAATCTATTCAGAGATGAAGTATATTTCTTTTTTTATTGCAATGTAACATTCACAACATAAAACCTACTGTTTTAACCATTTTAAGTGTTCAGTTCAGTGGTATAGAGTACATTCACAGGGTTGTACAACCTTCACCACTATAAATCTCAAGAACTTTCTTATCTCTCCACAGGAAAACTCGAGTTATTTTTAATATTAGAAACATGACCATGGTTTTACTCATTCAGTGAGCACCCACTAATTCATCATAATGTGTTGCAGTATTTTGTTAGATCTAGTTCCTGCTTATGCATCACATACTTCTCATTTGTGTAACTCATTTTTTTCTCAGGTTGTACCTTAAATATATTTTCTTCATAGAAGTTGTCTTAAGGTCCCCAACAAAAATCAGAATTTTCTGTTGCATTTTCACAGTTTTCTATGACTTTCCTTCATGGTAAGTAGAGTGCTTATGACCAGATGATTCTCAATGTCTGACTTCCCATTGATCTTCAAGCTTCAGAGTTCCATAAGGCACCATAATGCCTATCAAGGCTTTAACTGTTTTAAACTCCTGAATGTATACATTAATGCTTTGAACATAACTATTTCAGTAACCTAAAAAAATAACAACCTAATTTAAGTGCAGGATACCTGAAGGGATAAATGGATGAGACTGAAAAGTAATGCTATTCTAGTTGCCCTTTTTCTTCTTTTCAATTGCATTCAAGCTATATCATCATGTTTAACTTTAATATGCTTCTATTGTTTCGTTTTAAAGTACTTATAACATGCCCTGTCCCCCATCTTTGCTTTTTCCTCTCCCTAAATCTAAGTCTAAAATCTAATTAATGCAGAGCAGAGATGCTAAGTATTGGCCTAGTCACTTCACACAACCTAGTAAACAATCTCCATTCCCCAGAAATTCATTGAAAGGACAGATGGGTAGTAAGAGTTTACTGAGACATCAAGTTGAAATCTTACAAAGAATTACTTGAGAAGGAATTCTCAAAAGTTTTACCATTTTATAGCTCCAGTCAAAATATTTTCAAGGGATTTCAATTGACAGGTCCTGTCGAACAACACCTGCTGGCAAAGACCTATGGCCCACTGGCAAGGTGGGGCGTGGTAGACAGCAGGGAAATAGAAGATAGGCCTTGTTCTTTATTCACTGAGGGCTCCTCTGGTGAGTGCTTTTCATAAACGCTGAATTGGGAAGGTGATGTCTTCCCTTCTCTGCATCTCTCATACTCTCCTTTGACTTGTTTTGTTTGTGTAGAGCCGATGAGCTTGTTTAGACACTTACTCTGTTATGTTTAATAAATTGACAAAGTGCTCCCATAGTCACTTTAATAAACTTTGTCAAAACCTTGCTGCCTTCCCTACCAATCAGAAAATTTGATTTGACAAGATACTTTCTATTCTTTCTCCTGTTTCAGCAGCGGAAATATGAAAATAATAATTACTGGAAGAAGATAAATCAAAATCTGTTTGTGTTTTGTTTATTACCTTATTTTTTAAAAATCCTAACCTACACTCTAGAACAACAAGCCACACAGTAAGATTACAATCATACCCTAATTGATTCCTGTTTACTATACACATAGGTGACCAGACTGTGATGATAGACTTGATATATGTTCCTATTATTGCCTTTAAACACTTAAAATACTACTTTCTAAAATTCAAATTAACATATTTATTAAGAGTCCTTTTTTAATATTTCAGGTGTTTCATATAGTTCTACGAAAAATAAGTAACTGATTTTTGACTGTGGATTACATATACATGCACAGATAAGGAAACTGATAGTGCTATCACAGTTGATTTCAAAATTTAAAATGTCTCTTACAAAGTTAAATTAATCAGGATATAAATGAGACTGCCATTTATCACTACAAATTAGAATTCACATTTCTGAACTTTTTATGGTCATAAGCTCTCTTGATAATTGAAAGGAAGCTATATAACATCTCCCTAAATAATGCAAATTGACACACAGCATTTGATAGATTGAAACCATTGAAAGAGTTCAGGAAAGACACCATTGAAAGAGTTCAGGAAAAGTTACCACAACACAAGATGCTTTGGTATGTTGATTACTTTGTATTAAGGGCACTTAGGGGAACAGAACATGCAGGCAGAAGTTTTCTCAGTTCTCCCTTTGTATACCTAAAGATGGGTCCCCAAAAAAGAGCTCAACTGTCATGAGTTACCTCCTAGGAATATTAGCAAGCATGAAAGATTAACTTAGATTATAGGAAAGGAGACTAGAGTTTGATATTATACCCAGCAAGAATATCACCTGTTCTGAGAGACCATTAATCTTTCCCCAAATTAATTTACTGTCCTCTAGGTTGCCCATACTTCCTCTCTCCTCTCCTATATGAAGAGGGCATAAAAGCCTCTAGGCCCCACTGAGTTTGGGGTTATTCACATTTTTTTTAATGTGATGACCCCAGGCACATAATAAATGTTATACAGTTTCTCCTGTTAATCTGTTTTATGTCAACTTAATTCATATCAAAGCCAAAGAACCTAGAAGTGTAGAGGGAAGCCATTTTTTTTTTCCTTCCCAGTGCCAAGCTGAGATCATGGAACTAGATTTGAAGTTCTGTGTGTACCTGGCCTTTCCTTGTGGCAGCTGTCTACCCCACTGCCTTCCATAGTACCTGAAAAATGCAAAACACCCTTGAAGATGAATTTAGACATACATGAATTTAGCCCTACTCCAAAAGCTTAGGCAAAACTGTTCATAATGAAGTAAAATTAGATTTCAAACAATTAGGTAAGAGGAGTCAGAATTATTATTTGCATGCTGTTTGGGTATACACCAGTATACCAAAGAAAATGGATTTAAAAGAAATACTAGAATTAAGAGAGTTCACCAATGTGGGTAAGCAGAAGACAAACATAAATAAGAGTCTTCCTGTGTACTAACAATAACGATTTAGTATTAAGAAAAATAAATTTTCTATAATATTAGCAAACACAATTGATTATTTAGTAATATTCTTAATATTTTGTATTAAGTATTTCCAAAATGATGCACTTTCTGCTAAGTACAAATGGATATCTCTAAACTTAACAGAACAAGTCTCAAAAACTGGATGAAGAGAATATTAAGAACCCTTCGAACCAATAACTAATGATAGCACAACACTTACCACTAAAGATTTTAAATATATTTAATTTTAATTTAATCCTTTCAATGAATCTCTGAGGCAAATTCTATAAATACCTCAGTTTTAAAGGCAGAAATTAAAACACAAAGATATGAAGTAATTTACCCAAGGTCATACAGTTAATTAGTTGGGATGCTGGGATTCACACCCAGGCTCCAGCTTAAGAAACCATGTGCTTAAATACTGTGCCAAATTGTTTCTCAAGGCTAGTAAAGTGAGAAAGACTCCTCCAGATAGAAAATCAAATATAAATCTCCGTAAAAGAAATGTGCTGTTCTTGTGAGAATAAACAGATTTGGTAATAGCTAACATTTCCTGAGCATTTACTATATACCAGATATCATCTTAGATGTATTATCTTACTCTTCACAATGTCAGAGACAAATGTGAGTGGTGCAAACATGAAGCTAAGGGAATGATTCTATAAATTGGACCCATTGTGCTGACCCCGACATGCTTTCTTTTTTAAAAAATCAATTTACCTGCAACCCTGCCTAGCTTAAGTGGACAGGATATGTTACATTCCTCAGCAAACAACCTGTTGTCTGAGGGAGAATTGTGGGCCCAAAATGCCAATATAAAGAACACAAGTTACCCTGAAGGAGTGGGGGTAAGGGGGCTTTTGTGACCTTTACACAGACCAGATTCCAGAACTCAGGGAGATAAGGATAATTCTTCCTAACCATAAAATATGTTTCAAAAAAAAAAAAGAAAGAAAGAAAGAAGGAAGGAAAGAGAAAGAAAGAAAGAAAGAAACAAAGAAAGAAAGAGAGAAAGAAAGAAAGAAGAAAAAATGGGTCCAATTAGAACTGGTCAGCATGAGCCAAAGTGAGCTAAAATTGTCATGTGCAGTGGAAACTTGAAAGTCTGAAGTCATTCTCCTGTCAGTAAAAAGTTAAGAAGTGGACCTGAACAGGAGATTCTGGAAACTTCCCTTGGATCCTCAATAAAACTGGAGGGCAGGAGAGGCACATCATTCTTCTAAGAGGATCTACTCCCTCCCTAAGTGTGTTCCTTTTTCCTTCTTCTTATTTCTTCTAATAAACTTATGCCTATTACTCTGAGTGCCAGGTCTAAAAAGTGTGATTGTAAGAATCAGGGTTTTCAGAGGGGGACTGTGGCTGCCTCAGCTTCATGACAGTCTGATGCCCTGTAATAATACCTTGTCAAGAAACCATGTGCTTAAATACTGTGCCAAATTGTTTCTCAAGGCTAGTAAAGTGAGAATGACTCCTCCAGATAGAAAATCAAAAATATAAATCTCCATAAAAGAAATGTGCTGTTCTTGTGAGAATAAACAGATTTGGTAATAGCTAACATTTCCTGAGCATTTACTATGTACCAGACATCGTAGGCATATTATCTTACTCTTCACAATGTATAGCCTATATAGGCTCTTTCTTTGTGTTAATTTTGAAGATGACACAACTTTGGGATATAGATTAATCAATTTGTCCAAAACTATGATGGTTATGGTGCCAATAAGTGATAGAACTGAAATTTCAACCCAGGCTTCCATGTATACCACTTATCTTCTTCATTTGTGAAAATACTATTAGGCAAATGAAGATACAAAATATTGTTTAATGAAGAGCACTGAGGCAATGAAATAGCTAGTTGGAACAAAATCAACACGTGCATTCTATACTATATACACCAACATAAAGCCAGGTGAATTAAATGTTAAAATATACAAATCAAATCAACTTAAAAGTAACAAAGGTAACAAATATATCAAATTCTGAATAGAAGAAAATATAAAGAGTAAGTTTTAAATGACACATATACAAATTATGAATAAATTTAAAAAGCAAAATATAAATTAGATAAAAGTTAAAAAAGATTATAAGCCATGTGCATTGAGTGGCACATGCCTGTCATCCTAGTGGCTCTGGAGGCTGATGCAGGAGGACTAAAAGTTCAAAGCCAGCCTCAGCAAAAGGCAGGTGCTAAGTAACTCAAAGAGACCCTGTCTCTAAATAAAATATAAAATAGGGCTGGGGATGTGGCTCAGTAGTTGAGTACCTCTGAGTTCAATCCCTGGTAACCAACTGCCCCCGCACCCACCCACCCCCGCCAAAAAAAAAAAAAAAAGAGATTATAGACACAGCTATAAAGAACTCATACCTAAAGATGTAAAAGAATTATAATCACAATAGAAACATGGATGGAAAATATGATTAGAGACTTACATGGAATAATATGAGGGACTAGTAAATGAATCAAAAATACAACTTAAAAAAAGCTGCATATGTTTTTAATGAAATCTGCATGGCATTGAAATTAGTAATACCCAATGTTGATTTGGGTGCAGTGGTTGGTATTTTCCTACACAGATACAAGAAGTAATAACTTAGACAACCTTTTGAGAAAATAATTTAGTAGCATGTATCAAGGCTCTTAAAAGAATTTTGACATTTTTACACAGTGATTTCCCCATAGAGAAACCTATTCTAATGAATTAATTTAACTACATTATAATACAACAATATTATGAAATATTAGGGAGACCTTAAAGTTATAAATGACTCACAATAGAATCAGAGAAAGCTTATGTACATATTATGTAGAAAAGCAGGACTAAATATCATGTTATGACTTCAAAAATACAAGGGTATAAAATGCAGAGAGAGAGAGAGAGAGAGAGAGAGGACAGGAAAGGAAGAAAAATAGAAAAGTAATGGTCAGGGGGGAAAAACATAAAATAAGACTTTGGAAATATATCAAAGTACATTAAAATTACAATAACTATAAATGGATTAAATAAATTTACAAATTAAAGCCCAGGGATTTTCAGAACTTATTCAAAGGGAAAGAAACCAGACTTTAAAACCATTAGCTAATATATATTGAGTATTTAAAAGAAACAAAACATGAAGGGATATCACCAAAATATGTTTATTTCTGAATGATGCTATTATAGTGATCTTTATTATCTTCTTTATATTTTCTGCAAAACCAATTTTTCCTATGATGAATAATATGTTACTTTAATAGTAGTCACAAAAAACATTTAGATGAGTTCAACATTATGTTTGTATGTTTGTCTTTTATAAGTGATTATTATTTACAATTTTATCCTTACACAAATTTTTTTAATTATTATTTATTTACTTATTCATAGTGCACAAGTATAGCATCTTTTTACATACAAATGCTTGTATACAAAGTATATAAGTACCATTCAGATCTTTAATCATGCATTTAGGATAGTGATATCCATCTCATTCAACCTCCATATTTTTCCCTACCCGCCCCCCCACTCCCTCTCTTGCCCTCCCTTTCCTTTGACTATTCTAGTGTTCTTCTAATCCTATGTACCCCCATCCAATCACACTGTGAACTAACCTCCTTATATCAGAGAAAACATTCGGTTATTTGGATTTTTGAGATTGACTAATTTCACTTAGCATTATATTCTCCAACCCACAAATTTTTAAAAAGAGAATTCCTGGAAGTTTCAGTGTGACATAATAAATAGAAAACAATTTCCAAAATGAAACTATTTAAGTAACACTATAACTGACTCCCTCAGGATACAGAGTTAATAGATTATTTTTCTACTTTTTAAATCAGGACATGCTACCACCATACTTTCTTATTACAAGATGGAAGTCAGCTCATTAGGGGATTTTATCTTCAAACTGTGTTTCCTAGCAACACTCTTTAAGCTAGAGTGCCTTTTCTATCAATCGCTCACATCTGTGAAAAAATGCTTAGAAACAACTCTTTCATCCTGTGAATAAACAATGTGAAATAGGCTAACAGGCAGCTGCAGAAGGAGAAAAGGAATACCAATTCTACAGTCCTTGGACTTTTCTTATTCACTTTGGAATACTATGATGCCTGTGCTTTAAGTTTGGATAAATACATTTGCATTTTCAATCTCAATCATATGGTTTTAATAACACTTTTAATTGTTGAGATTTTATATTGAAAAGCAATAGACACCATTACCATGTCATCCTCATTTTTTAAAGACCAAAAATAGCCACTGATTCTGAAGAATACACTTAACTTTTAAAAATGCGGATTAGCCATTTTTAGCCTTGAATGCAAGTTAAAATATTCTGGAAATCTTTTAAAAAATACTCATGCCCTGGTTCAAAATTTGTTATTTTGTCTGAATTGAGGCTCCAGATGATTAAAACACATGAACTAACTGAAAAACACTACACACTGTGCAAAGTATTTAGTAAGGGATTAATTGTTTCTATGATAAATGAATAAATAATGATGCTCAAGCATAGTTTAAATATACTAATTCATATAAACGTTTGCAATCATAAGTCAATGGTAAAGTTCAAATAATAAAACCATAAAGAACTCAAAATGAAAAACTAATGTGTTAAAAGGAAGAAATTAAAAATCTAGTTTTGAAATCTTTGCTAATATAAACTATTTTGTGGAATATATTAAATTAAAAGCATTTTATTTTATCTTATTTTATTGTACAGGGGATTTAACCCAGGGATACTATACTACTGAGCTATATCCCCAGCTCTCTGCCACCTTTAAATTTTTTTAATTTTAATTTTGAGATAGGGTCTCATTAAGTTTTTTAGGGCCTCCCTAAATTGCTGGTAAGACTGGCCTTGAACTTGCAATCAATCCTCTTGCCTCAGCCTCCTGAGTCACTGGGATTTCAGGCATGTTTCATCTTGACTGGCTAAAATTCAAAGCATTTTTAAAAGGAAATTTTGTGGACATGTCTATTGACACGTATATGGCCTTTAGCAGGACACGAATAGCTCAAGGGCTTACCGATGATGGAATAATATTTTGAACTATACCATAGTATTTAAACTCACACAAATTCTAAATGATAGTTAACAGGAGGAGAAAGAGATCAAGGTGAGATTATTTCTTCTGAAATGACTGGTATTTATGGTCAAAGAGGAGAGAAAACCTTGACTGAATAGTTTTTATTATCACTCAGTTTTCTGCAATGTATATTCCAGAAAACCTTTATAGGCAACTCTTTGGGAGAGTGAGTCAGATGCAGGAGCCCTGTTTGGGGAGATAGCTAAGATTGCGGTTGACTATGGGCCATAGACATTTTTGGGCATTGTCGCCTTCCGTAGTCTCACGGGACTTGGCCCAGGATCTCGAGAGTTCCAGCTAACAAATTATTTCTCCAAAGTGCTTTTAGTTTTTCTTTAATCTATCTTTAATGCAGTAATTACCCTCAGTCTTTCTTTGTTTTGTTCTAAATATGATATTTTGCCAGCTTATGTTTGTGGGAGCTCAGGTTGCAATGTGTGTGAGCAGAAATCAACTTATTTTTCCAATCTAATAATTCTATTTTTTAGTTTGACAACTCGCCTCTTGACTCAGTGCTGGAATAGCACTGCCTTTCCTTTAATAATTGATGCTTCAGTCTCTAGATAGCGGGCCCTGAAGATTTGCCGGTGGCATCGTCTAGACATAAAAAAGACGGCTGCTTCTACAGCTGCAGGGATCGCGGTCGCTGCAAGCATCCCTGCTGCTCAAATGTCAAACAACCTCACCAGCAGTGTGGCCTCTGCTCTGCATGCATGGGGCCTCCTAGATCTACGTGTTATAACAAGTGGACATTTTGATCTTTCATTGTTTGTGACTTCATGGGACAGTACCTTGCGGGTATTTGTTTAGAGAACTCACTGTGTTACTTGATAGAACTTAGGGCAGCTGATTTGTTTAAAGAATTTGATATGCTATGCAATTTGACTTGTCACCAAAAGGCTTGTCACCTTAAAGCCGCAGCATCTCCTCCCAATTGGACGGCTGTTAGTCATCTTACACAGTCGATCCTAAAGGGCTCCATTGGATGGCTGGTTAGCCAATGACGGGTAAGATCCCCAGAGGGGGACAACCTAAGACAGGCACAGTCGCACGGGACAGTCTCATGTGGCCGACATATCAACCTAAGACAGGAGTCAAGGGCACAGCCTTGATTATCCAATGACGGGTAAGAATGTTGGTTGCACATAGACGTCCTAGAGCATCCCCTCTTTTAAAACAAAAGGGGGAAATGCAGGAGCCCTGTTTGGGGAGATAGCTAAGATTGCGGTTGACTATGGGCCATAGACATTTTTGGGCATTGTCGCCTTCCGTAGTCTCACGGGACTTGGCCCAGGATCTCGAGAGATTTGAGCGAGAGATTTGACATTTTTGGGATTGTCGCCTTCCGTAGTGACTCAGCGAGAGATTTGAGGAGTGATCGAGCAAGCACCATTCCTGCTCGGGCGCATGGGATGAGACCAGAGAGAGAAAGGACAGGGTTATCGCTATTGTATAGATACATTGTAGTTTCTTGTAAGAGTACGTGGCTTGGTTTCTTGTGAGAGTGTGTATGTAGTGTTAGAAATTACAAGAGACAGAGACAGAAAGATTAAAGAATTTTTTTTCATCTCCATCCTGTCTCCGGACTCCTTCCCGCGGCGCTGCCGTTCCAGGCTGCAATCCCTTTCCGGCGGCTAACAGTCAGAAACCAAAAATCACCTAGGATACTGAAACATTTCTTTTCAGAACAGTTTTAGAATTGTTACTTTTATGATTAATGATATATGCTTCTTCTCCTATGTAACATTCTCTGAATCTAATTAAGAAAAGGCAAAATATATGTTCAGGAGTTTTTAAACCTATGTGTCTAAATAACTAGAATCAATCACTAATAAAAAGCGTCCAGAATCCTTGTTAGTCCAATTTATTTTGTATATAGCATCTCTGTGACTATATTTCTGATAATTTCTTATTGTTTATTGCCTCCTCCAATCATAGTCAGGGTTAACTCTTGATCAACTTCATTTACCATGAGTAATTCTTCATTCACATCACATTCTTTCTCCCTATTCCTCTTTCTCTCTCACCTTCCCTCCCTCTTCCATTCCCTTTCCCTCTTCTTCTCCAGTACAACAGACTTTCCCTGGAAAACAATTCTTCCCAAATTCTCATTCTAGGTGGTTCATAGGCTTGTAGTGGCATTCCCTCCTCCACAGAAAATCTTAATTAAGCTTCTCCAGAAATCTTCACCATAATTGATCCTGGGACTATCAGCAAAATGATCTCTACAAAAGTGTTCAGTGTAGTTAAGCTTTCTCTTTCCTGTTACTCTATCTTACTTGGATACAGGACTGAAAGAGATCAGCACTCAAGGTGCTGAATACCCCTTTACTAGTTTTTCACAACATTTATGGACTATCTAGTATTAGAACAATATATAATAGTTTGTAAAAGTTTTCAAGCAGGAAGTATGTTTGCAAATGCAGCATGTGATAAGGAAGACAGATTCTTTTAAGAAGGCCTCAGGCCTTGAGCCTGGGAGCTTCACAGGGATATTTCATTTCAAAAATAAGAGAAAATGTTACTAATTGGACTCCATGGAAATAGCTGTCAGGGGGAGAATGGGCAGAAGAAGCTCTTGGCTTCTCAGGCACTGATTCTTGCAAAAACATGTCTTTGAGGGGTTAATTTTCCCAGAACATTGAAAGAAAAATCTGTAGTCATGAGAACTTCTGTGGATTGTGAATCACTAAGGCTCTTCCCCTATACACTGGGTATAAAGTTCTAAAACTTTCTGAATTCAGTATTCAGGGGAATCAATTGATTATAGCAAAAGTTTTTCCCTCTGAACCTGGCTGCAGCCAAATAAATCTGCTTTCTGCTAATTCTTTGGTGTCTAATCTCTTCTGTCCCTACAACAAGCTCTACGTCCAGTTAGTCCTAATTTGAATTATTACAGGAGGTATGGTTCAAAGATAGGCTTGTGATTCATGCCTGGTAACTGTGTAAAACCTATCCTGTAGCTACAATGGTGGGCTCAGAGGTGAGCTTGTGACCATACAGGTTCCAAGCATAGGACACAGTAACTGTTCAGGAATTAACAAAAGATTCTCTCTCTCCCCTATAGGACTTAATCCTAAGAGAATGTCAACCTAAAAACCTAGAACTGAAGAGTACTGACATGGACCCTGAGAATGAAAACAGAGCCAAGAAAAGGACAAAAACATATTCCTGATTAAATCATCTATACCCCCAAGATATTCCTGCATTACTTCTGAACTTTCTGGTGATAAGTACTAGTATAAATCCCTTCCTTCTTCAGTCAGCTTTAGTTGGTTTTGTGATACTTACTGTCAAAGGAGTCCTAAATGATGCACAATTTTTCACTATTTCCTTGCTTGCCTAAAAATAAGATTTTTTTTGTCCATAGCACAAATTGCAAATATCGTGGATAGTGAATAAAATTTGTCTTTTCCAGAACTTCCAATTCAATATAATTTATATGCAAACCTGTTTCAGAAAGGACTAGCCTCATACTTTAAACCTACTTACTCCCACCACCTGTACACAAAAACAAAACTCCCTAAATTTAGCAACAGAAAATCTTTGTCCTCATCCTCCTCAGACTTCCTAAATTGTAGAACTCAAAATAATCTTTCACCTCTAAATTCTAGTTGATTTTAGATATTTTGATACTCAGTGAATAAATATACTCAGCATGTAACAGCTATATAATTTGCCTTCTTTGAATTTAAGGTCTTATCTCTCTATTACATAATATTTACCTGGTGAATAGTTATCACCCCAAGTAAATCCTGTATTTGCTCTACCAATCAGCATCTAACTACCTAGAACACAGGTATTATCACATGGGTTTTCTTTTTATAATCTTTGTTCATCCCATCTGATGAGATGTTGCTTATTTTCACATAGAACACAATTATCTTTAAGTATTTATCACCTCTAAAGTGTTAGCTATTTTTCTTTTCCTTGTTAAAAATCTCCAAAGGCCCAACAAATGAACAAATTATGAAATCGAGTTGCACTCAATGTAAAACTTGAGACAAGAGCAAAAAGACAGTAGATGTGAATGGTTGGGTCAGCAAGATGGAGTTGATTGAAAAGGAAATAAAATGCTAATAACTCCAAGACACTTTCCCCTCCTCCAAACAGTTGTCAAGGTTACCTGCCTCCAGGGAATTTTTCCTCCCAGCAAAGAGTTATTAACGAATGCCCCTGGGTGGCTCCTTTCCTGCTCTTGGGTCATTCCACCTTTTGGGTCAGGTAGGTTGGATGGGATGAGGGGGCATGAGAACAAAGAAAATCTGAAATCTATAAACAGGGCAGGACACTCCCACTTCCTCAGGCACCAGCTTTGGACCTCCTCCTCTTTGGAAAGCTTTGGACCCCCTCCTCTTTGGAAGCTTTGGACCCCCTCCTCTTTGGAAGTCCCCCCCCCCCACTGTTCTATCCTTTAAATAATCTTTGTTACTCTTGCCACAATGCTCAATCTTCAACACCAGGGACTGGAATCCTGATATATTTTTAACACCAGTATCATCTCTGGTCTCAAAATTACAACACTTTTAGTCTTGATTATAACAAAGAATGCATGTCTCTCTGTGGGCCTCCTGAGTGCTCTTATCATAGGGACCTTAGTTCCTCCCATAGGTGGGAAGTCAAGACTATGACTAACGTTTCTCTTCTTCCAGCTATTAGTTACTTCTCTAATGCCCCTCCCTGCTTCCTGAGACACATCTTGATATTCAGTGGTGGTGATGCTAATTTCTTCTTCAATTCTAACCTGATGCCTTCTTCCAAGTTTCTTTCTCTTGTTGCTAATCTCCACCATAACATGTAGAGATAAGGAAGAGGAGAAGGAAAGCTGGGAGGGCAAGGGTTAGGGCAGCATAAAATGCTTTAATCTATTCCTAGTCTTCTAAGAAAATGCTAGATGTGGAATAAGCAAAGAAGGGACTTTGCTGTATTCTCAGGATTTTTGATTAAGCTAAGGGATTCCAGGGAAATGGGCATTCTTTATTGTGAGAGGAATACTAGAAAATCCTTTGAAGAAATAGTAAATAAAATCCTGCTGAGGTGATTAAGTTTTCAAAGGAAATACTGACGAATACTGTATAAGGAAAGGGCAAAGTGTGCTGCATGTAATATTTGATAAATGCATAATTAAGGTCATCATAATGCTTCAAAATCTCAACTTAAAAAACCATGACATTGATTTAGCTTCCTCACATGAACCTACTCCAAGCATAGCATAGTTGTTAATCAATCTCTGAGCAAACCAAGGCCAGATGATGTGCCCTCACTGCCTTTCAGATCCCATCTCATGCCCTTTATTTTAGATGGAGCATAAAAAAGTTAATCCAAAACATCTAATAGAAAGCTAAATAATGTGAGTAACCCTCATGAACAGAGAGTACATGCAGCATGTGAGTCTTGTAAATGCTAAAGTAATCTCTTCCTTTGGGGAAAAAAATGTCTTGAAATACATTTAGGTTTCTCACTTTGCTTCTTTCACAAAATTAGAGTGAAAACCAGTGTTTTATTAAAATTTAAAAAATAAATATTATAAGATGTTGTAGGTGTGTTTATTAATCATTTGTGAATCTATCTGAACATACCATTTTTTTATGTTAACTTAGAACATTTGTTAAATACGTAATAGCAAATGCAAGGAAATTCACTGCATAAACTTTAATTTTTTTTTTTTAATTCTGTATAAGTATCCCTGACCTTCACTGAACGCAAAATAGGAGACATAAATTTACATGTTAGGGTAGCCATAATGGGAAAATGGTTGGTGGTAAGGACTGTTGAAGAAAAATTATTATTATTTTACTATATTGTGATTTCATTATTGAGTTAAGAAATCACAAAACAGGAATGTTCACATTCACAATTATTTTAGTGAGATTAACTTCATTCAGCAACTCATAACCAAATGATTAATGGCAAAAGAAAATGAAGACATGCTTGAATATTTAGGTTTTAAAACACTGTAATCAAACAAGTAATTCAAATTCATCTAGATAAAATTTTGGAGAAAAAAAGGCATACAGGCAAACATTAGACAGTACTTCATTAATAAATGTATTGAGCTCATTGAAATGATACAATCACAAATTTATAAAAGTTTTCTCTTAAAAGAACAAAATGATATTTGCCCAACATATCTGCAATTATGCTTCTGTGCAAAGAAGTTGAGAAGTTTTTTTTTTTTCAACAGGTGGGAAAAGGAAACACTAACAACTAAAAAGTGTTCAATATGTATATTTAATAGTCAATATTTTAGTATAGAAATAGACATATTAAAAATTTATAATAATGATGCTTTTATTTCCATAATTTAATTTTATTCTGTATAATTATGCCATACTTTTGCTGACTCTAGTATCCTAAAACTTTTTGAGGATAAAGGTGGCCATATCAATGGTTTTGTAAAGATTCTAGTAGAGGACACATACCTCACTGGATATCATACAATGCCAGTCATTTACTTTTCCCACAAGTTTACTTGAGGTTTAAATGTAACTCTATATCGAGTTTATTTTAAGTATGGTTGGATATTTTTTTCTTCAAAGCATTCCTCTTACTTTGATTTCAAGTCATTGAACATCTCATTATCAAAGAATGTTTCTTTTAATTAGTTTCTAGGAGTGTACAAAAGTGGTTTCCTTTTCATATGCTTCATGTCGAAAATAAAGCTGGTGAAATGGATGTATGGAGATATTAATTTCCTAGTAAACATGCAGTACATTGGGAAAAAAAAAAACACATAAGTTCTGTTTTACAAATATTTAAACTGCAGTTATTTCATGTTTCCTAAGGTATTAGGTATTAAAATAACATTCATTTCCAAACTTAAAAAATAAAATATTGGTGATAACATTATTACAGGCAAATTAACCCTGAGGAAGAATTGATTTACTTTTTAAGGGTGACCAAAGAGGAGTTAGTGTAACATAATTTTCCTAAAAGCGAAGAATGATTCAGGATGTCTGCTTCTACTCTTCTATGCAAAGTGTTGTGCTGTAAACTAATCAATAAAATCAATAACAGTGTAAGTTATAAGTTATATATTAGTAAAAAATATAGCTTACAGACATGATTTTGATAAGTGAGTAAGATAAGACAATTATAAAGCAAGAACTGTCATAGACAGGCCTATGACTCCATTTTGCTGCCTTCTATAAAAAAAAATAACTGTTACAAGAGCTGTTTTTGAGAAACTGAAATGAAAGCTGTTTTTTTATAATATATTGTTTTCTGTACTTTGTACCCCACAAAATGTACTCAATCCAGGACTTGGTCTTGGTGGCCTATATGACTTTGAAGTAGATTCTTGTCCACACTAACCATCTGCTCAAGCCTAGGATGTGGTTTTCTAACACCTGCTTGGACCCAAGATGCAGTTGTCTGAGTTGCACTAATAACAACATTTTTTTTTTTTCAGCTTCTGTAATCTGCTTGCTTGCTAACTGGACCCACCAAATGCTGTTATAGCTTCTGTGATTGGCTTGCTTGCATGACACAAAGAGAGTTGTGGTTTTCATTCTTAAATCCCCAAGGAAAGCCAGGAAAGGCTGCTGCTGTTCTCCCATAGAGCTTCAGGCTCCGTCGGAGGCAGCCCCTGGCCAGGTAATAAAGCTCTCCAATTTGTTTTAAATTCAGACTTGGAGTGTTTTCTGAAGTGGCTCCTCATAACAAAAGTTATACTTGGGCATTGTGCCATTAGGCCAGAAAAATAAATAAAAGGTAGAAAAACTAGAAAGGAAAAAAAAATGTAATTATTCACAGACACATGATTGCCTATGCAGAATTTTTTTTTTAAATTTTGCATATTATAACTAAGAATACATTGATTTTGTACATACAAATCAATTATAAAAATTAGTTGTAGTCCTATCAACAAAATATATATCTACCAATATATCTACCAATATTTACATTAGCAACAAAATGATTAGGCATTTAGGAGAAGAAAGCACAAAAGTGATATAAAAATCCTTGGAGGAAATTGCAAAACTCTACCAAGACTTTGAAAGAAGGCTAATTAAATGAAGAGATATTATTAAATGTCCAGAGATAGGAAATATTGACTATTTAAAATTCCTCTCAAAATATTATATTAATTCAATACTATTTCAGTCAAGATATCAATAGTATTTAGCAGAGAATTTAGTAAGATGATTTTCGAACTAATGTTGAATAGCAACCTGCCAATAAAAGTCAGAACAACTTGAAAATGAAAGAGGTGGGGTCTTTATTAAAGCAGGTTCCCAAACTTTGTATAATGTTATGATAGCTACAGCAGCACAACAGTTCAGGTGGGCAACAATAAACCAATAGAACAAAATAGAAAGTTTAGAAACACAAAAGAAGCTATGATAAATGATGGAAATATTCCTGCAAACAGTAGAGTTCAGGCTGGATTTTTTAATAAGTAGAATCTGGGACAATAGGTGATCCACCTCACAATAATTCTGCCTTCAGATTACTTATAAGTTTAATAAAGAAAAATGTTTCAAAGTACAAAACTTCAAACTTCTAAGGAAAAAAATAGAAAATTCATTCATGACCTCAGAAAAGAATTCCCTTAAAAAGATGTAAAAGCACCAATCACAATTGAAAAGTTTTATAAATTTTGCTGTATTCACCAAAAAAAAAAAAAAAAAAAAAAAAAAAAAAAAAAACTTCTGTTCATCAAGACACCACCCTAAACAAAGTGAAGAAACAAAGTACAGCTAAGGAGAACCTATTTGCAGTACATATAACTGAGTATCCAGAGTATGTTAAAAAGGTCATGCTGAACAATAAAGGACAAAAGACAAAAAAAAAAAAAAAAAAAAAAGAAAGAAAGAAAAGTGGGCAGAGACTGCTTAAAGAAGATGAAAGCTGAAAAGCTGATAAATGTATAAAAATGTATATTAAAAAGTGATAAATGTATAAAAATATATTTAAAAAGATCTTTTTATTTTTGTGTTGTGGGGGGGGGGGGGGGGGGGGGGGGGGGGGGGGGGGGGGGGGACTTAATCTCAGTAGCTAGAGTAATACAAAATAAAATCATAATAAAAATATCACTAAAACCTATCCATTAATATTTTAAGATTTTGAAAATGCCAAGTAATGATAAAGATGGGGCAAAGAACCACCTATGGCTATGTGAATTGTCACATTCATTTTAGAAACAAATTTTGTCAAAACCTAGTAACGTTGAAGATGTGTATGTCCTATGCCCTGGCAATACCACTATTAGGTATAAATCCTAGCATAGTAACTCTGAAAACATGGGGAGATCTAAAAATTCTTACATAAGAAGGTCATTTAGAAATTTTTTTTTTTTTTAAAAATTAAACATGCAGGTACTATACCACTCCTTTCCTGGGCATTTATCCCACAGAAATACAAATGTATGTTCAAACAAAATCATGCGCATGAATACTCAGAGCAACTTCATATGTAGAGTAATCCCTTTTTATTTGTGGTTTCATTTCCCATAGTTTCAATGACCGGTGGTCAAATGTGGCACAAAAATACAAAATGGAAAATTTCAAAACTACACAATTTGTAAGTTTTGTCACCATTTTGAGTGCTGTGATAAAATCTCACACCCTCCCTCTCCTTTCTGCCTGGGATGCAAAATCAACTCTGTTCATCATATCCATACTGTGTCCCCTACCCACCAGTTATTTGCTTGTGATGATCTCAGGTTCAGATTACTGTCCTGGGTTCAGTACTACCTGAGGTTTCAGGCATCCACTGGGGCCTGAACATATGCTCCCACAGTCAAGGGTGGACTTCTCTTAGCCCAAAACTAAAAACTACCCAGATGTTCAGGTGATAAGCTGAGATAAAATTCGCAGAAGATAAGGAGGATTAGGGAAATTTGGAAGAACTGATTTACATTCTGGGATTTATATACATGGCCATTAAAACACACTGGTATATTTTAAAACTGTACTGCATTTTTTAAAGTAAGATCCAGTACCAAATGTCATGAGCATCACAAAGATAGTTGATGCTACTCATATAATTAAAATACCCTTTGACCTAAAACATAAAAATTTTAACATTAATGTGTGGTAGAAGCAAAGAAAGATTACTACATTTTATGTTTTGACTTGAAAAATTTTCTAGTAAACCAATGTAGAGTTTGTATCAGAATTTTTAAATACATATTATTGGAAGCTTAAGCCAGAAAAACTCTATCAAAATTGCTCAGTTAAAGGATTATAACTATTCTTTGGACCATGAAACTAAGTTATATTTTCTATCTTTCATCATGCATAATTTTTTATTACCTGTCACAAATAATTCAACAGTCACAAAATGATCAGGAATATATATTAATAAAAATCTTTTAAATTCAAGTATTAAAAAGCTTAAAATAGTTCTTGTATTTTGTAGCACATTTTAGAATTAATTTTTAAGTGACCATTTTGTGTTTCCTACCTAATGCCTCCTTGTCATGATTATATAATATTTCACTTTCTGATTGCAATCTATTTATTGCATTACCAAGTAATAAGGTAATGGAACAGAATGGAGAGCAGCATGGGGTTGGCTTGAGTCCTATACGGGCTACCTATAATGTTATGGTTTGGAGCAATGACCTTGTCTCTTACCCTTGGTTTATGTACCAGTTGAAAAAGGAAATTATAGTACCAGACTCACAAGGTCACTGTGCAGATGCAATAAGAAAACACCTATGACATGCTAAAATGCTTAGGGCATATACTAACTTTACAATTAGTATCATTATTGCTATTTCTCAAAGACCAGTTGAATATCAGATGAATTTCACTAAGCCCTCTAAAGCTGTCTATATAATTAAGAACTTCCCAGGTAGAATTAAAATAGCATTTAAGTTATTTCTGTGGATACCTTTATTTAAGTCCACATCACTTCATTTAAAGGCATTGGATTACATTTGATACAGCTACAAATGACAATGTTTAAAATTTAGTAAATGACTGTGATTTTCTATCATGCTAGATCCCATAAGGTCAAACTCTACTCCTGATTGATAAAATATGTGTGTAGCCTTTTTCAATTTATTTGGCATTTGTAGGTCTTTTTCATACTATAGAATTAAAAATTATACTAGATCATTTCTGAGGCAACTTCAAAGAAATAAGCTCAAATAAATTAAAAATAGCTTTTTTATCATTCTGTCCCCGAACATATTCCAATCTCATTCAGTGATGAACAAAGAACAGATATAAATTCATATTACAAAAAATATATTTTATGTACAGAAATCATACTTCAAATCAATTTTGTGTGTGTATTGGATTTTTCATCCTTATGGTTGCCAAAAAAAAAAAAAAAAAACCTGAAATTTCTCTGTTAAACAATATCCAGCCAAAAGAATAAGAACAGATGAGCATTCAAATTATTTTAGAATGATGCAAGTTGGTTTGACTCACTCTATTAATGCAATTATTTTGAGCCAAATATATTTTATTCCATTTTGGCAATGTAAGATGCAAAATATAGCCTTATATAAAACACTTAAATTTCTCCCCTCCCTGATTGGGGATTACATCAGAAAATGGAATAATCATTTACTCAGTTGATCAGGCACAGTGATTATTATTGTATTTTTTCTCCATTGACATCCAATTTATTAGAAAGTCCTTTAGACTATAGCTTTGGAAAATTTAAACCCAACCCATATCCTCTACTACCAACCTATTCTGGACTTCCAAGTGATCTCCCTGAAGTTCACTCTGTAAAAGTTCCAGAGTCACCTTCCATATTTCTCCTCTCCCTAACATCATACAATAAATGTTCACTGCCACCAAACATCTTCTAATAGCCTAAGACTCAGGCTATCTCAGCACTTACCTACTCCTTGAACACAGTGCATACCATGATGCCCTGTGGTTATATTCTCTATCTTATTTTTCTTTCTTGTGACAGATGCAAGCTCTTCCTTAGGGAATTTGAACTGGTCAGCAAAATCTGATGGTTTTCTGGTCTGGCAGGATCCTTCTGTGACTATCTCTTCCAGGTGAGGTGAGCAAAGACTTCAAATGTGTTTCAGTGGAAAATTGTTCCTATACTCTACTCACTCACTTATGTCCTTACCTGCTTTTTTTGCTAGTTCTAGATAAGGTGACATGAAAATATTCATAAACTGGAACTGTTACAGTTCTTATTAGGCTTTCAATTCAGACCACCCTTCATGATATTGCCATGCTCAATTAGAATCTTTACTTAATTTGAGTGTGAGAGTGTGTATGCATGTTTGTAGTCTGCATAACTCCATAATAAGCATCTTTTTTTTTGGTTGGGGGGGTGGGTACCAGGGATTGAACTCAGGAGCTCAACCACAGAGCCACATCCCCAGCCCTATTTTATATTTTATTTAGAGACAGGGTCTTACTGAGTTGCTTAGCATCTTGCTGTTGCTGAGGCTGGCTTTGAACGCTCCATCCTCCTGTCTCAGCCTCCCAAGCCACTGGGATTACAGGGTGCACCACTGCACCCAGCAAAAATAAGCATCTTTATATCGGCAACAGTATCTCTTAAATGTCTGTCATTTCTTTGCCCACACCATTCCTACCATATCATGTATCAAAATAGGAAATCAATAAATATTAAGTTTGTTGATTGGTCCCCCTCCCAAAAAGTGATGCCTAGAATTGCCATAAATATTAGGTTTAAAAATTAATACCTATGACATTCCTCTTTGATTGTGAGCCAGTGAGTGAATGCTCCACATCAAGAAACAGAAGGTGAAAAAAAATATATAATTTGAGTTCTATTCCAAGCCTTCCTACACTGGAAATTAAAGTATATATTATCTTATTTTTTGCTGTAAGACTTGAAAAAGAGATTCCCCAGTATAATGACATTTTCCAAAAAGTATAATATCTTTTGTTAAAATAAATAGATTATATTATGCCATGCTTAGTTTCTTCTTTCTACAACTTAGTAATTTTATATTCTTTTTTTTTTTGCTTTATTTCTTAAATAATGCCAGGAATATGTACATGTGTCACATGAGAATAATCATCATTGTCTTCATAGTATATTTTTTTGTATTTACAACTCAAAATAATTTCCTTTTCAGTCCAATATCTTTATTCAGAACACAATAATTAGCAGTTATTACTGTTAATTTTTGTTTAGTCTGAAAACCATGACAGTAATATGAAATGAAAAACCACTATAGATTTTCAATAGATTTAGCATAATATTGAGCATTATTTATCAGTAAGCTACAAATATAATATATACACAATATATGCACTATGATTCATTGATTAAAATGATGTATATATTTGCAAAAGTAATGCAGTAGTAGATTTAGTATCCTATTATTCTGATTGTTTTTAACATTTGAATATATTAAGATCAAACCTTATAAACTATAACTTATTATTGTATTATTTTATGTTTTAAAACACAAAAAATCTAAAATTATGAATTCATATTTATCAAGGCAGTATTTTACTCATAATTAACAAAAATTTAACCAATCTTTCTTTTCCATTTTTCATACAAACATTGAGCAGAGATTTGGGTCCAGCTGGTACCTGTATGGCTAAAAATTGAAATAGGAGACTTAACTCTCTAAGGAACAGCAGCTATAACAATTTCTATAAAATCTACAGATGGTATAGTTTGAAGACATCAAAAGAAGAGCTGACCTCTGCATAACAACTTTCTCAGCTCTTCATTGCACAAACATATCAGCCATGCACTTTGCTTCAACTTCTTAGAAGAATTAGTATCTCAAATGTTTTGGAAAGAAATCTAAAATGAATAATAATAATGCAATATTAAAAGTCTCTAATAGGAAATAACTAACTGCAAGATCTACAATTTCAACAGATCTGTGAGATGAGTGGCATTTTATTCATTGGACAATTTTTTTTTTCAAGGTTAGTTCTGGGCAAACTTTATTTTCTTCTTTAAACTTTGTGGTAGTTCCATAGTTCAGAAACAAAAATGGGTATTTTCCTCTAATATATTATTTACATGGTGCCAAGATTAGTAACACTCTAAAAGTTATATTTTTTTATATACCTAAATTGACCTCTTGGCCATTTCAAATTCATCTGTTTCCTTTTTTGACTCTTGTACTTCTTTTTTTTTTTTTTAAATTCAAAGTTGTTGCATTTGTAATAGTAGTATGCATTACAATTCATAATACACATATACAGTCTCTTTTTACATAACACTGTATACAAAGTATATTCGTACTATTCAAGTCTTCAATCATGCATTTAGGATGGTGATATCCATCTTATTATACCACCTTTTTAATCCTCCTTCATCCCTCCCCTTGCTCCCTCCCTTCCCTTCCCTCCTCTTTGACCATTCTAGTGTTCCTCTAATCCTCCTATGTACCCCAACACCCAACACCACTGTGAATCTGCCTCCTTATATCAGAGAAAACATTTGGTATTTGGATTTTTGAGGTTGACTAATTTCACTTAGCATTATATTCTCCAACTTCATCTACTTACCTGCAAAAGCCATTATTTTATTCTCTTTTATTGCTGAGTAAAATTCCATTGTGTGTATATACCACATTTTCTTAATCCACTCATCTACTGAGGGACATCTAGGTTGGTTCCACAACCTAGCTATTGTGAATTGTGCTGCTATAAACATTGAGATGGCTGTGTCACTGTAATATGCGGTTTTTAAGTCCTTTTGGAATAGACCCAGGAGTGGGATGGCTGGGTCAGAGGGTGGTGATTGGACAAATTTTTAAAAGCATATAATGCTTTAAAGAATTGCAACTACTTGTGAAAGTAAACATAGCTAGTCTCTGTCCATGTGGAATTTATGATCTACTGAAATAGATGAGGAAATGACCAAGACAGTTGTTTGTGCTACACGGAAGAAGGTGCCACCAGAGATCCATGGCAGCGCAGAGAGGAGCGGGAGGAGCAGGGTGCACTTTTTAAGGGGGAGATAGTTCCAAGAAGTTTAAGCAAAGTGCATGAGTGGTATGTTCGTGGAATGGAGAGCCAAGAAAGATGTTATGCAGAGGTCAGCCCTTCTTTTGAGCGTCTTCAAACTACGCCTTCTATAGATTTTATAGAAATTGTTATAGCTGTTGTTCCTTAGACAGTTAAGTTTCCTGTTTCAATTCTTAGCCATACAGGTTTCAACTGAACCCAAATCTCTGTTCACATTTCCCATAGTATTGTCCAACTGTACAGTAATTCTCAACCTATGGGATATGGCCCACAAGAACTACAAGTCAATGTGAATATCAAGCTTTACTCTGAGAATAACAAATAAAACGAAAACACAAAGACTTCAGTTTTTCTTCAGATTGCTAGACTTTCATGTCACTGTTTCTTTCTTTCTAGTGCACTCACTTCTAATCAAAGCATGATGGTTTTATGTTCTATTCTGTGAAATATGTAGGGATACTTACCAGTGCAATACATTAATCTGTGCTCTTGGGATAGCAGATCATGATGGCTTCCATTGCTACTACTTCCAGTTAGTATCTTAAGATTTGGATAAGGGTATTCAAGTGAAAACTACCTATCTAAGAGCAATGGCCCAATAAATCTGACATTAACACATGTTTGAGAAACCCTGCTACTCAGGCTGCTGAGATAGAAGGATTTTGATTTTGAGGTTAGCCTCAGCAACTTGGCAAAACCCTCAGCAACAAGTGAGACTATCTCCAAATTAAAAATAAAAAGGACTGGGGATGTAGCTCAGTGGTTAAGTGCCCTTGGGTTCAATTTCCAGAAAAAAAAACAACAAAAATATGAAGATATTAGTAAGCAAATAAGTCTAAAACTGAAACTCTATTATATAAAAAATGTCCTCTCTGCCCTGCCACAACTAACAAACCTTCTGCAGGGCTTTATTCACATGGGTAGATCTGTTAGTACTTAGAACAGTGCTTTACATAATAATACTTGAAGGATAGATTAATAGGATCAATTATAAACATCTAAGAACATAATTCAGTCTAGATAAATTACTTTATGATTCACTTGTTCAATAAATATATTTTGATTGCTCACTGTTAATACTAAACACTCACTTTGATCTAAATGTTCCACATAATTAGTTTACTTAATCCTTGTAGCAAATGGATGAGAATATAGGTATTTCTTAGAAGGGTATAATAAATAAACAAAATTTCATATAGTATTATCTAAAAATTTTATCCATTAAAAGTACATGAATATACTTATTGTTCATAATTTGACATACCTGACTTTGATAAATTCAAAAAATACACTACCTGACATAATTGAATATTTCATATCATTGGTTATACAGTCTTCAGATGCTCTAGCTTTCACTTACATAAGATTCATACTCTTTCTGAAATATGCCCTGAAATGTTTTAAAAATTAAATTTAAAATACTAACTTTTTAAAACAAGTCATTTTTTTTATTACTTTCACACTCTCTGGGCCTCTTAATTTGATGAATTAAAATAACAAATTTCCAAACATTGGGATAAAGGACAGTTAGCATTCAAATGACCACCTAGCTCTAATAAATAAGATCTTCCATGGGGATAATTAGTTTTATTTATGGTGGTCAAGATTTTATGCATTGAGGAAAAAAGAACTTCATTAGAAATAAAAACAAAGGAAAGAAAGAGAGAGGGAGGGAGGTGAGGGAGGGAGGGAGGAAGGAAGGAAGGGAGGGAGGGAGGGAAAGAAAAGGAGCCATCATCTCAAGAAAGAATAGAATCTAAAAGATCTTAATAAATTGTGGGTTTTGGTTAATGACCATTTGATTTCTCAAAGCAAGTATTTTTTTCAGTAGTAAAGCCAAAGCCACAAATTACAACAGGTCTCAAGAGCAGTGTCAAAAGCGAAGACATAATTCATGGTGTTTCAATTCACACTAAGGCAAACGTAAAATTACCACCAAAGACATCTCCAAAATAATGATGTAGATAAGTAAACAAATAAGCAAGGAAACCCAGAAAGTCCTCCTGTACTCTGCTTTCCCTATGTGTAAAGAAAACATTATGACTTCATTTTTGTTATTAAACATTTAACAAAATAAAGAGAAAATATATAATTAGAAGAACAGTAATTCCAGAAAGCTGATTTTAAATACTATGTATCTTCTAACTACTGATCCTTACACACACACACACACACACACACACACACACACACCATATATATATATAGTGTGTGTGTGTATGTATCATATATATATATATATATATATGCATATATATATATATGCTCTAATTAAGGTTAACCAGGGAAACTCATTTATAGTTTATAGGGAAATTATCATAAGATACATAGAGATGCTGTAATTTTATATAATTTATAACTGCAAGAAATGAATTTGATCCATTCAGGAATTACTGAAACTCAATTTGATTTTACTGATTGTACATTTGACCATAGTGCAATAATTTTCAGTCTGGGAATAAAGATCTAAATTCCTCTGCCCTTGGCAGCTTTAAACACTGCCTTTCTTTGTAATCATCTAGAATTTTGGATAGACACACATAAACACAGAGTAGTATTTATATGTATATAAATGTATCGTATATGTACAATATATATACATTTTACCTTAGATTCTGATTATTTTCATGTTTGTCTCTGATGCAGACATATCTGGTTTTATTACACTTTTGATTGTACTTCACAGGTACTGCAGTTTGTTTGTTTTTTTTAATAAATTTAAGGTCTGTGGCAACCTTGCATTAATCAAGTCTATGGTTACCAATATTTTTTTTTTCAAAAACAGGACTCATTTCATGTGTCTATGTCACATTCAGGAGATTCTCACCATATTTCAAATGTTTTCACCATTATTATATCTGTTTTGGTGATATATGATAAGTTATCTTCAATGTTGCTCTTATAATTGTCTTGGGGAACCACAAACCACACCAATACAAGATGGTACACAATCAATAAATGTGTGTGCTGCTCTGAGTACTCCATTGACAGGCCATTCCTGTCTTTCATCAGCTCCTTGGGCCTCCCTGTTCTCTAAAATAGAACAATACTGAAAATAGGTCAATTTCTAACCTTACAATGACCTCTAGGTGTTCAAGTCAAAGGAAGGGTTGCAGGTCCCATTCTGAATCAAAAGCTAGACTTAATGAAGCTTAGCGAGGAAGGCCTGTCAAAAGCCAAGACAGACTGAAAGGTAGATGGCTTGCATCCAAGAGTTAGCCATGCTGTGAATACAAAGGAAAAGTTCCTGAAGGAATTAAAAGTGCAACTTTAGTGAAGAGTCAAGTGACAAGAATGTGAAACAGCAACATTGCTGACATGGAGAAAGTTTTAGTGGTCTAGATAGATCAAACCAGCCACAACATTCTCTTATACTAAAGCTAAACTCATAGCAAGGCCTTAATTGTCTTCAATTCTGTCATGCCTAAGGGAGGTGAAGAAGTTGCAGAAAAATGTCTGAAGTCAGTAGAAGTTGGCTCATGAGATTTAAGGAGAGACAACATTTTCACAACCTGGAAGTGAAGGTTAATACGAAACTGCAGAAAGTCAACCATCCAGCTAAGATCACTGATGAAGGTGGTCACACAGGCTTTCGTGCAGATGAAATAGCTTCTATTTCAATGCAGATGCCATCTGATCCTTGTATAGCTACAGATGGAAAGTTAATATCAGATTTCAAAGGGCAGACTGATTCTCTTGTCAGAGGGTAACAGAGCAGGAGACTTTAAATGGAAGCTAATGTTCATTTAGCATTCTGAAAATCCTAGGGCCCTTAAGAATTGCATCAAATCTTCTTAGCCTGTGCTCTATAAATGAGACAACAAAACCTAGATGATAGCACATCTGTTTACAACAAGGTTTACCGAATATTTAAAGGCCATTGTTGAGACCGACTGCTCAAAAAAAAAAAAAAAAGATTCCTTTCAAAATAGTATTGCTCATATGCAACACACCTGGTCTACCAACAGCTCTGATGGAAATGTACAATGTGATTAATGTTGTCTTCATTCCTGCTAAACCCATCTATTCTATAGCCTTTGGATCAAGGAGCAATTTAGATTTTCAAGACTTATTTAGGAAATACATTGTGTAAGGCTATAGTGGCAGAGATAGGACACTAGAATTCTGATGAATCTGAGCAAAGTAAACTCCACCATTTTAGATTCCATATAAAACATTTGTGATTTATGGGAGGTCAAAATGTCAGCATGAATAAGAGTTTAGAAAGGGCTGATTCCAACCTTCATGGATGACTTTCAGGAATTTAAGACCCCAGTAGGAAAAGAATTGCAGACCTGGTTGAAGTAGCCGGGGGCCTAGAATTAAAGTGGAGCCCAATGATGTGACTGAATTGCTGCAACTCTGTAGTAAAACTTGAATGTATAATGACCTGCTTCTTTTTTGAATAAAAAGATGAAGTGGTTTCTTGAGATGGAATTTTCTCCTGGTGAAGATACTTATGGACATTGATGAAACAACAACAAAGAATTTACAATATTACATGAATTGAGTTGATTAAGCAGGGGCAGGATTTGAAAGGATTGCTTCCAATTTGGAAAGCATTTCCTGTGGGTAAAATGCTATCAAACAACATATTGTTTGATAAAGAAATATTTAATGAAAGGAATAAGTAATTGATGGGGCAACTTTCATTGTTCTTTATTTTAAGAAATCCTACAGCCACACCTAACTTCAAATAACAACCACCTTGACCAGTCAGCAGCCATGAACATCAAAGAAAGAGCCTCCACCAGGAAAAAGATTATGACTTGCTGAACACTCAGGTGACTGTTTAAAATAATATTTTCCAGCAATGAAATACTTTTTAACTGAGGCGTATATATTGTCATTTTAGAAATAATGCTATTGCACCCTTAATATACTACAGTACAGTTGTGAACAGAACTTTTATTTGCACTGGAAAACCAAAAAATTCATGGGACTTAGTGTAATATTTACTTTATTGCATGGATCTGGAATGAAAGTTATGCCTGCATGCCTGGTCTTTGTTTTCTAAGTGCCTCCACAGTTTTAAGCATATCATCTGTGCTGAATATTTGTTGAATAAAAGCATTAATTAATGAATGGATCAGAAAGCCAGCACTGTGTTTGACAGTGCCAGGATATGAAAGAAGGCTTTGGTAAAATAGCAGGTTCATATTGATCTTAAGAAGATAAAATGTTTTAATAACTGGCAGAGATTTTACAAGCACTTGCCAAGTATCCTTTTGCTTTTCTATTCTGCACTCACATGGCTAGAGCCTCGGACTGGTTCTGGCTAACAGAATATTGTCAGAAATTCTCCAGCTCTCTCTTACCCCAATACAGTGGCCTTGGAGGCTCTAAGTTCTACATGGCAAAGCCACAGATTTGATGTTAGTAAGAAATTAACTTACGTTGAAACAGATATTTGGATTACTTTTTAGTAAAGCACAGCTTAGCATATCTGCCATAGAAGTTTGTAACTTGGAGAGGGACATTGCTGCAAAATTAAAACATATTCTAAAGTATGAGAAAGATATATAGTGCTCAGATTGTAGACTGCAGGGAAGTAAAAAAATGGACTCTGGAAACACCTTGATTCATGGTATGCAGTGGCAAAGTTTTGGTAAAGATGCCTTCTACATACTCCAGGGAAGTGGACCACTTGTTCATTGAACTAGTACTTCAGGGGATGGTTTACAAAGTCTTGTGAGTACCAACTTTACTGTTTATATTTGGCTAAGTTTTATGAAAACAGATTAACTCAGATAAAAACTGGCCAATTTGCAAGAGGAATTAAAAACAATATAGTAAGTCCAGAAACGTGGCCTCAGGGTTGATAAAGACAAATTTTTCTATTTATTTCTATTTTCTATTCTATTTCTATTTATCTATAAGGGAAAAAAATGAATAAAACAGGTTTTGAGTGAGAAAGACCCTGCAAAATTTCTCAGTTAATTAAAGTAAAAGGGTGAAAATTTGATTAAAGATGTATCTTCTCATCAGTTGTTACAGATATTCTAAGGGTAGCTGCCATGAGTTCTGAGATAAAGCAGGTACCCTGAAAAGGAGAATAAATAAAGTAGATTTCAAAACCATGTGTAGAAAAGATTATTGAATAGTGTTGAAATGTTGAACATTGAAACCAAACTTTCCTTACAGTATAAACTTATATGTGACCCCAAAAGGAACATGATCCCAAAAGATGTACTCAGTGAGAATGGTAGGAGAGGGAAGAATCAGAGGCCAGAGAGGAAAATAAACATGAAATTTCCTTCTGGAGGACAGAGCATGAGTCTTAGCAAGGGCCTTCCCCATGGTCCAGACACAACTTGACGAATTGCCTGACCTAGAGGAAAACAGCATGTCTATAGGCAGTGATGGTTGCATGTTATCCAGACTTCTATTTTCTAAACAGCAAATGTTATCTTTTTTCTTCCCCTGACCCCTGACTCTGTTAGGTGTATTCATGGATGCAGAGGGTGTATGTATATTGGTAGGAAGTGCCTTTCGGTTTGTACATTGCTAGACCAAGAAGATGTAGTTACTAACTAAGAGTTCCTGGAAATTGAACTGGAAACAACTTGGGGTTGTGTTGTAATTTGGGGTTGGGCTCTTCAAAGAATAGAATGATGTTGTCATGGATATGGTGAAGGGAGCAAAGGGACAGATGGTAATTGTAAATGTTGATCAGAAAATAACACTGTGTTTCTCTATATTTCCCAGCCTATCTTTAGGGTAAGTTTGGGTCACATTTCTGAATTCTGGCATTTGTGACTAGGGAATAGTGATGTATGCAATGTCTATATGAGGAGAGAGCCTATATAATGGGAGAAAATCTTTACCACATGCACATCAGATAGAGCATTAATCTCCAGAATATATATAAAACTCAAAAAACTCAACACCAAAAACATAACCCAATCAATAAATGAGCTAAGAAACTGAACAGACACTTCATAGAAAAAGAAATACAATCAATCAACAAATATGAAACAATGTTCAACATCTCTAGCAATTAGAGAAATACAAATCAAAACTACTCCAAAATTTTATCTCATTCCAGTCAGAATAGCAATTATCAAGAACAAGAAACAATAAATGTTGGCAAGGATGTAGGGAAAAATGTACACTCACACATTGCTGGTGGGACTGCTAATTAATGCCAACATTATGGAAAGTTGTATGGAGGTTCCTTAGAAAACTTGGAATGGAACCACCATTTGACCCAGCCATCCCACTCCTTGTTTATAGCCAAAGGACTTAAAATCAGCATACTACAGTGATGCAGCCACATCAATGTTTATAGCAGCTCAACTCACAAAAGCTCAACTGTGGAACCAACCTAGGTGTCCTTCAACAGATGAATGTATAAATAAAATGTGGTATATGTAAA
Organism: Tamias sibiricus; assembly: GCA_025594165.1. Taxonomy (NCBI): domain Eukaryota; kingdom Metazoa; phylum Chordata; class Mammalia; order Rodentia; family Sciuridae; genus Tamias; species Tamias sibiricus. Next base: position 97,893,197 of record CM046661.1, on the reverse strand, counting down.
TAATGACATATTACTCAGCCTTACAGAAGAATGAAATTATGGCAGGTAAATGGATGGAGCTGGAGAATATCATGCTAAGCAAAATAAGCCAATCCCCAAAAAACAAAGGCTGAAGTTTTTCTCTGATATGCTATGCTAATTCACAATAAATGGATGGGCTGGCTAGGGAAGAGCAGAGTTACTTTTGATTAGGCAGAAGGATGTGAAGGTAGGGGTGGGGGTATGGAAGTAGGAAGGATAATAGGATGAATCAGACATGATTACCCTATGTGCATATATGACTACATGACTGATGTGATTCTTCACCACGTACAATCAGAAGAATGAAAAGATATACTACATTTATGTATGATGTGTCAAAGTGTATTTTACGGTCATGTATTTGTTCTAATTAGAACAAATTTTTAAAATACATAACTTAAAAACAATTCTTAACAAAAACAAATTCAATAGTACATTTTCAGCCAAGTCACTAACTAAACAAATTATCAAAAAAAATAATAATAATCAAATAATAGTTGTAGCCTCTAACTAGAAGGATCAGTATGCAGATTTGCTATATCACCCTATAAAATGTCCAATTACTTACAAAAAAAATAAAAGATAAGAAAAAAAAGCAGAAAAGTGTAACCCATGGAGTAAAATTATTAATGAAATGTTAATAGAATGAATCCAGCAATACATAAGAAGGATTATATATTATAGCCCAGTGGAATTTTTCCCAGAAATTCAAGGTTGGTTTAAAATCCAAAAAATAAATAAATTATTAGTAGAAAGAAGAGCAAAAACCTGGGAGTCAAGATAATAGATTAGGGGAACCCAGCCCTTGCCTGCTTCTCCAAGAGATAGAATCAAAACAACAGAAGTAGAGTGGCTTACTGAGGTGGGTGACTGTGGGAGATTGCTGCAATTCAAGCTGATGGACAGAGACTTGGAGAATTATAATTGCAAGGCTTTGGACAGTGGAAAAAAGCTTGAAACAGAGTGCTCCAGCAATGATCACAGAGCATGGCAGAGGGAGGGGGAGTATAACCTTGATGGAGTCAGAGGTTAATGAAGGAGAATCCCAGGGAGCTCCATTTACCCATGATTTGGTATTCTGCAGGTGTACAGTCTAAACAGATAACAGATCTAGACCCTACATAGGAAACTGGCTCTGAAGAAGTTTTCCGCTCTTAGTAGCATATTTTCATAGTACTGTAACTGGGAGCCATTGGGAGAAGGGTCCTATTGTCTGAGCTTACAACACTAGAAGTCAAAGTCCTCTGCATTTTTCTGCCCTGTGCAGCAATATCATCACACTGGTTGAATAAGTGGCTGCCTCTTAAATCAGTTTGGCCTGGGGAACGGAATGTGACACAGGCCAGCTGAGAATTCTATATAGCAGGGAACCAAACTGTGACATGGAATCCCTTTCTTAAAACTGGCCATTCTAAGGAGGGCCAGCTATTGGAGTCCAGGGGAGTGAACAGTCATATGCAGCCTGGCACTCACTCCTGCCCCCGAGAGTTTTTTATCCCGGTTTACGGTACCCAGGCAGCTTACAAATGGTGGTCCGTCCGGGGCTCGGCAGGCAGAGAAGAAAAGCTAAGAAATAAGAGCAATGAAAAAGCATAGCCTCAGACTCAGTTGAGACCAGCAAAAAGAGTAGAAACAAGAGAGCAGAGCCTCTGACTCAGTTGAAGCCAGTTAAAATTAAGCCGAAGCAGAGTAGCTGGCCAAAAGCTGAAGCAGAGTAAAGCCGAAGCAGAGTAGCCAGCAAAAAGCCGAAGCGAGCCGGCCAAAAGCCGAAGCAGAGTAGCCGGCCAAAAGCCATAAAAAAAATATAGAGAAAAAGCCTTGAGCTTTAGTATAAAGAAAAAAGCCATGAGCTTAAAAGAAAATAGAGAATTAAATAGCATGGTAAAAACCATGCAGAAAAAAAAAAAAAAAAGCCATTGAGCTTGGCAAGGAAAGCCATAAAGAAAAATAAAGAAGAGGAGAAAAAAAAAAAAAAAAAAGTCAAAGCCGCTTATGCAATTGTGCTTAACTAGGTGCGTTAGCTGCTCCTCAGCATTAGGCTTCCTTAAAGCCACAGCACCTTCTCAAAAAGGGCTCAAATATCCCCCCTTTCAAAAATAAAAGGTGAAAAGCTAGGTAGGGACAAGAAAATAGAGAAAATAAAATAGAGAAAATAGAACAAAAGCACCTTTTTAAACTAAAGGGAAGGAATATGAAGGAGCCCTAATTAGGAAGGGCTGTTGTAGCTAGCTGGAAGCCATGGGTTTTTCCACCTGATATGTATGTGACGCACCTGTAGGCACCCGCAAACCTGAAGGTATATACCGGGTGAAAGCGGTCCGAGTTAGGAGAACGGAGAATTCAGTCAGCCGGGCAGTCACTCGGATCGGTCAGAAGAATCAGAGCGGCCAGAACGTAGGCAGAGCGGTTACAGAAGAGAAACCAGATAGAAGAAGTAATGACTGGTCAGAGTTAGGCCGAGGCTCCTGAGGAAGATAGAAGAAGAAGAGAGAAGAAAGAAGCTCTAATCTTTCTCTAAGCTAAGCTCTATATCTTTCTTTCTCTCTAAGATCTTTCTTTATCTTTCTTTACTCTAAGCTAAGAAGACAAGAAGAAAAGCTCGTTCTAATCTTTCTCTCTAAAAATCTTTCTTTCCCTCTCTAAGCTCTAAGAAAGTAGAAGTAAAAGTAGTAAAAGCTTAACTCTGCCCCCGAGAGTTTTTATCCCGGTTTACGGTACCCAGGCAGCTTACACAACTCTGTGAGAAATAAGCCTAGAAACACCAGATTTGTGGGTAGCAAATTGTGTGGATCCATTCACCACTCTTTCCAGCAAAGATCTGTATAATTCTATAATTTCTATAATCTTTTTCTGCCCTCATGATCATCTGGAGACAAACCACAGAGTTGGAAGTACCCCTACCCTCACAATGTACAGCAGCATAAAAAGTTCTGGAGAGATTCTTTGCCAAATGAGTCCCACTTTCCACATTAGGTCATTAACACACTGCAGCATTGCCATCTATCCTTCCTTGGAGTGTGCAGCCGAGAGAGCTTCAGAGAGAATCATTAAGTGGCAGCTCTGCATCCTGCCCTAGCTCATTCCAGTGTGCAAAGCAGCTGAGAGGTGTTCCAACAAATTAAGGTCCTTAAGTCAGGAAGTTTCATGATAAAGTGACAGTAGATAAATAAATTAACCAAATGATGCCATATCTCTATACCCTTCACTCCTGTGGTAGACAGAATGGTTAAAAGGTCTCAAGATTCTTCTCCTTTACCCTTGGCATAAATTTTCTGTATCATTTGCCCCATGAGTGTGGGTGGGGACTGTGAATATGATGGGCTATCATGCCAATTGATGGGTTACATAATAGAAGAGAGGTGAAAAGATACTGAAAAATCTAACTGAAGTTTCAAATAGATGATTCTGAGTTCATTCAAAAAGAGGTTAGTCCTCAAAAGAAAGTTTGGGGATAAGGATGAGGGTCAGTGGTAGAGTGTATGCGTATGTTTAGCATGAGCAAAGTCGTGGGTTTAATCTTTATCATAACCTTTAAGAAAAAGAACAAGAAGAAAAAGAATATAAGGATTTATGTTTTTTCTAAAGAGAACATCTCCTGCTAGCCTTGGAGTAAGCTGTTACTTTGAGAGAGGAGATTTGAGAGAGGCAAGGAATGGTGAATAACTTCCAGGAGCTGATAGTAAGGACCAAAACCATGAGGACCTTATATTTAACAACAGGAATTCTACTTAAGATGGGAAGAAACCAAACTCCAGAAAGGAACATGACCCAGCTGAACTTGATTTCAAACTTGTGAGACTCTTCACGGGGAATCTAGTTAAGTTGCTCCTATGTTTCTGATAACACAGAAATTGAGACCACAAAGCATGCTTCAAATCACTAAATTTGTGCCATTTCGTAATCAGAATAGAAAAGTAATACCCCACTACCAAAAACAGAACAGAAAATAAAACCAAAACAAAACACAAAAGAATTGTTAGATTGATGCAGGAAGCTAATCATTTAGGGGGCATGGGTTATCTCAGGAACTGAAAGAGGCTATGTTTGCAGATCTCAGTTGTCTTATGCCTGAAAGGCAACAATGATTTTTTTTTTTTTATGAATGTATAAGAATTTGCACATTCAGAAAAACATTTATTACACTACTCTTCCCTTATCCTCAGTTTTGGTTTCATGGTTGACTATGGCTCAAAAATATTACATAGAAAGTTCCAGAAATAAATAATTCATATGTTTTAAATTGTGTGCTGTTCTGAGTGGCATGATGAAACTTTGTTCCATCCTGCTCCATCCTGTCCAGGATGTAAATTGTCTCTTCATCTAGCATATCCACCTTGTATTTGCTACCCACCCATTAGTCAGTATGAGAAAACATACTATATGTCAGGTGTAATATGATCTAGTTTTTAGGATTCATTGGGTCTTGGAACATAGTGTCCATGGACTACTGTACTTAATTTGATATTATTTTGCTTTAAGGTTTCAGGGTTCTGATTTCATGCTTTCTACAGTAAGCAACTTCATTTCTCTTTGGAGTAACACCATACTTCTGTGTACTTTCTGTTAAGAAGCCTGCTGTCAGGTCATCAATTTCTTGTGAATGACTAAGAAATATTAAGGTTTATAGCCCCAGACTTATCTCCTAGTCAACTTTTCCCAAAAGTCGAGAAGGTGTCTCTTCTATGAACATATCCCTACCAGTCAGAATGTAATAAAGACAAATTAATCAAATTCTTCTCTCAAAGGGGTATTACTTCCCAACATTTGCTGTACTATTTTCAACAGCTCTACCAAACCTTAGAATGGGTCATTGGGTAGAAATCTTTGAAATACTCACAATCACTTCATTTTTTGGAAAAATCATATAGATTAATCATAAATTTCTACTCCTGAAACTACCATCATTCAACATCACACATTTCTTTCTAGGCAGTTGAACAACACCATCCTCTCCCAACCTCTGCTCCTAGTTTTTACTTCCTTTCAGTGGTCTTCCAAGCTTTTGTCTACAAACCCCCTAAAATAATTTTGAGTACGTGATATACCTCCCTTGCATACATTTATACCTAAACTCATATTAAGATATATATATATATATATAGTAATTTCAAAGAACATAGTGTATTATCTAGTGTATTATACACTAGAAAGTTATTTTATATAGACATTTTTAACATCTTGGGAATAGATTAGAAAGAGAGAGACAAAGTTCAAAGTTAAGAATGTTCTATGACTTGGTCTCCTGAATGCAATAATGTTTTGTACTTTTTTGTACTTGGTTATGTACATATTTCAATTGTTGTAGTAACTTTCTCTGCTTTGAACTCAAAGAGCTCTTTCAGAACAGCAATGCATTCTCCTATCCATGTTCTAATCAGATGTAACCCTCCTGGCTTCTGAGACTATATTGGAACATTCAGGGTGGTATGGACATAGATAGAAACTACATATTCTCAGGTCATCTTTGTGTATGGATTGTCCACAAGTTTTCTTTGTAGGACCTCGTAGGCCTCCTGTCTCTGGGATTTTTCCCATGTTCTCTTGTCCTGACACATTCTGACAAGTCTTACTTTACAAATATATACTCCTATACTGAGTATACTTTTTAATTTTATTCTGCCCAGAGGTATCAGGCTGCTTTGCATTTTATCAATTCCATTCTTAATAATTCATATTCATCTCATATTTCTCAAAACCATCTTCTGAAATTAGCATATAAAGCCTTCAATCTTTTGCCTGCTTTGCACTTTCACCCCAGTGGCTGATGATTACAGAGAAAACTGCACAACTTTGCAGGTCAGCCCTATAAACATCATCTCCAGTTACCAGGCTGATGGTTCCCTGTTTCCCTACTCAGCTATATTCCACTCTCTAAGGAATCATTAAAATGCCTATACTCTTCCCAAATTCTAGAATTTTGACATATACTCCCAATCTAATAGGCACCAAAATTTATTGGATGTGTTTGTTTTATAGTTCTCTTTCTTTCTGGTATCTTTCTACTTTTCTCCATAATCACTTGGTAACTTGGTCTCCAACTGCTGTGCATCTTCTCCTGAGGTACAAAAATTCTCTCCTAGATAGGATATACTCGGGAAGATTTTAAAGAATCAACTTCTATGACAGAAGTGCAAACTCCACTTTCTTAGTTACCTTTCTCTTATTTTACAAATGAAAGACATTCTTCTTATTCATCCAAAATTTTGACTGCAGTGACCTAGCATGGAAACTCTATAGGAGCACCAAACAAAACAGCTGATATAAATGCTGAGAAAAACTGGAATTGCTGTTGACAATGTGCGTGACTTCAAATAAATTATTTTATAAATCAGGTAATTTCCATTTCATTGCATTCAACAAAATTAATAAGTCCCAAAGGTAGATGTTGACAATAGATCTCTATGTAATTGTTTCACATATGATCCAAAGGAGTTCAAATAATTGAAGGGCATTGTTATATTCAACTCTCACTCCCATCTACTAGTTACCATCTATAAAAATTAAAAGTCAAAACAGAATTAATAATAAATCTTGTCTCATTTTGTCAATAAGTAACATTCTTCCAAAGGTAGAGAATTAATTAAAATTTCAAAAGCCCATCTGTCACATTAAGTAATACATTGCCAATAAAGTTGTACTTCATTTGTCACTAGCAATTTTTTAGAATTTGAAATTTAGTTATGTAGTTAGTCAACTGCACATTAATAAAAATTTTATCAACAACCCATTTTAGAAAAAAAATAATACTTAGATGCTTACTTACAGTTATAGCAAATTAAAAAACACTAAATGATAAAAATTCACAACTAAAAACATGATCATATAATAAACTGAACACTTTTAAGCATAACATATATAACAATAAGATGAAATTCCATCAAATGGAAATATGAATTAAGAAAGACAAATGCATAAAAGTGTTAAAGATCCATAAGAGCCATTTTAAATAGTTTTAAATGACTAATGATAAGCATTGAAGATCAATATTATTCAGACTGTAATGGATATATTTAAGAGTGAGACAACAGATTTATTTTAAAATGTCAAAATTTACAATATGTTGAAAATTACATCTTTGCAAGTATTTAAATGTATGATGAATATTTATGTTGGTTCATAAGAACATGAGAGGATATATAATTTTACAAATTTTGGGGGGGTGCTTATAGGAAACATTTCAAAACTACAAGTCTAGGCCATCACCATTTCTCCCCAAGGTTTCTGCAATACCCTCTTAATATTCTTCCAGCCTGTCAAGCTCTAGTGATATTTCCTAAAGGAAAAAAATATCCAATTAGGTCCCTCCTCTACTTAATGCAACCAATGGCTTCTCATTGTCTTTCATTGTGCACCTTTCTCATGACACCTTGCCACTGCTGCCCTTTACCAGCACTTTCTGGACAAGGGACCACAGGACTTCCCAGGCCCCTGCCTCTGGGCCTTTTGTCAAGCCCTTTTCTGCTTCTCAGGGCTTCTCCCTCCTCTTCCCCTCCTTCTACCATCTGCCCTTCTCCTGATCAGCTCCCAATCATCACTCAGGTCCCAATTCTGAAAACAGTTCCTTTAGAATATGTTCTTGGCCCTCCAATTTGGAGTTAGAAATTGCCTCCATGTGTTGTCATAGCACATAGCTTCTGATTTAGAACCAAAAATTTTAATGGAAGCCAAAACTTTCACTTGACTCCTCAAATCCTCCTATTTTAAATGGTTAGATATTTGCAAGATAATCTCTCTTTTTTTTTTTTTTTCTTATTTCTCCAGCTAATTTCTAACTTAGAGACATACAGACTTAAGATGTAGAGACTTAAGGTAATTCACAATTTCAAAAAACCAAACATAAATTTAGAAATAAGAGAAGATGAAATATTTGAAGCTAAATATGAGAAGATAGGAATAACAAATTAAAGCCCTATGTTCTGAATTGAATAAATCTTTGTCCTTCACTATTCAAAATAAATTACATTTCTACAAACATCTTTCCTTGCTCATCTAAATTAGCTCCTACTCGCTCTTAGCCCACAAGAAAATTTATACATCGGCAATTTCCTTCTCAGCATATATGACAAGATAACTTATAGATTTTAAATATTCACCTGTTTAATTATTTTTAGCCTGTGTCTTAACAACTAAACTGGACAGTCCCTCAAGATAGGGGTGTGTCTATGCTCCTACCATTATACCCTGAGATTGGAGAGAGTACTTAGCATACAATAGGACCTCAACTTTGCATCAAAGAATATTTTATTTAAATTTTTAAAAATAAGTCCTATTGATCTAGATTTCTGGAAAAGGGAAGATATTTAGAGGCAATGGGAATATGTTTGGAAAATTATTTTAATTTTGGAGGCACAGGAAAGCCTCATTTTGAGTCAGGACAAGGACATAGTTTGATTATGAAGGTCGGTGGGCAGCGCATCCTCTTGTATCTTCTTTTCTTTTTTTTTTTTAATATTTATTTATTTGCTTTAGTTGTACACAATGCATTTATTTGTACGTGGTGCTGAGGATCGAACCCAGGCCGCGCACTTGCTAGGCAAGCCCTCTACTGCTGAGCCACAACCCCAGCCCTCTTCTTTTCTTTTTAATGTTGTTCCTAATAACTTGAAATAATCAGAACCACTTAAAGAAAAATTAGAGGTGGATGGGGTTGAGAGAGGCGGTATAGAGAGCAGGAAAGGGAGCTGAAGTTATTCCTGGTATCAAAGCTTATCTGAGTTTCCCATAGACCCTACACCCTACTGTAAAAAAGGGCCTGTGTGTCTCTTGTCTACCACTGAACTCCAATGCCTAGGACAGTCTCATATACAGTGGGTATTCCACAAATAAGTACCAAGTAAATGCTAGAAGCCAGACTACAGCAATAAAAAGAAAGAAGCAGTGCAGACACTTGTGGATGGTTGACAAATGTTGTTACCCAAAAATTTGGGATTTTGGCGATCAATTCTGACCTCTTCTGTGGGGAGGAAGATGAAGAGGCGCTGCATTATTTGACCAGAGTTGAAGTGACAGAATTTGAAGATATCAAATCAGGTTACAGAATAGATTTTTATTTTGATGAAAAACCTTACTTTGAAAATAAAGTTCTCTCCAAAGAATTTCATCTGAATGAGAGTGGTGATCCATCTTCAAAGTCCACTGAAATCAAATGGAAATCTGGAAAGGATTTGATGAAACATTCAAGTCAAACGCAGAATAAGGCCAGCAGGAAGAGGCAGCATGAAGAACCAGAGAGGTTCTTTACCTGGTTTACTGACCATTCTGATGCAGGTGCGGATGAGTTAGGAGAGGTCATCAAAGATGATATTTGGCCAAATCCATTGCAGTACTATTTGGTTCCTGATATGGATGATGAAGAACGGGAAGGAGAAGAAGAAGAAGATGATGATGATGAAGAAGAAGAAGGACTGGAAGATATTGATGAAGAAGGGGATGAGGATGAAGGTGAAGAAGATGAATATGATGATGAAGGGGAGGAAGAAGAGGAGGATGACGGAGAAGATGACTAATTGAACACTGATGGATTCCAACCTTTTTTTCTTTCTTTTGTTTTTTCTTTTTTTTTTCTTTCTTTTTCTCTTTCTTCCTTTTTTTTTTTTTTTTCTTGTTTGTTTTTCTTTTTTTTAAATTCGTTCCCTGGGAGCAAGTTGCAGTCTTTTTTTTTCCCCCTTCCTTCCTCGTTGTGCTCAGTCACCCTGTTCTTGAGGTCTCTTTTCTCAAACCATGGTTCTCAACTTATTTTGGGGGGAAATACCTTGAGCAGAGTACAATGGGAAAAGAATCTCTATACCCTTCTGTTCTAAATTCATTTTTATCCCTTCCTGTCTCAAAACAAAAAAACTGTATGGAATCAACACCACCGTGCTCTGTGGGGAAAAAGAAAAACCTCCTGCTCCCTTCACTCTGCTGGAAGCTGGAGGGTGCTAGGCCCCTGTGTAATAGTGCATAGAATTCTAGCTTTTTTCCTCCTTTCTCTATATATTGGGCTCAGAGATTACACTGTGTCTCTATGTGAATATGGACAGTTAGCATTTACCAACATGTATCTGTCTACTTTTTCTTGCTTAAAAAAAGAAAAAAAAAAAAACTTTAAAAAATGGGGTTATAGAAGGTCAGCAAAGGGTGGGTTTGAGATGTTTTGGTGGGTTAAGTGGGCATTTTGACAACATGGCTTCTCCTTTGGCATGTTTAATTGTGATGTTTAACGGACATCCTTGTGGTTTAAGATGACACTTTTAAAATAAAATTCTCTCCTAATGATGACTTGAGCCCTGACACTCAGTGGGAGAATCAGCAGAACCTGTATGAACTTATTTGGAATTGACATTCTCTATTGTAATTTTGTTTGTTTATTTTAAAATTTTCTTTTTTGTTTTCACTGGAAAGGAAAGATGATGCTAAGTTTTAAATGTTAAAAGTGTACAAGTTGCTTTGTTACAATAAAACTAAATGTGTACAAAAAAATAAAATAAAAAGAAAGAAAATAGTTTTGATGTCATAGATCCAAGTATGCCTTGGATTGAGCCCTCAACTGAGTTTTCCACTAACAATTACTGTGTCAGCTAGACCCACTCCACAAGGACCTAGCTCCATATCCTATTCTGTACTTCATTTTGTACACAAAAAATGGAACCCTTCCTTGCATTTGAATTCTCTGTGCTGAGGTCTTGCCTGCCCCCATCCTTTGAACATAATCCTTTGGCATCCTTTCAACCTACACTTTCCTCTTACTCTTAGTTATTCAAACATTTATATTGCTTCAATTCTGATTTCTCTCTGCTCAGGTCTTATCATCCCTGGTAGCAAAACCTACATAAGATGAGGCAAAGACAGAAAAGTTCAGCAAGAAATTCTAAAATCCAATTTCTTACATACTTTTTCCCACCAAGTAGAAAAAAATATACTGAGATGTCATGGAATATAAAAGTTTGAAGAAAAGGTAGTTTTTAGGTTAATATAGTAGATAAAGCACATTGTAATAATCCAGGCTATTACTGGAAAACTACAATAACTATTTAGCAAGATCATTAAAAATATAATTGATATTAAATTCCCTCACAAAGGAAAACCAATGAAGACTGTCTTCTAGGAGAAAACTGAGTGACTTAAAAAAAATAAAAAACAGATTTAAAAGATTGTGAAAATTAATAAAGGAAGATTTACTAGTGCATTGGAAAGTATAAAATCAGAAATAATGAAATAGTCCTTGAAATATACAGTTTCCCCACCAAAGCAGAACAAAAATTTATCAGAGGTAAGGGAGAAGGGAATTCAAGATATGTAATAGGTTTCCAAGGCATCAGGACTGAATATAAAAGCATGATATAAAAGTGCCTCCTCAGTTTTGTGACACTATCTGTTCATCAATTTAATTTCAGGCTTTGAAAAGAGTCATTGTGATATTAATTCTAGTAGTATCTTATTTTTTCAAAATATTAAAATGGGGGGAAATGTGCCATTTAGAATTGAGAGAACATGGTGCTTAAAGAAAAAAATGGTCCATGTGATTCTTAAAATACTAATAAACATTTTGGATACATGACGGGTTTCTAGAAAGTTTGATAAAAACCTTAAAAACCTTGAAAGCCAATTCATACCATGTACTAGAAAGGGCAGTGGTCTCAGACAGAAAAGTCCAAGACTAGAAATAAGCATTGCTCATCAATCGAAAATTTATGAAGCCAAGTTTTCTGAATCTGTTTCCTCATCTATAAAACAGTAAGAAAAATAGCTTTCAAACCAACCTTAAGTACAGCTGAGTAATCATAAGGGGAATATAAATTATGCAGAGCAATTTTGCAGATGTGATTTAATCGTTTTTAAAAAATGAGCATATAATTCTCTAACAAAATAACCTCCAAAAGGCTAAGAATGGTTGAAAGACAGATGTCCTAGATGACTCCCAAAACATGGATAAGTCTACTTTATCAACTGTCTATTTAGTGCAGAATACCTACTCCTTTTTGAAATATGATTTAAAGTACATAAACATGTACACATATACATGGGTGCACATGCAAGTATAATTTTTTAAAGCTAGGGCTTTTATTCCAAGAGCACTGGGGGGGGGGGGGGGAATCAAGCAAGGAAATGAAGAAGGAAAGAGAAAAGAGGATATGCAAATTAAGAGAAAGTCATGCCTACTTCTAAGCTCTAATTTTTTGCTGAAGTATGTTTTGATATTCAGAGTACATGAAAACACTGTTAATACAATTGACTAAGAGCCCAATCCAAAGATTCCACATTTCCGCCACAATTAGTCTTTTGGAAGGCTTTGGAAAATAACTTTGCATCAAATCAAAGATTCACTGCATAGTAAATAGAATCCCAACAGGAATATTTCCATTTTATGTCCTAAAGTCTAAAAGTTGTCTGGGTAAAAATAACTCCATTAAAGACAATTGGGTGGAAAAAAAGCATTTGCTGAGTTCCTTTTATGCAAATAAATAGTATTTTAAACCTCAAAATGAAAAAGAATAAAGTGAAATTTAATAATTCATACTTGGTTTAGATTTAGTGCAGAAATAATGCAAAAATGAGTAAAAGGCTTCATCTACAACTGCCAACAACAGCAAAATAAAAACCATCTCATGTCAACTGGTGTATATGTGCACCAATTATAATCTCATGGAGAGATGAGAAATATAGATGCATTCTACTTGTTCATCTAAAGATGGAGTTTACTCAAGACTAGCTCATACTTTACTATATCACTAGATAATTTTTATTATATCAGATAAAATTAGGACAATAAAAGATTCAATCTGGCCTGTATCTTCTTAAGACCCTACCCACTTTTTGTAAATACAAAGAAAGATTAAGGAGTAGACTGGAGACTTTAACAATCCCATTTTGTTTTGTGACACAAGGAATAGAGCTTTCAGTAACTTCTCAGTCCTTTTACCACAACTCTGTGTGGTTGGCCCTGCAGGACTTAAGTTGGGATAAGAGTTTAAAAGTATGGAATATACTCAGACTTCTGCCTGAAAAATTAAGACAAAAATAAAAAACTCTTGTCATAACCTTTGAAACTTCAAGCCAAATGTCCACAAGCTGACAGTCTTTAGAAAAATATGGAATGAACAAAAATTTGTTCTAAGTTAATTTCATAATGAGCAAAATGGATATGTTTTCAAGACATGTCCCTGGAAGGAGGGTTCAGAAAAGTGAGCAATTGTCCTGCACCTTTGTAAAAATATACAACTTAAATTTAAATAGAACTAACTCAACCAGCATTAATTACAATGCTAAATACATAATCATTTATAAGATCTCTTTTCTGAAGAGTTGACTGGTTGATTGACTCTTTGACACTCTGTAATATATTATACGTGTATATATGAGCAAACATATCCATATTTCTCATTGTAAATAACCTTACAACAAATTTTTGTTCATTTCATATTTTCCTAGCGACTATCAGGTTACAGGCATTTGGCTTGTGGTTTCTTTCACATTATCTCCCCCTACCTTACATACATACACACTCTCTCTCTCTCTCTCACTCACTCTCTCTCTCCATCTATCCATCCACACTAATACAGTATTCTATATCTCACAGGGGGAAAAATAGGCTTTTCCTCATTTAAGTTTGGTTCACCCTGATTAAATATGATAGCTTACAAACAGATGTAAAATATTTATTTTAATAATACAAATTACTATTAATTTTTAGTAATCACTAGAAAGATGTTTAAGAAAGTGCTAGTAATATATATAGGGGATACTCCATCTTTTCCTTAGTAGAAATTCTTCAAATGGGTAAAGAATAAATCAAAGGCCCTAACATAATGTCTAGCATCAGGCATCAGTTACCTTTATTTCTCCTAGTAAATTCCAATCACACCCCATTATTGGTATTTGTCGAATCAGAGGACAGACTGGATTGGACCACAGTTGTGAGGCAATTTTGAAAGAACTATTGAAAGATTCACTATTATTTAAAATCTATCGTGTTTGTTTTAAAGTCTATCATTAATGAATTTTAAACATGCATTTGTGTTTTATTTTCCATGAATGAATTCCTTTACATGCTTATCATATAAAAATCAACCTTTTTAATATAGAGTATAGGGATTTTTTAAATGTTAAATATACTCTTTTTTTCTTTATATCATACTTTATATATGCATTAATTATATGCAGTTCTGTGAACATTTTGTTTGTATTTGAAGAGCACTTTGATAACTGGTAAAATCAGGTATGACTAATTTCCATTTTAATGATTAGTAACCTGAAGTTTAAAGAGATTAAGCCATTTGTTTAATATCTCACAGAACTAAATTTAGGTTTTCTGATTCTTAGTCCAGTGTTGATGATACCACCACATTAATAGTCATTTTTTTTTTTTTTTTTTTTTTTTTTTTTTTGGTACCAGGGATTGAACTCAGCACTTAACCACTATTTTGTATTTATTTAGAGACAGGGTCTCACTTTCATTGAGGTTGGCTTTGAACTTGTGATCCTCCTACCTCAGCCTCTGGAGCTGCTGGGATTATAGGCATGCTCCATTTGGCCCAGGTTTATTGACATTTTTAAATGTGCAGGGGTTTTCTTTTGGTACTTTAGTACCTTAGTGACATGGGTCTATCACAAGTATAGTAGCACATTGCATTCCTATATTGTATTTGATTATTTTACTTGAGAAGACAATTCATAGAAAAAGAAGTGATATTTTCCCTTTATAACCAGGCTCTATTCTCTTGTTCAAAAAAAACTGATGCTCTATATTCTGTCTAAACTACAAAGTATTTATATATAATTCAGTACAGTACAATTTCAACAAGAGTTACATCTTTAAAACCAAAAGACTAGGAATGGCTTTCTAGTTGCCAGAGAGGACACACATCCTTGAAAACAAATAACAATTTAATCAGAAAAGCCTCTTTGAAATATCTTTCCTTCATTTCATTACATCTATTTCTCTTTTAGAAAGAACAGGATGTAGGCAGCCTACCCCTTTATTATGAATTCCAAAATGGCATTTGAATCTCGCTTGACTTCTAAAGAGGTGAGAGTCCAGATGCTAACTCATGAACCATTTCCCTAATTCTTTTTTCATTTTATGCACACTAATACTTTCTAAAGTAAAGTATGGCATCTTACATAGCCAATAAAGCTTTCAAAACAGTCTTAAGGGAGATACCAAATCAATTAAACTAGCCTATGGCTCATTACTGCATTGTCTACTAACTGAACAGAAAATTTTGTTACAGGAAATGTCAATTTAAAAAATTGAGGAAATAAAAGGAAAAGAAAAGAAAACCATCAATAATATGACTTTCATCTAATAAATCAGTATTTCTGATAATGTTAATCATTTTTCTTAACACTGAGCAGTGAAAATTTTGACTTATACAAATGAAATTGAGGAAAATGGTAGTTTGAAAAAAATTTAAAGGAATATCAAATGCATTTTTATATACTGATTTTTATATTAGTTATGTTGTCAAATCACACAGACTTGAAAATCCATTGTGTAGATGTAGAAGCTTACTACAGTGACACTTATGCAGTTTAGAAGCCTAGAGGAATTAATTAATCCTTCAGGCTACAACTCCCTACTGAAGAACGCCTGTGGCATTTCTAGAAAGATCTATTTCTAATTGCTGCCTCTATTATAAAGTCACTGTTTTTTAAACTTTTCTCCGAATATCTTTGAAAATAATAAACTCAATGCTCAGTTCACATTTTTATTTGTCATTAACAGGCAGCACAATGTTTGAAAGAGATACAATTTAAAAAAGGAACACCCATTAGTGAATTCTTCCCCTGCCCCTCCCTCATATATACATGTCCAAAACAAAAGTTTTTTTCTGATATCTGGTACAGTAGGTATTGAAGCAGGGTAGGAAAGGCCATGAGTGTGAGACTGTGGTAACATTTGAGTTCTCAATATTTAAATCCTGTTGTCTTTTTAAAATTACTGATAGATTTGTTCTGTCCTTTTCACACCAATTATCCACTGGAGTTTACTGTTTTTCTAATTTTCTTTGCAGTGCCATAGCTAATTTCTCCTGAAGTTTTCCAGAGATTTGTTTGCCAAATTCATTTTAGACCATACACACCAAAATCACAAGATTGTTTCCCAGTTTACTCAACCTATGATCATTTTTACTGCCTATGTAGAATATTTAATTTTCATTCCACTAATACGTGTTTTTGATGTTTCTTTATAACCTACACTTGTTTACTCCATTCTTTCCACCAATAATATGTGAAGGAGATTATGTTTTTGCAGTGTATCTCATATGCAATTATGAAATGGTCTATTTACAGTAAATACTAAATTGTACTAAAATACCTAATTATATATGTAGTATACCCATGACAAAAATATCAGTTTTAAAACCAAATTGAAAGGCTGGGTAGTATTAACACATTTTAAAATGCTTAATGAGTTACAATAATGATGTCACTTAAGTAAATATGTGAATCTTTTAGTGCAGTGTCCAGCAGGAAGTAAAAATGAATAAATATTGGTGTTCATATTTTTCCCAGTAAGCAGTCTTTGGTCAATCAATAAAACACAGAATGTGATTTTATTGTGGAACAGGTGATAACATATATTGGAGAGTAACAATTAAATTCATTCCTTTTATTTAACTAATTGCTACCAGTGTGATCTATGTAATTTTTCTGCATTTCATTCCACTAATATCTATTAATTCCAGTAATATCTATTACAATGTACAGTTTACTGGGCTACTTCCATGTGAGAAATGGAGATTTATACAATTTGCATTTAAAGTTTCACATATTTGCTCTTATTTATTCCTAAAGTATAAGTCACTAAAATTTTGTTTTTTTAATAATGTAATCAAAGCATTACCAGAAAATCAAGTACACATGTCAAGCTGTTTTAAAGAAGAATTAAATTTATATTGATGCTGACCATGTCTCAATGGCACCCACTTCCTAATCAATGCTCATGAATGATTTCTTCCAACATCCTCCTTCTGTGATTAAAATCTAAGAATTCTAGTCAGGCGAGGTCTCAGTGCATGCCTGTAATCCCAGCAGCTCTGGAGGCTGAGGCAGGAAAATCACAAGTTCAAAGCCAACCTTGGTGACTTAGGGAGGTCCTGAGCAACTTGGCAAGTCATAAAATATAAAAGGGCTAGGAATGCAGTTCAGTGGTTAAATGCCTCTGGGTTCAATCTCTCCTATCAAAAAAAAACAAAACAAAACAAAAAAAACAAAACAAAAACTAAGAAATCTATGTGATTTGAATCACAAAGGAATGATATTCTTTCACTGAAGCTTTTTTTTCCTAAGAATGTCTCTTGAAATAGATAATTTAGAGAAGCAAAGGCAATTCATTAAAGAAAAATTTTTCCTTTAAGTCTGAAAGAAACTACTTGAAGAACCTTTAAACTGAATCAAGTATTCTATAATTAAGAAAAAAAATTACTATAATTTTGACTTCATTGAATTTTCAAGTATACATACTTTTAAACTTATTTTTTATTCCACAGGTATGCCTAAATGGTAGGCTTGGTCATCAGAAATTTAATTTCCATGTGTAAAAGGAAAGACTAGTCCCAATTTTTAATATTATCTCTTTCAAATCTAAGATTTCATTTTATTCCTGAAGGAGGACTAGAGAGGCAGATTCTGAAAAATCTGACTCCTGGATTACCAAAATTATTTTTTTGTTACTGCAAGAATCATATTTAAGTTCAAACTAAATTAAAGGAGGGCTTCACCTAAAGTGAAGGAGAGGGCAACACCCTGGCCTTTACATCTTGAAGCACCCCTCCCCCACCAATGAGCTTAGGTGAGGGCTCACCCACAGCAGGATGAGGCCAGGGCTTACAGGTGAGGCTCATCCAACTGCAATAGAGAACACAGAAAGACATAACCATATTTGTGGGGTCTTTTTGCATTGAAAATCTCTTCAAAACAATTATTGTGCCAAAGAATTTTCTTTTATTCTATTAAAATGATTAAAATATGGCATTTATTTAAAAAATCACCAATATTTGGCATTTATGCTTTCCTGCAAAGGGCTCCAGATATATCTATGTAAACATTGGGCCATGTTCTCTCTTCTAGCTGAGTATTCTGGCACCAATAACCCCTTTTCTCAATAACTTTATCATTAACCTAACCCAGTGGCACAATATCTGTATTATGAGCCATTCTGGATGCTGAGGCAGTAGCACAACTTCCAGGTCCACATGGGCAACTCAGCAAGACCCTGTCTCCAAATAGAATAAAAAAGGCTGGGGATATAGCTCAGTGGAAGAGCACTTGCCTTACATTGGGGGAAGCCCTGGGTTTAATCAAAGGACACAAACAAATAAATAAATAAATACAATTATCTATTTATCTACATACATATATATTATTTCCACTTATATACATATATTTATTTATTATTGCTGCTTAGTTCTAGTCCTATACCTAGATAATTGTCAATAAATTCTAAACAATGTACTATTTCAAGAAGGTTCTGCAAACATGATACAAGCCCAGACTCAATCAAACACATTCTTTTTGGCCTAGTTCTCCATTTATCTTGCAGGTCATATATTTCTAAACATTCCATACCATACAATTTGTCCTTTACAAGGAGCTCACAATCTGGAATATATTCACTGGTTTTATGAATACTTTGTTTTCATTACTACACCCCAATTGTAATCCATTTCACTAAGTTATGATGAGCTAATTACATGAGTCAAGAAGACCTTATTATCAGTATATTAAGAACAAATATTTACCAACTATTTACAATATAACAAGCAACATACTAAATGCTGGAGATGCAGAGATAAGTAAAACAATATGGAGACTAAAAAATGATGAGTATTATTTAAAGTAATTTAAAATATTTCAATTAGTTTATCCCTAATATTCATCAATTTCTATGTAAGACCAATTTCTTTGTTATTAAAATAAGTATGGTGGCTTTGTTGGATGAATATATTTTTAAGTTTTAAGTCAAATGTTTTTACATTAATTTTCAAATCAATATGTCAACAAAAAGTGTATGCTTATTCCAATCACCTGAACCACATGTTTATAAAATAATCTTTGTTTAAAAAAGATCACAAAATATATTTACCAATGGGTAAGGGGTACTACAACATATGAAGATATTTAAACCTCAGTTGGGCCAAAGCATAGTGAGATGGGTCTTCATTATGATTGAAGCCCCCTAACATTGTTGACGTAGCATTCAAGTCCCAAAGGTGTACTTAGGTCCAGCCTCACTCTAACCCTATCCTTCCCAAATCTGTGTTTACAACTTTCAGTCATGTGATACAATATCATTCCAATAAATTCCTCTTAAAGCAAGTTCTAGCTAGATTTTTGTCATTGAACAAAGAATCCATTATTATAGGATTCATATTACATTTGGTAAGTATGTTTAAAATAATGAGTCCCTGGCATGGTTTGTGTATGAGATGTGCCCAAAAAGCTCCTGTACTATATAAGTACATGCGGAGGTGAAAGGATTAGACTGTGAGAACTATAACCAAATCTGTCCATCTTAGTTTGAATGTGCTAACTTAGTAATAACTGTAGGCAGAGGGAACATGATTGGAAGACATGGGTCATTGAGGGCATGTCCTGGAGTGTGCCTCTTCCCTGCAGCCCCTTCCCCTGTTTCCTCTCTCTGCTTCCTGGCTGCCATGAATGGAGCAGTGCTTCTCCACTATGCCCTTCCATCAGGCCCTTCTACCATGTGTTCTACCATGCCCTTCTGCCATGATGGTCTGTCTCACCTTTGGCCCAGAACAATGGACTCAGCATACCAGGGACTAAACCTCTGGAACTGTGAGCCAGAACAAACTTTCCCTCTTCTAAATTGTTCTTGTCAGGTATTTTGGCCACAGTAATAGAAAGCTGACTAACACAGTCCCTAAATATTTACAAATTTGATGGTGTGATTTAAACAACAATTTCTTAGACTTCATTGTGACAACATTAATTCATATGGTCATTTATTCAACATGCACTTATTGAACATCTATGTTCAAGGCACTGTACTAGACACCAGAAATTCAATAACAAACAAAGCAGAAATGATGCCCATTTTACTCTTCACCCATATAGAAGACTTCCCTGATTAATATCACTTTTTTTATATACCTGAATTAGAAAGGGGAGAAAAAAAATGTCTAAAAGCATTTCCTCAGAAAAAGTCATTTAAAATCATTCCTATCAGCAATACACATTTTAGAAACAATAATAAATGAATTAATATGAATGTATTGAAAACTTACTCTCCATCAAACTATTCAATATTTCAGTTGCACACACACATCATATACCTTGTAAATTATTTTCTCAAATGATATTTTGCTTCTTATCCATCAGTCAAATTTTCCACACTTAAGCAAAATGACCTATCTTTTGAAACTTAGATTGTTTACGAATGATTTATTTTTTAAATCATGCTTGACATTCTCCTAATTAAAAACATCAATAAAAATTAATTTGCAACTTTACATTGGTTCCACTAAATCAATTTTAGTTAAAATGAAAGGAAGATGAACAAACCAAAGAGTACAAGGGGTCCAAATACCATCGAATATACAAATGCATTGACATTTGATAATTTCTGCAAGGTGTCAAGAAAATTTAGAAATTATGGGGATACAGAAAGAAACACTAATCTCCTACTCCTGAACCAAGAATTTCAGTAACAGTGTCACTTCCAGACCTCAGTTTCACCAAGATTAGAGTGTGAAGGTCACTTCTGAAGAGGATTGAGTGACATATGCATTTAAGCATGATTTCAACGCCAAATACATTATTTGTTTCTGTTCAAAGTGTGTTCATTAAATGCACATCTCTTTTTAGTGTAAACCTCTAGGTTTATAGTTGACACTATTGAACAACACCAATGAATAAGCCATTTACAAATATCTTAAAACTACTTTACCTATCCTGTGATTTCCTCATTTACAAAGTTTCTGCTCTAATTTTGAATAGCATTAATTTATATTCACTTAGTGTACCTGTTGTACATCCTTACAAGAACTATCTTTGTCTAGCTAGTGAAATTTATGTTTGCCCTGCTCTGTTTTTCAATAGACTGCTTTGTCTATGGCAATAGGCACTATACTTCTCTTTACACAGCCATTACACAGTGAAGGAAATAAATATGTATTCTCTGAATTAATAAATTGGTGTGGTTCCTAACCTCACTAGAAGAAAAATCATGGGGAATGATATACACATATATCACATGCATATAATATTATTACATCTATGAAATTGTACCTTATTATCTGTCAGAGAAAGAGAGAGATAGAGAAGCTACTGGGACTATAAATGTTCATATTTTATTCAGCTTTGATTTTCCTCAAAGTCTAGTATAGCGCCTGGTGTATCTGTAGGATTTTCCATAGTAGGATTTGCCATAGATGGTTCATTAGCTTAAGTAGTTTGCTCCAGCTGTTATATATATATATAACATATATATATATATATATATGTAGGTTCTAAGTTTACATAAAGCCCATGTAGCTATTATGGAGCTCAATCAGAATGGCTATATTGTCAAGCTCATCCTGTAAGTATTACTGTGCATGGTACTTTTTATATTGATTCATAATGACAGCTGTCATTATAGGGGCTTAACTGTATTACACAGTTGAATAAGATTTTTTTTTTTTTTTTAAGTAAACTAATTACCTAAGTATATGGTGACCTAGGGTAAGTGTGAAGGCAGAAGAGATCAAATGGCTTGTAACCATCTTCTTTATGTAAACTGAGGTGCTACTATTACCACTTCTAATAGCCCAAGATAATGTAAGGCATCTTTATAATGATAAGATTATATTCAGATTTCCATAGTCTGATAAATTCCCTTTTCATAAGTTACCATTCTTATTTCATTTCAGTTTCATTTTATTTTCATTATCTTTATTCTACTTTATTTCAGTAGTATTTTTTTCAGCAAGCTATTTCAGCCAAGCCAGGATCAGACTCAAATTATTGGAAACACAAAACTAGGAAATAAAATAAATTTTATGCTCATAATAATTTTACAGAATAAATTTCTTTAGCTGTAAGCATCTTAGAATTTTATACTGAAATCTTGCCTCTGTAAAAGATCTTTGTTCCTCTTCATTATGTAGCACTTTTTGAAAAAGTATAGTAAAAGTTGTTTTCTAAGGCTCAAGTAAATAGAAAAACTATATTTGTTTTCTATTCTTCTTACCTATTTTTCCTGGAACTTTGTGCCCTCATGCTGACCTATTTCCTTTACAACTGGTCCCTCTACTTCACCTCTTGGCTGCCTACCTACCCAGTTCTTCAGTGTCTTCTCCTGCTTGTCATCCAGCGTCCTTCCTTGCCAACTAATATATCATCTTCCATCTGTTTAAATTCCCATGTTCTTTCTGGCACAGCTCCGCCTCCAGCTTCCCTCTCAGCCACCTACCTTGCTGCCCTTCCATCTGCTAGCATGACTAGTATCTTTTCTAACCTATTCCCAGCCTAAATTATCGCCAATTTTGCACTTAAGCTTATCAAAAGTTTATTTCTTAAAGGGATATTGCAATTGCAATAACAACTTACAAAATCTCAGAGTAGAAAGGAAAGTTAAAAGGCATGAAGACCAAACATGTGTTTAATGTTTGAATTCTTCCACATCTCAAAGTCATTTGCAGTTCTCAGCTTCCTTCAGTAATGTTGTTTTGAAACGATGGAGTGTACCACAGGATGATACAGCTCATGTCTTTTGGTATGAATTCTTCAGAGGCCTACTTTTTGCATGCTTCAGTTCTTGTTATTTTTGTAGTTAATTGCACTTGGTACATTGTTCCAAAGCTTTGCATTCATGGATTAGTAGTAACCTTTTCTTGGACACCACATTCTTAAGAAAGTTCAATTTAATTTTGTAGACTTAATGTAGCAGAAATATCTTTTAATAGAATGCGTGTTATAGTTGCCTACTGGACATCAAAGACATTATGTAAACAACACTAGCATTTGGTAATTACAGTATCAAAATTTGGGTTCCCAAGTAGTAGAAAGACAGTGTTTTCCCTCAGGATTGATGTAATTGCTTAACAAACCAGGGGCTTGCTTTCATGTACTTGATATTACAAACTATAAGTTAGGTTGTGTCAGGATTTTTTTTTTTTTTTTTTTTTTTTTTTTTTGCTGTTTTGAGGATTGAATTTAGGGTGTTTTCCCACTGAGCTAAACTCTGAGTCCTTTTTATTTATTTTTTTTATTTTGAGACAGGATCTAGCTAAAATGCTGAGGCTGTGTGTGAACCTGCAAACCTCTTTTTTTCAGTTCCCCTTAGCTGGATTTCAGGAAAACATTTAAAACTCTAGACCTATCTATCTTATAAAACTGAAATTTTCTAATTGGCCATTCATATTTCTGGAGGATATGCCCTCTATCAATCACAATTTAGAAAATAGTTCAGTTTATGTTTACAGAAGTTTCACTCAGAATTTAGCCTTAAATTCAAAATAACAATTTAATAAAAGCCTGTTTTTTAAATAAAGACCTTTAAATAAAGAAATAAATAACTTCATTATATACTTATCATATATTCAGAAAGATAGATATATGTTAATTTGTATTAAAACTAAAAAGAGGGCTGGGGTGCAATCCAGTGGTAGAGCACTTTCCTAGTGTGCAGGAGGCCTTGGATTTAATCCCCAGCACCACAAAAACAAACAAGCAAAAGAAAGATTTAAAAGATTGTTTTTCATTTTTGTTTTAATATAGGTTTTATTATTTAGGTCTGATAAGGACAACAGCTCTGATGACTACTGCCATTGAAAAGAAAGCTTGTTATACTTAAGAGAAAGGGCACACCACACCATGGGGAACCACGTGAAGATGCACAGAGGCCATTCAGGAGGCACATGGAGAGAGGTGATTATGTGGTTTTCAGAGGAAAGAACAGGGGAGACAGGTATGTGTTCAGTATTGTCTATTTTGGGTAATTTCAGAGGGCCCTGACACATAGAATCTAGTTATCTGGAACCAATCCTTGGAGTGACTAGGGCAAGTGGATAGTACCCCAAAATGAGAACCCAGATAAGAAGGTGGGGTGGGTTGTAGCCAGAGATTGGCTGCTTTGCAGTTGAATAGTGAGCTCAGGTGGAAGTTGTTTAGCAACTCTGGTTATTGGTTAACCCTGGGAGAGGCAATCGCTCTAGATCAGCAAAGTGAAAGCATCAGGATACAAAATAATTAATTTAGGATTAATAATCATTAAAAAATGTTCAGCCTTATCTAATGCACGTGTCAGAAATTTCTCTAGTATTAAATATTTCCAGGGGGGTTAAATAATGTCTGTGAGTGTCCATTACCTGTCAAAACGAGTTTCAACATGCTATTTTGATAGTTCAGGTCTTAATAACCTGACCCCACTTTGTTTATTCTGAACAGCCCCTCCAAACCCTCTGTTTCATTCCTGACATTAGAATATATAGTATTAATATTTCTCTTTATGTTTTTATGAATATTTTCTACTTTCAGGATTTAATATTTAGAGTATGGATCCTCATTTCTGCTGTGACTGTTAACAAATATTTTGTCCAACCCTATGTTGCACCTACTTTTCCCATTGTTTTTGCTTTATGTGTTCCCAGGGTAAGCACAGGCTTGTCATTCTTTTACATCTAAAGAATTAGAGGACCTAGTGATAGGAAACAGATGTGAGTGGGGGGAACATAAGGTTAAGGGAATCATTCTATAAACTGGGTCCACTGTGCTAAGACCTGGGCAATGGATAGGTACCTGATTATCAAGGAATAGGAAATAAGTAGAGATAGCAAGTCCCCATCAACCAGTTGCTGACAGCCTCCAGGGGAGGGGAAGGATTGCACTTTCCAACACAGGCAATCACCCCTTAGATAGCTCTCTTCCTGCCTTTCCGTCATATTGACAAGAGAAGAAAGGAAACCTAAAGTTTATTAATTATTATTTATTGTACTACTTTCGCAGGTACAAGCACTGGATCCCCTCCTCTCTGGAGAAGTTTCTCTCTCTCTCTCTCATATTCTCATTCTCTTCCTCCCCCACCCCCCTGTTTCTGAAATAAAATTTACTGTCTGCTCTTGCCTTGGCATTCCTTGGGGGGAACTAGGAATCGACCCTGATTTTCAAGACTGATATTATACTGACCTCCACATGCTTTCTTTCTTAAAAAGCAATTTACCTGCAGCTCTTCTGGCTTAAGTCAACAGGATATGTTATATTATTCCTCAGCATATCCTAACCCTAACCTGTTATCTACAGGAGAAATGCAGGCCACAAATGCCAAAGAATAAAAAAAGAACACAAGTTACCCTGATGGAGTGGACTCTGGTGGGAGTCTTTTGTGACCCTGACACAGATCAAATTCAACAACTCAGGGTGATAAGTATAACTCCCCATCACCATCAAATCTATAAGACCAGATTCCAATTAGAACTAGTAACATGGATCAAAGAGATCAAGAGTTATTCTGCACAGTAGGAACTAAATAGTCTGATGTCATCCTGCTATCAGTCAAAAGTCAAGATGTGAACCTGTATGGTATTTTCTGGAAACTTCCCTCGGATCCCCCAAAAAACTGAAGGGCAGGAGGAATCTGTCATTGTTCCCTCTGAGAGGACCCATTGTCTCCCTAGAGAGTGTACCCTTTTCTCTTTTCCTATATCTTCAATAAATGCATGCCTGCTATTCTGAGCTACATATCTGAAATCTTTCTGATCTGATCACAAGAATTGGGGTGAAAAGGGGGCCACCATGGCTGCCTCAGCTCA
The DNA here is from genome assembly GCA_025594165.1 of Tamias sibiricus. Taxonomy (NCBI): domain Eukaryota; kingdom Metazoa; phylum Chordata; class Mammalia; order Rodentia; family Sciuridae; genus Tamias; species Tamias sibiricus. Next base: position 97,867,437 of record CM046661.1, on the reverse strand, counting down.
ACAGCATGGTTCATGCTCTATAATACTAGCAAAACCACAAAAGATCATATCAAATGCCTCCTTATTGCATTGAGTTGTCTTTTGAGAGGAAAGATACTAAGAAACAATAGAAATGGGGTGAAAGGTGTATTTCAAGTAAGAGGGAATAAATTAGTAAAACATGCATGAACCTATATTGAAAGAACACACCCCTCAGAATCAACTCCTGAGCATATCTAGAAGAGATTCATAAACTCTTCAGGAGATATTTTAGGTAGAACTAACTTTATCATTTTCTCCAATAAGAGAGAAAAGATGAAATCTTTTGATTATCATTTTTTGTCATAATTTCATATTTGAAAATTTTTCTGTGAATTTTACAAAGCTTAGAAATCATCAGGACTGTTTGCCAAAGAATCAAGTGGGAAATTTCCTTATCATGCAAATAAAAGCTCTGACTTAATTTGTATATGTATTTCAAGTTTGGAAAAATGGAGATATTATCTCATTACAAATACCTGAAGTCTCTTAACCTGCCATACATCATCTATAACTTTCTCACAATCCTAGTTAAGTGAATATATGCATATAAAAATATGTGTACATATATAAATGTGTGCATATATATAAAACTTTATATATGTAGTTCTCTACATAAATTTATTATAAGTACCAACAGCCCTTATCTACATCAGTACTTATTCCCTATAAGAAAATTTATTGTTTACCATTTTTAAATTTTCTTGTCAACTGATTTCTCAGTGTGCTAGCTTACCTCCAAAATTAATTTTAAAGTAAATGATAAAACCACTTACTAGTAAACTAAGGTTTTCAGAATTCTTACACATTGATTTTAAGAGACATTGATAATGTCTATCAACCATGAATCATGTACATATTTGTTTCAAAACTTTTATATTTGATGTTTTATTATTATATTTTCATTTTTATTATGTCATTTTAGAACATCTTCAGTCTCTTTTTCCAATTATTTCTAATATGATTATATCTTACCATAATAATTACAAACTAAGCTCATTTTGGTGTTTCATCTCATATATATTAAGGTTGGTGCTCCCAAGTTATTAATTTCATGTTAGGCTCTCCCAAGAGAGTCTACAGAAATTAATTATAACTTCTGAAAAGTGGGAACTGAGGCTATCTCATTCCATTTTTCTGTCACATGATTCAGAAATCATTCTTTGTCTGGCCATCAAGTATTTTAAATGAGATGGATTCATGTCTTGGATTAACACCTGAAATAAGACAGAGAGGTTTAGTTTAAATTCAAGTGCAGTGCTCCCTGGATCCCTTCCTGCACCATTTCCCATGCTCCTGCATTAATTTCATTGCTGTGATCTCATCACTCACCCAAAGTCACCTCAGCCAGATCCAACAAGTAGCACTGCCATTATACTCATTACTCAGAATTTATGTGTCATTAGGCAATAAATATCCTCAAGCTTCTGCCCCCTCCGTCTTTTCTCATTTCCCCTTAGATTCCTTTTTACCAGGTGATAATGGGCCACCTCAGCCAGGAGGCATCTGGGCAGAACTGAGCACCGTGACTCAGCATCAGGAGACCTGGAAGATATAAAGGCAGCTACTTCTTGCTTCCCCTCCCTAAGGAAAAACTCCACGTGAGAGTTTCCTCATGTACCTGAACTAGATTAGCTTTGAAGATTTAAATGCTGTAGACATGGCTGGAGTTCTCTGCCACACCAACAGGCAGTTGACAGGAAACCCAACTGATGTAGTAACACTGTGGCAGAATTGAAATGCACTGTGAAATGCTTGAGAAGTAGTTTTCCTGTGTTCTTATTATCACTGTTCTATATTTCTTTCTTTGTTTTTAAGTAAAAGGTTGCTTATTTTACAAGACATAATTGGCTTTATTTATTATCGGTTATTGATTGATCTAGCAAACACATTTTTTAAAACAGTATCAATAAAAAAACTCAAGGAAGTAGAATTACATGTACATTATATATTGTGTTATATAAATTATATATCATATATTCATATATGTATTTGCTAATCATGTAATAATATAAATATACTGTTGAAAAGCCTCCCTAAAAAATTTTACTGTATCTACAGTCTCTTACTAAATATTTGTTAATGCTATTGTCTCACGTTAAAGAAATATTCAGGAATTCTTATGCTGAACATTATATGTATACCTATTATTTGCCATGGATATTTAAGCAATCAGCTTTAATTCACAGAGATCTCTAATCAATATAGCAATATGGCATATTTTCAGGTCTGTAGGGTTTTTGCAAAATTTTACTTGGCTCTTATTTCATGGGTCCTGCAATTGTATAAGCTTAATTTTTAAAACACCAAGAGAAATCTCTCTCTCTCTCTCTCTCTCTCTCTCTCTCTCTCTCTCTCTCTGTAATTTCACAATATGCCACTCATCCATTCCTTTTGGAGTAAGTCCTTGACAAGAGAAAAAAAATAAAATAAAATAACAGCTATTATAGTTAAAAGTCAAACTATTCTGTTTCAGACAACAAGGTCTTCCCTCAAGGACACTCTAGTCCAAATTGTTTTAATTCCATTTGCTGAATTTGTATGCAACATAGTATGTGAGTTTGAGTACCTCAGTGCTTTCCTCTACTTGCAAGAAAAAGATTGAGCATTTTTTGATTTCTATCATCATCATTATCTAGAATGAGAAAATGTTGATGTTAAGGAAATAATCTGAGCCAAAGCAATGCCACAGCCCTGCTAAAACTTCTCCACCAGGAGGGAATTTTCACTTATTGATTCAGCTCACTCTCAGTGCTGCCCCTCCCCAGTTTGCAGACACACACATCTGGGCTCAGATACATTCTTGAAAAGCGTTTGAATGCAAAATAAAACACCCAATATACTGCCAAACATTAAAAAAAAAAAAAAAGTCACCTCTCAATTAACATAACAATTGATAGCCCTCTCCTGCTTTATAATACTGAGGTCTGATTCTACCTTACTGTTACCTCGGCATCACGGTTATCCCAACTCAGCACATTCTAGTTTTCAATGACCTAAACTAGAGAAAAATCTTGGACTTACCTCATATGTTGAATTATCTGCTGTTCTGGGTATTATATCTATTGCAAATTGTCCATTTGAATAAATGCAGCGACAGTTACACCACAATACGCCTCTCTCCTGCAGCAGAAGGCAAGTTAAAAGGACTTCAAGCTGTGACCTCAGAGGCAGGCACAGCCGCTCCCATCCTTCAGCCAACCTTCTGGGGAGAACAGGTTAGATGACTGCAAAGCTGGCTTTCTACATAGCAATACTTTCAAATAAAGCCTTCTGTGCTGTGAGCTGGGGGGTTTACATCTTCTAAATTCTGCTGGCCCGAGTCAATGCTGCTTCTATGCCTGAAAATATTAAGCATTTTACTGCAGTCACTTAATGCAAGAAACTATCTGAGGCGACTTCACAAACCCTGTCATTCTGTTTGGAGACTAAAGAATGAGCACAGAATGAGCACGGCATGCATAATTCATGCATTAAAATCTTCAATGCACTTCCTGTAGCCGCTGTTCTATCCAGTAATGGGCTATTGATCACCTCATCACTAAGACAATCGGAGCTCTGTGATTGGTTTATTTCCACAAATAAAATTACAACCTAAATCACAAGCAGAAGCCTCCAACCCTGCAGCGGCCACTCCGGTAAAACATTCACATAGACAAGATGACATTTGCATACTGCAGAATGTTCAAACTGGACTCTCTCTTGGGCAGAAATGCTACAGCATCTGTTTTTTTCTATTCAAAAGACATACTTACTGCAGGTTTAGACCGGATAGTCTACATTTTTGTTAAGATATACAGAGTTGTTTTTTTCTTCCTAGCATTTCTCGAGCATCAGCAAGGCTCAATGAAAATTAAGAAAAAATAAATAAAAGAGAGAGTAATATGTGGCTACAAAAATAGATTTTAAAAATCTGGACTCATTCAAATAACCTTTTCTAGAATAAATTAATTTTAAATTAATTATTTTTTCATTTTGATAATGTGGGAAGAGTTTTTCTATAAATTATCATAATGAGTATATGTGACAACAAATATTAACTATTTTGGATCATAAGCTCCTTTACTGTGGGTGTGTCAGTAGTTCTAAGATCTCTTTCTCTAGAGCTTAAGCTTGTAAAAACATATCACTGTTTTCAGTACCCCCCAAAAAAGATGCTTTAAGACAAAATGCACATTTTGATATAATATTCATTGGGAAAAAACAGAGGTAGCACTTCAGAATGTCATAATAGTATTTATGAAAATACTTTAGTGGGAAACTCACACAAAACAGAAAATGCATGTATGTATAAGGAACCTTGTCTACTCCTCAGTGTTTTAGAAGTAAAACTAATTAAGTCTTATCTTTCCATCCACAAAGGACTGAACATATTGTTATTAAGGTCACTGAGTTGCTTAAAGTCTTATCTTTCCAAAGCTTTATTCACATATATGCATGCATGCACACACACATACACATAAATTCATATATCCATGTCATCACATTTGACCACATGTAAAAGCAGAGTAAAATCATCAAGCTCATGCTTTGAGGTTAGAATAAGGAACAACCATTGGAGGATAGCTGAGGTTTTCCATCTGACATTTATATTGTAGGGAGCAATTCTCCTTTGGAGAAGGTAGGATTGTATTGGTTTTTGATCAATAAATCCACAGTTGATACTGGCCCCGGAGGGTAGTAAAGGTGCTGAAGACAGTCAAGACAACCAGAGAAATATGCCTTTCTCAAGTGCATGTAAGGTACAATCCCTGCTTGACTGATAAAGATTAGGTTACAATAATCTAAATGGCAGTCTGAGAAATTAATCATCCAATTACTTAACCTTTAATATATTCCATACTCTTATTGTTGTGTTCTGCCCTGGGTAGCATCTATTTTTATATATTGCCAATAACCTAATAAATTTCAAGTAAACAACATAATAACCTTATTTTATAATATTAATTTCTTTCTCTGAGTAGTATTCTATATTCCTTATATAGGATATTAAAAGTTTCACATATTTTTTTAAATTATAGAAGTTTTATCAAACAGCAGAAGTAACTTCATATGAAGAGAATATCTCATTTAAAAATAGTAGAAATTTGAAAAGTTTTAAATGTATCAACTATAAGAATAGAAAATCTAAATTACTGATACAGTTCCAGTAATTACAAATGTAAGCATTAGAAATTCAATCTCCCTGAAATGACATGACTAACAGTGCATCACCAGGTGACTATGAAGAGCATTAGTTTAGTCTGTCTCTCTGTGCAGTGCATGGGAGAGAAACCAGTATCTTTTCTCCCTTAGTCCATGTCTAAAAATGAAGACTGAAAATTTGCATCTGCTAATTGTCTAAAACTGAGGTGAGAGATGAACACAAACTCGTACACACAATCAACCTAGGCCAGACAAACATTAAGAACCAGCAAAAAAAGAGAAGGATATATGAAAAACAACAAATATGGTAAATCCCAAAGAAATCAGAAAAGGGAGGTGGTAAGTAAGACTTGAATGAAAATGACTGGGGAAAATAGTACTCCCAGATAACACAAAGCCCAAGGCTGTAATAAAGAGCCAATTTCCATTTTCCAGAAGCCTAGCTATGCCTGAAAAAAACACTTAACCGATCTTTTCAAAAGGATGGAAAACAGAGATGACTACTTGGAAAAAAAATTGATCTCTTTGAAGATTAAGAGACTTTCCAATATTTCAAATTTATAATGCATGAAAAATACAGAGTTAACTCTATATTGAGAATAGTCAATAAAATAAATCAAAATTTGGGAATTTATCAAAGCATATTTAGTTTGTTAAATCTGTCACAACTATTAAGATATATAATTAGACTGCCTGAATACTGTCATTTGGAAAAATGCATAATTTGTCTCCGATATAGGGAAAAAAAATATGTCATGAGAAGTTAGGAAAAGAATTCAGTCCAAAGTTCTTAAACCCTGAGCTCAAGGGGATAAGTGTCATAGGAGACTATTATATTTCTTTGTGAGATTGAAGACATTCTTTCTACTTTTCTATGTCCTACCTCTACCATAGCTACCCACTAACTGTAACCCATTCATTTATTTAAAATATATTTATTATGACCTTCTACATGCAAGAAATTTTGCTAGCTGGGAAAACAAATATGTATAGGTCAATGACTGCCTCCAAGATGTTTAAACTTTAGTTACAAATACAGCTAAATACTCAGACCTACAATGATGAATTTAATTAGTAGGGTACACATTATGATATATAAATGAGCAAACTACCAAAGAACATATATCTGTGCCTATATGTTAAGTAACTACTAGGTAAATGTCAACTCTTCTTATTTTTATTCCACTACATGAGGCATCATAGCAGAAGAAATATTGGCGTTGTCATCTATCCATGCAAGCATCAGGAAATGATTCATTGAAGGGGATGACATTTAAAAAAAACTGGGTAGTATAATGGAAATAACATAGGCTTTAATATTTGACAAATCCAAATTAAATTCAGGCCTTTCTGAATTAAACTATGGGACCTTTAATGTGCCATTCATACTCCTTGAGAATCAGTTTTACCATGTGCAAATCAAGGTAAATATGTTTCTTTGTGTGTGTGTGTGTGTGTGTGTGTGTGTGTGTAAACTAATCTACAGCACCATCATTTTAAAATATAGGTTTTTGTAGTCACTCAGTGAGAGTTTAAATTCTGCTTCAATTCCCTCATTTCTAAAAATACAAATTTTTATCAATATAATAGAATTATTAGGAAATTCAAATATTGCAATGTCCTTACATCACTTAACTCAGTTTATGACATAGTTAGAACCTTAGAAAGATTTACTCATTTCCTGCCAAAGTTTAGTCTTAAAAGAAAGGATGTAAAGGGAAAGGCATCTCTAGCAAAGAAAATAAATGTGCATTTGTAGAGAAGTAGGATATCCCATGATATACTTAAGAAACTCAGGTATCTATATTATGAGCACTTTATATACAATGAATTTTTTTAGGTGGTAAAGCAAAATTACATAAAATGTGACTTATAGAGATTTTTTTTTTAAAAAATTTGAATCCTAAAGGTAATTTCAAACAGTATTAAGCTATTTGATACTATTCTGCAGTGAACGAGATATTTAGAGATGTCACTAAGAAAATAATATGATTAGATTTTTGTGTGGGGATGAAAAATGAGTGCAGTAACCAGATGAAAGAATACAATTAACAGAATACCACTTATAGTCTGACATAAAAGGAAGAGGGCCTAATGGAGGCCATAGGGATATGGAAAAAAAAATTATTCCAGAGACACTGAAACTTTAGAGTCAGTAGTTCTAAGTAGGATTGATGTTGAGAGGAGCTATAGGAAACCTTAAGGGTTTGACTTGAGTTACTTATCTTCCTCCCCTCTCTCCTGTCAATTCAAAATCCTATTGGTATTAGGAGAATATGGTGAGTTAATGAGAATACAGTTTTAGACATAGCAAACTAAACTAGGAAACAAGATGATGGGTTGGTGAAGAGTTGGATCAATACACTTCCATACATATCAATGCTGGAATAATGCTTACTACTTTAATAAACTCATTTAATTTGCCCATCACAAAACCCTTGTCTATTAAGTAGCATTCGTTTTTTCATTTTCTCAAGGAAAAGTCATGCTCCATGAAAGATAGTAATTTGGCCATGTCACATGGCCAATGAAGAGGTGAGCTGGGAGTCATGTCAAGAATTTCTGAGTTCATAGCTCAGGCCCTTTCCACCATATTTAGCTGCTGAACCACCTCCCAGAACCACAGTCAAGATGGAATATTTTCACTTGATTTCTTTTTATTTTTATGTCCTAGAAGACCAACAAATGGTCAGTTATGTATAAAAATTATGTCCAGTAATCATGATTAATGAAAAAAATTAAAGAATTAGAATGTGGAAAAGTCAACTTTTATTATGTTCCAACATATATATTTCCATATATATATATGTAATTATATATATGTTGGATGTAGTTATATATATAATTATATACATATAATTGTATATATAATTACATCAGAACTAATTTATAAAAAATGTGATTATCTCATTCTGTAGGTAAGAAAACAGGCTGACATACTTTTTGTGCAATTTTCTTAAGGGTGTATTGACATAAGGAAAATGACAGAATTTGAGTTCCTATGGAAACAGGCCAAGTTTATTATATTGTATCACATTTTTATAGTTTTAAAATTTCTCTCAGAAAAAAATATAAGAATCAAAATAAATAGAGTTTATAAGCTTAACACTGAAGTAAAAATACAGATGAACTCATACCTCCTAGTTTGAATCACACAACATTTAAAACAAGAAATAGAATGATTAGGCAGACTTCAATGAAGGTAACAAACAACAAAAACCAAGGGTATATATTGTCACAAAAAATCACATAATTTTCCAATAACCCACTCCAAGAAAATGGAAATCTGCAAATTGCCTGAAAAGGAACTCAAAATAGTTGTTTCAAGAAGCCAAACTAGCTACAAGAAATACAGACAGATGACTTAATGAAATAAGGAAAACAATATAGAAATAAATTAGTAGTTCGACAGAGAAATAGAAATAAAAAAGGAACCAAATTCTAGACTGAAGAATACAAGTAACAAGTAAAAAGTGCAATAGAGAGCATAGATACCATATATAATCAAATAGAAGACAGAATCTGTGAACTTGAAGACAGGGCATTTAAAAATATCCTGTCAAAGGAGATAATAGGAAAAAAGGAAAAAAGAAAGTCTATGGGATTATGGAACATAATCAAATTCACATTACAGGTATTATTGAAGGGGAAGGGAAAGATAAAAGAATATAAATATTATCAAAAATGTTGACTGAGAATTCCCCAAATCTGGAGTAAAGATGAACATCTGCATAAATGAACCTGAAACTTCAATCACATTCAAACCAAAGAAAACTTCACCAAAACAAATTTTAAAATAAAAGACGATCTTAAAAATAAAAGAAGAGATTCCTCACATACAGTGCTACTACTGTAATGCATTCAGCAGATTTCTTAGCACAACTTTTTCAGAAAACAATACAGTTAGATAATATTTTCAAGGGGCTGAAATAAAAACTGGCAACCAAGAATACTATATATAGTAAAGTTGTTCTATAGAAGGTAGCAGAGATATATTCCCAGAAAAACAAAGGCTAAGGAAGTCATTATTACCAGTTCACCAGACTTCTAAGAAATGCAAAACTAAATTCTTGCTTCTAACAACAAAGGACACTAATTAGTAAGATGAAAATGCATGAAAGTAAAAAACTTCCTGGTAAAGCAAGGTTATGGTCAGAATACACTAGTACTGTAATGTTGGTATATAAATCACATTGAACACAACTATTAAAAATAAATATAGCTACAACAATTTGTTGGTGGATATTCAATATAAAAACATGTAATTTGTGAGATCAAAAGTTTAAAATATGTGTGTAGGGTAAGAATTTTTGTATGTGATCAAAGTTAAGTGGTTATTAGCTAAAAATGGACTTTTATAACTCCAACAGGTCCTAGGTAAACCTTGTGGCAACCACAAAGCAAAAATCTATACTAGCTGCACAAAAAGAAAATGTGAAAATCAAAGAATATCATTTCAGAAAGTCATCAAGTCACAGAGGAAGACAACAAGAGAGGATGAAAAGAAGAAAGGATCTGCAAAATAACCAGAAAAACAATGGCAGCATTAAGTCTTTAGTATCAGTAATTACCTTGAATATAAATGCATTAAATTCTCTAATAAAAAGACAGAGAGTGGATGAATATATTCTTAAAAAGACCTAACTATATATTGCCTATAAGAGATTCACTTTACTTTTGTGGAAACCTGGATACTGAAAATAAAGGAATAGAACAAAATACTTTGTGCCAATGGAAAATAAAATAAAACCAGGGTAGCTTAAATTATATGTGAAAAAAAAAAAAAAAAAACATTTAGTAGAAAACTGTAACAAGAGACAAGACCCTTATATAATAATAAAGAGGACAAATCATCCAGAGGCTGTAACAAGTATAAATCTGTATGTACCAATATTGTAGCACCTAAATATATAAAACAAACATTGACACAATTAAAAGGGGTTATAGATAGAAACACAATAGTAGTAAAGGACTTTACCATACCATTTAAAACAATGATATTGTCATTGATCATCTAGACAGATGATCAATAAGGAAACTGTACACTTAAATAACCCTATATATCAAATTAACCTAATGGATATATACATAACACTCCATCCAATAGTAGCAGAATACATATACTTCTCAAATTCATAAGAAAAAAATCTCCAAAACAGATCATATGTTGGGCCACGAAGACAAGTCTTAGCAAATTTTAGAAGATTGAAATCATAGCAAGTATCTTTTTTGACCAAAAGTAGAAATCAATAATAGAAGGAAAACTGGAAAATTCACAAAAATGTGGAAACTAAATAATGTACCCCTGAACAATAAGTAGCCCAAAGAAGAAATCAAAAAGTAAGTTTGAAAAGTTTGGTATATATACACATGGAACACTACTCAGCATTAAAAGAGAATAAAATCATGGCATTCGCAGGTAAATGGATGGAGTTGGAGAAAATAATGTTAAGTGAAGTTAGCCAATCCCAAAAAAACCGAAGGTCGAATGATTCTGAATCCTTTGCTATGATGATACTGACTTATAATGGCAAGGGAGGGGGGATGAGAGGAATGAAGGAACTTTAAATAGAACAAAGGGGGGAGGGGAAGGGAGGGGAAAAGGGGATAGGAATAGGGACAGAAAGAGTTAGACATCAATACCCTAAGTACATGCATAAAAACACAAATGGTATGAAAATACTTTATGTAAAACCAGTGATTTGAAAAATTGTGCTCTTTATATGTAATATGAAATGAATTGCACTCTGCAAGCATGTATAACAAATTAGAAAAAAAACTAAGAATAAAAATACATTAGCTTGAGATAAATAAAAATTAAATGGGATGCAGCACAGGGGTTATAAGAAGTAAGTTTATAGATAAATGCCAAGTTATAATAGGAAATAATATATCAAATAAGTAATCTAACATTACATCTCAGTGAACTATAAAAAGAATATGCAAACCCAAAAGTTAGTAAAGAAAGGAAATAATATAAATCCAAATAGAAATAAAAGAAGTTGAGAATAAAAGCAAAATAGAAAAGGTCAATGAAGCTAAGAGTCGGTTGTTTAAAAAGTTAAACAAAACTGTGACAAATTTTTAGTGAGACTAATAAAAAAAAAAAGAGTAGATTCAAACAAATTAGGCATTAAAGATAAAACATTATGACTGGTTTCAGAGAAATACAAAAGATCATAAAAGACTACTATAAATAATATGCCAACAAATTGGATAATCTACAAGAAATGGATAAATTGCCAGAAATACTACCAAGACTGAATTATGAAAAAATAGAAAATTTAAACAGATCAGTAAAAAGTAACTAAATTGAATCAATTATCCAAAATCTCCCATGAAAACAAACAAAAAACCTGAGGCCTGATGGGTTTTACTGGAAAATTCTATCCAAAATTTAAAAGAACTAATATTTTCAGTCCTTCTCAAATGTTTTCAAAAAATTAAAAAAAAGGAAATGCTTCCAAATTCATCTTGTGAGGAGAGCTTTGCCCTGACACCAAAGCACATAAGACACTACAAGAGAGAAAATTATAAGCCCGTATAGCTGGTGAACAGAGATGCAAAAATCTTCCCATGAGTCTTTTAAAAGGTGTTTTGTATTGTCATTATAAAATACCCCAAAAGATCATGATTCCAAATACTAGAGTTTATACTATGTATCTCTATTTATTCTTTTATGATATACAATTTCAAATATTAAATGCCATAAAATTCTCATGATAACTTTGGTTATCACAGTTTTATGGGATGCAAATTTTAAAAAGTGTTGAGCAAAATTTATATCCATGAGAAAATTTTAAAAAGTAGGAATAATTTTATGAGGCTATCAATATCCTGATACCAAACCCATATATCAAAGCCAAATAAGGATAGTATAAGAAAAAAAAAAAATTACAGACCAATACCTTTGAAGAATATATACACAAAAATCTTCAACAAAATACTAGTAAATAAATTCACCAGCATTTTAAAGGATGATATATCATGATCAAGTAAGAGCTATCTCTGAGATGCAAGAATGACTCAACATATTCAAATCAATAAATGTGATTCAGTACATCAGCAGAATGAAGACCAAAAATATTATCATACCAATTAATACCAAAAAAGCATTTCAAAATTCAACATCTGTTCATAGTCTCAACTTTCAACAAAACAGGTATAGAAGGAACTTACCTCAATACAATAAAGGTTAAATATGAAAATTCCACACTTAACATAATAAATGGGAAAAACAAACCCTTTTCTGGTAGGATCAAGTAAAAGGTAAGGATGCCTTTCTCTTCATTTCTTTCAACATAGTACTGGAAGTCTTTCTCAGAACAGTTTGGAAAGAAAAATAAATAAAAGGCATCCAAACTGGAAAGTACGAAGTAAAATTGTCTTGTCTATAGATTTCACGATTTTATGTACAAAAAACTTTAAAGACCTCACAAAAAACACTGTTCAAATAAATGAATCCAATAAAGTTTCAGGATACAAAATAAACATAGAAAAATAATGTGCATTTCTATACATTAACAATGAACTAGCAAAAGAAATGGAAAAAAAAAATTATAGGACTAAAAATAGTAAACTACTCAGGAATTAATTTAACCAAGGAAGCAGAAGAGCTATACACTAAAAAGTATAAAACTGATGAAACAAATTGAAAAAGACAAAAATTAATGAAACAATATTTCAGTTTTATAGACTGGAAGGATCAATACCATCAAATTGTCTATAACTCCCAAAACAATCTTCATACAGATTCAATGCAACTCCTATCAAATTCTTAATAGCATTGTTTCCCCCAGAAATAGAAAAAAATCCCCAAAACTCTTAGGGAACCACAAAACACCCTCAATGACCTAAGTAATCTTGAGCAAAATAACAAAGTTGGAGGTAGGTATCACATTTTCTGAATTAAATTACATTGTTAAGCTATAGTCGCCTAAACAAAATGACACATAGACTCATAGACTAATGAAACAGAATGGAAACCTAGAAATAAAACCACACATATACACAGTCAGCTAACCTTTAACAAAGTTGCCAAAGAATACATGCTAGGGAGAATATATGTTGGGGAAAGAAACATTTTTGCAAAAAAATGGTTCTGGAAACCAGATACACACTGTTATGGTTTAGATGGGAGGTAACAACCAAAGCTAATGTGTGAGACCACACAAGAAAGTTTCCAGGTGAAATGATCCGGTTATGAGACCCTTAACCTAATCAGTGCATTAATCCACTGACATTGATTCACAGGGCAGTAAATGTAGGCAGGTAGGGTGTAGCTGGAGGAAGTAGGTCACTGGGGGTGTGCTTTTGGGATTTATATTTTGTCTCTGGTGAGCAGAGCTGCTTCCTAATTACCATTTCCTGAGCTGTTTTCCTCCTCCACATACTTCTGCTTGGATATTCTGCCTCACCTTGGGTCCAGAACAATGGATTGAGACTTTTGAAACTATGAGTGCCAAATAAATTATTCCTTCTCTAAAATTGTTGTCAGGACTTTTGGTCACAGGGCGTGGGGTGGGGTGGGGTGGAGTGGGGGGGTGGGCAGGGGACTGACTAAATAGAAATACATGAAGGAAAGAAAAAGAGAAGAAGAAAAGGAAAGAATAGGAGAATGATGAAACATTTTGTGTACATTATCGAAAATCAACTCAAAAGAGATTAAATATTTAAACATAAGATCTGAAACTGTAAAATTTCTAGAAGGAAATACAGGGAAAAGCTCCATGATATTGGAGTGTGATTTTTTTGGATATATCAAAAGCAAAAATAAACAAGTGGGACTATATCAAAGTAAAAAGTTTCTACACAGCAGAGAAAAAAAAAACAAAATGAAAAGCAATCCGTAGAATGAAAGAAAAATTTTGCAAAATATCTGCAAAATAATGATTAATATCCAAAATATATAAGGAATTCACATAATTTAGTAGTTTTTTTTTTTTTTTTTTTTTTTTTTTTTTTTTTTTTTTTTTTTTTTTTTGTACCGGGGATTGAACTCAGGGGCACTCGACCACTGGGCCACATCCCCAGCCCTTTTTTGTATTTTATTAGAGACAGGGTCTCACTGAGTTGCTAAGTGCCTCCCCATTGCTAAGGCTGGCTTTGAACTCACGATCCTCCTGCCTCAGCCTCCCAAAGTGCTGGGATTACAGGCGTGCGCCACCACGCCCGGCAGTAGTTTTTTAAAAAGACAAATTACCTGATTAAGAAATGAGCAAAGAATCTGAATAGACATTCTTCCAAGGAAGACATACAAATGAACAATAGGTATATGAAAATGTGGTCAGCATCAGTAATTATCAGGGAAATGAAAATGAAAACCACAATGCGATATCCATTCACACATGTTAGAGTTTCCTCTAAAACATAGAATTATCATATGACATAGCAATTCCACTCCTGGATACACACACACACACACACACACACATTTCCAAAGGATAATCACTGTGGAGGAGATACAGATACCCCCTGGTCATTCCAACAATATTTACAATATCCAAGATATGAAAATAGTCTAGTACCCACTGATGAAGCATGAATAAAGAAATTTGGCATGCGTGCGTGCGTGTGCACACACACACACACACACATTATTCAACCTTAAAAAAAGAAGGAAATCCTGCCATTAGCAATGTCACAGATAAACCCAGGAGACTCAGCCAAAGAGTAAAAACTTAGAAACCTAAGGTGAATAAGTTCCAGAGACTGTACAGCATGGTGAGCATGGTTAGAAATAATGTATTATATAGCTGAAATTTTTTAAGAAGGTAGATCCTAAATATTCTTACCACAAAAACGAAAGAAAGAAGGAAGGAAGGAAGAAAGGAAAGAAAGAAAAAGAAAAAGGAAGAAAGAAAAGAAAAGGAAATGGTGTGAAGCAATGGTTATATTAATTAGCCTGTTGGTGGGAAACATTTCAGAGTATGTAAATGTCAAAACGTGGCCTTGCCATCCTTGTACCCTCATGCACCATGAATAGAGAGAAAATTTGTATTTGTCATTTTTACCTTAATAAAGCTGAAAAAATAAATAGCAGATATAATGTATGAATGAATAAATGAATAAATGCAAATAACAAAATAGGTGATATACTCACTACAATATTTAATTAACACATTAAAAACATAGTCTTTCTTTATGGGCTTCCAGCCTCTTTATCATTAAAAGGTACCTAAAGACTTTTGTATAGATATATTTTAAAAACAATTACATTATGATCATAGTATGAAAGTATATGTTGTGTACATATACGTAGATGTGTATTTGCCTCCAACATTTTACTAAAACTTTTACTAAAGGCAACATAATGCACACCAGATATACATTACCCAATTATGTGCACACTAGTATACATTGGGTTACACAGATACATCCTTTTCCAATTACAAAGTTAGGCACTACCTTGACTAAAGACAAATTAGTTTCACCTGGGTTTTTCTTTACACAAATGTCTAAAACCAAGCTGTAGACCTTTAACTTTCTTCAGATATACAGCCATGTCAAAAGTAAGTTTGGACAAAAGTTTTATGTTCATACTCTTCCCATTTTTATTTGACTATAAGTTCAAGATGTAAAAGAGTGATAACACACTTTCATTTGATAAAGCAATTGTGAGTAAGTTGGTATTGATATGCGTATTTTGGAACACATTTTATTTCCTATCAAAAACTCAATTCCCTAGCAGGATATTAATGTACTAGTAACTTCTTTCTCAAAATATTGTTTTGGTGAAGTTATTACAGAAGGCAATCAACTTTGTTTCTTCATAAGAGTTTTATCTTGAAACTAGCAACTATAATTTCCTGGAAAAGATTTTATCATAGACATTTGTCCTATGAAATCAAAGAGGAACTCTTAAAAGTACTTTGAAAGTACTAATGTTTACTTCTAGGTAGTTGGTATATAGATCTTTTTTTTTAAAGTGCTATTTTAATGAAACACATGAGGATTTCAATTAAAAATATATGAATGACTTAAATGGTTATAAAATTCCTGATTTCTTAGGATGGCATGTGATCTAGACTGTCTCCTTGGTATAACATGTCAGATACAAATTTTTGTCTAGAAGGACTACCATGTAAACCAGAAATAAATCATGTTTAAGAAATTAGAAGAACAAATTAAAATGAGCTTAAGGTAGGGAGGTAAAAGTAAAATGAGTTTAGGACATGTAATTGTGAATACAAGAGTAACAATTTTCTTTCCTTGGTTAACATTGACTTGAGCCCCTTCATTCACAAATATTCATTGACATGGATGAGTCAAAACCCAGTGTAGTGCCAGGAATTTAATGGCTTTGGTCCTCAAAGACTTATACAAGTGATCTGTGGAAGTCAGCCCATAACAGCTTACAAGAGCCCATTTTAGTTTCCAGGAATTTCACAAACACAGTCATTACTAGTAATTAAATGATATAAATTTATGATTAAATAAATTACATTTTAAAATAATATATATTCAAAATACACAATTTCCTATATATGGTTTAATATCATCAATAAATTAGAGATTATTTATACATATTTTATTGGTGAAATAAATATTATATAACAGTATGATATTGGGCATCTCTCCCAATTTTATGTTCAGTGACATTGTATTAGTAGCTTGAAGTCAGTCATGATATATAAATAATTCCATGACCAAAATTAGCAAATGCTGCAAATTTTCCTCTCTACTAGAAAAAGGCAGTTGTTGAAGATTTACCCATATATCCAGCTTACAAGTAATTACAGAATTTTAAAAACAACAAACCCTATGCTATCCTAACAATAGTTTTACAATTTTAATCTTAACATTATTCATTCAAAATTTCAACAAATGTTATCTGTTCAGACAGGTAAAAACTGTATGATAACTTCTCTTTGGTCAACTGAACAATGGTTAAACCTAAAGGAAAGTCTAAGGAGTACTTATTCCAAAAGATCTTTACTTTTTCCCTACTGAGTATTGGGGGAAAAACTGGAAAACATTTTAAAGTGATTATACCTCCAGGTAAACAGAGAATTGAGCAAATCATTGTGGTTGAATTTTTTATCAAATCCACAGAGAAAAATATATATATATATATATATATATGCATGCTTTAAACCATCTGATTGTACTTCCTCCTTTCATAATAGTATTTAAAGTAAATTAAAACTTCTAAATACAATTATATTTAACGTCAGCCTCAAATGTTTATTTTTCTTATGGCTGAAGAGTATAATAAAGTATTAACCTAAAGATACAAAGCAATAATTTGAAACAGTACAATGGATTAACAGAATAAGATAAAGAATAAGTACTACAGGTTCCTCTTGAAGCAATATGAAAACAGAAAATGATATTGAGGTTCTGACAGTGAGTTCCTTCTAACTTCTAGTCAGTGTTAACTTCTAGTCTTAAATGTGTTAACTTCTAGTCTTAAATAGGGTCTTCAAATACCTTCAGACATGGAGTACCCATAAGACTACTCCAAAGTCCTGGAAAGTAATAAGCTTTGGACTTTGGAACAGCAAAAATCTTAAACTTCAGAAGAGGGTGGCACTAGGGATGACAAGCATCACTCCACTCTCCAGCATGAACCCAGCACTGAGGGTCAAGCAATAGCATTCTATCTCTGGGATGCTGGCAGAGCATGGAAAAGATGTACTCTATGGGAAAGGCACAGAGTTGGCTAAGAACTAGGTATATATCACAAGGTTGATTTGAAAAAAGAAGTAAAAAACATCAAAACTCTATCAATTCAAACTTCTCTCTAAGCATTAGCACAACACTAGAGAAATCTGAAATTTCTGTCCTATAAAAGATAATCAAAGTTAAAAATAAAACACAAAACCTATATCCATTACTTCATACTACCACCCTGACTGAAGAACAGCATGCTCATTTTCAGGTATAAACACAGTTTGGTTTAATCTCCACAGTTCTAGAGTCAGGGCTTAGCATTCCAACTTGTAAGATGCATATACATACTCACACTGCAGCCATTTTCAAGAGTAAAGCAACAAACTGGCCCAGATATTGGAACTATCAAGAAGTTTAAAATAACAGTGATTAACACACAAAAGGATATAGAAGAAAGCATGGAAAACATTCATGAACACATGAAGAATTTAAGCAGGGTGTTTTAGTCAGCTTTTTTGCTGCTGTGACTAAAATATCAGACCACAACAACCATAGAGGAGAAAAGGTTTATTTGAGGGTTCACGGTTTCAAAGGTGTTAGTCCATAGAAGGCTGGCTTCATATCTCAGGGCTGGAGGTACGGTTGAACATCACAGCTGAGTTTGTGGCAGAGCGAAACAGCTCACATCACCATGATCAAGAAAGAGAGAGGTCACCACTTGCCAGATATAAATATATACCCCCAAGCCACACCCCCAATGAATCACTTCCTGGAGCAATACCCACCTGCCTCCAGTTACCACTCAGTTAATCCCTATGGGGGGATCGTTTCACTGATTATGTTAAGGCTATAACCCAAACATTTCTCCTATGAAACTTCTTGCATTGTCTCACACCTGAGCTTTTGGGGGATACCACATCTAAACCATAACATAGGGAGATGGAAATATTAAGTAAAATGTAAGTAGAAATAACAGGAATTTAAAAAGATGATTTTTGAAACTAAGAATTTGTTTGATGGACAGGAACAGTATGCTTAACACAGCTGAGGAAATAGTGAGCAGAGGACAGTGTAATAAAAATTATCTCCTCCATTAAACATAAATTAAAAAACAGCATTGGATCCAGCCAGGTGCGGTCTCTAATAAAATACAAAAAAGGGCTGGGGATGTGACCCAGTGGTTGAGTGCCCCTGAGTTCAATCCCTGGTACCAAAAAAAAAAAAAAACAAAAAAATAGCTTTGGGGGGATATAGCATAGACCATCCAGGAAGTATGAAACAATCTAATGGTAACTAATAATTGTGTAAAAGCAAAGAAGAAAAGAGGGGAAATATGATAGAATACTTAGAGTGATAATGGTTGTAAAACAATAAATAAATAAATGCAATCAAACCACAAATCCAAGAAGCTCAGAGAACCTCAAACAATACAAATAATGAAAACCAACGTAATATACAGACAGATCATAGCCAAGTGATGAAAACAAAAATAAGCAAAATGTTTTGAAAGGCAGTGAGAAGACAGAAAAACACACAGTATAACAATGAATGAACTTAAGAAATTCCACATAGTTCTCACCAGAAACTATGAAATGAGATGACGCTGGAGTGACATCTTTAAAGAAACAAAACAATATTTATCAATCCATAATTCTATACTCAGAGAAAATGTATTTCAAATATGTAAGCAAAACCAGAAAATTTTCAGACAAATCGAAACTTAGAGATTTCATCTAATATGCCTGAATGATAAGAAATAGTAAAAGAAAATTTTTAGGCAGAAGGCTGCAATACCAGAGAGAAACATGGACTCTACAAAGAAATGAAGAGCTCTGGAATTGGATATTTTTTTTTTTAAAATCCAGTTTGTTGTGCTTTAGTTATTTTGAGCTAAAAACACTGAACTCTCATATACTGAAATCATGATAATTTTTCTCTCCTACCCTCAGCTATCCTCTCCTATACTTCTTAACTCTTAGCCTATTCTCTATCCATCAATAGGTCCCCAACCTGTTATTAATGAGAGAATGTCACTACACTTCCACCAGCTTATACAGGGTCAGGTTACCATCCTTTCTGTTACCAGTGGAATATTAAAGTGGTTTAACATCCTAATTTCAAATTTATAGTATCTCAAGAGGTTTTCAAACTAATAATTTTTCAAAAAAGCAATAGTAGCCAAAATAAATTGGATGGAATTTTTAAAGAAAATGGTTGGTTTTCTTACAATTGCAGATGGATTGTAACTGTTTATATACACACATATAAATAAATTCTGTTGAATTTTATTAGCATTATAAATACACCTTTTCTACTTCAACCTTATTACTGTTACATCCCAGGCAATAGAAGGGACTCTTGAGGCTCTGAACCTAATCTCTGCATTTCCCTGACCCAAATTATTTTCTAAGTGATTTTTAGAACAAAATCCACATGTGCAAATTATTTGTAATCATTTTATTTGTTTAATGGAACCCACAGCATCCAAGTTAAGCATTCTCTAAGGCAAATAGCAGCAGTAATGGAAGTCTAGGACTAGAAAGGTAGATTTGCCTAGTAAGAACCTCAACTGTCCCTCCTTTACTTCTGCCATGGTGAAACATTTGGTAGTCAATGTGGTGAATTAAAAGTTTGATATCAGATATTAAAATATATTTTAACAATATTTTTTGAGATGTGGGTCTTGCTGCTTCCCAAGATGGCTTTGAACTCCTAAGCTCAAGCAATCCTTCTGCCTCAGTCGTCTTCCAAGTAGACAGGACTAAAGGCACGTGCCACCACACCCTTCTATTTTAACAAATTTTAATCACACATACTAGTTATTTGAAGTCTCCATGGGAAATATATGTTTAAGGTACCTTACTTAGAATGCAATCACCAGAAATGTAGGGAAATATGATGAATTTAGCATCCATAATTGACCATAACATATGTGGTTTTAAAACATGAAGTCAGAGGGAAAGCTTTTCTAAAGCATGGGTCAGAAAATTTTTCCTCTACAGCATCAGATAGCAAATATTTTAGGATTTGTTGGTTATGACTACTGGAATTGTGCAAAAAAGTTATATAAAACATGTAAGCAAATGGGTGTGGCTGTATTCCAATAAAACTTTATTAACAAAAGCAGATGATGAGTAGGATTTGACCTTCAGGACATAGTTATAAGATCCTTGATTTAGAGAAAAGGAAAAATCTACTCTGAACAAATGAAGTGACTGAAGATTAGAAAGAAGAAATTAAAATATCAATACATGTTGTTTATTCCTGTCTTTGAGTGGAACAAAAAAAGAAAGAAAAACTGTGAGATTATTATCAAATTAGACTGAACTTTTCACTAATTTGTCTCCAACTTATATAAGAAAAAAAATTTTAAATGTAAAATGTAAATAGTAAAACTAAAGTTATTAGGAATTTCTAGGGTCCCTGTATTTCCTATGCTGCTCCTAATCCCCTACTTTCCTGTCTTACTATTACCTCCAACAAAATAGTAGCCAAATATTTTATAGAAAATATTCTACAAGACCCAAATCTGGATCTACTATAAATTATATTGACTCAGACCCCTACACTGGTAACTTGACAGAAAAAGAGGCATACTCTATTCTGGGGATAAATATTATTTACTTTTGTCTCTATTGTTTTGTTACATGCAACCCATAACATACAATTTTAAGTGTACAAGATATGCAAAGAAGCAAGAAATTTTGCTCTTGGTTAAGAGAAGCAGATTCAATAATAGGAACATAGGATATTTTAGGATTAAAAGATGTCTGAAGAGATGAAGAATTAAAAAATTATTTCATGGTAAAATGGTAAAAATAAATCAATACAAAAGGAGGTCTTGACCATAAGCATAAGACACAAGAAAAGGCCAAAGATGTTTTTGAGGTAGGAGTGATAGAATTCATGATAAGCTTCTGTGTAGGAGATGGAGAAGAAATAACAGTAAGGTTTCTACCTCATGAAAGTCCAAGAAGGTTGCTTCAACAACTACAGCTGACACTCCAGAAGGTTTACTTCATATAAAATAATGGAGGAAAGTGAATTGTATGGGTTCCCTCACCTCCTCTCTGGCACAGTGCTATACCATTCCCCAGCAGTTGGAGCATCTCTTGGAACTTTAGGCAGAATGCTCTCCAAATTTCCATGTTGATTCTCTGGCCATCCTCTTAATCATTATCATCCTACCTATTTCATTTCCTTTTAAAGCCCTAAGGATTTCTCTCTTCTCTTGTCTCTGCTCCTCCCTTCAACTCCCTCACCTCTTTTCTCTTCCTTTCTCCTGTTCTTTTCCTTTACTTTCCCTTCTCATTTAATGTTTTTCCCCAGATGTTCTCATCCACTCTTATAAAATCATATGCTATGAATTCAAATATGTCTCCAGCCAAAATGTCTTTTCCGAACTCCAGACCACTTATGTACTTGATCTCCATGCTTGGAGACCTCACAAGCACCTCAAACTCAGCCAATCCACTACTCAACTTCTTCTCCCTAATTTGGTTTTCCTTTTGTCTTCCATTATCCTACTGTCAAAAAAAAAAAAAAAAAAAAAAAAAAAAAAAAAAAAGCTATGTTGTCATCTTTTACACTTGAAAGATCACATGTATGCTGATAAACTCAAACTTTGTTGTTTCTGAAGTCCAGACACATCACCCTGACATTTCCACTTGGTCAAGATGGCATTCTAAGATGACAGAACTCTCAATGTTTCACCCCAATCTGGTCTTCCTTCAATAATTTTTATCCTAGTAAATGACATACTCCTATATTATCTGCTTTGGAGTCATGGCTGCAATTCCCTTTTCTCCCTTCTGATTATCTACTGAATTCATCTACATTTTTCTATCTTCATTGCCAATAACTGAGCTCAAGCCATCATTATCTCTTGTTTAGATCATTGAAATGACCCTATGGGGATGAACCCACATCCACTCTGCTTTTCTGCTAATCCATATCAAATACCATATCAGAGTACCTAAAAGGATCTTTTAAAAATGCAGTTGTCATCATATTATTTACTGGCATAAAAATATTCAGTGTTTTTCCACTATAATTAATATTTTAAGTCTTCTATCTAGCATATAATGTCCTGTTGGCCCCCAACCAGCCCTCCAATCTCATCTTGTTCTCTTTTCCCCAAACCTATTATATTTTAGCCACATTGGCAATCTCCCTGTTCCTTCTTGACTTAAAAATATATGTACCATCTGTCGAGAATATACTGTTTCCCCAAATATTTGCTTAGCCAACAGCCTCATCTTTCACTCTTCATCTCATTTTCCACCTTGAAAACTCAGATAGAATCTTCTGCAATTCCTTCTCACAATACTCTTTACCCTTCCTTTATTGTTCTAATCAAAACTGTAATTAACAACATAATTTTGTAATTACTTACTTAACATTTAACTCTTCTACTATAATTTCCACTATAGCAAAGAACATATTTGTTTCATTTTACTTTTCACTTTTTTATGAGCCTGGTGTTTGTCATTGTTACCAACACATAAAGGATACCAGATATTTGCTGAATGCTGGAATAAATTAATCAACAGCACAGTGTGTGCTTGTTTCAGAGGACCTGATCCTTTAAGCTTTAATTGTCTGCCATTGTGACAGAGTTGACCACACAGAACTGAGCTGCCTGCCCTGGCATAAATGGTTCATTTTCAATCTCAAATGTTGAACTAAGGATGCTTGTTATTAAGCTTTTCTCTAAAACTTGGTGATATTTGTCTTTGTCCCAGGATTTTGCCTCCCTGGCTGATCAGAATATGCTTTTTAAAGAAAAATCTTTTTTGACTTGTTTTTTTGCAATCCATTATGGCTTTGTGTATACACTCATTTATTCTTAAGTGGGAAAGTTTTATCTCCACAACTCTGCCTGTGCCCTGACCTACTTGAATTCTCTGCTGCCATAGATCCCCACTTAGGTTCAATCTAAGTCAGACACTGATTAACTGTTATTAATTCTAATAATACTAGCTGTTTTCACTTTGCTTTCTCCAGGGAAATTCTTCTCAGATCTCTGAGAATTTTCTTAGCTGGCTCCTGTTTCTTTGGTTGTTAAGGCTGATGTGTTGATTTTGATGTGGAGATGACCACCAGATATATGGGAAAACCTGGGATGGCTTTATCTTTCCTTTCTGGTTTTCAGGCTGTGATCTATTCCTGTACCCTCAACGATCCAGCTGTCACCTTCTTACCCCATCAAAACTGGGAAAACCTCACTTGAGTAGAAAGCCTGTTGAATTTTTTCCAATTAAATGTCTTCACAATAGTGCTTAAAAATAAAGAACATTATTGTTTTCAACAGTAAATTAAAGAGTTGTTTTTCTTCCTAACTCATATTATTTATATTTTCCAACCTAATTTCCAAACTAGTTATAAGGAGGAAAAGGCAGCACATCCAATGGTTGAAGGCAAAACTTTTTGCTTCTTATATCCTGGGTTTAATACTATGTTGTATGCTTGCTGACCATTTTCCACAACCAAGTTACTTAAGCTCCTGAAACCTTACTATATTTGTCAAATGATAATACTAATATCAATAATTCCTATATTATAGTAATATTGTAAAGACTGTTTAAAATAAAGAATGTTAAAAAAAAAACTTGCTTAGCATAGTGTCACTAGCTAGGTAGTTCTCCACATTGTTGGTTTCTATAATTACATAAACTCCCTGCAAGCTGTCACCAGGCTTTATGCATCTGTATCATATGCAGCTAACACAGAACTGAAATGGAGTAGGCTTATAATAAATGCTTGTTTAATGATTTATTTGATGAATTTGCTGGATTTATTTACTAAGCCATTTTGCTTTGTCAGATGTTAATAAGTCAGAAAATATTGTCTCTTACTAGAATAGTCATGTGTAAAAATACAAGGGTTCCTTTTCTATTCTTTCTCTTTTTTTCATACTGGGAACTGAACTCAGGGGTTCTCTGCCTCTGAGTCGTACCTCCAGCCCTTTTTATTTTTAGTTTTTAGACAGGGTCTCAGTAAGTTATGGAGGATGGCCTAGAACTTCATATCCTCTTGCCTGGACCTTCTTAGTGGCTGGGATTACAGGTGTGAGCCACTGTGCCCAGCTACAAGTGTTACTTTCTGCCAAAGAAATGATGCTATTATCTTACTGATGTGCTTGCTTTTTGATTTAAAAATTTCATTACCATTTTAATGCTGAAAGAAAAAACTCCTAGTCATAGACTTAAAGTAATTTAATTTCAGTATTGAATAGAATATGACCTTACTATATACTCTGACTTAGTGATACAGGTAATCTTAGAGCAAATTCTAAGAAATAATAGCTTTTATTATGTATACATTATTAAGTAACTGCTCAATAATAGATTTTATGTGTATAGGTATCAATTATGTATATAAATATCAAATAATAAGTTTGACTATTTGACTATACACAAAATATTTTATTATATATGCATTATCAAATAATAATAGGTTACAGACATCAAGATTTGTTTGTCAGCTATGATTTATCAAATCTAATGTTTCCAACAACCTGACAATGCCTTGTTTTATACAGTAATGCTCCAACAATCTAAGGGACTTATACATTCATTTAATTTACTGACATTCATTTATAAATACATATGTGTATATATTTAAGTATAAATATAATATATATATATATATGTACATGTTACATATATATTTAGAAAACAAATTAGAATAAGACTTGGATCAATACTCATATTGTTTTCAGCTTTTTAGCTGCAGAGAAGAAAGCAGTATAGACAGATACAGGCTTTGACACTCTGGATCTACATATTACAATGCTCTGAGAAATACCCATTGGTATTATTTGCCTAAAGAATACCTTTTGACATTAATTCTGGTGGAGGTCTACAGGCAATAAATTTGTTTAACTTTTTTTTTTTTTTTTACCTGATAAAATGTCTTCAGTTAGACTACATTTTTGAGAGGTATTGTTGCTAAGCATGGAATCAAACACTGAATTTTTCTTCTTTCAGTACTTTTAAGATGCTATTTTTTAGATACAGATTGTTCATGGAGGACATGAGAAAAAAACGTTAAGAACAAAAAGAAATTTCTAGTTGATAAAAGTAAGCGGATATAGACACAACTCATCCATATAGATTAAGAAAATACAATAAATGTAGAAAAATTGAGGATAGTCATTGTTCTGTCCCATCACTTCATTCTGCCTAACCCATTGGCATGCTGTCACACTGACTTCTTTTTGGTAGGAACATCTCTTCCCCCCAGGTTTTTGGACATGAACTCTCCTCCTTAACACTTTGCTTCTCTGATCATTTGTTTTCTATCTGTTTGCCAGTGAAACATTTCTATTTTAATTCTTTAAATTAGATTAAAGGATGAGAGATCTCTTCTCATTTTGTCTCTAGGTACTTTTATCCACACTAATAATTTGGCCTATCATGTATAATAAATTTCAACTTACATATGCAACCAAAACATCCTTTTGGAGCTCCAGATTTATCAACCCACTTCCATAGTTTCTGTTTACATTTGGGTAACAGGAGTCTCAAACTCAGGCAGTCCACAGTTGAACCCTTGTCTTTTCCTCCAAAAATTGATCTTCCTTATTTTATATATAAAATGCTACTACTTTAGTTAATAGTATAGACCTCTGCTCATTTGCTCTCTAGACTTTTATATTTTCATCTTCCTCTACAGCCACTAGTCCTTTGCTCTATTATTGGTAAATATATGTTGAATCCATTGTGTTCTTTCTCTTTTATTGTCATTACCCTAGTCCAAGCCAGGATCATTTCTTGATTTTATTATTGCAATGAGCTTCTAAAAGATTTCCCTGTATAATCCATACCAAAACCCTATCATAACATGTAGAAGAATATTTTAATGCTGATGTCATCTTTATTAACTGGCTTAAAATTTTCCAGTGTCTTTCTATTGCACCCACAATGCTGTTTTCAATTGACCATTGCTGGCCCTGTATAACTACTAGACTTATCTTGGGCTATTTCCCTTTTTTATTTTTACTGTATTCCATTCATCTTGGGCATTCCTCTGTTCTATCCCAATGTGCACACTCTCTTTACAGTCTATTCTTTTTGCACAGTCTACAATGATTTTACCTTAACTCTTTTCTCAGAAGAGAAAAAGTCCATATCATAAGTAGTGCTTTTGTTTAATTTTATTTCTTCTAGAAACTTCTCTGGTCATCTTCCTAACCTCCCAAACTAGGTTAAGTGTCTTCTAATTTATTCTAACCATACCTGTACTTCCTCTGTGTAAAACTTATGATAAATATCATTAAGTACTTGTGTGAGTGTTTATTTAATGTCTGGCTCTCCTGATAACAGGGATCACATTTGTCTTACTTATCTTTGTATCTCTGCTACTTATCACTGTAGTTGGTATACAGAGGACACCAGAAAATTTTTCTGAAGTTATAATAGACAAATGAGTCAGTTGGAGAAGATATGATTGCATTAGCTGTTCATGGAATCTGATCCTTTAAGATGGAAAGTGTCAGCTGTACCCTAATATATATGGGCTGCCTGTTTCCAAATAAATAGTTTACATTTGACTTCAGACTTTGGCTGTGAATTCCTTTGTCTTTAACTTTTCTCCAAAATAGCTGTTCATTTGTCCCAGAATTTTTATCTTATAGGCTTGCCAATCTTGCTCTATTTTTATAATTCTGCTATGATCCTTGGAGCACACCACCACAACCTCTTTGGTTTGTGCTGTGTGACCTGTTTTAACTCTGTGTCCAAACTTATCTTCTCTTAAGTGAGAGAGGTTCAATTTATCCATGACCCTACTTAAGTTCTGTCCCTCCTGAAATTATTTTTCTCCCACACATTCCCACCTTGCACTTCAACCTAAGAAGAACATCCATCAACTATTATTAATTCTAGCTTGGAGTCTTCATTCTGCTTTCCCTGGGGAAGCTCAGTTCAGTATCTTGAGACTTCCTTACCAGCTCTTGTAGTTCTGATACAGGATTTTTCAAACTTTAATGTGAGTACAGATCACTTGAAGAGTTCATTCACAATTTAGATTCCCAGGCTCTATCCTACAGATTTTGATATGTGAGTTCTGAGGGGAAGCCCCCAGATTTACTTTTCTGGCAAACTCCCAATTAATTTCCAATACTGAGATTGCCAGTAATAGAATCATAATAGAAGAAAAATATTCTAATTGATTGAGATAAGTTTGTTAAAATCCAGTCTGAAGCTGCCTGAGGTTTTAAAAACATGTTTCAACATTTCTTGGAGATGACTATCACAATTTAAGATATTTTCCTTTCTTATTGTTGAAGCCATCAGACTCCTTCTACAACTCACCATGCCCTCTCTCTTATAAATTGTTTTCTACAAGAAACATGCTGTTCCTTTATGATATTTAAAAGCACAATTTTATTCTATTCACAGGTCATTGGTCATAGTCAAGTTGTTTTTCATTAGAAGATATGAATTTAATGATGAAATATGCATTTCATATGGGGCAGCCCTGTTTTGGTCCCAGGGATGACATTTACTATCTATAAATTCTGTTTATTTCTCCATCAAATTAGAAACAAAAATAGCTATGTTTATAATATCTACAAGAATATTTTATTGACTAAATGCAAGATCTTGGAAAAAAATTAGCACACTGATAGCTATATAAGAGAAATAAAAACTCTTAGCCTGATTTATATTTTGTGTCATGTCTATTTTTGTAATACTGCTAAGTTCAATTGAGAGAGTCTTTGCTTTTTGCCTCAGAAATTAATTTATTAAATTATTAAGAATTCCAGATAAGTAACTTTTATTGGAAATAAATAAATAAAAGTATTAGCCATTGTTTCAGGAAATCTCCAAAACCTGGCACAATCTTTTAGCATTCTGTTTACTATATATCATGTAGTGTAAACCTGGTATAAACTGACATTCAATGAGAGCTTAAAATTTACAGAACTTAATTTCTGCCAGAAAGGTATCAAACGTAGTTTTGTTTAAAACTGGTAATGACTCTTAATTTCCAGTTCCCCAAAGAACTGTATCTACTCTGTAGGTGTATAGAGAAAATACATATATTTAGAATACATATATTTAACATATATACATGTATGTACATATATATTCTATGTGTTTAAGTTCTCTTAAATATATTCTGTTTAGATATATTTTTCTGTGTATATATATGTGTACATACACATATATGTGTGTGCATGTATATATATGTATATATGTGTGTGTATATATACATATATATATATATGTTTTTATTTAAATATGGCCTTGTTATGTTGCACAGGCTAGTCTTGAATTCCTGGGCTTAAGGGACCCTCCTGCTTCTGTCTCCAGAGAAACCGGGACCACAGGTACCCAGATATATAAATACAGATATCTAAAGAGCTTAATTTTATGGAATTGGCTCACAAGATGTAGATGTGGGGCTGGCAAGTAAAAAATCCCTAAGGGATACAAAAGCGGGAAACTGGGCAGGAGTTGAAATCTGGAAGCAGGATTTCTTCTAATCTGGGAAACATCAGTGTTTTCTCCTGAGTGATCAGATGAGACCTTCCCACTTAATGGAGGGAAAACTGCTCTACTTACAGATAACTGATTAAAGATGTGAACCCCATCAGTCAAATGCCTTCAGAGCAACACCTGGATCAGGGTTTGATTAAATAGCAGGGTATTTTAGCCTAGCCAGCCTGACACATAAAATCCATCATCACAACTTCTTAATACCTACAAAACAAAAAATTCTCTCCTAGTATTCAAGGACCCCCATAGTCCAAGTCAAATCCTTCCTCTTAAAATTCCTCCTTCCTTAGTCAGGAGAATCGGTTTTCAGGTTCAATCAATTTGAGAAGCCTTCTCCAGTCATTACTTCCCTAGGGAAGAATTAGAAGTAACCTTCCCTCCTCTGTTCTCAGAGTCATTGTAACTTTCCCATATTTGTGTTGAAGTCCTTGGTAAATTTCCTCTGTTGTTGAGAGTTCTCTGATTGTGGGGAACATGCTTTCTTTTTCTTTCTATCCCCTACAAGAAACTTCTCACCACTTCAAAAGAAATGCATTGATTTTATAAAATTATCTCAGTCAAAAGTTTCAAATAGCAGGGCGCGGTGGCGCACGCCTGTAATCCCAGCACTTTGGGAGGCTGAGTCAGGAGGATCGCGAGTTCAAAGCCAGCCTCAGCAATGGCAAGGCACTTAGCAACTCAGTGAGACCCTGTCTCTAATAAAATACAAAAAAGGGCTGGGGATGTGGCCCAGTGGTCTAGTGCCGCTGAGTTCAATCCCCAGTACCAAAAAAAAAAAAAAAAAAAAAAGTTTCAAATAATGGCTTAACCAATGATGCAAAATTTAATTCTCTTTATTTAAAGGAAAACCATTTTAGAGGTGTAACATATTAGCAAGTTGTCTATTCCATTTTAATAATGATACGATTTACTTAAAAAACCCTACAATATTTAATAAATAAGACATTTAATATTTTGGGCAATAAAGCAATTGGGTAAAATACTAGATGAGTATGTTTTTAATGACAAAATTGATTAGTTCTGCTTCATTTAACTTATACATTTTCTCATCAGCCTTTTAAGGAAAAAAAAAGAATAGTTATTCATTTTCAAATTCAAGGGGCAGGCCATAAAACAGCAGGAACTCAGGCAATTCAGCAATCTATCTATCTCGAGAGGAATAAAACACTATTCCACTCTGTACTGGCTGGCACAGCTCTTCACCAACAATCCCCCATTTAGATATAAAAACAAACTGGCCTTTGTATTTTGTTTATGCTGTCACCAGAGCATTACTCTCAAAGCACTTCAGCAATACAAAAATAATGTTGCTGTCTCTTACAGGCATAACTAAAAAATGTTCACTGAAAGCACTGCTCAAAGAGCATGTTTATATTCTCATTGTACAACCATCGAGAGTTTAAACCAAATTTCTTATTTTGACAAGATCCTGAAGATTTTCTGGTTTTATGCACCTCTGAGTAAAACAGTGATTTGTGGAACACATATTATTAGATGCAAGTAAGAAAATGATCTAAAAGTACTCACACAAGATTCCTCTTTCCCATCCCTTGAGCATTTAAATTTCTAGTCTTACTGGGAAGACTTTAAACAAATGGATGCAGTAACATGTTATAGGGGCTAGGATATAAGTAAGTACCAGATTTAGAGGAAGCAGAAAGAATAGACCAGTGTTATCCCCCTGTAGGGGTGAGAATGAAGGTTAGGAAAGGTTTCAGTGACTTGAGTAACGGAATAAGAATAGATATTTTCTGTTGCAGAGACCTACCTGCAGAGCTGAAGAGGCCATGGAGGTTCTCAGACCCCAGGTGTTTTGTGATTAGACTGAAAGGATTTCAATACTGTCACACATAGCAACAGCCAGAGTTTATTAGAAGGGGGGAAAATTGTCAAAGGGTCCCAGAGGACAAGGAAAGTGCTCCACCTCCCTACACTTTGGTTTTATTGGGTGTCCCAGGGAAGTTTTCAGAGAGTCTCTTCCAGAACCACCTTTTGACTTTCACCTGACAGCAGAATTGCCTCAATCTTCCAAGTCCCCACTGCAAACACAGGTACACCATAAATACCCAAACAAAACACCTTGGGGGTAAATTTTACTATTATTTTGACATGATAAAGACCCAAATGCCACTCTGGATCACTTTGGCCCAAGCTGACCAGTTCTAATGGGTACTTGTTCTTACTGATCATATGGTTGGTGGGCTTTGCTTCTTTACCCTGTCTTCCTGAGTCCTGGAATCTGGCCTGTATAAAGATCACAAAAGCCTCTCATCCCCTTTCAGGGTGACTTGTGTTCTCCTTGGCAAGGAGGAATCTTTGGGCCTGCATTTCTCCTGCAGGATATGAGGGTGTTTGCCGAGGACAACCTATCCTGTAGCCTTAAGCCAGGACAGGTCCAGACTGGCCTCAGGTGAATTGCTTTCTAAAAGAAAGCATATGAGGGGTCAGCACAGTAGGCCTCATCTATGAAATTATCCCCTTAACCTCATGTTCCAACCACTCTTGTCTGTCTGCTACCATTGTTTTCCAGGTATCAGACAGGGAGTTATTACAGGAAGAGAAAGCGGCATACAGGAAGTGATAAGGAACAATACAGTTTGGCTTCTCTGTAGTGAGAAGGCATAATTTATAGTAGTGGAAAATGACAAGGCATGATTTTTATTTTATAAATTCCCAAATTTGATTTCTAAATCCAAAGTGCTTCATGTGCTAGTACCGTACACACTATCCATATAGCCTGATTATATTCACATAGTAGGTGCTGAATAAATGGTTATTTAATAAAGATAAAATAAATAGCATTTGCTGAATATCTATATGCAATAAACTTTACCAAGGCTTATGGAGGAAAAAAACAAGCAACAACTAAAAAATAATAATATAAATAAATAATTCTAAATCATGATAGAACATACAAAATAAATAATTGTAAATCCAGATAGAAAATAACATATAAGTCACCATTGGAAATTAAAATCCACCCCCCCCCTCCAATCCACAGACCAATCTGTGTCCTCAGAGTAGTCTGTATCTATTATTTTAGTGCTTTGGTTTACCATGTTTTTCCTTCTCTGCCTTCTTAAATGTTTTAATTTCCATCTTTCATATATCTGGATTTTTTTCTATCTCAATGAGAAGAAGGAGAACTGAAAGTGATTAAACAGTAAAAATTATCAAGTGCTATATTTTGTTACTGTTGGGGTCAATACAGGTTTGCTTGGAAAGGTTTAATATTCCTGAGGCTGCGTTAAGGACTCCATAGAATGTGATAATGAAGGGAACAGAGAAAGGAATCTGGCCACTTCCCCTGTCTCCAGTGTTTGTGTGGGGATTAAAACAAAGATACTTTGATTATACAGTAAAAGAATGTTCTCCAAAAACATATGAAGAAAACTATCTGTGCAGTGGGCATGCAACCCTTCCTATATACTGTCCCTATTCATAGGCACAGGTGGCCTTCATTTTCTCCCAGCCTGCTGTTGCATAGAGCACATAAAAAATAAAATGTCTAAGTCCTCTCAATCAACCTCCCAACCCCACCTGGTCTATTCTTTCTATAAGATCAGTAATAGTATGTAGGGGCTGTTGGAGACCTGGGGTTGAATAATTACCAAGCACTTTAAGTATTTTGTCCAAAAGATCTTTTTTTAATTGTCACAACTCTTAAAGTGATTAGAGTAAGCATTGAAAATCAAAACTATACTCTGATTTCATCTTACACCAGTCAGATGGCAGCCATTAAGAGTAAAAACAATAATAAATGCTGGAGAGGATGTGGAGAAAAAAGGAACATTTTTACATTACTGATGGAATCATAAATTAATACAACCACTATGGAAATCAGTATGGAGGTTCCTCAAAAGAGTAGGCATGGAACCACCACATGACCCAGCTATACTACTTCTCAGTATTTATCCTAAAAAATTAAAGTCAGTGTATTATTGCAATACTTTCATGCCATGAAAGTAAACTCAGCATGCTATTGAAACACTTTCATACAGAGCAGCATAATTCACAATAGCCAAACTATGGAACCAGCCTAAGTGACCATCAATAGATGAATGGATATAGAAAATGTGGTATAAATACACAATGGAGTTTTATTCAGACATAAAGAAAAATGAAATTATGTCATTTGCAGGAAAATGGATGGAGCTTGAAAATATTATGTTAAGAAAAATAATCCAAACTCAGACTCAAGGCTCATATCTATCATTTCTTCTATGTGGAAGCTAGAGAGGAAAAAGGAAAAGAAATATGGTGCCCACAGAGCAATTAGACAGACGAAAGAAATTAAAGGGATCCAGATAGGAAAAGAAGAGCTCAAATTAGCACTATTTACTGATGACATGATAATATACCTAGAAGACCCAAAAAACTCTACCAGAAAACTTTTACAACAAGTAAATTAATTCAGCAAAGTAGCAGGATACAAAATCAATATCCATAAGCCAAAGGAATTTTTGTACATCAGTGACAAAGCCTCTAGAAGGGAAATGATGAAAACTACTCCATTTAAAATAGCATCAAAAAAAATAAAATACCTGGGAATCAACTTAACAAAAGAGGTGAAGAACCTCTATAACGAAAACTATAGAACACTAAAGAAAGAAATCGTAGAAAATGTCAAAAGATGGAAAGACCTACCTTGTTCTTGGATAGGTAGAATTAATATTGTCAAAATGTCCATACTACCAAAAGCATTATACAGATTTAATGCAATTCCAATCAAAATCCCAATGACATTTCTCAAAGAAATAGAAAAAGCAGTCATGAAATTCATCTGGAAAAATAAGAGACCCAGAATAGCTAAAGCAATCCTGAGCAGGAAAAGTGAAGCAGGCGGCAGCACCATACCAGACTTTAAATTATACTATAGAGCAATAGTAACAAAAACAGCATGGTATTGGCACCAAAACAGACTAGTAGACCAATGGTAATTGAGGACACAGAGACTAATACATATAATTTCAGCTATCTTATATTAGACAAAGGCGCCAAAAATGTACAGCGGAGAAAGGATAGCCTCTTCAACAAATGGTGCTGGAAAACTGGAAAGCCATATGCAACAAAATGAAATTAAACCTGTATCTCTCACCATGCACAAAATTCAATTCAAAGTGGATCAAGGACTTAGGAATTAGACCAGAGACAATACACCTAATAGAAGAAAAAGTAAGCTACAATTTCCAACATGTTGGATTAGGCTCCAAGTTCCTTAACAAGAATCCTGTAGCTCTAGAATTAATACCAAGAATTAATGAATGGGATAGATTTAAGCTAAAAAGCTTCTTCTCAGCAAAAGAAACAATCAGTGAGGTGAATAGAGAGCCAACTAACTGGGAACAAATATTTAATACATGCACATCGGATAGAGCACTAATTTCTAGAATATATAAAGAACTCAAAAAACTTGACACCAAAAAAACAAATAATCCAATCGATAAATGGGCTAAGGAATTGAAAAGACACTTCTCAGAAGAAGATACACGATTAATCAACAAATACATGAAAAAATGCTCAACATCGCTGGCAATTAGAGAAATGCAAATCAAAACTACTCTAAGATTTCACTTCACTCCAGTCAGAATGGCAGCTATCAAGAACACAAACAACAATAAATGTTGGAGAGGATGTGGGGAAAAAGGCACACTCATACATTGCTGGTGGTACTGCAAAATAGTACAACCATTATGGAAAGTAGTATGGAGATTTCTTGGGAAAATGGGAATGGAACCACCCTATGACCCAGCCATCCCACTCCTGGGTCTATTCCCAAAGGACTTAAAAACAGCATATTACAGTGACACAGCTATCTCAATGTTTATAGCAGCACAATTCACAATAGCTAGGTTGTGGAACCAGCTTAGATGTCCCTCTGTAGATGAATGGATAAAGAAAATGTGGTATATATACACAATGGAATTTTACTCAGCAATAAAAGAGAATAAAATAATGACATTCACAGGTAAATGGATGAAGTTGGAGAATATAATGCTAAGTGAAATCAGTCAATCTCAAAAATCCAAATACCGAATGTTTCCTCTGATATAAGGAAGCCGGTTCACAGTATTGTTGGGTCGGGGTACATAGGAGGATTAGAGGAACACTATAATGGTCAAAGGGAAGGGAGGGGAAAGGAGGGAGCAAGGGGGGAAGGGGGGAAAAAGTGGTTGAATAAGACGGATATCATTATTCTAAATGCATGATTGAAGACTTGAATGCTGCGAATATACTTTGTATACAAACTGTTTTGTGTAAAAAGATGCTATATATATATAGTATGAACTGTAATACATACTACTATAAATAAAAATTTTTTAAAAATTAAAAAAATTTTAAAAAAGATGGTGCCCAGGGTGTGGGGGCATCCCATGAAAATCAAAGGGAAATCAGTAGAATAGAGGAAAGGGACCAGGGGGAGTGAGGAGAAGAAAAGGGGAAATACTGGGAATGAAATTGGCCAAAGTATATTTTTATAGTGTGTGCATGTATGAACATGTAACAACAAATCTCACCATTATGTACAACTATAATGCATCAGTTAAAAATGTGGGGAAAAAATAAAGTAGATATTGTCTGCTTACTTTACCACTATAAATGTGTGCTTCAAAGAGCTTAAATCACATTCCCACGAAAATTTAACAGTGACTAGAGGAGCTGAGATCTAAGCCCAGCTCTGTCCCCTTTCTCTCAAAGTTCAGTTCATGTGTTATTTCTTCTAGAACTATCCTCTGAAGATACTAGCCCCTAATATCCTCTTCCTTCTCTGAATTCTTGTGATCAGTACCACATACCCTAACATAATATTGAATATCTAGACATTGATTAATCTACATCTTCAAGAGTTTGAGCCCTATTTCATTTCCATAATAACCTCTCTCCCATTGATGAAACATCAAAATATCACATAATCAGCCATTTATTCAGTGATCTGGAGGAAGTTGGGGGTACATTATTTTCTGACATGCAGCATATTTTCAGGTATCAGCTATACTACCTGGTAATTTATATTATTTAGCTCTGGGAACATATACAAGCTACCTATTTTGCAGGCCTTATGTGAAGGTTAAAAATAGACTATTCATGTAAATGAATGTCATAGACATTTCAGAATATGAAATATAGATATATGATTATATACTTAAAGAAATACTATGCTTATATTTCTTATTTCCACCCAAATTTATTTTTGAGCTTGTCTGATAATTGAACCAACATCCCTGTCTCAAAATATCAGTGCCCACATTTTTAACTGCCCTACTAGAGAAAATGGTCTGGCTCTGGTCACAAAGAACATGAGTAAATTCTACAATGGGAATCTTACATCATAGTAGAGAACTTGGAAAATATTGAGGGGCACTTGAGTGACTACACATTGTTAGTAACAAAGTAATAAACCATCCTTGAAATGATATGATAACATGGGTTAAACAAAATCAAAAGTCATCAAGGTTGTTTTAAAAGTGAACATGTTTTTATTTATTAAAAAGCTAAAAGGAGCAAATTGACAAACTACATATGGTATGCCTTGATATTTGCAAAGAATCCTAAATTTGTCCATAAAAGCACTTAAATGGGTAGAAAATTATTAGCTCTGACTCTAATAAGTAATAAAATTATTATAATAATATGAAACAAAAATTTTTGAGGAGGAAAATATTGTTTTCCAAACCCACTCAGAGACTACTAGAAAGTCTCTTTTGCAAGCTGTGGCTGACACTAAATTAGGGATTCCCTGGAGACAATCCTTGGCTGATGAGAACAAAATTCCAGTCCTTCCTAGTTACAAAAGGGCCTCCCTCAAATTTTAGTTAAAGTCATTGTTAGGAAACAAGCAGAACTGGTTTTCTAAAATCCTTTATCCTCTGCTCATTCGTGGTAGGGGTAGGAGGGGTACAGACAGAACCCTCCCCTGGGGCTTGAAAGTGATTTTGAATAAGAGGGGCTGGCACTTTTCTTGCCTGTAGGTTACTAAGCAGCAGAATCCCAGATATTTTCAGTGTTGCCAGAGTCTGAGGATGGAACAGCAGTGAGAGAGCAAAGAGCCTCAGAGAGGGAGAAGAGAGCAAAGCTCAATCTAGTTTCCCATGGGAGTTAGTGATGCACAGAAATAAATGCTAGTTCCCAATCATTTAAGTAGCCCAAAAATGTTAGTAGGAAACTAATCTAGGGGTCAAGGCTTATAAGAGCTCTCCTATGGAATGAAGTGATATTATCACCGAGATGGTAACAGCTCACTTGGGTTAAGGGTCATGTGGCTTTCTAAACATGGGATGGCCCATACCAGGAAGCCATGGGGGAGATTCAGTGGCTCTGCACTTCATCTGCATCACCTTCAGAATAAGCAATGGGCTTCAGCTGATATATATGACAAGTTGACTAGCCAAGTGGATGTGGACCTTAACTGCAGGAGCCACACACTAGTCTTTCATATACTGGAGTTTGCAGCTGGAAGGAATCTCAGAAACATGATGAAAAAAAGTGACACCTTTTTTCTGTATTACCCATGCCCCATCATCTGATACTAGCTTCAGAAGCAGCTAGCACATGGTAGCACACAGGACACTGTGCTTCTGCTACACATATAACTATTTACTTCATATGAATTGGTGTAAAGTCAGATCCCTTCTACCCCACCTTTATATAATTATATTTTCCAGTATAATAGAGGAATTTTAGATTTATACCTGAAATATTTTATCTTGTTACTTTGAGCTCAATGTCATTATTGTACAATAAGTTTAAAAGCTGATTGTGTCATCCAAAATATTAGCTAGTAGCTAATTATATAAAGGCAATACATTGTTCTATTTAATTATCTGTTACATTTAACTTTTAATTTTTCCCATGCACTTTAGAATATGAAATTAGGTTATCACATTCTTTGTGTAAACCTGGAACTACATCTCTGATAAAAAAAAATAAAGCACAAAAAGAAAAAAAATATATGTGATCATAGATACTGAGTAATAAATAAAGTCCTAGCAAATCGAGTTTCAAAATGAATTCTCTCTTGGATGAAAGAATAGGTTGGTATTAGAAAATATATTAATTTATATAACATTGAAGTAAAGAGGTATTTGATGTGGACCATGGAAAGAACAATACAATTAAGCTGAGTGTAGAATCTGGATGCAGAAGGACATGCAGCCATTAAGACTTCTTCCATACAGCCAAAGTGCATGGTAATGTCATTAGCCTGGGAAGCATCAAGTGTGAACTTCAGCAGAACACTAGAGTCAGGTAAGACATGAGTCTTCACAGGGTATTTCAGGATTAGATGGAAAAAAGAAACATTAAATTAGCAAATATTTAGGGAGTAAATCCAAAAAAGTAAGAATTTCACAAATGTTCATAGCATATTTTCCAGTGAAATACAAAGAAATATGGAAACATTGCAATAATGATAACAATAAACTTATTTTTAAGCTAAGCCATAGAAAAAAGTATAATATAGCCATGAGAAATGGCCAATACCATTAAAATAATATATTTGAAGAATTTATGACATGGGAAGTATAAAACCTCAACATGATATAAAATGAATTAGAAAATAAATAGGATATTTAAATGTATGCATATATGTTCTCAAAATATCTCCAAAAGTTAAGAAAAACTTATCCATGGAGTATGAGATTTTGAATCATATTTTATTATTTTACACCTTTTTCTA
The DNA here is from genome assembly GCA_025594165.1 of Tamias sibiricus. Classification (NCBI taxonomy): domain Eukaryota; kingdom Metazoa; phylum Chordata; class Mammalia; order Rodentia; family Sciuridae; genus Tamias; species Tamias sibiricus. Next base: position 97,828,473 of record CM046661.1, on the reverse strand, counting down.
AATACATATGCATTTTTAAATTAAAGAGTTCCTATGACAATAAATTATTATTTTATATTTTCTTTAATCCTTAAAACAATCTTGTCATAACCTTTTTGCCACATAAAGATCATTTTAAATGGCTTGCCCCTACTCTTACAAGTATGAGTGGAGATTTAGAATTCACATTTAAATTCTCTTTACTGCAATGCTATGCCTCACATAAATGTATTTCTACCTTACTATTGAGAAAGAAGAGAAACCATTATTTCCAGTGTTCAAGAAAATTTCAAGCAATTTAAGTGTTGTTGACAGCTAGGTGATTCTGTAATCAAAATGCAAATAGCTGGATTAGAATTTCATCTCCTTTCCTTGCCAAACTTCTGCTCAGAATGATAGCATTAGTATGACAGCACAAAGTCATACTTTAAAAGCAGATTATATTATCTACATATGGAAAAAATCAATCTCAAAGTAACCACTAAAGCAATGATTATATAGTAATTAATATTTATCTCCAAGGTATTATGCTAAATAATTTGTGGAAGCTTGAAAGATATGGAAGACATTACTTTTCCTTTGCAAATTTTATAATATCTTCTATATGAAAAGGAAAAGAAACAATAATAGCTTAAAACTAAACATCAAAACTCTAGGACAAGGGAGGAAATTAATATGTAGTGTCTGTTCTGTAGTGGACACTGATGGGCACCTTATTTATAGCATCTCAGTCATCACAGAACATGATGAGTGCTGTGTCTGAAAAGGTAGAAATGCCAAGAAGAGGAATCTCTGGTGAATTTAATAAGTCATCTAGAAATAACTTCTTCTTAATTGAGTCATTTTATTTGCCCCTAGTCATTTTATTTCCCCTAGTCATTTTTCTGGGGAAGGTAACAGCAAAACTTTTTATGACCTGCTAAATTATGGATCACCAAACTTTCCCAAGAGTGAGTCACTGAGGTGTTAAAAATTTTCCAAAATATTATTTGCTCTTGGAGAAGGATACTTTTTGGTTTAATGCTACTGAAACCTACTTGAAGTATTCTACTTATTATTGAGGTTGCTGAAAGGATAATTTATCAGGAGCCCCAATGAGGTTACATGAGGCAAGAGCCTGACCATTTACCCAGCTCAGAGCCATGGTTTAAAGGTACCCAAGGAAGGACTGCAGCCGGCAGTCTTTCCTGTCCTGGCCATTGCATCATGGTAAGTCTTATAAGAACAGCTGGCTGAGCTTCTTCTAGTTGATTGAGAGAATCATAAAGTCCCAAAATGTACACGGATCAATTTCATCCAGGAGACCTTGTAGTAGCAAAAAATCACCAGTTGGAATGTACTAGGGAAACAGTTTACTATGCAGTTCCATGTACAATGACAGAAAGCAATGGATGAACTTCTTGGCTTTCTATTTGCTTGGCATTGAAAGCAGGGAAGACTGTATTCTATAGGGTAATTACCTAAGAATCTTGGGCAATGGGAGTGCGGATAGAGAGAATATAAAGAAAGAGGCATTGACCTTCCTGCTAATATGGGCATGCCATGTTAAAAAAAATTAAATATTGAGTAAATCAATAGTGACTTCATTTGAAATCTAGCTGTTTTTAATTTTCAATGCCGAGATGATGGCTCAGAGAAGTTATATAGCTTACCTAAGAAGCCATAGCTAGTTATTTGCAAAGTGAGTTCTGAAACTAATTCTGTTTGACACTAATATTCTATCCGCTACATAAGAAATACCACAAGATTTTTATGTATTTTCCAGGTAAAATAATACATCCAGCAAAACTCAATAGATTATTACTCACTAGTAGTAAGTTTACAAAAAAAAAAAAAAAAAAAAACAAAAAAACAAAAAAACAAAAAACTCCATATGTTATCATGCAATTCTGGGAGAAAATAAAGCTAATATTTATTTTATGAAAATTTCAGTCATTTTATTTTATTCTCCACTGAATATTAGGCACTAAATCCCCTGTGCCTGTTTGGATTTCCTTTTATTTAATAAAGAATTATTATTTCAATGAAAGGAAGTCATGAGATTTTCTTACATTAGTCACACTCAGCAAAGTAAAGCAACAGTCTTTAATACCTACTCTATAATTCATTCTAATAGAAATGATGATGAACTCAAGTTATTAAAAATCCAAAATAATCCAATTGTGCAATAGAATACAAAAGTATAATATAATGAACAGACTCTAGTGACACTGTAATGATACAGTGGGGCTGTAACAGACCTGTCTTCCCAAAGGTTCTATGGAGAATGAGGAGTACGTATTTAGTATTAAACAAATTACTGTTGATTGATGAGTGCTTCCAAGTCCTGAGCAAACTATAGTATTTGCAGGATCCATGGAATTGTTGGAAAATCACAGAAAAGTTACAAAGATATAAGTTTTTAAAGTAACAAGCAAATGACAAAAGTTTATCTTCTAAATAAGAAGAAAGATATGACTTTGCACTTATGATTTCTAACTCATGAAGGATTGATATGCATAGAAAACTTGATAGAGGCATAGGGTTTGAATATTGTCCCAATGCCCTTATAGAACCTGGTCTATAATGGGAATCACAATAAGCTATTTATTCAATAAACAGGTAATTAGATATGCCATACATTTGTTCAGACCCATATTTATTAGCTTTCAGAAATGTTATACTGTATATAAAGCATAAGAAGAAAAATACAAACGACACCTCAGAATAACACACATATGGAAGACAGAAGAGAAAAACATGGTAAGAGCATGAGGCAGGAAACATTCAGAGAGATAGAATCTCCTAGATGGAACCCAATATCCCTGGCTTCCTTTTGCTATTTAAAAGTCATCTTGCAGCCTAATTGCCTTTCATTTGGCTATGCCCTACCTTGTTTCTCTAGCTTCTTACAATTCTTCTTTGGTTTTGGTATTCTTCAATTTAATTTTTATGTGTGTATATATAATTGTATTTTAATTTATCCTAATTTACTTTCTTAAGACTTCTAGCTCTGAATTCTAGGCAGTCTCTAATGTCCATCTTTCTACTCACAGTATTCAGTGTGATTTCCTTTGAATAACACCTACCTCCCATGTCCCTTCTACCATCTCAGCAGATGTCATAAAAGGAGAAGGGTTCATATTGGAAGTATCAATGGATATGCCTCTTGTCTAAAGGAATGAAGCCTCATGACATACATTACAGCAGACACGCAGAGGTTTTCAGGTCTTTATTTCATCAGAAAAAACTGCCAGTGTGGACTGAAAAGATTTAAGACAAATGATATGAAAAGGACAAGACCTATCTTTGTTGCCTTTGGACATGAAAAAGTGGCCCACAAGCAAAGATGTCCAGTGGTCTCAGGAAGCTGAGAGCAACCTTCAACTTAGGGTAGCATGAAAACCAGGAACTCTGTACTATAACCATAAAAAACTGAATTCTGCCAGCAGTCTGAAGGAGCAAGAAACTACGTCTCCTTGGATTCTCCAGCAAAGAACCCAGCCTGACAGCACCTTGATGTTAATCTGGTGATTCTTTTACTGGACTTCTGACCTACAGAGCTACAAGATCCCAAATATTTGTTGTTTTTACTTAGACACTAACTTTGTTTAAGATACTACTTCTGTGGTAATTTGTTATAGCAGAAATAGAAGACTAATACAATATTAAACATACTTATTTTTTTTTTCCATCTGGTAATTCTGATATCTGGAATTATTATCATTGCAAGTCCATATTTCTGTCAAATTTTTGTTGGCTTTCTTGCATCTATTTTTTCCCTCACATTTTTAAATTATTAAATCATTCCTTTAGAACTTTATTTTGGATATGCTTTGAATTTAGGATCATAGGGCAAAGGATGAGATTTGTGAGACCACACAGAAGGATTCTTTGAAATCTCAGCAAGGGCTAATTACACCTCCAAGCCCCCAGGGCAGAGTTGTTCCCATCTAATCAATGGCAAACTTTTAGATAAGTATATTTCCTGATGGATCTGTTCAGGGCAGGTTTGCTTCTTGAAGACCATGCCCTTCGACTGTTGTCCACTTGGATCCTGACTTTCTGGTGGCCTTTCTTTTATACACTACCTGGACTTGTGTTCTAGACTTCCCATTTGTTCACCTCTCAGGTTTCAGATTTCACTTCATCTTTATTCCCTTTGAATTCTTTGCTTTCTTTTCTTTGCTAAATTCAATTCAGCAAAGCATTTTAGAAAGTTTCTTATAGTCATGTTTTTAGAGTTTTTCATTTATCACCTGCTGAAAGGGAACCCTAAGTTTAACTTTTTAAACCAATCCCAATTTATTTTCAAAAAGTGAAGTGGCTCATTTTGTTGCCTCTACAACAGAGGTTTCTTTGTCTTCAGTGAAACTGTTAGCAAAGTGATAGCTTGTCCTTTCAACTTCCTAAAGCATTTAACATGTACCACTCTTAATAGTTCTGCTGTTTAAGAAAAAATAATTAGCCTACCACCACAGGGAGTATATATATTTTAAATACCTATTCTGAAATGCATTAATAGCATCATATGAAGACTGACTTCCAGACAAACACAGAACAAAATTTAGAAATTGTATCTCCTTTTACAGTTTTATGAACTAAATATTTACATTTCCTGGATGATTTTTAAGAGTCTTGATCTCTCCCCAATCAGAATGAGTAAATGTTCCTTGAGCTTCCATAGCAGGGGAACACACTATACTATAATGATTTGTTTAGATATGTTGTTTTTTTCCTACTATATTGTAAGCATTTTGAAAAGAGAACTCATATCTATTTTTATTTATGGTTAGCTCAGAATTGGATGCATAATAGGTGCTGAATAAATGATAGACAAATGTAAACCATGAGTGAAGAGGTTCATTAAAAGCAAATTCATCCATAAGACGTCTGTAACTGTGTTGTACATATACTTTCAACTTATATGTGTTCCCTTTTTGAAAAATAAGTTTCCTTTTATTTAAATTTTTATATTAATCGTAGCATTATGGAAGGACATCTCTCAAAATGAATCTGCAGCCTAAGAAGTGCTTCTCTTCTTTCTTCATCTTCTTGTTTACTGATTCACATGTTTCACGGACAATAAATGGATGTTTGATTCTAAACTAAAAGTGATTTTAAATTGTATTTTACCTGAAACATTGTTAAAAGAATGATGATAGCGTCAGATAAAAGAAAATGCTTAAAGTAAGAGAAGGAACATTGTTATAAACAAATTGAAATAAATGTTTACCAGAGCTGTGTTCTAAGTAATTTGCATTATTAAAGGAGTTCTGTGATAGTTCTTTATTGTTTTTTAAAAAAAATCAACATTATGTTGCCAACAAAAAAACAAATCCCAAGCAAAATTTTTGTTAGTGTACAATGAAGCATATGACACAAGACATTTATTCAGCTTGCAAATTTTCTCACATGTATTTTTAAAGCTTAGATAGCTATATTCCATTTACATATGTTCATTTGAAATTATGTTTAAAATACCAGCTATTTGGTGAGACTGCAAATTGGTGCAAATACTCTGGAAAGCAGTATGGAGATTCCTCAAAAAACGTGGAATGGAACCACCATTTGACCTACCCCACATCTTGGCATATACCCAAAGGACTTAAAATCAGCGTATTATAGTGACACAGCCACATCAGTGTTTTTAGCAACTCAATTCATATTAGCTAAACTATGGAATCAACCTAGGTGCCCTTCGACAGATTAATTGGTAAAGAAAATGTGGCGTATATACACAATGGAATATTACTCAGCCATAAAGAATAAAATTATGGCATTTGCCAGTAAATGTATGAAACTAGAGACTCTCATGCTAAGTGAAATAAGCCAATCCCTCAAAACCAAAGGTCAAATATTCTCTCTGATATGCAGATGCTAGCAGACAATGGGAGGGTGGGACAGAAGAACATAAGTTCATTGGGGAAATGAAGGAAAGGGAGGGGGGATATGAATAGAAAAGACAGTAGAATGAATTGGACATAATTTTCCTTTGTTCATATATGATGAATACATAACCAGTGTAACTCCACATCATGTACAACCAAAAAAATGGGAAGTTATACTCCATGTATGTATAATATGTCAAAATATATTCATCTGTCACATATAACTAAAAAGAATAAATAAAATATTTTTAAAATGTGAAGCAAAAATAATAAACCTTACTAAGCAAGAGATAAAATAATTAACTAAAGAAATGCAAATGACTAATAACTATATGTAAATGTTTACTGTAACCAGTAATCAAAGAACGTGAATCAAATTAAAAAAAAAAAAAAAAACACACAGGAGTAATATGTACTGTGATGAGTTGGCAAAGCAAATACGCTAACACACTGGTGGTAAAAGCTTGATCTTGCATTCTTTCTTCAAGAAAAGCTGCCAGCTGCAATGAAATTTCTTATTTTATAGTGTTTTAATTGCATTTCCAGGAGTCTTCCCAAAGCAAATACTTCCATAATTGTTTTTTACGTAGTTAAAATAATAAAACACATGAATAATCTTTAAAAATACCAGTTATTTCTCTTATTTTATACTAATTCTCACAGCTAAATCTTCAACCTTAAAAACTTCAATAAATATAGTTAATACAATGAAGACCTAATCCTTACCTCTTTCCTTCACTCAACTACCTATGTCCTAAAGAATATATGAATCCATTTCCCCTCTCATACTTCAGAAACAAAATATGAAAACCAAACTCATCTTCTCTAACAAAACTGTTTTTCTATTTCTCAGTTTTGAAATTTCCCTTTTGCTATAGGAAAATACTTAAAACCATCTGCTCTCCCTTTCCTTTTATGTCTTTTACTTAATCTGCCATAAATAATGTCTTATTTCTTTATTCTTCTGGCAAGTAGCATCCATATCTCCCTCTATTTTGACTGCCTCTACTGGGATTCTAAGCATGGCAGGGATAGGTAAGTCTAGGATTTCATTAGTACTTTTTTTTTCAACAGGTTACTCCCATTAGGTTGTGGATTCTCTCACTCATCTACTAGAGTACAAAATCCAGTTCAGTATTTTTCAGGTGTATCATTAGAGATGGAGACCAGTTACCAAGTTGAAAGGATCACTGCATCTTATCTCCTCCAGCACACTCTTACTTATATTTTCCTCAAACATGCATCATTCCCTCTAGCACAGTTTATGTCTCTGTCCTCTTTCATGTTTTTGTTAGCAGTCATCATACCATGAAGAATTCCCTTTCATTCTCTCCATTCAAAGACTTTCTTTCTCCCAATATAGCACTTAACTCTTATCTTTCCCAGGTAGTTACATATTGTAGAAAAAAAAAAATTTGAGTCTTAGACCTAAAAAAATATCTGTGCCACTTACCAGTTATATAACCTAACAAACTTGAGGGACCTCAAGTTTCTCATTTCAGTATGGAACTAATAATAATATTATAATAATAATTTTGCTTCATAGAATTGCTGGAAGATTGAATGACAGAAAGTATATAAAGTGCTTAGTACAGTGCCTAAATTATAGTAACATTAAGTAGATTTAATATATTATTTCTGTTATTTTTCTTATTAATAATTTCTTGATGGGTTCCCATTGTTCCAGCCTACACTGGATTCTGGATTCTTATAACAACTCAGTGATACCGAGTGCTACATTATACAACTTAGTTTGTTTCCTAAATGCTTTGTATGTTGGCACGGTAATTTCTTTGTGTGGCTACTAGCAGGGAGAACACATGCAATCCATCATGCACTTATTACTATCTTTTAAAAATTGAGAAAGTTTGCAAAAATTTAAGGAAACAATACCATTGAGTGCTTGTCATGGACCATAATATTTTGGGGTTCTTAGCAACTAGAAATATGTTTGAATATTCCATTACATTCAGTTTTCCCACAGATTTTGATTTCATAAAATAACCAGGTACATGGGCATAAGTAAATATCTTACCTTGGGATTGTTAAGAATTGGGCTTCAGAAATGGTCCAAAGTGGATATCTACAAACCAAATATGAAATTATAGTTAGTTAACTTGAACTTCAAAATGTTTCTACTTTTAGTAAAAATTTTAATAGATTATACAAAACAAAAGTTGCATTTTAATCACCTAGAAGTTTTATGTTTCTGCTTTAATAATTGCAATAAGATTTAAGCATATTCATAAATTACATTTAGAAAATCAGTAAGTACATTTAAGCTAAGGGAGTTTGGCCTTTGCAAAATGATTTTTCAAACCCTATTAAGCCATCAACTTACTCAGCATTATTGGCTTCTATTAACTTTTCAAATTAAACTATAATACTATCATTGTCCCATTTGATGATACAGAACATTAAGAACACTAGGTTGGAGCTAGTGACTTCCCAAAAACTACAACTTCAAGAATTAATAATTTCCTGTTACAAGGGAAAAAAATCACATCCAAGTAGTATTCTAAAAATATTTACTCTCACAAGATGAATAATAAAAAATTAATAGAAGGAAAAGAACAGAAAGAGAGTGTTAGATTTCCAAATCTAAGGAATTTGAAAATTTTTATTGCAGTTCTCTTTTCTTGTGTGTGTGTGTGGGGGGGGGGGGTTGCCAGGAATTGAATTCAGGTGCACTCAACCACTGAGCCACATCCCCAGCCCTATTTTGTATCTTATTTAGAGACAGGGTCTCACTAAGTTGCTTAGTACCTCACTTTTGCTGAGGCTGGCTTTGAACTTGTAATCCTCCTGCCTCAGCCTCTTGAGCTGCTGGGATAACAGGTGTATACCACCATGCCAGCTTTATTGCCATTCTTATGGAAAGACATTCTTTAGTCCTGAGAAAATGTACAGTCAGATGCAGAAACCAAAATATAAACAGGCATTAAATAAATCAATAATAAATCCATTTTGGTTATAATCGAGAACAACTGAGAAGACACAGTATATATACACAGAGACAATTCCATTTAGGGCCTTTGATGCTTCCATATGCACCTAATGATGTTGCTTTCGATTTCCTTTATTCTTGTCTTGACCCAGACAGTGGTTAGAGGTAAAGAATAAAATTTTGTGGAAAACAGAAATAATAATGGCTTACCCTTCTTTTAGCCCATATAAGATAATAACAAAATTAACATCACATTTTCATTCGTTCCTAACACCTGGGGAAGAAATATTTGTTTCATATCATCAATGAGAAAAGAGAAAAAAGTTCACTGAGGTACCGGGTTCAGGTTCAGTGGCCCAGCTGGAACAGAAATTTAAATTTTTAAAATTTTGATTGATAAGGACAAATGTCCACTAGGACAGACACTAAAGTGTGAGAGCACAATGTTGTTATGTCTTTTGGTGCTGACGTGGTATCTCTCTACTTCTCTATCTCATTTGAGGTCTTTTGTCCCACAGGTATGGTTATGGGTTTACTTGTTCCTAGCACTTTACCTGTCAGTCTAAATATGACTAGGAGGATTGATAAAGTAACCTTTTATAGCCCAAGATTTGACTTCTCCCTTTGCTGATCACTTATATTGTAAGGGTCTGGAATGTTTTTCATATCCAATTTATTTTCATGTATTTGATCCCATTTTTAGTTGTTTATGGATGAGATAAATCTTGTTAATGGAGGTGACCTTCCTAGTGAACATGGATTGCTTTCTAATGTAATGCAGAGCCTGACTCATAATGAGTCACCCCATTTTCATGAAGAGAAGAGACTCCCATCATCTTGACCTAAAGTCCTTTAAAAAAGAAAACTGAACCCCTTGTTGTGATTAGTCATTCCTGGAACCACATTATACCTTTCTACTCAATGAGTCCTGAACCTCTAATCAAAAACAAGAAACTTGTGCCTTGCTATCTCCTGAACAGTCTCCTTTTTGGATTCATGTAATTTTGAGATTAACCTTGGAGCAAGGTTTCATATTTTTCTTAAAAAAAAAAAAAGGTACTCTATGAAAATATAAGATAGGAAGGTCTGAGAAATTCTTTCTTTCAAATCTTGTATATTCTGAAACTATATTGTAGCTTCCTACAATGTTGGAAACTAGACAAACTTTTGCCTGATTTTCCAGATCTTTTGTCTCAGGTATTCACAATCCCTAATAGTCTTAAACTTCAAAACCAATCATTCAGATGATTATCTTTTTTCCAATGCCTGTTGTACCAATCCACAAACTGTGAGATATGTAGTTTCCCATGGTCATCTTGACCAACTCTGATACCTTTCTACAATTTTCTCCAAACCATGGTTTTGTCTAAGTTGTACTCATTATACATAAATACTTCCCAGGGACTTCCAATCCTAGCATACTTGAATATGCTGTTTGTTTTACCTTGTAATTGTTTATTTAAGTGAGTAGTACTCCTGGTATAATAAGGGTACAATGTATCTCTTCTGTATTACTTTATTGAACAGCTATGTTCCCAAGAGCCATAAATTTAAAGTGTGATAGGACCATGATCTAGAATAAGAAATAAAAATAAGATTACACTTTGGCATAAAGACTTTTCAGGAAAAAGATAAGTAGTCCAGAGATTTTAGGAATTCAGACTAGATTTCGAGCTCAAACTGAACATTTACTTCAGAACTATACCTGCTCTGGGGAAGATTTAGACTTTTAGCCCAAAAGATTTCATCTAACAATGGCAGGAGCAGAAACCACAACTGGACTGCTTTGAACAGTGCTTATCTGTGAAAAAGCTTTCATAATCTAGCCAAATGGATCCTATTGTACTTTGATCTTGCCTGCACTTTGATATGCAAGCACAAAGTAGAAATCACACTTTTATATTCAATTTCTTCTTTTAAAAAGAGATTTAACTTTGCTTTCACTTTTATGTAACTTTTGGGACTTTCTATATTGAATCTCAAAGTATTTCTTAAGTGCTTCATAGTCAATAACAGGAAAACTTCCCTTTCATGACTTGATTCTAAGAAAGAACATTTAAATGAATGTCTTAAGTGACAACAAGTGTCTTAAAGGGTGTACTTATAATTAAGGTCCAATCCCCGGTCAATGATAATTTAGGACCTTGGAAAACCTAATAAAAAATAAGTCTCTTAAGATTTGGTACTTATTTTCTTCCTTCATACCTAATTATTCCTTTAGGTATAGCTACACATCCAAGTGACACCAGATGATTAGCTTTTAAAAATTGTATGTTTCCTGGGTAGAATTCTTCTAAGTAGCAGGTGAAAAAAAGTTGAGGAAGGTTAAATTCTTACTTGTTTTAAAGTAGCACACAAAAGGAATTTTTAAATAACTCCATGCCCCACACCACTCCTGGGGTGTGGGGAACAACAGGTGAGGAATTGACCAAAAGCCTTTTCGAAGGATAATTTAAATAAATCTGACATATTTTACTTAAGGAACTCAGTATTTACTTGTTTTTCTTTCCTACCTTTTCACTTAAAGCATTTTATGATTTCTTTTTGATATATCCAAATTGCCAGCATCACTACTTTTGAACTTTGAGTCCATTATTTAGTAAAAGGAGGGCTATTTTAACATAAACATTGTAATAACAGAATTGCTAATCTGATAACTGAAATGACTAGTAGGTCACTAATAGGTGAGTAACATATACCGTAGGAATACACTATGCAAATAAAATGATTCATACCCTAGGCAGGACAGAACAGGATAACATGAGATTTTATCGTGCTGCTAAAAAGAGTGTATGATTTACAATTTAGAAATTGTTTATTTAGAGAATTTGCCATTTAATATTTTTGAGCCACAGTTGAATGAGAGTAACTAAAACTATGGAAAGTGAATAGCAGATAAGGGGGCACCACTGTACATGTTACATCAGCCCCTTTCCTGCCTTTGAGTCCAAAGACGAGTTTATTAAATGTGAAGGCAAAAAAAAAATTATTTATTTAAAAATTTTTAAGACAGAATTAATAGGAGTTGGTCAATTCTGCACGCTAAAATTTTTATACATAAAATTGAAAAATAGGGAATTAAATATACTCTAAGAGTCCTCTGTGGTGGACTAGATGTATGGATGTGCTACTGCAGGAGATTTGGAAATAGAGTCTGGAGGAAGGAGGAAAGTGACATTTTTTTTTTAAAAGGTCTAGTGACATATGGCAAAGAAATCAAAAAGGGAAGTTGAAAATATGTACCTGAAGTTAAGACAAAGATCAAGGCTAGACTTAAGGGTTGGGTGCCACCTCTTCTTCACAGAGGTGTGAGAGTTAGTGGCAGGAGAATTATGGAACATACGTGGGAGGACTCTAGGACTGGGAGAGGTGGGAACAACAAAATAGGCAAAAAAAGCAATAGCAGTATAAAAAGTGTGATCAGAGAATGGATGACAATTTAAAAATAGGGCCACAAGCCAAAAGCAAACAAAAAACATCTTTATAATTATTAGAGCATTATAGTTATACATAGTGGTTAGGTCCATTTTGACAGAATCACACATGTAAGGTTGATTTCAATTCCCTATTTCAGAGAGTTCCAGGAAGATGACAGCTGTGCAGAAATCACTGCAGCTGGCAATGTAAGAGTAACTTGTGACCTTGTAAAGTCAGTCTCTCCAAAGAGTAAGTGGAGGGGGAGTTAAAGATGTGGAAATAGTGTGAGGGCTATTTCTTACTTATACCTATTATTTAGGAGAAGGTAAGGATGAAAGGAAGGATAGAGAAAGAATCATTTTGTTTCCTGTTTATTTTTAAGAATAGAAACTCACTGAACATTTTTAAAGTTGAGAAAGTATTCAGGGAGAAAGAAACAGTTTAAAATCTAAAATTATGATTTGACTAACTGACCTCACAGGATTGCACAGAAGATTCATAAATCCAACATAATCAAGAGTGGTTACAAATAAAATCCTGTCCTAATTCTCTCTTAAAACCAAAACCAACCAACCAAAAAGCTTTGAGATATAATTTGTACACTATTAAATTTGTCTATTTTAAGTGTATAATTCAATGAATTTTATTATATTTATAGAGGATTTACTGAGTCCTTATGTGTCTGGTAATCAAAATAAGTATAAAAACTTTTGGTTTTCTGTTTCTTGGAGGGTTGTAAGAACTTTATACTCAATTATAAGCCCCAAATGCACATTGGCTGGTAGAACAAAGGAATATAATTTAAGGCTTATATTCAATGTAAGAGAATAAAAATTTATAACAGAGGAATAATAGAAAAATATCATGGGTATTGACCATAGTAACATTACAACAGATAATGTGGAATGAGGCAAATGCTGTAAATAGTTGCTTTTGTCATGTTCACAATAGATAATTAATAAGCCACACTGTATGAATCAAATAACTTGTTTCATAATACTAAGAATCTACATCCACAGTTGACTCATGAGGTAACTGTGCAGTAACACACAACTTACAGTACATTTTTACCTCACATCAATCTTTATGGTTTGTTTTTGTTTGTTTGCTTATTTGTTATTGTCAATACAGCCCAGAGCAATTTTTCACCATTTCAAGAAACCATTGTCTCAGTTCTTTGTAAGTATTGTAGATCTTGAGTTATAATAAATATACAAATATCAAAATTTATCATGGAATTCTCTTCAATTTTTTGAAACTCATGGATTTATATATTTGCACACTCCAGTTTCTGAATGCTCATTTTCAGATTGAAAGCATGCTCATGCTTTACCTGTGATCAGGAAAAAACATTTTTCAAATGAAGTAAAAAGTAAACAGAACAAAAATAAAACAAAGATGAACCACAGACTATTCACTATATATATATATATATAAAAACTTTTGGTTATATATATATATATAACACCTCATATCAGGAGAAGGGGGGGATGTTTCATACACAAAAACATGATGGAGCTAAAGCCAAAATGCCCAAGATTCTAGGCCTCTAGGTAATTATACCTCATATTTTTAAAATTTCTCAAAATCAAGATCTACTGAAGAAAATGTACCCAAAGAAACAAGCATGATGTTAAAAACACATTTAATTGCACTATAAACTTGAATCTAAGTTGGTTTTTCTTTAAACAGTATCTAACGTTATTTTAAAAATTTATCCCTCATACAATGGATTTAAGAAATAATCACTTTCTTATTAACCATGAGAAATATTTCTTTAGACTTTGCTGTAGTTTCTCTCTCAAATATTTTAGTAAAATTTGATTTAATAAAAAATCTAGAGAAGGGTAAAACAGATTAAAAGAAGGAAACTAAAGGCATAATTTAAATGTTCTCTTATCATAATGAAAAAATTCAACAACAACTAAATTATATATTGAAATGAGAGTTAAATGTGTGATTTCTGTAGATATTCATGAAATTAGATTGGGTGGGAAGTAATGGAAAACTTTTTCAAAATACAGACATTATCACAGTGGGTTTGTTAAATTTTCACAAAGGTTGACAATCACCATTAGTTTGTATTGTTTCCCTCCACTGGAAAGGACTATCACCATCTCAAATGCATTTTCTATAATCATTCCACTATACATTTTCTGTGAGATTGTAACTTTCCCTTTTGTGGAACTACAGAACTACTGACAGATCCATTATTTTCTATCAATAAAACATTTGAGAATAAATTCTAATCTTTGGAATTCTCCTCAGACACTTTAATCTTTAATGCCTTCCTTCCAGTGCCATTCCAACCACAGAAACCCATTCTGCTTGGGAACTTTCCAAGGAGTGTTTTCAGAAGCAAGGCTCTTTCCATCACCAGTCTCCACATATAAATACTAATTTTGCAAGAAAATTATCCAGTGTCCAATTTGTTTTGACTTCATTTCTCATCCCTGATCAACGTAGCCTACCTATATCAGTTATGTGATCTTACCTTGCATTTCCTTGATCACAATTTTATGTTTTTGTTCGTGACAGTCTTCCTGTCTTCTGCAAACCAGTGTGGACTACTGATGTTCATGCTAGTCCATGTCTCTTTTCTGAAATCCAGAGACATAAACCACCAAACTACTGGTCATTTTTACTGGGATGATCCATAGAGATACCAAATTTAACAAGCCTTAAACTAAACTCATTAAATCTCCTTTCCCTCTCCTCCAAATTCCTCCTCATTATATATTATCTCACCATTTTTTTTTCAATCCTGTTTCCCAAAAAAGAGAAACCTGAGCATCTTCCTATTCCTCCTTCACTCTCATCTCATACTTTAAGCAACCAAGTTCTATTAATTTTTCAAATTAATACAAACATATATCAAATCACCCACTTTTCTTTACCTCTATTTAAACATAGGTATTTCTTCCACAGCAATCATGTTTCTTCTGTAAAAGCTTATTTCTTATAATCTTTCCCAGTTCAAATCTATTATCTTCTTGTAAGCAGAGTGACCTTTTAAAACTCTTATCCTTGTTGTTTCACTTTTCTTTTCAAAATCTTAATGGTTTCCCTGTCTTCCATTCATTCACTGAACTCTTGGTTTATTTACAGAATATATATCATGATAGGCATTTTGGTGAATGCTTGCGCTATAGTGGCTGCAAGATGTTATCCAATAATATGTTGTTTCTTTCCTGAAGTAAGAAATTAGTTCTTCAATCAATCCAGAATCCAGATTTATGGCATCATAACTCTTCTTTGGGTCAAGTGATCTATCTGCCTTTTGAATGTTAGTGAGATGTCTTAGAATTTTTTCATCTCATAAGGGGTATTGATACCTCTTTCCTGTTGTGTTTCTTCTTTCCCTCTCAATCCTTTCCAGACTGAGCCTGGACCTCTTTTCTCTAAGTTTAATACTGAATATTTGAATGCCTCAGCTTGGTTGCATTCTCCAATAAAGCCTTAAGAAGTTGCTCCTAATTACATTTCCACGAGGACCTCTTCCTCCCCTACAAACATTGTTTTGGGTTGGATCTGCTTTGTCCTGGTTTGACCTCTGAAATGTCAATTTTTCTTACAAAGGGTTATGGATTTATTTTTCATTTTGCAAATATTTGTTGATTTATGCCAATAATGCTCTTGTGCTCTAAACTATATTCCCACTGATTTAATAATAATTTTAATATTTTTTTGCATGCTGGATTTTATACCCAGGGCCTTGCACTTGTAGGTATGTACTCTAACACTGAACTATAGCCCCAGACCTAATCAAAATTTATTTATATTATCAATTTTTAAAATTCAAAATATAAAGCTTTGTTTTAACTTTCATTCTACTCATTTTTCTTTATAGTATATACCATTATTGCTGAGTCTTTCCTTTTTAAAACCTTCTTTTTCTTCTTATACTGGGCATTCTGTTAGCGGCCTTTTCTGTATTTCATTGGCTTCTGTTTTTCCCAAGATTCAATAAAATCAGTATTCATGAACCAAAATTATGACCATGACTCATTTATTTTTTTCTGAACATAATTGAGTTCTTTCCAATAATGTCAAAGTGTTCATAATCATTTCAATCTCTCTCTCCCTCTCTCTTTCTCCCTCTTTCTATCTTCATTTCTAGAATCACTAATGCTCAGTTCCTGAATTTTCCAATGTGGCTGATGTCTGAGGTCTTGCAACTGCATCAGTCCTCTTCGTAGCTTCCCTCTTTGTCCGTAGACTATATTTCCATTAATGTTAGATGAGACAATATATGAAACTTGCATTTTGCATGGCACACAGTAAGACCCAGAATTCATTAGTCCCTACTTTCTCACTTACTTAAGCTTGAAACATTAGTGCATTTTACTTCCATCTCTCTTTGGAAAAGTAACTACATGTAAGATGGACATTTTAATGGAGTATATATCCTTTTCCATCTCACTGGCCCCACCCTAATAAAGCCCTTCACTCTATTGCTTAGACAATCACAACTTTCTGACTAGTCTCCTTTTCCACTTTATCCTACACATTGATTCCAAAAAAAATATTCCTATATCACAGGCATGATCATCTCATTGGCCTGTTCAGATACATTCAATGACTTCCCACCATCAGTTAAACATTAATTTTGAGCTTGTCTAAGTAAAGAATTAAACCCATCTCTTTTGATAAGTCTGAATATTCAACTAAGAATTTTGGATTAGTACTTGATTAAAGATCTGCCAAAAATCCTATGGGATTTTTTAAATCTTCCAAACATATAACACTTGAATAAGTATAACATACCTTCCTTCTATTACACATCTTCATTAGTGAAAATTACAGGATTGATTTTAGTTATTAATTTTTGGCTATAAATTCCTCACATTGCATTTAAGATATCCCACTCTAGGTATCTGACTAATAGAATCTATCTATCATATAGTGAACAAAACAGAGTATATGATTACAGACAAGTAAATATGATTGCTTCAATCAAAGAAAATAGATATTCTCATTGCTTTTTATTGATACCATGTACATAAAAATAACATTAAAACATAATTCAGGACAGTTTACGAACAACTTGATTTGGAATCACAGTTCACAAATCTATATACCATCTACATTATATTATTTTGCAGATACTACACCTAGGCAGTGCTGTAGGCAGTCCATAGACTGCAGTGGCCCATCCTTTCTGTGAACTCTTCTGTTCAGGTGCACACAAAAGCAGCAGGATAAATATTTCTCATTTATTAATGTTTTCATTCACTAATCCTGAATTGAGGATTCAGCTCTCTAAACTAGAACACATCCCTCATAAACATATGGTTATTCATATCTAGCAGCATATTTGCAAGAATGTTATAAAAGAAGTAAATAACACTACATATTTATTTTAGTTTAGTTGAAAATTAAGCTTCTCAGAAAATTATTTTATAATCAAGGTGAAAATATGTACCTATTCACACTGTTCAAGAAAAGATTGCAGGTTGACAGGCTGATGTAAAGAGGAATATTCTGGCTTTTGAATCTTGAGAAGTGGTTTTAATCCAGATTCTAATATGTTCTGACAGTTATTCTGAGTAATTCAATAAGCTTTCATGGGCCTCAATGTTGTTTTTTTTTTTTTTTTTTTTTAAACTGCAGTACAATGAGATTAATTTCTGATGTGATTTCCTATTAGAATAGTAGATGTCTAAGAATTCCATGACATCCCATTGGATTATCTCCAGGTTTTCCTTAAAACTGGTTTCTCTACTACATGCACAGACTATTTTATCAACAAATGAAAATGCACTCGAGTTTAAAATTTAATAAGCAAAGCAAGACTCAACTCCTGGGATGGGAAAACAATTCATTAACATCTAAACCCTAATAAGGAAGTTTCCACATCATTAGTTTCATAATGCACCTGCCCCTGACTATTTAACTGTCACTAGTAAAATTTAAGTGCTTCATATTCATATTTATTATTTTGCATTAGCAGGTGCTTTAGATTATCCAATATAGCAGGCACAATAAAAAAATCATTTATCAACTCAGACCAGTCTCAGTTTCCTATACAATGTATAAATATTTCCTCTTTATATACACATTTTAGTAATATTTATAATTATATTTCATTAATTATATGTTGTATTTTAAGTTCTCTGTACTATCCTTATGATGGAACTAGACTCTAAAATTCCAATCTGAACCTGATATGCAAATTAGTGTAAACTATATACACCACCTTTAAAAATTCTTTTCATAGCTTCAGTCCTAAAGGCCTGAAGAAATATGTACATATATATACATTGTTAATAAAATCTAATGTCTGTATTTATGAAAATTTTAGGTAGGAATTTTCTTGAGTCACTTTTATATTCTCTAAGTGGAAATTTCATTCTTCTAGAATTCATTTTATTTCCAGTCCCAGATAATAGCACACCCAAATTGGCTCTTTAGAAAAGACTCAAAAGGGTTTTAATTACTTCCTCTGAAAATGTTCTAAATGAAACACTGGGCCTGAGGGTTATTCTTTTCCAGATGACTGACTGGGTGAATCTTCCCCTCCAGAATCACCTGGGTATTGAAGACTGCTGATTTAATCTCTAAAAGACCCTGTTTTCAGGTAACAGTGGCATCCTCCAAAGTGCTAATATAATTTGACTGCTTCAGAAGGAAGAATTTGGGAATATTTACTGAACCTCAAAGTTTGACATAACTTGGGCTATGGGATTCCTCCAAACTTGATAGAGATGTAATTTGGGCTTTACTACCTGTCAAAGATGCACTGTAACAGTGAAGAACAACCTAGCAGACCCCTCTTCTTACTTCTCTGCAATATAGTCCAGATGCTCTTCTTCCCACAATGTTTTCTTAATATTTTGAAAGTGATATTGATACACAGCCAATTAAGATAGTGGGCTAAGGATTAAATCCTTTCTAGAGGTGTAGTCCTACAAACATTATAATTTATTACTACCTTAAAAATATCTAAGTGGGGCTGGGGCTGTAGCTTAGTGGCAGAGCACTTGCCTAGCATGTGTGAGGCACTGGGTTTGATTCTTAGCACCACATAAAAATGAAACAAATAAAATAAAGTCATGCTGTCCATCTACAACTACAATTTTTTTTTTTTTTTTAATTTCTAAGTGGTAGAGGACCAGAACCAGAATGCAAACAATTAGGCACTTACCTCAGGTGCAAAATTTATGGGGACACCAAAAAAAAAAATCAGTAACAAAAATAAATAATTTTAATGTGATATTCTAAAACATTAAACTTAATGAAAAAATCTATGATGTACAAAATATAAAAATCTTAAATACAGTTTTTAATCACTATGTCAAGTTCAACAAGGCCTCACACTTCCTGTTGTTTCTTTTTTCATTGGTTAATTGAAGATTACTGCAGGTTAATTCATATATATCAGAATAACTATTATGAGACATTAAATAAATAATTTAATTATTTTACTCCTTTATATATTAAATTTTTATTATTGGTCCTGGTAAGCATGAAAAGTGTTTTATATTCTATTATATTCTATTTCTACAGAGATAGACTACAGTAAGTCTGACTTGGTAATTTGTAATATGTTGCAACTAAAGGACAATTACATACCCTTAGATTTTTGTTGGTCACACCAACAAAAGGAGGAGTGGCTCACATTGACCATCATAGAACACATAGACCACCAGAGCTTGAAGTTACAAACATCTACAGCTCTGTGGCAACTTAACAAGTAACATTTCAGTCAACAAGGAACCACATATACTACAATGGTCCCCTAATTACAGTGGAGCTAAAAGATTCTTATCACCACATGACACTGTGGCTATCATAACAACACATTACTGTGTTTGTGGTGATGCTAATGTAATCATATATAAGTAGAGAACATACAACTATCTACATTGCATAATACTTGAGAATGGTTACAAACAGCTATGTTAGTGGTTTATATATTTACTACATTAAACTTTTTATCATTATTTTAGAGTAAGTGCCTTCCATTTACATAAAAGAAAATTTTACTAGAAAACTGAATGGTGTTGTGTCAGGAGTGGTCTTATGTATTTTTTTTTTTTTTTTTTTTTTTTACTGCATCCCTTGATGACATCAAGAGATCACTTGGAGTGACTGACCTATACCATCTGGATTTGTGCAAGTACGCTGTTTGCACTATGACACATTTCTCAAAGTGTACAGCTAAGCAGTGAATGATTTGTTTACATAAGCATATGAAGTAACATATAAATAACAGATTTTATGTTTCATAAAATTAAAATAAACAGTACTTGATTGAACATAAGCATAAAATTTCCAGTTATTTGAAACTTGAGAAAACACAGACAATGGGTGTGGTATAGACATTTATTTTTAATAAAACTCCTCATCTTTGTCTACATTTTTCATTTTGCATTCCAACTAAGGAGGAGTTCTTTCAGCTGACCTAATGAAAACATTCCTGCAAAAATGAGAGGCCAACCTGTGTGCAGTTGTAGTCCAGCCAGAAAGACTGCTAATTCTTGGCTTTGGACTTTGCTTTAAAGGAATTATTCAGGCCTTTCTGTGGCATGGAACACGGTGATCGGCCAGCAACTGTTTAGAGACGAAAATAACCTTTCTTTGTTATAACAACCCCCCCCCCCCATGTAGCACTGCTTCAATTTCATACAAGATCCCTACTTGTGCCCAATTAACAAAAGAACAGAGTTGGGGGAGGTAGGGAAGGATAATCGGACATGCACTAATCATTGTGTATAAAGGATATGATTGCCTAATTAGTGTACATTTAGAAGGGATTTGCAAGAGCAGCATGAGCAAGTAATTTAACAAAAATATAGATTCCACTTTGAAATTACTGGGGTATGGCCCCAGAACTCAGGATCAGGAGGGAGAGGAGCTGACGTGGCCTATACTGGGTGTACAAACATTGCCGTTGACTTCTGAGCATAAGTTTCCTTTTACAAAAAAAAAAAAAAAAAAAAGTATTACTAATACCAGATCACAGAGTTGTGGTTAAAATTAAGGAACATGAGAAGTGAAAATAGTTTGTATGTCATGGGGCTTAGTGGTAAGAGCACTTGCACAGAGTCCTGGGTTCCATCCCCAGCACCACAAAACAAATAAAAACCAAAAAATTAAATTATGAACTGTTACATAAATGTTGTAAAGGAATTTAAAGGATAACAAAACACATTGAGAATATGAAGCAAGATTGTAAAATCAATCCCCATTGTTTGAGGAGAAATTTAATTTAAAGTTATTTTCATCAGTCTGGAGAAACTTAAATTGCTAATGATGAGCCAACAAAACATTTCTTATGTCAAGACTGTGCTTCTTAGGAACACAGATTAAGAGATTAATGAAACATTAATTCTCTCTACAATTTACTATGTTAGAAAGTCAACCAATTAAGAAAAACTGCTTTAAAGTTATTTTTTACCTACAGAAATATAAGTAAGTAAATAAGAAAAGTGGAAAGACAATTATCTTAGTTTGGTAACTTTCCAAGTAGTATTTAATTAACATATAAAGAATGGATGGTAGAAATATTATAATTCTATTATTAAAGAATAATTGAAAAGTAAATATTTTATATCATAGTATTATTTAACCCTTAGTAGTAATTTCCAGACTAAGTACATATTATGTAAATAAGTTGGAAATTTCCAAATGCTCTCATTGATTATATTAAAAATAGATAATCCCTTTACAAAACAGATGTATTTTATATAACAAAAGAATTTTGAAGAAAGTATATAAAATATTTAATTTTTTAATCTTGATCAATTTCTCTTTTCTCTTTGCTCTACAAACTCTCCCTGAGCAATGATACCACAGTGTAGATGTTTACTACAGTTAACATGATTCTCCAATCAGTTCCTTTATGACTCTTTTTCAAAACATGTCATAGACATTCACAATGTACCTCAGGTCAAGCCCCACAGCAAGATCTAGTTCTTCTCGATTCCTTTATTTATCATACTCTTCATAGTTATCCATTATCAAGTCTTATCAACAATATTCTCAAATGACTTAATACCTAACTGCCTAATACATAAATTTATGTATGGGCAAAATCTATTATATATGAACTAATATAAACACTGTACCCAGTCACTGTATGTACATATTCTTTTCAAGTGCTTATGGAATGCTTACAAATATTACTATTTGTAACCACATAGCAGGACTCACAAACCAAATAGAACGTGTTCTCTAATCTCAATGAAAATTTAACTTGAAATCATAAAACAATTCTAAACTACAAGGTACCAAAAATTATCAAGTTTTGGAACATTAAGCAATATACTGCCAAATACCCCATGGCTCATCTCCTGAAGGATGGAATTATAAGGGGCAATCCTGAGATGCTTCTAATGGTACATCTGTTATTCACTGTGACCAAGACATCCTAAAATTCCCCTCATCCTAACTAAACTTCAAGTAGGCTTCTTCCTGACTATAAGCCCCTAACCTCTTTCCTCAGAGCATTTGACTTCAGAAAACTTGAAACAGTAAATTCTTTCTTTATCCCTTTGAGGTATAAACCTCCCAAAGCCAGGAAACTTTGTCAAGGACTGGGAAACATCCTTTTGAAATGTGTTTGTGTAAAAAGATGCACACCTATTTCCCAATCTCTGTGGGAGAGTAGGAACCTAACTTCAATAATAAGCAACAATTAGCAAACAGATGGCTTAATCATATTGACCAATCTCTCCCCAATAATGTCCAGTATTTTTCCATTAGTTCCGCCCATTCCCCTGGCTTTCATTTCACTGAGTTCAGTCTCTCCTTAGTGCAATAGTCTTAAATAAAGCCTTTCTTGCTTGTTTAACTTAACTAGAGCAAGTGCTTTTTGACACTTCCAACCTGTAGAGCCCTTTTGGTAGATATCAAGTAATCATACTTCTCCTCACCCGCCCCACGGAAGCATATTTTTTACTTTTAATTTTGGATTTGGTCATGTGACTTACTTCTGGTAATGGAAAGCACTCATATGACCAGCTGCAAATGAATGATTTGGCTTGATCCAAGCTATCCCTGCCCCCAATTCCTGCTCCCAACTTCTACCCTCCACCTCAGTTACTGCTATTAAAAACATCATGTTCAGTCCCTAGAGAAAATCTGAGTCTCTAGGTCTGAAATTGAAGCCTGAAAAAGAACTATTCCCAGACTACCATGAAATACTGAGTGGGAAATATAGTCACACATTCTATAATGATGTCAATGATGGGCCACAAATATGCTGTGGGTCCCCTAAGATTATATTAATGCTGAAGAATCCCTATTGTCTAGTGATGTTGTAGCCATGGTAACATTAACACAATGCAATACTGATATGTTTATGATTATGTTGGTATAAATGAACCTACTACTCTACCCATTGTATAAGTATAGCACATCCAATATGCAGTACATAATATTTGATAGTGATAATAAATGACTATGTATTACCTACACTGTTCTTTTTATTGTTATTTTAGAATGTACCTCTTCTACTTATAAAACATAATGTAAACTGTGAACAGCCTCAGGCACGTCCTTCAGGAGGTGATCCAGAATAAGGCATTGTTACCACAGGAGATGCAGCTCCATGAGTGTCATTGCCTCTGAAGACCTGCCAGGAGGACAAGATGTGCACGTGGAAGAGAGTGACAGTGATGATCCTGACCCTGTTTAGGTCTAAGCTAATGTGCATGATTTTGACTTAGTTTTTAACAAAAGATATTAAAAGATTAAAAATTGTAACGAGAAAAATTCAGTATAATAAAGATATAAAGAAAGAAAATATTTTTGTCCATTGGGTACTATGTATTTTTAAAGTGCTACTACAAATAGAAACAAAAAGTTTAAAAACTGAAGCGTTTATAAAATTTTTACAGAGGGAGAGTAAGATAAGGTTAATTTGTTCATGAAGAAGATTTTTTATATAATGTTAATGTAGTTCAAGTGTACAGTGTTTACAGTCTACTATAGTGCATGGTAGTGTCTCAGTGTCTCAGACCTTCACATTCATTCATAATTCACTCATTAATTCATGCAGACCCAATTCTAATCCTGCAAATTCTGTATGTGGCAAGTGGCATGCATAGGCATACCATTTTTTATCTTTTATGCCATATTTTTACTGTACCTTTTCCATGTTTAGATATGTTCCGGTATATAAACGTTAATATTACAATTGCCTATGGTGTTCAGTATAGTAACCTGCTGTACAGGTTGTAGCCTTGAAGCCATAGCTATGCAGTAGGCTGTACCATCTAGATTTGTTTAAGTATACCATATGATGTTGGTACAACAAAAAATAGTCTTATGATGCATTTTTCAAATATAATTCATTGTTAGATCATGCATGACTGTATGTATTCCTGCAACCACTGATTCTGAGGTTGTGAGGACACTACAACATATTCTTATAAAACAAATGAGCTTTTCAATGAATTTTACTCCTTATCTATTATACACCATATGTAGTATAAACCTTCAAAGCCACACTTTGTTTTCATCTTTTTATTCTGTGGCACACTGAATAAAGACCCAGATACTTACCATGACCTACGGACCCTCCATGATCTGTCCCCTACCCATCTCTTTAATCTGATCTTTCATTTTACTTTTTATCTCTGTACACTGGCTTCTTCTATTGTCCTAATATGCTGTTTCTGTGTTCATTCCCTCCACAGAACATTGACTCTTTTTTTTATTTGAAGTTGTTGTATATAACAGTAGAATGTGTTATAATTCATAATACACATATAGAGCACATTTTTACATATCACTGTTTGTATACAAAGTATATTCATACTATTCATGTCTTCATACATGCACTTAGGGTAATAATATCCATCTCATTCTACCATCTTTTTTTTCCTTCCTGTATACACCCTTGCCCCCACCCTTGTCCTCCCTCCCCATTGACCTTTCTAGTGTTTCTCTAATCCTCCTATGCTCCCCATCCCAACCCCACTGTGAATCAGCCTCCTTATATCAGAGAAAACATTCAGCATTTGGATTTTTGAGATTGGCTAATTTCACTTAGCATTATATTCTCCAGCTTCATCCATTAACCTGCAAATGCCATTATTTTATTCTCTTTTATTGCTGAGTAATATCCCATTGTGTATATATACCACATTTTCTTTATCCAGAACATTGACTCTTAATATATTTTTCTCATCTCAGAATATTCTTAGCTACACAACTGTCTTGCCCCTTCCTCATTTACTTAAAGAATTCCTATTAATCCTTCAGTTCTCCACTAAAATGCCTCCATCAGACAAGTTGTTCCTGAACTTCACACAGGGTAAGATCTCTTTCTGAGGCAGATTTATAAGCTTCTTCTCTTTGCCTGCAGATCACTCCTCTCACTTTTTAATTGCATATTATTATTATTACCTCAATTTCTGTCTTAGCCACTAGAATATAAGTCACAGAAGACAGGAATCAAGCATCATTTTACTCAGTATTTTATGTGCATACAGAATAACACAAAACAGTGTCTTAGTTTTTAATGTTTGGGTTGAGATTCAAACGCAGCTCCTAGTTCACAAGTCCACCCTTTTCTATTATATCTAGTACAGCATTTACCCTTACACTTTGCATATGTAGGCTTAATTTTTTTCTTTATGTTGAACTCATGCTCAGTTTTACTGATTGTACATATTACTTGTCTCAAATTTTGAAGATAATTTTTGTAAGTAGATTTGATTTGGACAAGCTCAGACCATTTCTCTGAATTCTCAAGATTATTTAAAATGTTCTCTGTAGTTTAAGGTGATGGTATTCACTGTGTGCCCCCACAGACCAAGTTCTTGTTCTTTCATCTTGATTCTCTCTGCAAAATTAAAGGGTGTACTATAGCAGTCCATCATGACGACTATATTCCAGAAAATGTCAAAGGTTTGCCCTAAACAGCTTTTGTGGTAACTTCAGACAAATCCTTCTTCCCTGGAAATTATAAATAGATAACTTAGAAGTGGCCATAAAAGTAAAATTCATGACATATGAATGAAAATGCCTACTCTTCAATTATTTTGAACTCATCCACCCAAGAAATAAAGATCAAAATATGTTCTAATGCCACATGGGCAAAACTAAGTTGAAGATAAGTATCCAAAGCTTACTGAATCAGACATTTTAAAAATAGTTCACAAACTATACAGGAAAATATTAAATGCAAATTAAAAGTAGAAGTACTCCAGTGACTACTAGAAGAAGAACAAAGATTTACTACAATTCCTGAGTCCAGTATATATTAAAAAGATAACATTCAGAACTTTATGAGAAAATTAAGTGTTATATAAATAAAAAATCAATGTTACTACACTAACTTCTGGAGCCTATTTTTCTAAAGATGGATAGAGATGAAATGTTTATCTATATCTGTTGACAGTTCCAGGGAAAATGTATTATCAGCATTTTCTAAATTGTCTCACTTGGGGACATTAATGAGTTTGCTTGCAAAAGAGTTACCTGTCAAATACATTTGTGAAATGCTACATGGATTATAACCTTCCTTAAACAACCTAAGTGTCCTTCAGTGGATGAATAGATAAAGAAAACATGGTGTATATATACAATGGAATATCATGCAACCGTAAAGAAGAATGAAATAATGGCATTTGCTGGCAAATGGATGGAACTGGAGAATATCATGCTAAATGAAATAAGCCAATCCCCCAAACCAAAGGCTAAATGTCTAAATGTTCTCTCTGATATGCGGATTGGATGCTAACCCAAAACAAGGGAGGGCAAGGAAGGAAAGAACAGAAATCCACTGGATTAGACAAAGGGGAATGAAGGGAAGGAAAGGGGAAAGAAATCAGAAGGACAGTAGAATTAATTGTACATAACTTTCCTAGCCTTGTATTTGAATACACGACCAGGGTAATTCCACATCATGTACAACCACAAGAATGGGATCCTAAATAGAATAAATTATACTCTATATATGTATACTTTGCCAAAATACATTTGACTGTCATGTAAAACTATAAAGAACAAATAAAAAAGATTTTTAAAAGATTATAATGCACATTATTTCTGCACATTTCCAATAAACTTAATTTGATGAATCCAGCTATTTTTCTAAACTGATTTGACAGAGGGTTATAGATTGAATATAGTTTGAGTGTGTCCCCCAAGGGACACTGAATGATTGCCATTCAAACTTGGATGAGAGGGCATCTCATTGCAGTTTTGATTTGCATTTCTCTGAAAACTAGAGATACTATTTTTTCATGTTTATTGACTATTTGTATTTCTTATTTTGAGAAGTTCATATCTTTTCCCCATATATTAACTGGATTATTAGGCTTTTATTGTGAAGGTTTTGGAGTTATTTATATATTTTGGATATTAATGAATACAGGGGCAAGGAAGAAGTGATAAAAATTCTGAAAGCTTGGATATAAAAATCAGTGTAAAGTGGATAATATTTTATGTTCAACTTAAAAATAAAACATGTTTCCTATTCTCTCAACTAAAAAACCCAAAACCAAAACAAAACCCAAGTCAGTGCCAAATAGACCCCTTGGCACCCAGATTTAATCTTTAACTACTAAAAGAATCATAGAACTGGGAGGAAATTGATTCCAGATCTGAGGCATGCTATGTATAAGCGGGTGAGGTATAGAGAAAACCAGATTCATCTTGAGTTGGTAACTGTCAAAACTGTGTCATGTGTGCATAGGGATTCATTGTAATCTTTTCTCTGGTTTTGTACATATTAGAAGTTTTTCATAATATGAATAGAACAACACACATACAAACAATTTTCATAGTTTGTGGGCATGCAAAATCTTATAATGTGAAGTGTTGATAAGTGTTTCAAAACCTATAGAAAACAAATTTTAAGCAGATATAAAGGGCTAAATTGCAATAGGAAATCTAAATGATGATAACCTTTGATAATTATAGTTTGATTTTACTTTAAAAATGTTGCCTGTATCTTTCTCTTCTCTTCTCTCCTCTCCTCTCCTCTCCCCTCCCCCTCCCCTCCCCTCCCCTCCCCTCCCCTCCCTTCCCTTCCCTTTTCTTTCTTTCTTTCTTTCAAAACTGGGAGCACTTAACCACTGAGCCATATCCTCAGCCCTTTTCCTATATTATTTAGAGATAGGGTCTCACTAAGCTGCTTAAGGTTTTGCTAAGTAGCAAGTTGCTGAGGCTGATTTTTTTTTTTTTTTTTTTTTTTTTTTTTTTTTTTTTTTTTG
Source organism: Tamias sibiricus (assembly GCA_025594165.1). Lineage (NCBI taxonomy): Eukaryota > Metazoa > Chordata > Mammalia > Rodentia > Sciuridae > Tamias > Tamias sibiricus. Next base: position 97,800,085 of record CM046661.1, on the reverse strand, counting down.
TGGTACCGGGGATTGAACTCAGGGGCACTCGACCACTGGGCCACATCCCCAGCCCTTTTTTGTATTTTTTTATTAGAGACAGGGTCTCACTGAGTTGCTAAGTACCTCGCCATTGCTGAGGCTGGCTTTGAACTCGCAATCCTCCTGCCTCAGCCTCCCAAAGTGCTGGGATTACAGGCGTGCGCCACCACACCCGGCTACTGAGACTGATTTTGAACTCAGATCCTCCTGCCTCAGTCTCCCAAGCCTCTGGGGTTACATGTGTGCACCACCTTGCCTAACTAAGTGTTGCCTGTATTTCCTAAGCTTAAGCCCCCTTTTCTTGATAGTTGCTCATTAAATGACAGCAGAATTTGAAGTAAAAACAGATTTGTCTTAAAATCACCTAAAAAATTGTCAGAACATAGACCCATACAAAAAAAAGCATTGTTTTGAACTTGAACTATTCTGAGTATATAAATATATATTAACTACTGTGTAATATATTAATAATACCAGAGGCTTAAAAGTGTAAATGATGAGGGAACATTAAATCACTGACGTGATTACAGAGTGGCACTTCATAAAAACAGGGCATCGATAATTAGAAACATGCTAGATAATCACCATCTACAATGTAGAAAAAAGTTCTCCTCCTAGGCATCAAATTAATGTGCATAGTTTAGATATTTTGTGTAAGAAAATGAATAGCACATTTCTGGTCAAATAAAGGAAAAAAGGGGAAAACAAATTTACATTTGTTATCATAATTAATCCTTGGCAATACCAAGGGCTTACTTTACTATATAATGTTATTTCCAGTTACCCATAAATAAACTAAACATCATGTTGAATAATAACCTAATATTTCTGCTTATTTTCAAACCATCAGAATCTAAATTTACCTATAGTACCTTGTATTTAGCATGCAAAAAGCGATACTTCATTTTTTTTAAAAAATAAAGACCAACTGAAGATAGATAAATGTTTTTCTTAATAATAAGATTTTCAATTCTCATGTAATTTGATTCTTAAGGAATGAGCACAGCACACCTTCATATTGATGGCAGCAAGAAGTTTATAGTTAATGTGATAAAAAAAATCTGTGGGAGGCTATCATTGGCTAATAGCCTAATGGCAGCTAAAACCAATAAATCAGAATAAAACTATTTCACGTTCTTTATTTCACTAGTGAGAATTGTTCAAAGTAATGGTGACAATATCTTTGAGTCCTAACTTTAATTACTATCACAAGTCAAACCTTATGTTCATACCTTATTTCTATTTATGTCTTAACTCACCTTTCCTCAGGAGAGGGTTATAAATAGAAATACTTATAAGAAGAATGAATCCTCTGGTTTGGAGAATGTTTTAAAGAGTATATCTGGATTCTGGGAGAAGTAACAAGAAAGTGAGAGAGAATCTTTAACCCAATTTAATGGACTATGTTTACTTCCCCTCCCAAATTCAGATGATGGAACCCCAACCCCCAATGTCATGGCACTATAATGTGGGTCCTTTGGTGGTAATTAGGTTTAGATGAGATCATGTGAATAAAATCTCAATAATGATTAATGTTCTTATCCCAGAGCTCACTCTTTTCCCCTCTGCCATATGAGAATACTACACACACACACACACACACACACAAACACACACGCCAATAAACAAAATAAAGCTAAGATATCTTATAAATATTGATTTGATCATTCAACAACTAATTATTGGCTATTCGCTATATGCCCAGTAATCATAAGTCTGGGAAATCAGCCATAAACAAGGCAAGCAAAACCACTGTTTAAAAAAAATGTTATATTCTCTAAGGGGGAGAGAACCAGTATATAAAAACAAGTAAACAACATGATAGTTTCAGAAAGTTATAAATACTATTAAAATATAAAACAAGTGAAAAATGAAACAGAGGCATACTTGAAGGACTGTCTTGGATTAGATGATGGGGGACAGCCTCTGGGAAGAGGTGGCAGTTTACCAAAGAAGAAGAGTAATGGCAGATGGAGATGTAGGAGGAAACCTTCTAGGCACAGGGAGCACCTGGTGCAGAGGGCTTTGAAACTCAGCTTTGAAACACATGAGGTTCAGGAGCACTACCCCATTCCCCTTCTTGTTGCAGTCCTCTACTCATTTCTCAGATGTCTTTGCTTATCACAATCCCTAACACTAACTTCATATCAGCTTTTTGGCAGTTTTAATATCCAAGACTCTTTCAACACACTGTCTTCTAGGTTCCTTGATGTCCTCCTATAGCAATCCTGTCATCAACACCACTGCAGCTTCTTTCATCCCACCAATAAGGACTTTGATCAATACCCTTGATTTCTAGCACTGCACTTGTTATCACCACCCTTCTCCCCAGATCCCTTGTTCCAGGCCCCCAGATTCCAACAGTTTTCTGATCCCACCAGGACCTGAGATCCATGGATCCTGTCACCTGTTTTCTATCCTTTGCCCCCAACTCATGTCCTTATTGCCTTCCTTATGTGCACACAAATCATGCATGATATATCACTAAAATCATGATGTTATATAAAACTCAACAAAACACACCATAGACTCATACTGAATGATTTCACCTTACCTTCATGAACAGTCCCCGGAAAAGCTCCATTCAACAATGCCATCATCTTCTGTTCTCCTAAATTACTATTTAATTCTTATATTTCTTCCCTTCAGCTGCAAGTATCTCCTTATCTCTTATACCACGACCCAGTTGCTATAATTCCACAAGATCAAAACTTACCATCAATACAAAAATGTGGGAAAAAATAAAGCATGATCACTCTTTTCAAAACAATTGCTCAATGAGCAAAAAACAAAATGAAACAACTTACATTTGCACATAAGATTCCATTGTATCGCTCTAGTAAATTGCCCCTGATTTTCTTGTATTGTCAATTTTTTCAACACTTGTTTATCATTCCTATCAACATATACACTGGTTGTTACTTGTCTTTTTTCACATAGGTTTCTTTGGAAGAATAAATAAGAAAAATAAAAACATTTTTTCTGGATGAATTCATAAATGAATAAGAACAAGTAAATTACTTTTAACCTACAGATTTAAGAAAGTCAGTTGTATTAAAATATTAGAACATATTATTAAAGTAAAGATAATATAAAATATTACTAATAAAAATATAAACTGACTTCCTTTTAAAAGACTAGAGATAACAGAAATAGACCTAAAATCAATATGACAAATATAGCAGGTTTGTGCAAAAAAAAAAAAAAAAAAAAAAAAGGTGGCTTAAAAAATCTATGAGATATTGACAACATGGGGAAAATTTGCAATGTAAATATCAGAAAAAGAGAAATAGCATTAAAATACAAATAACTGTTATAAATCATTGCTCAAAAGAAAAATTTTGTGAATACACATGATTAAGAAATTTAAATGAAGATGTATCCAGTAATATATGAAAAATCTCTAACTTAACCAAAAATAACAATATAAATCAAAATAAAAATGAGGTACTCTTTTTGCTTATAATATATACTTAGTATATTTAAATTTATATATCATAAGTACAAATACTAACTTATTATACATTTATGCATGCACACACAGTGGACCATATATTGCAAGGCAGATAATGAATACTTTCATACCAATGAGATATCAACTGATAACATTGTAAAGATAGTTTGAAAATCTGAATCGAAAGATATCTTCTTCTTCTTCTTCTTTCTCTCCTTCTCCTCCTCCCCTCTTCCCCCTCCTCCTCTTCCTCCTCCTTCTTCTTCTTCCTCTCCTCCTACCCCTCTTCCCCTCCTCCTCTTCCTCCTCTTTCTTCTTCTTCCTCTCCTCCTCCTCTCCCTCCTCTCCTTCCTCCCCCTCCTCCTCTTCCTCTTCCTTCTTCTTCCACCAGGGATTGAACCCAGAGGTGTTTCACCACTGAGCCACATCCCCAGCCCCTTTTTATATATTTTATTTAGAGACAGGGTCTCACTGAGTTGCCTAGGGCCTTGCTAAGTTGCTGAGGCTGGCTTTGAACTCATGATCCTCCTGCCTCAGCCTCTGGAGTAGATGGGATAGGCATGCACCATCATGCCCAGCTTGAGAGGTTTCTTTAATGTGATGTTTATAATAGCAAAATTTAGAAATAATATGATCTTCCAACAGTAGGTAATTATTTCAATAAATTATAATATATCCTTGTATTGGAATTTTATAGACCAAATAAAATTTATAATTTTGAAGAACATGCAAACACATTTGGTATTGCTCCAGGCAAATAGTCAAATCTAAAAAGCAGTTTATAAAGCAGTGTGACATATACAGTCTCAATTCTCTAAGATATGTACCAGAAATAATAGACCAAAACATAATGATAGGATAATCAGCAGAGAACCAAGAGTGACTTCTAAGTTGTGGATTTATAGGTAATTATAATTTTCTTCAGTTTTTTCTTATTTTCTTATAGCTGAAAGTGCAGAAACTCAAAATGACAATACTGAAGATGTAGATGTGAATAAGGAGGAGGCAAGGAGGGAGGAAGAGAAAGTATTCCTCTGTCCACCTCTTTTAATAGGAATTGGTCAGAGTCACTAGAGCCTTAAAGTATTCACAGGGGTAAGGGGCTTGGAACAGGAAACTTATTGTGGGGTTTCAACAAATACCATTCTATTTTTACCACCACCATATTTGGAGATGTTTAATTATTAAAACTACCAAAAGCAATAACACATAATACAATGAAGAAATTCTAAACTCTATCCTCCAAGTATGTAGCTTGGGTAGTCATAGAATTTATAAAATAAATATTGAATGAGATAACCTCTTTAGTACATTCATTACTCACTTGTTTTGTTTAGTACTATAGAAGAAAATAGGGAAAACACAACATCTTGTTTTTGTAAGTCTGATGTTAGGTACCTCAAAAAAGTTCTAGAGTTCAAAGTGATGGTTAAAATGTTTTGTCTTAGGCTGGGAATATACCTCAGTTGGTAGAGTGCTTGCCTCACATGAACAAGGCCCTGGTTGCTAATCCCCAGCACCCCCCCTCCACACACACACACACACAAAATTTTAAAAAAATTATATTTACCACTTGTAATACCACTTTAAAATATTAAATAACAATTTTTAAAATTATTGGAAATTCCCAGGAATGGAGATTATAATTATATAATTTGATGTGTCATGGAATTGTCTCATTTGGAATTAAATGAAATAATCACAAATTTAACCCTGCACGTAGAAAACGTTCATTAGTGCTACAACAGAGAGGAGCATGTGAGGCAAGCCTGGTCTTACCCACATAGCATAGATATTTTTCAAAATCACACAATGATAAAGCTTACACGTCTTAAAATATTTTGAGGTCTTTACATATTTCAGCATTTAAGACAGAGTTTGCAGAAAATATAAGGAAAGAACCTTGAAAGGTCTAAAGGTATAATCCCTTGAGATTCCACAGAATCAAAAGAGTATTATTCAAAGGACAATGAAAGTGCTACACACGTTGTAGTTCTAAAACAGTGAATTTAGGACAAGTGAAATTGCACCAAAGCATGGGCTAATAAACATCAAACAACGCAGTCATTGTAAGCTGAGGCTCATCTATTATTAACATGTGACCATAACAGACAAAACGGACTTTGTTTCTGTGTTAGTGCACAATTATCAAGGAAAATTATTTAGTCTAAATTTATTTTGTTTAACTGTTCATTTAAAAAAGGAAACTAAATATTTTCAAGTATATTTTATAAAGTCAAAAAATAAAAAATGTCAAATAAAAAGAAATACTCAGATAAACAAAACTAAATACTAATTATAAAAATTTGATTTAAATCTTAGAATCACAAAATATGTACATCAGAAAATAGTATATATGTGCTGTCAATTATGACTTTCTGCGATTTAAAAGGGTCTTTAGAGAACATGCAATCTCATTTGACTAGTAGAACCATACTGAACAGACAGGTAATACTGCTACTTTACAGAGAAAAGGCTGTAGCTCCACAGCCCCTTTCTCCTTTATCACAGGACTAATGAAATTTTGAGTCTAGAACCACGGTCTCTAACATCTACTATATTGATCTTTTCACTGAACTACAGTGTTTTTGTTCACACCCTTCTTCATAAAAATGCCATCAATTAAAAACCATCTTTGCAGCTATCTGGGTTTCTTCTTATGATGTCAAGTCAGCCAACACACTGAATTTCCCTGAGCTCTACCATGCACTATAGCCTCCTCTTGTTTCTCTCTTATTTGACTCTCTCCCAATATAAATTTCAAAATGCTCAAAGATGTTTCAGGATGACAGATACAACCCAAACTAAAGTGTAAAATATTAGTGCATGGAAATTACTATGATTTGGATATGAGGTGTCCTCCAAAAGCTCCTATGTTAATGCAAAAAGTAAAATTATTAAATTGTGAAAATTATAACCTAATTCAGTCCATCCTAGTTTTAATGAACTAATTGGGTAGTAATTGTAGGCAAGTGGGGCATGGCTGGAGGAGGTGAGTCACTGGGCACATTCCCTGTTTCACATTCCCCTCTCTTTCTGTGCTTCCTGGCAGTCACGAGGCAAGCAGCACTTCCTCCATGATGTTCTACCACATCTTGGACCCAGAGCAATGGACTCTGCCTCCCGTGGATTGAACCTCTAAAATCCTGAGCCAAAATAAACCTTTCCTGTTCTAAGTTGTACTTACCAGGTATTTTGGTCACATCCATGAAAAGCTGACTAACACAGAAATTTTGGTCTGTTTTGTTTTTGTTCAATTTTTTTTTTCCTTACAATGGCTTACCATGGCCATTTTATTCAAGACTATCTGAAATAGTGTCTGGCACAGAGGCAATTACTAAATTTTATTAGATTTTTATTAAAATATAAAATTTCCTTCAGCTACATCTCACTTCAAAGCTGCTAACCTCTCATGACATTTCCCTTCACTTGGTTTTTATATTGGGAGAGAGTCAAAGAAGAGAGAAACAAGAGGAGCCTATAGGGCATGGTAGAGCTCAGGGAAATTCAGTGTGTTGGCTGACTTGACATCATAAGAAGAAAACCCAGATCAGCTGCATCATAAAAATGATGGCATTTTTATGAAGAAGGGTGTGAACAAAAACATTGTAGTTCAGTGAAAAGATCAATATAATAGATGTTAGAGACCTTGGTTCTAGACTCAAAACTTCACTAGTGCTGTGATAAAGGAGAAAGGGGCTGTAGAGCTACAGCCTTTTCTCTGTACAGTAGCAGTACTACCTGTCTGTTCAGTATGGTTCCACTAGTCAAATGAGATTGCATGTTCTCTAAAGACCCTTTTAAATCACAGAAAGTCCTTATTGACAGCACATCTGTAGAATTTTCTGACATGCATATTTGTGATTCTAAAATTTAAATCAAATTTTTATAATTATTATTTAGTTTTGTTTACCTGAGTATAATTGCTCATATTTTTATTTGACATTTTCATTTTGTGACTTTATATTTGCAAACTATAAAGTCAAACATGTTGAAACTTTAGACAAGCTTCAAATCCACCCTCTTCTGACACAATTTCCAGATAATCAATAACTTCCTAATTTTCAAAATGTAATGGCTTCCTTTTAATCTTCAACCTAACAGAACTTATTTAAAAACTGAATATCCTATAAGTGTCCATCTTCTTGCTCCTATTACTATTTTATCCTACTTTTATTTTTCCCTTTCTGTTTTCTTTCTCTATTGTTGACTTCTTTTTTTCTTTGTCCTTTTCTTACTTAAACAAAAAAAATGAAGTTCAAGTTAGGGTCTTGGTCTTCTCCCCTCACTTCTCTAATTTCCTCTGGCTGTATCCTTTACACCATGATATAAATTACCAAATCTTTGCCATTAATACCCAAATATGGCCGGGTGCATTGGCGCACGCCTGTAATCCCAGCACTTTGGGAGGCTGAGGCAGGAGGATCGCAAGTTCAAAGCCAGCCTCAGCAATGGTGAAGCACTTAGCAACTTAGTGAGACCCTGTCTCTAAATAAAATGCAAAAAAAGGTCTGGGGATGTGACCCAGTGGTCGAGTGTCCCTGAGTTCAATCCCTAGTACCACAAAAAAAAAAATAATAATAATAATAAATATGTCTCTATTCTTCATCTCCTGACTAAGCAAAACAATTGTATATCTTTTCTTCTTGAACGAACCAGAAAACTTTGAACTAACATCCTCAAAATAAGCATGTTTTGTTTTTGTTGTCTTTTTTAGAATTCTTTCCTCAAAGTTTCTTTTCTCACTTCCATTCTCTCCCTGGAATTTTTCTCCTTTTCTGATTCTTAGCCACTGCTGATACTTTCTATTAAAAAAAAAAAAAAAGGCAGTTAAAAGAGAAAGAAAATTTCTAAATATCACCAGTACCACACCTACCAACTTACTTCCATCTGTATCCATATATTACCTCTTTTCTGCTGTTAATATATGTGAGCTAGTTCTACTTAGAGTCCACCCCTCCTTATATCCCACATTTTTGTATCTACTCAGAGGTAATACTCCAGAATATATCCCTCTTCTCTCTCCTGTCTCATTGATATTTTCTTTGTTCTGAGTGATCTTATCATCATACAAACTGGATTATTAAAATATTTCCATCTTCAAATGACAACCATCCTCCTTTGATCTCCCCTCCCCATTCAACTATTCTCCATTCAACAAGGGCTGCAAATACTATTTGTACTTTCTCTTCTCACATTCTCTTGACCCCAGATCACCCAGGCTTATATTCTTAGTACTCTGTGCAATGGGTATTCTCAAGGTCCCAATGACCTCTAGACCACAAAATTACTGGTTGATACACAGTTCTTATCTTTTATGAATTAATAGAAGCATTTGAAGGATCACTCTTTCCTTCTTGAGAAAGTTTCAGGACTTCCTGAACTACCTATGTAAAACAGTAAGACTCCCATCTCCAGCATCTTTCCTTCCTGAGGTTCTCTGTCACTCTTTCCCAGCCTTGCTAGAGTTCTCCACAGCACCTATTACCAGGTGGCTTATGACATATGTTGTTTACTTTTTATGACATGTAAGCTCCATGAAAGCAAGAATTTTAAATTTGTACCAGTCTCTGGCCCATATTAACCATGTATTAAATATTATTTACACCATTCATACTAATTATTCTATTTGTACTATTATACCAGTTAATTAACAAATTATAGATAGGCTTCATTCTTAGACCACACCTCATTTTATGAACTCTTCATTGCAATCAACTTTGAGTGTTCATTATCTAGTAAGAGGTCATGAAGTTCAAGACTCCTTTGCCAAAACAGTTCTTTCCATTGCCTCTAGTGTAAGTACAAGTGTACTTCCTTGTATCTCAACTTCCCATTAAGGAAAGCTTCTTTAACACGAGGTAGCAGTCAAGTCCATGGACATTAAATATGACTCATTTTCCACACTTCTCTGCATTGTCACTGATGCCACTATTTTTTTTTAATTTGTTATACATGCTTTTAGAGTGCAATTCCTTTCATATTACATATGAAGAGCACAGTTTTCCAAATCATTGGTTTTACACAAAGTATTTTCATACCATTTGAGTTTTTTACATGCGCTTAGTATATTGATGCCAAACTCCTTCTGCCATTGTTTCTATCCCTTTGCCCTTTTCCCTCCCCTCCTCTCCTTTTTTCTATTTAACATTCCTTCATTCCTCTCATACCCCCTCCCTTGCCACTATAATTCAGTATCATCATAGCAAAGGAATTAATCGACCTTTGGTTTTCTGGGATTGGCTGTCTTCACTTAGCATTATTTGATGCCACTGTTTATTATTAGAGTCTTACTTTCTTTACCTTCTGCAGTCCGTCTCGAAAGAGCAGCCAAAGTGATATTTTTAAAAGTACAAGTCATCTCAGGTCACTGCACTGTTTAAAATTCTCCAGTGGGTTGCCATACTTAGAAGGAAACACAAAAGCATCATGCATCACTCTGCCCCAGGCCAACCTGCCTCACCACTTGGGTTCTGGAATTCATCACTCTGCCTTTGCTTGCTGGGTTCTTGGCAAACTCTACAGTTACCCTTTCTTGTCTAAAATTCTTACCCCATGTCTTTACATGGCTACCTTCCCTGAAAGTCCTTTCCTGATCACCTTTCCTAAAACAGTTGCCAATACACACACACACACACACACACACACACACACATACACATACACATTCATGCTCACATAATCACCTCTACGCATTTTGCTGCTTTGTTATCTTTAAATTTATTATTACCAGAATTTATCCATTAATTTCTATCATGCTTAACTCCTCAGGTGCAATGTAAACCCCATGAAGGATAAATGCTTCTTTTTAAGGCTAAATCACTAATTCAGTATATGGAAATTCTCCACAAGCATTTGTCCATTTAGTAAATTAACCATTCTGTTAAAAAGCATAATATATTTCCTAATCAGACTATAAATTCCTCAAGAATAGTGTTATCTGAATGCTTTTAAAGTTTTTAAATCTAGTAAAGTGGCTCAAACTTGGTAAATGATCAAATATTTCTTTAAAATCTAGTAGAGACATAAAGTATAATGATTGCTAAGAATCAAATTCAAATAGAATATAAAATGAAATGAAATAAAAATAAAAATATCATTCTACCCATTTTATAAAATAGTTTCTTATTCAATATACCATGAAAATCTGTTCCATTTTATGTAGATGTTTTATTGGCAAGGCCATCTGCACCATTATCTTGTACAAAATTTTAGCTCTATTAAAATCAAACAGAACTATCAGGGTTTGTGAATCCAAAATGAATTGAACTCATTAACTCAGGTCTCACAAGCTATAAGAGGACTTTTTGTCAAGTGTATATTTCAAAACCACAACAATGTTTTCCACCTTTCTCCTGTCATTAGACACATTTCTCTTTGATAACACAGATGAGAAGCACAAATCAGTAGACACCAACATTCTTAAAACTTCAGAGGGAACCAAAATGTTTTTCAAACCTCTCTCCAAATTATTTTTAAAACCTAACAACAAAGTATTTTTGCTGAGTTTTTTTTCTCTCCCCACTATTCAACTTCAGATACTAATGTTTATAGTGAAATGTTCTATAAAAGGCCAGAAACAGCAGTGAGTAAGTGACACACCTGGCACATAGCTGTCATTTGATAAATATGTTTAAATGAACACATAAAACCAACTTGAAAGTGCTCCAGTAAAGAGCCTCACAAAATACCTGGCCCTATAATATTATTATAATGTATACAAAATTTAACTGGATTGAAAAAGTGAGGGATAGAAATAAAGTATATGATATCTATTTCATTTATAAAAGATGTAGCAAGTAAGACAAAAAGAAATACAATTTTTTCAACTGGATCCTAAATGACAGAGACAGAAAGGGTTTTTGTATTGGCCTATGCTATCAAATCAATTTCCTCAATAATTTATAATATATCTAGATTATATTGATATATAACAGTGAGTCATATAATTAGTTCTTTAGTGAATAGTAAACAACTAAGTTCTTTAATAAAATTTGAAATTGACAATATTATTTAAAGCAGTACTTTAATATTTCAAAATGTTGGGACAATTAATATTATTTAGTAATAACAAGATTGGCCAATATTGTATCTTCAAAAAAATGAAGCATTTTTGTCAATACCTTTATCTTGATTGAAAACTACTAACCATAAAAGGATTCAGAGCACCAGTAGCACTATGATAGTTATGTGAATAATAATTACTGGAAAACCAAATATGTTTGTTGTTAAGGTAAATAAACTTTAGACATTTTGTGATCTGTGTTCATAAATAGAACCACCTAAAGAAAAAATGAGAAACTAGCTTTAGTTCTGAAAATATTTGTCAGAAGAAAATAAACAAATAAAATTGTAATGTATCTCCAAGTAGTGAAACAATTAAATAAATATAGTGCAATTCAATATAGGCTATTTTGAAGTTACTAAATGTAGTGATTCTAAATATTATATGGCAGAGCCCGGCATAGTGGTACACACCTGTAATCCTAGTGACTCTGGAGGCTGAGGCAGGAGGATAGTGAGTTCAAAGTCAGCCTCAGCAACTCAGTGAGACCCTGTCTCTGAAGAAAAAAAAAAAAAAAAAAAGAAAGAAAAAAAAAGATAGGGCTAGGGATGTGATTCAGTCATCAAGTGCCCCTGAGTTCAATCCCTGGTACCGCCCCCCCCCCCCCAAAAAAAAAGATTATATGGCAGTATGGATCATGTTAACTATTAATTAAATGAAGCAGGTTATAAATTATGACAGCCCAATTACAAACGTTCAAGGAAATATTTGTTTAGGAAAAAAAAAAACACCAGAAATAAATGCATAAAATGATAATCATGGCTGTGATTTGAAGAAGATATTCCCCCAAATGTTCTTGAAAACAGTGATTTTATTTTTCAAATAGATAATATGTATATGTGCTATATCTATATGCAAAAATCTTAAATCCAAATATCTCCCTTTGCAATATACCTCTGAATCTACCTTTAGCAATTTCTCCCCCTTGTTCGTTCTTAAAAACTGTGATACCCAGGGATTCTTTCTTTTACTCCACCCATTCATCCTGTATGGCTTTAACAACCATCTTTTATTCCTTTGACTCCTAAATCTTTCTCTCCCAACTACTAACCATTGCTAGCCTATGTGTTCTTACAGCAACTGAATGTTCCAGAGATTACCTGGAAAGCCTTTGTATAATCCTTGGCCCAAAAATGTTGACAGGAATTATTTTAATCATCCCTGGCATTCTGTAAGTTTTTACATTAGTATGACTGTTTCCCAGGATGGAAGATTGAGTAGCAAACTTCACTCGTTTCGGGCTGGGGTTGTGGCTCAGCAGTAGAGCGCTTGCCTAGCATGTGCGCTGCCCTGGTTCTATCCTCAGCCACACGTAAAGAATAAAGGCATTGTGTACAACTAAAATAAATAAATAATGTTTAAAAACCACTTCACTTGTTTCTACTTTATCCCATCATAAATAACTAGTCACCAAATAGAAGCTATTTCATTCCAGAAGTCTGCTGAATTTGATGCTTATTTTCCATACTCACTCTGTTCATCCATATCTTGTGTTTTATATTGTTTTTTATTTCAAGTATCCATTCTAAATATTTGGCTTATATTACCTCAATTTTTATACCAATCATATGAAATTAGCATTATTTTATAATATTATACTATTATACATATTATATATGGTATATAAATTATACCATACTATATTATAGCATATATATATTATATTATACTATGCTATAATATTGTATATGTATTATAAACAAAACTCAGCAACAAAAAGGAAAAGTAATTTGGTAGCATAGTTACTAAGTGGCAAAGCTGGTAACCTTTAACTATTGCAACAATCTCTACCTCAAAGGTGCTCCTTACAATTACTATTTTTAAAAAAATTGTTTTGACCTCCACTGCCCTTGATTGCATTCAAATTTATTAGCCTCACAAAGAAAGCCCTTGAAAATCTTGAGCAAGTCTAAGTTTTCTTATGTATTGTCACTCCCTATTCCATACATTTCATTCCTGTCAAACTGAGGAGAATTCAAGATGTGCTGGGTCCTTCCTCAACCCCATTGCTTTGGGCATGCCTCAGGTGCCTAGAAAACTATCCCAATCACTCTCCTGAGAAATCCTTCCTAAGGCTGGAAGATTTCTTCCTCAATGAAGCTTCCCCTCCCCTGCCCCACCCTGCAGAGTAACTTGTTCTGCTCTTCACATTCCTGTAACAAGACATTCATCTAGATAACAAATTCCCTACTCTAAGATAACAGAATTTAATTATTGGTTAGTCTATTTTCCATACCAAATGTGGATTTCCTCTAGAACAGGAACTGGGTCTTCCCTTCATCATTATATGATCTCTCTTCTAAGATTAGTTGCACATTCACCTTGTGCTAATGCTTTACTCAGTGCTTGGCATAGAGTAGACATTCAATAAATTGTAGATGAGGAAAATTACCAGAGCACCGTCTATCAGTCAGTCTCCAAGGTCAAGAAGGCTTATAAGAAAACTAATAGCAAAGTCTGAAAGACCCCTAGGGGTTGAAGGCAAAGAACCTAAGAAACCCAGTTATAGAAATGACAGGAGAGTTGAAAAGCAGCAGAGACAAGCCTGACCCACTTGAAAGTTTCGTCATTCCTGTAATATTAAGCAATCAAATGCAAGCTAATTTGGACAACGAAACAAAGAATTTTCTTCTTTCCCTCTTTGTGTAGCTCTTGGTTGAGCTATTGAGCAATGGAGCTACTGTGGTGAAATACCACCCTACCAAATGCTTTTAGTTTTAGCCCATTTAAGCTATTGTAAAACTCAACTTGGCAGTCACCTTGCTGCACAGTGAAAGAGCAGGATAAATGAAACTTTCCTAAGTTCTTTTTATCATCAAACAGTAGGAGAACATTATTGGCGCCCTTCAGTCGTGGCTAGGTTACACGGGTTATATTTTAAACATTTTAGGCCAAATTCTCACTGTAATGTGATATTATTGGGCCAGTCTGTCTGATTTGAGAGAATGCTGTATTATAAATAAAACTGGTTTTGTTTCATTTCTTCAGAGTATATGTAAAACTCTTGGAAAGGTTAAAAATATAAGCTTTATCCATATAGTAAATAGAGAAAAAATAAATTTGCCTGTCAAAAAATAATTTAAAGCACAATTCGAATTTCAAATGAATTTAATTAATAATGATAAGACATTATGGATTTATTTCTGGAATTTTCAGAACTTTTCCTTTAAATTTTAATTCATCTAAAAATAGTTATATGTAAAAATCCATCACAAAATACCATCAAAAATGGAATTAGTAGTTGTAATCAAGGAAAATAAATCTGAAGTAAAATGAAATAGTCTATTTCTCTGAGATTTGGCACTTACAAGTTATAACAGTGAATTTATTTTACTTCTCAATAACATATTTCCTCACAGATAAAATAGAATATCTAATGCACAGGTTATTTCAAATATTATGTTGACATTTATAATATCTGATGCACATACTTGATCATTAGATGTTAATGAAAATAAAATTAAATACATTTAAATGATGAAGTTTTATGCCTGAGAGAATTGCTCAGTAGCCTTGTAATTAAAGCTAAACAATCAGATTATTTTTAATCAATTCTTTTATTTTAATCCATCATTCTCATATCTATTTGTAGTAAAATATGGTAACTTTATAAACATAGGAAGAATAGAATATAAAAATAAGAGAAACTTGCTCAACATGGGTTTTCTTGGAATCAAAAATCTAAAAATGAAGAAATATGAATTATGGTTTACTTCTTCTGATATTACTTGAGGTCCAAAAATCAAAATTATTAAAGATGATTTAAAATGAGGTAAACAAATACATGAAGGATTTATCCAATAAACTAAAAATAGTTGTGCCTGCATTTTTATTCCATAAGTTTAGTATTGGTTTATTTTGAGATGTCAACTGTCTGGATATGTATGTGATTTTTTTATGAAAAAGTATTCAGTTGAGATTTAACTCAGCTTCAACATTTATTAACAATCAATTTTACATACACTGTATCAAGCACTAAATAAAAGATAAATACTTTGTCCTGAAGAATGCACTGAGTAGTGGGAAAGACTGGTATGTAAATAAAATAAAGAGGCAAATTCACTTGTGAACTGTAAATTTGAGACACTCAGAGGAGCTGCACTTGGCCCATCCCAGTTGTGGCAGATGTGTAGCCTAGTTAGTTTCTTTAGAATGAACAAAAATCAACCCAGATGAATTTCATGACTGCTTTTTCTATTTCTATAAAGAATGTCATTGGGATTTTTATTGGAATTGCATTGAAACTGTATAATGCTTTTGGTAATATAGTCATTTTGACAATATTGATTCTGCCTATCCAAGAACAAGGTAGATCTTTCTATCTTCTAAGGTCTTCCTTAATTTCTTTCTTTAGTGTTCTGTAGTTTTCTTTATAGAGGTCTTTCACATCTTTCATTAAGTTGATTCCCAAGTATTTTATTTTTTTAATGCTATTGTAAATGGGGTAGTTTTCATCATTTCCCTTTCAGAGGATTTGTCACTGAAGTACATAAATGCCTTTGACTTATGGGTGTTGATTTTGTATCCTACTACTTTGCTGAATTCATTTACTAGTTCTAAAAGTTTTCTGGTGGAGTTTTTTTGGGTCTTCTAGGTATAGAATCATATCATCAGCAAATAGTGCTAATTTGAGTTCTTCTTTTCCTATCTGAATCCCTTTAATTTCTTTTGTCTGTCTAAATGCTCTGGCCAGAGTTTCAAGTATTATGTTAAATAACAGTGGTGAAAGGGGGCATCCCTGTCTTGTTCCAGTTTTTAGAGGGAATGCTTTCAAATTTTCTCCATTTAAAATTATGTTATCCTGGGGCTTTGCATAGATAGCTTTTATAATATTGAGATATGTTCCTATTATCCCTAGTTTTTCTAGTATTTTGAACATAAAGTGGTGCTGTATTTTGTCAAATGCTTTTTCTGCATCTATTGAGATGATCATATGGTTCTTATCTTTAAGTCTATTGATGTGATGTATTCCGTTTATTGATTTACGTATGTTGAACCATCCTTGCATCCCTGGGATAAACTCCACTTGATCATGGTGCACTATTTTTTAATATGTTTTTGTATTCGATTTTCCAGAATTTTGTCAAGAATTTTTGCATCTATGTTCATTAAAGATATTGGTCTGAAGTTTTCTGTTTCAGATGTGTCTTTGCCTGGCTTTGGAATCAGTGTAATATTGGCCTCATAGAATGAGTCTGGAAGAGCTCCCTCTTTTCCTATTTCCTGAAATAAATGGAAGAGTATTGGTATTATTTCTTCTTTGAAGGTCTTGTAGAACTCAGGTGTGTGTCCATCCAGTCCTGGGTTTTTCTTGGTTGGTAGCTTTTTGATGGCGTCTTCTATTTCCTCACTTGATATTGATCTGTTTAAATTGTGTATAACCTCAATCCTTAGCAAGAATAGTGAAGCAGCTAGCATCACAATACCAGACCTTAAGCTATACTACAGAGCAATAGTAACAAAAACAGCATGACACCAAATAGACATGTAGACCAATGGTACAGAATAGAGGACACAGATACTAATGCCCACAATTACAGCTATCTTATATTAGATAAAGGTGCCAAAAATACATTGAAGAAAAGATAGCCTCTTCAACAAATGGTGCTGGAATAACTGGAAATCCATATGCAACAAAATGAAACTGAACCTCTATCTCTCACCATGCACAAAACTCAACTCAAAGTGGATCAAGGACCTAGGAATTAAACCAGAGACCATGTGTCTATTAGAAGAAAAAGTAGGCCCAAACCTCCACCATATCATATTAGGCTCCTACTTCCTTAATAAGACTCCTATTGCACAAGAATTAAAATCTAGAATTAATGAATGGATGGATTCAAACTAAAATGCTTCTTCTCAGCAAAAGAAACAATCAGTGAGGTGAATAGAAAACCTATTAATTGGGAATAAATGTTTACTACACACGTGTCAGATAGAGCACTGATCTCCAGAATTTATAAAGAACTTAAAATTCTTAACACCAAAAAAACAAATAACCCAATCAATAAATGGGCCAAGGAACTGAACAGACACTTCTTAGAAGAAGATATAGAATCAATCAACAAATACATGAAAAAATGTTCAACATCTCTGGCAATTAGAGAAATGCAAATCAAAACTACTCGAAGATTTCATTTCACTCCAGTCAGAATGGCAGCTATTAAGAACACAAACAATAATAAATGTTGGAGAGGATGTAGGGGGAAAGGCACACTCATACATTGTTGGTGGGACTGCAAAATGGTGCAGCCAATATGGAAAACCATGTGGTGATTCCTTGGAAAACTGGGAATGGAACCACCTTATGACACAGCCATCCCACTACTGGGTCTATTCCCAAAGGACTTAAAAATAGCATACTACAGGAACACAGCCACATCAATGTTTATAGCAGCACAATTCACAATAGCTAGGTTGTGGAACCAAACTTGATGCCCCTCAGTAGATGAAGGGATAAAGAAAATGTGGTATATATACACAATGGAATATTACTCAGCAGTAAAAGAGAATAAAATCATGGCATTCACAGGCAAATGGATAAAGTTGGAGAATATAATGCTAAGTGAAGTTAGCCAATTTCAAAAATCCAAATGCCGAATGTTTTCTCTGATATAAGAAGGCTGATTCACAGTGGGATTGGGACTGGGAGCATAAGAGGATTAGAGGAACACTAGAAATGTCAATGGGGAGGGAGGGGAAGAGAAGGGGCAAGGGGATACAAAGGGGAAAAAAAGATGGTAGATTGAGATGGATATTATTACCCTAAGTGCATGTATGAAGACATGAATAGTATGAAATATACTTTGTATACAAACAGTGATGTGTAAAATTGTACTGTATATGTATATTTTGAATTGTAATGCATTCTACTGTTATATACAACAACTTTGAATAAAAAATAAATAAATAAGATAAAATGGCAAAAAAAAATCAGCCTAGTGAAGCAAGTTATAAAGAAATTCTAGGTAGTATAAAAATGGCCTAGTGTGTAGGAAGGATTAGGGAGGAGCTCATGGAGTTACTGAGTGTTACAAATGAGATTGAAGAAGCAGTTAGAGACTGGGTTCTAAAGTGTCTTTCATTTCATGCTAATGTGCTTGACATTTGCCTAGTGAGCTCCGTAGAGACATTGACATATTTTATGTTAGAATGGGCCACATTATGGGCTTGCAATTGATCATTTTGGCTGATGTTTGAAGAGAAATTTTAAGCAAATATTGTAAGTATGAATAGCACTAAAAGACTTATTACAATTTTCAAATGAAAGATTATGGAAACCTCAACCGGTACAAAAAGTAAAATGATAAGGAAGATAAGCACAGACTCAAAAAAATATCCAGGGTAAGTCCACATTTTGCAATGACTGACACAAATTTACTTCTATGACAGTCCAAAGTGTTAAAATAGAAGGATACAACTTAAGCTCAAATGTGATTATGATATTTTAAATAAATACTTATTTTAATTACAATAGAGTTATAATAAGAGTTTTTTACAAGGTTGGGTTAGGCACCCCTTTTTTATTATTCTTAGATTTTTTTCTGGTAGATTTTTCAAATTTACATATTCTTATGAAGTTAAGAATCTGTTATTTTGTCTATTTCACAAAAGTTTATATTCCAATTTTTGAGAGAAATTCATTAACTGCAGTGATTAACATAGAAAGCAAGGTTTCCTCACACTAACCTTCCTATCCAAGAACAAGATATAGCATGACTCTCTGTGTTTATGTCTTCCTTCCTAATCCTCCAGGGTGTCATATGTTTTCATCATATGGATTATGGTCCTTTATTAACAAGTTTATTTCACTAACACACAATAGGGGTGGGAGGAAGGAAGCTAGAAGTTCATTGGAATTGACGAAGAGGAATGAAGGGAAGGGAGGTGGGGTGGGAATAGGAAAGACAGTAGAATGAATCAAACATAACTTTCCTATGTTCGTATATGAATACATGACATGAGCACATCATATACAACCACAAGATGGGAATTCATACTCCAGGTATGTATAATATGTCAAAATATACTATACTGTCTTATATATCTAAAAGAACAAATAAAAAGTTAAATAAAAGCAAGTTTATTTTAAGGTAGTTGTTTCCTTTTTGTTGTTATTACAAATGAGGTCTTCTTATCCATCACCTTTCTTTTAAAAATATTTTTACAGTAGGATTTCAAACAGATGAAAAGATACAGAGAATTATAAATTGGATACTCTGTATTAAATACCAACCTCTCTCAAATTCTAGCATTTGACCATACTTGCTTCAGATTTTCTCTTAAAGAGAGAAAATATTATAAATATTGTTGAAGCCTCTGTTTACTTTTAAAGATCCCCTTCCAAGTGGAATTTTCATATAAAATTCAGAACTCACTGTGAAATTTGAAATTCAGTTAAACAGTGAATAAATATCTCATATAACTAGGTCTTGTGCAATATGCAATTTGAATGTATTTTTGTTTACTAAATCTGACTTTACCCCTGAGGTCTAGAAACATCTTGAATTTTTTTAATCATTTTTAAACATTTCAAAACACTACACATTATGTGATAATGAACATTTTAGAGCATTTGTTTGGAAGAATTCAAAACATATAAAGGGCATAATGTGCCTCATTCTGCAACTGGCTTTTTAAACTAAATGGTATATTTTGAGATTTATTTATACTGATTACCCAAGTTGTTTAATCATTTGAAGTGCAGTTTTTCACAATTACAAACAAGATTAAAATTAATATGCTTAGACATGTGTTTTTATTTTTCTTATGTATATGTGAAATATTTTCTTGAATGTGGTTATTGGGTTTCACTGCAGAGTAGAATCACTTGATATTTATAACTTATTGAAGCCAGAGAAAAATGTCTGGAGATTTTGATTAACTGGTCTCTGGTGTAGTCTAGGTCCTGATATGATGGTAACATACAGTCAAAGTTAAAAACAATGTTTGGACTCTGTTGTGTATGTTACAAGTGGAGTTGCTGGGTTGAAGGGCCTATGAATCTTCGGTCTTATCGGATATTGCTATCCCAGGTTTATTTTGGTTTGGATTTAAGATGTCCCCCCAAAAGCTCATGTGTTCTGAAATTCAGGAATGTTTAGAGGTGAAATTACTAGATTATTAGAGCTGTGACCTAATCAATGGATTAATCTATTTGATGGAATAATAACTTGAATGGATTATTATAGGTGGTAACTGTAGTCAGGTGGGGTGAGGCTGGAAGAAGAATGTCTCTGGGGCTGTGCTCTTGGGGACTATAACTTGTCCCTGGCTCTTTCTTGCTCCCTCTGCTTTCCTGATGCCCTGAGCTTTTCCTCTTCCATGCCCTTCTACCATGATGTCCTGTCTCACCTCAGGCTCAGAGCAATGGAGTTGGCTGAGCATGGACTGAATTTCTGAAACTTTGAGCCCTAAATAAACTTTTCCTCTTCTAAGTTGTTCTTATCAGATATTTTGTTCACAGTGAAGAAAAGATGACTAACACAGGGCTCCAAAGTGCTTTTATTAATTTGGAATCCATAAGCTATGTATAGCCCCCCACTGCTATTCTTTTTAATTTTTGCAAATTTCATATGTATATGAATGATTAAATCTTTGTGGTTTTATTTTGCTTTTCCTTGATTGGTAGTGGCACTGAGCATCATATTATGTATTTAATGATAATTGATAGTTCCTTTTCTTGGGTATAATTGTTCAAAATTTTTGACTATTTTATTAATAGATTCCTTCAGTTATTGATTTTTAGAATTATATGTCCAGTTTATTGTTCTCTTGCCTGGCAAAAACCTTTTCCTAGTTAATAACTTGACTTCATAATTTGTTCAATATTGTTCTTTGTCAAACAGAAGCTTATAATTTTTAATCTTTCATTTTATACTTTTTGATTTTAAATATGTATTTAAGAAATGCCTCCCGATTCAATTTATTTTTAAAGTTTAAAATATTTTTACCCTTAAAATTTCTAACTAATTTGACATTAATCACTTTTATTAATATAAAGATTTCCAACACACCCAGCCCTGTAAAACATGAAACCAATCTTTTCAGTACCATTTATTGAGCAGTAAGTTTATCTTTCCTATCACTTTTATGTATATCAATATAACCATATTAATAATGTTTCTAAGCTCTTTGTTCTGTTAAATTAGAATATTGCATGCTGTACATATATCATATTGCCATAATTATTATAAATATACTTCTAGTTTGGTATAAGACACAACAGTACTACTCTTGTTCTTCAAAATCACTTCAGGGTTTATAGATTATCCATTAAGAATGGATAATCATGGGTTCAATCCCTGGTAGTGTAAAAAAAAGGATGTATGAATCATTATTATATTATTAAAAGACTTTGAATTCAGAAGGAATACCATAGTGTGCAAAGAAATTTTCAGTCTTGGTTTTTGCATCTGTTTGATTTTTTTCTCTTTTGATCTCTCAATATGATCTCTCAATCCAAAACATATTTGGGCTCCTAGAAGAAGCCACACTTAGTGGTGGTGTACTGTTTTTCACTTGACGCTTAATTCTAGTTGCTAAACTTTGAATCTTGCTTCAGGTTCTTTTGTTTGCATATCTTTATAATTTGTCATATTTTGGTATTAATGAACTGCTGGATCAGAAAATGTAAATTTTTATTTTCCTATATTTTGCAGCCATTTGAAACATTCCAAACCATCTGTTTCTTAAAGATTTGGTAAAATATATCAGTAAATCTGTCCTTACACTGGGGGTTTTAGAGAGAATATTGGCATGACAAAGTTTTTGATTTTTTTTCTCTTTAGCAATTGCTCTGTTTTCAAGGTTCAGTTTCACTCATTAATATGTTCCTAGACAAATATTGACTTTGTTTGGGATTTAATTTTTATAATGTTGAACAAAATACTGCTGTGCAATTCTTTAATATCTTCTGCTTTGGTGACATTTGCTCATACCCAATACTTATATTAGATATTTGTATGATTACTTGTTGCTGCCTGCAGCTGTTGCTGCCTGCAGCAATGATACCACGGGAAAGAAATCGGAGGCAGACTGGAAATGAGTAGGTTCTTTATTCTTGCTTTTCTGCTTTTTCCTCTGTATTCTCCTCCAACTCCAACCACCCCTCTCGCCAGCCCTACCTGGTTAAATACTCTTCACCTTAACAAGTATACACGTGTCATAAATTCAACTTACAGGTGTGTCACACAGTGTTCACGGGCACAAAAAGATTCTTAGTTGATTACATTAAGGTCAGGAGAAAACAATTAAATGCCTCCTTTTTGACTCTCAGCCAGCTGCCATCTTAGTTACCTCCTCATTAAGGCTCTTACAATTACTGTCATTGACCTGATTAGGTTATTTATTGCACTGATTTATTAGATTTACTGTTTTGTCTGTGCTCTAAGACATTATTTTTCTGCTATTAAATCATTAAGTCCACTTCTCTCTTTTCCTTATTTTCTTATGCTCAAAAATCTCTTATGTTCATTTTTATTGATAAGAAGCATTTATGGCTAAGAACTTGTTTCTAGTTTCTATAATTTAACTGTATCCCATAGTTTTTTTAATATATATATATAATGCTTTATAGTTACTTTCTAGGTAATCTGCATTGGACTTCATCCTTAATCCAAGAGTCATCTGAAAGAGAAACTTAATTTTAATCTGTTGTTAATATTTTATTTTTCATTTTCAACTAAGTATATTTTGCTTTTCTGGTTTTGTTTTTCTATACTTATTTCATTGAGAGAGTGAATGCTTTCTGTAATATTTTTGCTTTGGGAAATATGTTAGAGATTTCTTTGTGATCTACTTCTTTTTCCTCTGTGGATATTCTAGGGGCTTTTAAATAATAATTTATGATATTATTTATATTTTATATATTATTTTTGGTCTATTTTATTGCCATAGTCTCAGAGATGAATTAGAATATCCTATGTAAATTAGAATATTTTATAACCATGTTTCTATTGATTTTGTTATTTCGGTCTATATATTATGAATGTTACATCCTCATCATCATTTATACCTTTAACACTTTCAAGTGCACCTTAGTTTCTCACACACTGATTGTATATGTGTGTCTGTGTATGTTCAGACTTATGGTCTTATTGGAAGGAAGTGGCCCTGGCTCACAATGTTCTGCTCTGTTCCTTCTCCTCTCCCTGAGGTTGTGTTTGCAGGAGACCAGACTTCTTTGCCCCACCCTTCTGAGACAGACATCTGCAGGATGATCACAATTCACATTTTTACCTTCCGCTTCTTCTACAATTCTCTTCCTGCCAAGGTGGCAAGCAATGGGCTTTCTTCAAGATACTTAACTCCCTGCCTCTCTGTGATGACAGCTGAAGGACCAGAGAGAATCCAGGGCCAGCTCAAGCACATTACTATGGTCTCAAACCAAGGATTATAGGTTTCTCTTAGCATATCCCAGTGGTCTGGGCACTGTATGTAGCTGGCTATGTCCAAGACATTCTCTGTCAGTATCTTCCTGTACCCTGGTTTGGTATTTATTCATTCAACAACACTTAATCTTAAATGGTAATTCAAAATCACAGATGTCCCTAGTTTTGTCAAAAGCATAGTTTGTACATTTGTTGTTGCTATTGTTTGATTTCAGTGTAGAAAAAGAGAAAATGTCTTTGCTTCTCCTTCTCTTGATTATGATTTTCTTGTACCTTTGAAAATTTGCTTATGTCTTGAGCTTTACTCTATGAACAAGTGAAATCAGAATCTTCAAGAGTCAGACCAAGTGATATGTAATTTTGACAAATTTTAGAAGTGATTCTTCTGAGTGAGATCCAATGCTTTGGCCAAACCAAAAAATAAATACATAAATAAAAGGCTTTTAGTATTTAAAAGAAACTACTTTGTGTGAACTAAATGTATATTTCTAAGAATCTTGTTACACAGTTTTAAGTTTCGTGCCATTTCTAAGTCCATTTCCTAAATTCTATTGGTTTTAATCTCTAAGAGTTTATAAATGGCTTTAATTATTTTAAAAAAATATATTCGCTGAGATTTTATAGGAGAAAGGTAAAGTCTTATGTTAGAATATGGGATTCTCTGAATCTTATTTGTGGTTAGGATATTTTGATCCACAAAAGTTGAACAAAATATCCTTTGAATCATTCAATTTGAATCATGATGATTTCAGTGTGGTCGATCCACAATATTTATCCATTTTCCTTTTGCAGTATAATCTTCTTACTGTATTACAAAGTTTTGTGCCTGCAAAATAATTGCTTTACTATTCTTCAATTACACACAATGCTTTTCCTGCTGCATTATTTTGCTACTACCCTTTAAAAAAGATTCCACTTAATTAATATATTGTTAAAAGATATTCTTCCTAAAGAATATGTCCAACAGGGCTGGAGCTGTGGCTCAGCAGTGGAGTGCACATCTTGCAAGTGTGAAGCCCTAAAGGTATTGTGCTCACCTACAACTAAAAAAAAAAAACTTTTTAAAAAGAATATCTCCCAAAGCAATTCTTCCTCCTTCAAGATCTCCCAATTCAGATGTTGTTTTTTCATTTCTGAATCTGATGGGCCATTCATTTGTATTTTCTTAGCTTGCTTATTATATTTCATAATATTGTGTTAGCTTATAATGTGTATATTTAACTTTTAGTGGTAAATTGCCATGATATTAGAATTATAACTTGTGATCATTATTTAGCACCTATCAATTTTTAAGCAAAATCATTATTCGCTTTAATTCGTAAACATAAAAATTCTGTGAAATTATTTTCCCTATTTTCCTAAGGAGAAAACTTGAACTGAGTGAAATTAAGTAATATTTTCAAAATCACACATGTAGGAAAACATTAGCATTTGAACTCTCAGAGTAGAGGAAAGTGCTTTCTAAGCCACTGACCTCTAAGCCTAGTGCCATAATCTACTACTGTCATTTGAGGGTAACTTCCACATGGCAACCCTTAGGATGTTTGTTACATGGAATCTCACCACTGAACTCTTACCATCAGTTGGATCTTATATAGACTATTTTTATATAATTATAAACATGGGACTTTCAAGTCAACATTTTGAGTGTTTCTGTTTCCTCATTATACCCTAGTATTTTAATCAGAAAATGTTCCCAGCCTAATCACTAGTTCTTCTGCCTCTCTCTCCCTTTTAGTGGACTCCAATTGTTTAGTAGATCTGAATTGACAGCAATTACATAAAGCAGCCAGAAGATGATTAGCTTGGAAAGCTGAATTTTGTCAAGTTAATTACCAGTGGTGCACACTGACTTTGATTCATGAATATGGCTTTTAGTAGAACTCTTAAAGTGAGATGTTAATCAGTCAACACTAATTTTTTTACAGTTTAATGGAAATGTCAAAAGGAAAGTTTCAGGGAGAGCCCAGGCAAGAGGGACCCTGGTGTGCACTGAAAGAATTATCAAATATAAAAGAAGCATTCATGTTAAAGAACTGTTTTATGGCAATTTGATTATGAAATGAGCACTCCTTTCTCTGTCTTCTAGAGCAGCAATCAAATCAATCATCAGTGCTCTTGACAAACATGGAGATCAATTGCGAGGTTGTACTCTCTTTCAGGTCTGAATTTCCCAAATTCCATTAAGCGGAACCTTCTGACACTAGTGATAAATGTAAAAAGGCAGGATAGAGAAGAAAATGCATTCCTTTTAAAGATAAAACATTTAGAATTTATTATAAAATTTAAGTTAGATTGAAAATATCCTGCAATTTCTTCCTAGATCAATGTTGAATAAATACCACTGGGAATGAAGTCTCCCAAGCAATGTTCATCCTTCATCCTTCTAAGCCTGCTGCCTCTCTTTGTTCATAATTTCAAAAATCTCTTGTACCTTCTCTCAGGGGGAATAAAAAAGAACTCCTTACCTGAACCCTTGAGGAAGATAGCATGACTGGAAAATATAAGCTCTGCATTTTGCTAAATTTTACTACTAAATATATTTTAATTTCAAAAAAAAAGTTTTACTTTTATAGTACATAAGATATCCAAGTTCGAATGAATATTTAAACCATTATTTTAAGCTATTTATGACCAAAATTTTAAAAAAAAATCAATGGAATAATAAATGGAACATCACTCAGGTTTTTATAAGCTCTTTGTTACCAGGCAACATTGTATTCAAGGACACTGTATTTTGTATTTTAAAAACTGCAAATCAAATGTGACAGTAGCCAACAAAATATTATGCCCAAATCTACTTATAGTAGTCATAAACATTCTTTTTCCCGTCTATTACTGGTCTCCTGTCTCCACTCAAGAGTTCATTTCTTTTATAAACAGAATGCAAAATCTCCTAATTTTGCTAGAGATTATCATATCCATTGGACAACAGGAAAAATTAATTGTTTAGTAAAAATAACAAAGCAATGGTAAGATTTCAACTTATTAAAATATATATCAACACTATGAGTAAGGACAAAGAATGTACAAAACGCCTACTTCATTCATTACATAGGCAAAAATTAGCATTTGGTATTAAGAGGAGCCACAAAGAATGCTGTTGGATCAAGGAATTTTACATCGATGGAATTATTTGAAAGAAAGGGTTTTTATAGAACTAACCCCTGTCAACTTATCCAAACATTTGGACAAAAATTTTATAGGCAAATCATTAACAGTTCAGTGCTTTTCTTTGCCTCTTCTTCAATAGAAGCACTAATATGATTTCTGAGCAAATGTGTATTTCAATCTTCTTTTGCACTAAAGCCCATCACAGCCAGTGGTTTCTCATGCCCCTCTTTGCACTAGAGAAGGAAATAACTCCAATACTGCAATGCAGTTTTCCTGGCAGCCCACCAGCATGGTCTACAGAATCATTTGACATCTTCAAAGACTCCAGTGTAGAAATTTGAGAATTTTAGATAATAAATTAGTAAAATATGATGTAATTTCATAGACCACTATACTATTCTGAATTAAAATATCATGTTTCTATTCTATTTTAAACTTTTGGACAGGGATATTCTCTTGATCATCTATATCTCCATCTTTGGGTTTTGCTATCAAGTTATGCTTATGAAATTTAATTAGACAGTTTCAATGACAGCCAGAAAGTTGACCTCACATATTACACCAACATCTTATGAGATACTTTGCATATAGAATACATTAGGTGGAAATACTTGCCTAACTTAAGCATGATGGGCTTAAAACTGTTTTAATCCTTCTATATGGTTAAATAAATAATTTAAGGAGCAATTTCCCTAGCTCTCCCCATCTACAATTTAAACTTTTCTTGTATAGTATAAATAATTCTTTCAGCCACTGATTCAACATTATTCAGTTTTACTGCACCAAGAATACGATTACATAAACCAAATGCCTATATTCCCTGACAGTTTATAGTTTTGTGGGAGGTTTCAAAGCAATACATGCATGTTATATGCTCCTGTAATTTCTCTATTATAATCTAATTAGAAAATTTAGTCACTCCTAGTTTCCCCACTTAGAGATAGCCAGTTAAAATGCTACAGTATGCAAGTATGAGTTTGTATGTATTTATCAGGTTGGACCTTATGAAGTTACTATTTTTATAGATTAGAAATGGTTAATAGCAGTAATTTCATATAGTTCAATTTAATCAACATATCCTCTGTTTAAGTAAATTCAGTTTTACATAGTTGGATGAATGATTTTTAGTATTATCTACAAACAGTGCTACATTGTAAGACACATTTTTCATTCTTAAGAAAAATTCCTGTAAGTAAAATATCTATTTTTTTTATTTTAAACTTATTATAAAATTAAGTGGAGGATACTTGATTCAAATTGTTTTCATTTCAATCTGACTTATGGTGTTTTGAACCTAAATGGCTGTGTTAACTCTTTCCCTCAAGTTTTTAAATTAAGTATATAATATAAATTTCAGTCACTTAATTTTTACTAAAAATCTTTTACTTCATTCATGTTTGAACTTGTTTAAACATAGAATTTTCAAATTCAATATCTGCTCAATCATTCCCAACGTAATATACTGCTTTTCTCTTTGTTTTCCTGTAAGTCTTGCCAAGCATTTGCTTTTATTATTGAGTTTGTCAAAGAGGAAATACTGAATTAACAATGACATTTTCCCTTTTTTTCCTAATTTTTGAATTTTAGATTTTGCTTTTTCTGAAGTCTTAGTTTATTTTCCTTAAATATATTCTTAATTTTTTGATTTTTTGCTATGTTTAATACTTGGTTCACTTCATTATGAAAAATAATTTTCTTCTGAGTACAGCTCAGGACTATTGCTTAATTTTACATGTACTTTTTTTCTTTGTTGTAAGTATGATATAATAGTAGAATTGAATTTATGCTTTTCTAAGAGTCAATTGAGAGAATCATTTAACTCAAATGTGAAATTGATTGGTTTGGCAAACACTGTTCAAAGCCATTGTAAATCCTCTTCTCACCAGCCTTGGTCCCTTCAGGAGGAGGACGCTAGTATTCTCAACAAGTCTTCATGACATGGGTGTAGGTCTAATCAATGAAATGTGAACAGAAGTCCTGGGGTGCTACTGCAGGGAAAGACTACTAAAACTCATAAGAAGTCTTAAGTAAAGCTTACTGAACCTACTGGTGACTTGTCTCATTGGTCCTCTGCTCTTTTCCTCTTCCTGCCTAGAATGTGGTCATTTCTCCGGGGTTTTAGCAGTTGGCTTCAACAGGAGGATAAAACCACATACTTAGGAGACAATGGAAGGGAGGGATAAGAATGTCCTCCAGCAGATGCACAGGTCTCAACTGCCTGACTCTGGACTTCTTGTTTCAAGAGAAAATAAACCCTTTTCTTTTTAAATCACTTTCATTAGGTTTTCCTTTACTTTCAGCTAAACTGACTCTTAGCTGAAAGTATGACTGACATAAAGGATACTGCCCATCCAGATCTCCCTTTATTGCTCAGTGCATATGTCTAAGCTACCATAGGTCACAGCTGTGCCCTTCTCCAGGAAATTGGGCATGGTACCCTCGGACAGTGGTTTGGTGATAAAATAGTACAAAAGCCTGGATCCACTTTCCTGAAGGTGGAACACCTCTATGGGTTTATTTATATGTCACACTTTCAATAGAAACTAAAGCTAGACTTCAAGTCCCCCCTGCCCTTCACCAACACACATACACTATTCTCTCGTTTTCTGGGTTTTGTTTGTTTCATTTTTTCCTGAGTGTATTCCCTGTGTAAATCACTTACTTCTAGGGAACCCTATTTAATTCAGTGGGTATTTTATGTCTTTAAAAAAATAAATTCCTAGTTTTACTCTATTATGGTAATATTGAATATAGATAGCATCTGTAGTGTTTGTTTCATGGAATTTTTAATTTCTCTATGGCTTCATATGGATAGATTTTGTATGGATTCACAACCATTTCAAAATAAGGTGATTTTTTTCTAAACTATCAAGTTTGATATATGTTAATATTATTTCTGTCACTTAAATCCAGTAGCTGGTATTTATTTATCATTTGATTCTCCTTATAAGTTTTTCGTTATTTCTTAAAATTGCATGTTTATTTTCTGACTCATCAATTACATTTGTTTTTTTTTTAACTGTGATGTAAAATTTCTTGTGATTTATAAACATTAATCCTCCTGATATTGTTTCCTTCTTGTTTAAACTCTTATGTCATAGTAAATGACCTCTGAACTTTCTCTTGTAAATAGCAAGTATTGAGATTTTATTCTTTTCCCCAATCTTGGAGCCATTCTTCTTTTTTCTTCTGTGAGCTTTCATTTTGGCAGAGATGTTAGCCATCACATTTATTATGTTGTGTCATATATTTCCTCGTAAATATTTATGTTCCTTTTTATTGTTAGAAGTTTTTTGTTTGTTGGTTTACATGGCTCTTTTAGCCCATTTTTATTTATTATTTTGTGTATTGATTCTGAAAGTGAACATTCTTTTTGCTCCAATAAAGTTTTTATTTTTTAAGTGAATATAATGTCTTCCTTGTGTTATGAATATGAAAATAAGATTGTCTATTGACTTGCCTTTTTTACCAAGTTTCTTCAGAAATACTGATATTTGAAAGCCAAAGCATGGTTTGGAATTAAAATTTTTAATTTTACAAATATTTTTATATTTGTGCTGCTTTATAATCATATCAACAATAAAGAATAATTATTTATGTCCTAATTCTGAAGTTAGACAAATTTATTTTCCTCTAAGATTGATGCCCTCTTTCCCTCTGTCTAAAACCTCATTAAGAGTTTTTGTCCTTGAAATGTAAGATATTTTACCACATCAAATTCATTGACTTCTTCTAATTTGTTATTCCATAGTTTGCTTACCACTTTAATTTGCTGACTCAAGACTTCCTTGAACCCATGAAAATTTTTCTTTCACTATTTTAAATTACTGATTCTCCTCAGTTTGCTCCAGTCTTTTATTGGATACCTATTAAATACTTATTGGATATCAAAGATCTGGGTCTCCATGTGTCCAAGAAAAACTGATTGAACATATTTAAATGAGCAAGGAATACTTTATTCAAGACTACTGTAATAAAGGAAAAGAGATCAAACTAAACTCCACTGAATTAAAAAGTAGAAGAGTTTTTAAGAGGTAGGTTAAGCTACTGGAAAATTACTGGAGGATATTAGGTGGAGTTTGTTGTATGAGGTTAGGTCTTTGTGTTTGCTAATTCGCATTTATTGAAGCAGGGCTTCCATTCTCCCACAAAACTGAAAGAGCTGCCATCTTTCTTGATGGCCACATTTTGAAATGAGTGGCTCCCTGGTCCTTGGGAAAGATACTCCTGGATTGTAAACATAAACGAGGCTAGGAAAAATGTGATGTATATCTCAAGGAGCAGAGACAGAATTTAAAACTATAAGTTTTTAAAGTAAATCCTCTAAGAAAAGGGAGCTCAGGGGTCCAGACTTAGGAAAAAGTCTATCTAAAGATAATCAAGCAGATTGAAACTTCAGGCTGTCTTGGTCACTTGTCACTTTTTCATTTTATTTTCTTCATACTTTTCCTGAGTTCCAGGAGAATTTCCTGAACTTTCCATCTATATCATTAATGTGGTAACATTCCATCAGTGGTCTCTGTTTTCATTCAGACTTTAAATATGACAATTTTGTTTTTCACTCCATAAAATCTCTTTTGTTTCAGATCATTTTCTCACCATGATTTGTACTCTACCTTAATTGAAAAGGTTTTTTTGCCAACCTAACATATTCATAAGACTTTTTTTCATGTATTATAGTAACCAATGCTTAAGAATATGCTTTTTAATATCATAATTTAGAATAAAAATAAATGATCATTTCTTTTTCCTCATGATGACAGAAGATAGTCTGTGCATTTTCAATAGAGTGTTAAGATGGTTTCTACCAAAAAAACTGGTGTCTTTCCAAATCTTTCTAGTACAATGAAAGGACAAGGAGTAGTTTTCATTTATTTTGCTGTCATTTTGCTAAGCAGGAGATCCAGAAGCCTGGGGTGGAGATGGAGAGAAATTAAGCCAAGCTGGAAGGAGTCAGGACAGAGTCTGTCAGTCTATGTTAAAGATGAGTTTTTTTTTTCTCTGTTGTTGAAGAAGCCTGCAGTTGGCTGCGCCAAGCTTCTATTTTATGCCTGAAAAATCTCTTGTAGAAATCTAGAGATTGTAGTGGTACCCTCTCTTTTTTATGCCCAAACATGCCAAAATCTGCCTACCCATGTTTTTTTTTTTTTTTTTTTTTTTTTTTTTTTTTTTTTAAGTCTTACGGATCAAACCCAGTCCCTTGCACATGCTAGAAGAGCACTCTATCACTAAGATATCCCACATCTCCAGCTCTATGCAAGCTTTTGGTGGGGGGAATTAGCAAATTTGTACTAGTTGCCAGGGCCAACTTATTTCTGAGGCAAGCAGAGTAGGCATGATGCTTAGAGTATGTGTTAATTTTAGGATTCATAAAAATGTTTTATAGCTAGAAAAATGGTTAAATCTAATAACAATTATGCAATAACAAATCATGCTTGAATTGTACTCATCTTTATGCCAAGAAAGGTTATAATTTATAATTTTGTTTTAATGGAGGAAGAGGCCTGTGATGGTAGATGTGTGTAGCATTCCTGAAAGTCATGATGTGATCCTGCAAGCCTTTCTTCCATGTCCTTGTCAGATGAGCCACTTTAAAACATATAGAGCTTCTTGGTCACAGTGGTAGTTGTCAACCTAGTAAGACTTCACTATATCTGTCAGAAATATATCAGAAATCTTAAATGGAATATTGTCTGTTGCCATATTTCCCTTTGTGTTCATAGTCTGTTGCTTACTGTAGTAAGATACATATAGATAAAGGGATCAAACACCATTAATAACACAAGTGTTTAAGATAAAGCATTTTAAAAAACAAATCTGATAACAAGAATATTTTTTCCAAAGCTCAAAAAACAAACAATATATATTGGGTCACATTCCACTCACTTGCAATTTCCTCTACTTTCCAGAAAAAAATTCTGGAATTTAAAGCTAGAAGTCTCATATGACTCAGCTGAGAGGCTTCCACATTAGTAAATGTGAAGGCCTAAGGCAGCTGAGACTGTCTCTTTTATTGGACAACTGCTATAATTATTGGAGATGAAATCTTAAATATTATAGAACAATTTAGCATATCAATGGAAAATCTAATATGAAATGAAAATAATTCTTGAATAGCTAAGAATTTATAATGTATAATTTCATGGCCTAATAAGATCATCAGCTGGGCCTGGATCAGAATGGCTTCATAACAAGCGGCACTCACTATATTCTTCCTATGTGCCAGGCACCATCCAGTGCATGCATTATCCAATGTAAATCTCTATATAGTAGCTACTCTTATCAATAGTTTGCAACTAATAAAGCAGTGTTAGAGATTTTAGAAAATTTGCTAAAATCATACCTAGTAATAGCAGTAACAAAAGCCAACTAAATTCTATTTTGCCATAAACTCATTATTCTTCTCTATCTTCAAAACAACTTTCTTTTACATGGAAAATACACTTGCTAGAGGGCTTCAGTAAATGTACAGAAGATTCCTTATTGGCTGTGGTTTCATTTAATTAATAAATAAATTCAAAAGTGCTCAGAAAAGAGGAATCAAGTTCTATCATCCTCTAAAACTATACCGGTAGACTTATTCAAAATCTACTGCTGCTTTTCTCTTATACTAAAAACTTCACATGATAAATATTATATATAAAATGCATAGTTTCACATTGTGTGTGTGAATAGATATTCAGTCACTTTGCTTGACTTTGTGTTTGAGGGCAGTGTTTTCTGTCACATACCTCAGTAAACTGTAGAATGCTTGAGGACAAGGACAATATGTAATATAGCCTACAATATCTTTCCAAAGTTCATGAGGCCAGATGAGTTTTGGATCCAGATATATTTTAAAATTTTAGAAATTTTGGAAGAGTATATACCTGTCTAGAGTAGTAACATATGATCAAATACATCAATATTTCTTCAAAAATTAGAACTATTCATACTGGCTAGAATAAAATATGAATAGCCTTAAATAAGTTCAGAATAAGGTTTTCTATTGAGTTCAGATCAAGGTCAGGTTCTGGCATCAAATGAGTCACAAAACTGCATGTTTAGTTTGAATTCCAGAATTAAAAGAAAGGGGGACCCATTTGCACCCTGTGTAGTTTTATCATGAGGTATTTGTTAGCTGATGGAGAAT
Source organism: Tamias sibiricus (assembly GCA_025594165.1). NCBI lineage: Eukaryota > Metazoa > Chordata > Mammalia > Rodentia > Sciuridae > Tamias > Tamias sibiricus. The sequence continues at coordinate 97,765,907 of CM046661.1, read as the reverse complement.
TCTATTGTTCACAGCTTGGGTTCATGTAATATACCCCAAACCCATAGACTGCATCCTTTATGATAAATTACAAAAAATAAATATATTAAGTTTTGCGGGTATCAAAGTAAAATTTTCCTTCAGCATGTCTCTTTGGCAACGAAAATAAGATGATATTTTTAGAATTCCATATATAACAAAGAATTTTAAAATCCAGTTAAAGGATCCAACATAAAAACATTGGAGCTGGTTCTGAGTGTTTTTATAATCATCATCCAAGCAGGCTACTTAATTGACATTTGGGGACAGGAGATGTTATCCAAGACATGAAAAACAGCACTTGTGAATACTGTAAAGGAGTCCTGAGATACAGTGCACTGCATCCTTTATATGAGCATCATTATCTGAAGCATAATTCTAATATATGAAAATATCTTGATAAGCCATGATGCTTGGGATTTGGAAATGAGAGAGGGAATCAACTAACTTGCTAGTTCTTTTCTCAAGTGGAAAAAAGTGTGTTCTCCTTCCTTTATATTTTATGCAATAATAGTTTGATTTCAATTTGAATAAGCCAACAGTATTATTTAGCAAAAAAGAAAAAAATGTTAGATTACACACAAGAAAAAAACAATTTTGTTATAGTTTTAAATCTTTAAAGGGGTTTATAATAAGTTTTGATTATCTGGCAACAATATTGCCTTTGCATTTCAAATAAAATTCAGTTATTAAAAACATAAAACAGAGTCACATAAACTTAATGGCATGTGAGTTAACCTAATCCAGCTGCACTGCTCTATTCTCATGTACACACACACTCACACAAAATCTTTGACCCGTGTAACAGTTTATTACTTATATAAAGATCTATTTATAGTGTTTAATAATGAAACAAGCATACTTTGAATTAAATCTTTAAAAGTTAATGAAAAAACTAGAAAAGAAGATGGCAAATTATTGCTAATAAATACACTTTTCTAAATGTACCCTCTTGATTCTGATATGCTTTAGAGAAAAAATACATATTACATTCCTGAGTAGACCAGTCTAAAAAAGCCACGTTGCTGAATGAGAAAATATTAGGACAAGAAAGAAAGATGTTTTAATAACATGCTACTACCTTTAGCTGTTATTGACTCATGGAAAATGCTCAATAAATTCTTGCTTTGCTGCCTAAAATTTGCAGTTATACCGAAAGCATATCTTAAACCATGCAAAAATATTAAATAAAAATGATATTTTATTGATCTAAAAACACAACGTGATGAGTTCCACAACTTCACATGGAATATAATCAAGGTTTTGGTCCTCATTCCAAGTTGAATGCTCTTTTCAATAAAATCACTGCTTTATTTCTTTCGCCTACTGTATTTAGTAACTGTTTTTGTATGGCAGATGATCAAATTATGAAGGTCTTCTATTTAGAAATTGCTTATAAAATAGCTTAGAATTTAAATAACAAATTTTTGAACTAAAAGTAGTTTATGGTGACTAAATGATTAGGCCAATATATACAAAGCTTCCCTAATTATCATAGTCTGATAATACAGCTATCCTTAGTTTTAAATAATAATGGCTATTAATTAGTCTTCCCATTCTGTTCACAGATGTATTTAGCATTCTCAAATATTATAAAAAGAATATTCATAAATATGCTTTGTTTCATCTGATGAATCAGCGGCTACTGTAAACTTCCATTTTGAGCATTTTATTTCTAACTGAATGAGCAACACTTGAGTCCTCAAGGGATAAACAACTATATAACTATTTTTGATTGTACAGTATTAAAAAGTTTTGAACTGTAATAATATTCAGGTGATCAGATAATGCTGCTCTCAAATAGCTGTTATTAAAAGATTTAACATCTTACACCATCCAATTGAGGGGAAATTAAATACAATGAGGCTATCTACCCAAGGGCACCTTTGGAAAATTTGCTCTGATGGAAAGAAATCCCAGACTTTCATCATATGAACAGCCAGGGCCCCAAAATGCACAAAACAGCCCTTTCAAATAAAGGAAACAGTCGAGTCTGGGAAAATTTCGAAGGATAAGTTAAAAGTCCATTGGTTGCAACTTGGAATCTCAACCTTGACTTTTACCGACTCTAACCTTGTAACTTCACTTGGCCTCCATTTCTTCATCTGGAAAGAGGGGATAATTGTAACCTTACAGTGCCACGCAAGTGTTCTATTCAATTACCCTCTTCACACGATAGGCTTTTAGAACACTTTAGCCAGTTGCCCCAAGAAACCTCCCTTTTTTTTTTTTTCCCCTTTTTTTTTTTTTTTTTTTTAATCTATTGGGACAGAATTAAACTAATGAGCTCTACAGACACAACTGAATGCATGGAAAAAAAATTCAGTGTTGACTGCAACCTCCTAGGTTTTTTAATTGGAGAAAGTACCAAAATTATTTCTAACTCCTTTGGAGTATCCTTTAAATTATCCAGAAGTTTCTTGGTTTCAAATGTATATGAGAATGTATATTGCTGTAAAGAAGAGATGTCATGTGGGATTTAAAAAAAAATAGATTTAATAGTCCTGATTCTACATGAAAACATACATAAAATCTGAGAAAACATCAAAACAATACATAATATTAGATCACTAATATTAGAAAAAAGAAATAATTCTAGCATACCCTTAAAAATAGTTCACATATTCTTCAGTTTACCCTAATCTTGTCCCTATAACCATGTGAAGACACCATAGTTGGTTTCCACTGTAATTACAGAGATAATTTTTGCTAGATTCTGAGTCTAGATTATTTATCATCCAAGGCCTTTTACACTGTGGACTAAGCCAATGGGTTTCATATGTGTTTGGAAATGCAGCTAATGTTTCAGTCTCTGGATGCATTCATATTTGCCTATGCTAGCATGCCAGACACCAAGGTACTATAGACAAAGCTTTATGCATCAGCATCTCATGTATGAGTCTGCACTCTACAAGGTATGTTGCTCTTCAAATGACATACTGGCCTTTCAGCATTTGTAAAAGGTCATCTCTTACCTCAAAGATTTTAGATTTGTTATTATTAACAAACAAAAACAAAGGAGGAGGGAGAAAGGGAGGGAGAGGAGAGAGAGGGGGAGAGTGAAAGAAAGACAGAGGGAGAGAGAAGTAGCTTGTATCTCTGCAAGGAAACAGACTCAAGAATGTCAGTGCCACCCTGACCTGTGCTCTACCAGCCAGTTCCCCCAATTACTAAACACTTTCCTGCCATGGGAAACTTATTCTATTTTGTCCTTCATAGGAATAGAATAAGTTTCTTTTTTTTTCTCCTTCCTTACATTAAGGGAGAAAAAAGGCACCTTGTAAGTTTATGTGAGGTTTACAAATATTTATAAAATGTATGTAACTGACATATGGAAAGCAGATCTCAAGAAATGGTAGTTGTCTTTCTGTCTACATGTCTGTCCTTAACCATGCTGCACCACTCTTTGCCTTTGTCAAAACCCAAGCTCAAACTCAAACCCATTAAATCTGAACACCTGCATGGTTGGGCCCAGGCACCAGTATTGCTAAGTTACCCAGGCAATGTCAATATCCAGCAAAGGTTGTAAATGACTCAGCCATCCTTACTTTCTAAATGTTCAACATAACCTCTGGAGTTTAATCCTTAATCTCAAAGGTGCATTTACCCATTATTTGTCATGGCAAATTATGTTCACTCCCATATTCTCTAACTGCTAGATGATAAGAGGTTTGAAATCAGTTAATGAGAAAGCATAAGGGCGGTTCCATTAGATCCCTGCAGGCCTGACTGTAATAAAAACTCAAGGCTCTAATAGATTCATTTCTTAAAAGTAACAGGAATATCAATATTTTCTCTAACAGAGTAATCAGAACAGGTCCTAGAAGATTACTTGTGTTGTTTTATCAGTAAGGAAAAAATACGTTAGTAATGCTAAATCAAAGCAAGGAATCCTGTTACTGTGCCTTCACTCAATACATAAACTGTTTTATTCTTTTCTCTCCTTAGTTAATATTATTGGTATAGTTATCATCCTCTGAAGGTAAGAGTTATAGGTAAACCTAAGGTACTCAGGGAAGTGTTCCCCAAAGGGCGATTCTCAATAAACCAGTATTAGCATCACCTAGGAAGCAGGGAGCTTATTAACATGCAAATTACCCAGCCCCACTCCAGACCTCCAGAAGCAGAATCTCTGAGTGTGGGTCCAAGGAATATGTTTCAACAAGCTATTCCAATAATACTTAATGCACATTCATGCTTAAGAATCACAGGCTTAGAGGATAGCTAAAGCAAATGAAATTCAGTGCTTAATCCACGGTGTTATATATTCTTATCTCATTCCTTCCTGCATGCATTTTTTCACATTCCACAAAAAATGCTTACAAAATAATTTCCATGCAGATGGAATTTCTTCAGTCAGTTGCAAAACGACCATGAGGACATGATGAGGTTCTGGTCTGAAAGAATCAATATTTACTTCTTTTATAAGAAACAAAATACTTTCAGTCCATTTCTTAGTGGATCACATACAGAACATTGAGTTTAATATTGAAGTCGTTCTCTTTCAGCAAGTCCTGAGGCAATCAGAATCTCCTGGGAGCTAGAGAGCATACAATCCAAAAGTAGTTCAAGCTGCAGAATGTTAACATGATGCACTTGCTCCTAGCTTACTGAAATAAAATCTTCCATTTTAGTTGCTTTACAATGAATGCCTAAACACCCATCCATAAAGATATTCATATTAGAGTTCTTGATAACCCTAACCTCTTGTAAGGTAGCCAGTCCAAATTGAATAATGAAAGTCCAGAGGTATGCTGATTTAGAGTGTCATTTCTTAAAAGAAGTAAAACAAATCTCAACATATATTTTTGAGAAGCTATAAGAGATGAGAGCATTTTCATAGTAAAGGATTAACAACTAGATATGCTACTGTACCATTTCACTTCTTAAAGAAAGATGGATGACATAACTTCATTAATAATCAACATTTTAATCATGCCTGGATTGAAGAGATGAGAAGAGATGCTAAGATTCAATATGTGAACCTTTCTGTGAGATTTTACAACTGCTACTCTCAAATCTGTTACTTTCAGAAACATCCATTCTGCTCCATTATATTATTTTCATTGACTTACCCAAATTGCATGACGCTCATTTGTTCACTAATGTTTAAAGCCAACATCTACTTCTTAAAATTCTGAAAACTTTAATGTGTTAATCTGTGGAGAATTTTCAAACAGACAAGATGCTAAGTCAAGTTTCAAATACCCTTATAATTAATTAGATAACACCCATTTTATGGGTAATACAAAAATAGCTGATATTTTAGATCTCTTATATGGACTCTAGATTGCATCTTTAGATTTATATGTGGTCACAGATAAAATTTGTCTAGTTAGTATCCCAAATTTTAATAATAAAGTGAGGCCACAATTAAGCATTTCCACCTCATACCATGTAGATTGTTGAAGAGAGAAATCTTCCCAGTGATCACAAGAGTCCAGTTATTACCCAGGGAGAATACTTGCCCTCATCTTCTTCCTCTTGGCATTCAAAATAGAGCACAGTATAATTTGAAAATACTAGGGAAAAAAGGTATAATTATACCTTTAAATAATAGACTTAGCCAAAGCACCAGATGTGGAAAAGACACTTGACTATTTCCCAATGGCTCACACAGTAACAAAGCACAAAGGTTTTTGGTTGTACATTTTATTTACTTTTTTGCTTACTTTATTATATAAATATGGATCTCCTTAGCATTCTCCATGAATACTGATTTTCTTCTCCTATTCCTCATTGCACCTTTTAACAATGATGAGACCTCAAGGTAACTACAGCATGACATCCCTATGACATCACTAGTAAAATACTGTTTTTGTGTGTGTTAAAATTGCACTAAGCAATTTGCATGTGTTATGCTATTCCATATAAATAGAAAAGTCAGTCTATAAAAATATGTCAAAAATGCCAAGAGATTATTAGCATAAAGAAATTTAAAACACTAAGTAAATCTATCCTACTTTATTTTAACATACTTTATTTAGCATCATATAAACAAGTATGATGACAACTATGATAATTAAGCTCCTTGGGATGACAACTTTGATTCTGACCAACTTTAAGTTGATTTTAATTTTTGTTCAATGAATCAATTTCTATAATTATTCCCATGAAAGATATCAATCTGTGATTTGAGGAGCAAAATATTTCTCTAAATGATATAAATCATCTGAAAGATATTTTTGAGAGAGGAGTAGAAGAGAAAGCTATGATGTGGGGATAAAAATAAAAGGTTCATTTCAAATTATTTAGTAAGATATAATTGGCTTTGAAATGAACACAAAATTCAGCTGAACATATAAGTCTCTGTGTTCAAGGGACAGCTAAAATGGCTAGGATGTGAAGACTATTAAACAATACAATAATTATATTTTTGTAATATTTTACTTGCATAATTCCAACTAAATTGAAAATTCCTGTAGGATAGATACTATTTGTACATAGTATGAGCACTTTAATAGGATTAGGATCAGAACCTTACAGGTAATTTCAAAGAATCTTAATTGATATGATTAGGGGGGAAATAATGCCATGGGAGTTTAAGTACTTAACAGTATCATTAGAAACAATTTGAGTTTTTTTAAATAGATAGCTTAAGCTTTAAATGAAGTGCATTAGAGAGGAGAAAGATCTGGATAAATGTGAAGAAACCAGGCACCATTTTCAAATAATAAATAGGATAAGTAAAGACAGAAGCACTAATGTGAGTAGTTTGTTTGGAAAATAATAAAGGAGTTTCTCTTTAGGGAGAAGTGATACATATGAGGCACAATATACTTGAAAAGACACATACCCAGGTTGGGCCTTAAATTTATATTTTTAAAAAGTAACCCATAAAATTCAGTAAGTAGGTCTACAACATGTGCCCATTATAGTCAGATAGATTTGCATTTGACCTGGTTTAGCTCCTCATTAGATAGCAATCTTGGGCCAGTTACTTAACCTCATCTGCAAAGTAGGGATAATCATCCATATCTATAAAATCAATGAAACTATTGTGACAATTAAATCAGGTTGAGTATTTAAAGGCATGGAACAAAAATATAATGAATTATAAATCCTGCACTGATTTTTATAATGATGTTGGTGGTGCAGAACTGTTAGCTTTATATCCACTCATGGTTGAGGTTGAATGTAAGATGAATTATAAGCTGAGGCTCTGTACTCAGGAAGTTCAGTTTGGTGTGCTTGTGAGACTACCAAGTGCAAATGTTCAATGTATTTTTGAGGAGGTGTTTCTGATGTACAGGAGAAAGGTCAAGTTTGAAGCTAAATATTTAGAAGCTGGATTAGCACATAGCCATCAAAACTACTGCTGGAATAAAATAAAATAAAATAATGGCATTCGCAGGTAAATGGATGAAGTTGGAGGACATAATGCTAAGTGAAGTTAGTCAGTCTCAAAAATCCAAGTACCAAATGTTTTCTCTGATATAAGGAGTCAGAGTCACAGTGGTGTTGGGTGTTGGGGTACTTAGAAAGATTAGAGGAGCACTAGAGTGGTCAAAGGGGAGGGAGGAGAAGGGAGGGAGCTAGGGGGTATGGGGGTAAAAAAAAAGGGGGTGGTATAATAAGACGGAGATCATTATCCTAAATGCATGATTGAAGACTTGAATAGTATGAATATACTTTGTATACAAACAGTGTTATGTGAAAAGAGGCTGTATGTGTATATTATGAACTGTGATGAATTCTACTATTACAAATACAACATTGAATAAAAAAAAAGAATAAAAATAACTACTGCTGGGAATAATTGCTCACAGAAATTATATGTAAATTGAGATTATGAGTTTAGGGCATATGCTTAAAAGACAGGTAGAGGAAGAAAAGAGTACAGATGCTAAAATGGATTCTGAGATTTAATAAGAAAATGAGAAGATAACTTCCACAAAATTGCAGGGAATTATTTTACATACATCAGCTATTGCCTGATAAATGATACAAAACAATTGCCAAAATTAAAACAAACATTTATTTTTCTTGCCTATGGATACACAATTTGGCTGGACCAGCTACTCTTCAGGCTGTGGGAGTGGATGGACTTGGCTCTAAGCTTTGCAGTGAATTCATCTCTGCTCAGCTGTCACCACATTCTCCCTGATTTCTAGCATATGAGTTTCTCAGGGCAAATGACAGATGCTAAGGGACATGCCAAATGGAAGACGCACATTCAAAACCTCTGCTTAGTTCACATTCACTACTAGTACCCTGGGCACAACAAGTCATATGATCTACCACCATATCTGCTGGTGTGGCAGTGTGCTGTATCATAGCAGGAGTGGAGGAGAAACAAGTATGTGCTGAACAGGAAATCCAAACTATCTAATGATCTTTCCAAGAAGTAAAATTCAACTGCATTAGTATTTTCTCAAAGATCCTGTTTTAGTCAGCTTTTTCACTGCTGTGACTAAAGGACCCAACCAGCACAATTTTAGAAGAGAAAAGGTTTATTTGAGGGCTCAGGGGTTCAGAGGTCTTAGTTCATAGAAGGTCAGCTCCATTAATGGGGCTGGAGGTAAGACTGAACATCATGGTGGGAGAGCGTGGTGGAGGGAAGCAGCTCACATCATGGTGACCAGAAAGCAGAGAGAGATACTCCACTTGCCTGATGTAACTATATACCCAAAGCCATGCCCCAATTCCCATCTCCTCCAGCCACACCCTACCACTTCAGTTACCTTTCAGTGAATCCCTATCAGGGGATTAAATCACTGATTGGGTTAAGACTTTTATAAGCAATCATTTCTTCTCCTAACCTTCTTGCACCATCTCACATGTGAGCTTTTGGGAAGCACCTCACATCCAAACCATAACAGATCCAATAACATCTGAAAGGTCTCATGAACTAAGGTAAATTTCAGTGACTCTGTAAAGTACAGTTTTAATGGCATTCCTGGAACAAAAAACAGATTTCAGAGGTTAAAAGGAGGAAATGCAAGAAAAAGAATGGAGAAGGGCAAATAAAGAAATATTTAAAGAACTTTGGCTGCAAAAGAGAACAGAGAAATGACTTATGTTGTTTGTGGCAGGCAAGAGTTAGAGGAGGGTTTTGTCAAATTTTTTTTCTGTATTGTTTTTAAGATAAAATAGAATTAGGTACTATTAAATGATACTAGGAAGCCAGCAGAGAGGTTACAGTTGAAGATCCAAGAAAGAAGCAGTAAAGAAGATCCTTACAAAGGTGGGAGGCTGTAACTCAGAATCTGAGAAGAGGAAGAAGACTTAGAAGTTGGATTTTTTTCTTGCACTCTGATAAATTGGAAGGATGGAAGATGTTTAGGAACTGTTGACTGGTAATTTTAGGAAAGGACAGAGAAAAAAGTGAAATAAAAAAAAGCAGCTAGAAAAGTTAGTAGGAAAACATAACTGAAAAGTTTGAGGACAGAATTACAGAGTTGAGAAAGAAAGGTTGGAACTTCCAGGGGAGAAAACAAGTAAGTACAAGAGCAAATTTCCCTTCATGTTGTGGAAAGTTGAGATCCAGGACAGCAGTAGGGAGGGTAGAATGAGGAAGGATCAGGGTTCCTGCTCTCTGATAGGTCTAAAGGATAAAGATACAGAGTTAAAGATACATGGAGGTAAAGCTAAATTTAATAAAACAAGGCATTCCACCTTCCAGTGATGCTGTTGGTAACAGAAGTATTAGTGTCATCTTCCATAATATGCTCCATAAGTGTTGTGGAGATAGGCTAGATTTAAAACTCAACCATAGGAGTAATTATGTGTGTTACATTAAGAAGCCTAAAAGGTAAATAAAATAAATGTTGAGGCTAGCTAATATGTATGTCTTCTTACATACATATTAGCAAGAACCCAAAAGAAATTGCTTTATTATACAGTATTCTTTTTATAAATAGAAGGGAGAGATGAATAAATATTATTTGTGATAAAAATCAAGAAATATTTTAAATTGACTAGCAATTATTACATTCATATTACCACCTTATATCAGACTATGCAGAGGAAAATTTTCAGTATATTGCCAGAAACAAAAAGTGAATATATGAATTTAATAGAAAATCTTAGTGGTATAATTGTAATTTTAAAAATAAAAGCATGGCCATGAGTAATATGCTATAATTTCTCTGTAATATAAAATTAAATGAATGGAATAAAAATGTAATTTCAAATTACACTAAATATTCCAACACATAATATAATTTTATTGGAGAAAATTGCCCAGGATTAATAACTACTCTGAGAGTTTATTTTAAAATACATCAATTTTTGTTAATACTTATGTAATAATTGGAGCAAGTGGTCTCTTAAATTGTAAATAAGTTATTTTTTTATTTCCCAGTCATGTTGAGAACTTGGTAAACTAAAAATTATATCATTTTAAAATCCTTAGCAATACAGAAACCACCCCTTCTGTTACAGAGAAAATGGGAGATTCCAAAATATTGTTCCTTCTTTCTCTTAGAATAAAACACCATTTTGAGAGACAAACCAGTTACTCATGATCAGTCATCAAAAAATAAGTCTGGCCAAACACAACATATGAGATCGTGTATGTGCCAAAATAAGTTAGTATTTAATCCAAATGAAAAGGGCTGCCCTGATCAGCTACTGATGTTTGTAGAAAACATCCTTTTGCCAGAAAACCTAAAGGATAATAAGATGAAAGAAGAAGAGGGGATATGCAGTGAACAGGATGATAGAAGAAGCAACAGCTCTGGCATCCTGGTTGTCCTGGAAGTGTTTAAAGAATCATTTTGTCTTAGTCTAAGCAGGTTGTGTGTGTGAATATGTTACATGTACATGTTGCTGGAGGATAAGCATTAACTCCATCTAAATAAACCAAAATCATTGCCCCTGGAATGTAGTCTGAAGAACACCAGCGGTATGCTTAGAGAAGTGCAAACTTCAGAGTTGTAATCCAGAACACCTGCCCCAGAATCTGTAAGAATAAATGTCAGGATTCATCATTTTTAAAAAAAATTATTTATTTATTTTTTATTCTGAGTTGTTATATATATGATAGCAGAATGCATTACATTTCATATTACACTTATAGAGCACATTTTTACATATCTCTGGTTGTATACAAAGTATATTAACACCATTCATGTCTCCATACATGCACTTAGGGTAATGATATCCATCTCATTCTACTATCTTGTTTTTTTTCTTCTCCCTTTTGCCCCCTTCCTTCCCCTCGCTCCCCATTGGCCATTCTAGTGTTACAGTATCTGGTAATTCTTACAAACTGCAAGGACCGAGAACTACTGTACCTTAGCACACCAGTGATAAAGTGATTGTATTATTATGATTATACCTACCAGTATAAAGGCAGTGGGCATCTGCTAATAAATTAATGACTTGCCTCTGGAATTTTCACAATATGCACTATTATATCAAAAGAATATTTAAAAATATTTTGTTTATTATGAAACGGGCTGTGTGTTGAATGTTTCTAAGTATAAGACAGCATTATAGGAATTGAAGATAAAAAATGAAAAAAGATGGTCTCCATTCTTAAAAATCTAGAAAAGAAAGGCTGACTTCGGTATAAATTTGGACAATGAGGTATTACAGGGGCTATAGCAAAAGTTTGTAAATGGAATACTAGGGACATACAAGGTGCCAAACTACTGGAAGAAGTCAGGCCAGGAGAAGTCTCCTTAAAGAGGTGACAAATAATAATTTTAAAAAATGAGCACATGCTAACCAGCTATACAGTGCAGACATAGGCAAAACTTTCTATCTTGTTAAAGTAGTAAAGACACTTAAAAAGATGTTGCTTTTACCCAGAATTCTGCCTAAAGTTCATTATTAAAAGAAATATTGAAGAAAGCTATTATCTCATACAGACGAAAAACTACTCCATAATTATTGATCAGTCACAGCCGATGCCCTGCCTCAAGCCCAAGCAAGTTTATAATGAAAGAAATAGGTAAGTACCTGTAAGCTGAGCAGAAGATCCATGGCAATTGTAAAGCAGAAATGAAAAAATAAATGCTCACATAGTGGTATTAAAACAAAGAATAATGCAAGCAATTGTGAAGAAAATTATTCTCTGGATGCAATAAAATCCTCTTAGGGAAAGACTGACAATTTTTAATTCTCTAATGAATTAAATAATAGGCAATCACTAGCTTTGAAAAATACAATTGTTTTCATACACTTGAAAAATGACCAGTGTTGTCAATATACCTCCACATGACACTTCCCAGAACAATGAAGGCTTTAAAAGGAATGAGAAAGTAAAGAAGAAACAAATAGAACATTACAGTTGCTACATGTCAATTATTCTTTGTGACTTCTCAATATGTAATTTCAGCAGAGCATCAGAAAATGGAGGAATTTTGTGGCAAGTGTAAGAGTTTCATATGCCATCATAAGATTTTCTCTGAGTACATTTCAGTATGACCAATGGAACCACTTAGGTTAACAGTTACAGAAATGTATTTTTTATACTTTCAAAACTATAAAAATAAATAAAACAGGAAAATATTCTCAGTTCAGTGATGTCAAACATGGGAAACTAATAACCTTTAAGTTTTTAATATTTCAAAAATCCTAGTACTACTGGACATCTTTTTTGAGTGATGTCACATTGCAAATTATTTTATATGCTCCTATAACAGATATAATTGTATGCAAACATTTTATAAACACTCATATGTGTTTATAAAATAAATACAGTACTGTTCTCATTACTGGCTGGGGGTGAAATGCAAAGCCTATCACATACACAAACTTGCCCATGGCTTTTAAAAAGTTATGTATGTCTTAGCAGAAATCAACTCTCAAAAAAAGCTGTGAAAAGATTAAGATGAAAATATATCACTGAGTACATTTATTTAATCCTCTTTAAGAACTACTTGAAAAGAGTTTCATAACATGCATAATAGCAAAATTAAGTCAATAATGAAATTATTAGAGATTATTAAAAGAGATGATTTGGAAAGTATGGGTCTCCCAATTTTGTAGCAAAATTTCTTATCAAGAATAACCTTGATATGCTTTTTCAATACTAGACTTAATTTCCTTAACATTTTGAAATTACAAAGTCTCTTCATACCTAGCATCTTTTTCTTACTTTACTGAGTCCTCAAAAAAACATTTTGTGAAAAGTGATTAAATCAGTCCCTTGGAACCATTGGTCCCACGGCAAGAAACATAGTCTTTAACACTTTAAAAGAATTTTCTTAATCTGCCATTCTCCCTTCCTTAGCCACATGTCTTGCTACTGTATAATTTATACTCCAGCATATGTTAGATTTCTTTCTCGAACTTGAGCCCATCATGCCTGTTCTTTGCTTTCATTCTTTTGTTAGTCCTTAGCATAGAACAAAGCCCTAACATGATAACTTGGCTTGCATCAAAGCACTCATCCAGTCTCAGTTCACCTTTTAGTCCATTTTCCAGCTTAGAAGCCTCCTGAAGGCAGCAGAAAGTTGGACTTATTTCTTACCAGATCTCTAGATCTACAATGCCTACCACACAGACTTTGTGTTTGTTATTCTCTCTCCCACTCTCACTTTTGCTCTCTTCTTAGAATATAAATGAAATGAAGACATATTTACATATTTCTTTCCATTTCTAGCTAGCAGAAGGCACTACTTTGTAGATTATTCATGGGCGACAGGTCCTTTTTGTGTATGGAAACTGTTCTCATTAAAACACAAGCAGCCTAGGGAGGGTAATAAGCAAGTGAGAAAGAAGAGGCACCTGCCCAAGTAGTAGCCTGATTATCTCAACCAAACCTCAATTTATAGATGAGAGCCAATACAGCAAGCTTGCTTCCATACTTATTTTCCCCAGCTTAGAAAATGAGGCCATTCAATAAGAGGATTTGAGCACCTTTCCCAAGATCACATATCTGCTAAGTGCCAGAATATAAAATTAAATCTTTCTGTTGAAAGTCGATGACACAAAAAGTACCAAAGCAAGGAAGATTTTGTCATTTGAATTTTATAAAAACTTAGGATCTAATTTAAATGTTTCACAATCTCAATAATAACTGAAATATTTTTAGATAAAACATATAAGAACTTAGAAATACCAAATTTTATAGTTTATATCAGTGCACAATTATGCCTTATTTATCTTATTTATTCATTAGTAGTTTGATTTGGAAATAGAAAATCTTCTAAACATGTTTCAAAGATTGATAATACTCCATACTGGGGAGGATATACAAAAGGAAAAATCCATGTTGCTCAAGATGATAAATTACTAGAGGGCAGTTAGTAATTTTAAGGGCAACTTTTGATAGTAATTTCACTTTAGAATTTCTAAAGATTCTATAGAAATGTCCCCAGAAATAAGTAAAAGTACATGTTTAATGTTGTCATAGCACTCTTTAAAAAATTGAAAAAAAAAACCCCCAAAGATTAAACAGTAAAACACAAATAATCATATTTCATGCAAAGGGATACCAAATGCTAAAGACAATGTACTAAAGCTAAAATGAGTGAAAATATTGTAAAGTTGTTCATGATAGAAAATAGCGGCAGAACATCACACATACTATGCTACAATTTTGAGAGTAGTAATAGTAATGCTATAAGACTAAATTTTGTGCCTAAAATTATTTTATAAATACATACAAAATATCACAAACAGCTTTATGGGAGGATTTAGATGAGCAGAAAGAGAACCATCATTAAAGATCTTACAGCTATTAAAAAGATAATATAAAATTATTTTGAAAAATAATGTTCAATAAAAATGAAAACATTGCAAATTTTAAAAATAGCCTGAAAAAATCCTAAATAAAATATCATCAAACCTAATCCAAACATAGATAATGGGTAACAAAGATATCATGAACAAGTAAAGTTTATTCTGATATTTCATATTGAACATTTGAAACAATATAATTCCCTGCACTCACCTAATATGGAGAAATATCTTATGGTAATTTCAACAAATTTTAAAATGTTATAAATTTAAAACATCTTAAATAGAAATAAAAGAGTATTCCCTTAATTTGATAAAAGTTTATTTATGAAAAATTTAATACCTAATTGTGGAATGCTAAAAAAAAATGTTGTTCTGAGATCAGGAATGACAAGGATATCAAATTATCACTAGTTCTGCTCAGCATTGTATTAGAGGTTCTAGCTAGTACAATGAAGGCATTCTTTTAAGAAGCTATAAGAATATGAAAGAAGAAATAAATTCAGTATTCTCAAATAATAATTGGGTACCTAGAAAATTTAAAAGAATTAACAAAGAAATCATTAGAATTGACAGGGAGTTTTGCAAGTCTATATGAGGTTGTCATAAAAAAATTAATTATATTTCAATTCAATAAAAACAAAGTCAGAAACTGAAATTTAGAAATTACAGTACTTACAATAATATAAGAAAGCAAATACTTAACAAGTCTAGCACAATATGTACAATATTATTACACTAAAATCTTTAAGCATCATCTAGAGAAACTTTAAAAAGCCAAATAAATTGACATATTAGCCATGATCATATATTCAAAGCTCAAATTTTAAACATCAATTATGTTTAAATTGATTTATAGATTCAATGCTATCCTATCAAAATTCCAACATAAATTTTGCAGAAATTAATTAGCTCACTTTGATATTTATATTGAAAGGCAAAGAATCAGTAATAGTCAAGCAAAAAGTAATGAAACTAGAGAACCTACTCTAGCAATTATCAAGTCTTTTTTAAATATACAGTAATTAAGAACGTGTGTATAGGTAAAAGGACAGATAAATGAGCTATTAAAATAGGACAGAAAGTCCAAAAGTGAACCTGCCCATATATGGACACTTGATTTATGACAAAGGTAGAATTGCCAAAGAGAGGAAATGACAGACATTTCAATAAATGGTTCTGGATCCGTTTTGTCTACATAAAAATAAAAAAAATCGAACTCAAGCCACAAACAAAAATTGATTCCAAATGAAATGGAAAACAATATAGTATCTAGAAAACAATACAGGAAAACATCTCCATGACTTTGTAATAAAGATTAAACAAGACTTTAATTGCATTATCTGTTGATAAAATATAACATTAAGAGAGTGATAAGGAAATTAGAGTAAGAAAAGAAAATTGGAAATATTCTTAAAGGGCTCAAATTAGAATATATAAGGACTGTTCTATCAATCAATAAGGAAAAGACAATGCAATTAAATAGACAGGTTTTTGTTGTTGTTGTTGTTGTTGTTGGTATTGGGGATTGAACTCAGGGGCACTCGACCACTGGGCCAAATCCCCAGCCCTTTTTTTTTTTTTTTTTTTTTTTTTTGTATTTTATTAGAGTCAGGGTCTCACTGAGTTGCTAAGTGCCTTACCCTTGCTGAGGCTGGCTTTGAACTTGCGATCCTCCTGTCTCAGCCTCCCAAGTGCTGGGATTACAGGCATGTACCACCACACCAGGCAAAATAAACAGTTTTGAATGAGAACTTTGAAACAGGATATCCAAGTGGGCAAAATACATACAGAAAAGTGTTCAATATACAGAAAAGTGTTCAAGTTCTTATTAATGAAGTAAATGCAAATATAAGCCATAATCAGACACCTATCTATACATACTCCCATCCCATAGAATAGCTTAAATTAAAAAGATTATTGATACCCAGTGTTGGAAAAGCAAAAGAACAGCTGGAAATCCCATACACTACAGGTTGGACTGGAAATTAGCATAACCACTTTGGAAAAAGGAGGAATTTCTACTAAAATTTTAATTAAGCTTAGTCTGTGACTCAGCAATTTGAATCATGGCTATATCCCAACGAAAATGCATACATATATACTATAAAAAATGTGTCAGTAATGAATTTTCATAGAACTATTAGTAATAACACAAAACTGGAAAACAACTCTATAGAATAAACATATACATTTTAGTATATTCACACAATGGCATTTTATAGAGCAATAAAAATGAACTCTTGTTACATGCAAATAATGTGTTAACTTCTCACAACAATAGTTTTGATCAAAAGAAATCTGATGCAAAAAAAGTGCTTGCTTCATGAAATTTTTCTTATGTTTCAACACTAGACAAAGCGATTTCATTGTCTTAGAAGTCAGGAGAGTCATTACCTTTGGGGAAGAACAAGGTGGCAATGATTGGGAGAGGCTGGCAGAGGGGTGCTTGAATGCAGGAAGACAGGTTCTTTATTATTAACTGTGTTGATTTCATAGGTATGAATACTCGAATAACTCATTGAGTTGAATAATTTTCATGAACTTTTACATCTGTTATTCTTTCATTATAAATGTTTTTTAAAAAGAATAACAGTAATGTTGTGCCTTATTGAAAGTAGATATTATAAATATTTATTTCCATAATTAAAACTACCACTCAACTTGCCCATAAATCAAAATCTCAAAATAACTTTTTTAAGAAAAACTGGGTCAATTTTCTAATAACTAGAGTTGTTATAATCTCCAAAATAATATATGTAGACCAAGAGTAAATCAATCTATTATGCATTTTAAAAGATTTTCAATTAAATTTTATACTTAATGTACAAAAATAATATATAATGGAAAGTATGTCATAAAAGATTTTCAATTAAATGTTATACTTAATGTATAAAAATAATATACAATGGAAAGTTTTATCTCATAGAAAATAGTGTTGTATTAAACAGCTTGAGCCTCAAACTGAAATATTACTAGTATATTTCCTAGTATCTTAGCAGGCATTTTGCCAGTTATAGACACCAAATCTGTACTTTTGTTACCATGACAATTAAATACTATCAGATTAAAAGCTTCGGGATAGAATTACTGTTTATGGGTTTGTGGTGGTAAGAAGCAAAATTAGGGCAGAAATGCATAAAACCTTCTGATGCTTAGGTCAAAATTCTAATAATAAATATTTAAATGGTACATTGTAATGATCTGACTCATATGTGGGAAACCTCACCATATCACCATATACATCCTATAGTGGAGGAAATTTTTGTTTATGAGCTTTTCATAAATAAAACATTTGCAAATTTAGAATGATTTAATTACTCATGTTAATAATAAATATATTTGAAAGTAAGAATAGTTTCTGGTCACTTAGAATAGTAAAGTTTTAAACTGCAACTCACAGAATAATGAAAACAGCTATCTTTGGGGCAAGGAGTAGATATAGTTAACAGAATGATGAAGAATTTGGGCACTGGAGTCAGACAACCTGGATGTACATTCTAGCCTCTCTAAGCATTAGCCTTATTATATCCTTTTTTTGATCTGAAAAATGGAAATAATAAATTTTAAAAATCCACTGCATTGGTTTTGTTAAGTTTTCTAATGTCATGTGCAACACAGTTAAAACAATGTCCTACACAAAGCAAGGCATTTTATAAGTGCTTAGTAATAATTGAAGTTAGATCCTAGAGAAGACATTTGTACAAACCAGATGGAAAAATAAATCATATGTCTCAGTATTTTTAATTTTCAAGCTCAGCTTGATCACTACTATAGTCAAGTATCTATTTTTCACAATTTTTTTTTCAAACACTTGTACAATTAAAAAAAAAAAAACCACCATATTTGACCCCTATGATTCTCCAAGACTGTATAGAATTATATGGTATGCCAAACTGAAGAGTGAATTTGAATATTGTCTATAATTAAGACTATCCAGAAAAATTTAATAATTCGAGTAAAAAAGATAAGGGAAAGAACATTGTACTTGCCACCAAAAATAATAAGAAGTAAGTCTGAAATAAATAACTGTAAGTGTAATGTGTGTGTGTGTGTGTGTGTGTGTGTGTGTGTGTGTGTGTGGTCTAAATATCTAGGAATTAAATAAATACAAAATTTTTAAATATTTAGAAAACTTCTGTCAGCTGATTTCTTCTCATATTATAAAAACCAAAATGAAAGTGTGTATATGTATCAATGCAGTGAACTTTTACAAGATTGCTCAGGACTTTCAATGGATTATGAAAATCAAGACTCATGTCTTAAACCAAGACAAGGTGGTGGAAATTACCTCATAATGCTTGGAATAAACAGACTACAAGAGACACTCATGAATTTGATGTCCTTACCTCCTGCCTAGCTTTGTCACTAAGGTGCAAACTTAAGCAAATTACTTATTTATCTGAGTTTCTTTCTTTATTTCTAAATGTGGATAACCATGTCTCTCAATCCAACTTTTAAAACTCAAAGGACTAAATAAGGTTATACAAGAGATATTAACTAAGGTAACTTTCATTAAATATAGAAAAGGGGAATTAATTTCCACAATATTTACTTCCAAGATAGCTACATTTGTATATCTATATATTCTATGTACCTACAAATTTTTCCTTCCTCATAAGATGTCAAATTGTTTTTTTAAAAATTTTCCTACTCATTTAGTACTTTAGAATTATTAGATGTGCTGGGAATAGTTTTTCATTATAAAATTCATTTTTTAAAAAAGTCTTATCTATCTTATATAAATCAACAAAATCAGGATCATAATTGTTGAAATATTGTGAAGATGGACATGATTAGTAGATTTTATCAGTTGGTTTTTGAGGTAAAGATATGAATATTTCATCTGTGAAACCTTTAAAGCTTATCTCAAACTTTTTTATTTCTTCATAAAGTAGTTATTAAGTATCAATTACAGGTGAAGTCCTTCTGTGGACACTAACAAGAATTAGCGAGGGTGTCACAGGTTGCACAGGACCCCCAAACTCAAGACTGAAAATTCAGGGAAGTAGCCCTGGAAGCTGTGGCATCTGACTTGAGGTATAAAGTTATATGAGTTACAAGGAGACAAATTATTTCCTCCAGAGAATACAATGTGAGAGGGTGGGAGCAAAGAGAAAATGTGCACCATGGAAAATGAGAACAGTTCAGCATGACTGGCACTGTGGGAGACTGGAGATGGAAGAGATTTGAGAAATGAGAAAATGAATGTGGAGAAGTTACCAGGGACTGTTTATTTGATAAGGACTTTGGGTACAATAAAAGTGAGTTATGATCTTATTAAAGGAAGAAAAAAAAGAACTCCATTGAAAGATTTTCAGCTAAGGAGGCACATGAGACTGGTTTTAGAGAGACAACTATGGTTATGATAATGGAGAATGAGTTTGAAGGGAAGAAGACCTCAAGAGAGGACAACTAAAATGGGGTCTCTGAACTCTAAACATGCCTGTTCTTTACACAGAAAACAACATCTTTAAAAGATTAAGTAATTTGCTCCAAATCACATTTCTAGTAATTAGCTGAGCTGGGTTTAATGGAAAGCTCTGTATACCTTTGAACACCTGTGTGCTTAAGGACCCGGCAACCTGTCTCTCATAAAAGAAACAAATGTGACCAACCCTAAGCATTTAGAGAGTAGTAATGAAGCAGCACAAGAAAAGCAATGACACACTCAGGTCTCCATCATCAAAATCAAGTAGAGGGGTGAGCAATTACCCAGTGAATTAAGGACCATCTGGATAATCCTGGCAGAAGCAGATTTAGTGCCTGAGTCATTCAGATAATTGTGCAAACAATGTGCCCTTCTCTGGCTGAGTAACCTG
Organism: Tamias sibiricus; assembly: GCA_025594165.1. NCBI lineage: Eukaryota > Metazoa > Chordata > Mammalia > Rodentia > Sciuridae > Tamias > Tamias sibiricus. Next base: position 97,745,430 of record CM046661.1, on the reverse strand, counting down.
GTCATTAATATCTTCCATAGCACATTTTGCCCTGTGGCACTTTTGAAATGGACAATAGTAGCTCAGAAAGAATTAAGGTACTATTGACTTCATGGGAGAGCCTCATAAAGAATAATGGGATCTTAATAGGCAGAGAGGATATTTTATGTGTCCCCAGGAGCCATTTCACAGGAGGGTGTATACATGATATACATAAGGCAGATCTCTATTTAAAAGAAGAGAGAAGTTCAGCAATAGCAACTCATATGTGAGTTTTGGTATTTAATTCTTTGTTAGGTAGAAGCTATAAAAAAATAATAAAAAATAAAATAAAATAAAAACAGCCAGGCACAGTGGCACACACCTGTAATCCCAGTTCTTGAGAGGCTGAGGCAGGAGGATCTCAAGTTCAAGGCCAGACTCAGCAACTTAGTGAGGCCTGGTCAAAATAAAATAAACAGGGCTGGGGGTGTGGCTCAGTAGTAGAGATAGTTTGGAGTCTATTCCCAGTACTGCCAGAAAAAAAGCATGTACGATCGTACTAACCACATTTGCACTTTTGTATAAAAGTGTGCACTGGGATCACTTTGAAATCCTCCCTATAGACCGTGTCATGAAAGGCAGCAGGGCTTAGGGCACATCCACATGACATGAGAAAGGTTGGTCACCTGTCTCTTCATTTCACGTTATTAACGTCTGGATCTTTAGGCTGGGCACGGTGGCGTACGACTGTAATCCCAGCACTTGGGAGGCTGAGGCAGGAGGATCGCGAGTTCAAAGCCAGCCTCAGCAATGGCGAGGCACTTAGCAATTCCGTGAGACCCTGTCTCTAATAAAATACAAAAAAGGGCTGGGGATGTGGCCAGTGGTCGAGTGCCCCTGAGTTCAATCCCCTGTACCAAAAACAAAAAAACAAACAAACAAAAAAAACCAAAAAGATAAAACTACAAATAAATTTACAATCTATAGCAAAGTTATAAATTTCTGTCAAAAAACATCTTTAAAAGGCAAGAAAGCAAAGTGAACAAAATTTTTGCGGCATATCACAAATTTCTAATTTTATGAAAAACAGATGAACACTTCAATAAGGAGTCAAATTTGTACCAATAAATATGATAACATTTCTCGAATCCAAAAATCAAACATAACTCAAAAGAACTAGGTACTCACTCTCTATGATCAAAATGGTCATGATTATTAACCATAATACAAAGTGTAATGAAAGTTTTGTCCTTCCAAATCCAATACCTATCAGTGGAAAATAAGTCTGTGCATAAGCATTTGGAGAAGCAAGTTGTCAGTATTAGGAGGCTATGAATATTTATACATTTCCCTGGTAACTTCTAAGAAATTTTCATAAAGAAATGGTCAGAAATTCAAAAGTTGATGTACATTTATTTTTAATGACTGAAAAACTGGAAACACTCTAAAGGCACTACATATAAAAGAGAATATTTGGAAACTTAAAAAATGATTAGTAAAAATAGTAAATGAAATGAATTAATGTTTAGGATAGGCTAAGTGAAAGAAAACTAAATACAAAAATGAATATTTTCTATAAACTCAAATCTACAAATTGAAAATAACTATGTATATTTATTGCAACAAGACCGAAAGATTTGAGAATAGATCTCTCTCTCTGTATCGTAGACATTTCTTTATTTCTACTTTTTAACTTTCCTTCTTTTTAGAGGTATTTCCTTCTAATGTTATTTTCAATCTAATGTTAAAATGTATTTAATAATATAAGTATGTGTTTTTATATTTTTGAAAGCAGTTTTACACAATAGGGTATGCATACAACCAACAGTGAAACAAGACCTCATCTTCCTTCTGCTGCATTTCCAATGACATACAACTAAGTTCTATTATTGTTAGAAGTTTAACCCAAGTGTCTCTTGCTCCAAAGCCAGTCCTCTTTAAGATTTGAATTCAAGTACTGTGACAGTTTTAAGGCAAAGTAGAAGCAATAATGAAAATTCAAAATACATCATACCCATAATAGTATGTGGCATCTTAGATTAAAGCAGAAAGACTGATACCCTTGGACACTTGATATAGTGCCTTCTGTGCTAATATGGGCATGTGATTACAGATGAAACTGGTACTACAAAAAATAGAGTATACAAATTAGAGCTGAGAATAAAAATTAATAAATCAATTACTGAATAGATGGTAGACACTAGGAGGTAGATGTAAGGAAGTTTTGAAAAGTAACTAACCACAAATCAGAAAGCCTGGAAAGCTGTAGCATTTGTTATGGGCAACGAGGGGAAAAAGCAAAAAAACAGTTTTCACTATGTACATTATCATTACCATAAACACGACTTCTAATAGCTATTACTTATGAATAATTAGTATGGACCAAGCCCTATCTTGAATGTTTTACATGCAGTTATTTCAACACATTAAAAACCCTTCTAAAGTAAGCACTATTATAATCCCCAACTAACTTGCTGATGTTCAATTATCTGCGTAATGTTATATAAATATTAACACATGTAGGTTTCTTTGCAGAGCCTGTGCTCTTATCCATGAGGATAGTATTTTGGGGTGGCTAATGGGGAAAATATTAGAATAGAACTTCAGGAGAAACGTTTTGTTTCTTATAAAATAAATTTTATCAATTTGGGAATTCATTTGACAGCTAGGATCAGGAAGAGGAAATAAAAGAAGGAGGGTTTTTAAAAGTAAGAGAAAGTTTGACATAAGAGTAATATGGTATCAATAACTAAAATTTCAAGGAGAAGAAGGACAATATGGAAAATGACAGTTCAGAAGGGAAGAACAAAGGACACCATACCAATAAAATTAAAACAAGCATGGGCCATGAAGAAGAGGAGCTTGCTGGTGATTTAGGATAGGTTCTGTGATACCAAGCAGGTCATAGCCAATTTATATGACGAAATGGGTGAAAATAGAGCTAGTTGTTGATTTCTTTTTTTAATAATAAAATATGGCATGTTTTGAATATATAAATATAAATTATCTACCTCTCAACTAGGTCTCTAGTTAGTCACAGAGGGACAAGATATGAGAAAATGTATGTAATAGCCAGTACAAAGTCATCTCCCTGGTTAGGAAATTGAATCATTCTGTGAAAGGATATAGAAACACCTGACGTCATCTATTACTCATCTTGGAGAGGATAATAGAGCCAGAAAAAGTTTCCAAAAGTAGTTCCCAATGCTAGCTTTCTATCCACAAATAGATCATCCCGAAATCATTGTCACAGCCCTCCCAGTAGATCCTTGTGATGATGCTTCCTCAAGAAGAAACTTTTAGGTTACTTAGAACTGTGTTCAGTATGATGGGGTATACAAAAACATAGGTGATAATCTTTTCCTGCAAAGTACTTCCTGTCTAATTAGAAAGCAAAACAGACATACTAATAAGTTCAAGCAACAAAGCAAGACTGAGTGTGACTAGTTTTCCAAATGAAAGTTATCTATTAAAGAGGAGTGATCAGTCTGTGTTAGAGCCACTGATTTTAAAAATGCATCTAGTTGATATATTCCAATGTATCATTATAATTAATAGTAGCTCTATTTATTAATGATACACTATGTACCCACCCTCATGGTATAAACATGCATACATTTTATAGAGCCTTCACAGCAACCTGAAAAAGTGGTGCTATATTACTCTCTTTTTAAAGACAAGGAAACTGAGACTCTAAGATCATAATTAACTTGCCCCAAATCAGATAATTAGTCAGTTACAAAACCAAAATTAAAAGTCAGATCCCTCTGCCTGTCAGGGCTATCTTGGCAGATTAAATCATTTATCTTCAAATAGCATGGCATGTTACAATTATATTCCAGAAACTCATAACTGAATTTTGCAAGACTACATGGAAGACCAGAACTGAACAACCTTGGTGCGTATTATTATCAGCATGGACATTGACTGAATTTTGTTATCAGGAGAAAAAATTATGGGAAGATGCAAAGTATTTTACTTGAAGGGAACCTTCTATGCAATATAAATGCACAGTATGTTATTAAAACATTATAGTTGAAATTTTTGGAAGACTTTAAGCATGTCACCTGTGTCTTCCAAATTTCAGTTTCTCTCATCTGTAACAATAGAAAGATTATGATCAGAAGTGAGTAATTCCAGACAATGCAAAAAATACATGCAGATACATCTATAAAAGAAAGTCCATGTAATACAGATAGAATAATAGATGTGATGTGAAACAGCAGTACAAATTCAAATATGTCCACAAGAAAAATGTGTATGAAGAAACACATTAAAAGTACCCCCAGAGGTTCTCATAGTTCTATAATTCTGTGTCCTGAATAAAGGGTGGATCCTAATCCAGCCCCTCAAATGCTGCTAACTGTAAGTTATGACCAGATATATTTAGCCCCAAATAACCAAGATACAAGCATAAGCACATCATTATCCTCTGGTGAGTTTAATAAAATATCCCAGATATAGCATGTATTTATTTGATATCTGTTACACTGCAGGCTGGTAAGATTCATATGTACACTATGAAGCTGAAAACTGCAGGGAAATTGATGATAAGATGGCACTTTAAGAATTCAAAATAATATTTGAAAATATTGATCTTTATGTTCATTGCAGAAACACTATTTCGTGCAGGGTTTCGTCAGTCTGAGTGCCTCTTCTCTAGCTTTTCCCCCAATGGAGAATTTGATTCTCTTTCTGCCCCTCCCACTCAGTGCTTCCAGATTGCTTCAGAAGGCCAAGGCAGCCTGCTCAGCAGCAGGCAAACCAGGCTGGGTGTGCAGGAGCTATATATAGCTCTACCTTGGAGATGTGCACACACAAACACACATACAAATGCCCATGCTGGTTTTGGCATGAAAAAAAAAAAAAATGAGAAAAGATTGCAGCTCTCCCATATTCCCTCCTTGCCATCATCCCAATTTTTCAGGAATTCTTAAAGCAGGGTGTCTGCAGTCCCCCAGAGTGATGCAGCATCTGATTTCTCTGCAATCCTCTCTACTGCTACCAGCAATCTGACTCCAGCAAGAACAGGCACGGGGCCAACACCTACTACCCAGATGCGGTCACCCAGGGAGGCTGCCTTGCAGCGGCTAGAGCTCATCCGGGCACAGTCACCTGACTCTGGGAATCCCTGAGACCAAACCCACCTTTCAGGAAAAAAAAACTAGGTGAGGTGGTGATTCCCAGTAGAAAACCCTAGGGTGGAAGGGACCAGGCAAAGCCTTCTCTGTCTCAGCCCTCCTCAGCCTGCCGCAGATCGTGGAAAAGGGCCCGTGTCTTCTCAATAGAGGCGTAATTAATCGGAAAATGCCCTTCGAGTGCAGGGATTTTTCCCAACCCCCCTCCCAAAGGGAACTAGTTCTTAACAGAGAAGCCAGGGAACAAACAGTCCCTTCTCCCCATCACTGCAATCGTTTCCAGGTTTTTGCAAGATCTGCTAGAGTCTAGACCGCAGGTGAGGAGAGGGTAGAGCGGTAGGTGCAGATAGGCTTGGGGAGCAAGAGAAGCTCTTAGCGATTTAAGAGCTGCGGCTCCCGCTGCTGACATGTCTGCTCCCCCAGCCCCTCCCCTGCCCCTGCCGGGTCGACATGGCATCCCTTGGGCGAGTCACCGGCTGTGGCAGCCACAGCCCCTGAGAGGAAAGTTGAGGAGACACGGGGCCAGGGCTCGGTACCCTTTCCTGGGGCACTGCCGCCCTTCCCTGCCCGCCGCCCCTGGGCTCCAGCATCCCGCAGCCCGACAACCTCTACCTCAGTCTTTCCCTCAGTACTTCATGACGAGAGCTGCAGCGACCACGGGAGATTTGGAAGTAACAAGGGCGGGGCGGGGGAAGGGGTAGCGAGGCGACAGTATGGAAATACGCATTCTTTATTCTATTTGCAAAGAAGGAAAAGTCCTGCCTCCTACCTGGTCCCTGCTCCTGCTTGCCTCGGCGCAGCACAGCTGGACCATACCCTACAGGTTTCCCACTTCCGCTGCAAACACCTGGGAGCGCATCTCCCCTCCCAGCGCCCCTCCTCGCCTCGGCGGAGCCCACCCTAGCTACTTGACAGCAGAAGCCCGGCCTTTTAGAGCGTTTATTGGGGCCTCGGGAAAGTGGGGCGGAGACCGCAGAGAAAACTCTGTCTCTGATTGGACAGTAGAGATATCACTCTCACACCCCGGACCTGGGCTTGCTGCGGACTGGGGTAGCGATGAACCCAACTGCAAAGGGTCTCTGCAGTTCCTGGAACCAAAACCTGCTACTACTGGGTTAAGGACCCCTCACTGGAGGGAAACTGATTTGAAGACTTGTCATTTGAGGCCCCGAAGAAGGAGGGAGGGGCCAGGCATAACCAGACATCCAGCACTTCCCTGAGCCTCCCTGAAGAGACCATCTGCTCTGGGAGATTTAACAAGAGAAAATCAGAAGCAGTGCCTTGATAGAAAAACATGAACTTCAGTTAGGAGCGAGGAAGGGGGCGGGGGGGGGGGGGTGCGGGGGAAACATATACTTATATGAAAAAGAAGTCTCAAGGAATTTTAAAATTGTGAGGATTTTTTGTTTCAAGTTTCCATTTTTGCCTAATTGTAACATGGCAGTTATACTTGTAGCAAAAAAGGTTTATTATCTAGTGCAGAAGACCTCCAAAATATCTGATAGAAATGGTATTTTAAATGGGAAAACGCTGCATAATAACCTCTCAAAAAAAAGAGTAAATTGAATAAATTAGGGCTGATCTCCATAAGGCACTTGCCTTGAGCAGTTCAGTTGGTGGCAAAAGTTTTAAAATAATCTCCATCAGACTGAGGGGCAATTAAACAATTTGCCACCCTCCTATTGATAATAGTCCATTATTTCTTTTGTGCTCTACCATTGATGGATAATATATAAGCCCACCAAAACCTAGGTGATTCTTAGATGGCATTTTAGGTGAAGGGGGACAGAATAAGATCTCCAGGTGCCCATTTGTCATCTCTGCCATCCATCCAGGTGGATTTGAAGCCAGGAAACCCAAGGATTCCTTAAATGTAGGAAGGAAATAGACCTTACATAAAATTGGGTGCAGGAAGTATCTTAGTTTAGTGCTATCTGAGGAAACAAAATCTCCTTCCTGCAAACACCAGAATTCTTCCACCTAAATTGAGTAGTCTTAACTAGTGCTGAGCATAAGACTCCACTCATCTTCTAAGAGTTTATGATAGACCTGGGACGCGAAAGAAAACTGTTGTTGCTGAATGGTAAATAAGTATTTACTCTCAGCTGAGTGCTTATGGTTGTTAATACTATCAGGCCAAACTCTTCATAAAATGTTCTCTTCATAATAACTGAAGGAATCAAAATAATGTATTTGAAAGTATTTGAAGGGACTCTAGAGGTAATTTAGAGTAAACAATAAATAGGATTTATGTAGTGGGAAACTTTTTAACACTGAATGGAAATGACTGAAAATGGAATGACAAGTTTCTTTATTATCTTCCCATTAGCCTTGTGTCTTCACCCCCAGTACCCACATTAATTATTTCCATTGAATTGGACAAATCATTCATGAGTTACTGAGCATTTATTCTGTGCTACATTCTGTTGTAGGTGCTATGGAACTAAACAATATCATTGCGTTGAACTTGTTACAGAGGAGTTCAGCTGGCAATTTAAGGGAGTAAAATATTGTAGTAGGAAATGTGTATTTTCAATACTAACATCTTTTGATTCTGCAGCATAACATATTGTGGGTCAAAATGAACTCCAGCATTTAAATAGAGGAAAAGACAGACTATTCAAGAAAACATTGAACACTCAGGGTAGTACAGAAATTGAAACTAGAAATTAAAAGAATAAAGAAATCTATATGCATGCATTCATTCATTCTTTCTTTCAACAAATATTAATATAAATATGGAGATGAATAAGATAGACAAGCTCTCATGGAGCACATTCTTTATTTTTCAAGTAGACAATGTTACTTGTGTATTTTCTGATCTAATTATCTTATTTGTGTGTGTGTGTGTGTGTGTGTGTGTGTGTGTGTTTTCAAGCACACACAACTTAAAAATAGAATTAGGATTATTTCTATCTGGATCAGTCACCTCATATATTTTCAGATAAAACAGAATGTTTCTAGGTAATATTGGTTATTATCTCAAGGAGCAGAACCTATACATCTGTTTCTGGAATACATATAACAATATTTATGTAAATACTCAAAGTATCTGCTGCAGAGCATTCTATACTTTCCAAATACCTTTCAGGTACAATTTTCCTGTGTTTTTACACAGAAGAATCATTAGTAGCCCAATAGAATACAAAATTATGGTAGTATATAGGAGACAACCTATATCTATCAACAACATATTCTTGTTGGTGAAAATGTGATTAATAAAATGGGAAAGTTTGAAAAATCTTAGAAATCATCAAGTTCCAATCATCAGGTTCCACCTATGATTAAGTGAAGGAAGAAATCAAATGTAATTTTCCCAAGACCATGTAACTAGGTGAAGCTCCGTCTAGTACCGAGGTCTTAATATTCACTCAATATTTTTTTCCACCACAGGAACAATGACTTTTTCTGATATCTCTTTCAGCACAGTTCTTGCCCTTTTTCCTCCCTGAACCATTGGTCTTTTGAAATTTTCAGGATTGATTCAATTGGTATATCCATCATCCAGTATCTGTAAAATGAAAGTGTGCCACATAAGCTATAGAACTTAAGCAGAGCACAATCAATCAGTAGCCAAGTTTGAGGTCTACCTCATGAGACAGAAATCTGAGTAATTGGGAGTACTGTTGAGATACTAAGAAAGCTGATTGGAAATGGGTGACTGACATGCAGGTGGGCTCTGGCACTTATTTTTCCCTAATGTAAGGAAGAAGGGAATTGTAGAAACATTAGTGTGGATTCCCATACTCTGGCAGCCTGGTACAGAATATATCTGTAGATCTTCAAAGGAAACATGGGGCAATTTTGCCTTGTTCTCTGGTTGACTGATGCCCTAATTACCCAGAGCTCCACAATATCATTTATTAGGCATTACATTGCTAAACTTCCCTTGGCCCCATTACTGAATTCTCCTGTCATCCCCTCTTCTTGCACCCTGCATTGGTCCTCATTCTTTTAACATTCCAATTTCCTCCAACCACTGATTAAGTCTCAGTGAGGGGAAAGGAAACTACAGCAACAGTGCAGCTTTCCACAGCATGGATTCCCTTTCTTTCTCCTCTGCTCCACCCACCATTTCCTCACTTCCAAGCTTCCCAGGAGAACAGTTCCTAACATAGCCTGATGTGACAAAGAAGGGGGGAGAGTAAGGAAGAAGGGGCTTTTCCAATCAAAATTTCAAGCTGCACTTAACACAGCAGAAAGGAAGCAGAGGCTCTGCCTACTGGTTTTAAGAGAGTCATGCTAAACCCAGCCTGCAGCATCTCAAAGATCACATCAGTCCACTGACCTAGCTTTTTCAGAGCCAATTGGGAACACAGGCAAAGGGATGCACAAGGCAGTGTGTGTACATGTGCATGCCCCCCCCCACACACACACATACACAATCAGTACCACATAATAGGAAAATGATACTGGGAATATAGTTTTCAAATATCGGGAAAAAATAGTCAATAGCAGTAACTTGCTACATACCAAGGGCTACTGAAATTTTTCAAAGGATTAAGCATAAGATTAGAATTCCTTTTGTTTTGGCAGGCCCTGCCAAAAGGGCAGACTTACAGAAAAAGCCACATGCTAATATTGTAAGGATAGCTTTACACAGATCTCATTGTTTCACAACAGAGTCTACTAATTTCTTTTTAATACTGCCCCATATGTATAATGGGAATTAATGTATAATGAAACAGAAGGACACATCACTCTTAGTTTACAGCTAATGTGTCCTCCGAATTCTTTCATATATAGATCTCCTGGGGAGGGGCCAATGCTCAAGTCAGTTGTTGAATTGTAGCTGCAGTCTGTTATTCATGAAGAGTCAGAGGTCAGAAATTAGTGCATTCCCACTGTCAACCATAATTAGTATGTTCTGTCCCTCCATTACCAATGACGATTATAGACACTAAAAATTCTATTTTCTGAGTAGCTCTTTGAAATAATGGATACTTTCAGCATCTGGAATGTACATAGAATTGGACATTAGACTTTTTGACTATATCATCTTGTGTTGCTCTAATGGCATACCTGAGGCTGGGTAACTTATAATGACAGAAACTTCTTTCCTCACAGTTCTGGAGGTTGGGAAGTTCAAGACAGAGGGACTGGCATTTAGTGAGGGCTTTCTGCTACCTCATACCATGGTGGAAGGCAAAGGACAAACAAGCATGTGTGAGGCAGGGGGGTAAATAAATGCATTCTTATATGGAAGCTGCTCCCACACTAACAGCACAAATACATTCCTGAGGGCTGCCTCTTGGCCTCTGCACCTCTTAAATGTCTTACCTCTCACTACTGGAGATTGTTTCCAATGCATGAGCTGTGGGGAACACATTCAAAACATAGCAACTTTGTTCTAGTCCAGACTAGTTAACTCTGTGAGGGACTAGGGAAAGAACGATTAACCTCAGTTTCCCATGCCTTAAAATGAGAGGTGGAGTTACACACCAGTCAAAACTGTTGGCTAAAAACATGGTATCCATGTTTTGATTAAAAAGTTATTTACTTAAATACACATGCTGCCCCCCAGAGGACTGAGAGGAGCAAGGAGAGAGGAAAAGAGGAAAGAATTTGTCCATTTTATCCACATTTTCAAATTAGTCAGCTGTTTAGCTGCTGCAACTAAAAACACCTGACCAGCACAATTATAGGGAAGAAAAGTTTATTAGAGGGCTCACTGTTTCAGAGGTCATGGTCCATACAAGGCCGGCTCCACACCTCAAGGTGAGGAGGATGAACATCAGGACAGAAGAGTGTAGTGGGGGGAAGCCCTCACAGGATGATCAGAAAGGGAGATGGAGAGGGAGATTTCACTCTCCAGATACAAAAAGATATACCCCATAGCCAGGTCCCCAGTGAATCGCTTCCTTCAGCCACACCCCACCCGCCTCCAGTTACCACTCAGTTAATCCCATCAGGGATTAATTCACTGATTGAATTAAGGCTGTAACCCAATCATTTCTCCTCCAAACCTTCTCAGGTTGTCTCACACGTTGGCTTTTGGGGGACATCACATCTAAACCATAACATGTGACCTAAAGTTGTTTGTGATATTCCTTAAATTTACTTAAATTAGATTTATATTTATGATGCAATTTTCATTCTTGATTATTGATAACTTTGGTGGGCCTTTTTCTTGTTTTCCACAGGGTTTAGAAATTTTATTAATTATTTCAAATATTAATTTAGCTTTGCTCTTTTCTCTTGTGTACTTGTTTTCTACTTTATTGATCTATGATCTTACCTCTGTAATTTTCTTTCTCTTGCTTTACTTAGTTTTGTATGTATGTATGCATACATACAAATGAATGTATATACATTATATGTGTATATGTATGTATGTATATATATGTATATATATATAAAATACATATTTTTAAAGGTATTGGGGATTAAATCCAGGGGCACTCTACCACTGACCTACATCCCAGTCCTTTTTATTTTATTTATTTTTTAATTTTGAAGCAGGGTCTTGCTAAAGTGCCCTGGCTGGCCTTAAACTTGCAATCCTTCTGAATCACTGGAATAATAGGTAAGTGCCACTGCACATGTTCCCAGACCCTTATTTTAGAATAATATTTGCCTTTAAAGATAGTATTTTTCTCTAACTGGTGCTTTAACATATCTGATGAGTTTAGTATATCTTAATTTATTATCATTTGGTTTAAATAATTTTCTGATTTATTTTTACTTTTTTGACTCAAAAATCATTTAACATCACATTGCTTCACAGTTACTTTTGTTTTAGAATTTTAATTGCTTTTGTCAGAAAAAATACTCTAAAAGGATTTCAAGCTTTTGTGAGTTGTTGGGGATTTGTCTATACCTAAAATCTGTAGCTTGTGTAAATATGCCATGTACTCTTAAAAAAAATGTGGAGGGGTCTGTTCTGATAATTAATAGGGAATAGCTACTGTTAGGTCATCTCCTATATATTATCCCTTATAGATAAAAATAATAACTTTCAGAAAAGAAAGAAAAAACTGACTTGGTACTGAAGAAAAGTAAAAAAAAAGTAAGCAGAAACTACATAATCATCTATACGTAGAAAAGGAAACGGTGGGGGTTAGTTTCCCACTTTGTACTGTTTTTGCTCTTGGAAACAGGGCTCCAGCAGCTCCAGACAGGGTGACTAAATCCACAGCATCAGCAACAACACAGTCTTTCTAGTCTAAAGAAAAAGAAGACAGATTTCTAAATGTTGACAGAAGATCCCGGAAAGGAGAGATCCAACAAGAGTCTTCACTTTAGAATATAAACTTTGTCTGAACCTTAAAGTGACTCTTGCAGTATTTAAACACAGGGTACCCTCCAACCAACTCAGTCAAGACAGAAAGAACTGTAGTAGGCTGAATAATGCCCCCGCCCCTTCTCTGGAACCTGTGAACCTTACTGTATATGGTAAAGTCTATGCAGGTGTGAGTAAGTTAAGGCTCTTGAGATGGGAAGATTATCCTGGATTATCCAGCTGGGATTGTCCTAAATGCAATCACATGAATCCTCATAAGAAGGAGGCAGAAGGAGATTTTAGTACACAGAGCAGATGGTAATGTGAAGACACAGCAGAGAGAGATCTGAGCATGCTGGCCTTGAAGATTTCAGTGGTGCAGCCATATGCCAGTAACCCCAACAGCCACCAGAAGCCAGAGCAGCAATGAACAGACTCTCCTCCAGATCTTCTCCAGAGATCACAACTTGGCTCAAACCTTCATTTTGGCCCCTTGATTTTGATGCTAGGGTCTCCAGCATTATGAGAGAATAAATTTTTGTTTCTTTAAGGTATTTTATTAAGTAAGAGAATACTTTTTTAAAAAATAATTTCTTAGTTGTAGATGGGCATAATACCTTTATTTTATTTATATATTTTTATGTGATGCTGAGGATTGAACCCAGTGCCTCATATGTATGAGGCAAGTGCTCTGCCACTGAGCCACAATCCCAGCCCAAGAATATAGGAGATGACCCAACAGTAGCTATTTTCTATTAATTAGCAGAACAGACCCTCCAGATTTTTTTACGAGTACATGGAATTTTTATTGTTTCATTGTAATGGTGATTTATGAGAGTAACCATAAGAAACTAGTACAAGAATTTAGCAGTGATTTCAGCTACCTTCCCAGGGAAGACTAAATTTGGAGTTTGAGTGCTGCAAAGTTAAGTCTCTTCTAAAACAAACAACAAATAAGTATTATTTTTTAAAAAATACAGAATCCAGAATGTATCATTGCAATGTTCAGAATATAACTTAAAATTACCAAATGTACCTGTTCTGACTCACCCACTTCCAAAGGGAAAAAAAAGAAAAAGAAAAATGTGATTCATACATAAAAGTCAGATGTGGGATTATAAGCAAAATTTAATACTGCTGTTAGGACAGAAAGGAAAATGTGCCCATAAGAGATATTTTCCTCAGCACATTTTTTTTTTTTTTTTTGCACAAATCTTCATCATGCAGTGTTTCCTGGGAAACTCAACATAATATATCACACATGCTCATTATTAAAAATACAAAAAACAAGGAAGCATAATAGTTGAAAAGTAATCTATTCAGAGATTGACAAATTACTGTTTGATATTAGTTTACAAGGTTTTTTGCAACTTGGTAAGTTTTCTCTGAATTTTCATGGGTATTCTAGTGGAAGGCTGACTAATTGTAATTATAATCAAGATGCTTATTTCTTCACCAAACTTCTCTTCCTGACTCATTTTGAGCAGTTATGACATATGTATCTTATATTTTCAATATCTGTTTCTCTATAGACTTCCTCTTATTATACAAATAAGTGATATTCTTTCTCAGAGAAAATCATTTCTGACCATGAATTTCCTTCTAATTACATTAAGAGACCTCAAGAACTAAACAATTCCCATTGTGGCTCTTGTTTCACTTTTTACTTCTCTCTTGATTTTCTTCCTACTTTTCTAAGAACTCTAAAGCTCCTTTCTCAAATTATTTTTTCAATCTACTTCTCAATGTTATTTTTACGAAAACCTGTATGTCTGGTTTTTGGACCCTCATCACTTTATCTTTTCTCTCTATGGTATTATAAATACTTCTACCTCCAACTTCCTCCTACCAGATGCTTCTTCTAAATCCAATCCTAGATGTACTATACACTGCAGAGTCATGAATCTATTTCTGTAGTAAATACCTCTACTTACTTGGTTCACACTCATAGCAAACTCAAGATGTCCCACACTGAACTAATTATGTGAGTAAGAGTTACAAAGGAGGATTATGAAAACAGTACCTCAATATGCCTGGGGAAAACAAAGGAAGCAGAGACACCAGTGTGCGGATTCTTGATGGAAGAATGGTCAATATCCAGGAAAACAGAGTGCAAGATGGCATTCCTGTTTAGTAAAATACACAATGTAAACCAGCAAGGAATGTTCAATAATTGAGAGGAACTGGCCATGATTAAACCATGATCATGAAAGGCTGAAAAATAGACCAGAAGCTAATGGACTTCCTCACCATTCTTCAAATAAATAAGGGGAATTCTAGTTGTGGGGCTTTTGGACTTGTAGGTTTCCCTTCCTGAAATGTTCTTCTCTGTTTTCTGCATGATTTTTGTTAAAACACTACTTTCTTAATAATCCCATTCATGATCTTTCCATTTAAAGGTGGCATCCCAGGTTACCTGATCAGAACTCGCCATCCCCTTTTCTACTTCATATCCTGCAAGGCACTTTTCATCTGCTGTACTATATGGTTTTGGTGTTCATTTGATTTATTGCCAGTCTTGTGAAATATATCTGCCCTGCCTCTTCTCTAGAATTTAAGCTCCTCTAGGGATTAAACTGACCCTCTTTTGTTTGTGGTTGTATCCACATGTTGTATAATAAACAGTCCATGGGGCATAATTGTTACACAATAAATATTTGTTGGCTATGAGAAATAAAAATTAAAGAATTAGGAACTCAAACAAACCTAAGCACCCACAATGCCATGATCTTTGCCTGATTCTGTTTTTTCTTACAATCTGGAAACTGTTCTTCCCACTTCCTCACCTAGACTATTTTCATTCAGCTCAGTTCCTATTTACCTTCCAAAATTTTTTAGCTGTTGTTTCTTTTGTGAAATCTTCTCATCCCCATACGCAGATACAGTAATTTCCCCTCTGTACTTCAATATCTTACACATAAGTTTATCATGATAATATAATAGAGGAATTTATTGGTAAGTCTCTCTTCATTACGAATAAGAAGCTTCTAAAAAGCAAATCTGTATTTGGTTGATAAGGAAACTTGGTCAGAACTGAAAACTGATGTTAATTCCCTCTACCTTCTGTTAAATGTTATCCCAGCAAATGACATAAATTAGATCTTTAGAAACAAATAAAAATTACCTAGGTTGAAAGAGGTAGAATGCTATGTCTTGGATATAGCTTGTCCCCCAAAGGTTCATGTGATAGAAGTTTGGTCCCCAGTGTAACAGTTCCAAGAAGTGGTGGAACCTTTCAGAAGTGGGCCCAAATAATTAGGTCATGGGACCTTGCACTCAAAAGGGATTAATGTCCATCTTTTGGTAATGGATTAGGTCTCTCAGCATTGTATTACTTACTATGAGAGCAGGTTACCAACCTGAATGACCACCTTACATTTTGGGCCTCTTCTGCACACACTGCTTGCCTCCTTTGCATGCACTCCTGCCATGTAATGTCACTATAATGAAGTCTTTGCTATATGTGACTGAGCTTGGACTTTTCAGTCGCTAAAAATACATGATCCAAAATAAACCTCTTTTCCTTATATAAAGTACCCAGACATTATTTTGTTACAGCAATGCAAAGACTAAGTAATAAATAGTAGAGAGATAATGTTATAATTTAGAATTACATTTTTAGTTCATTTAAATTTAAAATAGGAAGTGTAGGTTTTTGATGATCACATTATATTACTTTGAGTATAGACAGAAAAAGGGTGAGTGCTATTGTTTGAATAGTTTGTCCTTCAAAGGTTCATATGCTCACAATCTATGGTAAGTTTTTATCTTAATAAAGCATTAACTTGAAGTTCTCAGGAATTCATGACAAAATATGGCAAGTAACAGACTACAGACAAAAGCACTGAATATTTTAAATTCACCTACACAAACAAAGAATATGTATAACTCTAGCCAGCTGGATTGTCTTTCGATGCAATGTGTATATTAAGATCACATTAACATCACACAGCAATAATTCTAATACAATCACACAGATTTTAAATACAGTGAACACTTCAACCAATAATTAAAGTCAATCCTAGGGATTACCGCAAGTCCCAGAATTCTCCGAGGCCAAGCAACTTCTCTTAGCGGAAAGGTGATGGTCCTTTTCTGGACCCTTCCAGCCAATTTGGATGACAGAATGGTGGGTCAGCTTTGAGGTGTCCTTGAACTCAGTGATGGGTGGTCTTGTGCTTTTGGTTTATATTGGTGGTGATAAGCTCAATATTCTCTCATTGGTTATGCCTATGGGTGTGTTGGGTTACTCCCACAGGTGTTTTTGGTTACCCCTAGGCAGTGTGCTGCCTACTGATAACTACAGGGCCTACTGGGCACTAGAATATGCCATCCAAATATGTTGCCTACAATAACTCAAATTTCAGAATTCTGAATGTTTTTTGTTGTTTTGGAAGAGAATGTGGTCAGAAATTAAATTCTTGGTTGTTGTTGCTGTCATTCCTATGAGTCTGTAGCAGTGGTATGAAGAATGTGCAAGTCTCTCAGCACACAAGGAAAAAACAAAGCACAGTTGGAGAAGAAAGTATTACCAATTGCCAGTAAATCTGAGCAATTAGCCACCACTTGGTATTCAAATGAGAAACTCTGCTTAAAGAGAAATTTGCTTTACCCATTAGGTAGACATAAATGCCCCTTTCCCAAGAAAGTTAAACTACATGGCATTGAAGTAGAGTGGGCTCAAAACCTAGTCTCCCTCGGGCTGGGTATCCAACTGGAGTGAGTTGCCCAACTAGATAGAGATATATTTTTTTTTATATTGCTAGAAACTGCCTATCAGACCTCTCTATTTACATGAAGACCTGGATTTTCCCTCTGTTGTTATTGCTCTTCAAAAACTTACTCTAGTTTAAGTTAGTAGTTCCTGCACTATCAAGAATTCCTTCATTGAGCTGGGGCTGTAGCTCAGTGGCAGAGCACTTGCTTAGCATGCATGAGGCACTGGGTTCAATTCTAAGCACTACATAAAAATAAACAAATAAAATAAAGGCATTCTGTCCATTTACAACTATGAAAAAATTCCTTTGTTGACTAGCAAATTTCTACTATAAACTCAAAAAATAGGACATATTTCAGGTTAGTTATTAAAAAAAGACTGAAGTTTCATGGACCATAGACTTGAAAATGACATGGAAGTTGATGTTTTCTTGTGTGCCACAGTTCTTTGGAAAGGTGTTCAGAAGAGGACAACAGTACAAACCCATGGTGGTTGGAGATAGGGTTACTCCTCCCTGGGTGCTCTCCACTCTGAGAGTACCCTCCCAGTTAGTTGCTCTTGCCAATTTAAAATTCTAATGGCCTTATGTTCCAGTGTGAATGTCCAACTCTTTCCCATTACACCCAGCCTGACTCCCCCACCCCAACCCTGACTTCACCTCAGTCCATTTAGCATTTTGTTTACAACTTCAGCCACATTGTTCTTACATGTGCCAAAAGTAGTTGCCATCTTTTTTTGTTTGTTTGTTTTTTAAGGTCTTTGTCTGGTTCTTATGATTGGCTATTCATGAATTTTCAAATCTACTGTTAGATTATACCTTTATAGAAGACTTCTGTGACAGCACTACTAAAGTGCCACCCCTAATCCAGCCATCCTCTGTCATATCACACTGTTGTTTCCTTCATAGCACTTCAGTGTAGGAAATAATATTTGATATTTATTTGTTTATTCATATATCTTTTTTCTCTTCCTAAAAGAATGTATGCTGTTGAGGACAAGAACTTTTTCTGTCTTACTCACTGTTTTTTGTTTTTGTTTTTTTCCCCATTACCTACAGTAGTGTATAACACATATAATATGCTCAACAGATATTTTAGAATGAGTAAATAACAATGAGGACTTGTGGTTGGTTGGTTTTTTAATATTCATAGCAGGCAGAATATTTTAATATTCATGGCAGCCAAAAATAATCAACAAACACTGTTAGTGAGGATTCACACAGCCACAGAATAACAGCCAATCTCTGAAAGAACTGACCTATAGCGTTTTCCATCCATAGCCAGAGTAGGCTGCTTGGTTTGGGTTCATAAGCAATTAGTTGGCTCAATATAGCCAGCACTACCTTTGCCTGGTAGGTGCTACAGCTGAGCAAAGCTTCCAGACACTTTCATACCAAGCAACCTGGTGGTAATTTATTAATTGCTTCAAATAACTGAAATCAGTCATACTTTCTGCTTATAAATCACTTTCATTACTGCCACACACAAACACCAAATTTCCCTAAATTTAGAATAGGCAAAAAGTTTTGCCTCAAAAGGAGGAAAGAAAGAGCTGAATTGTTCCTCATTCAATTAAACCATAAACTGACCCAATTGTACACCAGAATCATACAAGAAGCTGAATCTAGAGATACTCTAATTTATTTCTGTAACATATTTATGAAAAAGCATGTCTTGAAATGTAATAACTTATTCAGAAAAGGTGTTTTTCTAAGAGAATAAAGCACTATTGTTCTGCTATAAATAAACGAATATGTTCACAAGAATATACCTGTAAACTGAGACACATCTTGACAAAAGAGTGCATATGAACCCATGTGGCATATTTTCTAAAAATCTCAGTTTCCAAAATCTTATTTACAACTCTATGTATGGAGAATAATTGTGGCTGCCTGAATCTGAACTTCTTCACACAAAATCTAGAAAGATAATAAGAGCAGCAAGGAAGGCAAACAAACCACATATGACCCAAGTACTCCGAACTATTAGAAGTCAGAGAGCACTGAAAAAAAAAACAAAACACTTTACTTGTAAGTAAAGAAAGAACCATCCAATTATCCAATTTCAGCATAGTCCTCACTGCAGTATAGGCCTGTGGGTATGAAGAACAGGAGAGGGGACTCTTCATAAATTCCATGAAAAGAGCAACCAAGTAAATATATGAAACAAAAATGAACAAACAACAACAACAAAATCCCAGAACAAGCAAAATAAAAATCCTGAGGGTGGGAAAAAAAATGTTCAGCACCAAATTCCCAAGTACTTATTCACAGCACCTACCACAGGAAAAGAGCTTGAACTGGAGGCAGCAGCCTCACTGTAGAATTACTATTGGGTAAGAAGGTAAATAGAGGAGGAGGGGGTTCCTCTTAGAGATATGTGGTAGCAAAGGGAAAAGAAAATGTAAGGAGGAGGGACGTAGCAATCTTGGAGAAAATATGAACCAATTTGTCACCCTCTACCATATCAACAACAAAATAGCATCCACTAACCAAACCACATTTAAGTAAACTGAAAGAGTTTGTTTTCAGACAAGGAATCCATTTCATGATCAGAAATAAAAATAAATAAATAAATAAATAATAAGATTTGTAGGAACTTTTAAAATTTCATTATAATTATTAGTAGGCATACTAATTGCACAAAATGTCAGGTTCCTAGAAAAACAATTTTATGAATGCATATAGTGTGTTTGATCCTATCTATGAGATATATTCCCAGCTTAAATCAGCTTTTGAAAGAAGAAAACAACATATGAATCAAAGATTTCTGTCAAGAAAATTCTTTCTCAAAAAATAAATATAACAAAAAAACAAGCAGCAGAAATCTGTAATACGTTTGAATTGGGATTTAAATTCTCAAACAAGAATCTGAAAATAGGTTTTGAAAAAGCAAGAATAAAAAAATACAAAAACCAAGAATAGAATGTGTCCATAGGAAAAACAAATAAGAAGAACAAAAACCCCACAGGAGGAAAATAACAAAACTTCAGTGAACCCAGGAAAGAAATTAAAAACAAACAAACAAAAACAATTTCAGAAAAGAATAAATTTCAAAGTGTCAAAGGGGTAAAAGAGTCAAATTAAAGTTTAATAGGGGATCTTGAAGAAAAGAAGAAAACCATGACAATGAAAGGAGCTAAGGCTAGAATAACTGGTTAGTGAGAGAGCGGACAAAATAGAAGACAGGCAAAGAAGATCCAATGGACATTTAATTATAGTTACAGAAAATTTAAAAAATACAAAACAAAATAATATTTAAAAAATATAACACAATTTTCAAAAGAAAACTTTAATTTAAAAACAGAACTCAATGTGTGCCTGGGGAAATTGATCAGAACAATAAATTCTGAGATATATCCCATAATTAGTATTAGGTTTAAAAGAGAAAAGCAACATCAGGATCACCAGACAAAATATTGAATTATAAGGATAAAATTATCAGGCTGATGAATGGGGGAAAAAAAAAAAAGAACAACATGAAGAACATGGCCAGTATGATTGTGTTTTTAAAACCTAGGTAAACATGGGAGCCAAATGTCTTATATGTAGCCAAGACATCCTTAAAGTATCAGGGCTATACAAATAAATAGTTTTTAATAAAATGAACTCAGGAGTTCTTCATTAGGTGTGGATTAGATATGAACTTCACCAAACAAAAGATGACAGATGTCTATTATAAGATCAACTCCATCAAACAAAAGATGACAGGGGAAGCTAATACAAAAGACAGAAGATGTAGATAAGAATTTAATATATTTAATTGTAGAGCTAAGAATAATTAAAAGTAGATACATGGGTAAAAGAATAATGTGTTGCATTACATATTCTGACAAAGTAGAAAGAAGTGAACTAATAAATGAACTCACTAAGAAATGAACTGAGAAAAGAAGGAGAAAGAGGAAATTGGGATAATATCATTGACTGCTTTAAAGGTAATAGATGGGAGTTGGACATCGTGGCACATGCCTTGTAATTCCAGCAACTCAGGAGGAGGATTGTAAGTTTGGGGCCAGTATCAGCAAATTAGTGAGACTGTGTCTCAAAATAAAAAATAAAGGACTGGGGATGTAGCTCAGTGGTAGAGCACAATTGGGTTCAATCCCCCTTGCCACTACTACTAAACTACTACTACTGCTACTACTACTAATGATAATAATAATAAAATAAATGTAATAGATGAGAGTCAAAGAATACCATTAAATTTCACAAAATACATAGTAAAACATTAAGAAATAACAGGATTAAAAACACCATAAGAGGAAAATATCAATAGTTAATAGATAAAAATATAATTTACACAAATACAAAAAGAAATTTTTAAATAAATAAAACTCAATAAACTAGAAAGACACATAGTAAATGTAACATAATTGACACAGTAATTATAGCATAGTAATTATATGTGTCTCTGCAAGACACATATGTAATTATAGTACAGTAATTATATGTGTCTCTGCAAGACACATATGTAAAACATAGTAACTCAAAAGTACTAAAAATAAAGGCATTGGCAAAGATATACCAGACAATGGGAGCATTAAGAAAGCAGGAATTGCACTCTATAAGCATG
Source organism: Tamias sibiricus (assembly GCA_025594165.1). Taxonomy (NCBI): domain Eukaryota; kingdom Metazoa; phylum Chordata; class Mammalia; order Rodentia; family Sciuridae; genus Tamias; species Tamias sibiricus. The sequence goes on along the minus strand of CM046661.1, from coordinate 97,723,821 downwards.
TATAACAAATTAGAATAAAAAAATAGTAAGCAGGAACAGTGTTTTTAGTATCAAAGTGAAATTGAGGCCAAAAGAAATTAAATCAGAAAAAAAGCCCTTTAAAATGCCAAAATCACAACTCACATTGAACATAAAAATTTGAGTATCTATACACCAAACAATTCTGTGACCACTTATCTAAAACAAACCTCAAGAGATATAAAAGTAAAACAGAAACAAACTATGCTATTCTAATACTTTATTCTCAATGAAAGATAGTTAAAATTTAAAAAATGGGTTATAGAAAGTATAAATAGCATAATCAACAGTATACATTTTATGAGGATACACAAACACCATACTACAAAGCAATATGGATAATGAAAGGTCTTCTCAAGTACACATGGAACAGAAACAAAAAGTAATTATAAATAATCTGTAATTCCTATGAAGTAGAAACAAATACAACACACTTTAATTACAACATAAAACAACCAGAAATTAAAATAAGAATTGACTTTCACAGAGAAATGAATAGCCATCTTTTAAATAACTTGGGCCAAAAAGAATATACAAACAAATCACAAAAATTCTGAAAAACCAATAAAAAACACTACATATTTGTATCTGTGGAATATATTTAAAGCAAAAATCTGAAAATAATTCATAGCCTCAAGTATCTATATCAGGATCAGGAAACTACAGACCACTATAGCAACCAAATCCAACCACAGCCTCTTTCTCACAACCTGCAGACAGTCAAGCTTATCCATTTCCATGTATTCTGCTATTGTTTCTGCACTACAGATGCAGAGTTGAGGACCCATGACAGATCATATGATCAACAAAACCTGTAATGCATACTATTTATAGACTTTTACAAAAATAATTCACAAACCCTTCATCCATATACATCCACAGATGAGAAGTAAATAAATATGACCCCTGTCTAAAAAGTTCAAAGAAAGTTAAGCCAAAATAAGAGCAATTAAGAAGATAATAGAGCAAAAAGCAAAGATTAATGAGGTAGAGAAAAATTTACTTGATTAAATAAAAATCCTGTTTTATTTTTAAAAATGAGCAAATTAGAAAACACTAGCTAATGAATTAAAAACAAAGATAAAAGAAGTTACATGGGAAAATAACTACTGATATACATAGAAGATACATAGACTATATGTGTGTGTATATATATATATATGATATATAGTAAGATACATATAGATATACAAAGTTTGTATACCTTCATTAAAATATAAAGTGAATTTCTTGTAATTGTACAGTGTATCATCATTGTCTCTAGTAGACAACAAAATAATTTTCATAAAAAGTAACAATTTCCATAAAATGTATAAAGACCTCATACCCATTAGGATGGCTACTATTAGGAAAAAAGGAAGGAAGGAAAGAATGAAGGAAGGAAGGAAATGAAGGAAGAAAGCAAGTGCTGGTGAGGATGTGTGTGTGGAAATTAGAACCCATTTTTGTACTGTTAGTGTAAACTTTAAATGGTACAGCTATTGTGCAGAAAGAAAGGTAAGCCAAGGTAAATCACTCAAAAAAATTAAAAATAGAATTACCATATGATCCAGCAATTCCACTTCTGGGGATATATCCAAAAGAATTGAAAACCAGGCACTTGTTCCCCATCCCCCACCACCACCACTGAATTTATATATATCCCCATATGTGTGTATATACTTTATTCCATTTAGGCTGCTGTAACAAAATAGTATGGACAGAGTGGCTTATAAACAACAGAAACTTGTTTCTCCCTGTTCTGATAACTGGGAGAACAAGGAGAGGTTCTGGTGCAAATTTCAGTCCCCAAACCATCAAAATCTAAAAGAACAGTGGATGTTTCAATTCAAGACCAGTGCCCAGCTTCAAAGGAGTCAGACAGGCAGAGTCCGCTCTTACTCATGGGAAGGTCAGCCTGTTTGTTCTATTTAGGCCTTCAACCAATTGGCCAGCAGTTCCCACAATACTCATTATATTGACTCAAATGTTAAATCTCATGCAAAACACAACCTCATAGACACACTCAGAATAATGTTTGACCAAATATCTGGATACTCTATGGCCCAATCAAATTGATTAATTATCATATTCAGCAAAAGAATTGTCATGGAACATTACAGGCCTTCACTCTGTAAAAGTTTTAGCTAAATGATAGTTTTGAAAGAAGTGGGAGAGGAAGAATGTGGGAGGTTTGGGAGTTATATCTTCATCTTTTAATTTTTAGATGTATAGAAAATAACATGTAGATGATAAGTGATTTGTAGAATATATATAATTTATACTTTTTAAGACAAATACCAGAAAATAATAACAAGAGTTGCTTCAGGAAAACAGAAGTTGAGAGAGGAAATATAGTATATGGGGAAAATTACCTTATATTTTTAAGTATTAATGAATTTGAAAATTTTTATTGACTACTAGGAAATTGTTTCTGACATGTTGGAATATTTGAGGAGCTGATTTATGAACTATCTTTACTGAAAGGCAAGGAAATATTATTTATGCTCACACTTGGTGTTCATGGGCCTATATCTTTGTGACACAGACTTTTTCATTTATTTGCACAGAAAAAATAATATCAAACATAGGTGTTATAAAAGTAGCATTTGTGTATACTTTCAAGGGGGAAAAATACAAAAATGCACATCTGGTATTTAAGAAATGTATTTATATTAAAAAACTAAGAAAAGGGTAGTCAGGGTTAAAACATATTCTCAATCAGAAGAGACAGAGTGTGGAATCAGTACATCACTTTAGCAGAGAATATTATAACCTCTGGAAATTCTCAGATAAAATTATAATTTTAAATATATTTTCAATTTCGTGATTTTTATTTGATTTGAATTTTATATTTAATTTATTCCAAAAATCAATGAAGCATCTTTAAGCTTCTTATATTTGAATAATAAATTTTTAAAAATCTACTGTTATAAAATAACTGACAGCAACAAATATTATCTGGATCAGAAGCATCAAGTAAGAGTGACAAAAGTAGCAAAAGTCAATAGTATTAAAAATTGATAATTAAATAAAATTGGATGAATGGATGAAACACCTTTTGTAATGTATAGATCACTACAAAAAAGTGGGGGTGGGAAGCATGGACCATCCAAATATTTAGGAGAGCCTTTCAGAAAAAAAGAAAAACAATAACTTTGCAATGACTGTACAGCTCATTCAGTATTTGTCTTTTTTAACCTTGCCTCGTCTTGGAAATACTTTGAGGTATTATTGTTAAGTCAAAACTTTCAAAGAGCATAAGACATAGCAGAAGCCAAACAAGTTGGAATAAAGAAACAATGGGTTCTCAGATTCAGCTAGTCTATTTGGAGCAGTGGCCATGTGCCAGGCTCCTTTGGAGGCAGGATTCCATCACAAATCTTCAAGATGGGTATCCTTTTCCTCATTATTACAAATGAGGAACGTGTAACTCAGAGAAAGCAAAAAGCTTCCCCATGCTCATAAATCTATGGGTGTCATGGTTGTAGTTTTACATCCAGTTATTTGGACTCCAATTCCACTATTCTCTCAATAACTTCATGCTGCTTCTGGAAGGATTGCGCCAGTGCAATAGTGCTAAGGTCAGCAAGTTAACAACTGCTTTTACTTTCCTCCTTTGTTGTGCTAAGTTTCCCAACCTCATCATTTCAGCAAAGAATCAAATCAACACAATAACATGTGCACTGAGCTTAAGTAAACCAGATGCACGCACTTACAAGATGGAGTAGCACAGATTTGTGCTATCAAGCCTTGGGCATCAATCTTAACAAATCTGAAAAGGAGAGCAACAATAACTGCTCCCAAATTTCCCTCACATTCTAGGAACGGTGCTAAGTAAAATCTTGCAGCCTACACTAAAAAACAGTACATTTTTTCATTTAATTTAGTAAACACACAAACTATTTTATTGTATATAATTAATCCTAATGGTAGCCAAGAAATTTCCTATTTTATTCCAAAAATTCTAGTTACAAAAAGTTCGTATTATTTCCCAAACTATGGGACTGTAAGACAAAAATATTCGCTTCCCTAGAGACACAAAAAGAACTGCCAAATGAGAACTGCAGGTTTCTCTAGTTATTCACATTTCTGCATAAACATGGTGGTAATGAGACCAAGGAACAATGCTTCTGTAATATGTTCACCCATTTTTGTCTGCAGTCCATCCAACTACTCATCCTAAACTGAAGGTTAGGATATTTGACAAAATAGGCCCTTGAAGAATTGAGGTGTGCAGTTTATCTGGTGAGAACCCTAATGCTCACATACATTGGGAATTTAGACCAATAGTTGTATACCAAATACTTACTATGTTAGAGAATTAAAAATCCAAAATATTTATAATCTCACACCTGTCAGAATGGCAGCTATTAAGAACACAAACAACAATAAATGTTGGAGAAGATGTGGAGAAAAAGGCACACTCATACATTGTTGGTGGGACTGCAAAATGGTGCAGCCAATATGGAAAGCAGTATGGAGATACCTTGGAAAACTTGGAATGGAACCACGTTATGACCCAGCTATCCCACTCCTTGGTCTTTACCCAAAAGACCTGAAAACAGCATACTACAGGGACACAGCCACATCAATGTTTATAGCAGCACAATTCACAATAGCTAAACTGTGGAACCAACCTAGATGCCCTTAAGTAGATGAATGGATAAAGAAAACGTGGTAGAAACACACAATGGAATATTACTGAGCAATAAGAGAGAATAAAATCATGGCATTTGCAGGAAAAATGGATGGAGTTAGAGAATATAATGCTAAGTGAAGTTAGCCAATCCCAAAAAGCCAAATGCCAAATGTTTTCTCTGATATAAGGAGGCCAATTCAAAAATCTAAAAAGGAAGATAGCTACGTTGACTTGCTGTCAAGTATTTATGCAAAATATCAGAGCAGACTAATAGCAGTGAGGTAGTAACCTGTTTCATTAATGCTCTTCTATTTATGTGCTAATGTGCCTAAGTTTCCAGAAAAATGTAGGTCTCCTAAGTCAAACTCTTTTTGTAACCCAATAGATGGCTAATGCAAATGGCTCTTTGTGTGTAGGCAGTAGGAGAAATATAGATAAAATGTCATACAATGTATATGCCTTCATCATGTTATGCCCTTTTGTAACTCCTTTAGTGTGTTAGCATTCATTGTCTCTTTTCAAAGAAAAAGAGGCAAAGAAGACCCAAACTGATGACTAACAGCTGTTCTCAGACATATGGGAGAAATGCTCATTTCCACAATATTGTGCCATTTTAAGTTTTCCCTAGTGTTAGTAATTATCAAGAGAAAGAGGCCATGAAAATAATTTCACAGAGACCAAATTCCAGTTTTTCTGTGGCAAAAGATGCTTCCATATGAGTTATATGTTTTGTGAAAAATATATTTTAAAATATAGTATATCCAGAATCCTGGGCACCTGCCCCCATTTGGGCCCTCAGCCATCAGTTCGCCACACAGCATTAAGTAGCAAGGATGATAATGTTTGCAACATAAATAGATTATGTTATCATAGCTTTAGCATTTCCTGATAACATTCTAGCTTAGAAGACCCTGTATTATCTTGCTCCTGCCTTTCTCCAAATTGACTCAAAGATACCTATGACCAGAAATAAGGTGTGAGCTATAAAACACTCTCAGAAACATGCCTGTGGAAGAAATTAGGGTTTTAGTTTTGGTACTGTTTAATTCTCTAAGAATAGGAAATGGGCATAGTAGGTTAAGAAAAAGAAGAAGAAAGCGGAAAGAAAGAAGAAAGGGAATTTTTCTAAGCAGAGTTCAAACCCTTTTGCAAATACACAACTGAAATTAAGGCATTTGCACATGTTGGTTAAAGAAAAACTGTGGTTTTTTTTTTTTTTTTTTTTAATTTGGAGATGACTTGTGTTTGCATAATTTCAATGTAAACTTGCTTTGTTATGCCAAGCTTAAAGAAAAAATATTCACTTGGCTTTCAGTGAAAGAATTGAAAAGAGTACTGGCATCTATCTCTCATTCACATTTTTTGTGGGTTTGTTTTTTAATAAAAGAGAAGGAAATTATACTAGAGGACTACAGATGAAAATATTGAAATGGGAATGTTCATGAAGCAAGTTTTTTAAATGTACATACATTTGTCCAACTAATATAAGGCTAAAACTTCTGCACAGTACAGGAATGTTGTCTTCAATCACTTTGAACACAGGGCATAATTTCAGTTAAAATTTTCCAATGATGAGGGCTTTTTACATGGTAAGATTTCTCCCCATCACAGTTTTGATGAATTAAAAGTCTGTATATTGAGATAAATGCCTCATTTTAATTTTCACTTATTGATTCTAGATTTGTCTTCTGGGCCAATGTAGAACACATCTAACTTCGTGTGTACCCACCATTGCTCTGTGTATCTGAGAACAACTGCATATCTCTCGCATGTGCTCTCATGCACAGACTAACCATTCCTGAATTCCCCAATGCTCCCTCTCATTAGATGGTCTCCATTTTTTTCATCATATCACTTTAATTCCTCTAGATGACATAGTTTGCAGATATTTATACTAAAACATGACATCAAGTACTAACATAATATCCCAGATGTATCACGAACACCAGCAATTAAAGTTATTTGCCTTTCTCTCTACAGAATATCTTTAGTAGTATCCAATAAACATTGCTCTAAGGATATTCCTCAACAATATCATGAGACATTTTATTAAAATTTCTATGAAAGTGATGAACAGTAATTATATATAATTCTCTTGATGTAGCAGTCTATTTATCTGACCCCCCCTAAAATGAGCATAATTTAGGTTAATTTACACTTAGTGGATCCATTACCAAAGTAAATTAACACTTCTAAATTCTCAGAAAACAATTGTCCTGAATTTCCTTTTCTTTTACTCAATGGTTTACTCCATTATTAGCAGAAGAATGCTTGCGAATGTGTGTGTGTGTGTGTGTGTGTGTGTGTGTTTGTGTAAAAGACAGTTATTTTGATCTGTCCTCACCATTTTAAACAATATGCCTCAAAACTAAAAACCTCCAGTTTTGAGAAATACTTCAAAATCAAAGACATACTTGTCCCCTCATTCCTGTGAATGAAAGACAAAAAGATCCCAAAAAGAGATCTTTTAGGTGGTTGGATGGCTTAAGCCAGCCAGATGACTCAGAAGACCAAGCATTATTGTAGCAAGTTTGGATACCATGCAGACCACAATCAAAAGGATCATTGCTATTTTATAAGCAATTTAAAAACTTGCTCAGACCTCTGAGAAATTTTAAAAGATTTCAAGGCTTTTAGTTTTGCATAGAAAAAAATATGGCTTAAGTAATAATAAATATATTTTCAAATAAGATATTGACATAATCTACGCTCATATTTAGTATGTGATTTTAAGCAACAACAAAAAAGGAGGCCTTTGTTTTAAGTTGCTTAGTAACTCACTATACGGTAAAATGGTTTAAAAGCTTCCAAGTCATAACTGATCTCATAATTGATTAAAATTCAGTTCAAAATGGAGAATTCTGTTATAGCCATACCCCATCCCATGCCATTGGAGAAACATCCTTAAACTAAAGGAATTACATACTCTATGGAGAACACAGCACCACAGAGGGAGAAGTCCAGGTGGATACTGGAAATGGGGACTGCATCAGGAGATGCAGAAGCAATTGGTAGAATAGCTGAGCCTTACACTCAGGTAATATTTATTGGGCATCATCAGGTAACAGTTATTAGGCATCATCTAGGATCAGAAGACTCTTCTGCAGTCTTGAAACAAGGTATAGGAGAACCATTTCAATACCAAGAAATTTGGATGCAATTACATGACCTTGGCTCCAGATTCCTAAGAATATGCCAGACTCCCACCAGACTATAAACTCTCTTAGGGAAGGACTTTTGCCTCCTTTGGTTCCCACTGTATTATAGAGCCCTCCCCAGCACAGAGGATGAGATTGATGAGTGCTTATTGAATGTATTAATCGGGACATCTTCATGATGAGATGACAAATGAATAGTCCTCTCCTGTATTTATGATCTTTCTTATTCTTTTCTATGCTTAATTTTTATAAACATTAAATAATACTACTAATAATAGCTAGCATTCATTGAGTGGTGTGTGCCACACACTGTTCTAAGCACTTGACATGCATTAGCTCATTTACTTAAGCAAATTAAGTACAAGTTCCTAGCTCCTCTCATTGCATATTTCACAATCTTAGTTCATTCTCTGACTTTGCTACTTTGACCACAAAATTTTCTCCACTGAAAAACGCTTCAATTTGCCCAATTTCCCTTCAGTCCCTATACCAGTTACCCCAAATCCTGACAGATCCAATAGCTCTAGCAACTATCTTTTATTATTGTGTCAAAATAGAGAGACTTGTTAAATGTCAGTAGAGGACAAGAGAGAGAGAGAGAAAGAGAGAGAGAGAGAGAGAGAGAGAGAGAATGCCAACAGGACAGATTTTGTTTATAAGTATGTTGTTGATACACTTAAGATTTTGAGTATTTAAGACAGTCATCTAAAACAATCACTCACTATAGAGTAAATTATAAACCAGGCATTTCATAATCTAGTCTCTGGTCTCTGCCTTCTATTCTCTGGCACTTCCCTATGTCTTTGCATATATTTTTCCCTCTGAATAAGATGACCTCTTGATAAACATACTTCTTGACAAATTTGTTCATCTTCAAAGATCCAGCTGTTATTGCCTCTGTGGGATGCTTTTCCTGATGGACCAACATCTCTTTACCACAAGTTACCTCTATACCTGTTGACCTTGACCTGTTGTGCCACTAATTATACTCTGGGCTGGAGTCTTTCAATATCCTGGGACCTTGGCATGGTAATGTACTTGATGCTCATTAAAGCTTTATTAGATAAATGAGGGAATTAATTAAGATTCATTGCCAGATAATAATGAACTTTTGCTGCTCCTCTTAGAGTGAATTCTAATAGCATATTTTCCCAGATACACTGTGATGAAAAACTTCCTTCAGCTCCAACATTGTTTTTCCAAGAGCATTCTCTGGAGGCAGCTTTCAGTTCCATCTTTCTGACACTTTCTTACCTCTCCAAAGGCTAGATTGCTTAAAATGTTTGACATGAAAAAGGCTTGGAAAGAAACAAAGTAAAAGCAAATGTCCTCCAAAACCTTTTGTGAACACCTTCTGTGTCCTCTGCCAGAGCCCAGGCATGGCTGGTCGTATGCTTTTTTGACAATCCTAATAGATGCTCTGCTTCATACATTCATCAAACATACATAGGATGCAACAAAGGGTGTAAAGTGTATATTTTTCTTTCCCACACTTCAAAGCATTTATTCTATTATGGCCATATATTTGTAAATACAGGAAAAGCTAGGAAGAAACTTTAGTAAACACTGTGAAACATCTGGAATAATTTTAGCTTAATAACTTCCACAAGCCTGGATAAACACTAAGTATGGACTCTTAAAGGTCAAAATATTTTTGCCTCATGTGAAATGCATTAATAATATCCATATAACAATTTCAAGAGCCAGCTTTCAGTACATCAAAATATTTCCAGACTTTTAATTTTCTTTGCCTGTCCTAACCTTACCTTCTACACACCAATGGATTGACTTCCTAAAGCACAACTCTAATCATGTCCCTCATCCCGTGGTTTAAAACTTTTTATTAAAACCTCATTATTTTGAAACAATGGACCAGTGTATTCATGTGGTAATAAAGGGCCTCCAAATTCAGCTCACCTGATGTTCCCAGTCTTATATTTCACCTTTCATTCATGTGTTCTCTATTTTCCAAACCAATTATTCCAAATCAATTATTCCACTTGCTATTCTTAATTCTTTGTTCTCTTCTTGAGATGGCTGACCTTGAAACTTCCTAGAAATTTTCTACTTTTCCTTATTGTACCTTATTGTATGTAACACGTTATCTTATTTGGAAGTCCCGTGTCCATCTATAAATATGTTGATAAAAAAAATCAGTTTTTTGGAGGAATGATTTCCTATTTTTGTCTACTATGACTCAGAACTTTACAGTCAAGAACTCAGTAAACATGCATTGAAAAATGAGTAAAGAATCATATTTCCCAATAAAACCATTGTTCTGATTAGACATAAAGAATTTTAATCTCAAAAATTATCATCTAAAATCAGTTGTCTTTCTACCTGTTTTACCAATCAGGCTGCAGAAGGCTGCAGAAACCTTGACCAAAGAATCCCTCTGTCTTAGAGAGTGGCGCCACCTTCTGACATTCCCTCTTTTTCTTTGCTATTTTTTCAATTAAATGTACATATTTTCAAATTCTCAAAGAGGGGAAAATTACTTGCACATATTTCTATAATTAGGTCAACATAAAATTGCTACAAACTATGTTGACAGTTTGCAGAAACTTTGAAAAACATACACTATGATAATTCACTTTCTGCTCCAGAAACTTTGAAATCATGACAGATTTTTTAGAAACTGTCTATAGAACGGATCATGGGTTTAACTGTGACAGTCACTTACTGGCAAGTCTGGGGCTTAGGAGAGTGATGGCAGACCTCTGGACACAGAATATGGCATGTAGATTCTGGAAACCATAGATTCTACTTCTGGGAATGGGGAGAAATTGTAGGATCTCCATGCTTTGCTTCCCAAGTCTATTGTAACTTTTTTTGTTCTCGGGGATTTGGCTCAAATTTTGCTAGACCGTAAGCTTTAAGGAACTGTTATATGAATGTATTTATACATTTAGGATTGCTCCAATGTCCTGGAGGAGTAATATCGACCCAGTGAGCAGTGATCTGCTCAGAAGGGCAGAGAAGCAGCTTGAACTGAAAGATGCTCAGTGACAGGAAACAAAAGCATCTGGGGGAGAAGGAATCAGTCCCACTTGTTAAGCAACCGATATTTGGAGAGAGGAGCATTATATAAAATAGCCATTTCCTATAAATCAAGCAGGACAGGAAATACAAACTACTTTCAATTGGATTTTTAAGAGAGGAATAGGCAAAAAGCTTGTAGAATTTGAGGGCATTAAGTTCTTAATTATTCACAAAATGTAAGAATTCATGATTCGTAAGACTTTGTCATTAATGTTAATTTTCAGCAGTTCCTCATTATTCAGAGAAATTCTATTTGTCTTCCAGGATTAAACCTTGGATCATTAATGCTGTGTCTAGAGTATTTTTCTTTTTTCTTTTTTCTTTTTCTTTCTTTCTTTTTTTTTTTTTTTTTTTTTTTTTTTTTTTGCTGTTTATTGGATAGAAACAGTATGTTCAGAGGAAAGCAAATATGATCAGCCAATAAGCCCAAATGTCATCTCTACTAAAGATGACTTTTTCCTTCTACACTGGAAGAGAAGCATCTCTTAATTAACTGTGGAAGGTAATATTTTAAAATAGAAGCAATCAAGTAGAAAAAGTAAAAACAGGCAAAGATAATGTGACTATAATGAATTCTATAGAAAATATATACAGATATTTCTATAATTATAACATAAAAATTGGTCTATAGGTAAATGGAATTATAGAGTGTGTGCTTTATTTTCATTTTAAAGCAATTCAACAATTTATATTTTCATTAACTTTGCTGAGGATCCATAACTCTGACATTTCTCTGACAGCTGAAGTCTAACTAGTTTTAAATTAGTATTCCATGTCAGAGAGCAACTTTTTTTCCCTGCTACTCGCAACTTTTTTTCCCTGCCACTCATGTACAAGACAATTAAAAAGGGTGGTAGAGAATTCATCTATCTTTTAATTTGACATTGCACGATTGTTGCTTTTTTACTGATACATATTCTGAAGAAAAATACATATCACAATGACATTATCCATTCCCCACTAGTATTTTTTATCACATCTGGATGTTCCTCACACACAGAATTCATTTGTTTTCACACATTTAAAACTTCTCCTATGTCAAAATTGTCCTTCTGAATTTTATTGCCCATGTAGAAGACATAGTTTTCTTGTTTGTGTGTTTTTAGTATGTGTTTTTTGTTTGTTTGCTTTTGCCAACCCAGCTTCCCTTCTTATTATTCTGTAATGAAATTCCTCTTTCCCTTGGGGAAACCACTCCATGTGGTTTATGTGAATCTGTTCAGTCCCCAGGAAACACAGGAGAACAGACACGATCCAGATCTGACTAAAATCCCACCATCTTCCTGTATTTTGTGACTGGTGGTAGAATATGCACATAACACAAAACAGGCTAAGAAGAATCTTCTCTAGAACATTTCTTCTAGGTCAACCTTTTGAGGTTGATATGCTAGTAAGATATGAATTGAGTTGTGGAACCATTTGGTCTACCATTTAGCATGAATCTGTTTCAGAGATGAAGGGTAAGACTGAGTACTAATATCCTCATGTGAGGCCTTGGGACTAGCTACAACTTAAACACTGGTATATTTCAGACTTCTTGGTATATGAAACAATATATTCCCTTTTTGTTGAGAAAGCCGTTTTGAGTCAATTTTCTGTCATTTACATGGGATGACTCCTGACTAATAGATCATTTCCTGAATTGGATGGTCTATGTTCTTCCTGTGCATGTGCCAGGATTTCCTGTTATTTGTTTTAAAACATTATTCCCTATAAGATTTACTTGCTCAGGTTATCTTCCTACTGATTTTTATCTATGCTGTATTTGCTTTTTGGACCTATACTTGAGGTCTGCCCTAATTAATGGACCAGTAAGTCTCTAGAGCCTGGTCCTGCTCACAAATGATAAACCATGAAAAATGCCAGAATACTATTCCCCATAGAACAGAATAATAGGCAAAGCTCACTAAATTTCTGTTGACCACTGTGCTGATTTGACTGAAACGAATTATGCTAGACTTAGAATACAGAATTGGGCAATAGTAATAAATGGTATGTGTAGCATTAATGTAGCCATGCTTTTCGTCCTCCAAGACCTGGGGCAGAACACAGAAGCCCTAAATGTGAAGGAGACTTTCTCAGTAGCAATGTGATATTGTCTTACTTTTTCTTTTAGCTAATGCTCTTAACATTCAACAACAAAGACTCTAAATGACATTGTTTTTTTTCTTTAGGGCATTTCTTTTTGCTTTATTCCACATATTCTTTAAAAATAATACATCGCTTCTTGCTAAATTTTAGCATTTTTCTGTATCTTTTGTGGTAATTTTTTACTATTTTTGATGTCAATCATTTTCAGGATTGCTGCAAACATACTGTGATGTTCCCAAGAAGCATTGCTAAATACACTTGAAGTGTGACCTCAAGTGCTAATAAAAGTTGGGTGGAATTCTGCTCTCTATTCCTTTCCCTTCTGTATTGGAATTATATTTTAAATAGATCTAGATGAGTTTGCAAATGTTGACTCTTAATATTAACATCTTAGAAGAAAAATTGTTCTAGCTTACTAAATAACAACAACAACAACAACAAAAATCTGGGAAATAATTTTTGTTTTGTCTCAACTTTACTCTGTCTTGAAGGCTGGAGTAATATTTGATTGTTCACAAAATGTAGTGAAAATAATATATGTCATGAAATTCTTTGAAAGATGCATGGACATTATAAAACTATAAATTACTATCATTATTCATTTTCCTATTCCTCCTCAGACTAGGAGAGATATATGTTGCTCTCATCTCTTGCTAAATTAGATTCCTGGAGATATGCCAATAATTGTACTCAGGAACCACTTGCACTTCCTTTAATCAGAAAAATATGGGTTGCTGGAATTACATGAGCAAAGTCCCTGTACATGTCCAGGTCCAATCTGAAAACATAAACTACTCTGAGTTTGTAAAAGAGAAAAATTCAAAACAGGAAATGATCACACAATGAGAAAAGAGATTAAAAGTTAAGTAGCAAGATTCACTGCCAGCCTTAGGCTGAAGCAGCTAGGGAGAGTAATGTATCACATCCTGGAGGTGGGGTCAATTGGAAAAAGTTAGAAACTGGAAGGGCTTGAGGAATATAAAATGGAGCCCCAGACAAACATCACCATTCTCTAAGATTCAAGAGGATAGAGAGAAATATTCATCATTCTCTTTTGTCCTCCCTCTGGGTTCAATGCTGCTCTTTATTCAAACCTAGACAGAAGACAGCTATCTAGTGAACCTGGGAAATTCAGCCTGTAAGGAATGGACTAACAGGCTGACAACCAACAAGCAAGCTCCCATCATTTCAAGGACTCCCAAATTCCTAGCCTATAAAAGGGTGAGAATACTTGTCTCTTGGTATTGTTGCATTAAATAAAATAATATAAACAGAGTATTTGAAATAGAAGTCATTCGACAATTCTGCTTCTTCTAAGTTTTGATAGTTTTGATTTAGACACCTACTTATTCATTAATAACTTTCCCTGTTGCATTAAATGGTTTACTTAAAACAATAACAAAAGAGAATTCTGTTTATAATGTTCAGATGGTCTGAGTAAAAAGATACAGTGATGGAATATTGGGAAGACAGACAATGAAAAGCAAACAAACTCTGTAATCATTAAGTGCTGGGAGAAAATTAAGATGGCCTTGTGGTGAAGTTGTATGGGGAAGGGTGAGAAGAAATCCTAGGTCCTCTTATGGATATTCTGAGGGTACATTTAATGGAGGTAAGTAGAACTGGAAGATGAAAAGATGTCTTCACAGAGCTGAGAAAGTTCTCATAGGTGGAGAAAAGGGTTTGTGGGAAAGTCCAAATTAAGAAAGGGGTTTTGTGTGTGGTAGAAACTTTTTAGAAAGGCAGATTTAATGAGAGATTCAATTGGAGAGGGATAGTATGAACTAGGAGCTAAGTAAGGCCTTCCATGAAGGAAGTAGAGGAGATATGAATGGGGTGGAGTTGAGAGGCAGAACCATAAGGGGACAGAGGTTTTGGTGTTGGGAATGGGTTAAGAAGGAGACGTAAGGAAGCTCTACCACACAATTCACTGCAAGTGATTGGCAGGTGTATGTGTTAGCAGGGAAGAATGGTCATTCCCTGAAAATCCTTTAATTCCTAAAGAAGTGGATTGTGGGAAACTCAAAAGCCACAAATTAATCTTTCATGTGTTTCTTGTATCTTGTGCTCTTATTTTTCTTTCCTGAAGCCTGAGACAGGAAGAGAAAAAGACAAAAGAATATAAATAATGGGCACTTGTTCACTTTTTCTCTCTTGCCATATGTACATTTATTACCCTCTATTTCTTCCAGTGAGAAATAGGTGAATTCCGAAAAGGTTGATACATGCTTGCTGTGCCAATGCCATCATGTCTTCATGTAATTTAAAATGTTATCAAGCCAAATCAAGTGAAATGGTAAAATATTTTGTCTTCAGCAACTCTTGAAGGACCTTTGACACAAGTATTCTCAGGTCCTACCATCTTTGTATTCACTCATTTTGTTAGTCAGCTTTTCTTTACTGTGACAAAAAAATACCTGACAAGAATAACAGAGAAGAGGAAAAGTTTATTTGAGCTCACAGTTTCATAGGTTCAGTCCATGGTTGGCTTGTTCCATTGCTTTGAGCTCAAGATGAAGCAGCACATCATGGTGGAAGGGTGTGGCAGAGGAAAGCAGTCCAGGACATGTCAACCTGGAAACAGAGCTTGAGTGCAAAGAGACAGGGATAATATAATCCCCAATCACATGCCCCAGTGGCCTACTTCTTCCAGCCACACTACACCCAGGAATCCATCCAATTATTAATTCATAAGCTGGATTAATCTACTGATTAGGTTTCAGCTCTCATAATCTAATCATTTTACCTTTGAGCATTCCTGCATTAACACATATGCTTTTGGAGGGACACTTCATATCTAAACCATAACACTCCCCCAAACACACACAAAAAAAGAGTAAAATGTATGCTTTCTACCTCAGCATTAATACTAATATTCAGTTCTACTTCTTCAGGAAGTTCTCAAGTCATGATAACAGCACAAGAGCCTTTCCTAGTTGTCTCTCTTTCTAGCTTCTCTCTTGGCTAATAAACATCTAACTGGAATTTAACTCAGCCTTGGAAACTGATATTATTTTTGAACAATGAGGATTATTTCATGGTTCTGCAAGTCTCTCTCTGCAGTGGCTGTCACCTCTTCTGGGATTAGGGCTCTCTATGCCAGCTAAAACAGACAAAATTGAGGATGCTGACTCAAAAGCTCAGACATTTCAATGCATAAACTTGACATATTATCTATACCAATTAAAAGGTCCACATGTCAAAATATAAATGTCAAAAAGTTGAAAGAATTATTTTTATGCATATCAAATATGCTTTTAACTCATTCATGTGGGCACTAACCAGGTTTGCAGTTGATTCAAAAGAAGTTAAGAAAGACTGGTTAGGGAAATATGAATGGAAATAAAGAATGGAAAAAATATGAATGGAAAAACAGAATGCTGGAAAGGATGGAACACTGAGGAACAAAATTCAAAGGGCCATAAAATTATAATTGTTGATATATTTTCTACTGAATTAAAATTTGTTTTACTGTTGGACAAAATGTTGCTTTTATTATATCACCCTTCTCTAAATTAATATTATGGTCAAAATTTATAGAATCTGGATTCTAACAAAAATAAATGTGAAGTCCAACAAAAGTTGTATTTCCCTATAGCCATCCCAGCGAACACGTAAGTCACTAGCCACATGTGGCTATTGAGCATTTGAAATGTGCCTGGTCCTCTAGAGATTTCTCCAAGTGTAAAATGTACACTGGGTTTTAAAGACCTGGTATGAAAAAAAAAAAAAGAATGTAAATAGTTTAATTTTCATACTGATTACATATCAAAATAGTATTTTTATATGTTGGGGTAAATATAAATATATAGTTCAGATTAGTTTCATCAATTTTTTAAAAACATATTTTACTAGGGCAACTCGAAAATGTAATTTGCATAGAAGACTCTCATTGTATTTCTATTGGACTGATCTGGTGGACTAGTCAGATAATGCTCTTGTATAACATGAAATAAACACTGAGGAAACTCTTCCTTGTTTTGTTAAATTGTGGTTGATTTTATTATCAAAAAATAAGGAAATCTAATCATTAATTCTATAAAAGTATATTAAAATAGAATAGAAACTTTAAAGCTCTGCCCTCAGTTACATATCTTTGAGCAAAACTTGACAAATATGTGCCAGGAGAAGATTGGCCCCAAGGTCTGTAAGCACACTTCCAAGGCAACCCCACATAGAACTCTGCCTCTAGACTGTGAGCATAGGCTGAACTGCAGTGTCAGACGTTGGGATTAAAACCAAAGCCCAGATACTACCCAGCCATAGATAGGTCAAGTTTTATCTCTTTATGACCTAATAAAATTACCAGGAAACCTTAGATTATATTTTAATTTTAATTTTATTTTATTTTTTGCTTATGACCTTTAATATATAGATAGCTTATTTTTCATTCTTAGAAAATACTTCCTCACCAAACAAGAGAGAATAATCTCATTATGACGCAATTTGTTCATTCAACAATGTTGACTTCTACTTATTGAGATGGATAGTATTTAGGCATGAGGAAACAGGGAAGGACCCTGCCTTCACGGAGAGAAGATAGTCCATAACAGCAGCAACAACAACAAAATAATAAAACTAAACAAATGAAGAAATGATAGAGCAGGGTGCTGGAGAGGGTTGTGAGGTGTCACTGCGATTTATCACCAAGTCAAGGAAGCTTCTCAGGGGGAGACTATGAGCAAGCTGTGATCTGAAGAAAGTGAGAAATGGAGCCATCAGACTGCGGAACACCACTCCAGGTAGAAAAAGCCATGTTTGTAAACCCCCTGAGGCTGAGTGCAGTGAGCTTTTCCTCAGAACAGCATCAAGGCTAGTGGGGTTGAGACACAATACACATAATACTCAGTGAGTGGTAAGTTAATAGGACACAAGTTTGAAAGGCTGGGAAGAGGAGAAAGAACTGTATACATAAGGACTTTAACTGTTACTCTGAGTGAGCGGGGAAGTTATTGGATGATATTGGTCAGAAATGTAATAGGACCCAGCAGTACATCTGAAAAAGACCATTGTAGCTGATATGTAAAGAATAGACAGAACATACTGAAACCAATGGAGCAGTACAAAGACCAGCGAGTAGCTTACTGCTGTAATACAAGCAAGATTACAATGGCTTGGATAGTAGTAATCATGGTACAGATGATGAGACATGGTTAGATTCTAGATAGATTTTGAAGATACTTGAGGTAGATGAGATCATAGGTTGAATGTGGTAGACACTAAAGGAAATATTAATGTTTTGGCCTAAGCAATGGAAGAGTGCAATTGCCATTTACTGAGATGGGTAGCCTGTAGAAGAAACAGGATGAGCCAGAGATGTGGGAAATTGGTACTTGGTTTGGATATATTGAGCTTAAAATGATTATTAGACATTCAAGTATATTCACAGTTGGATATATGAGTTTGAAGCTCAGCAAAGATACCTGAACTAGAGGTATAAAAATGGAATTGATGAGCCTGGCAGGGTGGCACATGCCTGTAATCCTAGCAGCTCAGGAGGCTAAAACAGAAGGATTGTGAATTCAAAGCCAGCCTCAGCAAAAAGCGAGGTGCTAAGCAAATCAGTGAGACCCTGTCTCTAAATAAAATACAAAAAAGGGTTGGGAAAATAGGGTTTGGGATGTGGCTCAATGGTCGATTGTCCCTGAGTTCAATCCCTGGTACCCCCCTTCAAAAAAAAAAAAAAAAAAAAAAATGGAACTGATGACATGTTGCAATTCATGAGACTGGTTGAGATTACCTAGGGAATGAGGGAAGGTATCGGAGTACTGAGCTATAGGGCCCATCAATTGAGAGTTAGAAGAGATGAATAGGAATCAGCAAAGGAGACTGTGAAGGAATAGCTAATGAAGAGAGGGAGGAGGGAGAGACTGAAATCCCAGAAGTCCAGTGAAGAAAGTGAAAATGAGAAAGTGATCACTCTATTAAACAAGAGATGAAAAAGAGAATGGACAATTGCACATTAATCATCAGATGAACAAGAAAGATTTGACCATTGTACTTGGCAAGGTACTGGTCACTGGAGACTTTGAAAAGAGTTGTTTAAATTTAAAATCAGATTGGATGGGTTCAGGAAAATATTAGGAGAGAGAAACAGAGACAACAAGCATATTAAAAACATTTTTTTTAAGTTACTGGAAAGGGGATTTGAAAATGAGACAACAGCAAGAAAGGTACAGCTTAGATATTTCAGAATATCGGTATGATGTTGGGAAAGATCCAGTAAAGAGGGGAACTTAATGATGCCAAAGAAAGGAGAGAGTTGCTAAATTAATGTTTTTGAATTGGCAGGAAAGGTTGGCATCCAGTAGCCAAATAGAAAGATTGACCTTAAAGTAGGATAGTGGATATATTTTATCCACAGAGATGGGGGAAGAGCAAATTTACCAGTAGGTTTGCAAAGATGGTGTTTGGAGCACCTAGTTTCTCCTATTTTCTATGGAGGGAGAAAAGCCCACAGTTGAGATTGGAAAAGGAGGTTCTGGTGGTTGTAGGAGACAAAATAGGCATAAAGTAGCTATCTTTAAAGGTGGGTAAGTGAATATTATGAGAAAACATGGTAGATAGAGTTCCTGGGCAACAATAAGGGCCCAGTGGAGAATGAGGTTCAGCAAAGTGGAAGGCAAAGAGGACAAGAATATAAAAGATAATGGTTAAGTCAATAAATTCCAACACTTGCCATTAGGTTGATATTGTTCACAGTGTTCCAACTTCAGTGAGGACCCCATAGATTTAGGCCTAATGCAGAAAGAGGGAAGCACTGAAGATCCTGGACACTGGTTCAAAAGTATTTCATTTAGGGCACTATGGCCCAATCCAGAAAATACAAAAGGCTATAGGGTAAAAATGGAGCAAGAGGCACACCCAAATAAGTAGCTAAATAGCTAAGTGGAGTCAATGATGGGAGATGAAGAGACAGAACAGAGATCAGAGCACCTCAGATAAAGGAACATGATGCAAAGAGAAAATCTAGGTAGCTGCTAAGAATGGGTGCAGATGGGCCTAGAGAACAGAAGCACAGAGTGAGAGACCAGGGTAGGAGATGGTGGCAACCTCACAGTGTAAAGTTGTATGTCTGGTCCAGGAATACAGAGGTTACTCATAAAAGAGTGTTTCTCCACAATGACATTCTTCCGTCTCAGAAGCTACACTATTTTTTCTTAAAGTGAGATCACTATACTTGTTTTCTTGACTTGGAAAGCAATAGTCATCACAGAAGATTTCCCAAACAGTACATTCTAACAGTTTGATGGGTTTGGAAGGCTCCTTGGATTGCCTTCCCTGATTTCCACATTGCAGATTTCATGGTTAAAAAGCCCTGTACATGATTTAGAGCCAAAGATTCTTTTTTTTCTCTCAAAAAAATCTTTCTCTTTGCAGAATCAAGTTTTAGAAGGAAAACCGATGATTTCAGGAATTAAACTCACGTCACTGGGCAATGATTAGTCATTTAAATAGATTAATCTCTATGATTTCAAAAAATGAAGTATGATAAAATGGAAAATGAATGAGCTTCAATCATCACAATGAATTTGAATCATAGCTTTATTTAATTTTCCATGGGTCTTTGTTTTCTTCTCTACCTAAATAAGGTCATAATATTTATCCAGACTATTAAGTTAAAGTTTAGAGCAGGTGACATATATGAGAGTACCTAATGCAGTACTGAAGCTCTATATGTGCTCAGAACATGCTGGTTTAGTTTCCTCTGGTTGAAAAAGCACATTGTTTTGTTTTTCTTTTCTTTTTATGCTCTTTCTCCTTCCTCCCTTTCTCTAACTGTCCCTTCCTCCTCTCTCCTTTTAACTTCCTTTTTAGGCACTAAATATTATTTCTAAGAGGTGTTTATGTTTCATATCCAGGAATATTTTATTTAAATACATTATTTTTCCTTTCTCCTCACTCATAGTAGGACGTATAAAAATGGTCTAAATTCATGGAGTGATAGGAAACCTAAGCCTGCTATTTTTCAAAGAATCCCATTACTTTAATTTTGACATGCATTTGTCTTAATTACTTTAATTTTGTTTTATCTCTGTGCTTAAGATGCATAGTATGATCTTCCAGAATGTTGTGCATTGACTGTTTCTGTGAATGTCATTTGGGAGTGGGAGAGTGAAGTGAGAACTTATTTCCTACAATATATCACATATTTTCTTTTAAGGTGGCAGAGTTTTGTTGTTGTTGTTGTTTGTCTTAATTCTCTCAAAATATATCCAATCTGGAACAAAATAGTGAAAGGTGAAAAATGCAAACACTTGTGTAAACATAAGTCTTTCCCAAAACTGTTCTCAGTTTTTTTTTTGAAAAAAACCACAAAATATTCTTGTTCCTTATTTTGTCTAGCTTACAAAACCGGGTGGCCGACTACCCTTCCCCTAGTGGTCAGGCTGACCCAAAAGATAAAAATAATGCTTTGTATGTAATTTTATATGTTAACCAATCAGAAGAGCGCTGTAAAAACCCCCCCCCCCCTTTAACTTGTATGTATTTCATTATAAAAACCCTGCTAAATCTGGGCTCAGGGCCTCTTGGAGTCACCGGTTACCGGTGCGCGGAGGACCAAGCTCGAGCTTGCTAATAAATGACTCTTTGTTGCTTGCATTGACCAAGGACTCTGGTGGTCTTCTTGGGGGTCCCAAGCCGCGGGGCACAACAATAGCCATTTTTAATAAGCTACTCAGAAAGTAAATTCAGTCTGTTCTTCCTGTCTGCCTCATCTGTTATCTTTGCTTAGATAAAAGTTCTTGAACTCCTATTAGTCACATCAGCTTTCTCCTCAGCCTGGCCTTCCATCATCTCAGAAACATCACAAGGCTGTGGTATTACCTCTCACAGCAGGAGGATTAATGGTTTTTGCTGTTGATTCTTGTCTAAAATGTCAACTGCATTTTGTTAAAAATCTTTCAATCATCTATGCTTAGTTTGATTCAAAAAATTTCATTCAAAATTCTGGACCATCTCAGATTTAATTAAATATAATTTTAATATTAGTATCATTGTTTAGGTGGTTTATTTTAATTAAAAATGTGAAAATATATCTTAGGTAAATGCATTTTTCAGGGTTTAACAGCTTTGCATTTCAACAGGTATTCCCCCCAAAATAATGCATTGCTATTTTACATAAAAATTTTAAAAAATAGATATACAAGTATAAAATTATATTAAATTACCATTTTGTCAAGATTATTTTAAAATGATTTTTCTACACTGAGTCAATTTTACAGCCATATTGCCAAAACATAGCAATATTTGAGAATGTAAGAAAATAGTTATTGAAAAATACAAAGATCTATACTTGTTTTTTATGAGATACCATCAATTGTTCAATTCATGAATTAATGCAAGGGAAAATAAAACATTAAGCTGTGATAATAGAGCTTCTATAATATTGTTTCTAAAACATGTAGGGGACTATTCTTGAGGAAATAAATTAACCTCTGTTTTCGGAAGTTTTGCTTCAAAATCACATTAGAATTAGCAGTAGAGAATGTGAGATATAATATAGCAGAATTTCAAAAAGAGGGACTTGAACTTTGAAGCACTGCAGTCTCTTGCATTCTCCCTAGCAATATCCATTCATGGGGCTGATGTCGAAGAAGGCAAGAAAAAGATGAATGTGAAGAGAAGAGAATAAAATGCCAGAATTTCTCCTGGGTTCTTTCTTTCTTTCTTTTTTTTTTTTACACACAAAGATGGGTCTGGTCTACCAGCTAGGAATGGTAGACCAGTCCAAGAGTACACAGCTGCTCATTCCGGCAAACTGCTCTCCTATGGAAGCCATATGGCAAGCTTTAGGTTTTGATCCTGTACAAGAAATGTTAGCTCTGTCCAATACGTATTCATTGATGCCAGTCTTTTTTAGAAGTCCATCCTTAGTTCTTTCCTGTACTGAAATGTAAATTAGCCACTCACTCTTGGAATAATGAAAATATGTTGAAATACCTTTTCACACACAGAGAAAAGAACAATATTTTTAAAATCCCTCTTAGAAGTCCTAAGTCTACTTTCTTCTAAAATATAGTTTTGTTTATAAATGACACATAGTAATTGTACATACTTGTGGGTTGTGATGTGACAGTTCAATACATTTGTACAATGTGTAATGATTAGATCAAAGTATAAATCCTGAGATTCTCACCTCCTAGGAAACACTATGATTAGCCCCTGAAACAGAGAGATCTAATATGCCATGTTGCTTCCAGTTTAAATCGATGACCTGAAAGCTGAAGTTCATGCCAATTTTTCTATCTTCAAGCATTTTATTTAATATTACTTTGAGAGAGTAAGAATAACTATTGGGCTTTACAGAAGGTTTTGACATTCTCTTTCCTGAAAAGGTAAATCTTACCTAAAGCCAAGGGTATTAAATTCGTTGAAGGCATATAAAAATGTTAGTTTTTGATGCCAACATAGTGTGGATTTGCTTATCCAGTCAACTCATTTGGGAATTAAAAATGGATAAGAAGCCCGTTGGAAGAGGGAGACTGACATCAGGAAGCCTGTCAGTGTTAATTCACTGAAGTCAGTGGAGGGAGCTTGGCAAGAGGATTTGTCTCCTCTGTGTGCTCTTCCATGCACAAACCCTCCTTGGCTCTGCAGTAATTCCCTCAGACAGGGAAGACAGAGCTGACCGCCACAGTTGGTTGTCCTTTTATTTTGGAGAAATATTTAATTCTAGTCCAGGTATATAATCCTAAAATATTTATAGAGCATAATAATACTTGGTCTGCTTTACATGTTCTGAAATTCAGAATTTAAAACTTAATTCCCCTTGCAAATTTTGCCAATGTAAACTCATTAAAGTTTCTGTGATGGTATAGGTATGATTGCATATCTGGGATTTGTTTTATTTTTCAACAAAACATTTGCAAGAGCAAATAAAAGCATGGTCAGCAGGTGTTAGGAAATATCAAATTGTATTTGGGCAATGAGCCATTTCTTTGTCTTTTTTTTTTTTAATTTGCCTTTAAATTTGTTCTAATGAAACTATAATTTTGTCCAACTTAGCTTGAACTCTAAGGGTTTTAAGGTTCTTCAGTACATTATACTTTGTTGCCAGGTTGAGTACAGTTTGGTAAGACAGTTTAGTTATAAAATTCATCCCTGTACATTAAATACTTAATACTAGGAATCCCAGCTTCTAGTGAGGTATACATGAGTTTCCTTAGCCAAAGAAGCCATGGCCTTTACTCCTGATCTCCAAAACTTCAGTTTTTACTTTTTTAAGAATACTCTTAAGTACATTTAACTAAGTCATACCCAATTTGTTATAATGTCAGGGGCAACATAGTCCCACTTCTAAAATGCAATGCCTGACATAGCTATCTTCTTGTAATCAATCAAAATCTTAGATATTTTTATTAGATGCTTAAAGGCAAGCATAGCAGGAATTTGTAACCAAGTTCTTGCTAGTATAGACAGCACCCTACATGCTTCACATACACACATTGGTACAATCTCCCCACATACATAATAGATGTCTGTCTGTCTCTGTTCATGTACTTATGCAAGGTTTTGTGGGAACAAGGCTTATTCTGATAGAAGAAAATTGAAGGAATCCAGGGAATTAATTAGAACATGAAAACAATGAAAGGGATAGTGAGAACTATTTCCTACTCCTGGAATTTGAGACTGGTTTCTAAGTCCAAAAGCTTATAGTCTCATTCAAAGGTAAGTTGTGAGACTGTCACAAAGGGAGCTGCCTTAGGGGCCCAGAGCAAAGGCTAGGCTCAGGGCTGAGTCAAAACTCCATGCCCCCCCCCCCACCCTGGAAACCTGTCTCTGCCCAGTGCCCTGCACTGTTCTAGAACCTGGTTGCTGAGAGCTGTAGGAAGTCTTTTCCAAGGATCTGGGATAGGTGTAAGATGCCAGATGGCAAATGCTTTCAGTTTTCATGACACGTTCTATTTCTGAACCATTGTTGCCTCCTTTCTCTCTGCCTCTTCCTTTTTCTACTCCCTTTTTCCTTCTCTTCTTGTTCTTTAAATAAAATATTTATTTTAAAAAAATTCAGATTGCAGGCTACACAGAACAGACCCTGCTGGATTTGGCCATCAGTCTCTAGGTTCTCAACTTCTGTACTAAAGGGTCAGTAGAGAGTGGCAAATGATCTGGAACAAGGGCACTGTATTTTTCTAGAAACACTAATTGCTGTTATAAACAAATGCCATGGCCTAATAAAAGTAATAATTACTTTCTACTCCCATCCATTTCCAATGTGGAGGCTAACTGGGGTTGAGGCATTAGGACCAGGATTGCTCTGGTCCCCATAGTCATTCAGGAACCTACATCTGCTATCATCTATACCCTCTGCATATTCCATGGAATGCTTTGCTAACAGGGAAGGGAGAACAAAAGAGGGGATCTTGTGAAAGATGATAGCAGCTAGGCTTGTAAAATGTTATGCAACCTAGGTGCCCTTCAACAGATAATAGGTAAAGAAAATGTATTATGTATATTTCCAATGGAGTATTACTCAGCCATAAAAAAGAATGACTTTATGACATTTGCCAGCAAATGGATGTATTTAGAGACTATCATGCTAAGTGAAATAAGCCAGTCCCCAAAGCCAAAGGTCAAATGTTTTCTCTGATATGTAGAAGCTAACACACAATGAAGAGGAGGGGAGGAGAGGGGAAAGAACAGAAGTTCAGTAGATTAGACAATGGGGAGTAGAGGGAAGGGAGGAGGATGGAAAAAGGAAAGACAGTGGAATTAATCTGATATAATTTTCCCATGTACATATATGAAAACAACACAGTGAATCTCACTATCATGTAACATTCATAAGAATGGGGTCCTAATTAGAAAAGTTATATCAAAATAATACTAGATGTAATATCAGAATAATATTGTATAATTATATCAAAATGGAGTCTGTTGTCATGTATAACTAAAACAAACCAATAAATTTTTTAAAATGTTGTGCATCACTGAACTCAGTCTTTTTGTCCCATCTAACTGAGAAAGGAACTGGAAAGTGCAGTGTGGCAGTGTCTGAGGGAAACAGGCAAACATGGATGTTAGAGATGAAGCAATCTCCTGAAAGCTGGGTCCAGGGGACTGACAGCATCAGTATGCAGGTCTGTACAGGTGTGTGAGGTAGAAGGAGAAGTGGGAAAACTATACAGAAAGGAGAGGAGGGAAGATAAATTTCTACCTACTTATGAGCAATCTTGGACGTTGCCTTGGTCTATGTTTCATATGCAGGGATATAAATTCCACTTGTGGAATTTAGAATTCCAGATAGATAGCTAGACACATATAGATACAGACAGTCAAATTACATGTACATTAAAGTCAAAATGTGAGAAAGTAATATTTTCCAACTTGACATTTTTCATCAACAATTTTTTTCTAATGCAGAATAAGAGTTAAGGGCAGGTTGAGATAAACAATCTCAAAAATTATTTTATTTTGACAAGGGTATTAATTGAAGTTTAATTATTTTTCTAGTTTCAAAAGCATATTGCTATATCCACTAATAATTTTCCCCATGGCTAAAAATATTTTGTTTATACTCTATGTATCATTATACAGGGATATTTTAATTTTACCTTATCTTCTCAAACAGAAATGACCTTTGTTTGACCTTGTTAATTTTGTTGTGAATTGTACTCAATTAGCTTTCATTAATATCACTGTGGGGATTTCAGCAACTATAGCAAAAATTGACACAGCACTATAGTTTAAACAGAATATTCTGCGTAAGTATTTGCTAGTTGTAGAAGCACATAAATCAGCACATTTATCTACAATGCACAGATTCTTTCAAAGTAAAAAAAAAAGTATATTACCCAAAATTTCCACTGTCATTTTATATATATATATATATATATATATGTGTATATATATATATATATATATATATATCCCCTAAGATATAAGTTATAGACTTTGACTTTCAAGAGCTTAGAATATCTTTCAAAATAAAAAAAAAATTCAGTTAACTTTAAAAGATATGTTAAATTACTGATTATTTTCTGTAAGGCACTGTAATCATGTAAATGATAAATCTATCAAGAGAATCAACTTTGTTGGACATTTCATGAGAAAAATGGCAAAACCCTATATCTGCAGACCACAGATTTTTCTTTAATACGTGGACCTTGGACATTTCTGTACTTGATGCTAAGCCCAGTGGCCACATATAAACACCTTGGAAGAGCAATTCTACAGATCTCTATAAAATCTCTAAAAGTAACTAATGTTTAAAATATCTGTCTGGGAGCCATAAACTACATTTGACAACTAAATCTTATAGGGAATTAAAATTAAATGGAAAACACATACATACCTCATTTTATGGTTGGCTATTACTAATTTCAGTATTTAAAAACTCTTTATTTACACATTTTTGTTATTTCACTTCATTCTTTTTTTTCTCTAAGTTATTCTTTTTTACTTAATTTAATATGTTATACATGCTTGCAGAGTGCAGTTCCTTTCATATTACATATAAAGAGCACAATTTTCCAAGTCACTAGTTTTACACAAAGTATTTTCACACCACTTGAGTTTTTATATATGCACTTAGTGTATTGATGTCCAACTCATTCTGCTATTATTCCTATCCCCTTGCCCCCTCCTCTCCTCTCCCTCCCCTTTGTTCTATTTAACATCCCTTCATTCCTCTCATTCCCCCCTCCCTTGTCACTATAATTCAGTATCATCATAGCAAAGGAATCATTCAATGTTTGGTTTTTAGGGGATTGGTCACTTCATTCTTGAATACATTTTTCTTTTCAGAAAACTGGTTCAGATATCTCAGGTTCAACCTTTATAAATATGTGTCCTGGAGCCACTATGAAAATAAAATTTCCTGTTATTTCTACAAACTCTCTTATTTCTGGCTTTGAACTTTCATAGATGATTCTATATCTAATTATGGGGGTAGTGATAAAGATTTTGAGGTTTCTACTAAGCCTTTAGACTATGTGTGGAGATTATGCTATTTTCATAAGAATCCACTATCCCTGATTGCGGAAGAATTATTTCCCCTCCCATTGGCATCAGAATTGAAACTTCAGGGTTTTCGTCCTACTCAGAACATAGAAATGGCAAGAGAAACTTGGAAAAGAGTCAAGTAACATGACACTAATTTCATTCTTTAAGATGAGTTTTGGAAGATGTTCTAGAAATTTCTGAAATGCTTATTCACAGCTGCCTAAAAAAGGCCTATGAGGACCTCTGCTGTGAACCTCTCCATGGCAAACATAACGTCAATTCTTCCTAATTTGATTTATAGATGTAATGCTACTATAATTAAATTCTCAGAAGTTTTGTGTAGGTGTCCATGTGGAAGTTAACAAACTAATTCTAAAATTCATATGAAATGCAAAAGAAGTTAAAACACAAGATAATCTTGTAAAATATAAATAGAGGTCTTACAATTCCAAATATACTGACTTATTATAAAACTATGGTAATTATGACAATGTGGCCTTGCACAGGAATAGTAAATAAAGTAAAAAGAGTAAATGAAATAAAAATTCAGAAGCAGACACATAAATCAACCTAGTATATAATAAAAGTGCCACTGACAATCAATAGGAAAATTATTTTTTCAATAAATGGTGCTGTATCAAGTAAATATTCATATAAAAATATTGACATCATATACAATAAGTAATTCATAGATGTAATTGTGAAATATAAACAAATTGTCTTAAAGGGAATATAGGTAAATAATTTTGTGACCTAAAGCATGAAAATATTTCTGATTGGAAGAAATGGTACTAGCTAAAAAGAGGAAGATCAATAAATTGGTGTTCATTAGATTGAGATAGTCTCAAATCTAAAGACACTATTGTGAGAATGAAATGTGAAATTAGGGCTGGGAGTGTCACTTTACTGGCATATGTGAGGCTCTGGGTTCAATCCCAGCACTGGGAAAAAAACAAAAACAAAAGGTAATGGTATCTATCCAACCTGCCCTAGGGAGCTCAAACTTACTAGTCATTAGGTATCAAAGCATTCACTGAATATTTTGCAGGTTTTTTTTTCTTCTTCTTCTTCTTCTCCAACGTTGATTTTTGTTTTGCGATTACTTTTTGCATTTATATCCATTCCTTTGTTTCTTCTGCCTCTCCCTTTGTATCCTCATTTTGATTTCTCACCTCTGTCTTTCCACTATTATTTCATATCTTCTTCAATCAGATATCTTCTAAAAATTTTTAATGTTTTACTTGTTTCTAATGGACTAGAGTGTTCAGAGCTCTATTTACCTCTCAGTGATTAGGATTTTAAGCATATCTATAACCTGTTTTCTCTTTAATAATCTGGAATATAGAACAACCAAATCAGGCCTGGCAT
The DNA here is from genome assembly GCA_025594165.1 of Tamias sibiricus. Lineage (NCBI taxonomy): Eukaryota > Metazoa > Chordata > Mammalia > Rodentia > Sciuridae > Tamias > Tamias sibiricus. The sequence continues at coordinate 97,694,574 of CM046661.1, read as the reverse complement.
TTGCCAAAAGACAAAATAGAATCTCTCATGTACCATTTACTGTCCTCATGGGTGCTAGTAGATTTTTTTTGTCCAAATGGAAAGAAAACCTGATCTGCTCAATTGTAATATCTAACCATAATCCAATTTGGCTTTATGGAGTTAAAGTCGCATCTTATATCCTTCCTACCCAAGATTTCAGATCGACACATGCTGTCAAAATGTTATTCCTGTTTTCTATGAGAAAAATAAGCATTTCTTCAGGTAACCCAATATCCCAGAATGCACATAGCCTTTGCTCCTCTTTCTTGGCATGTTGCCAATTAAGAACTATAGTATCTGAATGATATGTTGACATTAGTTGGGATCAGACAGTTTTCGGTTACAGGAAATGGAAACCCCTCTAGATATATTTTAAGCAGACTTTGGCTTAATGCGGAGAACAGGGTGTTTACAAAAAATATCACTGAAGGAGTAGAAGAGCAGGTACAGGTGTAGGCCTCCTCCAGGAACTGAACCAGCCTGCAAGAGAAATACAGTCTTCACCACAAACAAGAAAATGGGGAAACAAAGAGGCCTTCTCTGAGAGACTGTGATCCAAAGAACAGCTGTGACCTAGAGAATAAGAAGCCAGCATCTGAACAAACACCTCCTGACACCCATGAAGTTAGGGACTAGAGAATGAAATGCTGAGTTGGACCATCAGTGCTGCCTGTATCTGCCTCCCTAAAGCTGTGCTGTAGAAAGCTTGGTGAACAATGTTCCTCAGACCAAATCCATGCCACAAACACAGGCACATTCCACAGACATGCAGTCTGTGAATGCTTTCACTACAATGGCAGAGTAGTAGTGACAGAGCTTGTATGTGGCCTTTTATTCCATGAAACCCAACATTTATACTCTCTGACCCTTTACAGAAACAGCCAACATCTACCCTAGAAGTCAGGGGTTGGAACGCTTTTACATAAACAAACAAAAATCTCTATAAAATATACAATGGTGCCTGCCAGAAATCACACCCAAAGCAACAGGGAGACTTCTGCCTTGCATTCCTCATGTTTAGTCAACCTTCTTCACTGCTTTGACTAAAGGATCCTACCGGAACAACCATAGAGGAAGAAAAGTTTATTTGAGGGCTCATGGTTTCAGAGGTCTTAGTCCATAGAAGGCTGGCTCCAAGACTTGGGGCTCGAGGTGAGGCAGAAGAATGTAGCAGAGGGAAGCTACTCATACAATGATCAGGAAGCAGAGAGAGGTCTCCACTTGCTAGATACAAATATATACCCTATAGCCATGCCCCCAATAAACCACTTCCTCCAGCCATACCCCACCTGCCTCCAGTTACCACAGTTAATCCCATCAGGGATAAATCCACTGATTAGGCTAAGGCTATAATCCAATCATTTCTCCTCCAAACTTGGTGAGCTTTTGGGGGACATCTCACATCCAAACCATGACACCTCATGTGCTGCCATCTGATAGAAGAACCTAATTCTTGCTCTCAACCTCAGCTTCAAGGTTAGTTTTCCAATGTTTGTTTTGCTATGGTTTGGGTAAGTGGCCCCCAAAGGCACATGTGTTAAAGGCTTGGCCTCCAGCTTGGCTCTTATTTGAATGGGGAGAATTTTAAGAAGTGGGGACTAGTAGGAGCTCTTTAGGTCACTGGAGGCATGATCTTGAATAGAATTGTGGAAAACTGGTCCTTCTTCTTCTCTTTTGCTTCTTGACCTTGTGATGAGTGATTCTGCTCTGCCATGGGCTACCACCATAATGGGCTATCCCCAAATCAAAGGCCTAAAAGAAACAGATCAACTGATCATGGACTGAAACCTCTAAAACTACAGGCCAAAATAAGTGTTTTTATCTTTAAAAGTGGGTTATCTTAGGTATTTGAAATAGTAACATGAAGTTTACTAACATAGTACTGTATGAAGCCATATTAGGAGAAAGTCTGGGTGGTATGAGTGCTATTTTAGCATATTCACGAGATTCAATCTTTTGGGTATGGAACAAGTATATGCATATGTCTTCCTATACTTAAATGTCCAAAAACCATCATGGCAACCTAAAATGCCCTTTGCCACACAGATATAAGTGCATTTGCATTCACCCTCTTTTCAAAAGGAGAGAACAACATCTCATCAGTCAGTGTGTTCATCATTTGGTGATATTCATTCCTCTTCTGGTTGAACTAAAATGCCACTTATACATTTTTTTTTCTTTCCTCTTTTCCACAGGCTGAAATAGGGATTTGGGTTCAAACTATCTTTGACAGTACAGGAAAGGACAGCATTCTAGGAATGGGGGAACAGGCAATGGAAAGGACTTGGATCCCTGGGGGTGGTTCAAACCACCATCTGGCTTAGAGTGCAACCCTGACTCCCATACAAAAAAAGAAATAAACTGATCTTAAGCCACTGTATTTTGGACTCACTTTTATGTAGCTTAAGTTCTTATTAATTAGCTCATTATTTAGTTTAGAAGTTACCATCAATGACACATCCTACAGAAAATAGTAAAAGAGTTAACTAGTATGTATATATCTATACAGAGAAAGAAATTACACACAGCTACTGTAGCGCTCATTTTTGCAAGTAGGCATGAGAACTAAGCCATCTTGTCTTTCTTCCACCTAATACCTTAGCCTGTTGGTTTTGTTTGTTTCACTTGGTGGTTGGTTTGTTTGGTCTGTAGGCTGATCCAAGCTTTATTTCTGAGGTGTCTGTTTCCTTCGTAGTAACTCCTGAAAGAAAATTTGGTCAATATCATCTTCCAATAACTTTTAACCCTAGATCAACCAGTATTAGGAGGCAACTCTGAAGTTCACTTGGCTCTGGACTTGTGTTTTTTGTTCCTATTGTTAATAACTAGCTCTGTTTCTTTTTGGAAATTAAATTAATCACTGAAAAACATAGTTATTCTCCTCACAACCCCACTTGCTGCTCTTCTGTTTTGTTTTGTTCGTTTTGCAAGAAGAGACTAAAACGCAATCACCACTGTGTCCATGTGGAAGCATTTCTCCCTTCAGTACCTTGAGAAAATATTGTCCCAAATCTGGTCTGGTATCTTTCTGAGAAAAACATTGGCATTCTTAATGAAATTACTTACCACTATTATGTATTTTCCAGATGAACTTTAATAAGCCCAAGATTTTTTCTAGAAAACTAGTCATCCACACACACCATCTAACTGTCAGCCAACAGACAGTTAGAAATTTATTGATCTTTAATCAAAAAGGCCTTTCTTAATTATCTACAATTGTCTTTTCTATAAATATCAGTAATAAAAGATAAATCTGCCGGGCGCGGTGGCTCACGCCTGTAATCCCAGCACTTTGGGAGGCTGAGGCAGGAGGATCGTGAGTTCAAAGCCAGCCTCAGCAGTGGCGAGGCACTTAACAACTCAGTGAGACCCTGTCTCTAAATAAAATACAAAAAAGGGCTGGGGATGTGACCCAGTGGACGAGTGCCCCTGAGTTCAATCCCCGGTACCACAAAAAAAAAAAAAAAAAAAAAAAAAAGATAAATCTTTGAATTGGTCTGTTTAGATCCCTTTTCTTGGAAAACCTTAAAATAAACTTTGACAAGTCCACATAATTACATTATCAGAACAGATTTAGTTTTTTTTTTTTTTTTTTTTTTTTTTGGTACCAGGGATTGAACTCAGGAGCACTGGACCACTGGGCCACATCTCCAGCACCCCCCTTTTTTGTATTTTATTAGAGACAGGGTCTCACTGAGTTGCTAAGTGCCTCACCATTGCTAAGGCTGGCTTTGAACTCGAGATCCTCCTGCCTCAGCTTCCCAAGTGCTGGGATTACTAGATTTAATTTTTTTAAAATAAAAACAGTAACAAAAGAGTCCAAAATGGCAGGGATTTTGCAAAAGTGACATTGGGACAAGAGGTAGAGCATCACTTCTATTTCTATTCCTTCCTTCCCTGACTTACATTGTGGCTACAAATCAAAGTTTATCTTATAAATTTTTTCACTTTCTTACTTGTAAATAAAATAAGGGTGCTCCTTGCAATCAAAATCAACTTAAATTTGATGAATCAGGGTATGAGTCACTGTTTACTACTGTATAATGCATTTTCTAAGACAGCTCTTAACCTCACAAGGAGCTATCTTCCGGAAAGTGCTATTAGTGAGTCTTGAGTATGCTCTTTCATCATTGTATAAGGACAACTCTTAGGGGACACTAGGAAACATGGTACAATTGGGGAATTCCTTAGCGTTCATCACACGGTCACAGTTATTTTTCCCTGCAAGACAAGTTTATCAGTTGGAAACAATACTGTGTGGACTCCTGGTATTGTGAATGAAGCATGGTTGTTGATGCCAGCTGTGCAGACAGGAAAGGCCAAACCAAATCTAGAATAAGTGTATATTTCAAGGAGAACAAATTAATCCGCTAGATATAGTTCAAAGTAACCACACTTGCTTCAACTGTTTTCTTCTTCGTGTGTGCAGCATTAGTCTGTTTTGGCAAGTGAAATGTTAACAATACTGTTAGCCAGTTTAGCCTTGGTGAAGGGGACCATGTATATAATTGACACCCAGTCACCATAGTCATTTTGTTCCTGAGGCTCCGGTACAAACACCCAGCTACCTGGAGAAAGGGCCTAGCTATCTGCATGAGTCCTGTTCGTTTTAATTTTAAGTCTTCACATTTGTAATTTTAGCAAATCAGTGGTGTTATAAAATATCACAGATGTCACAATATAATACCAATTTACCAATCTGTAGTTAACTGGTGCCATTTGCTAAGCATGTTTTGCAAGGAAGGTGACGTGCCAAGTCTCTGAGAGTAGGGGAAGTCCAGATTTCTAAGACAGCGGTTCCATTGCAGCCTTGGAGACAAAGAAGATGTTGTTTCTCAGACATTGAAATTGTGCTGCTGAAAGAGGAAAATAATTTCTCTCCCACATATGAAGAGCTGCTTCAGAAGGAATATTCTAGTAAATATGGATCACACTTCGTGTGCTCTCCAGAGATTTTACAAGCTGTGACACCCAGTTCTTGGGCTTTGAAATTAGAGTTTTGATCTTTTCATTTTTAAGTATCAAATGTATGGACTTTTTTGCCTCAGTATCTTCACTCTGAAATAAACAACCGACTTCACAATTTCTTTTAAAAATTCTAACACAGTACTTCCAGCCAAACACATTTAATACTGAACACACACCATATGCCCTATTGCAAACTGGTTTCTGGTTTTCTTAGCAAGCTGCAAAATAATTCAAGGAGCTATGGTTAAAGCTATCTTTCTGAGTGGTGTTGATAAATGCAACACAATTTTTTTAATGAGAACTTGCTTCCAATTTTTGGCTCTTTACAATGTAATTAGGATAGGATGAAACATTATCAGAAATCTCTCCTTATGATTTAGTAAAATTTTGTTTTACTAATTTAAACCTATGGCAACAATATTCAAGTTTTCTTCTTATTGATAACTAATTGGGATTAAAAATCAACATTTTAGGGGAGATTAAATTTGGAGGAATTGAGAGGAAAAGTGAAGCTGAATGTTGAAGAAATGAAGACTTTCTTTTAATAAGACAAAAAATAGTGGCTGTACCTTTATAAGTTGTCCTTGTCAATTACTTCTGCTTCCCATCCTTTGTCGGGCATTCTAAATTCCAAGGAATTAGCCACACTTACATGTTAACTCTGCTAAATAATATTTTATTTGATTTACATAACTGAAAATATCTTAAGACCTTAAGATAACATTAGAATGTTTGCCATCCCTTATTATATGTGTGCATCAATTAACACAAAGCATATAAATTGTTGTGACGTTTGTTGTTTTTTTTTACATTTCATATTATACTTATATAGCACATTTTTACATATCTCTGGTTGTATACAAAGTATATTCACACCATTCATGTCTTCATACATACACCCAGGGCAATGATATCCATCTCATTCTATCATTTTTTTTTTCCTTCTCCCTTTTGCCCCCCTCCCTTCCCCTCCTTCCCCATTGGCCATTCTAGTGTTCCTCTAATCTTCCTATGTTCCCCATCCCAACCCCACTGTGAATCGGCCTCCTTATATCAGAGAAAACATTCAGCATTTGGCTTTTTGGGATTGGCTAACTTCACTTAGTATTATATTCTCTAACTTCATCCATTTACCTGAAAATGCCATGATTTTATTCTCTCATTGCTGAGTAATACTCCATTGTGTATATATACCACATTTTCTTTATCCATTCATCTGCTGAAGGGCATCTAGGTTGGTTCCACAGTTTAGCTATTGTGAATTGTGCTGCTATAAACATTGATGTGGCTGTGTCCCTGTAGTATGCTGTTTTTAAGTCCTTTGGGTATAGACCCAGTAGTGGGATGGCTGTGTCATAAGGTGGTTCCATTCCCAGTTTTCAAAGGAATCTCCATACTGTTTTCCATATTGGCTGCACCATTTTGCAGTCGCACCAGCAATGTATGAGTTTGCCTTTCCCCCCACATCCTCTCCAACATTTATTGTTGTTTGTCTTCTTAATAGCTGCCATTCTGACTGGTGTGAGATGAAATCTTTGAGTGGTTTTGATTTGCATTACTCTAATTGCTAGATGTTGAAATTTTTTTCATGTATTTGTTGATTGATTGCATATCTTCTTCTGAGAAGTGTCTGTTCAGTTCCTTGGCCCATTTATTTATTGGGTTTTTGTTTTTTTGGTGTTAAGATTTTTGAGTTCTTTATATATTTTAGAGATTAGTGCTATCTGACGTGCATGTGGTAAAAATTTGTTCCCAATTAGTAGGCTCTCTATTCACCTCACTGATTATTTCTTTTGCTGAGAATAATCTTTGTAATTTGAATGTATCCCATTTCTTGATTCTTGATATTAATTCTTATGCTACAGGAGTCTTATTAAGGAACTTGGGGCTTAATCCAACATGTTGGAGATTAGAGCTTACTTTTTCTTCTATTAGGTGTAGTGTCTCTGTTCTAATTCCTAGGTCCTTGATCCACTTTGAGTTGAATTTTGTGCATGGTGAGAGATAGAGGTTTAATTTCATTTTCTTGCATATGGATTTCCATTTTTCCCAGTACCATTTGTTGAAGAGGCTATCTTTTCTCCAATGTACATTTTTGGCACCTTTGTCTAATATAAAATAACTGAAATTATGTGTGTTAGTCTCTGCATTCTCTATTGTGTACCATTGGTCTACCAGCCTATTTTGGTGCCAATACCATTCTGTTTTTGTTACTTTTGCTCTGTAGTATAATTTAAGTATATTGGTATAGTGATGCCACCTGCTTCACTCCTCTTGCTAAGGATTGATTGCTTTAGCTATTCTGGGTCTCTTATTTTTCCAGATAAATTTCATGACTGCTTTTTCTATTTCTATGAAGAATGTCATTGGGATTTTGATTGGCATTGCATTAAATCTATATAGTGCTTTTGGTAGTATGGTCATTTTGACAATATTAGTTCTGCCTATCTAAGAACAGGGTAGATCTTTCCATCTTCTAAGGTCTTCCATAATTTCTTTCTTTAGTGTTCTGTAGTTTTCATTATAGAGGTCTTTCACATCTTTGGTTAAGTTGATTCCCAAATATTTTATTTTTTTGATGCTATTGTAAACGGGGGGGGTAGTCTTCCTCATTTCCCTTTTAGATGATTTGTCACTGATATATAGAAATGCCTTAGATTTAAGGGTGTTGATTTTGTATCCTACTACTTTACTGAATTCATTTATGAGTTCTAGAAGTTTTCTGGTGGAATATTTTGGGTTTTCTAGGTATAAAATCATATCGTCAGCAAATAATGATAATTTGAGTCCTACTTTACCTATCTGTATCATTTTAATATCTTTCATCTGTCTTATTTCTCTGGCCTGCTTTTCAATTACTATGTAAAATACAAGTGGTGAAAGAGGGCATCCCTGTCTTGTTCCAGTTTTTAGAGGGAATGCTTTCAATTTTTCTCCATTTAGAATAATGTTGGCCTGGGGATTAGCATATATAGCTTTTTATGATGTTGAGAATGTTCCTATTATTCCTAGTTTTTCTAGTATTTTGAACATGAGGGGGTGCTGTATTTTGTCAAATGCTTTTTCTGCATCTATTGAGATAATCATATGGTTCTTATCTTTAAGTCTATTGATGTGATGAATTACATTTATTGATTTCCAAATGTTGAACCATCTTTGCATCCCTGGAATGAACCCCACTTGATCGTGGTGTATTATATTTTTGCTATGTTTTTGTATCCATTTTGCCAGAATTTTATTGAGAATTTTTGCATCTATGTTCATTAAAGATATGGGTCTGAAGTTTTCTTTTTTGGATGTGTCTTTGCCTGGTTTGGAAATCAGGGTGATATTGGCTTCATAGAATGAGTTTGGAAGTGCTACCTCTTTTTCTATTTTATGAAATAAATTGAAGAGTATTGGTATCAGTTCTTCTTTGAAGGTCTTGTAGAACTCGGCTGTGTATCCATCTGGTCCTGGGCTTTTCTTGGTTGGTAGGCTTCTGAAGGCATCTTCTATTTCATTGCTTGAAATTGGTCTGTTCAAATTGTGTACATCATCCTGCTTTAATTTGGGTAGATCTAGAAATTTATCAATGCTTCGGTGGTTTGTACCTTGTTGGAGTACAAGTTTTCAAAATAATTTCGAATCATTTCCTGTATTTCCATAGTGATTGTTGTGATATTTCCTTTTTCATCACATATGTTAGTAATTTGAGTTTTCTCTCTCCTTCTCTTTGTTAGCCTAGCTAAGGGTCTGTCAATTTTATTTATTTTCTCAATAAACCAACTTTTTGTTTTGTCAATTTTTTCAATTGTTTCTTTTGTTTCAATTTCATTGATTTCAGCTCTGATTTTAATTATTTCCTGTCTTCTACCCCTTTTGGTGTTGGATTGTTTTTCTTTTTCTAGAGCTTTGAGATGTAATTTCAAGTCATTTATTTGTTGAGTTTTTCTTCTTTTGAGGAATGAACTTAATGAAATGAACTTTCCTCTTAGAACTGCCTTCATAGTGTCCCAGATATTTTGATATGTTTTATCTGTGTTGTCATTCACCTCTAAGAATTTTTAAATCTCCTCTTTGATGTCATCTGCAACCCATTGTTCATTCAGTAGCCTATAATTTAGTCTCCAGGTGTTGGAGTAGCTTTTATTTCTTATTTTATCATTGATTTCTAATTTCATTCCATTATGGTCTAATAGAATGCAGGGTAGTATTCCTACTATTTTATATTTGATCAGAGTTGTTTTGTGGCCTCATATATGGTCTGTTTTAGAGATGGTTCCATGTGCTGCTGAGAAGAAAGTGTATTCACTTGTTGAAAGATGAAATATTCTATATAAGTCAGTTAAGTCTAAGTTGTTTATTGTATTTTTGAGTTGTATAGTTTCTTTGTTCAGCTTTTGTTTGGAAGATCTATCTTCCAAAGTGGTGAAAGGGGTGTGTTAAAGTCACCCAGAATTATTGTGTTGTGGTCAATTTGACTCTTAAACTTGAGGAGAGTTTGTTTGATGAACATGGATGCACCATTGTTTGGGGCATATATATTTATAATTGTTAAGTCTTGTTGGTGTATGGTTCCCTTGAGCAGTATGTAGTGTCCTTTTTTATCCGTTTTGATTGACTTTAGCTTGAAGTCTACTTTATTTGATATGAGGATGGAAACCCCTTCTCGTTTCCTCAGTCCATGTGAGTGGTAGGATTTCTCCCAACCTTTCACCCTCAGCCTGTGGATGTCTTTTCCTATGAGATGAGTCTCTTGGAGGCAGCATATTTTGGGGTCTGTTTTTTTTTTAATCCAATCTGCTAGTCTATGTCTTACGATTGGTGAGTTTAGGCCATTAACATTCAGAGTTATTATTGAGATGTGTTTTGTATTCCCAGCCATTTTTGTTTATTTTTGGTATTTAACTTGACATGGTCTCTCCTGTGATTGCTTTTTCCTTTAGTGTAATACCTCCCTCTGTTGATTTTCATCATTGTTTTTCTTTTCCTCTTCATGGAATATTTTGCCGAGGATGTTCTGTAGTGCTGGCTTTCTACTTGTAAATTCTTTTAACTTTTGTTTATCATGGAAGGTTTTTATTTCGTCCTCAAATCTAAAGCTTAATTTTGCAGGGTATAAAATTCTTGGTTGGCATCCCTTTTCCTTCAGAGCATGGAATATATTATTCCATGATCTTCTAGCTTTGAGTGTCTGACTTGAAAAATCTGCTGTGATACAAATTGGTCTCTCCCTGTATGTGATCTGATTCCTCTCTTTTGCAGCCTTTAAAATTCAACCTTGTTCTGTATGCTAGGCATTTTCATTATAATGTGTCTTGGTGTAGATCTGTTGTAATTTTATACATTTGTTGTCCTATAAGCCTCTTGTATTTGGTTTTCCAATTCATTCTTCATGCTTGGGAAATTTTCTGATATTATCTCATTGAAGGATTGTGCATTCCTTTGGTTTGAATCTCTGTGCCTTCCTCTATCCCAATTACTGTTATATTTGGTCTTTTGATGCTGTCCCATACTTCTTGGATGTTCTGTTCATGCTTTCTTCCTATCTTCATTGTGTGGTCAACTTTATTTTCAAGATTATATACTTTGTCTTCATTATCTGAAGTTCTTTCTTCCAGTTGATCTAGTCTGTTGGTGATGCCTTAAATTGTGTTTTTTATTTGGTTAATTGTTTCCTTCATTTCAAGGGTTTCTGACTGGTTTCTTTTCATAGTTTCTATCTCTTTTTTGAAGTAATCTTTTGCTACCTGTATTTGCTCTCTTATATCTTTGTTGTAGTGGTCAATTTTTTACCTGTATTTGCTCATTTAGGTCATTCTTTGATTCACAGATCATTTTAATTATGAATCTTCTGAACTCCTTCTCTAACATTTTATCAACTTCACTGAGCATGGGTTCTATTATTGTAGAATCTTGGTTTGTTTGGGGTACTTTCCTCCCTTGTTTTTGCATGTTGTCTATTTGCCTTTCTTTCTTACAGTGTAGATCTGAGATACTACAGTTTTTACCCTATATTCTTATAAGATCCCTGCAGGTTGTCTGTGCCTCCCCTTAATGTTGGGTTATCAGAACCTGCCATTGTCCCTCAAAGTATGCTACCTGGGGCTGGTTCCATGCAGGTTGGTGAGGGTCTAACTGCTTGATTCTGAGCTCCTGTGGTGGTCTGCTAGTTGGAAGAGGCAGTTTTCTGAGCGGAGGTCAGTGAAGCTGTCCTAGACTTGCCTGAGTTCTGAGTGTGGGGCTGGGCTGACCTGGGCCCACCTGTGCTTGGACAGAGGTTGGTGAAATTCCCTGAGCCTGGCCACACTCAAGGGGATGTCAGCGGGACTAACCTGGGGCTGGAGGCACTCAGATGTAGGTTCCCAGGACTGTCCTCGGCCCACCTGAACTCAAGCAGAGTTGGTCGGTCTGTCCTTGCTATCTCCTGCTCTGGGGCGGGGGTCAGCGGGGTGTTGTGAGGTTTAATTGCAGAAAAGTAATATGTTTGTAAATAAACCCAGGAGGTCAAGGTTAATTACAATGTTCTGGACAGAGGAGAAAGAAAAAGAAGACATACACAAATGATGAAGAGCCCCCCTTAACCTTGTCCCTTGCTCCTCCTTTCCTTCCCTATAAATGCCCTTTTATGCACCTAAGTCCCTTAAGATAGAACTGTGAGAAAAATAGACCCTCCATCTTCCCAGGACCAGACTTGATAAACCCGATTTCCTTATCACCCTCCAAGTATTGGCTTCATGTGGTGAGCTGCTGGACTTAGGTCCTATTAAAAAATAGATGTAAGTAGTTAAGATGTCAAAAAGGCTAATCTATGTTCTCTATCCTAATCATCATAACCTGGGATGACCATTTATGAAGGACTTATCTTCACTTCCTAGAACCATTCATTTCTTCTTTTTGATTTTGCTTTGCTTCTCTTATTTTTGTTCTTTGCTACATTTCATTGGCAATAAATACTTTTTCTTACTCAGTTCATTACTATTCAATAAAATGAATATATCTTGAATAAATCCTTCCCCTCCAAAAATAAAACTGATTATAAATTGATTTTAGATCCTATAATTTTATTATTTAATAATTTTCCAAACTGTGCAATTGCTTCAAAAAGATGCTTTTGACATTTATTCCATGGATTCTGTTAATAGTGCAAAAATTATTTCTTACTTCAAATTTCTTTTCCTTAATAATAGCTTTACTTTGGGCTGGGGAGATAACTCAGTTGGTAGAGTGCTTGCCTAGCAGGCACAAGGCAGTGTATTCAATCCCAGCACCACCAAAAAACAAACAAATGAAAGTTTGAAGTATGTAGTTTGTGATTTTTTTCCTATACTCACTATTCTCTATTGTAGCCATTTTTTTTCCATCAGGCATTGTCTTTAACAGACACTTTGTTCCAGAACAAAAGGGATCATTTCAGGAATGACTTTGCCACTACATGTCATGTGTTACCAGTGTCCCACTTGCCTTTAAACCCAAACTTAATGAAAAAAACAATCCTAGATGTCCGTCCATCCATAGGCGACCATTCACTACAATCCTTTCTTGTATGTGGCAATATTTATGCTGTTATTCAAGTTTCAGTTGCAAGACCCAAGAATCAATCTAGCAATCTTAAACATAAAGGATCCAAATACCTCATGGGAATCAGCACTTACAAAGTCATTTAGTCTTTTTTGTTGTTATTGTTGAGGATTGGGAGTTGCATTGAGATGTGGCAAAATTGAACTTTCTTTTTATTTCTCATCAACTGAATTAATCTTAGTTCCCCAAGCTTCCATTTTGTTTTGTTTTACTAAAGACAGAAATCTTAATTTTACCAGGGTAAATTAAATTCAGTTTCTATTAAATTAAAAATACAATTTAAATTCTGTAATTAAGAATGCTTATTCCCACTTTCTCTTCCTTTTCCCTAGAAAGAAAGTGCTTATGTATCATTATGTATCAAGGGAAACTTGGTATCTAGCCACGAGTGCTTTTTTGCCCTAGTTGGCCTTTACCGTATGTAATCCATACTGGCCTTGCATTATAAACATCCACCCCTTTACCATCTACTGCCTGGATCACCATATACAGGAAAGGATTGTAGTCAATGGTCCCTCATGAATGGACATCTGGGATTGGTTTTCTCATTAAGTTTGGGTTTAAAGGCAAATGGGACACTGGTAACACATGACAGGTAGTGTTACTACCTAGATGTCCAGTTGACTAGTTGATAGGACAATACAGTTCACGCCACATATTCTTCAGTCCAGCTCCAAGGCCTACCCAGTATGGTAGACCAGAATAGTCTACCCAAAATATGCCTCTTTTGCAGTAGGATTATTGAGCTAAAAACAAGAAGAAAGATTATTTGCCTAAAAGCAGGACACAGAGTTATACAAAGAAAAGGTATCCTGACCTCCATTCACCAGGCAGAACAAAGGTTAACTATTGAATACAACTTTAGATTCATATTAGCCTAGAGATAGCACCTGATGGAATTACATCAAAGAGCTGTACTAACTGACCTTTGTCTGCCATTTGTTCATCTTCCCATTAGTTACCACCTTTAGAGACTCAAAAATCCCTTTCCTTTGTCTTGTAATTTATCTAAAAATGTACTTTTCAAGCTTGGCACAGTGATGCACACCCGTAACCCCAGCAGCTGGGGAGGCTGAGACAGAAGGATCGCAAATTCAAAGCCAGCCTCAGCAACATAGCAAGGCCCTAAGCAACTTAGCAAGACCCTGTCTCAAAAATAAAAACAGGGATGGGGATGTGGCTAAGTGGTTGAGTGCCCTGGGTTCAATACCTGGTAGGGAAAAAAAAAAAAAACAGTGTATGGTCCATTGTTGAAAATGCTATATAAACTAGAATTCAAAACCACCTTGAAAATTACTAATTTTCTAGGTATCTCCCATGTATAGATGAATTATACATATTTGTTTGTTTTACTGTTTTTCTCCTCCTAATTCTCTCTCTCTTTTTTTCTTAAAATTTTTTTAGATGTTGATGGACCTTTGTTTTATACATTTATTTATATGTGGTGCTGAAAATTGAACGCTTTGCCTCACATGCTAGGCAAGTGCTCTACCACTGAGCCACAACCCCAACCCTCTCTTTCTTTCTTTCTTTCTTTTTTTTTAAATAGAGGTTCATTCCAAAGAAGAATTTGCAAAAGTTGAGGAAATAATTATTTTTTCCTTCTCAGTACAAATACTACCTATACTTTCTCAATATTTATTAATATCATTTTCAAGTGAGCATGAAAATTATTCAGATGTTTATCCACAGTGTGGGCCCCATCATTAGCTGGAATATAGAGGTAAAAGACTCCCTCTGCACCATAACAACTGCATTTGCATCCATTTTTACCCCATTTTGATTAGATCAATCTTCATAACTTCCCTTACCCAGCAATCCAGATAAGGAGTAGGGCAGAGGGCATCCCTGCTCTCTGTAGCTATAGAAGTGCATGATACCTTTTCTCACCTACCATAAAAATCATGGCCAATGCTCCTGTCACAAAAGCCAGCTAAATAAGGGAAAAGCATAACAAATTTATTTAATCAGAGTTTTATGTGACATAAGAGACTTCAGAAACAAAGATACAAGACCCCATGCAAATGTTTATTTTTATGCTTAGATTGAAAAAAGAATGAATACTTGTTATTTGACAAAAAATGGGTACAACCTAACTGTAACAGAATGGAGTAATTTCAGTAAAGCCTGTGTTTTGGTTAGCTTTCTTGCTGCTGTGACTAAAAGACCCAACCTGCACCATCATAGGGAAGAAAAGTTTATTTGAGGGCTCACAGTTTCAGAGTTCTTAGTCCATAGAAGGCCAGCTCTGTCCCTTGGAGTGCAAGGTGAGGCAAAACATCATGGTGGAAGAGTGTGGCAGAAGGAAGCAGCACACATGGTGATCAGGAAGCAGAGAGAGGTTTCTACTTGCCAGATACAAATATATACCCCCAAAGCCACGCCCCAATTCCCACCTCCTGCAGCCACACTCTACCACTTAAATTACCAGTTAATCCCTTTCAAGGGGTTAATTCACTAATTGTGTTAAGACTCTTACAACCCAATCATCCTCTGAATTTTCTTGCATTGTCTCACATGTGAGCTTTTGGGAGACACCGCAAATACAAGTCTGTTCAGATTCCTCTTGGCCTCTCTGTGCAGCATTATTTCCTCCTTACTTCTTCTGAAGTGAGGGTTTTATGATTCACCACCAAGCAAGGTGGGTCAGAAAAGTTCTTGGGGCCAGTTCTTTCATGCAAAGGCAGGGAGGGTTGATGCTGGCAAATACATATGCCAAACCCAGGTTTTGACCCGGAGAGAGGTAAAACCAGGCTACCTTTCCCAGGGGTCCGTGGGGTAACAGGTTTGCTGTCTTCTCGCTATATTCAAGCTTTCCCCACAGACCATACAGGATTTTGTTTATCTCTTCTGTATCCCCCAAGGAGAAGATTCCTAAGGTGGAGAGACTCAGGAATCAGCCCCTACTCACTCCCTGTTCAACACCAGAGGGAAGTTGGGTGTGAGGAGGCTTCATCAGAAGCTGCTTGTCACTTTTAAGAGTAGGATTTTTTTTTGTTTGTTTGTTTGTTTGTTTTAAGAGCAAATTTCACTCACTGTAACTTGTTTCTTGATGAAAGCTAGAATTATGAAAGCAAAGCACCAGTCTGAAATAGCATTACTAAGGTAAGCTTGCTTCAAACTTTTCTCATTATAGTCAAAGTCTATATTTTTATGTTAATTTATTTACTTCAGATATTCAAAATAATTCTTTTATTCTCTTGTATTTTGAGACCATTCTTCTTGCCATATTTTTCCTTAGAATTCATTCAGATTTCCTCCCCCTAGATTTTTAGGACCCTCCCTTTTCAGAGGCAATTGAAAGGCTGCTAAGGTAAGAAGAACCAGGTGCTTCAGGAGATAGACAAGAAGGTAGATGAATAAGAAATTACATTTGTGTGGAAAAATTAGGGAAATTCTTCTAAATTTTATACCAATCCCCAAACATTTTTTCTCACTGGATCTTTTAATGAGGTGGAAATACTCTCCTGCCTGGTTTTCTCACATTACTAATTGATAAAGTACATGTAATTAAAGATTTGAATGATGGGTATTGAGAGCAAGATTGAAAATGTAGCCTTTGATCACTTCAAAAGCAACATGAACATCATAAAGGAGTGATTTTCTCTTTTTCTGATTGATAGGAACCCTGGACATTTTGCCCCCATTTTTCTTTAGTGCATTTAAATTATACAGATGAATGGGTTTCAGCATGACCTACTCATACATGCAAATAGCATACTTTGATTATTTTGACCCCCTCCCCTGATTCCTTCTTTTTATCTAATAATATCCATGTTACTTTCATGTTATTGCTTTCCCCTAGATTCCATATGAGGAAAAGTCTACAGTACTGCTTATTTCTGACTTATTTCACTTAATATGATGATCTCCATTTTCCTTCAAAGGACATGGTTTCTTTCTTCTGTATGGCTGAATTTATAGTGCATTGTGTGAATATACCACACTTTCTTTACCCATTGTCTGTTGATAAGCACCTAGGCCTATCTCATGGCTTGGGAATTGTGAATTATGCTGTGATATCACCTACATATAGATAATTGATTTTCTTAGTATCATTTGATAATGAGGCTATCTTTACTCTGAAGTATGTTTTAGGCAACTTTGTCAAGATTCATATCGCTGTAGCTGCATGAGTTTATCCCTGTGCTCTGTATTATATTCCTTTGGTCTGTGGGTCTGTTTCATGTCAGACCCACATGCTGTTTGTGTTACTATGGCTCTGTTGTATGTTTTGAAATCAAGTTTTGTGATGCTTCCAGCATTACTCTTTTTGATCAGGATTGTTTAGGCTATTTGGGGTCTTTTTTTTCTCTATGTGAATTTTAAGATATTTTTCCAGTTCTATAAAGAATTTCATTGACATTTGATGGGGAGATTGCATTGAATCTATAGATTATTCTCAGTAATATAGTCATTTTAACAATATTAATTGTGCCAACCCGTAAACACAAGGGGTCTTTCCATCTTCCAGTATCTTCATCAATTTCTGTCTTTGGGTTTCTGTAACTTTCATTGTAGAGGTTTTTTACCTCCTTGGTTAAATTCATTCCTATTTATTTATTTAATCAATTTATTTTGAAGCAATTGTGAATGGAATTGTTTTCCTGATTTCTTTTGTTTTCCTGATTTCTTTTTCAGCAGGTCTTGGTGCCTGAACTACTAATAAAGAGATAGTGGAAAACAATGGAAGATCTTGCAAATTTCTTCCCCATGGATGGGTTTACTCACTTTCCCTTAAAAGCAGGGGAGGGATACAAATCATTATTTTCCCCCTCTATCCAAATTCAAATCCCATCAAACATAAATTTAAGGAAATTTTTAACATCCCTGGAAGAAGTTTATCTATGGGCAGTAGATTGCTGATCTCTTCTGGATCTTTTCAGAAATCTAAGTTGGAAATTGCTTGCTATTTTTTAAGACTAGGAATTTTATTTTAAAAAGCAAATTTTACTCAGTGTAATTTGTTTCTTGAGGAAGTTAAAATTCTGAAAACAAAACAGCAATGCAGACAGCCTAAAATAACATTACTGAGGTAAGTTTTTTTATTTTTTTTTTTTTTATTTTTTATTTTTTTTTGTCTTCTCTAATGATCGTCTTTGTGCTCTCTAAATGGTAATCATTTCACCCTGTCTCTGCACCTGGAAGTAAAAGAATTCAGCATTATGTGAGGGAGAAGGCTCGCCATGACCCAGTTCTCATCCTCCACTGCATTGCTTTCTCTCCTGAAAGCGCTGATTGATTTCAAAGAGAGTGCTGCAAACAGATCCTCTGCGATGTGAAGAGAATGAGAATTGGACCCAAAGGTGCAAGTGGAACTGGTGCTAAAAATAGCTCACACTTTAGAAAGTTGATTAAAGCAAAGAAAAGAAGTTATTAAAATGTTCAATTAGAAAATCTGCTGCTTAGAGATTCTATTTTTAATTTTTAAGGCATTATGTATGTTAAGTACAAGAGAGTGTGAAGCTTACTAGAAGCAGGAAAATTAAGAGGAATGTGCAAAAGCTTCCTTGAAATGCAGCCAAGGAGAGACTTTGGTAGCAGCAGGATTTATTATTACTGCCAGTGCCCCAGTCTAATATTTCTCTTCATTTTCATAACAAAATTTTTATGACTCACATTTCTTTGGAATCACACAAATTCTTTATATATTAAATTTTAGAAATCCATAACCTTCATTTAAAATTCCAGTATGTTTGTTTTTATTACATACTTCTTGATCACATGAAACAATAGATCATTAACCTAATTCTAAATACTAATTGGTAATATAAAAATCTAATCGATTCCCAGAAATAGCATAGTCCGGATAGAAATCCATCAGCTTAACCTGGAAACCATAGAGTCCTCTTTGATTCCTTCTTTTCCTTCTTAGCCACTCACCATGTCCTGTCCATTTTGCCTCTTAAATAACATTCAAATCATTCTACCTGCCATGGTTACAGCCCTATCCTAATTAGTCAAATTCTTGCCTCAATTGCTTCTCCATATCTTTGTCAATTCACCTGTGCTCTTCTTCAATCCCTTCAATGCATTTTACAAATGCATCTTAAAGTTTCTCCCTGCTCTTGGTAAGTTCCAGTATCCTTCATAAGACTCTAAGGACCTTGTGCTAACCCTCCACTACCTAACTCTGCAGCCTCATCTGAATGTCATTCTTCCCATCTCCACTCCAACCCACTGGACATCAAGTGATTCCATGCACTAATATGCATACCATCTTCTAACGGAGTGACTTGCCCATCCTCTTTCCTCTGTCTGAAATGTTGGTCTCTCCTGTTTGCATATCTGATTTCTATTAAGTCTTCAGATCTCAGCTTCATTCCCTAGCAAACCCTCTGCTCTGTGTAAAAGATATATTTCCATAATTCTTCATAGTACTCATCAACAAATCTTCATGCAATGTCTTCACCTTCCTGTAGCCTATGAGGACAATATGAATGTTTCAGTTACTAGTCACATAGTATTAGTGCATAGCTAATTAAATAATAATTATTCATTAGATGCATTATCAAATGAAGAACCATACATGTAAAGAATTACAGAAATTTAAAGGTACTTTTGCCTGAACAGAAATAAAGGGCAGAAAAGTTTTCAGGAGAAGTTATGTTCGAAATAAGTCTCAAAAAATAAGTAGAAGCTTGTCAGGTAGAAAGACCTAGTGAAATATTCTTAATGTGGGTCTAGTATGAGCAAAAGTGCTGAAGCAAATGACTGTTTGGGGAATGAGTTCATCATGACTAGAGTGGAGGATGGATAGGGAAGTGATTGCAGTGAATGTAGGTAAAGCTAATTAAGGTTCAGAATATTATAGGCTTTTATGCAGTGTAAGTAGTTGAATTCTAACAGGGGAACAGACAATCATCATGATTAAGAAAATGATACAGGTATTACTACATTACTACTGAGAGACCATGATATAGCAACACATACCTTTTCTGAGTCAGAATGATGTCAAGTGAATTAATTCAGTTTCAAATTTATGTCTTCCTCATGACTTATTTATCTTACTGTAAGATTCTAGGGTTAAAAATAATCTTTTTAGGAAAAATAAAACTTTTTTCTTTTTTTGACAATACTGAGGATTGCACCCAGGGCCTCATGTATACTAGGCAAGTGTTCTCTCACTGAGATACATCCCCTAACCTACCTATTATTTTTACTTACATAAATTTGCAACTTTGTTTTTTTCTTTTACAGAGATATCCCATTATTATTATATCTTTTTAAACACAGGGTCCTTTCTGAGTTTCGCTTATTTCTCCTTTTTTATTTTTAAATATTTATTTATTTGCTTTTAGTTGTACACAATGCGTTTATTTTTATGTGGTGCTGAGGATCGAACCCGGGCCGCGCACTTGCTAGGCAAGCGCTCTACCGCTGAGCCACGACCCCAGCCCCTATTATTTATTTTTAAAGGGTAGGATTTATTCAAGCAAGAAGAAAATAGACAGTGCTCCTGCAGGATGAGAGGAGACTCATCTCCAGGGGTTGCCCAATACCCCATTATTGAGTGGAACTTTCATACTGAATTTATAAACTTGAAACATTTTCAATAAATATAAATGCCAAATGGAAAAATCCAATGATGCCTTAAGTACATCTGGAAAATAATCATAGTTTAATTTACTTAAATGGGGGCAAAATTAAAAGGGAACCACGAAAGAAGAAACAACTCTTTGCTGCCATCTGGTGACAACCCATTTTGCCACCAGACCATTTCTTTGGGTCCTTACTTCCAAAACCCTATGAGGTAATTGGCCCACAAAAATAAGTGAATCCATGAGAGTCTTATCCAACTGGTAAAAAGCTTCTTAGACTGCTAGAGTATTTGAAATGTTCAGTGGTTCTACTACCCATTTAGTAATTAGCAGAATCACAATCAGATTAATAAGATAAGAAAAACAGAAGGAACTCCTGTTCCTGATTGTTTCAACCCAGAACTCCTTAGAAACTGTCCTTAAGCAGAGAGAATTCTCTTGGTCCATTTTCTCAAAGTATTTCCCTATACAAATAAATTAGACTCTTGAACAATTAATCAACTAATTCATTTAACAAATGGCTGAGATAATGTACAAACAAAAGAGACATGGGAATTTAGCATCATAGTAGAATAACAGAGATGACAAAAGGAAATGAGACAAACAACACTTGAACATTTTAATAGTTTTAGAGAAAACAAGGGTTGAAAAGAATATCAGCAAGCCTGCTTTATCAGGTGTGGTCGGGGAAGGCCTCATGAGGACATAGCACTGAAGTTGAAACTTAAATCAGGATAATGTGCTAGTCATGTAATGTGCTAGACATTTTGGGTGAGTGTGCTTTAAAGACAAACATAACAGGTGCAAAAGCAGTAAAATAGGACAGAACATGGAGCATTCAGTACATGGAGGACTTTTAGAGGGCTGAGGCTGGAGTGTGTTGGGGCAAGAGAATAAAAGATGACACTAGGCTGAGATAATGCAGAGCCTTTAGGTCATGAGAGGACTTTGATTTTGTTCTGAGCTCAATGAATAAACATTAGGACTCTTTAATAAAAAGAATAACAATGCAATTTACATTTTAAGTTTAAGTGCTGGCAAACAATATGTTTTAAGGGGACAGGAATGAAAGTAAAAAAATGTGTTAGCATATAACCACTGTGATGTAGATAATAGTGTTGGTACTTTGTACATTGTGATGGCAGTGGATTTCCAAAGAAATGAGTAGACTCAAGAAATAATTTAGAAATAAAAATCAAATAATAAAGAACTTACTTATGTGAGCAAAAGGAAGATGTTTTGATGTGAGCAATTGGCAGGAGAATAGCTTTGCCATCTACTGAGATGAAGAAGAATGGAGGAGAAAGATGAGTTTGTGGAAACTACAAGATTTTGGTTTTGAAGTCTTTAAGACTTCAAGTGGAGATACCAGGTAGGTAAAAGCTGGTAAGATTGCTATTTAGATGGGCGATCTGGACATGAAACATAAATTTAGTAGTGATCTGTGTAAAGATGTTATTTTAATCCATGATAACTAAAACATCATCTAGGGAGTGTATACAGCAAAACAAGACAAAGCAAAGCAAGATTGACTATAGGTATCATGTCCAGTCAGATGATCACAGTTGTTTTTCTTGTCCCAACCCATAGAGTATTCTACCCATGTTCTTCCTAAAGTTTCCAGCCCTCTATCAAACTACAATCTCTATCTCAACTTCCAAGTTCAACCTTCAGCCTGCTCCAGTCAGGAAATTATCAGTAATCATTTCAAGTGAACTGGAACTGCAACCAGAGTCTTGAATCTAAGCAACTTTTCATTCTAGCCCCTAACTGGGAGCAACAAAGATTAAGTCTGCTCCAGCAGCTTAAGTTACCTAGAGACTTCCATGAAAATTTCCATGAAAAATTAATCTTGTTAGATCCCATTCTTTGAAGTTTGTTTTCATCTGTTTGTTTGGTTTGGTTTTGTGGTGTTGGGATTGAACCCAGGGCCTTGGCATGCTAGGCAAGCCCTCTATCTCAGAGCCACATCCCCAGCCCTTATGTATTCATTTTAGAAAGTAGGAATTTGTTAACAAAAAAAAAAAAATAGTGGCAAAAAGAAATGAAAAGAAATCTGTGTACTAATTTTAATTCATGCCACTTTACTAATTTTTTCTCTAAAAATTAATATCTCCATTACTCTGAAAGCAAATACAATTTCTAATTTATTTATTTATTTTTTTGTATTGGAGATTGGATCCAGGATCACTTTACCACTGAGCTACCCCCCCAACCCTTTTTATTTTTCATTTTGAGACAGGGTCTTGCTAAGTAACTAAGGCTGGCCTTGAACTTGTGATCTTCCTGCCTTAGCTTTCCAAGGTGCTGTGATTATAGGCATGTGCCACTGTACCCAATTTCTTCACCTTAAAGCTAGAATAATTTGGAAAATAATAGAAAGAAAAGTTTATTGTTCCAGAGATCACACAGAAAAAAATGGTGGCTTTTGCATTGTCCTCAGTCTTCTTCAGAAAATGATTTTTCAAATTAATTTTGATTTTAAAACATTTAGTCGGGGCTGTCAACTGGAGAAATTGATACTAGAAATTGTAAGTTGTCCTGCTGTGTCACTCTAAGAAGTTCTGTTCAAACAATTAAGATAAGAGGGTTAAGTTTAAATGTACATTAAGTTTGTGATACAAAATCCTCGTGGACTTGATTTTAAATAAAGTGGACCTGCCTTCTAGATCCTCTTGTTCTCTAGCTGGGATTGTGGCACATCTTAGTCGCCTTCTTTTATGACTGCAACTTAAGTGAAAAAAAAAAAAGTTATTTTAACTAGAAAATATATATTTTTTCAATACCAAGGACTACACTAAGTTGCCCAAACTGGCCTTGAATTTGCAGTCCTCCTGCCTCAGCCTCTTGAATTACAGGTTTGCACCATCACTCCCAGCTTATTTTTTCCTTTCTAGTCACATTTATATGCTACTTAAGTTTCTCTGCTGCTCAAATGAATACTGATAAGTTGGTTTAAAACATTTTGTTTTCAAGTAAGTAAAAAATTCTTTGCAACTGAGAAAGCTGAAAGTCAGAATGACAAACATGGACTTGGAAAACTCATGGAAGTCTTTCAAGGACTCTTCTGGATTTGGAAGATATTAGAGTAAAGTGCTGTTTTGTTTCGTTTAATACAAATCTTGTTTATTATTTCAGGAAAAAAAAAATGAAAATCCTACTAATTTCCACAGTGCGAGCAAATGGCCCCAATATAATCAAATGGCACAGAAACAGAAAGAACAACACAGTAAGCCAGCACTAGGTGGAGGAGAGGAGGTGTGTGGAGGCCCTGGTACCCAGACAGGTTTGACTTCAACATGCACTTCTACTGAGTCACACAACTTTGGCATTTCACTTAATCTCTCTGAGCCTAGGAACATATCCGTTAGGTGTTACATCTGGTTCTTGAGTATTAATGATAATGAATATAAACTATCTGGCACATATGTAATAGGTATTCCATAAAGGGTGTTAGATGAATGATTTCCTGCTCAGCGTATGTGGGTAAAATGAGCTAAGGCTCACTGCAAAGATGTGTCTTTCTACCTTTCAAAGGCAGTCTTTTCATGATTGTGTTTTGTGCTGCTACATAAGAAAGATTTACTACCAGTTCACTTTGAACCACTAAGCCATGACCCAGTTTCTTAAAGGCAGATGGCAAAGCCACTTCCGGTGGGCAGATGGGCCTATTGATTTTCAGTCCCATGAAAACATCAGGCTTAGAAGACATTCTGAGATCCAGCAAATGCACCACAAAGATAGAAGAATGCCTTTGATACTGGCCTGGGCATCAGGGAAGCAAAAAACTGTCAGAAAGACATGTGTAGTTTATACACTCACGCAGTATTGAAGGCATGAAATAGAGCATTCAGAGGAAGCCAAGTTGCCTTCATTTGCACTGAGGATATTCAAGAAGCTTCATCAACTAACCCTTTTTGTGTGAGATTGCAGCAGTGCTTCTGAGTACCAGATGTGCTGCCCTGAAAGGAAATGGAAAAACTGGACACATTCATATTCATTAATTAGGTAATATCAAAGTTAATTTATAAAAGCAACTATTTGTTGGAGTCACACTGGCAGTAAACATTCAAGAGAAACATTACCGCAATGGGAAACATTTCAGGGACTATTTTCCCTTTGAAATAATTATCAATTACATTGAAAATAATAATGACCCCTAAATATAACAACATGAATAGAAAAGTATATCTATTTATCAAACCTTACATTTAAATTTCGAGAGAAGATCTAACTTAGTAAAAGCTGTGGCTACAAAATAGAAGTCAATAAAGCAAAAGAATAAAGCAAAGAACTCTTTGATAGTCATATATCCTAGAAATAGAACTAATTACCTTAGAAGCTGTGAGCTCCCTACTTCAGGAACCTAAATATACCTAACACAGCATAGAGGGTATTAGAATTAGCTCCCTATGGGTAGCTAATAAACCTACTGATAAGGCCAACCCTTGATTTATCTTTCTGTAGGTTGCACTTCATAGTCTTTTATTCTTTTTAGACATCACAAAAATATAAGTATTACTTCCAGTCTTCAAAATAGGAAACAAGAATTTTGGAGATGTTATTAGAATCCAGGTCTGAATCCAAGCTTGCTAAATCTAAAACATTATGGGTTTCTGACCTCTTTGACATACAAACTAGCACAAAACTATTAGGTACAAACACTTATATATAGGAGATAATTTTAGACAAACTACAACAGAATAATCATTAAATACAAATCTCAACACACAATTAATCTATGTGGACATTGCCATTCACCTACTCAATACATGTTTCTATTTAAAACCAACTTCCCCATTTTATCTAGGGGAAAATGCTTCCCCATGTTCCTTGGTACTTATGAAAAACCAGATAACCCAATTATAATCACAGTTTTTAAATGGAAGTATACTTGAATCATTGGGTAAAGGACAATTCACCCAATAAAAATGACAACTTTTAAAAAAATTATTTGTTCTTTTTAGATATACATGACAGTAGAGTGTATTTTGACATATTATACATACATGGAGTATAACTTCCCATTCTTGAAGTTGTACATGATGTGGAGTTATACTGTTTGAGTTTTCATATATGGACCTAGGAAAGTTATATCCAATTTATTCTACTATCTTTCCTATTAAAAATGATAACTTTTAATTTATATTAGAAAAACAAGGCATACTATTAGAAAAAATAGAGTATACAAAAATGAAACTAAATTCATTTGAATTTACCTATTAACAGGTAACCATTGGTTGTCTCTTAGTGTATAATTTGTTAGTGTTTTGTCCATATGCATATAAAGTCTTTTAAAAATTTTTATAAAAAAGATACAAAGTATATATACTTCTTGATTACTGCTTTTTCCAGTTAATACAAACATCTTATGCCCCTAACAGTTCTTGTATGAGATTATATAAATGGCTCCAATATATGCCTTTGTATGATCATAGTCACTCACAACCCTGAGAATGGGAGTCTCATGGGAAGAGCAGGAAAGCAAACAGCTGGAAGGGCCCTGGGTCCTTAATGAGTACCCTCATCTCCTGCATCAATAATGGACTAATAAATTTTGGACTCTCTTTTACATGAGAAAAATATGCTATTAATTTTAGGATGTTATCAGCTATCTGTACATGATACTGAGCTCTATCCCTAAGTTGAGTAAGAAACAAGTTGTTGAAGCTAACAAAGAGGAGTTGGTGTTCCAATGATGCAGAAAATTTGTTTTTATCACATCACTCAGTAGATGTGATAAAGCAAATAGAAATTATAATTTCGATTACACCCTCAATGCTTGATTTGGCAATCAATTTTGCTGAAAGGTAGTCTGATATACTTCTCAAGCAGAGTTTATATTCTTCTAAATAAAAATAGGACAGTGAAAATCATAGATTTTGAAAAACAATGTTTGATTATATATACTAGGAATATCAAAGAAACTCATCAATAGCCACAACAAAATAATCATTAAATATGATATACTATCAATAAGAAAGGGTTACATTTGGTTTGGTAGCTCTGTTTAGAAATTAAGGAAAGATATAAACCTCCAGTTTTCTATTGGCATGTAGAGTTTTGCAAAAATGGCAAGAATAATTTGGATACTGAAAGCAAAATCTGAAGACATGTCATTGAAATGACTAGAGATGTGGTGAGCTCAATTGAAATAATAAAAGCAATGCAGAATTCAATCAATTAGGTAATAGATTAATTGAATCATATTAAGTGAAAATAAGGTTTCATACATGAACGAATTGGGCAAGTTGCCATTTGAACATGGTGGATACATATTTGCAAAATTAATCACATCTAAAAGCTATGCATGTGGACTGGCATTGCAAAAAATCATAAAAAGGACCCACTGACTCTTAAAAACAAGCAGTCTCCATTCTCGTCTTTGTCTTAATTGGCACATTGATAGGCAATTATGTCAGTAAAATTAACTTTCCTGAGACTGAAAAGAAATATATAACCAATTGGGTGGGAGACCATATTTTCCAACTCTGGAAGGATTTATTGTTAAGAAATGGTTGAAATTAATGAAGTGATGAAATTAATATAAGTCATCACATGAACATTTTAATGTTAAATATGGAAATAACTTGAATTTTTATTAATCTTAGTGACTTTAAGCTGAAAGATTTAAATAATTGGATTTAGTTGTTATCAGAATTGGAATGATTATGAAAACATGACTTAATATATCTCTAATTTAACTTCTTTTAAATATATTAGAGGTTTTTTTTAAGACCTTTATTGTTAGGGTTGTCCATTTGTTCTCTTCATCATTTGAAATTCTTAAGCAAGACAATTTTTCTCAGATTTTCTGAGTGTGAGAGGCAGAATAATGGTCTCCAAAAACATCTACTTCCTCATCCTTGGAAATTTTTAGTATATTATCATATATGTCAAAAGGGATTTTAAAGATGTGATTAAGGATCTTCAAATGGGGAGATTATCATGCATTATGTGAGCGCATCCAATATTATTCCAAAGGTTTTTATAAATGAGAGACAGAAACAGAAGCCAGAGAAGGGATTGAGGTATTGGAAGTAGACAGGAGAGTACTTTGGGGCAATGAGCCAAAAATTTCAGGAAGCCTCTAGAAGATGGAAAAGACAAGGAAAGTGATTCTCTCCTGGAGCCTCTAGAAGTAATACAACCTGCTGACACTTTGATCCTATTTCAGCAACCCTCATTCTAGACAGGAAACTAATACATGTAAGTATAATTTACAAATCATAACATTTACTAATTTTAAGGTTACAATGAAATTATTCTACTAAAATTACAGTATCACACAATCATAACCAAAAATAAAATAAAACTACAATCCATAATATTTCCCGGACATTTGCAGTCTCTCTTTGTATCAGTTTTCTACTGTGATGGCACAAATCACCACAGAGCCAGTGGTTTAGAGCCACATATTAATCTTTAGTTCTTGCAATCAGAAGTCCAAAATGAGTCTTAGAGGACTAAATTCAAGATGTTGACAGGGTTGTTTCCCCTCTGGAAGCTCTAAGGGAACAAATGTTACTTTTATAATAAAGAGAGAGAGAAAGAGAGAGAGAGAGGAGAATATTAAAAAAAAAAAACTCACATTATTAGAAAATATTAGAAAACTTCCACTGTTTTGCCCTATTTTAATACAAGTTCAGTAGATTAGGCAAAGGGGAATGAAGGGGAAAAAGGGGGGAAAGGAATAGGAAAGACAGTGAAATAAATGAGAGATAACATTCCTACATTCATATGTGACTACACCAGCAGTGAAACTCCACATTATATGCAACCACAAGAATGGGATCCTAATTAGAATAAATTATACTCTATGTATTTATAATATGTCAAAATAACCCTACTGTCAGGTATATCTGAAAAAGAACAAGTAAAAATATTTTTTAAAGATTAGGTCATTTTAATTTTAACTTTAGTAATTTGATATGATTTAAATTCTGATAAGTAAGTATTCTTTTCTATGTAGAAATAAATCTCCACTTGAATATTAAAAACAGACAACCCATACTAATCCTGTTAATCAAACATCTTGTTTTTAGACTTACATTTGAGAATTTAACATTTTTGGGTAATGACACCTGTTGAATAAAAAGTGGGTTTAGGCACATACCTTCACCTAGGAGTATTGAGATTGAGACCACACTGACAAAGAGGCATTGGAACAGCAAACTCCCAACAGAAACCCACCTGGCACAGCTTACCAATGTTCTTTCACCATTCAGCTTTACTCTTTCCACTAATTTTCTTCATCTTCTACCTTCTAGCACACCTTCCAATAGTCACATCTTAATGTGGATGCACCTCTGCGTGGACCTCTCTTCTCTGGCAAAAAGGACTTTTTAAAACCCTCCTATCTTAGACCTAAAAAACGTGTTCCAAAAGAGAAAAAAACATTCACAGTGGCAAGGGTCGGTGACATGCCTAAGACTATTCTGAAAAGCAGGGCAGGCCTCTCTGAGAGAACTATTCCTTTCATTGTAGAGACTTTTTTGGCAAAAATAATTTTATAAACTTACATGAAAAATGGTATGCTATCCTTGATAAGCTTAGGATCAGACAGATGTGATCAAATACTAGGAAATAATAATAATGTGCCCAAATGGAAACAATTACATAAAATATAATGTGGGATTCTAGGAGATTTTAAGCTACTACCTTACCCTAAGAAGCAAGAATTTCGGTATGAATCTTAAAAACAGTAGTGTGTACTAATGGGATTTATAAATATAAAATTCTTCAGAATCAGAATATTATGAAAATGTAATGATACTATGTGCTTGCACTATTTAAGGTCAACTCTATATGCTTTCTGTGGAGTAAGAGTGTTTTAATTGTAGCACTTCTCCAGGCAGCTACGATTCCTCCAGGAATCCTGAAGATTAATTTGGGTGATGATTTTCTCCATTTTGTCATTTTTTATGCTGAACTTCATGTACAAAAAACCCATAGCATTCTCAAAGCCCCATAATAAATGCATCATTTGAACAAATGATGACACTTCCTTATATAGTCAGTGTTTCTTTTTGTCAGTGATAAATTGTAAGCTTCTGGAAAAACACAATTATATTTGTGATTATTTGCTTAGGAAAAAAACTCAGATATAAATATTCAATAGTTATAATTAAAGAAACACAATATCTCACACTTGAATATCATATCTATACTACTAAGGGATAACACATATAGAAATGTATGTTTTATATGTATGCTTATATCCATATATACATATATGGATAGTGTCTATTTTTCCTCTAAATATTATTGCCAAAATTTGACCAAAAAAAATTTTCAAATCTAACCTTGATTTTTCCAGAGTTTAGTTTGGTAGTAGTAACTATAATTTCCAAGTCAAAATTGATTATTTTAAGTTGAGGGTATAGATTAGTGTTAGAGTATTAGCTTAGCATTCTTAAATCCCTCTGTTTAATATCCATCATAAAAAATTATTTTAATAATAATGCACTTGTTTACCTGACTTGAAATATGAGGAGGTGGTGGGCAATATTGGAGAGAGTCAACTCTGTACTCTTATAAAATAATCATGACAGTTACTCTTTTACTTCATGTTCCTCTCCTATCAATTCTAGTACATTATTCATCTTTGAATCCCTGTCACACAGCAGAAAACCAGCATATAACTGTAGAATGAAAATAAAATGAGATTTTAGCAGTTTCTCTATCATGAGCAAACTGTGGTTTTGGATAAATTACTTAATATATTTTTACCTGTAAATTACCAGAAAATTTGACAAGATTGTTCCTCTCAGGCCCCTTTCAGACCAAGAATTCTATAAATACAAGTGCATCTATATTAAAATTTCATGCCCTATCACAGACTTTTCATGATGATAATATTCTTATTTTACAAGAATTCTAACTTTTTTTTAATTGTGCCAGAGATAACATTAGATCAGCCATCTGTTCCTGGAACTGATTTAATTTGAAATGGCAAGGCCATTGTGTCCACCTCTCAGGAGTGATTGCCTGTGTGATATAGTTGATGCCTGCCACTTTTCTTTAATGTAATAACATTTTATTAAAAGCACTTTCAAAACCACCAAAAACCACTATTATAGGTTACTGAATATTAGTAGGGTAAAAAATCATCATAGGGATTTCTCTAAAACACCCATGGCTGAATAATCAAAATGGTTTTAAGATAAAAAGAGGACATAAAAGAGAGATAAAAACCTACATAATTTATCCCCTGTTTTGATACGAACAATATTAATGAAATTGTTTTCACTAATATGCTGCCAGGTTGTCCAGGGAAATCCATAAATCCATAAAACTAGATTTAATTCATATCAGAAACTCTCTAATTGAATTTTAAACTTTAAAAATACTTGTATTGTCAGATAGTGATACTGGGGAAATATTACCCAAATTTAGAAAAATTTGACCTCCCCATGTTGCCCCTGATCTAGTACCCACCCTTTCCTTTATTCTTCCATTTTCTACATTGTTTTAGTCAGCTTTTTTTGTGCTATGAACAAAAGACCTGACAAGAAGAATTTTAGAGAAGGAAAAGATTATTTGGCACTCATGGTTTCAGAGGTCTCGGTTCATAGACATCCAGCTCCACATCATGAAACCAGGAAGCAGAAAGAGCCTAAAACTCAGCTCACAAAATATATACCCAAAGGCATGCCCCCAGTGACCCACCTCCTCCAGCCACATTCTACCTGCCTACAGTTACCACCCGGTTAATCGCTATCAGAAGATTAATGCAATGATGAGGTTAAAGCTCTCACAACCTGATCATTTCACCTCTAAACTTTCTGCATTGTCTCTCCCATGAGTTTTTGTGGACACTTCATATCCAAACAATGACACACATTAAATATGTATCTATGTGGAAATACCTGGGAACTGTTCAGAGACTAGCATGTTATCTTAACTCAGCAATAATCAAGTAAATCACTAGCTGTGTAGTCCCTGAAATACCCACTGACCATGGCAGGAAAGTCTGGTTATTGAAGGAATTCAATGTTTAAGAACCTTTAGAACTAATAATCAGTTAGTAATCGAGAACTACAGATTTCTTTATTAGCTTTAGGCACTATACTCTTTTTTAAAAATTGCCAATAAGCTAAAGAAAAACAAAGATGAAAAGAAATGATCTACATCTGATGTAGGGTGTGTTGGCACACACATGTAATCCCAGTGACTCTGGAGGTTGGGGCAGGAGAATCACAAGTTCAAGGCCAATCTCAGCAATTTAGAGAAACTCTTTTTATTTGTAAAATAAATAAATAAATAAATAGGGCTGATGATGTAGCTCAGTGGTAAAGTGCTCCTCTGCCTTCAATTCCCTGTACCTTAGGAAAAAATAATAAATAAATAAAATGAAATTTTAAACTAACATTAAAAAATGAGATGGATATAACTTAAATGATTAGCCCAACTTGAGGTGAAAAGTAGTCATTTCTGCTTTGGAAGGACATGTGTGAAATAGATCTGTGTTCCTCTACAGTAAGTTATGTGCCTTTTAACAAAGCAGATTAATTCTAACCGTATTCTAATGTCGACATTTCTTTTCCAAAAGTGGAAATAATATAGTGGCAGAGAGTTCAATCTAGGACAACATAAAATAGAGTGACAGAGTTTTCATCAGAGTATTTTTTCCTTTCTTTATTTGATTCTAAAAACCTCGACACATTTTAATGCTAATTTTTAGAATATCTTGAACCAAAAAGTTGTCTAGAGAAACAAAGATTCAAAAGGGAGATATATATTCACATAGTTAAGATGATTTTAAACTACCTATACTTTAATCAAGAAAAATATTATAATTGCCTGTCTATGCTACTAAAATAAATGTTACACCTGGAATGCACCAGCTCAGTTTGATATTATGTAATTAAAAACTAAAGTACTCACTTGCAATCATCCAGAGTGAATGGACCAAGCCTAATTTTGTAATATTTCATTTTGCTTTGCCTTGCAACATTTGAATGAGTTGGTAATAGAAACTGGGAATTCTAGTTTGACATCTTATACTCTGCAAATTATTTTTCTAGACAGGATAGCCATCTTTGGCCATTATCAATAACTATTGTAGCTGCTTGATGCTGTTGCTTGCAGCTACGATGCCACGGGAGAAAACTCGGAGGCAGGATGAAAATGAAAAAGGTCTTTTATTCTTCTTCTCTCTCCAGCTTCAGCAACCTCTCGAACTCTAAGGGCTCTAACTCCAACCACCAGCAACCTTCTTCTTCTTCCCCCAACACCC
Organism: Tamias sibiricus; assembly: GCA_025594165.1. Lineage (NCBI taxonomy): Eukaryota > Metazoa > Chordata > Mammalia > Rodentia > Sciuridae > Tamias > Tamias sibiricus. The sequence goes on along the minus strand of CM046661.1, from coordinate 97,662,240 downwards.
TCTAACTAACCTCACCCGGTTATATACATTTAGCTTTAAAAAGGACAAGTGCTTACAGCTCGAGCTTACAGGTGCGTCACACGGTGTTCACGGGCATAAAAAGATTCTTAGAATAATGTATTAATATCAGGTGGAAACTAGAACATCTTTTATGGCTCTCAGCTAACTGCAATCTTTAGCTATCTCCTTGATTAGGGCTCCTTCAAACTATGGCATCAAAGCCTACAGTAAAATGTATTATAATTGGACGTAAGACCAGAAAGTGGAAAGTTACTGGAAGAAAACACAGGGAAAGAGATCCTTGACTCTAGTCTGGTCAGTGATATTATGGGCTATGATCCCAAGAGTGTAGGGAACAAAAGCAAAAGCAGACAAATGGGACTGCATGAAACAGAAAACCTCCTGAACAGCAAAGAAAACCATCAGTAGGTGAAGAGACTGCCTATGGAATGGAACAAAATATTTACAAACCACACGTCTGATGAGGAATTGATATCCAAAGTATATAAGGAACTAGCAAGAAATATATATAAGGAAATAGCAAGAAAATAAACAACCCACCTAAAAATTAGACAAAGGACTTGAATAAATATTTCACAAAAGAAGACATAGGAACGGTCCACAGGTGTGTGAAAGTATGTTCAAAAGCACTAATCATCAGGGAAATGCAAATCAGAACCACAATGAGGCATCATTTCACACCTGTTAGAATGACTGTCCTCAAGACAAGCAGTGTTGACAAGGACAGGGCTGATGGAAATGCAAATTGGTACAGAGATTATTTAAAACAGTATAGAAGGTCCTCAAAACATTAAAAATAGTACTACCGTATGATGCAGCAATCCTATTTCTTGCTATATATCCAAAGTAATAGAAAGCAAGATCTCAGTGGTATCTGCACTCCCATGTTCACTGCAATAGCCAGACTATGGAAATGACGTAAAAGTCCATCAATGGGTCAATGGATGAAGAAATCATGGTACATGTATGCAAAATATTGTTATTTAGCCTTAAAAAAGGAATCCTGCCATTTTTGACAGTATGGATGACATAATGCTAAATGAAATAAGCCATGCACAGAAAGACAAAAACTGTATGATCTCACATGTAGAATATAAAAATCAAACAGAGCAGCAGAGAGTAGAATGGTGGTTGCCTAGAGCTGGGAAAGTGTCAGAAGATGCAGTAAGGAAATGTTGGTCAAAGGATGCAAATTTGCATGTGGACAGAAAGAATAAGTTCTGGAGGTCTATTGTATAGCATGTTGCCCACAGTTAATAATGATGTATCACATGCTTGAAAATTGCTAAGAGAATAGATCTTAAAGTTACTCACCACCAGAAATTAAGGATGCAAAGCAATGGATATATTCATTAGTGTGACTTAATCATTTCACAACATAGTTACACACCAAAATTTCACTATTCACCATAAAGATGGTTTTATTTTTTCAATTTTATCTTAATAAACCGGGGAGGGAAAAGACACAGTACAATAATTTTCAAGTTTAAAACCAACTCGTTAAGCTCACTTGCCACAAAAAGAAAAATAAGGAGAATTAAAGGGAGGATTAAGGTATTAAATTTTTTATCATATTTAATATTCCTTCTACCCTGTGTTTTCATATTTCTCTGGGGATACTCTCTTCAAATTAGGTGATTTTAATAAAGCAAATGACATTTTGTCAGTAAAATATTTTTATGAATATTGATATAATTTCCAGTGGAACCCTCTGTTCATTTTAGGAGGTTTAATGGCCCTTATGACTAATTAATTTCTTTCTCAAAATCTTCCTTCAGTTAAAAAAAATCAGTTTTCTCTAAAGTACTGAATTAGTTTAATTTTTTTTTTTCATCTCTTCAAGGGAGATTTGACAAAAAAATATTTAAAAAAAAATAATTACCCTCAATGTTTAGTATATATTTAACCTTTTGAAATCTTTTTTTTTCTTATTAATAAAATTTCTTTAAATCAAATTTAGTATATGATGGAAATTCCAGAGACTGATTTTGGAGGTAGAGGGATAATCCAGAGTTTTTAAGAAAAAAAATCAGATTTACTATATGCTTTTTAGTTACTTTTTGGAAGAGGGAGATGAGCAAGTGGATATCTCAAAGTTCTATTCATTACCAATGTTCTATTCCTAATTATTAAATATGGGTTCATAATGTAGCAATGCTTAGAGAAACCGTGATTAAGTGGCATTTAATGATTGAATTTGCAGGGCCATTCAGGGCATTTGTGAAGGCACATGGTGGATATTTAGAGATCCCTTCTCTCTCAAAGGGCACTTCAGGACCCTCTCTCTCTACTTGTTGGGATGCCCTGGGGGCTGACCTCAAACCCTGCTGTAGCCAGACTCAATCCATAGGTGATCTCATCCAGTACCATAGGTTCAGATTATCTTAGTACATGAATGATTCTCTAATGTGCATTTCTAGTACAAACCGTGTCCTGAAATTCAGATTCAGACACTCAGCCCTCTCTATGACATTTTTATTTGGTTGTTAAATAGGCACCTTAAAATCAATATATGCACTCTTTTCCCCAAACTCCTCTTCCAATGCTTCCTCTCTCAGAAAATGGACCCATTCAATGATTTACCAAAGCCTTAGAATCAACTGTGCTTTCCCATCCTGCCAGGTCTTACTGCCTTTTGCCTCTGATACCACCACAAACAACATCCACTTTTGTCTAAATTACTATAATCTCCAAATGATCCATCTCCCTACTTTCTTTTCTGTATCTCACACAAAGGATTACTGGTAATCCTTTTAAATTTAAATCTGACCTTGTCAATCTCCTAATCTCAATACTCCTTTAGAGGAGGTGGGGGGAGGGGGATCTATTCAATGCCTTCAAAATCTTATATGACCAGAAGAGCCCTGGCTTTTTGCTTACCTCATTTCCAGACATTTTCCTCCCAGTCATTCCTTTAGTTAACCTAGGTACTTGTGAAAATGTCAATGGTATCCCCAGCACATCACCTTTGAATTCGGTTTTACTTTTTTTTTTTTTTTTTTTTTTTTTTTTTTTTGGTAACAAGGGTTGAACTCAGGGGCACTCGACCACTGAACCACATCCCCAGCCCTTTTTTGTATTTTATTTAGAGACAGGGTCTCACTGAGTTGCTAGCTAAGTGCCTCGCCATTGATGAGGCTGGCTTTGAACTCGCGATCCTCCTGCCTCAGCCTCCCAAAGTGCTGGGATTACAGGCGTGCGCCACCATGCCCGGCCTCGGTTTTACTGTTTTTTTCTTTTCTTTCTTTCTTTTTTTTTTTAATTTTTAAAAATTGTACTGGGAATTCAATCCAAGGACTCTCAACAACTGAGCCACATCACTAGCCCTTTTTTATTTTCTATTTTGATACAGGGTCTCACTAAGTTGCTTAGCGCCTCACTAAGTTGCCAAGCTTGGCCTGGAACTTGGGGTCCTCCTGCCTCAGCCTCTCGAGTCCTTGGGACTACAGGTGTGCATCACCACCTCCAGGTTGAACTCAGTTTTCATTGCCTGGAATCTTGCCCCTTTGCAACCCCAGATATTTAGAAGGCATCTCCCTCATTCTTTTCATGTCCATATTCAAAATTACTTATCAAAGAGGCTTCATGGAAAGCTCAATCTAAAACAGTGTTTTCCTCCACCCTCCCACATCTATCTATCCCGTTTTCCTGCCTTGTCTTTATTGCTATCACAACCCAATATTGTGTAAAACTATTTCATTTGCTTAATTCGTTATAATATGAGCTCTGTTAGGGTACAGACTTTTAAAAAATGCATTATAAATATTCAGAACAGTGCCTCCTACATAAAGGGAACTCAATAAATATTTGTTGAGGGAATCAATGAGATTGTCTACAATCCAGACTTTTACACAATAACATTAGCACATACAGTTAAGTGGACCTTACAAAACTACCTACTTATGAGATTTCAGGAGCATGTATGTTAAAGAAGTGTGCTGAACACTTCATGAAGATATATATGCAGTCTCCTTTTGACATATATGGCAAAATTTACATATGCAAAGCAGGGAGATGACAACAGAAAGAGGGCAGAAGTACCCATTTTGAAAGAACAGATTCAAAATTTGCTAAGTAACTACAGCAGTTACTTTTCAGGGAAGAAAACTCTGCCAGTAATTTCTAGCTTTACAGTTGCATTGGCAGAAATAATTTATGTGAGATTACTGTTTTAAGATACCTGAAGTCCTTTGTTTTCATACTAAAATCTCCAAGTTGTGGTTACATTATAGCTTCCCAAGAAGTCTGCTTATGATGAGAAACTACTAATCGTGTGAAGTTTGACTAAAGAAAGTTTCTCTGAAGCTGATCATTTCCAAAATCAGACGGTACTTTTTAGAATGTCACATGAAGATCATGAAGGCCCCATCTGAGAAGCCCTTGATGTCCTGAAAAGATCTTGGTGGAACCAGTATGTGTGCATGATCACAACACTGCCCCTGCCGTAGTGTCAGACTTCCCTTATTAGGATAGGACACAGAGTCCTGAGAACATACAAATCCATAAATAAAGTGTTTACTTGGTTTTAGCAATCAACCCTGTCCATGATTTGCTTCTCTTATTGACAACGAGCTGGGATGTTGGACAATTACTTGAGTTCTGGGGGGAAGGCTGGAGTCAGAATGCTTGGGTGTGGGGGAATGGGCTGCAGTGGGTGGAACTAAGCAAGTTCTGAGAAGAGGCCTTCCAGGATGAAAGTGAAATTGTATACTTAGCATGAACCTGTAGTCTCTATGCCTAAGGATACAGACCATGAACTTGAATAACTCTGAATTTCCAGGAAAGGTCCCCAGAGGCTAACTGGGCCTAAATTCAACAGGGAATCTGGTAGTCATTTGCTGAGTGAAGATCACACACAAATTCTGTTTTCCTGGAAGAACCACAATCTGAATTTTGTAGCCCTTGCCAAGAAATGCTTGTTTTTCTATCGCCAAGATAAGCAGCCATGGAAAAGTCCCATTTCCCCACCTGGACCTGGTCAATGACAAATGACTTGCAGTCAAATTTAAGCATCAACCAATCAGGACTGAATGCACTTGCATCTACAGTTGAATAGTGAATGGGAGTGGGAATCTGGACATGTACTGTAAGCTAGCCCCTCTCCCTTTCCTCCAGGCACCTTTGTTTTATAGGGAAGTCTGCATTTCTCTGCTTTGCAAACTGCATGTTGAACTGAAACCTCCCATTGTATCTTAAAATTTTTCCTAGTGAAATTTTGCTAACAAAGGTAATAAGAAAACTGAAAATCCAAGCAAGAGCACTCAAAGCAAAGGCCAGATGCAGACCTGAACATGTTTCTTGGGTCCATGAATGCAGATCTCTTTATGGGGTGCTGCCCACCTTGCCCATGAGTAATAATAGAGGAACAATGCCAGTAATAGAGGCACTGAAATGTCTACTCAGACCTCCTCCTAAAGATTCAGGTCTTTAACTATAGAACTTTAAAACCAATATCAGTGTAAATACACCTGTATTAAGAAACCATGACATAAATCTGATCATCTTTTCAATAGTTTGAGTGTGTTTACTTTTGTTTATTCTACCACCTTTATATGCTATAATATTAAATAATGAAGAGTATTTTCACTCTATTTATGAACTGCTATTTTAAACATATCCTTGTGAATTTCTTACTGATCAGATCTAACCCCCTCTTTCCTTAATAATTGCATCCCATGTACATATTCTTTCTGCAAGACAGTCTATAGCTTCCTTCTTGAGTCTTTAACGTCTTGTTCAGTTTGGCAAAGCTAATGACCACAGGTTTTGTTATGGGCCAGGCTATATGGGCAATGACCAAACAGACTCCATTTTGCCCTGAGACTCCATAGCATGTAAGAAATGCTTCTCCCGTGAGAAAACTCTGCCTCTGCCATCCCGATTGTGCTTAGCACACCCTGCTTAGAAACGCAAATGTTTCTGCTCTTTTTTTTTTTTTTTAACTTTTTTATCCTAAGTTGTTATAGATGACAGCAGAATGCATTACATTTCATATTATACTTATAGAGCACAATTTTACATATCTCTGGTTGTATACAAAGTATATTTACACCATTCGTGTCTTCATACATGCACTTAGGGTAATGCTATTCATTCTTTCAAACTTTTTTTTCCAACTGCCATCAGAACTCTAACATGCTATTAACTGTTGTACCTCATAGAGCATTAGCATACTGATTCAAATCATCTGACTCTGCTTTTCTTATACAATGTAAACTTGTTCTCTTTTTGTTTCCCATTTTTCTTGGACAATGTACCCTGTCAGAAAATGATTATCTAGACCTTAGTAACCATTATTTGTGCTTAATTAGGATCATTTCGACCTACTTCCCCTTCTGCTTATGATGTTTGTTTATGGTTTTGAATCATAACAACAGCCATTTATGATTAATTTACTGACATGCTTTACGCTTTACTTGTGATATAAAAGTTGTACTCTAACCCCTAGAGGGAGTCTAAGGGTGTAGACTTGTGGCCTGCCCCTTGGCCCCTCAGCTAGTGAACAAAGATGGCTCCTTCTCCTGCTTTAAGGTCAACTCAGTGATATATTGCCATCTCGCCATAACAGTTTCAGCAGTGTTTTTTGGTTAAAGGCAAGAGAGGTTATGGCAATTTAATGTTTGGCCCCAGTTCGCAGCTCTTTCTGTAACATCCTGAAATCCATTTTTATGTCTCTCCCACAAAAGACGAGCCTAATTCCCTACCCCTGGAGTTAGGACTTGGCTATGGAATCTCCCTTGGTCAGTGCATTAGCAAACTCCTCATTACAGTTCTCTCTCTTGTGCCCTCCCTCCTCTACTTCTAAGGACCCAAGTGATTTCACTGAACCTGCCCAGTTAACTAAGGATCATCTTTCTAACTCTTTCATCTGATAAGCAACCTTAATCTATCTGCAGCCTTAATTCCCCTCTGCCATGTGATTTGACGTATTCACAGGTTCCAGGTTTTAGGATATGGACATTTTGGGGAAACTTTTATTTTGCCTACTGTTGTGATTTAAACATGAGGTGTAACAATGCAAGGATTTTCAGAGGTGAAAAAAATAAATTATTAGGGTTTTAAAATAAGAGTGGACTAACTCACTAACTAACTGGGTTGTTACTGTAGGCAGGTAAAGTGTGGCTATAAAGGTAGTCACTGGGGATGTCCCTTTAGGGTTTATATTTTGTCCCTGGCAAGTGGAGCTCTCTCTCTGCTCCTGGTTACCCTGTCCTGAGCTGTTTTCCTCCACTCTTCTTCCATGATGTTCTGCCTCTTCTTGGGCCCAGAGCCATGGAGTTGGCCAACCATGGACTGAGGCCTCAGAAACCATGAGCCTAAATAAACTTTTCCTTCTCTAAGTTGTTCTTGTCAGGTCTTCTGATCACAGTGATGCAAAACACCTACAATAATACATAAAACTGTATTATATCCTTAGGACCAGATGCATTTTAGAATTTAGAATTTTCAGGATTTATTAACATCCTCAATGTTTTTTGCAGCAGCTTCCCATATTCTGCACATTAATCTTTCAAAAGGAAATGCATGAATATTCACCCCAACTGGGATAAACAAAGACTATAAATAATTTCATGTCAGTTAAGTTCAGGCGTTGTCATCAGATGAGTTTAGTGCAGGTCAGAAGTTTGTTGCCAAATGAGATTTAAAAAAAACAACAACACCCTTGGGTTTTGAACTTTGGGGATTGCAGAAGCACAAATAATGTGTGTATGCATTAAAATATGGTTAGAAATTACAAAAAAAATTAAGATGCATAATAGCTGTCAAAATATCCCTTAGTCTTTAGATTCAAACTAAAAAACTTCTCAGCAAAAGAAACAATCAGTGAGGTGAATAGAGAGCCTACTAATTAGGAACAAATTTATACCACACACACACATCAGATAGAGCATTAATCTCTAGAATATATAAATAACTAAAAATCTTAACACCAAAAAGAAAATAACCCAATCAATAAATGGGCCAAGGAACTGAACAAACACTTCTCAGAAGATATACAATCAATCAACAAATACACAAAAAACTGTTCAACATCCCTGGCAATTAAAAAATGCAAATCAAAACTTCTCTAAAATTTCATTTCACTCCAGTCAGAATGGCACCTATTATAAACACAAACAACAATAAATGTTGGAGAGGATGTGGGAAAAAAGGGCACATTTAAACATTGCTGATGGGACTACAAAATGATGCAGCCAATCTGGAAAGCAGTATGGAGATTCCCTGGAAAACTTGGAATGGAACCACTTTATGACCCAGCTATCCCATTCCTCAGTCTATACTCAAAGGACTTAAAAACAGCATACTGCAGGGACACAGCCACATCAATATTTATAGCAGCACAATTCACAATAGCTAAACTGTGGAACTAACTTAGATGCCCTTCAGTAGATGAATGGATAAAGAAAATGTGGTATGTATACAGAACGGAATATTACTCAGCAATAAAAGAGAATAAAATCATGGCATTTGCAGGTAAATGGATGAAGTTAGAGAATATAATGCTAAGTGAAGTTAGCCAATCCCAAAAATCCAAATGCCAAATGTTTTCTCTGATATAAGGAGGCCTATTCACAGTGAGGTTGGGATGGGGAGCATAGGAGGATTAGAGGAACACTAGAAAGACCAATGGGGAGAGATGGTAGAATGGGATGGATATCATTACCCTAAGTGCATGTATGAAGTCACGAATGGTGTGAATATACTTTGTATACAACCAGAGATATGTAAAAATGTGCTCTATAAGTGTAATATGAATTGTAATGCATTCTGCTGTCATATATAGCAACTTAGAAAAAAAAAGAAAAGGAAAAGAAAGGAATAAAATTGCACTCCGATTGCTTACAAAAAATAGATCCCTTAGTCTTGATCTCAGGTTTCTTAAGGTTTTTGTTGTTGTTGTTGTTGTTGTTGTTTTTAGTTGTAGATGGACAAAATAACTTTATTTTAATTGTTTATTTTTATGTGGTGCTGAGGATCAAACCCAGTGCCTCACACATGAGAGGCAAGTGCTCTACCACTGAGCCACAACTCCAGGCCTTCTTTTCTTAAATTTCAAACGGATGTGCCTCCAAACCGGAATGCTGGTCCAATAAAGCCATAGATAGTTTTTTGTCTGTTTTGAAATTTCAAAGAAATGGAATTATAATGTATGTATTTTTTGTCTGTCTGGTTTACTTGCCTTAATATTATTTTTTGTGACATGCTTCTGTCTTATTGTAATGTAGTTGTTTTTTTTTCTTTTCATTGCTTTATGTAGTGTCCATTTTATAAACACACCATAGTTTGTTTATGTATTCTAGTGCAGATGAAAATTGAAGTTGTTTACATTTAGGAGCCATTAAAAATCAGCACTCCTGTGAACATTCTTGTGATATGTACATTTCTGATGGGCACATACCTAGGAGTGGAATTTCTGGGCCATAGCGTTGCTGGTGCTCAACTTCAGTGGATACTACCAAGTGGCATTCCAAAACTATTAAATTCATGTATCACTTGCATGACCAATAAGTGGATTAGTAAAAATATAAAATAAATAAGAAATTCTGTTTGTTTCTTCAAGAGAGTACAGATTCTACTACCAGTGACCTATGTTTCAGGCCTGCCTCTACCACCAACCGACTAACCTCCTAGGGTTGAGTTTCCCTGTTTTAAAATTAGGTTGGAATAGATCAGTGTGTAAGATCCATTCAAACTCTGAGTTATGAGAAACAGTGGAGCAAAATGTTCTTCAAAGTCCACACTCCAGTGGCTGCCTTCCACACCACCATGCAGCACCCCCTCTGTGGCCTGAGACCCAAACATGGTATCTTGTGGGCTGTTTTGTTATTTTTGGTGTCAACTCCCCTACCAAAATTTCCTTGGCTTTGCTAGATAGTACTGAGATTTTGAGGCACATGCATTTGAAGTTTAAGAAAATAAGCCAGAGATCAAGGCTAAGGGATATTTAGATGCATTTTAAAGTAGAAGTGTCTTCAAATCCAATGGAGCAGAGAGGTTCTCAAATGGGTAGGGGTAATTGGTAACTGCTGAAAGTAGCACTGGCAAGCTGACTAAAAATATGTCATTGGGTTTGGTCCTGAGAGTTTATTTATCTTGGAAAGAGAAGTTTGCCTTCGGTAAAAACAGTCTGAAATCATGTTATCTGAAACCACAAGTCCTAAAACCTTACAGATAAAATACACTGACCATATCTCAGTCCCCATAAATTTGGATTTTTTAATAAATTTTGTCATTAAGCAACCAAGCAAGTACTTATTTGTGCACCAAAATTTGAAAAGAATGTTTTAGCCTAGAACTTAAAGGAGAAAAAGAATAAGACGGTAACTTGGAGGGAATATATAGTTGAGTCTTTTTCTACTTTATTCACTCATCCATTCACTCTTTCACTTATTTATTCATACCCATTGATTAAGAAACCATCATGGTAAGAGATGTAAGTAAATCTATACATCTAGCAAAGGTTAGTGGGGATTGTCAACTATGCATATATACGATTTATGAGCATCATAAACTTGCTGAGTATAGTTGCTGCCTTGGTATCCAGTTTAGGCCTGATGTGAAACCCAGTACTATCCTGTTACTTGTGATTAGAGATACAGCCCACTTGTTCCTCATCTCACTGACTCAATACCCAAAACATCCCTCAGCTGCTGCCCCTGATAAACCCTGATGTTCAACACCAGAGTCAAGTCAATAAGAGCCTCTCTTTGCATAAGTTTTTCTTAAACTAGCCAATCCTCAACCCTGAGGGAAAGCCCAAGGGACAATGTGAGCTTCAATATCAGGGAAGTCCTGAAGGTCCTCTCTCTTCACACCTTCTGGCTGAGCTCTCTGCCATCTTCAGGCTTCTTGTCAGCCTCCTGGGCACCCCAATCTCCCTGGAGTCTGTAAGTAACACGTTTCTTCTGTCTTCAGCATTTTAATTTTACTTTCTCCTTGTGTTTCACCTGAAATACACCCAAACCTGACTTCCCCACAGTCAGAGCTGTCCTAGCAAGTGGCTCTCTTGGTTTATGGCCACTCTTGACAGATCTCAAGACAAAACTAAAAAGCAGCCATAACAATAAAAATGACAGCAATGAGGCATGTGAACATGGAGGGGACTTCCTCTTGGGGAAAGGTAGAAAAAGGCGTTCAGGGAGCAATGACCATGGAGCCGGGGGGGGGGGGGGGGGGGTAGAAATGAGGTTAATGTGAAAATAGGTCCTAAGTGAACCTTTTGGCTAAAAAGTGCAGAAACCCACTCTAATTAGCTCAAACTGAAAAGAAATGGAGTGAAAAAAAGTAGAAGCTGGGTGCAGCCTGCTATTTCAGCAACAGAGGAGGTAAAGGTAGGAGGATGGCAAGTTCAAGAACAGCCTCAGCAATCTAGTAAGACCTGTTCTAACATAAAGAATAAAAAGGCTAGGGATATAGCTCAGTGGTAAAGGACCTTTAGGTTCAAGCCCCAGTACAAAAAACAAACAAACAAACAAAAAAGGTGGAAAGTGAGGTAGGCTGTCAATATCTCTGCAGGGAAGGAAAACAAAAACAGCTTGGGCTCTTAAAAGTGGCACATTTATGTATTTTGTCTTTCTCTGACTTTTTCTCTAGGACAGCATGGTTTCTCCCTTCTGCTTCTTTCCAGTGCTCTCACTTCTCTTTAGCACTTAGTCTCTGCTTTCCCATTATTTCAGCTTTCCTGTGGCTTTGGCTGGTCCAATGGCACCACTTTAATGTGTTCTGTTCCCGTGACCACCAATGTTTAGTCTCTCTCAGGATCTGTGCCTATGCCATCTGAAGCTGTTTTGTGTAGTTTCTCAGTATCTCAAATCCAAATTCTTGGGGAAGAGAAGCCAACCAGTTATGGTCCCTTCAGTTTCCCAGCCTGATTGAGCCAGCTGTGGGGAGGATGGAGCAGGAAGACTTCTCAGTATGTAGGGCGGTGGACTCCATGTGATGACAGGCATTCTCCTGTGGGAAGACAGGCAATGGTAGGCTAGTTGCCAGTTGGTGTTTATCACATAGACAAGGAAGGAAAGAAAAAGAAAAATCAGAATATAGAAGGACATATTCAAGGCAGAGCAAGAACTTTTCAATGATTATTAGAAAATGCTTAAATATTTAAGAAAACTAGGAAATAAATTATTGGTGGCTTTCCATATTGTGGCTTGAGAAGAATATCTAGCATGAAGTAATTTTTCATGAAAGGGCAGGCACCAAAAGCAGTAGGTCAGTGAATAGGCACTAAGAGGAAAAACAGAATATATGAAAGTAACTTTGAGGGTGAAATAATTTGTGCATCCTACACAGATGCTTCAGTTATTTATGTGTGGCTTAAGACAACTGTATGTTAATTCCACCCACTAAAATGTCAAATGTGGAGTTTGGAAAGGTGTTTTTATTACTTTTGTTTTTCCCTTGTATCGTTGTGGCTCAGACCCTGGATTATAAATTACCACAGGTACTTGCTAATTTTCAATTAGTGTCTATGTTTTGTTAAATTTTAATGAAAATAAGTTTCAGATAATGAGAGAGGATCACTGAAGAAATACATGTCAAATATTTCAGAGCGTTTTGAAAAAGCTCTGAAGGTGCAAGCCACAGGGAATGCCTCTCTTTCAGCCCTGCCATGGCAAGGGACAGAGGTTTCAGTAATATTGCATACATCATATGCTGGGTCAATGGGAAATGAATTAACCTGCCAAATTCTTGCTCTAGAGAATACTTCAATTGTAGACAAAGTCCTTCAAATGTGCATTCACTGCTCTGCTGTGCTTTTAAAGAACTGAATGTCATAAAGGAAGGACCTATTTGTCCATACTTGGTCTTCATTCTTTTAAATGTCTCTTGAGGGCTGAAAATATATAAACTTAAGTAAAAGCACTAGGAAACGTTAACTATTGTAGTTTACAAATGGATGAAATTCATCTGTCATGTTTTATCCATATCACTGAATTTAATTAATACTCAAGATTTAGTTCTGAGAAGGAGTTGGATCTTACTTTCTCTTCACACACAAGTTTAGGTTGTTTATTTAGCCTTTGACATCCAGTTTCTTCAGAAAATGTTTCTGAGCCTTAATTATTTTAATTTTCTGCTGCACATATTTTCTTCCTTTAAAATTAAATGCAGGTGAGAAAATGAATTGTTAGCCCCGTATTGCATGTGTTAGACACCATTTTTTTCAAATTTATTTTTTATTCTAAGTTGTTAGAAATGACAGCAGAATGTATTACATTTCATATTATACTTGTAGAGCACATTTTTACATATCTCTGGTAGTATACAAAGTATATTCACACCATTCGTGACTTCATACATAACTTAGGGTAATGATATCCATCTCATTCTACCATCTTTGTTTTTTTTCTTGACGCTTTTGCCCCCCTCCATTCTGCTCCCTCCCCATTGGCCATGCTAGTGTTCCTCTAATCCTCCTATGCTCCCAGTCCCAACCCCACTATGAATCAGCCGGCCTCCTTATATCAGAGGAAACATTCGGCATTTGGCTTTTTGGGATTGGCTAACTTCACTTAGCATTATATTCTCTAACTTCATCCATTTACCTGCAAATGCCATGATTTTATTCTCTTTTATTGCTGACTAATACTCCATTGTGTGTATATACCACATTTACTTTATCCATTCATCTACTGAAGGGCATCTGGGTTGGTTCCACAGTTTAGTTATTGTGAATTGTGCTGCTATAAATATTGATGTGGTTGTGTCCCTGTAATATGCTGATTTTAAGACCTTTGGGTAAAGACCAAGAAGTGGGATAGCTGGGTCATAAAGTGGTTCCATTCCAAGTTTTCCAAGGTATCTCCATAATGCTTTCCATATTGGCTGCACCATTTTGCAGTCCCACCAACAATGTATGAGTGTGCCTTTTTCTCCACATCCTCGCCAACATTTATTGTTGTTTGTGTTCTTAATAGCTGCCATTCTGTCTGGTGTGAGATGAAATCTTAGAGTGGTTTTGATTTGCATTTCTCTAATTGCCAGAGATGTTGAACATTTTTTCATGTGTTTGTTGATTGATTGTATATCTTCTTCTGAGAAGTGTCTGTTCAGTTCCCTTGGCCCATTTATTGATTGGGTTTTTTTTTTTTTTTTGGTGTTAAGATTTTTGAGTTCTTTATATATTGTAAAGATTAGTGCTCTATCTGACGTGCATGTTGTAAAAATTTGTTCCCAATTAGTAGGCTCTCTATTCACTTCACTGATTGTTTCTTTTGCTGAGAAGAGGCTTTGTAATTTAAATCTATCCCATTTCTTGATTCTTGATATTAATTCTTGTGCTACAGGAGTCTTATTAAGGAACTTGAGGCCTAATCCAACATGTTGGAGATTAGAGCTTACTTTTTCTTCTATTAGGTGTAGTGTCTCTGGTCTAATTCCTAGGTCCTTGATCCACTTTGAGTTGAATTTTGTGCATGGTGAGAGATAGAGATTTAATTTCATGCATATGGATTTCCAGTTTTCCCAGCACCATTTGTTGAAGAGGCTGTCTTTTCTCCACTGTATGTTTTTGGCGCCTTTGTCTAATATAAGATAACTGAAATTATATGTGTTAGTCTCTGTGTCCTCTATACTCTGCCATTGGTTTACCAGCCTATTTTGGTACCAATACCATGCTGTTTTTGTTACTATTGCTCTGTAGTATAATTTAAGGTCTGGTATAGTGATGACACCTGCTTCACTCCTCTTGCTAAGGATTGCTTTAGTTATTCTGGGTCTCTTATTTTTCCAAATGAATTTCATGACGCTTTTTCTATTTCTATGAGGAATGTCATTTTGATTGGCATTGCATTAAATCTGTATAGTGCTTTTGGTAGTATGGTCATTTTGACAATATTAGTTTTGCCTATCCAAGAACAGGGTAGATCTTTCCATCTTCTAAGGTCTTCCATAATTTCTTTCTTTAGTGTTCTGTAGTTTTCATTATAGAGGTCTTTCACGTCTTTGGTTAAGTTGATTCCCAAGTATTTCATTTTTTTTTTTATGCTATTGTAAATGGGGTAGTTTTCCTCATTTCCCTTTTAGAGGATTTGTCACTTATAAGGAAATGCCTTAGATTTATGGGTGTTGATTTTGTATCCTGCTACTTTGCTGAATTCATTTATGAGTTCTAGAAGTTTTCTGGTGGAATTTTTTGGGTTTTCTAGGTATAAAATCATATCGTCAGCAAATAATGATAATTTGAGTTCTACTTTACCTATCTGTATCCCTTTAATTTCTTTCATCTGTCTTATTTCTCTAGCCAGCTTTTCAATTACTATGTTAAATACAAGTGGTGAAAGAGGGCATCCCTGTCATATTCCAGTTTTTAGAGGGAATGCTTTCAATTTTTCTCCATTTAGAATAATGTTGGCCTGGGGATTAGTATATATAGCTTTTGATGATGTTTAGAATGTTTCTATTATTCCTAGTTTTTCTAGTGTTTTGAACATGAGGGGGTGCTGTATTTTGTCAAATGTTTTTTCTGCATCTATTGAGATAATCATATGGTTCTTATCTTTAAGTCTATTGATGTGATGAATTACATTTATTGATTTCTGTATGTTGAACCATCTTTGCATCCCTGGAATGAACCCCACTTGATCGTGGTGTATTTTTGATATGTTTTTGTATCCATTTTGCCAGAATTTTATTGAGAATTTTTGCATCTATGTTCATTAAAGATATAGGTCTGAAGTTTTCTTTTTTGGATGTGTTTTTGCCTGGTTTGGAAATCAGGATGATATTGGCCTCATAGAATGAGTTTGGAAGTGCTCCCTCTTTTTCTATTTTCTGAAATAAATTGAAGAATATTGGTATCAGTTTTTCTTTGAAGGTCTTGTAGAACTTGGCTGTGTATCCATCTGGTCCTGGGCTTTTCTTGGTTTGTAGGCTTCTGATGGCATCTTCTATTTCATTGCTTGAAATTGGTCTGTTCAAATTATATATATCATCCTGCTTAAGTTTTGGCAGATCATACAACTCTAGACATTTATCGATGCCTTCGGTGTTTTGTATTTTGTTGGAGTACAAGTTGTCAAAATAATTTCTAATTATTTCCTGTATTTCCGTAGTGTTTGTTGTGATATTTCCTTTTTCATCACATATGTTAGTAATTTGAGTTTTCTCTCTCCTTCTCTTTGTTAGCCTAGCTAAGGGTCTGTCAATTTTATTTATTTTTTCAAAGAACCAAATTTGTTTTGTCAATTTTTTCAATTGTTTGTTTTATTTCAGTTTCATTAATTTCAGCTCTGATTTTAATTATTTCCTGTCTTCTACCCCTTTTGGTGTTGGATTGTTTTTCTTTTTCTAGAGCTTTGAGATGTAATTTCAAGTCATTTATTTGTTGACTTTTTCTTCTTTTGAGGAATGAACTCAATGCAATGAACTTTCCTCTTAGAACTGCCTTCATAGTGTACCAGAGATTTTGATATGTTGTGTCTGTGTTCTCATTCACCTCTAAGAATTTTTAAATCTCCTCTTTGATGTCATCTGCAACCCATTGTTCATTCAGTAGCATATAATTTAGTCTCCAGGTGTTGGAGTAGCTTTTATTTTTTATTTTATCATTGATTTCTAATTTCATTCCATTATGGTCTAATAGAATGCAGGGTAGTATCCCTACTATTTTATATTTGCTCAGAGTTGTTTTGTGGCCTAGTATATGGTCTATTTTAGAGAAGGTTCCATGTGCTGCTGAGAAGAAAGTGTATTCACTTGTTGAAGGATGAAATATTCTATATAAGTCAGTTAAGTCTAAGTTGTTTATTGTATTTTTGAGTTGTACAGTTTCTTTGTTCAGCTTTTGTTTGGAAGATCTATCCAGTGGTGAAAGGGGTGTGTTAAAGTCGCCCAGAATTATTGTGTCGTGGTCATTTTGACTCTTAAACTTGAGGAGAGTTTGTTTGATGAACATGGATGCTCCATTGTTTGGGGCATATATATTTATAATTGTTAAGTCTTGTTGGTGTATGTTTCCCCTGAGCAGTATGTAGTGTCCTTCTTTATCCCTTTTGATTGACTTTAGCTTGAAGTCTTCTTTATTTGATATGAGGATGGAAACCCCTGCTTGTTTCCTCTGTTCATATGAGTGGTAGGATTTCTCCCAACCTTTCACCCTCAGCCTATGGATTTCTTTTCCTATGAGATGAGTCTCTTGGAGGCAACATATTGTTGGGTCTGGTTTTGTTTTGTTTTGTTTTGTTTTGTTTTTTAATCCAATCTGCTGGTCTATGTCTTACGATTGGTGAGTTTAGGCCATTAACATTCAGAGTTATTATTGAGATGTGTTTTGTATTCCCAGCCTTTTTTGTTTATTTTTGGTATTTACCTTGACATGGTTTCTCTTCTGATTGTTTTTTTCCTTTAGTGTAATACCTCCCTCTGTTGATTTTCATCATTGTTTTTCTATTCCTCTTCATGGAATATTTTGCTGAGGATGTTCTGTAGTGCTGGCTTTCTACTTTAAATTCTTTTAACTTTGTTTATCATGGAAGGTTTTTATTTCGTCCTCAAATCTAAAGCTTAATTTTGCTGGGTATAAGATTCTTTGTTGGCATTCCTTTTCCTTCAGAGCTTGGAATATGTTGTTCCATGATCTCCTAGATTTGAGTGTCTGAGTTGAAAAATCTGCTGTGATACAAATTGGTCTCCACCTATATGTGATCTGATTCCTCACTTTTGCAGCCTTTACAATTCTATCCTTGTTTGTATGCTAGTCATTTTCATTATAAGGTGTCTGGGGGTAGATCTGTTGTAATTTTGTACATTTGGTGTCCTATAAGCCTCTTGTATTTGGTTTTCCAATTCATTCTTCATGCTTGGGAAATTTTATGATATTATCTCATTGAAGAGGTTCTGCATTCCTTTGGTTTGAAACTCTGTGCCTTCCTCTATCCCAATTACTCTTAGATTTGGTCTTTTGATGCTGTCCCATACTTCTTGGATGTTCTGTTCATGGTTTCTTACTATCTTCATTGTGTGGTCAACATTATTTTCAAGATTATATACTTTGTCTTCATTGTCTGAGGTTCTTTCTTCCAGTTGATCTAGTCTGTTGGTGATGCCTTCAATTGTGTTTTTCATTTGGTTAATTGTTTCCTTCATTTCAAGGGTTTCTGACTGGTTTCTTTTCATAGTTTCTATCTCTTTTTTGAAGTAATCTTTTGAAACCTGTATTTGCTCTCTTATATCTTTGTTGTAGTGGTCAATTTTTGCCTGTATTTGCTCATTTAGGTCATTATTTGATTCACAGATCATTTTAATTATGAACCTTCTGAACTCCTTCTCTGACATTTCATCAACTTCACTGAGCATGGGTTCTGTTACTGTAGAATCCTGGTTTGTTTGGGGTATTTTCCTCCCTTGTTTGTTCATGTTGTCTATTTACCTTACTTTCTTGAAGTGTACATCTGAGTTATTACAGTTTCTTCCCTGTATTCTTATAATACCCTTGCAGGTAATCTGTGCCTCCCCTTAGCACTGGACCATCAGAACCTGATGCTGATCCTCAAAGTATGGTACCTGGAGCTGGGTCCACACTGGTTGGTGTGGGTTTAACTGGTTGAGTCTGAGTTCCTGAGTCTAGGGCTAACCATGCTGTGGTGAATGTCAGTGGGACTGCCCTGGGCCCGCCTGGGCTCAGGCAGAGTTCTCAGGTCTTTCCTTGCTGTCTCCTGCTCTGGGGCGGAGGTCGGTAGGACTGGCTGAAGCCTGGGCCTGGCAGCACTCTAGACACCATTTTTGTGTGTATAAATTCAATTCATATTAGACAATAAAATAACTCAAATACAGGACAAGGAACTCTAAAATATTTTTACTTGTGGACATTTACAATAATTTATGACTTTTCCTTGGGCTAGAACAGCCAACTTTATGCCCCTACCCTTATCCCACTTTTCTCCATGACAAATCATGACTAGTCTGGATTGAATGGGCCAGTTGAATTATTATCAGCTGTATTCCTGAACTAAAGGTGGATAAATGCAATTTGAGCCTTTAGAAAAGACATAAACATATTTGGTCAGTTTTGGGGTTTGCATATTTAGCTGCAATCAACAGTGACTCAGTTGTATTCTGAATCCAGAAATCTACTTCATTGAGTAAAAATGTGAAAAATACCTATTGTATGTCCATAAATTTCTTCCTCTGAACACATACATGTTAGATCAGCATTTTATGTTTCTTCTCTTGCACTTTGCCCAATTATTCTTGATAGAGAATTAGAATTAAAATTAAAAAGCCATTCTTGACCCATGATACATTTGGCACCTGCCTGTTCTCTGGCCTCAACTCAGAACACTCTCTTCCATAATAAACTGAGAAGCAAAGACTGTTTTTCTGTTTGTGTGGTTTTTTTCTACATTGCATCTTCTCCCCATTGTGCTATTCTCATTAGTCTTGACATTGCCAGGATTTTCTTATCTTTGAGGGGAGGTTTATGTAGACCATGCACTGATTTCCTTTGTAATTACATTGCTTTTTAATCACAGTTTACAACCATCCATAAGCACAGAACATTCTCATGGTTCACACGATACATAGTAGATGCTCAGTTAAACTTATTTAATAAGTGAAACAACTTACTGAATAGAGGCTATTATTATACATGAATAGAATCAAATGTTCATCTGTTTCCTTGAGGTACATTCATTTCTATTAAGTATCAGAATAACTTAAGCACAGCTTTTGTACCTAATTCTCTTCATACTGTTTACATTCTCCATGCCCATTTATTTTCAAAGGTATTAAACTCAATCTAGTGAAAACTATTTCTTATAGTCCAGAAGAGACAAAGTTTCTAAATTCTCAGATGTTTCTCAGGTTATTTTTTTATTAGATGATTAAAGCTATTAAATTTATTGTTTCCTTTTGGTAATTGTCTTAGTTCGTTTTCTGTGGCTATCACAAAATATCTAGGTATTACCCTGAGACTGGGTAATTTATAAAATAAAAAGGTTTATTTATCCCAGGGTTTTTGCAACCATAAGTTTGTAATCAAGTGGCTTCATCTGGTGAGGGCCTCATGCTGTATCATAATTCAGCAGAAAAGCAGAAAGGCAAGCAGGCACTTGCAGAAGATGAAAAAGGGGCTGAACACATTCCTACCAGCAAGACATCAATCTATTTCTGAGAGCTCCACCCCCTGACCCAAATGCCTCCCACAAGGGAGGTCCCACCTCTCAACCCTGCCACTCTGAGAAATTAAGGTTCCAGCACATGATTTTTTGGGGGAACACATTCAAACCATAACACTAAAATAAGTTATTACTATTATTTTATGCTTCCCATCTTTCCTCTTCCCTCTTTTATATATTTTAAAAATCTTGCTGAACTAGACTTTAGGTATGGCTTCTTAAATATTATGGATAAGTAGATAGGGATTGAACCTCCCAAATTCCAACTTTGGCTCTCCACTCAATTCTCTCATTGTCAAACCCTCAGTGTTCTGACGTGAGTGGATACTATGAGAACTGGAATCTCAGGGCTGGAATTGTGGCTCAATGGTAGAGCACTTGCCTAACACATGTGAGGCACTGGGTTTGATCCTCAGCACCACATAAAAATAAACAAAAGTATTCTGTCCATCTGCAACAAAAGAACATTAAAAAAAAGAAGAAGAAGAAAATTGGAATCTGGCTTCAGCCCTTACTTACATTTCCTTTTCTATACCTGCAAGGACCTTCTCCAAACCAAAATAGAGGGTTTTTGTTTTTTTTTTAATTGGGAGCTCTTATAAATAACTTTATGCCTTATCTTCATGCAATAATTTTATTTTTTTGACAAAGAATCATTAACTAAAATATTCATGTACACATCACTAGTTTAGGCTTCATAGGACATTAACTTACAATGTATCAAAATTGTTAAAAGCAATGGTTTACAGGATATTCCAAAACAATGTTTTGCTTTGACCATGTCACATGGTTTGTGAAGGGGGAATCAGAAAGTTATACATATAGCTCTATTGGTAATACTTACCAAAACAGGTGCAGTAATGTGATTCAGGGGCTCACACTCTATGCCTCAGACCTCATTGACAGGCTGTCCATTTTTGCTCTGTGTAAATTAATTGAATATGCATATTGTGATGGCAATGTCAGACAGTGCAACTTTCAAGCTGGCACCAAAATAGATCTCATTTTTATTGAAATATGCAGGAACTTTTGACTGGTGAATACATAAGAGAGCACTATCAGGGCAATAAACCACAGAAGAGTGCTGAAGGGCAATCAAGGCAATGGTGTGACAGCAGCGATGCTCTCCTCACACTTGGGGCTGTTGCCACTCTGGGAGTGGATATTCTGTAATACATACAGACTTATTTCATGTCATGCAGGGTCTTTTAATCCCTCAAGTGTGCCGACAGCAATTGTAATATGGAAAATGTGGAATGAACACAGAAATATTTAGAACCTGATATTATTATCCTATACAAAAAGAAGAAAGACCTGGCCTGAATGTTTCTCTGAAATACAATTTATTTTTTCAAATGTTAGTGTCATCCAAGCCTGACATTGTTCTCTTTGTGCCTCCTTTTCTCTAGAGAACCTCTCACAAAATCCCAGCGTGTGATACAGGGAGCATCCGAGAGTACCACTCCTTTTTGTCCTGGAGTACTTTAAAGCAAATCCTTTGACCAGGAAATGCTTGTGTGCATATTTCTCACAGATAAGGATGAAAGAGGAAAGCATGATCAAAACACCATTATCACAGCCAGTGAAATTAACACCAAGCTTTTCATATCACTAAATATACAATGTATGTTCAGTGTTCCCTGTCTCAAAAATGTCAGCTTAATGTTTAGATTGCTTTAATCAGGAATTGAACCACACACATGAATCACATTTAATTCATATGAAACTGAAGTATCTTTTAATACATAATATTTTCCTCCTCCTTTTTAATTCTATTTACTGAAAAAAACTGGGTCATGAATCCTTGTTTTGACTTTGTATCTTCACAGCATCATTTAGAATGTTCCTATAATTGGTAGTTAAATTTAGATGCATGATTGGATGTAGCTTTAATATTTATGACAAGAATATTTTATAACAGTGCTGTTTCTGGGTGGTGCATCAACAAAAATTAATGTCTGGTTTCTCTACTGGTGGTAAGATTATTACTAACAAAACAATGGACCAGAAGGTGTTAGCCTTTGAAATATCATCTTCAATCTTTTTCATGATAGTTTAAGCAGCCATTGATTATCGACTAGATCCATTATTTCACTAGCAGATAAAATAACTATCATTGAATTCTATCATTCTTTTTACATGAGTTTGTTTCTGAAACTTTGCTCTTGTGGCTTTTAAAATTCTATCCTTATTCTGTATGCTAGGCATTTTCATTATAATATCCCTTGGTGTGTATCTGTGGTACTATTATACATTTGGTGTCACGTAAGCCTCTTATATTTGATTTTCCAATTCATTTTTCATGTTTGGGAAATTTTGTGACATTTCATTAAAGAGATTGTGCATTCTTTTGGTTTGTATCTCTGTGCCTTCTTCTAACCCAATAATCCTTATATTTGGTCTTTTCATGTTATCCCATAATTCTTGGACGTTCTGTTCATGGTTTCTTACCATTTTCATTGTGTGGTCAACTTTATTTTCAAGATTATATATTTTGATGAGATCCAAGATGGCGGATTAGAGGAAGCCGCACTTCAGGACAGCTCCGTGGAAAGAATCCAACAAAGCAGATAAATTGCCTTTCATTATATATATATGGACTGAAAATACCGATATCCTGGATGGTTTGATTACCACTACCAGAGAGAGAAAGAGACAAGCTGTCTGCAGTGGCTGGAGCCGCGAGGCTCCTGCAAAACCGCCTGGGCGGTGCACAGGCCGTGCGAAACAAGGTCAGTGTGAGGAGACCGCGCTACTGCTGCAACCCCAGCCAAACTCACTGCACACTAGCGTGAAACCGGCGATAAAAACCAGCGATAACAGCCGGCGGGATTGGTGCTGGGGAGCCACGGGAGACCGCGGGTCCACACACCAGTTCGAATCCACACTCCGCCTGACGCGACCCTCGGTGTGGCTTCCCGGTGCGATCGGCAAGGATACGGGAGTCTGGGAGTCTGCGGAGCTGCTGTTGACTGGAAGGAGAGCGCCGCCATCTTTGAAAGCTGCAGGGGCTGGTCCTGACAAAGGGGAGGAGACGGAGAGCGACTGCTGCATCCACCCAGGGACTCTCCAGCTCTCTGAAGACAACGCACAATTGGGTGAGACTTGGTTGGTCAGCAGGGGAAGGCGTTTCTGAGGCTGGCACAGCGGCCACAGGGGGCTGCAACTGTGGGTGGGCTTGGGGAGGGGGTGCCTTCTGGAAGATCCCCCTTCCCGGCGCCATTCATCTGCTGACACACACAGTCCCCCCGCCACTCCTTCACTGAACCGTGCAGCTGCTGGCCTAGGATGCAGCCTTGATTTCACTGACAGGATCACAGACTGTGATCCAATAGCAATTGGTTTGAACTGGAAAGGAAAAAAAGAGGGGGGCTTCCCAGGGCCCATTTTGTCTGAGACTTGGGGTTTGACTTTTTTTTTTTTTTTTTTTTTTTTTTTTTTCCCTTTCTTTTTATTGGTCTGCTTGATTTTCTGGATTGCAGGAGGGTTTTTTTTTTTTTTTTTTTTTTTGTATGTTTGTTTGTTTATTTTTCTTTTTTTTTTTTTTGGCTTTGTTTTGTTCTGCTTTTTTTTTTTTTTTTTTCCTTCCGCATTGATTGTTAGTGTGTTTATCTGCTTCCGCTCCCTTTTTTCTTTCATTCTTTTACTCCTTCTCACCCTTGTATCTTTTCTTCCTCCTTCATCTTTCATGTTTACATCCTGCCAGTGCATACTAAACAGAGCCAAAAACAAGTTATACGCAAAACTTGGGATTTCTAGAACCGGAGCAATTGAACTGGGTAGCAAAGTGGTGTTATATATAGTTTACTCTCTATTTCCTTGATTCTCTCTCTCCTCTCTCTTACACCAATTCCTACTCTTTATCATTTTTTTTTTCTTTTCCAACTTACTATATATATAAATTGATCTTTTTACCTAATTGTCAACCCCATTCTCTTTCTTCCATCGTCTACTGATACTAAACCACTTCCACTAAACCATTTCAATAGATATCTCTTTTCATACTTTCCAAGAAAGAACAATTCATGACACTTCCTTCTTCCTAAACATAACACCTCTGTATCCAATACTTGAAGCTATAAAACCCTATCAGAAACGTACAGAGTAAATTGGAAATAATATCTGGGATAACAAAATCTGTACATTGTGACCAAACTTGGATTTTCTGAATAGAAAGTGTTAGGTTTTAAAAGTATAAAGGAATTATAAGGTGATCTGATAGCATTGTACTACAGGAACAACATAAGGCTTTAAGGTAAAATCGAAACAGTCAAGGTCCCACAGTGCAGGAAGAATAGACACACAAGCAACATGAAAAAACAAGGAAAGAAAATGACACAAACAAATCAAGATACCCCATCGGCAGATGTCATGGCAAGCACAGTTGGTCAAATGCCAGAGATGGAATTTAGAAATTACATATGCCAAATGTTTATGGAACTTAAGAATGAACTCAAAAATGAGATGAGGGAGCAGGTACAGGAGGCAAAAGATCATTTTGACAAAGAACTCCAAAAACAAATACAGGAAGTAAAAGATTACTTCAATAGGGAAATAGAGGCTCTAAAGAGAATCCAAACAGAAATTCCAGAAATGAAAGAAGCAATAAACCAAAATAAAAGCTCAATTGAAAACATCTCCAACAGAATAGACCATCTGGAAGATAGAACCTCAGACAATGAAGACAAAATATATGTCTTAGAGAAGAATTTAAACCATACAGCAAAACTTGTTAATAATCATGAACATAACATCCAGGAATTATAGGACAGCATAAAAAGACCAAACTTAAGAGTGATTGGCATAGAGGAAGGGGCAGAGTTTCAAGCCAAAGGAATGAGTAATCTATTTAATGAAATAATTACAGAAAATTTTCCAAGCTTGAGGAATGAAATGGAAAACCAAGTTCAAGAGGCATACCGAACACCAAACAAACAAAATCTCAACAGATCCACACCTAGACACATTATAATGAAAATGCCTAATACACTGAGCAAGGAGAGAATACTAAAAGCCACAAGAGAAAGGAAGCAAATTACATATAGGGGGAAACCAATCAGATTATGTTCAGATTTTTCAACCAGACCTTAAAAGCAAGAAGATCCTGGAATAGCATATTTCAAGCTCTGAAAGAAAAGGGATGTCAACCAAGAATCTTATATCCAGCAAAATTGAGCTTTAGATTCGAAGATGAAATAAAAACCTTCCACGACAAGCAAAAGTTAAAAGATTTCATAACTCGAAAGCCAGCACTTCTGAACATCCTGGGCAACATTTTTCATGAAGAAGAAGAGAAAGATGATAACGAAAATCAACAAAGGGAGATATTAAACTAAAGGAAATACCAACCAGAAGAGAAACCAAATCAAGCTAAAGACCATAAGTCAAATAAAAATGGATGGGAATAAAAATCACATCTCAATAATAACCCTGAATGTTAATGGCCTAAACTCGCCAATCAAAAGACACAGATTATCAGAATGGATTAAAAGAAATGACCCAACAATTTGCTGTCTCCAAGAAACACACCTCATAGAAAAAGACATCAACAGACTGAAAGTGAAAGGCTGGGAAAAGTCTTATCACTCACATGGCCGGCGGAAGCAAGCAGGGGTTTCCATTCTCATATCAAATAAGGTAGACTTCAAACCAAAATTAATCAAGAGGGACAAAGATGGATATTTCTTATTACTTAAGGGAACCATCCATCAACAGGATATAACAATCATAAATCTGTATGCCCCAAATAATGGAGCACCTACATTCATCAAACAAACGCTTCTTAAGTTCAAGAGTAAAATAGACCACAACACAGTTATTCTAGGGGACTTCAACACACCTCTCTCACCAATGGATAGATCATCCAAACAAAAGCTAAACAAAGAAACTTTAAGCCTCCTCAAAACAATTAACAATTTAGACCTAACAGACATATATAGAATATTTCATCCCTCAGTAAACGAATACACATTTTTCTCAGCAGCACATGGCTCCTTCTCCAAAATAGACCATATATTATGTCACAAGGCAACTCTCAGCAAATATAAAAAAATAGAGATACTACCCTGCATGCTATCGGACCATAAAGGGATGAAATTGGAAATCAACGACAAAACAAGGAATAAGAAAAACTACTCCATCAACTGGAAGCTAAACAACATGCTACTGAATGAACAAGGGGTTGAAGAAGACATCAAAGAGGAGATCAAAAAATTCCTAGAGGTAAATGAGAACACAGATACATCATATAGAAATCTCTGGGACACTATGAAGGCAGTAGTAAGAGGAAAATTCATTGCACTGAGTTCATTCCTTAAGAGGAAAAAAAAAAAACCAACAAATAAATGACTTAACATCACACCTCAAAGCATTAGAAAAAGAAGAACAGACCAACACCAAGAGCAGTAGAAGACAGGACATAATTAAAATCAGAGCAGAAATTAATGAAATTGAGACTAAGGAAACCATTCAAAGAATTGACAAAACTAAAAGTTGGTTCTTTGAAAAAATAAACAAAATTGACAGACCCTTAGCAATGCTAACGAAAAGAAGAAGAGAAAAAACTCAAATTACTAACATTCGTGATGAAAAAGGGAATATCACAACAAACACCTCAGATATACAGAATATAATTAGAAATTACTTTGAAAACTTGTACTCTAATAAAATAGAAAATACTGAATGCATTGACAGATTTCTAGAGTCATATGATTTGCCTAAACTGGATGTGGAGGCTATACATAATTTAAATAGATCAATTACAAGCGAAGAAATAGAAGATGTCATCAAAAAGCTACCAACAAGGAAAAGTCCAGGACCTGATGGGTTTACAGCCGAGTTCTATAAGACTTTCAAAGAAGAACTAATACCAATGCTCTTCAAACTATTTCAAGAAATAGAAAAAGAGGGAGCTCTTCCAGACTCTTTCTATGAGGCCAATATTACATTAATTCCAAAGCCAGGCAAAGACACATCCAAAAAAGAAAACTTCAGGCCCATATCTTTAATGAACATAGATGCAAAAATCCTCAACAAAATCCTGGCAAATCGGATACAAAAACATATCAAAAAGATAGTGCACCACGATCAAGTGGGGTTTATCCCAGGGATGCAAGGCTGGTTCAACATTTGGAAATCAATAAACATAATACATCATATCAATAGACTTAAAGACAAAAATCATATGATCATCTCAATTGATGCAGAAAAAGCATTTGACAAAATACAACACCCCTTTATGTTCAAAACACTAGAAAAACTAGGAATATCAGGAACATATCTTAACATAATAAAAGCTATTTATGCAAGGCCCCGAGCTAACATTATCTTAAATGGAGAAAAATTGAAAGCATTCCCTCTAAAAACTGGAACAAGACAGGGATGTTCCCTTTCACCACTGCTATTTAACATAGTACTGGAAACTCTGGCCAGAGCAATTAGACAGACGAAAGAAATTAAAGGGATCAAGATAGGAAAAGAAGAGCTCAAATTAGCACTATTTGCTGATGACATGATAATCTACCTAGAAGACCCAAAAAACTCTACCAGAAAACTTTTACAACTAGTAAACGAATTTGGCAAAGTTGCAGGATACAAAATCAATACACATAAGTCAAAGGCATTTGTGTACATCAGCGACAAAGACTCTGAAAGGGAAATGATGAAAAATACCCCATTTGCAATAGCATCAAAAAAAATAAAATACCTGGGAATCAACCTAACGAAAGAGGTGAAAGACCTGTATAACGAAAATTATAGAACACTAAAGAAAGAAATTATAGATGAACTCAGAAGATGGAAAGACCTACCTTGCTCTTGGATAGGTAGAATTAATATTGTCAAAATGTCCATACTACCAAAAGCATTATACAGATTTAATGCAATTCCTATCAAAATCCCAATGTCATTCTTCAAAGAAATAGAAATAGCAGTCATGAAATTCATCTGGAAAAATAAGAGACCCAGAATAGCCAAAGCAATCCTGAGCAAGAAAAGTGAAGCAGGGGGCATCACCATACCAGACTTTAAATTATACTATAGAGCAATAGTAACAAAAACAGCATGGTATTGGCACCAAAACAGACTGGTGGACCAATGGTACAGAATTGAGGATACAGAGACTAATACATTTAATTACAGCTATCTTATATTAGACAAAGGTGCCAAAAATGTACAGTGGAGAAAGGATAGCCTCTTCAACAAATGGTGCTGGGAAAACTGGAAATCCATATGCAACAAAATGAAATTAAACCTTTATCTCTCACCATGCACAAAACTCAATTCAAAGTGGATCAAAGACCTAGGAATTAGATCAGAGACAATACACCTAATAGAAGAAAAAGTAAGCTCCAATTTCCAACATGTTGGATTAGGCCCCAAGTTCCTTAATAAGAATCCTGTAGCTCAAGAATTACTACCAAGAATTAATGAATGGGATAGATTTAAACTAAAAAGCTTCTTTTCAGCAAAAGAAACAATCAGTGAGGTGAATAGAGAGCCAACTAATTGGGAACAAATATTTAATACATGCACATCAGATAGAGCACTAATCTCTAGAATATATAAAGAACTCAAAAAACTTTACACTAAAAAAACAAATAACCCAATCAATAAATGGGCTAAGGAATTGAGAAGACACCTCTCAGAAGAAGATACACGATTAATCAACAAATACATGAAAAAATGTCAACATCGCTGGCAATTAGAGAAATGCAAATCAAAACTACTCTAAGATTTCACTTCACTCCAGTCAGAATGGCAGCCATCAAGAACACAAGCAACAATAAATGTTGGAGAGGATGTGGAGAAAAAGGCACACTCATACATTGCTGGTGGGACTGCAAAATGGTGCAACCGTTATGGAAAGCAGTATGGAGATTTCTTGGAAAACTGGGAATGGAACCATCCTATGACCCAGCCATCCCACTCTTGGGTCTATTCCCAAAGGACTTAAAAACAGCATATTACAGTGACACAGCTATCTCAATGTTTGTAGCTGCACAATTCACAATAGCTAGGTTGTGGAATCAACCTAGATGTCCCTCAGTAAATGAGTGGATTAAGAAAATGTGGTATATACGCACAATGGAATTTTACTCAGCAATAAAAGAAAATAAATTAATGGCATTTGCAGGTAAATGGATGAAGTTGGAAGACATAATGCTAAGTGAAGTTAGTCAGTCTCAAAAATCCAAGTACCAAATGTTCTCTGTTATATAAGGAGGCTATTTCAAAGTATTGTTGGATGGGGTACATAGGAGGATTAGAGGAACACTAGAATGGTCAAGGG
This sequence comes from Tamias sibiricus, assembly GCA_025594165.1. Lineage (NCBI taxonomy): Eukaryota > Metazoa > Chordata > Mammalia > Rodentia > Sciuridae > Tamias > Tamias sibiricus. The sequence goes on along the minus strand of CM046661.1, from coordinate 97,632,810 downwards.
AAGGGAGGGTAAGGGAGGGAGCAAGAGGGGAGGGAGGGGGGGAAAAAAGGTGGTTGAATGAGACGGATATCATTTTCCTTAATGCATGATTGAAGACCTAAATTGTACGAATATACTTTGTATACAAACAGTTGTATGTAAAAAGATACTAAATATATGCACTATGAGTTGTACATATTAAAAATTATAAAAATAAAAAAATAAAAAAAAAAAAAAAAAGATTATATATTTTGTCTTTATTGACTGAGGTTCTGTATTCCAAGTAATCTAGTCCTTAGGTGATGCTTTCTATTGAATTTTTTATTTGGTTTATTGTTTCCTTCATTTCAAGGATTTCTGGTTTTTGTTTGTTTGTTTGTTTGTTTTTAGAGTCTATCTTGAAGTAGTCTTTTGCTACCTGTATTTATGCTCTTATCTCTTTGTTGGAGTGATCAATTGTTGCCTGAATTGCTCTCTTATATTCTGTGCTTTACAGATCATTTTAATTACATTCCCAACTGCCTCTATGACATTTCATCTACTGTCAATGAATTCTATTATTGTAGCATCTTGGTTTCTTTGGGGGCAATTTCTTCTCTTTTTGTTTTTTTGGTTTGTTTTCATTTGTCTTCCTCTCTGGCAGTGCAGATCAGAGATATTACAGTTTCTATCCTATAATCTTGTAGTGTCCCTGCACATTACCAATACCTGACCTCTGGTGTAAATAGGCCTACAGGAACCTTGGCGATGATCTTCCCAGTCCTGGCTGGTGTTTCTAGGTGGAAGTGGGCCTGGAGAGCTACATGTTGGTAGATGGGGGGGGGGGGGGCACAGCACGGTCAGTCTCCTCCTCCAAGTGTCGCGCCCAGGTTGGTCTGCCTTATATGCATTTGTTTCTATAAAAAGAATTCTTTTATTAACTATTTGTTTTCTTATACATAGAAGAGTGACTAGGGAAAGACTTGATTCTCTATCAATTTCTGGAAAAACTCACTCATGTCTAGGAAGTGTTAAAAGAAAAACTTTGGACAAACTATTTTATGTGGGCACTAAAGGGTTAATAAATTGGGCAGCATTCAGAAGAGGAAGGTTTGGAGAGCTCTGCTTCAGCCATATGAGCAGTGGGTTTTTAAAAGCTGGATGTGGAAGCAAAGTAAATTGTTTGGCTGCAACTAGATGTTTGCCCTGTTTTGTAATATGATCCAATGGGAAACCCCTACTTAGAGGATAACTTGAAGTTTCCCATTGGTGATGCTTAAGTTTCAATTTATTGGAAGCAGTTTTCAGTTTACTTATGAAGAAATCCAAGGCAATGGAGCCATTTCAGCTAGGTGGCCTCTCAATGAAAACAAAAAATAATTATTATCAAATGGGTGGAGAGTTTTGTTTTCTTTTAATTACTATGAATTCAAGGGGTTTTTGTATATTTGAAGTATTTCAATGCATTTAAATAATTTGTAGCTCAAACTGGCCTATGTGAGCCCTTTCAGGTTGGTTTTTAGACATGTCTTTATTGCAAGAGATTTTCATAGTTTTCTTCCTTTGAGGGATGAGATATATCTATTCTATTTGTACATGCACTGCCCAGATAAGGAATCAGTCATCTCCTTAATGAGGCCTGGTTCCTTTCAGTGAAAACATGGTACTTGAGGATAAAAATCTGTTCAGTGCAGATATTTGTTTCTGCTAATTGATAGAGCTTATTTTTAGATTATTAAGTGGACAAAGTAGGGAATATGCATGTAAATATATGTAAATATATATACATGCATACATATGCAATATTTCTATATATCTATATATGCCTATACATATATATAGACAAACTTGCATATATAGAGAGAGTAACAGTAAATGCCAAGTTCATGTTGATGTTTCCAAATAAAAAGAAAAAACATGAGGTTTTACCTATTTCAAATGATTTTTATAATTGTATCAGATGTCTCTTAACCTCATCTCAATTTTTCTATGGAAATGTAATGGAAGGGAGTAAATATTATATAAATTTGGGACTTCTGATATTGTTGGTGTTGTGGATAAATCTGTTAAATGCTCTACCTGTTTCCTACAAATGACCAACCTGTCTTAATAAATGGTACCAAAAAATCTTATAACTATCTTTAACTCTCTTACCGTGTATGTAACCTATTATCAGCTCTTATAAGCCTTACCTCCAGAATGTGTTCTAAATGTATTTACTTTCCATGTCACTAACTGCTAATTGCTAACAACTTCCAATGATTAGTTAGCTTTTGCTGTATTTAAAAAAATAAATCAAAACTTAGTGCTTAAAACACCAAAGTATTTACTGTTTGACACCATTATGTGGGTTGTGTGGGTGGTTCTTGAGGGTGGTCTGATTCTGCTAGAGCTAAATGGTTAGCATGATGCTGCTTACACATTGGAGGCTTCACCTAGGGCAACTGGGACATCTGAGAGAAATCTCATGGCTGTTCATCTTCAACGATGCCAGTCTGTATTTATCTTATTATGGTAGAAGGATTCACAGGATAAGCATGGCAAAAGTTTCAACAGACTGGTTCCATTTTGTTTTCAAGCCTCTGCTTATGCCATCAAAAGTCACCAGTCCAAACAGATTCAAGGACTAGACTCCAGCTGGGCGTGGTGGCACCCGCCTGAAATCCCGGCAGGAAGATAGCAAGTTCAAAGCCAGCCTCAGCAAAAGCAAGACACTAAGCAAGTCAGTGAGACCCCATCTCTAAATAAAATACAAAATAGGGCTGGGGATGTGGCTCAGTGGTTCAGTGCCCCTGAGGCCATTTTGTAATACACCACACCACATAAGGCCAACCCACCGCTATTTCTCATGGAGAGACTCACAGTGATACTCTGCTTCCACTTTTGCTTTCAGACAAACGTTTATCTCTATGTCTGCTTTTTTGAAATATAAATCAAAACTTATCACTCTTTTTTTTGAACACTTTTGATGGTTTCCAACTATATTTACAATAAAACCAACCCTTGTTCTTGCACCTTAGACTTCTTGTTGGATATATTATCATTCTTCCCATGGTGCACTGGTCTTCTTTCTGTTCCTATTTTGGGATGCTTGCTCTAGCTGTTTCTTCTACTGGAATGTTTCTCACATTTATCCTCAAACATATGACTTTTTCTCATCATTTCAGAGAGAGACCTTCTGTGGAATAAGTATCGCTAGCACATGCTCTCTCTTTCAGGCACATGGATCATTATACTTTCAAGTTCTGTCTTAACAATCAGTTTCATTTTTCTCATAGCTCCTAATATTTATTTCCTTTTATACTCCCACTCAAGTAAATATAAACTCTGTATATATCTTATTTGCTTATGAATTGTTGCTTAGAATAGTAACCATTCCATAAACAGGAGTCAAATTAAAGGAGTCAGTATGGGGTTTATTATATAGTACCCTCTATTACAGCAGATTGGATTTTACAGCTAGACATGATTTGAAAAACAAAATAGAACAGCAAGTGAATTCTCTTTACAAAGTAGTATAGAATATTAGTGTTAACTTTAATGGTGTCTTTTGATAATTTTTCGATTATAAAAGTATGTTAAAACAACTAAAAGCCCATTACATTTTGAACACCAGCTGGACAAATAGGCACAATGCAACACTGGAGGAACTACTCCACTAATACTCTGGCAGTGTTTCCCAGCACTCCACTTATTTATTTTCTGAGACTTTCATATCCTTATCAACCATAGACTTGGTATTAAGTCTACTGAATTAACTAAAAGTGTTTTTAAAAACTCAAGAAAACATTTTCCCCTCCTTAACTGACCTCTATTCCCATCCAACGAAATGGGAATATTTCATACATGCCACCAGGACAAGTCTGACTAACAGTATATAAGCTTGTATCCTATTGTCATTGTTCCTTAGGCATGAATCTTTCTCACAATCCTCAAGATTAGCTGATGCTTTATACAGATCCTGGCATCATTTAGAGTTCAGTCTTTGATATAACTGAATATAATCTGAACTTGCACACAAAGACAGGTCTGCTTATGAGTGAAGCTCTCGTGGGCAGGATAAAGTTCTTTGTCATAAGATTCCTGAGCCCTGTGCAAATCAAGGAATGTGGGTGGACAATTCAGTGTCCTTGGATTATCTATAATAGCAAACAAATTTCCTGAGCACTCAATGATAAAGAGATATTGCCTAGTGCAATATGTTTGTAAATAAAGGCAGAGAATATAGTCAAGGAGAAAATTGTTAACAAATACTACAGAATCCATGACCTGGGTCAATGAGAGAGAAAGAAAGTGGAGGAAAGGAGAGAGGAAGAAAGAGGAAATACTAAAATAGCAAAGCCATACTGAGATGGTCCTTTGGTGATTGTCCAGAGAGATTTAGGCTCTAGGGAAAGAAAGCATGAGTTCAAAATTGGAGAACAGGATGCATCAGAATCTCAGGAACAAGGTGAAGCTCAGCTATGAGGAACAAAGTCCTCGTCAAACTGGCAACAAAGATGTAGAGTTGGGTGGAAGCTGCTTAATGACAGACCCCTGAGGTGGAATTGACTCTAGAGACCTCAGGGCTGTGGCTGGAGACAGGCATCAACTAACTCCAGCCCTGAGGAGAGTAGAGAGAGCCTGGGAGCCAATCAGAGCTGAATGTGGAATAGTGATTTCTAAGGGTTGATAGCGCGTGGGGTGAGGGTGGATAAAATCTAGCTGGATATGAACAGTGCATGCTATATGTATATCAAAATATTGCACAGAACCCCATCAATATGTACAGTGAATACAAGTTAATAAAATTATTTTAAATTTTGAAAAGAAAAGCAGGAAATGCAATCAGAATGGCAATGGAACTCATTTCGTATGAGTAGCATTTTCATAGGAAATTCCAAATATGAAGAGTTTCATTTTATCCTCACCAACCAGGCTATGAGTTAGCTGATGTTTTATGTCATGAATGAGAGGAAGGATAGAGAGATGATGGTGTTCCATTAATTTTATCCTATGCAGTAACAAATTCAGAATTTCTTTATGGGCAAGTTTGGATTCCTACATATAGGTAAAAGAGAAATTAGCTTTTTCTAATCACGAAAAATGTCAGATCTATTCAATGTTATCTATATTATTTGCTAATTAGCCAAATGACAAAATTCAAATGCACAAAAATAATTTAAAAAACAAATTACTCTAATTTTGCAATAATAACAATAGTGTGACAAGAGAACTAAAGGGACTCCACCTTGTTCTTCAGCAGCCATCTTAGGAGTTCTGAGAAATAGTTCTGTTTCCCAGAAATAATAGAATACAGAAAGTCCTGCCTGTGTACCCATTAATTGTTACCTAGCATAATACGCTTGACAGCATAAAAACAGAAATTCCTATACAATGTAAAATTGCTCTCTTTGGTTTCCATTTTTCCTGGGCGAATACCTTGTCAGAGGTTGATTGTCTAGACATTAGTAACCATTCTCTAACATGTACTCAACTAGGGTCATCATGACCCCATTCCCTTCTACTTGATCGTTGCTATATCAACCTGGAAAGTCCCGTGGGAAATATTATTGTACCCATTGCTTTGTCTTGCTAACTGCCTAGATTCAGCTTCTGTACTGTGGCTTGCTTGCATTGGCTGAAACCCTGCAATTGAATATTCCGCCCTCTGTGATTTTGCTCTTTATAAACCCTTGAAAAATCACTGCCTGCGTGCCATCTCGCCACACTATGTGATGTGTGGGGATGGTGGCCGCTGATCAGCTTAATAAAGGCTTTTTTTGGCATTAGTGTGACGTGGCTTGGAGTTTTAATTGGCATCTCATTGGTGACAACATTTTTGGTACAACAATAGAATACTGTTTATGGGATCATAATAAGTTATTATAAAAGTAAATAAATTTTTTTCCTATCTAGTTTTAAAAATATAATGTCATTGTCATATTTAGAGTGCAATGAAACTTTAGTTCATGTGTTTTTTAGTTGGCTTTTTCATTGCTGTGACCAAAAGACCTGACAAAAACAAGTAGAGGAGGAAAAGTTTATTTGGGGCTCAAATGTTCAGAGATCTTAGTCCATAGACTGCCAACTCCATTCCATGAGGCCTGAGTCAAGGCAGAACAACCTGACAGAAGTGTGTTGTAGAGGAAAGTGGCTTTGTATGGCCACCAAGGAAGCAGAGAGATTCTGCTCTCTAGATAAAAATATATACCCCAAAGGCACACCCCCAGGGACCCACCTCTTCCATCCACACCCTACCTGCCTTCAGTTACCACTCAGTTAATCCCTATCGAGGGATTAATTCATTCATGAAATTAAGGTTCTCATAACCCAATCACTTCACCTCTGCCTTCTTGCATTAACTCACACATGAGCTTTTGGAGGACACCTCACATCCAAACCATAACAACCTGTATTGCTTTCATCTTCTCAACTCCTAAAACATAAAATATTTCTTTAAGACAAAACTTGAGTACAATGCCCCTAACTAGTCTTGGATATCATTACTATATCGTGAAATAGTCATTTTCTATATAATTTGGAAAGTCATTCTGTTTTGTCAATTTCTTTATTTCTAAGTAGAGATAAATTAGGCAGTATGCAAATCATTTCCTATAATTGTTGCAAAGCTCTTAGCAATGTTGAGAAAAGGCAGAGTAGGAACACAAAATAAAACTTAGAAAAAATATTTTGTGGGCAATGCGATAGCATGTTTCTACATTCTCAAACAAACTTAGGAAGTGGGTATTTTTATTACTTCTGTTTCCAAGTTGTGGGGGGAAACAGGACTTAAAAAGAAGTCAAATAACCCACTAGAATGGCTAGTAAGAGACAGAAAATAATAAATGTTGATAAGGGTGTATGGAGACATTCTGGTGGGAATGTAAAGTGAGATTGCCACTTTGGAAAATAGTTTGGCAGTTCCTCAAAATGTTTAACATATAGTTAACACCAGACCCAGCAATTCCACTACTAGAGGTATACCAAAGAAAATTGAAAGTAGAAGTTCACACAAAAACTTGTATGGAATGTTCATTGCAGAATTATTCATATTAGTCAAAATATTGGAAACCATACAGATATCCAAAAGTAGATAAGCAAAAGGTGCTAAATCCAAAAACGGAATAGTATTCAGAAATGAAATACTGATACATGCTGCAATATGGATGAGCCTGGGAGACATTGTATTAAGTGAAAGAAGTTAGACACCAAAGCTACATACTATACTATTTTATTAGTATAAAATGTCTAAATTGGCAAATTTATACAAAAATATATAGTTTGATGGTTGGCAGGGGATAGAGGGAGGGAAGAATGGGAAGTGGCTTCTAATGGGCATGAATTTTTTTTTTCAATTTGCATGAAACTATGGCTTCATCTTCTAGAGAGTTGATAGTTGAATAACCTTGTGACTATGCAAAAGCCTATCAAAATATATGCTTTAAAATGATGAATTTTAATGTATTGATTTGTATCTCAATATATATTGTATTCTCAAAATGGGACTAAGTAATTTTATGTACGATTAGATGGTAGTTAGGCACAATTGTAACCTAGAAAATCTGGCTCCAGAGCCTGCATTTTCAACCATTCTATATTATCTAACCCTAGATAAAATAAATATACAAATCAATATTTCATTTTTTCATTTTATCTTTGAAGATCTTTAAAAATTAATACATAAAAATATTTTAAAAGCTGTACATATTTATGGGCTACAACAATTTTGTTTGTGTAACATTTAAATCAAGTTAAACACATATCTGCATATGTTATTTTTCCATCTGTCATTATATTTTACCTGGCTTAAAAAACATGAAAATTCTATATATTCATGGGATGCCATAAAATGTTTATCATGTCAAACCCATCTATCTCCTCAAATATTAATTATTTCCTTTTGGTGAAAATGTTCAAAACTTTTTCTTCTACATTTTGGGGGTGTAGGGGACATAATTATTATCAGTGGTCACCCTACTGTACAATAGCATGCCAGAATTTCACACCCCTGCCTAACTATAACTTAATACCCGTGGATCAACTTTCCTCCATCCCTCCCTCTAACCCCAACTCTCTCCAGGCTCTAGTTACCACCATGCTACTCTCAATATCTATGAGATCAACTTCTTGTTTTTTGTTTTTCTCATGAGGGAGATCGTGTGGTACTTTTCATTTGTGTCTTGCTTATTTCACATAATGTAAACATCTCCAGTTTCATCCATGTTTTTGCATTATCAGAATGTCTTTCTTTTGAATGGCTGAATAGTATTTTATTGTGTATATCACCACATTCTCTTATTCTTTAGTTGATGGAGTCTTATAGAGTTTCTATTTCTGGGCTATTGTGAATAGCGCTGTAATAAACACAGAAGTACAGAAATCTCTTTAAAAAATGAATTTCGTTTTCTTTTCATATATACCCAGTAATCAGATTGCTGGAACATTTGGTGATTCTGGTTGTTTTTTTTTTTTTTTTTTTTCTTAGGAACCTCCATACCATGTTCCTATAGGGCCGTACTAATTTACATTCTTACCAATAGGGTACAAAATTTCCTTTTTCTCCACATTCTTGCCTGTGCTTGTCACCTTTTGTCTTTTTGATAACAGCATTTCTTACTGCAGTGATGTGAAATCATAATGGTTTTGATTTGCATTTCCCTGATGATAAGTGATGTCGGAGAATTTTTCATGCAGCAATTGGCCATTTGCATTTCTTATGAGAAATGTCTACAGAAGTCTACAGTCCTTTTTTTTTCCTATTGAGTTGTTGGGGTTTCTTGTATATTCTTCACATCAAATCCTTGTTAGATGTACATATTTCCAATATTTCCTCCCATTCTGTAGGTTTTCCCCTGAACTCTGCTGGTTGTTTCCATTGCTATGCAGACATTTTCAATTTAATGTAATTTTGTCCATTTTTGGTTTTATTTCCTTTTGCATTGGGAGTCTTTTCCTAAATATCCTTGCTCTTTATAAAACTCCAAAGAATTTCTCCTATGATTTCTTTTAGCAATTTCATAGCTTCACATCTTTCATTCAAGTCTTTAATACATTTTCAGTATTTTTTTTTATGAGTGGTGTTATAAGGGACTCATTTCAGGCTTCTGTGTGGTGATGTCCAATTTCACCAGCATCATTTATTGAAAACACTGTCTTCTACAGTGTGAGTTCTGGAGAAAATTTCAGCACCTTTGTGTGAAATCAGTTGACTGTATATGTGTGGGTTACTTCTAAGATCTTTGTTCTATTTCACTGATCTCTGTGTCTGTATTTATGCCTATACCATGCTGTTTTGTTACAACTTTGTAGTTAAGTGTTGAAGTTAGGTACTAACCTCCACCTTTGTTCTTTTGGTTCAAGACAGGTTTGTCTATTTGTTTTTTGTGGTTCCATATAAATTTTAGAACTTTTTTTATTTCTTTGAAGAATGTTATTAGTGTTTTGGTGGGAATTGCATTGACTGTAGATTTCTCTCAGTAGTATGGAGACTTCAACAGTATTGATACTTGCAGTCCATGAATGTGCTATGTCTTTCTTTGTATGTGTGTGCCCTCTTCCATTTCCTTCATTAATGTTATGTAGTTTTCATTGTAGAGATCTTTCAACTCTTTAGTTAGATGTATACCTAGGTTTTTGTTTGTTTGTTTATGGCAGTGTTGGGGAACTAAACCTCAGGCTTCACACATGCTAGGGAATTACTCTATTACTATAATACATCCCAGCAGGAATGGTGCTTGCTCGATCTGCCGAGTCACTCCTCAAATCTCTCGAGATCTTGGGCCAAGTCCCGTGAGACTACGGAAGGCGACAATGCCCAAAAATGTCAATCTGCTGACACATCCCCAGCACAATAAATGTCATTTTGTAACTATTATAAATAGGATTGCTTTATTGATTACTATTTCAGAAAATTGGTCTTGGAGTATAACAGCACTACTGATATTTGTATATTAATTTTGTATCCTGCAATTTTGTTGAACTTTTTGTGATAGTGCTCAATAAAGTCTTTGTGGGTTTCTATATGTGAGATCATGTCATCTTCAAATGGTGATGATTTGGCTCCCTCTTTTCCAATTTGGATGTCCTTCATTTCTTTCTCTTACCTGATTGTTCTGGCTAGGACTTCCAGCACTATGGTGAATGAAGTGGAAAAAATGGACATCCTTATCTCATTCAACATCCTAGAAAGTTTTTTAGATTTTCTGCATTTGGTATAGTGTTAGCTGTTAGCTTAATCTAAATGGTTTTCTTAACATTGAGCGATATTCCTTCTGTTCCCAAGTTGTTTAGTATTTTTATCATGAAGTGATGTTGAATTTTATTAAATGCCTTTTACTGATATGATGATATGGGTTTTGCCCTTCATTCTGTTGATGTATCACATTTGTTGATTTGCTATGTTGAACCATCCTTTCATCCTAGAGATATATCCTATTTATCAGGTGAATAATGTTTCTCATGTGCTATAAAATTAGGTTGACTAGTATTTTGTTAATGATTTTTGCATCTGTGTTGATCAAGGATATTGCCCAGTATTTTTCTTTTTTGTTCTTTTTTCATTGTGTCCTTGTCTTATTTCAGTTTCAGAGTAATGGTGGACTCATATAATGAGTTTGGAAGAATTTCCTCTTCAATTTTTTTGAAATAATTTAAGAATGATTCATATTCTTCTTTGAGAGAATAATGGAAATCAGCAATGAAGCCATTTGGTGCTGGATTTATTTATTTTAATGAGAGTCTTTAATTACTAACTCAATCTTGTTACTCATTATTGATCCATTCAGGTTTTATTTTTCTTCATGTGTGAACCTTGTTAAGATGCAGATGAATAGAAATTTGTCCATTTCTTCTATGTTAGAAAATATGTAGTCATATAGTTGTTCATGATAATCTCTAGTGATCTTTTGTATTTTTGTGATGTCACTTGAAATGTCTCATCTTTGATCTGAGTGAGTCTTTTTCTTCATCTAGCAAAGAGTTTGTCTTATCTTTTCAAAGAATCACTTCTTTGTTTTGTTCTTTTTGCTGTTGTTTTGTTTTGGTCTCCATTCTATTTATTTATGTTCTTTATTTATATTTTTTATTATTCTATAAATTTTGGTTTAGATTTTTCCTCTACCTGGAATAATTGATGTACATTAATAGGTTATTTCTTTAAGATTTTTCTGCTTTTTTTAGTTATACATAATATTGGGGTTCATTTTGACAAAATTATGCTAGCACAAAATATACAATTATACAAGCACAAAATACTTCCCCTTTCCCTCCCATCCTTTTCCCCTCTGTTCCCTTTTCTCTTCTAGAATATCTTCTATTTATTTATATAATTTTTAAATTGGTGATTTACAGATATGCACAAAGGTAAAATTCACTGTGGCACATTCATTTATGTGCATGGATAATATGGTCAGTTTCATTCTGTCATTCCTCTTTTCCGATCCCTCTTACCTACCCCTCAATCCCCTTGTTTTACTCCACTGATTTCTCTCCTATTTTCATGGGATTTCCCATTTTTGTTCCCCTTATTTTGGTCTAGCTTCTGCAAATGAGAGAAAACATTTGACACTTGACTTTCTGTATCTGGCTTATTTCACTTAGCATGTTCCATTTACCAGCAAATGCCATAATTTGATTCTTATTGATAACTGAGTAAAATGCCATTGTGTGTGTGTGTGTGTGTGTGTGTGTGTGTGTGTGTATGACATTTTCATTATTCATCTGTTTATGGGTATCTGGGCTGATTCTATAACTTGACTACTGTGAATTGTGCTGCTATAAACATTGATGTGGCTGTATCACTGTAGTATGTTGATTTTTAAATTTTTTAAATAAATACTGAGGAGTGGGATAGCTGAGTCATATAATGGTTCCACCCCTACTTTTTTGAGGAATATCCTACTGCTTTCCAGAGTGTTTGTACTAATTTGCAATTCCACCAAAAATGCATGATGTACCTTTTAGCCCATATCCTTGCCAACATGTATTGTTATTTGTGTTCTTTATAATTGTCATTATGACTAGAATGAGATATAATGAGATGTAGTCTAATATTTTGATTTGAATTTCCCTGATCGCTGGAATGTTGAACATCTTTCATACATTTGTTGGCCATTTGTATTTTTTCTTTTGAGAAGTCTCTTTATTCTATTTATTGTATGTATGTATGTATGTATGTATGTATTACCCATTTATTTATTTAGCATTAAGTTTTTTGGTTTGTTGTTGTTGCTTACATTCTGGATAGTAATGCCCTGTCTAAGGAAGAGGTGGCAAAGATCTCTGTTTATGTAGGTTCTCTCTTCATGTTCTTAATGGTTTCCTTTGTTGTTCAGAAGCTTTTTAATTTGATGCTCTCCCACTTATTGATTTCGGGCTTTATTTCTTGTGCTTCAGGAGTCCATTACATAAGTTGGTGCAAATACCAATATGTTGGAGTGTTGTCCCCTATGTTTTCTTCTAGCAGTTTTACTGTTCCTGGTCTAATTCCTAGGTCTTGGCTACTTTGTGTTGACTTTTGTACAGGGAGAGTAATAGGGATCAAGTTTCATTCTTCTACCTATGAATATCTAGTTTTTCCAGCACCATTCATTTAAAAGGCTATCTTTTCTCTAACATTTCTTTCTGGCACCTTTGTTGAGTATCAGATGACTATATCTATGTGTATTTTTCTCTCCATCTTCTATTCCATTGTTCTTCATGTCTCTTTTGGTGCCAATACCATGCTTGTTTTGTTACTATAGCTCTGTAGTATAATTTGAGTTCTTGTATTGTGATTCTTCCAGCATTGTTCTTCTTGCTCAGATTTCTTTGTTTATTCTGGGTCTCTTATTCTTCCATATGAATTTTACAATTGTTTTTTCTAGTTCTGTGAAGAATGCCATTGATATTTTGATGGGGATTACATTGAATCTCTATAACACTTTTGGTAGTATGTCCATTTTGATAGTATTAATTCTGCCTATCCAAGAATATGGGAGGTCTTTCCATTTTCTAAGGCCTTCTTCAATTTATTTCTTCAATGTTTTATAGTTTTCATAGTAATTCCTTGGTTAGACTTATTGCTAAGTTTATTTTTTTTTACATGATTGTGAATAGGGTAGTTTTCCTGATTTCTTTCTCATAAGATTCACTATTTTAGTATAGGAAAGCAATTGACTTGTGTCAATTATCTTGTATCCTGCTACTTTGGTAATTTTTTTTACCAGCTCTAAAAGTCTTCTCATGGAGTTTTTTAGGCCTTCTAAATATAGAGTCATGTCCTCAGCAAACAGAGATAATTTGACTGTTTATTTTCCTAGTTGTATTCCTTTAATTTCTTTTTCTTACATTATTGCTCTGGCTTGAGTTTCACAACTATGCTGAATAGAAGTGGTGAGAGTGGACACCCTTGACTTGTTCCTGTTTTAACAGGAAATGCTTTCATTTCTGTCTGTTTAGTATGATGTTGGCCTTGGGCTTGTTAGATATAGCCTTTAGAATGTTAAGGTAAGTTTCTTTTATCCTTAGATTTCCTAGTTATTCAAACATGAATGGGTTCTAGACTTCATCAAATGCTTTTTCTGCATCTATTAAGATAACCATGTTTTTACTTCTTGCACTTTGAGAGTCTTGTTAAGGAAGTCAATTCCTAAGCTGACATGGTAAAGATTTGGGCCTACATTTTCTTCTACTAGGTGCAGGGTCCTATTCTAGTGACTGAGTCTTTGATCCACTTTGAGTTTTGTGCAGGGTGAGAGGGGTTTAATTTCATTTTTTACATGTGGGTTCCTAAGGTGAAAGAAATAAAATCAAGAATCAATAAATGGATGGATTCAAACTGAAAAGCTTCTTCTCAGCAAAGTAAATAATCAAGAGTGTGAAGAGAGAGCCTACAGAATGGGAGATCTTTACCATCTGCACCTCAGATAGAGGATTAATCCTCAGAATATATAAAAATCTCAAAAAACTGAACACCCAAAACCCCAATAGCCCAATCAGTAAACGGGGTAAGGAACTAAATAGACACTTCACAGAAGAAGAAATACAATTAATCAAAAACTGTGTGTAAAAATTTGCAAGGTGTGGTGGCGCATGCCTGTAATCTTAGCCGCTTGGGAGGCTGAGGCAGGAGGATCATGAGTTCAAAGCTACACTCAGCAACAGCAAGGCACCAAGCAACTCAGTGAGAACCTGTCTCAAATAAAATACAAAAAATAGTCTGGGATGTGGCTCAGTGGTCAAGTGCCCCTGGGTTCAATCCCCTGTACCAAAAAGCAAAAAACAAAACAAAACAAAAAGTGTGTAAAATTTTTCAACATCTATAACAATTAGAAAATGAAAAGCAAACTCCCCTAAGATTTCATCTCACTCCAGTCAGAATAGCAATCATAAAGAATACAAGCAACAATAAATGTTGGTGAAGATGTGGGGGGAAAAGGTACACTCATATGTTGCTGGTGGGACTGCAAATTGTTGCAACCATTATAGAAAGTAGTAGGGAGATTCCTCAGAAATATTGGAATGGGACCACCATTAGATCCAGCTATCCCACACCTTGGTATATACACAAAGGACTTAAAATCAGCATATTACAGTGATGCAGCCACATCAATGTTTATAGAAGCTGAATTCACAGTACCCAAACTATACAACCAACCTAGATGCCCTTCAACAGATGAATGGATAAAGAAAATGTGGTATATATATAAAATGGAATATTACTGGGCCTTAAATAAGAATGAAATTATGATATTTGCCGGTAAATAGATGGAGCTGGAGAATATCATGCTAAGCCAAATAAGCCAATCACAAAAAACCAAAGGGTGAATGTTTTCTGTGATATGCAGATGCTAATTCATAATAAGGTGGGGCTAGGGAAAAATAAAGGTACTTTGCATTAGGCAGAGGGGGGTGAAAGGAAGCAAGGGGGTATAGGGATAGGAAGGATAGTAGAATGAATTGGACATTACTACCCTATGTACATATATGATTACATGACAGGTTAAATTTACATTATGCACAACCAGAAGAATGAGAAGTTACTCTCCATTTAAGTATGATGTGTAAAAATGCATTCTACTGTCATGTATAACTAATTAGAACAAATTTTTTAAATGCAAAGAAGATAATCAAGTGATTCTAATACTGCATTTATATGGAGAATAACATTTAGTGGTTTGCATATCTCAAACCAACCTTGCATTCCTGGAATTAAATCTACTTTTTCATAGTGTACTATCTTCTTCTTATGTTTTTTTATTAAATTATTTATTTATTCTAATTTGTTATACATGCTTGCAGAATTCAATTTATTTCATATTACATATATAGAGCACAATTTTTCTTTTTTTTTTTTTTTATTAGAGCACAATTTTTCAAGTCACTGGTTCTACACAAAGTATTTTCACACCATTCGTGTTTTCATACGTGTACTTAGGGTAATGATGTCTAACTCATTCCACCATTATTTCTACCCCCTTGACCCCTCTCTTTTCCTCCCTCCCCTTTGATCTATTTAAAGTTCCTTCATTCCTCCCATGCTCCACCCCCTCATCACCAATATGAGTCAGAATCCTCATATCAAAGAAATCATTCGGTCTTTTTTTTTTTTTTTTTTTTTTGAATTGTCTTACTTCACTTAGCATTATTTTCTCCAGCTCCATCAATTTACCTGCAAATGTCATGATTTTATTATCTGTTAGTGCTGAGTAGTGTTCCATTGTGTATATATACCAAAGTTTCCTTATCCATTCATCTACTGAAGGGTATCTGGGTTGGTTCCACAATTTAGCTATTGTGAATTATGCTGCTATAAACATTTATGTGGCTGTGTCCCTGTAGTAAGCTGTTTTTAAGTCCATTTGGTATAGACCAAGAAGTGGGATAGCTAGGTCAAATTGCAATTCCATACCAAGTTTTCCAAGGAAGCTCCATACTGCTTTCCAGATTGGCTTCACCAATTTGCAGTTCCACCAGCAATGTTTCTTCAGATGTTTTTGAATGTGATTTGCCAATATTTTATTTAGGATATTTGCTTCTATGTTCATTAGGAATATTGGTCTGAAGTTTTCTTTCCTTGATATGTTTCTGTCTGGTTTTAGTATCAGTGTGATATTGGTTTCATGGAATGAATTAGACAGTGTTCCCAACTTTTCTATTTCATGGAATAATTTGAGGAAGATTGGCACTAGTTATTTAAAGAACTGGTAAATCTCAGCTGAGAATCTTTTTGGTTCTGGACATTTATTTGTTGGAAAACTTTGAATGAATTGCTCCTTCAATTTTATTGCTTGATATTGGTGATTTTCTATATCACTATAGTTCAATTTGTGTAGTTCATATGTGTCTAGAAATTTCTTGATGTTTTCAAGCTCGTTGAAATACAAATTTTCAAAAAGTTTCTGATGATCCTCTGGATTTCAGAAGGGTCTGATGATATCTCCTTTTTCATCTCTTTTGTTGATTTGGGTCTTCTCTTTTTTGGTTATTAAGGGCTTATCAATCTTGTTTATTCAAAGAATTAACTCAATTTTATTCTCTGTATTTTTATTCAAAATTTCATTAATTTTAGCTCTGATCTTAATTATTTCCTGTCTTTTGCTGATTTGGGAATTAGTGCATTCTTTTTAAAGGGCCTTCAGTTACAATGTTAAATTATTTATTTTGTATCTTTTTTTTTTTTTCAGGTGGGAACGTTGTACTAAACTTTCCTCTTAGAACTGCCTTCATGCTGTTCCACAGATTTTGATAGGTTGTAACTATTTTCCTTTGTGTCTAAGAATTTATGTTTATTTCTCCCCTGAT
Organism: Tamias sibiricus; assembly: GCA_025594165.1. Lineage (NCBI taxonomy): Eukaryota > Metazoa > Chordata > Mammalia > Rodentia > Sciuridae > Tamias > Tamias sibiricus. Next base: position 97,616,088 of record CM046661.1, on the reverse strand, counting down.
TTTTCTGTGATACATTTTTTGTTTAAAAGTTTATTATCTAATTTTCAGGTGTTAAATTTTTTTAATTGTTGGTTTCTATTTTAATTCCATTATAATCTGATAGGAAAAAAAGAATTATCTATATTTTTTGGTATTTGCTAAGATTTGCTTTTTGCCCTAAAATATGATCTAGTATAGAAAAAGTTCCATGTACCACTGAGAAGAAATTGAATTAATTTGTTGGTAGATGAAATAGTCAATGAATATCTGATAGGTCCATTTGATTAATAGTACTATTTAGTTCTGAAGAGCTTTTACTTAGGTTATGTCTGGATGCCCTATCTAATTGATGAGACAAGTGTATTGAACTCACCCAATATTATTGTATTGTGGTCTATTTTTTTCATATTGAAGGGTTTGTTTTAGGTACATGGATACGCCATTGTTTGGGGCATAATATTTACAATCATTATAATTTGTTGTTGGATGATTCCCTTAACCTGTATAAAGTGACCTTGTCTACTCTGATTAATTTTTGCTTGAAATCTACTTTGTCTGATATTAGTAGAAACCTCTGCTTGATTTCAGTTTTCTTTTGCAAGGTATATCTTTTCTGATACTTTCACCTTCAGTCTGTGGTTGTCTTTCCTGTAAGATGAGTGTCTTATAAACAACATATGGTTGGATATTGTTTATTAATCCAATCTGCCAATCTATATTTTTGATTGGAGAGCTTAGACCATTTACATTAAATGTTATTATAGAAAAATGATTTTTATTCCCTGCTGTTTTGATTGATTTGTAAATGCTTAATTCCTACTTGATTCTTCTTTGACTATTCTTCTAGTGCAATTCCTCTCTGTGCCAGTTATGATTTTTATTTTTTATTTCTTTTGCACTGAATATTTCATTTAGTATGCTTTGTAGTACAGGTTTATGGTAATGAATTCTTTTTGTTCCATATCATGGAAGAATTTTCTCTTCATTTCCAAGGGATAGTTTTAGGATATGATAATCTGAGTTGGCATTCATTTTCTTTCAGGGCTTGGAATATATTATTCAATGCCCTCCTGATTTTTAGGGTATGGGTTAAGAAATCAGTTGAAATCCAAATTTACTGACATCTAAATGCGAGCTGCAATTGTTCTCTTGTGGCTTTTAAAATTCTATTCTTATCTGTGTATTAGGCATTTTCATTACCATGTGTTTTAGAGAGAATCTTATTTGATCTTCTTGCCTCTTTGGGGGTTTTATATGCCTCTTATATTTGGGTTTCTATCTAATTCCTAAGATTTAGAAATTTTCCTGATATTTCATTTACAAAATTGCGTCTTCCTTTAATTTGTGTTTGAGTTTTCCCTGACAAGGATTCTGATATTTGGTGTCTTAATGTTATCCCACATTTCTTGAATATTCTCTTAATTATTAACTTTATTTTTAAGATTACATGCTTTTTCTTCAAGGGCTGAGAATCTGCCTTCAAATGATCTAATCTATTGGAGATGTTTTCCATTAAATTTTTAATTTTATTTATTGAGTCTTTCATTTCCAGGATTTCCATTTGGTTCTTTTTCAGAATTTCTCTATATTGAAGTGATATTTTACTTCCTGCATTTTCTAAGTTCATTCCTTATATCTGTTTTTTAGCTCACTGAACATCTTAATCATGAGATCTCTAGATTCTTTTCCCAACATTTCCTCCACTGTCATGTCAATGGAATCATTTGAAGTATTGTGAGTCATTAATGTAATTTTTTTTTCCTTCGCTTTTTCATACTACTTGTACGTCTACCTATCTGTTGGGTTTGTTATATTGCTTCTTCCTTCATTCAAGGAACTATTTAGTAAAATTATTGCTCTGAAGAGCCCTGGGCTAGGTGAATATCTGGGTATTGACACTTTCACTCAATGTATCTTCTGTTCTTCCCAGTATCAGCACCACTCTGAGAAAAGGCATTAATCCCTGTTTACTACAATCACTTCAGAGCAAAGCAACATAGTAATCAACCTTAGGAAAAACAAAAACTTGTTGATAAAGTTCTCCCCAGTTTCTCTAATCTAGGTATAAAATTATAATAATATTCTGGAATACTTTGAGAATTTAGTTATTAAAGACAGTAAAATCACTATTACATTATATAAGGACAGAAATGGGGAGGAGAGAAAAATTGAGCAAAAGAAGAAAATCGTACAAACCAAGTTAAAAACAAGAAGAAGATGGGGGCTGAGCACAGTGTGGCACTCCTGTAATCCCAGCAGCTCTGGAGGCTGAGACAGGAGGATCACCAGTTCAAAGCCAGCCTCAGTAACAGTGAGGCTCTAAGCAACTCAGTGTGACCCTGTCTCTAAATAAAATGCAAAAAAGGGCTGGGGATGTGGCTCAATGGTTGAGTGCCCCGAGTTCAATCCCTGGTACCAAAGGAAAAAGATGGGGGATTTAAGGAAGTAGCAGGTAATATTAGAAGGAAAAAGGGCTAAGAGGAGCAAGTATAAACCTAAGCTAGAAAAGCAAAGATGGGATGATTCCAATTAGTGCCTTAAAACAGCAGAAAAACACAAATAAATGGGTGGAAGACACAATATCCTATACTAGTGGAATAACTATCAAATCAAAATTAAGAGTAATACATTTATAATCAAAATTGACACTAGAGCTATTTGTAGTAAACCATGATAAGGTGGATAAAATTCTTATTGTGTTTGCCTGATATGGATTTCATCAGGATTTGGGAACTTTAGAAGATGTCCTTCACTCTTAAGCTTTGGACCCTTAATGAACTTGGTGCTTTGGCACAGGTGATACTCCACTGATTGCTATGGATTTCTCACTAGCCCTTTCATGTTCATCAGCCCAGGGGCCTGAGACTGCCTGCTCAGAGGGTGCTGTGTTACATCTGCTGCCTATTTCTATTGGGTGCAGGAGCACAAGATTCAGGGCTCAGATCTGCCATTCTGTAGCAGAATGCTGTGTAGTTGCTCCCTTTCACAGGGTTATCTTTAAAGTGATAAAGAACCTGGTGGTTCTCTGCAAGCATGGGACCTGTGATTGAAGACTTTCTGTGGGTGGTTTGTGGTACAGAATTATCTCTACTGACTGACATAGATCACCAGGGTACTATGCCTGTGACTAGGAAAGAGTCAGTTGGCTTGCCTGCATCTGTCCAATGTTGTGAATCATGGTCACCATTCCCCTCTCCTGACTGGTATAGAGAGAGTTGGCTTGCTTGCATCTGAGTTCTTACTGTCCCTGGTTGTGAATTGTGGGAGCTGTCCATGGCCTGGGATAGGAGAAATTAACCCACTTAATTGTCTGAACTCTTGGTGTCCTGGACTGCGAATTGTGGATGTCCACTTCTGTCTTTGCCTGAACTGCCACAGAGGCTGTGTTGATCCCTGAGTCACAGCTATCATGCCCTAGGAGTGATTAATCTTCAGGGACTACTCCACCCCACACCCACTGTCTGTGGTTAGGTCTACCATCCTCTACATTTCCTTCTTGATGGATTGAGACATTCCACTGCAGAAGTATTCCCTCTGGTTTTATTTATTTGTTTGTTTGTTTGTTTGCTATCTGAAGGTGGGAAGAAGCTATATAGATTTAATTTCTCCTAGTGAGGCTGGTTAGCTGTGGCCTCTATGAAATGACTGCCATTTCTGGCATAGCTTTTAGTTCATAATTTGGGTTAAACTGCTTAATCTCCCTCACCATCTTTGCTGTTTCTCTTGTGTTTTAATTTGGTCTGTTTTTCTTTCTAGCTGTTGTTAAGAAAATGAGTTTATGTGCTTTTCCTCCCCTTCTGTCTCTGTGTTGACCCTCACCAATAATTCCACCCTGGTCCAGGTTTGGGGTTAGAGAATTCTGTTCATATTATCTGTTCTGGTAACCAAATTCCAAGTCCCTCCAAATCTCAGACTCTCCAATATTGAGTTTTAGAGTATTTATTCTGTGACCCACTTCTCTAGTCAGCTGTTCTTTCATTGCTTTTTTTTCCCAGAGCTGTGGAAGTTTTGAGGTTTGCTGCCTAAATCCACTCCACCATCTTCCTATGTCTCTTTCTGCTTTCCTGATACAGTCACTGATTGCTATGTATTTGTCTCTTACCACTTCTTTTCTGTATATCATAGTTTTGGACAGGTTGTCTCTCCATTTTCATTCATTTCAAGGAATGTTTTGGTTTCCTTCTTGATTTCCTCAATCTATTGGTTGTTCAAAGGTTAAGTTATTTCAATCTCATGTATTTTTATACTTTGTGACATTTTTCTTATTATTAATTTTTAGTTTGTTGTGTTGTGGCCAAAAAAGACACACAATATGATTTGTTTTTAAAAATTTGTTGAGACCTGTGGCCTATCACATGAGCCATCTTGGAGATTGTTGCATGTGTTGATGCAAAACATAGGAATTCTGTAGGTATTAGGTGGAATGTTCTTTAATAACTATTAGTTCCATTGGGTTTCAGTGAAATTTAACTTTGCTCTTTCTTTGTTGATTTTCTGTCTGAATGAGCTGTCTGTTCCTGAAAGGGGTGTTTAAGTTCCCAGTTATTATTGTATTGGAGCCTGCCTCTCCCTTTAGGTCTTTATGTATCTGGCTGCTCTGATATTGGGTTCAAACAGACTTAGAATTGTTATTTTCTCTTACTGAATTGACCCTTTGACATTATATAATAACCTTCCTGGTCCTCTTTTAATGCTTTAGATTTAAAGTTCAATTTATCTGATGTAACTGTGGGTATTCATGCTTTCATTGTGTCTTTAGAAATGAAATAAGTTTTTTTATAAGCAACATATCATTCATTCATTCATTCTTATTTTATCCCTTCCATTCAATCACTCTTTGGCTTTTAACTGGAGAATTCAATCCATTTACTTTCAAGGTAATTATATACAGGTAAGGTCTGACTACAGTCACTTTGTAACTTGTACTTTTGATGTAGTTCCTTTCTTTCCCCACTCTTAATCTTTGTGCTTAAGTAGTGTGGTAGTGTGTTTTGATTCCTTATTATTTTTGATTTGTCCATGATATTTTCTTTGTGGTTACAATGAGGTCTACAAAAAAAACACATTTTGATTATAGTAAGCTATTTTTATATTATAGCAACTCAATATTATCATAAAAATGAAAAGAAAATACTGAAATAAAAACAAAATATACCGAGAAAACTCTCATTTAAACTGCATTGCTCCCCATATTTTGAGTTGTTAATATTCTATTTTATATCACTTTGTATTGCCTCTTTTAATATTATTGTACTTATTTTTAATTTTTTTCACTCTTGATGTTAAATATATGGTTATGCATCATGCTTATAATATTAGAGCCTTATGAAATTGTTTGGATATCTCTTTATCAGTGAGTGTGATACCTTCTGATTATTTTTAACTTATTTTTTTCTTCTGTAACTGAAGATTATTTTAATAGTCTAGTAACATGTCATTCTAATTCAAGACTTTTCTCCCTCTTTCCCCCAACCTCCCACCTGCACCCCAGTCCAACCTTGCTGGATCAGTCTTCCCATGGCTCTTTATTTAACTTTGAAGAATTCCCTTTAGCTGTTCTGTTAGGATGCATCTAGCAGAGATAGAATATATCAGCTTTTGTTCATGTGTGAATGTTTGTCTCCATTTTTAAATGATAATTTTGCTGAGTACAATATTCTTAGTTTGCAGATTTTTCTTCCTTCAGTACTATGGAAATCTCATGCTACTCCCACCTGGCCTGTAAGACTTCTGAGAAGTTTGATGTGAGATAAATTGGAATACCCTTGTGTTATTGGTGTCTTTTCTCTTCCAGCCTTGAGAAGCCTTACCTTTCACCTTTGAGAGCTTGATTATAAGATGTGTTGGGTAGACTTGATTAAGTTAAATCTGACTGGTGACATTTGACCTTTATGTATCTGGTTATTTGTATATCTCTCCAGATTTGCAGAGTTTTCTGTTATCAAGTCTTTGAATAAACTTTCTACTCCTTTGGCATTTACTAGTTTTTCTTAATCCCTAAAGCCCAAATATTCGATGTTGTAATACTGTCCCCAAATTCCTATAATTTCTATTCATTCTTTATTTTTCATCTTTTATCCTCTTTATTCTTCTGTTTTCTCCTCCAGATGGGCATTTTCAAATAGTGTACCTTTGAGTTCACTGATTCTTTCTTTGGTTTGATTTATCTTACTGTTGATACCTTCTATAGTGTTTTGAATTTTGCTGAACATATATTTCAGCTCAAATATTTCCTATGAATTTTTAAATTTTTTTCTTCCATCTCTTTTAACTAAGTTCTTCTGTCCTCTGCATTGCTTAATACCCTGTCCTACCCTTCACAAATGATGTCTTACTCCACACTATGCTGAGATCCAAGTAGTATTGCTGAAGGCTGTCCCTTGGCCACCAAGGCTGAGATGCACATGAGTCTCACAGCTGCAAAGATTTGCACATTCTCAGGGTTGTACACAGGCCCACAATGCAGCTGGCAGTAATCCACACTGAAACTCAGGTTTATCCTACTGGCATAGAAATCTCCTTCTGATTGCCTGGGCAAGTGGGTGTATATGCACATTGGCCTGGGGATAACTGTGCTGCCCAAGGTTGGGACACAGGTAGTGGAGATTCTGAGGATGTGGTCCTCTTTAGCTGAGGCAATTTCCTAAGGATCCTGACAGCTGAGAGTACTCTTCTTGCAGTACTTTCAACAGTTGAGAAATAAGTTATTTCTTAAGGGATATCTAGGTAGTACATATAGTATTCCTCCAAATAATCTAGTTTGGTGATGACTTAAATTGCAGATGCTTTTCTGGATGTTTCTTTACTAAATGAAACAATATGGCCCCTAGAACTTGGTTTGCATATTGATTTGGCTACTGGATTTCTGATCTACTGAACTGGACCCTAAACAGGAAGTCTATAAATTTGTAGTTTTACAAAGAATGCCAATGATTACTCTACAGACCATCCAGAGTCCTACATTTTAGAATCTTTGGTGTGGTTCTATAGATCGCTATGGCTCTAATTCTGGCCAGTGAAATGTTAGTGGAATTGTGTATAACTTGGGGGTTTTCCTTTAAAGAGAAGGAGCATGCACTCCCCTTCTCCCATTCTTCTTTCCAGCTGACTTGAATAAGAATGAGATAGTGGAGGCTAGAGGGACCCATGAAAGGCCATCAAGATGGGAGAAATGTGAGTTCAGAATAGTAGAAGAAAAAGAAGCTTCTAGGCAAAGCCATACCTTTTCTGGGTTTCCTAACCAGTCATATCTGGGAGACAAATTTTTACCTCTTGGAGTCAATTATTTCAGGTTTTCTGTGAGTAGTTTAAATCATAATACAGAGATAGTGGCTATCACCCCCAAGGTAAAGGGGAGGCTACTGTATACTGTGTTAATCTACACTGAATTGGATTTTGGAAATATCAAGAAATCTATATCTTTTTTAGGTCTATTTACTGGATGGCTTAAGAACTGGTAATCTTAGAAAGACTTTGACCAAAATAAAACCTGTGTAGATTATCAAGTTTTAACTAAAATCTTATTTAATTTTCAATTCATAATCTATGCTGATCCAATGGTTCTGGAAGAATCTGCAGGAGAAAAATAATAATGGAAATAATGACAAGTTTTAATATAATCACAGCAATAAAGGCTTTATAGGTTTTGGAGCAAATCCATGCCACTCTTTGGAGCAGATATTCTACTTCCCAAAACACTAGCTTTCTGGCAATATTGCAATTGCAGAGCACCATGAACTAAAGTACAAAGTACATCCTCCTTGACTGAGTACTAGCCTATCTACATACTTATGAAGTTAGATATTTAGAGGAGCAATCCTTCAATCAGAAGGCATGCATTTAGCATGGGGACCATTCAGTTCTCAAAGACAAAAGTTGGGTCCATGAGATGGTTTTTTATTGCCCACAATGTGCTGCCACCTATGTGGTGGCCACTTTTCTCTGAATTTATGCCTTTTGCTTGGAGAAGATGCTGTGGGTCAAATATGGTTCCCCATTCCACTCTGATACTGGCTAAGGGATACCAACTAGTGAGTTTGGTCTGCTGAAGGAAGGAGGTCACATATTAGTATCATGTTAATTTCTTGTCATACTATCTGTCATGTTCTAACTCCCAGTTTTGATTTACAGTTTCTTATAACTGTGAATCAAACTTCCTAAGCAGGACAGGAAGTCATTGTAGTATCTATGATGATCAATTTTGACTATCAAGAGAAAATAGCTACCACAGTAAGGATTGAAATGTACAGGCATGTTGGTGGCCCCATGGGGGCCATTCCCTGAGGTAAAAGGTATCACAAAACTCCTACAACCTTACCAATTTTGATTTTAAAGGGCTGAAACCCCTCATAATTTTGCCAACTGACCAACTCTGGCATGTACTAAAAGGAGGAAAAATCTGGAATCAGTGACAGAAATGGGGGCAAATCAAAGACCTTGGGACAAAGATGTGAGATCTGGAATAGCCACTTGTATGGATTTATTATTTACCTGTGGTGGATACTCTAACAAATCAATATTATCCCCAACATTAGATATACAATGTTTGGGTTATAAATTATAAACTGGATTTGTCTTTGTTCGTTGGGAAGGGGATAAGTGTGTTAGTTGCACACATTTAAAATATGTAAAAACTGTCATACAAGGTACATTTGGATGTGTGTGTGTGCAGAAAGGAGGATATGTATATAAGGCATTAAAGGAGTAGAGTATATTGAAAGTGACTGTTGAGTCAACCTCAACTTGTTTTATCATGACATCACTGGTATACAAAATATACAGGAGTGGGTCACAGAAAACAATTGTTTAGTTTTGATTTCCAGCAGGAGATGTTAAATTCAAGGTGGTATAATGTGTGTGGTGTTGGTGATATAGACTAGAAATCCTCAGTGTATAAGCACCTGTGTTTGTGTTGATGAAATCTGTCAGAGCCAAATGAGAAGAGGAATAGAATCCAATTGAAAAACCAAACGACACAGGATTGTCAGAAGCAAAGCTGTCCAGTCCACAAAAGGGGAGTGCCAATTTAAAAGGTCATAGGAACAGCTAGAGAAACCTTTCAAGAAAGGAAATGTAGAAATTTCAGACCCTACAGAGAGAACTTTAAGGATGTATGGTGTCCTAGGGGAGGGAGCCAGGGGAAAAGGAGCAGTGAGCAGCCAGTAGAGAAGTGGGAAAAGAGGACAAAAACTACATTTTCAGTAAGTAGTGAGAGGAAGGAATCAATGAGAATGGCCTAAAGAGAGAAGGGTAGAAGAAAAGTTTATTAGAGAATGATGATAACACTCAGTTTCCACTTGACTCACAGAATTCTTCTTGCCACAAAACAAATACACATGCTCACTAATTGCTTGCAAAGTTATATTTATTTTTCAGACCCAGTCAATAAGAAAAAAATAATTCCTCATTGTGAGTATTCACTTTGAGTAAGATACAAGTGTTCAGTGGTTCTATGCAGCAATTATTTTTCTTAGAAAATAAATAGTCCCCTATACCTGTCATAATTATCTGGTCATTGGGTGGGCTGAGCAGTCGTAGCTGCTTCACACATGTCTAAACATGAGCAGGATGTGATGTGTCGATATCTGTAAGATAGCGTGCTGCCATCAGAACAGTCGAGAGCAATGTCTCTGAACTCATAGTTGTCTTCTCGGCAGCAGAGGCATGAATTTTCCAACTGATAGAGAGCATAATTGTACCTAAAAGAAAATAAAATTCACTAATAAATACATTTGAAATGTCCTGACAGAAATTCGACATCAATGCTTAAATTCATTGTCTAAGTGACTTAACAAGTCTTCCAACCAAAGTACTTTTCTAACCTAGACCTTGCATTCCTCCTTGCTGAAACTTCTGATTAGTGATACTTGGTATTTAAGAACAAAAGAGAAGATTTGTAATCATAATATTAAGGTGTAAAAAAGAAGTAAACAAAATAGATTTTTAAATAACCTATTTAAATACCACATTAATCTATATATAAAACGTCACATAAAGGAATGCACTTCATTGCTTAAGTACTGGCTGTAATCACTGCAGGAAGATGAATATATTTGCCACAAATGTGTTGAGCCTGTTTAGAAAACTTGAGAGTGACTTATTACTATTTAAAAATGTTTCTTAATTATCAGGTCCTAATATCTTAGATATGTTAGATTGGATCTTTATCATCAAACAACATTGCTCTCATGTAAAAAAAAAATCTCCACATTAATGTTTTAAAATCTTGATTTCCTCACAAGGTTACAAAGTCAATGCACAGTACACAAAGGAAAACTCACTTGAGCGTTCTTTTGCATTCCCCTACACATTTTGCCATCTGGATTCTTTTCTTGCAACCATTGTACTTAACAGTCACGTTCACAGGAGAAGTTCTGCAATTATTCTTACCTAAAACAAAGAAGATAACAGGCAGGTGTGAGGTTTAAGGGAATTAACTATCTCAGTCCCTAGTACAATGCAACTGGTTAGTACTAAGATAAATGTTACCTCATTATTGCTCTTATCGCTATCACAGGTGAAAGAGAAAGGGACCAGTGGAGGGAAAAATAGGGGGCTGGATTATTTTGACAACTATTGTTTCACTGTTGATCATCCATCTGTGTGCTCTAATATACCAATTTACAACACAGCTTGCTGATGTTAAGAAAGCTAATCTTCTATTTAAAATTTCTTCCACTGTAAGCAAACTGGTTTTTACAGGGAGGAATGTTACAGCCAAGAAGAATGAGTAAATATAATACATTAAGTATAAATATTGATGGATCATTTAGGTTGGATTATATGTTATTAAAATACAGGAAACTTTATATTAATGATCTTTCATTGTATTTCTGAAAAACTTATCAACAGCTTACACTTTGTGTTGAAGTTAACTTACATGTATAGCAACATTTTTTTGAATCATAGGTTCTGTCTTCCTGTAGGGGTGAGAGAAAAGAAAACAGATCAGAAAGATTTTTTTTTTCTCTAAGTAATATACAATTTATAATCAATATGGCATCGGAACAGGGAAACAGAACAGATGAACATGCTGATGTCAGGTCTGGAGCAAGGGCAAGGAAGGAGGGAGGTGAGCTTGGGAATGAAAATCAGACAGTATCTAGACAAAAAATGTTCCAACAATAGGTACAAAATTCTTAGAATTCAAAGCTTTAACTAAATTACTTTTAAATATAACAGCATGCAAAAAATTTCTCATTTTACATGAAAAATACTTTAACCCCAGACATTAAGCTTCTCACAGTCAGGATCTATACCTGATGGTTTGTTGTAATTACAAACCTACCAATGTCACCAACTAAAGTCTCAGTTGAAATATTGAAAGCCAGTATTATGAAATTTTAAACTCCAGAAAGAAAAATTATTAAGCATCCATTAACAGAATACCTTCATGTTCAGATCATGGAAATAAAGATACTGTGACACAAGGGTATAAATAATACACATACATAATTCTGAAAAATATTTTTATTTAATAACTACATTTTCTGTAAGAACTTACTTGCAGCAGAGGGGAGTGATCCTGGGAATTGAACCCAGGGGCACTCTACCACTGTGCTTCATTCTCAGCCCTATTTTTTGCTTTTTGAAATAGGGTATTGCTAAGTTGCTGAGACTGATATCCAACTCAATATCCTCCTCTCTCAGCCTCCATCTTGCTGGGATTACAGGCATGCACCACCATACCTAGTTTGCGATCTACTTTTCCTAAGATATCACTAAATTAAGTTTTATAGATCCTATTAAATATGAGGGCCTTTCTTGATATGTCCATATTTTTAAAGGACTTTTTATATCTGTAATCATCTGATTCTTGATTCAGTAAATATGTTTAAAGATCTAAGGAACTGACAAGAGATACAGGTCTGTTGGCCAGATGCAAATTTTTCCAAATTTATGGTAAAGAAGACAGGTCAGGCTTGTGTTTAAGATAAGAAGTCATCTTGCTGCCCACTAGTTAGAAACAGGACTTACTTCTGCACACCAGCTCTGCTTGGGGCAGTCTTGGACTACTGCAATGAAGCCAGTGCTGTTGCAGGTGTAGGAGACGCATGGGTTGCTGGGGTCATCAAATGAAGAACCAATCTGAAAGGAAAGGAGGGGGAGAATTATTATTTGCCTCAATTTCTTTTTGAAGTTGACAGCTGAGCCAATAAAGAACAAAAACAAAAACTTCAATATTTAGTGACTGTCTAGAGGCACTTTTAGCCATTAGCTTAATAATGAAGAAAGAGTAGTTTGAATGTCTTCTACATTTGTGAATAAATCAAAATTCTTCATTGAGAGCACAAAATGTGTCAAGATTCTCAATGTTTTAAGACAAAATTAACTGAATTTTCAATAATTTTTCAAGAAAGGTTATTATACAGTGAGGAAGCATTTCACCATAATTGTTATACTCTTTGAGGGGAAATAAAATATCCAAGTAAGAGAAAATGTCACAGAATCAATTTATTAGAACAGATGACAAATACCCTAAGATCTCTTCACTGTATTCCTATGTTTAAAACTCTCTAGCTTGTTCAAAAAGAATTTATGTTCAACATTCTAACCATAGTAGGAGAAACTTTATTTTAGGGCTTCACACCATAAGAAGAATTTTGATAAACTGAAATTTTACTATTTTGATTGTTATGCATATACAGGACTGGAAATGTTCCTTAAATGTAATCATGTTTTATTTAAAAACTATTATAGATTCTAAAGTCATATCAACTCTGAAAACTAAAGCTTTGAGTAAATTAAAACTGTCACAATCTGTTTTATGTATTTCCTACTATACCACCTTTATTTTTAGATTTTTAAAATATTTAATATCACCCAATTTTTATGTCTTTTTGATACTTTTTTCAAAAGTTAAATACAGTCCAAAATGTCAAATCAGTTGTGAAAACCCACCAGCCCTGAATATAGTATGTAACTAAGTCCACATGGTGGGGTTCTAGTCCTCTGGGTTTTCTTATTTGATCTCTGACAGTTTGGCCATCTGATCTTTCTGGTTATAATTACAGTTTAACTCTGCTCCTTGATTTGAATGTTACAAAGTGTGTCTTCTCCATCTGGCAAGACCCATGGGAAATTTTGTTCAGAAGCTCCACTGCTGGGTAGTTAATGATGAAGTGTATTTTCTCCCTTTGATAAGGACCATGGTGAGTGTTACATTTGATGTTCTTCTGAAAATTAATATGGGGGGGGGAAGAACTTGTTTCACTCCATAATTACCAATATTGTTAATATTATAAACTGAAGGACCCTTGGTATAGTTCAGCATTGTGTTTAGTCATATAATTATTTTAAAAATTCTTTTAGAGAAGAAAAGGCCTTACCTCGTAATCAGTATTGTTAAATAAACACGTTTGGGGTTCTGGAAAAGAGACAAGTTATTTCACTCTAAACCAATAGATTCTTAAAATATGATCTCATCTACAATTTGTCTTTTATCAACCAATTATATTTCTCCTCATAATACCAAAATATGCATATAATCAGTAGATGAATGGATAACTGTTAATTCTGGGTTTCCCTCATTTAGAAAATGCTAAGTTTTAAGAAAGGAAGTACTATTCTGAAACAATTATTTATCACATGAACAAATTCAATTCATTTAATGCATTCTGAATACACACCACAGTATCCAATTTCACAGCAGGTATCATTAAACTTTACAAGCTTCTCTCCAGTTCTGCATACAGGTGGAGAAGGGCACTCCTGAGGTTCACAGTCTACAGTCTTTGCATCAGTACAGGTACATTTGTGGCAATTAGAAGTCCATGTGTCTCCAGGCTGCAGGTATAAACCAAGTTTAGACTTCTATTCAAATGCAGGAATGAAAGCCAATTTGGATGAAAGTAAAGCAAAACTGTACACTTACAGATTTCTCTTCTCCCAGTGGACCATGACACACTGTTAACATGAAATGATAAATGCTAATTAAATTTGGCAAAATACAACCATCTGTTATTCATAGATAACCAGCAGGTGGCCAATACTGTAATTGGCACTAGGATTTCAGAGTCACAGGATTATATGGTGCCTTAAGGTAGATAAATCATATCTACCTACTTTAAGCAAACAGTCGCTAAAAAGCATATATATCCTATTTTTATAATCCTCAGTAAAAAAATCTTCTCAATTTTTACTTTCCTGACAGTACTCCATAAATCTCATGGCTACCATCTGGTTTACTGTTTTATAGTCTGACTTTTGCCTCCCAAAATCCTATAAGTCACCAAGACCTCATAAGGTCAGACACAAAGGCCCATTCTCAGCTAAAGTCCCTGACATAGTTGACCTTAACAACTTTCACGATCATGAAAATGTTTCTCCTTTCCTCATATTTAACACTTGGAAACACCTGTCTTTACTAGAAGAAGTTCTTATTCATTCTCATTTTGTCTCTATTCTGTCCCCTGGGAATTTATCTCCCCCAGGTTCACGATAAATCAAGGGGATGCGTGGTCCTCCAACATCCAGCGCAATTGAGTCCTCTCCTGATTGAGGCCCCAGCTCTCCTTCCACCTAACAGCATCCCAACAGACCTATAGGAACCTCAAACTCAATGTATACACAACAGATTAGAACATCCTGCTCCTAAAATCACCTTTCTCTTCTGGATTGTCTTTTTCCTATGAAGGACCAAACTATTCTTTCAATCATTCAAGCTTAAAACTTGGGAGCCATTTTCATTCCTTCCTATCTCTCATCCAAGCTACTGCAAGTTCTGTATCTCCTACCCTGCCTTGTCCTACTTGCTGCAGATCTACCCCAAGACTTTACCCCCATATCTTGAGTGGCCTAGAGATCCTCCTGATACAATCAGTTCTCTACACCATAGTTAAAACAACTGCCTTGTAAAAATTGTTTCTTTGAAGAGCTTTCTTCTTCCACTTTACCATAAAGGATATTTACCATAAGGTAAAGAATGATTTTTTTTTTAATTTTTCCTACATGCCACAAAGTATATTGCATTAGCTCAAGAATAGTGGGAACTTGGGCTGGGGTTGTAGCTCAGTGGTAGAGTGCTTGCCAAGCACGCAGGAGGCACTGGATTTGATCCTCAGCACCACATAAAAATAAAGAAAAGTATTGTGTCCACCTACAACTAAAAAAACAAAGAATAGTAGGAACTCAATGAAGTCCTTTAAAATTATTGAATCACTTCTTAAGGTCAACCCTAAGAAAGCTGAACTTAACATTTAAAATGCCCACTATCAAGTGATCAAAATATATTTTGATCAAAATATATAATTACCTGAAATAATAGTAAGCAGACTTTTTATATAAGTAACAATGTATATTTGTTTTGTTTGGCTGTATTAGTAGTGAGGATAAAACCCATTATTCATTGTTTATTTGATGATTAAAAGCTACATTCATCCATTTCAAATTTACTAATAACATTTTCATAGCGAGGGACTTTTGTTGGCAATATCTTTGAAAAGTGATTCACAAGAGCCATTACTACAGAATGACTCTGCAAGGGAGCTGTTCTTACCTGGAGCTGGTGGAAGTGTTGCTGGGCATCCTATGCAAACATAGAAAACTAATTAGTGTCTGAAGTTCAGGAACAGTGTTGGGGAAGTTACATGATTCATTATTCTGTTGCTGGGGAAAAATGGCTACATAGCCAGTCTTACAGATATATTCCTGTATATCCCATCCATCTTCACTTTCTGCTCCTCATGGTATTTGAGAACCCACCATTACTAAGTGTTTCCTTTGCATCCCAAATTTTAATGGGACAGAAATATGAGAATAGAAAGGAGAAAACATGAAGATAAAATTCACTTCAAAATTTTCTTGGGAAACAGTTCTGATGAATAGGACAATACAATAAGAAACAGGATAATTCATGTATAGGAAATCTAATTATTACCTAATTTTAATCCTTTAGGAACTTTTATCTTCTCTCTCCCTACCAGTTTTGTTTCTTTTCTCCCACCAAGTGCTTTAAACTGGTCATATGTTGTAAGAGGCTTTAATGAGGAAGTAGCTAAGATGGTGGCTGGCTGAGAGCCAAGAGGAGGTGTTTACTTGTTTACACCTGACCTTAATGAATTTGACTAAGAATCTTTCTGTGCCACACCTATACACGTGTATGCTTAATGGGTGAAGAGTATTTAACCAGGCTGGGGGCGTTAGAGAGAGAAAGCAGAGAAGAAGAAGCAAGAATAAAGAAACCACTCATTCCCAGTCTGCCTCCAATTTCTTTCCCGTGGTATCATTGCTGTAGGCAGCAACAATATGTATGCATCCTCTGGACCCTCCACATCTCTCTTATTTATGTTAACACAACAATCCACTCATAAATCTTAAATTATATTTCAAAATAACCAAAAAAATATGGTAGGTAAAATTAAAAAGGCTGAACAGAAACAACAGAGTACTTTGGAAGAACTTAAAAATTCTACATGTTTAGGTCAAGCAACTCCAACAACTAATAGCTACCAAAAATATATGAGTAAAAGGTGTGGAAATTTTGGGTAGTAAATGTCTCTAGCTCCTTGACAAGATCAACCAGGGCTATTCCTAATCATAAATGCTTAGCAGAAACCAGTGTTAGGAGAAAGATCAACAATTAGGCATGAATACAGGAGAAAATCTTCCCTGACCAGAAGGGTAAGAGTTCATTAAATATATTTACACGAAGACATAAAGAACAATCTTCTAAACCATGCATGGTGGCACAGGCCTGTAATCCCAGCAGCTTGGGAGGCTGAGGCAGGAGGATTACGAGTTCAAAGCCAGCCTCAGCAATTTAGCGAGACCCTAAGCAACTCAGTGAGACCCTGTCTCTAAAAAAGTATATTAAAAAAGGCTGGGGATATGTCTCAGTGGTTAAGTGCCCATGGGTTCAACCCCTGGTACTAAAAAAAAAAATCTTCTACATTGCTATTAGAGTAATTTCTCTAAAACCATCTGATCATATTCTCTTGATAAAATTTGGAAGAGTATCTCATTACTAAAAGGATTGGATCTTATTTAAGATTGGAAATAAAATCTTTCATAAACTTTCCACTACTTTCTAATCTCATTTCTTCCTTAGGCCTCCTGCTGTCATTGCCAATATCTTCTTGATTCCTGAACTCACCTGTGTGGTTTTATGGCTGTTTTCATGGGCTATTTGACAGGAATTCTCTCCCTGACCACTCAGTAAACAATCATCTCCTTTCTGATGCCTTCACTCACAACTACAACTAATAAGCAGACATGAACACTCTACTCTTACCCCACTTTCTGGAACCACGTTTTATACATATTTTAGGGTATCATTAAATAGGTTGTAATGAAAATATCTATGCCCATAATAATCTCCCTCTTCCCTGACACACAAAAGATCGTAAAATGGCAAGTAATGTAATCTTCCTGATGGTTTTGCTCTTAAGTCTGCTACAGCATCTAGCACATAGGAGGTACTAAATAAATGTAAGCCAGATTAGTAATACAGTAATATGGACATTTCCCATACTGACCTGTTTTATTTTCAGCTTCTTGATTCTCTGTTGCTACTACAGTAGTTTCTGAGGGGGGATAAAAGGATGGTATTATGATTTTTAAAAATTAGAATAATAAGTATACTTATCAAGTCTATGTGTGCATGCCCAAACAATGGTACAAATTCATAATACAAGGCACAGTGCTTCATGTTGAATAGACAATTCCTTCTAGTCCATTCAGGTCAGTTCATTTTACCTGGCTGGGATACTTGTGGGCCTGTTGTGACTCCAGCTGTAACTGGAGTGGAACCTGCCAAAGGAAATAAACATAGAAAATTTCAGGACTAGCACCCTTCATAATCCCCTTCTTAGAAATCTCAAGATTCATGAATGTCTTTAGGACAGGAGCCCTGATGGAACCCTAGACCAAAACATCCCAGAGAAAAAAGGCTGCCCTTGTTGGACTTCAAAGTCATGTTCTAATAGGAATTTTAACTTCATCTTCATGGCTCCTCTGTCCCCATATTCAACTTCTAAAATGTAATCAAAGCTATCCCAATTAACGAAGAGGTTATATTGCCAACATTCACCTGTTTGCACTGTGGTGCCTGAAGTTTCTTTGACTCCCGTGGAAGCAGTAACTGCTAATAGAGGAACAAAAGTGACTGAAGAAATAGGTTCACTTCAGATAATCTATCCTGCCATCAAGATGCCTCCAAGAAAAGTCTATGTCTGTGCATTTTACTTACCTGTGGTAGTTATTCTAGGAGCAATGGTTGTTTCAGATGCTTCCTTGGAGGTACCTAAAATGAGCAAGGGAAGAACATTCAGGTTTTCTGACCTCCAAAGACCAAGTCCCTTAGACGCCTCCACGTGCAGGGAAAGTATCAAAGCTACTGAAGTGCAACAATGCATCTCCTGCTTGTTCAGGCCTCAACCGTGGAAATGTTAAGAGTTCTATGAGCAATTAAGAGGGAGAAATGGACCGAAGGTTACTTTGATCCCAATACATTTTTTTAAGCTATAAGGGTGTTATGTTTATTATTGTTTATTTTATTTTTTTATTCTAAATTGTTAGAAATGACAGAATGCATTACATTTCATATTATACTTATAGAGCATACTTTTACATATCTCCAGTTGTATACAAAATATATTCACACCATCCGTGACTTCATACATGCACTTATCCATCTCATTCTACCATCTTTTTTTTTTCTTCTTCACCCTTTTGGCCCCTCACATCCTCTCCCTCCCCATTGGTCTTTCTAGTGTTCCTCTATTCCTCCTATGCTTCCCCATCCCAACCTGACTGTGAATCAGCCTCCTTATATCAGAAAAAACATTTGGCATTTGGCTTTTTGGGATTGGCTAACTTCACTTAGCATTATATTCTCCAACTTCATCCATTTACCCGAGAATGCCATGATTGTATTCTCTTTCATTGCTGAGTAATACTCCATTGTGTATATATATATGCCACATTTTCTTTATCCATTCATCTACTGAAGGGCATCTAGGTTGGTTCCACCATTTAGCTATTGTGAATTTACGTCCCCCTTCTCTAAGTGGCAAGAGATTTTCTCTCACTTAACTCTTTTACTATATGTAACTTGGTTTCCTGGATCTCCTATAGTAATTTGGGATTGGAGGAGAGAAGGTATAAAAGAGTGAGAGAAAACGAAGTCATCTTGGTCTACCAAGATGTTTTCTTCATGTTCCTCTCAGCTTGACTAAACTTTAGGCATCTTTCTTCCTAGCAGCAGGCTCCAGACCTGGAAGAGGAGGGGGCAATATGAGCACTGTCTTTTTTCCCAGCCTTGGACAGAGACTGAAGTTTAGGACAAATCCATGAGTTTCTGTGAAACAAAGTATTCCTTCTCCAAGATTCTTTGTCCCAAGCAGTGAAATGATATGTTTTCCTTGTTTGGTTATACTCACATGCTACTCCACTAACCCAGCTCTGTATGAACAATGCCTATATTTATTAATGTACTTAAATTCTAAAACAAAGCACTGAAAATGCTTAGATGGATTGAACCAATCCCATGGACACAAAGGTTTGGTCCTAGCCTTTTCATTAGCTCTTAGTTGACTTATACATGCAAGCATCCCCACCCTGGTGAGAATGCCCGCTATATCTTTATAGATCAAAAGGTGCAGGCATCAAGTTCTAATCCTCCCATGTGGTAAACTTTAGTCCTCTGGGATGCTTCTCTTTGAGTTACTGCCCTGGAGATGGGGGTCTTCCCCCATCCTCACCTTTTTCAATTCCCCTTGTTGGCCTGATTCACTTCTGAATCTTGGCTTCCTATTGGTGACACATGAAAACTAAATTTTGAGAAGAACTAAATCTTTATATTTTAATACTTTCAAGATGGTTCCTCCTTTCTTCTTTCAATTTTACTATCATGAGGCCAGGTACTCTAAAAAATGAATCTTATTAAAAATTATTTTTCTGGGTCCTCAGAAAAATTTTATTGATCCTGTTTGATCTGAGATTCTGAACCTCCAAATTAGAGGCAGCATGGTCTCCTAGTACAGTATGTACACACCATCACTCCAACACTGTTAGGTAACAGCCAGCGCACTGGCAAGTGCTGAGCAGAAACACCTCTTTCTCTCAGGCACTTTTGCCTTTACCATGCTTTAGGCACTGGTGAACCCAAGGAACCGTTTTCTCATTCTATGTGATTATTTAAAACAAATTCATCAGCACCCATGGTTTCAAATATCATTTAATTCCTGTCCCCATTGAGTATTTATTTACTTCTAAGAAGCTATGTCCTAACAAAGATGCAGCTAATATAATCTTTAGTCCTGGAAATTCCACAGCATTAGTATGACCAACCTCAGTTGACTCAAATAAGTCTTCCAATGAAAACTTATGTCCTGTTAGAAAATAAGGTTGAGAGAGAGTGAAATGGAAGGAGAAAAAGAAAGAGGTAAATCACAGTAGTGATTGTTTTGCCTTAAAAATAGTGTGAACTTCGACAAATTCACATTGTTTCTTATAAGCAGAAAAGCAGCCTCTTAATGCAAGAGAAGCAAACACCATGCTTTGTTCCCTCAAACCAATAGATGGCAAAATTCTCATTCGGGGCCATCTGGTATAGTTTACCACTTTGGAAAAATGTGCTTGATCTCTGTCACCTGTTTTATTACCTGTGACTTGCTTCCCTGGTGCTTCTGTGGAAACTCCTTGGAATGGGGGGAGGTAAATTTTTTTTAAAAAATTAAATTTTTTATGGATTTGTCCTCATGACTAAAGTCCTAAGAATGGATTTTATACTCAAGAGAAGCCCAAATGGGTGAATTAAATGTCTCAACTAACTAGGACTGGAATTTTCTGGGCCTCTGGAAACTGTAGTTGAACCTGAAGTAGTACCTATGAAATCAAGATGGATTAAGAAGGATTAAGAGTAACACATCTTATTTGGCTTCATAAAATCACATCTAAAAGGCTGGCCTATGGTGAAAATCAGTATAGAGAGCAAAAGACCCAAGCCTGATTCACCTGACAGATCATGCCTTCAATTGAAACACAAAACCCTGCTCAATCCATTCTATCACTCATCTATCATCTACCATAAACTCAGAACCCAAAAGGCTGCAAGAGCAAACCACTCACCAGTAGCCATTTTTACTCCAGTGGTAATGATGACTTCTGTAGAGGTTGTAGCCCCTGAGAAGAAATAGGAGAAAGTGGTAGAATGTGGAAATCTGTAACTTTATGTAATATCCCTATTGATGAGCTATTCAATCCTCTGAAGTTCACAGAGACAAACTTTTCCAATTCTTTCATGACTCACTTGTGTTGGAACTCCCAGGGGCAATGGTTGTGCCAGTAGTTATCCCAGTGGTAACTGAAATCACAAAATGAAAAGATCAACTGATGAATTCTCTTTTACCTAAAATTAGGATATGGTTCAGAATAAATTCATGGGTTTCTCAAGTGAACTAAAACAAACTGACTTGCCTTAAGTGATATATCATATATGGTCTCAATTATGCCATTTTATTTCAAACAGAAATGGCAATTCACCTGGGGTAATGACTTAACATTCTGAGTAAAATTTCTGCTATATTCTTCATAGCCAACATAATTCAAGATGAAGGAAGTATTTGATGGCTAGTGCTTACCTATGCTAACGTCAGCTTCTGTGGTTTTGCTATGTCTTAAAGTTGTGGCCTCTAAACGAGAGAATAAAAAGGAAAAGAAAATTCAGAAGAATCACAGAACTCAGAAAAATTTGGTATCATCTCCAGCAGGAATGTGCATGTTTGAGGGGAGGGCTGCTAGGAGGGGCTATCTCATTATTGAAGCTCATTATATTCCTTGTTAGGTTATTGATTTACCTGTGTAGGAAACTTCAGATGGAACTGTTGTTCCAGAGACCCCTCCTGTGGTACCTGAAGTAGAATAAAGGGAGAGAAGGAAAATCAATGTGGTTTACACTTATCATTCTAAGAGTATGACCAACAGTGACTAACTCAAAAGCAATAGAAGGCCTTTCTTGGGCTCACCTGTGATGCAAAGTACTTTCTGCACTTTTAAATTCAAAGTCACAATGAACACATTAAAACATGGTCTAGTCTTGACAGTTTTACTTCCCTGGGGTTGAATGTCAAAGTCTCAGGGCCTTTCCTACATTTACCTGTTTCACTTTCAGAGCTTGGTCTCTCAGAGTTGCCAGTGGTGGCTCCTAATGACAAAAGATTAAAAAAAAAAAAAATTGTGTCAATGCATTCAACAATATTTAATGAATAAACTTATAATGCTAAGAGAGTTATTTCCATCACCTCTGCTCCTCTAATAGAACTAGATGGATATGGATTGCCTCTTTATATGATACTTGGGATTTCGGTAATAGCTTGAATGTCGAAGGGGAAAATCTTTCTGGACTCTGAACCTCTTCAAAATTATAGTTTATGATCTGTCCCCCAGAAAAAATGATATAATTTTCATGAACATAAGCTTCATCTAAAAAATGTATCCATGAAAAGGATAGGGCCAAATATAAATTAGTGGACTCTCAAGAGTTGCCAATTCCATTGATTATGCTTTCTTCTACAGTTATACCTTTGTGAGAATCAATAGGAAGAAAGTAGGGAGGACTAATGAAAAGTGTTAAAAATCTATAGTGCAATACTGCTATAGAGCTGGCCTCACAAAATAAATATGGCACCTGTTCCTCATTGACTAACCTGTGTTGGAATTTCCAGGTGAGGTGTTATTGCCAGGGACCACCCCAGTAGTACCTAAATGTTAAACAAAAGGGTATCATTATGTCAATTTCATTCCTATCAGAAGAATGTACGCTAGAATAGGAGGGAGAAACTACAGAAGCTTTTATTATAGGATAAGACCATTTTCAGGGAGTGCTTGTTCCAAAGTCGTTTTTTGAGGTTTTTGCCTAAAGCTTCATTATCAAAATGAACTTGGTGGGTAGAGGGTGCAGTAGGAGTGGAGGTGGTCTCCATATTAGGGAAATAAAATAATCTTTCTTTCCTCATCTGGCTAAATACCAATTCCTTGGCTACCAAAAATACTTTCAGTAGAAGAAGAAGCAAAGCAGGAATTGATTACTTACTGGGCTTTCATTTCAGTAAAATATTGCTGTTATAAAATTTTAGCATTGTTGAAGAGTTGAGACAAGAAATATTAATGAGCAAGTTAGTTAATATCCCTGAGCCATAGGTTTTCTCATCTATAAAATCTGTGACAGCAATCAGATTTACCTCACAGTCTGGAGTAAAAAAGAAGAAAAATAACAATGGTGTAGAATAGTCACACCTTGCACATAGTCAGTGTTAGCTATTGTGCATCACTGTTGTAAGTGGAAAGGTTAAGAAGCTTTTATACTCACCTGTATTCTTTCCACTTCCTGTGGTTCTACTAACTCCCAAGGATGTTGTAACTTCTAAGAGAGAAGAAAGGTAGAAAAACTTGAGGTGACAATGCTTTAATATTTGGAGGAATATATTTTTCTTGAGAGCTGTACCATGAGAGACACGGGTCATCCTGTGGTATGCTATTTGCTTCTTGCCTCTTTTCTCATATAAGAGCATCACAATAGTGTTTTCTATCTTTCTAAATATTTATCCTTTCCCCATTTCTTCTGTCTTTCAGAAGCTACAGCTTCCATAGGAGTCAGTAGAACCACTTGCTAATTGGTTGGCTCACCTGTATTTGAACTCCCAGGTGCAAGTGTTGTGCCAGAAATTGTCATCATGGGGTCTGCAACAAGAACAAAAATAGCAAGTTTTCCTCAAGTTGGGGAGGGACTAATGTG
The DNA here is from genome assembly GCA_025594165.1 of Tamias sibiricus. Taxonomy (NCBI): domain Eukaryota; kingdom Metazoa; phylum Chordata; class Mammalia; order Rodentia; family Sciuridae; genus Tamias; species Tamias sibiricus. The sequence goes on along the minus strand of CM046661.1, from coordinate 97,592,375 downwards.
GGAGGAAACTGTTTAATCTGGTCAGCTTTTTCAACTAGTAGTGAATTATTTGTTTGCTCATGCATACTTTTTTTAACAAGTCAAATTTCTTAACACCAGGACCCACCTTTTCTGTAATTTAATGGCAATAAGACAAGTGGCCTCTTTTCCTGCCATATTTACCTACTGTACTTCCAGTTCCTTGGCTTACTACTGTTTCTGTGGTAATGCCTGAAAAGAAGAATGTGAGAAAACTTTTGAATATAAAATAGACACGAGTTATAACCTCCACATATTTCAGTCACATTGTTTAGAGAAGAATCTACCATAATGAGGTAAATTTTCTGTGTTCAACTTGGGTTTCTATTTACCTGAAATAGAACTCTTTGAGCCTGTATTTCCTTCAGCCAATACTGTGGTGGTACCTGAAAGAACAATGGAAAAAGAAAATTTTTCATATAATTTATCACTTCCACTCAAGGTTGAAGGTTATGTCAAAGACATTTCCCATGTTACCTATCTTATTTCCTGGTGCTTCGGTGGTGGCTCCTAATTTAAAAAGAAAAAGTAAGAAAATATATTTTGAATCTACTTATGTCAGGCTGGGCCATTTCTGTGAAGACTTCAAAAAATCTTCCCAAATTGACTCAAAATCAAGTGACAAAAGAAAGCATTGCTGATCTTAGATGAGAGTTCCTAAAAATAACTCTTCCCCATGAAATTATTTTACTAAGAAGTAAATCATATAATTCTAATTTATCATCACCCAAAAGTCACACACAAACACATACACATCCTTAATTCTCACCTGTTTTCCGTCCTAACAAAGTGGTTCTACTGACTCCTGTGGAAGCTATGGCTTCTGAAAGAAGAAACGGGGAAAAGATAGAAAATGATATTGTGATGCTCTTACATGAGAAATGCAATGCAAAAAATATTTATCCTTATTTCCAAAAAGGGAAGTTTCTTCTTGGCTTGTTAACCTACCTGTACTGGAACTTTCAGGTGCAACAGATCTGCTTAAGGCCACACCAGTAGTGCCTGAAATGAGAAGGCCATGGAATCAACGTAAGAATCATGTGCATTCAGGTAATCTTTTAATAAATGTTTACTTCCTGGTCAACGTCATCCAGAAGTCCTGCCCTGGACAGCTCTGGGAGGTGCCAGTGTTCTCTTAGAACACTGTCTATGTGGCAGTTCTATGGGCATGTCCTTTCACTGACCTTTCTGCTCCTGGATTGAATCATGTATTTTGCCTACATATCAATTATTTAATTTTTCCAGTAAACATTTATTGAGTCCTGTTTAGTACTAGGGATCAGTGAACAAAATAAAAAAATAATTTTCTCAAGTACTCTTAGAGTAGGCTTGTTTAGCATAAATAATGTATAATCCTCAAATGAAAAACAGAGGTAAATTTGTTAAACAAATTCTTCTATGACTTGTTTGTCTGATGCTCCAGAGGTGGTTTCTGATGATTGAAAGAAAATGATTTAAGTATGTTTTGACCTTTAGTCAGTGAACTGACCCTTAAGAAACATATTTATAGTTTAAGAAGTCAAATGGGAGGCAATCAGTTTTTTATTTATTGAGTCTGGACCTTCTGGGCTAGCATTCACTCTTACTAATACTGCAATAATACCTATAATTTCCAATGGGTTAACTGTCTGGAAATTATAGGGATTATAACAGTTAACCCATTGGAAATTATAGGTATTATTTGCTAATGGGTTAACTGTCTAGCAAATCACTCCTGCTACCCTCTCCAGAAACCTATACCATAAGGCCAGGTACTGGAAATGACTGGTATAGAAACTATCTTAGTGGTGTGTGTCAGCAGCATGGTTGGCCTGGATATGGGCTGGGGCACCTGGCCTTCCTGTAAAATAATCTTTTACATCCAAAGGCAAATTCCTGAATGTTCTTAATGATAACGCTAACATCTGGGACCCCTCGTTCTCACTGATTTCATCACAGTGGCTCTGATGGTTTCTAACTGACCTTTGGCCTCTGGAGAAAGAAATGAAGAAAGCAGAAAACATAGTTGGGGATGCATATCTCTCCTTGAGGTTAAATAATTCTTACTATTTTTGAAAACATCTGTTTACCTGTAATGGAACTCCCAGGTGCAACAGTTGTGTCAGAGACTACACCACTGGTACCTGGAATCACAAGGAGGAAGAGATTGACATTTCCATTATATTAAAATAAACTCAAAGAAGAAAAATATATACTTTTAAGGCCTATTCTAGGATTCCTCATACAATTTCCAACAAGTATATTTTTTTCCCACAAAAGTAGGAGGGGTGCAAAATCTAAGCTCTCACAAGAGATATCTCCTTATTCTGAAATTTGGGAAATATGAGGAAATGTTTGTAATTTTTCATGCTTTCTTGTTTGATTATCAGAAACTCAATCCCCAGATACAGAAGTCTTGGCTATTGAAGAAAAGATAATATGTTGAATGTTAATGTAAGGATTTGGAGACTCAAACAAAAATTCCCTTTGGTAGAAATCACTCTGTATTTATTTCAACCTATTAGAATTATTAGAAGGACTTCACTAACTGCCTATTTTTACCTGGGATTATTATTGCTTCACTAATGCCTAGTTGTAACCTCTGAAAAAGGGAGGAAATAGTAGTGAGGACAAAGATTTGAAGTATCTAAGGAAAGTATGGTAGCATCAACTGGTGAGACAACTTACTAAGAAGCCCTACCTAAACAGTGGTCCTTCCCAGCTTGTTGACTTACCTAAGTTGGAGCTCTCGTGAGCAACTGTTGTAGCAGAGGGTACTACAGCAGTGCCTACGTAGGGAAAAAAGAGAACATGCTGACATTCTCCTAACTCTTAGGCATGTTATTGGCTACATTCTTCTGTCACTTGGGAAAGCAAAAGATACTTCCTGTACCCATAACTGACATGAAGAGACACATCTTCCATGTTCACAAGGTGCTTTTTCAAGACCAAGGGTAATGTAGTGACTAACCTCCCTACAGATTATTTCTTTATCCCCAAGGTTGAAGGTTATATCAAAAGCATTTCCCATGTTTACCTGTCTTACTTCCTGTTACTTCGGTGGTGGCTCCTAATTTAAAAAGAAATAGGTAAGAAAATATAGTTTGAATTTTAATTTTCTCTTTTTCTTTATAAACATAGCACAAATTCCATTTCTGGATTTTTATTTTTTTCAGTGCTTTGTAAGCATAAAATACATGGCACTTCTGGATTTTTTTTTTTTTTTTTTCAGTGCTAGGGATCAAACCCTGGGCCTTGCTTGACTGAGCCACACCCCTAGCAGATTTTTTTATCTATACAAATGATACCCTAATGATTTCTATGCTGAATAGAAAAGTTAGTAATGTTACATAGATAAAGCTCTTCTTAAAGGTGAAACCATTTCAGAGCCAGGACTATTGTAAATCTTCTCTCCAGTGATCTAGAACCCTGCTGAGGTTAGTCCCCAAGAGGAAAGACTTTTGGTTATCTATGCCCAAGTAGGTCCAAGTTCAAAAATAAGCCCTGGTGCCCTTGAAATATAACAGCCTTAAAAACTCTTCTCCATGTTAAAGAAATTCTCTGTACTATGTCTAAATTTCCTACAATTTAAAATTATTCCAAAATATTCTGAAACATATTTAAGAATACCAGTTTTATTTTATAAATCTGTCAAGCTGGTATCACACTACAGCAAATATTAATGAAAACCCCATGACCTTCACATGACTTTATTTCTGCTCCAGTGGCATTACTTCTTCCAGAGAAAGTTGTGATCTCTTACAAAAGAAGAGAAAGCCAAATGAACTAGATGTTAAGAGGAATGAGGTAAGGTGATGCTACCAAAAATGATGAGCACAATTGAAAATTCCTTGTCACCTAATAATGAAGTCAGAAAAGAAGCCCTTCTGATCATAAAAATGATGTAAAAATTCAATGCACAAGTTTAATTGTCTAAAATTGAGGATAAAATATTTTTAACTCGGGTAGTCCTCACTTGGAATAAGATATATAAACTTAATCAAAATGTCATCAGATGGAATGTACAAATAATATGAATATTATCCTTGTTTATTGCTTTAAGAATTATATTTTTCAAGGGCAAGAACTTTCCAGTTGTTGCCATATTTGAACTTGAATGAGAATATGATAGGAATCAGCATCAACTCTTTACTTACAATGGAAAGAAAATGGTCTCAGACAGGGGTGAAGGAACTCTTAAGTTTTCTCATAATATGCCAACAAGTTCCTTTCAGGGATTTCTAGAATGGAAGTTAATCTTTATATATCTTCCATACACCATTTTATCCTACATAAAATTTAATGACAAGAGTTTCAACAACTCAGTACTTTCTTTAGATATCAATGAGAGAAAGAAAGACATTTCTCTTCCAACAACCTAACAGATTTTCAGTGCCTTCACTCCGTGGTGACATCTTCTTGAAGCGGAAGAAGAAAGTTTGAATGACTGATCTTTAGTCATTAAATCCTGTCCACCCAGCAATTTCTGTTTCAGAAAATGCTCTTCATGGGAGGTAGAAGTAATAGATACAATTCAAGAAGCTCTGTCTGCTGGGAAGTAGGGAAAAGGCTGTCGGTGTTTACCTGCAGTACTTCCAACTCCAGTCATTCCACTTCCTCCAGAGGAAGTTGTGGCTGCTGAAGAATCAAAAATACGAAAGCAAAACACTCCGGGAGCATGAATGGAATTGTGGTGCTTCTCCACAAAACTGAAGAAGTATCACTATAGAAAGTACTCAGAAGGGATTCTCTGCCAAACTATGAACTCACCTGTGCTGGAACTTCTAGGTAAAACCGTGATGCCAGTTTCTACCCCAGAGGTGCCTGAAACACAAGGGAACTGAGATGGTTATGGTGATTCATAAGTCAAAGGATGACCTGTTTCTAAAAGGGATAATAATATATATGCATATATTATTATACATGCATTGATTGGCCATAACAGAAATCTTTCTGTCAGCACTTGGTGAATTAAATGCATTTTCCTGCTTTCAAAAAATCATAGCCAAAGCAAATAGATAATTTTTCCAATTTGAGGTATTTCTGCCTAGGATTTGATAAAAGGAATAGTAAATGTTTTTCCATAATGTTTCCCCAATTGGTTTCCTGATCCTTGTTGTGCAGTAGATAAATACAGGAAAAAAACTGTTTAGTAAATGAGCTGAAAACTTTGAATGTCAGAGTGAATAAATTTTTATGTATACACATGCATGTGTTCTGGTTCCATGGGGCATCTCCCTCTCTCTCTCTCACATGCACACACGTACCCATGCTGAAATCTGTAGACTTCAGCTAAATGCTGCTGATTGAGAGTTGTAAGACCTGCAAAGAAATACTATCCCATCCTCAGATTTGGAGCAAACTTAATGCTTAGATTTTCAAAATTATTTCTAATAACAAAATTATTTTGATTCACTTGCAGCAGCTCTAAATATAATACAAATTTTCTCAAGGAACATTTAGAGAGTCCTAATCCCAGTGATCTCAAATCATTGGCCGTTGTATTCTCACCGGTTTTGAAACCAGTTCCAGTAGTTCCCGTCCCTTCTGTAGATGTTGTAGACTCTGAGGGAAGAAGTAAGAGAATGATAAGTCTGGGAATGTGGAACACTAGAAGGAGCTAGTGCCATTTTATCACAGCAGACCTAAAGGAAGTATCATGACATCTGAGATTAAATAAAAGGCACTTTTTTCTTGTTAACATGTGTTAAAACTTGCAGATATAATCATTGTTTCAGAAAATTCTCCATTGATACCTAAAATGCAAATAAATAAATAAACCATAAGGCATCACTTCCCCCAATTAATCTTAGAAGCATCTGTGTGGCCTTAAAGCCCCGGATGCCCTTTCCTCAGAATAGTTTGTTTCAGAAGAGAATGGAAAATAAACAATTGCCTAGCGTTTCATTCCCCAGGCCACCTGAGGGTAGATATACTGCTACTGGGTTTCCATTTTACTATGCAGCAGGAGGAAGGATAGGACTTTAGATCACTGTTTCACTTCCAGGGATATATATACCCTTGGAATGCCAGAGGGAGAAAATAAAGTATGGTTTTAATATTTGTAAGTGGTCTCTTCAATCCACTTTAATAATCAGTTGCCTTTGTGAAGCATTCTAGTAAGGGAAAATAGAAAACATCAAATAAATGAAAAAATGACAGAATGTGGAAAACTATGGAAGAAGAGTTAAATAAGTGAGGAGAACTGGAAGTCAAAGGAATATATACAACATTCTCTCACTTTTTTCAAAATAAAAAGTCTCTAAGCCAGGATCCTGAGGACAGCCTGGCAGATACTCCCAGGCCATGGAATTCCCAACTAGAATAACTGCTCAGATTGATAGGACACAATATGGCCCTAGAAAGAATGCTGGCCCCTCCAGCATACTATTCATTCACTACAACAACCCAAATATAGAAATGAGGAGAGCCCCAGACCTCAACCTGAAAAGCTTACCAGACAGTCCTGCTTGAGTGGTCCTGCTGCCTCCTGGGAAAGTTGTGGCCTCTGAGAGAAAAAAAAAAACATTGGAAGGTATAAAGACTGCACAGGATGTAATGGGGGTCCCATAGAATACATTGACCAAAGGGCCATGTTCAGAATTCCTGACCTGTGTTGGCACTTCCAGGTTCCAGAGTTTTGCCATAGATGCTCTTTGTAGTGATTAAAATATTAATGATTTATCACAAAATGGATATAAGGATATAAGTTTTTTTTTTGTTTTGTTTTTTTTTTTTTTTTTTTTTTTTGTTTTTTTTTTTTTTGGTACTGGGGATTGAACTCAGGGACACTTGACCACTGGGCCACATAACCCAGACCTTTTTTGTATTTTATTAGAGACAGAGTCTTGCTGAGGCTGGCTTTGAACTCATGATCCTCCTGCCTCTCAAGTCCTGGGATTAAAGGCATGCGCTACCGTGCCTGGCTCTGGATATAAATTCTTGAAACAACTTTGTTTCTTCAATATAGCAATACATTTTTATCTTTGAGCTTTATAGTTTTAAGATTTAATCTATACTTTTACACACTATTCCCTTCCAAGTTTACAGAGAAAGTCCTCCTCTATAAGTTCCTTTTGTAGAGTTTAGTTAATAGGGAGGTAAATCTGCACCCAAATCATCTATGTACATGTCAGAAAATGGGCCCTATGGTCCCCTTATGAAAGGTCCTTAGAATGCAAGACAGGAGGAGGAAATGTTAGCATGTCTGAGCTGTATTTATTGATATTAAATGTTGGCTAATATATTTAAATTTCCATTTGCCATATTAAAAATATTTGTATGTTTCAGGCAAGACTATTGGAACATCATTAGAAAGCATAGTTTGTGCCTCAACAGAGCTCACCTGTGAGTAGTCCCACTCTTGGTGTTCCACCTTCTCCTACAGAAGTTGTGGCTTCTAAGAAGGGGTAAAACAAGAGATAGGTGATTGGGAAGCCATGGTAGTTCTCCCAACACAGGATAACCTGGAAGGAAAAATCTCATCGAAGAGGGACTTGTGGAAGATTCTCTGACACCTTACTGACTTACCTGTGTTGGAACTGCTAGGGGCTACAGTTGTAACAAGGGTTACTCCAGTGGTGGCTGAAAAACAAACAGTCTGAAATCATCACAGTGGTTCACTGTGTTTGTCTCCTTAAGACCCGTCTCTAGAAAGAATCTGGGTGTAGCATTTTCAAAGAGCCCTTTCCTTGCTTCCCAGTCAGATGAGAATTCTGTGCATTTTCTATGACCCATATCATTAAAGCAATCAAAATATGTAAATCTTCCTCCTAGGAATATAGTATGCTTTAGCTCCCCTAATACCTTAGTGATACTTATATCATGAAAGACACCCCTCATACCAACTACACAACCAGCCAGTCTTGAGAAGGTTACAGCTGTGAGGCTAGATGCTGGTACTAAGAGGTTTTCTGGAATATGTTCTTTATAAGAAAATACCTAAAGTAACAGAGAACCATTCTGCAGGAAAACATATCTCCAAACAAGTGAGCCTACGGAGAGTCATGATTCATGCTAAACCCCACCTGTGAGCTGTTCACCTTTACCTGTTCTGGATCCACTTTCAGAAGTGCTGCTGCCTTCTTTTGAAGTTGTGGCCCCTGAGGGAAGAAATGATGAAAATGGCAAAGTTTGGGAATTTGGGATCCTGAGATAAGAATTATGCTGGTATTTCATCTGAGCAGGTCTTCTAACTATGCTATGAGGTTAAATAAACATGATATCCTTCTCATTGACCTACTGGGCATGGAAACTTATAAATATAATGGTTGACCTAGAGAAATCCCCTATAGTACACAACACAAGAAAAATAAATGGATCACCATAGCATTAAATTCTTGATCAGTATCGGAAGTAGCTACATGAGCTCATACCACTGGAAGATCTTTCCTGAAAAGGTCTGCCTTTGAGGGAAAGGACATAAATAACATTTTATTTCCTGGCCTGCCCATCAATCACTGTTGCTCCCCAGGCTCTCTTCACACAGCCCACTAAACATGGAAGAGTATTACATCTCTCCCTTATCTGTTTCACTTCCAGACCCAGGTTTCCCTGGTGTGACAGAGGTACCTTAAAATAAGAAAAAAAGTAGATGATGGATTCATCTTTCTTAGTTTTACTTATCCATTACTTGAAGTATTTTGATATTCTGATATTTCAAAGAGAACTCTTGGACTCTGAAACTCTCAAGTGATGATTTTATTTGGTCTATCCTGCCTAGTACTGCTGATGACTCCAGGTGAACCACAATGGCATCCATAAAGCAGATGGAAAAAACTTCAAAGTTGTACATTTTTTAACCATGTCTTCTCTGCAATATTGTTTTTAGGCACTTGAGATGTATCATTAAGCAAAATATTCAAATATCTCTTCCCTAATGAAGTTCACATTTTGGCAACTGAAGACAGCAAAGAATAATAATGCATTAGATGTTAGTAAATTCTGTGGGGAAAAAGGGAAAATTGAATAAAGATGGGGGTCCTGATAGCCAAGAGATGACTAGCAGGTTGCTCTCTTCCCTGCTACCCAGAAACTAGCTCTGAAACCTTTGGTCCCTGGAAATCCAGATGGATAAGGACACTGCTACTAACCCCAAGTGAAATTGTGGTAGTACCTGTTGAAGTGAACAGTGTGACACTCAAACTAAAAGATATACCTCTCTCACTCTCATATTTTTTAAGCATTTCTTCCTCAGTGCCTTCTTTCATTGAGAAGAAAAAAAGATCTGTATTTCATGTGATTTGCATTTGCAGAGGAAGGAACACAGAAAATAAACAAGAAGCATAATATATTATACAGATGGTAGCACATGATAAGGACACTATTCTGAGGAATCATAATGAGCAAAGTGGAGATAATGGGGAGTAATGAGCAGCCTTCTATAGGTTGATGAGCCTCACCCAGGTGTCCAAAAAACTAGCTCAAATAGGACACAGAGGAAATGCTGACTTGGATAACCATGTTTCTCAAGTTCCTTAGAAGAACTACCCAAGGTTGTCAGATGTAGATGTCCTACTTCAAGACCATATGTAACCTCTTTCTTTGACCCACTTCCATATTTATTTATTTACTTAAGCATACCAAACAGGAAAATGATAAGAACTCTTAGGTCTCACACTAACAAATCTTACCTCTTGGCACTTCAGATTGGCTGGTGCCACTTCCTCCTGTGGAACTTGTGGCCTCTGAAAGAAGAGAAGCATGTGTAAAGTCTGGAATATGGGAAAGTACATGGTTATATTACCTTAGGAACACATTACTTGATAAGCAATTGTGAGAGGTTCCCCAAGTGCTTTTTGACTCACCTGTGTTGTGATTCCCAGGTTCCAGAGTCTTTCCAGAGACTTCACTAGTAGTAGCTGTTATAGAAAAGTAGTCATGGGTCATTTCCTTCTCATCATGAGGTGGGCATAAGGTAGCAAGCAAATAAATGGATAAAAATCTATGTATTGGTTCACTATTTCAATAAACTTGGCTTTAAACAACAAAAGATGATCTGTATGTTCCTCATATAATATTCTTCCCACCAAAAATCTACCAAAGGAATTTTTAACTATTGGATCCATTTCTACAGAGTTCAGTAGATCATCTGTGTAACTGTCAGTCACATGATTGCCTTGGGGGGGTAGGAGGAGAGTCTGCTAAAACATTAGAAATAATGAAATTTATTTAGTTTATGAACTTTAGTCAATGAACAGTGGTAATATCTTTTATAATGAGGTTGAATAGGGGAGAAGTGAGTGACCTGGATACATTTCAAGCCACCAGCTTTTGAGTATTGTTAGAAATGAATGTAATGGCCTACCAGTACTCACCTGTGGCTGTTTCCCCTCTTGTTGCTCCAGTTCTTCCTACAGAAGTTGTGGCTTCTGAAAGGCAGAAAAACAGGAAAAATATTTGGAAAGTATTTAAAGCCCATAAAAAATATGATATTATTCCTATAAAGAATAACACCAGAGGAGACATGTCTTTATGGGAGGACAACTGAAGGGCTTCCTGACCACCGGAGACTCACCTGTACTGGAACTGCCAGGGGCAACAGTTGTGCCAGGAACCACACCAGTTGTGGCTGCAACACAAAGAGGACCATGGTTACCATGGCACTCAATGTTTTGTTGCTAAAACTCTGCCACTAGAAAGAGGTTAAGCTTGTCTTCATCATGGCTAGCTGGCTTATTCCTGGGTTCTTCCCTGATAAGGAACCCTACGTATTTTCTCACTAACCATTATATTAAAACAATGAGAGTGACAATGTTCTCAGATAACCTTCCAGGCATTCTGTGTCAGGGAGACAAGGTAGCTTTCTCCCCCATGCCAGTTTTACTTCCAGTGACTTGGCACTGATGCCACAGTGTTACCTGCTGTGGAGGGAACACAGAGGAAGGTTTCAATGTGCTGATAACTCCAGACATTGTGAACATATCTGGCTCTTCATTTATGAAAATCAAACATTTGTACAATGCAGTTGTGTTTCTTGGGTTCTTGTAGCTCCTCTATTTCTCAGGAATAGGAAATTTCATCACCTTTTCCCTTTCAAAGGTTGTGATATTTGTAATTTCACAACATTAATTACTCAGAACAATTAGTGTGACCATCATATCTGATTATAAGAATTATAACTATGATTCTGGACTCATATTGGAAGCTTTTTGAGAAATTTTCAAAATTGAAAAAGAATTAGTTGACCAAAATCTTTAGTATTAGTAAATACAAACTGATCTCCAGAAACTTCTCTCTGCATGCTCTCCTAGGATTGCCAAAATTCGTGGTAACTGTAAAGACATGAGATTCTGCCCCTCACCTGTTTTGAATCCAACTCTGGTGGTGCCAACACCTTCTGTGGAGGTTGTGGCCTCTGAGGGAGGAAGTGAGACAACACTAAGTTCTGGGGATTTGGGATAATGGGATGAGGTATTTTGTATCATTATTATTAGAGTAGCGCTACAAAAATACATCATTTCCTGTGAATGTTTGTAGAGATGATTTTCTTGTTATTTCAACTCTGTTAGACATTTCTAATTGAACAGATGTCTCAGAGCCTACTCCAGTGATATTTAAAAACAAGACAAACATAGCAATCGTCCCAATTCATCATGGAAGCTAGTGGTCTTACAATGCAAGATCCTCCATGAGGATTTAATGCTCCCAACAACAAATCCAGAGTGTCACTCTCTCATGTCATCTCCTCAGCCCAATAATTCATAGCTGCCTTGCAAGTGAACATCTCTACACTATATATTAGTTATGCATTTTTTACTACTTGTTTCATGTCTGTCTGGAGTATCCAGAGTGACTGTAGAGGGAGGAAAATCAGAGATAAATATTTTTTTCAAAATATTACTTGTGCTACCTTGATGGTTGTTTATCATGACATATATCTTGGATTCTTATAACATGTACATATACACATGACATGCCCAAAACATTCAAGAGTAAAATCCAGATTAGACTTCACTTATGTAAAATTACCTGTGTTGGAAACTTCTGAAATGCTACTGACTTCAGGAAACACAATGGTGGTAACTGTGAAAAGAAATTTCATGAACTAGGCACAGTGAGAGATTCATCTCTGGCTAGAATCAGGACACAGGAACACTGGGCTGAAGCACCTGAATGCAGGCAGATCCAGAGGGATTAACACTTGGGTTTGGCCTTGCATGGGGTAACCTTGAGACAATGTCATCAGCCTTCATGTTGTTCTATTCTTTGCTGTAATACCAAACAATGGAACCCACAGTCTGGGAATAATGCTTACCTCCTGGCAGTCCTGCTCCAGTGGTCCCTACGCCAGTTGTGGCCCCTGAGAGGTAAAGGAAGGAAAGGAGTTAAGAACTAACCCAACTGAGCTACTGTATCATCTAAATGACCCCCTCCTGGATTCCTTAGTATGTGGTGATTTATCTGTGATATAACATCCAGATTCCAGAGTTTTGCCTGAGACACTACCAGAATTTCCTGAAATAATGAAGAAATGGTACTCATGTCAGGCTTGAGAATTGCTATTTAAAATTTTATATTTCCTACCTGTATTAAGAAGTTCTTTTGTGCTTTCTAATATCAAGAATTAATGCATATGTTTCCTATGTAGCATTCCTTTCCCATAGCAAATTTCCTAACAAAATTCTAGACCCTTGAGTCTCTTTCTTTAAGGTTTAGTTCCAGGAAACAAGTTTCTCAGTATGGTTAAATAATATTTTGTAGGAGGCCATGGCTTCTGACTGAGCACTTGTACTGGGTCCAACAGACTAAACCAATGAAGAGTTTAATCAAAGTAACCAGTAATGGAGTTTTGGTTGGTTGCAGAAGACTGGTAGTCAGTTAACTGATTAAACAATTGAAAATTTAGTTGTAAACAGTTGACTGGTTAAGACAATAGCCAATAAAGTTGTTTACCATTTCTTTCATTTTTCCATAAATGCTGCCTGAGTATATTGTTAGTTGGAATTCTTAGAGTCTGCTCTGGATCTGGGAGCTGATTGATGCACTAATCATGTCTTGTTTTGCTCAAATAAATTTTACTAAGTTTATTTGGTCAAGGAACTTTTCCTTTTCACAGTACCTCTGTATCTATCTGCCTGCTAGAGACATCATTGCCTGGTGCCTTTATGGATTCTTTTGGGTAAAACAAAATTTCAGGGTCCTAATTCCTGTTAACTATTATCCAGTAGCTGTTTGTCATTTACAAAAGTACTTAATATAGAGGAATAAGATAGTGTGGCTATGTTCTAGAAAATACTGTTTACTGGGGAAAAATGCAGTTGATGACTTTACAGCCTCAGTTGGGACTATTCCATTTCCTTGGAGGATGTGGTAGCCTCTGAGACAGAGGAAAAGAAAGGCATGATTGGAAGAATATCAAGTATTTTGGATTAGTATAGGTACGATCTTGTCTATAAACAAAACCTGAGGAAGTATGTCCTTCAGAGAAGACCCCAAGGGAAAATTCCACCCAGCTTTTCCTCACCTGTGTTGAAACTTCCAGGGGCAAGAGTTGTGCCAGTGACACCTGAAACAAGAGCCCAGTGGTCACTTCAGTGACTCATTCTGCCACAAGAAGACCTCCACCTACATTCCATGTATGTGCTCCTTTGGTACAACAGATGGCCTTTTGGAGGCACTTTGCAGATCCATAATCCTCTGAGTTTTTCCCTTTGGATTGTCCCATCCCCAAAACATATAGAGTGACTCTGTTCCCCAGTTGAGGTGTCCTTTAATGTATCCCCTGACAAAGATTAAATGTGGTTTTTCTCTCGTGTTTACTTGGTTTATTATCAGGCTTATTCTCAGTTCCTTAGCTCTCTGCTTCAAAAGGGAGTTTGCATACGCTGAGTACCACAGACAATGGGAAGCCATTGATTATTACCCCTGGTTAGTGGGATAAAGGAATCGGAACAAGACCTGTACCATTGGTTAGGATTTGTCTGTTTGAAATCCAGGAAAAGTCACATCAAGGAGAAGCAAGGTTTGGGGAAATACAGAAAAATGTTGCATAAATATAGAGTAAAAAATAGCTGTACATTTAGCTTGAAATTATGAGCTAAATTTGAGAAAGTAAATTTCAAGTGACTAGATGGTAAAATAAATTCTTAGAAAATTGATAACACTATCAACAAATAATTCAGTAATGCCAAATATTGGTATAGGTATGTGAGAGAACATAATAAGAAATAAGTTTGGGAAGTAGATTAGTACTCACATGATGGACTAAGGAATTTAGAATTTATTTGAAGGTCAGTGGATGGCTGCTAAAATATAGTGATGTCAGAAATGACATTAAGAGATAATAATATAGAAACACTGAATACTACTGTGCCTGACAATGGAGAAAACTTCCCTCAATACTCCAGTCTAAAGGTTAGTGTGGGTATGAAGGCATAACTCCATCAACTAAGGAGACAGCAAAGTAGAAAGAATTCAGGCCTTGAAATCAAAAGACTTCACTGGTTTTAATCAGTTTAAAATCTCTGAACCTCATTTTCTTCACCCCAAACTAGGAAAGATAATTCCCACATTATTCAAACAAGGTTTTGGATGGCACCCAAATGAAATTCAGATGTATCGTGTGCTTGTGATCTACAGCGTTCACTTGAGTGATACATGATGGATGAAGCATAGTCTTTCAACAAAAGCAGAATCCAGTGGACCAAGTAGACAAGTATGACATCTGAACACCTCATCAGATCAGGTTCATAATAGTAAACAAAATGAGACAACACTCTCTGCCTTTGGGGATCTTATGTTCTAATGTAAATGCTAAAAGAAACAGGAAGGGATAATAGCTAAGAAAAAGTGAGATGCTCTGAAGACTGAATGTCTATTGCTTATCTTTTAAAAACTTTTAGGTTTAAAAAGAGACATCAGAATGCAGTAAAGGTAAATAATTTTCATACAAATGGTGGATGATGAATGATACTAAAATGCCAAGAACTCTAGTAGTGCTGCTTTTAAGTTAGGGGGACATTATTGGTGTTATTTTTATCCAAATTTATATACTTGGGTACAATAAGTGTAGAATTTAACAATTATGTAAGGGAATCAATACACATTTATTATGTTTTAAGACAGAGGAATAGCAAAAGCCCTATGCTAAGTTGATGTTCATATTTTGTGAATATAATAAATTCAGATTTCTGTTACCATGTTTTCTCTTCTAGTTAATGTGACCATATTTTGCCAAATGTACATTTATAATCTCATCTCACCTTCTACTTTAGGCTGATCCGATGGCACTAAAATTTAAAAACAAAAATATATAAAATTTTTAAAAATTATAAAATATATGTCCATTTATCTATTTCAACTCAAAATGATTAATTTTTGTATGAGGTTATAATCTATTAAGAATGTCATATTCTCTTAGATAATTTTCAACATTTCAATTAGCAGAAACTTATTTTTATGTCACTTTTATTTCAATTTACCTTCAATATATATACCTGGATTATCAGGAACATCTAATAAAGGAAAGATTAGATTAGATTAATGTTTCAATTAGAAAATATACTTGAATTTCATTTTAAAAACTCACTTCAGTGTTTTAAATGTAATGTAAAATTTATGTTAAAAACATTCATATGTTTTTTCTCTAGTAGGTTATCTTAGAATTTTAAGTAGGAGTGAGAGAGATCTTTTGGGGAGATAAATGGCAAAGTGTTTTAAGAAATCATCTATGATTAGAAATTATCAAAATGGAAACAAATAATTGCCTTTTTTCCAGGTAAAATGCATACCTTTAATTTTTATTTGATTCCATTTAGCTAAAAATTAAGTCTTGAATTTAGAAAATGCTAAAAGTGATGAAATACATACTATTCCCCAATAGTCACTCACTTGTAGCCTATGGCATTAAATTAGGACACCCAATATAGAATACAAATTATGTCAATTCATTCATAGTGATATAAATATGGCTTGAATAATCTAGTTTGAATTAAAATATCAAATTAACTATTTTCTAGAGATCAGTTAGTAATATAATCAAGTTATGTAAGTGGACTTTATAATGGTAATTATAATAAATACAGCATAACTCTTGACTAGAAAAGAGTGTGAGCAATCTATTCCTTAAACTAATTATGGGAAATTTAGTCACTAAAGCCTACCTTCTATTTGATACAAATTGAGAAATTACTATGATACTGAGTATATTACTAGTCTAGAAGTTTAGATAATTACAGAAGACTTGCAAAAATAACTTAGCCCATTTATTTAGTGTTGGGAGAAACAAATTGCCCTCTAAGTATCTGCAATATTTATGTCAGGTTGGAGTAATATAAAAAGATATTGAGCTGGGCACAGTGGCGCATGCCTGTAATCCCAGCACTTGGGAGGCTGAGGAAGGAGGACCGTGAGTTCAAAGCCAGCCTCAGCAATGGCGAGGCACTTAGCAACTCAGTGAGACCCTGTCTCTAATAAAATACAAAAAAGGGCTGGGGATGTGGCTCAGTGGTCGAGTGACCCTGAGTTCAATCCCCATACCCCCCCAAAAAAAAAAAAAAAAAAAACAAAAAAGATATTTATACATTTTTTATTTATAAAACAATAGTATTACTAATTATTATTGTATTGGTATTGTCAAATACAATGCTCCAAATCTTGTTTCAGAATAACAAATGCCACAGTTTGTCAGCATATTTTAAAATTAAAATTTCTTTTTATTACCTGCTTCTGAAGTTCTAGTAGTTAGAAATGGGAAACATTTAAGCCTTGCTATTTTAAAAGCAAGCTTTATTGATGGATTATTAAAGATCATTGTGCATTTCCCTTTAGAGGATGATGTTATCACATTGAAAAGCCTAGTCTTTGGAGTCAGCACAGGAGTGAAACTATGGTTCTACCATTTTACTTGCTGTAGAACCTAGACCAACTTAGGCAATGTCTTTGGTAAATTCCTCATGAGAAAAATTAGGTAGCAATTGATATTCAAAGAATTAAATGAGGCAATATCATCAAGGTCATAGGTTATTTCACTAATTAGCCAATGAGCATGGAAACAAGTAAAAAAAAAAATAATACATCTGACATCCCCTACTGACTTACAAGCAGTGGTACTTCCTGGTGCAGTTGTTGACTGAGGGAAATTTCCTGTGGAACCTGAGATTAGGAGTGGAAAGTAGTAAGCAGCACTCTTATTTTACTGCAACACCCCCTAGATGTTTAGCAACAGAACCACCTTGCATGGAGGTGTTGTGGTTCCAGTACCTGATGTGAAAGAAGTACTTCTGCCCCTCATACCTGTAGAAGTTGTAGCCAGCACTCCAGTTGTACCTGAAATTAAAACAAATGAAAAAGAATTTTAGTAGCACAGATAATTTTTCATCTGGAGTTCTCCTTGATATCTCAAATTGAATTTATTCAAACCCGAACCTGGGACTTCCCTATCATAAACGGCTGTTCCTTTAACATTCTCTATTTCAATAAATGATGTCATCATCCTAAATACTGAATGGGTCAGCTTGGAAATTACTCTTAACCAAATCCCCAATTCAAATCATTACCAAATCCCTTTAATGGTTTCCCCAAAATGTGAGGATCTTTCCATTTCCTTCCACCAGCCACCATAGTTTATTTGAAACTATTACCTATATGGTGACTTAGCAGTACCCTCCTAACAAATCTCTGCTTCCATTCTTATCTCATGCCATCCTTCTTTGCACTGTAGTCTGATTTGAAAAAATAAAAAAAAAAATGTTCCTGGAGTCACTCTTTAATCTCAGACCTTTTGATGCCTTCCCTTAGCTCTTAGGAACAAGTCTAAGATCACTCACTAGGCCTGCAAGGCTCTCGTGATCAAGTTCCTTCCTTCCCCATGGTCTACCTTTTTCCTGCTTCCTAGCTGGCCACATGAGGCACCAGCCATCCTGGCCGCCTTCTGCCATAAACTCTCCAACAGCCTGTGGTTTCCACCTGGAGCTTTATTCCCATTTTCCTCCCTGCCTTACCTCTTTATCAGACTGGGGCCTATTCATTCTTTGGGACACCAGATGGAATGTCACTTTTTAACACCCTCACCTTATTGTCAGCAATTAACATAATTCTAATCCTATTGCTGATGTACTTCTTTTCTCATCACTAATCTTTCTCAAGAGAATGGACCTTATCAAACTTGTTCAGCTCTGTATCCACCCACCTATCATAGTACCTGGCACACAGCTGGCAAGTAATAAAAATAATTAAATGAAAAAATATGATAAATGGGAAAATCTGAGAGAATCCTATTGTTATGAAAAATTTCAAACTTTGTCCTTATACACATGTATAGCTCTGGTATGGTAGCCTTTTTAAATCACCAAATTTTCTTTTAGAGGTTGAATTTGGTGTATCTGAGGATCCTCTGGGATCATCCTTCAGGGAACACCTTTCCCTTCTCCTCTAGTTGGCATCCATCACCACAGGAGGGAGGATGGTGTAGTAGGCAAGGAAGAGGTTCTGGTGCCAGATCTCCTAGTTCAACTTCTTCCTAACTTGCACCTGCT
This sequence comes from Tamias sibiricus, assembly GCA_025594165.1. NCBI lineage: Eukaryota > Metazoa > Chordata > Mammalia > Rodentia > Sciuridae > Tamias > Tamias sibiricus. Next base: position 97,573,902 of record CM046661.1, on the reverse strand, counting down.
GGCTAAACTACTCCTTGACTTCCTCATTTGAAAGTGTTAACAAAAGCACTTATTTCACTGGTGGGTGTGAAAATTAATTACATGTTGTTTATCGTAGAATAGTGCCAGGCTGTCCAATAGTATGCAATATTGTTTTCCTTACTTAGTTTTAAACTTCATTTAAGATTTGTCTCCTGATGGAATCAACACTGTGAAGACAATTCCTATTCTTCCATTATAGTCCTAAACCACATAAAAAGATAAAGTCTAAGAACTAAGTGATTTTGGTCTAATTTCCTAATTTCCTTACTTACAGAACACCCATTACCATTACCATAACTATCAGAAAACCTCATGTTGTACTACAGTCTGGGCCAATAGCATCCCTTCTTGCTTGCCTGGTTTTCCAGGTGTGGTTATTTTGGTTCTGCTTTCTGCTCCAGTGGTGGATCCATACGGCTCTTCAGATGTGTCTGGTTAAAGAATTGATTATGATTTTTACATGGTTAACTTTTATGAAAAATAATAAAATTTTCTGCCATTTAATGGTATAAATTCAAAAGTTTATGAATCTAGATCGTCTCTTGGTCATTTTGCCTAAAATTGAAGTCCTTGGTTAAAATACTTATTTTATAAGACCCAATTTGGGTCTTAGCCACGCTTGTATTGGGCCACCACTAGAGCACCAAGCAAGCTTTGTATGCTTTGTTCCTGCAGTAGTGGCCCCAGAGGTTGGTGCTTCAATTGCGCTTCTTGGGAATGAACCTGTGATAACATTACCCTGTCCCCCATCTTCTGGTTATACCTTTTATTTTAAAGGAGCAGGATGAAAACAAACTTCTCAAGAGACTGAGAAATCAATTTAAAATCATAATGTTCTAGAAAGTTCCTATCAATATTCATCAATTTCAGTTCTTAATACCTTTTTAAATTGTGGTCAATATTTATATAGATTCAAGTACTGGGACTCTGACCAAATACTAAATTATCCAATCTAATCAAACTTGCCTTCTTGTGCTGTAGCCTCACTTTCTGGTTGTCTTGTAGTTCTCACTGCCTCATAGGTGGTACCAGCAGTTGACCCTGTTCCTTCAGGTGATGCACCAGTTTGCTCTGTCACTCCAGGTGACAGTCTGATACTTTCAGTAACTCCAGCTGATGGTGAAGTTGTCCCTGATGGACCAGATATTCCTGGTACTCCAAAAGATTGTCCAGTTTTCAGTGATCCTTCAGCTGATGGACCAGTTGTCTCTGTCACTCCAACAGACTGTACTGTTTGCCTAGATTCTGTAACTGATGGGCTACTTATGACCGATCCTCTAGATGAGGGTCCAGTTGCCCCTGATCCTGTAAATGATGGTCTGGTTGTTTCTGATCCTATAATAGGTGGTTCAGTTGTCTTTAATGGTCCAGTTGTTCCTGATCCTGTAACAGACAGTCCGCTTGTCCCAGTCACCCCAAGTGATTGTCCAGTTGTTGGTGTCACTTTAACTGATGTTTCAGTTGTCTGCGATTCTCCAGATGATGGTGCAGTTGTCCCTGTTACACCAGTTGAAAGTCTGGTTGTCCCTGTTCCTCTGACTAATGGGCCACTTGTTACTAATCCTACAACAGATGATCCTCCAGTTTCTGATCCTGTTGTTGAAGACCCAGTTGTTCCTGTCACTCCAGATGACTGTCCAGATGTTCTTGTAACTCCAACTGATGATCCAGTTGTACCTGATTCTTCAGCTGATGATCTAGTTGTCCCTCTTACTCCAGGTGATTTTCCAGAACTCCCTGTCACTTCAGCTGCAGTTGTTCCTGTTATTCCAGTTGATAATACAGTTGTTTCTGATCCTATAGTGGATGGCCCAGATGTTTCTGATTCTCTAACTGATGGTTCAGTTGTCCTTGTCACGCCTGATGACAGTCCAGAAGTCCCTGTCACTCTAGTTGATATCCCTGTTGTTTCTGAAACTTCAGCTGATGATCCTGTTGTTCCTACAACTCCAGATGATTGTTCAGAACTCCTTGTCACTTTAGGTGATGGTCTTATTGTTTCTAATCCTGTAACTGATGATTGAGTTGTCCCTGTCTCTTCAGCTGATGGTATAGTTGTCTCTGTCATATCTGATGATTGTCCAGAGGTTCCTGTCACTCCAGCTGATGTTCCACTTGTCTCTGTAAACAAGTAGTAAAAGTAAAATGATGTCAACAGCTGGTTTGGTCTTTAGTTAATCTTAAGGATTCATGTTGCTATCTTTCTCCACTGTTTCTTTCATACCTCATCTCCATAGCCACCAACTCCTTTCATAATTTTCATTTTGCTACTCTTAACATGTTCCTATTTGGTTATTCCTTTAAAAATAAATTATTCAATATCTAATGTATATAAAGAAATTTTCAGAGACTTAGAAATATGCCCTCGTTTTATCATCAGAACAATCCTAAGAGATAAGTAATATTCCTTTTACTGAAATACCAAAATTTGTTTCCTAATTTCACCCAAGTATCAGGTCAGTATTCCTCAAAGTTCTGATTATAGTCTCCACTCAACAATGTTGTCTTTTGCACATATATTTGCACATATATGCATATATAATGTGCATACTTTTAAAACATATATGCATACATGCACACGTAAACCTCCTTTTCATAACACTACAAATCATATGTATGATTGTTGCTTGTTTTTCATCACTTAATAAATATTAGAAATAGATCATTATGTAGATATCTTTCTTACTCTTTTATTAGGATGGCCTAGTGCAACTTTATAACATTTTATTCAGTGTGTCTTCTTTGATTGGAAGTGTTGTCTCTAATCCTTTTCTATTAAAAAATAATGCCAGAATGTATAGCTGATATATGTGTCATTTTCTACTTTGGTTGTACAACTTTACCATAGAGCACTAGAAGTGTGATTTCTGGGTCAAAGGGTAAACGAATCTGTAATTCTGTTAGATTTTGCCAATCTGCCCTCCATGGGGTTATAACATTTTGTGCTTCTACCTGCAGCATACAGAACACCACCTGTTTCTTTCCAGACCTGTCAACAGGGCTGTTGTCAAACTTTTGGATTTCTGCCAATCTAAAAAGTGAGAAATAATTTCTCAGTGTAATTTAAATTTGCATTTTGTATTTATGTAAAGTTGATCATCTATTTCAAGTTTTGTGGTTATAATTACTATCTAATCCAGCTTCTTTTTCTTTTTCTTTTTTTATTTACAATAGTAGTATGTATTACAATTCATAATGCACATATATAGCATCTTTTTACATACAACTGTTTGTATACAAAGTATATAAGTACCATTCAGATCTTCAATCATGCATTTAGGATAATGATAATCTTAATTAATAACTTCAAAAAATGTTGAACAGTAAATGATAGTATCTATCCTTACTCTGTGCCTACCATCCTTGGAATGGGTCTAGTAATTCCCCAGTAAAATGCTACATTTGTTGCTGAAGTATATGTATCATCTTACTGAGGTAATTCCATTCATTCCAATTACCTTAACTAGTGTTTTTTTTTTTTTTTTTTTTTTTTTTTTATGTGAATGGTTTCTGAATGTTTTTCAAGTGCCATTTTAGCTTCGGTTTAGATGTTTTTCTTTTCTCTTAGATGTATTAGTATGAACTACATTAATGAATTTCCTAATTTAAAAAATATTCACCAAAATTATTATTATAAATTACTATTAAACATTTTTCTCCTGTTTGCTCATTTTTTCTTGTTTAATGAACTTAAGTTTTTCTTATTTGTTTGTGAGCCTTAAATAATTAATTTAACTACCATCTGCCTGTCTATTAGTAAATCAATAGATTTACTTCTTATTTCTAAGTACATAGCTATCTAGCTATCTAGTTATTGATTCATTGATACATCATTCTTACTTTTTTTCTAGCTTTAGAGCTACAGTGAAAAATAGTCAGTGCTATAATCTTTCGGTTAAAAGTTTTTGAAGCATCTTTTCACTGTTTAACACTCATCCTTTAGTGAATTGACTAGGAGGGCCACATGGATACACAATTCTCCAAATTCTTTCATGTTTTAAACTGTGTTCCTATTGATAATTGCAGTATGTTTTCTATTGAGACATAATGTTTACACATCTTCATGGGGCATACTATGGAAATAATCAAATCAGGGTACTCAGAATTTCCATCTCTTCAAACATTAATCATTTTTATGTACTGGGGATTTTACACTCTTTTTTTTCATTCATTTTATATCATGGACTGTTCTAACCTATAGCTCCCCCAGTACGCTAAACAATCAGAAGAGACTCCTTACTCTGTTTTTCAGGGCTCCTTATTGAGTTTCTTTCCTGCCTCTTTCCTCCTTGCTCTTCCTAGGCTCTAATGGCCACTACTTCATTTAATTCTTTTTTTTTTTTTTGTTTTGTTTTAGTTGTTAATAGACCTTTATTTTATTTATTTATATGCTGTGCTGGGAATCAAACCAGTTCCTCACACATGACAGGCAAGAGCACTACCGCTGAGCTATAGCCCTAGCCCCTCATTTAATTCTTTTATAAGGTTGACCTATTAGTTTCCACAAATGGGAGAATATGTAGTATTTGTCTTTCCATGTCTAACTTATTCCACTTTATATAGTGACCTCCAGTTACATCCATTTTGCTGCAAATCACAGGATTTCATTCTTGCTGTGGCTGAATAGAATTTCTATTTTGTGTGTGTGTATGGGGGGGGTGCATTTTCTTAACCCATTCATCTATTGATGGGCATCTGGGTTTACTTCATATTTTAGCTATTGTGAACAGTGCTACAATAATCATGAGAGTGCAAACATCTTTTTGGTACAATTATTTCATCTCCTTTCAATATGTAGCAAGTAATGAAATTGATGGATCATATGGCAATTCTATTTCTAGTTTTTGAGGAGTCACCATATGGTTTTCCATAAAGGTTGTACTAATTTACATTTACATTCCTACCAACAGTGTAAAATAGTTCCCCTTTTTTTTATATCCTTGCCAAAATTTGGCTTTTTTTCTTTTTGTTGATAGCCACTGAATTGTGTTTAAGGGAATATTAAAACCCTTGGCCCACATTTTCTTTCCTCCAGTATTTTACAGATGCCACTCTGTTTTTGATCTGATACTAATCTAATTTTATTTCTTTGTTAATAATGATCCTTTTGCCTTGAGGTCCAGAGCGTTTATTTCCTTATCTTTTAAGTTAAACCAGATACAGGGAAGTGACCTTTAAATATGTAGTTAGGAAATATTTTCTGAAATAAAACAGATCTAATTTGCAAGTTTAAACATTCTATTTAATTGATTTTTTCTCTAGAAATGCACTAATACGTATGTTGAATATTTTTGTCTGTTTCTTGTAACTATATCCTTCTATAGTCCATTATATCTTTGGTTAAGGTAAAGTATTGTTAACATTTTGGAGGTAGATGGCCTCTTTTCAGTTCTACCCTCTAAACCTCTTGCTGCACTTTTAGCTTTATTTATTATTTGTTGGGCATCTTGATAGTTGGTCTTTACTTTTGACATAACTTTTATATTTCCTTCAATTTCTCTCCTCAATTTTCAATTCCCATTTAAATTATTCCTGTTTTATCTACTTTTACTTTGAATTTTCTCATTTATATTTTTGATATCTCTTTATGTCTGCATTTCCTTTGTTATTTTAAATTCATGTTAATGTTATATTCTAGTATTCTTGTGCTTCATGACTAAATATTCAGAATTTGTTTGCTATTGTTGAAATTCTTTCAAAAACTTAGACAAATGTATAGCTATAGATTGACAGCATAGATATTAAAAATTTTTTTCTTCCTCTTTTCTTTTTCACACTGTTTTTTCCTGGTTCAGCAATATCTAAAGGTTTATGTGGTAAGTGGCAGCAAGCCCTTTTATGGCTCCCCATGTTTCTCAGACCAGGGGTTTCCTCTTATGTTCTTACAGTGAGGCAAACCTTCTTATAACTGGCACCTTTCCTTTGTCTTATTCTTCATTATTATCCTATCTTATTACAACCCTTGTCATTACATCCTTCATTTTTTCCTCTGACACCAAGAATTCGTCTATCTTTCAAAACACCTTCCGCTCCTCTAGAAGTGGTCAGTGCCTTCCAAAGACCTTCAGTTCTCATTCCATGCACCCTCCAGTACTTTCCTCAGCTACACATTCATGAGTGCTCTGACCTGCCAAGTTTTGGGTCTTGTCTTTGTATTTTCTACTCAAGGTGGGACCTTTCCTTCTGGATCCAAATCCCTAGCTGTGTGTTCTACAGCCTTTCGGACCTCTCTACACTTCCCTCTCTTCTGAAAGGGCCTGCCCTGAAACTTGACTCCACTCTGAGCTACAGTTCTATCTTTCCTAGTCTTTGGAGTCTTAGTTTTCTCTGTCCACTCTAAACCCTCCAGGTGGGGACTTTATGTTGATCTTTGGAGTTTGTAGGAAGACAGTATCTGTACATTCTAACTTACACAGCCACCATTTTCCTGCCTTTTTTAAAATAACAATTTTTCTGTTGGTTCCTTGTGCTTACATGCTATTAAGTTCTGTGAGTATCAGTATAAATTAAGGATCAAATTGATACCATGAGTAACTAAATTACATTATACTTGTGATAGAAAAAATTTTTGTGTATTTGAGCATTTAATGAGGTCATCGGGTAATTACAACAGAAATACAACATTTGAGAGCTTGGATCAAGAAAATTTCTCCACAGATACAGCTGTGAAGACTTCTCCCAACTGTATCATTCCCAGAGGTGAATACAGTATGTGCATCAAGTTGTACTATGAAGTCCTCTTACTTAAGAGCTATTATTAGTTGCACTGAAAACATGAAATAAAGGGCTATATCTACTTGGCTCTACAGAAGTGAGATCCTCTATGTTTTTATCTATACCTTAGCAGACTGTGACAGCACTTCCTGGTTTATGCTTACCCAATAATAAGCACATTTTTTATTCTCTTCTTTGTGGAGAGGGTTTCTGGGTTTGGAGATTTTTTTTTTTAAATTCTACTCCCCAGCAAATGAAATATTGACTGTCCCTTATTCCACAGAAATTGAATATATCCCTAAAAATTCACCCGGCTTTCCTGGGTTGTGAGATGTTGTTCAAATTAAAGTATTTTGGCTCATAATGCACTGATGATAATATATACTTCTCAAAATAACTCTGTTGTTTTAACCCCAACTAATCAGGTCCCTTATTAGAACTGATTTCAGTTCCTATTTCAACACTTTTCATTGAATGATTCCTCTTTCTTGAGTATTTTCTGCTTTGCCTGATTTTTTTCTTTTGTTATATTATAAACATCAATTCCTCCTACTCAGAAATAAAGTTCTGTGATATTTAGTGCCTTAGTCTATTCCTCTCCTATCTCCTCTGGAGCACCCAGTACCTACACAATAAATATTTCTTGATGTATTTCTGATATTCTATAGTTTGACATTGCACAAATTATAATGACTAAACTGCCCAGAAACTTGTCTTTGACAAAATATTAAGAAACCACAGTTCTCAGGTCTGAATTTATGCTGATATTGCTCTTTGCCTACCTGATGTTCCAGAAGTGTTTTCACCAGCAGCAGTAGTGGGGGCTGTATTTTTTCCTCCTGTTGTTACTATTAGAAAAGATGGTGCTTAAAAAGTCTGCATGGGCTTTCCAGAATTAGCAAATAAAAATAGAGACCACCCAGTTGAAAGCAAACCCCAGATAAATAATAAACCACCATGTTCCAAATATTGCATGGAACATATTTATGCTGAAAAATTATTCCTTACTTAAGTGAAATTCAAATTTAATTTATATCCTGTTTTGTTTTGTTAAGCACTGGGAATCAAAAGTAGGGCATCCAGCATGCTAAGCACATAAGTCAGTGCTGAGCCACATGCTCATGCTATATTTTTTTTGGCAACCCTAATCTACATAAATGTTTTTGATAAATTGTTCTTGGAAGAAATTTCAGGAGTTTTTATTCTAAGGGGGACTCCAGGATTTGAATAATCTATGGTCATCTATCCTGAATTATAGATATGGTTAAATTCCCTTTAATATACAAGAATTTGGGGCCCCAACTAAGCTCACAATACACCAAGATTAAAATGACAGGGGAGCCTGGGCTTGACTTGCTTAGTTCCAAGGTGAGCTAGAACCACAGAAAGATGCTCCAGCAGTGAGGTCACTGCAGGTTCCAGTGGCGTTTCCAAAAGACTCATGCATAACACCTGATAATCACACTGTTGGAACAGCACATATATCATTGAGATAACTCAGCACTGTAGCTAATTTGAAGGGGAGGTGTGGAGGAATCAGAAAAATAGAAAATTTCTTAATAATGTTAGTCACTTGTATACCCTTCTACATCTTTGATTGGATCTAATTTAATAATAAATATGAAGTGAAATCAGCGGTTTTCTGCTTAAAGACTATCTTTCTGCAAAAGCTGTGGCCTCTGAGTGGCATGCACTACACCCCTGAGTTGCCTGCAGGTGGCCTCTCTTCATTAGTTTGGGCTCTGGTTGTTTTAACAACTAATGCTCCAGTGCTCCCTTTCAAAGTGAAAAATGAATGTATCATGCTCTTTGATTAAGGGGAATAGATTATACTATTTTCTGCTTCCAAAATATCTTAACATATATTTGTTTAGACTTTGTTATTTCAGGTTCAGTCTTAAGAATCCTATATGATTCTTAGAATCCCTGAGTATTTATTTACTTTTGTTCATTAATAGGATTGCTTATTATCTACTTGTGTAATATTCAGATATTTGAAGCTAGGCTAACCCAGCTAAGAGTGAAGCAACATTCAATCCAGATTGCACGTACAAGACCAATGGCGAGGCTTAAAAAAATACATATGCTTGGGAACTTCTTCCAGGGGACAGATTTGATGGGTCTGCAAAGGACCCTTCAACAGTTATATTTAAAAATTCTCTCACTTCTCCTTTGGAGCTAGGATTGAAAACCAAAACTAAAACTCACAGCCTCAAAAGCTAAAGGACAAAAGTTATGGAGCCAGTCTATGTGTCCAGTAACAGATGAATGAATAAAGAAAATGTGGTCTATATACACAATGAAGTTTTATTCAGTCATAAAGAAGAATGAAATATCATTTTCATGGAAATGAATGCATCTGGAGAGCACTATATCAAGTGAAATAAGCTAGACTCAGAAAGACATGGGTTGTATGTTTTCTCTCACTTGTGGAAGCTAGAAAGGAAAAAGGAAGGCAAAAGGTAGGGAAAGGCTTTGAAGTCAGAAAGGAGAACAGTCGGGTAGAAGAAGGGGATGTTGGGGGCGGGGAGGAAAGGAGGAGATAGGGAGGAACTAGAGAGTGAAATTAACCGAATTATGTTATGTGCATGTACAAGTATGTCATAATTTATCCCATTATCATAAATTGCAATGAAATAACAATTAATTAGAATAAAAAGAGGCTTAAGGGAATTGCTGGAATCATTATAGCCATAAATATACTCAGAGGGCTACTATGAATTATACATGATTATAGATACACCTTCTAATCCAGCTTCCCATTGCTGTCTGTAATACAAATAGTCAGGAATTGGATTCCCTTACTCTAGTCTTAAACTAGTCCAACATTTCTTTACCACATTCCAAATAAAGGGAACGGGAATAAAAAAACATTCCATTTGTCTTCTCACACTCATGGATTCTTCCCTCTACCTTACCTGATTTGCTGCTAGCAGATGTTGTGACTGGTCCAACTGAGGCCCCATGGCCTGAAGTAATGGAGCCTGTAGATACTCCTGTGGTCCCTAAAAACAAGAATAGGTTTGGAGGGGTATATTGGGCATGCCTGTTACTCCTGCCATTACTGTGTGTATCTTGGTATTTCCAAACAAAGAAAGTGAAGGATATTATCTTTTCAACTTTCCTTAAACCAACAATATAATTGCTTTTTTTTTTTTTTTTTTTTTTCATTTTGGTATCAGGGATGTAACCCAAGGGCACTCAACCACTGAGCCACATTCCAAGCCCTTTTTATTTGGTGACAGGGATTCACTAGGTTGCTTACAGTATCACTAAGTAGCTGAGGCTAGCTTTGAACCTGCGATCTTCCTGCCTCAGCCTCCAGTGCTGCTGGGATTACAGGTGTGCACCACCACTCCTGGATTCTAACTGCATTTTGAGTCTGATATTTTAAATCAGCACGTGCTGTGGTTGTAAGGCAGGCAATATTAGAGCTGCTAAGGTATTATGTCTAGTCTGGTTTATCTTACCAGAACCTGTAGCTCCAGTGTCTACTTCTCCAGGGGTACTGCCAGGGGTTGCTCCTGATGATGCCCCAGGGTTTGCTCCAGATGATATCCTAGTTATACCTGATATTTATCAGGGATAAAAAGCTATCAGCTTAAGAAAATATAAAACCAGAATGCTCTTTTGAAAGTGTCCTGACTTCCACTTGCCATTTTCCTTTAAAAAAGTGGATGTACCTATGCTTTAAACTTCACTAATGTATTAAATCCTTGGTCATCATGATAAATGAGTTAAATTAGGTAACCCTATGTATACTGATTCCATTTTTTTTAATAAAGTGCAATGATCACGTACAAAATTCAGGATTAAACATTTAATTATTTTGCCTCTTAGTACCATACCCTTATGATCCAATTCACACATTTCCCCCACTTTATTTTTGTCTTGATTATTGTTTATTAAATTTATTTAAATATTAATTTCTACTTTTTAGAAATGAAATTAAGAGTGAAAATGTATATTGCCTTGTTCTTGTCCTGAATTCTACAGAGCAGTAAAGAAAATAATGGGTATATACAAATCTTTGGTATATTACTGATCCTTTGGACATTTGGCATCAAATAAATAACAATGTTTAGATTCCCCAGAAAATCCTGTCTCTGATTAGGTTTTGAGCAAACAGCTCTCATATCTACTGCGTGGGTTTCTTCTGCTTATGCTCCTTCAGTACCTGTTCTTCCAGATGTGTTTTCATCAGTAGAGTCAGTGGTGGCTGCATCAGTTCCTCCTCTCGTTGCTAAGAAGAAAAATGGTGCTTCAAACATATGGATAGTTATGAAGAAAACATTCCTTCAGGAAATTTTATGGTTTTATTCATGTCATTAGATCCTACAACATTGTATGTGATTACCATTCCTTAATCTCATTATCATGCCCTGAAGCTACTGAAGTTTGTATTGGACCCTAGGACAACCCCTAAGGAGGCTCTGTCTTACCTGCTGGGCTTCCAGCACTGGTAGCCCCTGTGCCTGATGGTCCAGGTGTGCTGCCCGTGACTGCTTCTGAGGTCGCTCCCAGGGACTTTCCTGTTGTACCTGACAAACACAGTAGCAGTGCTTGAAACATATGCTAGTTCCTCTGAAGGAGGAGATTGGAAGATTCAAGACAAAATTTCCAACCTGTTGTATGTTTCTTTTTGTACACAAAATCATAAGCACTAAGTGCCCATCCTGACTTACCTGAACTTCCTGGGCTTGTAGCTCCAGTGCTGGGTTTGCTGGATGTGCTGCCCTTCTCTCTGCTAGGTGTTGGTGCAGTAGGGCCTCCTGTTCCAACTGATAAAAAATTAACTTTTTTTTAATTGCCCTAGACAAATCAATTTATTTAATTTTGCAAAAGCCCTCTGAGATGGGTAATACTATTCTTTCCATTTATCAGACAAGGCTTAATGATTTCTCCAGCTCCATGCATTGGCTGACAGCAATCCCGGAGCCAAACTCACAGTCTAGTGCCAGAATATATTCTGTGCTTCTCAAATAACCTGTGACAAAGACTAATTTGTAAAATTTCCAGTCTGTCCTAGTGGATGCTTTGGAAAATGCCATTAAATTAATTGAGTTATAAAATTTTCAAAAATAAGACCATATAAAACACATACCTTTATTCAACAGACGTAAGGCCACTGTGCCAAATTGTTGGTTATAAATGCTTGATCTCTATTTCACTTCTTTCATAAAGGGTACCAGGGATTGAACCCAGAAGCACTTTGCCACTGAGCAACACCCCAGTCTCTTTTCTTTATTTTGAGACAGGGTCTTACTAAATTGCTGAAGGTCTTGTAAATTGGTGAGACTAACTTGCAATCTTCCTGACTCAGCCTCCTGAGGCTGGGATTACAGACATGTGCAACCATGCCTGGCTACTCTATTTTACTTCTTATCATATTATGGACAAATAGCATGTAGTTCTGGATGGTACCCATTTATGGATCAAATTTTGAGTGACTTTCAAACTACTACACAAGATGACTAAATATCAAAAGACAGCTGATTTACTTATCATAATCTTCCAAGTATTTCTGATTCAGTAACAAATTCGTACTAGATTATCATCACCCTAACATTTGTATCAGTTTAATGATCTAATTAATCAGTTTCTTAATTTTGCTGCCTCATATAGATTACATTTAAATTACCATATGGAAAGATATAAGCAACAGCTTATTCCAAAAAATATGTCATATATATTAAATTAAGAAAATTGCTGGGTTTGAAGGTGTAGCTCAGTGGTAGATGTGTGCTTAGCATGAGCAAGGACTTGGGTTCAATCCCCAGAATACCAAAAAAAAAAATTACTAAACAAAAATAAAGTCTAGGAAAAAATCAATTAGTCCATGGAATACTTAACAAATGTATGAAGAGAAGTTTATGCTTATGCTAAAGAAATGGCTTTAATGGTATACAAAGGAATTTCTATCTATATTAAGGAATCAAACTACAGAAAACTTTTAAGTAGAGACAGGATGACTGTTGTGGGTTTTTTGTTTGTTGTTATTGTTGTTGATGTTCTGGCATGGTATTAGCTAGAGTATAATGGAGGGAAGTTGGGAAAGAGAAGAATAGTAGAGAAGTGATTCTCTACTTTAATGAGCACTAATTGCCACAAAATCTTGTTAGCACAATAACTGCTGGGCTTCACACCAACAACTTCCACCACTCGGAAAGTGGGTCTAAAAATGTGAATTTCTAACAAGTTCCCAGGAAATGCAGATGCTGCTGGTCCAGGAACCACACTTTAAGCATCATTGTTTAAATGTTACTGAGCTAAGAAGAGGACTGTAGAAAATGGGTAAGAGAATGTTTAACACTTGAACCGAGCAAAACCAAACCAAAGGAGATGAGTTTGAGAAGACAGTTCAGAGGTCACTAAAATTATTGTTTGCATAAGTGGCAGAGTTGAACTCAGGTATGTTTGTTTTCAATCAAATTATCTATGCTTAAGAATGTCAATAAAATTTTTTGTCATAAACTAACAATAGTTAAAATTTAGCAAATGATATGGATGTATTTGTAGAACATCATGTTAAGCAAAATAATCCAGACTCAGAAAGATGAATTTCGTACATTTTCTCTTACATGTACAAGCTACAAGGGGGAAAAGGAAAGAGGGAAAAAAAAGGATGTCATAAAAGTACAAGTGTCAAGGAAGGGGACAAACAGAAGAAAGGAAGGGAAACTGACCAAATTAGTTTATATGCATGTAAGAATATGCCACACTAAAATGCAACACTATATAATATGCACCAGTAATTTTTTTAATAGAAAATCAAATAGACAAAAAATTTAGTCAATTGTGTGCAAGGACAAACATAATCACCTTGACTTTTGTTGGACATGAGTTCTTATACACACATCACAACTACAACAGGGAAGCCAGTGATTGCCTGTGAGGTTTAGGAGTTGGAGTTCTACTCCTGCCTTTTCCATTGTGCAGACTTTAATAATTTTCTCATCTCATGGGAATGACACATAACCACCACAGTATTAATGTTGACTAAATTAGAATGTACATATTTGAACATTATTTAGAAATGTTAGTGTGCATGGTAAATAATATTTTTATTAATATATTAATTTTGAATTTGTTTTTTCAAACTCATCCAGTTGACTTAGATAACTCTGACACTGGGACCCTGTTCTCTCAGGCTATAGTCAGGGTAAAGTTATTGCAGAGCTGAAACAGAAGACTGCTTGTGAAAATATGCTAAGGAAGAGAAACTTTGACTCCTTGCTTTGGCTTACCATCTCGGAGGACTGCCTCACTTGTATTCCCATTGTTAGCTGTGGTGGTCACTCCTGATGACACTCCAGCTGTCTCTGATAAAGGTTAAAAAAAGAAAAGAGGACCTGGTTTTAAAAAAAAAAAAATGCATGTATACGACCAGTTATGGGGGCAGTGGGAGCCTATAATTATAACAAGATGCTTTAAGAAAGTAACTTGTAAGGAGGCAAAAGATTTCACATTTTAATTACATATAAGGAATGATCACCTAAATCTCGTTTTATTTGGAAAAATATTGTCTGAGCAGCATTGCCTGAAAGAAGCTGCTTGGCTAGAACAGTGTTCTTTGTTCTAAACTGTGGTTACCTGATGTGTCCTCAGAACTGGTGAAGCTGGGGCTCAGTCTTGCTGTGGTGCCTGCACTTCCAGCTGTGGAGGTGATGGGAACTGAAGTTCCAGTAGAACCTGAGAAAAACCAAAGGAACTTCTCACCTACCGTCTACTTGGACTTTATTATCAATGAATAATCTAACTGTCCAATCACTCCTGCTATATGGAATAGAATAGAGGAATCCATGACTTTCTGTCCAGATTTCACTAACATTTCTTCTAATGTTATTTTCTTGAACAGTTTGGTTAATCATTGCATAATTGTTTTATAAATACATCTTTCTTCACATTGTGCCACATCACACCTTTTTCCCACTGTATTTCAGTCTTGGTTACACCTTGTCCTCTACATCTGTATGAATATTACTTCCTCCTTTTCCAAAGCAAACCTGACTGAGAACATGTCTACTTACCTTTTATTTTCTTATATTATACAGTAAACTAACCCAATATTAAATGTAACAAGTATTTTGCGGTATATTATTGATCTTTTGGACACTTGGCCTCACATAAGTAACAATGTTAAAATTCTCCAGGGAACTTGGAAAATGACTAAATTTGGGGCAAAAAAAATACCTCTCATGTTTACTGCCTGAATTTTATTCTGTTCAGGATCCTTCAGTACCTGCTTGTCCAGATGTGTGTTCACCAGCAGCTCCAGAGGTGGCTTCATCAGCTCCTCCACTTGTCCCTGATTAGAAGAAGAAACATGCTTATGGCATACAGATAGTTATGGATAAAACACTATTTCAGAACATTTTATAGTTTTATTTGGGTTATTATTCCTACAATTTGACAAATATTTATTGAGGTCTATTTCCTAAGTATTCAGGAATAACTGGTGAGCAAAACCAAGCATAGTCCTTAACATCTTGGAGCTCCTAAATCTAGTGGAAATCATGATTATTAATCAAATAACTCCACATACAAAATTAAAATCACAACTGTGAAAAGTACGTGACATTGGCCAGGCACAGTGACACATGCCTGGAACCCCAGAACCTTGGGAGGTTGAAGGAGGAAGATCATGAGTTCAAAGCCAGACTCTACAACAAGTGAGGTGCTAAGCAACTCAGCGAGACCCTTTCTCTAAATAAAATACAAAACAGGGCTGGGGATGCGGCTCAGTGGTTGAGTGCCCCGGATTTCAATCCCTGGTTCCCACCCCCCACCAAACAAAAAGTACGTGAGACTCTAAAAGCATACACAAGGAAGTTGAATTAGTTTAAAAAATTAAAAACTGGGGAAAGTTTCCTTGAAAAAGTCGTGATTCAACTGAAATATGAAGGAAAGGTAGGAATAAAGTAAAAAAAGGAGAGCAGGATTTTCCAGCCAGCTTTTATGATGAGACTTATGGGATGAGGAAACACTGCTCATTTGGAGATTAAACAAGAGCCACTGTTACCTAACCACCAAGAGTGAGGCAGGAACAAGGAGTTGAGGCTGCAATGGAAAGAGTTGTTTCTATCTCAAGAAGTCTTGGAGAGTTTTCAATAGAGTGGTAACATGCACAAGTCTACATGCAATGCTGACTTTTGGTTATTGTTTTTCATCTCATTATTACACTGACGGATGTGCCAAAACTAGTATGTGACCCCCACCAAACCCAAGGAGGCTCAGTCTTACCTGCTGGCCTTTCAGTGCTGGTGGACTCAGTGCCTGATGATCCAGGTGTGCTCCCTCTGCCTGCTCTGGAAGTCACTCCCGGGGACTCTCCTGTTGCACCTGATAAACACAGTAGCTATTTGTGGTTGAAACATTTACTAGTTCTTTTGAAGGGAAAACTTAAGAGATCTAAGTCAAAATATCAATCACCTTGCACATTCCCTCATGTATACAACAGCCTACATGTTTTCAAAATTGCATACATTTAAGGCATTGAGGAGCATGTTCTGACTTACCTGAATTTCCTGGGCTCGTAGCTCCAGTATTCGTTTTCCTGGGTGTGCTACCTTCCACCTCATTAGGAGTTGGTGCAGTAGCACCTCCTGTTCCTACTGATAAAAAAGAATAGCAATTAAAAATGCCCTATGCATAAATCAACTAGCTGATATTATAAAATTCCGTTGCAGTAGGTAACATTTTTCTCATTGATTAGACACGATTACGTGACCTACTCCCGGACCCCAGTTAGTAAACAGTATATTCACAAGCAAAACTCAAGCACTCTATACTCCAGCACTCTATACCCAAGCACTCTATACTCCAGAATCTATACTCTAATTGTGCTTCCCAAATATTTGTTCCAAAGACCAATTTTGTAACATTTTCTATTTGTCCTACATTTATGTTTTGAAAATGCCATAAAAGAATTAGAGAAGTGAAAGGTTAAAAAGTAAAATCATATAATACATAAGCCTTTTTTCAACAAATACAATATTATTGTGTCAATTTAATGTCTCAAGAGACTTACTTTCTGTTTCAGTTCATATCACATCATGAACCAGTAACAAACACTTGTGGATGGTGTAGACAGAGACTCTGAGTAACCTACTCATCACCTGTCCATACCACCTGATGAGCAAATGACACAGATGACTGAGTTGTCATTGTTACCCAAGTTATCGTGACATACAAGTTGGGAAATACAAGCTCAGTGGTAATCACTCTAAAATTTTAATCAGTTTAAATATCACAGTGGAATTAACTAGTCTCCTAATTTGTATAGATTATATATTTCATCCATTATTTTCTTATGTAAAAAAATATTACAAAAAGAATTTAAGTCATGTGTTTTAAGTACAATGGGGAATGAAAGGAAGGGAGGAGGTAGGAAAGACTGTGGAAAGACGCTGACATAACTTTCCCATGTACGTATATGAATATAACAGTAAATTCCACATCATGTACATCACAAGACTGGGGCTCTAGTTAGAATAATAAGATATATTCCACGTATGTATAATTTTATGAAAACAGACTCTATAGAAACATATAAAAAGAAACAATAAAAAAGAGAAAAAAAGAAAAAGAAATCAGCCCATGGATTAACTAATAAACACACAAGGAGAACACAATAATGTTTTAAATGGCTTTTAATCACCCAAGTCTGATATTTGATTTGGAAAGCACTGTCTAACTAACAGATCAAATAATCCCAGACCACTATTCCTTGTTATGAACTGGGATTACTTGATGTGTTCCCAGAACTGGTGAAGCTAGGGCTCAGTCCTGCTTTGGTGCCTGCACTTCTAGCTGTGGAGGTGTTGGGAACTGAAGTTCCAGTAGAGCCTGAGAAAAACGTCAAAGGAATATCTCACCTACAGTCTACTTGAACTTTATTAATAATAAGTGATCAATCAATCACTCCTACCATAGGGAATAGAATGAATGAATCCAGTGGTTCCTGCCCAAATTTTACTAAATTAGTTCTAATGTTATTACTTTGAAGAATTTTTTTAGTTATTGCAATTTCTTTTTACAAAGACATCTTTCTGCACCTTATGTCACAGTATGTCTTCATACATTTGTATCCACTATTTTGCTTTAAAATAATCAAGGTCATGATGAATGACTCTCCATTTAAATAAGGCCCTCTACACAACAGGCCCTCTACACAACATCACCTACTCACCTGAGTGCCCTTCAGGTGAAGTCACTTCTCTGCTTGGGGCTGGGGTTGTTTCCTCAGTAGTGCCTTTCAAAGTAAAGGATAAATGTGTATCAGGATCTTTGATAAAACTGAATACATCCTACTACTTTCTGTTTTCAGATATCTTTCATTTATTCATTTATAACTCACCTTTTCCAATTTAGTGTTCCTAAAACTTGATTGTAAAATTTTGTACAATCCTTAGAATTCCTATATCTACTTATTTATTCGTAAATACTAATAATTAACCTTGATTATCATTTACTTTTCAATATTTTGACATTTGAGCCTACTACTTTTTCATTCAGATTCACACTGGAAATAATTGTGACTCATTATAAAATATTTATGCTTGGCCCCTTCTAAAGCGGCCCAGATTCCTTAGCCTATCAGGGACTCTTCAGTTATATTTTAAAAAATATCTCTAGTGGATTCTGCTCTGCACAAGGATGGCAATTCATGTAACTACTCCAATTCATGGCATCTGAAGTACTGACAGAAGACCTGATCATTATGTCATGAGTGCACAGAGACATGGTAATTATTGTGCAAACTAATAAAAATAATATCTAATCTACATGTGCCATAGATACCTGCAATTATGTTGAAGAGTTGGACTCCTTCACTCAAATTTCTTATTAGTTTTTATTTTCCATTATATGCCAAACATTAGATACAATGGGGCACACTCACACACTTCATTGGATTTCTCCATTTTCTTACCTGATTTGCTGCTAGCAGAGGTTGTAGCTCCTGCTGAGGTTCCAGGGCTGGCAGAGGTGGAGCTTGCAGATACTCCTGTGGTCCCTGGAACCAAGAAATGTTGGGAGGCAGGGAAGTGTGCATGACTCCTGCCATTGTAGGAGGACTTAGGAGTGTCAGGTGGGAGGGGGGAGACTATCCCTCCAAGTCTCCTCAACCCCATAACCTAACCCCACTTAAAGCTTGATTTTACAGACCAGCATCTGCTGTAGGATGCCATGGGAGGAAGGTGCTGAGGTTTTGTGTTCAGCCTGGTGGATCTTACCAGAACCTGTGGCTCCTGTGCCTACTTCCCTAGGAGTACTACCACTCCGAGTTCCAAGGGTAGTTCCAGATGACTGTCCAGATGTGCCTGATATTTACCAAAAAAAAAAAAAAAAAAGTCCTTTTAAGAAAACACAAAAGTTAATTCTTTTATGAAAGTGACATAAGTGTCCTTGCTTTTTCCTTTAAGAAAATAGAGGTATGTACCCTTCAACATCACTGTAACTTAAAGGTATTGATTCTGTTAAGGTATCCTTCCTTTTAAAATATAGAAATTATGTAGACAATTCAACATTCAGGATTCCACACTCATATTCTTCCTGCTACTGTACGGTGCAGGCCACCCACTTCCATACCTCATTCTTGTGTTAATTTGCCATTTGTCACTTCCCTCCCATGTGAACAAAATTCCAACATTTCCAAATCAAAGTGAGGAAATATATATTGTCCTATTCTTTTCCTATATCTCACAAAGCACTTAACAAAATATTAGATACCTAACAAATATTTTGTGGTGTATTACTGAACTTAGGGACACTCAACATAACGCAAATAAAAATATTGGGACAACCAAGGAAACACTGTTTCTGATTAGATTTTCAGCAAAAAGCTCTCCTGTCTACTGCCTGCAATTCATGCTGCTCAGGCTCCTTCAGTACCTGTTCTTCCAGATGTATGTTTACCAGCAGCTCCTGTGGTGCTTGCGTCAGCTCCTCTACTTGTCCCTGATTAGAAGTAGAATATGCTTCAGGCATATAGATAGGTATGAAGAAAACACTCATTCAGAACAATTCAGTTTTATTCATAGCATTGGTTCCTAAAATGTTGTCCCTGCTTAACTTTATTCAATCTCAGGATTACAGCCTGGAATTCTACCAAAGCTCTGTTGAACCCCAACACATTTTCCAAAGGAGACTCTGTCTTACCTGCTGGGTGTCCAGTGCTGGTGGCCTCAGTACCAGATGGTCCAGATGTTCTGGCACTGCCTGTTCCTGAGGTCACTCCCAGGGTCTCTCCTGTTGTACCTGATAAACACAGTAGCAGTGCTTTCAACACATGCTAGTTCCTCTGAAAGAGGAGAATGGAAGCTAAGACAAAATTTCAACTTGTATTTTTATCATCGACCCAAAAGCCTACATGCTTTGATAGTTACACCTATTTAATAGGTACTAAGTTCACATCCCAATTTAGCTGAACTTCCTGCACTTGTAGCTCCAGTGCTGGATTCCACAATAGTGCCGCCCTCTTCCCCAGTAGGTGTTGTTGCATTTGAGCCTCCTCCTCCTAGTGATGAAACAGTAACATTTTAAATGTGCCCTAAATATAATCCACTCATTGAACCTTATAAAACCACTCTGATAACATGAATTATTATTCTCCCCAATTATCAAATACTGGGAAGATTCCCTGCTATAGATCATCCCATGGGTCGACATCAGGTCCAAGAACCAGTCAAGCAGCATAGCCCCAGAATTCACTCTATAACCTGTGCTTTTCCAATGATCTCTGGAAAAATAACAATCTGGTTGAATATGCAATCTCTCTTGGATGAATGCTTTGAACAATACCATTCAAGTAAATTCAGAAATGAAATGTATACAGAACAATTACACAAATCAAGTTTGTATTCAATGTGGGAAGATTCCTGCTTCAATTTTTGGAAATCCATTCTGCCATAGTATTTAACTTAGATTGCAAGTTAGCACTGATGTGCCAAAATGTAGAAATGACAGGCAATGTTCTATACTCTAAAGTGCATTCTTCACATGTGTCTGCAGACTTTCTCCAACACTTCTGAATCTTAAGAGGTGTGCAACAAAATGTACAAGTCTAAAAGCTCCCAGGAGAGTCAATATTGCTGATCCACAAACCATTCTGTGATTACAACTTGTCACTCAAAGGTGATTAAGGGAGCGGTATGTCCAGACTAGGTGGAATATGTTTAATACCATAACCAAAGCACAGGAAAATGGGCCTCAGAGGAGAAGACATTTCAGAGGTTCTAAAAATATGAACTGATTAAATGAGTGTTATGAGGTACAGAAAAGAAAGTACACATGTACTGTGTACTTCCAAACACCAAGGAAATGAAAAACTATAATTGTAACATAATCTAAACTGAAAAAATTACCTTTGAAAGATTTTAAGATTTTGCATTCAATTACACATGAGTAACAATCACCCAAGTCTCCATCTCACTTACCTGATTTGCTGCTAGCAGAGGTTGTGGCTGGTCTAGCCGAGTCTCCATGGCTGGCAGTGGTGGAGCCTGCAGACTTTCCTGTGGTTCCTAGAGCCAAGAACAGTAGATGGGGTTTGGAGAATACATATGATTCCTGCAAACCCTGTGAGTAATTGAGAGTCTCCAGATTTAGAAAATGAAGGAAAAGATCCACATAACTTTTCTGGGTCCAATGATGTAATCCAAGTTAGGGCCTGAGTTTAGAGATCTGCATCTGCTATGGAAGGCCATGGATCATAACTGCTTCTACATCACACCCAGCCCAGTGGAACTCACCTGAACCTGTGGCTCCAGTGCCTGCCTCTCCAGGGGTGCTGCCACCTTGAGCTTCAGGGGTTACTCCAGATGATGCTCCAGGTGTGCCTGAGATTAAACAGAAAAAAGAGAAAAGGAAGTCAGGTTAAGAATCCCTAAAGGAGGGACTTCTCATAAACATGGTCTGGAAGATGCTTTGAAATAACAGATGCATTTACCCTATAAAATTCACTAGCATTTACATTCTTTCTCAGGGGAAATAAGGTAAGGCAGGTTAATTCTGATAATGTACTGTTTCAGTTAAGTTATTGTTGTGAAAAATATCATAACCACGTTGAAAAATCATGATGAAACTTTGATATCCTTCTCTTTGTACACAAGAACTGTCTTATGATCCAGTTTGCATCTCTTCGCCTCTTGATTCCGATCTTACTTGTTGTCTTCTGCACCTGGATGGTTGTTAATTTCACTCTTTCCCACTGGGTGATATCAGTTAGATTTCCCTATTCTTTCACCCTATTCCACAGTGACTCTAAAAGTTATTAAGTACAAAACTCATGCTTGACGTATTCATGATTTTCTGGAGAGTCGGCAACATCTCCAGCATGATGGTCAGATGCCACAGCAAACACTGACCCTGAATAGGTTTGGGGCAAATAGCTCTCACATCTACTGCCTGGATTTCATCTGCTTAGGCTCCTTCAGTACCTGTTCTTCCAGATGTGTTCTCCCCAGCTGAGACAGTGGTGGCTGAATCAGTGCCTCCTCTTGTTGCTAATGGGAAGAACAATGGTGCTTAGTGCATACAGACAGCCAGGAAGAAAACACTCTTTGAAGGACACTTCATAGTTTTAATTTTGTCATTATTTCCTTCGCTGTCCCCCATGGTTACCCTTCCTTCATCTCATTCTCACCTTTGGGGATCTTACACAACTCGTATTAGATCCCAACACAGGCCCCTAAGAAGTGTCTCCCATACCTGCTGGGCTGCCAGTGCTGGTGGCCCCAGTGCTTGACTGTCCACTTGTGTTGCCCCTGCCTGCTCCTGAGGTGGTTGCTCCCAGCGACTCTCCTGATGTACCTGACAAACACAGTAACAGTGCTTGCAATATTTGCTAGTTCCTCTGAAGAAGAAGACTGGGAGATCAAGGCAAAATTTTGATCTGTTTGTACGTTCCCACGATTTATCCAAAAGCCTACATGCCTTCATATTTGTAGGCATGTCATAGACACTAAGCACACATCCTGACTTACCTGAAGGTCCTGCGCTTGTAGCTTCAGTGCTGGGTTTGCTGGATGTGCTGCCCTCCTCCCCAAGAGGTGTTGTTGTACCAGGGCTTCTTGTTCCTCCTAATTGTTTGAAGAAAAGCATTTCAAGTTGCCTCATACATACATCAAACCTGTAAATCTCATAAACATCCTATGAAAGTGGCTACATTATTCTTCTCACTTTTCACTTGTGCTCTCATCATCCAGTTGGATGCTACAAAAGCAGACAGCCAAACTTCAGTCACCTATCCCTAATTTTATGCGGTAACCAGAGCTACTCAAAAGTTCTTCGACAATAGGCCGATTTCTCATTATTTTAAGCTCTGTTAAAGGCATTGTTTTAAAAATGCTGGAAAATAATTACCGATATAAAATTTAAGTGAATAAGACCACGTGATATACAATGTTATTCAACAGTAAAGTATTATTATGTTCTGATGCTCTTTTTCCAAACGCTT
Source organism: Tamias sibiricus (assembly GCA_025594165.1). NCBI lineage: Eukaryota > Metazoa > Chordata > Mammalia > Rodentia > Sciuridae > Tamias > Tamias sibiricus. The sequence goes on along the minus strand of CM046661.1, from coordinate 97,550,708 downwards.
GCTCTCTGCTTCACTTCTCATCACATCATGGGCTGTTAACAAACACTATGAGCCACACTTTCATGGAGCAATGTTGAGTAGCCCAGTTCCAAATCCCTTACTCTCTGATAATTGAAAGAGATCTCTGAATGAGACAACCTTATGACCCAAGTAATTCTGACTCAGACTTTTGGAATATAAACAAAATGGTCAACACTGTAAATTTCCATGCATTCACTGATCCAATGCGAATTACCAAGTTTCTATTTTTTTTGTTTTGTTTTTCCTTTGATGGGTAAACTATATCATTTAAATCAGTAGTTTCAATGTAAACTACAGCTTATTCAAAAGACCATTCATCGTGAATTTTAAGTCAAAACAATAGCTAATCAAAAATGAGTGTATGAGAAATGTAACCAGGCCATAGATTCTTTAATAAATTCATGAGGAGAAGTCCTAGGCATACATGAGACAAAGGCCTCCTAATGCTATATAAGTTTCTGAATTATCTTAAAAGCAATCAGCACTATTTAAGTACTTTAAATAATGCTGACCCTGGATGAGAGTAGAACTTTGGAAAAGTCATTCTGACATGACATTTATGGAGTGTAAACTGGCAGTGACGTTGGGAAAGAGTGGGAATTGTGGAGATGTGCTTCTTTCCCTTGAGCACCAATTCCTAAAAAAATTGGTGGGCTCCACCCAACACTTTCCAATTCTATGCTGGTGGACCAGGAAATGTGCACTTTTAATAAGATCCCACAGGATTCCAATGCTGCTGGTCCAGGAAGCACACTGTGAGCACCGTGGTGTTAGAGGAGGAAGGAAAGCAAGGCATAGGACTGCAGGGACTGGGGGAAAGGGTTTAACACATGCATAAAACACAGGAAAATGGTTTACAAGGAGAAGGCACTTCAGAGGTCCTTAAAATTTATAACTGCTGGCATCAGAGAGACTTTGAAATTTGGCCATATTTGTTTTCGATCTAAATTATCTGTGTTGACTATTGTCAATAGTATTGTATTCCTGGGCCTAAGACTGACCAAATTTAATCAGTGCACATCCACAAGCATATTCTGCTTGGCTTTTGTTGGAAGTGAGCTCTTACACACTGGTCACAGAACTGGGAGGGCAGCTATTGTGCATCAGGATTCAGAGTTTATGTCCTATCCAGATTTGTAAGCTTGGGAACTTTTATTTCCTCATTTCAGGAGATTAAATACATATAATGTGTGAAGGCTGACTATATTAACAAAGAATAGACTTGAAAGTAAATCAGGTCTTTTAAAGTACCAAGAAAGTGTATCATTAATGTTTTATATAACTGCAAATACTTACATGAATTATACAAAGTCAGGGAATTGACTTGTATGACTCTTAAACTGGCCCCTTTGTTGTAGGCTCTACTCAGAATAGTTATCACTCTAGTTGAACAGGCGTAGGTTGCAATACTGCGTTTGGCTCACAACTTTGTTTCACTGATTGGAAACTGTGTCACTTAGACATCCCTATGGGTTCTTAATGTTACAGCTGGTGACATTCTAGTTGGCCCTGATGAACCTTGAAAAATATTGATACAACAGTACAAATGGCAAACAAACAAACAAACAAAAAAACCTGCATGAGGTTCTGCAACAATCAGTGGGAACATGTCCTTGTACGATGACATGGTCAAAGGAAGCAACATGTTGAAAGGCCAATGATATGAAATTTCAATTATATATTAAGGCTAATGATATTAAAATTTAACTATATATAAGAAGAATCACCCAAGTCAGGTGTTTGATTTGGAAAAAAATATCATCTGCGCAGCACTGCCTGAAACCAGTGTCTTGGCTGAGGCCAACATACTTGCTCCAACCTGGGCTTACCTGATGTACCAGCAGGACTGGTGAAGCCGGTGGCTGCACTTCCAGCTGTGGAGGTGATGGGAACTGAAGTTCCAGTAGAGCCTGAGAAAAACGTCAAAGGAACTTCTCACCTACAGTCTACTTGGACTTTGTTGCCAATGGGTGATCTAACTGTCCATTCACACCTAGCAGTTAAAATTTCAATAAATGCATCCAGTGACATAGTACCCGGAACTGCCTATGTTTCTGAGTTTTGATGTTTTCTTAAATGTTTTGGACCACTGACTGACTGCATTTTTTTAGGAAAAGAAGTCTTTTTTCATAGTGAGTTGGATCAACTAGGTCTTCATAGAATCATCTCAACTACTTTGCTTCAAAACAGGACAAAGGCCAGGCCTCTGCACTCATCTTCTACTCACTTGTGTTCCCTTCAGGTGATGTCACTTCATTGCTTGAGGCTCTGGTCGTTGTGTCAACTGATGGTTCGGTGGTGCCTTTCAAAACAAACACTTAATAATATCCTGATATAAACACATCATGGTGGCCCCTGCTTTCAAAATATCTCACTTATTTGTATGTACTTCTCCATTTCTTAATCTCTCAGAAAATTGATCATAAAATCTTTTATGCCTTAGAACGCTTTAGTGAAGCGCATTTTCTTGCAAATAAGTTTTCTTTTTATCTACTTCTTTAATGTTCACAAATAAAACTTCTTGGTTCTGAACTAGGCTCTCTAGAGGCTTAAAAATACATACATGTATGGGCCTTTCTTCAAATTTCCACATTGAAGGGTTTGTGAAGAAAAAGTGTTAAAATTTCTTTGGTCATTCTAACTCGTAGGCGGCACAGTAAACAATATGCTCACTGTAGACTTAGCACCAGAAGCATGAGATCAGGGGTCCTGCAACTATTATGATACACAGGAACAGGCAGGGATCCTCAGAATCGCATGCCAATAGAGGAAGACGTTCTAATCCAGTCTGCACGCTGCAAACTGATAAACTGTTGGTCAAGAATGGGCCTTCAATTCTTCCTCTTCCTACTACTTCCTTCTCCTCTCCCACCCTGCACAGAAAAGAACTGGCACACGCTTACTCCAATTGACACCTGCAAACTCATGGACTTCTCCATCTAACGTACCTGATTTGCTGCTAGCAGAGGTTGTGGCTGGTCTAGCCGAGTCTCCATGGCTGGCAGTGGTGGAGCCTGCAGACTTTCCTGTGGTTCCTAGAGCCAAGAACAGTCGATGGGGTTTGGAGAATACATATGATTCCTGCAAACCCTGTGAGTAATTGAGAGTCTCCAGATTTAGAAAATGAAGGAAAAGATCCACATAACTTTTCTGGGTCCAATGATGTAATCCAAGTTAGGGCCTGAGTTCAGAGATCTGCATCTGCTATGGAAGGCCATGGATCATAACTGCTTCTACATCACACCCAGCCCAGTGGAACTCACCTGAACCTGTGGCTCCAGTGCCTGCCTCTCCAGGGGTGCTGCCACCTTGAGCTTCAGGGGTTGCTCCAGATGATGCTCCAGGTGTGCCTGAGATTAAACAGAAAAAAGAGAAAAGGAAGTCAGGTTAAGAATCCTTAAAGGAGGGACTTCTCATAAACATGGTCTGGAAGATGCTTTGAAATAACAGATGCATTTACCCTATAAAATTCACTAGCATTTACATTCTTTCTCAGGGGAAATAAGGTAAGGCAGGTTAATTCTGATAATGTACTGTTTCAGTTAAGTTATTGTTGTGAAAAATATCATAACCACGTTGAAAAATCATGATGAAACTTTGATATCCTTCTCTTTGTACACAAGAACTGTCTTATGATCCAGTTTGCATCTCTTCGCCTCTTGATTCCGATCTTACTTGTTGTCTTCTGCACCTGGATGGTTGTTAATTTCACTCTTTCCCACTGGGTGATATCAGTTAGATTTCCCTATTCTTTCACCCTATTCCACAGTGACTCTAAAAGTTATTAAGTACAAAACTCATGCTTGACGTATTCATGATTTTCTGGAGAGTCGGCAACATCTCCAGCATGATGGTCAGATGCCCCAGCAAACACTGACCCTGAATAGGTTTGGGGCAAATAGCTCTCACATCTACTGCCTGGATTTCATCTGCTTAGGCTCCTTCAGTACCTGTTCTTCCAGATGTGTTCTCCCCAGCTGAGACAGTGGTGGCTGAATCAGTGCCTCCTCTTGTTGCTAATGGGAAGAACAATGGTGCTTAGTGCATACAGACAGCCAGGAAGAAAACACTCTTTGAAGGACACTTCATAGTTTTAATTTTGTCATTATTTCCTTCGCTGTCCCCCATGGTTACCCTTCCTTCATCTCATTCTCACCTTTGGGGATCTTACACAACTCGTATTAGATCCCAACACAGGCCCCTAAGAAGTGTCTCCCATACCTGCTGGGCTGCCAGTGCTGGTGGCCCCAGTGCTTGACTGTCCACTTGTGTTGCCCCTGCCTGCTCCTGAGGTGGTTGCTCCCAGCGACTCTCCTGATGTACCTGACAAACACAGTAACAGTGCTTGCAATATTTGCTAGTTCCTCTGAAGAAGAAGACTGGGAGATCAAGGCAAAATTTTGATCTGTTTGTACGTTCCCACGATTTATCCAAAAGCCTACATGCCTTCATATTTGTAGGCATGTCATAGACACTAAGCACACATCCTGACTTACCTGAAGGTCCTGCGCTTGTAGCTTCAGTGCTGGGTTTGCTGGATGTGCTGCCCTCCTCCCCAAGAGGTGTTGTTGTACCAGGGCTTCTTGTTCCTCCTAATTGTTTGAAGAAAAGCATTTCAAGTTGCCTCATACATACATCAAACCTGTAAATCTCATAAACATCCTATGAAAGTGGCTACATTATTCTTCTCACTTTTCACTTGTGCTCTCATCATCCAGTTGGATGCTACAAAAGCAGACAGCCAAACTTCAGTCACCTATCCCTAATTTTATGCGGTAACCAGAGCTACTCAAAAGTTCTTCGACAATAGGCCGATTTCTCATTATTTTAAGCTCTGTTAAAGGCATTGTTTTAAAAATGCTGGAAAATAATTACCGATATAAAATTTAAGTGAATAAGACCACGTGATATACAATGTTATTCAACAGTAAAGTATTATTATGTTCTGATGCTCTTTTTCCAAACGCTTGCTCTCTGCTTCACTTCTCATCACATCATGGGCTGTTAACAAACACTATGAGCCACACTTTCATGGAGCAATGTTGAGTAGCCCAGTTCCAAATCCCTTACTCTCTGATAATTGAAAGAGATCTCTGAATGAGACAACCTTATGACCCAAGTAATTCTGACTCAGACTTTTGGAATATAAACAAAATGGTCAACACTGTAAATTTCCATGCATTCACTGATCCAATGCGAATTACCAAGTTTCTATTTTTTTTGTTTTGTTTTTCCTTTGATGGGTAAACTATATCATTTAAATCAGTAGTTTCAATGTAAACTACAGCTTATTCAAAAGACCATTCATCGTGAATTTTAAGTCAAAACAATAGCTAATCAAAAATGAGTGTATGAGAAATGTAACCAGGCCATAGATTCTTTAATAAATTCATGAGGAGAAGTCCTAGGCATACATGAGACAAAGGCCTCCTAATGCTATATAAGTTTCTGAATTATCTTAAAAGCAATCAGCACTATTTAAGTACTTTAAATAATGCTGACCCTGGATGAGAGTAGAACTTTGGAAAAGTCATTCTGACATGACATTTATGGAGTGTAAACTGGCAGTGACGTTGGGAAAGAGTGGGAATTGTGGAGATGTGCTTCTTTCCCTTGAGCACCAATTCCTAAAAAAATTGGTGGGCTCCACCCAACACTTTCCAATTCTATGCTGGTGGACCAGGAAATGTGCACTTTTAATAAGATCCCACAGGATTCCAATGCTGCTGGTCCAGGAAGCACACTGTGAGCACCGTGGTGTTAGAGGAGGAAGGAAAGCAAGGCATAGGACTGCAGGGACTGGGGGAAAGGGTTTAACACATGCATAAAACACGGAAAATGGTTTACAAGGAGAAGGCACTTCAGAGGTCCTTAAAATTTATAACTGCTGGCATCAGAGAGACTTTGAAATTTGGCCATATTTGTTTTCGATCTAAATTATCTGTGTTGACTATTGTCAATAGTATTGTATTCCTGGGCCTAAGACTGACCAAATTTAATCAGTGCACATCCACAAGCATATTCTGCTTGGCTTTTGTTGGAAAGGGTTTGTGAAGAAAAAGTGTTAAAATTTCTTTGGTCATTCTAATTCGCAGGCAGCACAGTAAACAATATGCTCACTGTAGACTTAGCACCAGAAGCATGAGATCAGGGGTCCTGCAACTATTATGATACACAGGAACAGGCAGGGATCCTCACAATCACATGCCAATAGAGGAAGACGTTCTAATCCAGTCTGCACGCTGCAAACTGATAAACTGTTGGTCAAGAATGGGCCTTCAATTCTTCCTCTTCCTACTACTTCCTTCTCCTCTCCCACCCTGCACAGAAAAGAACTGGCACACGCTTACTCCAATTGACACCTGCAAACTCATGGACTTCTCCATCTAATGTACCTGATTTGCTGCTAGCAGAGGTTGTGGCTGGTCTAGCCGAGTCTCCATGGCTGGCAGTGGTGGAGCCTGCAGACTTTCCTGTGGTTCCTAGAGCCAAGAACAGTAGATGGGGTTTGGAGAATACATATGATTCCTGCAAACCCTGTGAGTAATTGAGAGTCTCCAGATTTAGAAAATGAAGGAAAAGATCCACATAACTTTTCTGGGTCCAATGATGTAATCCAAGTTAGGGCCTGAGTTTAGAGATCTGCATCTGCTATGGAAGGCCATGGATCATAACTGCTTCTACATCACACCCAGCCCAGTGGAACTCACCTGAACCTGTGGCTCCAGTGCCTGCCTCTCCAGGGGTGCTGCCACCTTGAGCTTCAGGGGTTACTCCAGATGATGCTCCAGGTGTGCCTGAGATTAAACAGAAAAAAGAGAAAAGGAAGTCAGGTTAAGAATCCCTAAAGGAGGGACTTCTCATAAACATGGTCTGGAAGATGCTTTGAAATAACAGATGCATTTACCCTATAAAATTCACTAGCATTTACATTCTTTCTCAGGGGAAATAAGGTAAGGCAGGTTAATTCTGATAATGTACTGTTTCAGTTAAGTTATTGTTGTGAAAAATATCATAACCACGTTGAAAAATCATGATGAAACTTTGATATCCTTCTCTTTGTACACAAGAACTGTCTTATGATCCACTTTGCATCTCTTCGCCTCTTGATTCCGATCTTACTTGTTGTCTTCTGCACCTGGATGGTTGTTAATTTCACTCTTTCCCACTGGGTGATATCAGTTAGATTTCCCTATTCTTTCACCCTATTCCACAGTGACTCTAAAAGTTATTAAGTACAAAACTCATGCTTGACGTATTCATGATTTTCTGGAGAGTCGGCAACATCTCCACCATGATGGTCAGATGCCACTGCAAACACTGACCCTGAATAGGTTTGGGGCAAATAGCTCTCACATCTACTGCCTGGATTTCATCTGCTTAGGCTCCTTCAGTACCTGTTCTTCCAGATGTGTTCTCCCCAGCTGAGACAGTGGTGGCTGAATCAGTGCCTCCTCTTGTTGCTAATGGGAAGAAGAATGGTGCTTAGTGCATACAGACAGCCAGGAAGAAAACACTCTTTGAAGGACACTTCATAGTTTTAATTTTGTCATTATTTCCTTCGCTGTCCCCCATGGTTACCCTTCCTTCATCTCATTCTCACCTTTGGGGATCTTACACAACTCGTAGTAGATCCCAACACAGGCCCCTAAGAAGTGTCTCCCATACCTACTGGGCTGCCAGTGCTGGTGGCCCCAGTGCTTGATTGTCCACTTGTGTTGCCCCTGCCTGCTCCTGAGGTGGTTGCTCCCAGTGACTCTCCTGATGTACCTGACAAACACAGTAACAGTGTTTGCAATATTTGCTAGTTCCTCTGAAGAAGAAGACTGGGAGATCAAGGCAAAATTTTGATCTGTTTGTACGTTCCCACGATTTTTCCAAAAGCCTACATGCCTTCATATTTGTAGGCATGTTATAGACACTAAGCATACATCCTGACTTACCTGAAGGTCCTGCGCTTGTAGCTTCAGTGCTGGGTTTGCTGGATGTGCTGCCCTCCTCCCCAAGAGGTGTTGTTGTACCAGGGCTTCTTGTTCCTCCTAATTGTTTGAAAAAAAAGCATTTCAAATTGCCTTATATATCAAACCTTTAAATCTCATAAACATCCTATGAAAGTGGCTACATTATTCTTCTCATGTATACAAAAATGTTTAAGTGATATGCTTTAGTAACCCACGTTGTAGATAGTAATTCAAAGAATCAACCTACAGCCCTCAACCTCTGATTTATAATCTAACTAGTGTTTTTATGCAATCTTTGGTAATCAACTGATTGGTAATATTTCAATCTATGCTAGAGACACTTTTTCAATTCCATAATATTAATGTAGAATTAAAATTTACATAAAAAATTCATATTATCCAAGCGTTTATTCAGCTGTTTAATGATTACTATGACAAGATGCTGTATTTTCAAATGGTAGCTCCTAGTTTCATTTATTATCACATCACAAAATTTGAGCAAACACTGTGGAGTCACACTTTTGTGCACCATACTTTGAGTAGCCCTTTTTCAAATCATTGTACTTACTGTCTGATAACCAAGAGATTACTCATTGAGACTTCATTATTACCCAAGCATTTTTTATTCATATTTTTGTGAATATAAACTAATTGGTCCACTCTGAATTTCAATAAGTTTACAGATCTAATTGGAATTAACCCATTTTTTAAATATCCCTGCAATATATAAAGTATACATTTTTATCCAGTAACTATAATGGAAAATGCAATGTCTTTCAAACACAATTTAATTCATAAAATTTAAATCAAAACAATAGCTTGGCAAAAATACGTACAGAAACAACAATGGTATAGTCTAATTAATAAATGCATAAAGAGAATACCAGTGTAATCATGAAAAAAATGCCTCTTTATGATAATAGCATTTTGATTAACTTAAAAGCAATCAGAACTATTGAAGCATTTTAAATAGATCACAGTGAAGCTCATACTTGAGATTTTGGAATGTCATTCTTAGATGACACTGACAGGTGTGGAAACTGGGAAGGAAGTTGGAAATGAATGGAAAATGTGGAGAAGTTTTTCTGCAACTGAGCATCAATTTCTAAAATACTTGTTAACACGGTCTGCTGGGCTCCTCCCCAATACTTTCTGATTCTAGGTTGGTGGACCCAGAAATGTGCACTTTAAACAAGTTTCCAAAGTTTTCTGATGCTGCTGGACCAGGAACTATACTGTGAGCACTGTGGTGTTAGAGTTAGAAGGAAAGCTAGGCAGAGCACTGCAAGGACTAGTGGAAAGGGTTTAACAGTTGAATAAAATACAAGAAACTGGAATGGAAGGAAAAGACACATCCAGGTCTTAAGAAGTTTAACCAATGGTGAGAGACATTTGTAAAATTTAGTTGTGTCTGTTTTCTATCTAAATTATCTGTCTTAAATACTGTTAATTATATTGTATTCCTGGACCCAACAGTGATTGAATTTACTCAACGATGCACAAGCATATTTTCCTTGGTTTTTGTTGGGTGTGAGTGCATACCTACAGGTCACAGAACTGAGGAGCCAACTAATGCCCATGAGGCTTCCCAATCCACGTTTGAACTAGGCTTTGCAAGCTTGAGAACTTTTGTTATTTTTTTCATCTCATGGAAATAACAACAAATAAAATAAATAGTGGTAAGGTTGACTAAGTTACAAAGAAAATACATGAGAGTCAATCAGACAATTTAATGGGCCACGAAACTATATCATTGATGTTGAACATAACTGCAATTATTAATTGTTGAATATTTCCCAAAGTCATGGAATTGACCAATTTATCTATGGCTCTACTCAGAGAAGAGTTATTGCTGAGGTGAAACATAAGTGCCTGCATGGAATAAAGGCTCTGCCTCACATCTTTGTTTCACCTGCTTGGAAACTGTGCCACTTCTAAGTCTCCTGTTAGGACCTGAAGTTATACCTAGTGACATTCTAGTTTTCCCTGCTGAAGGTCAAAGATTTTTAAAAACCTATCTAAAAAACTGCATTGGGGGGTTTTCAGCTATCAGATAGTGGGAGCATGTAACTGTAACATGATATCATTTAAGAAAACAAATTGTTAAAAGGCTAATGGTATTAAATTTTAATTTTATATAAAAAAAACAATCACCTAAGTCTAATAATTGATTTGGCAAAACATTATCTACACAGCATTGTCTGAAACCAGTTTTTTGTGTGGGTATAGTATAATTGCTCTGAACTGGGCTTACCTGATGTGTCCCCAGGACTGGTGAACCTGGTGTTCAGTTGGGCTGTGGTTCCTGCACTTCCAGCTATGGAGGTGATAGAAACTGAAGTTCCAGCAGCACATGAGAAAAACCAAAGGAACTTCTCACCTAAAGTCTACTTGGACTTTATTATCATTGGGTAATCCAACAGTCCTTTTACTTCTAATATGTAAAAACCGAATAAATGAATCCTGTGACTTATTACCCATAGTTGCATATGATTGATTTTGTTCTATGGTTATTGTCTTGAACATTTGGTTTACCTATTGCATTTTTTTAAACAAAAATATCTTTCTGCATCTTGAATTGGGTCAAATAGGCTTTCATACTTTTATCTCACCTACTTTGCATTAAAATAAGCAGGATTCCCACAAATGACTCTTCATTTCCACCAAAGCCAGGACCTCTGAACACCATCTTCTGCTTACCTGAGTGTGTTTCAGGTGATGATACTTCATTGCTTCGGGCTCTGGTTGTTGTACCAACTGATGATCCAGTAATGACTTTCAAAATATGCAATAAATAGTATCATGATCTTTGATGAAATGGTACAGATCATGTTGCTCCCTACTTTCAAAATATCTTTATCTGTATATGTTTCTCCATTTATGTTTCAATCTTTTTAAAATTTATCATAAACCTTTTATGGCTTAGAATCTACTTCTTAAATGTTCACATATTTGAGCCCAGGTGTTCTGACCTAGGCTGTATATTGGCACCAACTGAAACTTTCTAATATATGTATACTTGGGCCCTTTTTCTGTGATTCTACATTCAATGGGCCTGCCAAGGAAAAGTGTTAAAAATTTCTGTAGTCAATTCTAATTTGTAGCCAGTAGACTAAACCATGGCCCTACTCAAAAATCACAGCCTCAGCTGGGTGTGGTGGTACACACCTGTAATCCCAGCACTTGGGAGACTGAGGCAAAAGGATCATGAATTCAAAGCCAGCCTCAGCAATGGCGAGGCATTTAGCAACTCAGTGAGACCCTGTCTCTAATAAAGTACAAAAAGGCTGGGGATGTGGCCCAGTGGTCAAGTGCCCCTGAGTTCAATCTCGGGTACCAAAAAAAAAAAAAAAAAATCACAGCCTCAGAAGCTCCAGATCAGGAGTCCTACAACTATTACGACACATAAGCACACGCAGGGATTCTCACAATTGTAATTCAGTATAGACAGACCATCTAATCCAGGCTGCACACTGCAACCTGATAAACTCTTGGTCAAGAATTGCCTTCCTATTCTTCATTCTCCTACTACTTTTTTCTACTCAACCACATTCCACAGAAAAGAACTGGGACACACATACATGCTTCATTTTACACCTGCACACCTGTGGACTTCTCCTTCTAACTTACCTGATTTGCTGCTAGCAGAGGTTGAGGAAGGTCTATCTGAGTCCTCATGGCTGGCATTACTGGAGCCTGCAAACACTCCTGTGGTCCCTGGAAATAAGACCAGATGCATGAGAGGGAAGCATATTATTCCTGCAAACCCTATGAATGATTGAGTCTCCAGAATTAAAAAAAAAATGAAGAAAAGATCCTCATAACCTTTCTAGGCCAGCAATATAATTCCAATTAGAGCCTGATTTACTTAAAAATCTGCATCTGCTACAGGAGGGCATGGATCATAGCTGCTGATACATCTTATCCAATCTGGTGGACCTCACCCGAACCTGTGGCTCCAGTGCCTGCTTGATTAGAGGTAGTGCCACCTTGAGCTTCCGGGGTTGCTCCAGATGAGGTTCCATGGGTACCTGATATTTAATGGGAGAAAAAAGTGAAGAACTAAAAGAGGCTCTTACAAATATGTCATGAAATGTGCTTTCTTATTAAATACATTCATCTACCCTGTAATCCTCACTAATCTCTTTAATTCTTTGTCAAGATAAATCAGCTAACTTCAATAATGCACTGACCCATTAACATATTTGTCATTCACCAATACAATAATCATGTAGAAAAATTATCAGTAAATATTTGTATTCTTGTCTGTTTTCAAGAATTTTCTCATGATTCAGTGTGCATCTTTCTCCCTTGATTGTTGTCCTGCTTATTTCTTATCTTCTATATCTGCATGGTTGTTAATTTCACCCTTCACAGATTGACTTGTGTGGGATCAGTTATATTCTATATTTCATTAATTTCACAGTGACTCCAAAAATATGTTAAATACCACAGACCTGCTTGTCAATATATTTCTGAGATTTGTCATCATCCAAATGATAATTGATTCCACTAGAAACCTTGTCTCTGACTAAATTTGAGCACAAAGTTCACATGTCTACCACCTGTATTTCACACTGGTTATGCTCCTTCAGTACCTGTTCTTCCAGAATTGTTCTCAACAACAGAGACAGTGGTGGATATATCAGCTCCCCATTGCTAATGGGAAGGAGAACGGTGCTTATTAATGTACGGAGAGTCTAGGAAGAAAACACTCTTTGAAGGACACTTTGTAGTTTTATTGTAGTCATTAGTTCCTTCAATGTTCTCCATGGTTACCTTCCCTTCTTCTCATTCGCACACTCAGGAGTCCTAACAAAACTATCATTGAACCTTATCATCAACCCTAAGGAATCTGTGTCCTACCTGCTGGGCTTCCAGCACTAGTGGCCCCAGTGCCTGATGGTCCAGATGTGCTACCCCTGACTGCTCCTGAGGTGACTTCCAGGGTCTCTCCTGTTGTACCTGATAAACACAGTAGCAGTGTTTGCAACATATGCTAGTACCTCTGAAGAGGAAATTTGGGATATCCCAGATAAAATTTCAATCTTTCTGAACATTTTCATCATTTATCAGCATCTTCATGTCCTGATATTTGTAATTTCTTCTCTTTACCCCAATCCAAAAAATAGAAATGGGAACATACTTACACTCTCCATTTTACATTTTACTTATGGACTTCACTCTCATATCTTACCTGATTTGCTGCTAGCAGAGGTTGAGAAAAGTGTAGCTGAGCCTCCAAGGCTGGCAGTAGTGGATGAAGCTGAAGACCCCCCTGTGGTTCCTGAAAACAAAAGCCCAGTGAATTGGGAGCAGGGGTTCCACATTATTTCTGCCCTTTGCATGGATATTTGGGTCTCCCCAGAAAAAAAGACAATGAATGATATGACCCTTTCATCTTTCTTTAGTTCAGCTATATGATCCCAGTTTTGACCTGATTTTAGAGATCTATATCTATATCTACAGGAGATGACAACCATGCAGGAGAGCATGGATGGGAGCTCCTGATGCATCACATCCAACCTGGTGAACCTCACCTGACCCTGTGGCTATAGTGCTTGATTCTTCAGGGGTGCTACCTCCTTGGGCTTCTGGAGTTGCTCCAGATGATGCTCCAGTTGTGCCTGATGTTTATCAGGGGGTGGGGGGGGAACAGCTTAAGAAAACCAAAAGGAGTGGTAAAAATTTGTTCCCAATTAGTAGGCTCTCTGGGGAGCATAGGAGGATTAGAGGAACACTAGAATGGCCAATGGGGAGGGAGAGGAAGGGAAGGGGCAAAAAGGTGAAGGAAAAAAAAAAGATGGTAGAATGAGATGGATATCATTACCCTAAGTGCATGTATGAAGTCATGAATGGTGTGAATATACTTTGCATACAACCAGAGATTTGTAAAAAAGTGCTCTATATGTGTAATATGAAATGTAATGCATTCTGCTGTCATTTATAACATCTTAGAATAAATAAATTTTAAAAAAAAGAAAACCAAAAGGAGGGTCTTTATGAATAGGGACTGAAGTATACTTTTATTGCTTTTAAAATAATGGATGTGTGTACCCTATTAATTTTACAGACATCTGAAGTCTTTCTTCAGGTAAATAAGGTAAACCAGATAACTTTAATAATGCACTAAATTTATTAAGATACTCATTATTAATAAAATCTAACACTTATGTAGACAATTTATGGTTAAACATCCAAGTCCTTATCTCCCATTATTAGAACTGTCCAATACTAAGATACAGTTTGCGACTTTCCCCTCTTCATTGCTATGCTACTTTAAACACGATGCTTCCCAATCATATCCTATTTTCCACAAAGTTTCTAATACAATGATGGTAAGTACACAACAAATACCTAGTAGTCTATTTCTTCTGGATACTTGGCATCATATAAATAACAAAGATTCCCAAGAAACCCTGTCTCTGACTAGGTTTTAAGCATATAGCTCTTATGTCTATTGCCTGGCTTTCATTATGCTCATGCTCTTTCATTACCTGTTCTTGCAGATGTGTTCTCACCAGCAGTGACAGTGGCAGATGTTTCTGTTCTTCTACTTGTTGCTAATGGGAAAAAAGATTTTTAGTATACAGAAAGTCCAGGAATCAAACACAATTTGAAGGACACTTCATAGTTTTATTATTGCCTTCACCATTCTCTATGATTAATTTTCCTTCATCTCACTTTCACACTCAGGGATCTTGACAAAACATACAACAGACCCACCATAAACCCCTAAGTAGTTTCTGTCTTACCTGTTGGGCTTCCAGCACTAGAGGTCCCAGTGCGTGATGGTCCAGATGTGCTCACATTGCCTGCTCCTGAGGTTGACCTCAGGGACTCTCCTGTTGTACCTGATAAACAGAGTAGCAGTGCTTGTAACATATGCTAGTTCCTCTGAAGGAGGAGATTGGGAGATACAGACAAACTTTCAATCTTCTTGTACATTTTCATGATTTATCCAGCAGCCTAGATGCTTTTTATATTTGTACCCAATAATGATTACATGCTAACTTACCTGAGATCCCTGGGCTGGTAGCTCCAGTGCTGGATTCCCTGGGTGTGCTCCTCTCCTCCCCACCGGGTGTTGTTGGGCTTGGGCCTCCTGTTCCTACTGATAAAAAATAGCATTTCAAGTTGTCTTATGAATCAATAAAATATTTTAACCTCACAAACTTCCTTATAATCTAACTGATGCTTCTCAACAGATGTGGCAAAAGACTCATCTATATTGCTTTCCATCTATGCTGGAGGCTTTCTTTTAAAAAATGCCCAATATTATATATAATTACAATGTATTAATAAATACCTAAAAGTACTATGAAATAAATCCAGGTGTAAAATTTGAAAATAAGATGATCATAAAATATATAAACCTTTTTGTGCTGTTAAAGGATTATGGTATTTAAATGCTACATTCCTATATAATTGATCTCTATTTCACTTGATCTGGGAATTTCAAACTTTGAGTAAGCTGTTCCAAATCACCAGACTTACTGTATGATAAAAAAAAAAAAAAAAAGAGATCATCTATTGAGATGTCATTGTTAGCATGTAATTCTGATTCAGATTCTTGTGAATACAAACTAAATGGTAAACATTCTATAATTAAAATAAGTTTTTTGATCCAATGAAAATTACCCAGTGTATTTCCTGATATGGGTAAACTATATCCTTTAACTCGGTATTTTAAATTTTAAAAAGTCTATTAAAAAACTATTTAAGTAATGCATTTTAAATTAAAACAATAGCTAAGCAAATAAGTGTGGGGAAAATACAATGAGGCAATGAATTTGTTAATAAATAGCATGAAGAAGAGAAGTCCTATGCATATAAAGTTTTGATTCATCTTTTAAAAAATCAAAAATATTTGAGTATTTTATAGTGCAAAAAACATTTGGAAATTGAGTTTTGGGAAAGTCATTCTGACATGACACTGATGGAGTGTAAACTGGGAAGAAGTTTATAGAAAAGAGTGGGAATTGTGGAGAAGTGCTTCTCCAACTTGAGTATCAATTCCCTAAAACACTTGTTAACTCAGTCTGTTGGGCTCCACCCCAACACTTTCTGATTCTAGGCATGTGGCCCAGAAATATGCCCTTCTAACAGGATCTCACAGGATTCCAATGATGCTGGTTGAGAAACCACACTGTGAGCACCATGGTGTTAGAGGAGGAAGTTAAACTAGGCAGAAAACTATAGGGACTGGGGACAGGGTTTCACACCTGATAAACATAAACTTGCTAAAAGTCTAAAAATATTAAATGGTAATTTCATATGAAGAACTATCTCCTAAGTCTGATATTTGATTTGAAAAAATCCTGAGCAACATTGCTGAAAATGGTTCCTTGGCTGTGGCCAGTAAAATTAGCTCTGAACTGGGCTTACCTGATGTTTTCCCAGGACTGGTGAAGCTGGGGCTCAGTTGAGCTGTGGTGCCTGCACTTCCAGCTGTGGAGGTGATGAGAACTGATGTTCCAGTAGCATCTGAGAAAAATGTCAAAGGAACTTTGCTACCAATGGGTGATCTAATTATCCAATCCCTTCCAATATGTAAAATTTGATTAAAAGAATTCATCCACTTAGTATACAGAGTTGCCCATGATACTTGTTTTAATGTTAATTTCTTGAAAGTTTTCTTCTACACTTTCCTTTTTTAAAAAAAACAAAAAAGGCATCTTTCTGTTGGTTGAACTAGGTCTTCATACATTCATCTCAACTACTTTGCTTTAAAATAAGCAGGATTCCCACAAATGAGTTTTCATTTTGACCAAAGCCAGGAGGACCTCTGAACTTATCCTTTACTCACCTGAGTTCCCTTTAGGTGATGTCACTGCATTATTTTGGACTCTGGTTGTTGTGACAACTGATGGTCCATTAGTGCCTGTCAAACAAACAAAAAATAATATATGATCTTTGATTAAGTGAAACAGATCATACTGAACTCTGCTTTCAAATTATCTCAATCCCTCAAACATCCTTTTCAATCTCTGTTTTAATCACTAGAAAAATTTATCACAAATCTTGTTTGACTTAGAATCTATATTGATTCTTAAAAATTATACTGTTTGAGTTCTTTATATATTCTAGAGATTAGTGCTCTATCTGATGTGCATGTATTAAATATTTGTTCCCAATTAGTTGGCTCTCTATTCACCTCACTGATTGTTTCTTTTGCTGAAAAGAAGCTTTTTAGTTTAAATCTATCCCATTCATTAATTCTTGGTAGTAATTCTTGTGCTACAGGATTCTTATTAAGGAACTTGGGGCCTAATCCAACATGTTGGAAATTGGAGCTTACTTTTTCTTCTATTAGGTGTATTGTCTCTGGTCTAATTCCTAGGTCTTTGATCCACTTTGAATTGAGTTTTGTGCATGGTGAGAGATATAGGTTTAATTTCATTTTGTTGCATATGGATTTCCAGTTTTCCCAGCACCATTTGTTGAAGAGGCTATCCTTTCTCCACTGTACATTTTTGGCACCTTTGTCTAATATAAGATAGCTGTAATTAAATGTATTAGTCTCTGTATCCTCAATTCTGTACCATTGGTCCACCAGTCTGTTTTGGTGCCAATACCATGCTGTTTTTGTTACTATTGCTCTATAGTATAATTTAAAGTCTGGTATGGTGATGCCCCCTGCTTCACTTTTCTTGCTCAGGATTGCTTTGGCTATTCTGGGTCTCTTATTTTTCCAGATGAATTTCATGACTGCTATTTCTATTTCTTTGAAGAATGACATTGGGATTTTGATTGGAACTCAAAAAACTTTACACTAAAAAACAAATAACCCAATCAATAAATGGGCTAAGGAATTGAGAAGACACCTCTCAGAAGAAGATACACGATTAATCAACAAATACATGAAAAAATGTTCAACATCACTGGCAATTAGAGAAACGCAAATCAAAACTACTCTAAGATTTCACTTCACTCCAGTCAGAATGGCAGCCATCAAGAACACAAGCAACAATAAATGTTGGAGAGGATGTGGAGAAAAAGGCACACTCATACATTGCTGGTGGGACTGCAAAATGGTGCAACCGTTATGGAAAGCAGTATGGAGATTTCTTGGAAAACTGGGAATGGAACCATCCTATGACCCAGCCATCCCACTCTTGGGTCTATTCCCAAAGGACTTAAAAACAGCATATTACAGTGACACAGCTATCTCAATGTTTGTAGCTGCACAATTCACAATAGCTAGGTTGTGGAACCAACCTAGATGTCCCTCAGTAAATGAGTGGATTAAGAAAATGTGGTATATACGCACAATGGAATTTTACTCAGCAATCAAAGAAAACAAATTAATGGCATTTGCAGGTAAATGGATGAAGTTGGAAGACATAATGCTAAGTGAAGTTAGTCAGTCTCAAAAATCCAAGTACCAAATGTTCTCTCTTATATAAAAAGGCTTTTTCAAAGTATTGTTGGATGGGGGTACATAGGAGGATTAGAGGAACACTAGAATGGTCAAGGGAAGGGAGGGTAAGGGAGGGAGCAAGCGGGGAGGGAGGGGGGAAAAAAAAAAGGTGGTTGAATGAGACGGATATCATTTTCCTTAATGCATGATTGAAGACCTGAATTGTACGAATATACTTTGTATACAAACAGTTGTATGTAAAAAGATACTAAATATATGCACTATGAGTTGTACATATTAAAAATTATAAAAATAAAAAAAAATTTTTAAAAAATTACACTGTTTATTATCTACTTCTTTAATGCTCATTATTTTGAACCTAGTAGTTCTAAACTAGGCTGCATATTAAAATGAACTGTGGCTTTAAAATATATGCATGCATAGGCCTTTTTCCAGGGTTACACATTCAATAGTACTGGGAAGGAAAAATTCCAAAGTTTTCTGTAGTTGATTCTAATTTGTAGCCAGAACAGCAAACTATGGTCTCACTCCAGACTCCCAGCCTCAGAAACTCCAAGTCAGTGGTCCTGCAACTATTGAGGCCCATAAACACTTGCAGGCATCCTCAAAATTGCATAAGATTATAAAAATACCATCTAATCCAGTAGATACACTGCTCCCTGATAAACAGTTGGTCAGGAATTGGGCTCACTACCTCAAGTCACTTACTAGATTTTTATGTTCTTTACAACACTCAAGAGAACAGAAATTGGGTGTGCATACACTCTCCACTTTACATTTTACTCATGGGCTTCTCCCTTATACTTACCTGATGTGCTGCTAGCAGAAGTTGAGGAAGGTCTGACTGAGTCTCTAGGGCTGGCAGTGGTGGATGCAGCTGAAGACATTCCTGTTGTCCCTAGAAACAAAAATGAGTGCATTGTGGGAGAGAGTACACATTATTCCTTCCCTTCATATGGGTATTTGTGTTTCTCATTATAAAGAAAATGAAAGATATTATCCTTTCATCTTTTCTTAGTTCAATAATGTAATCCCAGTCAGTGTCTGACTTTACAGACCTGCATCTGCTGCAGAAGCACATGGATGAGAGCTCCTGATGCATCACATCCAACCTGGTGGACCTCACCTGAACCTGTGGCTCCAGCATTTGTTCCTCCAGGGGTGCTGCCACCTTGACCTTCAGGGATTGCTCTAGATGATGCCCCAGTTGTGTCTATATTTATACAGGAAAAATGTCAGCTTAATAAAATGAAAAGGAGTGTCTTTGTGAATATGAACTCAAATATATTTTCTTTAGCCTTTAAAAGAATGGATGTATTTATCCTGCAAACTTCACACATAATATCATGCTAAAGGTAAAATGATGTAAATTAGATAATTCTTATAATCTGGATTGATTAAGATATTTATTATTAATAAAATATAATAACCTTGTAGATGTTACAAGATCCAACATTGATGTCCTTGTCTCTGTTTACTAGAATTGTCTAATGATCCAAATTACAAAGTTTCCCCTCTTAATTGTTGTCATACTTATTCTTTACTTCTCTAACTACATGGTTGTTATTTTCACACTTTGTTAATTGACATTGGGTGGTATCAGTTATATGTCCCCATTCTTTCCCTATAGTGAAATATTCTTCACCATATTTTGCATTCCAAAATATATTAAGAACCTCACATATACTTCTTGATATATTCGTGCTTTCCTAGAGATTTGGCATTACCTAAATCATAATGATAAGATTCCCCAGGAAAACCTGTCTCTGGCTAGATTTTGAGCAAACAGGTCTCACATTGCGGCCTGGATTTCATGCTGTTTACGTTCCTTCAGTACCTGTTCTTCCAGATGTATTTTCATCAGAAGAGACAGTGGTAGCTGCATCAGTTGTTCCTCTTGTTGCTAATGGCAGGGGGGGAGAGTGCTTATTGTAGAGAGCTAGTAAGAAACTTTCTTCCCAGGACATTCCATGGTTTTATTCTACTACTAGTTTATTTGAGTTCATTCAATATTCTCCGTTGTTCCTTTTCTTGCTCTCATTTTCACACTTAGGGTTCTTGACAAAATATGCATTGGACCTTACCGCCATCCTCTAAGGAGACTCTGTCTTACCTGCTGGACTTCCAGTGCTGGTGGCCCCAGTGCCTGATGGTTCAGTTGTTCTGCCCTTGACACCTCCTGAGGTCACTTCCAGGGACTCTCCTGTTGTACCTGATAAACATAGTAGCAGTGCTTACAACATATGCTAGTTCCTTTGAAGGAGGAGATTGGGAGATCAAGAACAAATTTCAATCTTTAGCACAGTTTCATGATTTACCCAACATCCTACATGCTTTCATGTTTGTACCCATTTAATAAAGCATTAAGTCCACATCCTCACTTACCTGAACTTCCTGTGCTTGTAGCTCCAGTGCTGGCTTCCCCAGATGTGCTGCCCTCTTCCTCCCTAGGTGTTGTTGCACTAGGACTTTCTGTTCCTACTGATGAAAGAAAAATCATTTCAAAAATGCCTTTAAAAACAATCAAGGCTTTTAACTTCATAAACATCCTCTTTAACAGGTAACACTGTTCTTTACATTTATCAAATATGGTTAAATGATGTGCTCTGAGCCATCCAATTTGTAGACAGAAAATGAAGGCACCAAACTCTAGCCATTTATCCCTGATTTTGTACTGTTACTGCTGCTTCTTGCAATTTGTGTTAAAAAGATCAATTTGTAATGTTTCCAACCTATGCTAGAGGCATTCTTTTTAAAATGCCATAAGATAAAGCCAGATGTAAAATTCAAGTATTTAAGACCATACAATATGCAAGCCTTTATTTAGTAGTTTATGGATTATGATGTTAAAATGCTACATTTCCAAATGCTTATTTTCTATTTCATTTTTTATTCCATCACTGGCCTTAAACAAATATTCTGGGGATTCATATTTGTGCACCAAGTTTTGAGCAGTTTGTCACAAATCATTGTACTTAGTGTCTCATAATAAAAAGAGATTACTCCTTGAGATCTCATTATTACTCAAATATTTCTACTTCAGATTTTTGTAATGGTAAACTAACTAGTCATTATTTTAAAGTTTCAATAAGTTACTGATGTAACTGGAATTTTTAAAATTTCCCTGCAATTTGTACATTTTATCTTCTAATCCAGTAATATTAATATAAAAGATAGCATATATATGACTCTATGTTACAAACTTAATTGCTAAGCCAAACTAAGTGTAGGAAAAACAAAGCCAGGCTATGGATTCATTAATACATCCATAAACAGAATCCGTGCATTGATGAGCAAAATTCCTCTTAATGATAACAAAGTTTTAATGTATCTTCAAAGCAATCCAAAGTGTTAAAGTATTTGAAAAGGTGCGTAGACAGGATCATAGCTGAGCTTTGGAAATGTCTTACTGACATGACATTGACTTGAGTGTGAATAGGGAGTGAAGTTGGAAAAGACAGGAAACTGTAAAGAAGTTGTTCTCTAATTTGAGCTTCAATTCCCTAAAAAACTTGTTAACACAGACTGCTGGGTTTTCCTCCAATACTTTCTGATTCTAGGCTTCTGGACCCCCAAGTCACCAACTGTAAGAAGTTTCCACAGTGTTGAGATGCTGCTGGCCTAGCAACCACACTGTGAGCACCATGGCATTAGAGGAAGGAGACAAGCTAAGCAAAGGTCTGCAGGGACTGGGGTAAAGGCTTAACACCTGAATAAAACACAGAAAAATGGAATGCAAGAAGAAGACACTTCAGAGATCCTTATGATTTGTAACTGATGGCTTGAAGGACAGTTGTAAATTTTATACTGCTTGTTTTCAGTCTCATTTATCCCTTCTTAAGTATTGTCAATAATATTTTATTCCTGGATCTAACACTTACCTGAGTAAATGATGAACAAGGTCAAACATTCTCCTTAGCTTTTGTTGGATGTGAACTCTAGACACAGGTCACAGACCTGGGGCATCAGCTATTGCCCAAGAGCCTCAGCACTCTGTACTCTATCCCTGCCTTGCCAGCTTGCAGACTGTCTTATCTCATGGGAATAATGACATATTAACACAGTGGTGGGAAGACTGACTGCCTTACAATGAAAATATTTGAGAGTAAATGAGACATTTTAAATTGTCATAAAATACATCATGAATATTTTATCTACCACAATATTAATTGTAGAGCACATCCCAAAGCCATCCAACAGATCTATGTAACCCACAAATTGACCCTTTTTTCTAAGGCTATCCTCTGTAGGTCTATTACTGAGGTGAAACACAAGACAGACTGAACAAATATAGGATTTTTCTCATTCTTTCATTTCACGTGACTGGAAGGTGTGCCATTTGTAATCCTTTATTGTAATTCCCTTATTGGTTTCTGCAGTTATACCTGATACCTATCAGAATGTCCCTAACAAAGGTCAAAGGACTATAAGAACATGGATAAAAAATTTCATGGTAACGTCCAAGCATACATTAGTGGTAGCATACAACTTACATAACACACTTTAAGAAAGCAACACGTTGAAAATGTAAAAATATTACATTTTAATTATACATTTAGCTAATCACCTGAGCCTGATATTTTAATTTGAAAATATATTGTCTGCCCAAAATATATTGTCTAATTACATGAACAGTTACTTGGCTATAACTAGTATAACATGCTCTGAACTGGACTTACCTGATGTGTCCCCAGGACTAGTGAAGCTAGGGTTCAGTCCTGCTCTGGTGCCTACACTTCCAGCTGAGGAGGTAACGGGAACTGAAGTTCCAGTAGAGCCTGAGAAAAACATCAAAGGAACTTCTCACCTACAGTCTACTTGAACTTTATTACCAAAGGTACCCAATAGTCCTTTCACTTCTAATAGGTAAAAGTCATATAAATGCATACAGTTTCTTATTATCCACAGTTGCCTATGTTTGATTTTGTTCACGTTATTTTTAAAAATATTTTGGTTTACTCATTATGTTTTTCTTTACAAAGACATCAATCTGGATCTTGAATTGGGTCAACTGGGTCTTCACACTTTTGTCTCCACTACTTTACTTCAAAGTTAGCAGGGTTCCCATGAATAACTCTTCTATTTAACCACAGCCGGGACTCTGAATGCCATCCTCTATTCACCTGATTTCCCTTCAGGTGATGTCACTGCATTGCTTTGGGCTCTGGTTGTTGTACCAACTGATGGTCCAGTAGTGCCTGTCAAAACAAATACCAAATAATATCCTGACCTTTGAAGAAATTGTACAAATGATGCAATGCTGATCTCTGCTTTCAAAATATCTTTCATTAATTTCTTTATACTTCTCCATTTCTGTTTTAATCTTTCCAAAAACTGATCATAAAATCTTGTACAAATTAGCATCCTTCAGTGAAGAAAATTTTGCTTGTAGATAAGATTGCTTCTTAACTACTTCTTTAATGTTCATTTTTTAAACCTAGTGTTTCTAATTTGGCCTGCATATTGGAACCAACTGAGGCTTTAAAATATATACCAGCATGGGTCTTTTATCAGTGTTACACATTCAATAGAACTGTGAAGAAAAAAAAATTCCAAAATTTTCTGTATTCAATTCTAAGTTTTAGCTAGCATAACAAACTATAGCCCATTCCACATTCACAACCTCAGAAGTTCCAGGGCAAGGTGCCTGCAAGAAATAAGGTATATAGACACATGCACAGACTCTCAAAATTGCATGAGGTTACAGAAAGACCATATAATTCATTCCAGTCACTACACTACTACCTGCTGAACTACTGGTCAGGAATTGGGCTTACTACCTCAAGTCTCTTACTAGTTTTTTTCCTTTCTTCATCACACTCCAGAGAATAGAAATGGGGACCTGCTGACATTCTCCATTTTATACCTGCAAGCTCATGGACTTCTCTAACTTACTTGATTTGCTACTAGTACAGATTGAGGAAGATCTAGCAGAGTCTTCAGGGCTGGTAGTGGTGAAGCCTACAGACATTCCTGTGGGGTGGGAGGGTGTATACCATTACTGCCACCCCCATGAGTATTTGTCTGTCTCCAGAATAAAAGGAAATTAACGATATAATCCCTTCATCTTTCCTAAACTGTAATCTAATCCCAGGAAGGGACTGATTTCACAAGCATCTGCTTCAAGAGGTCATGGATGGGAGCTTCTAATTTACCACATCCAACCAAACACACTACCTGAACCTGTGGCTCCAGTGTCTGCTTCCTCGGGGGTACTGCCACCTCGAGTTTCAAGGGTTGTGCCAAATGACGTTCCAGATGTACCTGCTATTGATTAGGGAAAAAACTGTCACCTTAAGATAATTTAAGAAAGTCTTCTTATGAATATGTTCTGAAATATGCCTTTTCTTAAAAATAATGAATATATCTGTACTGTAAACTTTGCTGATATCTTAAGTTCTTTTTAAAGGTAAATCAGGTAACTCTGATAATACACTGATCAATTGAAGGAGCCCTAATTAGGAAGGGCTATTGCAGCTAGCTGGAAGCCATAAGTTCCACCTGATATGTATGTGATGCACCTGTAGGCACCCGCAAAGCTGAAGGTATATAACCGGTGAAAGCGGTCCGAGTTAGGAGAACGGAGAATTCAGTCAGTCGGGCAGTCACTCGGTCAGTCAGAAGAATCAGAGCGGCCAGAACGTAGGCAGAGTGGTTACAGAAGAGAAACCAGATAGAAGAAGTAATGACTGGTCAGAGTTAGGCCGAGGCTCCCAAGGAAGACAGAAGACAGAAGAAAGAAGAAGGAAGAAAGAAGAGAGAAGAAAGAAGCTCTAATCTTTCTCTAAGCTAAGCTCTTTCTTTCTCTATAAGCTAGCTCTATCTTTCTTTCTCTCTAAGACTCTAAGCTAAGCTAAGCTCTATCTTTCTTTCTCTATAAGCTAGCTCTATCTTTCTTTCTCTCTAAGACTCTAAGCTAAGAAGACAAGAAGAAAAGCTCGCTTTAATCTTTCTCTCTAAAAATCTTTCTTTCCCTTTCTAAGCTCTAAGAAAGTAGAAGTAAAAGTAGTAAAAGCTTTACTCTGCCTCCGAGAGTTTTCCTCCCGGTTTTCGGTACCAGGTAGCTTACAATCAATTAAGATAATGTGTTTACTAAAATGTAATAATCACACAGAAAATTTATGGTTAAACATATGGGTCCATGTCAGTTTCCTAGATTTGTCTTATATTCCAATTTTCAAGTGTTCCCCACTTGATTGCTGTTTTATTTATTGTTTCTCTTAAACATCTACATGATTGTTAATTTCATACTTTCCCAAATGACATTGGGTAATATCAGTCATATGCCCCAATTCTTTCACTATATTTCACAGTCATTCCAAAAATATATTAAATAATACAGATATTCTTGTTGATATATTTCTGATCTTCTAGAGAGTTTTGACTAGGTTTGGAGCAAACAGCTCTCACATTTACTACCTGGATTTCATGTTGCTTATGCTCCCTCAGTACCTGCTGTCCTTTTAGATGTGTTTTCACCAGCAGAGACAGTGGTGGCTGTGTCAGCTCCTCCTTGTGTTGCTAATGAGAAAAGGAATGGTGCTTAATGTATACAGAAGGCTAGGAAGAAAACACTTTTGCCAGGACACTTTGTAGTTTTATTCTAGTCATTAGTTCTTCAATGTTCCCCATGATTATCTTTCCTTCATCTCATTCTCATAATCAGGAATCAAAACTTGTATTGAACCACAGCACAATCTCCTAAGGAAGCTTTGACTTACCTGCTGGGCTTCCAGTGCTGGTGGCCCCAGTGCCTGATGATCCAGGTGAGCTCACACTGCCTGCTCCTGTGGTAGATCTCAGGGTCTCTCCTGTTGTACCTGATATACAGAGTAGCAGTGATTGAAACATATGCCAGTTCCTCAGAAGGGGGAATTTGTGAGATTCAGGACAAAATTTCAATCTTCTTAAACATCTTCATTTACCCAACAGCCTAGGTGCTTTGGTATTTTTATGTGTTTCATAGGCACTAAGTGCACATCCTGACTTACCTGAATTTTCTGGGCTTGTAGTTCCAGTGTTTGGTTTCCCAGTTGTGCTGCCCTCCACCCCAATATGTGTTGGTGTTTGTCCTCCTGTTCCTCCTTATTTAAAAACAAAACAGCATTTCAAATTGCCTTATGAATAAATCAAATATTTTACCTCATAAACATCCTCTGAGGCAGGCTACCACCTTTAGATAGCCCTGTTAAAAATCACTGTATTTAATGCCTGGTAACATGATGAAGTCATATTCTGACATGTCATTATTACCCAAGTAATTGATTCAGTCTTGTGAATGGAAACCAAATGGTCATCCCTCTAAAATTTCAATAATTTCAGTGATTTAATTGGAATCACCCACTTTCTTAATTTTCCTACTAGGCATAAACTATATTATCTAATGCTGTAACTTGAATGTAAGCAATAGCTTATTCAAAATCTATTTAAGTTATAAATTTTAAATCAAAACAATAACTAAGCAAAAGAAATATAGGAAATACACAATAAGGCCATGGGTTTTTAATGGCAGCATGAAAAGAAATCCTGTCCATACATGAAAAAATGCCTCTTAAAGTGATATAAAGTTTTGATTTATCTTAAAAGCAATCAGAACTCTTTCAGTATTTTAAATATACAGACACAGGATGAGAGTTGAGCTTTGGAAAAGTCATTCTAACATGATATTAATGGAGTGTCCCCTGGGAGGGAAGTTGGAAAAGAGTGGGAATTGGAGAGAACTCCTTCTCCAACTTCAGCATCAATTTCCTAAAAACCTTGTTAAGAAGTCTGATGGGCTCCACTGCAACACTTTCTGATTCTAATCTGGTAGACCCAGAAATGTAGCCATCTAACAGGATCCCACAGAATTCCAATGCTGCTGATCCAGGAACCACACTTTTGAGCACCATGATGTTAGAGGAAGAATGTGAGCTAGGCAGAGGACTGCAGGAACTAGGTGAAAGGGTTTAACACCTGAACAAAACACAGGCTAAGGGAATGCTAGAAGACACTTCAGAAGTCCTTATAAGTTTTATTGAATGACATGAAGACAGTTGTATATTTAGTCTTGTTTTTAATCAAAATTGTCTACATTTAATATTGTCAAAAATAATTCAGCATTTACATTTAATTATCAAAACCAGAACTAGCAGTGGTACAGTCTGCACATAACATGTCCCTGGAGACAAGAACCAGTGCATTGGGGTGGCGGTACATGTTACTTATGTACTCCATATAAGTAAATGGGTGTCTCCAGAATAAAAGAAAACAAAGGATATGATCCTTTCATCTTTCCTCAGTCCAGCAATATAATCCCAGTTAGAACCTGATTTTACAGACGTACATCTGCAGTTGGAGGACACAGATGGGCATCACATCCAACCTGGTGGACCTCACCTGAACCTGTGGCTCCAGTGCCTGCTTCCCCAGGGGTGCTGCCATTTCTAGCTTCAGGGGTAGCTCCAGAATATGCTGCAGGTGTCCCTGATATTTATTGGGGGAAAATGTCAGCTTAAGAAAATCAAAAAATGTCCTTCTTAATATGAACTGGAATGGATGTATATACATTGTGAATTTCACAGACATCTTAACCTCTCTCTCCAGGTAAATAAGGTAAATCAGCTAACTCTGATAATGTATTGACTTTATTAAAATATTCATTCTGAGTAAAATGTAACAATCATATAGATAATTTGTGATGTAACATCCAAGACTCTCTTGTTATTAAAATTTTCTTATGATTCAATTTGCAATTTTTCTCATTTGTTGCTTTGCTACTTATTCTTTGAAAATGTATGCTTCCCAAACTTTTTCTATTTTCCACCAATTTCTAACCCAATGGTACGTATACAACAAATATCAATAATCTATTTCTGATCCTGTGTATGCTTGGCATCATATAAATAACAATGCTCAGACTCCCAGTAAACTCTGTCTCTGACTAAATTTGAGCACAAAGCTCACATGTCTACCGCCTGGATTGCATGTGGCTTATGCTCCATCAGTACCTGTACTTCCAGATGTGTTTTCACCAACAGAGACAGTGGTGGCTGTGTCAGTTGCTCTTCTCGTTGCTAATGGGAGGGAAAATAGTGCTTAGTGTACAGAGAGGAAGGAAGGAAAACTCATGCCAGCACATTCCATGGTTTTATTCTAGTCATCAGTTCCTTCCACATTCTCCACTGTTTCCTTTCCTCATTCTCATTTTCACACTCAGGGATCTTAACAAAACTTGCATTAGAACCCACCACAGTCCCTGAGGAGGCTCTGTCTTACCTGCTGGGCTTCCAGTGCTGGTGACTCCAGTGCCTGATGGTCCAGATGTGCTCACATTGCCTGCTCCTGAGGTTGACCTCAGGGACTCTCCTGTTGTACCTGATAAACAGAGTAGCAGTGCTTGTAACATATGCTAGTTCTGCTGAAGGAGGAGATTGGGAGATACAGACAAACTTTCAATCTTCTTGTACATTTTCATGATTTATCCAGCAGCCTAGATGCTTTTTATATTTGTACCCAATAATGATCACTAAGGCCACAGGCTAACTTACCTGAGATACCTGGGCTGGTAGCTCCAGTGCTGGATTCTCTGGGTGTGCTGCCCTCCTCCCCACTGGGTGTTGTTGCACTTGGGCCTCCTGTTCCTACTGATGAAAAACAGTATTTCAAATTGCCTTATGCAATCAATCACATTTTTTATTAATTTTTTAATTTGTTTTAATTAGTTATACATGACAGTAGAATTCATTTATGCACTATGATATATCATACATAGATGGGATATAATTTCTCATTTTTCAAAGTGTACATGTTGCAGAATCATATTGGTCATGTAGTCACATATATACATATAGTAATAATGTCTGTTTCACTCCACTATTTTTCCCAGTCCCACATCCCCTTCCTCTCCTCCCTTCACTTCCCTCTACCTAATCTAATGTTTTTCCCTAGTGCCCCGCCCCGCCTTATCGTGGATTAGCATCAACATATTAGAGAAATCATTCAGCCTTTGGTTTTGCAGATAAAAAAAATTTGGTATATATACTCAATGGAATATTACTCAGCTTTAAGAAAGGGTGAAATTAGGGTGTTTGCCAATAAACAGAGTTGGAGAATATCATGCTAAGTGAAATAAGTCAATCAAATCTTTTAACCTCATAAACTTCCTAATACTCTGATGCTTCTCAACTGATGATGCACAAGACTTATTTGTTCTGTTAGTCTTCTATGCTAGAAACTTTCTTTTAAAACAACCAGTTATTAAGTACAACTACAATGAAATAACGAAATAAATCTAGATCTTCTTAAAGATCATATAATATGTACATATTTATTTAGCAGTTAGAAGATGATAGTGCTAAAATGCTACATTTACAAATGTTTATTCTTTTTCACTCAGTCTGAAAACACATATAAGGGCATCAAAGTTTCAGTTACCTCTTTCAGTTCATGGGACTTACTGTGTGATGACAAAAAGACATCACCTATTGAGATGTTATTGATACCATATAATTCTGATTCAAATTTTTATGAATAGAAACTTAATTGTTATACTCTAAAATTTTAGTAAGTTTACTGATCCAATGGGAATTACCCAGTTTATTTTTCTGCTATGTGTAAACTAATCATTTAACCTGTATTTTTAATGAAAAAAAAAGTTTATTCAAATCACTATTTGTCATAAATTTTTAAATCAAAGCACCAGATTACCAAAAAACTGTAGGAAAAAAAACAAAATAGGCCCATGGATGCGATGATAAAAGCATGGAGAAACACCCTGTGCATACATGAGATGAAATATTTAAGTATTTTAAATACTGCAGAAACTGGTTGACAATTGAGCAATGGGAAAGTCATTCTGACATGACCAGGTACAACGTGTTGGGTTCCTGGCAGGAGGCTGCGCCTCCCAGGCAGAAGGCCACACCTCCCAGGTACTTTTGTACTACATTTCCCAGGTGCGTCAGCATGGCCAGAGAACTTGGCCAGCAGGTGCCCTGGCCACTACCTCCTGACCTCCGGCAGCCTATAGGGAAAGGACCCACTCCAGGGGGCTTTCTGACCACTATGCTGCTATTTAAGCCTCCCCGGACTGAAGCCACTCTCTCTGTTTGCGCCTGCCCGATTCCTTTCATCCCTGTTTTTCCCTTCTTCTCCCCCTTCCACGTGTGGCCCCTAATAAACTTCCCTTTTATTAAAATGGCATTCCCAGCGTAAGAAACTTTGCCTAGATTCTAACACAATGTAACCTGGGAGGGAAGTTGGAAGAGTGGGACTTGTAGAAAGATTCTTCTCCAACTGGATCATTGATTCCCTAAAATACTTGTTGTAACAGTCTGCTGGGCTCCACTCCAACACTTTCTGATTCTAGGCAGGTGGACCCAGAAATGTGCTCTTCTAACAGGATCCCAAAGCATTCTGAGGCTGTTGGTCCAGAAACCACACTGTGAGCACCATAGTCTTAGAGGAAGTAGGTGAGCTAGGCAGAGGACTGCAGGGACTGGGGAAAAGGGTTAACATCTAATTAAACACTGGAAAATGGAATGCAAGCAGAAGACCCTTTGAGTTCTTCAAAATGTATACCTGACAGCAAGAGGGACAGTTTTTAATTTAGTTGTGTTTGTATTCAATCTAATGGTATGTGCTTAAATATTGTCAATAATATATTATTTGTACCTAATTCAGCAACTAATGTACAAGCACAAGCATATTTTCCTTTATTTTTGTTGGATGTGAGCACTTGCACATAGGTCAGACTACTTGGCTGCCAGATAATGCCCTAAAGCCCAAGGAGTCTTTCTTTTAAACCAGACTTGCCACCTTAGACATTTTTAATTATTTTCTCATATTATGGGAAAAATGACTCATAAACACAATGATGTTAGTTTGTACAATACAAAGAAAATATTTGAGAGTAATAATAATAATAAAATTTAATGTGCCTAACAAATGTAATATCAATGTTTTATAAAACTGCAAAGATTAATTATTCACTGTTTCCCAAAGTCATGGAATTGACCTGTATAACTCTTCAACTGCCCCTTTGTTAAGGCTCTATTCAGAATGGAGTTACTACTGAGGTGAAACTTAGGATCTGTCTTGTGTCTTTGTTTCACCTGTTTGGAAGCTGTGGCTCGCATAATTCCATTGTTGCTTCCTACTGTTATACCAGATAACATTCTAGTTGTCCTGATGAAGTTCAAAACTATTTTTAAACTATACTAAAAAACTGGATGGGGCCTTACAATCATCAGCCAGTGGGAATGGGTAATTGTAACATAATTTAAGAAAAAGCAACTTGCTAAAAGTCTAAAGATATTAAATGTTAATTGCATATGAAGAACTACCTCTAAGTCTTATATTTAATTTGGAAAATTCCTGAACAACATTGCTGAAAATGGTTCCTTGGCTGTGGCCAGTAAAATTAGCTCTGAACTGGGCTTACCTGATGTCTTCCCAGGATTGGTGAAGCTGGGACTCAGTTGGGGAGGTGATGAGAACTGATAAGTTCCAATAGCATCTGAGAAAAATGTCAAAGGAACCTCTCACCTAAAGTCTACTTGAAACTTGCTACCAATGGGTGATCTAACTATCCGATCCCTTCTAATATGTAAAAATTGAATAAAAGAATTCTGTCACTTAGTATATAGAGTTGCCCATGATATTAGTTTTAATATTAATTATTTGAAGATTTTGGTTTAGTTGTTGTATTTTATTTAACAAAGACATCTTTCTAAAGCTTGAAAAGGGTCAAGTGTTTTTTTTTTATACTTTAATCTCAAATACTTTACTTTAAAATAAGCAGAGTTTCCAAAAATGCCTGTTCATTTTGACCAAAGCTAGGACTTCTGAATGCCATCCTCTAATTACCTGAGTTTCCTTCAGGTGATGTCACTTCATTGCTTTGGGCTCTGGTTGTTGTGCTAACTGATGGTCCATTAGTGCCTATCAAATCAAACAAACAACAAATATGATCTTTGATTAAGTGGTACAGATCATGCTAATATCTCCTTTCAAAATATCTCAAATTTTCATACATACTACTTTGTTTCTGTTTGAATCATTAGAAAAATTGATCATCTTTTTTTTTTTACTTAGAATCCATACTGATTCTTGCAAATAATACTGCTTACTATCTACTTCTTTAATGTTCACAATGTTGAATAGAGTAGTTCTAGACTAAGCTGCATATTGGAACCAAGTGAGATGGAAATCATTACCCTAAGTGCATGTATGAAGACACTAATGGTGTGAATATACTTCATATACAACCAAAGATAAGTAAAAATGCACTCTATATGTGTATTATGAATTGTAATGCATTCTGTTGTCATATATAACAACTTCAAATAAATAAATAAAATATATACACATGCATAGGTCTTTTTCCAGGGTTACACATTCAATGGGACTGGGGGAAAAATTCCAGAATTTTTTATAGTTGATTATAATTTGTAGCCAGCTTAACATGCCATTGTCCCCTTCTAGACTCATAGCCTCAAAAGCTAAAGGGCAGGGGTCCTGCAATTATTATGGCCTATAGGCACATTCAGGCATCCTCAAAATTACATAAGATTACAGAAAGACCATCTACTCCAGTGGGCACACAACTACCTAATAAACCATTGGTCAGGAATTGGGCTTACTTCCTCAAGTCACTTACTAGAATTTCCTGTTCTTTATCATACTCCAGAGAACAGAAATTGGAGTGTGCTTACACTCTCTGTTTTACATTTTAGTCATGGACTTCTCCCTCACACTTACCTGATGTGCTGCTAGCAGAGGTTGAGAATGGTCTAACTGAGTCTCCAAGGCTCGTGGTGATGGATGTGGCTGGAGACACTGCTGTGGTTCCTGGAAACAAGAACCAGGGCATGGGGTGGGGGTGGGGGATGCATGTTTTTTTTCCACCTCCTATATGAGTATTTGGGTGTCTCCAGAATAAAGAAGCTGAAGGCGATGATCCTTTCATCTTTTCTTAGTTCAATAATGTAATCCTGTTATCAGTGCCTATTTTTACAGACCTGCATCTGCTGCAGAAGGGCATGGATGGGAGCTCCTAATGCATCACATCCAACCTGGTGGACCTCACCTGAACCTGTGGTCCCAGTGCCTGCACCTCCAGAGGTGCTGCCTCCTTGACCTTCAGGGGTTGCTCCAGATGATGCCCCAGGTGTGCCTATATTTATAAGATGGGGGGGGGGATGTCAGCTTAAGAAAATCAAAAGGAGTATCTTTGTGAATATGAACTGAAATATATTTTCTTTAGCCTTTAAAAGAATGGATATGAGCCGGGCGGGGTGGCGCACGCCTGTAATCCCAGCACTTTGGGAGGCTGAGGCAGGAGGATCGTGAGTTCAAAGCCAACCTCAGCAATGGCGAGGCACTTAGCAACTCAGTGAGACCCTGTCTCTAAATAAAATACAAAAAAGGGCTGGGGATGTGGCCCAGTGGTCGAGTGCCCCTGAGTTCAATCTCCGGTACCACAAAAAAAAAAAAAAAAAAAAGAATGGATGTATCTATCCTGTAAACTTCACTGATATCTTAAGATATTGCTGAAGGTAAATTGAATAAAAGAATTCTGTCACTTAGTATACAGAGTTGATAATGCCTCAGATGTGCCTATGTTTATGGGGGGTGTCAGCTTAAGAAAATCAAAAGGAGTGTCTTTGTGAATATGAACTGAAACATATTTTCTTTAGCTTTTAAAAGAATGGATGTATCTATCCTATAAACTTCACTGATATCTTAAGATATTGCTGAAGGTAAATTGACATAAATCAGGTAATTCTTATAATGTGCTCATTCCATTAAGATGTTCAAGGTCCAATATCAACGACCTTGTGCCTGTTTACTAGAATTTTCTTACAATCCAAATTACAATGTTCCCCCTCTTGATACCAGTTACATGCCACATTCTTTCACCATAATTGAGTATAGTGAACTATTTGTCATTAATTTTTATTCCAAAAATATATTAAATACTTCACATATACTTGTTGATATATTTCTGAGCTTCTGTAGATTGGACAACACCTAAGTCATATTGGTCAGATTTCCCAGGAAACTGTGTCTCTGACTAGTTTTAAGCAATCAGCTGTCAGTTCCTGTCTGGATTTCATGCTTCAAATGATCCTTCAGTACCTGTTCTTCCAGATGTGTTTTCCCCAGAAGAGACAGTGGTGGCTGTGTCAGCTCCTCCTCTTGTTGCTAATGGGAAGAAAAATGGTTCTTAGAGTACAGAGAGCTAGGAAGAAAACCCTCTAGCCAGGAAATTCCATGATTTTATTCTAGCCGTAGGTTCCTTCAATATTCCCCATTGTTCCTTTCCTTGATCTCATTTTTACACTCAAGGTTCTTGACAAAACATGGATTAGACCCTGCCACAATCACTAAGGAGGCTCTGTCTTACTCGTGGGCTTCCAGCACTGGTAGTTCCAGTGCCTGATGGTCCAGGTATACTGCCCCTGACTGCCCCTAGGTCACACCCAGGGACTCTCCTGTTGTACCTGATAAACACAGTAGCAATGCTTGCAACATATGCTAGTTTCTCTGAAGGAGGAGATTGGGAGATCAAGACAAAATTTCAGTCTTTTGCATATTTTCATGATTTATTCAACAGCCTAGATGCTTTTATATTTGTACCCACTTAATAAGCACTAAGTCCACATCCTGACTTACCTGAACTTCTTATGCTTGTAGTTCCAGTGCTGACTTCCCCAGATGTGCTGCCCTCCGCCCTACTAGGTGTTGTTGCACTAGGGCTTCCTGTTCCTGATGAAAAAAAAATCATTTTAAAAATGCCTTTAAAAATAATCAAGTCTTTTAACCTTATAATGGTAACACTATTCTTTACATTTCTCAAATGTGGTTAAATGATGTGCTCAGAGTCACCCAATCTGTAGACAGAAAATGAAGGCATCAAACTCTAGCCATCTAACCCTGACTTTATACTGTTACTGCTGCTTCTCAAGTGATTTGTGGCAAAATGATTAATTTGTAATGTTTCCACTCTATGCTAGAGGCATTCTTTTAAAAATACCATAACATAAATCCAGGTGTAAAATTTAAATAAGACCATATAATACACAAGCCTTTATTTAGTAGTTTATGGATTGATGTTAAAATGCTAAATTCCCAATGCTTGTTCTCTGTTTCACATCTTATCATATCACCAAACTTTAACAGTCTGGGGACACATATTTGTGCACCAAGGTTTGAGCAGTTTGTCACAAATCATTGTACTTACTGTCTCATAATAAAAAGAGATTACTCCTTGAGATCTCATTATTATGCAAGTATTTCTGCTTCAGATTTTTATAATGATAAACTAAGTAGTCATTATTTTAAAGTTTCAATCAGTTACTGATCTAATTGGAATTATTATTTTTTATTTTTCTGGAATAGGTAAATTTTATCTCCTAATCCAGTAATATTAAGATAAAGAATAGAATATATATGACTCTATGTTACAAACTTAATTGCTAAGCCAAACTAAGTGTAGGAAAAACAAAGCCAGGCCATGGATTCATTAATACACCCATAAACAGAAATCCAGTGCATTCATGAGCAAAATTCCTCTTAATGGTAACAAAGTTTTGATGTATCTTCAAAGCAATCCAAAGTGTTAAAGTATTTTAAAAAGTGTATAGACAGGATTATAGCTGAGCTTTGGGAATGTCTTACTGACATGACATTGACTCAAGTGTGAACAGGGAGTGAACTTGGAAAAGACTGAAAATTGTAAAGAAGTTGCTCTCTAATTTGAGCATCAATTCCCTAAAAAACTTGTTAACACAGACTGCTGTATTTTCCTCCAATACTTTCTAATTCTAGGCTGCTGGACCCCCAAGTCACCAATTGTAACAAGTTTCCACAGTGTTGAGATGCTACTGGCTCAGCAACCACACTGTGAGCACCATGGTGTTAGAGGAAGGAGGCAAGCCAAGCAAAGGACTGCAGGGACTGGGGAAAAGGCTTAACACCTGAATAAAACACAGAAAAAATGGAACACAAGGAGAATATACTTCAGAGATCCTTATGATTTGTAAATGATAGCTTGAAGGAAAGTTACAAATTTTGTCTTGCTTGTTTTCAATCTCATTTACCTATGCTTAAATGTTGTCAATAGCAGTTTATTCCTGGATCTAACACTGAATTGACTGAGTAAAAGAAGAACAAGCCTTAGTATATTCTGCTTGGCCGCACCAGCTATTGCCCACAAGGCTCAGCACTTTGTGCTCTATCCCCGCCTTGCCAGGTTGGAGACTGTCTTCTCTCATGGGAATAATGACACATAAACACAACGGTGGAACAATTTACTGCCCTTTATTGAAAATATCTGAGTGTAAATCAGACATTTTAATTTGCCACAAAATACAACACTAATATTTTTGTAACCACAATATTAATTGTGGAATATTTCCCAAATTCATCCAACTGATGTATAATTCTTAATTTTGCCCCTTTATCTGAGGCTCTACTAAGTAAGATACCCAATGCAGGGAAATACAAGACTGACTCTATATAATATAGGATATTCCTCATTACTTGGTTTCATTTGATTTAAAGCTGTGTCATTTTTAATTTCCTTTATGATTATCTTGAATATAGTTAAAAAATTCTAAAAATCTGGATAAAAAAATTCATGGGTGACCAGTGTGACTCTACGTCATGTACCACCAGAAGAATAAGAAATTATACTCCATTATATATAGTATCAAATTGCATTCTACTGTCATGTAGAACTAATTAAAACAATTTTTTAAAAAGACTGAAACTTTGCAAATTATACATTAAAAAATTCCATGGGGTCCTCCAAACTATCATTCAGTGATAGAATATAATTTACATGATACAGTTTAAGAAGCAACATGCTAAAAAGGTAAAAATATTACATTTTAATTACATATATGTATTATCACCTAAGCCTGATATTTGGTTTGAAAATATATTGTCTAACTAGCATTGTGTGCACAGTTAGTTTGGCTGTAACTAGTATAAATTACTGAACTGGGATTACCTGATGTGACCCCAGGTCTGGTGAAGCTGGGGCTCAGGCCTGCTGTGGTGCCTGCACTTCCAGCTATGGAGGTGACGGGAACTGAAGTTCCAGTAGAGCCTGAGAAGAACATCAAAGGAACTTCTCACCTACCGTCTACTTTGGACATTATTACCAATGGATGATGTAACTGAATAATCATTCCTACTATAGGAAATAGAATCAATGAATCCAGTGACTTATTACCCACAGGTACCTATGATATTTGTTCTAATGTTAATTTCTTGAAGATTCTGATTTACTGATTGCATTTTTCTTTACAAAGATAACTTTCTTTGAATTGGTTCAACTGGGTATTGATACATTCATCTCAACTATTTTTCTTTAAAATAAGCAGGGTTCCCATGAATAACTCTTTATTTTGACAAAAGCCAGGACCTCTGAATGCCATCCTCCACTCACCTGAGTTCTCTTCAGGTGATGTCACTGCATTGCTTTGGGCTTTGGTTGTTGTGCCAACTGATGGCCCAGTAGTGCCTGTTAAAACAAATTCCAAATAATATCCTGACCCTTGAAGAAGTTGTACAGATAATGCAATATTTATCTCTGCTTTCAAAATATCTTTCATTTATTTCTTTATACTTCTCCATTTCTGTTTTCATCATTCCAAAAATTGATCATTGTTGCCTCCTGAAGCGATGGCCGCTTGGAGCAACGTAGCCGCGGGAAGAAATTCAGAGGCAAACTGGAAACAAACAGCTTTTTATTCTGATAACTTTTCTCTCTGGCTCTAACAACGACTAACACGCACCACCCACACCACCAAAATGGCGCTGACCCGATCAGCAATCTCAGCCAAGTCACTCGAGATCCCGGGCCAAGTGCCACGAGATTCCGGGCCAAGTCCCGTGAGACTACGGAAGGTGACAATGCCCAAATCTCCATAGCCCATAGTCAACCGCAATTTAAGCCATCTCCCCAAACAGGGCTCCTGCAGATCATAAAGTCTTGTACAAATTAGCATCCTTCAGTGAAGTTAATTAATTTTGCTTGCAAGTAAAATTGCTTCTCATCTACTTCAATAGTGTTCTCATATTTGAAACTAGTGGTTCTGACTTAGGCTGCATATTGCAACCAAGTGAGGCTTTAAAATATATACCAACCTAGGCCTTTTTCAAGGGTCATAAATTCAATGGGTCTGTGAAGAAAAAATTCCATACTTTTCTTGGAGTTCATTGTAATTCATAGCCATTTAATATTCACAACCTCAAAAGTTCCAGGGCAGGGTGCCAAAAACCATTAAGGCACTTAGGCACATTCATGGACTTGCACAATTGCATAAGATTATAGACAGACAACCGAATCAATTCCAATCGCCCCACAGCTACCTACTGAAATGTTGGTCAGTAATTAGGCTCACTATCTAAGTTTCTAACTAGTTCTTTCTACTCTTTACTACACTCCAGAGAACAGAACTTGGGACATGCTTACCCTCTCCATTTTATACCAGCAAACTTTTGGACTTCTCCCTCTAATTTACCTGATTTGCTGCTAGCAGAGGTTGAGAAAGGTCTAGCTGATTCTCCAGGGCTGGCAGTGGTGGATCCTGCAGACACTCCTGAGATCTCTGGAAATAAGAAAACTGGATTTGGTGTGGGGGGTACATGTTATTACTCATTGCCACCCCTACGAGCATCTGGGTATCTCCAGAATAAAAGAAAATTAAGGATATGATCTCTTCAGTTTTTATAGACTAGTAATCTAATCCAAGTTAGGACCTAATTGTACAGACCTGCATCTGCTGCAGGAGGGCAGGGTTGGGAGCTCCTAATGCATCACATCCAATCTGGTAGACCTCACCTGTACCTGTGGCTCCAAGGTCTGCTCCTCCAGGGGTACTGCCTCTTTGAGCTTCAGGGGTTGCTCCAGATGATGCCCCAGGTATACCTGATATTTATCATGAAAAAAATTGTCACCTTAGAAAACCTAAAGGAAAATCTTCTTATGAATATGTCCCAAAATATGCTTTATTTTTCTTAAAAAGAATAAATGTAGGGGCTGGGATTGAGGCTCAGCAGTAGAGCGCTCGCCTAGCATGTGCATGGCCCGGGTCCGATCCTCAGCACCACGTACAAATAAACACATTGTGTACAACTAAAGCAAATAAATAAATATTAAAAAAATAATGAATGTATCTATGCTGTAAGCTTTTAAGTTCCACCTGAAGGTAAACTGGGGTAAATCAGGTAACTGATAATGCACTGATCCACTAAGACAACTGCATTTACTAAAAATAAAATAATCACATAGAAAATTTATGGTTAAATGTTTATGTAGTTGTCTGTTTCCTAGATTTGTCTTATATTCCATTTTCAAGTTTTCTCCTCTTGATTGCTGTCTTATATATTCTTTACTTCTCTATCCACATGGTTATTAATTTCACCCTATCCCAATATCATTAGGTGATATGTTATATGTCCCCATTCATTCACTATGTTGCACAGTCACTCTAAAAATATTAAGCACCACAGGTATTCTTGTTGACATATTTCTCATCCTCTAGAGTGTTGACATCACCTAAATTATAATGGTCAGATTTCCCAGGAAACTTTACTCTGACTAGGCTTTAAACAAACAGCTCTCACATCGACTGACTGGATTTCATGCTGCTTATTCTCCTTTAGTACCTGTACTTCCAGAAGTGTTTTCACCAACAGAGACAGTGGTGGCTGTGTCAGTTCTTCCACTTGTTCCTAATTAGAGGAAAAACAGTACCTAATATACAGAGAGCGCTGAAGTAAAGACTATTTCAGGGACATTTTTTTAGTTTTTTTTCTAGTCATTAGTTCCTTCAATGTTCTCCATGGTTACCTTTCCTTTCTCTCATTCTCACACTCAGGGATCCTGACAAAACTATCATTGAACCCTGTTATCACCCCTAAGGAGGCTCTGTCCTACCTGCTGGGCTTCCAGCACTGGTGGCCCCAGTGCCTGATGGTCCAGATGTGCTGCCCCTGACTGCTCCTGAGGTGACTTCCAGGGACTTTCCTGTTGTACCTGATAAACACAGTAGCAATGCTTGCAACATATGCTAGTTCCTCTAAAGGAGGAGATTAGGAGATTAAAGGCAAAATTTCAATCTTCTTGTACATTTTCAAGATTTATCCAACAGCCTATATGCTTTCATATTTGTACCCATTTCATAGGCACTAAGTGCACATCCTGACTACCTAAGTTTCCTGGGCTTATAGGTCCAGTCCTGGGTTCCCTAGGTGTGTTGCCTTCCGTCCTATTAGGCTTCTGGCCTTCTTTTCCTCCTAATATTAAAAAAAGGGCAACATTTCAAATTGCTTTATGAATTCATTGAATTCTTTTTCCTCATAAACATCCTTTGAGGCAGACAACATGTTCCTCCCATTTATCAGATATTGTTAAATAATCCCACTGGGTGCTCACAGGGGAAGGAGCCAAACACAAGCACCCTGTCCCTAACTATTCACTCCCACCAGCACTCCCAAATCATCTGAGGTAACAGACCTACCTGTAGTGTTCAGTATATGGTAGATGAATACTTAGAACAATGTTATTACATAAATTCAGACATGAAATGAAAAGACCATATATCACATGACAGTTAAACTTTCTTGTGCTAAAATACATTTCCAAGTACTTGTTGTGTGTTTTACTTTTTACCATATCATGGATTTTTAATAAACAGTCTGGGAGTCACAGATTTCCTGACCTAACTTGAGGTTAAAATCACCGTACTTGATGCCCGGTAACCTAAAGCGATCACATTTTGACATGTCATTACTACCCAAGTAATTCTGATATAGATTTTTGTGATTAGAAACCAAATGGTCATCACTCTAAAATTTCAGTAAGTTCACTGGTCTAATTGGAATCACCCACTTTCTTAATTTGCCTACTAGGTATAAACCATATCATTTAATGCAGTAATTGGAATGTTCAAATTACTACAAAACATTTAAATTATTCAAAACATTAAATATGCTTTAAATTAAAACAATAACTAAGCAAAATAAGTACAGGAAAAACACAATGAGGCCATGGATTGGTGAAATAGCATGAAGAGAAGTCCTGTGCATACATGAAAAAATACCTATTAATGCTATATAAAGTTTTAATTAATCTTAAAAGCAATTAAAACTATTCAAGCACCTTATATGTACAGACAGAGGATGAACTGAGCTTTGGGAAAGTCATTCTGACATGACATTTATAGAGTGTAAACTCGGAGGAAGGGTGGAAAGAGTGGGAATTGTAAAAAGGTGCTTCTTCAACTTGAGCATTGATTGCCTAAAAAACTTAACACAGTTTGCTGGTCTCCACCCCAACACTTTCTGATCCTAGCCAGGTGGACCCAGAAATGTGGCCATCTAACAGGATTCCACAGGATTAAGATACTGCTGGTCCAGGAACCACACTTTGAGCACCGTGGTGTTAGAGGAGATAAGTAAGCTAGGGAAGACTCTTATACCTGTCCCCTTTAGCAAAGGATTTACTCAGAGTACAGTTATTGTTGATGTGAAACCCAGGACTGCCTGTATGCAGTATATATCTGCCTCATGTCTTTGTTACACCTGCTTGAAAGCTCTGTCACTTGTAATTCCATTGTTGGCTTCAGCTGTTATATTTGGTGACATTCTAGTTCTTCCTGATGAAGGACAAAAATATTTAGACCCTTGGCTATAACTAGTGCACAGAGGCTACCAACTATGAGATAGTGGGAGCATATAATTATCACATGAAAATTTTACAAAAGCAACTTGATGAAAAGCTATTACATTTTAATTACATATTAGAAGTAATAACTCTGGTATTTAATTTTAGAAAATATTTGCTGCACAACATTGCTTAACACCAGTTGCTTTGTATAAACAGTACAATTTGCTCTGAACTGAGTTTACCTGCTGTGATGCCAGGACTAGTGAAGCTGGGGCTCAGATTTGCTGTGGTGCCTGCACTTCTAGCTGTGGAGGTGATGGGAACTGAAGTTCCAGAA
This sequence comes from Tamias sibiricus, assembly GCA_025594165.1. NCBI lineage: Eukaryota > Metazoa > Chordata > Mammalia > Rodentia > Sciuridae > Tamias > Tamias sibiricus. Next base: position 97,508,337 of record CM046661.1, on the reverse strand, counting down.
GTGCCTGCAAAAAACAACAAAGAGACTTCTCACCTAGAGTCTACTCGAATTTTATTGCCAGTGGATGATTTAACAGTCCATTCTCTCATAAAAGGAAGAAATTGAATAAATGCATCCAGTGACTTACTACCCAGAGTTGCCTATAACTTTTTTCTAATATTAATTTCTTGAAGATTTTTATTGACTTATTACATTTTTTTAAAAGACATCTTTCTACATCTTGAATTGGGTCAGCTAGGTCTTCATACTTTCATCTCAACTACTTTGCTTTAAAATAAGCAGGGTTCCCATGAATAACTCTTCATTTTGAGTAAAACCAGAACCTCTGAACACCATCCTTTCTGTTCAACTGAGTGCCCTCTAGGTGATGTCACTTCAGTGCTTGGGGCTCTAGTTGTTTCACCAACTGATGGTCCGCTAGTTCCTTTTAAAACCAACAACAAGCAATATTATGATCTTAACGAAGTGGTACAGATCATATTGCTCCCTATTTTCAAAATATCTCATTTATTTGTATATGCTTCTCCATTTCTATTTTAATGGTATCAAACATTGATCATATAATCTAATACAACTTAGCATCCTTTATGAAGTTTATTATTTTGCTTATAAATAAGATCCCTTATTATCTATTTCTTTAATGTTAACATATTTGAATCGAGTAGTTCTCATTAGGCTGCATTTTAGAACCAACTGAGTCTTTAAAACACATACATGTATAGAACTTTTCCCAAGGTTCCACATTCAATGGGCATGTGAAGGAAAATTTTAACAATTTTTCTGTAATCAATTCTAATTTGTACCTAGCTAGCAAATAATGGCCCCACTACAGACTCATAGTCTCAGAAACTACAGATCAGAGGTCTTGGAGATATTACATCCTATAAACATACTCAAAGGTCCACAACATTGCATAAGGTTGTTGAAAGACCCAGTGGGACAACCGCTACCTACTAAAGTGTTGGTTAGGAATTGGGCTCCCTATCTCCAGTTTCTTACTAGTTCTTTCCATTCCTCAGCATACTTCAGAGAAAAGATATTTGGATGCACTTCTACTCTCCATTTTATACCTGAAAATGCATGAAATTCTCCCTCATACCTACCTAATTTGCTGATAGTAGAGGTTGAAGAAGTTCTAGCTGAGTCTCCAGGGCTGGCAGTGGTGGAGGCTGCAGTGGTCCCTGGAGACAAAAAAGGTGGTGTATGTGGGGGGTACATGTTTTTACTGTCACCCCTATAAGTGTTTCTCCAGAATAAAATAAAATGAAGCATATGATCCCTTTAACTTTCCTAGGCCAGAAATCTAATCCCAGTAAGGGCCTGATTTTACAGATCTGCATCTGATGCAGGAGGGTTTGGGTATAGACAATGACTCCTGATCCATGGTGACCTTTCCTTAATCTCATTATCACATTCTAGGATCTTCCTAAAGTTTGAATTGGACCTCACCACATCCCCTAAGGAGGTTCTGTCTCACCTGCTGGGCTTCCAGTGCTGGTGGCCCCAGTGCCTGACGGTCCAGGTGTGCTGCCTGTGCCTGCTTCTGAGGTTGCTCCCAGGGACACTCCTGTTGTACCTGATAAACACAGTAGCAGTGCTTGCAACACATGCTAGTTCCTCTGAAGGAGGAGACTGGGAGTTTCAAGACAAAATTTCAATCATTTGTCAAACCACCTACTTGCTTTGACATTCATAGTTAAATGTATGACCTGACTACCTGAATCTCCTGGGCTTGTATCTGTACTGCTCAGTTCCCTTGCTGTTCTGCCTTCTTCCCCACCAGATTTTTGTGTTTTGGGACTTTAAGTTCCTCCTAATAAGAACACTGTCATTTACAAAATATCCTAGATACAATCAAGGATTAAAAGTTCTATGATCCAGGAAACATTCTTAAATATCATTGGTCACACTGAAGGAATATCCAGGAGCCAAACACAAGCAATCTAACCCCAAAATCTGTACTGTATTCCTTGCTTCTCAATGTTCTGTGCAAAAGACTATTTTGTAAGATTTCTAAAATGAATTCTTTGAAATCATGTCACAAAAGTGAATCTAGAATTATAATTTTAAAAATTCACAAAACATGAGTCTTTATTCAGCAGATAAAAGGCATTATGTCAAAAAGATATAAGGTCATTGTTTCTAATTTATTTTTTCTGTTCTAGTTCTTATTACATCACGGAACAGTACCAAACATCTCTGATGGCACCCAACTGTGAACCAAGGTTTAAGTGGCCCACTCACAACAACAATGCATACTGCCTGATAGATAACAGGCAGGCAGCTGATTGTCATTACCCAAAGTACCTCTGGTACAGAATTTAGGAAATATAAGCTCAGTGGCTATCATTCTAAAATTTCTATCAGTTTACATCTCATTGGAATTAACAAGTCTCTTAATGTTTGCTGATATTATCTTTCACCCCATTATAGTATTACGTAAAACAGGTCTTAGGCAAAAAAGTATTTAAGTCAGGCATTTTGAAAAAATTGCTATGGAGAAATAAGTATAGGAAAAATAAAATAAGGCCATGGACTAAATAATAAATATGTAAAGAAAAGTCCCATTTATACACAAATAAAATGGCTTTTAATGGTGTATAAAGAAGATTTCATTTATCTTAATAGCAATCAGGATAACTGCACTTTATGTAGTGAAAAGACATGATAATAGTTGAACATGGGGAACTTAATTCTTGAATGGTATCCATTGGGGTGTTGAGTGGGAGGGAAGGTGGAAGAGAATAGAAATGGTAGAGAAGTGGTTCCCTACTAAGATTGGACTAAATTGTCTAAAGGACTTGTTAGTACACTGTCTTTGAGGCTCCATTCCAACAGCTTCTGATTCTAAGCAGGTGGGCCCTGAAAAGCGCTCTAGTAACAAGTTCCCCTGTGAGGCTGATGCTGGTGCAGGAACCACACTCAGAAATGGAAGGTTCACTAGATAAAGGACCGCAGAGACCAGGTGGAAATATTTTACCCTGAACCAGAGTCAAGGCCAATGTGAAGCAAATGAGAAGACACTTTTGAAGTCCTTAGAATTATAGACTTATTGCTTAGTACAGGGGTAAACTCCAGCTTGTTTGTTTTTAATCAAATTATCCATGGTTAAAGAATATTTTACTGATGAAACTAAAAATAGTTAAAATTTAGTCAATAATATACGAGGACAAGCATGTTCTTCTTAGCTTTTGTCAGACATGAGCTCTTATTCACAGGTCACAAAACTGGGGAGCCAGCAAATGCCATGAGGTTTAGCAGTCTGTTCTAACACTGCATTGGCAGCTTAGAGGCTTTTATTATTTTCATACCCCACAGAAATAATGACATGTAACCATCATGATGTTAAGGTTGAAAATTTACATATTATGTGAGTATAATTTGAAATTTTACTGAGCCATACTTACATCTTATCATTTTATTCATATTTAAATATTAATTATTGATTTTTCCCAAAGTCATCCATAAGTAGCTCTGGTACCTGGTCCCTCTTACCTAAAACTGCACTCAGGGTAATTTATTGCTGAGTACAAACAGATGACTGTGAACATACACTTGAAATAAAGTATTTGAGTTATTTTCTGTCTCACCTTCTTTATGCTTGTGCTTCCATTAGAATAACTTGTTTATCATTAAAATATTTTATTCCATTAGAATAAATTAATCTGATTAAATCTGCCCAAGCACACCTAATATTGTGACACATTATTTTCTCCAATATTTTGGTTTACTTACTGCTTTGTGTGTGTGTGTGTCGGGGGGTTCTTACAAAGACACCTTTCTTCATTTTGATTGGTTCATTCTGCATCCTTATACATTTGCTCACCTACTTTGCTTTAAAATAAGTAGAGTTCCCATGAATAACCCTCCCATTTGACAAAAGCCTAGATCTCTGAACATCATCCTCTGCTCACCTGACTTATTTCCAGGTGATGTCAGTTCATTGTTTGGGGCTCTAGATGTTTCAGCAACTAATGGTCCAGTAGTGCCTTTCAAAGGAAATGGTACACATCCATTAAGATCTTTTTTTTAATTCAAAGTTGTAGTATTTATAATAGTAGTATGCATTATAATTTATAATAAACATATAGAGCATCTTTTTACAACACACTGTTTGTATACAATGTATATTCATACCATTCAAATCTTCAATCATGCATTTAGGATAATGACATCCATCTTATTCAACCACCTTTTCTTTTTTCTCCTCCATCCCCCCTTGATCCCTTCCTTAAGATCTTTAATAATAGAACAGCAGAACATGGTGCTCTCTGCTTTCAAAATGTCTTTTATATATTCATTTATACTTCTGTTTCTAATTCACTCTTTCTAAAAATTGATCATAAAATGTGTGATCATTGGAATTCCTATGTGTGCCTATTTATTTGTTGAATGCAAAAACAAAACTTACTTATATTTACTTATTTAATAGTAAGATACTTGAGTCCAGTGCTTTATAACTCAGGATGCTTATTGGAACCAACTATGAAGCTTTCATGAATACTTATACTTGGGCCCTTCTTCCAGAAAAAAAAAAAAAATTGAGATTCAATGAACCTGAGAACCTGATATACATTTCAAACTTTTCTCTATTTGATTCTAATTTGCAGCCAGGATTTCTTGACCCCTCTCAAGACTCAAAGCATTAGTATTTCCATGATTGGAGCCCTGGTATCATTATGATCTAAAAGCATACTCAGGAATCTCATGATTACTCAAGATATTAGAAATATCATTTAATTCAGACATTGCATTGGTACCAATACTGTTGGTAAGGGACTGTGTTCCCTATTTCTAGTCTCTTACTAGTTCCTTCTATTCTTTGCCATATTCCAGAGAAAATAAATGTGGATGTACTTACACTCTCCATTTTACCCCTGCAAACTCATGGACTACTTCCTCTAACTTACCTGAGGTTATGCTTGCAGAGGTTGAAACTCGTGTAGCTGAGGCTGCAGGACTGGCAGTGGTAGAGCCTGTGGTCACTCCTGTGGTCCCTGGAACCAAGAACAGGTTTGGAGGCAGGGAAAGGTGCATGTGACTCCTGCCATTACCACAAGCACTTGAGATTGGCAGAAAAAGAAAGTGAAAAACACTATTCCTCCACTTCTCCTCAGCCCTGTTCTACCCCACGTAGAGCTTGGTATCACAGAGTAGCACCAAATGCAGGATGGAATGCATGGGAAGTACTGAGGTTTCATATCCGACCTGGTGGATCTTACCAGAGCCTGTGGCTCCAGTGCCTGTTTCTCCAGGGGTGCTGCCAACTTGAGCTTCAGGGGTTGCTCCAGATGATGCCCCAGGTGTGCCTGATATTTATCAGGGGGAAAAAATGTCAACTTAAATAAATCTAAAGTTTGATACTGTTATGAATGTGACCTATATATGATTGCTTTTTCCTTTACCAAAGTGGATGTGTCTATCCCATAAACTTCATTTGCATCTTAAGTTCCTGTTAGAGCTAAATCAGGTGAATCATGTAATGCTGATAATGTAGTAATTTTAATAAAGCATTCTTTATTAAGAAATTATAGAAATCAAGCCAGGCATGGTGGCATACACCTGTAATCTCAGTGGCGGGGGAGGCTGAGGGAGAAGAATTGTGAGTTCAAAGACAGTAGCCCCAGCAACTTAGCAAGGCCCTAAGCAATTCTGCAAGACCTGTCTCTAAATAAAATATAAAAAATGGATGGGGGTGTGCCTAGCGATTAAGTGCCCCTGGGTTCAACCCCAGTACAAAAAAAAAAAAAAAAAAAAAAAAGAAAAGAAATTCTAGAAAACAAGTAGTTGCTTCCGTGTTTAACATTGAATGATTTTTGTCTATTCTTACTTGAATTCCTTGTGATCAAGTTCATATCTTTTCCCCACTTGTTTACCCTTTGTCTTTTTTGTCTGCATGTATTAAATCCTCCCTTTAGATGTGAACTGGAGTGGGAAAATGTATGCTTCCAAATGTTTTTGTACTTTTCACAAAGCTTCCAACACAATGGTAGGTGTGCAACAAGTATCTAATGTCTATTTCTGATCTTCTGGATACTTGGCATCATATTAAGTAACAACGGTCAGATTCCCGAGAAATCCTGTCTCTGATTAAATTTGAGCACAAAGCTCACATGTCTACTTGTCCGTTTTTCATACTGCTTATACTCCTTCAGTACCTGTTCTTCCAGATGTGTTGTTACCAGCAGAGACAGTGGTGGACATATCTGCTCTTCTACTTGTTCCTAGAGGGAAGAAGAATGATGCCTTAGTAAATGAATAGGTATGAGAAAAATATTTTAGGACATTTTTTAATCTTATTCTTGGCATTATTTCCTTCAATGTTGTTCACAGCGACCTTTCCTTAATCTGATTATCACCTTATATGATCTTGTTAAAGTTTGAATTGGACCTCACTACCTCCCCTAAGAGGCTCTGTATTGCTTGCTGGACTTCCAGCACTGGTGGCCGTGGCCCAAATGCCTGATGGTAGGTGTACTGTTGATGCCTGCTACTGAGGTGGCTCCCAAGGACTCTCTTGTGGTACCTGATAAACAGTAGTAGTGCTTCAACACATGCTAGTTCCTCTGAGGAAGGAGATTGGGAGATTAAAGTCCAAATTTCAATCTTTTTGCACATTTTCATCATTCATCCAACAGTCTATGTATTTTGGTATTTGCACACTTTTAATAGGCACTAATTGCACATCTTTATTTACCCGAGTTTCCTGGGCTTGTAGTTCCAGTGCTGTTTTCCCCAGGTGTGCTGCCTTCCTTCCCATTAGGTGTTGATGCAGTTGGGCTTCCTGTTCCTCCTGAATTAAAAAAACAAAACAAAAAAAAACAAACAAACTAAAACCCCCCACCATTTAACAATGCCCTAGACATCAATACATTCATTTAGCCTTGTAAAAATCCTCTGAGGCAAGTAACATTAAACTCATTTATGAAATGAGTATAAGTGACTTGGTACAGGGCACCCAATTAGCTCACATCAGATCTAGAAGGCAAACTCATGCAGTCTAGCTCCAGACTATATCTCTGTCCTTTAATTCTCAATCTGTAACTGAAAACAAAGTTCCCAGTCTGTCCTGTCTTGATATTTTGAAAATAGTATTAGAATAGAGAAATGAAATTATTAAAAATAAATGATACAAAACACACAGTTTTATTCTGTAGAAATATGATCATTTTGTCAACTTTCTATTTCTCTAAATGCTTGCTCTCTATTTTAGTTCCCATCACATCAAGCACCAGTACCTCATCCCTGGGGATGCCACTCACTGAGCACTAAATAATGACTAGCACTATTCGAAATCATTGCACATGGTGACTGAAAACAAAAATACATAGCTGATAGACTTGTCATTATTACCTAAGGGTTTCCGATTCAGATTTTGGGGCTATAAACTAAATGATCATCACTCTAAAATTTCAATAGTTTACTAATGAGTTTCTTATTTTATACTTCTCTATGTAGATTATATCTTTCAACTCTATTTTTAATATGAAATATATCTTATTTTAAATGTATTTGTCACAAATTGAAGTCAAGATAATTCATACTAGAAAGTACATGTGGAAAATTAAATAAGGCCAGGAATTATTTAATAAATGCACAAAGAAAAGTCTCATGCACACACCAAAGAAATGGCTTTTAATGGTGTATAAAGGAGTTTTAAAAGATTTATCTTCAGAGCAGCAGAACATTTAAAGAATTTTAAGTAACGTGACGATAGCTGAGTTTTGCAAATTTCATTCTATTGTGGCATTTGCAGCAGAGTGCAAGCCAGAAATGAAATTGGGAAAGAGTGAAAATGACAGAGCAGTGGTTCTCTACTTCCATGAGCAACAACTTCCCAAAGGACTTATTAATACACTGCATGCTGGGCCTTTGCCACTTGGGTATTGTTGTTGGTTACTCAGCCCATGAGATCAATAGCACAGAAATACCAGGGCGTTGATGTTGACTAATTTACCTAAGCTTAATTCAGAAATTTTAGTGCACCAGAGATCTATATCATTGGTATGGTTTGAACATGGTTCAGATATTTCCAGTGGTGTACATGTTAGATGCTGGTCCTCAGGATGGTAGTACTGGGAGATGGTATGGACTCTGTTAGAGGTGGAGCCTGGGAGTAGGCCCTTAGGTCAACAAAGGAAGATGCTTTTAGGAAGAGATTAAAGTGGTTCTCCTGAAAGCTGGTTATAGAAACCTGAATCCTGACCCACCCACGCTTTTTGTGTTATATGTTATGGAGACAGGATCACTTGCTCCTGGGTGGGCTCCACCATTGCTGTCTACCATAAGTGACACAACTGAGAGGAACCTTACCAGAACTGAGACTGTGCATGCATGGAATCTTTTGAACCCCAAAAGCTGTGATGTAAATATACCTTTTTACTTCATAAATTCTCCTGTCTCAAGTATTTCACTATAAGAACCAAGAGTTGACTAATAAAATCACTCTTATTAATATGTGAATATTGTCATTGAATTTTCCCAAAGTATTCCAGTAGACTTAGCTCAGATATTATTCACCCATTATCTAAGATTCTACTCTGGGTAGTTATTGCTGAGTAGCAACAAAGGACTAGTTGTGGAAATACACTGTATAATAGAACATTTGATCCATTTCTTGATCTCACCTGTTGTGAAGGCTGTCTCACTTGTACTTCCATTGCCAGCTGCTGTGGTTATACCTGGTGATACTCCAGTTGTCCCTGATAATTGTTGAATAAATAAACCCAGGTTAAAAAAAATTACTGGGGCTACCAACTGTCAAGGTCATGGGAACATATAATTATAACAAGATACAGATTTTAAAATAAGTAATCGTAAATAAAATAAAAAGCAATACAAAGACACTAAGATATTATATATAAGGAATCATCATCTAAGTCTGATATTTGATTTGGAAAGATATTGAGTAGCATTGCCTCAAACCATTTCCTCCTCTGGGATCCGTTTTCTTTGCTCTGAACTGGGCTTACCTGCTATGACCCCAGGACTGGTGAAGCTGGGGCTCAGTCCTGCTGTGGTACCTGCACTTCCAGCTGTGGAGGTGAAGGAAACTGAAGTTCCAGTAGAGCCTGAGAAAAACATCAAAGGAACTTCTCACCTACCGTCTACTTGGACTTTATTACCAATGGGTGATCTAACTGTCCAATAAACACATATATCAGTAAATAGAACAATGAATTCAATGACGTTCTGCCCTGAATTCCCTATGATTTTTTCTAATATTATTTTCTTTGAGATTTTGGTTTAATTAATGCCTCTTACTAATTTTATCAATTTTATCTTTCTGCAACCTACATTGGGTCAGGCCAATTCTTAATACATTCATCTCAATAACTTTGCTTTAAAACAAGCAGAAACTTACTGCCTAACCACTGCTACTTAAAGCTGATAATCGCCATGATGAAATGCTATAATGAAATAGCTGATTGCTACCTTTACACCTAAAATACTTAAAAGAGTTAATATGTTAATATTTATATAGATGTTTTCTTTCAACATATATTCTTTTTTTTTTTTTTTTTAATGTGACTGATTTAGTACTGTTCTAGAAACTAATGATAAGGGGCTATGGTTGTGGCTCAGTGGTAGAATGCTTGCCTAGCATGCATGAAGCACTGGGTTTGATCTTTAGCACCACATAAAAATAAATAAATTAAATAAAGGTACTGTGTCCATCTACAACTAAAAAAAAAAAAAAAAAACACTAATGACAAGGAAGAATAAAACCTGGGAACCATGTTATATGCAGTCAACATAAACTGATCAGAAACAAGTTAAATTCAGTTTTAAACATTATTTGTTAGTGAGAAAAGCCTTGTAAACAACTTGTTTGATATACTTTTTCAGAAGCGAAACTCATATAAATTCCTTTTCTTACTACCTCACGTTACTAATAATTAACATTTCTAGGTTTTTGAAATCCCCTATAAAAATGGGAATTAATATACTGAACTGTAATAAAAGGTTCAGTGAGATGACCTAGAGTTGTTCCTGATAAGAAAAACAGAGACGATGTGAATTTTTCTAGCCTCAAGGGAAAAATAGTAGAATGACTATGTACCTGTGAAATAGTTCTCAATAGAGTTTGTGATATATTCACATTTGTGGGTTAACTTTTATTTCATTTTAAAAATAGTGATATACATTATGATGTACTTCCCAATGCATATTGTGTGGTTTGTACAGAAACATACACATACACTGAATCTACTAAAATGCAGAGTAAGTGTAATAAATGCTTAGTAATAATGACAAAATGAATTCTCTGTTAAGCAAAGGCTAATTTTAACCATATGATTCTTCAAAATCCCTCTATTTCTGATGTTTGCAACTTGGATTTTGTTTTTATTTAGCATTTAGTCTATAAGGGTTTGGGGGAAATGGAGAAATATTTTAAGATTTGTTTTTATTCTGTAATCGTTTCATAGAAATAAATTTGAAGTTACCAATAGACCATACTTGCAAATCATCAATAAACTCCTGAAGGAAGGGGTGACTTTTGATCTTTGTACTCTGATTGCCTGCCCACTGCCAGGAATGTGATAGGAATTCACTAGAAGTTTGTTAAGCAGTCTGTGTGCTTAAAAATAGCCATTATAATGCTTCTTTTTATAAATAATGAAGAATCAGGTATTTTCTTTATTTAATTCCCATTGAAAATCCCTGGGAATCTATTGTTTACCTAATGTAATAATGTCACTCTGCAATTTTATAGTGTTTGTAGCTTTAAAAAGAGAGAAGCAGCTGCTCATACAATCTATCTGATTCTCATTCCTGTCCAACCACTTTGGCTTTCAATCTTTCATACCTGCTACTTGCAGTTTCTTGGACCAGGAACATGGTTCCTTTTCCTCTTCTTCTAGTAAAACCTTCATTGATCAAATTATCAACTCAGTCATCTTTTCTCCAGTCTGTCCTGACTTCTCTGACTTGATCCATTCCGTGCCTAATTAACCCTCCATTGCTCATTATGAATAAAATTTTCATTTGGTTTTGATACCAATCTTCCTCACTAAACTACAGACTCTGTGAAATCAGGGACCGTGTCTATTTTAATTCATTTTTCTATCTGCAATGCCTATCAGAGTACCTAGCACATAATAACTGCTTCACAAATATTTGTCCACAGAATGAATAAGTGAATGGATTCAAAATGTGAAAAAACATTTTTCATTTAAGGAATTGGGCTCAGAAAATTTAAGCGATTTGTTCAAGATCACTGTTGATCAGTGACAAAGTTGGAACTAAAACCTGTCCCCCTCCTAAGTAAGACCTGTACTGCTTTCTACATAATTGTGCTTCATCACCTCTTATAATTTTTTCTTAATTATGAATTAACAATATTGATGAAAATATTAGATATCAACTACAAATTGGAGAATATAATATCAAATAACAAAATGTGGTGTTCCCCCTGATTAGTTTACAAAATAAATATATAATAAGTATGTGAAGCAGGTTGAGAAGACATTTATGCGAGAGATCTCAAGAATCAATGTCAAGGCTTAGTTAAGAAGAATTCTCAAAATCAGTATCAGGCAAACTCCACCAACAGATTAATTCAGATCTTGGTATCATTTTTCACTAATGTACACAATATTTAAATATCTGAATTAGAATCTCTTGCTGATTTGTATGCAAGGATAGCACAGAAAAACTCTTATGCCACAGTTCATAGAAACTATTAAGATTATGATAATTAAGCAGGATAGACAATGATACTCCAAAGATTTTGATGCAGATTCCATTTCCCAGTGTTGATTTAACCTGTAAGGAATTCCAGTGATTCCAATTAAAGCACTTTCAAATTGAAGTCAATTATATTTCATTAAAAGCAGCATTATCATATGGAATAAAATCACATCTGCAACATTTCCAATCTGAATATGCTCCAATCAACACAAATTTAAGAGGATCATGGTAACACACCATAGATGGCAGCCTGATGATCACAAAATGTTCTTACTATTTGCATGAGAGAGAACATATATATAAGCCTTTCCTTGTAATTGATACGGATAAAATGGCCACATGCTACAAAGCCGATCTCAAAGACCTATCTTTTATCAGGGTCATAAGAGTTATCTAAACTAGTCACAGATTGGAGTACATACCAGTTGGGCTACTATGATATTCCCTTTTCCCACGAATGAACTTCAGAAGATGTAAGTCTGAAATTGTTGATACAGCAATAAAAGTAGGGATAAGCCTTTACTAACAGGAATATATGAGAATCCACTTTTCTTCATGGTTTAATTACCAAAACTGATTGAGCATTAGCATTCTCACTAAATATAATATCCATTACCATTGAAATTTCAACCAATTTTCCATTACTCACAAATGAACATGTTTGGAAGTACTTTATATTGGAATTACTGCACATTAACTTCTTTGTCACCAAGAAATAAATGGTAATAGAAAGAGCAGCTTTTGACAAAATATCAAGAGTTTCACAAACTATGTGGCTCAGTGGTAGAGCATTTGCCTAGCACGTGTGGGGCACTGGGTTCAACCCTCAGTACAACATAAAAATAAATAAATAAAATTTTTAAAACAGATAGTATAATATTCTACCATGAGACCTTTACAAAGTGACTGTACCCATTTATGTTTACACTTCACCTGAGTTTTTTGATTACTTTATTTGGATCATTTTAATTTTGCTAAGGCTAAATTATTTTGCCATTTTTATTCAGTAGATTACATTTTACTTAAAATAAATGTCTATGAAACAAGGTTTGGGAGAAGCCATAGTATTTCCCTTATAAACAATAAACTCAGTACTGCAAAATATACAGCTTTTGCAGAATATTTTATTTCTGGGGGAAAAACATAAAATTGGAACAAGTATATTTCTGATTAATCACCAAAAAATACTAAACTTTTCCACTAACCTCTAAATTCATTTACCTAGTGAAGAGTTAATAATAAAGTTTACTCTACTGAGTACTTTTATGTATTATGCTAAACTGAACTACCATTTGTACTTCTTTCTCAAATACTGCAATGTAAATGTTATTATTTTTATTCCTTACCAAATGAGAAAATAATTCTCTATATGTCCAAGGGACTTAAACTAGGGCCACACAGTTTGGAAGAAGAAAAAGATTCAAATTCTTATTTTTCTTTTTCCACATTCCCCTATACTCAGCTGCCTCTCCAAAAAGCCTGATGTAATTATTTTATGTATGTGATTGCTCATATTTTAGAACAAGCTCACTAGATAAATAAAATTTTTATGTAATCTATAGTTGTAACATTCTGAGGTTTACAATTATTGAGAATAGAGAAAACACATTTTGTCATATATTGTTATCTGACACATTATTTTAAAAAGCATGGTGTCCCATGCTTTCAAATTTTTTATTTTAATAGAAACTCACTAAAATGTTTTAATACAAGTCTCAATTTAAAATCATAATCTACAATTATATGTTTCTACTTCAGACTAAAGTCTAGAAAATATATAGTAGATTTTAATTCTCTGCCACTTATTATCAAGTAAACATAATTTCTTTGTGCTTTCATTTACTCATTTATAAATAGGGGGAAATAATGACATCCACTTCACAGAATTTTCTGTACCAAATGAGATAATATTTGTCAAACACTTAGATCAGTGCCCAGTAAATATTAGCTTTGTGTCACAATTAGTCAATTTAAATGAGAAAAATATCCTGTAAATGCATAATTTTTCTTCCAAAATTAACATACTTATTGGAATGGTTATATTTCTCAGGACATTTTAGTCCTTTGAAAGCAATTAGTATAAAGAAAAGTGTATATATATATATATGTGTGTGTGTGTGTGTGTGTGTGTGTATGTGTATACACACACACTTAAATAATTTGACTGTATATGTGTGTATGTGTGTAGCAAAAGAGAAAAGAGCAAGTGTATACACACACACACATATTTCCAGGTGTGTGAATATGTGTATGTATTCTCAGATATATATACATTAGGCATAGATGTTTCTGGATGTATATCATATATATTTTTGTTGTTTTCCTAGGAGAAATATATATAAGAAAAATATATATATGACAAATGTGTGTGTGTGTGTGTGTGTGTGTGTGTGTGTAATGGAAATGGCTTCCTGTGTCTACAAAACAAATCTGTCATAGTTCACAGGCAACACAAATTCAAAATACAATGACTTCCTAGCTATGTTATTTATATTTGAAAACATTAGTCTTTCATTTTTCAATTTAAATATTTTAGTTGATACATGATATATTTACAAAAAAATTGCTAGCAATGATAACTATATTCATTCTTTTAGAAAATGTGATCCATTTTTCTCATCACTGATCAAGTGAGACTTAAAACAAGAAGATTTAAAAACAAAAATCATTACACAGTTGCAGACTCATCACAATCCATCCAAAGCTATTCAGCTTTTAAAACTTTGATGTCAATAAAATAAACAGGATATGACTTTCAAGCCTACAATTTGTCTAAGACAACTGCTCCACAAAAGGGTCTTCATTTCTCTAAAAGTGTTCTAAAAGCAAGAAATCTGAACTATTTTATTTTCACTTTAGAAGATATTTATTTACAGAATTAAACAGAAATTACAGAAAAGCTTTAACAATATGTTGGTGTGCCTGAGAAGGAAATGTTTTATTCTTACTTGAAAAATTAAAGATAATAAAACAGTAGGTTTGGCCTTTTTCCTTTCAGTGTTTCAAAATAAAAGTATCAGAACCACACATCACATACCTATTTCTAATTACCATCCTCACTTTACTTTATTAGGATTCCTCAGTCAGATGTAAATTGGCATGTCATTTCTCAGATTTTAAAATTCAGAAATGTCACATTATTCTAAATGTTTTATACTCAGTCCAAGAGTCCACAGCAAAGTTGAAGTAGACAATTTATGATTAATTATTAATTGAGTCAACAAAGATGACCAAATGGTGTAATTCAAGCCTCAAGTCACTTGTTTGGGGTGGAACTTATTATTATTTGAATGATTTTCAAATTCCCATCTATCGACTAATGGATGAGAAAAGCCTCAGAAAAGAGGTAGAGTAGTAGATGAGGAGCTAAGAGTTAAATCAAGTCTTACCATTAATCATTATTTTAAAACTGAAATTTAATAAATAACCAAAATTTTATGTTTCAGTTTATTCAGCAAATAATTTATTCCATCAATAAGATAAGCTACATGCCCACTATAAATTATTGCTGGGAAAGTATGCTTATTGAAACTCATTTTTTTCTATACACTTAAATTATTTGACTGAATTTATTTAAAACATACACAATTTAAAATGAACATTTTTATATTACTTTTATCTCCTAGTTTTAGGATTATGTTGACTACATTTTTTAGCTTTCATAAATAGTAAAGGAAAACATGCCTAGATTTCTCTAATATGCCAAAAAACTATCCATTCTGCTCCTTTTAGATCTGGAAACATTATTTAAGCACTTTGCATCACCTCACGTATGAAATGATGATTCAAGGGGGACTGTGGAGAATAACAATCATTAATCAGAGGATCATTCATATTTGTGAGGTACTACATGGAAAGTACTTAATACAATGACTAAAATGAAGTAAACAGAAGTTATCATTAGCTATATCTTTCACTAGAGTACAAATAGAGGCATTTAATTATTGATATTATAATTACAGAGTATGAAATAGCCACTCGAATTCCAGTGAAATTAGATAAAGCATTAGGATTCAGCAAAACAATACACAAAAAGCCATAAATAATACCTAATGAATTCAGGGGGGAAATCTCTTTGAGAATCTCCCCTATAAGTCAACTCTACATTAGATCTATAATTTTAAAATGATATTATAAAGATAGTCAATATGATTCTATTGATTTACAGTTAGAGAGACATTTGAGATCTAAAATTTCATCAGTGGCTCACCAAGACCCTGTTCAGTAATCGCTGCATGACCTTCTAAGAAGTTTGTTTTACAATGGAGTGTGTTAATAAAGTTAAATTAAATATTATTTTCCAAACCAAGTGTTGGAAAAACAAAGTGAATAAAAGGAACTGCATGTAGAAACTAAAATAAATAAATAAATAAATAAACCAGTTTTCTTAGCTTTGATAGCCTACTGCCGAATAGGTTGCAGATATCATCATCATATTGGAACAATACATGGAATAGTTGTCCATATTGCCCATGATTCATGTGTGCCTCTAGAATTCATCAAGTAGCAATCAAGGAAAAAATTTTATTACTTTAATACTTTGCAAGATTCAATACCTTTAAGAGCAGAATGAATGGTTTAACTAAAGGTGAGCTAAACTGAAAGAATTTAATCATCTTGGGAACAAAACCAAGCTTAGAATTAGAAATTTAGTCTTTTGCTTGTGGCTGATGTAATAAGTAGTGGAAAAAAGTTTTCTGCAATGTATATGAAACAATTCAAATGAACTATTGAGATAAAATTTTTGTTGGCCTTGGGAAATTAATTTACAATTATATAATGCAGAAAACATTTTTGAAATGTGTCAGCCTTTCTAATATCTACATTGAAAGCCAACAATGCTTGATTTAGTGATATCCAACCTAAGAGAAAGTTTGGCAAGAATAAACATTTTGTTTTGAGTATTTTTAATAAAATAATATTGCACACTATGATGGCTGATATATCAAGGTACATATCTTCCCTTTGAATGTTAAAAATTCATTAATAAGACATTACTATGAATGACAAAGGAGTCATGATTTTGATATTAATTTATAATCCAAAAATAATTCCAATTTTGCAATATATCTTTGTGTTCTACAAAAAAAATTGTCTTCAACTAATAAAATGTATGGACTGAAAGATTTATCAGTATAACTAATATCTAACCAATAATCCAACCTTCACCAGAAATTCTGAACCCCAATATAAAACCTGAGCTATAAATTTTCAACATTGTAAAAAATATTTATTGAATACTGTAGTACAACTTGACACCAGATGCAACTGGGAATATAAGGGTGGTAAACCATGGTCTGTGACTTAAGGAATTTATTAATTTAAGACTAGATAAATTAATATATAACAGGAAAAAAAGAAATAGCTCTATGGTGGAGGCTAATGTAGGTAAGTGGCTATGTTGCAAATAGATTTAGGATTTAGGAGAGTAGCATCCATTAATTATTTCCTTCAAGTTGTATATATATTTCAGATATATACAGATATAGATATAAATATATATGTATAGAGAGATTACTGACATTTTCCATTGTAAAATTAATTAAGTAGTTACATCACAAACAAAAATAAGATGTAGAGTCACAGTGCTAAATCATTGGTTAGCCATTTTTCTGAAGTTCTTTTTTTTCTTTTCATTTGTTCATTTACATTAAAGAATTTAAAAACTGAAATTTAAAGTTTAAGACAGAAGGCAGAAAAATAAAGCTAAATTAGGGGAGAAGTGTTTGGATGCTCAGAGCGAAAAATTCAGACCTCAATAATTTAAAAGTGTAATTAAACTGATGTTGATTCTAATATATAATATTATTAGATTTATATATGAAAAAAATTTGATAGATGTTAAAAAAAACTATATTGGCCATTTATAAAGTTTCTGTTTTACCTACCTATTGTTTCACTGCTTGATGTTGTAATCCCTGGAGTGGATGATGCTGAATTTGAAAAAACAATGGAAAAAAATAAATATTTTTTGGAAGCAAAATTATGCTTCCAAGAACATCTGTGGTTATATACAAAATTAATCTACTTGGAATTAATGTTTTAGAGAAACATGATCACACAGGTAAAGGAAAGCCAACATATGAAATGAAGGTATTAAAATAAACATATCTCAGGTAAAAAAATCAAAAAACATCATTTTGTATAATTTTTCTCCAAAATCTTTCTCTAAAATATGCTTTCAATAAAAGAAAATTTGTCTACATTTTATTACAATGTCATTGCAAAGACACAGTAACAACAAAGGAAATTTGAGAACTTTCAAAAATTTCCTATTGATTAAGTTGTGGTTGGAGGTCATAGCTTACCTGTGCTTGAGCTACTGGTAACCAATGTAACTGCTACACAAAAGAAAAGACAAATATTTGTAAATGTATGTTAAAACAGTACAAGAGACAAGGTTAAGAAGTATTGATCTAGACATGTTTAGAGATCTCTAGAATAGATGATTAAATGTAAGAGTTAAGCTCATGTATGAGATGTTTACATATTTCATATCCTTTGTACTCTGATAGCCACTACTTTATTATAAACCATCCAATCAGAGTCACAATTCCTTGGTGTTACTAAGTGAACTTGTAAATTATTTTCAAAAAGTTAACATGGTAATTTTGGTAGAGCCACTTTCTCCTAATAGTCTGCAGACTATTCTTTTTCAGGACAGGTAATCTTTTAAGGAAGATGTTCTTCACTGTATTACATTTGGATGTGGACCCTCCTCCTTGACATGAGCAGTTAGGAAATAAAGAAATGGGGACTGACCAATTTGGATAAAAGGGCCAAATGCCTAAAATGCAAATTCACTTTTTAGAAAATCAAAAACTAAAAAAACTAATAAGCATTTTTTGTTTTTAATTTACCTGCTCCAGTGCTTAAAATGGAGGTAGCTGTTGTAGTGGAAACTGTGTAGGAAAAACAATATTTACGAAAATAGATCAATTGAACAAATTTTGGTAGGAAATTTAATTCAAGAACATAGTTGCCATAAACTAAAATTAAATTTCAGAAATTGTGTATAGAGATTAAGTGACAAAACAATTTTTCTTTTAAATAAATACAAGTAACATCATCTAAGTCCACCAAAAATAACTAATTATTCTCTGGTATTACCAGTTAACTGAAATCTCCCAGGAATTTTATAAGGTCTATTTGTAGTTTCAGAAATACAATTCAGAACCCTGATGTGATAACTTAGCCTCCAGTAGATAAACAATAGTAACTAAAATTTATAATGCACTTTACAGAAGGTCACCTATTTTAAATATATTATCAAAACCTAAAGCTTTCAAGATCTGGATTGATTCCAGCTCCAAATATTAACAGCAAATAATATCCCTTCTTAAATCATACAAGGCAGGAATCTGTAAGCGTATCACAGCAACTCTAATAAAGAGTACTTATACTGCCAGTAAGTTCAATATCCCAAAACTAAAGTTGGACTATATTTTGCCCAGAATTCTCTTGAATGGACATAATGAGATGCCTCTATGGCTTAATGCTAATGCATGAGTAAAGAAAAAGGAATCAAATTTTTATTTTTGTATTGTCAAATCAACCCCCCAATGTAATGATGATTTAAAAATATTTACTTCACAGAAAATCACATTACTTCTATTTTATCATTTGTTTAGCTATTATCTAAAAATGTCAAGCTTTGGATGATGATATTCAACTAATTAGAGTAAAATACTTAGTGTATATTCTAATCATTTTTTCTAATTTAATTTATAGGAATAGAATAAAATAATATTGACATTTCCTAATATGTTAATTTTAGTTTTAAATTTTCATGTCAGCTGATTTACCTCACATATTTTTATTGCCACAGATTCATGTGAAACTCTACATGATTATCCCCCAAATCAGAAATACACATTTTAAATATAATGATTTTTACCTGTGAATGTTGAATTTGTAGTAGTAGTTTCTGAAATAATCATAACAGTGTTATTGACAGTAATAGAAAAATTTGGAAAAAAATACCTCTCAAGTTACTTACAAGCCATCTATCTGTCTCCTTTTTTTATTTACATTTTAATAATTCTTAATACAAAAAAGTCAATAAGTTGAAGCTTATTGAGATTCTTAAAATATCCTTTGCTCATTAATAATCCTTCTATTATTTCTATATTCAATCCTTTCTATATTGGTTCTCCAATATAGAACCTTTTCTCCAATATAGAATTCCTTCCACTCTGTACCTCCATTAGATTCTTTTGACTGATACTTCAATCCCTTGATTCCTAGGACCTACAGAGAGTCAGGGAACACATCAGTAAAAACTACTCATGTGTGTCAGTCAGGCTCCATCTGACAGCTATTCAAAATGTCTTTGCAGCATTGGTTTTGAAAAGTGACTCACCAGGAACAATCACATGGAAATGGAACTGTGCCAATCCCCTGAGGAGCAGTCAGAAGCATTAAGTACCTGCTTCTCTGATATTGATGGTATTAAAAAATCCCAAATCCCTTATCTCATCTTTCCTAAATCAATTTGAATAAAATGTAATGACTCACCGCTGCACTCCAACTCCCCAGCAATACAGGAGCTGAAATGTAAATTTACAAAAAAGGAATGAGTTTGAAATTTTGACTCCTAATGACATACAGATCACAAATTTAAGACAATAAATTGTCTAACAGTGAAAATCAAACAGAATCAAGTAAGAGAAGAGTAATTATTTCCCCTAAAGGCATATTATTAATTGTTTTTCATGTACTGATGATTTCACTGAGGAGTTCTTGGGACTTGAAGGAATGGTTTACAGTCAAGCTGTGATGTTTCCAACACATATTATTTGATTTTCATGCTACCCTAGTATGATCTCATCCTTGCGTTTCCATGTCTGAAAGCCTTTTAGCATGATCTTACATTTATAGAATTACAACTTTTCCCCCTAAAACTATAAGGTGACATTTTGTGTCCTGTCTTTTTACATTGTTAAGCATAGATTTAACAAACCACTTGTTGATTTAAGAATTTTCTAAAAAATACAAAATAACCAACATTACTCTATAAAACTGCCCCTAAAATCTTGTTTATAAATGCCAATATTTAAACTTACATGTGTGCATGTACACATACACACACACACACACACACACACACACACTTGTTAGTTTGCTTGCTTTCCTCAATAAAAATGCAAATAATAATAATAATACAGAATAGTTTATTGAAATGAGCAAGAGTAGTTTACCATGTTCTTCCACAATTATCCTCAATGACTCCCCCTGCTGGAATGATGTCATTATAGAAGCAGCTGCACTCTGATAAACTGACACATTTCATGGTGTTCTCATCCAGATAGGGAGCGCTTTCTGGGCATTTGGCATAACAACCTATATGTAAAAATGACCCGCAGTTCATCTTTATTTACCGATAGTCATCATACTGCATTATATATTTGTAATATTACTTGAATGACTGCATGAACTGAAGTGGATGATAGAAAAACATCACATAATAAAAAATAAATATGAACAGGATTTAGACCCTTTTGTAGTGAAATATCAACCTAAGAACTTATAAATTCAGGTCAATTTTTTTCCTAAAATGCTTTCTAAAATATTTTTAAGTGATGTGTTACTTTAATGATGCAACAGGCTTTGATAAATACATATCTTGAAATGGTAATGTCCCCAAATATCTACTTTTGCAAGAGTAGATGAAGATACAGAAGTTACAATAAAATGAGCTACAAATGTCTCAAAGCCTACAATTTAACACAGATGTGGCTTTCAGAAAATGTTTGTATCATCTTGTTTTCTTTCCTGTTTCTTTCCAAGATATATGTTAAGAATAAAATGTTGCTTAAGTATGAGATACTGGTAACTAGCTTCCATTGAAACAAACCTGTATTATGCATCACATTCTGAAACTTCACTCTCATCAAATTATATTGTCTAGTGAAAACTATGAAGATTGACTATAGGATCATGCCCCTGTTTCTCTCCCTTTCTCTTTCTCCCCACTAAATAAATACTTTTTGTCTAGAGAAAATGTTTCTAATGGAGAAATATTGTCATAATAAAGAAAAATCATTATGCATTCAATTACAAAATGTAAAACACTGAGAGAAACTAGTAAGATTTTTCAGTTGTAGAAGACCAGTATGACTTTTACTACTTTGTGGATATTATTAGAATTTTGCCTTACCTTCTAGAACTGCAGAAAACTTCTGGCCAATAACCCGATCCTTGCATGTCTTTGCTGTCACAGTACCACAAGGTTCATAATGCCAGCTGCATTCCCCAGGTGCATTGTAGTAATCACAGTAGACAGCTATAATTTAATTATATCAAATTACTTTTCTTCATCATCTGACAATTTCTGTTTCCAAAGCATTTTTTAAAGGGATCTTGGATAACATTAACAATAAACAGACCTCAAGTGTATCACTCTGTCTCACCAATTTCCTTTGGCTTTACCTAAATTGCCATATAAGGACAAACAGCTCATTTAAAAAGGGGAGGAGCTTATAGACTCCAAAACCTTCTTTCCTTCAGCATCACACCAAGATTGGTTTGAGATACAAACATAAGCATTCATTTTCCCATTTGGAGATATTTCAGATAGTAGGTTTAAATTTATGGTTTTAATATTCAACTTAAGTTTGGAAAAATAAATCTGCAGTAAAATTAAGGTTCTAAAATATGTGAGTAAGGTTCCTAAGTGAGGTAACTAAAGATGTTAATATAATGTAATGCTGCACATTGTAAACTGAATAAAATGAGGATTCTTTTTTGATGCTTCTCTCTTGTCATATCTTCTCCCATAATGCCTTGTTTAGAGTGAAAAGAATTGACTGACTACTACCAAGTTCCACAGATATCAGGACTCATATTTAATGTATAGTTCATCTTAGTTCGATGAAAATTTTCAAGGAAACAAAATGTGTGAGGATTTAAACAAAAATTAGCATATGACGTAAATATTTAGGATTATATACATTTACCAAGATAAGTAGACAGTGTATTGCTCATCTAAGTATGAATATGAGGAATTTTTCATCAATATTCAACTTTTTCCTCTGTGAACACAAGATTTTTTGAAACTAATATTGGATTGAAGTGCTATGCCAGTTGATATATTTTTAAAGTTAGGTATTTTTTTCCATAATAAATAAATGAATTAACATGTTCTTAAGCATTTCTTGGTTCAACATAGAGAATATGAGAAGCAAATAGATTGTTCAACAAAATGGTTTTATCTAGTTATGTTTTCAAAGAACCACCACGTGAACTTCACTTACGACAGAGGTTTGGCTTTCTCCAGGAGATGCAGACTCCAGCTGCACTGCATGCCTCTGCATACATTGCCACTGCGGTGCAAAAGCCCTGGTACTTTCCCTCCATGTCACATGCACAGGCTTCTTCAATGCATGCATTATAGTAAGCATTAGGGTCAACCTAGGCAGAGCACAGAACATGAGTGTCTGGGAGAAAACCCCATATAAATAGTTGCTTTCAGAAAAGGGCTACCTTGCTGTGGCAGTCTGCGAAGGTGCTGTCTCTAATGATCTCACATTTCCGTACAGCCCAGGCTTTGCAGTATGGGTTTGAGTCACATGGGAAACTCTGAGTTACTGTGTCAGAACATTCCTGACTTGTTTTCCAACTATTTCCAAATTCCAGTGCTCCAGAGGCAACTGATGAGTACCTTGTTGTGAAATCATCCTTGAGGTCCCCATTGTTATTTCCACAAAGACCACATACTTTGCCCTGTGTTGAAAAGAAAAGGAAATTTTAAAATGAGTTGTATTAGGTACATAGAAATGAATAGATATACACTATATCATAAACCTGTTAAATTCCAAATTTTGGAAGACAATCAGAATTTATGGATAAAATTTTGCTGCCATTGAGTCTGAGGTATATCATACTACAAAATGATCTATTATCAAGTAGAATGAATGCATTTGTGAGTTTCAAGATATTCATTCATCTACTCTCAGGTTCTTAGAATATTTGCTTCAAGGAACATATGCCATCCAAAATACACATCTACCTCAAAATCATATTATGTGATTCTCTCAAGCAACCAAATATGATTAAACTAGATTCCTTCAGATTTATTGCATTTACCATGTTGCCAGATTACAGCATTTTTTACTGTGTTTCTTATTTTGTGTAAGGTTGAAGAGGGGTGGAGGGCTTACTACTTAACAGAGTCCCCACCAGTGTCCCACTCCCCACTTGTGAATACCTGCCTCTGAGATTTAATAACAGAAATGACTTTGCTTTACCCTTGATCATTTGTTAGTAATACACATACTTGCCACTGTGGATCCAGTATAACAGACATTCTTGTGTTTTTGTCCCAAATCAGGCTCATTCCATTTTGAAGTTTCAGAATCAAATACAAGCCCACAGTATGTACAGAATAGGCATTTTCACTGAGTGCACACTCTTTACTTTCTGTAGTTTTGACTGTTGTTACTTTACCATCTTGCAAGACAATATTCTGATCCTATAAATGAAAAAAAAATAGACTTACAGTAACAATTTCATTTGGATGCTCATAGTCTAAGAGAAAAAGGAAATGAAGAGAAATAGTTCTGTACCTTAAAGGCAACTATGATTTTCCTTGAGCAGGTAAGCCCATCTTCACAGCAAGGGACACTCTCAGTTAAAATACGGAATGTGCCATTTTCTTGACCACAGTAATCCTTTAAAAGTGAAATTATCATAATAGTTTATGGGACAAAAAAGTCAATTGCAATATTGGTGTCACACAATTATTTCTTGAAGAACAATTCCTTAAACGCAATAAATCACCATATAAATCACAGATATAAAACTATTCACATTAAATGGCTAAGAAATGTGCCCAGAGTTACACATTTGTGATATGGGATTTCCAAAATACAATGATGTAACTGCATTTATGGGTAGGCAAGCTGGGCTAAGCCCAGCCTAGTTAACCTTCTCTGACTCAGCCCTCTTTCCATTAATTGCACAAAGGTTTAGAATTATACCACAGATATATAAGTATTTAAATAATGTGTTTGTAATAATTGATTTATTTCTAGGCTGTGTAAATAGCTAAAAGTAGCTTTTTTTTCCTCATTGACTTATATAAAACTTGATATTCAATCAAAACTAATATATAAACACAAAACAATCAAAATTTCACCCACTAGATGTTACTTAGGAAGCAGTTTAATTGTAAAAAGCATGAACTCTGGAATCAGACTTATTATTATTTGAGTATATTTTCTAATTAGAAGTTTAAGTTACTTAATCTCTTTTAAACTTGATTTCTTCAACTGTATCACAGGGATAGGAATAGTCTTGAGTATTATAATTATTAAATGCAATAAAATATGTAAATGTGCTTGGCAAAGAAGCACTTATAAAATATTTAATGTCATTACTTTTATGGCTGTCATTAGAAAAATACATAACTTTTTGAAGCACGTCACATGTGTATTCTCGTTTGGTTTCAAGTAAGGGCTATTTCTGTGCATACTTTACAGATAGACAACTATACACATTAATAGGTTAAGAAATGTGCCCAAAGTTACCCATCTGATTAATGGCAGAGTAGGCTGAAATCTTAGGCCAGTCTACAGAATCAACATTACATTGTGTCTTATTTTACTGGCTTCTAGAAGCATGCATATAAAGGGCCTTTTTCAATTTTTCTCATTTTGAAAATAATATGTTCCTGAATCTACAAATGAATAATAAAAGTACAGAAAAGTTGTGACAAAACACACTAATAATTACCTCAAGGAATGAATACTGGCAGAGACCATCAAAGCTGTAACTTTGCCCATCAAAAGTTCTAATATGACCTTCCCCATAGATGTGGCAGGTGGTCTGACATTCATTTTGTGTGCAGTTCCAAGACCCTTTTATGCAAGTACTAAAAGGAGAAAAATGAATGTAATAATTATAATATGCCAGGATTCATCTACTTATATTGTTTTTGTAAAGAAGCACCAACTAATGTTTCATTTTTATTTAAGTTTTAAAGTAGTCTTCATTATATTGTCTGAATCTCATTACACATAGTGCTACATAAAGTTTCTATTTTTAAAAAAGTAGCATCTTTTTCTAACTGCATTTGGACATTCCTTTTTTAAATAGCACAAGGTCTACTTCTTTCCCAGGAAAACTAAGAACACATTGTATATTTTCTAACATCAAAAATAAAAATAGTAATCCTTTATTATTCACCATTCATTGCAGCCAACTGACGTGACACTTCCTTGGTCGTATTCTCGTTCACCAAAAGAGCATGGGCAATCATCAGGAAAGACACATTTCCCTTTAGAATTTCTAACCATTCCAACTGGACAGTAGCACCCACGTTTGCAAGGCAAGTTTTCCTACAGAAATAATTTTTTAAAAATATTCCATGAGACAGTGTTGTAATCAGGTCAAATTATCAATATCAGCTTAAATATATAAATATACCAAGTATATATTTGAGGTCAACATTTTACCATTCAAAATAACACACATATACAAAAAACTTGCCCTTCTAATTGTTTTTTCTTAAAAATTTTAGTTTCCTTCTATCCTAAAACAATAAGAACTCTATAAGGCTAATGTGTAAATGCCATGTTACTTACATCAAAAGCAGGTATGTTCCAAGTGGTACATGTTTTGTCAGTTCTTCTCTGTGCCTTGGGATCACTGCAGTCCACATACTCAGCCCCTCCAGAACAATTTTCTGCAAGATAAAGGAAGTTGTTATTAATCAAGGGCCCATCGATCTGTTTCTTTTAGCCACAATAGATATTTTAGGCTTATTCTGTAGCTTCAATACTTACGTAAGGTTAAATTGATGGGAATTTGGCAAAGAAGAACTCCATCCTGACAGACACTGGAAAGAAAATAAAATCATACACTTAAACATTAAACTCCAAGGATAATCATATGAATGAAACATAGTCCCTTGTAAGTACTACAGGAATATAAAAACTTCTATGGACATCAGAGAAAAGGTTGACTGGATCTTGATGGATAAAAGTCCATAGATACTACTGACAAAAAGCAAAACTGTGACACAAGAAAGAACAAGTTTCCTGAGTCATGTTTGGATTAAAAAATAGAATGCACAATGGGGATCCTGAATAGGGTAGAGGTGAAGGGAACCATAGTTTGGGGGTGCTAGCCTAAATTTCTTTAAATAGTTAATCTCTTGATTCCCCCAACAACTATAGAAAGAAAGTATTATTACAAAACTCCAACAAATGTTTATGAACTTTGATACAAGTGATACCTATTCTTTCCTTTGGAATGGCCAAGAAAAATCTTTTGTTGCTAAATTATAGCTTCACAAAACTAAAGAAAAGAGAGAAGCCATGTCCAAAGTTGTTTGAAATGGCTACTTCATTCTTGCAAGTTATGTTGACAAGAATTCCTAGTTCATCTATGGAATAAGAAATATGGTTAAATCACTTTATTTCAAACAGCAGAGATCAGTCTCCTCAGCCTTTACAATAGAGTCAAAATTATTAACTCTTCAGGAACTCAGTCTACATTCCTAAGTATGGTCTAGCCATGTTTCTAGCCCTAACCTGTGCAACAACCCACATGGGCAATACTTCTTACATGAGTGTGTTCTGTTTACAGGAAATAATTCTCCACATCTCAGTTTTTTTCTGGAAAAAGATTTAGCCTTTGGAAGAACTCAAATGCCAGTTTTTTTGTTTGTTTTTGTTGTGTTTTGTTTTGTTTTTTTGTGGGAGGTTTTTTTTTTTTGTTTTGTTTTTTGTGGGAGGTTGCCTCAGGTAATGGCTGGCTCTTCTACTTCTATCTTATAATACATAAACCTCATATTAACATCCTGCTAACTTTGTGAGTCCAAGACAGTGTCCACTCATTTTTTTTTTTAATTCCAGCACTCAGTATAAGGCTAGCACTTAGTAAGTGTTTGCTGAATGACATCTGCTGAAAGACCCCTAGGAAACATTGTCTGAACATGAAATAATTTTGCACTTAGAAATGTCTATTTATAGGTAATGCCAGGATATGTTTCCCCTGGTGTTTAAAACCAAACCAGAGTAGGGTAAGCTATGTATGGTCACCATGATACAGCGAATCCTCCAGTACAAAACAGGCAATAGTTAACTTTGATAAGAAATGGAAAATGAAGCCAGCCCAAAAACTTCATACTACAAGTGACTCTCTGAAGAGAATGTAGTCCATTAATATCAATGACATAATAAAAATATATGCAGTCTTCATACCATTTATTGTCATCAATTTCGATGAGTTTGTCTGGTTGTACAACTTCATCATTTATGTAGCAGTCGCACTGAGATTTCTGAACACAGTTTCCTTCATTATTCTGGTACGTTCCATCTGGGCAAGTGCATCCATCAACTGGAATATCTTCTACATCACAGCTTCTATCTCTCTCTGACAATGATCGGCAAGAACTATTGCAAGCTTTTACATTGTACTTGAAAACTAGGCCACTTGGACAAGATTGTTCTGTAGGTAGAGGAAAAAAAGTAATAAATATGCATATGTCCAGGGGGGGAAAAGTGATTTTACTTCGATTGTTTTATATGTATGTGTGTGTGTGTGTGTGTGTGTGTGTGTGTGTGTTAATATTACAGTGAATGAAGTACAATTGAGTTTATGAATCAAAAAAAAAGTGCTTATTCATTGGTTTTTCTCATTTTTTTTCCAGTCAATATTGAGTTCCTACTACATATTTAAAGACTCTGCTGGGGACATCCTCCAACAGGATAGAAAACACACTGCTCTCCTGTGGCTTACATTCCTGCTGAAAAGACAATGTGTTCATACAATGAAGAATAGAAATGAGAAGTACCCAGTTTATAGCTGGAGATTTCCACCCAGGGAAGAGAGTGGATAGCTGAATAGCAGGAAGGCAGCCCAGAGAGAGGTCAATTTATGCATGGGGAACAGCCTATGTGAGAAAAGAGGACAATTCTTTCAAAGAACCCATAGAAGGACAGAAGCTGTATAAGTTCAGGGACAGAATCAATGTTTAGAACTCACAGGGTCCTCTTAAATGGTTAGTCTTTCATCTTAAAACTATGGTAAACCATTGACTTGATTTTCACTGGAGTGTTCCACGGTTTTTAGTTTTACTTGGTTTTACTTTCAAGATTACCCTGATTTCTAGATAGAAAATGAATTAGAAGCAGCCAAGGGTAGATACTGAAGGAGGCCATTACAATAATCCAAAAGAATAAATGGTGGTTTCTTGAATTAAATGAGTGGCAATAGTGGTGAAGAAATATGACAAGATTTTGTAAGTGACTAACCCTATTGATTAACTGGTTATGGACTATGGGGTGTTAAGCATAACCTATAAGACAGAGGTTTCTATGTATTTTGTTGTTTTGCATTTTCTTTCAGTAAATCATGTATTACAGTGAAGTCACAGAGTACAACAAATATTTTAAAGCAAAATATATGTTTACAAATATGATAGTTGAGCCCATAGCTTACAAATTTTTTTCAAAATAAATTATTAATATTATAATATCATTTCAAAAGAACAGTTAACACATTATTTAAATTTTAGAATACTGTTGAAAAATATTAATATAGTCTACTTTATTTATATGCAAATATACTAAATCAAGATAAATAATGATGTCAAAATTCAAGGATTGCTCAATGATATTAAAAACAGAGAGAACCATTTTTTGAAAGAACCAGGCACAGTTTGAAAGTGCCTGTGCCTAAACCATTCCCTCCCTCTATTTTACTTCCTTTATCCCTCCCCACCCCCCATACACACTCATATACACAGACTACAGTGAAACTGAGAAGGAAGCCATTATCTGAAGCCACCATCCCACTTACCACAATGTCCTGTTCTCCATCCATCTAAGTATGTTTCCTTCTCAGCACAAGCTTTCACATAGTTGCCTAAAATTGTACACAGGCAATCCTGACTCTTTTCACAAGAGCAAGTGTATTTTTTGCATTCCTTTAAAATTAAAAAAAAAGTTATATTGCATTTTAAAATTATTTTAAAAACAGGCAAACTGGATATAAAAATTCAGTTTGTAACCATTCTTTTTCCCTCAAACATTTTGGAAAAATTTTTAAATATTCTAAAAAGCAAATTAATTAGTAATCCACTTACCAAAGAACTTATAAAAGACATAAAAAAAAAAATCTTATTCAAGATTTTTATCATTTGGGGATATTTTCCAGTACTACATTTCTTTCTAAGTTGATATATCTAAAACTTGAATAAATTAATGGAATCTAAAGTTAAATTTAAGTATATACTTAATCTATTGATAATAGCTACATGTTTTTCTTGGTATCAACAAAGTAGTTCTCAAAAAGGGCTGTTAATGTTAACCCTCATACCTCATGATAGAATTTAGGGTTCACAATTGAATGGCAGGAAGCAAAAGGCCCACTTGAATCAAGAAGAATTGCACAGTTACTTTCAGCAAACTTTTCTGGAAAGAAATGAATGCACACAAAATTGTCACCAATAATATCATAATTTCCTTAATTGAAAGAAAAGATATAAACTTTAAGACTTTTGTCTCTAATAAGACAATTGTGTTTTTAAAGTGTTTTGCTATGCTAAGTCTAATTTGTTGTCACAATATACAAAAATACCATGATATAATTGAAGCATCTTACACTAAAAGGCAGAATCTTCATTAGCTTTGTATATTTTTATTAATTTATTTAACCTTTTTCTGAAATACAGTTTTTACATAAAAATGGTAGTAAGGAGACTAGATCATATGTTTAGATGACTTTTAATTTTAAAATGTATATTAATGACTAAATTGTGGCAAATTTTAAAAAAATGAAAGAACCACAACACCCCTTCCTCCAACCTGTCACCCCAGAATGCCTTATCAGTTTTTCTGAAGATCACAAATTAGGATGACCAGTATCAATAATTCAAATTCACTAGTTGAATTTTTTGAAATATGCTTAAATTGATATTTGTTGATTTGAAAATAATAAGGATAATACTAAATTAACAAAAAGTCATAAAAACATCATCTGAGTGACAAATGCTTTGTTTAATGCATTTTTATCAAGAAAGAAAGCTGAATCTATTAAAGACATTAAAACCAATAATTTCTCAAATTTTTAACAAATTGGTAACCATATTTTTATTTAAATATTACTAATAGCTTATTAAAGTTCAGTTTAATTTTGTGTTTTATGTTATTAATTCAAGCATCTATTCAAAGTGGTAGCATGTAGTATGCTTAATATAAATTGGCTTGGTTTCTTATAAGATATGCACTTTTGTCTATTCTCATAATTATTTTCATTGCAATAGCCCCCCAAAACAAAATAACATGACAAAACCCTGAAATACACATTACCATGTTTACACTAATGCTTCTAATAACTCATTTTCAAATGAAAATTAGTATATAAAATTTTCAAAAGAGATTGCTTTAATAATTTTAAAATATTATTATAAGCTAATTAAACTTTGTTTTAAATACATGGATTTATTTAGAAACCACTAATTAATATGTCAATATATTTTAACAGCTTCCATTGTATTCCTTATTCATGAAAGAAGTAACATAAACCATTCGTGGAATTCAACAGAACTAGGGGAGCAATAAATGCATGACTTGGATTTAAAATACTTGGATCGTAATCCTTATTCATTATATCCTCTCTGAACTCCATTATCAACATCTACATTAGCAAGGATAACCCACCCCCACTCTGTGTCCTTCATGAGTTTTCTTATAGGAATAAGTTGAGTTAATATGAGTGAAAATATTCTGGTAAACTGAAACACAGTTTTAGTCATGTAAGTTAAAATTTTATTACAACCTATAATTGGGGTTTGGTACTAGTTATACAAATGAGAGAAGGGGATAGGATACAGCTTTATCAAGTGGCTGAATCATTTTTAGTGCTTTAATTCATTTTAACCAACGACTATTTCCACCACTCAATTAAAAGAAGGAAAATTAAAACTAAATTATCTCAAAATCTCCTCTAACCCTATTATTCTATAATTATGAAAAAAAACTATACAAGAAAGAAAAAGAGATTAACCCCCAGTGAAAGGTGGGTTTTCTAGGAGCATTTGAGTCAGACTACTTCTCTACTATTTCCTCTAAAACCAATATAATAAACATTAGCTAAAGCCAGGATTATCTGATAAACTCATTATCATCAGGATAAACACATAATGCTAGAACCAAATATTTAATTGCAGATTAGATGTTAAATTAATATTACCTTTTTCTATACTGATACATGAAGAAGGGTTTCCTTTAGGACAGGGCATCATTTCCCAAGAACTAGCAAATGCCTGAGAGGTCTTCTCCAATATATTCTGACTTGACATGAAATCATCCTCAGCTTTGTTGTTGTAGGAACCACAGAGTCCTGTATTATAACCATAGCAGAAACAAAGTTTAACATCTCATTTCTTTGCTCATATCAAAACCTGTGCAAGCTACCTGAAAACATATTTGTTTAGCCTTATAAATATATAAAGTATTTATATTACATATGTATATAATATAAAATATATTGAGTAAAATATATGACAGATTTCATTCAAATTTTCTTTCAAATCCTAGAGCACTGAAACACCATTTGCCTTGTATACTGTGTTTTTCCTGTTTGTCACTGAAGCTTTATTATCTTTGGCAAATATAGGAAGTATGCTTATAAGTAGAAAGCTTATGATTGCACCATTTTCATGGTTTTGGTGTGGAGAGATAAACCACATCAAGGGCTTTGTGCCTCTCTTACCTAGATCCTTCTGACCCATTTGTTACATGTTTTTCTAAGTGCAAATAAGTTAGTATTTCATGTAATGGTGTATCTCAAAAGTTTGTACCATTTATAAGTTAATAGTTCTTTGTGGGGCTTATCATCATTGTTTTGTTTGTTCTGTTATATATCCATGACTATATGTAACACCTGATTGTAGAAAACCTGAGTGAAATAAATGACTATTGTGTTTTGGATCTATAAAGTCCCCCAAAGTCTCATATGTTGAAGACTTGGTCCCCAATGCAGAAATGTTCAGAGATGAGGGTTTTGGGAAGTGAGGCTTAAGGAGGCTGATTCACAGTGGGGTTGGGATGGGGAGCATAGGAGGATTAGAGGAACACTAGAATGGCCAATGGGGAGGGAGCGGGTGGGAGGGGGCAAAAGGGTGAAGAAAAAAAAAAGATGGTAGAATGAGAAGGATATCATTACCCTAAATGCATGTATGAAGTCACGAATGGTATGAATATACTTTGCATACAACCAGAGATATGTAAAAATGTGCTCTACGAGTATAATATGAAATGTAATACGTTCTGCTGTCATTTCTAACAACTTAGAATAAAAAATAAATTTGAAGCCGGGCGCGGTGGCACACGCCTGTAATCCCAGCACTTTGGGAGGCTGAGGCAGGAGGATCGCGAGTTCAAAGCCAGCCTCAGCAAGGCACTTAGCAACTCAGTGAGACCCTGTCTCTAAATAAAATACAAGAAAGGGCTGGGGATGTGACCCAGTGGTCGAGTGCCCCTGAGTTCAATCCCCGGTACCACAAAAAAAAAAAAAAAAAAAATTGAAAATTCAAAAAAAAATATTCATAGCTGAATGGCACTAGTGGGAGGTGATAGAAATTGTAGGAGGTAAGGCTTAGTTGGAGGAAGCAGATCACTGGGAGCCTAGCCTCAAAGGGTATTTCTTGTCTCCAGCCCCTTCCTCATGATTTTTCACTCCCTTTCTGTGCTTCCCAGCTACTGTAAGGTAAAACAGCTTTCTTCCACCACACCCTTCCACTATGATGTTCTCTCTCATCTCAGGCCCAAAACAATACAGCCAGTATACCATGAATTACAACCATGAGTCAAAGTAAATCTTTCCTTCTCTAAGTTGTTTTTCTGAGGTATCTTGTCCCAGAGATGAAAAGATGACTAACACAATAACCATGTGATCTATCAGAAAGACAAATAATAGTTCCAAATGTGTTTGAAATAAAATTTTCAAAATAAATTATATCAACAATATTTTCATTTATTCAAATACAGGTCAAAATCTTAGTAATGTATAGTACTAGTAAAGTAGCATGTAACATTGTCAAATCTAACCTGAATAGGAGCCTGAATCTGAAATCTATAAAATGTTTAAATTATTGAAAAACCTCTGAGGAATACATTTTGTAATAAATAAAGTTGTCTTTACTATGAAAAGCCAGTTGGAATGCTTTAGATTTAGAATCATTAATTGAGAGAAAACCTCAAATCAAATAAACAATGGTCATATTAGAGCCCAGGAAATAAAAATATATCCAGAGGACTTACCTACAGTATCTGTGAACTGGTTGGGTGGCATGGAAATATATAATTGCATTACAGGATCAATTTGTATTTGCATTTTTATATGAGAGTTTGTTTCTACTTGAACATATGAAGAAGATTCTTTGAAGATCCATACTTTATCTGTTAAAAGAATTATTGACAATAATAATTAACATATTAAACAGTTTTAAATCTTAGAATTCTTTAATTCCTCTTAAAAACAGAACTATTTAATATCTTAAAAACTGAATGAATGAAACTTGCACTTATTTTAAACAGCTATTATGAAACTTACCTGAATAGTAGTAACCTTGATTTTTAATCATGTCATTTGTCACAGTTCCATCACTATTGATTGTGAATTTGTCAACTGAAACAGACTAATGTTTAAAACAATTTGTTAGTTTACATTAACTTACAATATTAATTTTAATGTGACATATAAACATGAAGTTTGTGCTATAAAACATGCTTAACTTTATAGGATTCATTTACAAATATCTAAAATGCAGAATATTTTTAAAG
This sequence comes from Tamias sibiricus, assembly GCA_025594165.1. NCBI lineage: Eukaryota > Metazoa > Chordata > Mammalia > Rodentia > Sciuridae > Tamias > Tamias sibiricus. The sequence goes on along the minus strand of CM046661.1, from coordinate 97,473,847 downwards.
TATCTCATACTTTGCTTCATTTCTTCTCATACAAACTGTGTATAGAGATTATAAAGGAATCTTCATCCCCCAAGTGTAGATGAGGAAACTAAACCCCAAGAAGGTCACTTGGATGTCCAAAGTTCCAACAGTTTGTAAGTGCCAAATAAGGGCTAGTTGTCCTCCCTTCCAATTCATGTCTTTTTCCACTTACAATGTTGGTTCTAGATACACAAAGTTCTAAACAAATGCAATTGTCTTTTTTCTTAAATGGTCCACAGAGTCTAATAATCAAATGAACACATAATGATACCTTAATTAGTATATGATTGTGTATTTATAGTAATTTTAATATAGTTCAAGACCTTGGAACTATCCAGTTATTTCAGACTTAATTGGCTTTCTATGAAAACTTATTTATGATTTTAATTTATATAGTAAAGGCTTTCTTCTTCAAACTCAAAAACTTTAATCTGTGAAATAATGTATCAGATTTTACTCTAAATCTTGGGAAACTAGTTACTTACAGAATTCAAGACAAATGTAACACTATTTAAGCATGTTCCCGTCTGACCATTTTTACACGGATGAAGCTGAACACTAACAGACCAATTTTCATCCTGTTAAAAAATAGTTTCATTAAAATGGTTATTAAAGTGTTATTTATTGTATGTTGTTACTGTGAGATTGATTCACAATGAATATTTGAGTTTTAAATATACCCACTTTTTACATACAATCAGTCTGCCCTGGAAATAGACACTTAGTTCAGTTCACAGTACAATGTCAGGAATAGCCAAGAGCTTTGTAGATGGCCCAAATATCTTGGGTAAGCTTTGTCTGTGTAGTCTACAACTGATGGGTTTTCATAGTCAATATTTTTTTCTTTTACCTTTACTCTTTGTCTTCTCGTCAAAGGGAATTATGATGCCTTATAGTAATTATTAGAATTAAAACTAATATAATTTTTATTCTCTTAATAGTACACAATGTCTCAATTCAATGTGAGAGGTATTTAACTAGTAAAACCAAAATGTAAGTCATGTTGAACATTGACTTCCAGTTCTCATTCCAAAGTCTAGGCACCTCCAATATACAAGAAGCACACACTTTGGTATATTTCTCTTATACTTTATCCATCCCCAGTCCTCATGGATTAAAAGAAAAAGGATATTAAAAGAAGGAAAAATAAATTATGCTGATAGCCAATCAGGAAGCTTTATTTTAGAAAACAGACTATGAGCAAGTAGCAACTACATTTTTCAAGTTACTGGGTATTAATGCACTTCTCTCATTTCAGGATCATCATTTCTTAACAGAAATATTCAATACCATTACTGAGTCTCATGTCAACTAACGGTGTAAACTGCAAAAGTGGAATAACCCATTTGTTGGAATTGAGATTATGTGAATTTTTGATAAGGAAAGCTCTCTCTCATATTGGTAATACTGTATTAATCAGAAATAAAAATAAATATAAAGGAATAATGATGACAGAGGAAGAATGCTTTGTGGCATGTAAAGATTGTTTCATTTGAAACACTGGAGAACACATACCACAGGAAGTAAAAGAGTGAAGTAATTCTCCAGTGTGCTTAGATTATAACTGAATGAGAGGGTTTTATTTATTTTTTCCCAGCAAAGAATTTTCAGGAAGAACAGAGAATACTGATTCAATATTGACAAGTAATACTACCAATATCAATATGTGACAGAAATAGATATTGAAATAACTAGAAGGATGTTTACTTCTTATTTTTTAAGTAGCAATTCAGTGTGAAGATTGCGTTTTAACTGAGAGATAGTAACTAGAAGGATGTTTATTTCTTATTTTATAATGTAGTAATTCAATGTGAAGATTGCATTTTAACTGAGAGATAGCTCGCTGTCTACATCAGTTTTCTCAAGTGTTCTAGGCTGTTACGTACATGGATGGCCAAGAAGTGACAGTTTCCAGGATGGTTGTATGTATTTCCATCAAAAGTGGTAATTAAACTTCCTTCCACCTTACATCTTCCAGGACATGAGGACTCAGTGCAAGACCACTTTGCATCCTGACACATGCTATTAAAATGCAATGGTTGTGTTAAAGGTCATCAATAGTTTTCTTGATGGAGAAGTAAGTATCACAACATTAAACTATCACCTCTTAAGCTAAGACATTCGATTAATCTTTATTAGATCATTATTCCCCACCCAAAATCTCAGCTGTCATAAAATGCTTCGTCTATAGGAGTATCCTGAAATTTTATTTATAAGATAAATAAAAATTAAATAGAATTTATGTACTTGTATTTCTTTGACTAAAATGATAACTTCTGTATGAATTAAACATAAAAACTTGCATACTGGATTTCAGGGGTTTGTCCACACGGAATACATTTCATTGTTAATATCAAAACACGGGCTACAAGTTGTAGTATAGATCTGTACTGTCCAACTGAGACACAGAGCTAGTGAAATTCAAAAATCTAGCAAATCCAAATTGAGATCCACTGTAAATATTAATTGCACACAGATTTTGAAATCAATGTGAAAAACAATTATAAACTATTTTACTTTAATTTCATATTTAAATGATAATATTTTTTATATATTTGGTTTTATAAAACACATTATTAAAATTAATTCTGTTTTTACTTTCAAACTGTATCAATTAAAATAAATTATATATGTGGACTACATCTGTGGCTCACACTATACTTCTCAGACAGCACTATTTTAGCTTCCCAATAAGTCAAAGCTTTTGTTATTCATAATTATTATTAATATTACCATGATAACAAAGTATTTCCTATTTATAGAGAAAATATAATAGTATAAATAATTGAGTTTTTTCATTGATTCAGATTATTTCCCTGCAAGGACACAATATTTTTCTAGAAAAGCCCTTTGCAGTCTTGTAGAGAAAAACCATAATGAGGTATGGGAAAACCTCACCAGTCATCATATTGTTGCTGAGCTCAAAAAAAGAAGGTTCAAACTGAATATTTAACAGGTGAATAATCTACATTAACTTTTGGCAAATTAAAAGTCATATTGGATTAAATATACTATTTATCTTCACCAAGGTAGTCTATATAAAAATCATTTGAAAAGCATTCAGTTGTTTATGGTTTTACAATTTACTAAAAATCCTTGACAAAATGAGTATTATTTCCTTATTGTAATTGAACTCTTATGCTTTGCTTTATGTTTGCAATTATCAAGTGATTTACCATTCAAAACACTATTTCAGTTAGTGTATAACATTCTTTCAAAGATATACAGAAAGTATATGTATACATGTATATATATGTGTGTGTGTATATATACATATAGTTATAGTGGGGGTTTCTGAGGATGAACTCAGGGGCACTTTACCATTTACCACTGAACCCCATTCCCAGTCATCTTCCATTTTTTAATTTTGAGACAGGGCCTCACTATTTTACTGAGGCTGGCCACCAACTGGTGATCATCCTGCCTCAGTCTCCTGAGCCTCAGGCATACAGGCATATCCCACCATACCAGCTTTATATTTTATAATAAAAAACATAATAAGCCTTTCTAAACACACATAAACACACACACAATGCCATGAGAATTCTGTTTCTTTCTGAAATTTATTTTAAGAGTAATTTTAGAATTTTTTTCAAATTAGACAAACTATTGGTATTACTTTACAATCAATAAAATGTAGACAGAAAGCACATACGTACCACTGAGAACCACAAGGACCTTCTCGGACTTCTCCTGGCTGATACACTTTTCCATTAGATTCACAGGGACAACTATCCTTTAGTATACATTTTCCCTTCTCTCCAATATCATCCACTAGATAACCTAGAATACATTATATAAAGTTAATTTAAAATTATATAAACATCAGCAGATTGTTCAGTAGTGTGTTGTAAAGCCACTTCTGAATTAGTTCTTTCAAGTGTAAACATGCAATGAAAATGGTAATTTCTTGTTGAAGCAATTACTCCTTATCTGAGCTGGCAAGAAGATAGATAACAAATTTCTGAGCTTATGTTACTGCTCTAGAGACCACAGTTCTATTGAGTCCAACATAGGACTAGAGAATATTGTGTGAAATACAGGAGCCCTCAGGTACTGTAAAAATGGAAATACATTAGCTTTAGAAGTCTCTTTAATCTTCCTTTGTACTTTGCTAGGAGGATAGATTAGGAGTAGCTGAATTGGGGATATCTTGTTGCAAACAAGAAAACACTGTCCTGAGTCACATTGTTTTCAGCTGTTTTAGTGAACACACTCTCACAGGTATATTACCTTCTGGGCAGGTGCAGCCACTCACACATTCACTGTCTTGAAAAGGAGCCACATTAGAACAAGTTGCAGGATTTGAGGGTCCACATTCTTTGTAGATATGATTTTCTGGACATGTACGCTTTTCTGCAGATATGTAGGAAAATGTATACGTGTAAATTAAAGGAAATAAATAATATATTAATGAGCAGATTTTTAAATGGGATTGAATCTAATTTTCAAGATAAAAATGAATCTTTTAAGATAATATGCCAATTTCTTACACATTATTTTATGGTATGGTATTTAATTTAGAGGTAATATATGTTGTGTATAATTTTATTTCATCTCAAGTTGAAATTTCTATTCTACTTATAAGGACTGACCTAAACAAAAGTGTAAAGTATACTTTTATTTACATGAAGTTGATATTTGTTTTATTAGTCTTTTGAAATAAAATCATAGCACTAATCTGTATATTTGCTCATTTTCCCCAGGACTTTTCACCAAAGCCTATGAAATTCCTATTAGGCTTTTAACACAAAGCACTATGACTTGAGGCAGGTCACATCACAAAGCAGAGTTTCCTCAGAAACACATGTCCATCGGAGACAGGATTTTTGCATCTCTGATCCCTTTTAGGTCTTAGAATCACTAATACAGCTTAACTTTAAAGTGCTATGAGAACTTTATTTATTCATGATCTACAATAGAGTTTAAAAAACCTACCACAAACAACATCAGAATCATTTCTCCAGTATTCAAAGATGCCAGGACCATCTGAGGCACAGAGGCGGGACAATTCTGAATAAGTGTCACATGTAGAATTTTTGTCTCCATTTTGGCAGTACTCATCAATGCAGACTGTCTTGTAGCCAGAGGATAAAGCGGCAACCTTTTCACATTTCTCAAAGTAGGTTCCAATTATTTTGTTACAATACTACAAAACAAAGTATGGTGTTTTATTAAAAAATAAGAAAAACAGGAGATAAAATGAATTTTTAGTAAAAAGATACATATAAAAGTTTGCTTATCTTATTTTGGATAATATGCTATGGCTTTGACAGGGGGGTTTGTCGAATACTGATTAAAATTTTTACATATTTTAGTAGGTAAGATGACTGCTAAAAGAAGGCTTCACCTCTGGTGTTTCAGGTTGCTAAATAATGACTTTAAATTCATTGTACTTAAATGTATTCAAATGTCTTTGACAGTGAAATGAATCTTAGAACTTGAGAAAATAGTAGAAAAAGGTTGGTTAATGCCACAGTGTGTGGAATGTTAACTGATGGAATACCACCATATTCTGAAAGGATATTTACCCTTTACTTGTTAATCTGCTTATATTTTATGAGTAAACAGAAGACCATAAAATATACTGACTTTCTTGGTGGGAGCCACGGGAGTTCTCTGAAAATAACATTTGTTTCTATGTCAATAAAGGGAATAAAGATATATATTATTGAACCAAAAAAAAAATAGTTCAGATTTCAACATATTTCAACTACCACATAGCTATTTTATATTTTAACAATGTTTTCAGAGACACACAAAACTTCCTGTCAAACAAATATGTAATTTGCACTAATTAGGCCCAAGGAAGGATGATAACATTCTCCAAGTAAGATATAAAATAAGAAAAACCAAATCACAAAAGATTATTTTTTAATCTATTATCCTTTGTGCATCTTTCTCACTGGAGCATAGGGTTAGTTAGGGTGAGAAATAATAATTTTATATGCCCTGGGATTAGCAAAATTTCTTGTTCATATGTTTCTTAGTAAATGTCCTCTGTTTTGAACATAAATTTATATACTCATTCAACTAACATTATTAAGCTACCAGGAGTTAATTTCTTACTCGTTTAACACAACCACCACAAAGCATAAAACAACATGAGAAAATTATAGGCATTTTTATAGGTGGTATGTGATTATAAGTACCAATGTGTGGCACAGGGTAACAGAGGAAAGAGAAAGCAATTGTTCTTGCAAATATCAAGGAGGGCTTCACAAGGGAGATGGCAGAGGTCTCATATAATGTGTCATGGTTTAATTTGCTTTGCTAGAAGATGACAAGATATCCACACATCTCTTGAGAATTTTGTTCTGGATTTAAATAGGAACATGTGAACATTTATTCAATCATGAAATGTCTGCAGTCTATCTAGGTAAGGTATAACAGAATTATGTAAGTATGGAAAATTCACAGAATAAATTATAAGCATTTTTAATGTATAATTTTATGTATAATTTTTTTCAAACCATGTGAAGGATATGGAGGAGGAAGATTCAGACTAGATGTCAGGATCAAAAAGTAAAGGAGTAGGACAGAGTTCAGGGATTTCCAAACTGTAAGAAGAGAATCAAACCAATATCCATCAAGAGATAATAATGGAGAAGCTTATGGGGAAAAAAATCATAATGTTTTGAACAAAACTTACCTTAGCATCTTACAACTAGCCTAAAATTGGAAAACAGACTGCAGGGACATTGAAGAAGAAGGAGTTGCATAATTATAAGATACAAGTGCTTAGAAAAGGATGGTAGTCATCTAAATTGAAACTAAGGATAATAATCAAAACTGGTGTATATGCCAGTAGAACAACGTAGATATCCCAGAATTAAACCCAAACATATATGGTAACTAATTTTTGAGAAGAGTACCAGGAGAACACAACAGGGAAAATATGGTTATTTCAATAAAAAGCATTTGGAAAATGGAATTTCCACATGCAAAACAATGAAATTGAACATTTATCTTATACCATACACAAAAATCAACTCAAAGTGGATAAAAGATCTATATATTATACCAGAAAAGTTAAAACTCCTAGAGCAGAGCATAAAGGAAAAATTCTTGAATTTTGGCCTTCACAGCAATATTTTCGGTACCACACCAAAAGCTCAGGCCCCAAAAGTAAAAATAAATGGGACTAAGTCATTTTTAAAAGCTCTGCACAACAAAGAAAAGAATCAAAAAATCAAAATCGCAGCTTACAGTGGAGAAAATAAATTTGCAAATTATAATATGATAATGAGTTAATAGCCAACACTTATAATCCATATGACAATAACAGTAAAACAACCCCATTAAAAAGTTGCCAAAGACTTGAACAGATGTTTCTCCAACAGAAGGCATAAAAAATAGCCAATAGTTATATGAAAGAGCACTTAACATAATTAATCATCAAGGGAATGCAAATAAAAGTCTACTATGGAATATCATCTCACAGACATTAGGATGATTATTGTTAAAAAAAAAAAACAAAAACAATTAAGTGTGGTCAAAGGTATAGAGAAAAGAAACATGTACATCATTGGCTGGAATATAGACTGGTACAACTATATGAAAAACAGTAAGGAAGTTTCTGAAGAAATAAAAATACAATTACATTATGACACAATGACCCAAAGAAATGAAATCACCACCAAATAAAGATAACTGCACTCCCAAGTCCATTGCAGCAGTATTCACAACAGTCAAGATATGGAAACAGCCTAAGTAAGCATCCATGACAGATAATGGATAAAGAAAATGATGCATATATACAAATAGAGCCCTATTTGGTCCTTAAAAAAAAAAAAAAAAAGAAAACAGAATCTTGCCATTTACTGAAACATGGATGAACCTAGAGGACATTATTTTAAGTGAAATAATAAAAATATATTACATAATCTCACACAGGTGCAATTAAAAAAATTAATCATATATACAGAGGGATGGAAACAGGAGTTATGGGGTTGCAAAAGGGAAATAAGGAGAAGTTAAGTGAGAAGACACAATGTAGCACATACATAGGATGAACAAGTCTAGAAAATTAATGCACATCATGAGAACCACAGGTAATAAAATTGTACTACATATGGAATTCAGGCCAAACTAATAGATTTAGCAGTCTTTCCACAAAAAAAAAAAAAAAACTACATGATGCACTGGATATGTTAATTTATCTCAGTATAGTAACCTTTTTACTCTCTATGTGTTTTGCATATCATAACATTGTATGCCTTAAAAACACATTATAATTCGTTTTTAGAAAAGAAATCAAGGGGGAATAATGCTGAAATACATTACAAAATGAAACAATTTCTTACCTGTACTCCATCTTCACAAATTTCATAGCTTTTACTAATAGCGCTGGGACAATCACCAGGAATTTTACTATTGGCAATGTGCTCGCTAATATCTTGACCTTAAAACGAAAGCATGGTTTAGTTCAAGGTATTTACTATATATGTATTTTAAGATATGTGTGGACTTAGCAACAGAAAAATAAAATTTAATTTTAACAAATTATCATTCTTGGGGCTGGGGTTGTGGCTCATCGGTAGAGCACTCGCCTAGCACGTGCGCAGCCTGGGTTCCATCCTCAGCACCATGTAAAAACAAAGACATTGTATACAACTAAAAACAAATAAATATTTTTAAAAAAAAAAAAACAATTTATCATTCTTGAGGCAAATGAAACTGTTACTGGATATACCCAAGTATGAAAAAATTGCCTTATAATTTTCTTTTGGAAAGCAATTACTTTATGCATTCTCAATTGAAATCTTACCTGGAGTACTGTTGAAGTTGCCACAAAGACCACAGGTTGGATATTGCTTATGAAGAGTGAGCTTCAAAATAAAATTATATTTATATTTTTATAAAATACTGAAGATATCTTAAGACAAAATTTACCCAAAGAAGAGGGTCTCCTCAATTCTATGTGAGCTGGTTACTTAGGGATAGGAACTTGTTTTAAGACACTGCCTCTGAAATTTGGAGTGGGTTTTGAGTCTGCCACTTGCTATGTGTCTGTGGGCAGATCCTTTAACTTTTCTTAGCCTGCATTTTCTGAATTCCATCATCTGCTAAATAAGATTATTAACAGTATGTAAACCTCAAACCATTTCAAATACTAAGATAATGCTTAGAATAGTGACTGAAACAGATTTCTCAATAATCCTTAGCTCTTACTTTTATTAAAATGTGTTATTTTTTTAAATGAAACCAAAGAACAAAAAAGCACAAGGTTATAAGAAAATCCTGGGTGGACTTACTGAGAATGCGTTATCCTTCCACATTAAAGACAGGATTCCTCTCCGGCTATTCAGGACATTATATTCTCCATGTTTTTTAATGTGAATCAACTTATTGTCATATGGTATATTTACCCTGAAAAGTGTAAAATATAGGTGTATATAAAAAGTGAAAATAACAGTATGATGTTTTTATGATAATTCACATTTCTATATTTAGTGTCAAAAATATAATACTGAGTGGTAAATATTAATTTTATTTCTTCTACATTTCATAAAAAGACACACAATGGCATATTCTGATAGAAGAACTTTCAAGGTACAAATTCCTTGGTGCTTTCAGAGATGAACAAGGTAAAACTTTGGTTCAGTGTTAGAAAGAAAATATCACATAATTTGAAATATTTACAAACAGGGTAGCATGTCTTATTTTCTTATCCTACAAGTATTCAAAGATACTATTCCTTCCAAATCCGACTTTTCAAAATAATAGGCTAATAAGAGTTACAATCTCTTCAATCTCTAATTGAAGATTTGTGAAGCTTCAATTTTGTATTTAATGCTAAGCACATTAATGAAAACTGAAATGGTTCTGTTAAAAGTTTTGTTGAATACACATGCTGCCCCAAATCTGAATACTCAGAATAGCTAAACAGCAGAGGCACTGTATTTTTTTTCTACCTTGTTATAAAAATAAATATATTCTCTCACAATCCCAAATATATCCAAGTCTTCCACCTAATAATTTACTTACACACACACACACACACACAAGTTTCAAAATAAGAAGAGTACCATCTCTTCCCTATTCAACTTTTGGCTTTTCTTTCTTTTTGCCTCATATTTTTCAGAATTCTATAACACTTATCCAATAATTCTGTTATTTACCTTTCTTCATTAACTGAAATATTGTCACCGGAAATAGAGATGTCATTATTGTCAATCAAAACTTTTATCTTCTCAATCTCACTCTCATTATTTCTTTTTATCTCAATATTGAAGTCTCCTCCAGACTCAACACAGTGACGGCAGAAAGTGAATGTGCATGAAGACACCAAGGAAAAGATGCGGCCATTGAAAGCTTGATATGTGCCTGAGCCCCAGGTAGAAGCTTCACCTACAAATTCAGAGGGGAATATCCATAATTATTTAGGACAAACTTCTAGTTGTTTCTTATCACATTTATGCACTGATTTTAAAGAATCACTGAAAGGTTCTGTTCCCTTCTCTCACTACTGCAAAAATATAAAACAAGTACTAACTGAATACTTCTTAGACTACCCAAAATTGGCTATTCAGGCTAAAACAAAATAAGAATAAAAACATCTTGCTTTCCATGGGAAAAGGGAAATTGTTTCTGATATGAGGAGGGATATATGCAGAAAAGTTGCCATTTATTTGCTTGCTTGTTTTGTTCCTTATGGGTGAGGTGCCATTTATATTGAAATAGTTTAAAGAATTATATTATTTCTATTTATACATATTGATGTATATATGTATGTATATATATTATTTATCTAAGTATGTATTTATGATTGTGTGTATTAAGAAAAACATTCAAATATTATATCATTCAAAAATGCAATGATCAGACAGGTGATGGGGAAATGTTATGATTAGCTTCAAATTTTGGTTACTTTGTGACCTCATTTAGTTACTGTCTTAGTCATAAAAATATAGATGGATATCAGATCCATTCTTACTTACCAATAACTGCATTTGTTTCTGAGTATTTCGGAGTTGCTTCTGGAATATGGGATCCTTTTTCTATTCAACACAATGCATGTATTATTTACATTTTAAGACACACTGATTCAAAATACATAGGATACTAGGATTTCTGCATGGGAACTTAGAAGTTCGAATAGAAGGCCATCAATAAATTTCTTTATCCTGAATATGTAATTTGACTTTAAGAGCTAGGATTTGCTGAATTCACATACATGGTTGCCTCTGGAGTTCATATTTTCTCTGGGAACAATCAGCCAGTGTATGTTTAAAAATTATTATGAATTTATTCATTTGGGATCATGTCAGTTACTAACATTATGTTACATCCCTTACAGAACTTTTTTTACTTCAAAAATAAAACATTACAAGCCCATTTTCATGAGAAGCAATGACTAAGCTCAAGATACATTTTTATTCAACTTATTTTCTAATAATTATAATTCAATTATGCATATATGTGGAAACTTTAAATTTTCTGTATCAAAAGGGAAAAATCCATACCTTGAAACTTTATGCTTCTTATAATCATTTGTTTCTAATGCCCCTTTTTTGCAACTAAGTAAATTTATCTGAAACCTTAGGACTGAAGGACAGCAATAACAAAAGCAGATATTTCAATAGCATTTTAAGATGTTTTTCAAATGCTATTTATTTTTTATTTTTAAGGTACTTCTCTTTACCACAGGTTATCTTCACTTAGATAATGTAGAAATAGATTTCCTCAAAATTTATTTATAAAAGCATTGTTAAGATAATATGTCTGAAATGACAAAAGAAAAGTTGTACTGTTTTGTTAAAATTCCCTCAAAATATAATTTATTCCCTCTCATTCATGAAATTGTTTTAAATATCTCATTGGTCATCTAAATTTATACTCAAAGAGAAGGAGTACTCAGAAGCTCAATATTAGAAATGCAATAATACCAAGTCCTAGTAAAACAATAATCAACAGAATATTTCAAGATTGCATGTGTGCATGCTTGTGTGTGTGTGTGTGTGTGTGTGTGTGTGTGTGTGTGTGTGTGTGTGTGTTTAAACATCCATAGTCAAAAGTCAAATTACCTGGAGTACTGTGTGATCCAGATGTCCTGTGTTCAGATGAGTTTGCGACACCTATTTTAATACATAATAAATAGGCTACTGTCTGCATATAATTTCACATGGTAAAAATATGTTTAAACAAACATGGATAAATCATGGATCCACATTAACAAATGCTAATGCTAGCTGACTTACACCACATAAAGCTGTATAAGGAAAAAAAAATAGTGTTTTCAAACACCTGCTGGAATAACAAAATTAAATGACTTACCACTAAATTAAGTGACATCAAATCAACTTATTCCAGATCAACTCTCTTTTAAAAAGGTTGTCCAGGAAGAGAAAAGGATTGAGCAGATGGGGCTCAAAGCATCCTATCCAAGTTTCAAGTTAACTTGCTCCCATTTTGAATTGTTTTGCATTTGGGATATCTAGATATCATTTCAAGACGTCATTTGAACAGAGGATTCTCATTCATAGAAACTGGAAATATGAAATCACTAATTTCATGAACTGACACCTTCATGAATGTCAAGAGATACAGAACTTCCAATTGATAAGCCACTGGATTTACTGCCATTGGTAATGCTACCAGAAAGAGCAACATTTACTAAAAATAGACCTCATGTAGAAAATCAAAGCAATCATATTTTGACATCCAAGTAGCAGAAAAATCTCAAATTGGTAAGCACTTCACAATATAAAGATAATAGATAATTAATTTTAAATATATTTCTCAAGAACAAATCCTAAATTTGAATACCTGAGTTAATACCTGTAAATCTGAGATTCAAAATGTGTTATTCAAACCACCTGTACTGACTGTAATTAAACAAAATCATTCATTCATAAATAGTGATTTCATTTTTATTAGTTCCACTGAAGAGTTAACTTCAAATATTAAGACAAACCAAAGAATATAATAATTATTTCTGTATAAGAAAACTTATTTTTTGGGGGGAAGGTGGAGCTGGGGATTGAATCCAGAGGCGAATTACCACTGAGATACATCCCCAACACTTTTTATGTTTTAAGATAGGATCTAAGTTGCTTAGGGCCTCCCTTAATTGCTAAGCAGTCTCCCAAGCCACTGGGAATTATAGACATGAGGCACTGCACCCAGTTGTGCAAGGCTTTTTTTGAAGAGACTCATTGATAGTCAATCCTGAGTAAGGTAAATCACTACTAAACTACACCATATCTCTTGCTAATTAGATTTCACTTCATAAAACAGATATTAACCCTGAAGTTTACTTCTAAAGATTGATCCTGAAAGTTTTTCAGAATATCCATTTCATTAGGAAATAAATGTCCACAATCCACAGTTATGATCATCACCTCTAGTGGCTCCCAAGACATTCTCACACTGCTAACAGTATCAAAACGGGCCTCCTATCAGTAAGAAACATTATTTTAACAGGACAATTCAACTTAATGTTTCCCTTAAGCTGAAATATTAAACTTTGTGAGATTTTCAAAAAGGATCAAACTTGTTTATTTGCCTCAGAAATAAACCTGCAAGGAAAACTTAAAACCATCAAGTACAGATCTAGGATATTAACTTTGAGCCCAAAACAACTGGTGATCTGTATCTCCACACCTCTTCAACTGACTCCAAATCACTTCTGCCTGAAGGCAACAAAAGGAATTCCAAACTGGCATGCTCACAATCATAAAACCAGTTTAAATTCCATGCTTTTTCCTGATCATATCTAAATACATTTCAACTTTGCAGGATACTGGCTTGCTTTTTCATTTACTATTAATAATGTTTACAATTTTTATTGTTATTTTCAAATGCATTTTATAATCCCAACTTTGTAATCATCAAAAATAAACCTTAATGCCTAAGCCAAGGAACCAGATCCAGTAACATCCTTTCCAGTATCAAAAGTACCTGCACCACTAAGGCCAGTTTCACCAAATTCGTTCACAGCAGAAGCACCAAATTCAGCTGTACCCTTCCTTCCTCCACTACTTCCAGAACCAGAAGACCAAGTGTTGCCTCCTAATGGAAAATCAAAATGTGATTTAAAAAGATAAGGAAGGAAGAAATGAGTTTTATTTCTTGGGACTAGAGCCTAGGTTAAGATACCTGAGCCACTGATATCAGATCCTGGACTCAAGTATCCAGCCCCAGTAGATCCACTGCTACTCTTTCCGTTCCCACCAATTCCACTGATGCCAAATCCCTGTTGATCAGATGACCCCAGACTGACGCCTGAATCTTCAGAGACAACACCAGAATATTCAACCCCACTTTTTTCACCTGAGCCACCTGCTGAACACAAAATGATGGTTATAAGAATTACTTTCAATGCATACCGTGACTCAGAATTGTTCTGTGCACAAAAATTAATTGTAAGTACCTAGAGTACTGGAGATACTAGAGTATCTAGAGCCTTCAGAACCACCTACATTAGTTCCATCAAGGTCGACACCACTATGGCCAGTGTCAGGGAGTTGATTTGAACTAGAATCACTCCAGTCAATTCTACCCTTTTCATCTCCATTCGCAATGCCCAAAAATGAGGTCTTTCCCTCTAATGGAAAAAAAAAAAAAAAAAAAAGAACGTTACTTTAAAAAATTATGAAAGGTTGAAATCTATTTCAATTTCTCGGAAAGAGTCCAGATTAGCAGAATGCCTACACTAATGGGCATCTGACCTGAGACTTGTAGATCTAATCCCAACAGACATGCTGCTACCCATTCCACTAATACCCTGCCTCCAAATTCATTTTCACCAAATGTTTCAACACCAAATTCAAATTTTCCAATATGTTCATTCCAATTCTTGCACTGATAATCCTATCAGAATATTAAACTTATCAGAACACATTTAACAAATGTTATGATTTGGAAATTTTTATATATAGAAATTAGCTATCAGCAACCACACCACTGGAACTGGAATCTCTAGTACCTTTTATTCCATTTTCACTAAGTCCATTGTCAGCAACTGTGTTTGAACCAGAATCTCCAAGACCAACATCTCTACCCTTCTTTTCTCCAGATCCAAAATCAAGTAACCAGGACTTTTTCACTGGCAGAGAAATAAAATGTTACTAAAATAATGGATTAAAGGTTAAAATCAACTTAGATTTTTATGAAGCACAGTGCAAAATTTGGCTACCTGAGCCACTGGCATCAGATCCACTGCTTTCAAATTCCTTTTGATGAGATTTCTTAGAACCAAGGCCCAAGATTCCTAATATGCCAAAAATATTATCCCCCTTTTTTGCAGTGGTAACACCTGCAGAATGTAAAATTATTGTCATCAAAACATTTCAATAAGTCTATGATTAAACCTTCTTTTATGTACAGAAATTATATACCAACAACTAAACCACTAGCTATATTCTCCAGTACCTTTTATTCCATGATCACTAATGGATTTGTCACCAAACTGATTTGAAATAGATAATCCAAGACCAATTTGAGCTCCAACCTTATTTCCTCCAAGTTTTAAATCAAGAGAGCTTTGCTTTCCTACTAACAGAAAAATCAAAATGTTATTACATACAACAATAAATATTTGAAACTCAGTTGAGTAATTTAGTAACAGAGGCTGGGAAGAATACCTGAGCTACTAGCCTCAAGTCCAAGGCCTTTGACTTGGGCCCCAGCAGATGCACTGCCACTCAATCCATTCCAACCAACTTTATTGATTCCAAGTCCCTGCTCAACAGAAGTCAATAAATTGGATAGCAGATTTCCAGATCTACCATCACCAAACTGACTCTCACTTCTCAAATTGGTATCACCTGCTGAACACAAGATGACTGTCACAGAGCATACTGAAAACAGTTTATGATTCCAAAAATTTTATTCATAAATATTAGGTATCAATACCTAGATTATTGGAAATACATTCTCCAGAACTACCCATTTTGCTAGTAATACCACTATCACCAAATAAATTCAAACCAGAAATTCTAAAACCAATACAGCATTACCCTTCCCTATTCCAAGCTCCAAACCAAAAAACCTGGTTCCAAATAGAAAAATCAAAATGTTATTAAAATTAATCTTAGCTAATTGTTGGTTATTAAATAGTATTAGAAGAAAAATATTTTAACCAACTAATTCATTTAAAATTTTCAAAAATGAGTATTAATTGGACTACCTGAACTACAGGCATCAGATTCAAAGATTAGTTTTACCTACAATAAATCTGCTGCTGCTAATTTCCAATCCCTTTTGTATAGATGTCCCCAAACCAAATGCCAAATCTCTACAGCCTAGCCCTACTTCTTGTGCTGGTGCTATCTGCTGAAATAAAACAATATTTTCACTAGAGAATATTTAAGTATCTTGTAATTCTTTACTTTGAATGCACAAAACCTAACTAGTAATATCTAGATAACCTGAATTTGATTTTACAGTATTTCCTATTTCGTTTTCACCAATGTCTTATCTTTTAGTTCAGGACCACCATCATCAACTCCACATGATTCAGAATTATCAAAACCAAATCTCAATTCACTCTTTTTTTCACCACCAGTGGCAAAAATCAAAATGCAAAATGCTTTCCACCTACTGGAAAATTAAAATGCTCTCAAGAGCAATAATCAAACAAAAGTTCTTCATATTCTTTTTATGAAGAATATGGATCAGAATTCCTGAGCTGCTGCCATGATACCCGATGCTCATGGGATTTACCACCAATGAACTCCTTTCTGTTCTTCCTGTTTCTACCAATGTCTAAATCTTTCTAGGTAAATTACTCTGACTCAAAAATATCTAGAGTAACAGTACTTTATTAACTCCTGTTTCCTTCACTGCCTTTAATTTCTGAATATAAAATGCTATTTGTGCATACTTTTACAAATTTACTTTCTTCTGGCATTGTGTTTTCAAGAAGACTGGATCAATATGAGTAATAAAGCTCAAAAAGTATCATTGTAATAAATGTTGTAGAGAAACGTGAGCTGAAAATTTTTCCATTCCAGATGACAAAACTTTGGAACAAGAGGGTTTAAATAGCTTCCATAAAGCCCACAGTAGGTTAGTGGGAAAGACTGGGGACAGAAATTGGGTCTTTTCCCCTTGATCCAAGTTCCTTCAATGAAAGTCTTAAATCCTCTTGTTTCTACACTAAATTATTTATATTGCTGATTTCTGCCAAAGATAACACAGATCCTTTACGAACAAAACACAGTTTACAATTCTTTTCCATGAATTCCTCTAACACTAAAACTGAAAGTCAAAAAACAATAACAAAAAAAAAAAAATACCACAAATCCCTGTTTTTTGTTTTTTGTTGTTTTTTCCTCCTGTAGAAGGTAGAAACTAAAATAGCTTAGAATACCTGTTTCCCTGGCAGCAGAACCAAAGCCAGCATTCACTTCAAATCCAATTTGGCCAGATGGACCCCTACCAATTTCATTTTTACTTGAAGCAGTACCACGAAATTCTTTACCACCAAAGACACTGTTGACAATACCACTTGCTGAACTGGGTTCATCTACCACACAAAAATACAAGCATTATCAGATTGCATTCATTCACCCGAGAAAATCATCTATTAATGTTAGTCAATTAAAAAAACCACCTTACACTTTTTGGTATATTTCTTTACTTCCCTTCATATGTCTTTGAAAATGTAATTCTATATAATATAATCAGAGGCATGGCAATCTATTCACCATGGGTATTGAGAAGCTTCCATAAGAAAAATGAAAAAGCAATGGGATCATTTAAGATAAAATTTCACTGGGTTCTATAGAGTGTGAGAAAACAATTATTTCAGCATTACAAATATATGAGTATTAAAAAAGGAGAGCAAATAAAGGTCCTCTATGCAATTGGTCATACTGACTTTATCAATCCAAAACAGGTAACTAGAGAGAGAAGAAACTTTTGTGTCCTTCCTAAAGATATTTCAACCATAACCCTATAATCAATACCGTTTCTCACTTTTAAATTATGACCACTTGAACTCAAATATTAAATTTTAATATAAAATATCAAAAGTGGGTTTTCTCAAAAGACTTTCTTCTTTCCCATTTTTGTGGAGATATGAACTACAAAAAAAGAAACCTTAGGCAAGTGAAAGAGTAGATGGGTTGAATAGAGAGAAAATAGGTTGAACCAGAGAGTGTATGTCTCACCTAAAAGAGTTTATTTTCAAAACACAAAACCACACAGGCCATGAACTGTTTAGAAACCCTGCTTTAGAATATTATTCAGCAAATTGAATATGTAATTTAAAAGGAGAACCAGATATAGAAAATGAGTTGGGCCTGGATGTAGAAATTTGAGTGAAGAGAGCCTATATCAACTTTGGGTCCAGGAAGTATTTTAAATCAGTAATTTATACAGTGAAGAAAATGTCATAAAATGATGGATCTTTATGATAATAACACCATGCAGAAACACAGCTTAAGAAAAATGTTTAAATAAAAATAAACTATGTCAATATTGTTGCCAAAAGTATAATGTCAGAATTCATGACTCCCATTGACATTGGAATTATTGCTACTATTTGCTACTATTACTAATAAGACCAGATGCTGCAAATAAAGATATTCACAATTAGGAAGGAAGGAAGGAAGGAAGGAAGGAAGGAAGGAGGAAGGGAGGGAAGGAAGGAAGGAAGGAAGGAAGGAAGGAAGGAAGGAAGGAAGGAAGGGCACATGTTTCCTTAGGAAAGCTTTTATTTCCCTATCAGTACCTCTTGGGTTGTCCTCTGACTTGGAATTCTCAGTGTCCCTAAGTCCACTAGGCCTGGATTCAGCTCCTCCAGGAACTTTAAGTTCAAAGTTAAAGAGTGAGTCAACAAGAGATTTCTTTTTGCTGCTTGAGTCACCAGAGGATGAGCTACCAAGGAAACCGCCACCTAACAGGAACAACAGATTTTGGGTGAAAACAGTACTGCTAGCTCAAAATATGAAGGAACTCTATGACATTATGAAAAGCCACATTTTATTCTGTGTAAGTCCTGTTGCCCTGGCCACACATGGAACAACATATGCCACTACCTGACTGAATCACTATATCCACCTATTCTTATCATGATTCTAAGAACTCCAGAAAGAAGAGAATAGCTGTGAAGATTTAATAATCTATATGTACTAAAAACTTGTCTTCTTATGACCTGGCGGAAACTTTCCCATCTGCTTCCTACTTTGGAATAAATTCATTTCCTCAGAATTTCAGAGGATTTTCAGAGAACAATAGAATTCCAAGTGTTCCTTTGTCTAATTATAATTTCCTGAATGGCGTTTTTAGGAAAATATTAAAGATCCACATGCTCCCATCTATTAAAGTAAAAACTGAACTTTGCATACTTGGATGTAGAGAAACCCTGCCACATCATCATGTTAGGACTTTATGAGTCCTCTCCATAGGTATGATGAGCTAATTTTGCTGTCTTTGTGAGGCAATTTTTCTGCTGCTCAATTTCAGCTTATGTTTAACCTCAAAGGAAACATTTTCCGGTTACATTTTGTTGTATTTAAGTTGAATAAAGAGACAGGGAACTAAAATGGCATATAAGAAAATCACACCAAATTAATCTTGGGCTATTTTGATTGCTGTAAACATTAGCCCAGAATGAAATTAAATCTATGTTGACATATTAGCAAAAATCTTACTGACAAGTTTAAGAAAAATCCTATAAAAGTACTCCTGTTGATTTTTTGAAGATTACTTTTCAAGATGATTGGTAAGGAAAAAATAACAACAAAAACAGAAAATGTTTAGTACTGATGTTCAATCACTGCAAGGGCTCCAGAAAAACTACTGGGATGGCCTCTATGTTAATCAAAATGGATCATTTGTGAATTAATCTCAGAAAAAACAAACAAAAGCCTGTTCTGCCAACAAAAATAGAGGCAAGTAAAACCTCATATCTCCATGCTCATGTCTCTTACAAATTTAAGAAATTTTGGAAAAGCAAACAACCAGAGCAATTTTCTTTCCATTTTCAATATTAAACCTTTTGAAATATTGATTAAGTTATAAAAGATCTGGCCAAGATTATACAGAAACACATTAAAGTATATTTCTTTGGAACAATAAGTAGTTTTAGATTTCAAATATTTTAAGGATTTTTCCTGAAGAGATATGCCTTCTCTCCAAAGAAAAGCATGGCCACCCTACTGGTTTTCAATGTAAACAGTATAAGAAAATAAAACAAAGCACTTACCTGATTTGCTTTTTACTTTATTATCTGGAGAATAAAAAGAGAATTATAGCCATTAGAAGTGTCTCTAAAAATCAGGTTTGCCAATGGAAAGTGAATATGATTAAAGGCATTTCTTGTCCTTGGAAGGTATTCCCACAGAAAAATGTTCATTGAAGTCAAAACTTGGACATCAATATACTAATTAGCCATCAGCCTTGGTATATTTGTACCTCTCCAGGAAGTCAGCAAAAGGAGAAAATTTCCTCCAGTTCTCTAGACTATCCAACACACAGTCTAGATGCACAAATTAGAATGCAGCAAAATATAGTACAGAAATACCTGAATGGTTGAAAAGATGCTTCAGAGCATTAATTATTAGTATACTGGTGAAATGAAGAAGTTTTAGATCAGACATTTTCTTATGACAAAAATACTGGGTAAACTAAATTTACTTAATCTAATTCAAAAGGCTACAATTTCTATTTTATGACTGGATACCAAATTCACAAATATACAACTTATTTGTATTTTAAACATTATTATGAATCAAGGTGAATTTTCTCCATATTTAAGTAAATGGCACCTAAATTTACAAGCTTATGAAGCTATTTTAAGTATAACTAAGTTAAAAACTTTACAGAATAACTACTCTACAAAAAAAGGTATAATTTACAGATAAACACACTTAAATTACATTCAAAGAGATAAAAATATTTTATCCAATGCATCAAAACATTAATCTCCAAAAGAACTATGTGAAATAAAATATTTAACAATGTCAATAGAATTTAGCATGTCATGTGTTGATTAAAAACATCTTAGACAACATATTTAGTTTGAATTTGTTTTTAATACTTCTCTCTAATTTCACAAATTCCCTAAGCCCTAACTGACCACATTATTCAAATAAAAAGTCCAGGCATATGATCCATTGCTAAGATACAATTTTGGAAATTGGAACTGTCTTATTAACTTTACCAATCAAGAAAATTCCTTAGGGCCTTACTCAGAATGCACATTTTTACCCCGGATATGAGACTATTGAGTGTGAGTCAATAGTGTTCTCATCAGAGTAGACTGAAAGCAGTAAGGATTAGAATTGGGAAGGAAAAGCAGACACAAGAATCCTAGCAGGATGCAGAGCCAGATGTTAAACATAGTGAGGAGACAAAAAGGCCACTCAGAAGCAGACACAGAAACACAGAAACCATCTCTAGAGAAGGGGCAAATTTTCTTGAAGTCTGAGATCCAAAGAACATCATTGTATAATATATAATATGAAAAACAGCACTCATTTTGATGTCCTAAAAAAACAATTAAGCTATGTTCAGAAGCCTATTATCCTCTTGGGTAAAAAGACTCTGTGGACTATTTCAGAAAGCTTACCTTGAAAAGTATTTGGTTACTTTCATTCAGAAAATGTTTGTATGCAAAATAAATCATGTGTCCATGATCCCAAATTACTATATTTTTTAAAACTATATGCTGAGTATCTGCTTTGTAGCAGCCAATATTCCAGCTTTACCAGTACAGAGTGAACAACATAGATTAAAACCCTGTCCTTGAAGAGTTTGCAAACATGTGGGATAAATGAAGAAACAAAGTAGCTCAGTCACAAAATTAGTGGATGCAAAACACATTCATTTTCTGGTTCCAGAAGTAGGTTCAGAATATACCATGATATCTCCAAGTAAAAATTAATTTCCAAAAGATACTGACCTGATTTTGATTTACTAAATAGGGCTTCCCCATCTATAAAATAAATTAAAAAGAGCAATAATATATTATTTCTCCATATCATTATTTCTCCATATCATATTTTAAGACTATGAGAATGATGTTATTCTTATTTCCATTACCCCTTGAAATTCAACATAAGCAATCTCCTTTTTATATCTGATAATTGTGATATTTCAGTATAAATTTATTATTTTGGAACTTTCTTATTTAACAAAACTTATCTATATGATCCACGTAATGCATTTAACTATCACACATTTAAAATCAAATTATAACATCTCAATTCAGTCTTGGAAATATACATGTCCAAATAAATTAAACTCACCAATTACTACTAGTTAATACTTTTTTTTTTTTTTTTTTGCACAATTACAACTATTGATCTGAAGTATGTCCTCTGACCTCTTAATTGTATGGATTTTACACAAATGAGGATAGAGAATGGCCTGAGAAAAAGATAAAACATTTGTTGTGTGTGTGTGTGCTTATTGTTATATCTGTATTTCTTATAACTAAATTTCTCACACTTAACCAGGAAAAACGTGTTTTTTATTTTTTTCTTTCTTCCTATACAGTATAGTTATTTAAATAGAACAAATTTTTCTTTGATTGATTATAAAGATGTCCCCTAAATATCTGCCTCACTAAATTCCAGGCCCCAGGATTTTATTAATCTGTAACCCACTGCAAATGAAAGAGACTGTGTTTGAAACATTCACTCATTGACTAGGGTTAACAAAATTTCATTTCCATTTGAGTGCCTGGAATTTCTTCAAAGAGCTTTTCTCTAGATATGTTCCTTAATTCCTATCTTATAAATAAATAATTTTTGGATTTTTTGATAAATTTATGGAAAGCCTATCAAAACACTCATAACCATTTCCCAAAACTATTGTGGATAGCTGGGAATTTTCTTTTAAAGTATTAGACAATTGTACTGTGAATTTAATATACTTTAACAAATGCTTTTTTTTCAAATTTATTTATTTTTTATTCTAAGTTGTTAGAAATGATAGCAGAATGTATTACATTTCATGTTATACTTATAGAGCACATTTTTACATATCTCTGGGTGTATACAATGTATATAGTATATTTTGCTATAATATCATTTAACAAATGCTTTGGAAATATTTTGTTCTGTGTTTTGTTACTTAAACAATGACACATTTATGCAAAGTACAAAAGATATTTATATTTTATGCAAAGTAGAAGCAAAAATTATAGCAAAGTTACGAAAGTCACCATTACTAGTGGTAATCATTTTCTAATGGTCCACCAGACAATTTCCCAGTTAGTTACATTAAAGATAGAAATGTCTTCTCTTATTCACAAGAAATCATTATAATCCTCTATATTGTGACTTCACAGAGAAAAGTAAAATGGGTGCCTGTGTCTGATCCCAAAACTGAGAAACCACTGATTGAAAATACATTCCCTTTCTTTTACAAACTTTTCCCAGAGGTTTGAATAATGCTGTTTCTACTCCTTTCAGAAACAGAATTAAAAAAGTAAGAAATACATGTTTCTGAAGATTTTTTCATTTTGCTCAATTTTTAATTTAACCAAAATTAATGATGTCTTGCCTTTCATTTAGTTTCACAAATTAACTGATTATCTGAAATATCCAACAAATGTGTAAGCTTACAAAATGTTTTCTCGTATGAAATTTTGTCTTGGTTATGGGCCAATCTTTTAATTAGTCATGCTTTGCTGATTTGTGAAAACTGCCATTATCAATGTGGGCTTTTAGTCTTAACCTGGAATATGTGCTAGAGCCATGAAAACAAACTAGCAGGAAAATGAGTAATGAACAGTAACATTATATCACACACACACACACACACACACACACACACACACACCACTTTACGACAAACCTGTTAAGGCTGAAGTAATACTCAGGAACATGAAAATATGGTTTTCTTACATATTATCTTATTCTGAAGTATAAAAAACAATTTCCTTAGGAGAAAAAAAGTGTTTGAAGTAGAGAACACTAAACATTAAAGTATATGAATATGGATCAATCAAACTGAAAAGATTCTTTAAATTGATTCCTTACCCTTGCAGAAGACGCAAAGCGCCACAACCAAGTACAAAAAGATCGACTTCATAATGATGATTTGGGACCTAGAAAGAGAAGCTAGTCATTGTGGGGAGGTAGGTCCACCAGAGCATCTCTCAGGGTAGCTTTTATATCCCCTCATGGCATTGCTAGGTGTGTCAATCTTGGTGTTGAAAGAACAAAGGTAAATATCACAGTACACCAGAGATGAATTCTCCATCAAGTCACTTTAGTGTCTTATTTCTCTAACATCTTCTATCTTGGACCAAGTCCCACTTATACAAAACCCAGACCATGCCATCTTGCCGCCCTGTGCAAACAGCAAAGCCGGGAACTGAACAGCTCAGGATTGAAAACCAAATATAAGCCAATGTGCTCTATTAATCATTGCAGAAGACTTAATACCTCAAGGAACTCAAATATTGTGATTAAATACTGTAATTGTCTTTCCTTTAATAACAAAATATATTTTGAACATTAACCATACCTTCAAACAAAGAACTCTTTTCTTACGTTGATAGTCATCTTTCTTAAAGAAATATTTAACTGTCAGATTTAGGTAAATGTACCACAGTTACAGTAATAGTTTTGTTATTCACAAGGATTCATAATACTTTAATGATTACATTTTTTACCATGAACTTCCCAAACATACAAATAAGCAGAAAGTACATGAAAATGAGAATATTGATAAAAAAATGTCTAAGAACAAAAAAAATACAATGGCTATTTGTAAGTCATATATCCATAGAAGTCCATAGAAAGTTAGGGTATAAGAAGAATAAGAGTTCAAGTTAGGGTGTAAGAAGACCTGATAGGTGCAGATCGGGGTCAAGAGAGCAAATTAAAGGTGTCTCTGGTGCTAGTCAGACAGATATGATAAAGGGATGCCAAATTCATAGCTTTGCTAAGGTCACCTGCTTCTCATCTGCTCCTACCCGATACCAAGAAAACACTTCACTAGCTCAAGGGAAAATAAGGCTTTAGAATATTCTCTCCAGTGAAGCAGAAAAATCCCAGAAAAGGGAGGAAATATACAGACCAACCCCTCTTTTCTTCCTCTTTATGTCCTCAAATTTCTCAATAAATCAGAATAAAATAAATAGTGTCTTCCTTAACAGAGGGCTTAACCAATAATGTATTGAAACCTTTTTATATATACACGTGCTCTTGCCCCACCAAATATGCTTAGTCTATTCACTGAGTCCTTTAATTATGTCGAAAGAGGACAGAGTCTAACAGATTTAAGTATGTTAAATACATTTGTCTGTTTAAGGTAGTACACTTACTGAAGGCCCTAAAAATGTATATCTAACACTAGTAAAGTATCAGATTTTCCTACTGAGCAGGGAGTTGGAGTGGGCAAACACAGACGCTGCTAGAGCAGAAAGCTCACTCCCAGATCAGTCAAAGAAGGGTAGGTAAAACACTGACTTTACTGACTTCCTAATTTTTCCAAAATTTGGCTCTGATTGTTTCAATAATTCAAAAATGAGTAGAGCCTGAACATTAAGAATTTTTCTCCAATGCAGAAAAAAAGTATATTTAAGAGTGAACATTGATCTTTGAGACATATGCCTCACATTAACACTGCCAACTATGATGTATTTCTTTTTTTTTTTCTTTCTTTTCAATCTTTTGGTACAGGAAATTGAACCCAGAGGCATTTAGCAGTTACATCCCCAGTCTTTTGCTTGTTTGTTTGTTATTTTGAAACAGGGTCTAACTAAGTTGCTTAAGGCCTCACTGAGTTGCTGAAGCTGACCTTGAACTGGTGATCCTCCTGACTCAGCCTCAAGAGTCACTGGGATTACAGGCATGAATTCTTTCTTTTTACTTACCTGACTTCATTGTGAAAAAGATTTGATCCCAGAAAGCCTATTGTTTCAGATTATCATTATGACATAATTATTCTGCTATGTGCTTAACAATAAGTTTAGATACATAGGAGAACAGAATGAACCATAAAGTTACTTAAGGGCTGTAAGAAGAGTTAAGGATGTAGCCAACATAGGGCATTTCAATAAGCAGAGTTTAGGTGAAATGCTATGGGTTCTCCAAGGAAGATGTGATTTCTTCTAGCTTAGGAGAACTAGGGACAGTTTCATGGAGAGGGTTGTTTAATGACTGAACTAAGAAAAGTAGATAAGATTTGGATATGTAGAATCAGAGAAGGATTCCAGGAAGAAAATGCACTGGGGACAAAATCAAATGCACTTTTAAATACTAAGTCTTGCAATAATTTTGTACATTTAGATCACTTCTGTTAGTTTTATTTCTATATTCTACATCTTTTCATTTTTCCTTGCATTCCTCAGTCACTCAAGTACATTGTTGCCTGGATTAACTTCTGTGGTCATGGTCAATTATTGTCATATTCCCTTGCATGAACCCTCAATTTCCTTGACCCTTTCTATGCTGACTTGGCAAAACCCCAACCATGCCTTAAACTAATTTTCTGATTCCATACATATGCCATGCAGATGAACATGACTGGGTAAAATTTCTTTTGAATTTCTCTCTCTTAAATTCATTACCTCAAGTACTGACAGACAAGCCAATGTATTTCCTTTGCTTCATGCCCTTCTATTTCATATTCCCTCTCTTATTTGACATCTAATACCTCTTTCCCATCCTTTCTATTAGTGACATTTCTTCCAGTTTTACTGAGAAAAAAAATGCTATCAAAAGAAAAATTATAAGCCCTCTCCCCCACATATGCCCAACTACTAGTATTTGTACCCAAATTCTACCTTATCTTCTAATAAATACAGATGAACTCTGTGCTACCATCTTTCATTTACATAATGTATTTCACCCCAGGATGTTACACCAGCAATTCATTCATCTCTATCCTTATTCCAGAATTTTCCTCCTATTTTGCACTATTCTCAACTGTATAGATGCATGTCATTACTTTTCCCAACTATAAATAAACAGAACAATGTTATGCTGTATGAATTACACCTCAATAGAGCTGTTATTCTAAAAAATGTATTTTGAACTGACTTCCAGCTCTCTTCTCATTATTTTTTGTTCCCTTCAATTGTTAAACTTCATGAAAGATTTACTTAGATGACAGACTCTAACTTCTGATTTCTCATTCTCTCAAGAACTTAATCTACTCCATCAAGTTTTTACTCCATCACTCCAAGAAAAAAAAAAATGTGCTCTTGTCAAGGACACTGGATTTTCTTTTGTGAACTTGAAGGTTTGTTTTCAGTTCCCACACATCTCAAAAGAACTGAAGGCAGTTGATCAGTTTCTTCTTCTTAGTACACTTTATTTGATTTCTGCAATTTGTATGTTTTTCCCCTATTTCATTTGCAGCTCCTTTTTATTCTTCTCTGATTCCTTCTCTTCCCCATAACTTAATACAAGAGCCCTGAGGTTCAAATTTGGAATTTTTTTTTCTATACACATTCACTCCATTGAGGATTATATCCCAATTCTATTAATTTAAATGCCATTTTATGTACTCCAGACTTGCAAGAGTGTATACACAGCCCAGACTTTCCCCAACCTCCAGACTTATATACTAAATATCTTCACTTATATGTCCACTGAAAAGTTCAAAGTCAATGTGTCCAACTATTTTCACAATGTGCTTCTCATATAGGGAGGTCATATAGTGTCATTCCCATGTCAATTAAGTAACAATCCTGACCTTCCAGTTATTTCACTCCAAAATTTGAAGCCATGTTTCACTACTCTTTCTCTCATCCATTCCCTTCTCATTCGACCAGTGAATGCTGTTAACTCTCCCTTCAAATAAATCAATATAGTTATACCTCTTCTCATTGTCCCCACAACCTGACTCCCCCTCAGTGATGCCAGTATCACTTCTCACCTAAATTACTACCATAGACTTCCAGTTAGTCTCTCTACTTAAACACTGGTCCAACTCAGAACCCTTGGCCAAGTATTTCTGTGCAAACTGATGCATATCATGCATTCTTCTACTCAAATCTTTGCAGAATTCTCCATTTCACTTCAAATAAAACCAACACCCTTAACATGGCCTAAAGGCCCTGCTCTACCTGCCTCTAACTCCAAACTCACCTATCTGCTTGTACCAACTTTCTCCTCTCTATCCTCAAGGGCCTCCCTATAGTTGTGGGAACTTTGCAGGCACAATTTTCACTCAGAATTCCACTCACAATTCACCACTGCCATGCTGTTTCTGCTCCCTGGCATACTCTCTGCTGAGCTATCCACAGCGTGTGCTCCCTAACATCATTAAAATACAGGATTTGATGACATATTTTGCAAATGGGTGGTATCTATTTCTACATGGGATAATTAATTTTTCTTCAAAATAACTTTTTCAGAGTTATTGTTAGACTTTTGCTTTAATGGTTCAAATCCTTCCTATATAAAAGGGAATTAAACTCTGGATAATTTGCACGTTTTTAATATATGCCCAAAAAGATAAATCAATAGCATTAAACTTTGGCAATATTTTATACCAAACTTCAAAATAAATTGGAAGTCCTTTTACATTTCTTCCAAATAAATTATATGCTTTAATGTAATTGCTAATTCTCCCAGGTATCAGTCTCTTTCCTCATTTGTTTAAATACTGCTTTCTCATTGAGACTTTTCCTAAATAATATCCCTTAAATTATAAACCTCAGCCCACACTCCTCCTTCTCTAGGTCCATCTTATGCTTTATTTTTCTCTGTGGCATTTGCCACCTCGTTAGTATATATTTGAATTTAATACACTTAATTCATTTAATTATTCTCTGTCTTTGGTACTAGAATGTAAGTTCAATTAGGCAGAGACCTTTGTGTATCTAATTCACAACTGAATCTCAGTACCTAGAAAAGAACTTGGCATGTGCTATATGCTCAATGAATATTGAATGAATAATTTAGTAAATAATTTTATTGAGCTCAAAAATATTTTATACTAAATAATAATGTCAATAATAATAGCCATAAATAGGTTTCACTGTTGCAGCTATTTACGTTGGGATGTATTCAATACAGCAAAACATGCATTGACTTAGACACTCTTCTAAAACTGGGAAACACTTGGATAAGAAATGGTTCCCACCATTTGAAACTGCTAACCCAGACTAGTCCTCAATGAATTATTGCAAAGGGAAAATGTGCTAGCCTTGTTAATAGTCTTTTATTTTATCAGGTCAAATTTGACTAGTACTGAAAAATAATAACAAAGCTTTAATAATGTTTCCTAGAATTTTTTCATGGTAATATTAATTACCATAGATAAAATCTGGTTTACAGTGGAGCTAAAAGTCAAGAGTCTAATAAAATGTTAATGCATTATATTTGTTCCCTTCTATGAATTTTTCTCATTTTCAAAAAGAACCAACAATTATGTATGAAAGTTTTTTACCTTTGCAGATTTCAAAGTATCTATGATTGATATCATTATAAGAGAAAAAGTATATAAGTGTGTGGGTATGAGGGTGTAAATTAATACTATCAATGAGTAAATATTAAATAGAATTCTTGAAAAGAACATTATTTTTTTCTAGGAAGTAGGCTCGCTTTGTTCTGGAATTTCTCATTAGGTAGCTTTTTTTTTTTTTCTTTTTTTAAAATTTTTTTTTATTCAAACTTGTATTTATAATAGTAGTATGCATTATAATTCATAATAAACACATAGAGCATCTTTTTACAAAGCACTGTATACAATGTATATTCTTACCATTCAAATCTTCAATCATGCATTTAGGATAATGACATACATCTTATTCAACAACCTTTTCTTTTTTCCCCTCCCTCCCCACTTGCTCCCTTCCTTCCCCTCCCTCCCCTTTGACCTTTCTAGCATTCCTCTAGGTAGCTTTTTTTTTTTTTTTAAACAGGATTTTACTTTAGCTCTTTTGTAATAGTGCGTCAATGGGATAAAACTGTTGTACAATTAAAACATACTGCACAGCTACTGTACATAGGTTAAAAGCATATCCATCAAAAAGAACAATAGTCAAATGTCTCTTTCTTGCTTTAAAAGGATGTGGCTTAAGTGTCTGTACACTTAATGACAAATTGTCAGAGAAAAGGTCAATAGTGAAAGAACAATAGCATCAGTATGGGCAGAAGAGTTTGTTTTTTTAATAACGTTTATACCAGAAATGGATGCAGAAAATATTAAACAGTATCTGTTTGGATTATGGAATAAGAAGTTCTAATTTTTCATATATATTATGATCTAAAATTTGAAAGTTGATTTTCTGAAAATTTTTAAAAATATGTTATATGTAAAGTTTTATATCCCCATCAAAGACCAATTATTCACAGAAACAGAAAAAACAGTCCTAAAATCCATTTGGAAGAATAAAAGACCCAGAATAACCAAAGCAATTCTAAGCCAAAAAAGCAATGCTGACTTAGGCCAGAGCCATGCAACTTTTGTTACTATAGCACAAGAAACTATTTCAATGAAACAAATTCAGAGAGACAACAGATATGGAGATTTTGTCAGGGATATGGCTTACTATGAACCTATTTATCAAAAGAAGGACAACATATTGCTTATAATTGTTGGCCATTTTAACAATATTGATTCTGCCTATCCACAAGCACAGCAAGTCTTTTCATCTTCTTGAATTTCTTTCTTCAGTGTTCATTGTAAAGTTCTTTCGCCTCCTTGGTTAGATTCATTCCTAGGGTTTTGTTTTGTTTCATTTTGTTTTGAGTCTATTGTAAATGGAATTGTTTTCCTGGTTTCTTTCTTCATAGATTCATTGTTGATATATAGGAAAGCTATTATTTTTGTATGCTGATTTTGTAATGAGCTACTTGGCTGAATTTATCAACTCCAGATGTCTTCTGGGAGATTTTTTAGTCTTCCAGATATAGGATCAGGATCATGTCATTAGCAAACAGATAGTTCAATGACTTCTTTTCCAATTTGTATCCCTTTAATTCCTTCTCTTGTCTGGTTGCTTTGGCTACAGTTTTAAGGATTATGTTGAATAGGAGTGGCGAGAGCAAATATTCTTGCCTTTTCCATGCTTTAAAGGAAATATTTGTAGATTTTCCTTGTTTAATATGATGTTACCTTTGGGTTTGTCACACATAGCCTTTATTATGTTGAGGTAGATTCCTTCTATCCCTAGTTCTAGCCCTTCAATACTTTTATCATGAATGGGTGGCAAATTTTGTAGACAGATTTCTATTGAGATGACTGTGATTTTTGTCCTAATTTTATTTATATAGTAAATTACATTTATTGATTCATACATGTTAAAACACCTTTTGAATCCTTTGATAAAACCAACTCTGTCAAGATGTACAATCTTCTTAATATGTTGTTGAATATAATTTTACATCTAAGTTTGTCAGAGATATTAGTCTGTAGTTTTCTTTCCTTAATATGTTCTTATCTGGCTGTGATATGAGGGTAATAGTGGTTCCATAGAAAGAATTTGGAAATGTTTCATCTCTTTCTATTTCATGGAATAATTTGAGAAGTATTGAAAATTAGTTCTTCTTTAAAAGTCTGGTAGAATTTGGCTGAGAATCCATTTGGTCCTGGAATTTTCTTTGTTTGGAAGTTTTTTTTTTTTTTTTTTTTTTTTTTTTTTTTTTTTTTTAATTCTTCTTCTCATTGCCAGCTATTGGTCTGCTTAGGTTTTCTATGTCCTCTTGATTTAATTTTGGCAGTTCATGTTTGTCTAGAAATGTATCCATTTCTTTTAGGTTTTCCATTTTATTGGAATATATGTTTTCAAAATAGTACCTAATGATTCCCTGGATTTCTGTGATGTTTGTGGTGATTTCTCCTTTTTTATCTCTAATTTTGCTGATTTAGGTTTTCTATTTTACTTGTGGTTAGTTTTGCTAATGGTTTATCCATCTTGTTTGTCTTTTCAAAGAACAAACTCTTTGTTTCATTGATTATTTGTATTTTTTAATTCTCTATTTTATTGATGTATGCTCTGATCTTAATTATTTCCTTCCTTCTATTTTCCTTGGGATTGGTTTGCTCTTGTTTTTCAAGGTCTTACAAAGGAAGCATTGTTAGTTTGTTTAATTGGGACCTTTCTGATTTTCTTATGTAGGCACTCAAGACTATAAACTTCCTCTTAGGACCACCTTCATAGTGTCCAAAGGTTCTAGTATGTTGTATCATTGTCCTCATTTGATTCTAAGATTTTTAAAATGTTTTCTTCTGATTCCTTCCATTGCCCATTTATCATTCAAAAGTGTGTTGTTTAATCTCCTGTGTTTATAGTTTTTGTAGATTTTTTGGTGTTGATTTCTAATTTCATTCCATTAAGATCTGATAAGACACACACACACACACACACACACACACACACATTTTTATATATATATAGAAATTGCTTCGTGACCTAAAATATGGTCTATTTTGGAAAATGTTTCATAAGTAGCTGAGAAGAAAGTATATTCAGCTCTTGTTAATGAGGTATTATATAGATGTCTGTTAAGTCCATTTGATTTAAAATACTTTTTAGGTGTAAGAGTTTTTACTGAGTTTATGTCTGGATTATCTATCTACTGGTGAGATAGGTAAGATACAGTGTATTGAAAACACCCAATATTATTGTACTGGGGTCTAAGTTTTTAATTAAAGTAGGGTTGGTTTTATGTAATTAGGTGTACCAACATTTGGGACATAAATACTTATTGCCATTATATAATTTTATTGAAATTTTTCACTTACCAGTAAAAAGTGACTTTTTGTTTTTGTCTTTTTTGCTTAATTTTGGCTTGAAGTCTGCTTTGTCAGATAATAGAGTAGCTACGCCTTTTTATTTGGGGCTGCAATTTGCATGGTATATCAATTTTTGTTCTTTTACTTTCAGTCTATGTCTGTCTTTGCCTATAAGATGAGTCTCTTAAAAACAACATATAGCTGAATATTACAGGGACACAGCTACATCAATGTTTATAGCAGCACAATTCACAATAGCTAAACTGTGGAACCAACCTAGATGCCCTTCAGTAAATGAATGGATCAAGAAAATGTGGTATATATACACAATGGAATATTATTCAGCATTAAAAGAGAATAAAATCATGGCATTTGCAGGTAAATGGATGGAGCTGGACAATATAATGCTAAGTAAAATTAGCCAATCCCAAAAAACCAAATGTGGAATGATTTCTCTGATTTAAGGATGCTGATTCATAATATGCTGCAGGGGCCAGGTGGGGGAGGAGATGGGATGATTAGATGAATTCTAGATAGGGCAAAGGGGAAAAGGGGAGGGAGGGGAAGAGAGGGGCATATGGTTAGGAAAGACGGTGGAATGTGATGGTCATCATTAAAGTACATGTATGAAGACATAAATGAGGTGACTCTACTTTGTATACAGAGAGATGAAAAATTGTGCTCTATATGTGTACTATGAATTGTAATGCACTCCGTTGTTATATAACAAATCAATATTTAAAAAAA
Source organism: Tamias sibiricus (assembly GCA_025594165.1). NCBI lineage: Eukaryota > Metazoa > Chordata > Mammalia > Rodentia > Sciuridae > Tamias > Tamias sibiricus. Next base: position 97,440,472 of record CM046661.1, on the reverse strand, counting down.
TAAATTATTTGACAAATAAAAATCTGAAGACACCTAACCAAAAAAAATTTATATATATAAATTTTTATATATATCTGAGTCTTCTTTTTAAAATATATTCTGCCAGTTTATGTCTTTTAGTTGGAGAATTGGGACCATTTACATTCAGATATTATTATAAAGAGATGTTTATTGATTCCTGCCATTTTGATTTGTTCTAATGTTTAATTTGGTCCTATTTCTCATTTTCTTAGCTACTCTTCAAATGAGATTTGTTCCTTTGTGAAACTAGGGTTTGTTTTTTATTTCTTCTGTGTTTGGTATTTAAGTATTTTCTGTAGGGCAAACTTAGTAGTCATGAATTCTTTTTATTTCTGCTTATCTTGGAAATGTTAATTTCTTTAATTCTGAAGGATAGCTTTGCTGGATGCAACAATCTTGGTTGACATTTATTTTCTTTAAGGGCCTTCCTAGCTTTTAGAGTTTGTCCTGAAAAATCAGAAGTAATTCTGATTGACTTATCTCTAAGTGACTTGATGTTTTTCTCCTGAGGCTTTTAAAATTCAATCCTTGTTCTATATGTTAGGTATTTTAATTATAATGTGTCAAGGAGAGGTTCTTTCTTGATATAGTCTATTTGGTATTCTGAATGCCTCATATATTTGATGTTCATCTCATTCTCAAGGTTTGGAAATTTTTGTGTTGTTATTTCCCATGCTATTAGTGTACATCGCAGAACCCTCTTTGATTTTGAGGATTCTTAAATTTGTTCTCTTAATGTCATCCCAGAGTTCTTACATTATTTGGTCATGGATGCATATTTTCCTCCTTTAATTAAACACAGTCTAAATATTCAAGACTAGCAACTTTGTCTTCCAGCTAAGATTCTGTCTTCAGCATGGTGTATACTTTGGGAGAGATTTTCAACTGAACATTTTGATTTATTGTATCTCTCATCTTAATATGTTTTGTTTGGTTCATTTCCAATATCTTTATCTTCTTATTGAGTTTCTCATCAATATGTTGTATTGATTTCCTTAATTCATTCCATTGTTTTTCTGTGTTCTCTTGGAACTTATTGATTATAATCATCCTGTTGAATTTATTGTCTGGTATTTCATTACTCTGATTTAGGAGGCTGCAAAAATATTATTTTTCATATTTCTTATGTTTCTGTGTTGGGTTTTATGCATCTATTGGGATGGATTTCTCTTCTTTAATATGTCAGCCTTTTTAGGGCATGACCTTTCCTTGTCAAAGTGTTCTAGTGATCTAGATGAAGATGCCTCATAGGTATGGTATCCACAGCCTTTGTGTTAATTGTCTCTGTTTCAGCTGTAAATGTGTATGTCCATTAATGGGAGCTGAGGGCCCCCATTCATTCCTACTTGGTGCTTGGTGATTATTTTGGAGGTTTTGTCTATTCTATTCTTCGCATTAAAATATTGTTGAAGTTTGAGTGTGGCTAATTTGTGTGTGGAGTAAGGATGGCTCCCTCAAGTGGGTTTAGCTCAGTGGGACAGTCTCTACCCTGTGAACTGGTAGTGACCCAATAGATTCCCAGCACCTCACAGAAAAGGGGGAACCAAACAATAGCAACAAAAAAGCAAAGAAAAAACAGTATTAAAATTAATACCCGCTGCCTTCTATGACATTTGCAACACTAATTACCACAAAAATAGGAATGGTATGGTTAGCAATTGCCAAAAGCCAAAACAATAAATACCTGTAAACTAGATCTGGCATAAAAGTAATAACACAGGTGTCAACTATGCCATCCACCATACTAATATCTGCAACAACATGAATGGTGGGGCGTGAGTTATATAAACCAAATAGTTCTAAAAGATCATACAAATACAATGTATTATGAGAAAAGTTTAGAATGTTCAAAATGTGAACAGAGAGAAAGCAGAAGGTATTTACCAAGTGATGGCTGTAATGAGAGAGGAGAAAAATAAATTTAAATAAAGTAAATGATGAGAGAGAGAGAACAAGAGAATTTGGCTGTTGGGGGGGCGAAAGAGAAAGAAACAAAAGAAACAAAAAAATGAAAATAAACAAATAAAACCCTAATCCTCTGAAGACAAGGAAAAATAACAATTATTTTTAAAATGCTAAAAATTAGGGGAAAAAGAAACACATGTATATGTGTGTGTGTGTCCATGAACCAATCAGTGTAGTAACACAAAAAAAATATTAATAATAATAAAAGAATTTATAATGAAACACGAAAGAATTGTTTACATTGAGGTGTTCACAAATGTCAACAAAGATTGATGATCTCTTCCTGTACCCAACTGTCCTTCTTTCCCTTTCTTCTTGGGCTATATACTAAGAAAGACAGGGCAAGAGAGAGAGAGAAAGAGAGTGCACACAAGGGCTGGGGTTGTTAAATTCTTCCCCTTTTCATGCTGTTCACTGAACTACTAGTTGGAGTGGCCTGAAACTGAAGTTGGTTGAAATATCTCTTAACTTTCTTTCTCATCAGTATAATATAGGATGAAATGGGAAGTACTGTCCATAGAAGTTTTTCTCCACAGACCAGATCCATGTGCTCCCAGGATGAAACTGTGGCAGAGTTCTAGAAAGGGAGTTCCAGTAGCTGAAGCTCAAGTCTAATCAGGCTTTAGGGACTTTGTTGGGTGGTTTCTGCTCTGGAGAGACTAAATCAACACACCCCAGGGTTGAACACATGCTGATTCTTCTGGGAGTGTAGATATCAGAAATCTCCCAGGAATTCTACTTGTGGGGTAGGGGAGCCACCCCTTCGTAGTACTCACACACTCTACTGCCTATAAACACACAGCCTTACCAGGCTTAGTCCCTGAATGTATTCACACCACCTGTTTAATTTCCTGACCATCTTCAGCTAGCCATGTAAGCCATCAGACTCAAAGAGAAAGCAAATTGCACTACCCTATACATTTCTGACTTGAAACTACCCAGGTACAATCTTTTCTGTGCCTGTTTCACTGATGTTCTGCTAGGTGCACGCAAGGCTACAGAGTAGGCGCTTACCAGGACAGTATGGTCAACATTTTTTATGATCTCTCGGGCTCCCAAAGCAGCAAGCTGCAACATGGCTTCCTCAAGATGGCTCCCTGCCTCAACTCTTCTCTCACCAGATGAGACACAGAGAGCCCTTTTCAAACACTAGTTTGCTGTGCAGCCACTGGATCAACTAAGTTCAGGCAACTTTTGTGTTCTACATGTTTTTCAGTGCCAAATTTGTCTTTTGTATTTCCCTCTGTGTGTCCCTCCTTTCCTTGACAAACCAGCACTTCCACCACTGTCTCAGCTGGCTTGGCTCCAGTGTATTCCTTCTTGTTCTTTGTTCAATGCACCCTAATTTCTGAGTCTCTAAAAGATTGTCCAATATTGAATTTCAGTGTATTTCTTCTTTCATCTATCTTGCTGGGAAGCAGTATTCCTACTGCTTAAATTCTAAGCCACAAAGCAACTGGAAATGCAAACTTCCTCTAATCTGCCATCTTTAATTCACCCTCTTATGCTCAATCTTAGGGCACATTTTAAAGGTCACTCTGCCATTTATCTCACACAATTACCCCAACAGTTATTTTAGCAGTTCCTTCTTACAACTCTTCTCTTCTGCTTCTTAACATTCATTGCTTTCTTTCCATTTTTATTGTGTCTTCATGGGACCTACTCCTTTACCTGCTTCAGTCACACTTTCAATCCTCTCTACTCTATAAAATCCATCAATGGTCTCCATATATAACTTCATCACCAAATTAATTTGCTTCACTTAGTCTAAATAGGTTCTTATTGAATATCGTGCCAATTTTTTAACACACTGATTACCTCCTTCTTTAAATGACCTCCTTCTCAGCCTCTGTCCCCTTCTACCTCTTCTGAATATGAATGTTTTCAAGAGTTTTTTTTCTCAATGTGTCTTATACATTGATCAGATCCTACTGTCTCAGGATTCAAACCATGGTGGTAAATGTTGAATTGTACCCCCATGTCAATGAGACAGAGGCAAAGGACAGGTAGCCAGCATAGATAATAAACGATGGGCTCAGAAAAATTGGGGCTAAATATCAAAGAAAAGGAAATGAGCTAACAGCTAACCTCCAGATTGCACTTCTCCCCAACCCCACTCAATCTGTTGCTAATACCGCCAAGGGAAAGGAAGGACCACAGCCTCCAACATAAACAATGACCCCCTGGGACTACTTTTTCCTGACTTGGGGCACTTTTAAAGGGAAGAAAGGAGGTGGGGGTCTATAAAAAAGCATGACACCACCATGCCCATGGGCAAGAGCTCTAGGTCTTGGCTCCTCTCCAGAGGATTCAACAATCTCTCTCTTTCTCTCCCTTTCTCTCTCTCTTTCTGTCTCAAGTAAAACTTGCTTTCTATGTTTACCTTGGCATTGCTCCAGCGTTCAATCTTCAACACCTGGGGAATGAGGACCTGATCCAGATTTCTAAGACTATCAGCACTGCAGCCCACTTGTCCTAGGGCAGTGGAATTGGTTACCAAGGCACCAAAGAAAATACCCAGAAATGGTGTACAAGATATAAGGTATATTGAAAAAAATTAGAAGTTCCATTGACAATAGGCTGAACAGATAGCATGTCCATCCTTCATGGTGCTTCACCAAACAGCCTTGCCATCCCTCCAGGCACTCTGTCCTATGGTGGCTGGTTGGATGGGTGGCATGTATTCTCTTCACAGTGCCTTCGATTCTATGCCAGTGATCACAGAGAAAAGGGTTTTTTAATTAGGCACAGGAGCAGTGACATTTGCTAGTTTTCTTAGTTTGTTTTGTTCTTTATATGACCAGCATACCAAGGTGCTGGTATCCTGGCATCTATGCAAGAAAGCAGTTCATACAGATAACACTGGTTGACCTGTTTGCTATATATCCTTCAAGATAGTAATTATCTGGGTATTCTTGTCCAGGCACACTCTTTATTATTCTCTTACCTTAGATAGGTTCTTGGGAATAGAAAAGTGCATTTCAAGGACATGGTATTTTATTGTCACACCTCACACACAAAAAAATTCACAAGTTGAAGTTATAAATCTTTGTATCCCAGACTTGTAATCCCATTTGTAGAAAATATTGTTAAAAGGGAAATTGAATTAAGATAAAGCCATCAGAGTAGACCCCAATTCAATATATTGGTGTATTATTAAAAGAGGATGGAAACAAGGAAAAGACAGCCATCTACAAGCCAGGGAGAAAGGCTGGGAGCAGAACATTTCCTCACAGCCCTCAGAGGGACTAATGGTGCCAAACACTTTGAGCTCAGACTTTTGACCTACAGAAACATAAAAAAATAAATCTCTGTTGGTTTAAGTCATCCCGTCTGTGGTTATGGCAATCCTAGTAGACTAATATAGATGGCTTCTCAAAACATGACTTACAAATTGACCTCTGATACTACAATCTATTTTGAGTTTTGAATTACCATCCAAAAGTGCCTGTGGAATATTTTCATCTATATGTTTTACAAGAAGCTTAAGTTAACACATCAACACATTAAATACTTACCTGTGCCAAATCTACTACCCCTTTTAGCTTCTCTTACTCAATACTCAACAATCTAAGTTCAAAAATTTAGAATTATCTTGCATGGATATTCTTAATTGGGATATTAAAACTGATTAAGGCCAGGCGCAGTGGCGCATGCCTGTAATCCCAGCACTTTGGGAGGCTGAGATAGGAGGATTGCGAGTTCAAAGCCAGCCTCAGCAATGGCGAGGCACTTAGCAACTCACTGAGACTCTGTCTCTAAATAAAATACAAAAAAGGGCTGGGGATGTGACCCAGTGGACAAGTGTCCCTGAGTTCAATCCCCAGTACCACAAAAAAAAAAAAAAAAAAAACTGATTAAGTCATGATGTAGTGATGTTAACTAAAAATAAATGCCTTACTTCATCATCTGTGAATATATATATTAAACTATATGTCTTACTAACACTTGGTTGGCTGGGGAAAATCAAAGACTAAAACTGAAAAGAACTACAAAAATTTAGAAATGTTTTACTAAACACTTTCAGGAAAATTTTTATTTCAGTACAATTAGTGTGTTTAATTTTTAATTGAGAGACATACATAAGCATGTAAAATATAAATGTGTAAAATATAATTTGAAGAATTCTTATGTTGCAAATATTCATGTAACCACAAACTAAGTCAAGATATCAAACATTTTCCAGCAACCCAGAATCCCCCACTTGCTTGCTTCTCTATCCTTTTTTTTTTATAGAGAACCACCATATTGATGATTAAAGTCATCATTGCTTTAAGACTATAAAGTATAGTCTTACCAACTATACATATACCTTGCTAAACAAGTTGTTTTGATTTTCAGTGTTATATGAATTAAAACATACTATGTAAATTCTTTGCACTTGTATCTTTCATCCAATATTATGCTTGAGAGAGGCATCCATATTTTTCTCTTTGATGTTCAGCATTTTTACTTTGGTGTGTTAATGTGGAGATGTCTTTTAATCTATCCTGATTTGTAGTCTCAGGATTTATTTTGTGACTATGGAACAGTATCTCTCAAAGGCTGAAGCTATATTTTTGCCATTATCTCTTCAAATATACTTTGCTATCTTTCCTCTTCTTCTGGAACTTCACTCATACATGTTAGGCTTCCTAAATTCATTATAAATGACTCTTTACTACTTTTCATTTTTTTCTATCCATACTGCATTCTATAAATTTTATCTTGACTTTTCTTCTAGTTCATCAATTTTTCCTTCATCTGTATATGAAATGCTTGCTTCCAAAATAAGCAAACGTGAAGGAATTCATGACCACCATACCAGCCTTACAAAATTATCTTAACAGAGTCTTACATTCAGAAGTGAAAGATAACTACTATCTTGAAAGCATGTGAGAGTATTAATTCCACTAAAAGAGGAGATACACAAAAGAGAAATAAAAGGAATAAAACTTCATCATTACAACAAACCACACCAAACCACAAAGATGAACAAAAGAGAAAGAACAAAGAATATTTGAAACTAAAAGAAAACCAGCAAATATTGCAACTAGCAATAATATCCTTGAAAGAAAATGGACCAAATTATCCAATTAAAAAATACAGACTGGCTGAATGGGCATAAAAACAAAACCCAACCATATGATGTCTGCAAGAAAATCACCTCTGTGTGTATAGTAAATATACACACAGACTGAAAATGAAAGGATGGAGAATAATTCAAGCAAACGGAATCCTGAAGTGAGCAAGAGTTTGGGGATCAACATTCAAAACTGTCTTTCGAACATTTCCATCTATAAGTTTTATGTGATGCTTAATTCAATACATCGAACATTACATAATCACCTTCACCAAACACTTAACATCTGAAAAAATAGACTTTAAAACAAAAACTATAAGACAAAGAAAGTCACTATAGAATGATTACACAATAAATTTAAGCATAGCATATAACAATTTTAAATGTATGTGTACCTAATATCAGAGCACCCAATTGTATAAAACAAACATTGTTAGATTTAATATTATTAGACTCCTTAAAGGTAAATATAGAATCTAATACAATAATAGTGGAGAATTTCAACACCCTACTTTTATCAAAGGACAAATCATCCAGATCCCCCCCAAAAAATCAACAAAGATACATAAGAGTTAAATTATACAAGGGATCCAATGAACTTCATAGACACTTACAGACTGTTTCACCCAACAACCAAGAATATATACTCTCTTCATCAGCACATGGAACTTTCTCCAGAATAAACCATACATTAGGGCACAAAACAAGTCTTAGCAAATTTTTAGAAAACGAAATTATATCCTGTATCTTTTATAATCACAAAGGAATAAAATTTGAATTCAACAATGGAAATTATGCAAATGCATGAACACATCTTTTTTTCCAAATATTTTTAGTTGTAGATGGACAGCATACCTTTATTTTATTTATGTATTTTTATGTGGTACTGAGGATCAAACCCAGTGCCTTACACATGCTAGGCAAATGCTCTACCACTGAGCCATAACTCCAGCCCCAGAATGAACACACTTTTGAATGAACAATGGGTCATCAAAGATATCAAAATGGAAATTAAACAAGCTCTAAAAAAATTAAAAATTAAGTACAACATACCAAACTTAAGGGATACAGTCAAAGCAGTATCTAAGGGAGGTTTCCTGCAATAAATGACTGTATTAAAAAATAGAAGTATTTCAAATAAAAACTTAATGATGCATCTCAAGAATTTAGAAAGCTACAATAAACCAAATCCAAAGCTAGTAGGAAAAATAACAAAGATCAGAGCAGAAATAATAAAGCAAAGCCTTAAAAAATATATACAAAAGATCAATGAAGCAGAGTTGGTTTTTTTATTTATTTTTTGTTGTTGTTGTCAATGGATCTTTATTTTATTTATTTATATGCAGTGCTGAGAATCAAACCCAGTGCCTCATACATGCTAGGCAAGCACTTTGCCACTGATCCACAACCCCAGCCCCAAGAGTTGGTTTTTTGAGACGATACACAAAATCGACAAGCTTTCATAGCTATACTAACAAAAAAAAGAAAAAAGACTGAAATAAATAAAATCAGAGATGATAGGGGAGACATTGAAACTGATACCACAAAAATACAAAGAACCATTAGGGATTGTTATGAAAAAGTATATTATAAATCAGAAAACCTGGAAGAAATGGAGAAATTTTTGAACACATATGACCTACAAAACAATGAAGGCATTTAAAACATGAATAGACCAATAACAAGTAATGAAATAAAATCAGTAATAAAGTCTTCCAATAAAGAAAAATAGGACAGTTTCATTGCTGAATTTTACCATTTTTTTTTTCTATTTAACAATGTGGATTGACCCTTCTGGCCCTAACCACTGGAACACATCCCCAGCCCTTTATTTATGTATTTATTTATGTATTTATTTTTGAGACAGGGTCTCATTATGTTTCTTAGGGCCTCACTAAATTGCTGAGGATGGCTTTGAACTTACAAGCCTCCTGCCTCAGCCTCCTAAGCTACTGGAATTACAGGCATGCACCACCACACCCAGCTGAATTTTACCAAACTATTAAAGAAATAAATCTAATTATTTTCAAACTAGTCTGAAGAATTGAAAGAAAGGAAACCATGCAAATTCATCCTGCGGGACTAACATTACCCTAGTACTAAAACCAGACAAGGATACACCAACAACAAAAACTATAGAGTAATATCCCTAATGGACACAGATGCAAAAATTCTCAACAAAAATACTAGCATAAAATTCAACAGTAAGGGTCTGGGGTTGTGGCTCAGTGGGAGAGCTCTTGCCTAGCAAATGTGAGGCACTGGGTTCGATCCTCAGCACCACATTAAAAGAATAAATAAATAAAATAAAGTTATGATATCCATCTGTAACTAAAAATATATTTTAAAAAATTTCAACATCAAATCAGAATGATCATTCACCATGATCAAGTTGGTTTCATCCTAAGGATGCAAATCTAATTCAACATCTTAATAGATGCAGAAAAAGCATTTGATAAAATTTAACAACTCTTCATGATAAAAGCTCTGAACCAATTAGGTATAGAAAGATAAGACCTCAATACAATAAAGGCTATCTATGACAAACCCACAGCCAGCATCATACCAAACGGGGAAAAGCTGAAAATACTTCCATAAGATAAGGAGCAAGAGAGAATATTCACTCTCACAGCTCTTATTTGATACAGTACTGAAAGTTTTAGCTAAAGCAATAGGGTAAGAGAAATAAATAAAGGCATACAAATAGAAAGGGAGGAAGCCAATTTGTCCCTATTTGCAGATGATATGATTACATAGGAAAAATGAAAGACTCATCAGACTATTAAAACTAATGACCAAATTCAATAAAATACCAGGATACAAAACCAACATATTAAAATCAACAGGTTTTCCAGACAATAATGAATTTTCTGATAAAAACATAAAAGCAATTTCATTTTAAAACAGCTTCCAAAGGGGCTGGGGTTGTGGCTCAGCGGTAGAGCACTCGCCTAGCGCGTGTGCGGCCCAGGTTCCATCCTCAGCACCACATACAAATAAACGCATTGTGTACAAACTAAAGCAAATAAATAAATATTTTTTAAAAAACAGCTGCCAAAAATAAAATACTTATGAATAAATTTAACCAAGGAAGTGAAAAAGTTCTACAATGGAAGTCAAAAAACACTGCTGAAAAAATTTGAAGACGACACAAAAAGATGAAAACCTTCCATGTACAAGGACTGGGAAAATTAATATTGGTAAAATATCTAGACCAGAAACCTTACAACTTCTAGAAGAAAACATAGGGTCAACACTGCTGTTCTAGATAGAAGTGGGCAGGTTTATTTCTAGATCTTACTTACACTGAATAGGATTGCTTTAGCTCCCCAGGCTACTGGGAAGACCTGTATCTTTGTCTCCTGACCTTGCAAGGTGCTGGATTTGTCCTCTATCTTCAATTTTTTCAAGGTTGGGGAAACTGAAGCTCAAATTACCAAAGTTCAGCAAATGCTCCTAGGAGAGCAACAGCTTTGGTGTTTTGCTTACATCTTTGTTCCCACCTGCTTTCTGTCTTTCTGACAAAATACTTGAGACAAACAACTTCAAATGAGGAACAATTTATTTTGACTCACAGTTTCAGAGGTTTCAGTCCATGGTCATTGAGACTTGTTGTGGGGTCAGACATCATGATGCAGGTCACTTACCTCAAGGAAGCCAGAGGTGTGGGGGAAGAAGGAGAGAAGGAGGGAGAGGGAGGAGAGAGGAGGACAGGGATGCAGTATACTCTTCACAGGAATGCACCAAGGCTCTACTTTGTCCATTTAAACCCTACCTCCCAATCAGTACCATCAGCTGGGAACAGAGGTCAAACAGCTTTGGGGGCACATTTAAGATCCAAACCATAAAACTACCCTCGCTTTGATTTTGGCCTCATAATTCTCTAACATCAGATCTTTAACAATTTTAGATGTCTGTTCTAGTCGTTTTCCTTCCTTTTTATCTAACTTCCTAATTTTTAGCAGGTAGACTTCTCTAAATCATTACCATGTTACTAGAAGTGAAAGCTAAGCCAATCTCATTCCATATTGCTTTTATTAACACAAAGTCAGTTTACTCCACCTCTAAGTAAAAAGTCAATGTAAACAAGAATTTAAAGTACTGATTTGGTGGGCTGCCAAACTACTAGCTTTCTCCTCACAGATAACCATGATCTATAAACCACACACCTTAGTCTATAACTCAGCAGAATGAATAATGAGCAAAATATTGGCTTCACCTATGAGCTTCAAACTTCCAAACTCTCCTTCCTCCTACCAAGAAATGTAAATCACCTAAAAACTATTTTATGGTTGGGAATAAGGAACATCTGAGAAGAATGTATTCCTCACAACAACTTCATGATAGTATCATTATTCCTTTCTATCTGTGAGGACATGGATGGAAAGAAAGCTCAAACTACATGGAACAATAAGGAGACAAGAGCAGACCAGGAGCCCAGATCCCCACTCCCATATTCCTTGATTCTGACACACATATAAAGGAATACAATATATTAATTCTTCTGTCCACATAGATATACAAGGTAGATTTTCCCACGGGTTTTTGACATGTAGAATTCCAGCTAGTAGTTAGATTTGGATTGAATATTATTTTTCATTTTCTATAATGCATTATGTTATAAAAACTCCTTCAATGTTTCAAATCATGTCATTTTTCTTTCCTCCTATTTACATTATCTTAAAATAATAAAAATTACCTGAAAGAACAATTAAATAATTTGTAGACCAATTTACATGATGACATTTAGAAAATAAGTAGCACCTGGAAAGTTATTTTTCTTTCATGTAAAGTCAATAACCCAAAAAAAAGAGGAAAAAATTAAACTGTCAGCATTCAGTGGATAAAGGACAGCTTATTCGTCTGTAATTGACACATACTAGTTATTTTTGTGGAACACCAAAATGTATAAAATAATTAAACAGTGAAAATGTGATTACATTGACTTAAAAGCTTAATGCAATAATTCACTGATGGGATTACCACATATTGCTACCACTTGTGTTTACTCTTGAAATAAATATATATTCATGAAGACATTGTATTGTGCATGGCTGAAGCTTACATTTGTCTTTTGAAATAAAATCCTTTTTGCTAAACACACAGATTATTGAATGCCAAAGATACTCCCGGCTTTGCTCAAACACAAAGATACATAAAACTGAAATGACCTCTTTATTTTATAAGTTCCTATTACAACAAGAACAGGATTGTCCAGAAATTAGCAAAAGGTTTTGAATGTGAAATTCCCATATGTAATTATGGACCACAGATACTGTTCAGGTTAGAAATGTAGCTCTAACTCAGTGGATGTGAAAAAGATAAATTGCAAAACCCCTTATTGTAGGAAGGGAGAAAAGGGAGCAAAGATAAAGCCAAGTTTATTATGGTATAAGTTACAAAGTAAAATAATTCTGTGCTAAGGCAAAAGGTTTTTCACCCAGTGATCTTAAACCTCAGTGCTGCTCTTTTCTGCTGCCCCTCACCCTCCAACAAATAACAGAGTAGACTAACTTCCTTTCTGCTGTATAAAAAACATAATCCTTAGCCGGGCGCGGTGGCGCACGCCTGTAATCCCAGCACTTTGGGAGGCTGAGGCAGGAGGATCGCGAGTTCAAAGCCAGCCTCAGCAATCGCGAGGCACTTAGCAATTCAGTGAGACCCTGTCTCTAATAAAATACAAAAAAAAAAAAAAGGGCTGGGGATGTGGCCCAGTGGTCGAGTGCCCCTGAGTTCAACCCCCGGTACCAAAAAAAAAAAAAAAAAAAAAAAAAAAAAACATAATCCTGCTCAGAACATACACTATCAGGAAATTGGCTGCTAAAGGAATTCCTTGGAGAAGGAAAAAACATGTATGTTATCAATTGTACAGATGTTCATACTAGCCAATTAAGCATGTCTGTAGTTAATACCACTGACAGAGTTGCACTTAATGTGTTTGGTTCAGTAATTTCAGACAAAACAAAATGGATAAATCATTGCAAACTACCACCTTCACTTCCATGCAGGGAAATGCCCCTGTTTTATAGGCTGACATGAAATTTAGACCAGTGTACTGTTGAAAAATAGATCAGCAATTGGCAATGGAATTGGACAAGAAGACAATAGAATGGAAATGATGATCATTTATCTATGATGATCATTTATCTATCCATACCTGGTCATGAATTTCACTGAAAGAACAAAACTATACTTAGAGCTAATACCTTGCTAGTGGTTTCTTTTTAAGCTCCAAGTTAATTGTTTGACAAATTAGCTAAAAACCCTTGGCACTTGTGGATTTATTGTTATGGCATGCAGGAGCCACTGCCAAAGATGCATGACATATAATAATGGGCAAGTTATTAGTGAAATTATTTTTAGTGAAGTTGATGAACAGATTGAAATTCCTTATGGGATGGTGCTTATATATGATTCAGCTGGGAATAAAACTGAGTAACTTCATATGCATTACCTCACTTTATCCTCATCCCTTCTAGAATATGAGTACCAGCTCAACATTTTACATATGAGGAAACCAGCTCTTCTTTAGTTATAATGGGCAACATGCTCCAGTTCATGTGGCTCTAGTTCACGTGGCTAGTAAATACTGAATCAGGGATATTGACCCAGGTCTTTCAATTCACAATTCCCTTTTTTGTTTGTTTTGAGGTGGTAAGGATTGAACCCAGGGACTCATGTATGCTATGTGCGTAACCAACAAGCTACACCCCCATTACATCTTTTCCTTTTTTTTTTTCTTTTGTTTTTGTAAGTAACTTTAAAGGTTATGAAAGTAAATTACATTTCCACTTTATATACTTTTGATTTTATCATGATAGAAAATACTTTATTTGGGATTTATTTTTTAATGAGATGAGGGAAACCCCTCATCCCACAGGGTCATAGATGGCTTTCATGTTTCTTAACCTATAAGATCAATTTGATATTCAAGCATTTTTCTTTCTTTCACCTTAATATCCCCCAAAAGTTCATTAGCCTTTGTAGGACAGGCCCAAGTTGGCTATAATTAGGCTCCCTTACTGAGACTTCCCACCAGTTATGTTTTAGTATATAGTTAAGGACATAAACACTCTGATTCAAGTTAATTGTTTATGACTCCATGTCATAAGCATCTGTTTTTGAACATGTATATATTTATGTAAACTTTTGGCACTGCAACTTCTTTGTTTGGGCTGCATATAAAAAAAGGCCCCTGGAAAGACATGGGTGGGGAGGTGGCTAGGGGCTGCTGTCACCTCTGAATAAAGTATGTCTACTATTCCAACTGTGCCCCTCATCTTCATTCACCTGCCTGGATCCTGAATCTGTCTCTCAGGGTCTGAGCACCTGCAGGACACCCTTATATAATTTCTCATTTCATAAAATGCTATATCTATACATAAATATGAATCTTGCTTGCATCTGTAGTTGCTTAAGTATCTCCTATATAGATACTAGAATTAAGTTCTCAAGGAATGGGAAGTTGTTACAAATTTCAGTATTTGACAGGATTTTTTAAAATCAGTAACCTAATTAATTATTCAGAATAATGGGTTTCTTCCTGGAATATTCGTACATGCATATAATATATTTGATCATTTTTATATTCCCCCATCATCCTCTCTTCCCCACTCTTCTTCTTTCCAGCAAGATGCTTTTTAGAAAAAGATAATGCTCCTCAAATAGTGTACATGCAATCTTTCTGCTAGAATGCTTATCTCACCATGGAGATTGTTGTTATTGTTGTTACTGCCTATGCATCCTAAGTCTATGATTAAATATTAGCTGTTCTGTTGCTTTTATTTATTTATTTATTATGTATGCATTTATGTATTGGTCTTCTTCCCAGATCCCCCACTTCCTGGCCAGTCTGTTTTTCCATAATACTTCTAATAGAGCATTTATCACATTGTGTGGTATTTTCATAAATAAATGGTAGCTACACCCTTGTGGGTGTTCAAATGGATAAAATGCAGTAAGGCCAAGTAAGAATAACACATATAAGGTACACCATACACTTTAGTTTTCCATCTGCCAAATGCTATAGGATAGTAGATTCTCATGGAGGCCAAGCAGCAGTCCCAGGACCCAGACCTGATACACCTTCCTTCTCCCTACTCTTTGTCTTAGGCTAAGACTCCTTTAAACAGAAACTTTTCATGTAAGGCTGAGAATCAGGGGAGGCACTCAGGGAAAACCCACCTTGTCCCTGTGAGCAGAGGCTCACCCACTCAGAGGGTATAGACAACAGGCTTTTGGTTCAAGTGCCTTCCTGCCCCTTTCTTGAAAGGCAGGTGCTAGGAACACTCCAAATGCCAAGAAAAATTAGAATTGAGTATGATCCTATATACTTTTTAAGCAGCCAGATTCTGAATCATTGGAAAAAATGGTACCCTGGGTGGGAACTGGTGAGAATGGTGAACGAGGGCTTCAAGTTTTGCTGAGTTAGCATGGTTTAAAATTTTATTGTACTGCCTGCTTCTAAGTCTCCAAGAAAAACATCCCATTTCTAAGTCAGGCATTAAGTTATCTAAGGTGATGAATTAAATAAAGAAGCTTAGTGCCAAAAGTTTGCAACTTCATTATCCTTTAACATCTCAATATTTTTATGTTCACTTTTAATTTAAGAAAGTTCACAACCTTTATTGTTACTTCTGCTGTTGTACCAATATATTTTTCTGTCCTTATGAAAAATAAATTACATTTTAGGTAACATAGTTAACACACAATAAGTAGAGTGCTGGCCAGAATTAGATTCAGAGAAGCACTCATTTTCAATTCAAACTTCTACAGAAAAAAAAAAATCTATTAAAATAGTTGTTTTGATAATAATTAACAGCTTATCTTAGGGTTCTAATCAGGAAAGACTAAAAATGAGTATTTTCTCTCCACATCAGTTGTTCTAAAATTTTATTTTTCTTTCAATATTTAAGTGTGAACAATTCTACTTACAGAAAATTTTTTTCTGAGAACTTGAAAATAGAATATATTGTGCCCTTCAGAACTTTATCCAGGGATCCTGTCAACTATTTTATTATATAAAATTGCACTTAAATATCCCATAAATTCTCAAGAAAAAAATTGACGCCTTCCTAGAGTGCCATTAATCCATACACAGATTAATACAAAGTCTTATATGAGATGGGTAACAGGCCTATATATGAAAATAAAACACTATCACAAGGTCTTAAAATTCATAAACATGTTTCTTAAATGTTTATTGTTCCATTTAAATACAATGTTCATTTACATGTTTTTCTATAACTGTCTTTGGTATAAAAAATGCATCTACGTACAAAATTACAATGAGAGAATGTCACCTGAATAAATGTATGCATTTTTTGTGCTTAATTACATAATAAACTAAAACATGGGTCACTTTGAAAAGTGGAAAATGTTTCAGGGTTAAGAGTTTGATTATCCTTAATAGAAAGAAATTTTAAGTCTTTACATAATAAAAATGCCAGTCAGTTCTGGGAATATCAAATAGGCTTGTTATGGTATCATGGAAAATTGTTTGAAATGAAGAATACCAGGCAGGGCCAATAAATTTACCAAAAGTGATTTTCCTGAAGTAGAGAGATAACCACATTTTTACATGTGTACTTGACAGTGATACTCCTACTGTAGGAAGACATTTAAATGAGTTAGGTCTAATTTAGAAGACTAGATTAGCAGCTTTTTTTTTACCCATTGTAGCTAAGTTCTTATTTAACAGACTGAATAGTGAGTGACATGTTTGTCCCCATGGTCTTCGTGGATGTTGTAGAATGCTACAATTTTCAAAATAGAGTTTCTATCTAAATGATGGAGGATGTGCAGGGTCATATATCTTAGGAAAGTATGAGTAGAAGCATTAGAGCAAAGCAAATTGGGAAATAAACAGCAGTGAGCTGGCTTACCACTGAAAATCAAAAGAAAATTATAAAAATATCACTTAAAGAACTAAACATTGTATTTACACCAATAATACAAGTTTCAGGATGTCCACGTTCAAAGATATAGTAGAAAAAATAGGAAAAGAATAACTATGTCTTTCCTGGATATGAGAAATTCAATGTGTCATGTTTTAGAGGATATGTTTGTTTTAGAGGGAATTGTGTGAGATACATGGTTTGCATCAGCAACAGAGAGTTTATTAGTGAAAATTCAATGGACTACTTATAAGTGTATGTTAGTGCATTTAAAAACAGTTCAATAAGTAATATATTACATGGGAAAACACCCAAAATATATTAATTCCACTTTGGATAATTTCAAGAAAGCAAGCAACTACTGTGACTTTTGTGCTTCTTATGGTAGTGAGGACTAAACCAAGCAGTGGTTTTCCACTGAGCTACCTCTCCACTTTTTGAAACAGTGTATTGCTACATAGCTGAGATTAAAGAGGAACTTGTGATCTCAGCCTCCTGAGTCACCAAGATTACAGATTAAAGATTAGAGGCCTGCACCATCATGCCCAGCTAACAACAGTCCTGTCTTAAGCACAGAATTTAAAATAAAATTTACCTTCAGTATGGATAACAAAACAAAAATGATCACATTGTAAATTTTAGTATGAGCACTACAAGTATTTTATATTTATTAATTAATCCCCCAAATTAATTAGGGCATATAGGAAATATAACACTGTGTTTTAAATAGTTCCTTAGAACATACTTTCACTGGTAAATATTTTTACATATATTCAAATAAAAAATAAAACATATAAACATTTCTTCATATACACATGAGCTGTTTCAAAGGGTAGAAGTATTCCTTTTAGCATAAATATTTTAAGGAAATATTTACGTGAGATAATTTTCCTATCTAAAGTCAAAGACTTCTGATGTCTTTCTTATTCAACAGATGTTCTTTTCATTTTTTCTGCTAATTCTTTTCTCACTTCAATGTGTTTTTCTAAATTTTGCACTTCATGTGGAAGATTGATGTCCCAAACAGACAAGCAAGATTGTATCTCTATAAAAAGAAAAAAAAAATGAAATCATGCTTCAAACATTGATTATAAAATATTTTTCTTCTGTTAATTTATTATTTCATTATATGTAAGTACTAAAACATTGCCATTTATAAAAATATTCTTGTAAAATGTCAATAATGCTTTATAGAAACTAGCTACCAAATTTCAAGAGGCACATAGACACTTTATAACCAATCATTTCATTTACTGAAAGAAATAGAGCTTTTTCCAACATTATTTAACATTAGACCTCATCTGGATATAAGTAAGTTGTAAGCAAAAATATTCACATTTAGTTTAAATTTGAACTAGTTCTCATTTATAGTGACTGTTATTTCTCCCTCCATCATCTGAAAAATAAATATTTAAAAATAAATATTTAAATTGTTGAATTTAATACTGAAATTTATCTAAATTATTTACACTGTAAAGAGACTATCAATTGAAATTGCTAAAAGTATATGTAATATTTACTTCAAATTTATAAAACACAATATCTTATCCTCTTTCACATCATTGCACTCTTTGGACTATAGCATCCTATTAAATATTACCTTTTTGTTGTTGTATACCTTCAGTAGTTTTCCGTTTGTACCCCAAAACCAGCATGACATTTTTAAGGCTTCCTTTATCAAAACAAAATACAGAAGTTTTCTGTTAATGCAATAAATTAAACTGTCCAAAAATCCCCAGTAAATTCGCAATTCTTAATTACATGAATCTGAGAAACCAGCTAAAGCTTTCCATAAAATAGGTTTAATATTATGCATTACTTCTTCCAACATTATACTATTAAATGGGATAATATATATAAAAGTGCTTTCGATACTGCAAGGAACAAATATGAAGCAAGTGGATGGAGAGTTGGATAGATGCATGACTGACCCTCTATCACAATATCATATTTTCTTTTCAAGTCATTCACTAATTTATCTGAAAAATATTCATCAAAAGTCTTGTTTTTACAGGGCTATAGGCTAGGTCCTGGGAGTATAGGGGTGTCCAAAAACTCACAAACCCAACTCACATGCAGGTTATGTTCTGGTGAAGATATTGACATTAGTTGGGGAAAAAATCATGACTATGATGAATGTTATGCATGAGAGGTATTGTGAAGCCACATCATTGTGCACGTTGTAGCCTATGTTTAAATTTATTTTTATTTTAAAATAAATCATAATCTACTGAAATTTCATCATAATTTCAATTATGAACTACCATTTGGGTCCCAGAGTACATACAAACTAAATTAAATAAATCAATATCCATCAAATAAGACAGGGGAGATTACCCACTGAGACCTACTAATCTGCTTGTGTGGACCCATCCTAGTAGTTAACAACTACCAAGAGCAACTAATCTACTTCTGTGCAACTCTGATATCTACAAATGACAAACAGGTAACGGTAAAGGAGAGACACCTTTCTTAAGATATTCTTGCAAAAGGAATCTATTTTCTTCACTATGGTCAAACATTTTATTGCTGACATACTAAACTTATATAAATTCTGCTTTTGCAGAACTAAACCTTACAGTGTTATTTTGTGATCAACTTGGTATATATGATATTATGGCTTCCTAAATAAAATTATTAATCAAAGGAAGACACTGAAATACATTTTATGTGGAAAATACATTTCACAAAGGAGCCAGAATAGACATAAAAGGTTGAACAAAACTTATCATGATTTGTCAATATTTGTAGATTGTGGAGTTCAGCATATATTGCTATAAGAATACAAGTCTGTTTATAGAATGAACAACCAAATATAATTCTTTTTCAAGGGTGGGCAGCTTATACTACGACCAAAATAAACATGTACTTTAACTTCTTGAATGAAATAGCAAAATATACTCAATACTATGTGTTTCCCATTTTTGCCTTAGGTAATAAGGTAAAAAGCAAGTAAGATCCAAACTGAGGGGCTGGAGCTGGGGCTGGGGCTCAGTAGTGGAGTGCTGGTCTAGCATGTTTGGGGCACTGTGTTCAATTCTCAGCACCACATAAAAATAAAATAAAGGTCCATCAGCAACTAAAAGGAAAAAGAAAACTTAAAAAAAAAAAAATAAAAAATCTGAATGTTCAACTTCAGTCATCTGCTTCTCTTGTGGAACTAAGAGCAACTATTTCCTCCATATTTTAAATGCCCTTATTTAAAACTTATCCCAGTCCTGTTTCATTATGTGAAATTTTAATGCTCTCCAAACAAAAGTAAAAACATAAATTTAAAATAAAGGCATATTTTATTTTATAATCTTCGAAGACATGAAGAAGAAACTTGCCTAACTGTGCTGCCATCATGACTCTAACAGAATCACAAAAGTTGTTAATTATACGTATAACTCGACGAGTCGAAAGATCAAGGAGTAAAATATGGCCTCCTCCAGTTCCTATCCAAAGAGCAGTGTTCTTCTGAAGGCAAAGAGTTTTCACTCTCCCGGAATAAGACATTTTGTGCTTTGATTCCTTATTTATTTTTACCATTATCTCCCTAGGAACCATAAAGAAAGTATGCATTAATAATTTCATCAGCAATAGGAGAAAAATAGATTTGTCTCTCTACATGTACTTATGACAAGTTTTTAAATTATGAATATATAACAATTCAGTCATCCTTTAGTATCAAGGGGGATTGGTTCTGGGACCCCTCCCCACTCACTGCAGCTACCAAAATCATAGGTGCTCAAGTTCCTTATGTAAAATGATATAGTATTTGCATATTACTTACACTCCTGCATACTTAAATCATCTCTAAATCACTTATAATACCTAATACAACATAAGTGCTATATAATAGTTGTTATGCTGTAGTATTTAAGGAATCATGGCAAGAAAATAAAAGTCTGGACATGTGTAGTACAGATGCAGCCATTATAGGTCTAACTATATTTCTGATCCTAGGTGGGCTCAATCTGTGCATGCAAAACCCAAGGATATGGAGGGCTGACTATGTACATTATGTATTGTAAAAATTGTGCAAAATCATTTTTGCTACAGAATAACAAAACCACATTTCTCTACTTGAAGCATAAGTTATCAAAGATGACAAAAGAATAGCACCTCAAATTTAAGAAATTCTGAAACAAATAAGATGGATAGTATTTTTATAAATAACTGAGCTATCTAATCCAGTAAAAATAGAATACATATGCCAAATGTAAATGAAAAAATAGCTTCAAGAGTGCTCTCAAAAAGCCTCAAAGTTAAAATGGTCATTTACATGTAAAAAATATCAACACAAACCAGTGAATATTTCTCCTGAGTCAAAGAACAGTTTGATTCATGACAAAAAATGTAGTGTCTAGAAATTTTAAAATACTAACAATTTTGAAACTTCAGGAATTAAGTCACTCTTTACCATGTGGAACTGTTAGTTCTGAACTGAAGCCTCCTCACAATCCGAAAGAAAAACCGTAAAAGATGATTTTTAGAAGGTAAGCTGTGTGGTCTCTTTTGATGGATCTAATGTGTAATCTAAAATATTTTCAGATGATAATAAATTCCATACAATAAAGTCAAAATAAAACAAAAATATTAGGTGACTAGGAAATACATTTGACAATGGTCCTCTTTCTCAGCACTGGCACACAACAAATATTCTTGATGAGCAGTCTGGGCTTTGTCTCTCACTTGTTGAATTAGACAACCATCTCTGTCATTCTGGGTCTTGATCCTCCCTTCTTACTTAGTGGACTGATCAGGTCAGTAGCCTCCCCCCCTCCAAGTTTTTCTATTATTTTGTGACCTTTTTCTTTATATTACAGTATCTTTGGGCAAGTACTTTTAATTATATGTAGTAACATCTGGCTCTGTGACAATTCTATAAATATACCCAGTAGTGAATCCAGTATAGCCACTTTTTAAAATGACTATTTGTTTCACTAGAGAATATTCTTAATAATACCATATAGTATGTTCCTATTTTTCAATTTTCCCAAAATGAAATTTACAGGATATCAAAAGATGATGCCAACAACCATTAACAATTTTGTTTCTGCATTTTCAAAATTTTTCTATTTAGAGGAAAAAGTAAGAAAAGTAAGCAGAGATCCCTCCTTTGTGCAGCCTGAAGGGTAGAGACAGTTCTGGCAAGCAGAAAATAACCACAGAACTTACTTTAAAAAGTGTACACAGTCTATGAGTTCACAGAGTTTTTCAGTTTTCTTATCCCACACTTCCACAACAGGGCTGTTTTTCTTAGCAATATAGAGAGCTGTCTCTACTGCCACGGCTATGATATTGGAATCACTGAAAGCTGCATAAGAAAACCTAGGGAAGGAAAAAAGAATGTCAAAAAAAGGCATAATACCCCCTTATGTTAGTTCCTACTGCATGTAAAGTTAACACTATTTTGAAAATAAGCTAGACTGTTGCCCCTGTTCTCCTCTAACCACCATAAATTGAATATATAACTTACTTTGCTACTTTACTTACTTTTGGTTACTTTAAATTGGTTTCTATTGATAAAAAAAAAAAAATAAAGACTATAAGTAATGTTTATTTGTTGTTTTAGTTTTAATTTCAGTTCTATCTGGTTCTTTATAGAGTTTAATATTGCATCTTAAGTTTTAAAAGAAATACAACATCTGTAACTTTTAGATATTGCAACTGAATCATTGTGGTCAAGAATGTTTGGAAAACTAAAAGCTAGCCATTTCACCTAGAGTTACAAAGTGTAAGATGTTGAAATAAGTTCAGTGGCCTATCTTCAAGGGCTAAAAGGAAAGGTATTCTTGCAGAAACAAAAGTTAATCAAATTACAAGAAAAATCCACACCATCCAAACATAGGTGAAAAGTAAATTGTTTCCCATTTACCCCCTTTGAAAATGAAGGAAAAAGACCAGCATTTAAAATAACTCTCAGCCAACCTAAGACATGTGGCACTGTACATATTTCACAAGCAGATTGGCAATCGTTAAGTCCTATCTGCATGGCAAGCTACTAGTCAGCCTTTGAGGCTTAACCTAAATGTCAGCTCCTCTGGAATTCCTCCCTGACCCATCAAAATAGAGCAACCATTCCTTCTCCCTACTGGGGTAGCTGTACTTTTATTACAGTCCTTATTAAACATAACATTTTAGCTGAACATGGTGGAGCACACCTGTAATTCCAGCTACTCAGGAGGCTGAGGCCAGAGGATCATGAATTTGAGGCCAGCCTAAATACCTTAGAGGTACCCTATCTCAAAATAAAAATAACAAAAGAAATATTCATTTATTAGTGTCTCCCTCACACTAGACTGCAAGCGTAATTTCTTAAGGAAAAGCATGTCTTTTCTGCATACCCACAATCTAGTAAGGAGTTACTGTGAGTAAGTACCTCTGATACACCAGGCAATTTATTAATTGTTCTGACTGTATACCAGACAGAGGATGGACTGATGAGAACAAACTAATAGAATCAATGAATTACCAGAAAAAAGTAAAAATAGTTAAAATTGCAATTGAATCACAAAGATAATATGAAAATACCACAGGGACATGATAATAATTAATATATCCTAGTGTGGAAATATTATTTTCACCAATTTTAAAATTACGCCAAGGGAGATAAAAATATGTTGCCAGAGAGCCACTACATTTTAAGTAATTTCTTTTGGGGTGCTAGCTATTTTAATATAGATAGTTCCAATTAGCACAAAGCTTTACATAGAATTTCAGAATCTACAAGATATTTGTGTGTTACCTTGTTTGATTCTTAAAAATAAACTTATACAATATGATAAATTTCATTGTATATAATTATAGAAAGAAAAGCTTACAAATGCTAAATAATTTTCTCATGGTCACATGACTAGCATGTTGTAGACCAGGGAAACAAAGCAAATCCTCTGGAGTCTCCTGGCTCCAAAGACAGCTTCTTTAACTAACCACCATGCCTTCCATTCAGGGTTTGCTGATGGTGATAAGAAGATAAAGATGATGAGGCAACTCTGGTTCATGAAATGATATCTTTTTAGTGGGGAAGAGTCCAGGAAACAGAAGACACATTTTTAAAAGAAAGCAATAGTTTCAAGTCTTTACGAGTGTTTATAATACTGGCTCATAATTTCTTTTGAGAGATTATTATCTTTGAGAGCCTGATATTTATGGTTTTCCTCTAGTAAAGCATCTATCCTCCAAATCATGGAACTTTTAAGGGGCTGATTGATACCAATGATGCCATAAAATGCTCTATGAAAGGAAATAATTGTGGGCCTTTCCCTTAAGGGTTTTCAGGCTTATATAGTTGGATTAAAAATGTAAATGACATAATGGGAATGCAAGCATCCAAACAGTTACCACATGCTAGTTATCAAATTTGTGAACAAGACAAAAAACAAAAATCCTCACCCACCAGGTTGTATATCACAGTGTATCTTAACCCTGACCATGTCCACCCTGAATCACCTGAAAACTGGAAAGGCAAAACAACACTGAAGAGTGGGGCCCTATTTCCAGTTTAATTGGTCTGATGTCATTATCTAAGGTAGCGCCCAGGCACAAGATGATTTTCAGCTACCTTATGGTTCTAAGGCACAGCCAATGTTCAGAACCAATGGGTCTGGTTGTATTAAGAAACCGTTTTTTTAATGCAATCATTAAAATGTGATAGCTGTTGTGGAAGAAAACAGCAGATGCAATGGAAGCACAAATAGAAGGCACCTGACAGGTGGGATCAGGAACGGCCACTTAGAGGAAGCAACATTTGGACTGAAATAGACAGAGGGCATAACAATCATCCAGACAAAGAGAAAACCATACTCAAAGACTGGGGGCCAAAAAGAGAAGACTGTCTTTGAGAAATGAGACAATTTCAGTTTGGCTAAAGCACAGAAGGCTGGGAAGTTTCAATACATAATCTACAAAAGTAAGCAAGGACTAAATCATGAAGGGCCTGGTAGGCTACCTTAAGGAATCTGGGCTTCATGCAAAGGACAATGGCGTGCAACTGAAAAATCTTAAAGAGAACTGGATAGGAAGATGCTATTGTTGACATGGCCATAGATGATGGATGATAGTCTGGCTCATGGTAGCAGCAGAGGGGACAATGTGAAGTAAAAGGACTTGAGGGGCATTTATAATTAAGAGAGTCAAGTGAATAATGGGGGAGAGCGATCAAAGTTTACTCCCAAATTTCAATCTGGGACAACTAGAGGGATACTGGAAACTAGGATGGTCCCTGAAATAGGAATTTGTGACCCAAAGCTAATAACAATCATAATAATAGTTAACATTTATTTAGAGCTTACCAGGTGCTAAGCATTATATTAAGCTCCTTATATTAATTTTCATATTTAATCTCCCAAACACCCCTTTGAAACAGAGTGTATTATGATCTTCAAGTAAGAGACAGCTTAAGATTTGAAAGGTTTTTGCCCAGTTCATAAAACCAATAAAGAGCAAAGTAGTATTTGAACTTTAATTGATGCTCTTGACCACCACCATCCTACATTGCTTATCACCAAGGAACATAATAAAAAGAAGTAAACAAGGCTGGGGTTATAGCTCAGTGGTAGAGTGCTTGCCTCACATATTTGAGGCACTGGTTCAATCCTTAGCACCACATACAAATAAATAAAATAGATAAAGATATTGTGATCATTGTAAAAAAAATCTTTAAAAAAATAAGTAAACAGATCAGATTAAATTACAATTTAAAAAATTGAAAATTGGCCGGGCGCGGTGGCGCACGCCTGTAATCCCAGCACTTTGGGAGGCTGAGGCAGGAGGATTGCGAGTTCAAAGCCAGCCTCAGCAATGGCGAGGCACTTAGTAACTCAGTGAGACCCTGTCTCTAATAAAAATACAAAAAAAGGGCTGGGGATGTGATCCAGTGGTCGAGTGCCCCTGAGTTCAATCCCCAGTACCAAAAAAAAAAAAAAAAAAAAAAAAAAAAAAAAAATTGAAAATTGAATGAGGTTCATATTGGTTTTTTTTCATGTTTGAAACTGGCTTGGCTATAATTTTTATAATCAATTATCAAACCTAGAAATGGCTTCAATCCTACAAATCTGTTTTCTACAATTTATTCTTAATGGAATTATCCCAAACTGAATATATATAATATTTATTCATATATTTATATATATAGTATATATAATATATATAATATATAATATTTATTCATATATTTCATATATATGAAACTCATGGATTTAGTACAATACTGAGTTGACTGCCTTGTAATTCCATATGTCTAATTTGAAATAGAGATAATAAGATTGTTTAAAATGTAATTGGTAGATACACTAGGATAATGATGGGTGTATATATTATCCCAAAAGTGATTAGTCAAGTTGAATTTTTAAAATGTGTTTCTGTTTTCTGGAATTTTCTATGATGTGCATTTATTTTTATAGTAGACAACTAAATTATGCATTTTAAAATATGTTCATTTTAGATTATCAATAACATTGATATGATTGTAAATCATACAAATAAATGGTAAATTAGTTGCATAGAAATAAAACAACTTACAGCTGATTTGTCCTTGTCTCAATGAGTTTTTGAAGAGTGAAATCATTAGAAAAAGAGAAAACCTTTGTGCCACATCCTCCCCACATAATGTTCTTTTCAGCTGAATTCACGGATTCACTCAAACACATCAGTGGAGTGCTGACATTTCCTATATTTAGTGTCTTCAAAGGAGCAGCTCCTTTACACTTTGACAAAAAGAGAAAACACATTCAGCATATTGAGTATCTATGGAATGAAACACAACAAAATTCTTGCTTTCTGAAACTACTTCCCATTTTAAAGGACTAGAGACATTAAAATAAAAATTCAGACATATTTTTCAAAGTATAAATAATTTTCAGTATCCAAAACAGGACTCAATTAAAATGGCATTAAAATCTTATAGCCAACCTCTTTACTTCATAAAATATTGTGTATGAGGAATAACCTACAGCTTATACTCTACCTCTGTGTCTCTCTTTAGATAGTAAGGTTTGGTATCAAGGAGTATGAGTGGGTAGGAAGTTGAGTGAACAAGCGAATCCATAGATGAGTGGATAGATTAAGGAATGACTGCTTTAATGACTAAATTAAAAAATGTAAAGATCATAAACTTAAATGATTTCTTCAGTATGAAGAAAAAGTTAATGGCAAGACAAATTTGTTCTCTCCCTCCCTCTCTCTCCTTCTCTCTTTAATGTGCATGTCTGTGTGTGTGAATGTGTGTGTGTGTTTGTGTGTGTTGCTTGGGACTGAACCCAGGACTTTATGCTAAGAACACGCTCTACTAAGCTATGCCCCAGGGCACAAGCCAGATTTAAAACTTAAATATTCGTTGTTTTATTCCACAATATAAGGAATTATCTGCTTCATTCATACCACTCCTAATATTATAAATCCAGTCTCATCTATCATATTATCCTTAGTTCATTCATTTAAAAAAAAATACAATCAACAAGTATTTCAGAGGATCTACTGTCTTCAAGACTTTATGAAGCAATAAAAAATTAAAAAGCAGAACTTAATCATCCTTGTTCTCAAGAAGCTTATAATCGGGGTTGGGGTTGTGGCTCAGCTGTAGAGCACTGGCCTAGCACGTGCACCGGGTTCAGTCCTCAGCACCACGTAAAAATAAAGGCATTGTGTACAACTAAAACAAACAAATAAATAAATGTTAAATATTTTTTTAAAAAAGAAGCTTATAATCACATAGTAAGGGGATGGGATACATAAAACAAAGGTTTTAAAGTGAATTTGATGTAGAATGCATTCCACATTACCTTAACAGCCTTATCTTCAAAAATCACTAAATTGCCATCAGCAGTTCCCACCAAAAGAAAATTCTTTTGCTTGCTAAAAGGAAAAAAATGCCAAAGCTGTTACAAAAAGAACAATTATATTGACTAAGAAGTCCTTAAAGTTCTTCCCAGCTTGACTAAACTTTAGGCAGGTTTCTTGCTGACTACAGTCTCCTGCCCTCCCTTAGAGTATTCATTTAGAAAACTTGCAATTATAAATTCTTTTTCTGCCCCTTTGAGATGTAAATCTTTTCCCAGCCTCTGCCAGCTTTACAATAGAGGAAAGCCTTTCCCAAGGACCCAGGAGTCATCCCTTTAAAATTTAATCATCAAAAGAAATGTCCTCCCTATTTCCTAGTCACTGTGGGAGAGTAGGGGACTACCTTCAATAAGAGAGCATAATCAAAAGCAGGTGGCTAATCACTTCAACTAGCACTCACAAGATCCTCCAACACTTTTTCACAACTGTAGCTCAGGCCTGTGCTTAAAACTCTTTCACCTTTAGTTTCAGTGGTGTTGGGTTCAATCTCTCCTATCATGACTGCAATGAATCAAGTCTACCTTGCCTATTTAACTTCCAGTCACATTTTTCTTTAACAATATCCAAGTGGTGTCAACTTCAAAATTGCCAGTGAAGTCTGTATTTCAGGTACCAAAAACTTTTATTTCACATTTTTCTAATACTTTTCTTCAAGTACTGACCTAAACCAGAGAAGTATATGGGTCATAATCTTAATGGCCACTGGAAATTATCCTGCCCAAATATTATAGCAGTCAAGCTATGACTCATACCTGAAATTTTGTCATTTAGATAAATTTCTTTGGGATAAGATCCCTATAAATGATAAGGGTTTAGTCATTTTTACCTATTAACAACTTATTAATTTCTTAAGATTCTTTTCCAATTTGGTGTTTATATTACTGATATGTTTAAGCCTGGTGCATAATCAGCTAGTGACATACATATGTATATACATGTATTCAAAGAAAGAATGAATAAAATTTGTCTTCCAAGAGGCCCTACCAAGGTACATTGACATGAGGAGATGTAGAGATAGGGCCACAGCTGAGGTAATAGCCTAAAGAAATAGTTGGTTCATTTTATGACCACCTCAGCTAAATCTGCATATAGAAAAATAATAACTTCCATTGTGACCCAAATCCCCTTGAATAGATACAAACCAATGAAAATAGGCCAAAAATGAGCAATCTTTGGCAATATGGTAAAAATTTTGCATACACTTAAATCATCTAAAAGGTATATAATTTTTATTCAACTAAATTCACAACTATATATACCTTTGCTTGGAAAAGGAATTGCAATACAAACAGGTAATGGCATCAGTCATCTTTTCAAGGGTGTGTCTCTTTGTTCTGTCTTCAGTATTTATGACCAGGAGAGTACCAGCCTGTGTCCCACACACAATCCAGCTTTCCTTTTCAGCAGAAAGATGCACCAAGGCCAAGCACAATATTCTACTATCAGTTACTTCCTGTTAACAGAAAAAAAGTACTCTCTAAAAGACTTGGCTTTAAGTAACAATAATTTGTGTAGGACCAAAAAAAAAAAAAAAAAAAAAAAAATGCTGTCATCAACATTCTTAACTTCTTTATCTTTATGTATTTACTTTTTAAAAACAATGCCAATTTTACTCAATTTTGAACAATATCTGAATTAACTGGCAAACAATTTATGCCTACCTAGAATGCATCTAAAACCAAAAGTCCAAATTATTTTTCAGTATCAATTATCATTCTAGCAAAACCATATGAGAGAATTGTTCAACCTTAAGCACAATTTTAGGCACAACATTATTTTGAGGCAACAATCAAAATATTAGGTTGTTTTTTTAAGCTCAGAATTTTATCTATTAATAAGTTTTTTTGACAACTTATTAGCTTCTGCAAATGGTGGTTGTTGTCTGCTCAGAACTGCTCTCTTCACCACAGCATTCCAGCAGCCGATGGGCACAGGCTGGCCCAGAAATGCCTGGAGGTTCCACCACCCTTCACCTCTGGGCAGATGGCAGCTGGTGACTGACATGTGAGAATGAAATACTGGCCCCCTTGCTGAGTGGCAGGAATTCTGTGGTGCTATCCACATTCCAGAGTTCCTCGTGGGTAGAGGCTGAGGCTCAGTTTCTTCAGAAACCACAGTTGTGCTGAGCTTCTACCCCTGTCCCTTCTGGCTCCCTCTACTTCCTTCCAAACTTCTAGCTCCCTAAATCACATACACAAGATTACCTGTCTCGGACCCAAGACACATATACTTTGGTTTTAAAACAAATCAGACTAATTTCATGCAAATTCCTGTGTTCTAACAGAAAGTTAATTTAATAATATTCTAACATTGGCTCTTATCTAATTTCTTCCAAAGTAATTTTAATTGGTATATGCTTTAAATTATATTCAAGTAAGTGTTCTAAAAGACTTATAATTTAAAGAGTATTCACATTTACCTCAGAAGTGAGTCCTTCAGTGTTTAAGTCAAGAAACAAGAGCTGACCTTTGTCAGTGTGCCCACAGCCGAGCCAAACGCGTGCATTCTTGCTGTTAGGATTTGTAGCAACCATGCATTCAACAATATTGTTTTTGGGTATTAAAATGTGTCTCATCAGACAGATTAAATCAGCTGAATTCAAAATATCAAAGACCTGAGGAAGTTTTTAAATAACAAAACAACACACATGTCAAGTTATTCCTCTTTAAAGATCAAATATAGAACTAAATGTTGTAGCTCTATCAGGCAAAACCTGAACTTGTTAAACTGTGATCTACTCAGATCATCAAGATTAAAAATCCAAACTACAGATAAAATTACACTGAAACAAATACACAGTTTCAAACTATGCGTATTTTGTATATATATATATATATATTTTTTTTTTTTTTTTAATTTGAGAAGAACAGCTCAAAACCGACTGAAAGTTTAGCAATATAGAATTGAATGAAGAATAATTCTTTCTAAAATTCTGGTAAGTTGACACTTTTAATCTGTTCTTTTCATATTAGAAAAATACACACACACACACACACACACACAAACACACACACACAAGAGGATATATCATGCCTGGTATAAACTACGAGTTGTTGTTGTTGTTGTTGTTGTTGTTGATAGACACAATACATTTATTTATTTATTTATTTATTTATTTATTTATTTATTTATTTATTTATGTGGTGCTGAGGATTGAACCCTGTGCCTCACACATGTCAGGCAAGCATTCTACCACTGAGCCACAACCCCAGCCCCATATGTGTTGTTTTTCAATGTAATTTTATCTGTACTTTGGATTATTAATCCTGATGATCTGGGTAAATCATGTTTAACAAATCACAAAGTGATTTGACATTTTATGTAGAACTAAGCCTAAGAATAGCCAAAACATTCCTAGATAAGAAAAATAAGTAAGGAGAAGAAATTATCATAAAGCTACAGGAAAAGTAGATAAGTTGACCAATGGAAGAAAATATGTGTGTGGAGATGTCTGTGTATTTTTGATAAATTCTAAAATGTTTGTTTCAGATCAATGAGAAAGAAAGGGGAGAAACTAATAAATGAAGCTGGAAAAATTGGTTTTCCATTTGGAAATAGGAAACTGGACCCAGATAAAAATGCCAATTTTACATGAATTAAGAACTTAAATGCCAAAAGCAAAGCTTAAAAAAAAATTTAAGAAATCATAGGTAAATATTGTTGGGACTCTGGTGGAAAGGACTCCTCAAAACAGGACTTGAAAAATAATAACCATAAAAAAAAGATTGCTAAATTTATACGTATTAAAATTAAGAAAATCTTCTGCTCATTATGGGGTATTTTAAGGGACATTGAAAAAGGCAAGCCACATGAACTCAAGAAGAAAAAAATCAACATATATAATCAAAAAAGGATGAGAATATTATATTTAAAGAATATCCTTTTCTTATTGTGATTCATAGGCAAATGGAACAAAATAACAAAGAGGAATTCCACAGAAAAAGAAACATATATGTATACATAAAGGGACATCTGGAGTGCTGTCAATATTTTTTGTGTGTGCCAAGATAGTGGAGATTATAGGAGTCCTGGTTATATAACTATTTTTAACTCTATGTTTGTGTGTGTGTTCACTTATGTGTTTGAGCACATATATTTGAAGATTTTTACATGTGTTTATATATGTAAATACATATGTGTTCGTGTGTATAAATATATATACATACATAAATATGTATGTGTGTATTTATATATATATATATATATATATATATATATATATATATGTGTGTGTATAAAAAACAATATAACAATTTTTGACCATAGGAATACCTGGGCAGAAGTAGGCCTTTCTTGAGGATTTTCTTTCAAACACTTTTTAATTAACTCCTCAACCATAGGCCATGGGGCACAACCATATTCTTTAACTGGATCTGAAATGTGAAAAATATCATGCAAGTAAACTAAATGAATTTAAAGTCATTTATTTTCTCTTAACATATTTGAGAAGTTCAAACATTGCAAAGGAAAACAGAAATCACTGATCTTCCTAATCCTATACTTATTTTGAACTCACTTATTACAAAACTAAAACAAATTTTGCAACTTGGTCTCCACTAAAACACATCAAAACAGATGTTTTGATTTCTTTATGGTATAAAAAGGGACACACACACCAAATGAAAAAAATGAGATATTTCCATTCCATGCCTGTGTTTAAAATAGATTTTTTGTTGTTGTTGTTGTTGTTGTTGTTGTTTGGGGGATACTGTGGATTGAACTAAGGGACACTCAAACACTGAGCCACATCTCCAGTCCTTTTTGTATTTTATTTAGAGACAGGGTCTCATTGAGTTTCTTAGTGCCTCACCATTGCTGAGGCTGGCTTTGAACTCTCAATCCTCCTGCCTCAGCCTACTGAGCCACTGGGATTACAGGCGTGCACCACTGCGCCTGGCTTAAAATAGATTTTGAAAACACTTTTGCTTATATACTAATCAGGCTTCTATGGAAATACTTTTTAATATTCAAAGTAAGCAAGCATTTAATTTTCATATCACCACACACGTTTGTATTTTATAAAAGGAATGCCATACTTCAGGTTGGTGCAGAAGACAGTACTGGATACTTTCCCTGGAAATCTAACTTCTAAAATAAGGGAGATGACCTAACTGGTATCCAAAGTTTATTAAAGTAACAATAAATTTCCTTTGCCATTATCTTTAAAGGTCCCTGAAAGGAACAGTTAATACTATACTTCATATACCTGGTCCATAGTGTACACTAAGAAGTTATTTCTTAAATGAGAAGGAAAGCAGAATACATGAGAAACAGCTAAATAAATTCAAAAGGATACATTGAGGTGGGAACTAAAGTGGTGATCAGGGAATGAAGGATAAGGTCCTAGGATTTCTTGAAAGCATGAGAAAACCATTCAAAATAGGGTTTGAGATCATTAAATACTCATTTGCTCTTTCTTATTAATATTTATTACTAAAATTATTATTATAAATAATTCAAGCTTTCCTTCCTGCATATAAACTATTTTGCTCCAAGAAAATGAAAACATTATGGGCCAGTGGGCACATAGTAACTCTTTATGAGAATTAGAAGCCACCAAATCAGGTCCTAAAGGTGGTTTTCCTTCCCTGAATATTCTAAATATAATGCCAGATATGCCAATATTCACTTAGGATTTTTTAGACCTTAAGCTCCTACCTTTTCATATGTTTTTTATTAATGTATAACAGGATTTTAAAATGTCCATACACTAAACAGAAATCATCAGCTATGAAATGAACTCAGCATACAACTACTTAGAAATAAAGTGGCTGATATCAAGGGAAAAAATCTTGATAGTACATAAAAATAGAACTTACCAGGCAATTTTCCTTGTATTGCTAATTCATCAAACTCATTTGGAAACTTCAATCCCTCTACTATTCTACTGCCAGTTGTCAAAATATCATAGAGTAGCAAACCAAATGAATAAACGTCAGCCTGCTGGTTATAAATGACATTTCCTCTGGCAACTTCAGGTGCACGAAACCCTGAAAGCAAGCAAATACAGCAATAAATATGCCCAAGTCCAGGGCCCACTCATCCAAGGGGCATATTCATAAGCTATGTGTCAAAGAAGAGAGTTGGGGAGATAAGTTTTAAATCATGCCATGCTACCTCTATAAACAGACAGCTTGATAGATCAGTGAATGGCCTTGTCTCGGGACACTTCACCCCAAGGTCAAGCCTGAAGGATAATAACATCTTTCAATCTTTATTTTAAGTTCTCATAACCCCATTATAAGATCTTCAGTCTTCAATTAGATTACTTGAAAAATAAGGATAAACATTCAAAAATAAATTATTAAATAGAGATTCATAATTAAGGAAATGAAGCCTCATAGGAAAAAAACCTTGCATCATTTTTCTCATTCCTAATAAAAACTATTACCAGAGCAGTGACTTAAAAAGAGATGAGGAGGAGGTAGGAACTTTCCAGACTTCCCTCAAAGTTTCTATAACCTGGACTAAAATTCCAATGCTTCCATTATTTCCAGGACTTAGGACATGTCCTACCAAATGAAAAATAAAAATAAAAACCCTAGTTAGAACAAATAAAAGCCCTCTCAGACTCATACCCAAAATTCTTTTAAAGGAAAATAAATTTTTCATTCCAAATGAGAGATAAATTTCTTTTAAACTCTTCAGGGAAAAATGGAGTAATTTCAATATTATCAGTAACATTAAAAATATCAGCAATCTAAAGAAATTCTTCTACAAAAGGAAAACAGTTAAACAATGTATACTATGCAGTCTATAAAAAAAATATTTTCTCAATACAACATGCTATAATACAAATGAAAAGAAAATGTAGAATATAATTTTGGATAAACAGAAAGTTATCAAATGTATAGAAAAAATTATCTGATTTTCTTAACTGTGATAATGGTACTGTGAATTATAAATGGATGTCCTTAGTCTAAGGAAATACTTGCTGATATGTTTACCAAAAACCTAGTGCAACATCTACAATTTAATTTCAAAGATTCATATTCACACACAAAGAAAGCAAGAGAGAGAAGAAGTGGGCAAATTGTTTATAATCAATGAATCTATAAATAATGGAAATGGGTATATATTGTACTACTCTTTCAACTTTTCTGTAGGTTTGAATATTTTCAAGACAAAAAGTTGATGGAATATACATAGATCAAAAACTAGAAAAGATACATCAAATGTAATAATGATGATTTTTATGTGCTGAAATTGTGTTCATTTTATTTTCTTTTCTAATATGTCCAAATTTTTTACAATGATCATTGATTATAGTAATTTAAATATGCAGCCAAGAAAGTAGAACAAAGAATGAGTTCACAGCCTTCAAGGAATAAATGATTATATGTAGAAATTGTTCCATTTGACATCCATCAAGAGGTAAAGTTCAGCAGTCCTTCACCAGGCAGAAGGAGTCAAAAGATGGAGATACAAAGTTTGAGCATGATATTCCCCACTGCACTAATTATTAACATTCCCACTCTCTAGATATATAAATATACTGGTATGTCAATATGCTATTTTATATGTTAGTTGAATAATAATATAGATAATATTTACATGTTATAGTAACAGACATAATATTTCAGTCCTAAATATATTTTGCATTTCTGAGAATGAGAATATTTTCTATGTAACCATCTAACACCACCCTCACACTCTGAGCTAATGAATTGTGTAAGTAATTAGGACTTCTAAAACATATCCCTGATAAAGTGTACTTGTGACATATATAAACAAATCCTAATAGCTCTTGATTCATATCACTATAGCATTTTATAGACACCTTAAATACTTCATATGATATGTACCTGTGGTAGACGGAAGAGACTTCTCATTTTACAAATGGCACATGCCTCTCAGAAAAGCTATGTTGTTTTCCTAAGGCCACAAATATAATCAATGGTAAAGTCAAGAGTCCTTAAAAATAATGAGCTACCCACACATTAACTATCTCATTAACTGTCATTATACTTATCTTCTTAGAATTTAAAAAGGATTTGGGAGTCTGATTTAAATCTTGTCCAATTATTTAATATTCATTTAACATATTAGTTGAAAATATATTAGATCAAGGTACTATTCAAGGACTATTAAAATGTTCAGTATATTTTTTCCTTGATAATTTTACTATTAAAATTTGGAATCAGGATCATAAAACAGGATGAGACTTTAGGGTTCACTTGGTTTAATTTCTAAATTCTCCTCCAATACATATATCTTTTACTATAGCTTTTACTTCTGTAGGCATCATTCACAGAGTAGAGTTGCCCAGAAATTTGGGATTTTTTTCACAATGATTCAGAGAGGACATTAAGAAAGGAAATCATGAATATGTGAAAAGGAATGTTTACTTCAATATGGAAATGCTTTTAACCTTATCTTCCCCCTTTCAAAATTCATGTCTCCGTTGATATGATCCCCACTATGGGAACATAAGATTATTTATACATTCAGTAAGTACTTAAATTATAATACCCCTTTAATGCTTCTTTAAATTCATCCAATAAATTTCTTTCTTTCTTTCTTTCTTTCTTTTTTTTTTTTTTTTTTTTTTTGGTACTGAGGACTGAACTCAGGGGCACTTGACCATTGGACCACATCCCTAGCCCTTTTTTGTATTTTTATTAGAGACGGGGTCTCACTGAGTTGCTAAGTGCCTCACCATTGCTGAGACTGGCTTTGAACTCGCGATCCTCGTGCCTCAGCCTCCCAAGTGCTGGGATTTTTACAGGCATGCGCCACCATGCCTGGCTACCATCCAATGAATTTCTAGTGTCCTTGACTACATTAACAATTTACTGATGAACACCTCCCAGCTACTAAGTAGTAGATCCACTTTGATACTTTGTAAATGTTCAATAAATTATTGTCAAATGCATGCATAAATGAATAAAAATAAGTTTTATTTTCCCTTGAAGAAGTATGATGATTACAGTGTTGAAATATTTAGGAAAATATAACTTATTGTCTAAAAACTATTTTTAGAAATGATTTTTCAGAGAAGTCTGCATTTCAACAAGTGTAACGAGTAAATAAAGATCAATAGATCAAGAAAATAAAAAACTTAATGAATTAAGTTTGAGTATATATCACATGGTATTCAAAAACATATATTTTAGCCGGGCGCGGTGGCTCACACCTATAATCCCAGCACTTTGGGAGGCTGAGGCAGGAGGATCGCGAGTTCAAAGCCAGCCTCAGCAACGGCGAGGCACTTAGCAACTCAGTGAGACCCTGTCTCTAATAAAATACAGAAAAGGGCTGGGGATGTGGCCCAGTGGTCGAGTGCCGCTGAGTTCAATCCCCGGTACCACACAAAAAAATAAATAAATAAAATTTCTTTTTTACTTCCAGATAAGTATGAACACAGCACATTCATAATCTCTCTCAGATGAAAGTGTGTAACCAGAGAACATCTTATTTACCCAAGACAGTCGTATTTACATGGATGTTGACAGAGCTGAAGCCATCAGTGGGCATTCCACATTCATCTCAGTCAACACTGCAACTGTCACAGGACCCAGAATTAACTGTCACTCTCAACTGGAAATCCATTTGACTTGAGTTAAAGTTGAAACTTTTCAGGTTATTTAAAGTTGAAATTATCCATCCCATTTACCTTTCAACATGTAGACAGGCATCACACTGTAGTATAGTACTTTCAGTCACTGAATTGTTTTTGCCTTTGGACCCCCTACTGTGCGGTGCTGAATCAGGGGCTCTGCTCTTAGGCCATGTGGGTTTGCATCTTGTACTGCCCTACTGACATTTTTAACATTCCCTATGCTGATATAGGACCTATCAGAGGATCATCAGGATTAAATGAGATAATCAGCACACACAAAGGGCTAAGCACATGTAGTTCATGCACTGGAAAGGCTTGTGATTCTTACTGTCCTCTCTGAGCAACTTAGTTCACCCCCCACTCACATGCACACACAGAGGAAAAACACCACAGTAAGGGTCATAAAACACACAAAGAAGTTTAATGAATATATGGTCATTCATTTACCTAGAAGTTTCCATGTTAAAAGACATTAAAAATAACAAGATCTATTAAAAGGGAAAAACACAGACAAATCATACGAGAGAGAACTGTTGTCTTCTCAGAACGAATTGTGTGGGGGAAGAAAAGTGGGGTGATGGTAGGAACAGTGATGATAGGTACTGTTATTTAAAATTTGAGGCAGAGTTTAGGGCTGAGATAACTAGAGTGTAGTAATAATAAAGAGGAGTTTGGGGAACCAATTAGAAAAAAAATGTATTGAGTGAACTGAGGGAAAACTGGGCAGTAGAGAACAGATTAGGTATGTTTTTTTTTTTTTTTTATGCTATGATCTTTCTCCATATTTGTATCACCAAAAGTCAGTATTAGAGACTCTAAAAGATCAGGAACATGTATCTGGCTTGGTATGAAGAATCATATGGTTATAGAATTTTAGAAAGATTTTGACCAAAACCAGGAAGTTATATGGTAAATGAAAGGCTCTGAGTGTGAACCTAGTTGAACTGAGCTGGCTGCTAGCTGTGGCCTAGACCGAGGCAGAGCTCAAGTCCAGAGGCACGTCAGGAGTGACCAAAGAGATACACTATCCTCTTCAGTGGACAAGACTTCAATAGTAGGATTACCACCCTGTGAACACAGAGACAGGGTTGGGGGGTGCAGGAGGAAGAATTGCAAGCCCCACATGAAGGGGCTAGCACACCTCAGTGTCACATGAGAAGAACGAGCAACTCTTCCATGCTATGTCCACTTTTCCTAGGTCAGAGTATATAGGCCTGTAGAATATTATCCTCAAAGATGGTTTTCCCAAACCTGTAGTTGACAATAGTTGCTATCCATAACTCTGTTGTTTTGTTTTACTTCTTTAATAACTAAGATTGAATATTTAAGTCTCCTCAAGTAAATATTAGAGTTGCATATGGTAGGGAGCACAAATCCCTCTAGATTTGGGTCTCAATTATACTGAGTTATCATTTTGGCTACTTACTGTGTGACATAATCTTGCTGAGCCTCATGTTCTCATTTTACAAATGAGAAAATAATAGCAAACTTTCAGACCTGGCATGAGATCATATCTCTAATATACCTGGCATGAAGCCTGGCACACAGCAAGTGCTCAAGAAATGATAATTATTTTTATTATTATTGAACATCCCAGAGATACTCTCAGCCAGAACATATGATCTGAAGTGTTTATGAGAATGTACATTCTATTTCCAAACTGGAGCTATGCAAAACAAGAGACAATATGGATTTGGAGCAAAAATAAAACCAGGCAATCCGGGGCCATCACTTTATCCAAGTACAAAAGTTGGAGGTGAGGGAAACAAACTAGAACCCTTTGCCTAGGGAAATCACGTGTATTTTCTTCTGTCTTTGGCATAGTGTTTTAACTGACCTGCAATCATCCAGTTGACATCAAGTCCCCTGTACCTTTTTGCAACTAACCAACCATATACAGTTTCCCAAAAGATGGAGGTGTCCTCCCCAATGTGGATATAAACCCTTTCCTAAACTCAGATGGAAGTCTGAAAGATAAGAAGGCTCTACAGGTCACTGGACCTGTGAGTGTTTCTTGATACTCCAAGGCTGAGGTTCTGATGAAATTGTGAGTAAAAGATGAGTGAACTGAGAATGGAAGGGGGACTCCATGGGATAGACAGTGCAGGTGGGAAGCACACACTGAATATAAGACCACAAAACACGAAAGTATAGGCACACGAAATAGCACTGCTAGTAGAATCAGCTAACAGTAATATTAATAGGATAATAGAAACAGACAACACAAAAAAGGATGGGGGCGACCCCAGAAAGCAACATTAAATCCAAGAGAAGTAAACAAAGCCAGAGAAACAATGGTATGAAGAGGGGATGTGTTTCACTTTCTATTATAACCAGGACTCTTCCCACTGCGCAGGGCCAAATAGAGTAACACTGTTTTTTTTTTGTTTGTTTGTTTGTTTGTTTAGGAATTGAAGTATTAGCAACTCATAGATTACCAAGAAACAAAACTGAAGAGTAGTATCTAAAGCCCTAAACCCCTGTACTGACCTATAATAAGAATAAAGTTTGCTTCTATCAAGAATGGTACAACCAAGGACAACCCAGTTCAAAGCCTTTATGCAAAACTCTTGTAGCCAGAAGTGTTTAGAAATGTATACCTTTTGATATTTAAGAGTATCATCAACAAGGCACATATCCTATATGATGCCAAGTCTCAGAGGTGTCAGCACCAGCTGTATTCAAACATGTTTATATTTGTGCTGCAAAATGTATACATATTCCCACTGCGTGTGAGAAATGGAGATTGTAAGCATCAAGTTAG
This sequence comes from Tamias sibiricus, assembly GCA_025594165.1. NCBI lineage: Eukaryota > Metazoa > Chordata > Mammalia > Rodentia > Sciuridae > Tamias > Tamias sibiricus. Next base: position 97,400,378 of record CM046661.1, on the reverse strand, counting down.
CTAAGATATAGAGAACCTTAGGTTTGAAAGATATAAAAGCAATGAGTGGACCTGAGTTTGGTTTTAGCTTAGTGTCGACCCTACCTAGATCAAAGCTTATGCATTATTTCTTACCACCTCTTAAGATTATTTCAAGATTATAAAAATCTAACTTTAAAAAATATAACTTGACATCATAGGGGCTCTCCTTTTTACTCAGTTTTTACTCTGTAAAATTGTATCAGTTGACTTTTCTTTCCTTAATCCTTCAAAATACAATGATAAAAATGTTAATGGAATTGTCACCATTATTTAGACACTAAATCTCTCTTCACAGTGTGGTAGGCTACAGTTTTCTTTTGACTCTCCTGCACTCACATCTGAGGATGCTGGTTATCCATCTTGAAGAAAGGATTACTCAGCACACTTTCTCTTACCTGGTGTGCCCTCTGACGTTTTTATCCCCATTCTACAGCAGTACTGTGCAATCCCATAGTCGGCAATCTTCGCAATGATGGCAGCATTGGGATACAGTGTAAAAAGCAGTACATTGTGGGGCTTCAAGTCACGGTATATGATCATGGCTGAGTGCAGATATCTGCCAGGAAATACACAGAAATCTTATCAAAGTGTATTTACATTATAATAGCTTTTGTCATAATTTCCTTGAATATGTCCTGTCCACCAGGCAAAACATCAGGGTGCTTGGACCCTGAAAGAGGTATAGCAGAAGGAAATCTAAACATAAAGATCTAATATTGAAAAGCAAGGTCATGCTTTAAAAAACAACAACAAAAACAAACAAACAAACAAACAAACATCAATCCTGGTGAGCAAGTGATTTATTTAAACTTTAAGACAACACCAAAGTAACAATATTCAGAGGCTTCATTTCATATCTTAAGAATTACTGAACTGTAATTCTGGATTCTCTCAATGATAAAATAAATATTTTAACTATTTTTAAAATGCAAATATGTTAAAAGTCAATAGGATTTTGCTGTACCTCCTATTTAATTTTCTTAAAACCATACAGAAGTTTATTCTAGCTTTTATGATTATAACACTTGTCATTCTTTTTTTCTGATTAAAATACTTCCTAATCTTTTGAGAATATTTTGTTTTATTTTTTGATAATAATAAATCAAAGATTTTTCCTACCTATTAAGGTCTTGCTCTGTTTAAAGAAATTGATTCTGTTATAAATCGAGGTTAACAAAGGACTTTTGTACTGGGTTAGAATGGATAGAAACTGTCTTGGAGAAGATGATGTTGAAGGATGTTAAATCCTTTCTATGAGAGACTGACCTTTGCAATGATAGCACTAGAGTCAGACTTTTCAAGCAAAGAATAAAAATAATTAATATAAAACACAACAAAGTTTCAATCTCAACCAGGTCAAAGAGCTTCTGGTGCCCCAACTACTAATGGAACTATTACCACCTTTCTTTAGATATCTACAAAATTTTGGTTTTCCCCAACTCTGTCTTCTCTGTCCCACTAATGTCACAGATATACCATTACCTGCCTTGACAGAATATTTTTTCAAATGACCTAATGGAAGTAAATTTAAATCCTTTGTTTGTAGGTTTTGGTTTGGGTTCAGATTATATCAATAAATATTTACTCCATTACTTAGTCCCATTCATGGCTCTAAGGATTAGAAGCAGAGCGGTTGTGATAGCTTGAACTTTCCATTGCATGATGGCCTAGAAAGTATGTATCATTTAATTGCATCAATTAATGCAGCAGATTCTCTCCTTTCCAGGATGTAGTTATGGCACTTGACATTAGGCCTATTCATTTCAGTATACATATTTTTGGCTGATAAATAAGATAAATGTACTAATGAAGTTGACCTTAACAGTAAGTAATGGGTTTGAAAGAAAAATTTGCTAAGGGCTTATTGAAAGGCCATTAGCTATTCTTGCCCCGCTAAAGAGAAAAAAGCTGGGAGATTAAGAATAAAAAAACTAAAGCCAAGTCATACATCATTGAATAGCATCCAAATCCTTCATAATGCATTCCTCTTTCAGTATATTTATAGAACACAGTCTCTTTCAGAATACTTCCGAAAGGTTAAAAAAATAATTAAGTTTAATTTGAAATAACGTCAGGTGGAGAAAGAGATTATCTGGGTTAGTTAGAATGCTCAATTATAGAATTTAATCTTTAAAAGTACAATTTTAATAACTTTTAATAGAATAGCATAGAAAAGTAGCTTTTGAAATCATAATAAGTACAGATCTTACCTTACTGACAATAATTCAGCTATACTTGATGCATTGTGTAACAATGAGTATTGTCAAGTATTTTATTAAATAAACTGTTCTATATTCAAATAGTCATTCTTTAATCATGAGTTTCATAAGAATTGCTAAGAAACCCCTATCTTCATAATTTAAAGTCAACTTTATCTCATCCTGAATAGAATTATTCTAAAAATAGAATGCATTCACTATTCCTTTAACACACATAGTAGGATTCTCTGAGGGCCAGACTCCACAATCTAAAGGAAACAGGTGCTCAACAAGGTTACAGAAATGTGTAAGCACCAAATGCTAAGGAAGTAGAAAGGGAGAAAACCACAGAGGTAAATAGAGCTTTGTTGACTCTTCCTCTGGATTGTTTGCTACCTCAAGCTGAAGCTAATCTCTACCTTTCTCTCTTCAGCACCTAATACAATGTCCTCAGCAGAGCAGGAACAAGAAATACATGTGAGAGAGGCTAACTCTTCATGGAGCAGTTGAACTACATAGTAGAGATGTTGTGTGAGTAAATTCTTAAGAGAAAATTAGTTCTCTAGACAGACGACTTTGTGGAAAGAGAGGAATGACAAATATAAAGAGAAATGTGAAAATTCACCCCTTCAGCTTGGTTATACTGCAGAGTATGGAGAGTGGCAAGGTGGGGGGCTGCCAAAGTAGGCAAGAGGCACAGATAAAGAGTTTTACTGCTGCTGGGCTGGCGCAGGGGCCCAGTCCTGTAATCCCAGCACTTGGGAGGCAGAGGCAGGAGGATCCTGAGTTCGAAGACAGCTTCAGCAATGGCGAAGCACTTAGCAACTCAGTGAGACCCTGTCTCTAATAAAATACAAAAAAGGGCTGGGGATGTGGCCCCGTGGTCGAGTGCGCCTGCGTTCAATTCCAGGTACCCAAAAAAAAAAAAAAAAGTTTTAATGCTATATCCCACAGAGTTTGGATGCACTTTGCAGGTGACTGGGAACACCAGGGAATCTGAAGCACAACTGGATTTTTATTATAGAAGAAATACTGTGGTAATTTTCTGGAGATACTGAATCAAGACAGTAGTAGAGGCATGAAAATGAACAAATTGATGAAAAGGATCATGTAAAATAGCTTCAAGGACCCAGTGGACAAATGGATATTTGCTTTTGGAGGGAAGGACATTGGTTTGGATGTGACTGCAGGGATCCTGTCCTGGCAAGTAGGGAGCACAAGAGAAAACACAGATTTATGGTGGGGAGAAATAGCCAGGGGAGTAATCCAATTTCAAAAATATTCAAACACAGGAAATTGTGGAAAATACAGGTGACTTTTTCTTCATAAGTAGCTAAGAATTACAGTAAGAAGACCACAGGAGTGGACCAAATTAGAGATGTAAGCTAATAGCTGAAGGCAAGATTGCAGGAGAGAAGATAAGTAATGTGAAGGACGTTCCTGTATGTCACTCTAAACAGTTGCTTGTCTATGGGAATACAAAGGAGTGTACCTATTGATTTTTGGTTAAATATATTTGGGATAACATAACACAATCCTGAGTTTTAAAAATATACTTAGTACTGGTAAAAGATTGATAGCCATCCTAATCTACCAGCTTCCTATAGCACAAAATCTAAAAAGCTTTCCTGGCATCATGCCAAGAATAAATGAGGAAATTATTGAAAATATGCAGAGATTTCATTTACTTCATCAGAAACTGCTGGATTTGTTATTTAAAGTACTACTGCAGAGAACTAGAATAAGTTGTTTTAGAGATGAGGTTTTTTCAACGGTGTTGAATAAAAAATAGCAAATCTTCATTTTATAAGTGGGCACTTTGGGGATTTTGTGGAAGAATTTGGGGAAAAGAAGAGCCTGGAGTTAGTTAAATTAAGCAAAGTGACTGATCATCTTTGAAATACAGGAGCATAAACTGATTACGCCCCATCAATTTAACATGATGTTCCCCCTGGTGTTCAAAGGTAGGTATGTCAACCCAATTCCAAATCCCTACATCCTGATGCACTTTAAAATCAACATGGATTTTAGTAGCATGGATTTCAGGAAGAGAAATCTACTCATTTAGTACATTTATTATTTTTTCTGTAGACTATTAATAGTTATATCCTCCTGATTCTATTTTGTTTAAGCATGGGTATTTGTTTTCCTTACTATCCATTCCATTTTCATTTCTAGATACTTTCCAAAATGGACATTCACAGCCTTTCAGAAGAGAAGGAAATTTGCATCTGTTGCATGGGTATTACATGCCAGGTGCTGTTTTCCTTTCTTTCCCTTTCCTCCTCTCTCCCTACCACCAACACTTACTTTCTGAGGTCCCTCTGATCTGGGTGCAGGAGATAAAGACTGGTGATCAAGACAGAATGCAGGAGCCCTGTTTGGGGAGATGGCTTAAATTGCGGTTGACTATGGGCCATGGAGTTTTGGGCATTGCTGCCTTCCGTAGTCTCACGGGACTTGGCCTGGGATCTCGCGGGACTTGGCCCGGGATCTCGAGTTACTTGGCCGAGATTGCTGATCGGGTCAGCGCCATTTTGGTGGTATGTGGTGTGTGTTAGTCGTTGTTAGAGCCAGAGAGAAAAGTTATCAGGATAAAAAGCTGTTTGTTTCCAGTTCGCCTCTGAACTTCTTCCCGCGGCTTCGTTGCTCCAAGTGGCCATCGCTTCAGGCAGCAACAACAGAAAGTCCCTACTATCATGGCACTTAGATTCTCATGGCACAGATAGATTTTTAAGGTGAAAACTGGGCACAGTGTCGCATACCTGTAATCCCAGCAGCTCAGGAGGCTGAGGCTGGAGGATCATGAATTCAAAGCCAGCCTCAGCAACTTAGCAAGGCCCTAAGCAACTTAGCAAGACCCTGTATTGAATTAAAAAATAAAAACGACTGGGAATGTGGCTCAGTGGGTAAGTACCCCAGGTTCAATCCCTAGTGCCAAAGAAATAAATAATATCTAGTAGTGATAAATGGTATATATTCCAGAGACATATGATCACTTGGGATATCCTCTCTGAGGAGATATCTGAATAAAATGAGCAGCAAGTCAAGAACACACCCTTGGAAATCAGATATTCCTAGCTGAAAGAACAGCAGGAGCAAAGCATGTGGAATATTCAGGAGACCTCAGGGAGGCTAAGCACAAGAACTAAGAAGTGAGGTAGGAGAGGGTTAACAGCAAGAAAAGACCTAATTGAATTCTATGTTGGAAAAATCACTCTGGCAGCTGTGCAAAGAAAAGGCTATTTAATGGGACAAGGTGAAAGAAGGGAACCAGTTAGGCAATGAGAGATGAAGACAGCTTAGACTCAGGTGGGAGTGAGAGAATTTGTGAGAAGGAACTTCATGAAGGTATATTTTAATAGCAGAGGTGAAAAGATTTACATGATCTGGTGTTAGAGGAAGAAGGAATGAAGGTAAAATTACTGGGTGACTGAGATGGGGAACAAAGGGAGAACATACCAAGAGATTAATTCGGAAAGTCTTCAATTATTGCAAAAGTCCTCATAAGTTTATGCATGAAGTATCAGTCAAGGTTTACAGACTTTTAAGAAATGGGTGATGTGGATGTTGGATTCCAGGCAGGGAGGCTGCGCTTCCCAGGTAGAAGGCCATACCTCCCAGGTACTTTGTGAAGAGACTACATTTCCCAGGTGCCTCAGGCTGGTCAGTGAACCTGATCATCAGGTGTCTTCGCCACTGCCTCCTGACCGCTGGCAGCCTATAGAGCAAGGACTAACTCCAGGGAGCTCTCTGACCACCAGTTCACTATTTAAGCCTGCCCCGGACTGAAACCACTCTCTCTGTTCGCTGCCTGTTCCCTTTTCCTGTTTGTCCCCATTTTCCCTAGTTCTTCCTACCTTCCGCGTGGCCCCTGATAAACTTCCCTTTTATTAAAATGGCATTCCTGGCCCTAGGTTAACTTTGCTCTTTTTTCTCTAACAGGTGAGAATCAGAAAGATATAATCACAGTTACTAAGTGTGTGGAACAGCAATTTTTCCCAGTTCTATTTCTTCAAAGACCATGATTTTTCCATTCTTCTGTGCTGAATCTATCTAGTGTCTAGCCACAGGGCCGGGTGTGCCTCTGAGACATGAGATGGTCATGTAGAACACAACACAAATCAAAATTGCTTGCAAAATTTAGTGATACACGATGTTACCAGGAAGTGCTATTCTCAGAGCTTGAGTGAGTTCAGGGTCATGCTTTGCAATGCGTGATTTAGTTACCTCAAGCCATCAGCCACGTGCAGTGCGATCCTGTGCTGGAGGGTCCTGGTGAGGCTGGCTGTGTCCTGCTGAAGCAGGCGATCCAAGGAACCCTTGGAGGCTAGCTCCATCACCAACATCCGAGGACGAATCCCAGCCGCCAGCAAAGATATCAAGCTGGGGTGGTGGAGGTGGCAAAGCACCACCAGCTCCTGCAAAAGTCCAAACGCAGAGATGAGTAACACAGCATCAGCTCTTACCCAAGTGTCTCCTTCCTTCCTGAAGTGCATCAGCTCTGGGACCAAGGTTTTCTCAAGGTGCTTAGATTATAGCAAAAGGTTTTCATCTCTTATTTGAGCTTTTATGTTTTATTTCACCATTTTTAATAATAGACAGCTAGTTTTGAAACTATTGTTTGAATTAAATTTTTAAGTTTTATTTTATCTTTGGCTCTGCTCTTACCAGAACTTTTAATAAAAGGTCATTATACACATGTAGTCATACCAACAGGTCCCGACACTCAATTCTAGTCAGCCACAAAAACTGTCTCTACTCAGGATTCTGAGCAGCCACTACTAATCAACTGCAACTAGCATATAGGACAAAACCTGTCTGTCATTTCTGATTTAATGACTATAAAAGTTTATGGACATTACTACCCAGTGTGCATATATGACTACACAACTGGTGGGATTCTACATCATGTACAACCAGAAGAATGAGAAGTTATCCTCCATTTATGTGTGATGTGTCAAAGTGCATTCTACTGTCATGTATAACTAATTCAAACAAATTTTAAAAAAAAGAAAGAAAGAAAACCACAAGGAGCAAAAAAATGTTTACAAGGATAACACCTAACTTCGTAGAACTATATGGTATATATGGCATCCTCCCTCCTAATGGCTTCCCACTAATCAGAGATTAAAATCCCATTTCCTTCCATTGCCTCATGACCTGGCTTAATCTGGCCCCAAGCACTCTCCCAGTCCCCAGCCCCTTACTCCCTCCTCTTCATTCACTACCTTTCAGACACATTAGCAACAATCCTCAGGATATGTTCTTCCAGCCACAGGATCTTTGCCTTTGCCAACACCTCTGCCTAGAAATCCATGCACTTTTCACATGGCTTAGAATTCTTGCTGCTCAGATCTTAGTTCAATTACTACCACTTCCTCAAGTGCCCTGCCTTGGTCCATGTTAAGGAAAGCAATCCCCAGCTGTCCTGAGAAGCAGAAATACCATGGCAGTTTGACCAGGGGTCTCCCTTCAAATGAAATTGTTTCTCTAGATCACGTCACGTGAGACTTTCCAATCTCCTTAATGAGATCATGGTGTTTGAATTCCATATTCACCATATTATTTATATCCCTTTTACTCTGAAACTACAATTTAGTTGAAATGTATCCTTTTCTAGAAATTTATGCTTCTTATAGACCACATTATGTGAGACTATGGTTACTTTTACAGTGGTATCATTTTTGAATTCTACATGCACTTGACTTTGTATATATTCTACTTTATTCCAAAACTATAATTTAGTTTTGAATTTTACAACTCATGAGATGTTACGTTGATTCATGTTTGAAACTGTGATTGCTGCAGAAGCTCTGCTTCTTAACTACCAGCTTCAAAAATGCAGAGTGCCAACTGCATTTATCAGAGAACTGAAATGGGGAGAATTCTGCAAGCTAAAGAAGACAGGCTAAATACTCTGGGAGGAGATTTTCTAAGAACAGAACTTCAAACTGCAATCATATCTGCTTAGTAAATAAAAATATTTTTCCCTACTTCTATTTAGCTCAGAGAGTTAAAACTGATGAGAACAAGTCTAGTTAGATCTGTCTAACTTTGATAGGATAGGGAGAAGCCTGATCCACATTTTCTGTGCTAAGAAACCAACTCACTGATTGTGAAGAGAAAGAAGCAAGAATATAACAGGTCTTCTCTAACTCATGACTACTGGTAGAAGGACTCTCAAATTGCAGCACTGAACACCAAAGTAGTTTTCATTTTCTTTTCTTTTCAAAGAAGCACATTATGCATGCTCTGTTTTTTTCTATCTCTTCTACCACTTCCTTGGTTTACTGAGCTGCCTACATATAATATACACATTTTTAGTGTTTTATTCATGGTTCCCCAAACATGTTTCATAAAATTTGAAACATACATTGAAGACTAATGACCAACACTGAAAAATCAATTTATATAACTAATTGCCTATGGATTGGATTGTGCCTGATTTGTTTCACAGATCAGCTTTAATATACGAAAGATTTCACAATATTTGTAAAACTAGACGGTGACTTTTGTTACTAATAATCAAAAAATTTCCAGGACATTTTGCAGAGATATGAGATTTATTCAGAATAACTAAAATATTATAACTATCTATTTTTTAAATTTTTGCAAGAGTCACAAATTTTTTTTAATAATTCAAGGTCAAAAGGGAAGATGAATTAATTCCAAATACAATTTATTTCTGATAAAAGTGGCAGAACTAGCATTGAATTCCATCCCTCTCCCACCCAGTCTCTCTCCCTCATCCCTACTGTCAGAGAGATTCAGAAAAAAAGGGAATAAATTGGTGTTATGGCACAGGACTATAATCCCAGCAGCTTGGGAGGCTGAGGCAAGAGGATCGTAATTGAGGCCAGCCTCAGCAAATTAGTGAGGGTCTAAATAACTTAGCAAAATCCTGTCTCAAAATTTACCAAAAAAAAAAATTTTTTAAAGTGTCTGGGGATGTGGTTCAGTGATAAAGATCCCCTGGGTTCAATACCTGGTACCAAAAACAATTTTAAAAAGACAAGACAAAAAGGGAATGAATCCTCCCAGGGTCCCAAAATAAAAAGTACTGTGTGTCCACTGTCATGCTATTGAAGCCAGAATCTGATAGGCAGTCAGTATAGATAGTAAATCAAGACAGGTAGGATCAAGAAAGCCAATTTGAGTGGGATGTGCATTCCCCTTTCTTTCCTCCTTATAGTACTTTGATATTTGCTGATGAATTCCACCTTCACCCACGCAGTCCAGGGACTACAGAGTAAACTGACCCCAATCCTATAGCCTTAGGGAGAAAAAAAAAAAAAGGGTGAGACTATTCTACAGTAATACAATCTTCACTTCCATAGTGATTGACTCTGGAACACTGATTCAGCTAATCAGCACACCATGCTACCCTGAACCTAAGTGTTCCTTAAGAAAAGGACAGCAACTTGGCCAAATTTTACTTAATGGGCTACTGTGTCGCACTTTTGATTCCTTGGAAATACAGGACTTCAAAAGAGAAACCGTCTTTTCTTCTGTGCTTGTGATATGTAACAGTGAACCCCAGAACCAGTTCACCACAATGAAAGAATCATCCTGTGAGATAAAACCAATCCAAGAGGTTGAAGGAATTATGAAGAAAATGGGCCAGATTTAACTGGGTTCAATCAACCATATAGTGAGCACCCCCTGTGAGTCTCATTTTTTAAGATGGAAAGTAAAAGTGATTTATCTGATCATCTGATGAAACTTGTTATAGCATGCTTTTGAGTAGGAAGAGATGCAGGACAAAGCGAGAAGTATCTAGAACTCTCCAACAGATTAAGAAGAGAAAATAGTGCAGCACTAAACTGGAAGAAAACAGGCTCAAACCCAGCACCAGAGAGAAAAACCGTCTTTCCTTTGGCAATCACTGTGACCTCAGCAGGCCTGCAGGATCCTTACCCTGTAGCCTAAGGCACATATCCATGACCAAAGCCCACCAGTTAACAAGAGCTCAAGGTCTGTCTTCCTGTTCAGGGAGCAGTAACTTGAGCTACAAAAATGCAAATAATACCATTTCCAGTTAATAAACAACATAGATTTTAATTACCAATGCAATCTTTTATTTTTAGATATTATGAAAAATCACCCACAAATACCTAATTTGTAAAGCCAACAATAGGAAAGCTCAAGATCAAGAAGAACCCACAGAACAAGTGACCTCAGAGAAAATGACAAATTGTACAAGTAATAGAAAAATTTTAAATTTAATTAATATTAAGAGAAATTCTTCAGGCTATCTCATTAAAAAAAAGAAAGAAAGAAAGTCTCCAAAGGAGCCACCAAAGAGTGGGGGGGAATTGCTGGAAGTTAAAAATGTGATTATCAGGCTGGGGTTGTGGCTCATCGGTAGAGCATTTGCCTAGCACATGCGTGGCCTGGGTTCGATCCTCAGCACCAAGTAAACATAAATGCATTGCATTGTGTACAACTAAAGCAAATAAATAAATATTTTTTTAAAAATGTGATTATCAAAAGATAATTTAGTAGAAAGCTAAATTATAGGTGAGACAAATCTAATAAAGTAAAAATCTATAAGAGATAGTCAAGTAATTTACTCAACTTCTAAATAAAATTTTGAGAGGAAATTTAAGAGACCCAGGTGCTCATCATCTAATACATAGTTCAAGAGGAAAGATTAGAAATAATGGATGATGAAAAAGTAGGTAAAGACTCTGAAAAGCAGGCATTTGACTGGTTTAACTTACCACTGTGTGTCCACTGTCATGCTATTGAAGCCAGAATCTGATAAGTCAGTATAGATAGGTAAATCAAGACAGGTAGGATCAATAAAGCCAATTTGAGTGAGCCAATTTTGGGAAGTTGGAGACTTGTCCCCAGAGGGATTGAAATGTTAATGCCTTCAGAGCCCTTCCTCCAGCCTTATCAAGAACCTGCCCTGCCCCAACCTGTTGCCAAGGTAATCTGTTTCAGGAATTGCCCCTCCCTACAGGGAGCTTTAAAGTTGTTAATGTGTGCTGGGCTGCTCCAGCCTGCCCTTCCCTCTTCAGCCCATCTGCTTCTCACCTTTTGGCCATCCCACTGGGCCTGGTCCCATACTTGGAAGGAGAGAGACAAGGGGGAAAAGCAGGAGAACAAAGGAAGCCCTGGGACACACAAAAAAAGGCAGACCTTCCTAGCTTCTTGGGATATCCAGAATACCAGCAAAGGCCCCCTTCTTCCTCCTGGGAGAAGTCTATGTGACCCTTTTTAAATAAACCCTGCTTTCTATGCTTGCCTCAGCGTGCTTCTCTAAGGTTCAAACTTCAACATATGGGGGAGCAGAACTCCTCACTGGAAAACAGAGGTATCACTATCTAGCCTGGTATGTAGTAGTCATTCAATAAAACTTAGCCAATGATTAATAAATGAGGGTGAAAATAATAAATAATCAAAAGAATTCATAGAAAAGAATTTTCACGGATGAGGTAGATAAAATAAAAAATAGCTTAGGAACAAACATATATTTCTGATGTTTCAGAATATCAAGGACAAGAGAAATCCAAAAGATAAAACTTTTAAATTAAATTTTTCAAAGTAAAGTTTTAAATTAGATTTCAAATTAAAGGTAAACTATATGAGAACAAGTATTTGATATCAGACTACTTATTCGCAACAGGAAGTACAAGAAAAAGAAAAATCATTTCAAACCAAGATTTATAAAAATTAAGTGTGATAGCATATCCATCAAATATGAGAGCAAAATCAAGATAGTTTTTATATGGTAGGACTAGAATCATTTACTTCCAAAACATCCTTTTTGGAAAAAAAAAAAAAATTACTTGAAGATAGTCTACCACAAGAAGTAAAGACAATTCAATCAAAAGAGAACCCTGGAATCCAAGAAATACTGGAACTACCAAGGGAAATGAGAGATACAAATCACAGATTAATTAATCACTGTGCAAGCACCTGGAAATCTTTCCCTCCTGTTGAATAGGAAGTCACAGGCTGAATAAGGAATTTCCCCAAGAACAAAATAGAGTCCATTATAAAAAGTATACAATTAGAAACGCAGAAACTCAAAGGAATGATGGAAAAGATTTCTCAATATGTTTAAAAATAAAAAGATAACTAGAAAATCCAGAAAACTCAAAAAGCTATAATCTTAAAGAAACTAGGATATAAATGTGACCCAACTTAAAACAAGGTCCTATTTTAATCAGTTGATGATGAACACATAACAATAAAAAATGTATTTTACTTTAATATTTGGAATATTCCTTAACTGGTAGCAAAAAATGTTAAAGATTACTTTTCCTTGTCTAAGAATAGAAATGCTTTGGTTCTATGTGAATAAAAAAATCAACTGTTGATGGGTGTGGACAGGCCTGAAATACCGGGGAGTCAAGAGGCTGAGACAGGATGGAGGATCCCAAGTTTCAGGCCACCCTCAGCAAATTAGCAAGACACTCAGAAACTTAGTGAGACCTTGTCTTGAAAGTTAAAAAAATAAATAAATAAATTTCAATAAAGGACTGGGAATGTAGCTCAGTGGCAAAGCCCCTCTGGGTTAAATCCCCAGTACAAAAAAATATATATATAATATATATACAAAACTATAAAAGGTATTTAATGGTTTTCTTTTTTAGAATCAAATTATAGAAAAAGGATGAACAATAATTTTTCTCATCTCCCATAACAGAGTCAGTACATGCTCTGGAGCTGGTATACTAAAAAAATAAAAGATTTGTAAATTATTTCAAGTTATAATTGTTACTTTTAAGAAAACTAATATAACCAATTTCAAATTTTATTTTAAGGATTTGGGATGGGAACAGGGAGGATAATTGGAGACAGGATTAGTGTGCTGCTTTCCCCATTTTTTATAGTAGGCAGTCAATAGGTTCTTTCTAAAGTTGATAAATCCAGAAAAGTGAAAGTTTATCAATTAGAGTTTCAGTTTAAAATTTCTGACCTCTAATCAAATTATCAATGTGAAATCTTACTTTAAACTCCTCTTTTCCCTCTGGACACAGAGATGCCATGCTCACTAAAGAGAAAAATCAATTATCTCTGTGGACCAGAAAAATGAAAGATAGATACTCTGCAGAAAACAGAACCTGGTGTCAGGAGTTTGCTAGGCTTCAAGTCCAGAAGCAAGCAGATGCAGCTGGAAGTCTGACTACTGCTGAATACCAAGGACTAAAATATGCCCCTTACAGGTCCCAAGATTCTGCATTTCTAACAGTCTCTGGGGAATGCCTGTTTGCTGGTATGTGGTGCATATTTTGAGTATCAAGTTTCCAAAGTAAAATAGGGAGTGTGAGTTTTCCAAAAATATTGTACATCTGACTTAAGTATCACAATAACAGAATTTTCAAAATTCTATCTTTGTCTCTTTGTTGTTGTTGTTTTTGAGTTGTTGGTTTTATATAAAGTATTTTTACAACAATTGTGTCTTCATACATGTATTTAGGGTAATGATGGATAACTCAGTGTGCCATTATTCCCATCCCCTTGCCCCCTCCCCTCTCTTCCCCCTCTTTGTTCTATTTAAAGCTCTTTCATTCCTCTCATTCCCTCTCTCTTGCCTTTATAAGTTAGTATCTTCATATCAAAGAGATCATTTGACCTTTGGTTTTTGGGGATTGGCTAACTTCACTTAGCAGAGAATGGACAAAGTAGGATTTCACAATTAAGCTCGAATTTATGAGGGAAATGTGCTCATTATTTTGCATTTTCATAAAAAATAAGAGTTCCAGGATAGTAACCATGTATGATTTAATATAATAATATTATTGGATTTCTTACTTGTCTTAACAGCCTAAGTGATGTGTGTTTATTAAAAATCTTCACAGCCACTTCCTCTCCTTCATAGGCTGCTCGATAAACTGATCCAAAGCTGCCATCACCTTTTGGAAGGAAAATATAAATATAAATAAAGCATTTAATCTTTCCAAGCAGAAAAATGAAATTATATCTATTGTAATTATCCCTGTTCCATATTTGAAGAAAAATCCAACCCACTCGCTTTACTGAATCTCCTTTAAAACTTCCTCTTCCTTCCACTCCGCAAACTAAGATATACCAAAAGATTCTGTCCCAGTCTTCTCTCTGAACATGTTCCTCAGAATTATGTCTTTATCCCAGTATGTAAGAAATTTCTATGTTTTACTGATAGCCATGAGCCACCTCTTAAATCCTATCCTCCATGAACAACCTTGTAGTGATGTCCACTGTTATACTCTTCCAAATCTCAATCATAGTTCATCAAAACCATATTTGTTGTCGCCTGAAGCGATGGCCGCTTGGAGCAACAAAGCCGCGGGAAGAAGTTTAGAGGCAAACTGGAAACAAACAGCTTTTTTATTCTGATAACTTTTCTCTCTGGCTCTAACAACGACTTTAACACACACCACACACACCACCAAAATGGCGCAGACCCGATCAACAATCTCGCTTAAGTCCTGCGAGATCTCGGGCCAAGTCCTGTGAGACTACGGAAGGCGGCAACAGCCAAACATCTCCTTGGCCCGTAGTCAACCGCAATCTTAGCCATCTCCCCAAACAGGGCTCCTGCACATATTCATTGTCTTTCTCCAAACATTTTTATTCTACCTTCTTCATGAAGTCTTATCTCCATGCTTAGCTCCACAGCTAACTGAGTCCACTTTGCAGCCTCATTCACAGGCCTCTCACTTTGCATTTCCCCCACCACACCCTTTTTGGTGCTTTGGTGCCTTGCTGCCTTCTGCCTTGACTGGGAGGGGCTTCTGAGTTCACTATCTCTAACTCATTCCATCTCTCCAGCAAAATAAATTCACCTATAATTCCACTATAATTATATAATTTTCCTACTCAGAACCAAATTATTCCATATTGCCTATTAGATCATAGCTAAACTCAGCCCTATATACATAGGGCAGCCCTCAATTCCTTTGGTCTCTTCTCATTGTCTCATTCCCTAGGTTCAAGTTTAATACTTTTCTTTCTAGGCCTGGCCAAACAGTATATATGAGGAATGTTTGAAAGTATTAGTGTCTGGGCTTAAAGATGCTAATCAAATTAGTCTCAGGAGGTTCTGGTCATTGGGATGCTTTTTCTTTTAATTTCCCTGGTAATTACAATAATGAGCAACCAGGCCTGAGAGCAACTGCTCTAGACAAACTTAAAAAGCTGAAATGTCCTGAACATGATTTGTACCTTTAATCAGTGCCCTTGCTCTGTCATTTCTTGACAAGTTCTGCTGCCTCATCATCTCCACCTTTGAGGAGTTTAGCAAGCCTACCAACTATTGTGAAATCAAGGCCTGAGAAACTGACCATGATGAGTCTGGTGGACCATTATTCTCCACTGACATATAGTAAGTCCTATTCATACAATATTTATGGTTCTCATATAGTGCCTTGAAACATAGTCCAATGTATATAAGTGAATTAACACAGAAAAATCTATAAGGAAATCTAATAATGAAACTTGCTAATTTGAAATGGTAAAATTATGCATCCACGGGACCTTTCTACCAATCTGTGTATTTCCTAGATATAATAAGCATATATAATCATACATTATTTTTTTATGCTTAGAAGTAATGTTTGTTAATAATAAATTACTCATGTGAGTATATCGTGTATTTCTAACAGATCGCAAACATGTTAAAGGCACTACTGGCATCTTATCAGTCTTGGTATCCTCTTACCCCATTCTTCCAAGACTCAATAATAATGGACTTTTAAAGCATTGGTTGATATTGTTGATTATGAAAGAGCTGTAGGGGGCAATGGAGGCCATAGGAAGAGTTAAGAATGGAATCAGAAATGGGATTGGGTAAACAGGAAAGCAAAAAGAGAAAAGGGGAGAGTGAAGGGAAGGGGAGAGGATGGATAGGGGAGATGGAAACTTAAATGAATAATAATGCATCCTGATTTGTTTTCCTCAATCTGGGCAGCTATTAACAATACAGAAAATATTTAATGGGGCAGAGAGAATAAACACATGCTAGGGCGATATATCGAAATTTCAGTTGGGAGTAGAGATTTCTAATTTTGTAAAAGCTCTTTGCTATTTGGGGGTCATTGAAATATCAGTAAGGAATATGAACTCTCATGTCCTTGAGGTGGCCAAAAACAAAAATAGGGTTAAGGATTATTGTTGTGTATTTGTGACATCTAGGTAGGAAAGAAAATTAGAAGAAATTTTTTTAACCCCATCAAATCACATCATCAAAGTACAAATGTATTGTGGTTCTCTACAAAAATAGTCCCTCAAAGAGGAAATGTACCCTGCAAATCCTCAGACACATACAAATCCCTACACAATCATATTTTAAAATATAGTTTTAAAATGTCTATTCAGGTCTACAAAGGTGTATCTTATTAGTTACTACAATATAGTTCCATCTGGGAAGGACAACATTAACAGAAGCTGGAAATTCATTCCTGTCTCCATAACTGTGTGAGGATGAATTATTCTAGAGCAAATACACTGAAAGTCTCTAAATGTAAATGTTTTTAGAAGGATAAATTTTTAGATCAAAGGTACACAATCCCTCCCCCTATCTCTGGCAATGTCTGGAGACTCTGTGATTGTCACACCTGGAGAGGGTGGGGGTAGATGACACAGATATCTAACCTAATGGTAGAGCACAGAGATACTACTAAACAGTCTACAAGACATGAGACAGACTTCAAGGAAAAAGAATTATCCAGTCCAAAATGACAATGGGGCAAAGACTGAAAAATCTTGATCTAGACTGTTTGTTTTTTATAAAGAAACATGGACTGGATGGGTTTTTAGGGCATGGGGTTAGAGAAGGGAGAATAATCACATAGACATGTTTCTATCTATGTAACTAAGGTAACGTAAAACAGGTGCTTCTAAGTAGCCTATGTGAATGATATTATTTTGTGCAATGCTCAAAATTTGTCCATTAATCTGGTACACATACCAATGCAGGACAAAGAAATACATGGGGGAGCCCTGTTCAATGGCTTGGGACTCCTTCAAAGAAAGGGTACACTGTGTCTGGTATCTGCCTGTTTCCATGGACTCTAAAGTCTGACATTGGTTAAGATACAGCATTTGGCCTTGACCACTAGGCATTTTGTGTTAACCCACAGGCACTAATACATTCACTTCCAGAGTTCTAAGGCATTTAAATTCATTCTAAACTTCCCAATCAATATGAACAACAAATGTTTAAAGGAGTTTGTTCTGCTTTATAAATAGTGTCCTACATTTTGTAAAACTTTTTGCTAATAATATTATGTCCTAACAGATTTTAGACAATCTTTCCATGGTAATTTAATTAAAAGTAAATGTATGTACATACAATAAATATTACATAAAGTTATGGTCTTCACATACTTTACTTAAGTCAACCCAATGATTTTATCTTTCCAATGACTTTAAGGAATGTTTAGAACTTGAGTATATCACACTACAGTTAATATTAATATATTCTATGCTTGAAAACTACTAATAGAGTAGATTTTAGGTATTCTTTTAAAAATTATAAATATCTAAGGTGATGCATCTTTTAAATGGCTTGATTGGCCATTTCACTATGTATACATATAACAAAACACCATGTGCATACCATATATGTGTGTGTAAGTATTTATGTATATAATTTTTATTCATCAACCATATATGTATGTATATATACACAAACATATATATGTATATGTAAATGTATATATAATCTGTACTTATCAATTTAAAATTTTAAAACATCTAAAAAGGAGATAAGCAGAGAGCTGAGAAGGTGAGGGCATTAGAGGTATTATAAGAACGTTAGCTTTTATTCTAAAGAAAACATGAAACCACAGAATTGTCCTATAAAATGATATGACATGACATATCACAAGCTGACCATTTCTTTCAAAAAGTAATTATATTATATGAATGCATTCAACCTATTATATGGAGTATATTTAAAGACATCTTTTAGGTCTCAAAACCTATATACACTGATAGGTTAGAAATGAAAATGAAAACACAATTACTGTGATTTCACCTTCTTTCATTCTTTCCATGAGCTACATGAATCCAGTGATCTTCATCATACCCTGTTGAAAATCACTGATTGAATTCACGGTACTGACCAGTACATGTGATTGTTTGGCATACAGAAAAAAAAAAAAAAAAGAAAGAAAGAAAAGAAATAAAAGAAAGAAAGAAGAAAAGAAAGGGTTTCTAAAAACTTGAATATGTTTCCAATTTAATGTTTTTGATTTTTTAATCAAAAAAGTTTTTAGGAATATTTTATGAGAATTAGCATTGTGGTATGAGTAATAAAATTGTTGTTATGACTACACAGAGGTGTTTTGTTTTATTTTTTTTTAATTTATTTATTTGCTTTAGTTGTACACAATGCATTTATTTTTATGTGGTACTGAGGATCAAACCTGGGCCGCGCACGTCCTAGGCGAGCGCTCTACCCCTGAGCCACAATCCCAGCCCCAACACAGAGGTGTTTTTCTTTTACTTGTGCTCCCCTTGCCCTTTGGTTCTAGAAATCGAACTAAAGGGAGATGAGAAATGGCTATTTCACTTAACTGAAAACCTCCTCATCTACTTCCACTTTTGTTTCCATGATACTCCCATCTTCTTCTGGATCTTAGTCTACGTTAGCATGCACAAAGAAAATTCTAGAACTGTAACATGATATTACATTAAAATATATCATTCCAAATGAAAAACATTACATGAAATGTATGAAGTTACTAAAAATCTATAACAGTAAAATTATGATATGTGGACATTTTCTAAATTGTAAGGAGGAAACTGCATCCTAATTTTGATTCTCAAAATAATGAAGATAGTTACCTAAGAGAAACTCTGGAGCTTGCTCAAATTCCAACTCATCATTATTCAACATAATATTTCTAGGCAGGTCAGCAAGAATCAAGTCAGGAGCAATCTGAGATATTGGAATAGTGAGCCTTGGTTGATCTGGATTTATTAGGAGGTCTCCTGAGAATTATGTAAAAGATTAAAAAAAAAAAAGAAGAACATTTAAAGAAACAAAAATTTGGTTTTGCAAAAAGAAAATTTACATATTTTCTATCCGTTCTAATCCCTCCCTTAGGTTTTCTTATCATCCTAGATGTTTTTTTTAGAAAATTGAGAAATTGAAAAAATAAAATGTGAAAGTTTATTTAATATAAACCTACTTGGAATTTCAAAAACTCATTCATTAGGTAACAGAATTCAGAACTGCCTTAGCCTCCATGACTTCTGACCTGGAAGTTATTTATTCTCTATTTTTGCCACATCTATGAAGCAAATGTCATGCGGCAAAAAATGTTGGTAAGTTTTGTCCATGTATTGTACTCTTTTTAACAATTCTATGATATAGATTTGTTAGTACTTCTGTTTCACAAGTGAGGTTACATTATTCCAAAAACAAGCATTCAAACCCTCAAAACAACATTTTCAAAATATAGAACACAACAATTATGTGTTCGTACATGTACTTAGGGTAATGATGTCTAACTCATTCTGCCATTATCGTTGTGAAAATACTTTATGTAAAACCAGTGACTTGAAAAATTGTGCTCTTTATATGTAATATGTAGTGATTGCACTCTGCAAACATGTATAACAAATTAGAATAAAAAAGTAAATTAAAAAAAAAGAAAAGAGGAAATTACATAAAGTGATTGGGTGGGGGCATGGGAGGATTAGATGAACTCTAGATAGGACAAAGCAGAGGGAGGGGAAGGGAGGGGACATGGGAGTAGGAAAGACAGTGGAATGAAATGGACATCATTACCCTAAGTACATGTGTGAAGACACGAATGGTGTTACTCTACTTTGAATACAAAATTGTGCTTTGTATGTGTAATATGAATTGTAATGCATTCTGCTGTCATATATAACAAAAAATTAGAGTGGGACAGAAAATAAAAATAAAAAATAATAAATTAAAAAAATGTTTAGAACACAAACATTATTGGTAATAAATAAATTTTTCTGAATTGCCACTATAATGAATACAGTATCTTTCAACTGATCCCTATGGATAAAGATAATTTTGCATGTAAGAGTCACTTCACTTTTAAACACCTGTAAGTTGTATGAGGGTACACCACCATACCTTCTTCTGCTTTCTTCATCAAGTCATCAAGTAAGATTTTTTGATGTTCTTCACCATCATTAAAACTATATAATGCCCATTTCTTCAACAGAGTTTCTCCTTCACCACAAATATCAATCTCCAGCAACCCAGGAAACCATTCTTCCATGAGAGAATCAATGTGGTCCACAACTTGGCCCAAAAGAATACAGCCTGCAGAATTCACACAAGAGCTCATCAGCCCATATTGTTGCAAAGTTAGGCAAGTTGTTGTTTTGAAAGTTGTTGGGAAACTGTTGTTTTGATTTGATTTGAGTATTTTTAAGACATGGTCTCACTACACTGCCCAGTTTGGTCTTGAACTCCTCCAGCCTCATCCTCCCAAGTAGCTTGGATTACAGGCGTATGCCATCACACCCAGTTCTGGAAAGGGCTGTTTGTGTGTTTGATTTTGCTTATGATACAACTTTTTTATTTTTATTGGTTCTTTTTAGTTATAAATAACAATAGGATTCATTTTGACATGATTATAAAAGAATGGATATATTTGTTCTATTCAGTCCCCTGTAATTCCCCTTTCCCTCCCCTACCCCCCCTTTAAAGTTTAGATTTCTATGGGGGTACTACTCAAAGTTTCAAATTAACTTCCTTACCTTTTCTACAAGAAGGAACTGTAATTTTTAAGAAGCTCTCTGGGTGATTGTCTAACACTTCAGATCCTACCAGACAGTAAGCTTCAGGAGACCAATTCAAATAGATGCCTTGTCGCCAGTACATTCTGTTTGGGCGAAGTGCTCGCTCTGTAGGAAGGTGAAGAGGATCAAATATATTCATTAATTATTAACTACTTGGTAAGTTAAAGAGAAAAGCTACTGCCCACACCACAGGTAATAGGAATACAGATATATTTGCTTTGAAAGAAAGTGTTTGGCTGTTAATGAATCCTCATCATACTCATTAAATTTTGTATTAAATATTTTATTCTTAATTTTGCAATAAAATAAATCAAATGCCCTGTAGAGTATTTAAGATACATTTCAGGTACATGCTGGTAAGAACTTTGACATGATTAATATTTACGAATAAAGAGAATCATAAATAAGTTGTGATAATTTTTGAAAAGTTAATTTTCATGCTATATTAAGGTCATTTATGAACTTTTTGATGCATCCTAACAAGCTATATGTTAATTCCAAGCAATATAATATTTATTTCATAAGTCTGTCTTTGGACAGGAAAAAATTATATTTTTCCCCTTGGAGTATTAAGACATTTTACTATAAAACAAAAAGCTAGCATTATAAACACCCATTTTTTGTTCTTTTTTGTAAATTCCTCAGAGATTGTGAAGCAGAATAGAGATGTGAAGTCTCTACCCTGAATGGCCAGTATCTATTATAGTTGTCAAGTAAAACTCCCTCCCTACGCAGTGCTCACGTCTTTTTTGTTATTTTTTCTTTAATTTGTGGTGTGTGTGTGTGTGTGTGTGTGTGTGTGTGTGTGTGTGTGTGTGCACGTGCATCTGCACACGCATGTGTATTTAAACCAAGGACTCCTAGTAATCCCACTTTTTAAAATTATAGCTTCTCATTTGCTGTGGCATGGAAAGAAAGAAATTCATTCAGTTGTTGGAAATGTGTCTAACATGAGAACACATGGTCTTCAGTAAGGACCTGAGGAATTTTCTTCCAGACAAACTCCATGAGTTTACATATGTTTATATACATTGAACTCTCTGGGGTCTTATGAGCTTATTTCTGAATTCAGCTGCCTTACAAACAAGTCAACCCTGGGGAAAGGACATATTATGTTTAGTGTTTTTCTCCTTAATTTGTCTAAATATTAAGTCTCCTTTAAGTACATACCTCTTCCTGAAAGCATATAAGGTGAAATTTCAAGTAATCGATTTATTAATCTTGACCAAAATCCCATTGGAAAATAAGGCATTTCATACAGTCGAACGATAATTTCTGAGTTCTCACAATGGGGAAGTTCTATCACAGGTCTGTGGTCTGACAAACTAAAGAGAAAAGTACAATATCATTATAGCTTTAAAAAACACCCAACCATGTTGGGTAAAGTGCTTTACTACTCAAAGCCAGTGAAGATAACTGCACTTTACTTATAATTTTCTTCTGCAATATGCTCTTCCTACATCAAAAATTCAATGATCATTTAATCATTACTCAGATGTAATAGATGTGTGATTTTTTTCTGAAATACTATGTACAGTAATAAATTATTACAATTAGTTATTCATAAACAGATATTAAGATTATATATAACTTGAAAAAGTATAATTCCTAGGAAAAGTATATATCTATATTTAAAACTGTCATCCATCAATCAAAATAATTTGAACTTTAACATCATATTACTTGATAATATTTCCCAGTTGCTTATAGAACAAGAAAAATTTCCACAATACAGTGCTAAAACTTAGGTCTCCATTGAGATGCCATAAAATCTGTTGAAGACTCACAGTCTCCACAAAACTTCTCTAATAACTCTCTTTGTCATGTAAGGACACACACACACACACACACACACACACACACACACACAATCTCCACTATTGTCCTTTCTTAGATAATTTAAGCAGCGGTGAGCCAAATAACAATTACTATGTAAAATAAGTCACTATAGCCAGGGCACGGTGACGCACAACTATTATCCCAGCATTTGAGAGGCTGAGGCAGGAAGATCACAAGTTCAAAGCCAGCCTCAGCAATGGTGAGGCACTTAGCAACTCAGTGAGACCCTGTCTCTAAATAAAAAACAGAAAAGGGCTAGGGATATGGCCCAGTGGTCGAGTGCCCCTGAGTTCAATCGCCAGTACCCCCCCCCCAAAAAAAAAAGTCCCTACATCTTTAGTGTCAGATACAATGTTTCCATTAAAAGTATGTGCTGTATTTATGTAGAAAGTTTACAAAAGGAGCAAAAAGAAATTTAGTACATCAATTATGTAACAAAGTTACCTTTACAATTAAAACAACATAATAGATGGTAAATTTCCAAGAAATTAAATTTTTTGTTTTACCTGCTTGGAACCAGCAAATATTCTTCTCCTATTGGCAAAGCAATCTGGAATTTTTCTAGGAGTTTAAAATACTGTGTCATGTAGTTCTTTGGAAATCTCCTTTTCTTTGAAAGAAATTTTTCCACATCTCTACGTGAAATAATTCCCTTAGGATGTTTTGGACAGCCTTCCACTTTTACTGTCAAAATCTGAAAGATTTAAACTCATAAGTCATCACCAGGATTTACTTTCTGAAATGTTTCAAATTTAAAGCTTTTCATGCCTCTTTGTTCAGTGAAAATGATCAGAAAAGTTTGTCCAATACAGCAGAGGACCTAATTTCTCTAGCAGCTACTCAGTCTGGAAGCCCAGTGGTGCCTTCCCCCTTGAAAACATTTATTAGTTTAAAAGAGTAAATTCATAACAGAATTTATTGGGATTCTCTGAAATGAACCTTGAGATTTTGCTCGCTTCAATTAACAGACCCATCTGATACCTAGATTTGTACTGCAATCTTATCACTAATACATTCCTAGGGAAATTATCTTCCAGACTTTTATCACTGCGGGCTTACAGTAGAAATCCTACTTGACATTCATATAATAGGAGAGGGCTTCCATCAATGGGAAGAGAGGCTGAGGAGTACAGGTTAGTGGTTCTCTAGATAACTACTATATTTTGCTAGATTCTATGTGCAAAATCTGGGTTAAGTCTGGAGTGAGGCTTGAGAATCTGCTGTTTAACAAGCAACCCACATGATTTCAGCACAGAGATCTTTCTATGAGTTTTGATCATTGTCATAGCATTATGAATCTGAATCTCATTTAGAAGAACCAAATTCAAATCTAGGCTGTATTATAAGCTATATGACCTTGGGAAAGGGTTTGATTTCTTTAAGGAACAGTTTCCTTCTCTGTAAAATGAGAAATGAAAGTGTCTTGTCTTTGAGATTGCTATGAGAATGAAATAAGATAACGCGTGTAAAGCTTGCAAAGTGTATATAACAGTTTTTAGCATATAATAAGCCTTTATGTGCCAGCTATATACATATTTCAATTAATTTTTTTAGCAAATTTATTTTAAAAAGAGGTGTATGCTTCATGTTTTAGTAGATTTATAATGCTTAAGGGATTCTTAAATAGGTAAAAGTATTATTTTTCATTATCATGCAGTTGAATAAAATACTAAGCCATAAAATCCTTAAGCCCAAGGACTTGTTTCACCCATCTCTACATTTTTATTCTGCATGTATAATTTTTATTGAATCAATGAATGCATGAATGATTGAACACATTGGTATCTAATGACGATGTGCAATGGGCCACTGCATAGTAGAAACTGTAGTTTAGACTTTGCCCATGCTGCTCTTTATATAGTAGCAGACTGCCCTTAAATTTAGGCAGAACATTGTTTGATCATTTTAGTGTTTTTTAAGTGTTAAGACCTTTCTGGAAATTTCTATCACCAACCATATATCACATTTTCCTTGTGGCACTCAGTATCCCCAATATGTTATATGCTTACTTATTAGTTATTTTCTCTCATTTGAATTTGCCAGTCTCATGTATGCACAATTTTGTTAATGCTATAACCCCAGCACCAAAATGATATCTGGAACATAGCAAGCATTGAATAAGTATTGTTGAATAAGTGAATTATAATCAAATGTGATTGGAGCACTTTATTCTACAGTTAGTTTTATCAGCACTAAAGTCAAACTAGTTGGTTTGAAATCATAACTTGGTCCATCAATTTCATTATCTCCAACATGGGCACTAATAGCACCATTTAAAGAGCTGTAATGAGAATTCAATGAGGTCATCTTTGCAAATCACCGAGTAACCCCCCTCATATGTCAGTCATTTTTATCCACTTATTTTACTTAGCCAAATTCATTTTTATGTAAGAGCAAGTTTTTATTAACAAATTCTTTTTTTTAAGAACCTATACTTGATTTTCCTAGAATTATCTATAGTGTCTTACCAATATTTGTACTTGATTAAGGTGGACAACAATAATTTTTTTCTCCCTATACATATACTATTCAGTCTATCAAGAAATAGAGCCCATTTCCCCTCCCCTTGAATCAGCTTGTAGTTGATCTGACCACTAGAATGTAGCAGATTTGATGTTTTGCCAGTTCTGAGCCTAGCCTTTAACAGGACCAGCAACTTCTGCTTTATTTCTCTTGATAGCCTGCCACCATGTACCCTGTCTAATTACCCTCTGATCTTCATTCAGGAAGCCCAACCCAGCTATGGAGAGGCCTTATGGAAGAGCAACCTTACCATCCAAGCCTGAGTGTAGCCTTCTGGGACTTACCAGCCTCATTCAACAAATGAAACCAAATGAATGATCATACCAACATCACATGGAGCAGAACCACTCAGCTGAACCCAGCTGGCCCACAGAAGACTGAGAAATAATATGTTTGTGGTGTTTTAAGCCTCCAAATTTGGGGTGGCTTATTACATGGCAATAAAATCTAAAACACTATCTTAATTTTATCACCTTTGAAAGCCTCCCTACTATTCCTTCAACCTACTAACTACTATAGATACCTACTAATATGCCCTTGTTCAAGGAAAGAAACATTTCCAAAATTTCTCTATATTTTCCCCACATATTATCAAGATTAAGATTCCATAAAAGCCTGTTAGTACTCCACCTGATTCTTTAATAGGTCTCTTTCATATCCTTTATCATATAGTTAAATGTGTATTACAAACTTCTTCCTGCCTTGACAGAACCTTCTTTAATAAGTTTAGTGACCTAACAGCTCAGGGCACATAGAGGGTAGGTGGGCTCATTAGAGCTTCTGCACCATGAAATTATTCCTGCCCTTGTCTTGATGATTCATGGAGGTGAACACCCCTATTTATTTTTGCAGATGGTGTCAGACAAGTTGCTCTTAATTTCACATGGTTATTTATAGCTTTCCTTCCCTTTAAATCTAAGTGAAAATGACATTATATTTCAATTTATCAGCATAAATAAAAATGATGGTATTTACTTCTTAAGCTAATAACAAATTTAAATTATCATTTTACCGACATTTCAAATATATCTTTCAAAATAACTTTGAGCTATTCGAATTCTTGACTTAATTTTCACTTAGATAAGTATATTAATACTATAACATGTTAATGAGAAGGAGAATGTTTATGGAGTTTTGACTTAATTACTCTATAGATAATCTTCAGGAATTTTATTGTGCTCATAACAGAAATCTGCTTTTGTTTTAGAAAGGATGATTCTGATACAAACCTCTTCCTTATTCTACTATAGAGAATATGCTCACCCTAATATTATCTATATATGTGCAACTTCCAATATTCCAAAGTCACATGGAAACATCACTTTTGGGGACAATATTAGCCTTTTCCTGCCTGTGTGGATATTCTAATACCTGCCTACAACAAAATCTGAAGGTTATATTTAAAACTCCCTTTACTGAACAAGTTACATCTTACCTACATATTTTTAAAATTTTTCTCCATACCTGACACACTTTCCAAAACTACACGAGTACATTTTTACAGTTTTAAAGATGTTTTTCATTTCCTAACACAATATGCCTTTAGTTATGCAATTACATCAAATATAAAATTAGCTAATATTTATTGCTCACACTGAACTAGAGGTAGTACAGAATAAACAATTGTTAACAATCTCATTTTACAAATGAATAAGGGTTTAAAATGTTAAGAAATGTTAGAAACTAGTATTTAGAAGAGATTTCAACACAGGTCAAGCTGACTCCAGAGCATGGGCCCTTGGTCACATTACTGGTTCTGTTATCATTTAATAGATGATGAGTAAAATCACACTTTCCAAGGCACATGTGCAGAAGGATGAAAATCTTACTTAAAAATACATGCCAAAATAGTAAAAACTGGCACATGACAATTAGATGCCAATTATAATAATGTTTCAATATGTTCTCAAGTTTCCATGGTATAGGAATTAGCCTCAACTGAATTCCCTCTTCAAAATACCTTCCTTTATGTCCTTAGATGGAATTTGGAAGTTAATGTTCAAGATTATTTGAGGGAACTTAATTATGGTTTAATTGGAAGAGATATTTGTAATATAAAAAAAATATATAATTATTTTAGGACCTCAGCAAGCCACAGGCAAAACTATAAATTTTGCTCATAAACAAAATTATTGCCAATGAGTACATATCCCCCCTGAGTTCACTGCAGTTTATGATTAAGCTACACACAATTGTTCTCAGCTGCACCCCCAGAATACTTTATAATGTTCAGATTCATTTTTACTTGTCATAACTGGGAGGGTACAGCTAGCATCCAGAAAGTAGAGAACAAAATGCTGCTCTCATCCTATGATGTGCAATAAAGAAGTATGTCAATGGTGTTGAGGCTGAGAAACTCTGAGCTCGTGTGTTCTACTCCAGTGGCTTTCTATGGTAAATATGCAAAGAAGAATTATTATTAATACTAATTAATATATAAATAATAAAACTCATTGGTATTGGGTTATAAGTGGGAGAACTTATTTTCCATATGGAATATAAATACAGAAAAGAGAATTATAACCACCACCATCCAAAGTTTTCAAAAGCTTATAGAGCTTGGACTATGCACTTAGGAGTGGAAACTCCCCTCCATGTCATCAAGGTAGAGGTTCCGCAGGCCCATCAACCCAATTTCCTCATATGTGTTTGCCCCAAGGATTTTCATAAGGCCTTTATTCATTGACCAGGTGAATAGCCAAACTGAACATATTATCAGGATCTAGAAAAGTGGCAGAGTATACAAGGTAAAGTGTTTGTTTGTGACTTGGAAACAGAGACACGAAAGTGAAATCTAAGATATCCTCTGCCATGAAGCTCTTCAGACAGCCTTCTCTATAAAGTGTTCTATAGTTTTCTATATTTACAATACTTTAACTAAACATAAATACAATGGTGCTCAGTGCTCTGGGTACTATCTGTTCAACTTTAAAATCTCTGCAAACCCAATATCCCCAAAATGTAAGTCACCAACCTGGGCCATGACTTTACAAAGCCACTTGGGTTCCACAAAATATAAGTCGCTTAACTGCAGTGCTGGGTCTTGAAAATGAAGAAGGACTCCTGTGTCAAAAATTCATCAAACAGTGAAACATGGAATCTAGAACATACAAATACTGAGGAGCTTTACAGAAAATCTAGTCCAACTACCTTGTCTCACAGATAAGGAACCTTTAGCACAACTGGGACTAGAGCCTAGGCATACTGTTCTCAAGTTCTAAAGTTCCAATACTATAAATAAATTATTTTTGAACTACATAAATTGACCATATATAAGCAAATTTGAGATAAATGCATTGAAGAACATATACTTACAAGAAATAAAAATCCATAATTTTCTTTTCACTTTCTAAATGTATACTACAAAGACTCATCTTATTTTCAATACAGATAAAAAACACAGCTTATCACAATCTATCTGATTAAAGAATAATAAGAAAATGGAATAGATTATAATCAACATAAAGATATTTTTAATATAAAAGAATACAGGGATCAAAAACAGTTTTCCAGACTCTTTCTCGAGATGTACAAATTAACTCCCACATTTTTAGCAAGGTGATTCTGGTCAAAGACACAATTAGTGCTGTAGTTAGTTTGAGAGTTTTTACTGTGAGATCAATGAGTGATGAAACAGCAAGATCTGTCAATCAGGAGTTGCATCATCTCAGACAGTCTTCGACTCTAAATGACCCAGGTAAACCATTGCAATAAAAAGTATCCTTTACAGTATAATAATAACTATGACATCCACTAAATTCATTTGATTCTGTGGAAGGATATGGCTATGCTCAGCGTTCAATTATCACCTAAACGGCAAAGCCACGCTCATGTGGGTTCAGGAACACATATGTTTTAATTCCTGCTCAGGAGTCTTTAGATGATTTCTAAATTTATTTTCTCATGACATAATTATGATTCAACATCCATCCACATGATAATCTTCCAAAAATCAGTGGCCTCATTAAGAATTTTGTAGGCATTTTCTTAAATTGTGAATATAGTGAATTAAATGCAAGATTCAGACACATTTTTTTATAAAGAAACATGACCACGCTTTGAAAAAAGAAATGTGAAACAAATAAACACACAAACCTGATTCATTTAGGAAGTGAACTGCATGAGGAAGCTCATTTTCATCTAACTGCAGCTGATTTTCTTTCACTAGTTGTAATAATCGTTTCTGGTCAATTACAGGAAATTCAACTGGCACATTTTTACGCTCTGATAAAATGATTTTCTCAAGTTCTACATAGCAGTCTGGAATTAGCTGCCCAACGACAGGCTGATCTCGAATCTATAAAATTACAAATGATAAGCTGTAAAAACCTATTTTATTTTGATTTGCCAGGTGGTTGGTAAATGCAGGGCTAATAGTTTTTATAGAAATGATATATCTATCATTCAGAAATATATGTGTGAATAAAATTGAAATACAATGTAAACCTATTTAAATTATAATGACTGGAAGACGAAATTGAAATAAGAAAAATATGGACACAAGTCAATTTGGAAAGAACTATCAAGTATATTTTATTTATAATATTTTTATTTTTATTTGCTATTTACACAGAAATATTTATCTAGTCATACAGAAATTTCCTGGCAAAAAAATAAATAAATAAATAAACTGAATTGTTAACCATGACAAAAGTATTTTCTAAATTCTAAAGGCTTAGGCTTATATGCAATAAAAATGTTAGCATTTGACATTAGTAACTATTGCAAGAGCTTTGGATACTTTTTATTAGATAAAATACTCACACCTAGAGGTAAAACACTAAATTTTGTGCTTGTTATTTAGTAAATGTTATATTAGTAAATTGCAAATATCAATAGTTAAGCCTGGAGACGTAAAATCTTTTAACCCGAGCTATGCTTTCTCATGGAAGCTTGAACTTGGGAAAATAAGAAATCATCTAAACACAGATAATTCTGCCACAAGAAGACAATCACTGGGAATCTAATCACTGCTTAATGCTTAAGAAACATATAAAGTAAGCTTTTAAAAGAGTTGTCTTAAGATGATAGTATCTTTCAAAGTTTCTGTAGTTAACATATTTTCAAAATCTTTTTTTTTCCCCTTAAACAGCTAATTTTAAATACAAATGCAGTTCTCTTAACAATAGTAACTGAAATGTCTTCAATAACCACTAGATGGCAAACTCTTTCCATTTCTGGATAATTTTTATATTTTTTTAACCTGACAATAACTACCATAAGCTAAGCAAACTTATTATGTATAGAAACTGAGTATTATTCAGCACACGTAAACACAAAAATTTAACTTGTTCCTTTCCTACTTGCAACTAGAGGGTTAAAGAACCTGACTTACAGCACCCATAGCCTCTGACTTCCAAGTTCATCAGTAAATGGTCTTTCAAAAAACTGTTTTCATGCATCCTTTGTCCCAGAAAATGAAACAGAATTCTACTAGCCTCCACTTTTAATATTTTTTCTTTTTATTATTTAGAAATTAAGATGAAATAGAACTTCTATTTGAAGATTATGTTTTAATCACAGAAAGCAGAATAGGCAGAAAGGGGGTGAATTTCATAGGGCTGGGTCACAGGGCCAGGAGGAGAAGCCTGCTCTGATATTAAGCTCACAGCATTATTGTCAGCACTAACCTGAGCAGCCTGCATCTCCTTTTGGCTTAATTATCAGGCCACTGCCAGGCTGAGCAAAAAAAAAAAAAAAAAAAAAAAAGAAAGAAAGAAAAGAAAAACTGTATTCTAAAGAGTCTGTTTATAAGGATAGAAGATTAGAAAAGAGACAAGACAAAAGGAAATATGAGGGGGGGAATAAGACTCTAATCAATTAAAAGCTGCTGTTTGAAGACAGGTTGAAGCATCTCAGGGAGGAAGAATATTCAGGGTTCAGCAGCCTCACCAACCCAAGGTCATCTGAAGAGTCACTGGTCTACAAAGCAATCCAGAGGGTTTTCAAACCAACATGTCAGAACGATACATTCATTAGCAATTTATCTTTCTTTAAGCAGTATTGCCATTGCCCAAAGTATTGGTTTTCTTCCTTATACAGAGTTGTCTTTAAAGTTCATTTATAAGTGCAAGAAGAAAATTGGACTTGTTCATTGTGATATCTTGCCATCAGCCAAGTAGCAGTATTAATCCAGCTTAATGAACCAACGCCTCATTTATAAACTTTTTTTTTTTTCAACTAAATTCAGGCTTTTCCAAAACAAATTCATTCTCCAAAAAAAGATCTTCTAAAATTTGAGATATATTTTGGCAGCAAGGAAAATCATTAAATATTTTAAGTAACAGCAAAGTTCTTCAATGACCAGTTTTTTTGCTTGTTTGTTTTTTTAAAAAGTGTACTACTCTCAAATCCTATGTGCCACAGAAAGTAGAAAAATCTTCAAAGACATAATGCATTGTTCTTACATAAAATGTCACAACTAATCCACCATCACTAAAATCTTTTAGTAACTTTAATAAACATGTATCAGAAGATACAAGCATACAACCACAAAGACTAACACATTTATAAATGGCTCATTAGGTTTTGAATTGGAGCACAACCTGTGGAAATGGAATAGAACCAAGCTAACTGGCCAACAAGGAGTAATAACCAGGGTGACCACTTAATTTATCTCCAAACTGGAATGCTTTTAGAATGTACTGGAACACTATTAATCAGTATGCTGGGACTGCCCAGGGTAAACAGGACTCTGGCTAAAAACCATGATCTCAATCATTAGTGCTAATGAGCTAATCCAACTGAGTCCAAATGAAATTTCTCATCATTTGTCATGTTGAACTATCCAGTGTTTTTCAGTACAGTCTATACCATGTTCCCATTAGAACCCCAGGAAGATTTCTTTTTCCTGCAAGTATTTTTAAAAAAGTGTTCTCCCTGGTGACAAATATATTTATATTATAGGAACATTTGACTTACCAGAAGAGAACTATGGGAATTTTTTAAAGTCCTAAAATAAAAAACCTAGTTTGTACGAACTAAGTAATAATTTAGATGCTGCTGAAAACCAAATTAATGATCTTGACAAGTAAATGAAAGAGCTGTCTCAAAATACTAAGGGGAAAAAAACTGGAATGGGAATCACAAGGACCAGAAACATGAAGGAGCCACTAGGAAGCCACTGTGCATAAAGTGGAAACTCTAAAAGAAAGGACCAGATGGTGAAACAAGAGCCAATAGAAAGTTGATGATCTCAAGATCCCAATGTTAATTTGTTCAGAAGTTGGGAGAGAAAGGGAATCAGAAGCACTCTGTTTCTCAGTAATATTTCCTCAAAGTCCCAGAAACATCCTCTTAGGTTCTCTCAGGATCCTGTAATTACTTTTTATTCCTATTTCTATGAATTACAAATGAGGTATGGTATAAATAAGCAATTATAAAATTGAAAAGAATAATTCTAAGGACTATGAATAAACCCACAATTTTAAGATTAATTGCTCTTTTCTCAAGACTTCTGACATTTCTAGGGAGTTGCATAACATGAGAATTGATAAATTGTATTTATCTGTCTACCAGCCTGCAGTACACATAAGCCATATTACCTTGAAATTAAGACTCTCATTTATGATGGTTTTCCGAAGTTTTGCCAAAGCATCAGACTCTTCAGTTGCATTCACAAA
Organism: Tamias sibiricus; assembly: GCA_025594165.1. Classification (NCBI taxonomy): domain Eukaryota; kingdom Metazoa; phylum Chordata; class Mammalia; order Rodentia; family Sciuridae; genus Tamias; species Tamias sibiricus. The sequence continues at coordinate 97,367,437 of CM046661.1, read as the reverse complement.
GTGGTAATCTCGTATTGCAGGGAACCCTCGCTTATTCAAGAGCTCCTTGGTGATTTTGCTTATGCAGGCTTTGCGCTGCTTCTCATCAGAAACATCCAAATGTGTGCCAACAAGAATCACAGGGGACGAAGAAGCCCGAGCCTGTAGGAAAAAAAAAAAAAAAAAAAAAAAAAAAAAAACAGAAACAATCTAATGTTGGCTTTCAAATTATAACTCCTTACATTTCTGCTGAAATTTGCTTTGTATGAAATTCAGTTGAGTAAAAATGGAAAACTAAAAGACATTAGAAGAAGAAAATAATAACTGTTTTTCTTCCCGTTAGGGTTTGAATGTGTCCCCTAAAGTACATTGTTGGAGACTTAATCCCCAAGGCAGCAATGTTGAGAGGTGGGACCCTTCTGTAGGGATTAGGCCATGAGGGCTCTGCCTTTTCAGTGGACTCCAGCTATCATTGCAAGAGTGGGCTCCTAATAAAAGGATGAATTTGGTTCCCTCCCCTTGCCTTCTCTCCTGCATGTATACCCTCTTGCCTGTCTGCCTTCTGCCATGGTATGACACAGAAGGAAGCCCTCATAAGATGACAACCCTTCCATCTTGGACTTCCCAGCCTCCACAACTATAAGAAATAAATCACTGTTCTTTATAAATTACTCAGATTCAGATAATCTGTTAGAGCAACACAAAATGAACCTAGACATTTCCTTAAACTTCAAAGAAAAAAAAATCTATCTCTAAGTTTATAAATCATTTTATGTCCATTTTTAATACAATTCTTACCATTTTTTCAGGTGGCCTACATTCCAGTAATAGAGTTATTTTTCTCTTCTGTTATTTCATGCTCAAAATGGGTTATTGGCTAAATGTGCTTCTAAATAAAAGCATTCGATAAATCCCCAAACTATATCAAAGTAATCTAACATGGTTTATATTTTCTTTTCCTTATCTGCCAATTTTATCTCCTGAATTCACTTTAAAGTCATTCAATCTGTAGTCTATAATGAAAGAAAGAAACTCACTAAGCAGGTTACTATATGTGTAAATGAGAACAAAGTCAAGAAAAGAGAAGTTTCAAAAAAAATCACCCAGATTAGCTGGCGCGCGGTGGCGCACGCCTGTAATCCCAGCACTTTGGGAGGCTGAGGCAGGAGGATCGCGAGTTCAAAGCCAGCCTCAGCAATGGTGAGGCACTTAGTAACTCAGTGAGACCCTGTCTCTAAATAAAATACAAAAAAAGGGCTGGGGATGTGACCCAGTGGTCGAGTGCCCCTGAGTTCAATCCCTGGTACCAAAAAAAAAAAAAAAAAAAAAAAAAAAAAAAATCACCCAGATTATAAAACAAGAGCAAATGCAGTCCAGCTCCATGACCAAATGCTTTGACACAGGGTTCCGAAGGACTTCACACTCACAAAGAGCCCATTGGAGCATCATTCCATGAGCACACATTCTTTCCATTTAAAAATAATATGATGGAAAAGATTTGAATATATTTATTTTCAAGTTTAACAGCATGAAAGGACTCAGGAGCCGATAACATTCATCAAATGGAGCTCTCTGTTTTCCCCTCATGACTTCACACTCTAAAAATTTCCCAATTCAAAATTTAGTGCTTCTAACCAAAAAAAAAAAAAAGCAACCCCCCCCCCAAAAAAAAAACACCTATTTGGACAGATTGTTTGCCCAAAATAAATTACCTTATACAAAGACCAGAAAACTGGGATTGTTTTCTATTTTCAAGTGATTAGAACATATCACCTTTATGTTAAAGAGCCAGGGCTTCATGGCATCCACTTCAGCCTGCCCTTTGCTGAGGTCGTAGACAGCAAGGTACAATGCCCGCTGGGTCATGAAATGGGGATGAGTACTGTAGAATTCCTCACGACCTAAATGAAGATTAGAGAGGGGTTTGGTTTTTGGTTAGGTTTGGTTTGTTTTTTAATCTTCCAGGTAATCAGCAAGATTCCTTTTTATAAAAATGGTGGGGGGATAATACTATTTATCTTAAAAGAGAGAAACAATCAACAAATTATGTTTAGAGGGCTACAGTGGATTTTACCAGAGATGAACAACTTTTAGTGTATGTATCCACTGCCAATCAAGTAGTTAACTTGAGCAGCCCCTACTACTCCTAGCATTTCTTTCCATACAATTCTCAGTCCTGGTGGCCGGGGTAACATTACGAGATAGAAATGACTTTGAAATAATTCCATAACTACTAGCTCTTTGCTGTGCTAGAACAGAAAAGTCAAGTTTTTTAAAAAATTTCTGCTGTTAGTAAATGATAAAAGTGAAGAAATGAATACCTAGAGAAATAAATACCTGCAAAATCCCAAACGTTTAAAATGAGATCTTTCTTCTTTTTGCCTCTTATTAGGATAGGCCAGTCTTTCACGTCTATGCCAACTGTGGCCCCCTGCATTCCAAGATCTGATTTCTTGGTTTTCATCAGTTGCTGCAATAAGATGGTTTTACCACTCCCAGTATTTCCCACAATCATAAGTTTCATTCTGTTATAGGGCACAGCCTTTTTCAACCGCTGTTGAAGAAACCTGGTATTTGAAGAAAAAAATAAGATAATAAGCTGCTTAATAATATACTTGGAATTTAGGAGGATTCTCATACATTGAATATTTTGGCATATCAATATGCAAAACCCTTCATAGCTCATATTACTAACAATGTAAATACCTTGCAGTGCACTGTTAATACATATTTTTGTTAATGATTTCAGAGTAGCTGATAATGTTTGTAGCATTACCAAATATAATAGTGTGTTACACTATCACCAGAAATAATAAAATGCCAACATGTTTGTAATACTAATTAGAATGCAATATATATTTATACACACACACATATGTAAATATGTGTCATGATGTGGATATATATGTATGTGTGTACAATCTTAAGTTAAATAGTACAACTACAATCCTAAATATGTGAAGTATAAAAATTTTGCAATGCCCATATGATACAGAGCAAAGGTAGAGAATATATGCACACTGTTATACTTAAGTTTGATAATAAGGTCTTACTGGTTTTATGTGTATACATATGTTATATATAGTATGTATGATCTACATATATTCTTGTATGTCATGTATACATATGTATAATGTATACAAATAAAGAGCTCCTATTGGTTACATTATAAATGTATATACAAACTTTGACACTAACAGCATATATTGATATATTGCTATTCCTAATAATCAATGTAAACATAACTGAAACTAACTATAAGTGCTACATGTAAGCCAAACCAAAACCACCTTTAAAACAACAGATTTAAGATGTTATCAAAAAATATAATGGATAGAGAAAGACATATTTGAAACTATGCTAAAATGTTGCTATAGTTTAAAATTAAATAATAAGTGAATTTTAGAGCATATTGACTGATCCATACCAATAACTAATCTGACCAAGATTCCTGATGATATGACCAAAAAGGCAACATTATTTTAATTGATTTATTCATTAAGAATTTGGCACTATTTGGAAAAAGAAATCAAAAAAGCAAATGATGCTTATAATTTTTAAACTATTCCAGGTATTTTGTCTTTTCTAAAATTGTTATATGCATTTTAAAATATTCCATCATATGGTAGCTTGATAAAATATGGCATAATACATTGGAAACTAGTTCTACTAAATGTTTAGTAAGGATGGAATCAACTATTATGTAAGTGCCATTTCCAATTTCAGGAAGAGAAACAGGTAAATTTGCAGGATGAAGGGTGGTTGTGTTAGGCACAGAAGGTGACAAACACTTTCCTTTACAATTAAGTCAAGGCTCAGAAGTACAGAAAATCAAACCCTTCCTCATAGAAACAGACAAAAAAATTAAACATAAATTTAATAGAATTGAAGCAGTAAAGTATTGTTTAAGTGTAAAACACTGACAATTCATCAACCTTCTTGTAAACTGGGCTCTGTGTTGGGTGCCAGGAATCAAATAGAGAGTGTACACAGCCTTAATCCCTGCCTTGGTGGGTACTACAGTCAAAGGAAGGATACACTGAGAGGTGTTCATTGAGCTGAGGCCTGAAAGATAACTAGAGTAATTTTGTAGGAAAGGGAATAAAGCATGTTATGAGGAGACAGTAAAAAGACTAACAAGCTAAAAGAAAACAACGGGTTGAATCAAATCTGTTATTGAAGATATTTTAAGTTTTTAAGTATAAAGACAGTAATATTTAGGAAGTTCAGGATGCTTCAAAAATGATCAAGATGAGTAGGTTTTTCATCCTCATAGGCAAAATCAAAATTAATAATCTATCACGTCAGTAACTAAAATGCTATCAATTATAATAGACATGCTAACTATTTGCTATATGAAATGCATTGTGAGCAGTTATTATTCTCTGCTGTATTTCTTTAGATTATATATTTGGTAATAAGAAACCAAATCCATAGTAATATCTATTTTCTGCTAGAATCCATTTCTACTGAACAGAAGGGCAAGGAGAAGCCATTCTTTCAACATTACCTTGGCTACAAGGAGTGAAAAGTTTGGCAGTAGCACCACAAAAACCCACCCATTAAATAAAGGCAAATGGCACACAGGATATTAAAGTTAAATAGTACTATTCATTTTTCCTAAATTGTAACATATATCCATTAAAATCACAGACTGAGGAAATCTGAAACAAATTTAATTAAAAAAAATGAAACAGAATTATCTGACCTTATGATGTCTTTGGCTTTACATCCTATATGTTTAAAATCAAAATTAAGACGCAATTCATCCAAAGGAAGATCCCATATTTTGCTTAATTTCCCCATCTCATTGGGAAAAGATCTCAGTTCCAAGTTGTAACTAACATCAAGAGATGTCAGATTTTCAAGACAGCCAATCTCAGGAGGAATCTTAATGAAATAAAAAAGGGCAAGACCTGTTGGTGGGAAGGAAGAGATGTACACTGCCAGGAAACAAGGTGACAGGAAATAAGGAAAACCCCGAGATTCCATCAGCGACTTGCACAACCTTTCAACAGAGCTTGAAAATGCTCCAAAGGCTTGTTCCGTATCCAGATATAGAAACAAAAACATACATGTAAAGAACTTAGCCCCAATCTATGCAACTTGCTTATAACTTTCAAAACCCAATCTCCCTTGGGAGATCATCTCCTCACAACAGTGGAAGTAAAGAAGTTTTTTATAGTTATTCAAACCCACTATCTGTGGCTTCTGGACTTCCTATGTTCTTTAGAAAATGATAAAGATTCATTACAAACGTACATGGAATGTGTTGTTGTTAAGATAAAACCAAATGTTTATACTTTAGATAGCAGCCTAATTGGAGTGGGTTTTCTTTTCCTATTCCAAATTTTTAAGCAATCTATATTACATTTATGATAAAAAACATTCACTTGTTGGCAAAAAATAAGGTATTAAAAATATTCAGTTATTCTGAATCTTTTGTACAAGACTCTTTTTTGTTGTTGTTTTGTTTTTATAGGCAGTAGGTTTGAACTTGACAGAAAAAATATTTTCTGAGACGTGTATAATCAGCTTCAGATTTATAACAGAGGAAACAGATCAAAGCAAAGGAGACTAATCTATTTTGGTGAGAGGAAGCACAGTGGAGGAAAGCAGAAATTTCAGAAGGTAAGAAAGAAAATCAGTAAAAACCCAGGCTATATATAGCTAAGTTGCACCTGGAAAAATGTACAGTATCTGAGAGTCGGTTAACAGTAAAAATGTAGTGACACAAAGACACTTGTATCATTGCATGCATTCATAAATAATAACACATATTCATGTAACCCTTTAAAACATAGCACAAAAATTATTTTTTTAAAAAATTAAGGTATATTATTACATTTATTTATCAGAGGGTATGATTACATCTTAGATCTAAAGTAAGAAATATCAAATAACAGATTTTAAAACAATAATTTGCAACAATGCAAATTAAAAAGCATCCTTTAAAATTGTCAATAATATTAAACAAATAAAGATGATTTCTTACCTCTTTCAGTTTATTATGAGAAAGATGTAGTTTCTCTACTCTAGACCATGTGTATGCTTTCTCACTCAAGTCCAAGATGCTGATCCGATTATAGCTAAACAAGAGTTCCCTTAAGTTCAAAGATTTCCAGTGTGCAGGGCCTGGCAGACATTCAATATCATTGCTGCTCATATCTAAGGACCGCAAGCTGAAACAGCACAATTTCAGATGAAAATCAAATGAGGGTTTCCAAAATACATGGAATAACATTACAAATAATTTTCACCAAACTGAGTATAAGGAGTAAGTTTAAAAGTAACATTACTTACATATAAGTATGCATGTGCATTTGTGTATACATATAGGCATACATGGGTTGAAAAGAAGGCATGACTCACTGGGAAGAAAACTGAAGTAAGTAAGGACCATTAAAAATTGATTCTGTTAGCCGGGCGCGGTGGCGCATGCCTGTAATCCCAGCACTTTGGGAGGCTGAGGCAGGAGGATCGCGAGTTCAAAGCCAGCCATCAGCAATGGCAAGGCACTTAGCAACTCAGTGAGACCCTGTCTCTAAATAAAATACAAAAAAGGTCTGGGGATGTGACCCAGTGGTCAAGTGCCCCTGAGTTCAATCCCCAGTACCACAAAAAAAAAAAAAAAAAAAAAAAAAAAAAAATTGATTCTGTTGCACAGTAGGGTGACTATAGATAACAATAGTATATTTTTTGAAAAAGAAAAAAGCTACAAGAAAGGAGTTTGAATGCTTTCACCATAAATAAATAATCATTTGAGGAGACATCACATGGTACACCATGTTAAAGGTGTCTTTTTTTTTTTTAAGAAATAAAAAAAGTGAGTCCAATTTTCCTACTTCAGGTACATAAAAATGTCAATAATCTGGGAATGAGAAAAAGTTCCCATGATTTACAAATTGTAAAGGTACATGAGAAATCACATTTAACACTTAAAAATGGCCATTAAAATGTCTGCCTTTTGTACAAGGTTTACAAATGTGTAGCCCCTACTTATCATTTATATAGGATGGTTTTCACTCATTACTGAGGAGATTCTTCCTAGGTTGAGAACTAGATCCAATTATCATTGTATATGGGTGTAACCCCTTACCAGCGTATGTCACTGTGGTAATTATCACAGAACTGAGCTCGGTGCTTGGCATGTAATAGGCCCTCCATGCAAACTGATTGTTTTCATGCTACAGTGTTACACCAGGTTTGCAGGAAATAGCAAAAAAAAAAAAAAAAAAAAAAAAAAAAAACAGGTCACACATAAGTGTGTGAGTGTAGGAAGAATAGAGTCAAGGACTGTGGTATATTTGACTATGTTAAAGACTACCTGGACTTTTACAACTACATATTGACACCTTTCCTTCAGCATATTTGAAACAGAAAGAATTAATTCTAAGCTAACATAGCAATTTGACCTGCTCGACTAAAGTTCAGGTCTGCACAGTAACATCTATGCTCTTATTTCAAAACGTTACTAGATTTTGCCCTCATCATCTTTTAAAAATGCATGGAAAACAGGAAACGGAATTTGACTATATTAGAGATGAAACTTTCATGTCTGAGAAGCAATGCAATAGAGACAAAGCTGAGAATCACTAGGTTTTCCTAAAGCACTGCCTCTGTAGCCTCAACCAGGACTTGAACTAGCCAAATGAATGTGCATTTGCAAAACCCAAGAGATGCATCCATTTGATGAAAACTAAGTCTGAGGATGATACCTAAGGAATAATTGTAATTAGGGGCTGGATAACATTTTCAGGTTTGTGGGAGGAAACTTTCTTTATGACATGTTATCTCCTAGCCAAATATCATAAATATTTGGCTTTCAAACACATGTTTAGAGGTATATTGTGTTTAATTACACAGGACCATCTCTATTCAATAGGTGCTCTCATGTTAGAGTTGAGAGTCTAAAGCTGAAACAACCACTATTTTAAAAAGAAGAAGAAAAAAGAGAAAAAGAAGAAAAAAAAAAAAGATGGTAGAATGAGATGGATATCATTACCCTAAGTGCATGTATGAAGTCACGAATGGTGTGAATATACTTTGTATATAACCAGAGATATGTAAAAATGTGCTCTACAAGTATAATATGAAATGTGATACATTCTGCTGCCATTTCTAACAACTTAGAATAAAAAATAAATTAAAAAATAAAAGAACTGTGACTCTGGGGAAGTACCTCATCTTTCTAATGAGTTAAAAGAAAAGTGTAGATAATAACAATAGCAATCTTATGGGGTTATTAGGAAGATTAAACACATGGCCCACTGTAGAACAGTTAGTTAGAACAGCGTCTGACACATTCTAAAGCTAAATTTAAGTATTTTATATTTGCCTGACACCTTCTATGGCTAGATTACATTCATATAAATTTGGTTTATAATGTGTGACACATAGTATTCAAAATGACAACACACGTGAAATGTAATCAGTGTCTGAATCTATATTTGACAGGATGTTTTCATTTCCAATGAAATTAACCAACCCCCCCAATCTAGATTAAACACAGTGTCCTAAACTTCACCAAAAATGTTATTCAAACATGATTTAGGTATGATTCCAAAATTAATAGTATTTGGTAACATATCAACCTCTGAAAGCAACTGAAATTTTGAAAGTTAAAGTGATAGCCAGTGTAATCTCATTTGAATACAATAATGCAGCAACTAATTAAGCAATCTTAAATTGTTTCTAGAAAATAACCCAATAAATTAATATAAAAGTTTAAAAACTTGGATATTTTGTCTAGTGAAAATCAAACATTTACACATATGAAAACCTTAAACCAAATAGTTTAGAAATGAATTAAATTCATATGCAGAAATCAAAGCCATGTTTCTAAAGGCTCTATTCTAGCTCATGTGGTTTTAAAATTAAAATAACAATAAACTTACTGTGGTAGGTTTAAAATTGCATCTGGAATACACGTAAATTTGTTTTGAGATAATTTTAGGCTTGTTATAGAAGAAGGCAAGAAAGGCATAGCAGCTAAAATAAAATAAAAATGAGATAATGAACATTTCAATCATTTAGCCATATTTCTATCAAATTAAATAAGAACAGTGACCAATGACATCACAATTTAATTTCCATTTTACACCAACAGTACTAAAACATCTACTTTAAAAGTAAGGTAATATTCTTAATATTTATGCCAAACAACAAAACAGTACATACTAATCAGAATTTTTAGTCTAAAAGCTTTTGAACAACTATATAAATATAAACTCATGGATCCCACAATTGTAAGGTAAAATTATTAGAATATTCATTTCAAATTGTTATCTTACTATAACAAATATAGTATAGATTATTTCAAATTACTTTTAAGTAACCATAACAAAACACATTCAAACACTTTGCTAATACACAGATAGAAATTATTCATGGTACCATCTCAAAAACAGTTCCTATGACTCCTAAAGCACATGAAACCAATATCTGGGACAGCATCACATTTAAAAGCTTCTGCATAGCAAAGGAAACAAGAGTATGAAGAGAGAGCCTACAGAATGGGAGATATTTGCCACTTGCTCCTCAGATAGGACATTAATATCCAGAATATATAGATTTCAAAAAACTTCATACACACACACAAAAAAAAAAAAACAAATAACCCAATTAATAAAGGGACAAAAGAACTAAACAGTCACTTATCAAAAGAAAAAATACAAATGGCCAATACATGAAAAAATGTTCAATATCTCTACATTAAGATCTCATCTCACTCAGAATGACAATTATCAAGAATACAAAAAATAATAAATATTGGCAAGGATATGGGGGAAAATATATATTCATACATTGTTGGTGGGACTGCAAATTAGAACCACCACTCTGGAAAGCAGTATAGAGATGCCTCAAAAAACTAAGACTGGAACCATCACATGACCCAGCTATCCTACTCATGAACATTTTAACCATTTAACCATTTAACCATATTGGTATATAGACAAAAGATCTAAAACTAACATCTATAGGGATGCAGCCACATCAATGTTTATAGCAGCACAATTCACCATAGCCAAAATATAAAATAAACCTAGGTGCCCATCAACAGATGAATGAAACAAGAAAATGTGATATATAGATACACAATGGAATTTTACTCAGCCACAAAGAAGAATGAAATCGTGGCATTTGCTGGCAAATAGACATAAGTGGAGAACATCATGCTAAGTAAAATAAGTCAGCAGCAAATGTTTTTGAATGTTTTCTCTCATATGCAGAAGCTAGACAAAAACAGGGGGGAAAAAAGAAAAAGTGGGTCCCATGAATATAGTCAAGAGATCAGCGGTGTAGGGGAAGGGGTTTGAGGGGGAGGAAGGAGAAATAGGAATGGGGAGGAGTTGCAGAAAAAAATCTGACCAAATTATCCTATGTACATAAATAAATATAGCACAGTAATTTCACAATTATGTATATCCATGATTTTAAAAACTATAAATAAATAGGAGAAAGATCAGTAGAGGAAAGGGAATGGGGGAGAGAGGAAGAGAGGGAAAGGGGAAGTACTGGGGACCGAATTAGAGTAAATTATCATTCAATTTTTGTATGATTATGTCAAATGAACCTTGGTATTATGTATTATGTATAACTATAATGAACTAGTTAAAAAGTGTTTTATGGGAAAATAAAGAAGGTTACTTAATAAAAGTATTCTTTGATCACATGATCTTAAGAGATTTGAGAAATATTATGTAAAATAAAGTGGACTATCTCAGAATTCTCACTATTACAGCGTATTTGATAATTTTTCAAGAGGGAAATACAATATAAGTTACCTCCAGGAATAAAAGCATGTGCAACACAATCTGAGAAACTGAGCAAATCAGATAGCCTGTTCTCTCATCTGTGAAACAATGCCATCAGACCAGAGGAACTCATCATTTAGAATATCAATTCTAGATGTTTTAGTTCTACAAATTTACGGTTCTGTGAAAATGGCTTGAGAAATTATTTCTTAGCATTTTCAAGGGTAAAATATGGGTTATATTTTATCTAAAAAATCTTCAAAGGTCAAAATGTTCTAAGACATTTTCAGAAGCTATTTTCCTGAGGAGCAGAGCAATACAAATTGTACCTCACCTGTTTACAAAATGTAGTTATGACAAAATGAATAAATAGAAATGACTCTCCACTAAGAATTAAAAGATGTGTGGTTCAGATGCTACGTGGAAAATATTCCACATCAAAGAAATGAAACTTCATTTCACATGGGATTATTTTTAAAGGTTAGTGGCCTCACTCAGATGCCCTCCTTTGGTCATGTTCTCAAATATAAAACCACTTTGCAAACCATTAAGGTTATATAGTTCTATTATATCCTGGATTTTCAATGTCCCCCAAAGACCCATTTGTTGAAGGCTTAGTCCCCAGCCCGTGGCACTACTGGGAGTTGGTAGAACCTCTAGTAAGTGGGGCCTATGGATATAAGTGAGGACATGCCCTTGCAGGGCATATTGGAACCCTACCTAGGCCCTTTTGCTCTCTCTTCACTTCCCACCACCATGAGGCAGGCAGCCACCTCTACTGCATGCACCCACCTTTCTTCACTGCCATAGGCCCAAAGAAAAAGTGGCAACTGATTATGAACTGAAATCTCTAAAACTGTGACTCTGTTTCAGATTCATGATAAAATATGGTCAATACTCAGGATAGTGTGAGAATAAGAAGGAGGCTTTGAAAAAGGAGGAAAATATTATGCAAATTAAAATGACTTTTATAATCACTAGCTTCTGAAAGTTCTAACAAATTAAAACATTTTAAAATAGGTACTCAAACTCTATTCTGCTATTAAACAGTATTAAGAATTCTCTCACTGAGTGGGTGTGTAATAATCACAAGAGTGGCAAAAGCATGCCATCTTCATTAAACTTAAATATGGGGAATCCCTATTTATTGTCATAAAAGTATTTTGTCCCATAATATTAGAAAATTCAGCTAGGATCCAAATGAACATAATACTCAGTATTAATTGACATGCTAAGAGAAGTTAGAATGTTCTCCAACTTTCAATAGAGAGAATGATCATATTGTATATAGGACTAGTGTCCTTCAAAAAGCAAGAACTGAATGGATATGCATTAACTTTACTAATTTGAAAACCATTAAATTTTATTTCTTAAAACAATAGTAGTAATAGCAATTGCATGTATAATCCCCAAAACTTGCTGCAGAAATTTCAGTAGGAAACTCAGTACCCCACAAGGATGCTTCACCTAGCTCAGACAGTCAGGTGCATTTTTAGTTTAGACCCAAAAGGAACACAGTGTAATTATTATTTTAGGCCAAGTAACTGTCTTGTTTGCTTATGACAACAGTGATGTGCTAATTATTGTTTAATTAGAGACATATTTACAGGACTTTTTTAGAGAAGCTTTAGTTTTACAGAAAATTTAATGGAAAGCATAGTTTCCATATACACCTCCTACCCTCACCACCACCTCCCCACATACTTTTTCCCCCATTATCAACAACTTGCATTAGTTTGGCACATTTATTACAGTTGATGAGCCAATAGTGACACATTGTGACTACCCAACATTTGTGGTCTACTTTAGGGTTCACTCCTTTTGTTGTGCATTTTATGGATTTTGACAAAGTACATAACTTGTACCCACCATTACATCATCACACAGGGTAGCTTCGATGCCCTGAAAATCTTCTGTGTGGTACCTAGGGATTCTTCCTTCCTCCCTCCCGCTGGTAACCAGTGTTTTTTTTTTCCCTGTCCTCATAATTTTACCTTTTCTAGAATGCCTAATAAGTGGCATTAGCAGTATGTGGCCTTTTCAGATTGGCTTCCTTCACTTAAATATGTATTTAAATATCCTCCAAGTCTTTTCATGGCTGGATATCTCTTTTTTTTTTAATCATCAAACTGCTAACTTTATTTATGAAACTCCTACATAATATTTAAGCTGAAACACCACCTTTAAATTCCCGCCTAAAATGTTCATACATGACACATCGACTTCAAAGATCTGGTAAGGAGGAGGCCCACACTGAACACTTACCAAGAGAGTTCATTCTGGCACTGAAACTTTCCACTTTCGGAGAAGCATCAAGAAAGTTCTCTGGTAGAGACGAAATTTGGTTTTTACTAAGGTTTAAAGTCTTTAGTTCCTTCAGGCTCATAGGGGAACATATCCCTGATATTTTATTTCTAGTTTTAAAAGACAAAACTGAGGATTAAATTTCATAAACTCATAAGCTAATGTGAAAAAAAAAAACAGAGCAATTTTCCTTCAAACAATAGCATTAAAGCACATTTATTCATTTTAAAATAGGTTTTTGAAAATAAGTCAACTGATAAAAACTATAACAATGATTGCCTCAGTCTTTTACTATATTTTTGTTTAAAACTCATTGCAATGGAAATGTCAGCATATTTTACAAATCCTAGAAAGTTCAAAGTCAACCCTGCTATCTTTAATGAATCGTCTTCTTACCCTTCTAAAATGAGCTGTTCAAGTTTCTCCACCACATTTGAGAGGTTCTCAGGAACAGCAGAAAGCTGGTTATATGACAGGTTAAAGTGCTTCAGGGCTGGACACTTCACTGCAGGATCCAAAACTACCAGGGGTCCGATGTCATTGCGAGAGACATCAAGGTTGACAATACAATTCATTTTCAACAAGTAAGAGGGAAATGATGTAAATTTATTACTGTGCAAATCCAAATGTGTCAAACACTTCAGAGTCTGAAAAGATAATATTTTTAAAATTCTAAAATGAACCATCTGAGAAACTTAAGCTTAGCTACTATTTCTGCTTTCATATGTCTGGTAACTAGATCCAACAGAACATTTTTTTTTTTTAAATTTAAAACATAATTTACAGCAGAATTTCAGTATACTTACTGGTCCAACCATCTCTATTATAGCAAGGGTAAGATCAGGAAAAATACAATAGCTCATCTGTCAAAAGCAGGTTCATAATAACAGAGTTGAGACCTTAATTCAACTACTTTGTAAATTATTTCTGCAAAGAGCAAGAGGGAAGCAAAATAGGCCTCTGCAAATATTTAAATTAATGATTTAATGAATAAACAACATAATCTTAGGAAAACATTTTTTAAAATACTACATTTTAGAAAATGTTACACATTTTAAAATAAATAATAATAGTTACATATTAATACACATTTCATTTTAGAACTTCCTCTTATTTATTAAACTTTGTTTCAGTTCTCCAGTTTCTATTTTTAAGCAATTTCTAGTTTTACGATGATAATAGCAAACCTATATTTACATATTATGACAATTTAAAAAAACTTTGGTTTGTTTTTTTGTCGAAGGGCTGAAATACTCAAAACAAATCACATCTCTGTGCTCCTCTTTCTATATCAATTTGTTTATCCTCACAAGAAATTCTAGAGTTTGATGTGATTATAGAGGCTTATTAATGACTCTACCCCAGTTGTTTCAAGATTCCTGACTCTATTTATTCAGAAGGAAAGCATTTTTAATTACTTACTCCCAAGGTTAAATTGGGAAATTTTCTTGTAAAAAGATATAACTAAGACCTTTTGGGCAGTCAAAAAGTGCCTTCCACTAGTATTATTTGAGAGAGGTTCTCAGCTGGTCCAGTCATTAAATGCCTTATTAGGTCTATTTTCTCATGCTCTCTTCAAATTCTCTTTACCTAGGCCCAATTCTCCTCTTCTTTTACTTGCTCATGTAACAAATATTATTGAAGGCTTACCCAATGTCAGCCATTAATTCCTCCATAAACTCATTCAGTGAATATCTACTGAGCTGCTCATGTGTCAGGCCTTGGGAGGTATTGTGGATGGACAGCCACAAACCTGAAACAATCCCTGTCTGCAGCAGTTCATAGTTCAATGAGGGCAAAATACATTAAATCAAGATGTATGAGCGAATGAGAATTGAAGGAATACGTGGATTGCAATAGAAATGTAAGCCAGGTAAGCAACCAACATGTAGTCCAGAGAGAAGACAGAGGAAAGAGAAGCACAGGGTGAGGAAGTGACATTTAAAGTGAGACCAGGGTAACTTAGAGAGTTCAGCCTCACCCAAAGAGAGGAGAAAAAGAAAATACATTTTAGATACAGGGATGGGGACAGAAGGTTCACCTTTCATTCTTTTCTCTTTTCCTATAGATCTCTAGACTATAGAAAGACCATTTCAATATAATTAAAACTCATGTGAGTTTGCTTTTTAAAACTTCTCAAAATTATAATAAGTTCAATAGAATGGAAAAACAGGAAATGAATTTTTCAAAAAAAACTAGTATTTTTAGCACACTTTGTAAAAAACAAGGTATAATCCTTTAGCACACTTTGTAATTCAGCTCAAGAGAATTCAGTTGAGCATTTAAACAATAATAAATGTTGGAGAGGATTGGAAAAAGGCACACTCATATTGCTGGTGGGACTGCAAAAGATCATTTTAGATTTCTTGGGAAAATGGGAATGGAACCATGGTATCCCAAAAGATCCTTTAATATATGGTTTGGAAAACCTAGATGTCCCTCAGTAGATGAGTGGATAAAGAAAATGTGGTATATATACGATTTTCTCACAGTATATAAAAGATATTAAGCAAAGTCAATATGCAGGAGGACTATGTCATACTTTAGAGGAAACTCATAGCAGGGGGGGAAATAGGAACTTTATGTAAAAAGAAGCTTTGTATACAAGCAGTTCTGTAAAAAGATTATATACATTATGAATAATAAATAAAAACTTAAAAAAAAAAAAATGGCTTTGGCTTTCATTATTATTAAAAGTTGAATCCCTATGTCATACTTTAACTCATACGAAATAGGAACTTTTTATGGATTCTTGAGGATTGCCATCATTATTAGGATGAATCCCTATGTTTTAGTGCATGGCTTAGCAGTAGTGTGACAAATTATTATCACACAGCTGGTAGCTAAGTCCAAACCAATGCTACCAAACCTGGTCTAATTCTAGTCTACCCAATGCAATTTAGAAAGAGTAAGTTATCTTATTAGAATTAAATAATTGAGGGCATAATCCACATATAACCTTGATAGACTATAATGTGGACCCTGTATCATCAGAATAGAACCTGGAGCTCCTTTTCAGCCAGGTCTTTTTTTCCATTGTCAGCCCTACAAAGATGTCTCTATATACCACACAGACTAAGACAACTCCATGGAAACTCGAAGAATTGGGGAATTTTTGTCCAATAACAAAAACATAGAGCCTGCTTGAGAAAGATTTAACCATGAGAGTTAAATATCAATGCAATATCCCTCACTGTGTCCTGTGAGTTATAAAGATGAATTAAATTTACTTCACATAGCTGCTGTGGGAAGCTCGTGAGTGCATTCTGGTGAAGCTCCAGCTTTTCGAGATGCTCCAAATGGCCACTTATACAGCATTTCTGGCTCAGGGCATCAATATCTCGGAGTTCATTTGCTGAAAGGTCTAATGATGTAATATATTCTCTCTCAGAAGCCAGGGAAGAAATGCTGTCTGAATGCCTCATATGGGATTGAAGTTTTGATGATCCTTTTGTCAAAAACAAACAATGGAATGTAAGCCAACAATTTGAATTCAAGTGGTAAAAGTTTACTGAGCACCTACTAATGTCAGACTGTCTTCAAGGCACTGGAGATTCAGTAGAAAATCAAACTACGGAGCTTATATCCCAGTGACAGAGACAGTAAATTAAAAAAATTTTTTTGATCAGGTGGTATTAAAACAAAACTGGAAAAGGAAATTAAGAGTGTGGCCTTTGTGGGGGTATTATTTAGATTTCAGAAAACTCAGTGTTCAATAACATTCAAAAAAGGTAATTTTTAACAGTTATAACTATTTTATTTTTCTATAGCCTGTGGAATCATTAATTGACTATATATAAAGTTTATGTGAGATGAAATCAGCACCAAGAAAATTTAAATAATCAGAGAAAATTTAACAAAGCACTGTGTTTTGCTCAAAATATCTATTTACTTTTGATACTTCCAAATACTTACTGAGTGAATCATCTGAAGAAAATATTTTTCTTTTTCGCCTCAGTAAGTCTTCATGATCAAAAATGGGCCCCTAATAAACAAATAATGATGTTTATAATAAAATTGCAATTAGCTTTTTTTTTCAGAAAAGAATCTTTTTATATGGAAACAACCATGAAATTTTGATGTAATAAATGGCATTTATAATCATGGGGGAAATACAGGACAGGTAAAAACTAAGAGACCCATCATGAAGATAAAAGAAAACATTTTAGTGTCAAAATGACCTTAGAAAGCATCTACTATTTTCTTCTTTGTTTTAACTCTAAGGAAATATAAAGGCAGAGAGATTGAGTCAGAAAACTATATACACAGAATTTCTTTCACCAACCAAATTGCTTGTTCTAACTAAGCTACTTATGTAAATTAGAACTGGCATGTATAAACACTGTGGCCTAATTGAACCTATACAGCTATAAGCATTCATTTTGCCTGTCTTAAAATCCAGAATAACCATATAAAACTTCCATATTTTAATACTAATTACAATCAAAATTAGAGCATAGGTTAGCAAACATCTTTCAAAGTGAAACTGAAAATACAGTGACTCCCAATTTTCCCAACTAGAATTGTCAAACTTCTCATGTAAATATACCATAGTCCCTCCATAGTTGCTAAACAGACAAGGAATAATGGTTTCTAAAAACTTAAACAATTTTCAATACACACACAAAAAAATTACATTTTGATGAACATCATTATCATACTACTCCATTTTGCCTGTTATTCTTCAGGCTCCTCTCTGATACCTCAGAAATCACTATAAGATTTCTAGTTAAAGTGTTCATGGGACCAGACCATACCATTAGGCAAAGACCTGGTAGTCTTTAGAAAAAAGACCTGGACTCTATGTGATAGAACACCTGCCAGGAGTGAGGCCCTTGGGTTCAATCCCCAGCATGGCAAGAAAAAGAAAAAAAAGGAAGGGTAAAACCATATTGAATTATATTCCATCATTACATATACAACTAAACATAGCCAAAGTCTATACACTTAAAAAATCTACAAATGTGAATTAGAAGTAATTTATGTCTAATCCATTTTATCATATATATATATGTATATTGATTATATATATGATTGATATATGGAATTTAGTACATATATGTATATATATACACATATTGTATATATGTATACATGTATATTGTATATATATATATGTGTATAAATATATGTGTGTATATATATATACACACACACATATATACATATTCCATATATCAGGGAATTCTACACTTATCACATCTAGCTTTGCTACAAACTTTAGTTATCAAAAGACTGTCAGTATCCAAACATACAACATAATCACAATTTAACTTACCAATGAATTGGAATGTCTTTGCAAATTTGGTGAACAACGCTGCAATGGGACAGGATCACGGTAGAATTCTCCTACACTAATCGAATTTGATTTCTTTTTCACAAGAAATGAACCTTCACTTCCTATTGTGAAATGATAAAATAACATGAAAGTGAGTAAGAAAAGCTGACTCAATCATAAGATCAAATGTATTTTCATTAATGGAAATCTCAGAATAAATTCCCTTTGCAATATCTTTAAACTAAAAATGATAAACTATGTTGGCTTTTCATTTTAAAAATTCAACCACATTTTTCTTCATCAATGAATATGAACTGAATGACTATCACAGACTAGACATTGAGCCATGCTGGATAATGATAAGTGGGAAAAAATTAATTCATGCCTCAGAGAAGCTCAAAGCCTAGAAGGAATAAGACATGAAAATTGATGGGTACACATACTATACCAAATACATGTGTGGATGGGAAGAAGAAAAAGTTTCTATACAAACCTTATCAATACTATTCTTTTCCATTTCTCTGAATTTTTCTTATAAATTTTTAAAAACTGGCTTTAAATACTGAAATCACACTTCAAATTATTTAACATTCATTAGTCTTGTTTATAACTCTACCCAAATTTCATATTTCATTGTTTCTCTTGTGGAGTGACATTAAAATAAACAATGAGTTTAGCTGGCATTTACCTTTTAATTAATTTTTTTGTTTCAGAACTGGTTGTCAAACTTAGGTTGTCAAACTGCTTGGCAAGCACTCTACCACTGAACTACACCCACAACCTATTTACAATAATCATTTTGTAAAATAAGAAATGAGAAATACTTTTTAAATTATGAATTTTCAATAAAATAAAGATCAGTAGAAATCATAGTATCAGAAAGCATATAATACAAGCACTGTTAAGAGAAATTTTTAAACAAATTAATATAAATATATACCACATGTATATGTGAAAAAATTCATATTAAGATATCGATTCCCCTAAATGTATTTATAGATTTCATCTATATAAATAATTATTGTATGTTAATTCCATATTTTATATTATTATATAAGTAATATATCATTTATGAATTAACTCTATATTAAAATTTTATATACATTAATCACAATAAAAATCTCAGTATAAAATTAATTGATTCAAATTGTGTATAGAAAAGCAAAAAAGCTAAAACTGCATGAACAATTTTGAAAAAAGAACACCAGCAAACTTATACTACCTGATTTTAAGAATTTCTATTTAAAAAAAACTAATCAAGACAGTGAGATATTGGCAAAAGGATAAAAAATATAAGCCAATCACATAATAAATTATGCTTAAATAGAACCATACTTATATGGTTAATTAAATTGAACAAGGTTACCATTAATTCAATGAGGAAGTATAGTATTTTCAAAAAGTGATGTTGGAACCCATAGATATCTATACAGAAAAAAATGTAAACTTTCAATTGACATTCTCTTGATAACCAACTTCATTGTTATGTGTTAATCACAATTTTAAAAAACTAGGATGCTATATCACTTCTAAAAAGAAAGAGAGGAAAAATTTTTCAAAAATTTAGGCTAGGAAAATATGTCTTAAAAGGGACAGAAAAAGCTCAAACCACTCGTGTCTTCATACATGCACTTAGGGTAATGATATCCATCTCATTCTACCATCTTTTTTTTTTGGTGTAAATATACTTTGTATACATACAGAGATATGTAAAAATGTGCTCTATAAGTGTAATATGAAATGTAATGCATTCTGCTGTCATATATAACAACTTAGAATTTTAAAAAAGACTAATTAGATGATATTCCCTAGCACCAGATATCATTTTCTAGTTTGTTAGTCTTTTGAAATGTACATAGTCTAACCATCTATTAAATCAAAATCATTTTAGAAGATTTCATGCTAGAACTGACATTGCTTCCATAAAACTACTTTGACAAAAATACAATTTAGAAACATTGTCGCTGCTGTAGACTAAAGAGTAAAGCTTCTTGAATCAAAGGAGATGCTATTTAGCAATGCTTGCTTTAAATCACAAATTATTATTAAAATATAACCCACAAGGATGGTCAATTTTATCTAAATTCCAAATAAAAGTTTTGGGGTCACATATTACTTTTAAAAAAAGGAAGAAAGAAAGAAAGAAAGAAAAGAAAAAAGCTCAAACCATTAAAAAAAACTGAAAAATGTACTTCACCAAAATTAAAATCTTTTCTCTTTGAAAAATACCATTAATAAAATAAGAAGAAAAGATATGACATGGAAAAAATATTTGCAATACATACACCTGCTGTGACTTCTACCCAGAACACACAATAACTCTTGTAATAAAGTAAGACAACAACCAAGCAAGAGAAAAAAATTTTAAAGAGTTTTTTTACAAAGAAAATATATGAGTAGCCAATAAGAAGATGAAAATATTCTGAATACAATTGGTCTCTGAGGCAATGAAATGAAACCAAATGAGTTACCTCCAGTACAATGACTAAAATTAAATTAGCTGACAATATTAATTGTTAACCAGACAGTGGAACAACTAGAATTTTCATGTATTGTTGGTGAGGGTATAACATGGTACAACTCTGGAAAACAGTCAGACACAAAAGAGTGCATGCTGTATGATTCTTTTATATGAAATTGGAAAAAAACATTAATGTAACCTATAATAACAGAAACGAGATAAGTACTTGCCAGGGGTCAAGGTAGAAGGACATTTTCCACAAAGACATACAAAGGATTCCTTTCGGATGGCAGAAATACTGCATAACTTAATAGTAGTGATGATTACATGGATGTATAAATTTTCAAAGCCCATGAAATATACACTTATAAGAATGCATTTTAATTTATATGAATAATATTCCCAGAAAACTGATTTACAAAAAAATACTTGGACTTGAAACATGATATTTTGGAAAAAAATTTTGATTTTTGTTTCCCCAAATAACTTTATTTTATCACCCAAATTTTCAGTCATACACTGTTAGCTTAAAAAATACTTGTTCCACAAACAACAATAAATGTTGGAGAGGATGTGGAGAAAAAGGCACACTCATACATTGTTGGTGGGACTGCAAAATGGTGCAGCCAATATGGAAAGCAGTATGGAGATACCTTGGAAAACTTGGAATGGAACCACCTTATGACCCAGCTATCCCACTCCTTGGTCTTTACCCAAAAGACCTGAAAACAGCATACTACAGGGATACAGCCACATCAATGTTTATAGCAGCACAATTCACAATAGCTAAACTGTGGAACCAACCTAGATGCCCTTCAGTAGATGAATGGATAAAGAAAATGTGGTATATACACACAATGGAATATTACTCAACAATAAGAGAGAATAAAATCATGGCATTTGCAGGAAAATGGATGGATTTAGAGAATATAATGCTAAGTGAAGTTAGCCAATCCCAAAAAGCCAAATGCCAAATGTTTTCTCTGACATAAGGAGGCCAATTCACAGTCAGGTTGGGATGGGGAACATAGGAGGATTAGAGGAATACTAGAATGGCCAATGGGGAGGGAGGGGTAGGGAGGGGGCAAAAGGGTGAAGGAAAAAAAAAAGATGGTAGAATGAGATGGAGATGGATATCATTACCCTAAGTGCATGTATGAAGTCACGAATGGTGTGAATATACTTTGCATACAACCAGAAATTTGTAAAAATGTGCTCTATATGTGTAATATGAAATGTAATGCATTCTGCTATCATTTATAACATCTTAGAATAAAAAAATAATTTTAAAAAATACTTGTTCCATTTTTGATAAACTGTATTTTAGTAAATGTCAGCCATAATCACTACCATTACATATCTTGCTGTGTCATCATTTTAAAAGTTATGACAAGTAAGATATTAATATTCTTTTTAATCATTATCAAGGTTAAAAGTATTTTTTTTTTTTTTACTCAGCACTTTCTAATTTGCCAAGCATGATCCAGACACTTAACATACATTTTGAATTCCCATGTATATCCATGGAAGGTTGGTATCACTACCTTTAACAAAGAACTACAAAAAGATCTCATTAAGACCTTGTCTCAAAATAAAAACTTAAAAAGGACTCATTTAAGGAGAGAACATGGAATGTAGTTCCAGCCTAAGTCAATGTGAGTTGCCATTGGCTGATCAGTCTGCATAACTCTTGGAAGTACAGAGAGAGACACATCTTTTTTATTTGTGTTGTTTGTTTGCTTTAAAATAGTTTTTATATTTCATGTGATTTCCTTAGATCTATAATGCTCTTCCTAACTCCATTCCAAGAATTATTATTTTTTTCAAAGTTGTTGTATTTAAAACAGTAGCATGTATTACAATTCATAATACACATATAGAGCATCTTTTTACTTAACACTGTTTGTATACAAAGTATATTCGTACTATTCAAGTCTTCAATCATGCATTTAGGATAACGATATTCCTGAGCCATTGCTTTAACTTGAATTAGGAGGTGAAACTGTTCCTGCTAATGAACACATTTTTACTCCAGTTTTTCCAGATAAATTTAATCAGGTTTAAGTCTCAGTTCTTATTGCTCAATGCACTGTATATGGGTAAACCTCCAAGGGAACTGTGATTTAGAAGAAATACCTTCACTATCCAGATCATCACTTTGACCAAACACACTGTCCATAGAAGAATCTGGAATAAAGGTCCATTCATCGAATTTATCAAGTACATCTTCAGAAAAATTTCCAACACTGCCTGAGGCTGCTCCTTCTTCCACAGCACTTTTCATCTGATATCTGAGCACCATTCTTGCTAGTATAGATCCTATATCTAAAAATAAAGAAAAAATATCAGCGCCTTAGAAATCAACAATAAACATGTATATATCTTACCAAACACATATCTTACCAAAGTTGCTTATATTTTCATTCTATTTTGGAAGGTGGGGGGTTGGGATCAAACCTAGAAGCACTTTACCACTAGATACATCCCCAGGGATTTTTAATTTTTTATTTTGAGACAGGGTCTTACTAAGTTACTTAGGGCCCTGCTAAGTTGCTCAGGCTGAGGCTGCCCTTGAATGGAGAATTTTCTATTCTTCCTTCCAAAGTTACTTTACAATACATAGTGAAATTGAATAATTATTAGGTGGCAATTTTTTTTTAATTCATTTACCCAAAGCTTTGGTATATTTAACAAAACTGAACCTGCATGAAACTAACTTGATCCAGGAAAGGGCCTGGGCTTTGAAGCCATATAGACCTGTTTTCAAATCTTAGGAATGCCACTTGCGAGTTACATAAGCTCTCTGAGTATCCATCTCCTCACCTGGAAAGTGAAGATGCCAATGTATTCAGGACAGGGTTATAGAAAAGATTAACTGAAATGATGCATATAAAATGCTTAGTACAAGGCCTAGAATATAGAAGATACTGAATCAATGATAGAGCTAATCGTATAAATTTTCCTGAGTGATTCATTCTATCAGAAAATTTGATGGAATTTCAAAGTTAACATTCTTCCTGAAATTTCATTTCATTTTCTATCATTCTCTACTATGAAAAATTAAGTTGGCAAAGCCTTCATTGTTCTACACATAGCCTAGAAGATTTCTTCAAATATTACTCTCTCACAGCTCACATTATATGTATGACATGTGACTCAGTCAAGTAGTTCCTGAAAAATGCTTTAAAACTGTGAATCCAAATGTTCCTTATTTAGACCAGCTGCCAGTGAAATTGTGGCTATGCCCTTCAGTCAATAAAATGACAGTATATTTTTATAATTATATAAGAACTGTCAATGGTAAGAAGTTCATAAGAACAAACAGAATACAGTGAATGGTAACTCTCCATCTGGGACTACAATTCTCCATCAGAATATAAGCAAGTTGTTCAAGAAACCCAAATGATGAAATATGGTACCTTATCAAATTTCATTAATTTAAAAAATCCCCAGAACAGCTACGAATGCATTCATAAATTTCTCTTCTTGACAGTGTTCCCATATTTACATATTGGTGACTCTCATACCTCAATTGACTTTTCAGCAATATTAGTATGCTAAAAATGTTGTTCTGTGCCCCCCTTTTTTTTTTCTCACATAATAATGTATTTCCTACCAGACATTTAGGTTTGCTACATATTTTTCCCAATGATTGCAAAAACTTCTACTTCATGAATGCACCGTGATTTATTTGAACAGTTCCTTCTGGGGAATGCTTAAGATTTTTTCACCTAATAGATTTTTTTCTGCTATTATAAACAATGTTTTAATGTGTATCCTTCTACAGGCTCACTTGTACACACTGAGAATCTCTGTATTATGGATCCCTAATGGTATATCCTGGGTCAAGAAAACATGTATCACCACATATGTGTATATTTTTATGTATCATTTAGAAAAAATTACAATGTGTATATGTACACTAAAAATAGCAATGTATATTGCCAAATGTCCTCAAAAGAGGACGATTTAAATTCTTGGCCAACAGTATATAAATGCTTGTTTCCGCTGATGGTTTTCAACACCATATATTAATGACTCTTTACCTTTGCCAATATTATAAATATTAAATGAACATTTATTATGTGCAAAGTGCATGCTAAGTCTACAATAGCAGACAAGTTTGACATTCATTTTGTCATGTTCATAATCTACTGGTAGATTGTAAAAAGAAAAACTACAATAATACAATGTGATAAGTACTTGTATAGATGAGAATTAGGGTGCCATGGGAACATGCAGGAAGAGCTTCCCCAAGACTTCACAGGGGTGGAACATCTTGTTAAAAAGTGACAAAGTTACTGAGACAGGAAAAATAAAAAGAGGTTAAGAGAGGGAAGTAGAAAAAATAACACTGGAAAAAGCCTGGAGGGAGTATATGAAACATCTAAGAAAACAAGGGGGTTTCTGCCCAACTGAAACTACTGGGCTCACTGGAAGGATTAGAGACCTTGGTATGTCCAGGTAATCACATGCATGGAGGGCTACTTTCCTCTGTCAGCCCTTAACCATGCCATGAAAGTGAGGGGAAAAGCCAATAATCAGACTAAGCAGGACTGTGGTATTGGCAGTAAAATCAGTGCATTTGCATTGAATATGCAAGAAAACAAAAAGTAGATGTGTGTTATTAGCAAGTTAGTCCCTAAGAGGGAGACATGGAGTATGATGACCATGGGGAGGAGGTGGGCATGGGAGGAAGTTAACAGAGGGGATGCTAGGAACAAAAGCAGTAAAAAATATACTTAGTGTGAATAAATGAGAGAGCTAAACAGGTAAAAATGTGATCAGTGGAAGAAAAGTGGTCAAAAATACATATTATATATATAAAAAATATCAACTAGAAAAGGTAAATAAAAAATACCCTTACCTGAAATATAAAGCATATATTAACTTGAAAAATACAAAGTATACATGCATGTTTTCTCATATACATCTACATGTAGATGTATATGTGAGTATATAAAAAGTATAGGGAAATGTCCCCATTGATTATCTGTAAGGGAAATTATTTTATTTTCTTCCTTACAATTTTTCTGTATTTTTGTATTTTTAACTGTGCACATATCACTTTTACAAAAAAATATATATATATGTATAAAAAAAAAAGCAACCCCTTAGGAAACTCCTACTGTTTTGCCTTATTTTAATATGATTCACTAGATTAGACAAAGGGAAGAGAGGGTGATAAAAAACAGGAAAGACAGTGAAATGAATCTGACATAATTTTCCTATGTATATATATATATATGAATACACCACAGTGATCTCACCATCATGTACATCTTCAAGAATGAGGTCCTAATTAGAATAGGATATATTATAATCCTATTGTAGAATTGTATCAAGTTTATTTAGGAAAAAATTTGGATTAGAACTTTGTATAATTATATCAAAATGGATTCTACTGTCATGTATAACTAAAAGGAACCAACTAAAAATAAAATAAAATATGTATTTACTGTCTCATAAATAATTTAATTATAGGGACAAAGGACATATAGTTCAGGGGTAGAGTACTTTGCCTAACGTGTGAGGCCCTGGATTGAATCCTCAGTACTGGGTGGGGAAAATAAACTACTAATCTGAATACTTACTTGTTTCTTTCCTTAAATTAGATGTCTTATCTGGAAATAAAGGACCAAGCCAAGAAGGTTCAATTTTCCCTATGCAGAAACCTCCAAGGCAAATGCTGTTGTTGGCCAGATCCAGAGCAAGCCTCCTCAGGAGCAGGCTGATGATCTGGCTGTCACCTTTCCCAATACTTATTGTCAGCGCTTTCCGCACATCTTGTTCACGGGATCCACTGTTCAGTAACAGTTCTACCAATTTGGGACTGCTCTCTTTCTCACATACCTATTAAAGAAAAAAAAAATAGTAAGGTTAAAAAAAAACCTTTACTTCTTCCATTTGGGGAGATTGGTCTTAGATAAAAACAAAATAAAATGGGAAAAACTTATTATTAAAATAGATGAGGAATTAAGATTAGTGCTACAAGTATCAGAATAACATCAATCAAACAAAATGCCACATTGGGGTTAGGGACAGTGAAGGAGACATCATTCTATTTGCTCTCCCCACCACAACTTAGTGAATAAGGTTCCAGGTCTCTATCCATGTATTTTTGTGCCCATTATTAATCCCCCATGTTCTTCTCTACCAGTATATGAAATTACCAAATCCGCAGAAAACCTACTATGACTAACTCCATCTTTGCTCTGAATAGTCCTTAATAATGCAAAATCTTGGTAAATGAAAAATACTTTTGGTTATCTTATTCTGCACCAGCACAAAATAAGGTAAATTCAATAAACCTGTCTATAATACATACTCAATAATTGATGTTTGCTAGATACAAATAAATTGACAACTAGGGTAAATTCCTTAAAATGTAATACATTTTAAATGCAACACATTTTAATCCACGAATGTAAAGATCTCCCCACTAGTTCTGAGGATCATCACACTCAGAGCCTCACAAACACCAGGCAAGCACTCTACTGCTGAGCTATAACCCCAGTCTTACAGATCTGATTTTGTTTTTAAAAGGGAAAATATAAACAAGTGCACAAAGTCTGAAATAATATGAGAAGAGGAATAAAATAAAGGGTTATTTTTGTATAGAAAATTTTGGACAAATTGAGAGAAGAATAGACAGAATTTCCTATAGGGAGTATACTATAATCTCACTTGGGTAATTTTTCATTATATTGTTTCCCTAATGAGAAATTGGAAAGGCAATTTCTGTTTTTTTTTTCTTTTGTTTGTTTGTTTTCAGTTCTTTGGTATCTCCAAGTAACATCAGTGCAATGATCTGTATACAAAAGATGCTCAATAAAAGCATATTAAATTATTAAAGGGAATAATTTAATTAATTTAATAATAGATAAAAGACTATTTTCAATGCTGCTTGCTTAAAAGAAATTTGACTTTAAATAATCTGATTATTTATTTGGTTTTAATGCATAAACATAATGGTGCATGAAAATGAGTTACAAGTTCTGTTTCTTTTTGCAATGATTACTAATTAGCACTAACTTAATCTTACAGTTGACAAATTGATTTGAATCTATAGGCAAGTGTAAAATTAAATAATTAAGCCTTATAAAATAAGTTACCAGAAAACATAGTATCCTGCTGATTATTTAATAATGTATATTAAATCACTACATAATTGCTTTGTTAGAAATATTAAATTTCTAGAAATAGACATAGTGCTATCTAAATGCTATTTTTTTCTGAATATTATTATGAACTCTAAAATTTATATAGCTAAGAAAAATCTGAAATACTGGTAATGCATGTTTATAAACTTTTTTTTTTTTTTTTTTTTTTTTTTTTTTTTTGGTACCAGGGATTGAACTCAGGGGTGCTCGACCACTGGGCCACATCCCTATCCCTTTTTTTGTATTTTATTTAGAGACAGGGTCTCACTAAGTTGCTCAGTGCCTCGCCATTGGTGAGGCTGGCTTTGAACTCGCGATCCTCCTGCCTCAGCCTCCCAAATGCTGGGATTACAGGCGTGCCCCACCGCGCCCGCCCAGCTGTTTATAAACTTTTGCTGAGCACATACATAAGTAAAGAATGATACAAAGATGAACAATATGCTTCTATTTCCATATAACCCACAAAATGTACAAGGTGTACATAGATTATGACAGACTTACAGAAGAGGTAAACATTAACTGTGCTTGAGAATTTGGTGATAAGGGGGAAGGCTTTATTTAGGAAAGAAAATTTGGATTAGATCTTGAAGGAAGAGGAGAACAATCAGATATGTGTTTTCATGGTTTAGTAAGGGACAGAGAGAAGGAATGAAAACCACAGCATTACACACTTCAAGGGTGGCCAACATCAAGGGATGTGTTTGAATGACACATCCAGGTATATGCAGGACAAGGGCTGCACAGACACATGCTGATGCTCTCAGAGAAAAGCACTCTAGGCAGAGAAAGGGAAAACAGAGAAACAATGGTTGAAAATTAATTGTGACAACAGAATTGTATGTTGTGTGAAGGATGTCTGGAGAACAAGTTGTATAGAGATGCATAGTAAGGGACATATTTGAAGTTATTTATCCACAAGCCAAGGTAGATAAACAAGTAAAACGAAGAACTGACTGGGGACATTGTTACCTCTGGAGTTCTGGGACTTTCAAACTCTACAACAAATCACAAGCAGTTGTACAATACACTAGTAAATTCTACAGTGAAGAATAATAGAATGTACAGAACACTATCAAAGATAAACAAGTGGCCAATGAATGCATGAAAAAATGCTCACCATCACCAAGCATCAGGGAAATGCAAATCAAAACCACAATGAGACATCATCTTCCTACAGTAAAAATGCCTACTACCAAAAAGACAAGATAACAAGCACTAGCGAGG
Source organism: Tamias sibiricus (assembly GCA_025594165.1). Taxonomy (NCBI): domain Eukaryota; kingdom Metazoa; phylum Chordata; class Mammalia; order Rodentia; family Sciuridae; genus Tamias; species Tamias sibiricus. The sequence continues at coordinate 97,338,271 of CM046661.1, read as the reverse complement.
ACATGAAAAAAAGGTAACCCATGAACACTGGGGGTGGTGCAAATGCAAATTAGGACAGCCATTATAGAAAACAGTACATAGGCTCCTCAGAAAACTGAAATTAGAACTCCTATATGATCTTGTAATCCCACTATTGGATATATATCAAATCAGTATATTGAAATCAGTATATTGAAAAGGCATTTTCATTTCTGTTTATTGTACCACTATTCACAATAACCAAGATATGGAAATAATCTGGGTGCTTATCAACAATGAATGGATAAAGAAAATGCAACATATACACACAATGGAAAAGACATTTGTATTCCCACATTTATTGTATCACTGTTCAGAATAGTCAAGATTTGAATGAATCTACGTACCTATCAAAGGATAGAAAATATGTAGCAAAAACACTGAAACCCTGTCATTTTAGACAACATGGATAAATCTGAAGAACATTATGTTAAGTGAAATGGGCCAGGCACAGAAAGTCAAAACATGTTCTCACTCAAATGTGGAACCTTAAAAGGTTGATCTCAATAGTAGTTGAGTGCACAATGGTAGTTACTAGAGCTCTGGATGGTTAACAGAGGTTGGAGAAATGTTGGTCAAGGATGTATAATTACAATTATATAGAACAAATATTATTTTAAAGGTCCATAATAGGCAAATATATACAGAAGGTAGTTAGCAATTGCCTTGGACCAGGGGTAAAAAGAAGACAGTAGGTGGTAGAGGGAGAGAAATGAGGAATGACTACTAATGGTTGTGAAGTTTCATTTTGGGGTAATAAAATGGCTCTAAAATTGATTGTTGTGATGGTCACACAACTCTGTGAATAGACTAAAAACCACTGGATTGTGCACTTTTTTTGTGTGTGTATGTGTGTGTGTGTGTAACTACAGATATGTTCCACCACTCCCACTCAGACAGTATATTTTAAATAGAACTGTATAATATGTAAATTATATCTAAATGAATCAGTCTTTTGTAAGAAAGGAAAAGAAGAACAGGAGGTAAAGAAGAGCTATCCAATGGCAGAGCCAAATATTACAGAAAAGACAAAAGGGAGGCCCTGAATATTTACCTGACAAATTAAGGAAGCTGCCTCCGTTGCTTGATTGGCATCAGCTCCCAAAAGCAGCAAGCATTCAACCATGATGCTATTATTCTGATCACATGCTCTCTCCAGCATCACACTTTTTAACTCATCGTCCATAGCTAATTTTGCAAAGCATTTACAACAGAGGTTTAGAAACTAAAAAGAATGGAAATGAGGATTAGAGCCAGCTCAATATGTAACACTTAGGTTACAGGTGAAAAACATGGTACCTGTGGATCCTTTTGTTCCATGATATTGGAAGACATCTGATGGAATATTACTGAATCAAATGAATGATGCAGCAGCATCTTGGGAAAAGATACTGACAATTCAAATATTGCCAAGATCGTCTGAAATCCCTGAAGGTATGACCGAAAATAATAACATAAGCAATTATGGGCAAGAAAAAATAAATAAATAAAACAGAGAGCTTGTATATGATGCTTAATATCTAATATGTTTGCTTAACTAAGTAGATACATTTACTGGGTTGCACTCCATGCTGCAAAACAACCCTGTACTCCTTGCTCTCTTGCTGCTGAGAAAAACAGCAGGAACATAGAGTATAAATGGTAGTCAATCAACCATCCTCAAGCAAAGCAGGAAAAAGATTTATTCCCCATATACCTTAGCTGTTAAAGATCCTGTCTGAAATGATACCTTCCATATCAAAAGCCAGATATTAGCCAAAATTTGAACAGATCATTCAGCAGAGCTACAGCTCCAAATAGGAAAATAGAGTAATATTTGTTTTTATTACAGGATTGAAGATTAGGTTCTCTAGGGAGCCCAGCATTTCCTCAAATTTTTATGCTGTTCCCTATTTTTTTTTTTATCTTAGAGATAAATGTGCACTGCTAGATTTCATTCACATTGAGTGTATTTGAGAGAAATTCTGAAGGCCTTCTGAAGTGTACACTTCTGAATTGTACATTTTATTTTATTGATTTATTTTTTTAATGGGACTGAACCCAGGACCTTGGACATGCTAGGCAAGTGCTCTACCACTGACCTACACCCATAATCCTCCGTTTGCTTGCTTGCTTATTAATTTATTTATTGGTGCTAGAACTTGAACCCAGGTCTTGCACATACAAGGCAAGCATTCTATCATGGAACTATACTCCCAGTCCTTTCAAAAAATTGAGACAGGTTCTTGCCTCTCTAAATTACCAAGGCTGGCCTTCAACTTTTATTCTCCTGATTCAACTTCCTGAGTAGCTGAGATTACAGGTATGTACCACAATGCCCAGCTTCAAGTATACTTCCTTCTATCAAGTTTGAGACGGATATCATCACCCTAAGTGCATTTATGAAGTCACAAATAGTGTGAATATACTTTGTATACAACCAGAGATATGTAAAAAGGCTCTATAAGTATAATATGAAATGTAATGCATTCTGCTGTCATTTCTAACAACCTAGGATAAAAAATAATTTAAAAATGATGGACATCATTACCTCTAAGTACATGTATGAAGACATGAATGCTGTGACTCTACATTGTGTACAACCAGAGACATGAAAAATTGTGCTCTATATGTGTACTATGAATTGAAATGCATTCTGCTGTCATATATAACAAATTAGAATAAATACATAAATAAAAAAAAAAAACATAAAAAAGAACAGTATTATATTTTAGAACCACTCAAGAACACCTTAAAGAGTGGTGTGGCCTCTTTTAGGAAACAGGAGACTTTGACTTTAGTATTATTTAGCATGAGTAAATTCATCCCAAAGATCAGACCAACTTTTTAATAGATTACTACGTCTTTTATAACATATTAATGTAAGTATTAAAATTATTATCCTCAGTTCTTGAGATGCTGAGTTTCTATAAATACTAACATTTGATAAGTAGTCTTAATTTATGGAGGTCCAGGAGACATTTGGTCCACCTGCATCTAGAACAGAAATGTGAATGCTGCTGCAAAGCTGGTGATGCAGGTGTAAAGAAGGAAGGCACACCACTCAAACCAAAAACTTTTAAACACTGAACTGGCCAAATGAAATATGTTGGCAGGCAGGATTCAGCCTCCTGGTTGTGAGTTTACAAATGCTACTATAAAATTCTAAAATATATGTGATGAATTAACCCACACAAAATCATTTCCTTTCCTTGGATTGCTTTTATTCACTTCTGCCATGGCTTTCATCAGTCTAATGTGTGGCACTTTATAAAAAGCAGATTTATAAAATGCATTGCTGTTTTTAATCTAAGAATGCTGTCTATTCAGTACTTTGTAATTTAAAATCCTTCCAGATATTATCTCATTTATTGAATATCTGTGCAAAGTTTAGAGCCTAGATATTTTTATCCCTGGATAAATCCTCCCATTGAATAAAATACTTTTTGAGTGTATCTTATTACAGATACAAATTTGTGCTGGGCACTATGGCACATGCCATAATCCCACTGGTTAGGGAGGCTAAGGCAGGAGGATCACAAGTTCAAAGCCAGCCTCAGCAAGTAAGTGAGGCCCTAAGCAATGAGACCCTGTCAAAGTAAAAAGTAAAAAGAGCTAGGGATGTGACTCAGTGGTTGAACACCCCTGGGTTCAATCCCTTAAAAAAAAAAAAAAAAAAAGCACACACACACACACACACACTCATTACCAATACTACAACCAAGGCAGAAACTCCTAAAGAAACCATTTGTTTTACTAAGATTAAAAAAAAAATAACTAAAACAATTTCTTTCTTTACTTTTTAATACTCCCAGCATGGCAGGGGTCTTGCTATGCTGTCCAGGCTGGCCCTGAACTCCTGGATCCTCCTGTCTCAGCCTCTTGAGTAAACAGGACTACAGATACATATCACCATACCCAGCTAGTGATTTATTTCTTAACCTCCCCTGAACTAACCATAGAGCATCTTGAATTCCTTACAAAGACAGTTATTGTATATCATGGTTTAAATTTTGCTTAATTAGAAATATTTTAAAATATTTTTTTGCCTCAGGGAAAAAAAAAATCAAGAAGTAAAATTACTAGAGATGAGTAGCCCAACCACACAACACAGAGTGTGACAAACTGTAATAATGATAACTTGTGCTTATCTAAAATCTAAACAGAAAAAAAAAAAAAAACTCAGCTAACTGTAATTTCTTTAGCACATTTTCATGGGAAAGACAAATGGCAAACAAACAGTAATTTCAGAGATTTAATAATAAAACATTAGATCTTTAGGAGTCAATCCAATTCTCTTCGCTTTCCATAATTAAAATACTACAAAATGATAAATGGTTTTTAATTAACTAGAATACCCCGTTAATGCCAAGTGGGAATTGCATAAAATGCCCTGAAAGTAAAATCTTCACAAGTTCCCAAATTTCCTTCCAGATAATGCACATACTTTAATCTGTACTTCAGCAACATCTTTAAATCGTTGTAAACTGGAAACCAGAATTTTTGCCAGCAGATGCCCAGTTCCTATGCTTAAATTCTTCTTTGTAATCAAGCATCCTATGAGACTTAAACCCAGACACTGAATTTCTAGAATAAGAGAAAAGCATAACAAAATTAGTTGTTTTAAACCTCAAAACGGAAGAAAAAACTTCAGACATCCAACCAACAGCTAATGGCCTATAAAAATCTATTCTAAATCCTGAATTCAAATGTACCAACCTTGATCATCTGGATACATCTGCAGCGTGTGAAGCACTGAGTCAATAGCACCTTCCAAGGACAACACCCCCAATGCATCAGGAAAATGTGCTATAGAAGAAATTACTTTTAAGCCACATTTCTGAATCCCAGGATTTCCAATGAACTGAAATCAAAAGGGGTTTAAGAATGTTAAAAACGAGATCTCAGTACTTATCTCAGTTAAAACCACTTATAGATTAATAAAATATAAATTAAGTCATCCAAATACAAATTATATCTTTAATTCTGCCCTCTATATTATTCATTATTTTTTGCATTAAGAGCTGGCATTTCAGGGACTGCAGCAGTAGCTCAGTGGTAGAGCACTTGTCTAGCATGTGTGAGATACTGGGTTAGAGCTTCAGCACCACATAAAAGTAAATAAATAAAATAAAAGTATTGTGTCCACCTACAACTTAAATTAAAAAAAAAAAAAAAACAGCTGGCATTTTAACATCGATCAAGTACTTACTCAGTAACAGGGCTTGTGCTAAGTAAACACATGTCTTTTCATAATAATCTCATGAAATTCATATGATATCATTACTAAACATACTTTGGAGAAAGGATGGCCTCTTCAATAAATGGTGCTGGGAAAATTTGGTATATATCCAGAAGATTGAAACTTGACTCCAATCTCTCACCCTATACAAAAATCCCACTATAAGATGAGCAAACTGAGGACTAGAGGGTTTAGTCATACAGACTGCAAATTGCAAAAATGAAACCAAACTAAGGATGTTTGATCCCAAAGCTTATGCACTTACCCTGTAAAATGCACTGCTGCTATCTTACCACAGAAAATACTAACTGAGCATTTACCCCACTGCAAGTGCTTTACTTGCTTTCTTTCATTTATTCTCTTCAAGAGCCTCATGCAATAGGCTCATCAAACTTTAAAGCTGTGGGAACAGGCACTCAAGTCACATAGCTAGTGTCAGGGTTTAGCCTTGAGTACAAATGTGTCTGCCTTAAGAGCCCAGATTTCTTAATCATGACATCTTCCAGCCTCTGTAATCTGAATTTCCTCTAGGTGATCTGATATCATTTATTGCTGGTCTAATAGTGCTACTTTTTTCCAGGCTATCCTTATTGAGAAGAAACAGCCAACACACTGGTTGACAACCACTCATGTCTCCCCTCTTTTGATATCTGAGACATATATCTAACCCTTACACTGGTCATCTCTACTTTTCCCCACAGAAACACTGCTCTCCAAGCTTCGGCAGAATGTCAATAATGTCAATGCACACCTTATAGTTCTTCTTTCAAAAATTACAAGGTTATCCTTCTGAGATTTTAGCTTTCAAGTAGATGATGTTGTATGCATAGCAGTTTTATGGTATCTCTCTAAGATCAGATTTCCTCCACCACAGGTCCAGGGTAGAGCTGAATTAGTTTAAAGTCAGACCTCCAGCTCTGTATAGCCTCTCTGACCAAAACCTCCTGTCCTCTCACTTTTTTTCACTCAGTACTCTCTTTTTTTTTTTTTTTTGGTACCAGGGATCGAACTCAGGGGCACTCAACCACTGGGCCACATCCCCAGCCCTTTTTTGTATTTTATTTAGAGACAGGGTCTCACTAAGTTGCTAAGTGCCTCACCATTGCTGAGGCTGGTTTTGAACTCGTGATCCTCCTGCCTCAGCCTCCCAAGTGCGGGGATTACAGGCGTGTGTCACCGCGCCCAGCTATATCACTCAGTACTCTTTTTTTTTTCTGGTACCGGGGATTGAACTCAGGGGCACTCAACCACTGGGCCACATCCCCAGCCCTTTTTTGTATTTTTATTAGATATAGGGTCTTACTGAATTGCTAAGTGCCTCACCATTGCTGAGGCTGGCTTTGAACTCGTGATCCTCCTGCCTCAGCCTCCCAAGTGCTAAGATTACAGACGTGCGCCACCACACTCGGCTTCACTCAGTACTCTTAATGAGCAGATTTCTACCCCTTCTCAGTCTGGTTCTTCAATGCCTCTCAATTATCTTTATTCAACATCCTTTTTTTTTAAACAGGGGATGGGAAGAAGCATCGATCACGCATCCTGAGTCCTTGTTCTCCACCCCTAACTGCTCAGATTAGATCTCATCTCCTGTACCAGGGATTGAACTCAGGGGCACTTTCACATCCCCACAGGACACTCATTTTAGACCCTACCTCTAGCAATTTTTTCCTGTCACTATTGCCATCCCACTATCTTTCTCTGAGTAGTAAAAGTGCACTAGTTTTCGAGAAAGATTTGGGTTTAAATTCTGTGAATCTGTAGACCATCAGGGAAAAGAGAAAGAAAGCTAGATACACTGGCACATGCCTGTATTCCCAGCTACTCAGGATGCTGAAGCAAAAGAATCAAAAGTTCCAGAACACATTGGGCAACTTAGTGGGACACCACTTCAAAATAAAAATAAAGAAAAGGACTTGGTTAGTGATAGGACAGCCCTGGGTTTCAATCCCTAGTATTTCAAAAAATAAAAAATAAAATTAAAAAAAAAATGAAATACCCTTTATTCAGAAGTGGTAAGGGGTTACTTAAGAAGTATAAGGAAATTCAAAGTCATACAATGTGATGTTGGAAAGATGTTTTGGTATATATCTCAGTGTCCTGGTCTCTAAAACAATCCCAATAACACAGGGTTATTATGAAGATAAAATGAGAAAACTCTGTCCGTGCAATAGACATTGAGTAATGACGACAGGTCAAGGCTTGGGCAAAGCACTCTCCTCATAAATGACAGACTTAAAAGTTATAGGAGGGCAGTTTCCCTTAATTAATCTTCCCTTTCATCAGGCTACCATTTTTTTCTTCATTTTTGAACTTATTAATAGAAAAGTCTATACTGACTACCTTCACATTCTTCCTGCCCCTTAATTCCATATAATCAGCCTTGTCCTAACCACCCTGAATTAAAACCATTCAAGGAAAAAAAGTCCACTAACAACTTAATTGCAGCTTTCTCATCCCTTGATTTCCATGACACAGTACTCTTCCCTGGTTATCTTCAAACTTTAAAACCATTCATTTGTCCATCTCCTTTACAATCTCCTCTTTAAACTCCAATCTTTTTGCTAGGTTCTTTTCTTAAAAACTCTTCTATTCATGAGTGGAATTTCATACATGAAATCACAGCAGCCATACCTATCACAGCAGCAAGCACACTCACAATGCCAAAACCCAGGCAGCACTTGCCAAGAGCCAGACCCTTCATATACATTAAATCATTCAATTCTCACAAAAAATTCTTGATGCGAACATACTATAATTGTCTATACATATTAATAAAAACAATTCAACCATACAGACTTTTGAGCAGATAATTCAAGGCACAAGTCTAAACTCTCTGAAGCCCTAAGCCCACACTCCTCTTGGCTTGACACTGGCATTTTAAAATCACAAGTTCAAAGTCAAAGTTTAGCATCTTCTCAAAAAAAAAAGAAAGAAAGAAAGAAAAAAAAAGAAAAAAGAAAAAGCCAGATTGTCATTCTGAACTTTCTGTTTGATTAATAGTACCATCATTCCTGCTTGACAGGCGAGGCCAGCTTCATGGGTGTGCTCCTGTGTGGTCATCCATGGCTCCACGCTTGGAAGGTTTCCACCCTTGGTTTAATGCTCTTCTGTCACTGCCTTGAAGTCTTCAACAATTTTCAAATAAGAGGTCCTATATTCTCCTTTTGTACTGAACCCCATAGTTCTTCTTTTAAACTCAAAAGATATTATAGGCTTATTTTTTGTGCTAAAATTATGTCAAACTGATGTTTATAAAGCACACATCTGTGTCTTTAACATCTTCACCTCTAACCAATTTCTGCTTAAGTATTGCTCTTTCCAATGGTGAGCTCCCTTGGGCTCTAGCCTTTCCAGATTCAGTTTGAGAATTGATTAATGACTTGTAACAGAGAATCTGTGACTTGTCTATGCAAAAAAAGAATTCAGAGTATCACATGATTACATGTGACAATGTTCAAACTACCTGATAACTAAAAATAGGCACATTTCATTTCTAATAGCTTAGTGACCTTTTAAAAAATCTCTGTATGTGTGTGTGTGTATATATATATATATATATATATATATATATATATGGCTGATATATATATTTATGTATTTATTATTATTTATATATATACATGTACACACACACACACACACACACACACACACACACACACACATATATATATATGCTATTTGCAAGCCTAAAATGGACTTTCTTTCACCTATCTACCTATCTAATGCTCTATCTTGAAAAGAGCAGTTTACTGCATTGCTATTATTCAGGTAGGGATTAAAGTTAACTTGCCAGTTTCTATTTAGCAAGTGTTTCTTAAGTGAAACTTTTGGAGGTGCCGATGGAAGAATATCTACAGACACTGCTTGAAAACATCCTATCACCCATGCTCCACATTTTCAAAACATTTTCAAAGAATCCATAAACAATAAAAATAGCTATTCTAAACATCCAGCTAAGCAGTTCAAAGGGAAAAATGCCCACACCAGCCTCTGTCCTCACCACCAGCTAAGCAGATAACTAATGAAAAGAAAATTGACTATTCTTTGGTCCTTTGTGTTGAGGTTTTTTCTCCGTTCTCATTTTTCTTTACATAATCCCATTTTTACTCTCAGTAAAAATAAACAAAACAAAAATGTATGCATTGAATAGACAGAATGCTGCTGATTTGTGACCCCTTTATTAGTCTCTGAAATATTAAAAGATTAAGGTAAAAGAGTTCTAACATCATATGACTGATGTCCACAGAAAGCCATAACAATGAATATATGAATAAAGATGTCCATCTATCAACATATATATTATAAAATACATAGCAAAAAGATGCAGTTCAAGAACACTTTCCAGATTGGATGTATAGTTAGAATGAGGACATCATATTCCAAGACTAAAATTGAGATATACCTTAATAAAGTGACTGGAATTTGAGATAAAGAATCTTTTGCACAGCCAGGCAAAACTATCAAGTCACTTAAAAGTAAGAAAAAGATGAAGCCTGTCTCATCCTTCTCCACTTAAATAATCAATACTAATACACTGTGAAAGGAAATAAAGCTCCAATATTTTATAACCAATAAAAATGTTTTCTCAAGAGTTCAAACATAAAACCAAATATTCTATACATTAAAATATTCAAAGAATGAAACTTTTTAAAAATTCTGACAACAAAGAGATGAATGGAAAAGAACTGTAATGAAACAACTTGTAAAGATTTGATCCACATAATTGAAGGATTAAGAAGACAGCAACCTTAGGAAGAACAGATATGAAGCTGACTGTAAATATTGTAGAACTGCCAATGAAGAATCAATTTATTCCACAAAAGTCAGTAGGAAAGCAGCTTTTATGGTTAGATGTAAAAAATAATACCTTTAAATCTAATAGTAATAGCATTAAGTTACATTTATGTAATCCATACTATGTGCTAGGAATTGTACTGATACTTTTACATGAAATATCTCATAAAATCATCAAAATAACCCTAAGTGAAAAACTGTTTATTATCTCTGTTTCATACATAATAAATCTGAGACATAAGTAACTGTCCAGTCTGTAGGTGACAGACCCACACAGATCCAAGTCCAAATATCCTGACTCCAGAGTTCACAACTTAACTGTTACAAAATTTTGTAAAGCCATAAATGCAAACACTTTATAATCTGTAATACTAAGGTGATGGAGAGGAGGGAGAAGACATAAAGAAGTAGAAATACATTCTTAACTTCATTAAAGATGAATCTCTTCATAAAGAATTAGAAATACATTTTTAAATACATTTTTAATTTCAGTAAAAAGTACATATAGTGGGCTGGTGTTATAGCTCAGTGGTAGAGTGTTCACCTAGTATGAGTGCTTGCCTAGCATGAGCTCGGCCCTGGGTTCGATCCTTAGCACCATGTAAAAATAAATAAATAAAATAAAGGTATTTTTAAAAAGTGCAAATAGTGTGTTAAAATACATGAAGGACAAAAAACGATAGCCTGGGATATAATCAGTTTCATGGAAAATTTTGAGATTTTTTTCCATAACAGCACATTATAAATCTCACCTCACTGCTTTTGGATCTCTACATAGAATCATATAATTTGGTAGTGGTATAACTGATTTATTTAGTCTGTTGCTGGCCATTGTGTTATCAGAACAGATTTAATTAAGCTGTAGTAAAAATCACAAAATTTCATGGGCTGAAAAAAAAAAATAGGTTCAACTTTTGCCTCTGCATGTTACAGTCACTCAGGAACCTCTGCTGACAGAGCAAACACTGTCTCAAACACTGCAGGGCACAGTGCCTGAGAGAATGTTCTGGAAGATGTCTCACCACCTATTAAATGTCTGGTCCAGAAACGACAAACATTTAATTACATTACATAACCTCTGATTATAGCTTCTGCTCCAAAACTAGTCACATGCTCCAAAATACTATCCTACAAAATACTATCCTAAAATCACCAGAAGGTACAGTACTAAACTTCCTCCAAGCAGCACTAATGACTATCAAGTAAATATTTAGCTTATTGCCACATTTTTCTTACTACGTATAATGCTACAATGACCTCCTCTAAAAAATCTTTGTGTGCATGTTCAAGTATATCTATATTATAAATTCTTAGAGTGAAATTGCTGATCAGAAAACAGATTCATTAATTTTAAAAGAGATGACCAGATTTCTCTTAATGAGGACTTTTTCAATTTAAATTTACATTAATAAAGATTATAGTCAAGAACTTTTTCATATGTTCATATGCCAATTTCATTCCTTACCTTTTCATTCCACTCACCTATAATGTGTTTTAGGAAAAAGATAAGGTAAATTCTCAGCTTCCTTTTGTTTCCCCAAGTCTCTTTTGAGTTAGTTGTTAACAAAAAATTATTAAGTGAACTATTTTTTCTCCAGCAGTTGGGGAATAGCACATACCAAGTACATGCTTCCATTTGGTCTATTTCTTGAACCATCATTATGGGCTACTGCCCTGTTCCTTCCAGTGCCAGTGTCACACTTTATTCACTAAAGTTTTATAAAAATTTGATTATCTGTTGGACTTTGGCAATGTGAAATATCACAGGTTTTCAAAATTCTCCTGATTATTCATGAAAATTAATTGTTTCATAAAAATTTTACACTAGTTTGCTTAGTTCAAGAAAATACTATTATTATTTTTATTAAGGGTTCATAAATATAAATTTTCATTTTTTGAAAGTCTAATCAAAAAGAAAGTGCATCTGTTTGTTTGTCTAGCTCTTCCTCTGCACCTCTGAGTTGAATTTCATAGTCTCTGTAGAGTAGTCCTAGTAAACCTTTTTTAACTTTGCTCATATTTAATTTCTTTTTGTTGTTGTATGATTAATTTTGCAGATGTGCTCTTTCTTTGACTAACTATTATTTACAACTGAAACAAATGTCTTCAATATCTAATCCTGGAATAATTTGCTTCAAGATTTTTGTAAAGCCCATAAGTTTTTTCAAATGGTGACATTTCATCAACAGATTGGTTTTACTTTACTGGTTCTGTGACAAAGAGAATAGGAGTGTCACTGCATACAAAACAAAGATGCAGCCAAAATGTTGAGAGTCTATTTTCTACTTTGTTCTCCAGAAATAACACAGGACAAATAGATCTCTATGGAACAGGCGCTGAAAGTTTTCATGTGTAGAAAGCCAAAAGGCTCAGGCATAAATGTAAAGCCAATGTTCCAAAAAGAGATTTTAGCTTCAACTTGAGTTTTATTGATATATTTCATGTATCTAATCACTGATTCACTTGAATAAATACTTTTCTTAGTTTCTGCTTTGTAAATGACAGTTGAATCTCAATTTTTACCTTATTTAGAATTCTGCTCACTGGGTTTAGACTTCTCATTGATAATTCATTTCACTATGTCTGCAATATTGCATCGTATGTTTTGTAACTTTTACTCAGAAGGAGACATACAATCACAGAATTTCAGAGCTACAGAAATGACTTGCTATCATGTTTTCTATTCCCTTTTCTCAGTCCTGATGAAGGATCACGGGAATAACAATGGGGAGATTTTTGAAATAAAATATCATCACTTTTATTTCCCCATGACCTTAACTGTCTACCCCAAAGTAAATGTCATCACTGAATGAAATGCTGTGTACTATTACTCAGGTGTTGGCGCTACAGGAAAAACAGTTCTCAATCACTTCTCCTGGGATTTAGCAAAAGAACGTAAGGCTTGGAGCTGAGAGGCTTTCTCCACATCATAGTACTCACAGGCATTCTAGACTCCTGACTCCGCTTCTAGAAAAGGCTTGCTAACTGGAATCAGAGCTATCTATAAGGCTTTTCTAGTGTTTCTGTTTCTACCAACACTAACCAAGAATAAAACCACTTCCACCTCCATGTTCTTAGAAAAGGTTCACAAAGCTAGTACTGTTCATAAGTGCTAATATAGAACAAGTGGTTTTAAGTGTGGTTGTTACTCCCTCAGCCAGATTATGAGACCCACCACAGAAAGGCCCAATGCAAAATTACTTTGTCTTCCCAATGCCTAAACAATTTCCTTTCCATAAATATGGAAAATACTTATTTTCAATAAATATTTCTGGCCGGGCGTGGTGGCGCATGCCTGTAATCCTAGCACCTGGAGGCTGAGGCAGGAGGATCACGAGTTCAAAGCCAGCCTCAGCAATGGAGAGGCACTTAGTAACTCAGTGAGACCCTGTCTCTAATAAAATACAAAAAAAAAAAAAAAGGGCTGGGGATGTGGCCCAGTGGTCGAGTGCCCCTGAGTTCAAGTCCCTGGTACCAAAAAAATAAATAAATAAAATAATAAATAAATAAATATTTCTGAATTAAATTTAACCCACTATTCCATATATTCTTGCTCTATTTAAGAATTTCATTAAGGTTTGAGTACAAATGACTCACATATCACAGACAATTACAATATAAAGTTCAGTTTAAATTGAATTTTTAAAGGCTATCTCTCTGGATGTTACTCTAATTAATTCACAACATTTATCTAAGTATAACAAACTTCAAGGAACCATTTCTGTGAATTACTCTATCTTCCTTTCATAATAGCATTAACCCTAATCATTGTCTAAGTTGTTACTCATATCTTTATAAAGAATCAATTCATCTTATGGTAAACTTGCAAATTACCTTAATTTCATCAGTATTTTGCATTGTACAATATAAATGTAATTCCTTTCCATTTTATACTTAGTATTATTTGTTGATATTTGAATTATAATGCATAGCATAAGTGAACACAGATATGTAAATACCTAAAAGTAGGAAGAAACAAAGCACACCAAACCACTTCACAGGTTTTCTCCTCAGAGAACAATGAAGTCTGGTATCAAAGAAGATTTTAATGTTTTGCCTGGATATCTTTGCAGGCTGAATCATTTACCATAAGACCATAAAAGAAAGGTGAACAGCCAGAGAGAAAAGAAAAAAAAACAGCAGCCATGATTTTCAGCAACACTGACAAAATTTATCTGCACATCTAAGTCTTTGGTTGTCTTTCTGATTGAGCAAATTGTTACTAGCAATCAAAAAAAGTTTTTCAAGTCCATAGTTGATAGTACACTTATCTCAGCTGGACTGAGCTTAGTACTCATCTCATTGCCCCTCACATCTTTTTTTTTCCTTCTTTCTTTCTTTCTTTCTTTATTTATTTATTTGGTTGTAGATGAACACAATATCTTTATTTATTTATTTTTATGTGGTGCTGAGGATCGAACCCAGTGCCTCCACCACTGAGCTACAGCCCCAGCCTGCCCCTCACATCTTTATTGTCACCTTACATACTAACCACATGACTTACTACAATCATAATAAATAGAGGATGGAAAACCGAAACTAACACAGTCCCCTAATTCACAAAATTTAACATTCTTGTTAAAGTATAAACACAGAAAACCTATATTCAACATACCCTGTTCAAAGCTGCTAGGACCAGTTTGTGAATATCATTCTTGAAACATTGTTTTTTAACCATATTTAGCTTATGCTGAGATTCATCACTGGATTCTTCTGGTATACCTAAATGCAAGAATAAATAAATACATACACTGAACAATCACCATTTATTAAAATTTTCATAATTTACTCAACAATGTGTATGTTGTACTTTTTTCTAGTAAGTGGTTCCTTATCAAAGAACTAACACCTTAAGGAATCTCTAAAAATAGTTTATCATTGGATGTAAAATAAATACAATGAGTATAGACATTTATTGAAATTAAAATAACAAGTATTTACTCATGGAGGAAAAATTTTCTGTAGTAAATAATCTCTTTTTTGCAGGAGTAGGCTGTGGTTTAAGATTTTAGAAGATTTTTATACAATAATGGGGAACTTGAGAACATCTAAATGTTATTGGGACACAATACAAAAACATCAGATATGAAATGTAACATACAATAAAAACAGCTGAATAATTGTGGAAGAAATATTTAAGTTTCAGGATTATGATTGTAGAGAACATGTCATTTAATTTGAAGTCCTCTAAAGACTGCACAATGAAAGTTATTTAAAGAAAACATACTTGTTATTAAGGTACTTTGTAGCTGAACTCTTCCCAAACTGTTGAAAACAGCCCCCCAATATTGATTTATACTATAGTAGTAAACTTATGATGAAAGAATATTTTCCCAAATCTGAATATAATCATTAATAAAAAATTAATCATAAGTGTTCAATTTTATAATTTGTTGAGTACAAATTATAAATGACTGCATATAGCTTTTCTTTTGCCTAATAAATATGTGAGTACCAACTACATGCCTGGGATTTTGCTATGTGCTGAGAATACCATAATGAAAAAGGCAGGCTGGGTTCCCACCCTCCTGGAACTATGATTTTTTCATTTAAAATTTGTTACAACTGGGTCTGACATTCACTATAGCTCCATGTAAGGGGAAAGTCCCTTAAACCCCCTATGTCTCAGTTTCAGTGACTGAGACCATGTTAAAGTAATATACAACTTTGTTACTAAGGAAATCTGGATATGGTCTATTTCATCAATAAATATCCTACATACCTTATAAGGACTTCAACTTAACCTGTTGAAACCAACATTGTATTTGATCTCAGCACTACCAGAGTACTGATATCATAGTCACTCCTTTATATGCAGACTGATACAGTGCATGTTAAGTTGTGCTATGCTACAGCATGGAGTGGTAGTGTAATACAACAGCACAGAGCAGAGCAGAGGCTTCAGCCTCTACATAAAGGACAAATATACTTACATACTGATACATTTATAAAATGTGTCTAATAATATATTGTTTCCATACATAAATTAGAGCTCTAAACCTGAATCATCCAAAAGATTATTGACTAACAATGCTGCTTCAGGATCAATTTGCACTCAATGGAAGAAAAAAATATTGTATTCAAAACTTGGTTTTTGACTAATTAAAAGAGTACTATTTCATTAACTAACAGACTTTATTCTGAATGTCTTTTGGTTATCTTCACAATTCCAACCCATGGCCTCAAAGGAAAGAAGTTGACACCTTTAATGATAACAAAAAGGGGGTGGTGGTAGTGGTTGTTTTATTCTAATCCATAAACAAATTTCAAAAAACTCAGTATAAAAGTAAACTTGTGTTTGTCAAAAGAATATACCCTCATATTTAATAGTCACAACATCATGTCAAATAAATCACCTAACCGTCTCTTAAATCCATCCTGTCTTTCCACTGCCCCCTTCACCCACTTGACTAGCAACAACAATCTCTAACCCAAATCCCCTACTTAGTCTCTCTCCCTGCCAATCATCCTCTACACCATAGTGCTATTGCCAAAAAATGCAAATGTGGCCACAACACTGCAATTTTTAAGCACTTTTAACAAATTTGAACTTTCATAAAAGAGCACAAATTTCTCAGAAATGCATTCAATATCCCTCATTTCAGGCCTCCTTCTGTTTTTCCACACTGATACCTAAGCACTACTCTATTCATTCTCCTCACTCATTCCAGACCATGTGAACTTTCTCCTGCTTGAAGTCATCTAATCCTTTCTATGAGGTCAGCACTCAATTTCAATTATCAAAATCACCCTTCAATCTCAAATATCAAAATCTCTAACCTACTTTTTAAAATACATTATATATACCTCCATCAATAGTCTTTTAATTGTTCACATATTTATCTATGGTAGCCCCATCTCACACTGTCTTGTAATTATTTACATGACCTATTTCTGAGCTCCTATAATACCACAGCATGCTTTTCTTTCATTCATCTCTTGAACCACAACAACATCACAGTGTTCAGAATATAAGAGTCACTTAATAAACATGTGCTGAAAAAATGCAGGAGCAGGTGTCTTCAACTAGGCTTTGCAGGACAAATAACAAAACAACAGATGTAAGTAGGAGGTAAAGGGGACAGAAGGTGGAAGCCACTGAGGTTAATGAGTAAAAGTGACATGGGTATATTACAGAAAAATTAATTCAACCCCAGAGGAAAAGAGGGACTGAAATAAAGTAAGAGAGGACGTATGAAAGTTAGTTACTATTAGTACAGGCAAGTTTGAAAAAGAGGCTCAAACTTGAACTGGGATGATAGCAAGAGAAATAGAAAAGAAATATCAGAGAAGAACACCCCCTTAGAGACAGAAAGCTCCACATTTTTTTTTTTTTTTTTTTTTTTTGGTACCAGGGATTGAACTCAGGGGCACTCGACCACTAGGCCACATCCCCAGCCCTTTTTTGTATTTTATTAGAGACAGGGTCTCACTGAGTTGCTCAGTGCCTCACCATTGCTGAGGCTGGCTTTGAACTCGTGATCCTCCTGCCTCAGCCTCCCAAGTGCTGGGATTACAGGCGTGTGCCACCATGCCCAGCAGAAAGCTCCACATTTTGCTGAGGCCATAGCTCAGTAGTAGAGCACCTGTCAAGCATGTGAGAGGCCCTGGGTTCAATCCACAGCATTACAACAAAATAAATAAATAAATAAATAAATAAATAAATAAAATAAAGAAAGAGAAAGAAAAAGAAACACCAACGACAATAAATAAAAAAGAGGTTTTCTTATAAATTATCCTAACTGGCTGTTCTTCTACATTATCATTATTCTCTATTTTTATTTTTGGTTGGCAGAAAATCTTCCTTTAACTTTTGCCTAGAAGGTTAGGATTTCATGAAAAGTCAAAACCCCATTTAAACTGCTGTCTTTTCCCACAATCAGTTTTATAACTTACCTGGCATTATAAAATGTAAAATAGCTCGAAGTGCCTCCAGCTGCACTGATAATGATGTCTCATGACTTTTCATAACTGTTATTATTTTGGGGACCACTGCTGCCATTGTGTCCAGGGAAGTGTTACTGGAGACATAAAATTGACATGTTTACTAGAAATACAATCTGATTCAATTGTACAGATACCAATTTAAAACAAATGCAGAAAAACAGAATCAATATATTTTACCAGGAAAGACTATCTGAAGATATATTTGAATTCAATGATGTGAGCATACGTAATTCAATTGAACAGTGTTCAATTAAACACTGTCCTCAAGAAGTAGAATTCATAGTAATCCACAAAGTTTTTATTAGTTTCATAGAACTAACACCTTTCTTCTGATCTATATCTGGGTCACTATCAACAACTCTAAAATGGAGGTGTTATTACCCCTATTTTCCAGATGAAATATTTAGGTGGCTAGAGATTAAACTAGAAAGTAACAGAGTCAAGCCAGTACCGAGTCTTGTCTGATCCTAAGTTAAGAGACTTTTCCATCACACCAAGTTGCTTCTTCCATATTTAACATCACTGGACTTCTTAGCAGGTATTCTTAATTAGTTTTAATTTATACTAAAGTCTTGGTTTCTCTAAAGTATTTATATTGGGCTGTGGTTGTATCTTGGTGGTAGGGCACTTGCCTAGCATGTGGGAAGCACTGGGTTTGAGCCTCAGCACCTCATAAAAATAAAGTATTTACACTATTTCTTCTTTGCCAATGAGCAAATGTTATTTGACTAGATCTCAGTAGGTACTCTGAACTTTCATAAGTCACTCTGCTTTGCATGTGCCAGGTTAACTGAAACTCATGAGTATCAAACCATTGTCCTTACTTTGCATGATTCCCCTGTCACTGAGATATAGTCCCTCTCTTTCACCTTAAAGTCTCACTTAGAAAGCATCCCTTCCTTGGAGCCTTCCCTTCTATGGTGATGCCAGCTGGGTTCCCTCACTCTTACACACCTGTCTTCTACACCTCTGCCTTTGCTGTAGTATCACACTGTAATGTAATCCTCTCCTTGCATACCAATCTCCCCAGTTAAACAGTGTTTTGGGAGGCAGCATATTGTCATAGTTAACTTCAAATCTCCAGGACTGGAACTGTACACATTTTCCATGTGAAAAAAAAAAAAAAAAAAAACAGAAACATGAATTGGCTAGCTCAGAACCCATATAATCCTAAACCATGGCAGTGGGGTTGCCCCATTTAGGAAGGTTCACACACTTCTAGCACCATAAAAATCAACATTTGAAAAAGATTTTAATTTAAGTGTTTAAAAGCAACATTTAGATAATGGAAATATGATATGCACAAATAAGTAGAGTAGCTGAACTGTTAAAAACAATATAACTCTAATCGTTATAAGTCTATTATGTTATTACATACAGTTTATCATGCTATATGCACTTCATTTATTCACATATAAATACAGTATTCATAATAGTTGTGATTTACTGAGTGCCTGAAATGCACAAAGCATTATTTTAATCCCTTTATAAAATCAATTTATCTAACCCTTACATTATAAGCAACTTACAAGGTTGTTATTATGATCCCTTTTTACAGAGGAGAAACCTGAAGTTTAGCAATCAAATACTTGGCTCAAATTAGTGGCAAAGGCAAGCAAATCAGTTTTTACTGAAACATCCGTGCCATTCACTTCTTTTACATATAACAGTTTCCTATACAGTTTTTTTTCATTTGAAATTTACTCAGACAATGCCAAAATTATCTTATACTTTTTAGCTTAGTAAAATGAAAAAAGACACTGAGCATCTCCTGCAGTGGGCATCTCTGCATGCAATTCAGATTTAGTGTTTTAAAGCATTTTTTTTTCTTTAAAGACAGCAGTTCTTCCCCCCACATCAGCCATCCCAGATAAAAAGATCTTCTCTCTGCTTTACCACTAACCAGACACAGTTTTAACATTACTGGACTTGATCAAGATGTGACTAAAAGCTTCCATAGCTACAGAATGAAAGCAGGCAGACAAAATCTCATTCAAATGAAGGATGAAAATGCAATAAATTAGAAGCTGCATCCTGATTTTTTCTTTTGCATCTTCTACAATTATGCAATAATTTGGAAATTGTTTTAAGTTGTGCTTCAAAGTTACCACTTTTCAGAGCATAGTCAACACCAAGTATGAAACACAAAAATAAAACTTCAGCACATCTCTACAATCTCTGCCATTCCTTTCAATATTCAAAGAAGTATCTAATACTAGTGATGTGATATTGAAAAAGGTTTGTCTTCAATGTCTTGTGTTTTTCTTTTCATTCTTAGGGAGATGCTTGAAATAATAATATTCTACTTAGTTCAATACTATATGTTCTTCACAAGTTCACAAATCTATATTACCTTCCTTCAAAAAGATGATTTAGCATTTTACAGCCACTTTCAGCCACTTCTGGAGAACGTATATGCCTCTGCATTAACTCCAAAACATTCAGGTATATTCCTTTTGACAACAGGATTTTTCTAAAATTAACTGCAAGATATTTGAAGGTTACTCATAGAAATGAAAGCATATTTTCATAAATTTATAATAAGCTGTGTTATATTAAGATTGTCCAAATTCCTAGAAAAGCAAATATAAGAGCATATATAACTGATATTTCATTCAAAATGTAAAGATCATTGATGTCTATTTCTTTAAAATATATACCATTCATTCTCCTTTATAACACATTAATTATTTGTTAAGGTGGGTTTTTTTCTTTTGTTTTTGTTTTTTGTTTTGTTTGTACTGCGGATTGAACCCAGGGTGCTCAACCACTGAGCTACATTCCCAGCACTTTTTATTTGACACAGGGTCTCTTAAGTTGTTAAGGCTAGACTTGAATTTGATATTCTCCTGCCTCAGCTTACTGAGTCACTGAGATTATAGACACATGCCACCATGCCCAGTTTTGTTAAGGTTTTGATTTTAAAATTATTATTCACAGAGTAGACATATTCCAATGTAATCACCACTTCCCCGTCTATGTGAAAGGAGTGTTTTGCAGGAAAAAATGCTTAAATAACACTCTCCAAAATAAGAGTCAAATTTCATTCTAGTACTTAAAACAACTTTAGAAAGTAATCATACTTACACAGAACTAAGACTTGCCAGGAATGCTAGACATAGTAAGCTGGGAATAGGTCACAGGTGTGAGGAGACATAACCATATCCTGAGCTCTTGGTGGAAGGAAGGGCCAGGAGCCAGGGCCTGGAACCAGCCTAAGTTTCCTTGTGCTACTTTGTCCTTTACCTCAGAGGACTATAAAAATGTGTCATTTTTATGCATGCATCACGTGCAAAGGGATAGAAAACACCAATATGAAGCATAAATAATTACATTTATTTTCAGAAAGCAGTACCAAAACTTCGGAAATACATAGATCTGCTTGACAACTGATTGTACATGTACAACCAGTAGAAAAGAAATATATTCCAGTAGTAATACTTAATATTACATAATATATTATCTATAATTTTCCTCTTTGAAATAAACTTCCTTCATTAAATACAAATCTATTGTCTTGAAGTTTTCATATAAGTATGAATTGTCTTGAAGCCTCCATATAAATATAAATTCCAACATTATACACTGTAATTTAATACTTCAGAAGTGGCAAAAAAAAAGGATACTTAGAAAGTTTTGAGTGTTGTTTTTAAAAGTGTTATCAATCTCACCAGGGCAGTGGCACATGCCTATAATTCCAGTGGCCTAGGAGGCTGAGGCAGGAGGATTACAAGTTCAAAGCCATCCTCAGCAAAAGCTAGGTGCTTGATCATGTCAGAAATGCCATAAACCCTCCCAAAGTGGCTAGTTTCTAACCAAGAAGATATTTTAAAAGATAAAAGCTATTCTGGACCAATGATTTATAAATGTTAGTATGCATCAGAATCCCCTGGAGGGCTGGTTGAAACATAAGTTGATGTTTACTGACTTGAGTTTATGCCTCAGTAGATCAATAGAGGGCCTCAGAACTCACATTGTTAATCAAGTTCCTGGGCAATGCTGCCACTCCATGAGCCTAATAACCACTATCCTAGACAGTACCAATGTGTGTCCCAGAAGTTGCAGACACAAGACACGAGAAAAGAAACTTCATCAAAAAGTCGCTTAATGGGCTGGGGCTGTAGCTCAGTGGTAGAGTGCTTGCCTTGCACATGGGAGTCACTGGGTTTGAGCCTCAGCACCACATAAAAATAAACAAATAAAATAAAGGCATGCTATCCATCTACAACTACAAAAAATTTATTTTTAAAGTCACTTGAGAGTTTATAGGGCATTTACACAAGTTATGTCATTTACCAGCAACCTACAGAATACTATTTGAACTTACCCACTCCATTTTAGCAGGAAATTTACTGCTTCAAAAGGAAAAACAGCTTCCTGCAAGGCTTGATTCAACAGTCCCCTTCTTCACTGGCTGCCCAAGCACAATTCCATCTCCTCTGACTCCTAACATATCAAATCGTCCTTGCTACATATTTTTATTAGCTGCCTCATATCATGTATTTTAGCTAGTCTTATTATATATCTTCCCTATAGAGCTTAAACTTCATTAGGATTTCTATGGATGGTATGTCCCAAGTCACTGGAGGACTGTCTAGCATATGGAAGGAGTACAATAAAGAGTAACAATTAATCAAATATCACACAAGATGTTGGAGCTTTGACGTTGAAATGGCCAGTTCTTCTGACTGCCAATTCAGTCATTTTTCTAAGAAACTGCATCCAGTCCTACATTCCCAATATTCCCACGTGAAATTGCCCGAGGAAGTTGGTGGACAAGCTGCTCAAGTTCTTAATGCCCTACTAAAGCAGAACACCAAGGACAGTACAAAAGTAGATGAGGACAGCTTTTACTTGGCACATGGTCAAGAACAAAGAAGGAAAGCACCAGAAAGAGCAGAGAACTGATTCTGAACTATATATCAAGGTTGGCTAAAATTCACTAATCCTCAGACCTCATATTCAGAAAGAGTCCAAATCTCACAAAATTGTGGCTACATTGTTTACATAATAAAAGAGATTTCCAAGTGGTTAAGAAGTACGGCACTGATAGGACAGTGTTTACATATATAAAACCTGGGCCTTCTCTAAGGAAGAACTCAGAAGCAGCCCAGTCCACTCCTCATTTTCCAGAGTGAAATCCCTGCCCAGTCCTCTCTAACTGCACAAAAGAATATGGGAGATTTGAGAACTGTAATTTCTTCTCCGACACTCCTACTGATTGATCACCCCACCAGCGAGCCTGTCCATCTCTCAGAGCCCTTGCCACTGCAAGCCTTTCATTAAAGCACCATGAGAGAGATGGGGTGAGAAAGGAGGAAAAGGAAGAAGAGATGATTTTCCTCTTGGTTTGACCTAAATAACAGTATAAAGAAACAAGCATGAGGTGGTTTCTTGATTTCCTTCACTCTACCCAGGCTCTCTACTAAAAGCTGGTGCTTACGCTGCTCTGTGACTCAGATTAATCTTTCAGTGTTTTGTTCCATTTTTTTTTTCTCCCTCTAAAAATATCTTGCAATTGCTGCCAAGTCCCAATGCCATTATGATGAGTTTTCTCCTGAGGTTTTCTGGCAGTATTTCCTGTTTATGGGGCAGGAATCTGAGCAGCCTGAGCCATTATCTTAAACCGAAAGAGTCTTTCCTGGGGTACAAGAGCCATTTTTCTCTCCTTAATCATGCAAAGCTATAACACTTACAGGAATTACATGTAAAGGACCATTTTCAAGAAAAACTGCACCATAAATGCTTCATACTGGATGACTTCACCACATTTTAAAATGGTAAATATCTTTCCACCCAATCGTATTTCTATAAACTTAATTCTTAGAAAATAACTGGACCATTATATAAAGAAAAATGGGAAGAAAAAGCAACCCTTAAGTGTTTTCAATAGATTCCAAACATTCCATTCAAAACAATAAGTTTCATTAATAAGAGATAGGTTCTTAAATAGATTATAGGCCTATGTTGGAAAACTATACAGCTATTAAAAATGATAATGAGAATATATATTTATCACCATGAAAAAGAAAAATATAAATCATGGCTATAAAAGAGTATAATATGATTCAATTGCTGCAAAAAGTGTGAGTACCTACATAGAGGTCCAGAAAAATATACATTAAAATGTTCATTTTATTCTTTATCATTCACCCACATAGCAATATATCCAAACATCAGCTATATATGTATTAATACATTTGAATTTTGTACAATATACAGTTTTTATAATAAAACATACCACAAAATGTATTTTCATCCATTATACGATTTACTGCACCTCTTACCATTTTGTTCTAAGAGAGTCGACAATGCATTTGCAGACGCCTGGAAAACTTCTTTTGATGAAGAATGCATGAGCATGGACAGCATCACTTCCCTATGAGCTGGGAACCTTTCAAAAATTCAATCACAACATCATTGGCAATCTTTTTAATAATGAACTCAAATTCTTACTATCATCTAATAACTCTAAATACAAATACTGGCATAAAATCATATTTCACATTACCTCCATTTACAAGAATGAATTATATAGTTAAATAGCTTTTTTATGCCTCCTCTAATTACAAAAATGAATTACAAATAGTCCATTGAATGCTAATAAATTAAACTTGTGTTCCTTCAAAAGCTGATAAGCAAAGAACAAATAAAAAATAAAATAAAAACAAAAGCTGATAAGCAATAGAGAGAAAAAAAGTCTCAGCAGATACATAAAGAGGGAATAGGAGGAAAAAGTTAAAGTGGGGAAAAGACAATTTTGCCAACAAGAAAGGAAATATTAAAAATTGTAAAAAAGTAGAGCAGATTTTAGAGGTGTGGAGCATAAGTATATTTCTTTCAATAACGTATTTATTTTAAAGTCCTCCCATGAATATTAAAAAATAAGTGTGCTAGGAACTAAAATTTCCAAACCGCAACTTGAATCTGCCTTAACCGAGACTGATCAACATGGGATTATTTGCATGCTAGTTTCAGAATTACCATTTCTTTTGGAAATGTTTGATTAAATAGCATCTGTGTCATTATCATGAATACCCTTCTTATTGGTAGTGGATTTTTATACAAAGAGGATGTCAGGATTTGAGATGCAAAATATTACTATGGCAGTTTCCAAAGTCTTTGATATTTTAAAACCCAAAGGAAACACAGAGCAAAGAGCTATAAGCAGCCACCATAGAACTCAAAAGCTGAGAGATTTGCACAGCCTCCTGTTGAGCCCTCAAGAAGGGTTGAGGCTTCAAGCTGCCCTGGCAAGAGAAGACAGATCAACAGGGACCTAGGAACTAAGCCTGAGAAGAGCTCCAAGGAAATCTAATCCTGATGCTGACAACCTGCTAACTAGTCGCCACAGAGCCACAGATGGCTTTGCAGTTTCTATTATCTGAGATGAACTAATGTGGCATTTTTACATGATTAGCCAGAAAACTGAAGGATCCTTAGTCCATGATTCACAAATGACTGAACAACTCTCGATTCCAAATCCCTTAGGAATAACTCTCACACATACCACCTTTTCTAACTATGGAAGGCCATGAAATCAAAATACTAGATACCCACCACTAATAAGACACACACGCCCACATCAAAAATATCTCTACCATTGAGAATTATGGTTAAGGTATCTTATATGCATTGTTTAAAAATATAACTCAAATTTTCTATAGTATAAATTCAGAACTACTGACTGGCCATCTTCATCTCCAATCTTCTCATGTAAACTGTTTTGGTACATAAGGAGATTATTTAGTGCCCAGCATGCGGCCTCCTGGATTTGGGGAGGAAAAAAAAAAAAAAGAAACTCATCAAAATATAAATTATCAAAAAATACAATTTTGTATGAGTGTGACATCTGTGAGAGCCCAACCTGCACATGCTTGTTCTTCCTATGCCATGTTAAGGCTCGGTAACAGGCTTCCAGCCAGAACAATTTATCTTCTCCCTCCTCATCATCATTCTCTGGATTCTTTTCCTCTAAGTCTTGATTTAAGAAAATGGTCTCGGCTTGAAAAAATTTTAAAAATAATATATGTATTTCATATGCATAAAATTCAATGACAGTATGAATAAGCAAGTTGAAGTTCATATTTTGAAATGTTGCCAACAGAGAGAGGTGTTCTTCAGCGGCAGTCTTTGTTAACATAAAGCAATTTTTAATATATTACACACCTCTGAACACTGCCATCATACACACATAGATGAAAACATGAGGAAGTGGTTACCATAAAATCCAATAGAGTAGAAATAGCATACAGGAGGATTGTTTGAGATTAGCCGTGTAATTGGTCAAACAAAACCCTGTATACACTAAGATACCTAGTTGTTAGTTCTCTTGAAAGTATCTTCTATTAGAAATGGATTACATTAGCACAGAAAAACATTTAATGCTTTCTCCTCTTCATGTGATCCTCTTACTATTGTGATCAACATTATAATGTCAACGGTCAACTTCAGATGCAACCATGAGAATTTCCTTTTGGGGGCTGGGGTTGTAGCTCAGGGGTAGACCACTTGCCTAGTATGAACAAGGCCCTCTATTAAATTCCCAGCACTGAAGAGGAAAAGAAAAAAGTAATTTCCTTTTGGTAAAATTACTTACTGAGAAGTGCTAAGCAGCTGAGTGCTGAGATCTGTAACACTGCATTCTTTGGATACTGCTGCACAGCTTTTACCACAAACTCATGCACCTCGTTTAAGACCAGGATATTAAAAAAGTTACCTACAAGTTAAACGACACATTAGCTAAATTCTCATCCATGGAACTCAAATTGCCTTACATAATATAACAGTATTCAAGTCAATAAGTTTAAGTAGTGATGAATATATATATATATGTATATATGCATATATATATATATATCCACATATTTACTTTAAGAAGCTTAATATGATTGAGGAAAGGGTTGAAAAAATTGTATGTGGTCACTTAATTATCTTGGATAATGGAAGTAACTGAGCAAAAAATAATGATACAAAAGTTTGGTTTATAATAAATTTGTGTTCTTGGACTCCTCCTGTCATCAGCACATGAAAACAAGATGTCCATATTACAATATTCATTGTACAAAATGATTTTCTTATCTTCTAAAAGATAGAAGTAAAAAATAAATAAATAAATAAAAACCTCTCCCTCCTCATTAAATCCTTTGCTGAAATACCCTCAGTTGAAGGGATACTGCTCAGAAAACCCGTTGGCACACTTATCACTACTTGATCTCATCTACGTTCATCTTCGAAAACAAAACATCAATTATTTCATCAACTCTAACTCACCCCTTCTAAGAAATTTAACAAAACATCCCAAAATATAAATTCCTATGATATAGAATTTATGTTGTATTCCAAAAATATGTGTCTCTTTCTGTTTTGCTTGTCACTGACTAACAACCAGGAGTCCTATTTATCTGTAAGTGCAGTTTAGTGATCCCTGAGACACACTGCCAGAAAGGGACATGATCCTATATGAGGAAATGCCTGGAGCCTAAACTAAATGTCAGTCAATGGCCTCAGAATCAGAAGGCAGTTCAACCCAGGAACCAGCTCCATCAAGCCCTTCCTGTGCACTTCCCTGGTCCACATTCATTCATTAATCCTTGGTGATCCTGAGCCCTAGGGAGTCATTTCAGAAAGACTCTCTTCTACTTTTACCAGCTTGTCTAAACTTGGGTTGTTCCCTTCAGCCGTTTTCCCCTGTTATTATGGCCACATCACTGCCAGCAGATGCTTGACCATGGGCCAACTGTGTAGCTCTGGGCAAACACCAGTAAAATGGGCCTTACTGACGTTCAGACAACATAAATGGAAAAGCATGGAAAACTGTATAAGGCCCTTAAATACATCAAACCCATAATTAGATTAAATAATTTGAAAAAATGTTAAATATTTATTGACTTTAGGTTTTTATTTTAATCATGAAGAAAAAGTTAAAGTTTTATTCAGCTTCTTTTGAAACAATATCAGGAATAATGAATTATCTAGTTACTAAATGAAACAAATAATCTCTTAAGGGTTTAATGAAAGTCAAAAAACCCCCTTATGTGCCAGGCGCGGTGGCACATGCCTGTAATCCAGCGGCTCCAGAGATTGAGGCAGGAGGATCATGAGTTCAAAGCTGGCCTCAGCAAAAAGCAAGGCATTAAGCAACTCAGTGAGATCCTGTCTCTAAATAAAATACAAAGAAATAGGGCTGGGGGTGTGGCTCAGTGGTCAAGTGCCCCTGAGTTCAATCCCCAGTACCCACTCCCCCCCCCCAAAAAAAAAATCACCCTTAAGATCAATTTGATGGCTTTTTATTTTTTCAAAACATATATAATATAAAAATTAAATATGAAAGATATATTCTTTGGTTTATTTAATTCCAATAATATAATACCAAGAATTTTAATATTTTTGTTGATGCATTTCAATTATACAAAATGGTGGGATTCATCGTGGCATATTCATGTATATATAAAAACACAATCTGATCAATTTCACTCCCCAGTACTACTCTGCCGTCCCCTCCTCGCTCCCCCTGCCCCATCCTTTCTCTCTACCCTACTGTCGCTTCTACTTTCATGGTGTTCCTTTTCTTCCCTCTAACTTCCACATATAAAGGAAAACATAATACTTCTCTGAGTCTGGCTTATTTCGTTCAAAATTATGGTCCCTAGTTTCATCCATTTTCCTGCAAATGACATAACTTTGTTCTTTGAAATCAAGTAAAACTCCATGATGTACATAAACCACATTTTATTTATCCAATCATCTAGGCAATGGACATTTAGGATGATTCCATAACTTGTTTATTGTGAATTGTGCTGTGATAAATGTGGGTATGCATCTATCTCTGCAGTATGCTGACTTTAATTCTTTTGGTTAAATACCATAAATACCAGAGAGTACTATAGCTGGGTCATATAGTGGCTGTATTTTTAGTTTCTTGAGGACCCTCCATACTGGTTTCTATAGCAATGGTATTAATTTACACTCCAACAGAATATAAGAATTCCCTCTCTCCCCCGCACCACCAACCCATCATCTGACCACTATAGACCTCTTAAGGAGTCAAATGCCATTTCCCTAAGCTTGAAAACAAAACCACACTTCTTCCTCTTGCTCATTTCAAGAGATTAAAGTGAACTCACACTTTCAATGTAACATTCGCAGGTTGAAACTTGACTGTGGAAAGTTATAAAACTATAAAAATAGAACTGGACTTTAGTGTACTTCTATAAAAGCTAGTTTTAAGAAATGAACTTTTGAATTAGGTGAAAATGCTCACAGATATCATCCAGTTTGTACAACTGTGTCCTTCCTGAAAATATAATCTGTAAAAGTCTCACCTGATAGATAAGCTAGAGAATGGCTGCTACATTTTAGAAGGAATGTTTTGCTGTTGTTGTTTTGAATTTTTAAATTTAAACTCAATCTATGTTTAACTAAGACAATGAAGATTATAATACTTACGGGGTACTATGTGATGTTTTAAAATACGTATATATTGAATAATATTTAATAAATCAGAGTCAACCTATCTATCTCCTCAAACATGCATTATTTCTTTATGGTGAAAATATCCGAACCCATTTCCTCTAACTTTTTGAAGTGTACAGTACATTATCATTATCTGCAATCAACCCACTGTGCAGTAGCACACCAGAACTTCTCTTTGCCATTTAACTTAGAGCCATTTGTGGCAAGCAAATGCACAAGCGAGAATAGTCTTGCAGAAAAGATGGATGCTGGAACCACAATTCCGCATTTCTCCCATCTACCTACTCTCCCAGTCACTAGTAACCTCAGATGGGATGCAAAAATCTCAGCCTGATTTCACTCTTTACTGGCTACATGATCTCAGATAAGACACAAAGACTTGCTGAACCACAGGTGTTCATGTATAAATGTGCAGCATCCCAGCATCCCATCTCCTAGAATTGTTTCTTGAATTAAAAAAAAAAAAATTATATGTATGAAACTACTTTGGAAGCTATGAAAGAAGTGGGCAAATATTAAGACATCCTCATTGTATCCTATAGTTTTGTTATAGCATTTTTATACTATTTTATTTTTATGCTATTTTATTTTACTTTTAAGCATTTAAAATAAATGCTTATCATGGAAATAACAAACTAAAGGGTTGCATGTGAAACAGAATTCAATCTTTAAACATTCCCTTTAACTCAGTCTATCTAGGAGTATCCCCAGTGCCAAAATTAATTTCTAAATTATACAGGGGATATAATCATAGCTCCAGAAGTGAAAATTTAAGTTGCTATGATGAAATCATAAAAATTAGTTTTTTCAAATAAATGATGACTTCTTTCACAAAGTTGTAGTGATTAAAAGCTAAATGCCTATTATAATAATCCTAATTTTGCACAAAATATTATTGGTGATCCTTTTGGGAAAAGGTCATCAGAACCAATTTCCAACAGTTAATAATTCTATCTTATTATTCACCAACCACTCACTTTTTAAAGCAAAATTCTACTCACAAAAATACCAAGGAAATCTCCAAGGTGTGTGTATGTTGGGGTGAGAGATGGTGGAGAAGTAGAGGGGAAGAGTTCAAAAAGGAGTTGAAACAAGAACCATGAGCAGCAAATGCAGGAGCTAGAAGCCCTGTGGGAAAGATGGATTCTGGCACAGCAATGGATGGACTGGCCTCAAACACTGTCCAAGGTAAGGCAGCTCACCCAGGATCTCCTATGTTAAGCCAGGCTCTTAGCCAGATCATAACATGCTTTTTTTTTTAGTTTGTTTTATTTGTTTTGTTTTCATATTTTTTTTCCCTTTTTGATGGTGGAGATTGATATCAGGGCCCCTTGCATCCTAAACAGGTGCTTTACATTGATCTACACCCAGCCGCAGAAGGAAATTTCTTGATTTGATTAAATCTGTCACACAACAAACAAGATAAGGTTCAAAAATTTTAAAAAGTAGCCTAGCACAGTGGCATATGCCTGTAATCCCAGTGGCTCTGGAGGCTGAGGCAGGAAGATCTCAAATTCAAAGCCAGCTTCAGCAAAAGTGAATTTAAGAAGACTCTGACTCTGAATAAAAATACAAAGTAGGGCTGGGGATATGGCTCAGTGGTCGAGTGCCCCTGAGTTCACTCCCCAGTACACCTCCCCAAAAAAGTAAACCTTATAACAGGCATTATTCTGGATGGCAGAATATTAGAAACTTTCTCCTTAAAATCAAAAACAAGATGAGGATACCTACCATCACTGCCTCCAATTAATACTATACTAGTGATGTGAGTCTTGGAAGAAGACAGGAAATGAAAATGAGGAACATATATAATGAGTGGAAAGAAAGAACTCAGACAACCATTATTCACAAATTATAAAACTGCTACATAGACAACCTAAGAACATTTACAAACAAGTTATCAGAATTAATAAAAGAGTTAGAAAGGTAGGTAGGAACAATATACAAAGAATCACTTGCCTTTCTTCAAGCAGACACAGTTCAAAAATATAAGTTTAAAAGATAAATCACTTATAAAAATTACAAAAAGTGAGGTACCTAAATATAACTAACAAAGACTTGTGGAAGAAATTACAATGTAAGGATGTCAGTTATTCTTAAATTGATCCATACCTTTGGTGCAATTCCAGTCAAAATCCCCTTAGAATTTTGAACTGGATAAATTGATTCTAAAATTTGTAGAGAAAGAAAATGTCAATATGTGCCTCCAAAAGAATATGTGGTGATATGACCCATTGGCTCATTAGATTTCAGGCCTTACAGAGTTACAGTAATTTAAGCCATGTAATACTGATCCAGGTAGATCTCCTTAGCCAGTATAACATAACAGCAGGAACAGAAACACATATATACCATCTGTGTGCCACACCACTGGGAAATAGGTGAGCCCTATGCTACACTGTGCTGAGATGGTGACCAGCTCTCCATATTAAAACAAGCAAAAAGGGAATTGAATTCCTACTTTGCAAGAAAACAATTACAATGCTTCAATATTTAATGAGAAAGGTTTAGGGAAAATATAGAATATACTGATTAGCTTGGGGAAAAGAAGAATTTTTTTATACTAGATATACGAAAGAGGATGTCACAAAGCAACTGATTGATTATTAAATTCAACTATACTAGCAAAACCACCATAAAGATGGTAAAAAGATAAGCCACAAATTAAGAGAAAATATTTCTAATACATATAACCAATAACCAAAACATTACAATCCAGAATCTGTGAATTAATTTTCAAAAAACTGTCCTATGAAAAATGAATTTTAAAAGTCAGGTGCACTAGTGCACACCTGTAATGCCAGCAGCTCAGGAGGCTGATGCAGGAGGATTGCAAGTTCAAAGCCAGCTTCAGCAGCTTAATGAGACCCTGTCTCTCAAAATCAAAAAGGGCTGGGGGCTGGGCGCGGTGGCACACGCCTGTAATCCCAGCACTTGGGAGGCTGAGGCAGGAGGATCGCGAGTTCAAAGCAAGCCTCAGCAATGGCGAGGCACTTAGCAACTCAGTGAGACCCCGTCTCTAATAAAAATACAAAAAAGGGCTGGGGATGTGGCCGAGTGGTCGAGTGCCCCTGAGTTCAATCCCCGGTACCAAACACACACACACACACACACACACACACACACACACACACACACACACAAAATGGCTGGGGATGTGGCTCAGTGGTTAAGCACCCTTGGGTTCAATCTTTGGTACAAAAAAAAAAGAAAAATGAATAAAAAATATATTTCATATTTCACAAAGTAGGAAGAAGCATCAACAGCAAAGAAATATTTGAAAAAATATTTGCCCTGTATTTTCATAAGAGCACAGTTCATAGTAGCATGAAACAAAAAAATCCAGACATCCCAGAGATGGAAAAATGGATAAATAAATTATGGTATGTATGTACAATAGAATACTACATACAACTACATGAAAAATACTTATGATTCTTACAAACATAGTATAAATTTTTAAAAATTGTAGAAAACAACAAACAGTATGGTTCCATTTGGATGATGGGTGCAAAAAAGAACAAATACATTAACAATTTGGCTTAGGAAAACATACAAATGTAATAAAACTATCTTTAAAAAGCAAAAGAAAAAATGATAAATACAATATCCTGGAGAATGTTAACCTTTACAGAGAAAGCAATGATAGGAGGAAGATTTTCCAGTCCTGGTAAATGTGCTAATACTCAAGGCAGGTGGTGAGTTCTTTGTTTTATGCTTCACATTTTCTATATAAGTAGATATCAATTGGTACATTAATGTATTTTAAATATATTCCTAATAATAAAACACTCCAATAGTACCACTTCTTCAAAAAACAAATTAATAATACTCTTAAATTGCACACATTTTGCCACTTCTTTTAAAATTCCATCTAAGCATGGCATTAGCAATTCTTAAAGTAACAATTTGCTATTTTACAATAGCATTCAATGCTGTCAATGCTCATTCATCAACACATAATACACACATGCTATATGTGTACTTACAACATAAGGATTGTGAGAATAAATTAAGAGTCATAACTCACCTAATGTAAGCCTATACAGCAAACAGCAACTCACTTCTTGAATTTTTTCATGGCCAGGGAATGCTTTCATGGCTTCTACCACAATATTGTAGCACCTGACATTGCCACTCATGAGGACTTCTACATTGTTGCCTAAATTTAAATAAATCATAATTACCAATAAGGAAATATTTTCTCCTTTCAGAGATGCATACAAACACATTTTAGACTATAAATATATGGCAGCCAAATAGCTACATTTCCAAATTTAAATATCATATTCTACAAACAGCTATAAAAAATACTATGCAGTTCACTGTTAATATTCATGGGATGGAGGACTCATCTTTGGCATTAAGGGAAAATTGCTTTCATCCTATTTCTTAAAATTTTAAGGCAAAGTTGTGTGTGTTTGGGGGGGGGGGGGGGGCACATGTTTTTATTTAAGCCCCAAAATGGCCATGTTTTCAAACAAAACAAATGAATTTGAAGTCTTATTTCCTAATGAGGACACTGTCATATGGCTTTTGCTTTGTTGTTTTTTTTTTTTTTTTCCTCACATCACACAAGGAAAGTCAAGAATAGGTTCCATAGTAGAACAGCTAAAAGTAGAGATGATCTATTTCCTCCATTTCAGAACAGCCAGTGCAGGAGGCAGAACAACAAAGTTTCCTGAAAGTCCTGGATAGATGGGGGGAGGCAGAAGGAGACGGAGGGGAGAAGAGCAGAAAGACATTTAACTATATGATGAAGGGACAAATCTAAGAGAAACAGAAAGTAAAGAAAAAAGCCACTTAGGAAGACTATTAATCAGTAAAGAGAGTGAATTATGAAATACGTGGAGAAAACATTTATATCTTAGAAAGAAATGTTGACTGTTCACTGAGGGGGGAAAAAAGAATCTGTAAGCAAAATATTCTGTGTTGACACAGCTAAACTGTTTTCTAAAAAATATATTTCAATGTTCAAATTACATTTAAAAACAACAAACATTCTAAAAATGCATTTAAAAATGAAAAGGAACAGCCTCTTAAAACAATTAACTACTTTGTCCTAGAATAAGCAGATGTGATCTGCTCTAAGATCAAAAGGCAAAAGTCTTTAGTTCAGAACAAGCATTTAAAACTCTTGATATCTTCATTTTTTATCTGCTCTTTCTTTGACCTATGCATTATGAATCAACATATCTTAGCTGGAGTTATGTCATATGTGGGTGGAAAACAATGAATTCCAAAAGCAGCCAGCCCCAAATAAATAAATAAATGAATAAATATAGCCCAGGAAAAGTACAATGATGAATATATTCAGTTTGTTGGCAGTGATGACTGGGAGAAATGTGAAAGCATGGCCATTCTCTATTATTATTACTCAGCATTATTCTCTTTCAAGGGCTTAATTTCCTGTGAATAAGAAAAACAGTATGATTTTATGAACACCACAAAGAAATGGCATGCTTTCACAAGGGCATTGGGTATTGACCCTGCTACAGTGAAGTATCACATCTTCAGATGGCCAAACCAATTTTCATATCTGAAACCACATAGGAATGTTATCTATAATATATGACATCATGCATATAAAATCAATATTGTGTAATAGTGATGTCAATGTTTTTACAACATATATTACAAACCAGGAACTATTTTGCATTCTTCACCTTATTTACCTCATTCAATTCTCAAAACTTTACATGTGGGAGAATGGAAACACTAGATAAATGAATATGTATATCCTTGTAAACCCACACAGATAACATGTGAAATATGATTATCTATACATTATTATGTAATTGTGTACTTGCAAAATAAAATGGAACCTGAAGCATATTTTAGCTCATTACTATTCATTAACTTATTGCATATACAGCAAATTAATTTCTTTGGATTTGTGATTTTTGTGTGTGAAAGAAATGGTTAAATTTCAAAGCACCACTAACATGCTAACGAAGAATTATAATAAAGTTCAAACTCCTTCACATACCTTTTCAGTCCTACATGACCTCACTCCTGGTCTGCAGCTTCATCCACTTACCAAGCCCTTCTCCTGCCACCATTAGTAAAACTCGAACACATTATTGGGAACATGCATGCATATTCACATACATGCATGCAAGCACTCATAAAACCAGGTTTAGTGAGCTACTTTTATTTTTTTGAATGCTCTGTGCTTGCTCTTGCTCCAGAATCTTTACACTCACAATGCCCACTGCCTGGACACTTGGCCGGCATTCCCACCTCATCTCACTCCTCCCTATAAACAAAACTCATCATTCAAGACTCTTCCAAGAGATCTTGGCTCATTCTGTATTTATTCTCATAACTCTAGGTAGTTCTGCCACTACTTCCCTTATAATGCTGCAATCACCTAGGTACTTATCTGTATCCTTCATTGTTCCCTGAACCCTGAAAAGGCGAAGAATATGTTCATATTTTCCACTACTGTTTTCCCAATACCAAGCCCAGAGCCAGCTGCAATCATCTCAATAAATAAAACTTAATTAAATGGATAAATGAATGAGTTTAGGATCCACAACACTAAATAACAAAAGTATTTTCAAAACACATTCAGAAAAAAAGACTTACTGTAATTTTCACAGGCAAAAAAGAAATCATGTATATAGGCTACTTACAAGGAATTGCTAGGGAATGTAAACAGTGTAGTACATGAAGCACAATTTCCTCTTCACCTTTAAAATTTTTTAATGCACTCAGCAATATCATGTAATCTTTGCTCTCAACAAATTCCATGAGTTGTTCCTCAGAAACTAAAAAATGAAGGACAAAAGTATCAAATAAGATTTAAAGTAATATAAAAGTTTAATTACTCAACAATATATTCATAATAGTTGTATAAGGAATGGCAAATACAATATATTTAAATAAAATAGTGTTTCTGCAAGATGCTTCCCTAAAAATTTTATAATAGGAGAAGAAATATTTGCATAAAAATAATTTTATTTTGTCCTGTATTAGTTATATCAAGTTTTGGACTGCAAAGGTGATAGTCATCAAACAGTTCTCAGAAAATCAAAATCATTTACAATTTCATCTAGGAGAGTCTATAGAGAAAACTAGCCAGTACCAATAAAGATGCCAACTAGAAATGAACACTTTATGCCACTTAAAAGTGAGGGTTAATGGTAGTTAAGGGCAGCTCAGCTAAATGCATCAGTTCAAAAGATGTGAACTTCAGCAAATGACAAGTAATTAAACTTCAAAATATTCTGTCTTAATGGTTTTCCATCAGAAATAAAAAAATTGTCATCATTAATTCTCATAATTTAAGTCTTTAGATCAAGTCACTGAGTTCCATTTGGAGTCATGCTATTAGCTCAGAACCTCAAAGCCATGTATAAAAATCTGGTTTGTTGAGCTTCAGATATGTGTCAACAAAAGTGTTATAAAATGTACCACTCTTTGTGATGAATATGCATTCTTTTTCAGTTTTATTCTTATGTGTCCCTATAATATAATGTGAAATTGGTTAGATTCTTTTAATAAATGAAAGATAGGATGAAACTTTTTCATTTTATTGAGTAGTTTCCATAGCATTTTTTCAAACCTGGGAAATTAAATTTATTAACTAATTTTTTTAAAAAATTAACTTTATTAGCTAAATTAATTGAGTCTTGGGAAACTTGATACTCCTGGAAAGTTCCAAACTTTTTCTTCACTACATTTACAATCATAATACTCTTGGCACTGCTGATCTTTCTATTGAGTGAGATTTTTTCTTTGTAACATTCCCTGGTCCATCTCCAAGTGTCATGGAAGGGCCCCTAACAATCGTGACAGTGGTAACAGCCCTTCTTCTGTGAATAAGAATGTGTACCTAAACTGCAACACTGAAGATTACAGCCCCTGTAGGATGAAAGAACCTCAAACTTTATCCTCCCAATTCCTATAAAAGCATAGTTTCAAAATATAACATGGATAGCAGATTGCCTGGAAGACAGAGTTCTTTCATTCCATGCTCACAGTAAACTATCTTCTCTACCAAGCATGCTCACTGAAAAGCTGGGTCCCATTTTTCCGATTGTTCTGACTCTTGACAAAATCACTGAAATACACTTTTTGTTCCTTGCACTCTTGACAAAAATCACTGAAATACACTTTGTGTTCCTTGCAAAAAATATATATACTTTTATCATCTCATCCAGGGACACCCATGGGGGCAGGGAGTGTCCCAGGTCTCCTATGAGAAAAATAACAAACTTATTTTTTGTATAATTTTCCCCTTCCCCTTATCAATTTTATTTTCCTTTTTTTTTTTTTTTTTTTTGGTCTCTAATGAATTATAATTATGTAGAAGCTGCTTAAGTAACATTTGGAATAAGACAGGGAAGTAAATGGTATCAGGAACTCTATCCCATTTCTGGGAGCTGCCAGAGATTAAAGTGGTAAACTGATATTGGCAATAGGGCCTGCATAGAGCATTCATTCTAATGTGAACCCCTAGCAAGAGCTGTTTCAATAATGATGCAAAAGGGACTCTCACAAATAGTAATAGCTGAACCGTGCTACAACTAGCTATGTGTCCTCCGGCAAGCTGCTCACTTCTCTGACCCACTTCTTCATCAAGCCAGAGGAAGGACTAAACAAAGGTTCCAACCAACTCTGAAATTGCATGATAATCTGTTATCAATCTCAGTGCCACACTATAAAATACACATTGCTCTGTGTCCTAAGGGACAATTTGTGAATGCTGGTTTATTATCCAGAGTCTTAATCAATTTTTAAGATCTTGGTGATGACTCATCATAAACCCAAGTTAATCTATGCTTGGCTTCACAGTTTTATATTTTTCTTTATTAGCACCTACACAATCTGTTTTGTTGTTGTTTTGTTTGCTTGCTTGTTTGTTTTTGTTTTAGGTGGACACAATATCTTTATTTTATTTTTATGTGGTGCTGAGGATTAAACCCAGTGCCTTGTGCATGGTAGGCAAGCACTCTACCACTGAGCCACAACCCCAGCCCACAATCTGGTTTTTAAAGTGAATATTCTGCCTTGCTAAACAATGGAAGAAAGTGTACTACTATTGTATGATTTATGGTCCAGGAATGGCATTCACATCATAGAAACAAGCAGTATGTCTGATTAGCCCCATTATTTACCCCTGACAGACAACTCATTTATTTAATAAATAGTATGATTTAGATACATTTTTCTTATTATAGTTATATCCCACTTTTCCCATAATAAGCCCTTTTTCTTATGTATATTTCAGAATAAAGATTTTTGACATTTTTAAATACCTCTTTCAAACAGCACATGTAAAGCTTTGCATCCAAGTTTTTGGACTTCATCATTGGCTGAAAATGTACGCATGGCATCAAAAATTAACAAGAAAATATCGCTGTCTTCATCCAATATCAGCAAAGTGATTTTACCTATTTGAAGAGAAGGAAATGCCCCACATAAAGAGCTGCTTCAACAGTTGTGCTGATTTTTACATGAGGAATATGAATGTATATTTTTCATAGACCATTTAACTCTCTGAACTGTCATGGGCACCCCAAACCTAGCTTACTCCTGTACCCTTTCTTCATCAGTGATATCATCATAGAGTGGTTTCCATGAATGACACCCAGTCATTTTCCACTCTACAGCTTTCTCTCATTCTCTCGATAACCAACTAATTAAATCATTACCAAGTCCTTCAAGTGTGATCTCCTAAATATCTCAAAAACTCTTTTTGAACAAGACCTCATCACTCCTATCATGTACCAGACCTCATCATATCTAATATTTGCTTAATTGCTCTGCACAGCCCAAACCTCTACCCAATTAGTTTATTCCCTATACTGTATTTCTAAAACAAATGTGATTCTGTAAATATTTTGTTGAAATTTGCTAAGGCTTTCTCTTACTCCCTAATATGACAAACAAGATCCTTCCCAAAAACTGCTACATGAATCTCATCAGCCCCATGTCCTTCCATGCCTTATCTCAACTCCAAACATGCTGAATTGCTTGCTTATTACTAAGCTTCTTTTTCTTAATTTTTTTAAAAAAATTTAGATGTTGATGGACCTTTATTTTATTCATTTATTTATATGCAGTGCTGAGAATCAAACCCAGTACCTCACACATGCTAGGCAAGTGCTCTACTACTGAGCCCCAACCCCAGCCCCACTAAGCTTCTTTTTAATATCCCTTTGAACTTACTCAGGTTGCATGAAATACTCTTGTCCTCTTCTATACCAAAACTATTATTTCCATAATTCAAGAAATAATGCAAATAACACCTATACTGGCAGTAAAAAATAATAGTACTGGAATAGAAGTGGCAGTAGTAAACATTTTTATAGCATAAATGTGTCAGTCACTGGTTGAAGTGCTTCCTTATACATGCTTAATCACCACTACAACCCCATCAGGTAGATCCAATGCTCATTTTAAAGATCAGAAAACTGAGGCACAAGCAACCTAAGAACTCTGCTCAAGGTCCAACAACTAATAAGAGGCAGAGATGGATTAAAATTTAGGCAGATCATGTCCATAGCCTTACCTCCCACAAGAGAGTTTAGCTACTCTCACCTCCATAGTGGTTTTCTTCATATTTTTTGTAGTACTTTCCTCAACTAAATTTTAATTATTACTATAATTATATAAATTTAAGAATTTATAATTGTATAAATTAAAGAATTATACAAATTCTTTAATCTATATGCCTGGGATGTCCAAGTCTGTAGCCACTATCACAAACGTCTATTTAAATTAAAATTTAAATTAATTTCTGTTAAATAAGATTAAGATTCAGTTTCTGATATTTCAAATGTTCACCAGCCAGATATAGCCACTAGCTATTGTACTGGAAAATGCAGACATTTCTGTCATTGCAGAACATTATATTGGACAGCAATGATGGATTATGAACATCTAAATTGTAGGAATTTTGCCTCATCTGTCTTAGAATTATCTAGCACCCAGAAGAACAGTAAATACCCAATAACTATCAAATCAATTAATTAATGGCTATACAATAAAAATGACTTACAAATCAGCCTCGAGCAAGTACCTGAAGTGAACTTTAAAACCCATATAAAATTTCCTAATAGCTCAAAATTCTGAATGCTACGTGGGAGAAATTAAATTATCTTTTCAAAACACATTTCATATTTTCTAGCTGCCTACATGCTGCTGATTTTTGTATATTCCAGGGTTGAGAGATTTTTTTTTTAATTTATAAACCCTCATTTTCATGTCCACCACCAAATGAAGAATGAACCAAATAAATAAAGTTCTCAAGGACAAGGGGTTAAAATAATTCATGGTAAAAAACTAGTTAGTTTATACCATGCCATTATTATTTTACTTATTTATTTATTTAGATACAGAAGATAGAACTCAGGGACACTCAACTACTGAGCCACATCCCCAGCCCTATTTTGTATTTTTTATTTAGAGACAAGGTCTCACTGAGTTGCTTAGCACCTCACCATTGCTGAGGCTGGCTTTGAAATGGGGATCCACCTGGCTTAGCATCTGAGCTGCTGGGATTACAGGCATGTGCCACCACACCCAGCTCATACCATTAAATATTCTAATAAAATGCTATGGTGAAATGATAAGGATCTTTGGGCTTTTCCTATCTTTCCTCCTTCATAACCTTTGTCTTCACTCTCTTCTTTTTTTTTAAATATTTATTTATTTGCTTTGGTTGTACACGATGCCTTTATTTTTACATGGTGCTAAGGATTGAACCAGGGCTGCAAACGTGCCAGCACTCTACCACTGAGCCACAATACCAGCACCTTCACTCTCTTTCTTGAGAGAAGGGCTGATGAGGACATTATATCTTCCCACCTATATGCCCAGGACCTCATGCTGCCCTCCCAGGCCTCCGTAGCTCTGCAAGAATGGTTCTCCTGACCTAGAACACCCTGTGCTACCTTAAGCAAAGCTTAAAGATTAAGTCTCTGTGAGCAGCCTTTCTTCTCAGAACCTTACATGACCTCAAGTGTCTCTCACAGAAGTGACCACAAGAATTGCACCATATCAAAAGTCTTTGTTCAGGTTCATTATCCTCCATACAGAATTTTTCCCAGGCAAAGAAACTGATATGTGTAACTTCAGTCCCTAGCTCCACCACTCAGTGGCTGAAGCAATCCCTTATCTCAAAGCTTCAAAGTTTCTCGCCTAGAAAATGGAGATAAAATACCAACCTCCAAGGTTATGTTTTAAAATGAGTAAGAAGCACTTTACATGTGGAGCCTGGCATCTAGTAAGCACTTAAGAATAAATGCTATATATTTTTTAAATATTGCTATTATAGTATACTATAGAACATATATTACAGAAAACATATGAAAGATAAATATGTAGCTGGGTATGGTGATGCACACTTGTAATCCCAGCTACTAGGGAGACTGAGACAGGAGGAACATGAGTTTGAGGCCAGCCTGGGCAACTTGATGAGGTACTGTCCCAAAATAAAATAATAAAAGAACTGAGGATGTAGCTCAGAGTATAGTGCTTGCTTGAGGTCCTGGGTTCAATCTCCAGTACCACAAGAAAAACAACGAAAGATATAAAAATGACCAGGGCATGAATGGCCACCAAGCCAGTGGCAATGTGAAATGTGGGACCAGATTTGCACAGTAAATTGGGGCTTGGAATAGAGATTTGGGAGTGATACATCAAGAATTGTTTAAAATCAAGGTACTGCATGAAATTTTTGAGAAAAAAAATATATAAAGAAAAGAGATGAGGAGAAAAGAAAAGAAATTTAGAAAGACTGATATTTAGGTTATATTATGTTATGATCCTAAAATCACTTAAATGCATTTAATAAATGGTTTCAAATATTTTTATACATAAAATATATAAGCCTGTTACCTGAAGTTAGGAGGAGATCTAAGGCCTTCAGTCCAATTGTTGACAGGTTTACACTGGCATTATGAACTGTTAGCATTTTAAGAATCAGTCTGGAGTTAAAAAAAATCAGGTAATAATTAAAAGTTATACTCAGAGGTTTCTTATTTAAGTATTTTTTTTACTCACATTTTTGCTAATCTCATTGCACTTGATTCCCCATAGTGAAGCTCATGTATTTTGTTTCGTTTTTTCTTCCTTCATACTTGAACCAAGCTTATACAAATTAACAGGAATACAAATTAACAGGAATGTTATTTACTTGATTGTGGTGAATATTTCACAATACACACATATATCAAATCATCAAGTTGTATACCTTAAATACATACAATTTTTAACTCTCCACTATATCTCAACAAATTTGGGAGAAAAACAAACCAAAGAAACTTAACAGGGAACTATTATGAGTCTCCTTACTCCTCAGAAAAATAATTTATAAGTACTGCTCATTTTCCTTCCTTTAAAAATTCAAATTCAGTTAACTATTTTCAGCCAACTCCATATCCAAACTATCATGAAGACTGCATACATCAAACAGTCAAGCCCATTTTTATATGTGATGAAAACGTATGAATTACATTGTGCACATTGATACATAACACAGAAAGATCTAAGAGATGCTAGTGTGTATATAAAGAATTCATTTAAATACTTAAATGATTGCTACTGTGTTTGAAAGAGAAATAATATGATACATTGGAAAGTGAACCCAGTCTCTCAACAGCATTTAATTAGTTCAAATTTATAAGATTTTAATCCCTGCATTATCAATTCCAAAATAAAATCTTTAGTTTATTCCTGCTTGGTGTTATTTGGCTTTGTTGGGAAGAAACCCAGCTGGTGTTATTCAGAGCTCTATCAAAATTCAAGATACTTGTCATATGATATTCAATCAGCAAGGTGAGGAGCTAAGAGATCCTCTCTTTCAATTTTCAGTCAACTCTCCTCCTACCTCCCCCACCCAACATTTCCCTGTTCCATTCCCACTATTATTGAATTCAACACTACAGAAAATATTTTTATTTAGTATTTGTAGATATTTTGTGGGAAAAGAAAGGTCCCTGAATATAGGGAAATACATTTTACAGTAAGTTTTTAATGGGAATCATCTAATAGGCTCCACTGTAAACAGCACTCTATCTTGTTCTGGTTTACTTATGGCTTATAGTGGCGACTAAATAAAGGTAAATGAATGAATGAACAAGTGAGTTAGTGAGTAAATAAATTATATTTCCTGTATAAATATCTATGTAATATAACTTAACAGTTGTTCTGTACTGAAATATGACTAGATGAGTTTCTAACACTCTCAATCTTTGGGAATCTTTCCTTAAAGTTACAATTACTAATTACAGTAATTTTAGATTACTCCTTATTAAATGCCACATATCTGATTCAGAATTTCAAAGATGAGTTTGAAGATGAGAGCATGGATTAATTGTAAATATTTATTCTGAAACATACCCTGGATATGGCAGAAACTGAAGATCAGCAACAAATATTTATGAAAAAATAGACAAAAATGTATAAGCACTAAGTACTTACATGTGGTTTTAAAGGGCATAACAAAATTATTAAATGCAAGACTGGCTATATTCATATATTAGTACTTGGATATAAGATATGCTACCTATGAACAAACACATAGCTCTAATTGGTCTAAATCTATTTT
Source organism: Tamias sibiricus (assembly GCA_025594165.1). Lineage (NCBI taxonomy): Eukaryota > Metazoa > Chordata > Mammalia > Rodentia > Sciuridae > Tamias > Tamias sibiricus. The sequence goes on along the minus strand of CM046661.1, from coordinate 97,294,250 downwards.
TGAACTATTGTTGATGTTGATAAACAATACAAAGTGTAAAATTTAGTTTTGCCTAAGTCTTGCCTAATTTTTCTCAAGCAATACACCTTTGGAAGCAAAATATATTCACAATTGCCTTCTCTGTAGTAAAGATAAGTGACATTAGGTATAGAGAAAAAGTAAATGGCAGAAAATACTTTTTAAATGTAAATAAACTAAGTTTTCAAAAAAGAATTTTCCTGGAAATAAGTTTTTCCTCATAAAATTCATCCTTAACTAATTGTGACTAAGAAAGCAGTCTCATCTAATAAGTGATTATGCTGAAAACTGTAGAAAGGTAGTTGGTAAAATCGTTATCAAGACCTGACTGCACATGTACTAAAGGTAATTTTCTCTTTCTTTTTTCTTTTGAGAACCATATTGTAAACTCACTAAATATGTAGATATGAATATACCTATGCTGTCTAAAGACAGTAAAGCATAAACATTCAAATTACTACTTACAGAACTAACTTTTCAGTTCCCCTATTTTTTTAAGAACTGGTAGTTCATATTAGTTCCACTATTAAAAAGTAAAGGACTCTCTTTTGGTTTGAATTCTTAATTACCCATCAAAAATATACAACTCATCCATTATTCAATTGTAGATTATATTATTAAAATTATATTATTAAATTATGTTATTATATATTATATGTTATATTATATTATTAAAATAGTCAGTCACCTTAAGGTGACTATTATAATTATACCACCAATATGATTTCAGATTAAAACTCTATAAATGCAAATCATTGATTCAAGGAAAAAAGCCTATATTTTGAAGGATTTTACCAGAATGGGCTTGGATCATAAACAGTATTTTAAGAGAAAAACTGTCATAGGTATAGATGCATCTGTCATACTCACTGGTGAACACCAAGGACTTCCCAATCATTTCCAATATCCTGGGGTCCCATTAAGCTCTGCATTGTTCCTGGACAAACCTCTATTAATTTGCATAGAAGTGACCAACCCACCTGAAAGCAAGAAAACAAATATTCACATTTATAAAGATGCTCATGTAACATTTTCAAACACGAATTTTCATTCTCAGTGTGATAGGTGATTCTATCATTTTTAAATAATTAGTTTAAAACAACACCTTGAAACACTTTTTGAGAAATAAATGCAAGTAATATATTTAGAATACATATTATTCACAATGGAGTATTACTCAGCAATAAAAGAGAATAAAATCATGGCATTCACAGGTAAATGGATGAAGTTGGAGAATATAATGCTAAGTGAAGTTAGCCAATCCCAAAAATCCAAATGCCGAATGTTTTCTCTGATATAAGGAGGTTGGTTCACAGTGGGGTTGGGATGGGGAGCATAGGAGGATTAGAGGAATATTAGAATGGCCAATGGGGAGGGAGGGGGAGGGAGGGGGCAAAAGGGTGAAGAAAAAAAAAAGATGGTAGAATGAGATGGATATCATTACCCTAAGGGCACGTATGAAGACACGAATGGTGTGAATGTACTTTGTATACAACCAGAGATATGTAAAAATGTGCTCTATAAGTATAATATGAAATGTAATGTATTCTGCTGTCATTTATAACAACTTAGGATAAAAAATTTTTTTAAAAAGTAAAAATAAAATACATATTATTCAGAGTCATACCAGAAGTGTATAAGAAAACAGTATATTATAACAAAATAAACTAAAATAACCTACAAAGAAGAACTTTAGAGGGCATACCAACATTAAGTGCAAGAATGGCTACACTCACCTCCTAGTATGTTCCTGACACATATCTCCCTGACAGAATCTCTTCCAGGTATTTAGGATTCTAATTATATGGGAAAACAATGTGACTTGGAATGGAGAATTAGGGGCAGTTTGAGAGTTTAGTAGCAAAGTATAAGTTATCAGAAATGATGGTTCCTCAAGTAATGGGGCTAGTCCAACAGAGGCAAGAGAAATGGCTTAGCCTATGACTGAATCTACATTTGGTACAGGAGGAAAAAAATAGGGGACTGTAATACAGGAAGGAGACAGAATTGCTCAGTTCTCTACAAAGTCTATGAACTGATGTGGTCTGGATGTCACAAATGCCCAAGGCTCTTTCACCTTCCCAAACGATGCTGGAACTCATTGATACATTGTAAATATGTTTATACTCAGTCCACTTACACATGACAATTTGAACAGAGTGTTCTTTATCTCTGGGAGGAAAAAATGAGATATTGATTCCAAACAAGAGATTAAATTTAGCTGTTAGCTTGGCGCAGTGGTGCATGCTTGTAATCCCTGCAGCTCAGGAGGCTGAGGAAGGGGGATCACAATTTCAAAGCCAGTCTCAGCAATTTAGCAAGGCCCTAAGTAACTCAACAAGGCCCTGTCTCTAAATAAAATATTTTAAATGGCTGGGATATGGTTCAGTGATTAAGTGCCCTTGGTTTCAATCCCCAGTACCCCCCCCAAAATTTAACCCATTCTTACTACTGTATATTACTATGTAAATTAAACTATCTTCAATTCTTTCCATTGTACTAGAAAAAACTGTACTTCATATGGTCAAGAAAGAAACAAAATGTATATAAATGTTGCATCTAGGATTAATGAAAAAGTACCTAAGTATGATGTATTATAAAGACCAATACAATGAGTCCTGCAAATACCATTCTATGAGCTAGGATTATTCAAAGAAAGACACAGTATGGAGAGTGCAGAACATAATCCAGATTTTAAAAGACGTAAGAAGACTGCTACGGGGGAGGACAGTATCACTGGATAAGACTGGATGTACAACTGGAGTTGAATGATCCAAAGAGTTGAATGACAAAGTGAGAAATGTATACATATTCCATCAGGAATAGCAGCACAAATTTCTTACTTTTTTTAAGGAGTAAACACAGAGATAAAAATTCTGTAGATCTTTTTACAAGATTATCTCTTTATAATCTTATTTATAAGAACTCTTCACAATATTATTTTTCAGATTAACCACAAATTGCTTTACTTTGCCACTACTTCCTTTTATATAATTTCAAATTGCTTTAAAAGGCAATGATTTCTAACAGCTATTTTTACCTATGTATAAGTAGGACATCCTCCTCCACCTAAGATGAACAGACATTGATAATCCAGCTGTCATAGAAACTGGCTATTTTGAGCTTTCATAAAATACATTGAGACTTTTCTCCTCAAAAAAAATTTTTTTTAAATAACATTCTGAAGTACTCCTAATGGGGGGGAAAAAAAACCACATAGGGATGATAAACTCATGTCTGTACCTGCATGGCTGACTCAAGGAGAAAACCTGTTTTGTTTGGGTTGGTAAAGCTTCTGCATCAACTGCAGGAAGAGTCAGGCAACTGAGCTTGTAATCACTAAGTAGAGCTTCTTTGATTAAACAGAACCTCCAGCAGCAAAGCAGAGGTAACAACTGATCCATTAATCTACTCAATTAAGAGATTTTCTTTCAAAGAGAGAGGATGTCCATCCTGCACAGTTTACAATATAATTAAATTGGTAGCTTTACTTTATTATAATCATTCTATAAACTCAAGCATCTAATTATGTATGATGGGAAAGAGTGGAGGGGTTAAAGAAAATTTTAGTCGCTTTCATTTATTTTGCTGTCCTTCTTCAAAGGGTGAAACTGTGTAGATAAAGAGAAGTAAAACTGAGAAGCAGAGAGAAAATGAATAGCATAAAGAAAAAAGTACATGGCAGCTCGTCTAGCCACCATTTGTCTAAAGGTTGTCATTTACTAAGAAAAATTAATAAAATATAGTAAGATATTGGGAATAAAAACTCAGAGTCTGGAATATCATAGTTAATGACTTCTGGAAACAAACCTTTCCAAAGAGTAATTTATTTAACTCCTTCTATTTATTAAAAGTTTTTAACTTGGCCCATCCAGCTATTTTGAAATATAAAGCAATAAGGATACCTACACTAATTGCACCAATATTATGAAGAAATTTAGAGGAAACAAACTACTTTCGGGGGGGGGGGGTATTAAAAATATCAGCAGAGACCCCATTCTGTATACCTTTAAAAAGACCAACGATAATGAAATGATAATTGATGCCCAATGTAGCTAGTGAGACCAGTTCTTGTACCAAACATTGTACTTTTTACTTGTTTTCACAAAAGGATTGTGAATTCAGTGGCTAGTGGACTGTTTGATGGAGATTCTGAAGGAGTAAAAAGACTTGCATCCTGACTCTGTCACAAGCACCCTGATCTTCAAAGGGCTACTTGCTCTTACTGAGCCACCACAAGTGTAAAATACCCAGTCAGATGTCTGAGAGGGCAGGGAGATTCCAGTGAGAATCAAATGATGTCATAAACACCATGCCATTTGCAGATGTATACATGTATGACACTGAAATTCATTCATTATTCTATTCCATTAAACTATTAAATCAAAAGACTGTTGCTTATTTTCCAATATGCATGGCCTCTGTTCCTTTCTAGGCAAGGATTTCAAGTAATGTTCATAACTATTCCAGACAAGTGTGCCTAGACTTGGACTTGGACACTTTCTAAAATTAGGAATTAGGGGAGGCTGGGGATGTTGCTGATAGTGGAAGGTACACTTAGCATTTGGGAGGCCCTGGGGTTAATAACCAGCATCCCCCTGCCAAAAAAGAAAACAGAATTAGGTAGTGAGTATGTTACAGGTTCCCTTGGGTTCTCAAGTCTGCCACTGTCTCCTCTGGACTCTACAGACCAAAGCTTACCCAGGAGCTGGTGTGGTACCAAGCAAGGGTGAGTCTACCAAGCACAGAGCCTGGGAATGGAGGCAGCCAGAAACAGATATTTTTTAACACAGAGCAGAGGCAAGTAAGAAGGATGATGTGGGTGGAGACCAGCAAGCACAATAGGCCAGTGCCTAAGAAGTGACTCAGATTCCATCGACAAAATTCAGACTTAAAGTGCTAAAAAGAACAGCATAATATCATGCCTTCAACTTTTCTCAGTTTTGTTTCAAAAATATTTTATAGTTGAAAATAAAAATATTTGTTCCACATATAAATGTCTTTATGTAAAAGAAGCTAGATATATCACTCACCTAGACTAGATACAGCTAGATAAACAGCATAAAAATAAAGAGACAAACATCAATGTAGAGAATGATATAATTCTTACATTGGTTTAGCCTCTCAAATGAATAGTAAAAACCATTGGTTTTCTAACTGCACCTCCACAAAGTTTAAAGGCCACTTCTCTTGCCCTGCATGACTTAGTATGCAGATGACAAAACTGATTTCAGTTCCCCAAATCTCAAAACACTCCAGAGGAAGTTATCACCTTAGGCGGTAATTTTGTCTTAACTGTAAATCATTCTTAATTATCTTCTTAGGGCTGCTTTTTAAATATAGTCAAGACATTTAGCATATTTCTAGATGCCCTATAGTACAGATTCTAAAAGTCATGCTTTTACATTCATTTTATATAACAGCAGTTGCAAAGCGTGTATTTAAACACATAGCAGACCCATAAAACATCATTTTCTTTATATACTATAAGGTATAGAACAACTAAAGGCTAGAAATTTGTCTTGAAGTTAAAAACAAAACGAGCTACAATTTATGAGTTTGCTAGTTACTTAATTATACTGTATTACTGTTAATTATTTCTCTTTCCCAAACTATGCACAATGGTGCCATATCTAGGACGTGCTGCACATTGGGAAGATTCTTAGAATACTTTGACCCAAACACTGAGGAACTCATCTTGCCAATAAAAGAACTTATCCTCAATCTAGTTTTATTCTGCTCCCACTACCATCCATATTCTGTCAGTCGTTTTTACAAAGTTACCTCTGAAAGACAGGGAACCTGTAGTGGGCCCTTTTACTCTGTTAACATTGGCTAATGATTTGACAATGTTTCCATCCTAAAATCACTGTCAGCGGTTTATCATGCCAAAGAACTCCGGGTATATAACATTGAAAGAAAAAAAAAACGTGTCTTCCCAACAGAAGCGGGACGAGCAAAGTGAAAACAACTCCTTTTACCTGCTGCACGCTGGCAACTCTCATGTAAGAGTCCAGGACGATCAACAGAGGCACGTGGAAATTTTTGCCTTCAAACAACTTGGAGGCTGGAAAAGAAGTGGGTGGGGGAAAAGAAGCAAAGTCACGATCCACACCATCCCTTTAAATTTTTACAAGGGGGAAAAAGCAAAACAGATGAGCTCAAGATCTTCCTGGATTTCTCAGGTCCTTTCTGCCCTAAGGAAAGGAGCAGAGTTTGGGAATTCTGAAGAGTTTAAGTTTGGGCAAGCTCCAAAGGGCAGGGGGGAGAAAGTTTGCAAAAGTCGGGAGGAGGGGAGAATAAAGGAGCAGTTGCCTTTCAAATGATTACCATGGTCGGAGTAGGTGAACACCAGCATATCTTCCAGGATTTGGACCAGCGTTTCTATCTGTTTGCCTTCTTGGACATTATTCAGCCTGACTATCAACTTCTTCAGAGTTTCCTCGTCCTCCTCGCAGCCCTGACAGCTGCTACTAGCCATGGTGGCTCCTGCTGCAAACCCGCCACCCCTCCCAGCACGAATGCCCAGTGCTGCGGGTAGGGGCCGGGGCTCGGGCCACTGCTCCCAGGCGAGAGCCGCTCACTGCCGGCGGCCAGCGCTACCCGCCGGCCCCATCCGCACGCAACCCGCCTGTTTATGAGGAAGGCTCCCCGCCCTGCGCTGCACCCCGCCCTGCCCTCCCTCTCCCTAAGCCCTCCTCCCCGGCTTCCTCCTCCCCCACCCAGGCCCCAAAACGAGCTGAGTGGCCTGCCAGAGGCTTGCCCGAGGCGACGCGCCGCGCCGAACCGCGGCAGCGACCTAGGCGCGGATAGAGTGCGGGCCGGCGGGCAGACGGTGACCGTGACCGTGACCCCCGGACACACACACACGGCCGCCGGGACCGACCCGGGAGCGCGCCGCCTCCTCAGACCGGATCCCACTCGCTGCGGCGGCGCGGCCCGGAGCAGCGCAGGAAGAAACTGACTAAGCGGACTCCGCCAAGTCCCAGGCCCAGAGCCCTGCAGCGGCGAGAAGGAGGCACACAGCCTGCCCTGAGCCCACCCGCAGTGACCCTCCAGCCGGGCCTCTGCAGCCTCTCCTAAGGGCTAGGAACTAGGAAAAGAGAAAAAAAAAAAAAAAAAAAAAAAAAAAAAAAAAAAAAAAAATGAAAGTCCCTATCTCCAGATCTAAGAATAGAAACCAGGGCGTAGGGAAAAGAGGACACCACCCAGTGGGCCCCTTTTAGGAAAACATTCTCTGCCGCTATAGGGAGATGAGTAATTTCCCCCAAAGGATGGAGAGTTTAGCTATCAAAATTTGCCCGGCTACATTCTTTGCTGTGATTGTTGTGGCTTTTTAAGGGAAGAAATAAAATTCGTTTTTGTTTTCGAAAGCCGTGGGTGCCAAAATGTCACTAAATTGACCTTTGAAAATTTGCGTTTGCACTAGGCAAGATGCTTAGAGTTGGAGCACACCAAAAAGTAGTCAGTTTTCAGCGCCATTAGAATCAAGAGAAAGACAGGGTGGAAGAAGCAATACTGATCTGGTAATGAGAATTACTTATGAGTAACGATGTCAAGATCTCTAAAGTTAAAGTGGAGCCTGGGGTGTATAACTCAACGGTAGATGGTTTAGTGTGCCAGAGGACCTAGCTTCATCTTCAGTGCGCGCGCGCATACACACACACACACACACACACACACACACACACACACACACGCTCACAGTGATGTATTTTTCAGGAAGAGAAACGTCAGGAACAACAGTGCAAAACAAGGCTTAGGCAAAGATATCTATTTCCTTCAGTTGATCTATCCTCAAGGTCGTTTACAAAGAAGAGGATTTGACTGAAATAAGCACTTCCAAACTTCTGATGCCCCACCCCATATCTGTTAATCTCACCTCATGTTGATGACAATTCTGAAATTAAGAAGTCTTTCCTAAGTATCCTTATTTTATTAAGGAGGAAACAGGTATGCAGTTGATATGTGAAGAGCTTTTCTAGAGTCACATAGGTGGGACTTTGAGAACCAGGATCAAACCCAGGGAGATCACTTTACTCCAGGTTGAAGTTTCTTCTAACTCTATCAGTTTAATCAGAATGAGCTATATGTTACAAATTCAGGTATCAAATTCAAACTCAGGTACCAGAATCAAACTCAACCTAGATATTGTGAAAATGCTAGTTGCAAAGAGTTTTTACCTTTTATAGTAACATATTAATATACTTACATTTGAAATGACAGAATAGTTAAAATTTGCTTTCAGGTAATCTAGTGGTGGGAAAGGGACAAAATGGGTAGAAGCATGACAAAATAATAACTTTTGAGTTGATAATTGTTAGAGAGATAAGCAAGCAATGAGTTCATGTAGTCTATTAAACTGTATATAATTTTCCATAATGAAAAAACTCAACTTTATTACCTTTATCAGATCTACAAGGTATCATTTTCTAAGTGGTTTCTGAACTTGTTTCAACTACTGACTACTAAATCTATATTTCAAACATTCCTAGTAATTCTCCCTTTTATGCCTTTCTCCCTATTATGCATTGATTTCTCCCTTCCTAGTCTGCTGGGTTACTACTTTGAAAGAAATTGAAACCTAACTCTCTTCCAAAATAAAATAAACCTAAGTAAAAAGGTGACTCCTATTTTCTTCAATTCATTCATCCCTCTATTGCCTATTTATTGTCTACTCTACATCGGCCAGACTGTGAGTAGGCAATGTGGAGATATGATTTCTCTGCTGGGAACATTCTTCCATGAACTTGTTCAGTGGTAGGGCAAAGTAATCCTTTGAGCTTTCAAAATGTTTAATTAATTGATTAAAATCCCAAGGCTTACCAACTCTTCAGGTGGTTAAGAATGAAAATGAAGGCTATAGGTAGGAATTCAAGATTAAGGCAGTGTTCAGTGGGGAATAAAATAGTAATGAAACATTTAGCTAAGTTCCTGGAAAGAAAAAAATAAAACTGATATTACTAATTACAGAAAACATCAAATCAAACTGCAGATGATTAAAAAATTAAATAAAAATAACCTTAAGGAGAAAATATAGATTACTAGCTATTTAATCTTGGTATGAGAAAACAAGAATAAAGAAAGAAACCACAGTGACTCCATAAATTTTCTGAAGTCAAATATAAATAAATAAATAGATAAATAAATAAATGAAATGACAAAAGGGGACATGGGGAGTCAGAGTACATATGACAATTAGCCTTTATTTTATTTATTTATTTTTTTGGTACCAGGGATTGAACTCAGGAGCACTCAACCACTGAGACACATCCCCATCCCTATTTTGTATTTTATTTAGAGACAGGGTCTCAGTGAATTGCTTAGCACCTTGCCGTTGCTGATGCTGGCTTTGAACTCATGATCCTCCTCTCCCAGCCTCCCAAGCAGCTGGGATTACAGGCGTGCTCCTCCGCGCCGGCCAGCCAATCACTCCTAATGTATGCTAGGAAAAAATGAATTAAGGTTTTGAACAGGAAATTCACTGTGAGTAAACACTGAATAAAAGATAAACATATTCATCTTTACACAAAAACTGCACTCATTAGACAGTTATAAAGTGTGATTGAGTGTGTATGTGTGTGCAATAACAACCAAAAAGAGGGAAAAAGAACTTGGGAATAACTCAAACCAAATAAAAAGTGCCCTTCCTTCCAGGCAGACACAGCCCCATGCCAGGGTACACCAAGCAGGCTTTGGCTTTCAGACTCCACCCATCCCTTCATCCTGGTGCCCTTATACAGGACACAACTTGCACAAAATATGAAACACTGTATTATTGTGAAACTATAGAAATTAATCAGTGTATTATTGACACAGCTACACAAAATGACTAATGAAAGAATATTGAGAGCCTGGAAACACACCCTTAAAAATACAGAAGTGTTGCACTTTGCATCAATGAGAAGAAAAAGAACAATTGGATAAATGAATCTGAGACCATCGATTGTGGAAAAAGCATCAAATTATATTCTACCTTACATCATATTCAAAAATAAGTTCTGTATAGATTGAACATTTCTTTATGAAAAATGAAATTCTCTTTCTGACCTCAATGTAGGGAAACACAAGACAAAAATCATAGTTCATAAAGGACACTCTTAAATTCAGAGACATTAAAAGTTGGAACTAGGTATACAAAAGATTCCATCAACAAGGTTTAAAAGATGACCACAGACTGGAAGACAATTTTGCAATGCATACAAGAAATGAAAAATTAATAGAAGAATAGAAGAATATATAAAAGAACTGTCACAAATCATAAAGGGAAAGAGTGTAAGTTTCCGTATGAGCAAAAGAAATAAGAGGTAATTTACAGAAGAGGAAATATCGATTGCCTAAGAAACCTGTCAAAAGATGCTCAACTCCTCCTATAATCCAGGAAATATAAATTAAAGCAAGATGAGATATTATTCCACACCCCTCAAATCAACCTCAAAGTTAAAGTTTGATGATGTCAATTATTGACTGGGATGTAAAGCAACTACACTATTACTTTTATAGTACTGATGGGAGTGTGATTCAGAAAAATCATTTTGGCAATATCTAGTAAAGTTGGAGATATATATCTATTCCATGATTTGATACTTTCATTCTAAGGCTATTCTTAGAGAAACTCTCAAAATGTGTATGGGAGGTTTGTAAAAGAACATTTAATGCAGCATTTTTTTTTTCTCACAACGAAAATACAAACCATTTAAATGTCCACCAATACTGAAGTTGCATATATTCATAAAATGGACTTGTAGTATCTGTGTAAATTATTGAACTGGAGCTCTATATGCCAACAGAACTAAATAACAAAAAAAAATACAAACTGGGCTTTTAAAAAGTTATAATGAGAACACTAAGTACATATATAAAAACACAAATGGTGTGAAAATACTTTGTGTAAAACAGTTACTTGAAAAACTGTGCTCTTTATATGTAATATGAAATGAATTGCACGTTGCAAGCATGTATAACAAATTAGAATAAATAAATGATTTAAAATAAATAAATAAAATAAAGGTATTGTGTCCAGCCACAACTAAAAAAATAAATAAATATATTTTTTTAAAAGTTATGATAAGATACATAAAGCACAATATCAATACTTTAATACTATAAAATATACCAAGCATATACTTTAGAGAAACATATGCATGCAGTAAAATATAAAAATTATACATGGGAATAATATCTACAAAATCCTAGCTAGTAGTTAGTTCTGGTGAGAGGAAAGTAGAAATGGATCTAGGAAGAATATATCGGAAGCTCCAATTGTATCTGTAACATTTCCTAAAATTTGTTTTTGGTTATTCATTATATTATTATCCATATTATTTTTTAATTTAGTTCATATTATAAATGATCAAACATATATTCAACTTCATTAGTGCTCAAATTAATAAATAAAGCAATAAATTAACTCTTGAAAAATGCTTACCAAATTAGCAAAGAAGTCTTTGCAATTGGTGTGGAACTTTGTTATGAGGAAATAATAAATTATTCATAACATAAAAAAGCAGGTCATAAGATTCCAGAATTTTGATTCCAAACAATAAAAAATGTACACACAAAAAACTACTAAAATTATATAAGACATCCAATGTAGAGTGGCTCTTGTTCACGATACAAGTAGAAGTAATTTTCATGGTATTTATACTTTCCAGTATTGTTAGGTTTTTCATAGAACATATGTATTATATAATAGTTAAAAAAAAAAAAAAAGTAGGGCTGAACATACAGTTCAGTGGTAGAGCACTTGTCTAACATGTCCTTGAGTTGGACCCCCATCACCAGGAAAAAAAAAATAATGTAAAGAAAATTATGTAATCTCTAATATTAGAATATATATTTTGAAAATATGACATTAACATTAATATACACTAAAAAAAGTGTTATTATAGCATTAAAAAAAGACAGAAAAATTCAATTCCCATTGACCCACTGGACATAGGCTGTAGTTCAAAAGTCTACATCTCCTACTAACAAAAACCCAAGTATTAGGGCCTGAATCTCAAAAATACTTCACTTATGATTGAAAATTTCATGAAGATATCTTGGGTTTCATCCTAAACTCACTGTCCAAAACAGACCTTGGCACAGAGTAACCATTTCATAAACAGTTAACATGGATGAGTAAATGAATAAATGGAAATAGAAGATTAGAGGAATAAAATGATCTCCCCAAAGTCATCACTAAGAAGCAGGACAGGACTAAATGACAGCAGATTCTCAGACTCCAGTCTTTTTCCATCATTTTAGGTGAGTTTTTATTAAACCAGAGAGAAGCTATCAAATCATGAATCCTATACTTACCTTTTATTATCTTACCTTTTATACCTCATATATGCTGAAAGCAACTTTTTTCTGGTTTCTGAACTAGAGATGAAAATGATAACTGCACTTGAGGTATGATATTCTCCCCATATCAATTGAAATAATCTCTCATTAAAGTCAAATATGAGTCACTCTTGGATTAGAAAAGCAAAGTATCTGTCGTCTTCATGCTTGGTTTCCTTGGGAAAGAAGGCTGCCATAATTATGTGTCAATATTGTGTTCTAGTTTAAAATTCTAAAGTGGATATAAAGATTAAGAGTATCAGAAACAGTGCTAAAGTAAAATATGAGTCTGGTGCTAAAATAAATCCCTATTTCACCCAAAACAAGCCATTGCTTTGGGGTTGCTGGACATGTTATAGGTGATCAAGAGATATTTCTTGGATTAAATAAAATAAAATTATTAGTCAAGATTTTTAATCTTTACTGGTAAAACATAAGATTAATAAAATGACGAATTTTGTATTATGTTCCTTTATAGGAAAAAAAGTAACATTATGAGAAACATTGCTTTAACAAGTTAATATTAAATCATAGCCTTTATCTTTTCCTTTTTTTTTTTTTTTTTCAGAGTAATAGCCGTGAGTTTCTTAGAAGGATGGGAAAGGGGGAAAGAGGACCCTCTCAAGGAAGACAGTGGTTCTTCTTAGGAGAGGGACAGCCTGCTCCTCCTACCCTCTAGTTTTTGTTTTGTTTTGTTTTGTTTTGTTTTGTTTTGTTTTGTTTTGTTTTGTTCCGGAAGTCCCAGGAAAGTTTCTAGAGTCCCACCCAAATCCAACTTTTGACTTTTGACTGACAGTATAGGAACTGCATGGACCGCCTGCAAGAGAGGATGATGGGGTGCTCATAGAGTACTTTTTAAGGAAATGAGTCCCCCTATTTCATCTCAATTTCCTGTACTCTTAATGGTTTTGATTTAGAGTTCCACTGTTTTTGTCTCAATTTCCTTTCCTATAATTGGCTTATTAAACCAAATGGTATTTTTAGAACATAATTCCATATCCCTATCAAATGCAGTTATAAAATAATGGCAGATATGTGTTTACTTTCTAAATGAACATGTACATATCAATCATCTTTTACCACTGTTACTAGAGTTTCTGAAAAATTCAGGTGTATTTTCTATTATTATAAGTGGATAGTTTTAATTAAACCTATTATCAGAAGCACACTTTTTTCCAGAATATTTAAATTTTTGATATCTTAATTAAAGAACTCTTTAGATTAAGAAGAAGACAAATTTGCACTATAAAAACAAGCTCTTCCAGGGTATTTAGTTTCTGGGTCAACAACCACGTGTATCTACTGGGTGTGGGCTCTGCTCTGTGTGATGGTGGCCCAAAAGACCCAAACTCTCCCTTGAAGTCACTCACCGTCTAGTGAGACAGATATTCACACAATTATGAAAGAATATAACACAGTAATTGCTGTGATGAAGAAAGGGAAAGGTCTTCTAAAAATGCCTGGAAACCCTGAATATTTCTGAAATCACTGTGCATATGAAGGAAGGACCAGAGGAGACCCAGGAACAAAGGGGCAAAAGAGGGAGAGGAGGTTTGGGAGAGGAGGCTTATGAGGTCTAGCAAAGGGGTGGGAGGAGAAAAAGGAGAGAATGAAGGCAAGTATTTGAAAGGGAAGTGTTTACTGGTAACATCAAGAGCAGGAAGGACTGAAAAGTGCTTTTGAGATTGAGTAACAGAGATGACCTTGCTGAGAACAATTATGCACAGTAGTGAGCTCCGAAGTCCAACTGTAGCACACTCAGTGAGCTGTGAATGGGATGGACAGTGTTTCACAAGAGGATTCAGGCATTTTTTGGATATTGAAGAGGTGTTATTTCTCACATGTTAAGTAACTTTGAAGAGAATCTTTCTGAATCTTCTTATTATTACTTCCAAATGTATCGTCACCTTTTTCCCAAAATTAGTGTTTATTTTTTCCCCTGAGTGCAAGCAATGATTCTGCTAAAAACAATATAAATTGCTACCAACAATGGGAAAAAAAATGTATTTACTTCATAACAGAAAAGGAACATTAAACCCACAGGAAAAAAAAAAATGTTGATATTGTCCCCGCCATCCTAGGCATGTTGTTATTGGCAGCAAGAATATGGGAACTACAGAGGGCAGCTCCAAATCTCCATAGGAATTTGAGAAATTTGAAGAGCAAAATAAATTTTAAAAGCATATAAGACCAAAAATAATACATTGAAGTCACTTAGAAGAGAGACAACTGTAACAAGCCTGACAACATTTAATTAATGATTAAATACATTGATATATCTGAAGAACAAATGTATTTATCTGAAGGGTTTTTGAGCCCTGAAAATGGAAAAGAAAGCAATAGACAAACTCTAGGAATGCTCACTAGTAATTCATTCATTAATGTGAATTTTGGTAGAAAAAAAATGAGAGCATGTCTTGGCCACTGGATGTTGAATGATCTGGCAAAACTATCCTATTACCAAAATGAATAACTGAATGAAGAAATGTTGCAATTATTTATTAAGACTCTGTTATGTGCAAGGCACTGGAGATACAAAAATTAACAGAGTTTACAATCTAGGAATATATAGGGCTGAGTAATAAGTGTTGCAATGAAATAAGTACAGGTTACTATAAGAATGCATGAAAGAGGACCTTTATAAATAGGAAAATAAAATGTTCCTATGTTCCAGGTCTGAAGATGAAAGAGAAAAAGATGGATATTCTAAAAACTCGATATTTAGTATGGCTAGAACCAGAAATGCAAACTAGAGAATTATTTCAAGTTGGATTCTCTAGGAAACATATTTTGAGATAGAGATTAGTGTGCAGGAGCTTTATTAGGCACATACATTTTTGGTTTAGTTATGTGCTCTTTGTCCGGTATTATGGAAGAAAAGAAAAGGAAACAATGTTGAGCAGAGAGAAAAGCTGGACTGCCTCGTGGGAGGCCACTGTCCACCCCTGCCAGGAAGCTGAGATGGCACTTTGGAGCTGTCCTAAGTTGAATGAGCCTTGGACCAGTTCTTTATAACTCCACATGAATGTCAGTGAATGGAGGAAATTCTGAAAAGGGATGACAGCTGAGGGGTGACTGCCAACAGTGGTGTCACTAGCTGGCAAAACAGTCTCTGACCTGGAATGTAGATCTGATAGCTAAAGTCCAGCATGATTGGAAAAGGGGCAGGAGATAAAATCAGGAGGGTGAGCCATAGCACATCAGGAAGGACATTCTAAGTCACATTAGGGGTCATGTTGGGTTTTCCTGAAGAACAGATTGACTACTGCAGAGTTTTGCCTAAGGAAGCGATGTGAGAAGATTTGGTGCCTGTCCCTGGGACAAGGGTTATTCTATAAGGTGGGGAAAGAGACTGAAAGGACAAAATTAGGTGAAAAGAAGGTATTTTTGATGGCTATTAAAGGAATCCAGGAGAAAGATGCTAGAGTCTGAAAGGGGCCATGGTGATATGGTTGGAAAATAATTGATGGTCCAGAACAGATTGAACTTAGATACTGACTTGAGGAGATGGTACAAAGGAGGGTGGAAAACTTATAACCAAGTGATGGTGGCATCATTCACCAAGCCAAGGACCACCAGAGGTGGAGAAAGGCTGGGGGAGGCAAAGGGAGACAAGGAAAAAGTCCAGTTTTATAAATGTGGTTGCTATATGTCCAAAGCACATCCAAGTGAGAACTAAGGAAAGAAGTGTTTTTGGAGTTGACAATTAGGAAAAAGAAAATTCTGAATTTGTAATGAATGCGAGAAAATGATAGGTAGCTTGTGATTTCTAATCATTTAAATTGACTAATTATTTTTCTGATTTTATGCCCACCAAACAGCTAGTACCTTCAAGTTGACTTCATTGTAATTTTCATAATAAATTTTAATTATTATTATTACATAGCTAGCTCTGCATATTCATATGTAGTGCATCCATGGACTTTAACAACCATGGATCAGAAATATTCAGAAAAAAATGTATTTGTGCTGAATATGACATACAGACTTAGTTTTCTTGTCATTCCCTAAACAATACAGTATAACAACTATTTTTATTGTATTTACCTTATATTAGGTATTATATGTAATGTAAAGATGATTTAAAGTGTACAGGAAGATGTGCATAGGTTATATGCAAATACTAGGCCAATGTGTTTAAGAATCTTAGGCATCCACAGATTTTGGTATCTGCAGGGGGTCCTATAACCAATTCTCTACATGTACCAGGAGGTAATTTTGTTTGTTATTATTACAGGAGAGAAGTTAACCATACAGGATTAAAAGTGTATTCTAATGTAAGTAGCAGCTGTGTTTCTTATTATAAATCAGTACATTATTAGTTATGGGACACTCAAAATTAGAGCCAAGTTAGCATAAAAAGAGCTGGAAACATCACAACAATACATAGGCAACCTGTTTGGTCAATTCCAAAAGAAATGGACAAGAAAAGGAAATTTTTGATAAAATAAAATAGCATAAAACTCCTGATGTATTGGCAAGTCAAGAATCATATTCTCTATATATCAATTCTTTTCTTCATGTCTCACTGAGTAAATATGTACTGACTGCCCACCACCTAGAAGGAAGACAGTGAAAAACTAATATGACCAGCCTCTCTCCTTGCAGATCTGATGAGAACTGCCAACATGCAAAGATTAAAGGGGCAACCGAATAGAAAAGATACTCAGCTATGCCAGTCTCTCACTAACAATTTTCTTCTGTGACTCAATCCAGTTGTTGAACAATTGACAGGTTAACAAAAAAAAATCACACTTTTTTCATATTAAATAATATTATAATGGTAAAGAATCTCTTTAATGTGAAATCATGTTGCTTAAAAGAAAGAAGTAAAAATATATTACAACTGGATAATGCATCACAGAATTATGGTCTTTATTTTTCTGAGATAAAGATAAACAAAAAAGAATGACAGATGATATATTTATTCAATAGGTCAGTACAAATGTTGTAAGTGAAATACAAATCTCAGTTAAAAAAATTTTAAATAATGAATTGATAGAAACATCTAGAGTGGGATTTTATCATTGAAATAGTATAGTACCTTTAAGAATAGTATAGTAAGGTCTCTAGATGCAAGGCTAAAAAGAATACTAAAAAAGCAAGTCAGAGAGGATCATTACAATACAAAAACACTTCACTATATATCCGTAGTAAAGCTCTTGCAAAATGAAGTAAAGATGAAAGAGGCAACAGAAATTTTCTGGCTACAAAAGCTAAACCTTTTTGTTTTTATTATTGTTATGCATTCTACATACACACACATACAAATGCTGTCTACAAACAATACCAAGAGAGGTAAAAAATTCCTTAAAAGGCTGAGATCAGACAACAAGGATTAGATGGCTATGTGGGAGATACAGGGGAGATAAGCAATTGGAATTGAAGGAAAACAAAATTTATTGAGCACATATGAACACTAATTTATGCAAGACATTTTAAACAAATATAGCCTTGCACTGCTTAATAACACTTTTGGTCAATGTCAGAACACATATACAATAGGTGGTCCAATAAGATTATAATGGAGCATGAAAATTCCTAATACATTTTTCAACTGGGCATGTTGATGAACACCTATAATCCCAGTGACTCAGGAAGCAAAGGCAAAGGGTCACAAACTCAAGGCCAAGGCCAGCTTGGGTAATTTAGTGAGACCCTGTCTCAAAATGGTGGTATAGCTTAGTGGTAAAGAACCCCTGGGTTCAATCACCATTCCACAGAAAATAATAATAACAATAAAATAACACATTATTCATGTATATTTTAGTGATATTGGTAAACAAACCTACTGTGCTGCCAGTTGTCTAAAAGCATAACACATACAATTATGTACACTACATAATACTTGATAGTAATAAATAAACAACTATGGGACTGTTTTATGTGTTTATAATACTTCTTATCATTATTTTAGAGTGTACTCCTTCTATTTACTTTTTTTTTTTTAGGTTAACCATAAAACAGTCTCAAGCAGGTCCTTCAGGAGATATTCCCAAAAAAGTCACCGTTATCATAGGAGATGACAGTTTCAAGTGTGTTATTGCCCTGGAAGAACTTCCAGTGGAACAGGATGTAGAGGTGAAAGATGGTTACACTGACAATCCTGATCATGTGTAGGCCTGAGCTAATGTGTATGTTTTATATTTTAGCTTTTCTTTCTTTCTTCTTCCTTCCTTTCTTTCTTTCTTTCTTTCTTTCGTTCTTTCTTTTTTGAGCATCATAGGTATACATAGTAATTGGGTTCATTTTGACAAAATCATATATGCAAGGAATTTCATTTCAAACCTCATACCCCCCTTTTCCTTCCCTCCTCCCTCCTTCTATTCTTCCCTCCTCTACTCTAT
This sequence comes from Tamias sibiricus, assembly GCA_025594165.1. Taxonomy (NCBI): domain Eukaryota; kingdom Metazoa; phylum Chordata; class Mammalia; order Rodentia; family Sciuridae; genus Tamias; species Tamias sibiricus. Next base: position 97,275,558 of record CM046661.1, on the reverse strand, counting down.
TAAATTTCCTTTCTTCTATATATACATAAAAGTGAAATTCCCTTTGGTATATATACAATATTTATTATGTAAATATCTCAAATATTTATCTCAAATATCTTACATAATAAATATTGTATATATACCAAAGGGAATTTATATATGTATTTAATTTATACATATATATTATTCTGTTAGATTTATTCCATATTTCTTTTCCTTTCCCTTCTTTCCTCCCTCCTTCTCACTCTTCTACTCCACTGATCTTCCTTATGTCTTTATGATATCCAATCCCCTCCCCCACTGCTAACTGTTGCTTATTTTGCTTTAGTTTTCACATATGAGTGAAAACATTTGATCCTAGATTTTTTGAGTCTGGCTTATTTTGCTTAGCATGGTTTTCTCCATTTCCATCCATTTACTGGCAAATGCCATAACTTTATTCTTCTTTATGACTGAGTAAAATTCCATTGTGTACATTTTTTAACCCATTCATCTATGACAGGTATCTGGGTTGATTCCATAATTTGGCTATTGTAATTTGTGTTGCTATAAACATTGTAGTAGCTTTATTGCCATATGCTAAATTTAGATCTTTTGAAACATGGAGTGGGTGGGATAGCTGAGTCATATGGTGGTTCCATTCCTAGTTTTTTGAGGAATCTCCACACTGCTTCCCAGAGTGACTGTACTAGTCTGCAGTCCCATCAGTAGTGTAAAAGTGTACCTTTTTCTCTATATTCTTGCCAGCACCTGGTCCTGGGCTTTTCTTTGTTAGTAGATTTTAATTGCTGTTTCAATTACATTACTTGATATTGGTCTGTTGAGTCTTTCTATATCTTCCTGTTTCAGTTTGGGAAATCATATGTGTCTAGAAATCTGTGAATGTCTTCTAGATTTTGCAGTTTATTTGACTATTAATTTTCAAAATAGTTTCTGATGATCCTCTGGATTTCAGAAGTATCAGTGGTAATATCTCCTTTTTCATCTCTCACCTTATTTTGGGTCTTACCTCTCTTTCTTTTGGTTAGTTTGGCTAAGGGTTTATCCATCTAACTTGTCTTTTTTGACAAACCAACTCTTTGTTGCATTGATCCAGTGTATCATTCTTTTTTTAATCTCAATTTTATTAATTTCAACTCTGATTCTTATTATTACTTGACTTCTACTGATGTTGGAGTCATTTTGTTCTTCTTTTTTCTAAGACTTTGAGGTGAACCAAAAGCTTATTTATTTGGAATGTCTCCAATTTTTTTTTAATATACTCACTCAAAGCAATGAGTTTTCCTTTCAGTACTGCTTTCATACTGTCCCAAAGATTTTGATATGTTGTATCTTTGTTTTCATTTGCTTCTGTGAATTTCTTGATTTTTTTTTCTCTCTCTTCTACTTTGTAGTGCTGACTTGGTTGTCATCTATTCTTCCAGTTTATCTTTGTCATGGAAAGTTTTTATTTCCCCATCAAATATGAAAAAGGTTTTTGCTTTAAAAGTGTACTGTTTAATTTTCATGTGTTTATGTGGCTTCTGTTATTTTTCTTGCTGTTGATTTCTAGTCTCATTCCATTATGGCCCAGTAGAATGTATGGTATTATATAATTTTTATCTATTTGCTAAGATTGGTATTGTAACCTAGACTGTGGTCTATTTTGGAAAAGTTTCTGTGGGCTGCTGAGAAGACAGTAAATTCAGCAGTTTGGGTGTTAAATATTCTGTGAATGTCTATTGGGTCCATTTTACTTATATATTATCTAGTTTGGACATATCTTTATTGATTGTATGCTTTGATGATCTGTCTATTGGTAGTAAGGGTATTTTGAAATCACCCAGTATTAATGTATTGGGATCTCTCTGGGATTTAATGTCAAGGAGTATTTTTTTTAACATCACTTGGTGAATTGACATTTGGGGCATATATATTCACCATTGCTATATCTTCTTGATGGATTGTTCCTTTTACCAGGATAATGGCCTTATTTGTTTCTTCTGATTATTAGAGGAACACTAGAATGGCCAATGGGGAGGGAGGGGAAGGGACAGGGCAAAAGGGTGAAGAAAAAAAAAGATGGCAGAATGAGATGGATATCATTACCCTAAGTGCATGTATGAAGTCACAAATGGTGTGAATATACTTTGTATACAACCAGAGATATGTAAAAATGTGCTCTACAAGTATAATATGAAATGTAATACATTCTGCTGTCAGAACAACTTAGAATAAAAAATAAATTTGGAAAAAAAAAGAGGACAGCTACTGCAACATGTTTTTGAAATTCATTTGCATTGAATATTTTTTCCCATTCTTTTACCTTCAACATGTGAAATGTCTTTGCCTTAAGTTGAGACTTTTGTAAACAGCATATAGTTGGATCTTGTTTTTTGATCCATTATTCTGGTCCATGTCTTTTTTTTTTCAACTCTTAAGTTGTTATAAATGACATCAGAATGTATTACATTTCATATTATACTTATAGAGCACATTGTTATATATATCTGGTTGTATACAAAGTATATTCACACCATTCATGTCTTCATACATGCACTTAGGATAATGATATCCATCTCATTCTACCATCTTTTTTTCCACCCTTTTCTCCCTCCCTCCTCTTCCCTCCCCATTGGTGGGGAGCATAGGAGAATTAGAGGAACACCAGAATGACTAGTCTATGTCCTTTAGTTGGAGAATTGAGTCCATTTGTATTCAGTGTTATTGTGGATATGTGTTTGTGTTTTGCTGCCATTTTGGGTTTTTGTTATGTTTAATTCTGCCTTGGTTCTCATTTAGCTGATTATTCTTCTATTTATCTTCACTTATTTGAGAATATTGCATATTGTTTTTGAGTTCCTCTCTGTGCAGTTTATCTTTGAGGAGTCTTTGTAGTGCTGGCTTGGTTGTCATCTATTCTTCTAGTTTATCTTTGTCATGGAAAGTTTTCATTTCCCCATCAAATATGAAAAAGGTTTTTGCTAGGTATAGCAAAAATCTTGGTTGGCAGAGTGTTGTTTGTTTTGTTTGTTTGTTTGTTTTTGTTTTTGTTTTGTTTTGTTGTTAGAGCTTGGAATATCTCATTCTAGGACCTCCTTGATTTTAGTGTCTGTGTTGAGAAGCCAGAAGTGAGCCTTATTGGTTTGCCTCTAAATGTGACCTAATGTTTCTCTCTTGTAGATTTTAGTATTTTTTCCTTATTTTCTGGTAGGCATTTTGATTATGATGTGTCTTAGAGAACTTCTCTTTTGGTCAGGTCTATTTGCACTTCTATATGCCTTGTGTATGTGTATGTTTATCTCATTTCTGAGATGGGAAATTTTTTCTGTGACAATATCATTGAAATTTTTGTTAATACCTTTAGTGTGTATCTCCATGTTCTCTTCTATCTCAATGATTCTCAGGTTTGGTGTCTTGATGTAGTCCCAGATTTCTTGTGTTTTCTGATCATATTCTTTTAATGTATTCATGTATCCTATCTTCAAGGCCTGAGGTTCTGTCTTCAAGGGCTGAAGTTTTATTTTCTCTGCAATCTAATTTGTTTGTGATGCTTCAAGTGAATTTTTAATTTGATTCATTGTGTCTTTCATTTCCAGTTCTGACTGATTTCTTTTTACTATTTCTATTTCTTTTTTAAAGTGGTCTTTTACCTGCTGCATTTGCTCTCTTAATTCATTCCTTAGATCTTCTTTGGAGTTTGTTAAACATTTTACTAATTGTTTTTTATGATCTTTCTCTGGAATCTCATCTACTTCTGTATCTATTACATTGTTTGTTGAAGGGTTCTGAGTTTTGGGGGGATATTTGTGTGCCTGTTTCCTCATGTTTTCAGAGGTCCTGGACTTGTGCATCAGTTGGAGTGTATTCCCCTTCCTCTTTTATGTGTGTGTCCTTAGTTGTGTGTTTTTTCTTTTAATTCTGGAATTTCTCGGTTTCTGACATATGTGTAGATGTCAAGAGGTAGGGACATAAAGTTCCCCTCTGGCCAAGTCCTCCTTGGAGCCTGGTTTTTGTTTGGGAGATTTTGACTCCCCACTTCTATGAGTTAAATTATGTTTAGGCTCAGGTGGGTATAGATCTTGTGTGGGGTGAGATTCATTTTTGTTTGGCTAGGTTGTAAGAATTTCTCAGCAGCAAGGGCTCTACTCTGTAATCTTCAAGTCTCCCAGTCACTTTCCAGCCCCTCTTAGAGGGAGGAGGGAATTAGAAGTAGCTCTAATGCCGGTAACTGATGTATAAAGATAAATATCCAGAGTCTACTGTGACATCTGTAATATTAATTACCACCTTGCTGAGGAATTCTCCTCTTGCTTTGTGGGTCTCCAATGCTGAGAGACTGCTGCCATCAAGACCACCATCTTGATCTCTATCTTTAATTTTGTGGTGTTTTCTAAGGGCTGGGAACTGAACTCAGGGTTTCACCTATGCTAAGCTTGTGCTCTACCTCTGAGCCACACCCTTAGTCCTTGAGTCTTAGTTTTTAACAGAAGAAGTTTAAAAGTTAAAAACTAACAATTTTAAAAATAGAAAAAAATGGATTTACAATAAGGACATAAAGAAAGAAAAATACTTTTGTACAGCTCTACCCATGTATTTGTATACTATTTGTATATTATTAAACAGTCAAAAGATTTAACAAAATTGCCAGGCAGGGTGGCACATGCCTATAATCCCAGTTATTCTGGAGGCTGAGGAAGGAGGATTGCAAGATTGAGGACAGCCTCAGCAACTTAGTGAGATCATGTCTCAAAATAAATAATAAAATGTCTGGGGGTGCACCTCAGTGGTAGATCACCCTTGGGTTCAATCCCCAGTGCAAATAAAAATAAGATAAAGTTTTTAGAGTTTTCAAAGTAAAACATTATAGTCAACTAAGGCTAATGGATTACCGAAGAAAAAAATTTATAAATTTAGTGCAACCCAAGTGTTTATAAATGTATAGTACCACACAGTAATGCCCAAGGCTTTCGAATTCACTTGCCAATCACTTTCTCAACCAGGGCAACTTTCGGCAACTTTCAGCAACTTTCAGGCCTCCAAACGCCATTCTTGACAATTGCCTTATACAGGTGTAGCAATTTTCATCTTTTATCTTGTATTTTTCCTGTAGTTTTTTTATATTTGATATGTTTTGATACACAAATACTTGCCATCATGTTATGGTTGCCTACAGTATTCAATACAGAAACATTCTGTATAGGTTTGTAGCCTAAAAGCAATAGGCTTTTCCACATTGCCTAGGTTTGTTGTAGGCTGCACCATCTAGGTCTGTGTAGATACATTAGTCTACGTATTCTACGTACTTTGTGATGCTCACACAGAGACAAAAATCACCCAATGACAGATTTCTTAGCATGTATCCTTGTTGTTAAGTGACCCATAACTATAATCAGACTTTAACAACCTTAACAGGCAGCTATTTAACCTGTTTTCAGTATTTCTAGAGTGTTAATAAGTGATGGAACTGGGATTCAGGACTGGGACTCGCAACGTCATCACTGAGAGACAGGCAGGAAGAAGCTCCCCACATATGGCAGCTCTGGGGAAGAGATCATAAATGTAATAGTTGTTGAGACCTATGTTTGGCTAAAAGCACATCAGCACCCAGACAGGAGTCTTTGACTCATGACTTAGTGACATCATAATGAGAGGATCTTTTCTAAAATCTGACTACTAAATTTGAATTACTCAACAGCTGATTTTACATTATAAAATGTGGTCCATATTTTGTTGACCACACCAGACTGGGGATCCACATACAGTCATTTCTCTGTTCTCCAGAGCAATTCTGTGGATCACTCACCCTTGCTCTGGTAACATCAGGTCCCTTATATTCTTCTAAATATGCCCACAGTCCCCGGGATGCATAATATATGTGCCCCCAAAGGATTCTCCTAGCTGCCACTAGGAACTATTTATTCCTACTCTTCCTTGACTAGATTATAGAACATGATACCAGAGTCTTTCTCACTCTTGTCTACCTAGAGTTTAACCAAATTCCTTAATTCACACAGATATTGAGTAAACGAAGGCTTGCCCTTCAAAATGAAAGTATTTTTTGTTGTTGTTGTTTTTCTTTCTCTTTATTATGTTAGACCAGTTGGCTTAATATTTACTCAGTTTGTTGGCTTATGTTTCCTTTAATGTGCTACAAATTTTTTTTCAAATTTATTTTTTATTCTAAGTTGTTAGAAATGACAGCAGATTTAATGACATGCATTTACCCTAAGTGCATGTATGAAGTCATGAATGGTGTGAATATACTTTGTATACAACCAGAGATATGTAAAAATGTGCTCTACAAAATGAAAATATTTATGTATTGGTAAGACTTCTTGTATTTGAAGTAGTGAGTGCACAGTTAATGTTTACGCTGTCTTTAACTTTCCAAACTCTGATGACAAAGATGAAGATTTTTTTTATTTTTTTTAATATGACTTTATCAGATATTTACTTTAAGAGCATTTTAATTTTTCTTACCCTTGAGCAAACCACCTGGTAATGCTGAGCTCCAAGTTGCCTGGGCCTGTGTTGTTCTGGCTGGGATGTAAGTCTCCTGCATAACCTAGGAAAAATAGACAACTTGATTAGTTTTTGAGTGCATGCTCATTTTAAGAACCAAAGTATGAAATGTTACCGATACAAACCTAAATTGAAAGTAGAAGTAAGTTTCGCCTTCCTCATTTCGCACACAAGTGGACCTGAGCTGTTGTAATTAGGGATTTTTGATATTGCAACAAAGGAAGCAAAACAAAGCTAAGTGAATGCTGTGCAACAAGGAGGCATTTTCAGGTAGGGACCAGACTAGGAACTGCTCTCTTCCGGTTATAAACTTTTGCAATTCTGACTACTTACTACAGAGCATACCTCTGAGAGAAAACAGAGGTATAATCCAGTGAACTTACAAATTAGCAATGCTTTATCTGATAGATCAGTAGCTGTAGACAACATATAGGGAAATGCAATGGGAAAAAGAAATTCTCTTTAGAAACCTGATGAAAAGGTATACTAGAAATGAAAGTTTGAGCAATCACTTAAAAGGCGAATTCAGTTAACATTGCCATCAAGGGCATCAGTGACCTGCATCTTCATGACATTTCTGGATTAATTTTACTCCACTCCCCACCTTGAACTCCCTGTGCACTCCATGTATTGTGTCTCCTCTCCAGGCCCTCTCATGCAGGAACATTCTCTTGCTGACTCGCTGAGTTAAACTTCTCCTGTATCTCCCCTGATCCACTGTCACCACACTTAGCATAGTGTATTCCCTATCACCATACTTAGCATCCCTGTCACCATATTTAGCATACTGTATTCATTTTCCTGTTTACTTTGTACTCTGCTTCTAGGCTGCTAGCTCTGGCATATCTGTCTTAAATGCTTGGCACTTAGACGTCCTTCAATAAATATTTGTTAAGTAAATGAGTTCATTACATGAGCACTAATGAATTTTTACATTTGTTAGACACGAAAATAAGTCTTAGTAGCAAGGTCAAATCTCAGATGGCACATTCAATTGAGCCAATATTAACACTACCTTTACATTCTTTAAGTCAACCAAATTCTAACTCCAAACTGCTGCTCCATCAGGATGTCAAGAGATTCAATTTTGGTCCTTTTGGGGCTGATTCTTGCCTGGAATCACACACAATCAGGGAGGTTTAGGTTGGATCAAGGAAATAGCTCAAAGGGCTGCACTGTCCTTCTGGTCCTGCTCTTTGTCCAAACCTCGGGAAACCTGTCAGTCATTGCTCCAGAGCTATGCAGAGATTTGGGAATCTGAGCTGCTTCAGGGAAGCCCCTGCCCAGAACCCTACCTTCTCAGCCTCACCTGGAAGGAATTGGCTTTTTTTATGGCAACATTAAACATCCCCATAATTGTAGCAGCTCAGGTCTACTTCCGTATGAAATGAGGAAGGGGAAATTTACTTCTACTTTCAATTTAGGTTTATGACAGTAGTGTATACTATTTTGGTTCTGAAAATGAGCCTGTGTTCAAAAACTAATCAGATGGACTGCTTTACTAGACTAGGAAGAAAACTTAGAACTTCACAGGCCCTGACACCGGGGGCTCAGCACTGCCTAGTGGTTTGCTCAAGGCTAGGAAGAATGAAGCCCTCTTACAGGAAAAATCAGATGTGGTCATATTTTAAATGTCTTCTGTCAATCATGTCATCAGCTTGCAGAACATTTAAAACAGCTTAAACATTAACTTTGGGGTCAGTGGTTAAAATGGTAGGAGTGTTGCCTTACTAATGGCTAAAAATTTCCATTTCCAAGGCCTGGAGAGATTCCAACACATTCTCTACATGTTCAAGGTAATTGAGTGAATGACCCATTTTTATTTAGCATAATACATATTCACAGTGCACAACAGAATTAAAACATAACATTTAAAGAAAGTTACAAATATTTGGGAGCAAACAATGTTTTCAAAAATATACCTCAAACAAAATTTGTGTTCCTGGGAGGCATGAGGCAAATTAAAAAAAAAAAAAAAAAAAGTCTGCCTACCAATAATCTCATAGTCATCTAGAGAGTAAAATTTATTTATAAGGTGCTATATTTTGTGTTCATTTAGCTTAATAATTTATATAATCCTTTATTATATTTGACCTTTCTCAGCTTGAGTGAATTCTGCTGGGGATCCATGATGCAGAAGGCAAAACAGTCTATTTTCCTTCTCTGTAATGTCCAGTGGTGCTGTCCACAGGGTCCCCATGACACAATTTATACCACACAGTAGTGTCTCCTACCATCCACCACTTGGTACGGTTTTCTGTGAGGTGGCTTGGCAGCTGGTGAGAGGGTTCTGTATGGTTGTAGATGTTTTCTTGTTTCGATCCTTGGTGCTCCAAAACCAGTAAGTTCACAGTTTTTCTGGGGATGCTGATATACCTTGGCAAGTTACATCTTGGTTCCAATTATGTCAGCAAGGCAGGAGCCATCATATCCTCTCAGCCATCTGCCAGGAAAAAGGACAAGATGGAAAAATGATTGATGTGTCACTGCTATCTGATAGAGAAGAAGTGACACTTTAATCCACAAATACTCATAACTTCACTGTGATTCTCCAAATGGAAGATCCATTGAAAGCAAGAGTTTGAGGAAGGTGTACCATCATGAACTCCTTAAAAAAAAAAAAAAGGAAAACATATTTTGTTTTGCAAAGTCATGAACTTTAGAGCACTTGGGCAAAGCACTTGGAAATCAGTAGTTTATAGAAAAGTAACAAGAGTTTGGTAAGTATGATTTATTAGAAATTAATGCTATAGGAATAAATAACATTAGAACATTATTTGCATCTGAATTTTATTAAAAAGGAATATTCTCTCTGTAGCTAAATTACAATGCAGAGTTTTAGATCAAACCAAAACCAACAAATATCCTATCTGAGACCAAGATATAACAAAAGAGATAACACAATAATATTCTAGTCACAACAATTTTCATTGGTACTTCAACTGTCTAAAATACATTTGGATATTGTCATCCAACAGGAAGATTGTGAGTCTTTTGAAGGTAGTTACACAAGTAGGTCTAATGATGACAGTCAAAAAATACTTTAAAAATTCAAAATTTTTTCACCAGAGTTCTTTGATGAAATTAACAACAATAACAAAAGTAACATGGGTAAAATACCTAGCTCTATTTCTTTTTAAAAAATTTTTATTTGTTCTTTTTAGTTATACATGACAGTAGAATGTATTTTGACATATTATACAAACATGGAGTATAACTTCCCATTTTTGTGGTTCTACATAATGTGGGGTTACACTTGTTATGTATTCATGTATGAACATTAGAAAGTTATGTCCCATTCATTCTACTGTCTTTCTTATTCCCATCCTCCCTCCTTTCCCTTCATTCCCCTTGTCTAATCCAATGAACTTCTATTCTTCCCTCCCCACTCCTCTTAATGTGTGTTAGCATCAGTATACCCAAGAGAACATTTGGTCTTTGGATTTTGGGGATTGGTTTATTTCATTGGGCACGATAGTCTCTAGTTCCATCCATTTACTGGCAAATGCCATCATTTCATTCTTCTTTATAGCTGAGTAATATTCCACTGTATATATATACCAGGTTTTCTTTATCCATTCATCTGTTGAAGGACACCTAGGTTGGTTTTATAGCTTAGTTATTGTGAATTAAGTTGCTATAAACATTGATGTGGCTGTGTCACTATAGTATGTTGATTGGGGTATAAACCTAGGAGTGGGATGACTAGGTGAAATTGTGGTTCCATTCCAAGTTTTCTGAAGAATCTCCATAGTACTTTCCAGAGTGGTTGCATCAATTGGCAGTCCCACCAGCAACGTATGAATGTACCTTTTTCCCCATATTCTCACCAATCTTTATTGTTACTTGTATTCTTGAAAATTCCCATTCTGACTGGAGTGAGATGACATCTCAGTGTAGCTTTAATCTGCATTTCTCTGTCTAGCACAATCTCTAGAAAAAAATACATAAAATGATGGTTGTTGTAGTTGCTTTAGTGTATTAAACCTGGTAGAGTCCCAAGAAAAACTAAAGCATGTACACCTATGCCATTTGACTGAGGAAAAAAATTCTTTACCCACATATTAGTATCAAGACTTTTTTGAAGACTGAATACATAATGAACCCAGCATGTTGTATGATTTCTTTTTATTGGCATAATTTCCTTGTGTTGTCTTTTTATTGTCATGAAAAATACCTAATGAAAATCACTTTAGAGAGCCGGGCACGGTGGTGCATGCCTGTAATTCCAGCACTTGGGAGGCTGAGGCAGGAGGATCGCAAGTTCAAAGCCAGCCTCAGCAATGGCGAGGCACTTAGCAACTCAGTGAGACCCTGTCTCTAATAAAATACAAAAAGGGGCTGGGGATGTGGCCCAGTGGTCAAGTGCCCCTGAGTTCAATCCTTAGTACCAAAAAAGAAGAAGAAGAACAAGAAGAAGATCACTTTATAGGAGGAAAGACTTGTTTGGGGTCATAGTGTCAGAGGTTTCAGTCCACAGTCCCTTGGCCCTATTGCTGTGGGCTTGTGGCAAGGCAGAAGATCATGGCAGGGAGCACATGGCAGAGCAAAGTGGCACATCTCATGGAATCAGGACGTAGTGAGAGGCACACAGAAAGACAGACACAGAGAGAAAGGGGCCAGGGACATGATGTACCTTTCAAAGACAAACATCCCCAGTGACCTACTTCTTCCAACTAGGTCCCATCTCTACCATGTCCCAGTAATGCCACCAAATTACAAAGTACTCAATGGATTAATCCACTCATGAGGTCAGAGTCCTTATGATCCCATCACTTCCCCAAAGCTCCACCTCTGAACATTGCAACTCATGAGCAGCTGTTGGGGGACATTCCAGATACAACTATGACATACTCCTACTGTAAAGTTTATCCCCGAAAGTACGAATTACCTAAATTTTAGTGGACATAATACTTTAGAAATATTTAACTAATCAGTACCACTTTTATAGTCAGGAAGTATTTTGGTGAACATTATTTGAAAACTACATTCGTGAACAAAAAAATAGAGTACTAGCAAGGAATACGATGAAAGGGGGAAACTTAGAAATTAGTCTTATTCACTTAAACATGTTTGTTGATTCAATATACTGTTATTGGGTACCTCTTATTCTAGATGTGGAGATAGATGTTGAAGACTGCCCCAAAAAGAAAAGCATGAGCTGTGCTCTAAAACAACACAGAGACTCATAATTCACCATCAGGAGTGTACTTCAGACAGTGTCTGAAGAGCACAATTATTGGTACTTAGCATTCTTTTGGAAATTCTGGGTAGGGCATAAGATCAACAGAGATATTTTTTTTAAAGTAGCTATTTGAAAGCGGTTTATTACTTGCAACTGATGTTTTATGAGTCTAGAAAACTTAGAATTATTACAAAAATTTTAGAATCAGTAAGAGTTCAAAGTAAAAGAATATAGGCTTTATATTTTAAAAAATAGTCTGCAATATAAAAAGAGTTAATGAAAAAAGAGAGCTTACATAAGTAATAGAAAATAAATGCCAAAAATAATAATATTTTTTTAAAAAAACACAAGAATTCATAGGGATTGGCCTAACAAGAAATGTGTGCAGGATCTATTAAACACACATATGCACATCCATACAGACAGAAAATACCCTTAAAATTGTTAAAATATGCTATGATATTTGAATAGGTAGATATTCCAGGTTTCTGGATAAAAACATTAAATATAATAGAAATCTATATAAATAAATAATTCATTTCAAATTAACTTCAATAAAATATGGAATTAAGTTTATATAGAAAAGCAAGTCTATGAGAAAAATTTGGTAAAATATTTTTAAAAAGGAAATTATGCAAGATTTGACCTTTATTTGAAATTAAAATATATGAAAAATTAATGGAAATGTCAACAATTGTTGCAAATATTATTAGACAATGAAACAGATATGGTAGATCTAAGGCAGAGCAAATTGTATATGAGAAGTTGGTGGTGATCAGGGGAACACCATGAATGAAAGAGAGAGAAATGGATTATTAAATGAGTATTTCTGAAGAAACAAATTACTGAGAGGGTATCAAGTTTATTTTTCAAATTCGAATAAAAAACCTCACAATAAATTCCAGATGAATATATGTAAAAAATCAAAACATGAAATTTTTTTGTGAGCCTAATTTTGTTAAATCTTACCATAAAAGATTATTATGGTCTGGAGATACAGCTCGGTGGCAGAGTATTTGCCTGAGAAATATGAGGCCCTTTGTTCAATCACCAGCACTGCAAAAAAAAATAAATAAATAAATAAATAAAAGGAGATGGAGAAAGTATTATTGCACCTATCTGAATTAAAAACTTAAAATTCTAGACATAAGAATACAATAAAATTTATTCTGCAAAGGACAGAGAAAGCATATTTGCAAAATACATGTTGGTGTAAAGGTTCATTTTTGTTCATTCCCTTTCTCTTTCTTACTTTTTTTCAACAAAAATGTATTATGTTTCAGCCAACACCATGTAGGCATGGAAGATTCAATGACAGACAAAATAAATTCAGTGCCCACAAATGCACAGCCCCACTGGGGGACTTTCCAATTCTCCTGCTCACAGCCTGGAAGGCAAGTAGGTCAGTTAAACAATTACTTTAAGGATTCAAGGCAGCACAGAACAGGATTTACTTAACCTGGACTGAAGAGGCTGGGGAGGGGTAGTTGGGGGAAGTGGCAATTATGCTGAGAATGAAAGAATGCCTAAGACTTAGAAATGGAAACACAACAGCCTGTGTGCAAAAGGCAAGATCCTCATTTCTACAAATGATAAAGAAAAAAATTGACTTCACAAAATAAAACTAGGAAAAATACACTCAAATTCACAAAATATTGACTGAAAAATGAAAAAATTCCTTGTCCTCCAAAGTAATCGAAGGAACGCAAATTGAACCAGGAATGGCAATATTAATTTTCTTCTATGGAATTTAGAATACATAGTAATTCATGTTTAAAAGACTTAAAAGTTCCTTTGTTCAAAGAATTTCCCTCTTAAAACTTTCACATCAAATAATAACTGGTAAGAGAAATGCAAAAATATAGAAGTAGGGGCATTCATGATCAAGCATTATGTACACCATCACTGACAAATAGATGAACACAATGTTGTGTACCCATGCAATAGCATACTATTCACTCATAAAGAGAAATGACATTCTAATGTATAGTGCACAGTGGACAATCTTTGAAAATGTGCTAAATGAAAGAAGCTGGTCACAAAAGAACAAGTAGAAACTGGTTGGTTGGGATGGGAGAAGGGGTAGGGAGTGGATTAAATGGGCGGATAGAGTGATAGAATCCAAAAGGCACAAGATTCTTTTTGAGGTGATGCAAATATTCTAAAATTGACTGTGATATTGGTTGCACATATTCATAAATATATTAAAAATTATGAAAGTGCACACTTTAAATGGGTGAATTGTATGATATGTGAATTATATATCAATAAAGTTCTTTTAGAAAAATGATATATGTGATAGTGTTGGCAAAAAAGTAGACAGCACCAAAAAGAAAAACTCCTATTATCCAAAAAAAAAAAAAAAAAAAAAAAAAAAAAGACAAGTAGTTAGCCAATATCATGATATAAGTTGGGACAGTGTATGTGAATCACTACATATGTGATTTTAAAGTATAAAACTAGATTACTTATATTTATATGTAACTATATAACACAGACACTGATTATCCATTTGGGAGTATTGGCATTTGTGGTTGATTTTATCTCTCCTTTATGTTTTTTTTTTTTTTTTTCTGATCTTCACAATATTTCAGTACCTTAGTTTATTTTCATTATCTATAAATGTAGGACACTAGAAGAGACCTTTATTAACTGCCTTGATTTTTTAATTTTATTTTTCTTTTTTAAAATTTATAATAGTAGTACTATTACAATTCATAATGCACATATATATCATCTTTTTACATACAACGGTTTGTATACAAAGTATATAAGTACCATTCAGATCTTCAACCATGCATTTAGGATAATGATATCCATCTCATTCAACCACCAATTTTTTCCTCCCCCCCTCACCTACCCCCTTGCTCCCTCCCTTCCCCTCCCTTTCCTTTGACCATTCTAGTGTTCCTTTATGTTTTTATTCATTTAATCTCTTCCACAGCATGGACATCTGGTAATTTTTACAATTAAAAAAAAATGACACTTTAGGAAAAAAGTAAAACAAATTTATAAAATTAACACCTAAAAGTTATTTTTTGGAGAAAAATATAGGTTCTGCAAGTTAAAGCATTAGAATTTGGTAGTTCATTGGCTTTCATTTTTATTTCCTTTTTTAAAATATGTGTAATATTTTACACAATTATCTTTTTGCCCTATACTTCCTGTAGTGAGCCAAAAAAAAAAAAAAAAAAAAAAAAAAAGCTATTCAAAATTGTCTTCTCTCATGTTAGTCATTCAGAAGTAAAAGCAAGTTGCACACAAATGATATTCAGCTAAAAAATTCCTATTTTCTACTTGTAATTTGAACATAAAAATAAAAAGCAGTGATTAAATGGGTACTCTATGATAAGAGTCAGGGAAAGAAGATTTCTATGCTGATGATTCACTAAAAATGAAAAATAATATAAAACTACCAAGATTCTTGAAACTATAATACTTTTAGAATTATTTAAACTGAACTTTGTTCCCAAGTGTGGAGTTTAAGCACATTTGAAGCAATGTTTTCTAAAATCAACTGTGCCTTTTCAAAATGGAGAGAACATACTGTGGTGTATGGAAATGTCTTTAATTTTAGAAATTCACACATAGAGATAGGATAGCATGCCTATTATTTGCTCTAAACTCCAGCACAAAGAAAGAAAAGAAAAAAGACATGGATATGGTAGATGTAGCAAAAGTTGAATAATTGTTAATTTGAGAATATTGGTATAGGTAGGTTTGTTTGAGGTTTTGTTTTTGTTTTTTGAACTTTTAATAATAAAATATTTTGAAGAAAAAAGAATATTTTAAAGAATACCTCCTTTTGGGTTGGTAATGAGGGAGCTGGGACTCGAACCTAGACCCTTGCATATGTGAAGCTAGTGCTCCATCATTGATCTATACCCTCAGCTCTTATTTTCTTAAAAAGAGTACATGTATAACCTAAATAGATGACTAAATTACATGAGACATAGAGGAAGCTTAAAAATCTTAGTTAATCTAAGTATGCTGAAAATACTTATATTTAATGTGCTTCTGAACATTAGTAAGCCATGTGGAGGGAAAAATAAAACACTTGCAAATTAGAGTAGGTCCTAAGATTGTCCCAAGACATTAAAAATTACTGTACTCTGCTGGTTTCTGATCTTAGAAAAAAGATCATTAAAAGCTTTCCACTTGTTTCATTCTACTATCCTTCCTTTCCCCCACATCCCCTCCACCCCTCCCTTCACTTCCCTCTACCTAATCTAAGGTAACTCTATTCTACTCTAGTGCCCACCCCCTTATTGCAAATTAGCATCCACATATTAGAGAAAACTTTCAGCTTTTGGTTTTTTGGGTCTGGTCACTTAGCATGATATTCTCCAACTCCATGCATATTATACCATATTACTTTATGTATATATGTGACTACATGACCAATGTGATTCTACAACATGTACACTCATAAAAATGAAAAATTATAGTCCATCTATGCATGATATAGCAAAGTGCATAAATGCATTCAGCTGTCATGTATAACTAATTAAAACAAATTTTAAAAGAAGGATTCTTGACAATTAAAAAAAAGCTTTCCACTTGATTATTTAGTATGATGTTTTCTGTGGACTTGTGAAACATATGGCTTTTGTGGTGTTGAAGTGAATATACATTCCTTCTACATAATTTGCTGCATTTTAATCACAAGAAGATGCATTTTAGTTTGAATCCATCTATTTATTGATTCTTGATTTTTTTTTCTTGTGCTTTAGGAGACTTGTTAAGGAGGTCAAGGCCTAATCCGACATGATGAAGATTTGGGCCTGTTTTTTCTTCTGTTAGACATTGGGTCTCTCATCTAATTCCTAGATCCTTGATCCACTTTGAGTTTTGTGCATGGTGAGAGATAAGGGTTTAGTTTCATTTTTCTGCATATGGATTTCCAGTTTTCCCAGAACCATTTGTTGAAGTGTTCATCTTTTATCCAATATATGTTTGTTGCTGCCTGAAGCGATTGTCGCTTGGAGCAACAATGCCGCGGGAGAAAACTCGGAGGCAGGATGAAAATGAAAAAGGTCTTTTATTCCTCTTCTCTCTCCGGCTTCAGCAACCTCTCGAACTCTAACTGCTCTGACTCCTTTCAACCAGCAACCTTCTTCTTCTTTCAACCTCTAACCAACCTCACCCGGTTATATACATTTAGCTTTAACAAGGACAAGTGCTTACAGCTCGAGCTTACAGGTGAGTCACACAGTGTTCACGGGCATACAAAGATTCTTTGAATAATGTATGAATATCAGGTGGAACTTAAACATCTTTTATGGCTCTCAGCTAACCACAATCTTAGCTATCTCCTTGATTAGGGCTCCTTCATATGTTTTTGGTGCCTTTGTCTTGTATGAGATAACTGTATTTATGTGGGTTTGTCTCTGTGTCTTCTATTCTGTACCATTGGTTTACATGTATATTTTAGTGCCAGTACCATGCCATTTTTTGTTACTGTAGCTTTGCTTTGTAGTATAGTTTAAGGTCTGGTATTGTGATGCCCTCTTCTTCACTCTTCTTGCTAAGGATTGCTTTGGCTATTCTGAGTCTCTTATTTTTCCATATGTATTTCATGATTGCTTTTTCTATTTCTATAAAGAATTATGCTGGGATTTTAATTGGAATCACATTGAATCTGTATAGCATTTTGGGTAGTGTGGCCATTTTGACAATATAAATTCTGCCTATCCAGAATATGGGAGTTAAATTATTAATGATTTTTCTGCATCTATTAATGTGATCACGTGATATTTGTCTTTTATTCTGTTAATAGTATATCTCAACTTTATTGATTTGTATATATTGAAACATCCTTGCATACCAAGGAAAAACCACACTTGTTCATGGTATATGATCCCTTCAATGTGCTATTGAATTCAGTATGCTGGTATTTTACTGAAGTTTGTGCATCAATGTACATCAGAAATAATGGACTATAATTTTCTTTTCTTGTAGTGTCTTTGCCTCACTTTGGTATCAGGAATGTTGACCTCATAAAATGAGTTTGGAAATTCCTTCCTCTTCAATTTTTTTTTTTTTTTTTTTTTTTTTTGGAAGAGGAGTTTGGGAAGGATTGGTACTAATTCTTCTTCAATTGTTTGACAGAATTCACCAGCAAAGCTACTACCAGAGATTTGCTTTCTGTTATCAGCTCTTGTTTTCTTGCAGGAGAGTATTTTGAGCAAGGCATAAAACATAGTAAAAGTATAGCAAAGTTTATTAGAAGGGAAAGATGAAGGAGAAAAGGCTACTCTCAAGGGACAGAATAGGTCTTTTTAGAGAGGAGAGTGAAAACTCACTTTTTTGTGTCCAGCTTTAACTGGGGTAGGAGGGAGATTATTGAAAGGTCCTGCCCAAGTATCACCCTCAGTTCTGGATTGACAGGCTGTATTAGTTAATAACTTAAAAGAAACTCTTAGTCATCTTGGCCTGTGGTGACAGCTCCTAACTGGAACTGGTCTTACAGAATTTAAGGTTGGTGGGCTCTGGTCTTAATTGTCCTGCTTTCCTAGGTCTGGGAATCTCTAGTCTATTGTTTGTGAAGGCTCTTGCTTACTGATCTAGGTGAGGGTAATGAAATAGCTATTTCAATTCAATTAGTCCCTTTGAACAACCTAGTTCTTGCCCATGGTTCTTACCTCTTGAGTTTATCTTTCTCCTATTGTAAGAGGAATAGTTGAAAGAGCTGAGACCAGGTGTTATGTTTTAGATATGAGGTGTTCTTTAAAAGCTCCTGCATTGAAGCAAGAGTTGAAATGATTAGATTTTGAGAGCCATAATCAGTGGATTAATCCATTTGCTGGATTAAATATTTGAATGAACTAACTGGATGAGAACTGTAGGCTGGTGGGGAGTGGGAGGAGGTGGGTCACTAGGGGCATGCCTTGGGGATTATATATCTTGTCCCCCTGGTTCCTCCTTCTCTCTCTCTCTTTGCTTCCCAGCTGCCAGGAGCTGACAGCTTTCCTCCACCACATCCTTTGGCCATGATGCTCCGCCTCATCTCGGGCCCAAAGCAATGGAGTCAGCTGACCATGAACTGAACCTCTGAAACAATGAGCCCAAAATAAATTTCTTCCTCAAGTTGTTCTTGTCAGGTATCTTGGTTGTAGTGACAGAAAGCTGACTAATAACCTAGGTGAGGGAAATGAAATAGCTATATTGTCAGACCCTGTGGTGCCACTGGGGCAGGGCTGTTCATTATTCTGCACTTAGTAGTTTTTAAAATCCTTGACCACTGCTCATGTGTAACTGCTACTTAAAGCCATCAGGCCCTGGGCTTTCCTTTGATGGGAGATTTTTTATTACTGTTTTCATCAACTGTCTTGTTATTAGATTTTCCATTTCTTCATGATTCAGAATTGATAAATTGCATGTTCCTATGAATTTTTCTCTTCTTCTAGGTAACCCAATGTTTTAGTGTATAATTATTCTTAAAAGTCATTTACAATCCTTTATGTTTCTGTGGTTTTATAATGTCTCAGCTGTCATTTCTGATTTTATTTGAGTCTTCTTTTTCTGATTTTTGGTTTGTTTGTTTTTTAACAAGATAAACATTTGAAATTTTATTTTTTCAGAAAAAGCAGCTCAGTATCACTTCTCTTTTCTATTGTTTTTCTAGGTTCTACTTCATTATTTCTTCTCTATCTTTACTATTTTCTTCCCTCTACTGATTTTGGGATCAGTTTGTTCATTTTTTAATTGCTTAAGGAGTAAAGTTAGATTGTCTATATACTTGTTTTTCCTTCACTTAGATGTTTATTACTATAAAGTTTCGTTTTAGAGCTGCTTTTTCTGACCCCGTTAATTTTGATATGTTGTACTTCCACTTTTATTTGTCTTAATTTTTTAAAAAATTTCTCTTTTGATTTCTTCTTTACCCATTGGTTATTTGGAAGTATGTTGTTTAACTTCCATATATTTGTGAAGTTTTCAGTTTTCTTCCAGTCATTGATTGCTAATTTCATACCACTGTGGTTGGAAAAGATGCTTGATATGATTTTTAAGGCTTGTTTTGTAGCCTATATATGATCTATCCTAAAGAATTTTCTGAATGCCCTTGTCTGTACCCTGTTACTGGATAAAAAGTTTTTATACGTATCTTTTAGACCATTTGGTCTAGTGTACTTCAAGTGCATTGTTTTCCTATTGGTTTTCTGTCTGGGTGATCTACAACCATTGTTGAAAGTGAGGTATTGAAGTCCCTTAGTACTATTTGATTCCTGTCTATTTCTCCCTTCAGATCAGTTTTTGCTAGCTAGAACCTCCCCGTGAGTTCATCCACTGACAGTCTTTTTATGTTGCAACTGATGACCCTTATTCTCTCCTGAGCATCCACATATCATATTGCCAGGAGATCTTTTTAGACATGAAAATTTCTGTGATGTTTTTGTTTCATTTCAAGATCTTGGAGGAAATGCTAAGGAAATAAAGTATGAGCATTGCAGTATTTTTAAATAAACTTTTATAAACTCATGAGCATCTAACCATAAAAACTATATCATTTTGATTCCTGGTTGCCCTTGAACAACAGTTAAAGATTTACTTCTTTGTTTGCAAAGAAATATTTTCAAATAACATCTGTATGTTTCCTTTCAAATCTTTGCAACTGAAGCAAGAGATCCAAAATAAATAAGCTTTAAATATGAAACATGAAATTTGCCATCAGCATCTGTCATAATATTTTTCCTATAGGAAATGATAAAAAATATGTAAGATATAATTGAATAACTTCCAAAATAAGTAGCCTTAGCAATTTAGCAGTGTGAAAGATGTATTTTATAAAGGCAGGAAAAAAAAATGTAAGCCTATTCTATGATTTGAATATTTTTAATGCCTTGAAAATTCATGTTGAATCTAAATCCACAATGCAACAGTATTAATAGAGGTGGCCTTTAGGAGGTGACTGAGTCACATGGTTCTGCGTGCATAGAATCAGGTGTCCTTATAAGAGGGCTTGATAGAGTTATCCCCTCTTGCCTTCCCTTCTCTTCTTCCATATGAGGATATAGACTCCCTCCCTCCAGAGGATGCTGCAAAGGCTCCATCTTGAAAGTAGAGAACAACCCTCAACAACCACCAATCCTGCTGGTGCCTTGATCTTGGATGTCTTACCTTCCAGATCCATGAGTAATAAATTTCTATACTTTATAAATGACCTAGTCTGTGGTACTTTCTTCTAGCAATGCAAACGAATAAGACAGGCTATATCAAGTAGTTATTTCTGAGACTTGGGAAAAGCTTAAAAAGTACATAGAAGCTCTTAAACATCCTACAGATTATTATGCCCAATCATATTAACTAGATACTAAAGTTAAGGTAAATTATGGCTTCAGTATTTGAACTGCTTCTACAGCTGAACTACAATAACCATCATGGCGTGTTTTCTTAGTTTTTTTTTTTTTTTTTTTTGCTTAGTGTAAACCATGTTAATTTTATATGAACATTTTCTCTAAGAATTATTTTTATTATAAGTAATTTAGATAAAACTAAAGATGAAAATTTCTGGGAAAACTGTTTTAAAGTGAAAACAAAAGGCCTACACTGAGAAAACCAAATTAATGCTTTGGTAAACACAAGTCAAATAGTATATTAAACATTTATAATATTTTAAAACTGTATTCTATCAACTATGTCCTGAAATTTTAAATTCTCCTAGACATTTTGCAATATACCAACCTTTAAGTTATTGTGAATGTCAAGAACCTTGTGGAGTAAGAAGCCCAGAAAGAGGAGAAGCCAAATGCTAATATAAAACAATTAGGCCTTGGTGAGGCTTGGAGCTGGCCAAGGAGTCATAGCTAGATCTGGTGTTCTCCTGTTGAACCTAACATTTCACAGAACATGAACATCAGACAAGGCCACTCTACAATCATGTTTGAAAACAAACAAATACATGAACATTGTCCAGTTCACAAAAATGACCAAAAATTCCTTTCTCCTCGCTCATAGGCGTGAGTGCTACTTCTTAACAAAGTATGTCATTAGCTTAGATCTAGCCTCTTCTTCTATAAAAGTATATAAGGTCTATTAGCTATCCAACCAGAGAATGACTCCCACTGCCTAAAAATACCCAATCCCGAACAAAGACCCCTTTAACAGAACTCCTCCAAATTTTTGCATAACACAAGCAAAAATCCTGTAATATGTATTTTCTATATAAATCCTGTAATATGTATTTTCTAAGAGCATCTTACAGACATACTCCTTAGCTTTTTAAGGTTTGCATTCTCCTTTGCTGTCAAAGTGATAACCCAAAATTTTAAGTCACAGGGATGTTCTTGGTTGTCTTTGGCGGAAAGAAATTGTTGAAAGCCCAAGAGATCCATTTCTTTTCCTGTATTGTCAACTTTTTCCTCTTCATTTCTTCCCTTCTCTCAGCACATGAATTTTTATAATAATTATTTCTAAGCACTTTTCCTTTCTGTCCTCACCAATGTCCTGCAAGATGAGCGCTAAAAGGCAACACAAGGGAGGTGGGGATGCAGTTCACTGGTAGAGCTTATGCGCAGCACATGCAAGGTCCTGGGTGCAATCTCCAGCAACAAAAATATAAAAAAGGATCATGGCATTATGTAACATGTACCTAA
Source organism: Tamias sibiricus (assembly GCA_025594165.1). Classification (NCBI taxonomy): domain Eukaryota; kingdom Metazoa; phylum Chordata; class Mammalia; order Rodentia; family Sciuridae; genus Tamias; species Tamias sibiricus. Next base: position 97,253,292 of record CM046661.1, on the reverse strand, counting down.
TGAGTAGCGTTGGATTCCAAACAGTGCCATCTGGCTGAAGAGAATGTGATTCTAAGTGCTGTACAAAATCGCATCTTAAAAACAAAACAAAACAGAAAACAACATAAGCTGAGCTCTGTTTACTTCCTCTGGTTTCATCTCAACCATTTTTTGTCACAGTTAAACTTCAACTGTCTCACTGCTTATCTTCCCTTATGTCTCATTAACCATGTCAACCCCACATCTAGTATTCTACCAAACCCACTCCCACCAAGACCCAACAGCCTCGCAGGACAGGATGGAACAAGGGTAGGCTTTGGATTCATACACACCTAGGTCTCATACAGACTTAAAACAAGTTATTTAACATCTCTAATTGTTAGAAAACTGCTGAAACATAGTTAACTTAGCTGGGAACACCGTGTTAGTGAAATAAAAGGGTTTATTGGGGTGCCACATGGGCAAGGGTAGGGAAGGGAAGGGGGGGTAGGGAAGGGATGGAGGGGAATAGGGACAGGCAGGAACAGAGAGCAAGAACAAAAGGCGGCAGGAACAAGAAAGGGCAGAGTTCAGTCCGGGGCTGGCTTAAATAGAGTAGGGGCCATAAAACCCCCTTGGAGTGAGTCCTTGTCCTATAGGCCAGCAGAGGTCAGGGGGGGTGGTGGACAGGGGACTTGCTGGTCAGGTTTTTGGTCACGCTGAGGATCCTGGGAGCTGTAGTTTTTCACAAGGCACCTGGGGAGGTGCAGCCTCTGCCTAGAATCCAACACTAATCTTCAGTCTTACTTCATGCAATCTCTTCAAACTCTTTGCTCTTAATTCCTTGTGTGATGACATTGGAGGTGAGTAGCATGAATCAGAGAAAAAATGAAAGAAAAATGTTGCATTGCTTATGTTTATTTTTATTAAGAGAATGTAGCTTCCTTCTTATGAAGGGCCTTTAGATAGCCGAAGACTGTAGGATACCAAAACTCTGAGAGAGAAGAGTTTACATTTGTCTTTAACAGTTACATTGAAGCAGTGTTTAAAAAAAATGTGGGCTACAATCTATTTGTGTCTCAAAATAAATCCAACTAATAGGTTACAATTAAGTTTTTTTTTTTTTTTTTTTTTTTTTGATACCAGAGATTAAACCCAGGGGTGCTTAACCACTAAGCCACATCCCCAGAACTTTTTATATTTTATTTAGAGACAGTGTCTCACTGAATGAGGGCCTTGCTAAGTTGCTGAGGCTGGTTTTGAACTTGTGATCCTCCTGCCTCAGCCTCCCAAGCCACTGGGATTACAGGCACACACCACCACACCCGGCTCCATTAAGGTTTTTAAAAAATGAAATTGAAAACAATAAAAATTTCAGAGTGTAATTGGTTTTTGGAGGAGAGGAAGATAAAGCAATCTCAGTGTGGTTAGCAGTCTTAACTTTATACAACCCATAAGTTAAAAAGTAGGGACTTGAATTTAGAGCATCTGAATCCATGCCATGTGCTTTTGCTATACCATCCATATCAGTTTTTCTCATTTCCTCAGTTGATAGTTTTCTTGAACATGAGCATAGTGATTAAGTGCAGATCTTGGAATTCAAATACCAGGGAAATTATTTTACCATTTTATACCTTATCTGAAGTCTTCTTAACCTCTTAGGATTTGTTATGGGCTAAGTTTTGTTCCCCCAAAATTCATGTGCTAAATGCCTGCCTCACCTCATCCCAAACCCACTCCCCATTCTTCAGAATGTGACTGTATTTGGAAAGAAACCTTAAAAAGATAATTAAATTAAAATGGGATCAACAAGGTGGTAGGGAAGGCCCTAATCTAATGTCACTACTGTACCTATCAGAAAAGGAAATTAGGACTCAAGAAGAGAACCAGATATGTTCAAGTGCAGTGGAGAGACCATGTGAGGACACAACAGAAAGGCAACCCTGGACAAAACAAGGAGAGAGCCCCGAGGAGGAACAAAGCCTGCTAACAACTTTTTTGACCTTCCAGAACTACAAGACAATAAACCCTGTTGATAAGATACCCAGTTAGTGGTATTTTGTTGTGAAAATCTGAGCAAATTAACACAAGGTTGCCATGAAGATTAGAAGTAAATATATATAAAGTGTCTAGCACTATGGGTTTCCTATTATTGTTGCTGCCCTCAAAGTTCTATATCTATGGTGTTTGTTATTTTGTTTTGTGGATTTTGGGCAATCCTGGGGATTTAACCTAGGGCTGCTTTACCACTGAGACACATGCACAGCCCTTTTTATATTTTACTTTGAGACAGGGTCTTGCTAAGTTGTCCAGGCTGGCCTCAAACTTGAGATCCTCCTGATTCAATCAGAGTCACTGGGATTACAGGCATATGCCATCACATCTGGCCATTTTTCTGTGTATCTTGAATTCTTAAAGCTCTCTTCCTTCTTATATTCTTACATGTAATTAAATTTACTTGTTTACTGTTTGTTCTTCTTGCTAATTTGTAAGCTCCCCAAAGAACACATTGGCCTGTTCTAATAGAAAAGTGGAATTCAGTAAGGGATCAATAAATATTTATCAAATTAATGAAAGCCTCACAACCAATTCTCTGCCAAATAAGTTTCGCTAAATATGGGCCAACTGAATTGAACATTTATTCTTGCAAATTCTTCTCTGAATTTATGTCCCACTTACTCAAGTCAAAAAAGGTTATTTTTAAGGATATAAAGTAGGTTATAGAACTGAATCTTGTTTTTCTACCAACCTTACAAAATGATGTTGAAAAAGAAATAGAGGAAACAGTTACAAAGAAAATGACCACAGAATCCTTGGGTAACCGTAACACATCAGTTAGTGATAAATGTCCCTACACAGAAGTGAAAGCAACTTGGACATGTGTGTGCTCCCTCCAGCTCTCTGCTGTGAGTACTTTTTACTTCTATGACAGTGTCACATCCATCACAGCGATAGAGATCATCTGTGATTATAAATTTGATATAGCTGGGTCAAAGCTTATCCATACAAAATCCCCAGTCCCACCCCAGAACATGAGTAAAACTTGCTAATCTTGCACATGTCAATATTTCAGTTTTAGTGCTCACCTGGGGGCTATAATCCAGATTGGGACCCCAGGCCTGTAAGAACCTTCTGAGATTTATTGTCCACACATGAAGAAGGAAGAAAGATGAAATTTTCTATTCACTTTGAGGAAGAAGTTCTGGTTCTTCTGTGTTCTACTTGAGAATGCATTGAAGCCAAAGAGATAGCAGAACAATCTTTGTGGGTTGGGCACTATAACCAGGCCTGAAAGTAGGAGGCCAGGTTCATTAGTGACAAAAGTAGCATATCCTATTGAGGCAGACATAATCCAGACTCCCTTAGTAAGACAATGATTGTGACTCATCCCTCAGCAAAGATAGTTAGGAGCATCATTGGGCCTTGAAACATAGTACAGGGTGTTGTTTGGCCAAAAGAATGAATAAGATGCCAGTCATTTTTCAGGAAGGAAGCAAATTGTGAAACAGAGTCCTGTTTAGTTTCTCTAACATGAACCCTCTCTCTAAGATGGTGAAAAGAAGTTTTGGGTTAGGAAATTTAAAAGATAAGTTGACAAATATGAAAAGAGTTGAAGAATTCATGACTAAAGAAGCATAGGAGGTATTTTCCATATGAGAAAATACCTATGACTTTGTAGCTTAAAGAAATGAAATAAGATTAAACCAAAGTTCATATGATATTGAAAGGTGTGTATAGAACACATAGACTTCTTTACCAGATCACTAAGTTCTAGAATGAGAGAGGACAGACTTGATGGAACATCGGTGACCTACAGGAACTGAGAGATCATTCTAACCCAATGCCATTGTTAAAAATTAGGGAACTGAGATCCTAAAAAGGGAAGTGATTCCCAAGGACACCCTTGCTAAATGACAAATAGCCCCTTTCAGGCCTATTCAATTCATTCTCATTTAGCAATATTAAGTTCAGACAAAGATGAAGAATTTAGTATAAGGTGAAAAGAGCAATAACTATATGCCTTATTACATCCACGCTGTTTAGATTTTTAACCATATTTCTGAAAGATGAAAGGTCCTAAACCAAAGAACCAAATGCCCATATCCTTGCTCTCTGATGTGGGAGATCATGAGAGCCAAGGACAGCCTAAAATTGCACAACCTAGATACCAAACAAGTCCCCACTATACGGCCAGAAGCAATCCAGTTTTGTGGTGCATCCAGCCATTTATCTGTTCTTACTGATTAGTGGTGACTTCAATAGTACAGCCATATATCAGGTAGAACGCTGTGTAGGTGTTTTCACTGGAAGCACATCACACTTCACACTACCCCATCACTGTTCCTTTGCCATGCCCACATACTCACTTTTTAAAAAACACAAATATCCATGAAAAATAAAATAACATCCTGATGAAACTTTGCTTTTCAGCTGAAAATTTTATTCTTTTCTTTTTATTTTTTAAATTTTATTTATTCCAATTTGTTATACTTGACAGCAGAATGCAATTCATTTCATATTACACACATAGAGCACAATTTTTCAAGTCACTGGTTGTACACAAAGTATTTTCACACCATTCATGAATTCATACATGTACTTAGGGTAATGATGTCTAACTCGTTCCACTCTCTTTCCTACCCCCATGCCTCCTCCCTTCCTCTCTCTCCCCTTTGCCCCATCTAAAGTTCCTCCATTCCTCCCATGCTTCCTCACCCGCCATTGCCATTATGAGTGAGCATCCTCATATCAAAGAAAACATTCGGCCTTTGGGTTTTGGTGATTGGCTTACTTCACTTAGCATTATATTCTCCAATTCCATCCATTTACCTGCAAATGCATGATTTTATTCTCTTTTAATTCTGAGTAATATTCCATTGTGTATATATACCACAGTTTCTTTATCCATTCATCTACTGAAGGGCATCTAGGTTGGTCCCACTATTTAACTATTGTGAATTGTGCTGCTATAAACATTGATGTGGCTGTGTCCCTGTAGTATGCTGTTTTTAAGTCCTTTGAGTATAAACTGAGGAGTGGGATATCTGGGTCAAATGGTGGTTCCATTCCCAGTTTTCCAAGGAATCTCCACACTGCTTTCCATAACGGCTGCACCATTTTGCAGTCCCACCAATGATGTATGAGTGTGCCTTTTCCCCCACATCCTCTCTAAGATTGTGGATCTTGAAAATGCTCTAGAATGAATGGAATGGAGGAAGGGTAGACAAGACTTGCCACTTCTAAAGCTGAGTTTGCAATTCATATTTGAAAGGGAGAAAAGAGGAATCAATACAAAGAAAAATTCAGGTATATTTAGTAATTGAATTTAATGTTACATTTAAAGGAATAGAAGCTTAAGAGAAATGAGTTCAACAATTCCTGGGGTTGTTGTTAAGGAGAAGGTAAGTTTCTCTGCCTTGATTGCAATCACGTCATCAAGCTTTATGAACAAGAATTCAAGAAAATGTGTTTTTTCTTCCTTTAAAAAATCATGGCATTTTCAGGTAAATGGATGGAGCTAGAGAATATAATGCTAAGTGAAGTTAGCCAATCCCAAAAAGCCAAATGCCAAATGTTATCTCTGATATAAGGAGGCCAATTCACAGTCGGGCTGGAGCATAGGAGGATTAGAGGAACACTAAAATGGCCAATGGGGAGGGAGGGGAAGAGAGGGGGTAAAAGGGTAAAAAAAAAAAAAAAAGATGGTAGAATGAGATGGATATCATTACCCTAAGTGCATGTATGAAGTCACAAATGGTGTGAATATACTTTGCATACAATCAGAGATTTGTAAAAATGTGCTCTATATGTGTAATATGAAATGGATGCATTCTGCTGTCATTTATAACAACTTAGAATAAAAAATAAATTAAAAAAATGAAACAAAGATCTCTTCACTTACCATCACTCACCAGATGTCTAAAGATACATGTTGCAGGTGACTCCTGGAAATAGCTTATCTGTCCTTTGCTATTGAAATCATCTCAAGGTCAAGAATATCCCTCATTAAAAATATTCTGTGGACTTCATCAGTAACCTTGAAGAGTGTGAATGTTTTTAAAATTTCACACATAAACTCATATTCATTTAGTTTGGAGTTCATAAGGAGAATTCATGTTAAAAATGACAGGTAATATAACAGGTAACTATAGTCCCATAAAAGTTGTTCTGGGGCCAGAAGGCTATACAATCATAAGAGACTGCAAATCACACGTTACTCTTTTGAACAGGAGCAAACTATAGTTCAGATTATAATATGATTTTCAGTAAAACACACACATGGTGTGCTAAGCACTTAATAAGTGCACAATAAATATTTGTTGAGTGAATGATTCTATCTCAGCCTTATGGGAACAAAGTGCCACTTAATGATAAAAATATGCATGTTTGAAAGTACAAAATGTCAGGAACTTGAAGAAACAGTCAAATGCCAATATATTTAGAAATAGTACTAAAATATGCAGTGAGCATAATACTCTTGCTTGTTTTGTTGTTGTTATTTTGTTTTGTTTTTGGTTTTGATTTTTTTTTTTTTTTTTTTTTTTTGTAATGGGTTTGAGTCCCAGGGCGCTTAACCACTGAGCCACATCCCCAGCCCTTTTCATTGTTTTATTCTGAGATAGGGTCTGTCTAAGTTGCTTACATCCTCTCTTAAATTGCTGAGCTGGCCTCAAACTTGTAATTCTCTTGCCTCAACCTCCCGACTTGCTGGAATTGCAGTCCTGTACCACCACACCTGGCTGCTATTCTTGCTTTTGATAAGCCAATTAAAAAAGGCAATGAAACTGTATTAGGTCTTTGGACATGCATTCAGATTTTGATAACTTTGTTTTTATGACTTTGAGATACAGATAAAAGCAGCAGAGCTAGTTTATTCTCCTCACATTAAGAGTATATTTTTTCATAGATTTTAATAAACATAAGTCTATAGTCCTCCAAAGGACTACCTACCCATCTATCTACAAATGAAATTTCTTAACATGGGAAGCAAGTGATTGTATTAGTCAATTTTTCATCATTATAATCAAACTACCTAACAAATACAATTTAGAGGCAGGAAAGTTTATTTTGGCTCATGGTTTCAGAGGTTTAGTCCATGGTCAGCTGATTCCATTACTTTGGGCCCAAGATGAGACAGAACATCAAGGTAGAAGGGTGTGTCAGAGAAAAGTTCCTCAGTTCACAGCAAAGAGGAAAGAGAAAGGGACTCCAGGGCATTCGCCCAGTGACCTATCTCCTCAGTCTTCACCCAGCTTGTCTATTCAAACTAAGATGGACGGATTACATTTCAGGTCTCATAATGTAATTGTTTAACCTCTGACTATTCCTGCATTAACACAGGAGCTTTTGGGGGACACCTCATATCCAAACCATAACAGTGATACAATGCAAAGAACAAGAGATTGGATTTGGACACAAATCATAGTACTAGCATTTATAGTTGCTATGACTAAGGACATAAAAATGTATTTTGACTTTCTTTTCTTATCTGAAAAATGAGAGATTATAGTATTTGCTCTATAGGATTGTTGTGAGAATTATTAGCCTAATAAAGTCTTGGGCTTACAAAGCAAAATGTTTTATGCAATAAGCAGTTTTGAAACTACCTATATCATATAAATTCGGGTTTTATTATCAGCAATACCTTTCATGAAAACATATACCCTTTAATATAGTAAAATAGCTGTGCAAAGATGTAACTAACTTATGAAGACACATCTCAGATCTGAGTCCCAGTTTTCCAAATCCTATTAAACACAGCTGACTTTCTCTTTGCCTATGCTCTGAAGCTTCTCCAGAAATAACTCAGCTGTGCTCATGTAGGACTGCCAAACAACATCCATCCACCCCAGAAAGGCACTTTCACAATATTATTCTTTTCCAACAATCTTATCTCTATAGTTAACACTTTCTTCTACATCTATGAATGCACTTTTCAGTCAACTCTACCTGGGGCTACTTTTCAATATGCAAACTCACCATTGTTAAGAATTTTGCACTCCCTTGCATTTCCTCTCTACCAGATTTTGTTCAATTATCACAAAAATATCTCACTCTCTCTTTACATCTTAGCCTCTTTTGTTTTCTTTTTTATTATGAACTAATGAAATAATCCAAATCACTACTAAGCAGCTAGTTAAACTTGGAAAAACTGACTGAAGGCCCTGTACCACAATTTTCCCTCCTGATGACCTAGGGTAAGTGAGTTCCATTTGCAAAGCCAACACTGAGGATCAGCGGGGTTTAGATGAGATTACATAGGGGATTCTGACTCAGCCAGCCTCAGCTTATATTTCTGCTTCTCAATTAACGAGTTCAATGGCTGTGAGTTACTTAACTTTTCATGCCTCAGTTTCCTTACTTGTAAATCAAGTGTGTTAATGAGAATACTTGCTACATAATGTTTAGTTAATATTTGTGACTGAATAATACAGCTCTGGGAATGCCCCCAGGTAATGAAAACAAACTCCAAAACACTCTGAAGTTAAAAGCATGGACAATAAAGAACCAATGAGATCAAATGTCTGAAAGTACTGAGCACATATAAAATATCCTATCAGAACAGATAGCTAGGACTACCTCTTGCCACATGCCTGCTACTCATCCTCCAATCAAACCTGTCATCTACCTACTTATCCAATAAGATAAAGTTCCTAAACATTTTTTTAATTCCTGTCATTATAGAAGTCTAATTTTCTAAAATGTAATTGTATATATAATGTGAGGTATATCACGAACTAAACTTAATTCGGGCATGGTTTAGTCTTCATCATAGTATATATCATTTCTAGTGTTAAGTGAAAGAATTAAAAGTTCGGTTTACTGCCCTTCATTGGTTTCATATTCTATTCGAAAATCCATAAAATAAAAAGAGCTAACCAAAAAAAAAAAAAAAAAAAAAAAAAAAAAAGACAAAAAGTTGATTTTATAGACAAAGAATGAAGAGAGCAAAAATAAAGAACAAAAACCAGTTTGACCATTTCAAAGTTACTTTCCTTGAAGACAGAACAGTAGAAAAAAAAAATTGATTAGCTATCACCAGGTTACCTCTTTTGTATGTAAGGATTAAGACGGGGAACTTCATTATTGCGCCAAAAGGAACTGGCCCATTTGGGAAATTTGGATGCTATCTCCCCAAATATGATTTCTCAAAAGGTCAGATAAACAATTTGGTTTCAGTTTAGAAACGGGAAACTTTAGTGTGACTCCTTTTGATTTTTAACCTGTTGGGGCCTGGTAGTGCAGGAGCTTAGTCCAAAATGATGGCTCCCTGTAATTTATATTTAACATGAGGTTCCCTTTTTTATCAAAATAGAAATTTCTAAAAGTTAAAAACAAGACTCTTACAAATATATAGTGAGCATATGTCAAAAATATTTAATTGCTTTATGAGGGAAACAGAAGAATGGTGAAGCTAGTTCAACGAATGAAAACAGTGACGAGTACATGAAAGCCAGTGGAAGAGAGGGTGCTGGGCAAGATGGATACCTAACATATTATTAAACACTGGCTCATGATTTTCAGGGCAATAGAACCATAACTTTCAGGGTCATCTCTTCTACTAGAAAGATCACATTTGCTTTCATACTAAACAAACGTCATTGGTAATTTAACAATCTTTGAGAAAATTACATCTAACTTTGCAGAATTTGGATCCCAGTAAGAATTTAAAATATTGTGAGAAATAGAAAGTCCAGTGGTCCATTTTCAGAATATGGTATTTAGCCTTAAATGTAAAAATTGGGATGTAAGAAGGCAACCTGTAGCCCATCTATCTAAACTCCTGGATCCAGTCTCCAGAGGATGGCCTGAATGTATCCAATCATGGCCATTTTAACCATAGCCTTTGCCTTTTCCCTCCCCAATTTTAAAATTAGCCAATCCTATAGATTGTAACCCTGAGCTCCTCCTATCAGAGCAAGGGGCAGTGCTGCCTTAGAGATAAAGAAGGGGCCGACTGCCCACCCAAGTATGCTTGCTTGCCAGCCTTTGTTCAGTAGCACACCCTTCTGCTGAAGTAAAGTTTGCCTAGCTGAGCTACTTGTGAGCACGTGTTGGATTCCTTGTGACACCCGGGTATTTCTAACAGTATGAACAGAAAACTAAAAAGAGGAACTACTGTTCAGGAGAGTTATGAGATTGTATTAGTAGCACTCAAAGAAAATTAAAATAAAATACCTATATACCTTAATTAGTATTTTAGTTTCCTAGGACAGCTATAACCACCACAAACTGGATGGCTTACAAAAAAAAAAAAAAAAAAAAAAAAAACCATACTCTCTCTCTCTCTCTCTCTTTCAGTTCTGGAGGCTGGATGTTCAATATTAATGCATCCACAGGGCCTTGCTCTGTCTGAAAGCTGTAGGGGAGTATCCTCCCTTCATTCTTTCTACTTCTCATAGTTTCTTGGCTTTTAGCTGCTGCCTCTGTCTTCACATCTTCTTCCCCTCATGTTTATCACTGTGTGTTGCAGGGCCTAACCTTGGACCCTCGTGGAGGAATGCTTATCTTGCTCATTGTGCAGCAGGGAAGTCCTAACATAGAACACTATGTTTTGGGACAGAGTGCTGTCAGAACACTGGGAAGCACCATTTCCTTGATCCATTGACAAGGAGTTATTCCCCAGTTCATACGAGGTCAGCCTATGTGGCAGTTTGTGTATCACCTCAGGCCTATAATGACCATTATATGTAAATTGGCACATACCCACTATAAAAGCTATTTTTGCTGTGCAATACAGCAGACACTGTTCTCTGAAACTGTCTCCGGAGGGGTTTCTCTGCTCCCTCAAGCTACCCACAGTCAATGCTGGAAGGGCAGGCCCCTCAGCATTTGTGTTCAGATTTCTCTCCTGTAAGGACATGGGCCATTGGATTAAGGCCCACCCTAATCCAGAATGATCTCATCATAACTCAATTGCATGGACACAGACCCTATTCCCAAATAGTCATATTCTGACATTCTAGCTGGGCATGAATTTTAGGGAACACCATTCAACCCAGAACAACTTTCAACACTTTTACTTAGTAGCATGTCCAACAGTTGGAGTCAATAGAGATGCCTCTTTCTCACACCACTAGCATGTCCAACAGTTGGAGTCAATAGAGATGCCTCTTTCTCACACCACATCGGATCATTAGCAAACTTATTTTTCTGCATTTAAAATATGTGTCTTCTGAATCAGACTGTTTCTTACCTTCATCTCTCCATCAGGACTCTTACAGCAGCCTCCTACCTGTCACCCTGTCTTTGCCCTTGTCTCCCTACATTCTCTCCTCCATACCATGCTAAGCTGAGCCTTCAAAACTACAATCATGGAACGTTACCCCTTTATTCTAAATCTGTCAGGAGCTTCTCATCACACTTAGAAAGAACTACAAAGACCTCATGAGGTTGTACACCTTACATGCTCTGGACTCACAGTCACTCATTAGCTTCATTTCTAACCACTTTTCATCTTATTCACCCTCACTTCCTTTCAGTAAGTTATAGGCACTGAATACTGAGTTGTTCACTGCACTGATAACTTACAGGGAAAGAAAGTACCACCTGATTAAACCAAGCCAGCATGCCTCCACCCCTCTAAATCTGGTGGTTCTGGTAAAAGGTGTTAGGGAATACAGTGAGATCTGAAGATAAAGTGAGGTTTCCTAGTCTCTTCTATATGGACTGAGGCAGCTGATCCCACAATGTAGGGCCAACCTCAATTGCTCACCCAGTTGCAGGAGAAATTGTAACTGAGTCATAGAAGAGTGGTTCTTCCTTTTGTGTAGATAGATTAACCTACCAGATATAAATAACACACAGCCAAATGAAGCACAATAGAGCCACTTGTGCCTGGATATGGGAAGTATGAGTGTTCTAGTCCAATTTTTTGTTGCTGTGACAAAAAAAAAATGGACAAGAACAATATAGAGGAGGAAAAGTTTATTTTGGCTCATGAATTCAGAGATTCAGTTCATGGCTGGCCAACTCCATAACTTTGGGCTCAAGGTAAGGCAGAATATCTTGGCAGAAGGCCATAGTGGAAAGCCATGGTTGAGGAAACATCTCAGGACATGGCAACAGGAAACAGAGAGAGAGAGATAGGTCTCTGATCACCAGAGACAAAATATGGATCACAAAGGACAACCCCAATGACCTACCTCCTCCAACCACACCCTACTGGCCTGTGGTTACCACCCAGTTACTCTATCAGAAGATTAATTTACTGATTAGGTTAACATTCTCATGATCTAATCATTCCACCTCTAAACCTTCTTGCATTGCCTCACACATGAACATTTGGAGAACACCACATATCCAAACCATAACAATGAAGGTGATGAATTGTCAAGCTCAAAAATAAGGTATATAGAACCTGCCCAATATTACATGCATACCATTATGAATGTCAAATTTGACATAACCAGAATCCCCATATCCTTGTTTATGGAGCACTGTGGGTGAATTGTGTTCCCCCAAAATGTATGTTCAAGTCCTAACCCTGTAAATGTTATCTTATTTCCCTGTAAATGTTATCTTATTTGGAAGTAATCAGTTTAAGAAGAGATCATACTGCGTCAGGGTGGCCTTTATGCAATGATTTGTGTCCTTATAAGACAGAAACTTGGACACAGAGACTCAGAGGGCATAAGGTCATATGAAGAAAGAGGCAGAGATTGGTGTGATGCAGCTGCAAGCCAGGAACCCCAAGTGCCAGTAGCCACCAGAAGCTAGCAAGAGCTAGGATTCCAAAACTAGAAGGAAGGATTCCTCACTGCCTTCAGAAGAGAGCCTGGCCCTACCCAGACCCAAATTCAGGAATTCTAGCCTCCAGAACTGTGAAATAATAACTTCTGTTTTAAAGCACTTAGTTTGTGGTACTTTGTCACTTTAGCCCTAAGGAACTAACAGAGGAAAGATTAAGGATTGGGCTGGAAGGAAAAAATCCAGAAGGGTTCTTACCTTTGAATTCTCCACCAATGGGGGAAAGAAGCTTTTACAGAAGTTTTTTCTAGCCTATAGGCAGAAACAGACACCCTCCAATACTTTATTCTATCTTATCTTGCTGGGTCAAATAGCCAAGTCTATGCCTAAGTGACAGTCCTCCTCAGGCCAGAAGACTGGCTGAGCCTCAAGGCAGCCCTGCCCTACCTTCATGAGCTGGCTTCTCCCAAAACTTATGTCTGCTGCCCTTTGTTTCCCAGGACAGTCCCATAGTGGGCCCCAGTGAACCCTGAAATGTATCAGAATGAGTGTCATTTAACTCTACAGAGGGGGGACACTCAAAGTCAAAATTTTATTTCCTACTTCCTATTTCAAAATACACTCAACCACTGTTCTTAAAATGCTCACCAGAGATTGATTATGAGCTCTAATGCTCTTGCTTTAATTTTGAAAATGAACCTCTTGCTGCATTATGAAAAACCTAGAAAGAAATGAAAATCCAAAAATGAAGTCTCCTTCAGTTTGTGAATTTAGGTTCAAAGGAATCAAAGTTCAATATTCTTTCCTTTTCTTTTTCTAATTCCATTTCTTTCTCAGCATAGGGGTCTATCTGGTGCCTTTGCTTGCTCTTCCTTCCCCTGGAAAGTCTTTGTGCCTTCAGTTCCCAGAGGGTGACTTAATTGAACAATGACTTATCTCTGAGAGAACAACTCTCAAGGTTTACAAATATGGGTTATTTCAGGGAAATCATTTTACTTTGTTTCTTGTGACCTTTCCTCTTGTATTCTCATTATTATCATCATCACTATTAGTGTTAACACTAATGATCATTATAATACAAGAGCTCATATATTAAGGTACTTACAATGTGCTCAGACACTTTTATGCATTTTCTCTCCCTTCATCCTTCCAAAAATGTTGGAAGATTCAATTTTATTAAAAAAATTTAACTGGCACAAAAAATATTAAAATTGTACATATTGGTGGGGTAATATATTATTTTGATACATGTCTCCACTGTGTAATATTTAAATCAGGCTATACATATCTATCTCCTGAAACATTCATCATTTATTTGTGGTGAAAATATTCAAAATTATTTTTTCTAGCTTTTCAAACTATATAGTATGTTATTGTTATCTATATTTACCCTACTGTGTTATAACACAAGAATTTCTTGCTCTTACCTATGATAAGTTAGTATCCATTGATCAATCTTTCCTCATTCCTACCACCACCATCTTCCTCTCCCCAGCCTCTGGTAACCATTATTCCACACTTACCCTCTAGGAGATCAATTTTTTTAGATTCTGTATATGAGTGAGATCATAGGTAGAACTGCACTTTCTGTGCCTGGCTTATTTCACTTAGCATAATTCTCCTGTTCCACCCATGTTATAAATGACAGGATATCATTCCTTTTTATGTCTGAATACTGTTCCATTGTGTGCTTAGGTACCACATCTTTTTCATCTGTTCACCAGTTGATGGACACAGGTTGTTTCCATTTCTTGGCTATTGTGAGTGGTGCTGCAATGAACATGGGAGGGCAGGTGTGTCTCTTCCACATCCTGACTTCATTTCCTTTGGATATATAACCATCCATGGAATTGCCGGATCATATGATAGTTCTATTTGTAATTTTTTGAGGAGCTTCCATTGTTTCCATATGGCTGTAATAATTTACATTTCCACCAACAGTGTGCAAGGGTTCTCTTATCCTCACCAGCACTTGTTATCTTCAGTCCCTTTGATAATAGCCATTCTTATAAGGGTGAGGTGATATCTCATTATGGTTTTGATTTGTATTTACCTGATATTCCAATTATTATTTCTATGCTACAAGTCAGAAAACAATGGTACAGAGACAAAAACAAAACAAAAACCAACAAAATCAAGAGTTAAGTTTCAAGCCCAAGCATTGTGGTCTAAAGGCCACAGTAGTAACCATTGCACAAAATTACCTTACAGACCTTGTTTGATTTTAGGGGGACCTGGTCATATGTTTGGATCCAGAAACAAATACATTAGGTCTCCTTTTCTGAGTACCATGTTTTAAAACAGTTTTCTATGGATATATCTCGTTATCTTTTTCTTTTCTACCCTCCTAGCTTGACATCTAAACTCTCAATATACCTCCTAAATGTGTGTGTGTGTGTGTGTGTGTGTGTGTGTGGCTTGAACTCAAGAACTCATGTTAGGCAAGTGCTCTGCCAGTGAGCTACATCCCCAATCCCTGTGTTCCTTTTATTAACAAGCCTTCCTTTAGTGTGTGTGTGTGTGTGTGTGTGTGTGTGTGTGTGTTTTGCCACTTTATTTAGAAGTTTTCTTTCCTATGGGATTTGTCTCTGCTTTCTCCCATGAGATACACATATACTTACATATTTATATAAAACCATCATTTTAAGTAGCTAAAGGAATAACAATCAGATTAAAATTCCATCAATATCAAGTAACACTGCTTTGTATTTTTAAGTGCAAGTATTTTAGGCAATTGTTCTTTTGATTTTGTATTCTTCTTCCAAGAAATTTTTTTTATAATGTGCTTTAAACCTCTTCAGAGAACTCTTTATTTCTTTTGGGAATCCAAATTAAGAAAGTGTATTTGTCTGGTAGTCTACTGAAAAAAAAAAAAAATAACAGGTATGTGCTATTTCTAAGATCAAAGAAAAATTTTAAACCACTTTCTTCTTGAAATGTCCCTCTACAAGAAAAACTTACATACTTTATTGCAAAACTTAAGCTGGTCATTTCCCAAGTTCTTTAGGAAACCACGTGTCCTATCGAATGTCCTTATTCCAATATTTCCTCATGTACCAAGTTGATAGACAGTTTTCTTAGTTGAAAGGAGGTAACTTAGGGAGATTCTGATATTGGAGTCAAGCTATTACTTTAACCTCTAAAATTATTTGTAAGAAAGCTTACAGAAATCCAAATCATGTCAACAATTATATTTCATATGAGGTATAGCATACAAATTGTTAGAATTTAGGCAAAGTTTCTTACACTGGGAATGCCATTTTAATAAAAGGGAAGTTTATTAGGGGCCACGCATGGAAGCGGGAGAAGAAGGGAAAACAGGGATGAATGGAATCAGGGGCAGGCGCGAACAGAGAGCGATTTCAGTCCGGGGCTGGCTTAAATAGAGTGGGGGTCAGAAAGCCCCCTGGAATGAGTCCTTGCCCTATAGGCTACCAGAGGTCAGGAGGTGATGGCCAGGGCACCTGCTGGCCAGGTTTGCTGGCCATGCTGAGGACCCTGGGAAGTGTAGTCTTTTTTTTACAAAGTACCTGGGAGGCGCAGCCTCCTGCCCAGAATCCAACACAAATGGCAAGTGAATCTATCTATTGTGAAATAAGTTCTAAATCCCTTTATGGCAATTCTTTCCCTGAAGTACTTTTTGTTAGCAGTTGTAAAGAAAGAAATTAGCATACACTAACAAAAGAAGTTGGGGAGAGGTGCTCAGAAGAGATTATATAACCTATTTACATCAAGGACCTAAATAAGACTACACTTTCCTTTATAATTGACAATTATATTTTTATTTCACTAGCAGTTGAGTTTGATTTTCCTTAACCCCAAAATGAAGCAATTCAATTATATTATGATGTGAGAAATAATAAGTAACACGAACTTTTAGAAGATACTGTCTGCATACTAGAATTTTGTTTTTATTTTCCCCCTCAACTCCTAATTTAATAAATCTTGATTTGTACACAGTTATCTATTACAGTATAATGAATTATCCCAAAACTTAGTGACTTAAGAAAACAAGCATTTTCATGCTCACTGTTTCTGTAGGTCAGCAAATTTGGGAGCTGATTAGCCAGGCAGTTCTGGATTGGGGTCTTTCATGAGGCCACAGTCAGAAGCCAGCAGGGGCTCCCAGGCTCTGAAGGCTTGACTGGACTGGAAGTCTCACTTCCAAGGTTGTTGACTCATGGCTGTCAAGTTGTTGCTGGCTCAAGGGCAGGAGTCCTCAGTTCCTCCCAAGTGAGAGAGGCTGCCCGAGTGTATTCATGCCACAGCTGGTGACTGACTTCCTCTAAAGCAAACAGTCCAAGAAAGAACAGCATAGTATCAGCAATGTCATTTACAACCTAACCTTAGAAGTCACACACCATTGCTTCCTGCACCGTCTAATTAAGTAGGAGCCAGTCACCAATTCTGGCTCACATTCCAGGGGAGGGACATTAAGCTCCACTTTTGAAGGGAGGGTATTAAAAATGTGCAGACATGTTTTTTTTTTTTTTTTTTTTTTTTTTTCTCTTTAGGGTTTATTTATTTATTTATTTTAAGTTTTAATTTGTTCTAACTTGCAGACATGCTTTTAAACCACTGGAATATGACTTACTTTATCCTCTACTTATTATGAAGAAAATTAAGCACAAACCTAAAATTCTAGTAATGGGTAATTTATCTCACTTTCAATATTTTACTGAACTCTTCCAACATAACTACCTAACAATCCTATACATCCTGAAAACTCTTTCTCATGATTTTGTTCTTTGCAACATACCATATACGCCTCTTTCCTGCTTATACCAACAATACAGTGGTGGCAGAATATATTAATATTTTGATGTCCTAGATTGTGAGGTCCCTTATTAGGCTTTGAGAGTTGAGATTTTGTTGTTCTCATCTATTTATCTCTCTTAGCCTCAGAGTTTGCACTGTGACTATCACTTGGTTGACACTCAATCAATGTTTGGAGGATAGCAAAAGCAGCAACTATAGTCCTTTACTTCATTCAGGATTACTGGATCTAGCATATCCCATCATATTCACAAAGTAAAATAAGTAAATTTATAAAAAATTACATTTTTTTGCCCCGCAAAGTTATGGTTATACATACACACATACATATATGTACTTACTCATATATATGATAATTTTCATTAGAAAAGAAACTGTGAAACAAATGAAGATAAGAAATAAGGAGATACGAGCATTAAATATGAGACAGATATATCCATTTTTGACCTTTTCTTACCCTCGAAAGATGTGAGAATAGATAAAAGAGAAGGTTTTAAAATATTAAAAACAACAGTGCTGAAAAACAGGTAGAAAATATTATCAGCACAATCATAAGGTAAAAGTGGGATAGACAACGGGAATTGAATGTGTATTAACAGAAAAAAGGAGAAAGCAGAATGGAAGAGTAGGTGGAATTACCCTAGGTACAGGGGTCCTGGGCCACAGAGGCCCCATGCAGTTGGTGGTCATGAACAATGGGGATGATCCCATGGTTTTCTCCAACTATACTCAGATGCCTGGGGACAAACACGAAGAAGAAAGAAAGTTCAGTCCCTTTGGGGGTTTTGTGGAAGTAACAGGAGGGGAGGTAAAGCAAGGGAGTTCACAGCAGATGCAATGAAATTATAATGGTAGACTATGGAAGCTAAAGTGGGTAATAAGAAGTACACATGGAGGGAAATGACAGAGAAAAGGTGGTAGGGTCAATGAAATACAGTTTGGTGAGGTTGAGTGATTTCTAATGGAGATTTTTATCCGGTGATGGGAGATTAGTAATGTGAGATGAAGATGATGCTTATGGAAGAGATAATGAAGGCAATGTCTGAGATAAGTCCACAGAAGCAGGTGATTGGCATGAGGTGGAGAGCAAAGTCATTAGTAGAACTTAGCAGCCACAGTTCTCATAGGTATCCTATGTGAAAAGCTCTGAGAAAACTCTCTGAACCTAGAATTCTCTATTCATCCAAATTATCAATCAGGTGGGAGCAAAAATGAAATTGTTGTTGTTGTTGTTGTTTTTAACACGCAAGAACTTAAGAGAACAAACCACCAATGTGTGTGTGTGTGTGTGTGTGTGTGTGTGTATATATATATATATATATATATACATATGTATATATATATGTATATGAAAATAACCTACACTGGACTACAGAAAAATAAAATATACAACTCCATACATAACAAAGTGGTGCCAAGGAAATGCCAAAGGAGGGAAGAAAGATTAAGAAATATTAAAAGAGGATCCATTATATTCAGACTGACACTTGGGGAATTTTCTTTCAAATGACAAAACTGAAATGACATGGGATTATATTTCCTCTTTTCTTTGACTCCAATCACACAACACTATGAATTCTACAGTGAATTAATCCTTCCATGCTTTGTGTCTAAGTTGACCATACAAATTGGACAAATAAGCAACTCTCATAATTTGAGTATGTGGCTGCTAATTACGGTAACATTAAAAATGCAATCATTATAATTGGTTTTTTGGAGGAGTATTAGGGATTGGACGCAGGGGCATTCGATCACTGAGCCACATCCCCAGCCCTATTTTTTATTTTATTTACAGACAGGGTCTGAACGAGTTGCTTAGCACCTTGCCTTTGCTGAGGTTGGCTTTGAAATAGTGATCCTCCTGCCTCAGCCTCCCAAGCCACTGGGATTACAGGAGTGCATCACCGTGCCCAGCTCATTATAATTATTAACACGGAAAAATAATTTTATTCCTAAAAGACTATCAAAGAAGAGAGAAAATCAAGGCAAAGTACACTAATCCTTTCACCTTCCATGGTGAAATGCACATAAATCAATATACTGTTTGAGTGCATTGTTTTAAAAAGAACTAATATTGAGGCTCTTAATGATAATTTTCCTTTCAGGTGCTGAGGATCAAACCCAGGGCCTCATACATGCTGGGAAAGCTATACCCAGCCTGTTAATAATAATTTAGAAAGTAGAAGTGCAAGTGAACTAAATTCCTCATACTTCATAGCAGGTGAGTGCAGCAATAAATTGACGTAAATTATTTCCATATATGGTTATAATAATATCCACAAAAAGAGTAGAAACAAACTGTGGAGCATAGATGCTTTGGGAAATGAAACAACCTGGGGCTTGAGAAAAGGAATTATTAGTATTTATTTTCTGCCCTTTGAATTCTTTGAATTAAAGAAAACCATTAACCTTGAAAAGCACATTTCTTTTACAAAAATGAACTCTAAAGAAATATGAAGAGCTGGGGAGGGTTAGAGTTGGGGAGAAAGTCACAGAATTAATTTCAAATCTACTTCTTTTTGTATCATCTTGGGATATAAGTAATTGTAGTTTCCTTAGATTTATTAGTTTACATTATTATTTTCTTGAGACAATAATGAATATATACCATCATTTTTTAACTTGAAAAATGCCTACTGTCCTTGATTTTTCTTCTCTATTTAATCATAATTGGTGGTGTTATAGTGGTATTTTTGAAAAACAGGAAAAAATAAAGACAGTGATAAGGTCAAGCTGATGTTTAAAAGAAGAGATCTGAGCATTAATCATACAGAAGAGAAACAAAATGAGTCCAAAGCAGCATCTCTGTCCATAAATGACAAAGTTTCTGAAGTGTTGCCACTGTCAAAGGGATTGTTCACCTCTCAGTGGGGCCTCCATAAACAGATTTGTTGAGCAGTAGAAAGTAAATTTTATATATTAAATGACTCTTCACATTGTGTTTGGTGATAGACTATGAATAATTCATATAAATGTAACAAAATTGATAATGACCAATGAAAGATTACTTATCTGTTCAATTATGAAAAATTTTACTAAGCATGATAATTAAGTGGTTCACGGTTCTAATTTGGAGTAATCCACTCTGCTCATTTCAATTAAGCCTATGTAGGACTTTTTTTTTTTAATTTCTTCTTTAATTTCATTTTTAATTTCTCTTGATCATGTAGCATATCACTCTCTTGTTTTTCTCTGGATAATTCTTTCAATGCATCAGAGCTTAACACAGTTGAAATAGGGAGCTTTTCTATTTATTTATTGATATCATTTAATTTGTTTTGTTTTGTGGTACTAAGAATCAAACCCAGGACCTCACACATTAGGCAAACACTCTATCCCTGAAGTATAGCCACAGCCTAAGATCCTTTAAAATTTTTACTTATATATACCCATATTCCTTGTACACATTTCCTTAAAAGAATCTTAACTCTAAATATTCTGGTCAGATTGTGAAGTTTTACTTATTCATTTATCTATCATTAATCTAGAAACCATGATTAGCTGCTTCTTGATTTCTTCTTGTAAAAACTTTCAACATCACAAGTAGAAATCAATTTAGAATGTGCCATTATGATCATTTTATCAGAGGAAACTTTTACAGAAGCTGTATTAAAGAAGAAGTTAATATGCTAAACTATGGTCCTAAAGTACGTTTATTTTAGTGTGAATGCACATTTATTTTTAAAATAATATTGGGCCTTGGGATGTGGTTCAGTGGTAAAGTTCCCCTGGTTCAACCCAAAGTACTGCCCCCCCACCAAAATATATATATACATATATATGTATATATATATACACACACATATATGGTGTATATATATATTATATATACATATAATATGTATTATTTGTACATTTGTACCGTATATGTTTTTATATAATATATATGTACATATATCTAAGTACTGTATATGTATATATAATATATAGTTTTTTTATTTTAATTTTTTTAATTTTGAGACAGGGTCTCACTAAGTTGCTTAGGGCCTCGCTAAGTTGCTGAGGCTGGGCTCAACTTGCAATCTTCCTGCCTCAGCCTCCCAAGTTGCTGAGATTATAAGAGTGTGCCACCATGCCCAGCAACATTGCGTTTTTCAATGAATAAAAGGACTCTAATATTTTAATTCATATTTTGGTATTAGTGTTTTCTTGTTTGCCTCAATTAACACAAAATCAGACAGTTTGGCTTGACTTTTAGAGGTGATATAAAATTGATATAAAATTATGATTTTCAGTTACCAAGTAAAGATGTGATAAATTATTTAAAAAGCAACATTTGGGAATAAAATGGGAAGATGCTAAGGATTTTGAAGGAAATATCTGAAGATATTAGGTAGACGTTCTAAAATTTCATAATTTCATAAAGGAAGGCTTAATCTTTACCCTGGATAGATTATGAGATAGAGTAAAATCTATTGGGTTTACTGTTTCCAAATAAGAATCAATTAACAACTCCACATAAGCCTCACTTGATTTCTCACTAACCTTGCCTGTGAAACACAGAAAGTTGATTAAAACTTGCGACATTTGAACCCAAGACCCCTGGATCACTTCATGCCGGAATCTTGTAGTAAATTCTGCCAGAGACAAGAATAGAAACAAAGGATTAGGCGAAATTAATTCAAGTTGTGCTTTATATATAGGTTTCATTTTATTAAGAGAGAAAACTTGAAAAAAACTCTGCAGAGTGCCTTATTCCTGCCCCTCTGTGTGTAAGATCAGTGGCCAAACTGTGCTTCACGCTGCGGCTCTGTGGCATGATTGTCATCTATCTCCTTGTATGTTTTCTGTATGAGCACAAAGACAGAAACCCCCAACGTGGAGCAGCAACTGTTGGCAGCTCTTTGACGTGTAGTTGATGAAAAAAAAAATACAATGGTCAGAGGTGGGGGGAGGAAAAAGCATGAGATGAAAATTCTTCACGTACCATACTAGTTCATAATATCAGAGAACC
The DNA here is from genome assembly GCA_025594165.1 of Tamias sibiricus. Classification (NCBI taxonomy): domain Eukaryota; kingdom Metazoa; phylum Chordata; class Mammalia; order Rodentia; family Sciuridae; genus Tamias; species Tamias sibiricus. Next base: position 97,230,914 of record CM046661.1, on the reverse strand, counting down.
TGTGGATTCAGGAAAGTAAACTATCTCAGAAGACAATAAAAACATTTGGTGAAAGCTAGCATGAAACCAAAACAAAGCACATGTGAGATTATCAACCTATTAGCTCTAAGATTACTAAATTTACCAAGAGTAGGAATTTAACCACTTATCCTTTGGTCTATTGGCCAACATTGAAATTTGGACTGAATGTCTTTGTGCAGAATTTGTAACACACAAGCAAAAGCACACACACGTACACACAGAGAGAGAAAGAGAGAGAGAGACACACATACACATATAGAGAAAAAGAGATTGGACTCCTACGTAGGAAACTGCGCTATATAAGAGAGAGTAGTAACTAAAATGTTTAAAGGCAAAATATTTCCAAAAACATAAGATTCCCCCCCCCCGCAAAAAAAAATTTTTTTTCAATAAGCCAGTATTCTCCACAAAGGAGTCAGGGTTTCCATGATGAGAAATTCACAGAAAAGTGACAGAGAATGCCAAAAGCAATGTTCTGCAATGAGAAAGTAATAGAACAGAAGAGTGTAAAGAGAACACGATATGATGGAAAGAAAAAACAGATTGAAAAGTTTCTGCAAAAAAAAACAAAGTAAAGCAACTAAATTGAAATCTTCACTGAAGACCAGGAACAGCAGCTCTCCTTTAGAGAAGGCAATCAGGGTTATCTCTCACAGCTTAATATGTGTGGAATCACCTGAGGTTCTTGTTGAAACATAGCTTCTGATACCAGAGGTCTAGGTTCTGAAATTCTAACAAGCTCCCACACTGCTGGTACAAGCACCACATGTGCTGTAGCAAAGCTGTCAAGGACGACCTTGCAGAGTGAACTGGAAGTGGGCAAAGAGGAAATAATTAGGGAAGGTGATAGACATGGCTGATGCAATGGCTGGAGCATTTCCCCCAAAACTTCATGTTAGAATAACCTTAATTCCTCAATGTGACAGTGTTGGGAGGTGGACTCAGTGGGAAGCGTTTGGGTCATATAAGCAGAGTTCTCATGAATGGATGACTGTCTTTTACAAGTGAGTTCTTGCTCCCATGGAGTGAATTAGTTATTATACAAGTTGCTATTATACAAATTATTACACAAGTTGTTATACAAGTCAATCCCATGAATTACTCTCTTCCACACTCACTCACTTACACTTACACTCTTCCACCATGCTGAGATACAGCACAAGGTCCTCACTAGATGCCACCACCCAATCTTAGACTTAGCTTTCAGGACTGTGAGTCAAAATAAAATTCTTTTCTTTATAAATTATCTAGGCTCAGGTGTTCTGTTATAGTGGCAGTAAAAGGACGAAGAGAGAACAAGGAACACATGGCTATTTGCATTCCTAAAGAATACAAATTGAACAGTAGCAATAATTAAATGTGGAATGAACAAAAATTTTTCTGAGGTTATCAGAGATCTAAAAATGCAGAAAAAAGATTCACTATTTTCTATGCAAGATTCAGCACAATCCTCATGTACCCATTGCAGCAAACTAAAGAAAAACAAAACAAGAACGAAAATATTTATACTAATCATAAGCAAAAGAAAAGAGGCATATTTTAAAGTGAAACAAGAGCTAAAGGGACCCCAGAACTCAGAGCAATTTCATTTAGCTAGAAAATATTTGTCATGGACTTTTTCATAATAGGGGAAAATGCAAACAAACTAAATGTCCAACAAGTTGTTTAAACATTATGTTATAAGGTGACTGCCAATAATGCTTTTATCAGAGTTGCAAAAAAACAGGCTATTAAATTTAGTGTGTTTATACATCATCCCAGAATACTAAGAGTAACGGCTCTAGCTACCCTATTACCAGACTACACTAGTGACAGTGAACTCTAATAACCTCTAAATATTGTCATGAAAATAAGTTATTTATAGTAAAGGCTGGGTCTTCTCATCTAATTCTTTTTTGTATTCGAAGTTGTATATATAACAGTAGCATGCATTACAATTCATAATACACATATAGAGCACCTTTTTACAAAACACTGTTTGTATGCGAAGTATATTTGTACTATTCATGTCTTCAATCATGCATTTAGAATAATGATATCCATCTTATTCTACCACCGTCTTTTTTTTTTTCCCTTCGTACCCCCTTGCTCCCTCCCTTCCCCTCCCTCCCCTTTAACCTTTCTAGTGTTCCTCTAATCCTCCTGTTTCCCGACCCAACCCCACTGTGAATCAGCCTCCTTATATCAGAGAAAACATTCAGCATTTGGATTTTTGAGATTGACTAACTTCACTTAGCATTATATTCTCCAACTTCATCCATTTACCTGCGAATGCCATTATTTTATTCTTTTTTATGCTGAGTAATATTCCATTGTGTATTTATACCACATTTTCTTTATCCACTCATCTACTGAGGGGCATCTAGTTTGGTTCCACAACCTAGCTATTGGGAATTGTGCTGCTATAAACATTGATCTGGCTGTGTCCCTGTAGTTTGCTGTTTTTAAGTCCTTTGAGAATAGACCCATGAGAGGGATGGCTGGGTCATAAGGTGGTTCCATTCCTAGCTTTCCAAGGAATCTCCATACTGCTTTCCATAATGGCTGCACCATTTTGCAGTCCCACCAGCAATGTATGAGTGTACCTTTTTCCCCACATCCTCTCCAACATTTATTGTTGTTTGTGTTCTAAATAGCTGCCATTCTGACTGGAGTGAAATGAATCTTAGAGTAGTTTTGATCTGCATTTCTCTAATTGCCAGAGATGTTGAACATTTTTTCATGTATTTGTTGATTGTATATCTTCTTCTGAGAAGTGTCTTTTCAGTTACTTCTTAAGTAGAATTTTTTATGTTCATCATCTTCCTTAGGAGAAAAAGCACAAGAGACAAACTTACTTACCCAATGATCTACATTATAACAGTTAAGAACAGAAATACATTCATATAAGATGTTTAGCTGACTTGTAAAACTTTTGCCTTGTTAGGTAGGGCTGCAGCAGCCCGACTGGTTCTCACATGGCTTGGAGTTTGTTCACACTGCATCTTGCATTAAAAATCTGGATAAAAAACCCTTAAAAGAGAAAAATGAACTACCAATTATGCTACGGCTAAAAGTATGTATCAGAAAAATGTAATAAGTTAGAAAATATTCATGATATATTATAGAGTAAAAATGGTAGGCTGCAAAACAGCTCATGACTGACACTTCTACAAAAATATGTATGAATGAATATATAAACATATGCATTGGGGAAAAACTGGATGGTTATACTCCTTTTCCCCGAAGTGGCATTCTAGATGATTATTTTTTTTCTTTCTTGCTGGTACTTCTTAGAATAAAAATAAAACAAATCTATAAAAAGTATCTTTAAAATAAAAATGACTGGTAGTGACTATTGCTGGGCATCTTATGTCCTCTTGTTTTAAAATTTAAAATAAATACCTAAATAGTTTTTGAAATTAAATAGACCTTAACAACATATAGGAAACATTAATCACTACTTATCTTGAGGAAAATTAGCAGGGAACCAGGGACACCATTGTAATACTTTGACTTCTGCTTGAGGAAATGGTTTTCTTGTTCCATTTCTGATTTTTTTTTAATTACAAAACTTTCAAAATCTTCAAAGAATATTATATTAGTGATGGTTTTATTCTGTAATTTCCTCTTAAGATTATTTTTCAAGTGAAAATTTACTCAATAAAATTCAAAAGACAAAATATTCTGAATTCCATTATAAATGTCATGATGATGATAATATTTACATTACCAGGCATCCGATTTTAAAAGCAAAAAGGGAGGGAAAAACAGGTGATGAAATAATAGTATTTTTTAAATGCATAAGTAGTAATAAATAGAAACCTTTTTTTTTTTAAGGTTACATGTGTTCACCCCTCCCCCCAAGGTGGGAAGTAGTGTTTTGTAAATACATTTTTTGTTTTTCCCTACATGAACTTTAATTTTGCTTTCTATGGGAATTCCTTAAACCTAATTGGATATTCTGAACCATAATTATATGAATTTTCCCACATATACCCAACCTGCAATGTTAGCATTCTATTAAAATTTTCAATAAACTTAACATAATTTATATCCATTCCCAGTCTGAATTTTTTTTATTTGTTCTAATTAGTTATATGCGACTGTAGAACACATTTTAGCACCTAATACATAAATGGAGTATAACTTCTCATTCTTCTGGTTGTACATGATGTAGAGTTAAACTGGTTGTATAGTCATACATGCACATAGGGTAATGATTTCCAATTCATTCTACTATCCTTCCTACCCTCACACCTCCTTTCACTCCCCTCTGTCTAATCCAAAGTACCTCTATTCTTCCCTAGCCAGCCCCCACCCAGACTGAATTCTTAACTGGTCTTTTACAAGTCAACAATAACAAAAACGAAAGAAAAACAAAACAAACCCAACCACATCTTCTATTATTTTGGATATTAAAGTCAACATATTGCATTTGAGTTATTTTTTAAGTCTGAAGAAATCACCTTAGGAAATTTCCAAAATGGACACTGTACATTTGAATTCATCAGTACTGTATTTCAGATAATTTACCAATATTTATTGGAAGCTAAAAATTCAAATTATTTAGGTGGTAACTGCCTTCCTAAATGTAATCCTTACCTTTTCTTGGGAGATACTCTGTTTTTCAAAATGACAGAAACATGGTCTTCTCAATGTCTTTGGATGCTTTATGTTCTCTTCCTGAACTTATTCTTATTTCCATGTAACTTTGGGGCACCCTTACACTCTGGTGCTGGGCTCCACCACATGACTGGCTTTGGACAGTAGGAGGCTGGAAGGTGTCACACAGGCATATATGCCTGCTCTCACTCCCTTCCACCCCCTTGACCCCTTTGAGAACACACATCAGCTAGCCTGCTCGAAGAGTAGAGATGCAGCAACACAGGTAAGCCTTCTTGGTTGTCACAGCCAAGGTCCTCCATATCAGATGACACCCAGTTGACTCCTAGACATGATAGCAATCCCAAATGAGATTAGCAAACCACAAAGCTGATCAACACTGACACATGAGCAAAAACCATATACTGTTCCATGCTACTAAAATTTTGTGGTTGACACATCACTGTGGCAATACATATCTGATCCACCTGATCCTTGAGAATTGTGTTGCTACTATTTTACAAGAAAGTGAATTGAGGAGATGAGAAACATTCTATAGAAGAAGCAATGGAGGGAGTGTTAGAGGTGTTTGACAAAGGACCCTTGAACAAGAGTGAAGATGGCAAGCATAGGTGCCCATTAAGACATTTAAATATTCCCAGGAAGTTCTCAAAAATATTAGGGTGTGATAGTAGCTAAATTCCTATAGTCAAATGTAGTTTAGTGACACAGTGTCATATTTGGCTATTTAAAAAAAAAAAAAGAGAGAGGGGAGATAAACCCAGAAGGCCAGAGGGGCTGGGGGACCATGTTTTATTAAAGGTTATTAGGGTAAGTTTTTTGAATCCTTAATACAAGAAGGGAGAGAATAAAGAATAGAAAGTAGGAGCTGGGGATGTAGCTCAGTGGTAGAGCACTTGCCTAACATGTATGAAGCCCTGAGTTTGATCGCTAGCACTAAAAACAATAACAAAAAAGAAGAGAAAGTAAAGAGGGTGCTTCTTTTTCCCATAATTAGCAAGGCGCTACAGGGCAGACAACATTTTATTTATTTATTTTACCCCTCATAGTATCTAGTAATGTAATTTGCACATTAATTGGTACTTGGTAGGTAGTTTGTTGAATTCAATGGGACAATTATAAAATAATCACTTTATAATTCCTTTGAGTTCTACATTAGAATTCTCATCAGATTCTTCTGAAAGCCACAATCAAGTATTTGAAATTGACACTGCAGCCTGTGTTTATTTGCATATGGTTCATTTCAGAAATGTAATCTACTTAATCTAATTTCAGGTAATTTCAAATCTAGTTTTATTGGCCCAGGTTCCCCACTACAAAAGTACAAAGTGTACCTGAGAGAGGTAAGGGAAGGCAAGGGGTGAGGAGCATGAAGGGTGGTGGCCAGGTCACCAGTGGTTCTGACAGCAAACAAATGAGGGGGAATGGGGACCTGCAGCCACAAGATAAAGCTGACCACTGGCTGCCTTCTTGCACCAGTGGAACCTCGGGTGGGTCATGTAATGTCCCTAAGTTTGACTCATGGACTGGTTCAATTATCTACAACGTTGGATGAGCAAATGCCCTCTATTTACCTTACTGATAATAGTGAGAATCAACAGAGAGATGGGTCATGTGAAAGGGGCAAAAATGTTACATGTTACACAAAGCGGTAACTATCATCCTCATTGTTGTGATATTAGATTAGGGACACTGTGTTCTCTGCAACATTATACTTATCTAGCATTAGCTTTATGATTTTTTTTTTTTTCTAAATCCAGAGAGCCTATCACCTGATTGGAATGGAATCTCCACCTGCCCCTTGGCTATGCTACAAACAGGCACACAAAGAACCTTCCCCAGGGGGCCATGGCATGTTGTCTGTCAACCCATGAACTAGACACGTGGACTGGTTAAACCATAGAGACCACTTGGAATAACTAGCAATTATCTTACTTCTTAGACTCTGCACAATTTAGGTAATGGGATTCTTGAAGAAGAATATGATCTTGAAGAAAATAATAGGAACAAGGAAAAAAACCCACAATATGAGCAATAAAATGAATACGTAACCTCTTCTGAAATTCAGTAAACCCAGGAAGCATCGGAGATAAATACTTAATATCTAGCCAAAAAAATTTGAAGATCCACAACAGAAATCTTTCCCAGTGAAATTCATAAGAGAAAACTAATAATATGATCACCTGCCAGACATACTGTAATGGAAAAAATACTGGACTCAAACTAGAATTTTTGTGTTCATATACCAGATTCAGTCTCAGCTATCCTGTTATCTTGAGCAAATTTATGAACATCTCTAAAGTCTACATTTTCTCATTTACATAATGAGAATAGTCCCACCTTACAAAATTGCTGTAAAAATTCAGTTAGGTAAGCCTTATTAAATAACATATACCATAACCTCAGTTTCCTTTTCTTCATTTATCTCTTCATATTTGATAAATTTTGTTTAGAGCAAGTCCTGATCCAGAAGACCTATGTGTGTGTTCCTTCTCTGAAGCTAAGGCCATTTAACCCCTCCAACTTTGTAAGTCCCATACTTCTGCTATAAATACTGGCCTTTGTTCCATGTGGCATTTCTTTCTTCCCTATATATATATATTCTCCAACTCTGTGTCTCAGACTCTGGCACTGTCATATGAAAAATATTTTCTATGTGCTCATTGCGTCAGCATCCTTTACCACCCCCTCCGTATTACCTAGTATGGTAGGAACTTACATAATTGTAAAGTGGTTGCCTAGCAACCAAATTATCAAATATCTTCATCCCACCTCTTCTATCTTAAACCTCTGAACAACTAGTGGAGTATTTTCAGCTCACTATGGTCTTTAGCCTGAGAGAAGATAAAATTCCAGGATGCTGATTCAGATATTTTCTTGTTTATCTCTATTTTTATATTCACCAGGCTTGTGTGTGTGTTGTATGTGTGTGGAGGGGAATGCTCACAAATGAGATGGTGTTTAGCATCTAAGCATACCATATGCCAAAGGAGAGATGCCGTTACAGCCATCCAAAGTTATCTAGGTTATCACTGACAAATAGCTTCCCCCAGAACATAAGAAATTGACAGCCACCTGCTCCCTTTTGGCTGGTGGAGCGAAACAGACTTTATAGTCTACTGGCTCAGCTAAACTGTGAATTACAGGTGAGCCAAAGTCTTTCTGTCTGCCACTAAAGGAAAAATGACTTCAATCAGCAAGAGGACTTTCTCTTGCCAAAAGAAAGGTAAAAGGACTTCAGAAATCATTCAATTCAAGACCCTCATTGTACAGATCAGAAATTCAGGTCAAGTGATTTGCCCAAAGTCATAAAATAGTTACTTAGTTGCAAAGATAAGATTGGGAAAAACTTCCTGCTCAAATTAAGGAGTCCTCCAGGGAGACAGCATGATATTGTGTTTCGAGAGCACAGGGCGCTGAGTGAGATTGCCTTGGTTTGCATTCTTGTTTTCCAATTATAATCTCCCAAATTAATCTGTAGGGATTTCAGTTTCTGCCATGCTTATAGGAATATCTTGAAGGATACAGGAGGCAATCCACACAATATTTGTATAATTTTACCTTGCACAAATTAAGTATCATCATTATTTAATAGCCTAGGAAATCCAAACCTGTCAGATCCAAGAACTACTGATTTCTCTATATCCTCAAAAGAATGGAGTATCCTACATTCAATAGAACAAAAAGTCAAATAAGCTTTCAAAATTTAAATCTATATAAAGATCACCAATTATTCAGTCTCTTTAAAATCCTGTGCTCTCTCTCTCTCTCTTGAAAGACTATCCCAAACTTTCAACAAGTACAGTTGATTCAGAACAGTAATCACATCTAATAGAGTTAAGAAGCAGAGTTTTTATTTCCACCTAAAACCCTTACTTGAGCCTTTAAACCAAATGGCAGCTCTTCCATAGGAGAGAAACTGAAGGAAATGCAACAAAAGTAAAGGATATTGGCTTAATTTGATGATTTTTTCTCTAGGAAACCAACCATCACCTGGATGAAACATTTTGGGGAGTTCCTTTGGATGAGCCTAGTCATGGTAGCCACAAAATGGCAGGGCTGGAGTGGAAAATTTTTTAGAAACTACTCTATTGAAGAATCAGGATTTTCAAAATGGGCAAAGCAAACCTGTCTCCTCCAAAAATAATAATAAACAAATAAAAACACAGCTGGGAGGTGGGTATGATATAACTCCCCCTTTAAGCAGGTTCTTTTAGAAAAATCACTTGAGTGTTGCTGTTAGGCCTGACCGTGCTTACTGGTGGTGCATTGTACATTCTGGATGGTCTACACTTGCCTGGTGAGGGAGCCCATTCTCTCTCCATTTTCAAAGAATCAATAAATATGAACATTCATCTTCAAGAGAGTTCAAGCTGTCATTTTGCTTGCCTCTCTAGCATCAGTTATTTTCTCCAGTGATTCCAAATGCCATTTTGCCACGTCTGTGAAAACAGATCATCAGAAGTGGCTGGATCCAGCTAGTGCAGCACCAAGCTAGAGCTTTGAGACCTTTCATATCCCTTCGGCAGCAATTTCTACGACTCCTGAAGGAGATGACTCTGGTATTCCCAGGACAGTCTCATTACTCTAGCATAAAGTATAATATATACTTTCATTGTAACTGTTACTCCAAAAACATTTCTTTCATTTTCTTGATAGAGCACTGGGACCTGAAGGACACTGTTCTGTTTATATACTTGTTTTGTTTTTAATTCATCACCAATATAGAAAAGGAAAATGATAGTAATGAAGACCATTCAGTGCTTCATGTACATGAAACTGGTTAAGATATTCCCAATTGTTACTTTTCCTCTTGCCTATGTGGAAAAAAAAAAAAAAATTGTGTGTCCTTTTTTTCTCCCCTAAGAGGATATAGTATGAGGTGAGAGAACTCTCAAAGCAAATTTAAAGCTAAGTGATGTGGTATGCACCTGTAATCCCAGCCACTCAGGAGGCTAAGACAGGAGGATTGCAAGTTTGAGGCCAGCCTCAGCAGTTTAGTAAGACCCTCTCTTGAAATAAAATGTAAAAAACACTGGAGATGTAACTCAGAAATAGAGTGTTTGCCTAACCCATGCATGGGGCCCTGGATTCAATTTCCAGTACCTCAAAAAATTAATCAGATATTACCACCACTCTCCCAACCCCCATCTGTCTTTCTTACCTTACTGGTAGATCCAGAGGTGTTTTGTACCCAGTTGTATTTGCTTTTTAATGATATCTATGATACTGTACGAAAGTTGCTACTATGTTCAACTGTAAATGTGAGATGAATAGTCCTTCAAATAAGAGTTGAGGCCCACAGGAGGACAGACCTGAATTTTGGTGATGAATTTGGTAAAGAAGATGGTTGGTGGAATTCAACTCACCAAACAATGGTGAATCAATTAGAAAGTTGAGGAATATGGAAAAATGGAGGGAACAAAAGATCAATAGAGAGCTGGTACAAAAACAGAAGTGGCAACAGTATGACCCTCATTTAACTTAGTTTTTTTTTTCTAAAACTTTGGGTATTTAATAAGGTTAGAGAAAATGTTATTTAAGAATCATCTGGAACAACAAACAAACTTTGAAGTTTACTTCTAAGTGAAGTAAGCCAGTCCACTTATATAAGGTACCAAAAGTAATTAAATAGACCCAAACATGGTGATTGTCAGGGACTCAGGAGGGAAAAGAGGGAGCTATTTAGTGGGCATTTCAGGTTAGAAAATGAAAAAGTTCTGGGGATAGATGGTAATAATGATTGCATAACAATGTGAATGTACCTCATGGCACTGAACTGCAAACTTCAAAAAGATTTGAATGGTAAATTGTATTTTTGTGTGTGTGTGTGTGTGTGTGTGTGTGAGAGAGAGAGAGAGAGAGAGAGAGAGAGAGAGAGAGAGAGAGATCTCCACAATGAAAAATATAATCACCTGGAGAAAGATAGCATAGGAGGAAACTGATTAGGACAATACAATTGGATGAACCATGAGAAAAAGCTAACACTAAATATACAAATAGTGTTAAACCCCTGTGTTGAATTCTATTTTTACCTTAAAATGTATACAAAAGCTCAGCAAAATAGTGCCCCCTTGTGGACCTATTCGAGGTGGCAACATGCATCCTGCACAATTCACAGTCCGGATGTCCCTCTAAAATCACAGGGCTTTTTTGAATTACACACTTAGTTATGCACATGAACCCTGTGCTTGCATTCCTTGACAGCATGTTCTTCAAACAGTTCCCAAAAGTTAATCCAAGATCAGAGACTAAAAGAAGGTTACAGATATATTTTGGATAGAATGCTTTCTCTCAATTTCTCAACTGACAATCAAAAAAAAAAAAAAAAAAAAAAAAAAAAAAAAAAAAAACCACACATTCATTTCCTGAAAATTTTTTGAAGTTAAAGTTCAATGGGTTCAATGGTTCTTCTGTTTATTATAACCTAAGATGTATAAAGTAATGTTAGATTTTGGGAAGAAGTCTTTCTATAAGAAATAAAGGTTTGGAGATTGTTTGGGGGTGAGGATGTTTTTGAAGATTAACCCTCTTTGTTCATTTTATTGTTTCTCAGCAGGAATGACTTTATTTTCTTACTTCCATCCAACTTTGCTATGTGTAAATAGTAAATTAGAGACAATAAATACCTATTACAACTCCATAAAGTAGTATGATATTCCTCCAAATAGAATTTTAATATTTTTATTCCAACTAGTTTTTTGATAATTATATAATTGTTCCTTTTCTTAGCCTAAAGAGTGTTATTGACTTCATTTATTGATCAAGAAACATGTTAAATAAGTTTTTCAAGGTCATTGAGAAAATGAATGGGAAAGCAAGAATAAAATTCTGATTTACTGATTTCCTACACTAGCTTTAATTGATTGCCAACATTGCTGCTCTAAAATGCATGTTCTTAAGAAGAAACAATTTTGAGTTAAAATTTTTTCAAGGTAACTCTATGATTTTGTGAGGAAAAATAACAGGATTCAATAAAAATTTTATTTTGCAGGCATAGAAGAATTAATTGCACCTGCTGGCAGCTTTTGCTTGACCTTGAAAAGGTTACAATGATCCAGAAATCTCATTAGAAGCACTGTTTAGTGAAAAGTTCAAATTAAATATCTTTTTACAGTTGTGCTTCTTTTTCCTTAGGATCTAGAACTTTTGAAGCAGATTAGTATTAATAGTAATTGTAGAAGCTGAACTAGTTTGTAGTTGCCCATTTTAGAGGCCATTAATTATAAGTTTACAAAGTTATTGTAACACATCATTAACAGGCAATTTCACCTCCAGTTTTAACTATATGGGGATTTTGAAAAACTTTTAATTTAGGAGTAATTTTAAATATACATAAAACTTACAAAGATGCCATAATTTCCATACACCCTTTGATCAGTTTCCCTTCTTGTTAATATCTTACATTACAATGTTGCATTTGTCAATATTAACAAACTAATCCTGGTACATCACTACTAACTACACTCCAAAATTTATTCAGATTTCACTATTTTTTAAAAATATTTATTTGTTTACTTTAGTTGTACACAATGCAATCCATTTATGTTTACATGGTGCTGAGGATCGAACCCGGGCCGCGCACGTGCGAGGCAAGCGCTCTGCTGCTGAGCCACAACCCCAGCCCTCACTATTTTTTCTACTAACGTTCTTGTTCTTTCATTTTCCCAGAGTCCCAACCAGGACACCACAATACCTGCTTAGTTTTCCTATGGTCTGGGAGTTGTTCAGTCTTTCCCTGTTTCTCATGACCTTGATAGTTTTGAGGAATATGTATTTTGTAGAATATTTCCAATTTTGTTTTCTTCTGATACCTTTCTATGATTAGACTGCAGGGTGGGTTGTTGTATAGAATACCAAAACAGTGAAGGTTCCTTTTCACATTGTGTCAGGGAGGGGTGTGGGATATCAACCTAATTTATCACTGCAGATGACCTTGACCAATAGATTAAAGTAGTGCCTGCCAAATTTGCCACCATAAAGATGCTGTTTTCTTTCCACTATCTCTTGAGAGAGGATCACGAAGTCCAGCCCACACTCAAGTTGAAAGGGAACAGTGAGAATTAAAATCTACCTCTTAGAAGGACTAATATCTGCATATATTATTTGGAATTTTCTGTATGGAAAATTTGTCTCTTCTCCTTTGTTTATTCATTCGTTTAATAATTTATTTATATCAGTATGGCCTCATCTATTATTTTAAACTTGGCATTATATTCTAATACACATTATTTCTTTCATTGTACAAATTGTTCCAATTTTATTCATATGAAATTCTCTCAGGTTTGTTCCTGTGATCTTTTGATATGTCCCATCTGGCAGTGGCGAAGGGGGGCGGTTTGAAGAGGGGAGGGTATTTGAACACTTTCTTACTTTCTGGCCCTACTAGATGTATTTACCCTGTCCTAACACTAAAATCAGCCATTTTTCTAAGGAGCTACACTCGCTTTTATTGGTGAATGATATATAGAAACCAGTTATCTGGCCATTTAGTGTGCTCATGGCTTTGGGGAGTCACTGCTTCTGGTCTCTCTCAGCAAACTGAATTAGGAAGCATATGCATGTGTATATTAATAATACACACATGAATAAATCAATGCTGGGCATGGTGACACACATCTGCACTCCCAGCAACCTGGGATCCTGAGGCAGGAGGACAGCAAGTTGAAGGCCAACCTTGGGCAACAACAAAAAAAAGGTGTGTTTGGGGGATCTCTGGATGTAACTAATGGTAGAACATCCATGGGTTCAAACCCCATCGCCACAAAAAAAATAAAAATAAAACACACATACAAACATCAATATTTATAGGTCACTCCATCTATGAATAGATAATAGAAGACATATAGAAAAACAAGAATTCATACTGAAGTCTCTGACACTAATCTTGTACCACAGGATTTATTATAGTTTTCTATGGGGATTTAAAAAAAATTCTCAAAGTTTATTTCCCCTATTAACTGAGTCTTTTTGTCTTTTCTTTCTTTTTTTTTTTTTTGTAACATATTTTGTACATTTTATGTTGCAAATAATGTTTCCTTATTTGGCTGTTGCCACTGTACTTTGGAACATAATGTTGTGGCAATAAAATTATCTTAAGTCAAGTAAAAGTTTCTTGACCCATATGGCAGACCTATTATTTATTCATCCCTTCATTCCAAAATTGTAGGAGGAAAAATTGTGTTCAATTAAAAATAATTCTCATCCTAGAGTCTCTTTAAGCTAGGGGGGTTACCCCCATGTAAGCTAGATTCATCAGACACAAAAAAAGAACTTCCTGGATGGAGTTTTTTTTTTTTTTTTTTTTTTTTTAACCAATAAAGTATATCTTTTACCCTTGGTTCTGCTCTCTTCTTCCCAAATAAGACAGGTACATGACCTCCAGTGGAAGAGAAGTCATCCTGTAAGCAAGAGGATGAAAGCCATACATTAAGAATGGCAGGAAGATGGAAAGTCTGGTCTGATGGGATCTCTTAGAATATGCCCCAACTTTAGGCCACCTACCCCCAGATTTCTTGTTACATAGGAGAAGTGAGCTCATATTTGGCTTAGATGTTGTTGTTTTGTGACACTGAACATAATCTGAACTAATAGAACCCACTTGTAGGAAGAGATAATATTCTTTTTTCTTTCAAAGCTGGAATTTCTATTATTGTAATTACATGTACCATGAAATACCATCCAGTGGTAGTTTGTTTTGTTATATTTATCTGTTGTAAAGACATATTCCAGTTTCAAGAGTTGGTAGGCAAAGATGTTGGTGACATTCTTACTATAAGTTCTAAATCAGTACATTTCAGGATTAGCTAAAAAGGTTTTCTATACGTGTAAGCTGCCTGTCACGGCCAGCCACGGCGCCGCCACGGGAGGAAAATTCTCGGAGGCAGAGTTAAGCTTTTACTACTTTTACTTCTACTTTCTTAGAGAGAGCTTAGAGTCTTAGAAAGAAAGATAGAGAAAGATTTCTTCTTGTCTTCTTAGCTTTCTTAGAAAGAAAGAGAAATATTAGAGCTTAGCTTAGAGTAAGATTCTTAGCTTAGAGTAGAGTAGCTTAGAGTAAAAGATCTCTTCTTTCTTCCTTCTTCTGTCTTCTGTCTTCTGTCTTCCTCGGGAGGTCCTCTTAACTCTGGCCAGTCATTACTTCTTCTATCTGGTTTCTCTTCTGTAACCGCTCTGCCTACGTTCTGGCCGCTCTGATTCTTCTGACCGACCGAGTGACTGCCCGGCTGACTGAATTCTCCGTTCTCCTAACTCGGACCGCTTTCACCCGGTTATATATACCTTCAGGTTTGCGGGTGCCTACAGGTGCGTCACATATCAGGTGGAACTTATGGCTTCCAGCTAGCTACAACAGCCCTTCCTAATTAGGGCTCCTTCTATATACGTACCTTATAAAATAATAAATTGGAAAAACAAGGAAATTATGTATAGACTCACAGGTCATAAATTAGTAACGGAAGAGATTGATTTTAAGAATGTGAATCAAGGGCTGGGGTTGTAGCTTAGTTTTAGAGCGTTTGTCTCACATGCGTAAGGCCCTGGGTTCAATACTCAGCACCACACAAAAATAAATAAATAAAAATAAATATATTGTGTCTATCTAAAACTAGAAAAAAAAATTTAAAAAAAAGAATGTGAATCAACATCTTAAGAACATAGTCTAAAAATTCTTGGGATAGCCAAATGGAATGTATACTAGGGAGAGAGAGTAGGGAAGTGTCAGAGTTCATGGAAAAAATTATATTAAAATTATAATTACTTTTGACCAACACATTTAATTTTCTTTGAAAGTTAATAATGATAATTATAATAATAGACATGTTTTATGCTCCAGGAAATATACTAGACATGTAAAATAATGATAACATTAACATCTCACAATAACACTTTGCAGTAGCTACTATTATTATCTGCATTGAAATGATGGTGGAAGTACTGAAGTGTAAGAACATATAAGTAAGTGCTTGTATTCAAATTCAGGTGTGTTTGACTGTAAGATCCAAGCCCCTACCCACTTCATTGAACTGATTCCTTGATAAATAACATTAAAGGAAGGTACAACACTCCTATTTTATCAAAAGGAAATTTATAAAAGGGTTTTTTAAAAAGTTGTATAATACTGTCATATTCCTAACAAAAATGAAAAAAAAAAGTTTTAGTACCAATGATAAGAAAGGAGCACATTACTAAGTGACATAAATTTGTAAATGAATATAATAACTTAGACTGACATTTATGAATCTTAGGTCATTGCAATGTCACTAGAAAATCTTTCTTCAATCAAAACATAAAAAATAAGATATATCTGTTTTACATGAATTATTTGCAAGGGGAATATACATAGTCCTTACACATAATTTTTATGAGGTATTTTGATATCATGCTGGAAATAGTAGGTAGTTTTAACTATTATTTTGATTTAGGAAATGCCAAATATGTGTGAGCTTAATATGAAGCAATTATAAATCATAAAAAAAAATTAAGAGGACTTTGTCTTCTTTTAATCTATACATTAAACGTAAATAGATTTAAAAAAATTGATTGTGGGGCTAGGATGTGGCTCAGTGGTAAAACACCTGCCTTGCACTCCCAAGCCCCCCGCTCCACCCAAATATCTCTCTGTGTGTATCTTAAAAAATGAAGTGTAGGAAGTTCTGATAGAACAACAAAAACTAACTTTTCCAATATTTACAGTACAGTCTTTTCAGTAGACAACATAATTTTTCCCACCCTATTTAAAACAGGAAACCACAGTACCTATAGAAGATTATAGATTAGCACAGACTCCCCCAATGATTGCCTTGTGAAAATAAAGATTTTCACGAACACCTTGTGGCATGCTTAATAAAACTGTGCACAGGACTAATTAAATTGTCTTAGTAGCAATTCCCAGGTATTGACAATAAGAGTGGCAAAATTTCATATCTGGAAGTACCATTCATAATAACTCAATTCTAATATCAATATATGGTTGCTTAAATCCTTATTGATTAAATAAAATAAATGAATTTTTCTCAAAAAAATGACTTCAACATATAAGTGAGTATATATTCATAAACACAGCTAAAAATCAATATAACTGCAGAAGCAGTCTCTGATGAGGAATGTGGCTTCCTGAAGTATATATTTTATATGGAACACAAATGTCAGGAGGCATCTCCAGACTCCTTTCATCCGAATGAATTTTCCTCCATTATCCCATTCTATGTGACGTGGAACTCTTCTCAAGTTTTTTGAAAACTACCTGGATCTTACTTTTTTTTTGGGGGGGGGGTTCATTTGGGGATTTTTCCTCCTTTAAGATAATTCAGCTAATGAATAATCTTTCCACCTGGAAATATTCTTCCTGTCTCATGTCATGTGAACTCAGATGTGAAACTCAATCATTTATTGTAGTCCACAAAATGAAAATTGTAATGAGACCTATGTGTGTGATGTAATATGCTAAATTTAGGGGGAGGAAAAGGCTTGAATAGAAGTAATATGATCATCTTAAATGAATAGCAGACATCCCAGTTACTGAGAATCTTTCAGAGCTGGACGTGGTGGTTCACACCTGTAGTCTTAGTACTTGGTAGGCTGAGGTAAGAGGATCACTTGAGCCAGGTGTTCAGGTGTCAAGATCAGACTGAGCAACATAACAAGACCCCCTCTAAAAAAAAAAAAAAAAAAAAAAAAAAAAAAAAAAAAAAAAAAAAAAAATTCCTTTGGGCATCATGCCCACTGCCGGGGATTTTCACTGCTGCCTCACTGCAGATTGACCTCATTGTATCTCTTTGACTCTTTATTCATCTTCCCATGTCTGTCTCACCTTTTTCCTAACCTCCTCTACTGAGGTGTCCCCTAAGAACTGCAAACTCTGCTGAGAAATTCACTTTATTTCCCTCTGGGTACCTGAAAACATAGAACTTGAACAAAGTTTCTCCATAATAATTTCAGCAGGAAGTGAAATTCCAAGGAAGTAAGAATGAAGTGAAAGGCAAAGCAAAGCAGGCAATGAGAAGAAAACACAGGCTGGTATGTTACTGCCCTGGCCACAGCTTCATAAGAAGATAACATGGTGTCACAGGACATGTGGATGTATCCACACTACCAAATGGCAAGATAAAAAGGAACCCTTCCCATCTCCTGTCTCTCTTGGTCAGTCTCCTTCCCGTGGGACATTACTGACCCCACACTTGTGGTTTTAAACACCAATATTGCTCATCAGATAAATATGTGATAATACTACTTGATTCTCCTTCAGAATTTTAACTAGCAATCAAACTCACTGGAATCCATGGTGTGTCATTTCAAACAACCTCTTGCCAGTGTCCTAAATTCTTCTGCCCGGCTACCCTTTTGTTACAATCTGCTGGGGAAAAAGAAAATCCTACAAAAACATACCTGCACTGAGCATTGCTGGAGAAAATTGCAACAGTTGGGAATTCTGGCTATAAACTCATCCCCCTCAATTGGACTCTAAACACTGCCCCATCACACTACTCTTTCTCCTTCCTTAGCTCACTTTCCCGTTTTGCACAAAATTTTAAATCTTCACTCTTCTTAAAACTGCAAGCTCCAAGCTTTCCCTTCATTCTCAGGAAATGACTTTAGCACATACTTCACAAGAAAAATGAAAGCTGTTGCAAAGACTCTCCAGCATATTCTATCACCGGATAAATAAATCTACTGGCATCCTTGGTAACAGTAGGACCTGACTTAGAGTGGGCATATAATACTTATTTATTGAATAAATGCATGCCCATCCTTACCTCTTCCCCATGTCTAGTGAAGTAATTTCTCTTCCACTTGTCTCCATATTCTTTCTCATCTGCCTTTCAGAAACCTCACACTATCCACTATTGCACTTTCTATTCTGTATCTTCAACCTCCCCATCCTTGCTGGCCCCTTCCCATGGGCATTTAAATGTGTCTAAATTTTTTAAAAAAAATCTGCCCTTAATCTTAATCCTGGTCTCCACAGCTGTGTGGTGGTTTTCCATTGTATGTTGATTTCCAACAATTTGTCCATTCCACTGCTGATCATTGGAGTTATGTCCAGGTTGTTGCTAATAGGATGTTCATACAAACACATTATGCTTGCTTGCTGGTATACATATGGAACATTTTTTTTAGAAGAGGAATTTCTGGGGCACTGTACATCCTCAACTCTACCACATAAAGCCAAATTGTGATCCACAGTGGCTGGACCTTTTACATTCATGCCAGCCATTTGTAAGAGTTTCCCTTGCTCCATACCAACATTCTTTGATGGTTTCAGATTTCTTAGATGTTGCAGACCAAGTATGGAATGGTATCACATTTTGACTACACTTTGCCTTTTTTGTGGTTGCTAATAAAGTTGATCATCTTTTAATATGTTTACAGGTCATTTCTTTCTTCTGTGAGGAACTTCAAGGCTTTTCTTACCACCCCCGTTTAGTGTTGGCTTGCATTTCCTTATATATTCTAGATATCAACACTTTGTTTTCCAGTACTAGGAATTGAACCCAGGGGCACTTTACCATTTTTCTACTTTACCCTGCCCCTTTTTGTTTTTTACTTTGAGACAGGGTCTCACTAAGTTGTCCAGATTGGCCTCCAACTTGAGATTCTCCTGCCTCAGCCTCAGTAGATGGGATTACAGGTATGCAACACCACACTCAACTGGATATTAATACTTTTTAATTATATTTATTTGTTGCAAATGTCTTCTTATTTGTGATTTCTTTTCTACATTTTTTCTGCCTCTCTGATAAACAGATGGTCCTATTTTAATATAACTGAATTGATCAAACTTTTCCTTTATAATTTGAGTATTTTGTTTCTTGTTTGAGAAATCTTTGCTCTGAGATCATGAATCTATTCACAGATTGTCTTATAAAATTATTACAGAAATGTCTAATTTCTTTTGTTTTTTGGTTTGTTTTTTTGAATCTTTTTTTAAAATTTTTATTTATAGTAGTATGTATTACAGTTCATACTATACATATAGAGCACCTTTTTACATAAAACAGTTTGTATCCAAAGTATATTCACAGCATTCAAGTCTTCAATCGTGCATTTAGAATAATGATATCCATCTTATTCAACCACTTTTTCCCCCTTCCCCCCTTGCACCCTCCCTTCCCCTCCCTTCCCTTTGACCATTATAGTGTTCCTCTAGTCCTCCTATGTACCCCAACCCATCAATACTGTGAACCGGCTTCCTTATATCAGAGGAAACATTCGGTATTTGGATTTTTGAGATTGACTGATTTCACTTAGCATTATATTCTCCAACTTCATCCATTTACCTGCGAATGTCATTATTTTATTCTCTTTTCTTGCTGAATAAAATTCCATTGTATATATATACCACATTTTCTTTATCCATTCATCTACCGAGGGACATCTAGGTTGGTTCCACAACCTAGCTATTGTGAATTGTGCTGCTATAAACATTGAGGTAGCTGTGTCACTGTAATATGCTGTTTTTAAGTCCTTTGGGAATAGACCCAGGAGTGGGATGGCTGGGTCATAGGGTGGTTCCATTGCCAACATAAATGTCTAATTTCTTTATAATTAATGTTTGGGTATGCAACATCCAGCCTCCAAGATGACCTCAATAAATCCCTCTCCCAACTATTCATACTACTGTGTGGTATCTCCACTCACTGAATAGGCTAACCCATGTAATAAACAGATTGTGCAAAAATGGCATTTGATCTCTAGCCTACATAACAGATGCTCCGCAATGTCTGCCTTGCATTCCCTATTGTATTACTAGCTTTGGGGAAAGCTGACTTCCATGCCATAGGACAGTCAAGCAGCACCTTGGAGCAGTCTATGTAACTGAAACTCTGAGCCAAGAACCAGTGAAGAACTGTCTGGCATATGGAGAAGCCATCCTAGAAGTGGATCCTCCTAGCCCGGATAAGCCTTGAGAAGACGTGGCATCTGGCCCTCCTCTTGACTGCAGCCTCACCAGAGGCTCAAAGACAGAGAACCACGAGATGAGCTGGTCCTGAATTCCTGACTAACAGAAACTGAAATAAATATTTATTATCGTATGGAGTTCTAAAATCTAGAGTGATTTGTTTTCAGCAACAGATAATTGATACAATTATGTATGTTAGGTAGCATTTCAATTTCAATATTTTTTATTGTTTAGTATTATTATTCCAGTACTTGTTAAAAACTTCTATCTTCAGTTGTCTTCAAGATAAGTTCAGTCATAAACAAACATTCTAGTTATATATGGACTTGATTCTGGACTCCTTATTGTTTCATTGGTTAGTCTGTTAAATAATATAACTGTATAATGTTTTAATATTTTATAAGACATTCTCCTAAACTTTCATATTCTTCAAGAAAGTTTTATCTGCTTTAACCCTGTGGCATTTATATGTTTTGAAATACCTCGTCATTCATAAAAACCTATTGGGTTTTGAGTATAATTACACTGAGTTTACAGACCAGTTGGGGGAAAATTAACATCTTCCGTATAACAAATCTTTAAATCCATGTTTATCCATGATGTATCACTGTATTTATTTGGAGTTATCTTTCAACATATTTTATAATTTTCTTTGCAAAAGTTATATACATCTTTTGTTAGCTTTATTCCTTGGGATTTCATATTTATATGCAAAGTAAATCTTATAAGATAGCTCTTTAAAGAAGATACAATTTTTTTTAGCAAATGTTTCATTTTAATTTTAACAGCCTTTGTTATATAAGAAATGCTTTTTCATTATTAAAAACCATGAAAATAAAGAGAACAAAAATAGATCTTTCCACCATTAATGATAAAAATTTTGGTACACATAATTCTAGCTGTTTTCTCTGCATATGTACTTATATCCCCAACATTTAGGAGTCAAGATCAAAGAAGATACAATTTTAAATTTCTTAAAGTATATTGAATTGCTCAAGAGATATGCTAGCACATAGTAAGTATGCAATAAATATCTTAAAGCAGATATATAAATTAATAAACGAATAGATAAATGGACATCTACTGTGTAGTTTTCATGCGACCAGTATGACTCTCTATATGCTAGCTACTTCAAACAGCGTTCTACAGAGGCACTCAGCATTTTCAAGGGATCTTCCTTCCACAATAAGAAACCCTAGTGTTTCTAGTTCTTATCTCAGTGTGCCACTAAGAGTAACATAAGATCTAAAGGAATAGCTTCAGACAGGTATAAGATAGTACAACTTTTTCATGACTCCCTTTCTTTCTTTGTAACTTCTGTTTATGCAGGTGAGATCTCCTGCTAAGCACATTCAACTCAACTCACTGTGCTTCACTGAGGATTTCACAAACCTTTTTGTGCATAATGATGCAGAATTATCTCTTTCTACATTTTATTGATGTTATCAATGTTTCCTTTTTTGTATAAGGATTAGTCTTCTATTCAATGGAAAGTATGACCAAAAAAGTTTCCAAAAATTACATACTAAGGCCCTATAATCACCACAATCATCATTGGTCCCACTGTATATGGAATTCCTAAATATTTTTCAGTGCTTACCCATTAACATCTCCTTTCGCTGTATAATTTTTCTTTTTCTTTTTTTTTTCTCTTTCTTTATTTCTTTCCTTTCTTTTCTTTCTTTCTTTTTTTTTTTAGTTGTTGTTGTTGTTGTTGTTGTTCTGGATATTTAACCTAGGGATGCTTTCCACTGTACTATATCCCCAACCTCCCTCCCCTTTTTAAATTTTGAGACAGGGTCTTGTTAAGTTGCTTAGAGCCTCACTAAGTTCCTGGGATTGGCCTTGAACTTGCAATCCTTCTACTTCAGCCTCCCCAGTCACTGGGATTATAGGTGTGCACCACTATGCCTGGTTTCACTGATGTTCTTTAAAAAGTCTCTTAAGTTATTCAGCAATTTAATAACTTTTGCTCTTTATTCAAAATCTTAGGAAGAAACTGAGTGTTGGAATTGAGCCAACAGTATGTGTTTCTCCTGTGGATAAGCAGAATTTCATAAAAAGGAAGATAATTCAAGCAGATGTTCATCATGCAACTGCCAGAAAAAGCAAATTTTGATAAAAATCAAATCCAGTAAAATTTCCCACCATACCCTAGCATCTTTTGAAGTAGTGGCCAATTGTTTTGAAGTATGTTTAAAGAACTTCCTAAATTTCATCTGAAAAAAATACTTCTGAAATCTTGATTGCAATTCTGGAAGTATGTCTTCTATGAAATTGGATGGAAATAAGGGTATAGATATGGACCTTTTATCTTTTAGTGACTCACTCATGTGTAAACATGCAGGGCCTCTGTGATGTAGTCTCAGCTTATTTCTTGCCACATCCTGTCTTCAAATCCTCTTCCAATTATATGGAACTTTCTGCATCTCCTTAAATATGCTGTGCTATTTTGTACCTTAGTGACTTTGCTCACATCTGTTTCCCTCCCTGGAAAGCTCTCCCATGACCCCCACTACCAAGATACATTAGGCAAACACACAGTGCGCTTTCAGATTCAGCCCAACATCAGCTTCCCACTAAACCTCACTTTCAGCAGGTAAGGTAACTACTTCACCTTGGCATTCTCTCCCTCCACTCCATCACTTCTATCCCTATACTTCTGTCATGGTACTACACTCTGTATTGGCTTGTTCACAATTTGTGTTTCCCATAGAAGTTGTTTTGCTCACCTTTAGATCAATAGCATCTAGTACTATCTAATTCAGAGTATGTACTCAACTAATTCATCTTGAAAAAAAATTAATAAATAAATGCCTGTATCTCTATCCTCAACTTACTACTTGGCTTACAAATATTTTCAATCCTATTCTCTCATATTTTGAGATTTAGGTTTGTGTTAAATGAAATCAGCAATACACATTAGCTATTACTTTGTCCTTTCCTTTCTATCTAGCACATAGGGGATATATCAACTCTATAAAGGTCAAGGAAATGTACTGCAGTATCTCAGTACAATAAATGAATAACTAAAACAATATGATATAGCCATGTTTGATTCCAGTGTTTGACATAGTGCTGCAGTAACTTTTAGAAAATCTTGAAAAGAAATAATACTTAAATAATGACACCAGTAGTCTAATGTGCCATTTGTATGCCTGTATCTGTTTTTATGTTCATTAAATAAATTATCTCATTTAATTTAATGTGCACATCTGATCTAAAAGATTTGTTGATATTTTCCTTACATGCTGATAAAGAAACTGAGTCTCAGAGAGATTAAATTTTCCAAAGTCACATGTCATATGATTCTGATCTAATATGAAAGCCTGTATAAATTGATTAATTGTTGGAAACATAACAATAATAGAGTATGGTCTCTTAATATAAATGACATATACATGAATAAATAAAAAGTTGAACTTGCTGCAATATGTTATTTTGGTCTGTTGCAATTCATAGCTTTTGATGATATATGTGAAAAAAATCAAACCTCTTACTGATATTTGGTTGGAAAGGACAGACAATTTTTTATCCTTCTCAGGTAAATATAAATATTCATTTTTAATACTACACTAAAATTTGACAAGTGATAGTTTTTTGTTAAAATAGTTGCAGTGTGGAATTAAAAATCATATCAATACACTTTTTTTGTACTCTATTACCTTAAAACTCATTCATTTTTATCTTATACAATGAATGGATGATTTTGGAACATTATGCAGTGGTCATTAGAAAGCAGTGGTCCACTGAGTTATGCAGATCTTCCAACGGCTGAGGCTGACACATTCCATCATACAATTGCAAAAATGAATATTTATTAATGCCATCACTCATCTTACCAAAATGTTTGAACTATTGGAAAGCATTGAGTTCATGCTAGCAGATACACATTTCTCCTTTGAAAATTCAAGTTTTATCATTAGCAGCAAATAGTTGTTTTCCTTGAAGTAACAAATTCACTACCAAATACCCAAGTAGTAGTATCCATACTCTTTTTCTTTTTCTTCCAGTGCTAAGGATCAAACCCTGAACCTTGCATATGCTAGGTAAGTGCTCTACCACTGAGCTACATCTCCACCCCCTGTCATTATTTTAATAATGTTCTGTGAAAGGAAGTGGTTTTTGATTTGTAACTCACTTGCACAAATGCTATTTCATCCATCATGCTTTAGTAAGCAGAAAAATGCCCACTTTTCTTTTCATCACACAGCATATTAACAAGCCATATCCTCAATGGTTGAGATTTAATAAAATTAATAATTATTATTTCATCAAGGAAGTACTTAAGTGAAATAGACTTTTCAAAAATGTGGGGGGAGGTGATGAGTGGTTGTGAGGAAAACAACAGCTACTATTGCAGTTGGTCCCATCACCTTGACTCCTGCTCAAGTACAGCAGCATTGCTCTTTCTTGCTTTTGCACTGTCACTGCATATGTCAGCCTGGTGAAAAAGGCAAACACCATCTTACTTAATACAAGAACAATTTTGACTTTATGAATCCCTAAAATGTTCCCAAGGGTGCCTCTGGCATCCCTCAGATCACACAATGAGAACTGCACACCAAGACCCTGCCCACAGCCTGCTGCCTATCCTTGTACAATCTGATCTCCCATGATGCTCTGGATCAGATCATGTTACGCTTGTTCTTCATAGGACTTTACGTAGATTCCTCACCTCATGCAGAGCACTGTGGATTGTTCTGATTTCCCCAATCTCATTTCCTAACACTTTCTCAATTGCTCACCTCCTCAAACATGGTGGGCTTCTTGTTCTTGAACTCTTCACGCTGGCTCTTCTCAGCAGGACTTTCTGCACAGAGCAATTTTTACCCTCAGAGGATGAGTCATTTTCTCTGTTTGTTCAGATTTCTGTTTAAATATCACCTTGCAGAAAGGCCTCCTCAACCACGACCTACAGCTGCACTTCTGTCATTCTGTCAACCCTCTCGGCCCTTTACTTTCCTTTTTGCTGCTTATTTATTTGCTTATTGCCCACACCAGGATGTCAGCTCTATGAAAAAGGGAATTTGATTTTGCTTGCTGCTTTTTCCCCAATGCCTGGAACATAATAGACATGCAATGAAAAATTTTGGAATAAATGAATAAACTACATTCTAATAGGCCCACTAAGTTGAATTTGAAAGAACGTATTTGTCTCGGGGAAACAGAACAAAAGCATTTATTAAATGAATAGTTCTCAGGTAGGCTGCATCAAATTAACTCAGGATTTTTTTTTTTTTTTTTTTTTTTTTTTTTTATGGTACAGGGGATTGAACTCAGGGGCACTCGACCACTGGGCCACATCCCCAGCCCTTTTTTGTATTTTATTAGAGACAGGGTCTCACTGAGTGGCTAAGTGCCTCTCCATTGCTGAGGCTGGCTTTGAACTTGCGATCCTCCTGCCTCAGCCCCCAAAGGCTGGGATTACAGGCTTGCGCCACTGTACCCCGCTCAGGATATTTTTTAAAGAACAGAACCTAGGCACTACCCCTAAAGATTCTAATTCAGTCAGTCTAGGTGGAAAAAGAGACCATGTAGATTCTTATTTCCCCAGGTAACTTTGAAGAACTGTCAGTTTGGGGTACTGACTTCTCATGGGTCCAAAGCTGTATAGTTTCTTTGGAAGATGATGAAAATATTCTAACAGAGGTTAACAAGTGACTGGGAATTATTACTAATTAATTAAAATTTGACTACAATCCCATAGCCAAAACATATGGTTTCAAATCATAAGTGTCAAATGTATATTCTTACCAACCTGTTTACCTTCTAAGATCATAAGGAGGGAATGCTCCTGAAGACAGAGGTAAATTGAGCACTGTGGTTAACCCCTGCCTTTTCATATTCTTCTTGTTAACTTATGAAATAGTTATAATATTTTAAAGTTAGTGCCAATTAGCTATGGGGTGTGTGTCTGTGTGCACATGCACATGTTTGAAAAATTAAAATGAGTTGATTTCCTAATGAGTATCATCAAAGGCTAACAGAGGTGGATGGGGACATTTATTCTTTCCTGATGCACTCAAACTCTGTTATGCCCAACTGCCTTCTTCATGCCACATCAAAGCAAATGTTATCTATGTATATTTTATTTTCACAATAAAGAAATTTTCCAGACTAGAGAATGCTAAATTGTTTAACAAATGTTTTTTATAGTGATAAGATAAAAATAATATAAATTTACCATCCTAACAAATTTTAAGCATTAAGTTTATGGTCCAAAAGCATTAAGCACGTTCCCATCATTGTACAATCCTCAGATCAAATGATATTTGACTAAATAAGTCAATGGAAAATTCAAACATATAATCAAATCTCTAAAGTACCTTCTATTATCAAAGTAAAACCATAGTTCTAACAAAGAACATTATCATAGGGCTTCAGATAAGATGATAATCCCATTGATACATGTATGACATTGTTATTTATGGAGCAGTATTTCAAAATATATTTATGCTTATAATTGCCTCTTGCAACCCAAAGATTTTCATCCAGATTTCATATTGAAAATAAATTCATTGATTCATCATGAGACAGATTGCATATTAAGTATATTAAATGTCAGGCTTGTTATTCTAGTTTCATTTGAAAAACAAACTTTTTCATAAGCCATGGGCAGATGTTGATAAGATAATAGCAGCTGTGGCAGAAAATACATTTTTATTAAGAAAAATGACAATATTTTTATTTAATGGGTAAAATTAATAATACTGCTTTAGAAGTATTAGAAAGAAGTTGTTAAAAGATATTTTAAGCTAAAACATCCATAATCAAAAACCTGTCTACTGTTTGTTATTGTAGTACCAAGTGCAACTGCATTTTTTTCTCCTAACCAAACACCAAATTCCAAGACCTTCTATCCATACCCTTTTAGTCCTTTGGGGCTTCTTATTAATATATTCTTTCTTCTGTGCCTTTATCTTCAACTTCTGAGATACTTTCCCCTTGGCACTTCCAAATTTTGAAAAGAAAATATCAAAACTCAAATTTCCTCCTCTTATTTCTCATATTCCCACCTAATATTTATTTATTTAGAACCTAGGGTCTTCCACATGCAAACTGCTCTACCACTGAGCCCTTTGCACCCCACCTAGCATATAAGAATTTTATTTCCCTTTATAAGCAAACTCCTTTGGAGAGAAATTGACATTCCATCTCCCTTTCTCACTAGGATTCACTCCTGAATTGTGTGCCTCTACTGAAATGCCCTATGCCAAGGCAACTAAGGCCAAAGGATAGGTTTTTGTTCTCTTACTTGACCTCTGTCTGACTTGGATGGTCTTAATGGATCCTTACTCATTAAGCTCTTGTACACTGGCCTGTGGAACATGACTCTCTCAGTTTTCCATGTTTCTCATTCCTTTGCAATTCATTTCATTTCCTGTGTAACCTGCCTTTTCTGTCCTTGTAGGTGCTGCTGTCACCTGTGGATCCAACTTCTCATTAAGCATCTATAATTGGAAGCACATCTCAAACTCAATTACCAAATTCAGCTTATCATCTTTTGCCAACCTTTCCCTCCTTGGGTGTGCTCTACTTCAATGAGGGGCACCAACATACACCAGTCTCCCTCCCAGTGCTGTGCCTCCTGTTCAGAACTGGATTTCTGTAATTCCCTCTAACCTGTTGCCCTGTCACTCAGTTCAGTCCTCCACACTACTTAAATACAATTATGTGACTCCTTTACCAGTTAGAGAAAAAAGGAAATACAATCTAAACTTTCCTAATACCACTTGCTTCCTGCTTTCCATCCAACCTTTCCCTCCAACCATTCTTAGTCATCTCCCTGCTCTCAGCCAAACACAACTCGGTGCTTTCTCCTGAGTATAGAGCAGTTTTTTTTTCTTTTTTTCTTAGCATACCCTTTTCACTTTTACTTAATCCCTTAAAATTAAACTAAAGTTACATTTTCCCCCACAAAACTAAAGTGTCCTTGGATCCTTGGATCTTATCCCCCTCCAACAAAACATCATTCCCCAAACAAAACCTTAGGCCAATTTAGATGCCCTTCATTTATTTGTTTATCTAAAGCTGCCTCTTCCTACCTATTCCTATCAGAGTAAATTTCAATCCTGGATTTACTTTTATTTCCTCTACCAGACTATTGACTCCTGAGGGAAAAGAATGTGTTTTTGTTGTTGTTGTTGTTTGTTTTTGCCATTGTATTACTCAAACTGAGCAGTGTTTGGCAGTAGTAGTGAGCAAGAAAACTTGTTGAATGGGTGAATCATAAATCAACTAAAACACTTTTTGACTTTAATATATAGGCAACCATATTGTAACATAAGGACCCTTAATTGTTGTTCCAACATTCAAAATAGTCCTTTATAAATTCAATCTTCTAAATATTTGGGTTTCACCTTGGTTCATTCTTAAACAAGAATGCTTAGTGTATATAGAAGCTATCTCGTAAGCTTTTAGTTTTATTTTCCTAATTTATGCAGTCCATTACATATGTACACTCTAGTGAAAAATATTTGAGCTTGACTTATGTGTTCAGTTGATAAACATGTGTGTGAGTGTTTATATAAATCTCTCTAGCTTCCAGAATATCCTGACCCAAATAGTGAGGCACTGGGACAAAAGACCTTCAGATAGAGAATTACTGTTATCAGTGCTCAGAAAAGAACCAAATGCTGTGGTTGATTGGTTTGTTTGCTTATTTTTGCCTTGATCCAAGTGAGTGACAATGCTAAGCACAGAATAAGAGTTGACTATTTTATATGTTATATTTTACATCTATATAGCTATGGACATCTGAAAGTACTTGTAAGCCAATTTTCTCTTTTGGAGCATTGATATTGCCAATTTTATTTAATCTTCCTGAATCTTCAATTGTTCTAACAAAAACCAAAAGTGTATGCTTATTATTTTACTATATCTAAAATTTAAATCCTGTTTCATCTGAGTTTTTTAAAAAAAATCTTTATTATATTTCAACTTTATTTTGAATTTTAGAAACAGTC
The DNA here is from genome assembly GCA_025594165.1 of Tamias sibiricus. Lineage (NCBI taxonomy): Eukaryota > Metazoa > Chordata > Mammalia > Rodentia > Sciuridae > Tamias > Tamias sibiricus. The sequence goes on along the minus strand of CM046661.1, from coordinate 97,201,418 downwards.
TGTCACACCAGGCACGGTGGTGCATGTCTGTATTCCCAGCCACTCACAAGGCTGAGGCAGGAAGATGGCTTAAGTCTAGGAGTTCAAGACCAGCCAGGGAAACAAAGTGAAACCCAATTAAAAGAAATAACAAGAAAAGAAGGAAAGAGAAGGTCTGTCTTATGATTTATAATACTTTTAAATCTTTTAGTTGTTTGTTTTCTATAAAACAAACACACATATTACTCAGGGAAATATATAGCTCTTACCTGAAGTATCCTAATACCTGCTGTGGATTGGCCTTCAGCTCCAAAATACTTCTGTGAATATAATTTGAAAATCCCATTATTCTTTGTTTATCATAGGACGTGTTTTTCCCATGTACTAAAGTAAAATGTCAAATCATACTTTGTGTGTGTGTGTGATGCTGGGAATTAAACCCAGGGTCTTGCCATATGCCAAGCACACACTCTATCACTGACCTACACCCTCAGTCACCACTTCATTCTGAAGATGCTTCTCATTCCTGCACCACTGCAATGTTCTCATAAGTATCTTTTCTTCCACAGAAGGAAAGCAATAATTGCCATTCTTCTGGCGTTACTAGGTGTTTGCCTGTTTATTTTGTTGTTATTGTTTGTTTTTCACTGTCTTCTGTCTTACTCTTGAAACTAAACCTTTGAGACCAAGTGAATTATCTGTAGTGTCATAATATTTAATTCCTAAAAGGACTATGCCAAGGATGTATATGTAATAGGATTTGTGTTTTAAGTAGCTCATGTAGCTTTGATACAGTTATATATGGACATCGTGGATTGGATACAAGTAGTTAAATAGTCAGAAAACAGCTAGTTATTGACTTTTTATATGGACCAGGCACAATTATAAGTTCTGGGATACAACAGAACAAAAATACTCTACCAGTGAAAGGGTACATAATGACTAATAGTATTTTACAAGAAACATCTTGGTGTCTATTTTTCAGTTCAGAATGACACCTTATTTTTCCTACCTGTGCCCTTAAATTCTTTTTTTCTTTTCTTTTATTCTAAGTTGTTACATATGACAACAGAATACATTATAATTCATAAATTCTTAATACATTATTTTAAAAATTCTTGACTTGTATGCACATTCGCACAACACTTCAAATCATGATGCAACAGGGTATGGTATCAATAGCTAAATACAACCATTTCCAGCATAGATCAGATAAACCAGTCACTCTGTCCTCCAATGAGGGAGCAGGAAATGAGTTCTTTTTCTCAGCACACCAGAAAATGCAAAGCTGTCTTAATGGAAAACAGGTAGTCAGCACCAAGGAAGCCCAGCCAGAAACCATTCCCAGAGTAATCAGAAAGACATTGTGCACAGCATATTTTTAGGAATGATGCTTAATTTTTTAAAGGTTAATATTTACAATGAACCTTGAGGAAACCCAGAATGTAGAAAACTCTAAAGAACAAATGACCCAATGTCTTAAATAAACAAAGAGAGGGATGAAAAGAAGAAAGGAGGGGAGGGAGGGAGAAAAAGGGAGGGAAGAAGGGAAACATATGGACCAAATACAATGTCCAGTCTTGCTACAATTCTGATTCTGACAGATTAGCTACAAAAAGATGTTTCTAGTCTAGGCACAGTGTCTAGTTACTTGGTTACTTGGGAGGATGAAGGAGGAGGATCACAAGTTGAAGCAAGTCTCAGCAATGTAATGAAACCTGAATCAGAATGTGTGTGTGTGTGTGTGTGTGTGTGTGTGTGTGTGTGTGTTTAAAGGTTTGGGGATGTAGCTCAATGGTACAGCACTTGCCTAGCAAGTACCAGCCCCCTGGGATCAAACCCCAACACTGAAAAATAAATAAATAAATAAACATCAGATAATTATATATTAGGGCATAATTATATCTGATAATATAATAATACTAAGAAGATAGTATTAATTCTGGGGATTTGATAATGTGATTTTAAAAATATTTTTAAAGGCTTTGAATATTAGAGATACAAATTGATACATTTATGCATGATGTGATAATGTCAGAAATTTGCTTTTAAATATTCCAGATATATTCCTTTTCTTTGTGCAGGTTAAAAGTAAGTTTTAAAAGTGAGTAAATAAAGCAAATCAGAGTATTTGTTGTTTGGTGATGAGAAGCCACATTATGTTTCTAATAGGTTTTAAATGAATACAATTTATATTTTCATCTCAGTCTGGGTTCTTACAAAGAACCAAATGATGAAAATTTTCTTTGAGAGTAATTTACTTGGGAACATAATTCCAGGGGTCAGCATTGGCAGTCAGAGGGAGAAATGATGAAAAGATAAAGCTGATAGAAAAACACATGCTGATTTACCTTCCACTTCTGAAGACAGGGAGATCAGTCTGCAAAAACATCTGAAAACCTCATGACATGTATCTCAGAACCAAGCCACTGGGAAGAAAAGGGAAAGCATCTAGCAGTCTAGCCCACTGGTTACGGACTACATCACTGGTCATTAACACTTCTATAGAAGTCTGAATGTTGAGAGAGTTCCTATGGATATGTAATGATGAGACATAATAGAAGCCCTTGGCAGAAAGGAAGTGGTGGTGGCCAGAGACAGCATGTGGCCAGGTTGCACCTCAGTGAACCTGGATGAAGCCTTCATGGGAACTGGTCTCTAATAAGAGGACTAGAAGTGGCACACAAGAATTTTTCAGATATAGCTTATTCTTTTGCCTATTGCTCATCTCCCTTTTGCCTTCCATTAAGTCTAGTCAATTGCCAAATTCCCTTCAATATGGTAGCTGTTTTAAATCTCTGCAAACAGTGCAAAAAAAAAAAAAAAAAAAAAAAAAAAGAATGGAAGGAGCTGGGTTTGTGGCTCAGTGGTGGAGCATTTGCCTAGCACTTGTGAGGCACTGGGTTCGATCCTCAGCACTACATAAAAACAAATAAATAAAATAAAGATATTGTTTCCATTTGCAAATAAAAAATATATTAAAAAATAAAAGCAGGCAAGAAAGAAAAAGAGTGGGAAAAGCTGCTGTCCTCAGTACTATGCCTGATTCCAAGGCCACAGTTGCTCTTATTTCTCTCTTTTCTCTGTTACCAGTTTTAGAATTCTATCACCCTGGGCCTGTGCCTTGACTCATCTGTGTTGTTTGCCTTCTAGGGAGACTCAGACCTTCATACCAAAGGGGTTGTGCCCTTGCTTTCCTTGTGCTTATCACATGGTACTGCTAAAATTTTCCATTTGTAATCAACACTGGGTGTAGTTGCATCAACAGACATCCAGTGAGCATCCCCTAGATAGTCTATAGGTCCCAAATCTATACAGATATAGAAACACATCTAAATACACACACACACACACACACACACACACACACACACCTCTGCCTTCATAGTGTAGCAGGAGCCCAGCTACCCATAGCAAAAAAATCAACAAAAATTTCTACTACAAAATGCCTTTATTTGCCTACTGTTCAATTTCAGGAGTAACAAGTATTCAAATATTACAATGTATAGGGAGCCAATAAGATATGCAGAATGCAGTACTGATTTCGGTAAATGAAAGAGTGCTCAAGGTCACAAACAGTCTAATTAGCAGCAGCAGACAGCATGTTATACTTTTGTAAACTTGACCTCCAACCATCAGCCACCTTAAAATACAAACAGAGCAAAACAAAAACAGGTGAGTGAACATGTTTTAAAATGTGATTATATTAAATTAGATCTTCCCATAAATCAACTTAGAAAACTAATAGCAGTCTTTTTTCTGTTTAAAATAATATATGCTTTTTCTCAATAAGGTGTCGAAGGAGACATGTTGGATTAATAATTTTTTAGCAAGTATGAACAGAAGTGTAAGGAAATTTAATTAACAGAAATGTAGGGTATTACTACCTTGCCAGTTATGCTTATTTTAGATGCATTTGTTTACTGAATAATAACATGAATGCTTTCACTTATTTTTTACATATCTGTGATAGGCTCTTGTACAAATTGGATTTAATCCCCCAAAGTCCTGAAAGGTAGGAAAGTAAGGAGGTACAGAAGGTAATTTATCCAAGGTTGGTGACTAAGCGCCTACATCAGAATTCCAATTCAGAACTGTTGTCTTCAGAATCATTCCAAACTAATAACAGAAGTATAATTAATGTATGGAGATAATTCACAGATGGAACTTTTAGACATCAGGCTTTTGTATCAGTCCATCATTGCCTATTCTGCCATAGGCAAAAGCAGAAGTCCATATCTGTTTTTGTAGGTTGTTGATCAAGGTACCCCATTCACCATAGCTAAGCAGTTGTTATTTAACATAGGCAGAACAGTCACATTTTCTCTCCTGGGTTTTTGATATGTGAGTGAAATGACACAGGCTCAAAAAAAAAAAAAAATGACTGGAACATAATTATTCTGGGGAAAGTGTTCTTACAACACAACCAAGCATTTCAAGCAGCTTAGCTTTTGAATTCTGTCATTTCTGTGGTTAGCTTTTTAGTCTTTCTGTAGATTTTATAAGGATAAATAAAGTTGCTCCCCTTTTTTTCATACATCAGGCAGTTAGCTCCTTTTGTTAGTAATCAAAGAACTCTAAACAGTACATACGTACAATCACAGTGACCTTTCATTTTCCAAATGCCTATTTAGTGACAGTCCACACCACACAATTCAATATCAATGTTCTCTAACTACCTGGAAGGTTGCCTCCCTAGCTTGAGTGTGAACTCTCTGGACATTTCTAACATTGTTCTTTGGTGTTCTCTCACTTGGCCTAGCACACATACACATACTAGGCACTGAACTGATGGACAGACTTTTAAAAACAGATTAACACGGATAACATGGTAATGGGTAGAGTGGACATAAGGAGAGAAAATAAACATAAGCCTTAGGCAGTGCCAAAGTAGAAATCCAAAGCCTCCTTTTTATGCTTCAACCTACCCATGGTTACTTCAAAGACATAGTTCTCCACTGGTCACCTACCCAGACTCACAAAAAATACCTAAAAACAGTCATGATAGTCATATCAACTTGTGCTTATTCAAATTCACCCTCTCTTACACAAGGAAAAGAGCAATACTCAATGGATGCCCATGAAATAAAAATAATGGACACATTTTTTTTCACAAATACAAAAAGTGACAAAGAGTAGTATTCTGTTCTTTCACCAGCATTAGTGATTATTGAAAATATTAAGGAAATTGCCAAGAAGAAAACTATAATTTCTAATTAGATGTTATAAATGTAGTATTTTGAAAAGTTTTCAAAATTGTAGTAGAAAAGCTTATTTTCCTCAGCTTGCAAAGCATAAACAATTTATTTCACAAAAAATTCAATAGGAAGCGTGATTACTTTTATTATGTGGAATTATTGAGGGAGTGCCTGTTCTAGGCTAAAGCCATTCTGAAGTATGGATTAGGAGTACTGGTTTGTTATTTGCAAGGTATGGTTTTTCTCAATTTGAATATTGAGACACAAAAATGAAAAACTCTTAAGTTTTTAGATATTTAGGAATAGTAACTTTTTTGGTTGAATAGTGTAATGTCTACTGTTTTATCCTTGCTTTTATCCATATAAATTCATGCCTTAAGTGCATGCCTTTTAACCAATACAAAGGGTGGCTCCATCTCAGAATGCATACTATGCTTTCCTTCATTCCTATAATTTTCTTTGAAATTTTTCTTAAAGACATGTTATTGTAGCAAAGTACATAAGGGATAACTTAGTTAAGCATACCTTTAGCTTTTTGTGCATAAAGAATATTTTCTGAAACTAGCAATTGTCTGTGAAGTCATTTCATTTTGAAGGACATTCATGAGTGTAACCTCCTCCAAAACTACATTAAGAAATTATTTCAGGAGTTAATCCAGAAAATGAATAAAGAAATCCCAAAAGTAAACAATGAGTACAAGAAACAAGGTCAGCTATATCTTATGTACAAGAAGGAAAAAGGAGGGGAAACTAGAAAAATGTTAAGAATATCACAAATACAAAATGTTTGGATGATTCTTCTTAGAAAAAAAATTTTTTCTACCCATTTCTAATAGCAACTAACCTCAATAAATGAGTTTCTTCTTTATGCATCCAACTACGTTAGTTGATTCAATTGAAAATACTTCAGTTTTTTATATTTATGCTATACATATAAAATAGTAATATGCTTGTGTTGTTTATTGGTTTTTGAAATGAACTTATAAAGTATAAGATATAATTTTAGTGACTGAAAACCTTAACTACAAATATAATAACACAACTAAGAAATACTAGAAAATAGTCAGGAGAAAGGGGAATTGGTAGGGTGGGAATTCTAAATGCCTTTTGCTTCCCATGGGGCAATCAACAGATAATGTTTAATGCTGTCAGAAAACCTAGAAACAGCAACCAGGGATGGACAAATTCCGAAACCACAAAACTTCATCTGCAGGAATCTTCAACTTGCATTGGGGGCACTTGCAAGGAAGAGAAGAAACCTATTAATTTTGTATCCCCAATTTTGTACTCTTTTTCTTAGAGGTCTGTGCTCATAAGTGTATAAATTTTAGGACCTATGGAAAATTTGGATTCACTCCTGAGTCACTTTTAGGGTTTTGGCAGGGACCTACTACCTGGAAGGCCTGGAAGCTGAAGTTTATTTAGCTGCAGGGCAATCCATCCTTGATAACTAAGAACAGAAATCAATGATTCTGGTTGTTACTGAGGGATGGTATTGGTAGAGATTCAAGGAATGGGAAAAAGGAAAGAAGCATGGACTTTTCATTTCATAGCTATGCATATATTATTTTTATACATAGCAACAATTAATTAGTCAGTTTGCTGCATAATGATACAATTGCAATGATATATGTACATTTATACATTTTAAAATAACTGTGATGATCCTTATTTTTTCCTTATAAACCTATTTATTCTTGAATTGGTGCTGCCTTTTAAGTTAAAAGAAATACCACATGGGAAAGCAGCAGCATGTAAAATAAGAGAAAATAGAAACATCTGGCATTATAATCTTATCCTTAAGAAGAGCATTAGTGATAGCCTTTTCTTATCAAATATAGTGTTTTTGGTGGGATGCTTAAAGATATAAGAGTATTTTCTGTTCATAGAGAGTTCTCTTGAATGGAAAGTTTTCTTTTACCCAAAATATGTTTTTTTTTAATATTTGTTTATTTTTTTGTTGTACACAATGCCTTTATTTTTACGTGGTGCTGAGGATCGAACCCAGGTTGCGTACATGCTAGGCGAGTGCTCTACCGCTGAGCCACAACCCCAGCCCCCAAAATATGTTTTTTTAAAAATATAAATTCATGATTTTTATCATAGAATCTCTGTAGCATTATAGCAGCAGGGTTTTGCTCTTGTAAATAGCTAGTAATATTGTTTGTGGCAGGTGTATTCCTGAGCCTGCTGGTGAGTAAGAAAGCCAAGATAAAGTGTTGCTCTTTTCAGATAATTGGACTGTTTTTACCTGCCATTGAAGGAATGCAACTGTAAGCAGACACTAACTCCATGGCAACATGCAGATCAGCATTTTCCTTTTCAATACCTAGGAAACATCATTTTCCTGAACTTCTGCTCCTCCATTTTTTTTCTGTTAGTAATAAATTATATGACTAGCAGCAAAGCAAAACAAAACAAAAAACATCAGCATGGTTAAACTAGAATGCACTATTGGGTCATCCAAGGACTTAAAAAGAAAGGACAGCCCAGGCAAATAACAAAAATAGAAGACACATCATGGACATCCTCCCAGCCTCAAAACAGATTGGTTGGAAGCTCCCAGCTGGTAACTAGGAAAGTCTTATCCCCTGAACAACTTTGCAATGCATGACAGAGAATAAAAGGAGGATCTAATCAAATTAAGCAATATAAATACCTCTCTTTTGATTTATTTGCCACCTCGTGTACTTCCAGCCAAATGGTTACAATTATTATTAATAACACTTTTATTGCTTTATGGACTTGAATGTAAATTTGGTGCAAAGACCCATGGCTGACAAGCCTGTTTATCAAAAAGTTCAGAAATGATTAACCTTCAGTTCGTGGGTTTTTTAAAAAAATTAATATTTTAGTTTCAACTTTTGCTAAGAAATCTCACATGGACATTTCTAATAGAAACTGACCTCAATAAATTATTTCTAAAAGGTAAGTGGCTTTAAATGAAAAGATGTTAAGAAATGGAATCATTACATATTAGCTTGTAAACATAGCATAACGGATCATATAAAAAGAGTTTGTTGGTAAATGAAGGTAGGAGATTATAGAATCTCCAAGGTCTACTCAAATCAAGGCTTATCATGAATTGCAAGAAGAAATACACAAAGAAAAATGAAAAATTGAATTTTAAAAAATTCCAAAATACTCTTTGAAAAGTGTTTAATTATAATGACATGGTAGGGTACAGTTGGCATGAGAGGTAAATGGTGAGAACAATGTCCTGTTTGCAGAAAAGAGCAAAAAATAGATGTGTTCTGAAAGTTGTAGAATAGAAAAGAAGATATAAGAAAATGTAGGCAAAAATATCTATGGGTGGAACATTTGTGAGAGGAATTATTTTAGAAGCAGGCATTCAAAGTCCCAGAGAAGTTGATGACAGCAGAATTAACAGTAAAAATAATAATTACATGAGTTATTTTTGAAATAGGAAAAAATGAATAATTGTAATTACTATGTAATATTAATTAAAGTGTTAGTAGGAACAGAATACCATGTAAGTATATTGAAGACCAAATGGATAATTTAGTATCTGATTTTAGAGTTCAAATAATCCAGGGAAGTGCTGAGTGTGGTGATGCATGCCTGTCATCCCAACAACTCAAGAGGCTGAGGCAGGAGGATTGTAAATTCAAGGCCAGCCTAAGCAACATAGCAGGGCTCTAAGCAACTTAACATGATTCTGTCTTAAAATACAAAAATAAAAATGGCTGAGAATGTAGCTTAGGGGTAAAGCACCTCTGAGTTCAGTCCCCAGTACCAATCCCCTCACCCCCCAGAAAAAAACATTATCAATAGAGGACACTGTTTTACAAGACTCTGCAGATCTTGTCCCTGGCTCTTTTTCCAAAAACATCTCATTCTTTACCACTATCTTGCCACCCGCCTCCAGTGCCCCCATGTTCTGGCCATAGTAATAATTTTTCACTTATTTGGATATGATATTTTGTCTAGCCTCTGTTTCCCTGATCATGCTGTTTCCTCTGCTAAAAAGGGTCTCCCATTCTGCTTGACTGTGTCTTTTTCATTTGTGAATCTGAGTTTAAGATATAACCTTGGACCTGATTCTTACTGAAGAAAGTTCTAAACATCTCATTCTACTGTGGGGCTATGACTGCCATTATTTTCTGTCTCAGCTTTATATTTTGTTTTCTGCAGAACATGTACCAAAGCTTGCAATTATTTTACTTTTTTTTTTAAATATTTATTTATTTGCTTTAGTTCTACACAATGGGTTTAAATGGGTTTATTTGTACGTGGTGCTGAGGATCGAACCCGGGCCGCGCACGTGCTAGGCGAGCGCTCTACCGCTGAGCCACAATCCCAGCCCTTATTTTACTTTTTTAAGACTAGAAGTTAATTTCAAAACTAAAAACATCTCAGTGAGGGAAGGGATTGCATCTCTCTTGTTCTCTGCTATGTACCTAGAACCTACAACTATGCTAGGCATGTAGTAAGCACAAAATAAAGAATAATTGAATGGTGAATTAACTTATAAATTTTGCATAAGCAAAACCATGTAAATAAAGTTCTAATGAAGTAGGCAGCAAACATCTCTTCTAAGGTGACTTTTACAAACATAGTATGTTTTCCCAATTTGTGAAATTCTGGCTTCACTTAGACCAGAGAAGTCCATGGTATACCTGCAGTGATCATGGACAATCACCAGAAGAGGAGTCAGATGCTAAGCGGCCAACAGCCTCCTGAGACTTGAGCACAACAAGAGCCAAGGGTCCTCATGTTGGAATTAATTGTGTACAAGGGCTAGAGAGAAGAGCTCTATTTAAGAAGAACAAGTGAATTTGTTCAACAGCTCTTACTGAATTCCTTTTGAGTACCTATTGAGAAACTACTTTGTACCAAACATGCTTCCAAGTCCACAGAAGATGATGAAGTAACCTTTGCTTTCAAGAAACTCAGAGTTGCACCTGCACACACACATTCACACATTCACACACACATACACACACACACACACACACACACACACACACAAACACACACATTTGCAAATTTTCCTCAACCTTAGACTTGCCTTCTTGAAAATCCAGTAAAAGGTTAATTTGTAGGCTAAAAATGGAAGAATTTAAGAGACAATGGGAATGTGGCACAAAGTTTATAATGAAAATAGAAAGATCATATTAAATGTGAGATACTTATGCCCTGAAGAAGTTTTCGTTGCAAAGGAGATTGTTCTTGATATTAAAATTTGAAACTAAAGTCGTCTTTTAAAGTTCAAGCTCAACATACAACTTATTCTACCATAAATTTTAGCAGTTTCTGAAAAATATTTGATAAATTCTGTTTAATATTTCAAAACACTTTAAAATTATGCTTTAAAAATATTCAGTTTCCTTAAGTACTTTAGTTGTATGACTTAAAACTTCTCTCAAGTGTAAAAATTAGTTCTTACAAAGATAATATGTTAAAGTTTTAAATAATTTGATTGTTAAATTCTCATAAATGTTTCAATATATACACTTAGTAAAGGCTTGATTTAAAATCTAAAGTCTAAATCAATCACTAAATTATCCTGCCACCAACACCACGCCCAGGCAAGTAGCATCTACTTTCCTTTACTATAGATTAGTTTGCTTTTAATATAATTTTATATAATATGTACTGTTTTGTTAGCTTGTCTCACTCAGCACAATTATTTTGAGCTCCATTTATGTGGTAACAGTTATCAATAATCCATCACTTTGTGTTGATGAATTTTCTTTTTACAGATGTGCACAGCTTATTTGTATTCATCTGTTGAAGGACATTTGGGTTTTTTTTTTGTAGATTACAAGTCAAGATTCTATGAACATTGACGAAACTTTGGACATGCTTTCATCCCTCTAGTAAATACTGAAAAATTGAATTAATGGATTATGCAATATTTAACTTTTTAAATAAGATGTCAAATTATTTTATGAAATGATTGTATCATTTTATTTTCCCACCTGTGGGTAAATGTGCCAGTCTCACCACATCCTCACCAACATTTAACATGGTCAGTAGGTTTAATTTTAGCCATTTAATTGAGTATGTATTAAAACCTTATAATGGTTTTCATCTATATTTTTCCAATGACTAGAGGATGTCAGGCATTAATTTATATGGCTATATATATCCATAAATAGTGTTTGAAATATTTTTCCAAACATATTTTCAATCTTTTAATGGAGCTGTTTGCTTTTTTTTTTTTTTTTTTTTTTTTTCCATTCAATGTTAAGAGTTCTTTACACAGTCTGGACATGAGTTATCCACCAGACATATAATTTTCAAATATTTTCTACTAGTTTTTGACTTTTCTTTTCATTCTCTTAAAAGTGTCTTTTGACAAAAGAACACCCAGAACTAATAATGTATCCTTAAACATATGTACAGAAGTTGATTATGTTTCTACATATCAACAATGAAAATGTGAAAGTCCAAATTTAAAAGACCATTTAAAATCACTTACAAAAAGAAGAGGTACTTAGATTTAAAACTAATAAAATGTGTGCAGGACTTTTATGCCCAAACTAAATGCTGATGAAAGTCATCAAAGACAATCTAAATTAAAGGAAGGTGAAACATGCTCATAGATTTGAAGACACAATATACTCAATATAGTAAAGTTGTTAATTATCCCCAAATTGATACCCAGGTCTAACATAAGTCCTACCATAAATCCCAGCAAGATTTTCTCCATGTATATTCAGGACTTGTGTTATAAATAGGACTTAGGATGTAGTTCTGAAGAAGTGTTTGCCTACCAGGTGTGAAGCCTTGGGTTCAATTCCACCGCCACCACCAGCACTCCCCCACACATACACAAAATGCTTACAGCAACTTTGTAAATACTATCTCCAAACTGAAATGAATCCACATGTTCTTTAATGGATGGATAGTTTACCAAGTTTTAGTATATCTTTACCATGGGAGAAAATGTATATGAATGAAGTTGAAATGTAAAGATAGAATAGCCTAAACAATTTCAAAAAGAATAAATGAGAAAGAATCACTTTACTCAATTTCAGGACTCATTAGGTAATGGCAGTCATTACCATTGTGTAGTATTATCATGCTGTATTTGTTACTATTGCTTTGTAGTATAGTTTAAGGTCTGGTATAGTAATGCCACCTGCTTCACTCTTCTTGCTAAGGATTGCTTTAGCCATTCTGGGTCTCTTATTTTTCCAGATATATTTCATGATTGATTTTTCTATTTCTATGAGGAATGTCATTGGGATTTTGAATTAAATCTGTATAGTGCTTTTGGTAGTATGGTCATTTTGACAATATTAATTCTGCTTATCCAAGAACAAGGGAGATCTTTTCATTTTCTAAGGTCTTCTTTAATTTCTTTCTTTAGCATTCTATAGTTTCATTCTAGAGGTGTTTTACCTCTTTTGTTAAGTTGATTCCCAAGTATTTTATTTTATTTTTTTGATACTATTGTAAATGGGGTAGTTTTCCTCATTTCCCTTTCAGAGGATTTGTCATTGATATACAGAAATGCATTTGATTTATAGGTGTTGGTTTTATATCATGCTACTTTGCTGAATTCATTTACTAGTTCTAGAAGATTTCTGGTGGAATTTTTTGGGGTCTTCTAGGTATAGAATCATATCATCGGCAAATGGTGATAGTTTGAGTTCTTCTTTTCCTATCTGTATCCCTTTAATTTCTTTCATCTGTCTAATTGCTCTGGCCAGTGTTTCAAGAACTAGGTTAAATAGAAGTGGAAAGATGGCATCCCCATCTTGCTCCAGTTTTTAGAGGGAAAACTTTCAATTTTTCTCTGTTTAGAATGATATTGGTCTGGGGCTTAGCTTTTAAGATGTTGAGATATATTCCTGTTATCTCTAGTTTTTCTAGTGTTTTGAACATGAAGGAGTACTGTATTTTTGTTGAATGCTTTTTCTGCATCTATTGAGATGGTCATATGATTCTTAAGTTAAAGTTTCTTGATGTGATGAATTACATTTATTGATTTCTGTATGTTGAACCAAGTGGGGATAAACCCCACTTGATTGTGGTGCAATGGTACAGAATAGAGAACACAGAGACTAATCCACATATCTACAGTTATTTTATATTAGACAAAGTTTCCAAAAACATACATTGGAGAAAAGATAACCTCTTCAACGAATGGTACTAGGAAAACTGGAAATCCATATGCAACAAAATGAAATTAAACCCTTATCTCTCACCATGCACAAAACTCAACTCAAAGTGTATCAAGGACTTAGGAATTAGACCAGAGGCACTGCGCCTATCAGAAGAAAAAGTAGGCCCAAATCTCCATTGTGTCAGATTAGGCCCAAACTTCCTTAATAAGACTCCTAAAGCGCAAGAATTAGAATCAAGAATCAACAAAAGGGATGGATTCAAACTAAAACGTTTCTTTGCAGCAAAAGAAACAATTAGTGAGGTGAATAGAGAGCCTACATTTTGAGAACAAATTTTTACCACATGGACGTTAGATAGAGCACTAATTTCTAGGATATATAAAGAATTCAAATATCTTAAAACCAAGAAAACAAATAACCCAATCAAAAAATGGGCCAAGGAACTGAACAGACACTTCTCAGAAGATGATATACAATCAATCAACAAATATATCAAAAAATGTTCAACATCTCTAGCAATTAGAGAAATACAAATCAAAACTATTCTAAGGTTTCATCACATTCCAGCTGGAATGGCAGCTATTAAGAATAGAAAAATCAATAAGTGTTGGCGAGGCGAGGATGTGGAGAAAAAGGCACACTCATACATTGGGACTGGTAGGACTGCAAATTGGTGTGATTCCTTGGAAAACTGGGAATGGAAGCACTATTTGGCCCAGCTATCCCACTCTTTGGTCTATACCCAAAGGACTTAAAAACAGAATACTATAAGGACACAGCCATCAATGTTTATAGCAGCACAAGATAGAGGGTAAGGGAGGGGGTATGAGGGTAGGAAAGACAGTGGAATGAAATGGATATCATTAACCCTAAGTACATGTATGTAGACACAAATGGTGCGACTCTACTTTGTGTACAACTAGAGATATGAAAAATTGTGCTCTATATGTGTAATATGAATTGTAATGCGTTTTGCTGTCATATATCACAAATTAAAATTTCAATAAGAAAAAAAGATTGTGTGGCATTAGAGGATAGATAGACACAGAAATCAATGGAGCAAAATAGAAAATTTGCAAATGGCCAACCTTTTAATTAATTATTTATATTTTTTTTGTTGCAATACTAGGGATTTCACCAGGGCAATGCATGCCAGGCAAGTGCTATACCACTGAGCTACATACACCTCCAGCCTTGCCCAACTAATTTTTGACAAAATTGCAAAATCAATTCAATGGAAAAAAGACAGACTTTTTTTAAAATGATTTTTGACAAAATTCATGAAGAAGAGATTAGTGATATCCAAGGTCAAGGAGAAGGTGAGGAAAAGAGGAGAGTCAGTGCGGCTATCAATGAAGCTGGGGGGTGGGGATCTTTGTGTGATGGAAATGTTCTGTATCTTTATTATATCAATGTGAATATATTGGTTGTGATTTTATACTATAGTTTAGCAATATGTTATTCTGGGGGAAACTGGGTAAAAGATGTGGGATCTCTGTTGTTTACTATAACTGCATACAGATTTATTATGATCATAAAATAACAAGTTTCATTAAAATAAAAGGCTTGTTTTGAAGTGCCGAAATTTCTAATTTTAATGAAATCCAATTTATCAATTTGTTCTTTTAATGATTGTGCTTTTGATATTACATTTAAGAAGTCCTTGCCTTATCCAAAGTAGCAAAGATTTTCTCCTAAGCTTTTTTTCTAGAAGATTTTAGTTTGATGTTCTTACATTCAGGTCTGTGTTCTGTTTTGAATTAATATTTGTATATAATATGAGATATGGATTGAAGTCCATTTTTTGTGTGTGTATGGATATCCAAATTTTCCAGTATCATTTATTGAAAAGACTTCCCATTATCCACTTAATTGCTTTTCACTGTTTTAAATGACCTCAAATAAATAACAAATGATGTATTATCCTCTTAATATATTCTAAGATTTGATTTGCTAAAAATTTGTTTAGAAATTTTGCATAAAATTAAATGAGGGAGATAGTTTTATAGTTTTCTTATGATGTCTTTCTCTGGTTTTGGAGTCAGGATAATGCTGACCACACAGAATATGTTAGGAAATATTACTTTCTCTTTAATTTTCTAAAGGAGTTAATATAGACCCAGATTTTTTTTTTCTTTAAATGATTGGTAGAGTTTGCTAGTTGGGCCAACTGGGCCTGGAATGTTTCTCATAGGAAAGCTTTAAACCACAAACTACATAGCTTTTTACTTAGTTAAGTATAAGGCTACTCAAATCATCTATTCCTTTTTGTTATTATTATTTATTTTGTTTTTTTTCAATACTGGGTATTGAAACCAGGGCCTTGCACATGCTAGGCAAGCACTCTTCCACTGAGCTATGTCCCATCCCCAAATCATCTGTTAATTTTAAAATGTGCTCTGACAGTTTATTTCAAAGAGTATGTCCATTGCATCAAACTATTTTTTTTTTTGGCTTAAAATGTTTATAACAATTGTGGGATCTATAGTGATTTAACTACTTTTATTTCTGATACTTATTGTATCTTCTATCTTTTTTCCATGATCAGCCTTGCGAGGTTAGAATTTATTTATTTATTTATTTGCAGCACTAGAGATTGAACCCAGGGCCTTGCACATGCTGGGCAAACACTCTACCAATAAGCTACATCCATAGCCCTTTTTGAGCTTTTTAAAGAACTGTGAGTTGCTTTGATTCTTTTTTTTTTTTTTTTTTTTTTTTTTTTCCTATTACAGGCTTTGGGAGCTAGAGATTTTCTCTTAAAGCTGCTTCAGCAGCATCACACAAAGTTTGACCTGCTGTGTTTTAATTTTTATTTAGTTCACAATGCTTTCTAATCTCCCTTTTCTTTCTTTGACCAATTGTTAATTTAGAAGTGTGTTATTTAGTCTCTCAACATTTGGGGGGGGTGATTTCAATTAAATTGTTTTTGTTGTACTCAGAAAATATACTTTAAATGTCTTGAATTATGCTTTGAGTAAATGTCCTATGTGTGCTTGATACAGGTATATATTGTGCTACTGTTGGGTGGTATCAGGTTAATCCAGTTGACCGTGTTATTCAAATCTTTTATATTCTTATTGCATTCTGTTTTCTGTGTGCTAATTCCATTGAATATTGAGAGAGAAGTATTAATATTTCTGGCTATTGGTTTTCCTATTTTTCTTTCACAATTATCATGTATCTTGAAGGTCTGTTTTTAGATGCTTAACCTTGTTTTTTGTTAGTTTGTTTTGTTTTTTGTTACCAGGGATTGAACACAGGGGCACTTCATCACTGAGCCATATCCCCAGCCCTTTTTATTTTATTTTTTATTTTGAGACAGGGTTTCACTAAGTTGTTAGGGCCTCACCAAGTTGCTGAGACTGGCTTTGAATTTGAGATCCTCCTGCCTCAGACTCCCAAGCTGCTGGGATTACAGGTGTGCTGTTGCCGCCTGCAGCAATAATACCACGGGAAAGAAATCGGAGGCAGACTGGGAATGAGTGGTTCCTTTATTGTTTCTTCTTCTTCTTTCTCTCTTTCTCTATCTTCTCTCTGATTCCTCCCCCTGTTCCTCTTTACCTTCTGTTTAAATACTCTTTACCCATCACAGGTACATTAGTTCTCTTAACAGGCGTACACGTGTCACAAGCTCGACCCAATGCTATAGCACGTAGTGCCCATGAGCCACCATAAAAGTCAGGTGTAAGTTGTAGTAAACAAAGCCTTGCTTTTAACAAACAAGTAAGCGCCACCTCTTGGCTCTCAGCCAGCCGCCATCTTAGAGCTACTTCCTCATCAAAGGCTCTTACAGTGTGCACCACTATACCTGGTTAGATGCTTAAAATTTAGAATTGTGCTCTTTTGTTGGAATGAGCCCTTTACTGTTATAAAATTATCCTGCTTATATTTTCTCTGAAATCTTATTTGTGTGTATCAATCTATCCTACTCTAGCTTTCTTTTAAGCAGCATTAGCATAGTGCATCTTTGTCCATCCTTTCATAGTTTATACAATATTTCATAGTTAATATATAATGTATAATATTATTATATAAGTTATATTTAAAGTTGGTTTCTTGTAGGCAGCATATAGCTGAGTTTTGCATTTTATATCCAATCTTATAATCTTTATCTTTTTCTTGGTATTATTAAACCACTTATCTTCAATGTGACTATTAACATGGATGGGCTTAAATCTGCCACCTTGCTATTTTTTTCTTTTTTTTTTTTTTTTGGTACCGGGGATTGAACTCAGGGGCACTCGACCACTGGACCACTGGGCCACATCCCCAGCCTTTTTTTTCTTTTTTTTTTTTTTTTTGTATTTTTATTAGAGACAGGGTCTCACTGAGTTGCTAAGTTCCTCACCATTGCTGAGGCTGGCTTTGAACTTGCGATCTTCCTGCCTCAGCCTCCCAGGTGTTGGGATTACAGGCATGCACCACTGCTCCAGCTTTGCTATTTTTCTTTTATATTCCTTACCTTTTCTTCATTCTCCATTTACTCTTTTTTCTCTTTTATTGCCTTTCTTGGTTTGAGCCATTTTTATTTTCATTTCATCTTATATTCTTTGTTGATTTAATTGGTATAATTTCTTTTGTATTATTTTGATGGTTGCTTGAGGTTTTATAGTATACATTCTTCATTAATATGATATTGTAACACTTTAGACATACCATGAGAATGTTGCAAGTATATACTTTCATTCTTCTCCTCCTGGTATTTGTGTTGTGATTGTCACACACTTTACATAGTAAACCAAAAAAATAATAATAATAAAAGAAAACCCAAATATTATATATCATCTATTATTTATAGAATTATGAGTAGAAATCATAAAATTTTTGCAAGGGGCACAGAATCAGAGCATCTATATTCCCCATCACATCGTTAGTATTGTATTGGCTACTTCAGTAGAGACATTGCTACTATGCTATTGCTGCTGCTCCTGCTTCTGCGGGGTTAATGTACCACAGCTCCTGCTGCCAGGTCTGGACATGGTACTTTCGTTCCCACTAGAACCGTGGCTGTCACTAGATGAAACTATATATACCTGCCAGTCTGCCACCATTACTAGGACACACTTTATGGTGTGTCTCCCTCTTCATGTAAATCTCTTTCAATAAATCTCACACAGATGTGTTTGATGGCTGAGCCTGGGCACATGCCGGCCCCACCTCCGTGAAATGTTGGGAGAGTGAGCTACTGGCTTCTATTTTGGCAAAGCAAGACTCACAATTCAGACAATACATGAAACAGAGTGTCCAAATGTGGGCGGTGATTATAAGGACTGATAAATGTCTATTGCTAGTTGGGAAATTAAAAAAAAAAAAAAAAAGTGGTTGCCAGATGCAGTGGTGCTCCTGTAGCGCCAGTTACTTGGGAGCTGAAGTCAGAAAAGCACTTGTGCCCAGCAGGTCAAGATCAATAAGAGCAACATAGGAAGACACAGTCTGAGAAAAACAAAAACAAAACAAAGCAAAACAACACAGATTGTATTAGAATATATCTTTAAAAAGAAAATTTAAATAGAAAATAAAGTTTAAAAATAAAAGGCACGAAACAGTTTGGCTACATACCCAAACTATCATGGAAAACTAAGGATAATGTTTCAATGTCAACAAGGGCTTTAAAATTATGAGTAGTGCATATGTTAGTTGACTGCTTTTCCATCTATTATTCACACTGTGAGCCTCTCATCCATCACAGTGATAATTGAAAGCTGAGTCTATACTTAGCCTGTAGATCTATGAGAAATAGATGTGATTACCCTAGGGTTCCTGCATGGAAGTTTCATGGCAATTTTAAAAAACACAGATCATACAAAAGAAATTGACTTTGCTTTTCTTGTCAGAGCACTATTACATTTTTATTTCTTTACCAAATCACACCCTGATGGAGATCTGTCATCATTAGCTAGTAGCAATAACTTATTTACTGAATTTTTCAGTACTCATCCAAACATCTCATACAAATCAATGGTTTAGAGAAGATGATGAAATTATATTAGCTTTTCAGCTCAGAAACACATTTCTTATTTTGTATTGAATACAGATGAATGCTTTTTCACACTTGGAAGCTTCCGTTTTACTTATTTATTTATTTTGGTATTAGGAAAAGCTACTAAAATAGTTTATTTCTTTCCAATTCTCTATATATTGCACAGTGATTTTCCATGATAAGAGATCACTAATTGATAAGTACATTGATTTAGGTTTCAGCTTCAGAATTGTTAAGATTTTCAACTAAAAATCTTTAAAAATATTCCTATTTGATGTTTTGGGGTTTGTGCAATTTTTGCTATTTGACATTTTTTTTCTTTAGAATAAAATTTAGAACCAACCACTGGAAAGCAGAGTGATCACATAGTGATCAGGTAGTGGCCAGGTAAGATGTTTATTAATTTGGAGTTAAAACACACAAAGGTTATATTTCATTATAAATAGTCTATGGCTGCTGACAAAACAGAGTCATTGCTAATAGGCCAGATGAATGCAGATATCAAGTAGATTATAAGACCCAATCAAACTATAATTATATAATCTTTACTTGATCAATTGATATTTCATAAATAAGTAAAGTAATAAATGCTTTTGAAATAATTATTCATATTGTCTTGAATTGGAAAACAAAAATACCATTTTACTTAAATTTTTTTTTTTTTTAATATCAGCCAGTCAGAGGCTGGGGGTATAGTTCAGCTTGCCTACCATGTTTAAGGTCCTGGGTTTGATCCCACACTCTGTCAAAAGGAAAACAGCAACAACAAAAAAAGAAATTCAGTTCATGTATCTTCTCTTGTGAATCCAACCAGAATTTTGTATCCATCTTAATTGCTATAATGATTTATATGATCAGCTATTTTTATGTATTGGCAAGCAGTGTCTTCCCACTGAGAATGAGAACAACTGAGGACAGTGCACATAAATTGCTTTTCAAAAAGTAAATGCTTAAGAAATATCATATTGATTTCTATCAGAAATGAAACTTACATGGACATTGAGTTACACGATTGATGTTATCCAGTTGTTTTTGGTTCTCCTAAGTTGAAAGTGAAAAGCAGCAAAATTTATGAATTTACCTAATTTCATTAGTTAATTGTAAAAATAAGTCAGTTGTTTCAGCTGCATGATTTGCTTGATTTAACATGATAAATTCACTCAGTTTGACACAGCAAGGTCATAATAGTACCATACTTACATTTCAGATAGAGTTATTATTACATTTGAGCTTATAATTTGGATGCAAATGCCAAACAGAACAGTTTATTATTTAAAACAGAGTGATTAGTGAGGAATTCATCATGTTACAAGAACCACTTGAATGGTATTCTGCAGGAACTAGCCCAAGGATTAAAACAGGTTGAAGAACCAACTTCTTGACAAATTGATTGCTTAATTAAACAAGGCAAGTTGTTGGTTTCATTAGTGATTCTACTTCGAAACAAATACTTCCCACTGATCTCATTTCAGATGACTGGGTCCTGTACACTTAAAGATTTAAAATTGCAAACCAAGTCTCTGTTGTTATTATTATTGTTGTTGTTGTGTGTATAACTCATCATTTGCAGCTACTATGTGACTCATTAAAGAATTTTTTGACATTCTGCAAAGTTGAACACTCTAGAGATTTTGTCTCTAGCAGTGATTTGATGCAGTGTGCTTTGTGTTATTAGGTATTTTTATGTATGGGCATGGGGGTCTTTTATACCTGGAATATATTACATTTGAGGATAGGGACTAGGTACTATACTTTTCTATATATGTCAGAAATATGATACCAGCAACGTCCAAGCCCTCTTACCGCTTTGAGGGAAGTCAGTGGAGAGCAAAACCAATACATTAAGAACAGTAGAATGAAGAAGAGGATAGAACTGCATTCTTTTTTTTAAAAAAAATATTTATTTATTTTAGTTGTACACAATGCCTTTATTTATTTTTACATGGTGCTGAGGATCGAACCCGGGCAGTGCACGTGCTAGGCGAGCGCTCTACCACTGAGCCACAATCCCAGCCCCAGAACTGCATTCTTGATACCTTTTTTCCTATAACTAACAATACCATTCCTGAGGCTGTCCAGGAGTTGGACGTTTATATCTGTGCAATAATGCATTTTTGTACTGTTTGTGATGGCTAGAGTAGAGATTTTTGTTAGAATTGAAATCACCAAAATACGGATACATGATTATCATCCCCTTGGAAGGAGAACTGAAGCTTACAGAGAATAAACAATTTGTTAAAAGCAACACAGTCAAGGTAGTAATAGAGTGAAGATTGAAACTTGAGTCTTTCTGCTTAGGTGGAGGTTCTCCCCTAACCCCCAAACACCTACTATTCTCCAGTTAACAGAACTCCATCCCCATTCTTTTTTTTTTTTTTTTTTTTTTTTTTGTGGTACCGGGGATTGAACTCAGGGGCACTCGACCACTGGGTCACACCCCCAGACCTTTTTTTTTGTATTTTATTTAGAGACAGGGTCTCACTGAGTTGCTAAGTGCCTCGCCATTGCTGAGGCTGGCTTTGAACTCGCGATCCTCCTGCCTCAGCCTCCCAAAGTGCTGGGATTACAGGCGTGCGCCACCGCGCCCGGCCATCCCCATTCTTATTGTTAGCATCATCTTCTTTCCTGCTTACCCTTTTTCTCAGAGGAAAGAGTGTCTCTTCTCCTCCTTATGGCTAGGTTAGCTTTGCCTGTTATGCTCTTGCACTTATCCTCTCTGTCTTCTTTGGGAA
Organism: Tamias sibiricus; assembly: GCA_025594165.1. NCBI lineage: Eukaryota > Metazoa > Chordata > Mammalia > Rodentia > Sciuridae > Tamias > Tamias sibiricus. The sequence goes on along the minus strand of CM046661.1, from coordinate 97,179,424 downwards.
TTTGCTCTATTAATCAGTCAGGCTCTTGAACTGAATCCTTTTCACTTCAACATCTTGAATAAATTCAAGTCATGCCTAACTCCCGCCCCCTCCCTGTCTCTTGATCCTGATAACTCCTTAAGCTATTCTCTCTTTTATTGTATTTTCAGAGAAACTTTTAGAAAATGAAGCCTACATTTTCTATTCCCACTAATTTGCTTTTTTGGTACTGGGGATAGAATCCAGGTTCTCCCACGTACTAGTTCAGTACTATACTACTGAGCTATGTCCCAGCTCCTTCCACTAATGGGATCTTAATTGAAATGACTCTCTTACAAGTTTCTGAGTGGGGAACAGGCATCACTATCCTCCCTATCCAAAGAAGAAGATCTTATCATGATATGTCCAAGTTCTATTCCTGGTTGGGTCATGGTTATTAATGGGCAGGGTCAATATGCATTAAAATGTGATCCATGTCCCATCTATTTTAGGCTTCCTGCTCCTTGCCTTCCTGTAGTGGCAGATCTAGACAGAGCATTTTTCTTTGGGGTTTATTGGCCATCTTTTCTTCTTTGCTTTTCTTCCTATTTCCCTCCTTCCATCTCTTTCTTCTTTCTCCTCAGAAGAAATAAAAGAAAGATATGTTAGCTTTTCATCATTGTGACCAAGATACCAGACAAGCACAACTTAGAGGAGGAAAAGTTTATTTTGGCTTATGGTTTCAGTCCATGGTTGGCTGACTCCATTTCTCCTGGCCCAAGATGAGGTATAGCATCATGGTGGAAGGGTATGGCAGAGAAGCACTAGTCTGCTTAAGGCAGCCTGGGAAGCAGAGAGAGGCAGAGGAAAAGGGGCCACAGGGAAGATGTGCCCTCCCAGGGGAGACTCCAGTCATGCCCACCTGCCCTTAGTTACCATCCAATCAGTCCATTCAAATTAGGATGACTGATTAGGTGATAGCTCTCATAATCTCATCATTTCACCTCAATATATTCCTGCTTTAATACAGGAGTTGTTTTTATTGGGGGGGCACCTCATATCCAAATCATAAGAGAGGGCAAGTCTTACGGGGAAGAATTAAGTACCTAAGCACTTTTTACACATCATAACTAAGCCATGAGAGCCCATCTTTACCTTTACACCTATTAATATTTATTCTGTTGCTACCAATGCCTAGTATATGTATAGAAAGGAGAAATGAACAAGAGTTGAATTCTGACATTACTAGGTTTCCTGAAGATAATGTCATCAAAATATTGTTCTAATCTCAGTAGTTATCACTCATTGACTTTCTAGTGGTCAAATTCAATGATTTCTTATGAGTTGATTCTCTTCTATCTCTGGGCAACACATTTGATCTCTTTGCCAGTCCCTCCTTGAAATGCTTTGCTTGGATTGCATGCTATATTATTTACCAGGTACGTGTGGCAACTCAAATCTGTTTTACTGTCAGCATTAATTTGCCCATCACTGGCAAAACTGTACACCAAATTTCTTATGGGAAAGACCCCCTACAATCTTGGGCCATATGATTTACCTCTGCTCAAGCTCAAGATGTGGGCTCTGATTGGCTCTAACCCTATCATTATCAAACTTCAATCTCCTAGTCACAGTAATTAGGTCAGGAATGGGCATGTAATTGCCAGATTCAATTAGATATAAGAAGAATTTTGCTAGGGCTTCAGAGAAAGAAGCTCTTTTCCCATCCTCTCAGACATAAGTGGAAAAGGATACAGAGCTTGGAGCCTGCTATAGCCTTTTGAGCACCACATGAAATTTGAGAATGTAGCTAAGTAGAGAGATGCAGAGTGGAATGATGGATGATGTCTTGGTGATATCCATGAGTCCTGTATCCACCTGCACTTGAAACCAGCTTAGTGTAGACCTTTCAGAAATAAAGGCCAATAAATCCTCCCTCTCTCCACCTACTTTACCTTAAGCCAGCTTGATTTGTGTTTTTGTATCTCTCATAACTTAAACAATACACAAACACAACAACCTCTCTATTTTACTGTGTACATATATACATATGCTGGTACATGCAGAGTTTTAGAAAGATGTATTTCAAAGTTGAAGTGGGAAAGGGAATTAAGAAGGATATTTTATGTTATCTTTATTATTAGACTGCTTTATGACAAGAAGACATTTCTCCTTCTCTCTTTTTGGCAGCACTGGGGATGAAACCCAGGACCTTGCTCATGACAGGCGAGTGCTTTACCACAGAGTTACATCCCCAGCCCTAGGATGCATTATTCATGGAATCAAAAATAAACATCCAGTAAGCATAAAGAAAACATTCTGCTACCAATTTCCCCATTCTCTACCAATGACAAAACCAAAAATTTTTTGTGTGTAGTTCTAGGGACCAAACCCAGGGCCTTGTACATACTAGGCAATCACTCTAGCACTGAACTATATCCCCAGCCCAACAACAAATATGTATGTTGTATTAATTACTAATGTCTTTGCCTGATATTTAGAATGTGTAGCAATAGAGGTAAAACTTGTCTTTCTCCTTTCCTTCTACTATAGTGGGTCTTGGAGTTTACAAAACAAATGTTCCTAAAACTGGGGATTTAGAATTCACCTTACAAACAATGATGCTTACAGTTTACTCTGAAGTTGCAATTAATGATATCTCAAAAATACCTTTTCACACTTTCTGTACTAAATGAGTAGTTGTTGTGTCCCCATTATCTGCTCTGAAAATGAGAACAAATGAGGCACAAACTAATCAAGTGGTCAGATGAATGTCCTACCATGAAACAAACAGTAGAAGCCATATTTGTGCCTTTTGGTTCTCAGCCCATGGCCTTTCATTTCACCATAGTCTGCAGCTTGGACAGGCTTCAGGAAACTCCATTTTAGATTCATTCTCTGGTGCTAAACTCCCCCTAAGGGCCAAGAAGAGTGCTCAACTCTGATGCCTGTTTTCAGGTCACATTTCTCAGATGCACTGTGACCACAGGTATACAAAAGGTCTGATATAAAACTACACAACTTTAAGTGATAGTTTAGTGTTCTGTGACCCCAAAACTGAATTTCTTGCAAGGGATGCTCAGGAGCCAAGGTGTTCATTACAACTGAGTTTAAAAAAAGATTGTTTCATCCCCAAAAGAAGAAACTTACAGTCAGCAGCTGCTCATGTGGGGAGTCCTTGTCTTCAGGAGCCATGCGAACCGGTTCACCACCAGGGGGTGCAGTTCTACTACAGCAGGCCGGGAAAAAGGCGCGCTCTCATCTGAGTCTTTTCTGAAGTCTGAATATAAAGAGTTCATTGCCACGGAGTTGAGGGCTGTCTCTGTTTAACTGATCCCTGGGAATGATGGCAGAGCTTTGCTTTAAAGTCTTACAATAAGTTTAAACAGTTAAGCCCTCTAAGCTCATTAATTCATTTTTCCTAGTTGCTGAAAAGCACCATATTATGGAGATAATCATAACAGATAATCCAAATGAAAGCAATTTTGAAAGACTCCAATATAACTTTTTATTGCAATAGGGATGACAAGAATCCTTTTCTCTACTAGGAAGACTATATGAAAAATAGGCCCCATGCTAAGAGACCTTTAGTTCAAATAGGAATAATAGAAGAACACTGGAATTGGAATAGAATACCATGGTGTTTCACTGGGTGCCCTCAGTCTGAGGAATGAAAGATCATCAGAGGGATGAGTTATCTTTCTCTTGAAAAGGAAAAGAAAACCCAAATCAACATCTGGTAATTAATTCAATAATTAAAACAATTGGCCTCAAGTGAGGTCGAACTGTTTTGTTTCAAGTAAGTGATTCTGTTAAAATAGCGCCTCAAATGGAGGGCAATAGTGAGGATTTTTCGGGAGAGAAGATATCCTTCTTTTTGGTTAGCATGTCGGAGAAGTCAAGGGGAGATGGCCAATCAAATCACAAAGCAGATTTTTGGGTTTTATTTCTATCAGTAGGAATAATCTGGTTATATAAGAGTGGAATGCATACATGTGAGTTTTCTTTTATACACCAGGGATCCAAAAGAGGAGGTTTGGGAGTCCTCTGGGGAGATATGTTATCACTGATCGCATAAGAGTCCGATGTACTATGCTTTTAAAGCAAGAATAACTTGAAGAGGAACTGGCAATGAGATAAGAAAGTATGGACAAGGGAGAACACTGGTCCTGAATTTCTCGAGAATAAACTCATTCGATGTCATGGAAGGAACACATTGAGTAATATCACAATACTATAAAAGGAATGATATTTGCTATATAACATACCAGGATATTTTTTCCAGTTTCTTTTCAACTCCTGCTACCCCCAGAACAGGCTGGTTTACTGACTGCCATCCAACCCTCCAAACAGTTCGATCCTTGTGGGTGGCTTCAAGGGTCTGGCAGCCTGTTAGCAGTATACCCCCATGGGCCTGCTCCCCAGCTGCAGCCGCGAAGCCAGGGTTAATTATGTCCAGGTGCCTGCGCCCTAAATGAAGAAGTCTGGTTTGGTAGTCGCAGCCCACCAGGAGGGTGGAGTTTAGGGTCCGGGAGGGTGGTGCCTGGCCCCGCCCAGGGAGGGCGCCCCGCCCCGCCGGCCGGGCAGCACGTGACCCACGGCCCCGCCTCCTGTCCGCTCCGCAGCGCCAGCTCGGCAGGCAGGCGCGGGGCGTGAGTCTGGAGTGAGACCCGCCAGGCTCCAACTCCGCAGCGTCGGAGCGCAGCGGGCAGCAACTTTCTCCCTGTCGCGGCCGTGACAGCGAGCGCTGCCGTGGCAGCCTGAGCGGGAGCCCACAGGAGGAGGCGGCGGCGGTTCCTCCCGCCGGGTCGGGCTGTCCAGCCCTCCGAGACCGCCGGCCCGGAGCCTCATCCCCCGGGAAGCCCCGGGCCCCTGCCCTATGTCCCGCAAGGCGAGCGAGAATGCGGAGTACACGCTGCGGAGCCTGAGCAGCCTCATGGGCGAGCGGCGCGGGAAGCAGCAGGAGCCGGACGCGGCGAGCGGCGCCGGGGAGCGCAGCCTGCTGGCGGCCGCGGAGTCGAGCGCCAGCCTGCAGAGCGCGGGCGCGGGCGGCGGCGTCGGGGACCTGGAGCGCGCGGCGCGGCGGCAGTTCCAGCAGGACGAGACCCCCGCCTTCGTGTACGTGGTGGCCGTCTTCTCGGCGCTGGGCGGCTTCCTGTTCGGCTATGACACCGGGGTGGTGTCGGGGGCCATGCTGCTGCTCAAGCGGCAGCTCAGCCTGGACGCGCTCTGGCAGGAGCTGCTGGTGTCCAGCACGGTGGGGGCGGCCGCCGTCTCGGCGCTGGCCGGCGGGGCCCTCAACGGCGTCTTCGGCCGCCGCGCCGCCATCCTCCTGGCCAGTGCCCTCTTCACCGCCGGCTCCGCAGTGCTGGCCGCCGCGAACAACAAGGAGACCTTGCTTGCCGGCCGCCTGGTCGTGGGACTTGGCATCGGTGAGTTCCGGGCACTGCGAAGGGCGCTCAGGGACCCCGGCATCACCGCCTTTGACCCTGGTGTCTTCCTTACTTGCGCCCCTCAGGGGTCCCCGTCAGGTCTTGCTCGTCCTTGATCCCCTAGTTCTCTTGCTTTCACACCCCATCTGCTAGTATGGTCTCCAAAGCTCCCCTGGGGGTGGGTGTGAGGGATTCGCTGTAGTCTCCCAAGCCCACGTGGAATCTTAGATCGCCCACAGGCACGGATCATTCTGCTCAGTTGTTGCCTCTCTAAGCGCTTCCACCAACCCCCATCCCCAGCTTTTTTCTTGATCCAGCCTAACCTGATGCCTTTTCCCCCCAACCCGGAACCCAGCCCATAAAGTCAGAACAGCGTACTTTTAAGAGTGAATTCTGAACTATGAAGCTATTCTTTGCTACTCCTGTTTTTTCTTCTTTAGTCATTTGTCTTTAGATGGAATAGTTTTCGGATTTTTTTTTTTGTATTTATTTATTTATTTTTTTTTTCCATTTGAGAAGTTTTTATTTTTTTTTAATTTTTTTTTATTATTTATTTACTTATTCATCATGCATCCGTTTCCGAAATGAATTGCCTACTCCTCTAACTTTTTCCTTTGGAAATATATTCACCCATTCTCCTCTTTGTTTTGCATCTCCTGCTTTGGGAACCAAATTATCTATTAAAGATCGTGTTCACTTCCTAAATTCATTTAGGAGCTACTCCTGTGGATAAATGCCCAGCAAGATGGATGTTTGCAATTTACTTTAAAAATGAAGGGATTAAGGTTCCCCAGGCATTGATTTTTCACCCTGCTTGCTGAGCAGGGGAGGTACAATTGGCAAGTTCTTGGCAGAAGGAAGCTATTTGGAATGTGCTCAGTATTATTAGAAAGCTCTTTTGAGGGAAAGGGAGGAGGGTTGTGACTTAAATCTCACCAGTAATTTTTCTAAGACACCACTGATGCTTTTTTAATGTTTCATTTCATGATTTGGTATTTTGTTTCCCTTAGGGTGCTGTTGAAGTCTTTCTCCCCTGTGGCTCAGGCTTGATGAGAGCACTTTAAACCTGGGGCTGCTGCTGATCTGTTCCTTCACCTCTTGTTTGATGTCAGTGCTTTTCACGTTTTTCCTTAGGTTCGGAGGGGAAGCCAAGGTCATTTATTCAACTCTGAATGCAGGAACCATTAGGCTGAAACCCACCTCAGTGCACTTTGTATCCAAAATATGCCGTCAAAAGACCTTCCTTTTGCTTGTTCATTGTAGGATTAACTAGTGATGCAGGGCAAGGCTTTTAGTAAAATGGGAATTTGTCATATAAAGTTCAAAATGTCCAAAACAAACAGACAAACTCCAGCAAAGATTAACTATTTGTGTGGAAACTACTTGTGCCTTCAGCAGGATCCTTCAACAGTTAACATGCCTTAAGGGTCAGATGACTAGAATTCTTCTCCCAGCATTGTCTGCTTAGGACATCATCTGTTTTTTTTTTTTTTTTTTTTTCTTTCCTTTTCTGTCATAGGAAGAACATTTTAGGTAGCAGCAATATTTGGTCAGTAAACCTGGATCTTATTTGTGATTTTGAAATTGATATTTTGCAGAGATCTTTTGGTGAAACTTCTGAGTATTGGATAAAAATTTGAGCACTATGTTTGCTTTTTCCTGATGGGAAAAATTGAGCTGCTGTAGTGTATCAGGTCCCTTTGCAGATGTTGTGCTCATAATAGGAGAGCAGAGTCTCCAGGAAGTGCAGCATGATGGGGCTAAAGCAAGGAAGAACTTGCTGAGCTCCTTCAGAGATGTTCTCTGATGGCTCATGAGCTCAGAGAGCAGGGATGTCCTCACAGGGTGACACCAGAAGCCCTTACCACAAAGGCGGTAGGTACTTTGACACCAAGGAGTATTTTAACAGCAGAAATGAGGAAAGGACCTTCAAAGCAAGGAGGTGAATACTGAAATGAAAGGACAGGTGCTTAGGGACCAAGGCCGAAGAGGATGAAGCAGATAAAGGATTGGAAACACAGACACGGAAGAACTATGGAAGTCACTCATACCCTCGCTCCTTGGTCTCTGGGCTCCTAGCTGAACAGGGAAGGCCAGCTAGGGACATGCTCCTGATTTAGTCCTAGTAGGACCCATTGTACTTCTGGAAAACACTCCTTAGGATAGAAGCCTTGATGCCATATTTTGTTAAAACCCTGTTCATTTAGAAAATGAAAATAGTATAAGGTCATGAATAGGTTTTAAAATAGGCCCCATTAAAGAAAATTAGATAAAATACTTCAAGTTAGGATCTCTGCTAAGCATGTGGTTATACATATAAAATCCTTAAAATTTGTAAGAACTCCAAGAATTATTTTTAACTACAAGGAAATGGGTCATTAATATGAGCATTTTTGAGGGACGTTAGATGAGTTTTGGTTGTTTAATACACTGTCTGGATTAATTTCATGTTTTTTTTTTTTAATTTTATCTGTAAGCAGGGATTTATGATTGTTTTTGCTCCTTGATACTTGGTAAATGTTAAATAATAAATTGTGGTGTTTTTGTTCCTTTTGCAGATAAGTTTGCCACGATAACTTCTTCCCTAAGTATACCATGGTAAATATAAGGCCCATGGGGACAGGGAGTTTTATTGATTTTCTGCCTTGTATTCCTGATACACTGGAGACATTTGTTGAGTAAATAAATGGATAAATAGTGAGCAGAACGTTAAGAAATTTCCACTTCTGGTTGGATACCACTTAGTTAAAACTGTTCTTTTCATAAGGCAAAAATAGTGCATTATCATGATATTTAAAAGGTCATCTAAAGGCTTTAGTTGTAATAGTTTAATGAAATCATTCATAGTACATTTTAACAAATGCTAATTAAAGCTTCCATTGCTGATCTGTCTGATTGGGGGTGGCAATAATTAGATCGGAAAAAAAAAATTTATCCTGGAGGTGTCCATTCCCTAACGGAGAAGAAAGATACATAAACAAGCAATTAAAATGCAATAGATGTTTCTTTAAAGTGCCAGAGGAAACAGAATGGTGGATGATTTTTTTTTTTTTTTTTTTTTTTTTTTTTTTTTTTTTTTTTTTTTTTAGGGGAACAGCAGTAAATAGAACACAGGGTTAAGGAAAGTTTTATAGAAGCAAGGGTATTTAAACTGGAATTTAAAGAATGACGAGTTCAGGTTATATCGAGGGAGCCAGAAAATGCTTATTTACTGATTTTTTTTTTTTTTTTAATTCTAGGCACAGTGGAATGCTTTACATATACATATATAAATATATATAATCTCATTTAACCTTCCTGTGTAAAACCAGGTCTCTTTTTGCTGATGTGGAAACATTTTAGAGCAGTGAAACAAAAAGATACAATGTCCAGATTCAAAAAATAAGACCTCAGTATTTTGCTTTTTCTGTTACCTTACTGAGCATTTAAGGTGGAATTAGTAGCAGGTGTGAATACAAGGAAAATCAAAGTAGTGTTTGAAACATATGTGAGTGAGAGAGTGATGGGGTCATCATAAGAATAGAATGTTTTGGGGGTTTTAGGCTGGACAGGATTTAGAGGCTGTGCCTAAGGAGGGACAGCCATTGGGGAGGTTCTCCACTGTAAATGATATAATTAGATTAAACATCCCTTGAATCTGATTTTTCGTTTTTTGCTTGTTTTCGTTCTGCCTTTAAGCTCTTTTGCTGTCTCCCCTAAACATTCTTCCCTTTCGAAATTATTTAGTTTTGAAGTTCTTTGCTATGTTAGTTACTACAGGGTAGGTAAGGCATAGCATGAAGTCATGTGACTTGAATTAGTGGTCCATTAGTGGAAACCTTTGAAAAAGAAAAATGCAGTGGGTATGTGAATCTGTTAAATTAGTCATACAGTAAAAGAAGCATCAGAAAGGAGAGGTGTTTGTGTTTTAGCTTAGGGATCTGTTTCCTTGACTCAGTGCAAGAAAATAAGTTTACCAACTGTCTTTTTGTGAATAGGGCATTGTTTTAGCTTTTTCATTTGACCTGTTTGGGTCCTGGGACCAGACTTTCTTGGTTGTCCCTACAGTTACCACTGCAACCTGAATTTTTTAAATTTGAAGACTTAGATTTTAAGTAGGGCACATTTATGATCCCAGAAATCACTGTATTTTAACAGGGTAATCTTATTAAGTATGTCCTTTACACATAGTCCCATGCTGTAGGTGTTTGTTTAGCATAATTTCATCTGTAATCAATGTTTTTAAGTGTGGTTATAGCAAGATTGAAGGAATGTGAGCTTGCTCAGGTTTGCTTGATTATTTTCTGTGAACTTGTGTCTCAGACGTAACACACATAAATTGTCTGTAAAGGCACATTATAAGAACATAGTACTGTTATTGCTTTGGCATACATACAGTTAGCATACAAGTGAGCTTTTTTCCCTGGTGTTGGCATTTACTGACCCCTACAACTGGTGATTTGGTGCCTGTGTAGGACTATCAAGGTCTCTAAATTCTGATATTCACCAACATTCAAACTTTCACTGTGAGTTGATGTGAATTTATACAGCAGATTTGTTGGATTCATCTTGGGTTGACATCAGCTTCTGTCAACCCTAGTTTCAGGACTCCCTCTGCAGGAACACAATTGATAGCGCCAGTTGCAGCTTGCAGTTGGCATTTTATGGCCTATTGAATAATATTTTGAGATATACCACATTTTCCCCAAATAGTCCTTGAAATTCTTCTTTCTTAATGTAAACCAAATATAAAATCCTGTTTGATCAAACCATTATAAAATATTGAGGATAATGTGAATAAAGATTACTTTAAGGTAGGGAAAGTTAGCTAGAAGCAGCAAATAGCAAATATTATTATTTATTTATTTTGAGGGAGAACAATTGATCAAATTAGTTTATTCTATTTCCCCATTTTTTAGGGTGCAGTGCTGGGGATTGAACCCAGGGCCTAATGCATGCTAGGCAATCCCTCTGCCACTGAGCTACTTCCCCAGCCCTTGGTTATTATGTTTTTTTTTTTTTTTAAGGCAGTGCTTGTGTGTTGGATTTATGCTCCCTACTGGTATGAAACTGATAAGTAAAATAAAGCTTCCTTTCACTTCTGTTTCCTTGTTTATATATGTTAACAGTTTCTCTCCCTTCTGTTTTCCAGCTGGTGGCACAGGGATTGACTGTTACATGGTTACAGTGTGGATTGTGACCTCATTATGTTTGCCTACTGGTATTGCAACATCCTCCCCAAGTGAGATGTCAGTGAGATGACATAAGTCTGCTAGCATGAGTTACATGAAATCCTTCATATGACTGCACTAGACAATGTTACTAATGTTACTCCTTTTCATTGATCCATTTTTCCCTCTTTGGTAGGATAAGCTCAATGAACACAAAGTTAACTAACTTCCCATGAAAGTCAGTGGTGTGAACACCTCTAATGATAAACAACCCATTAATGAAACTCAGATGGCAAGCAGTATGTGCCATCTTTACCAAAAAAGCACATGAATCTAATTTTTTTTTTGTTTTTGTTTTTTTTTTTTTTTTGTTTCTTGAACTTGGTTCTTTTATACAGCTTTCCTGTCTACAACTTTTTAAATTTGTTTTATTTTTCTTAGAACCATCAGTTAATGAATAGTAGCAGCATTTCTAATAGTAACTATTGCTTATAGTAACAAAATTTCCATTGTCTAGAGGAAAATCTGTACTCAAGTCCTCAAACTTGCGCCACATTTAAGATTTAATTTTGGGCTGGGGTTGTAGCTCAGTGGTGGGGCACTTGCCTAGTATGTGTGAGGCACTGGGTTTGATTTTCAGCACCACATATAAATAAGTAAATAAAAACAAAGGTCCACTCACAACTAAAAAATATATTTAAAAAAAAAGATTTAATTTCCTTGCATGTACAGAGGGTAAAAAACAACAACCACCAAGTTTTAAAGGTACTTTATGTGAGGTCTTTTATTAAATATTAGTACCACTGTTTGGAATGGAGGTGTGGCAGGAGCTTCTTTTCACAGCAAGGCTAACCAGTGGCAGTGGGTCATCAGTCTAATTGCAACATCTCTCTGTCCTGAGTCAAGGCAGTCTTCATAGCTGAATGTAGGCTGGCAAACTGTTAGGCTGCAACACCCTGGAAATGATTATACCTAAGACGTGTTGAATGATTATATATCTAAACATGTTGCCTGTACTGATTCCCACAGGCTTTGTAATTACCCAGTGGAATAATGCAATTATTTAATGCGAGGATATTTAGGCAGAAAGAGATGAAGTTACTTTCTCATGTTTTATGACTACTGGGTGGAGCCCATATTGTCACCTAAGAGGTCTGACTTTTGTCTGCCTGTGCTGAGCTGCTCATCCATGCTCCTCCCTGAAATTAGCATAGTTGCTCTTAGCCGTGATAAGTCATGTGAACATGACTTCAGTTTGTTTTAGTGTAGACTTGTATTTTTATTGTGGTAAATGCATAAGTTGCATTTACCATCCTAACCTCTCTCGAGTGTTGAGTCCACTAGTATTCATTCACCCTGTTGTATAAGGGATCTTTAGAACATTTTCATCTTGCAAACTGGAACTCTGTATCTAGTAAACACTCATTCCTCCTGCCCCTTGCCCCAGCTCTTGGTAACAACCTTTGTACTTTCTAGGATTTGATAACTTTAGATATTGCAGATAAGTGGAATCATGTAGTATTTGTCATTCTGTGACTGACTTATTTCATATGGCCCTTCAGGTTCATCCATATTGTGGCATTTGACAGAATTTCCTTTTCTCTTGTTTTGTACTGGGGATTGAACCCAGGGATACTTTACCACTCAGCTATATCCGTAATACTTTATTTTTAAAATTTTGAGGCAGGATCTCACTAAGTTGCCAAGGCTGGCCTCAAACTTGTGATCCTCCTGTCTCAACCTCCCAAGTGACTGGGATTACAGGCATGTGCCACTGTGCCTGGCCAGAATTTCTTTTTTTAAGGCTGCATAATATTCCTCCCCCACCCTGTCTCTCTCTCTGAGAGATGTATGCAATATTTTCTTTATCGTTTCATCTGTTGACATTGGGGTTACTTCTGTCTTGGCTTTTGTGGATAATGCTGCAAAGAACATGGTAGTGCAACCATTTCTTTAAGATCCTGCTTTGAATTATTTTAAATATGTATTCAAAAATAGGATTGCTGAAACATATGGTCGTTCTATTCTTACTTTCTTGAGCAACCTCTCCACTGTTTTCCAGGGTGGCTGCACCGTTATGCATTCCTGCTAGCTGCATGAGGGTTCCAGGTTGTTTGCACCCTTGCCAGCACTTGTGATTTTCCTTTCTTGTAACAGTGGATATCCTGATGGACGTGAAGTGATTCTTCACTGTGGTTTTGATTTATTTTTCTCTTATGATTTAGTAATGGTGAGCATCTTTTCATATATTGGCCATTTCTTTATCTTATTTGGAAAACTGTCTATTCAAGTTCTTTACCTATTTTTTAAATTGGGTTATTTTTTTAGGTGGTAGATTCCCATATATTCTGATTATTAATCCTGTATCAGATGTGATTCACAGATACTTTCTCCCATTTCATTGCTCGCCATTTCACTCTGTTGTTACTTTCATTTTTCTATTTTTGTTTATGATCCCTGAGCTTTGGGTGTTATATCTAAGATGTCATACCAAATCTAGTGTCTTGAATCTTTTCCCCTTTCTTCTGAGAGTTTTTGTAGTTTTAGGTCTTAAATCCATTTGAGTTAATTTTCATATGTGGTAAGTTAAGGGTCCAGCCTTATTCTTTTGTATGTTTTCCCACTACCATTTTTGAGATATTTTTTTCCTGAACATTATTTTTAAAATAAAAGACTTTTGGCCAGGCATGGTGGCTACTGTGAAGGCTGGAACTACAGCCTTCTACTCACTTGAGCTCAGGAGTTTGAAACCAGGCTGGGCAACATAGCCATACCCCAAATAGACACCCCTTTAAATGTTAATGAGCTCTTCAAAAACACACCTATGGCATGTATCAAGGAGTGACAACAAGGAAAACAAGAGTGGTTAGAACATGTCTTTCCCAGCCAAGGTCTTATGTGCAGAACATCCATAATCGGGGAAGCTGTGTCACATCAACTTCAGGGGAATCTGTTCACTGTGTGTGCTCTGTAGAAGGTGCATCACATGGAATACGGTGTGTAAGTGAGGCCTTGGGAGTCAGACAGCACAGAAATACTGCCTGTGACAGGCAGCTTAAAGTGTACAAAGGCGCCTCCTGTTTCACCTTTAAGCCTATGGTTTTCTCTCCACTTGTAGTGTAATTTTCCACAATATTCTCTATATCCCATGTCCCCCACAGCTATTTCTACTGAGTATTGACTTTGTCGGGGTACTGGAGAGACAAAGATAAAAATAGTCCCTGTTCTTAAAAGACCCAAGTGTGGCAGAGGAAGGCAAACACGAGAGCACAGTAACGTGGTGTTCATCCTACCATAGAAGCGTCTGTAGGATGTTTATTCATCCTTTCCAGCTTTATCACGAAAACTTTCTCAGTGGCCTCTGCCGAATGTGAGCACTTTCTTTGAACCAGAAGCATGGCATTTTGCATCTCCTCCAGGAGATGAGAAATTTATAGGGCTTTGGTAATTGGATATTAATATTATTTACATACTCACACTGTAGTTACTTCTGTACTCTTTTACATAATAAGCTTGTAAATATATTGCAAACTAGAGAATGTATAAAAGTAACACCCAATAAAATATTGCTGTAGTTGAATACTAGAAACCTCACGTAGCTACTTCATGGCTGCAGTGTTAATTAAGAAAATGTTGTAACATGGCAATTAAGCCTGCAGCCTCTGAATCCCAGCTACCTGGGCTCAAACCTTGGCTGGCCACTTCCTAGCTGAGTGACTGTGTTCAGTAACCTTTGCTTCAGTTTCCTTATCTGTAGAATGGGATAATACCTGCCCCAGGGTAGTTAAGACAGAGTCGGTATTTGTAAAGTTCTTTTTGGGTGCTTGGCAAGGTAAAGAATCAGTGTTTGTTAAACATTGACCAAAAGCCTTTGGCAAATTGCCCTGTGTGCCTCAGTTTCTCAATCTCTTAAATGATTGTTATATTGGCAGTTAGGAAAAAATTTGTAGAAATTAAATGGGCTATGCACGTAAACATGTCTAGCTGTCAAAACCATTAGCTCTTGTAATTAGAAGTAGTCATCTCCCTTCACTCAATGTCCTAACACCTTTTTACAATCGGGAAATAAAATTATTGTTAATATTTAATTTTTATCATAACTAGTAATGGATTTATAATATTCCATGATAGAACTTGAGCAAACTTGGAAGACTGAATAGTTTAAAAGTAGGCAGTGCCATCTTTTGAGTGCTCAGCTTATATTATGTAAGGTTTACTTCCAGTAAGACAGATGGAGTTTTAAAAGAAGTTAAGATCATAGGTGGTATGTGAGAGAAGGGTACTTTTACAGTGGAGAAAGTAGCAATTGGTACATGTGAAGCATTGAGGTGAGTGAGTGGTTTTTCTGGTAATGTGGAGAATAGAATAAGAAAGCAGTAAAATGTGGACCTGTTTGTTCAGGGGGTAATCATGGCTGACAGTAAGAGCCTGTCAGTGCTATGATATTAGACCTGCCTGTAATTATTTTATATGCTCGTTTGAGAACAAAATAGTTCAATTCCCAGTGGGAAAGATATATCTGCCTTTTAAAAGGCAAAGAATGAGAAGTTTAATTGAAAAAAAAAAAACTAGGAAGTAATAGCTTTGGGATAAAAAATAATTTTAATAAAGGAAGCTTTCATATAAAACTCCATTATCATATTTGGGATTTTGTTTATAACTTCGTATTAGGAGCTCATTCCATACAACAGAGAGTAAATTGGAAACCAAAATTGTGTGCCTGATGTGCAAGGACTAAACATTAACCATTTAAAATTTGACTAGCAACTACTTTTAGTTTTGAAAGAAAATTACATAGTGACTGAAAATGAGTTGCAAAAATTAAGCCATGGTTTTAAATAATTATTAAATTATGGGCTTCACTTAATATTAGGGTAACGTCTGATTCAGTTATTGCTATGCTTACCCAACTATACCATTCACTGCTTCTAGATGGGATCGTCCCTTCATGCCTTTTGAATGGAGGGCAGAGGTCGTGTTCACTGTAGGTGAGCTGGCAGAGCTGTCTGGACTTGGAGGGGGTTTTGTGGGGCCCACAGGCCACCTGCCTGCCTGGTAGTGAAGTTGATGGGGTGGAAACAGACAGGAAACACACAAAACCAAAACTGTTCAAGTCCCTTGTCTCTTTGAAAGTAAGCTTGTGGGGAATTTTTCTAAAATCTTAGTCACTCCTACCCTGTGTCAGGGGAATACTCATGATATTTTAAGTGTTCACTATTCCTTCTACTTATTCATCCTTTCAAAATGATTTCTGATGTTAAACTTCTTACAATACACTTTAGTCAAATACTGCAAAGAGCATAGAGTTCTCATGGGCTGTCATTTTGTTCTTGGAATACACACCTTGTAAAAAATCTCTGATCTTCATTTCCTGGGATATAATGCTTAAAGGGCTGTTTATTGGAGATGTAAAAAAGTCAAACTAGGGTTGGCCCCAAAGCAGGGCCCAGCCTTTCTCCACAAGTGGGCAGCTTTAGGTGCAATCACTCACTAACACAAAGCTTAGTGTTTTCCTTAGTCTAAAAGGGAATGAAAGGAAGCTGGACATGGTGACCCATGCTTGTAATCCCAGGTGCTTTGCAGGCTAAGACAGGAGCTCTGAAGTTTGAGGCCAGCCTAGGCAATTTAGCCAGAGGGTGGGGATTGGGCTGGGGTTGTGGCTCAGTGGTTGAGTGCTTGCCTAGCACATGAGAGGCACTAGGTTTGATCCTCAGCACCACATAAAAAATAGTTATAAAAAAAGAAAAGAAAAAGAAAAAATGGGGGTAGGTATATGGCTCAGTTATGGAGTATCCCTGGGTTCCATCCTCACTACAGTGTGAGGAGGGAGAATGAATCAAATCCAGGTTTCTGATCAAGGATCAGCTTGTATTCTTCCTTCCCATTACTACTACTGCTACTACTACTATGGAAATTGAACCCAGGTACATTTTACTTCTAAGTTACATCCTAAACTTCCACCCACCTTTTTTTTTTTTTTTTTTAATTTAAATTTTGAATCAGGGTCTCATTAAGTTGGTTAGGGCCTCCCTAAGTTGCTTAGGCTGGCCTCAAACTTGTGATCCTCCTGCCTCATCCCTGGAGTTGCTGGGATTAACAGGTGTGTGCCACTGCTCCTGGACACTCCTTCCCATTATGTGACAACGCTTGTTCTTGGTTGTGAAAGCTAGATATTGTCAAGATAATAATATTGCCTAGATTAGTATGTCTGTATTTGATGTACTAATAATTAAAATTCCAATAAGAAATTTTATAGAATTTTACAAAACGATTTTTTGAAAGAACATTAATGGGATTGTGGGAACAATAAAAAGAGAAACATTAAGTAAAGAGTAGTTATTCCAAATAAATAATATATGCTGTAAAGTGTAAGACAGAAGTCAGGAAAGGATGAATTGGAAAAAAATGAAATTCTAATGTTACATTCAGCTATTTGTAAGAGCTTTTTATAAATATTTGTGTAATAAATCAGATAATGCAAGAGGGGAAAAGTTTATTAAGTAGTTAAGAAAGAAAGTGGAATAAGAATAAGTATAATGCACGTGAAATTTAGCTCTCCTTTCCTAATTAATATCACACTGGCTTAAGAGTCCTTGAAGTTTTTAAGAAAAAAAGTAATTTACAAAAATCCATAATTGATATCTTTCATTACATTATTTTTAAAGCCTTCAAGTGGATATTTTAAAAGCAAGGTGATAGATTGGAAAATATAGAGGTAAATTTATTTATTGCGAAGAAAATGTATTTGTATTCAAAGTATATTAAATGGACTCATCTTTACATCAAGAGAAAATACAGTTAGTAAAAGAACTCTTGGTAAAGTGTTAAGCCTTGTTAATAATTCAAAGTAAAAATTAAAAGAACATTCTACTTATTAAACTAGTGAGAAAAAGCTCAGATCTAATTGTTCCCTAGGAAAATATGATGACTTAATTGATTTTTCTGGTTATAACATGGAAAAAAAATTGTAGAGACTATTCTAAATAATACCAGACGTATTTAACACGTTTCATTCATTTGGTATTTTATTCATTCATTCAACAAAGTTAGAATTATGGATACGTATTAGATACCTAAGTAATTACTTAGATACTGAGGTTAACATGGTGAAATCTGTGCTTTTGCAGTTCAAACTTTACAATATTTAATCTAGAAATTTCAGTTGAGGGATTATAATGAAGATTAGGAAAAGCTCATTTTGGATGAATGTTTTTATAGGTGTGCAGTATATGGTTTTAAAGGTTTAAGGGAAAACATTAATACCTGGAGCTGGGGAAATTGTTAGTTAACCATGTGCCTAATAGAACATCTCATTGCCGTTCAACTTGGAAGCATTAGACCTTAGGTATATCTAAACCCCACAAATGATATGCCCATAGTATAGAACCCAGTTGTGTGTACACATTGTAACCACCTCAACAATTAACAGCTGTAGAGTTTGGGAGAAGGTCTAAAGCTAACATACAATTCACATATAAACATAATTTACTCTTCCTTTTGTGTTTTCCATTTTTAATGGAATTAAATATTTTAATAAGATTTAATGTCAAAATGTTAATGGAATTTAGAGTTTTGTTTTAAAATACACAGATAACAAAATATTCCAGAAATAGGGTTTTTTTCCCCTGCATTAAAATTTACCTCTTACTCTATAGAATGAAAATTTGAAGAAATGGTGACAAAAATGTTATAAAGAATCTAATCATATTAAAGTTGTGTGGGTGTGATTTTCACTTGATTTTTTTTTTTTTTTTTTTTTTTTTTAGTACCGGGGATTGAACTCAGGGCACTCAAACACTGAGCCACATCCCTGGCCCTATTTTGTATTTTATTTAGAGACAGGGTCTTACTGAGTTGCTTAGTGCCTCACTGTTGCTGAGGCTGGCTTTGAACTCTTTTTTTATTTACTTATTTTTTTTGGTACCAGGGATTGAACTCAGGGGCACTCGACCACTGGGCCACATCCCCAGCCCTTTTTTGTATTTTATTTAGAGACAGAGTCTCACTGAGTTGCTAAGTGCCTCGCCATTGCTGAGGCTGGCTTTGAACTCTCGATCCTCCTGCCTCAGCCTCCCAAAGTGCTGGGATTACAGGCGTGCGCCACCGCGCCCGGCATGGCTTTGAACTCTTGATGCTCCTTTCTCAGCCTCCCAAGCCACTGGGATTACAGGCCTGTGCCACCATACCAGGCTTCCCCTGAAATTTTAACTCATTGTATGAACTAGCAAGACCTCATGATGTGTGGAGTATATTTCTTGGATCTTATTTTGTCTGTCCCAGGAAAGTGTCTTGTTTACTTTACCACTGAGAATCTGTCTCCCACACTCCTTTGTTGTTTGCTCAGATGACCCTACCTGCACCTTGCCCAGCTGCTGTCTTCCTTCTCCTGTTCCTGTGCATGACCTCTCTGTTTCTGGCTGAGGTCAGCCCCTTCTCCTATTCAAAGCTGTCATTCTAGGTACTTTGCCTTTTTTTTTTTTTTTTTTTTTAATGTCATGAAGTCCCCCCTTTCCTCTTGTACTGGTTCCTTCTCCTAAGCATGTCCAAATGCTGTTATTTTTGTTATCTTTTAAAGAAGATCCTTCTTGCCTGCTCTTCCTCTTTCAATTACTATCCCTTGGTTTCCTTTTCTTTATATTCATTCACTTCCTCTCTTCCAGTTCTGCGTCCTCTCCAGGCAGGCTTTCATCCTTAACACTCACCAACATTGCTCTTGTCAAGAGTGCCATGTCCTCTGTGTTGCTCAGTGCAAGGAAAGTTTTCAGTCCTTGTTTTCTTTGTCCTATCAGAGGCAGCACGGTAAATCAGGCCTTCATGAATCCCTTTCTTTGGCTTCTAGGATACCCTTCTCTTCTGTATTTTTCCTTAGGCTGCTTGTTCTCAACCATCTGTGCAGATTCCTCCTCATCTTCCAGACTGATATCAGCCTTGACAAACCCTAGGATTATTCTTCAAAGCTCCCCTCTCCTCTACATTCATTCCTTTGGTGATTTCATCCTCTCTCATGGCTTAGAGTGCTTCTTGTGTACTGAGAACTTCTATTTAAGTCAACCAAAAGACCTGACAAGAACATTTTAGAGGAGAAAAAGTTTATTTTTGCTTATAGTTTCATAGTTCATGGTTGGCAGATTCCATAGCTCTGGGTCCAAGGTGAGGCAGAATATTATGGCAGAAAGGTATGGTGGAGGAAAGCAGCTCAGGACATAGCCACCAGGAAGAAGAGGGAGAGGAAAGGAGAGATTTGAGAGGAAGGAAGGAAGGAGGAGTAGGAAGAGGAGGGGTGAGAAAAAGGTGCACAAAAGCAAGTAAGCCAGAGAGCCCTTTGCTCACCAGGGACAAAATATAAATCCCAGAGTAATGCCCCAGTGATCTAGTTACTCCAGCCACACCCTATCACCATGTCAATCCAGATCAGTGGATTAATGCACTGATTAGGTTAAGGTACTCATAACCTAACCATTCCACCTCTGAACTTGCATTGTCTTCCACATAAACTTTGGGGAGACACCTCATATCAAAACCATAACAAACTCCCGAATCTAGATTTGGGCCCAGACCTGTTTCCTGATCTGCAAAGTGTTATACCTAGATTCTCACTGAATTTCTTGCTTTTTCCAACATCTTCCACATACCAGGTAAGAGCATCCCTCTCTATGCTTGGACCAAAAGCCTTGGAGTTGTTTTTAACAATTTCCATGTCTCCCCCATCCAATCTGCTGGGAAATCCTTTGAGTCTAGCTGCTGCTGCTTTTGTGTGTGTGTGTGTGTGTGTGTGTGTGTGTGTGTGTGTGTGCGCGCGTGCGCGCGCGTGTGCTGGGGATTGAACCCAGGGCCTTGTACATGCAAGGCATAAGCACTCTACCAACTGAGCTGTATCACCAGTCCTGAGTCTAGCTTCTAATTGTCTAGAATTCATTTCTTATCACTTCCACAGCTGTCACCCTGATCTAGAATGCCATCTCTCACTTGGAGGATTGCATGTTTCCACTATTAACCTTGTCTTTTTCTTTACTCCTCTTCCTTCATTTTTACACATGATCATCATAGTGATTCATTAAAATGTTATTTGGGCCATTCCACCTCTCTGCTCACATCCCCTTGGTTGCTTCTCATCTCAAGTCAAAGCTGGTGGCCTGTAGCACCATGTGTGGTCTTGCCCCACCCCTCTGCTCCTTGGCTTTTGTTCCCATTAGTATTTCTTCATTTGTGTTCTAGCTGCCTCTGTCTCTTAGGAAACACCACCATCCTTCCAGGCCTTTGCAAGCACTGTTTTCTCTGCTGCCAAGGCTCTCCCCAGACAGCCAAGTGTTTCTTTCCCTCACATCTTGTTTTTCCTGCAGGCATCTTATCTTGGTGAGGTCTTCTTTGATCACTGTTTCAAGTTGAATTCCCCACAACTGGCACTCACACTGCAACTTGTCAGACAAATTGATCAAATTATGCTATGAAGACCTTGCTTGTGCTGCATTTTTCTGTTTACCTTTCTACTTTTTTAATCTTGTAAACCCCTTAAACCTTTCATTCCCATGAAACCATCCTTGCCACCCCAGATAGACTTTGCTATGCTGCTTCCTATACCACTTCTGTTCCTGCCCATATGTGATACTCATTGTTGATATAGGTAGTAACATAAAAGTACTCAGGGCATAGTAGTGCACAGAAAAATAGTTAAAGTCTACCTGGAGTTGGCGAGTTTTAAAAAGAATCTGGTTCATGGAGTTCTTGTGTGGGTTAATTATATTTTCTGATTAGATAGTATGAATAAAAATGGGATGGTTACCTAGTTACATCTGTAGTTCCTGGCTAAAAAGAAGGAGAAGTTCTGACATTTACATAGAATGATTCAAACCTTGGAATTTAGGGATGGACAGGAAGAAATGGAATTTAATACATGGAATATATGACATGCCATAACGTTTTGTTGCTAGTAGTTGAGCAGTTTCACCTTTAATTGAAGTTCAGGCCTTTTTTTTTTTTTTCTTTCCCTTTACAGTGTAGAAAAGCCCAATAAAAAATTCTAGCTAGAGGCCTTTATTTTTAAATTAGATTTCTTCCTTGTCCTGTGGAATAAAATTTTAACAGTTTCAACACATGTAAAATTATAAAGAATCTAGTGTATTCAATTTAATGAATATATACCATCAATTTTTAACTCACAAAGTATGATGCAGAAAGTGGAATTTAGGGCTTTTGTACAACAGAGTATCTGTGTGTGCAAATCTTTACCAAATATCTCCTGCTGAATATTCTGAAAGAGCATCTTCATATAATTTTTTGAAAGATAATATATGGTATATGTAAATATAAAGAATGTTATATATTATTGAATAGTTCTTGAGGCTATAGGAATATGAACCCATTTTTTAAAAAAGTATATAATCTACTTAAGGAAAAAATGAATGTTGGAAAAGAAACATGTATTTTTAATGTCTATTTGGTAATTATGTATTTATTTAGTATTTATCTCTGTAAGAAATCATTACAGTCTGGATCACTTTCAAGATTATATGTATTTTAAATATATATTTATTGACACATTGTATGTACTTAAGGGGTACAGAATGACATTTCAGTATGTGCATACGATTAATGACCTAATTAGGGTAATTGGCATATCTATTCCCTCAGACATTTACCATTTCTTTGTGTTAGGAACGTTCAAAATCCTCTTTACTAGATATTTTGAAATATTTAATTAAAACTTGTATTTTTCTTGCTGGGCCTTGTGGTGCATGCTTATAATTCCAGAAAATCAGGAGGCTGAGGCAGGAGGATCACAAGTTCAGAGCCAGACTCAGCAACTTAGCGAGACCCTGTCTCAAAATAACAAAGAAGGGCTATGGATGTGGCTCAGTGGTTAAGTGCCCCTGTGTTCAATCCCCAGAACAAAAAATAAAAAGTATTTGTCTAAATATATCACCCATATTAAAATGAAAATTTATAACTAGGCATTCGGAATTTATGAATAAGCATTAAAACTTTGCATAGAGGTAACTATTGCTGTGGCTGATAATTAACTTTTATTTGGTTTGAGTGAACATCTAGTTAACTTAATCCTACTTGGATAAAAAGAATTTGTAGACGAACTCAAAGCCATTATCTATAAATTTTTTTAAAAATTAGTCATTAAGATGAGGTTCCCAGAGATAAGCCATATGTGTAAACTGCCATAATTATTCTAGAAGAATGAATTCTAGTAACTATAGATTAATAAACATAATGTTAGTTTGTAGCAAAATTTTGTAATACTATTAAGGTTGAAGATTTAGGAGAGTCAGATGATTCTTGGGAACTTTTCTGGATTCACTGGAAATGTTTAATTATCTGTTTTCTAGCTAATCTTCATTTTTTTTTTTTTGTCTTTGAAAGCATTACTATTAGTTAGGAATATTTATAGGAAAAGCATTTGATATACTCCTTATTTAAAATATTGGTTGAACATTTACTTTAAATATAACACCATAAGCAAAATTAGTGATCAAAATAAACTTTAATTCTGTGGGGGGTACTGATAACAAGTAATCTCTGAAATCTGCAAATAAAAAAAAAGGTTTAGAATTTTTATCAGAATGAATGAGTAGGCCTGGAATTGGACTCCAGTGGGTATAACCAGGTTCTGCATGCACCATGCTCATCAAATCGGGGGCCCAGAGCAAGCAAGATGCCTGTGCGGCTTGGTAACAAGAGTTAATATTGGAAATAATTTCCAGATTTAGAATTCCATTAAAAATTGAAATTAGTGGGTAATATATTTCTAATTTATATAGGTATATTTAACTCTGTCTTTTACATTTCAAATGCGTTTGCATTATTTCATTTGATTCACACTTAGACCTGACCAGTGGAAATAATTTCCATTTCTCTACAAGTCAGCACAGAAGGCACGCTATGTAAGGACAGAGTGATCTGTGTTCACAAGTTGGAGAAGTCTGAACTTCTGCAGAGACTTAATGGAGGATCTGTGCTGTGCCACCTGATTGTAAAATTCTAAGGACTTCCTCAGTGATTACAATCAAGAAATGGTTTTACAAAATCTGGTCTGGAACTTGTCCTTTGAAATGGAATAAATCATCTAAGATCCTCACTACTGTAGACTACTTAAGAGAGAAGACAGTGTCCTTTGTTTGTAACTTCCTGTCCATGTTTAGTACATGTTGCTTGGCTCACTGACAATACCTGAGTCGTTTTATTTTATTACTGTGGCTTCTGTTTTTAAAATGATCAGATTAGCTTTACCTTCCTTGAATTTATTTTGGGTCTGTTGTGAAATCAATTTTTGGTTGCTCTTTTTATAAAGAGAATTTGTAAAATATGAAGATGACACCTCTGAAAGCCATATGTCTCCGCTGCCCTCTGGAACTCCTCAATTTCTCTTTAAACGATTTATTCTGCCGCTTACATGAATCCTCTGAAGAAAACCAATTTTGTAGTGTTCTTGAGGTGATCGGGTTACAAATAATCTTGTGCTCTTAAGCACATTTTTGGTGAATTTTCCAGTTTCTGAAAACTAGAAGTTATTCCTTTGCTCTAGTTGTAATTGAGTCATTTAGATCAAATATTCAGAGATTAATAGACATTTTAAGACCAGTAGGTGCAGAATCCATACTACACATTTTATGATGCTAGTATAAACAATGCATCTTCAGTTTTTTGTGGTATTAAAAATTATTTCGCCTGGGGACTGATTATCTGGTAAGAGTAGATGCCAGTCATTTTGTCACTTCTGCTGGAGCTTAGGCCCCCAGTTCCTCTCCATCTCCTCTTTCATCTCCCCTCTCACTCCCCAAACCATTTGGTATTGGATATTTCTCAATCTTATGTAAAATGTGAATTAAAAAACCTCTTGAAAAAGATTTACCATATTTATATGCGGTGTGTCTGTAGTATGCTTGCTATGTCAGCACAGCTTCAAGATGCTACCCCTAATTCTTCTACAGCTAGGCTTGCTATCGCAAAACCCCACCTGTACAGAGTGGGAGATGTGACAGATATGTAGGCAGTGCTTGCCTTTCTTAAATGGGCAGTTGTATTGATTATTGGTTTTAAAAATGTGTATTTTGAAAAATTAATGATTCTTCCTCCAAATAGCTGAATGATTTGGGTACAATTTCTTCTAACTTGTAATTACTTTTAATATGTGATGCTGAGGTAGGTTAGATAACAATTTTAAAGTAAAGTGGTCTATTAAAGATCAGTGTTTAAATGTCATCTTTTTCAATTTAAATATTAACAAAATGTTCAAGTCTTACCTAGCAATTTATTTATTTATTTATTTTGAGTAAGAACTGCTTATACCTTTGGACTTACTGACTTTAATTCCACCCATTTGGAGCTGAAAGAAATGTTATACCACTTACTTTTTTTTCTTTTTTTTCTTTTCTGGTACACTGGGAATTGAACTCTGGGGCACTCAACCACTGAGCCACATCCCCAACCCTGTTTTGTATTTTATTTAGAGATAGGCTCTCACTGAGTTGCTCAGTGCCTTGCTAAATTGTTGAGGCTGGCTTTGAACTCTGGATTCTCCTCTCTCAGCCTCCCAGCTGCTGGGATTACAGGGTTCTGTCACTGTACTGTGCCCAGCACACTTACTCCTTTTAATTTAATAGGTTAAACATATTTTTAGGCCATGATTGAAAAAGGAGGGACTTTCGCCCTCTCTCCCTTTATGTCCTTCCTTCTAATCCCCCTCCATTCAAACTAAAATATGATACATTACAATGAGAAGAAATACCTGAAGAGTTTGGCAGTTGTAGCAAAGTTCCCTCTGTTGTCTCAATTCATCCAATTTGTGTTGCTCCTCTCTCTGAAAAATGTTAATTTCTGCAGACATTGTTCAAATAACATAATACCTGATTTCTCATTTTACACAAGTGGAATCTTAGATACAGGAAGGTTAAATAACTTGCCCTAAAACATGCATATAGTAAGCTGAAGAGGTGAGATTTGAACCCAGTTATCTTAGCCCCACAATCAGGATTCTTAGCCACTGCATTGTGCTGCTTCGCAAGATAGCATTGTTTGCATGTACAAATGTGTAGCTCTGAAGTTCACCATTATGAGCAATTATAATAAATTAATAAAAAAGAAAACTTATGGTTTTGAACTCCTAAATGTTGAGCAATAGAACACAAGGGAAATTACTGTATATTTAATGAAATATGAAGTAGCAAATATGAATCGACATGAACAACTACCATAAACAATGTTGAGAGGGAAGTAAAAGCAGCTTGTATAATATATGCTATAAAAACAAAGAATATCTGTCTCAGAGTCACTGCAAAAATTAAATAAGACCAACAGGAATGGTGCCTGTCATATAGTAAACATGCAATAAATGTTAGCTGCTATTGCTTTTTATTTAATATGTCTACCATGTATCTCTCAGTGGAATAATGTAAAGGGATATTTATGCTAAGTATAGTGTGAGTTCTTCAATGAACTGTATATAAGTTACTGACATTCTCAACTCTGGGTTTCTTAGTTTTAATATAGGGAGAATCAAAGCCTTTTCATAGTGATTTTGTGAGAAATTAGGTAATTTTATGTAAGTATAATTGGTTTACATAAGTCCCTAGGAGTTCCTTAAGGTTGGGGACAAACATTTGTTTTTGTGTTTCATGGTCTATCACAGCTCTTTGCACATAGTAGGTGTTTAGTGAATGCTTGAAGAATAAGTGGGAGTATTGGGAAGCAGGAAGAACAGAAGGATGGACAAATGTGTGGCTTTTTTTTTTTCCCTAGAGCTAACTTTAGGGAAAAAAGTAATTTGAAGGCTACGTGGATCTAAAAAAGAACTCACTTTTTTATTTAAAGGTTAAAGTGTTCTTGTATTTAATTCTAAGAACTATCCAGCTAATACTCAGGACACTTAAGTCCTGAATTATGGAAGAAACTGGAAGATGAAAAGGCTGGAAGAAAAAGGGAGAGAGAGGAAAAGATTTAGGTAGTGGTATGGAAATATTATACTCCAAAACTCAAGTATGTGCTTGCAAGTAGCTCTAGGGTCTTCGAACTGATTATCAAGGCCTTTGGAAATCCATTTACAATATATCATAAACCTTTCTCCCTTATTTCCCCCTCCCATGGTTTGCATACTCCCTACTGCTAAGCTACACTCCTAACCCCAGTTTACCTTTGTATTGAAAACATCATTTCATGTTTGCCTTTAAGTCTGGTGAATCCTTTCTGAGTGGAAAATTGAAGTCAGAGGTAGTAGTGAGGGGTGTGAACAGTTGGGGGTGTGCATATGGTGGTATCATTTGTAACCAGTACAAACAGCTTGGTATTTGATGAAACCCATCTGAGGACCAAATACATATTCTCTACCTTCACTTCAGAGCTACCAGCATCACGGGAATGGAAGGTGCTGAGGCATTTCTGGGGTTGGTTGTGATATTTTGTCTCAAGACCTAATCATACCTCTTGGGATGAGGCAGGGAAATTGTAGAACTGATCTAGGATAACTGCATTAGAAAAGACTAGTTTGACAAGTCATTCCCTCAAATTTGGCAGTTTTTCCAGAAATGTACCACAGGGTGGGTTAAGGGGAAAACCACATTCTGTCCTTGACTGTAGAGGCAGCACCTAATCACAGTATCCATCAGGGGGTCCCTGACACCTCTGCATGTCTAGTTCTTACTACTGGTCTTTCTGCTTCTGAATGAGAGGCAGCAGTGCATCCCTTGATTCTAAGACTGTATTGTCTGGAGTAATTAACATTGATGTAGTAAGAAAAAGCACATGTTGTTTGCAGTGCTGGGGATGGAACTCCTGGCCTTGTGCATACTAGCAGGGACACTACCACTGAGTCACACCCCAGCCCTGCCCGTGGTGATTTTAACCAATGGGAAAATAGGATGTTTCTTATCCACAGGCATGAAACAAGAGACTAGCTCCTTTGAGGATCTGTCTTATTTCTCAGTGGAAGCTAAGTTTTGTTGTTATTCTCCACAGTACATTAAGAAAACAAGCAGCAGTAGAGGAAAAGACCATATTTTCATGGTCATGGCAATGAATGCTTATTTTTCATGAGTAGATAAAAGAATTTTAACCTATTTTTCAGAAAGGTTTCAGGTGAAGAGTAGCAGTATTAAAAAAGCCACTAGCTGCATTTTGAGTGCTAATGCATCTGTTTTTGGTACTGGGATCAGCAGCTTCCAGGTTTGTCACTTTGGAAGTCTTTAGCAATTGCTTTCCTTTAAAGGGCAGCTAGGAATAATGGAAAGAAAGTGAGATGTGCAGTTGGAAATCCTGTGTTAGGTCTTGCTTCCACCTGTTACTTAGAATAGTGATTTTGGATAGATTGTTTAATGCTTCTGAGGTTGCTCTCTCTTCTGTAAAGTCAAAGTTATTAAATTGCAAAATTTCTTCTAATGGGCACTTCATTGAACAGACAAATAGTAAGAAAAAGGAATACTGTGATTCTCTGCCACTCATCAGGCCCATTCTGCAGTGTTCATTGAACAAAGAAAGTGGAGTAGGGTCAGGCCAGTCCTAGGATAGCTCAGTCCTAGGCTCAGATAGCTCCAAACTGCTATAAATGGATAATATAAATTTATGGCCTATATTACATTTTTTGGTTATTTGTATTTAACTTAAAACATTTCAGTTTCCCTCCTTTGGGAATGGTGCTAGTTCTGACAGCTGTTCATTTTAAGAGCCCTGGCTTAGGCTTACTTGTGTTATTTGAGCCAGTTGAGTAAGCACACGTGCCTTGTTGGCTATGTGTGTGTTTCTGGTTGTTGGAACATCTTGTTGAAGGGTACACTTGTTGGAAGAGAGCTTTATAATGAAAAACTGTTGCATTCAAAAGTGGTTTTGTGTTTTCTGAGACCTCACAAATGTAAACTAACTGATACAGTTTCAAAATAGTTATTGGTGGGTAGAATACACAGGCAAGTGCTTGAGTGTCATTAGACACTCAAGCCAAGGGTTTTAAGTATTTGTAAGCATGGCATGAACTGGGTCTGGATTTTCCTTTTTGACTTTTTTACAGTAGCTTAGAGATGTGAGATTTGCTGTTACCCTTCTAGATGTGTACTTCATCTGCAACTGGATACAATTTAAATAGCAGTGGTCCAATATCCAATATTCTAAGCAATTATTGTTAGTGATTTTGTTGGAATGCCTTTTACAAATCCCTTTTGACTATATGAAGTAAAGGGAAACAATTGGATTTCAAAATGTAGCAAGCAAAGTGGTGTCAGTCCTCTACAGCCTGTATGTTCATGGATGACAGCTAAAAACCCTGGAAATAATGCAGAACATAGCTGGGACCTAAAAAGTAAATGATAACAGGCACATTGAATAAGGAAGTCAACATCTGAAGATATGCTGATATGACACTGAACTTACTATTTGTACAGTGTCCTTAACCCAAAAGGTGTAGAATTTTCTACTTACAGTGTCTTATTGGCACTTAGAAAGTTTTGGATTTTGGAGACTTTCAATTTTGGATTTTTAGATTAGGGTTGCCCTAGGTTTCAGACAACTAATTGGCCATCCAATTATATATTCTTTGTACATAACAATATGACTAAGTTGCATTGTGTTTTGTTTGTTTCTTCTGGAGAGCAAAACTTGTTCTTCTTTTACTTCTATTAGGGGTTTGGAAACTTCATTCAAGCATTTATTTATAAACTATTTCTTACAGAAAGAGAGCCAACCATAATAGTAACTTTCTTTAGTAATCACAAGTTGTTTCTCTTAAAATGATCACATATAAAGAAGTAAGGAGTATTATAGAATTGGGGATGCATAGTAATGATTTAATGTAATGAATCCTGTTGACAAAATACAAAATTTAAAAAGTCATAACAAGTAAGTAATGTGTGACTAATGCCTTGTCTGAAAGAAAGTTTAAATAGCAAATCATTAGGAGATTTTTAAAAATGGGGTATTGGATGGATAGGAAACATCTTGAGAGAAACAGCCTCCTGTAGAAGCTATATGCAGTTTTTTTTTTTTTTTTTTTTTTAAAGCTAGTCTTAATTAATTCATACATTCTGCATTTCCATGGTAGCAAGTTAGCATATGTGGATACTTGTAATTTAGTAGTTGCTAATGGATTAAAATACAACGTACTGTTACAGAAATGTCAGCTATTATGTTGGAGACCATAGTTCAGGAGGTTTTTCTTTATTCTTTGACTTCATTTCATCATATTCCTTGACACATGTAAGAGGCATAATAGTTTTTCACACAATTAATATTTCATCTTAATGAAATGAGCTGGATAAAAAAGGAAATTAACTTTATTACTGAATGCCACCAAAAGGATTGTTTAGAAATATCTAATGAATATATATAATATGAAGTTTCTTTCATTAAGCTGAACACACATTTTTAAAATATAATACTTTTGCCAGTGGATACCATAAAGCTTTTGCAATCTTAGGCAAATTCTGTTTTTTCTCACTTTGTCCTTCTCTCCCTCCTCCTTTTCAACAATAGTAAATATCTAATATTTGCAAAATTATACTTTTTTTTTGTAAGGGGGGTAAGACTAGGGATTGAACCCAGGGGCACTCTACCTCTGAGCTACATCCCCAGACCTTTTTATTTTATTTGGAGACAGGGTCTTACTAAATTGCTAAGGCTGACTTGTAATCTCTGAACTTGTGAGGCTTGAATTTGTGATCCTCCTGCCTCAACCTCCAGTGTAGGTGGGATTACAGGTATGTACCACCTAGTTAATACTAATTAATACCTTATACCTTGTAGTGATTATATCATTATCAAGTGCATGATTATGTTGTTTGTTATAAATGTATAAAACGACTGTTTTCCTCTGTTCTGTGTCTAGACATCTTTAAACATGATGGTTCCTGATTTACTTTTTCACTGTGGCCCAATTTCTTCTAGTAGATGCTGGTCAACTCTTGATGTTTTAGGCACTGCCTAGCCTTTTCTCAGTGAACTGATTCTGGTCTCTTTTACCGATGTTTTTATGTTTCACCAGAGAATGGATGAGAAAAACAAATAGGAAAACTCAGTTTCATATATTTGTCAATTATGGGTATCATTACACTTCATGGAATACTTCCATTATTTTTAAATTTATGGGAAAGTACCTGAAATTCAGAAGGTTAAACATTCTGTAAAACAAAATACTCTTTTTTAAATAACAATTTTATTTATTTATATGTGGTGCTGAGGATCGAACCCAGTGCCTTATATGTATTAGGCAAGCTTTCTACCACTGAGCCACAACCCCAGCCCCCAAACAAAATATTCTTTATCATGATAAGAGTGAATGATTTTCACTAAAAGCAATCTTTTATTGTTGTTAAACAATGAAGAAGGGGAAAGAAGAGAAAGGGTCAATAGATGATTTGGCATTTGTGGTAAATATCCTTTGAGTAAGTAACAAAATGTCAGGAGAGAAAAGAAATGTGGGGTTTGTTTTTTGTTTTAATTTTGGGCATAGTTGTTGCAGTCCTGTATATCAGCAACCACCCATTGGTGACCTGAATAGACTTGTAACAAATTAGATACTAATTAGTTATGATGCTAATTAGAATTAGTAGAAAGAAGAAAAAATGATTAGCAAATCATATATTTAGGAAGATTATAGAATAATACAGGAAATTTCCATTTATTCTGTAAAATGAGTATTTCTATATAAATATCTTTTAAAAGCTGGTTAAAAAGGGATTTCAAAAAATATTAACCATATTTACTGTTTTTTTAAGTAATGTTCCCAATTCATCATTAAAGAGTCAAGTTCTTTCGAAGAAATAGTTCTCAGCTAAAAATATAGTAAAAGTTCTTTAATTTAGGTTAGGAATTTTGGAGGGAGGGTCCCAGGGGTTGAATTCAGGGCACTCAATGACTGAACCCCAGCCCTATTTTTATTTTATTTAGAGATAGGGTCTCACTGAGTTGATTAGCACCTTGCTGCTGCTGCTGTTGCTGGCTTTGAACTCACTCGTGATCAGCTGTCTTAGTCTCCCAGGCTGCTGAGATTATGGGCGTGAATTTAGGAATTTTGAATTAAAAAGAATTTATATAGTAAACTAGAACTTGCACTTTCTCCAGATGTTAACTTAATGAGTTCTACAGCCTTTCGAGTTAGTGGTTTCACCTCTAATTGTCAGATTGGTAAACTGGGAGGGAGAGAGGTTCAATAATGAGCCTGTGGTTACTTATGAGGTATAGGTGGGAAAACTGCAAGCTGAATATAGTCCATTATTGAAATCCAAATGTTTTGTTCTCTCCATATGCAACATAGCATGTGTGATTTACTTTAGTGGTTTATTTGAATTAATTTCCTTAGGAATTTTAATCCTAAATTTTTAGGATTTTTAAGTGTCATGATTCCAGAAAAAAAAAAAAAAAAAAAAGGATCTTTTGGTTTTTCAACTTTGGGATTTAGTTTTTGACAGTTACGTGGCTGTGATAGCTATTCATTAAGATTTGACAACTTTCCTTTTATTAGCTTACCTCATTTTAATGTTAAAGCCTAGTTCTTCCATGAAACTGTCTGATGAACCCAGAGATCCCCCCATCCATGACAGGAATGGCTTTGATCTTTAGGAACATACTTACTATGTGTTGCTACTGTGCATTTTTATTAATGGATTGTATGTTTCTCATTTGTAGCTATGTTGCAAGTTCCTTGCATGGCACCATATTGCAACATGGGTTAAATATTTTCTCATTGAGTTTGGATTATTATTGCTCTCTTATATCTTAATTCTTCTAGAACATTGTGGGTCATCATCTCATAGTGTTTATTAGGCAGTTTGAAGGAAAATTTTCTACTTTATCCTTTTCCTATCTCTTCCTTTCTCCCTCCCTCCCCCTCTCGCTGGGCTTTTGTCTGTTTTCTTTTTCTTTTTTTACATTTTTTTTCTTTTTTTCTTTCTTTTTTTTCTTTTTTTTTTTTTTTCCTTTTTTTCCTTTTCCCCTCCCCCCCCCCCCCCCCCCCCCCCCCCCCGCCTTCTCTCTCTCTCCCTCTCTCTCTCTCTCTCTCTCTCTCTCTCTCTCTCTCTCTCTCTCTCGCTGGGCTTTTGTCCCCCCCTTCTCTCTCTCTCTCTCTCTCTCTCTCTCTCTCTCTCCTTTTTGAGGTGCTAAGGATTGAGCTCAGTGCCTTTTGCATGTTGGGCAAGTAAGCTCCACCCCAGCCATACTCTTAAAGACTGCATCTTCCTCTAACCAGACACTCATGTAATACTTTTTCATTAGGCCAGTTAGACTTTAGTTAAGCAGGACTAGGAGCAATGTCTAGGTTTGTTGGTTGGCTTTGGGGCCATTAACTGCATGGTACACTCAGTACAGCATGTCCTTCTATTCATTGCTTTATACATTGTGAGATGAAAACTTGAAACTTTCTGGACAGACCCCTTTACATAGAGAAATTGGTAGATCCTAGCGACTCAGTTATTTTAATAAGTATTTAAGGTCAGATGTCTGCATTAAGTTACATCCATTGGTTTGCTTCATTTAATTTGTTGGTGTGTGTGCATGCTCTTTTATTTATTTTCCCTTTGGGTGGTGTTGGGAATTTAACCTAGGGCTTAACCTTGTCCATGCCAAGCACATGTTTTACCACTGAGCTGCATCCCTAGCCCCTTAAATTATTTTTAATATGTACATTTCCAAAAATTCTTTTCAAAAAAGTATGACAGCTATAAATACATGTAAAGAGATTCTTCATCTGTGGAAGCATGAATATTTGGTTAGTCTTCTTGCCGCATACTGACTTTATGACCTTGCGTCTTTTCTTTAAGCTGTTCAAGCTTTTAATTCTTTATATAGTTATAAAATGGGCATAACAATACCTAATTCAAAGTACTGTTGTGAGAATTAAAAGGAAAGCATGTATTCACACCTTGCTCTGAGCATGAGTTCAAAAAATCATTATCTCTTTGCTCCCCTTTCACCGTGTCTTTATTTTGGTTACATTTTCTAATAAATGTCACAGCCAAAAATTCATATTCCCTAAAAATTTGACTGTTGGAGTCATCTCAGGTGGTAGAGGAGTTATAAGGTGTCTGTACAATCTAGAATTTTTATAGTATCCCGGAAGATAGGTGGTTTTAAAGGGGTAGGTTTTGCAGAGTAACATATTAGAGTAAGTTAATAATCTATACAGATATATGGTCAGCATTATATTTTCATGTTGATATTCCTGTCCTTGGAGCCTACCATTGGCTAGATTTACCTTTGTTTTCTTATCTCACTTAAGTATTGGTGTTCTACTTTGTCTTAGTAGATGGGCTTGAAGCTTTTCAAGATTTGGTACTGCTTCTGTTATTATCAGTATAGACTATATACAATATTTGCTCAAT
Organism: Tamias sibiricus; assembly: GCA_025594165.1. NCBI lineage: Eukaryota > Metazoa > Chordata > Mammalia > Rodentia > Sciuridae > Tamias > Tamias sibiricus. Next base: position 97,145,587 of record CM046661.1, on the reverse strand, counting down.
TAATATAAAAAATGATAAAAACTAGGGGAGGGTGATTTGCTTTGTGTTCTTTAATTTTAATGATATCAATGTTCTGATTTTAAGGAGTTTATTTTAATTGGTATTATTCAGTTTTAAGAAAAAAATTTCTTGAAATAATTTTCACGTTGAATGCTTTAGTTAATTAACCATCATCAAACATATTTTTGAAGCCATTTCTATTAATATAAATTATGATTTACCATAATTTCTGCTGTTGCTTCTTACCAGTATCTTACAATAGCCTTGAATAGCATCCTTGATGCAATAGTGATAGTTTTGTTTAAATATTTTGCTCTATTGCTATGGTGGAAATTTAATCTATTGAGTTCTTACTGTGAAATGTAGCTAGCTCATAAAGAATTCTGATTTGGGCAATTTTAATAAGGCCAAAAGCCATGAGACCTTACTTGTAATGAGGTTCCCTTGATAATGAAAAGAAATTCCTTGCACTTGGAAGTCCATTAGTCTTTTTTAGAGATTATTGTCATTTTTATTCTTTTCCTCCTTTTATCAATAAATAATTAGTCTACATTAGGTAATTTATGTTTAAATAGAATTATTTTTGAAACAAGTTAAAAATTTAAGTTCACCTTTTTGTGACAAATGGACTTTATGTTTTAAAACATATTTGGTGCAGAATATTTCTCATAAAAAGTGCACTGGAGAAAAATTACCTCACTTATGTGTGTTCTGTAAGCACTGATGTTTGGTTTTAACAAAAGGAAAAAATAGTTAATGAAATTATGTAGCCATTGTTTTCATTGTGTAAGCTGAATAAAACAAAGTTAAGTCTCTAACATTTTTGTATTTACACACCTTAATTAGTCTATCCTCTGACTTTCTTGTTGGAGTCACTCTTCCAGTTATAAATAGCCCATGCTTAGTAGTCCAAGTGAACTGTGTAGCTATTGTCATTCATTGCTATGGCAATTCTGCAATTAGCATGGAAGTTGCTGGTGTACTACTCCTGGGCAAGGGATTTGATGTACTGACTTGGAAGTGGGAGAATAAAAACCCTTTTCACAGCTGCTGTGTGGTTCTGAATAGAGACATAGCAGCTGCTTTTTTTTTTTCCATTTTTTACTAATTTAGATGTAGACATTATGTTTTGATGAATTGTTGGCAGGAATATCTCCTTATTCTCCTGTCTGTCAAAGAGAAAACAAACTTGAGTTTCAAGTAAATATTGAGGCAAGTTGTTTGTGAAAGTTCCAGAAAGTAGTCCTGGAACTGTTCCCCCCCCCCCCCACCTTGTCTTTTGCCTTTAAAACTAAAATTAAAAAAAAAAAAAAATTAACAACAACAAAAAAATCAAACCCCCAAAACAAAACAAAAAATTGCACCAGGAGATTTTTTAGCTATTGAAATGTATAGATTTGTCCCATTACTTTGGATAAAATAAAAATTGATAAAATAAAAATTGATTAGATGATTAATGAAGTCCTGTATTAAACGGCTTGATAAGAACTTATAAAACTGATTCTGGAAAAATGTTAGTTGTATATGTATCTAACTGGCTGTTATTTTTTTTTTTATAAGTCATTACAAAAATGTGAGATACAGTGACTCTTTACTCTTGTATCACCAGGTTCTCATGTACATAGGCAAAGCAGAATAAATAATTTGAGCTTTCAAAAGGAATAATTTTGATGTCCACTTTCACTATTTTTATCCAACCTAGTATTGGAAGTCTTAGCCAGAGCAGTTGGTCAAGAGAAAGAAATAAAAGATACCCATATAAAAAGAGACAAAGTATTTCTGTTTGTAGATGACATGATTTAAAAAAAAAAAAAAAAACTCTAAAGACTCTTGCCAAAAAAACATTAGAACTGATAAATTCAGTAAAGTTTCAGGATACAAAATGGGTTTACAAAAAATCAGCAGTATTTTAATACGTGAATGACAAACTTGCTGAAAAAGAGATTAAAAAAAATCATATTCACAGGAGCTGCAAACAAACTACCATTACAGGGTAAATTTAACCAAGGGAATAAATGACTTCTACAATGAAAATTATAAAACATTGATGAAAGAAAGAGAACACACACACAAAAAAAGTGGGAAGACAACACATTTGTGTCTAGGCAATGATTTTCTTTTGGATAAGTCCCCAAAAACCTAAGTAGCAAAAGCAAAAATAAACAAATGTGATTCTATTAAGCTAAGGAATTTTCTGCACAGCAAAGGAGTCAACAGAGTGAAGCGCCAACCTGTGGAACTGGAGAACATGTTTGCAAACTGTTCATCTGGCTAGACATTAATATCGAGAATATATAATGGGAAAATAGTTAAAAATATGATTAAGAAATGGACAAATGATATAAGTTAATATTTCTCAAAACACATACATATGGCCAAGTATGTGGAAAAAATGCCATCACTAATCATTTGGAAAATGGAAATTGAAACCACAATGAGGTATCTCACCCTAATTAGAAAGGCTGTTATCAAAGAGACAAAATACATGCTAGCCAGGTTGTGGAGAAAGAGGAACCTGTGTGCATTGTTAGTGGGAAGGAAAATTAGGATAGCCATTATGGAAAATAGTATGGAGGTTCCTCAAAAAAACTAAAAATAAAACTACTGAATGATCCAGCTCTCTAATTTACTGGGTACATATTCAAAAGGGAATTAGTTTATTGAAGACATACCTGTACTTTCATATTTCTTGCAACCCTGTTCACAGTAGCCAAGTTGTAGATCAACCTTTGTGTCCCTTGGTATATGAATGGATAAAGATAATGTGGTAATATATACATAGTGGAATACTGTTCAACCATAAAGAATGAAATCCTTCATTTGTGGTAGTGGGAATGGAACTGAAGGACATTCAGTTAATGGAAATAAATCAAACACAGAAAGACAAACACTGCATGTTCTCGCATATGTGGAAGCTAAAAAAATGTTGATTTCACAAGTGTAGAGTAGTGGTGACCAGAGGCTGGGAAGGATAAGGAGAAGGAGATGTGGAGATAATGGTATCAAAATACAGTAAGATAGAAGGAGTAAGCCTTAGTAGATGACTGTGGATGCCTGTAGTTTACAACAATTTACTATGTTTTATAAGTAACTAGAATAAAGGAGTTCCAAGGTTCCTAGCACAAAGTAATGGTAAATATTTGAGGAGATGTAAATGCTAATTATGCTGATTTGATCATTACACATTGTATGTGTGTTAGACTATCACATTGGGCCCAATAAATATTTATAATTATATGTCAATTAAAAAACAGAAAAAGGAAGAATTTTCTGTAAATTTAGAACATAAAGTTAGTTTTGCCTTCAAAAATTTTAGGAGAAATATTGTCCTACCCAAGATGAGTATTTATACTAAACCTTTTAGGCTTTTTTTTCCCCCTAATAGTTTAGTATATTTTAAAATATGGATTTCAGTATAATTTTTTTTAGGAATATGAAACATTATATTATACAGTAAATATAGTTTAGCTATTTATTTCTGTTCTGAAAGTACTCCTAAGATATTTTATAGACTCTTAATTTTATTTTTAATTATAAGCATTTTTTTTTCTGAAAATTCCTCAAATGTAGTATATAAAATCAGATAGGCTATTTCTCCCTGGCCTATTTTACATTTATCAGCAAATAATGAATATTTTACTTTCTCCTTTATAGTAGCAATCTCCATGTTCACAGGCTATGGATGTTTTTATTTTCTAAACATACAGCAGTAAGAAAAGCAGGAATTACAGGGTCTTTCCTAAATCTGTACTGTGGTAATCTATAGTAATCTTGATTTCTGGTTAGAAACCTACCCCTGCCATCTGCTAGGGTACGTAAGTGGAAGATTTGCAGATTTTCACATTACAAAACAATAGCTTCTCAAATTAACCTGTCTTATGTCCTAAAAACTGTATAGATTTGCTTTTGGTAGTGTGGCTTAGGTAAGGATCGAGGGGTAGGTGATCAATTTCATTTTTTTACTTAGAGATACTCACTTGTCTTGCAGCCATTTATTAAAAGATCCATTCCCCGCCCTCCTCTGCATCTTAATATCTTCATGCTGTTGAATTTTCTAGTCCACAAGCATAGTGCATCTATCAATATTTAGGTATTCTTTAATGTGATAAAATGGTCTTAATTTTACTTTATTTGTAATATATTTTAAAAATTTCAAGCTATTTCTGGTAACTAGCTAAGTAACTTTTTGGGGTGTGTGTGGGGGGGGTGTGTGTTTAAGATGGACTTTCTACATTGCCCAGGCTGGCCTCAATTTTATAATCCTCCTGCTTCAGCCTCCTAAATAGCTGGGATCACAGGTGTGTACTGTAGCAACAAGCTAAGATATTGATTTTTTAATGTAAGTAGCATAGGGACATTCATATGCTATAGATGGAAAGATCATACTAGAAGAGGCTGAGAAGGATGATAATTGTTGGGGGGTGCTTATATGATTTTTTTTTTTTTTTTTTTTTTAACCACATTACAAAACTCAAAAGCCCAGGGTCATTTGAAGTTTTAGAGCCACAGGAAATCATTAATGGAGATCTTTGATAATCAAGATGGACATTGTGTTGCTTTTTTATTTAAAAAATAAGTTGAAATTTTTATTGACTAACTATTCAGACATAGTGTTCCAACTAAGTAAAGCATTTAGCCATTATTACTAAATACTGGGACCCCAAAATACTAGCTAATGCTTTGAAGTGGTAATCAGAAAAGTCAAGAAATTATTTCTATGTAGCTCAAGAAATGTCTTACAGAGAAAAGAAAGGAACCATGGGAAGAATTCAGTATTCTAATCGTTCAGCCAGATTTCTGTAGTACAAAGTGCCTGAAGACATTTCCTCTGAGCCTTCCAAATGAACCTTCCTTAATCAAGTTGCTAAATCTTAGGATTCATTTAAAGGTTGTTGCAAAAATAGTATATGGATGGTCTGTCTTGGTTTCTTTCTGTCTGAAAATGGCTTTCACATGCCCTGAAGGATAACTCTGTAAGGTATGAAATTCTTGGGTCATAGCATTTCCCTCTCAAATACCTGTAATTGTTGCTTTGTAGCATTTCATGCTGCCTAATTTTTATTACTTTGTGAGTATAAGCTGTTTTTTCCTTTTTGTCCTATTTAAAAAAAATAATGATAATAAGAATTCGTTAACCTTTAAAATCATAAATTTTCCCAGGATGTGTCTAGCTGTTAGCACCTACCGAGGTCCATTTATTACTCTTACAGTGATGTCTTTTTTTTTTTTTTTTTTTTTTAATTTTTTTTTTTTTTTTTTTTATTTTTTTTTTATATTTTTTTTTTTTTTCCTTTTTTTAATATTTTCTTTTATAATTTTTTCTTATTTTTTTTTTTTTTATTTTTTTTATTTTTTAATTTTTCTTTTTTTTTTTTATTTTTTTCTTGTTTTTTTATAGTATTTTTTTATTAATTATTTTTATTTATTTTTTTTTTTATTTTATTTAAATATTTTATTTTTTTTTTTATATTTAAAAAAAAAATAATGATAATAGAATTCTGTTAACTTTTAAAATCATAAATTTTTCCCAGGATGTGTCTAAGCTGTTAGCACCGACGAGGTCCATTTATTCCTATAACTATATCTTTTATCATTTTCTTTCCATTCCTAGAGAACAACTTTCCTAGTTTCAACTTTCACACAGCTTCATTTCTGTTCTTTACTGCCTCTAGGATGGTGTTTATTTCTGCTGTTATTTATATTTTTTGCTATAAAATTTTTAGTGTTGTTGTGGTTCCCAACCCATTTCTTGGTTTAATTTCATTCTGTTGTCTTTTTTTTTTTTTTTTTTGCTGTTAATGAATATTTTATTTATTTATTTTTTAAAATTTTCTATTATACTTTATTTAAGTTTAATTCTTTTTTCTTTTTCTTTTTTATTTATAATAGTAGTATGTATTACAATTCATAATGCACATATATAGCATCTTTTTACATACAACTGTTTGTATACAAAGTATATAAGTACCATTCAGATCTTCAATCATGCATTTAGGATAATGATATCCATCTCATTCAACCACCAATTTTTTTTCCCCCTCTCTCCCCCCTTACTCCCTCCCTACCCCTCCCTTTCCTTTGACCATTCTAGTGTTCCTCTAATCCTCCTATGTACCCCCATCCAACAACACTGTGAACTGGCCTCCTTATAACAGAGAAAACATTCAGTATTTGGATTTTTGAGATTGACTAATTTCACTTAGCATTATATTCTCCAACTTCATCCATTTACCTGCAAATGCCATTATTTTATTCTCTTTTATTGCTGAGTAAAATTCCATTTTGTATATATACCACATTTTCTTTATCCACTCATCTACTGAGGGACATCTAGGTTGGTTCCACAACCTACCTATTGTGAATTGTGCTGCTATAAACATTGAAGTGGTAATGTTCATTATGTTGTGTTTTTATTTCCATTGATTTGCTACTCTTGGTTTTCCTCCATGCTTTAGGCAAGGCCATATTTTATTTTACATTGAAAATGTTATAAAAACTGGGGGTGAGGGGGGCTGTGTTCATTTATTCTAGTAGTTCCTTCTGTTTTACTCATCAACCCTTTGTATCTATTGGATGCATATTTCTACAGCTAAATTCTAGTCCTGAGTTCATCATACTCTGTACATATCCCTTGTGCATTTGTTTCATGGACACCTGTTCAGTTATAATCTGTATTTGGGTGATACAGATAGCTCCTATTTAGGTCCGGGGTATGTGTTGCCTCCGAGTGTTTGCTCTAGATGTCAAATAGTTCAATATGATAGAGCACCACTGTGTTCCTGCTTGCTGAATTCACTGCCTTGGGGAAGCATATTGATTTCTTATTAACCTTTGTGCATTCCATTTGTCAGGTATAAAAGCATATTGCTTCTGCTTTCGCAACATTTCATACAGCTACCCCCACCTCTCATATTTATAACCTCATCAATCCTACTTTAGGAAATTTCTTGAATATGAATTAATTTATTTGCCATCTCTTCCCATCAAGAAGTTCTTTCATTTTCAGTGTTCTTTTCCAGCCCTCGCCTATCTGTGTCTTGCAGGAATACTTCTCCTTTTTATGACACTCTTCTTCCTTGGGACTAAACTCAAAGTTTATTTCATTCATGAATATTTTCCCTGGAAGGCAGACCATCTGATAACTGAACATTACAGCTTCTCATTCTGATGTGTGTAGACTTAAATATGGAACAAGAAGGAGATGGTTATCTACTGTTAGGTAGTGTCTATATAGGAATACTATATGGTTATTTAAAATGATTGTGTACTGCAGTGGATCCAGATTGGTGTCCAGATTGTTGTATGTGGCTGTGTAGGGATGTCTTTTGTTTGGCTATTTTTGGTCTGAGTACTGATGCCTAATTGTTTTGAAGATGGTTGAACACATTACACATCTTACACTCAGTTAGCATCTGTATTTATGATACCTGCGTAGCAATGTCAGAAGCTTGAAGAGGGGAAAAATGATTTCAGCACAATGAATGGAAGTTATTGACTCGTGGAAAAACATTAAATGTTATTACCAAATTTCAATAGCGGTCACCTGTGGGTGATAAGTTGTGATTTTTATTTACCTTCTTACCTGTTATTTCCAGATTTTTCCCTATTGAATATCATTTTTAGTTTGAAGCCAATTGGTTAACACGAATTTAAAAGAATATAGTTTTGTGTCTACATCCCATAGCACTAATCAGTAACTTTTAAGTGCTAATTCAATGTCTGGGCCTGGGCTTGACACATAAGCAAGAGATAGTACAAAAAATAATATGAGATAAGATCATTCCATTAACAAGCTTGTAGTTTGTCCTGGGTGAAGAAACAACTGTGATACAGTTTCTATTGAGAGGTTACCAGTGGAAAAAAGACATGGGCAGATGGATAGTAATCTAAAGGGAGAAGTCATTTTAGGTCATCTGCTAGGTACCTAGCAGATGCCAATATGTTTTTAATGCTTTGATAAGAGCTCTTTAAGGATGAAAAACATTAGCTTTGTTAGTTATCCCCAAAGACAGAATCTTTTCCTTTACCTGAGTCTTCTGTTCTAGGCTTTTTTTTTTTTTTTTTTTTTTGTCTTGGGTTAACTTTGAAGTTGCCCAGCATCTTTTGAGAGTGCCTTAAGCCTTATTAGAAGAAAGGTGGAAAGTGAATTTTGGGTTGTGTTAACAATCTGTTAACTGTAGACACTTGACTATTTAGAAGAATGCAGACATATCAGCGGTGGCCAAGACAGTCAAACCCAAACAACTACAGTGAAGGATACAGTTTTCTTAGACAGACTCTGTTTCTTTTCATTAAAATTTTTTCATTAGAGATGATAAAGCAATAATTTACGAAATGAAATTAAGACATCATAATCCTTCTTGTTCGAGAAACATTATTATTAGAAGGTAGCTTCATGCACTTCTAAGAAGCTAATTAGTTGCTGCATGGCTTATCATGCTGAGATACTGCTGTGATTCATGGGTATTTATCCATCACAACAGGATTTTCTAATGCTATTTGGTTATGAAATGACTTATACCTCTGACTCAGGCCTTTAAAAGGGCTTCCAGCAGCTTTTAAAAGCCAACTTCTGCACTTGAGAGTATTCTGTGCTGGTGAGGTGGTGAGTCAGCTAGGCAGCATGGCAGGGTCTGAATCGGGTTGCTCTGTAGTGTTTGAGGTTCTGTTTTCTGATGAAACTCCTCAAGCCAATCATGATGATGCGTTTTCATCGATGTAAACGATTTTGTAGAAACTCAACTTTTCACAAGCCTCAGGAGACAATAACAACATAGATTTTTGTGGTCACGTTTACTCTAGTAAAATGTTAATGTAACTAGTACCACTTCATTTCTTCTGTTAATTTTAATTTGTGAATTTAGTGTGGACTATTAAAAACTTATTTTTTTCTTTCCCAGACATTTATTTTATTGAGTTAGTGATTGGAAAATGAAAGAAATAAAAGCCTTTCATAGAACTCTTCTTAACTTCTTGTATCACTTGTTATTTACCTTTCTGAAATGCCAGAGCAGAAATATGAGTCATTTCTTTCTTTTTTTAAAAAATGTTTTTAGTTGTAGATGGACACAATACCCTTTGTTTTATTTTTATGTGGTTCTGAGGATCAAACCTAGTGCCTCACCACAGGCTAGGCAAACACTCTACCACTGAGCCACAACCCCAGGCTGAGTCTTTGCTTCCTTTACAAGGCTAATAACTGGGGACATTTTTACTTACTTATTTGAATGTTCCCTTGGTTAATTTAAATCTAGGGCTGAGTTATACAAATACATAATAGTAATTTAAAACAAACTGTCATGTCTAGGAGTTTTAATTAACTGTTTTGTTAGATTGAGATTTCTCTTGGGAAATTTTGGGGGTAATGTAGCCTTAATATCTAAAGTTTATCAAAAGTAGGCTTCATGTTTAGGAACACATAAATTATGATTCAATGCATTGGTTTTATAAGTAGCAAGCAGAATTAATAGGAATAGGGCTTAAAAGATGCCTGTTGAGAATAGCCTAAGCAATTCTTAGCAAGAAGAGTGAAGCTGGTGGCATTACTCTTCCAGACCTTAAATTGTATTACAAAGCAATAGTAACTAAAACAGCATGGTATTGGCACCAAAATAGACCAGTAGACCAATGGTACAGAATAGAAGACACAGAGACTAATCCACACATCTACAGTTATCTTATACTAGACAAAGTTGCCAAAAACATTCATTGGAGAAAAGACAGCCTCTTCAACAAATGGTGTTGGGAAAACTGGAAATCCTCATGTAATAATATGAAATTAAAACTCTATCTTTCTCCATGCACAAAACTCAACTCAAAGTTGATCAAGGACCTAGTAATTAAACTAGAGACCTTACACCTAATAGAGGAAAAAGTAGGCCCAAATCTTCAACATATTGGATTAGGCCCCAACTTCCTCAATAAGATGCCTATAGTGCAAGAATTAAAACCAAGCATTAATGGATGGGATGGATTCAAACTAAAAAGCTTCTTCTCAGCAAAAGAAACAATCAGTGAGGTGAACAGAGAACCTACAGAATGGGAGCAAATCTTTACCACAAGTGCATCAGACAGAACAGGATATATAAAGTGCTCAAATACCTTTACACACACACAAAAAAAACCCCAATCAATAAATGGGCTAACGAACTGAACAGACACTTCTCAGAAGATTATATACAATCAATCAACAAATATATGAAAAAATGTTCATCTCTAGCAATTAGAGATTTCATCTCACGCCAGTCAGAATGGCAGCTATCAAAAGCACAAACAACAATAAATGCTGGTGAGGTTGTGGGGAAAAGGGCACACTCATACATTGTTGGTGGGGTTGCAAATTGGTGCAGCCAATCTGGAAAGCAGTATGGAGATTCCTAGGAAAACTTGGAATGGAACCACCATTTGATCCAGCTATCCCACTCCTTGGTCTATACCCAAAGGACTTAAAAACAGCTTACTACAGGGACACAGCCACATCAATGTTTATAGCCGCACAATTCACAATAGCTAGATTGTGGAGACAACTCTGATGCCCATCAATAGATGAATGGATAGGGAAACTTTGGTATATATACACAATGGAACGCTACTCAGAACTAAAAGAGAATAAAATCATGGCATTTGCAGATAAATGGATGGAGTTGGAGAAAATAATGCTACGTGAAGTCAGCCAATCCCAGAAAACTAAAGGTCGATTGATTTCTTTGCTATGATGATACTGAATTATAGTGGCAAGGGAAGGGGGATGAGAGGAATGAAGGAATGTTAAATAAAACAAAGGGGAGGGAGGTAAGGGGAGGGGGCAAGGGGATAGAAATAATGGCAGAAGGAGTTGGACATCAATATACTAAGTGCATGTATAAAAAGCTCAAATGGTATGAAAATACTTTGTGTAAAACCAATGACTTGGAAAACTGTGCTCTTTATATGTAATATGAAAGGAATTTCACTCTAAAAGCCTGTATAACAAATTAATAAAAAAAAATTATTACTGAAGAAATTATCCATTGTGATACTTTTGATGATCTACTGCCAGGAAGAAATAAAACAAATGGTCATATAAAAAAAAAAAGCCTGTTGAACCCAGGTGAATAGAGGGAACATGGAGTTTACTATTTCTATAATTTATGTAGCAGTTGTATGGGTTTAAAGTTGTCTAGCTCAAAATTATACAAATAATCACATCAAGTTCTTCTTTTTCTTACTCATTGTCCTAAGCTCTTTAGCATGGTGGCAGCACGAATAGCAGGCACCAGAGACAGGAAAGAGGGAAGACCTTTCTGCCCCTTGGACACTTATGTGCACTAGCGTGGGCGATAGGGTAAAAAATAAAGTGGTTCTCAGCCTTTTTCAAAGGATTATGTTCTAAGCAGAGGCATGACGCCTGATCTTTGATGGCGCTTTGCAAAGGTTGGGAACCTAAGTCTGCAAGGCTCACTTTGACATTAACTTCTGTGTAACTTTCTGAAAATCTCCTTATGTCTGTTTCTGAGTCTGGGTTTCTTTATGTTTCATAGGGAAATGCCTGATACCTGTCTCACTTACCTATTGATAGGATGATCCAAGGAGATAAAATAAAATGATTGACTTGAAAAGCCTTTAGAAATAACATGGTATTCAAGGATAAAGCAGATGCTTGCTCATCATCTACCTCTCGTTCCCCACTTCTAGTGGTCCCTCAGATGCTGAAATTTTTCAGAGCTGCATTTTGTTCTGAGCCTTCTTACTCCTTTTCTGATAACGTGGTCTTTATCCATTCCCATAGTCACAATTCTGTGTACCATGCACACAGAACCACCTTTTGGGCTTCAGGTGCTTGTGTAACTTCTAAGCTTTATTGGCCCAGTCTGTTTGAAGTTGCTCTTAAAGAAATACAGTCCAGTCACTGAAAGCAATTGAAAAGCCGTACTCACACTTAACTTATGTCTCTTGAAGAATATAATAGCATGTAGGTTATAACTCAGCAGCAGTTCTTAAAATCCATCATCCCCTCTTCTCCCCAACTGGGCTCAGTCCCTTTGTCACAGGCTCCCATTTTCTCCAAACTCACCCTGAGCCTATCACTTGCAACTCTCTCCAGTCTTTTTTGTCTGAACTTCTCCCCACAAATCAGATCTTTTGCCTTGCCTGCCACCCTTTTTTGCCTAACATGATAAGAGATCAAGAACTAGCTGACAAAACCCAAATTACCCTTTGAGGATGAGGGAGGAAAGAGGTCAGTTATTCTAGCAAAGATATTCTTTGGATGGAGAAATAGGAAGGCTGGGAACACTTATAAGTTGCCTGTATTTCTGACACGCTTATATGGTACTCTGTTGGCTACCTACTTGGATATTTCACAAAGCACTTCTGATTCAGGTGCTCTACAACACGACCTGATTGTCTTTCACCCAAACTTGCTGCTTCCTGGATGTTCCTGTCTTTATAAGTACCAGCATGCTCCTACTTGCCTTGCCCATCTTAACACCGTCCTCCACTTCTTTCTGCCCGTCTCCCATCTCATTCCATCCAGATGCTCTGTAGTCTGAATACTAAATTGATGGTTCTCTCATCTGTTTCACTCTATGTCCACGCATTGTTGCTCCCTTGGGATCAATTTCCCACACTCCAACCAGAATTATTTTTAAAAAAGTGAATCTGATCTTGCCTTTTCCTCTTTCACACCATTCAAAGGCTTCTGAGTACCAAACCCTTAATTTGGCCTTTAAATTTCTGTATAGTCTGATTGGTCACAGCCCATCTCTCGGAAAATCATTCCCTTTCTTCAGCAGGGTGCATTTCTTCCTGCCTCAAGGCCTTTGTCTAAGTAGGTCTGATTGTCTAAAGTACCTCTTGGCCTGCCCCTCACCTGCAGCTCTGGCCTACTCTTTCACGAGATTGCAGCCTAAATATGAATTCTGTATCCAGGGTCCCTCTGACTTCTCAGACTGGGCTGTTCCCTTTACTATACCCTCATGTTCCTCACACTTGCCAGAGATCCTAAGCTGTGTGAGGACAGAAGGTGTCTGTTTCTCCTACAGTGCTAGTTCCACCACGTTTAGCATGGTGCCCCGCTCAGATCCAGTGTTCTACAGATGCTCATTGGTTACTGGATTCAGCATTCACAATTTAATTTCTCTCTACTATCTCATCTTCACTCACATTCTGCCTCATACTTTCTGTTTATCTCTGAGGAAACGCTGTGTTATTTACATTCTTAACCTTATGCTCTTCTGTACTGTATTGTCTGCCCAGCCTTTCCTAGCTGCCCCCTAATTATCATCAACCAGCAACACTAGTCAGCATCACCAGGTAAAGCCCAGTGAATGGCTTCATTATGACCCTTACCATGTTATTCTTAAATTACTCATTTGATTACATTCTTTTATATATAGGAATTGTCCTTCACAGCAGGGGCATTGTTGTGTTTATGTATATTCTTTTTGTTGTTGTTGTTGTTGTTGTTACTGGGGATTGAACCTAGAGGTCTTTAACCACTGAGTCACATCCCCAGCCCTTTTTATATATTTTATTTTGAGATGGGGTCTCACTAAGTTGCTGAGGCTGGCTTTGGATTCGCAATCCACCTGCCTCCTCATCCTCCTGAGCCACTGGGATTACAGGTGTGTGCCACCATGCCCGGCTTGTTTAGTATACTCTTAACATCAGCACCAAATACAGATTGAATTGAATTGAAAATTGAGATGTCTTATAACTAGAGATAATAATAAGAATGTTGATAAATTATTGACTGCCTTCTGTGAGCTAAGTGTAGTTTTAAGTGCTTTACTCTATTAACTCATTGATTCTCATCAACCCCTATGAAGGAATTTTGTTCCCATTTTCTAGATAAGGAACTGGAGACCCAGAAAGTTTACGTCACTTGTGCATAGTTAACCAGCTGGTAAGTGGCAAGGTTGGAGTTGAAACCCACTAGTTCATGAGCCTGCGTTCATCCGTGATGATCACTCAGTATGGTCTACGCCTTCAAAATTGGGCCTGGAATCTGTCAGGTTTTAATTCTGGTTCTTCAACTTACTTGCCCTGGGGTAAAGTTTTTTTTTATAAGATGGGAATAGTTACACATCCTTAATAGTGGTGTGCTAAAGATGAATGACAATCAGTCCACATAAAGTATCTGACAGAATGTAGGCAGTTATAACAGTTTTAAGTCAGTGCATGAACACTCATTGGATAGAACTTTGGGGGTTCTTTCCAGCTCTGAATACAATGGCTCTGACTTTTTCTAGTTCCTCTGTCTTTTTCCTTTGCCATTAGCTGTTACTTTCAATGCTCTGGTATTCATCCTAAACAACCTAGGGCGTAAGGAAATGTGTGTATTTCTTGTAGAGTAAGATTTATGGATTTTGTGACAAGCACGGTTGCCTAAAAACCACCGTCCTGATTTCCTGTGCTCAATTCTGTGGGTTAAATGGCTCAATTAAAGACCCCTGGCTAGAGAGAACCGCTGAATTCTTGTTTAGAGCTAGGCCAGTGTAGAAAAATAAATCCAAATAATAAATTAGTGTTTGATTTTTGACTTTTGATTTAAAAGTAAAAGAATTTAGAATATAAAATTAACTCATTGACACTTGTAGGAAATGTTTCTTCTTTTGAAGTTAATTAGACAAAGAGTATTTTAGGTGGTCTGTGCTATTAAACTCAGTAGTAAGTCAAATGGAAATTTTTAGCCGTTTAGGTGATTTAATTGAAAAGATAATTTATACTGTGTCTAATGACACTTCCTTTTTCTATCAAATGCATAGAGGTTATTATTTCCATATACTGACAGTAGCAGAGACATTGGTGGAAAGTATTTTTTATTTATTTATTTATTTATTTTTATTTTTTAGTTGTAGTTGGACACAATATTTTTATTTTTTTATGTGGTGCTGAGGATTGAACCCAGGGCCTCTCATGTACTAGGTGAGCGCTCTACCACTGAGCCACAACCCCAGCCCTGGAAAGTATTTTTATTTCTTTGACCCGTGTGCAAATTTAATAACTACTTATCAGTAGTTTTGCAACAGTATAGTGAATTTTCTTGAAGTAAATGTGTTACTTAAATAAAATTTGCCTATCTGTCCATTTATTTGCCTTACTTAAAGGTAGAACAAAGCAAATAAAACAAAGCAAAACTTATAATAGGTAAAACTGCACACTATGGCATCAGGAGGGAGTTCAGTCCAACACACTGGGTGGAGGTGGGCCTCTATTACTGCATGTAGAGGGAAATGAGAGAAAGCTGCATGATTTATATCAGTCATCAACAAGCAAAAAATCATTTGGTTGGCTGGGGGTGGTAGAGTGCTTGTCTAGTAAGTGTGAGGGCTTAGGTTGGATTCCCAGCACTGAAAAAAAAAAAAAAAAATTGAGAAGCACAACTATTACTGTTACCCAGACCAGAATTGTGTCTGTTTTATTTAATGTGACAGCACATTCAACAGCCCTCATACAGAAAATAAGCTACAGGTTTTTTGGTGCTGTTCTCTTTAATACTGACTTTTTTTTTGGTGTCGTAAAAATTAATTCATTAAAAGCAATTCTACATGTGTCTATTGTGCAACTTATGGATATTCTGGCTTAATGTAGGGATTGATTTATGATAGCTACATATTGTGAGGTGACCAGTGCCCGGCTGGGGTAATTTCTCCTGGTCAGAAGGGGATAAGCCACCTGAGAAAATAGTCTGAAATAATTAGTGAAGAAATAAAAGAGTCAGAATAGGTTTTATTTTTTTTCCTTTTCTTTTATTCTAAGTTGTTATATATGACAGCAAAATACATTGCAATTCGTATTACACTTATAGAGCACATTTTTACATGTCTCTGGTTGTATACAAAGTATATTCACACTGTTCGTGTCTTCATACAGGCGCCCTGGGCAATGGTATCCATCTCATTCTACCATCTTTTTTTTTTTTTTTTTTTTTCTTTTTACCCTTTTGCCTCCTCCCTTTCTTTCCCTCCCCATTGGCTTTTCTGGTGTTCCTCTAATCCTCCTATGTGCCCAGTCCCAACCCCACTGTGAATCAGCCTCCTTATATCAGAGAAAAATTATATTCTCCAACTTCATCCATTTACCTGCAAATGCCATTATTTTATTCTTTTTAAATTGCTGAGTAATATTCCATTCTGTGTATATACCACATTTTCTTCATCCACTCATCTACTGAAGGGCATCTAGGTTGGTTTCACAGTTTAGCTATTGTGAATTGTGCTGCTATAAACATTGATGTGACTGTGTCCCTGTAGTATGCTGATTTTAAGTCTTTTGGGTATAGACGGAGCAGTGGGATAGCTGGGTCATAAGGTGGTTCCATTTCTAGTTTTCCAAGGAGTCTCCATACTTCTTTTCATGTTGGCTGCACCATTTTGCAGTTCCACCAGCAATGTATGAGTGTGCCTTTTTCCCCACATCCTCTCCAAAATTTATTGTTGTTTGTGTTCTTAATAGCTACCATTCTGACTGGAGTGAAATGAAATCTTAGAGTCATTTTGATTTGCATTTCTCTAATAGCCAGAGATGTTGAACTTTTTTTGTGTGTGTGTATTTGTTGATTGATTGATTATATGTCTTCTTCTGAGAAGTGTCTGTTCAGTTCCTTGCCCCATTTATTGATTAGGTTATTTGTTTTTTTGGTGTTAAGATTTTTGAGTTCTTTATATATTCTAGAGATTAGTGCTCTATCTGACGTGCGTGTGGTAAAAAGTTGTTCCCAATTATCAGGCTCTCTATCACCTCACTGATTGTTTCTTTTGCTGAGAAGAAAGTCAACAGATTGGTGTCTTAACAGGCTACACACATCTCAGAACAAGCTGTGTGGCTACAGTAGGTCATGCCATCTCTGATGTTGTGTGGGACCTGGCAGAGCTGAATAAGACTCACCAGTATCTGGGTGGTGTTAACCAGTGGGATTTCCACTGGAAGGTCCCAAATACCAGATTTTGCTCTTCAGTGGGCTTCCATGCCAATTTGATCCACACATAGTCCATGGATGGCTCTCGACAGCCACAGATAAAAAGCAACTAAATTTTCATTAATAACCCTGCTCTTTTTTGTCTTCCCAATGAGCTTTTGGTGAGTATTGATTAGATATTAGTTTTTGTCTACCTAATCAGACATACCTGGAAATTGGAAGTGCCACACGGGAGTGAAATAGATGTGGCAGGCAGGGCTGAGGTTTTCTTTAAAAAAACATTTTTTTTTTTTTTTTTTAAATCGAAGTTCTGCACCATAGAACTTGAGTTTTTAAAATAACATAGTGAATGTCAAGATCACCTCTGGAGGATTTTTAAAAGACTCATCTCCCACCTCTGTAGTTTTCTATTTGGTAGTCCTGGGGTATGGTGAGGGCATCTACATTAAAACAAATGAACAAACAAGTCCCACAGTCATTCTGGTGATCAATGAAGTTAGAGCTAATACCAGAGATCATGTCACATTAATTTTAAATAGAAAAAAATTAGAAGCCAATATAACTAAATACACCTTAGCCATGAAACTTTATTTTATGCTTAACATCATGTATTTTTGTGAATTATAAATTCCTTGAAGTACTTTTCAATCCCTAAGCTATTTCTGAAATGTAAACTAGACAATTGAATAGGGTAACTTCATATGGGTTTTATTAGTGAACCAACTTAAAGCTTCGCTGTATTTGTTGGAAATGATGACTTTGAATAGTTAAGATGTATTCTGGAATAATTTTTATTTTTACCATTGTCTAATTACATTTCCATATAGAGCAAAAATATTTCAATAATGATATTCTTTCTGGAGAGCATTTTTGTATTTTTAGACCTTAAAATTTATAATGTACACTTACATATTCTAATGTTATCTGAGATCTGTAGAGGTACTTTCATTTATAGGCTTTCAAATGATAATATAAAAGGTGGTACTGTGAGATTGGTGTTGCACATACTTATCTGCAATGGTACCCTATTATAAACTCAAGCTTCAAATATGTGGTAATTTTTGTTTCAAGTAGAAAACCAAGCCCATACGTATATGTCTTAATTCTCTGTTAATATTTGTAACAACAGAAATCTTGCTTAAGTGTCTAATGGTCACTTTTCACTTTCTTTCTAGGTATTGCATCTATGACAGTGCCTGTGTACATTGCGGAAGTCTCTCCACCCAATCTAAGAGGCCGACTAGTCACCATTAATACTCTCTTCATCACAGGAGGACAGTTCTTTGCAAGCGTTGTTGATGGAGCCTTCAGTTATCTCCAGAAGGATGGTTGGAGGTTTGTAAATAGTTTTTGTATTGAATTTCTCAAATAAATTATGAATTTCAGTAATGGGAAAAATTGAGAAATTGTAGGCAAAATATAACTGGATATTTTGAGTTACTATAGTTTAATTTGTAAGTGGGTGGCATTCAGCAAAATTGAAAGTAGACAGGAAGCTGGTATTTATTTTAATGATAGACAAGGAATCTACCATTAAGAATTGATATTTACCAGGTTTTTAGCATTTACGTGGCATTTCTCACGTTGTGTGTAATCTTTTGCAATATTTGTTTAAAAATGAATGCAGTGATATATATGCATGGTGTTCTTGAGTGAGTGACAAGTGGTTTATGAACTACAGATATAACTAACATCCTTTTTTGGATTTAGGAAACTACATTCTGAACTGAAGAAATATAGTCGTTAAAGATACAGGTTTAGTTATATTAAAAAATATATGTGTAGATTTAAAACATAGAAATCATTCTTTGGTCGTTTTGGGTTTCTTTTGAATCAGAAGAAATGAGAAAAAGTGATATTGAAACCATTAAAATGAATTCAAACTGAATATTGTAAAAACAAGCTAGTTTTATGTTAATGCTTAAAGATAGATGTTCTATATTCTATATTTTGATTTCCTATTTGATGGTATTCAAAACAACAGATTCATGTAACCATTCCAGGGAAATTTTATTAGACTGCATGCTGGGTTACATGGTATGGTCTAACTTGTTTTCTTGCCATTGTTTATTACAATAAATGTTTATTCAGCAGCTACTTTATAGGTACTCAGCATAGAATATTGAGCAAGAAAGACTTAAGCTCTAGCTTGTGTGGCATTTTCAGCGTTCAAGTTAATCCTAACATCTAAAGGGGAAGGGTTGGAGGTGTTGAGGGTGTGGGGAATTGAATGATGTAAATAGTGTGATAAACCGTTTGGCTTAAGAAGAGCCACTGAAGACAGCTGGTGGAGTTTTATTAGAGGTTACGGGAGAAAATCTTTCATGCCAGTGAGGGCCTATATTTGTCAGAACCATTAAAGTGAGGACTCATTTGGTACAGGTGGTAGCTGTAGATGCTGCTATACTGCTTTCCACCTTTGAAACAATCAGTCTCTGCCTAAGTGAGAAGTTATTGGAAAATTGAAGAAGCAAGAAATTTCATCTTTCTTTTCTACTGTAGGTGAAGTAAAAGAGGCAGATAGTAACTATTATCACCATAACCTGCTATTTTTAATTTTTCATGGAAAATCAGAAAAGTCATTTAATTCTTAAGCATGCTTGTCTTCAGAAAGATCTAAATCATCTATTTACATTTTGTTGAAACATTTTATCAGCATAAGTAATAGGCATATATTCATATTTATAATATACTAAGTACATAAGCCATATTTCTCACTAATGGATAGCAATTTAAGTACATTTTCTCAGTACTGGGAAGGAAAAGAAGAATTCATACAGTGGTGAAAATAAATTTATGAATGTGATGAACCTGTGTAGAAATGGAGGTTGTTTTGTTTTGTTTTGTTTTTTTGGTGGTGGCGAAGAGATTTGAAACCCCTTTCCTTAGGCAGGGTGTTTTAGTCAACTTTTTCACCACTGTGACCAAAAGACATGACAAGAAGAATTTTACAGGAGGAAAAGTTTATTTGGTGTTCAAGATTTCAGCTCATGGATGGCTGACTCCGTTGCTTGGGGCTGGAGGTGAGACAGAACATCATGGCAGAAGGGCGTGACAAAGCAGCTCAGAACATGTCAATCAGAAAGCAGAGAGGGCTCCCCTCACGAGGGACAAAATATAAACCTCAAAGGCCTGGCCTTGGTTACTTACCCGCTCCAGACACAACCTACCTGCCTACAGTTACCACCCAGTTAATCCCTATCAGGGGATTGATGCACTGATTAGGTTAAACCTTTTACAACCCAATATCATTTCATCTCTAAACTTTCTTGCATTGTATCACATGTGAACTTTGGGCAGACACCTCATATCTATATCATAACACAGGTGACAAAGTCATAGACCTGAATCCAAATCTGTTTTCTACCATTCATTAGTTGTGAACCTGGGACAAATTATTGAACTCTTATGAGCTTTATTTTTCTAAAACAAACAAAAACCAAAGGAACCAAAAATACGTACTTGAAAACATTACTCTGGGATCTAAATTATTACATGTAAAATGTTCATCCTAGTGCTTGGCAAGTGGCAAGTACTTTATCAGTGTTAACACTGGGTCACATTATTTACTATTTTAATGAATAAATCAAAGGTGGGCACTATTGTAGGTATGTTGTAAGGTAAACTGAAGTAAGCTCAACATTGTGTGGTCTCTGTTTTCGTTATTGTTAAGGTTGGGGCCTTGGAGGTGGTAGAGCTTAGGCCTGGGTAAAAGAATTATTTTCTAGAAACATATGATCTACCTAAATTGAATCCGAAGGACATAGAAAACTTAAACAGATCAATTTCAACCAGTGAAATTGAAGATTCCATTAAAAGCCTACTAACAAATGCCCAAGACCAGATGGATTCTCAGCTGAGTTCTACCAGACCTTCAGAGAAAAACTAACACCAATTCTCCTCAAACTATTCCATGAAATAGAAAAGGAAGGCACCCTTCCAAACTCATTTTATGAAGCTATTATCACCTTGAAATGAAAATCGGACAAAGATACATCAAGGAAAGAAAATTTTAGATGAACATAGATACAAAAATTCTTAATAAAATACTGGTAAATCACATACAAAAACATTAAAAAGATAGTACACCATGATCAAGTGGGGTTCATCAAAGGGATGCAAGGTTGGTTTAACATGTGGAAATCAATAAACATAATACATCACATCAATGGACTTAAAGACAAGAACTACATGATTATCTCAATAGATGCAGAAGAAGCATTTGACAGAATTCAGCATCCATCCATGCTGAAAACATTAGGAAAACACTAGGAATATTAGGAACACACCTCAACATTGAAAAAGCTACATATGCTAACTCCAAGGCCAACATTATTCTAAATGGAAAAAAATTAAAAACATTCCCTCTAAAAACTGGAACAAGACAGGGATACCCTCTTTCATCACTCCTATTCAACATGGTTCTTGAAACCTTACCCAGAGCAATTAATTAGAAGAAAGAAATTAAAGGGATATAAATAGGGAAAGAAAGCTCAAACTATCCCTATTTGTTGCAAGAACATGACTGTATATTTAGAAGACCCAAAAAACTGCCAGAAAGCTTCTTTTTATATATAATATGTATAGATGCCATAAATGGACACAGTACCTTTATTTTTATGTGGTGCTGAGTATCAAACTCAGTGCCTCATGTGTGCAGGGCAAGCACTTCACCACTGAGCTACGACCTCAGCCCACCAGGAAGCTTCTTCAACTCATAAACGAATTCAGCAAAGTAGCAGGATATAAAATTAACACCCATAAATCAATCATGTTCCTATACACCAATGATGAATCAGCTGAAAGAGAAATCAGAAAAACTATCCCATTCATAATAACTTAAAAAAAACAACAACACTTTGGAATCAATCTAACAAAAGAGGTGAAAGACATCTACAATGAAAATTACACAACACTAAAAGAAATTGAAGACCTTAAAATATAAAAAAGATCTCCCATGTTCTTGGATAGGCAGAATTAATATTGTCAGTGACCATAGTACCAAAAGCGTTATATAGATGTAATACAATTCCCTTTAAAATTCCAATGACATTCTTTATAGAAAGAGAAAAAGCAGTCATGAAATTCATTAGCCAAAATAATCCTTAGTGAGAAAAGTGATGCCTCTGGTATCACAATACTAGACCTTAAATTATACTATAAAGCTATAGTAACAAAAATGGCATGGTATTGGCACAAAAACAGACATGAAGACCAAGGGAACAGAGTAGAAGATACAGAGACATACCCACATCCATAGAGTTATCTCATACTAGACAAAGGTGCCATAAATATGCATTAGAGAAAAGATAGCTTCTTCAACAAATGGTGGTGGGAAAACTGGAAATCCACATATAGTAGATTGAAATTGAACCACTATCTCTTACTCTGCACATAACTCAAAGTGGATCAAGGACCTAAGCATTAGACCAGAGACACTGCACCTACTGTAAAGAAAAGTAGGCCCAACTCTGTATCATGTTCCTCAGGAACCCACTTCCTCATTAAGTCTCCTAAAGCTTAAGAAGTAAAATCAAGAGTCAATAAATGGGATGGTATCAAACTAAATAGCTTCTTCACAGAAAAGGCAACCATTGAGAACATGAACAGAGAGCTTACAGAATGGGAGAAAACTTTTTGCCACCCTCACCTCATATAGAGCATTAATCTCCAGGATATATAAAGAATTAAAAAAGCTTCACACCAAAAAAATCCAAATAACCCAATCAATAAATGGGCTAAAGAACTGAATAGGCACTTCACAGAAGAAGACATACAAATGTGCAAAAAACATATGAAAAAATGTTCAACATCTCTAGCAACTAGAGAAATGAAAATCAAAACTACACTGATATTTGGTCTCACTCCTGTCAGAATGGCAATTATCAAGAATACAAGTAACAGCTGGCAAGGTGGCACGTGTCTAATTCCAGCAGCTTGAGAGGCTGAGGCAGTAGGATTTCGAGTTCAAAGCCAGCTTCAGCAACTTAGCAAGGTCCTAAGCAACTCAGCAAGACCTTGTCTCTAAATGAAATATAAAAAAGGGCTGGAGATGTGGTTCAGTGTTTAAGTGCCCCTGGGTTCAATCCTTGGTACCAAAAAAAAAAAAAAAAAAAAAAAAAAAAAAAAAAGTAACAATAAAAGTTAGCAAGGATGTGGGAAAAAATTTCACCCACACATTGCTGGTTGGACTGCAAATTGGTGCAACCACTCTGGAAAGCAGTATGGAGATTCCTCAGAAAATTTGGAATGGAACCACCGTTTGACCAAGTTATTCCATTCCTCAGTATACACTCAAAGGATTTAAAGTGTACTACAGTGAAGAAGCTGTTTTTAACAGCTCAATTCATAGTCAAGCTATGGAACCAACCTAGGTGCCATTCAACAGATGAATGGATAAAAAAAAATGTGGCATATATACACAATGGAATATTAATCAGCCATAAAAAATGAAATTATGGTGTTTGCCAGCAAACCGATGGAACTGAAGAATATCATGCTATGCTAAGTGAAATAAGGCAGAATGTTCTCTCTGATGTATGAATGGTAACACACAACAAGGGAGAGTAGGGAGGGGAAGAATAGAAGCTCACTGGATTAGACAAAGGGGAATGAAGGGATGGGAGGGAGGGATGGGAATAGAAAAGAGAACAGAATGAATCAGACGTTCATATATGAATGCACAACCAGTGTAACTCCACATTATGTACAGTCACAAGAATGGGATCCTAATTGAAATGGGTTGTACTCCATGTATGTATAGTATGTCAAAATATACTCTATTATCATATATGTCTAAAAACAACAAATTAAAAAAAAATGCCTGTAGCTGCTATGGAAAGTATTAGAAGGCAGACTCTAGAGATCTCAAATAAATTTTGAAGAATCCAAGTGGATGCCAACTGAAGTTGGAGACATATATTATCAGTAAAGCCAATTAGCACACCTGTGTGTAGTTTTCCTACATTACTAGAGTCAGTCTAAGGGTAAAAAAATTAGAGAATGGGAAAACTAACTTGGGCTCATATTCACCAAGATATTAACCAGATTACTGTGTGCACAATTATACATTTAATTATGTACACATGCAAATATGTTTACTTTTTCTAAAGGTGAAATTTCTATATGCTGTTTTCATCTTCCATTATTGAGTATCCTTAGTAGGATGTTTATCTATTTGACTCCTGAGCTAATAGGAATGTGATTATAATCAAATAAATTTTGAAGCTCTACCTTACCATTAGTTGTAGACTCTGGAATTGTTAGCAATTATAATTCACTCATAACTGTAACAATAGACACTTCAGAGTTTTGTGGCAATGTGTTTCACAAATCCTAAGAAAAATTGGCACCTAAATATTTCATTTAAAATTTCTTTCTCAAACTCACATTTTGTATATCTTAAAGTAATATGTCTCCTACCATCTAAGAATTTGGGTGTTTTAACAGTTTACTCCTTATTTTAATTTTGACTTTGCTCTGAAATTCCAAGTTACTAAACTTTGATACCATGCCTCACGTGGTGTCACAGATGTTCTAGCTCATACTATAGTGAGAAATAGTTCGAGGGTCATTAGCAAATATCTTTTGATTCTGATCAAAATCTTGAGAGGTGGGCTGAACTGTTTTTGTCCCATTTTCTAATTTGAAAAACTGAAGCTCAAGAGAAGTAAATATTTGCCTGAGACCCCTGGTGAGAGATCAGTGAGCCATGAGAGACTTGGCAGAAATTAGAATCAGGTCTTCATACTCAAAACTCTAACCACATTCTTCCTCAAGTTTCTGCTTTCGAGAGTTATAATTCAAAATATGTTGACAATTTTTACAGTAGTGACTGGATTCTGACACAAGGAAGATGGAACTCATTGACAGAAGTGTGTCTTAGATTTTGATATAGTTGAAAGACTATATCTTTTGTACCAGATGGGTCAAGGTTTCTGTTCTCTTATTGTTGGATATTATAGAAGTAAATCATTTTTGTTGGAAAGATATATGAACTGTTTTTATAAGTAAATTAACAGGAACTGTGAGAAAAAGGGAAATTCTAGGTGAAATACAGTTTTCAAAGTCTCTGCAGTTCAAAAGAGCCAGTCGTGTATGGGTAATAGTGAGAAGTAGAGCATCTAAGTGGAGACTGATGATCATCTGGGAATTTGGCAGGGGGCAGTGGGAAGGTTAGTCTTCAGCAGGTGTGGATGGAACTTTAAATCCATTGCTTGCTTGCTCTCTTTATGAAAATGTTTTTCCATGTATTTCTCTTTAATAGCATAACAAGTTTGTGTTTATTTTATTGAGTCTCAGAAAATGCTATTTTTAAAAACAGTCTTTTAAAAAATAATTGATGAGTCTCTCTCCCCTGTAATATTTTACAGTGTTAAAACTATATCAAGCCCTGGTGATAGTGGCTCAGTGGTAGAGCTCTTGCCTGGCATGTGTGAAGCACTGGGTTTGATCCTCAGCACAACATTAAAAAAAAAGTATACTATTCAATGTTAAGAAAAAAATAAGTCAATAAGATGCTTCCCAGAATATGACTGTAAAGGGCATGCTATTTATAAACACATTTATCCTGGGTAACTTTTTCTTATAATTTTCTGCTAATCAGTAGTGCTCAATTGTATATGAAATAGAGAAGGTGAAACAGTCTGTCTTAAAAAATCTATGCAGTGACCATTTTAAGAAAGATGGATTTAGATTACAAATATTATTTGGAGGTCAGTGACCTAATTACAAGTAAATATCTTAATGCTAAGGATAGTTATAATTGTGTTATTGATAAATTTAAACCATAGGACTATTTATCATAAAGATACTCTAGAATAATGGGAAGAGTAGGCTCACGACTATGCTTTCACAGATTATGAGTTAACTTGTCAAAACTCTAATGTCCTTAAGTAGCATGTGCTCAAGTTATCAGTATTACTATAAAGATCAAATGAGTTAATGGCTGTGGAAATACTCAAAATACTTAAAAATTCTTAAATGTTACTACATATTGTTTGCTGCTGTTTTCAGAAAGCCTTAGGTTCAACCTCTATTATCCTTCATCTAAAGTTGGCAATAAAAATGACCTCACCTTCAGTTATCTGATTTCTCAAATTGAAAAGTAAATTTGTTTTGGTAATGACGGAGAAGTTTGTGTAAGACTAATTTCTCTGGAAATCACTATTATAAACCATGTATTTAATGTAAAAACCAAACCAAACCAAAACAAAACCATGACTAAAGATCAGAGCACAGAGGATCTTTAGCATAGTGAAAATACTCTGTGAAACCATAATGGTAGATTTGTGTCATGCATTTGTCCAAGCTCATGGACCAGGAGTGAACCCAAATATAAACCATGGACTGTGCATGATCCCGTTGTACAGTGCAGGCTCATTAAATGTAACAAATGCGCCACTCAGATGTGAATGCGGATAATGGGAAGGTTAAGGCTGTGCTTGTGTGGGCATGGGGGCATGTGGGGAATCTCTCTACTTTCCCCTCCATTTTGAGATGATAATAGCAGAGATGTTAGAGCAGTGCATAGAAGTATACATTTGTGAAGTGGTACTTCACTATCTTTGCTTGAACTCATAACTGAAAAACACATATTTTAATCCTTAGAACAACCACTAAAATATATTATTTTTTAAAAGAAAACTAAGAAGCCATTATAAAAAATTAAATCCCTGAATCATCATTCATAACCTTTCTGGAAAGTATACTCTGGGCCCAGATAGTTTCACTTTTGAATTTCATAAAATAAGGAAGAAGTAGCTCCAACCAGGACTAGAGTATACACTTTATAATTCCATATGAGGTTCATCAAAGTGCAAAATAAGTCATGAAGACAGAAATTATATCAGTGGTTTTCCTTGACTGTGGGGATTATCTGGAAAGGTGTAATGGGAAATTTCTGGAATGATGGGAATATCTTGGCTGGTTGGTGACCACAAGGTGTGTGTATACCTTGTTACAAGAAAGCATTGAATATCTGCATTTTATTGTTTGTAACTTTTACCTAAAAAAGTAATTTGAACCTTCTCTTGCCTCCCTTCAACAGTTTCTTTTTCCATGTTAGCCAGTGAATAAATGTTTCTGCCACGAAAACTTTTCTAATAGTCTTTATAGAAATAAGTTTTATGTTTATACACTGTGTTTAATCTCTTCCCAATCATTGCAATGAAATAATCCTGTGGGCTTTTTTTCCCCCTCATCCCCCAGGGGGTTCGATGCTCTGGGGGTACATTACCCATGTGTTACAGTATCCCCAGCCCTTTTTAAAATTTTTTATTATCATTTTTTTTTTAGTTGTTGATAGACCATTATTTTATTTGTTTATATGCAGTGCTGAGAACCAAACCCAGTTCCTCACACTTGCCAGGCAAGTGTGCTACCGCTAAGCCAAAGCTTCAGTCCTTTTTATTTTCATTTTGAGATAGGGTCTCACTAAGTTTCTCAGGCTGGCCTTGAACTTGCAGTCTTCCTGCCTCAGCCTCCTGAGTTACTAAATAATCGCGTTTTGTCTGATGATTATTAGTGAGTAGGTTCCTTGAAGCAACAAAAGTCTGTTGGTTTACCAAATCTCCATAATCTCTAGCCCAGAGCTTTGCCTGGAAGATTCTCAGAGTTTGGGTAGAGAGGAATATATATGTATAATGACTGTGGATTATTTTCAGGGACTATGCTGTGAATTTTGTGTAGGTCTTTATGTATACTGCCTTTTAGTTTAAGACTACCTAATGTCTGTGCAAAATGCCATAGTCATTGATTAAAACGATATCACATTCTGTCAAAACATATCTTGCTGCTTCTGCTATAATCACAACACTCCAGATACCCTTCATCAAGCCACTGGACTTACATACTGATTCTAAATTACCTTTAGGGATTTCCCCCTAAAAGTATGTGTAGAGGTAGCATTTTGTTATGTTTGCTTATTTCACAATGACTTTTTTCTTTTTTTTTTAAACAGTTTGCATAGACTCTTTCTCTAGGAACACAGATGTTGTTAAATACCTCCAGCAAGTAAATTGCAAGATTCAAATTGTTACACATGGAATGTTTTTCCTTCTGTATCCTTGCTGTGGTTTCATGTTTACTGTCCAGCTGTCATCAGATTATCAGGTGTATCAGTCACAACTGTTGATGTGCTGCCTGGTCCTTAGTGGCAGAGGGAAATGAACTTAGACTAGAATCTCAATTTGGCAGTGTTTTCTTACTGTAATTCTTATCTGTTAAAATGGAGTTATGAGGCACAGGCACACAAAAATGTTATCAATAAGTTCCTATAATGTTACTGTGACATGTTGCCAAATTCAGTGTACCTTTTTGCATATAAAGCTTTTATATTAATTAGAACCACATTACCTAAATTATAATTTGATGACTGTTATCATGTAAATATTTTGTTACTGAGACATAATGATGACCATTTCTTTTGCAGATCCAAGAACAGAGATACGTACGTATGGGAAAGAGATGAAAAACCCTTCAGAATATTTTGGAAAGCTTAACAGTGTAGCTCTGGATGTAGGGCTGGGGAACAATATTCTTGGATGTGTTTGAAGGGATTTGGGTTGTGTTTACCCGGTTTGTCATTGGGAAGTTTCTGCTTGAGGGGTGTTTTCAGATTTATTCAGAACTGCACCATCTCTGGCTATTTATTCTTTGTGCTCAGTGATTAGTTTATCTCTTGAACATTCAGAAGATGCTTGTTGGGCAACAGCTGAATAACAACAGCTCAAGAAGATCTAAGGAATTTAGCCTTAGCTTTCTAAGAAAACACAATAAATCTTCATTGGGTAAATTTCTCAATGAATCTACTATTTTAATTGCTATCCCTTTTCATTTTCAGTGAACTATTTCAGGAAAAAATAGTTAGAATTAAAAAAAATATATTAATATGGTGAATGCATACCAATTTGAAATTGTAGAGACTGGGGATATAAGTCATTGGTAATGTACACTTAATGTATATGAGTCCCTGAGTTTAATCCCTAGCACCAAAGTGTGGGGGTGGGGGATCACAAACTGTAGCATTTTCAAGACTAAACCATAGCTCTTTTTTTGCTGAGGATGGAACCCAGTGCCTCACCCATGCTAGGTAACTGCTCTACCACTAAGCTACAACCCCAGCCCTGAAACATAGCATCTTAATACTTATGATATTCCTAATTTATTTGAAGTGTTCTGAATGGACTAACATGGACATGATTTGCTAATCAATAGAAAATGGATATGAACATAGTCCAAGCAAAGAGACAGAATTTCAAGTACAATTTTGTCACTTCATTTTCTTCCTGTTTAGCATTGTTGGATATCATATAATATTGTTAAAAAGCCTCACTGTACTCAGTATGATCTTTCAGAGATCATCACTGTTTTTCATCGTAGTGTTTAAAAAAACATGAAGATTTTCTGCTACTAGAGAGAAAGGTGAAGATTTTGTTTGGAGAAGTATAGTTTTAACAAAGGAGTTAGGAAACCACAGGAAGTGAAGATTGCTTCTTCATTCACTTGTGGTCTGTTAGGACAATTGACTAAATGATCCTCATGTCTGAGAACCTTTACTGTGCCTGTCCAAGTGAGTGTCCTTTTCCCCAGATTTCAGCTCCTCAAGAGCTATAAACACAATTGCATACAATTTGGTTTAAGTATAATGGGTTGTAATAAAGTTTCCTTAGCTATGAGAGTTTTCTGTTACAGCTCTACTTACAATTAAAAGCATAGATCATACAGATTTTCCAGTGTAAGGTATTGACAGTCCTTTCATATCACTTGGGAACTTAAGGAGGGAAGTAAACAGGGGGAAGAGAAACAACATGAGTGTAGGATATAGTTCTTCACTCCCATACAGCTCTCTTTAGAAGGAGTGTGACTGGGGGAGGCGTTTGCAAGGCAGAGGTTGAAAAATATAGAGAAAAGCAAGTTTATATCTGTCTGTGTCTGTAATCTCAAGTAGTTAAAGGGATCAAATCTCACAAGTCAACTTTTTATTTTTTTGCTCCCAATGACTTATAAAAATCTTTTTTTATTAACCTGTATTTTTTCCTGCACAGAAGGCATATGTGAGTATGTTAAAGAAAAATGAAATTTAAGTTCAGTTTGGCACAATGTTCAAAATAAGCACTAAAAGTTTGCCCTGGAATATTGGTATTTTCTTTTGGTAGCTGGTTGGGTAAATTTCTCAATGAATCTACTATTTTAATTGCTAGCCCTTTTCATTTTCAGCAAACTATTTCAGGAAAAAATATTTAGAATTTTAAAAAATTACATTAATATGTGAATGCATACTGATTTGAAATTGTAGAGACTGGGGCTATAGGTCATTGGTAATGTGCACTTAATATATATAGTAATGCTCTTAGGGAATTCTCCTTTAATGAGGATAGGTGTTGAGAAAATCATAAAGTATTCTGTTTGTTGCTGGCTGTTCTGGGCTGATTAAATCCAGTTTGCAGCCCAGCACGGTGGGTGGTGCTGCAAGAGGCCTCTGCTAGGTGCAGATGAGATTAAGAGCCACTGCCTGTCCCCTTTGCTTTGCTGTTGCTGCCATGTTCTGTTGCCTAGAGGGTAGTGAATAAAAGCTTACTGTACACTTTTCCATTATAGAGGTAGTACATATTTATTATACAAAGTCTTTTTGAGGTGTTTTCAAACACCAACAGCCAATTCTGCCATTCTCCAGACAGTAAGTGGGTGTCCAACTAACTACCAGAGTAAGCATAGGCCCACCAGGTCATGGGCTCAGTCCCACAAGACTGTCCCTAGTCAAATACCAGTTTTAAGTACCAGGTTCCCAGGTGTTACCTACACTTCTCTCTGATTTGGCTGCAAAGTTGAGGGTTCCCACTGCCCCCCACCAGGCTCAATAATTTGCTGGAATCTCTAAGGACTTGCTACCTAACTAACTCCTTTGTTCATTCCTTTGCCCTCAGCTACTATTTCTCCTTTTCTCTATTATACCCAAACTGCCGTAGTAATTTCCATAAGGCTGTGCCCCATACAGGCATTCCTTTAATAAGCCAACTTTCTGTTGTCCTCCTGCCTTAACATATGGCACAATATTGGCCATCACTCATGAATCAGAAGAAACTAAAACATAGAGGGACTTACATTGTTCAATTCTTCCATCCCTGCTAAGAAAACAGCAGGTAATTCAGCCCACCAAGATGATTTGCTTTCATTTTCTTCAGTTAGAGAAATATCTTCCAAGGAGGATCTTGTCCCTTTGCCTTAGAACTGTCATCCAAAATGAAGCAGCAATTTGTTGATCAGTCAAGGGCACTGTCCAAGTGTTGATACAATCTGACAGTCAGACCTGTGGGGAAGAGGCTCAATACTTGTGTCTCTTTCTTCAGCCCAGGCAGCAAGGCCCTGTAGAAACTATTTCCGTTTCATGATGAAACTCTTCTGTGCATGACCCTTCCCATTGGAGCATTTTCCTGACACCACCCAAGGCATCATGGGTATCTGAGGTTTTAAGATTATTTTTTGTCTTTCAAACATAGCAGCAGTTTCCATTAATGTCTGAAGAATTTCCTTTTCCAACTAAATCTCCACCTTGACACCCTCAATTCTCTTATTTCTATATTCTCCACTCAATGGAAAACTGACTTAGGGTACAAGTTTTGGTACCATAGTTGTGAAGCTTCCATGTCCAGGAGCCACTCAGAATTCTTTAAACATGAAGCTAAGGCAAATTAATGCCCCTGTTATGAGTTCAGCAGAATTATCAGGTAATTATTAAACATTAATTATGGCATTACTTAAAAGTAAACTTTTATTATAGGAGCCACACTGCCAGGATTTTAATTGTAGTTCTACTGTCCATTAGCCACATATTTTCTTTGTGCCACATTTCTTAAATTATAAAATGGGGGAAAAGAAGGTACCCACCTCATAGATAGTAGATGTTAATGTATCTGAAGTATTTGAACAGTGCTGGGCATAGTGACTGGTGCTACATAGTAGTTATAACCATTGCTGTTACTGTTATAATTCGATGATACATGTATAAGCGGAGCTCATATATTCAAGTAGAATTTCCTGTTTGGATCATAATTATCAGCCTTCTGAATCACTAAAGAATAAAAGGCATGCTAATTAATCTCTGTTATCAGTTTAAAGAATGTTCTAGTTACGAATTGCAAAAACCTGTGCCTTAAATGGCCACATACATGTTATAGGACACTCGTTTTAGGTTACATAGGTGGGAGTGGTGATTCCTTTAAAGCAAGGAGGATAGCGAGTATTCAGTTCAGTGAGGGACCTGTCTCTTTGATAGCAGCACCAGCAGGCCTGGTCAGCTGAACGAGTCAGGGAGTTCTGATGCCCAGGAGGAGTCCAGCATCTCTGACTCACAGAGCTTCAGTTGCTATAACTTGGAAGAAGGTTTAACCTGAGTTGAAATGGATGTTGTTCTCCTTTCTGATAGCTGGCCTCACAACACCATTTGAAAGCCTTGTTCCCTATTCGAGGGCCCGCTCCTTAGTTTTCTGATAAGCAGGGGGGTGAGCATGTTGCTAATTGTGCCAGAAAATAGCTCATTTGTTAACTTCAAGGTTAGCAGATCTCATAGGGTATCTTGCAGTGAGTGATTATGATGATAAAGAATATTTTCTAAAACTTTTTAGAACTCAGGAAAGCTTGCCATTCTCGCTGGAGTTGGCCTGCTTTCCCTCTCTCAACCCATGTGCTGTCTTGCCTCCAGAAGAGAAATGGCTTTTCTTTAAGGTGTGAACCTTGGGTGCTCCTTCATTTTTACCCTCTGGGTTTTTAAAACATTTAGATCTCTGGTTCACAGAGTCGACTGCACATTAGTACCACCTGGGGAGCTTTTAATAAAATAAAGTTCCCTGGGCCCAGAGCCCAGTCCAATTAATCAAAATCCCTGGGGGAGGGTGGAGTCTGGATAGTGCTATGTTTTTAAAAAGCCCCTAAGTGATTAGAACTTGAAGCCAGGGTTTAGAACTCTTGGTTTAGCTTATAATAATAAGATCTCCTGTATCTGTAGGGGCTGTCTGCCTTGGTCTGTCACAGGACTCCATGTCATTCATCTGGCTCCTGATTTCCTTGGACTGAGAAGACCAATTGTTAGTCCTTAGTATTGTATAACTACATGTAGAGATCTGCTCCTTTATGCTTGTGTTGAATTTTTCATCAGTACCAAAGCAAAGCAACCCCTTATTTATTCTTCCTATTTTCCAGCCTGCATATCATCAGAGGAATGCTTTTTCCCTAAGAAAGAAATTTGTTAGTTCTACCTGCTGAAAATTTGGGTGGATGATACATTTAGAACAGACAAGTTACACTGACTTGATTGCATGGTTATGAGGTGAAACATTTTTTTAGGGAGGTAAAATTTTTTTTTTTTTTTTTTTTTTTTTTGCTGAGCATTCTCTCTGCTAGGTACTAAGTGAATGATTTCAGTCAATTCTTCCAGCAGTCCTGTAAAATGGGCACTGTCTCTGTGTTAAAATATTAAGTAACTGAATCAAGATCTTGTGGTTGGTAGGCCTATATTTGAAGTGTATTAGCTTTCTGTTAGTGTAACAAGATATTTGAGACCAACTTAAAAAAGAGGAAAGTTTTGGAGGTTTCACAGTTTTGGAGGTTTCAGTCCTTGGACATTTGGCCTATTGTTTTGGGGCCTGTGGTGAGGCAGAACATCATGGTGGGAGCATGTGAGGGATTGAAACCACTCACCTCATGGTGGCCAAAAGCAGAGAGGGAAGGGGCTAGTGTCTCAATGTCCCCTTCAAGGGTACTTCCTAGGTGACCAAACTTTCTCCCACTAACTCCACCTATGAAAGGCTCCACTACCTCTCAGTAATACCACAGGCTGGTGACTACCTAAATCATAACAAGAAGTGAGACCCAAGTCTGTTTCTCTGTTCTCTCCATCATAGACCACAGCTATCCGACTTCCATCCTATGTATTGGATTTCTACAAAGCCATGAAGATTATTTCTATTGCAATATTTTTATCATGGAAGATAAATAAACTTCTTGTTTTCAAGAAATAAAGTTTTATGATATAAGTAATAAACCTTTCTTTTCCCCCTCCCACAGGACTAGTCTCTGGAAAGAGGCTTCAGTATCCTTAGAGGTTGGCAGCCAGGTGCAGCTTTTCTCCTCCTTAGTACAGGCCACTGAACTGTAAATTTCAGACTCAGCCTCCTGGAATTTGCCTGTTTCAAAGCCTAGAGGCCTAAAGTACTTTGCGTTCTAAAGCTCACTTAAGAAGCACAGGCTAATATGTATGTTTCCGTTTTTCTTTTGTCTCCTCTCCTATTTTATTTCTTTTAAACTTTACAAAATATCACATACCGGGATTTAATGGTGAGTAGTGAAGTACAAAATATTACGTGAGCATCTTTGGGCCTGAAAATGATTCCGTTTCTATATTCATTTCAAGTGCTTCTTTTTTGTGAGGTGTGCTCTGCCACTGAAACTCTTTCATCTCAATCTTTAATCTTTCTACAGAAAGATCATGAGAGGTGCAGAGAAATGAAACATGAACGTTTTCATCTTTAGGACTTTTCTTACTCATTTCCTGATACAGTATGCTTAGGGTCTACATTTTTTATCTATTTTCTTTCAAATAATTGGCAATATAGGATAATATTTTTATTTTGTTGGTGATGTTTTTTTTGTTTGTTCTTGTATTGCTGGGAATTGAACCCAGGGCTTGGCATATGCCGGGTGAGTGCTTTGCCACTAATATACATCCCCAGACTAACTGCTTTTAAAAATTTTTTAAAAACCCAGATGGAAATTTTGTTTATAGCAATAAAACATTGATTTAAATCACAGATTTATTTGTAGAAGTTAATGTCTGAAGAAGAGGAGACCAGAAATGTGTTTATGTGAGCTTACCTCTCTAGCTCTCATCTAAAAATTCTTGCAGAGAGGGCAGTCTGAATGTATCTAGAATGAGACGAATGATTTTGTTAGAAAGAATTACTGAGTGAGTTTGCAGGGCTAAGTGATCCAGATGAGTTGCTGCATGAAATATTTGTTGTGTGAGTCTGAAGCACAGGTATCTTTTGTGTAGCTAATACACAAAGTTCAGACATATAGCTGTTTTCTTACCATTTTATAAAAAGTGTATTAGGTGCCTACTGTGTACAACATATTTTACCAGCGTTGCATCATTGATTGAGTTGGAAAGGTCAATAATGTATTATGATAGGAGATCCAGTGACATGAATCGAGGCTGAAAAGTGTGCCTAAACTGAGGTTAAAAACAGATCTGTTGGGGGGTGGGGGGACAGTTCTCTGAATGAGCAGAGGAAAGAGAGATTAAATATTGGTATAATTATCAGGACCCATGGATTAAAGTATGAAATAGTGATTCCTTTAGTCTTTCATAAACACTGTTTACTCTCTGAATCTTAATTTTTGTTTTCACATGTAGTTTTCCTTTGCAGTTAATTGCAAGTGATATTCTTAATACCCAAATGGCAATTATATTATTTTCTTATATTGTGTTTAGAGTTAAAATGAAGTTGCCTGGAAAATAGTGGCCTTATTTCATGAGGTATCTGTCTCTGGAACCTTTGAGGCTACTATACTTTGGGTAGAACAGCTTTGAAAGATATATTGAGTCAGGGGACTTTTCATTGACTTAGGAGTATCAGTGAGCATGGCTTATTGCATAAATGGAACTGACCTTCTGAACTTTGTCATCTTGAGTCTACCTTGGAACACACTCAGGGGATTTGGAGTAATAGAAAATACCCAGGTGTCCTATATTCATCGACTTTTCCATTGGAAAGACACCTTAAAATTTATCTAATTTAACCTTTTCAGCTTAAAAATAGAGATGTTAGATGAGTCTGGTCATCATAATTTGGAGAGAGCTTTGGTGTTGGCATACCTGAACTCATGTTCCTGTTCTTTTGATTTCTTTGATGGATTTTAAGTGATGTATCTGCTATTTATAATTTTGCCAGCTATTAGGAAGAGACACTTAAAGAAAATGACAGATAATTTTAAATGACATGTGCAGCTTTTTATGTTATTAGTCATTTAATTAGGATTATTTGCTTCCAACTCCATCTTTTTTTTTTTTTTTTTTTTTTTTTTTTCCTGCTGTAGGCCTTTGATTCAAAGTTAGTGGTGGTAAACATGATGCTTAATGGCAAAATGAAATAGAATTATTATTTAAAACAAATAATAATAACATTTTATTATTATTCACAGAAAATAAATAGGTGTAAAGAAACAAACTTGGGCACTTAATTTCAGGAAAATTCATCTTATAACCAGACGACTGTTTTATCTTAGCGCCTCTGTTAGTTTTGCATTACTGTGACAAAATACCCAGGGTAATCAACTTATAAGGAGGAAAGTTTCATTCAGGCTTAGGTTTCAGTTCATGGTTGCTTATTTATTAAGCTTATTAGTTCAAGGTAATTTGGAATCCTCCCTCAGCCTCCTGAGTCACTGGGATTATAGGCATGTGCCATCACACCCAATCATATAGTGTATTTGTATGATGTGTTGGTCTAGAATGTGTATATATGATTGTGACTTTTACTCATTATTTTTCATCATAATTTTTAAGAGACAGAAGTATTAGATTTTTTTTCATTTTTAAATTTTCTGTACTGCATAAAAATACTATAATGGTGTATACATACACAATAATTTTGATTACCATTAGAGGTTATTGTGGTCAATTCAAACACAAACACATGTGGTAAGTTCATACTCAGTACTATTAGATCGTATTTTACAATAAATGTAAATTTCTTATTGCAGGTACATGTTGGGACTTGCAGCAATTCCAGCAATTATACAGTTCTTTGGTTTTCTCTTTTTGCCTGAAAGTCCTCGATGGCTTATTCAGAAAGGACAAACTCAGAAGGCCCGTAGAATTTTATCTCAGATGCGTGGTAACCAGACCATTGATGAGGAATATGATAGTATCAGAAACAGCATTGAAGAAGAAGAAAAGGAAGTTGGTTCAGGTATGTAGATTTTGTACTTACGTGAAATTTAATATTATATGGTGGTTTTATTTATAAACTATATTCCTTTAGTATTACTTAATATAGCTAAGTTATTTAATGATTTTATGGGTATAAACAATTCAAAGTAAATATATTTTTATTTTAAAAGTAATATAATAATTTTGAAGAAATGAAGATTGCTACTGTCCTTGCATAATCATTATTTTCTTTCTTTTTGTTTTTTACTATTTTCATATTTTTCTAAATTAGATATACTTGATCTAATTGTGATTTAGTATGTTTATATCTTCTGAGTGTCTATGTATAAGTCACTCAAATGTATAAATACATGCACTCATTATTGATATTCCATATTAACTTAAAAAATCATAGTATAAAGTATTTTTAGAATAAATAACCTCAGTTAAAATATTAAATGCTTTGTTAACATGCATCACATTAATTTCCATACCAAAACTTTTTCCATACCAGTTTTTATTAAGAATATGAACACCTTCATGTATTAGCTTTGAAATAATTGTGTTTGTTTTATCAAAATGTTTAATTAGGTATCTAACCCAAAATTTTGCCATGTCCAAAAACCAAGAATAGAAAGGCTCTAGTTAATTTATGTTGATATATTTATTTCCAGAGAATATATTATATAGAGACATATGAAAAATATTCTCACGCAGGATCTATAATCTTTTTAAAAAATATTTTTTAGATGTTGGTGGATCTTTATTTTATTCATTTATTTATATGTGGTGCTGAGAATCAAACCCAGGGCCTCACACATGCTAGGTAAGTGCTCTTACTACGGAGCCACAAGTCCAGCCCCAGGATCTATAATCTTGACAGTCTGATTTGGATAAGCAATTTGTGGATGTAAACAATGTGTAAAAACAGGCATTTCAAATTCACTTTTTTAACAAGAGCAGTGAACCTGTCTGGTTCATGTTTCCCAAGTTTGTATTTCTTTTTCTTTTTATTTTGTTTTTTGCTATACTCAGGATAGACTCAGGGCCTCATGCATTCTAGGCAAGTGCTCTACCACTGAGCTATATCCCCAGCTTTTTTTGAGATGAGGTCTTGTTAAGTTTCCCAGACTGTCCTGGAACTTGGAATCTTACTGCCTCAGCTTCCTGAGTAGCTGGAATTACAGGCCTGTACAATTGTCAAATTGGTATTTGAAAAGCCTTGACCTTCCTTTTGTCTCTACATAATTCGTAGTTCAAATGGTAAGTCTAGTTTACAGTTGTGTTGTTTTTCATACCTGAGAAAATGCTAAACACACAATTTTATTAATACATGTCATAAACAGGTATTAGAAGGTCTGCTTGCTCACCTGCTCCTATTTTTGATAGAACTGAATGTCACGGTTTTCCTGAATCAATAGAATGTACACTCTGTGGATACAGGTCACCCACATGGGACTTTGATATAAATTTATGTGTATATGCAGCATAGTAGGCTGGGGCTATTACCTGCTTGCCCAGACTAAAGACCCAGCTAATTGTTAGCCTCTTCTATGTGAGGGTTATTTTTATATACTGTAAGCACCTAATTTGTGTCTGGCAATGTTAGCATTTCCTGAGTAACACATCAGTATAAAGATAACGGGGTTTTTCTTTTATAAAATAATTTGCTGAGTTCAACATTGTTAATCTTTTTTTAAAAATATTTTTAATTGTAGATGGACACAATACCTTTATTTTGTTTATTTAGTTTTATGTGGTGCTAGGGAATGAACCCAGTGCCTTACACATGCTAGGCACGTGCTCTACCACTAAACCACAACCTCAGCCCCATTGTGTTAATTGTTTAAAAACTAAATTTAAATTGTGTCGAATTTAAAAATATCTATTTGAAGGACAAATAACTTCTTTTATGCTCTTATCTAAATAGTTTCTGTAGTTATCAGTATAGTTGAAGCATATGTGCTAAGTTCAGATTATCAGGATAATCATATTAAATTATTTTTGGGTTTTATGTATTATATAATGAATAAGATAATTTAATTTAAAAAGAGGGAAGGATACCACTGATTTTTACTATAAAGCATTAAATGTATAGCTTCATTTTGAGCTTAAAAATATGTCTAGTCTAGCCATGTCCTGATTGACAGTACACTCTAGTTGAAGAAACAGAAATTAACCAATTAATTAATTAATTAATAATCATCAGCATTGTAACATACAGGAGCAAGACTCTGTGTCACTGCAGTTCACAAATGGAGACCATCACAGAGACTCACATTAACAAACCAGCTTTGTCTTGGCCTGTCAGTTTGCATTAAGACTAGTAAGGTTGGTGGACAAACACACAGGAAGAAACTTATAACTGCAAAGAAATAAAAATGTCCTGGCCTAGAGAAGATGAGTCAACCCTTTTGTTGGAAGGTTAGGGAATAGCCTGTTAATCTGTCTGTTGATTCTGAGGAGGTGAATTTTGAGCCATACCTTCAAGCTTAGGAGCTATGATCAGTGTTGTGTAGCTGTCTAAAGAGAAGAGCCTTGACCTTGGTAGTCACAAATCAAACAGGTAATCCAGGAGGTTAGAAAGACTTAAGGCATCCTGTTTTTTTATAAGGAGAAATGTTCTATCAGACAAGGTGGCTTATTTCCTTATTACCTGTGAGCTTCCTAATAAATAGGTTTGATTTCTGATCAGCGAACCGTGACTTGTCTGTTTCCCAGTGGGTTTGTTACCGTTTTGGTATTTGCTTATGTGATCCGTTTCTTTTCACACAAATTTTTTTTCCCCATGGTAGTTTGAATTTGAGGAAAATAGACATAGCTACTGAAGTATGGATTCACTACATTAATCCCTCTTTTGGATGTGTGAGATGTCAGTGTGTATAAGCACTTATTCCTTTGTGCAGGAAGCCATCATTTCTGTCATGAGTACCACAATTGCTCTGGTTGTGTCAGTGGCCAGGGTGAGGCTTCCAGGCCAAGCTGTGGGACAGGATTAGATTGGCATGGAATTCCATCTCCTCTGTGTCAGGTCCTCAGCAAGGCAGCCAGGGCTTGGTGGTTTCTCCACTAAGGTAGGCGAATCAACAGCAAAAAGGCATTTTATGGAAAGAGAAACAAACATTTGGTTTTCACATGTGCTCAACACTGTTTATACCTCCTGTAGGAATAATAAAGGAAGACTAGAGGAAACAACAGCTTGGTTTGGAAATCTCCCTGGAGTGGGAAGCAAGGGGCGAGGAAAGACTAGTCCCGACTTCACCCCAGACTTGTAGTGCTGGAAGAATCTGGGAGAGGCATGGAGTCTCAGCTTCTTTTGGGATTTGTAAGAAAAGAGAGCTAGAGTATAAGAGCTCCAAGGTCTCTTATTATTATTTTTTCTTCTCTTTGGAGTTTTAAAATGTGTGAGAAATGCCTGCTCTTTATTTCAAATGTGTTTACTGAGTGGTGCTCAGTAGAGGTAGGAAATGGCTATAAATAAGTCAGATAAGATTCTGATCTATCATTTTGGGACAGATGTTAAATAAAATAGTAAATAATTACCAGATAATTACAAGCTATGTAATTGTTTAAGGGAAATAAACCGTGTGCAGACACATTTGTAGAGAAACTGAGCAGGGCTGATTTTGATGGGGTCGTTAGGACAGGCCTCTAAAGAGGTGGATTTGAATTGTGGAACAGAAGCAGCAGTATAGAGAACAAGAGGGAAGAGTGTTCTGGGCACAGGGAGCACTGGTGTAAAATTATATGTATCATTAAGTATAACAAATTAGTGTTTTGGGTCTGTTTTGGTAGTAGCTCTAAAGTATATCAGATTTTGGGAACATTCTGGAAAGGTCTAACCTTTATTTATTAAAGGTTGGCAAGCCTAAACGTTAAATTAGTAGAGAGACCATTATTACCTTCAGAATCAAAAGCAAATTTAAATACAAAATATTATGAATACCATTTCCATTGTACATCCCTCATATTTTGTTTTCCTAGTGTATTTCAATGGCATAGACGTGTAATAGAGTCATAGCTTGTATATACAACAAAGTCAGAAACCTGTGAGAGACCTAGATAATTGATTAAGGCAATGATTGGCAGACCTTTCCACTTAGCTTCAAAGTTTGGAAGACTGAGAGGCAGGACCTATGGTGTATAACACCACACAGCAGGAGGCAGCTACAGTAAGCTCAAATTTTACTTGATTTTTCATGCTTTAGCTTAGAAATTAACAAAAGTGCCGGGCGCGGTGGCGCACGCCTGTAATCCCAGCACTTTGGGAGGCTGAGGCAGGAGGATCGCGAGTTCAAAGCCAGCCTCAGCAATGGTGAGGCACTTAGCAACTCAGTGAGACCCTGTCTCTAAATAAAATACAAAAAAAGGTCTGGGGATGTGACCCAGTGGTTGAGTGCCCCTGAGTTCAATCCCCGGTACCACAAAAAAAAAAAAAAAAAAAAAAAAAAAAAAGAAATTAACAAAAGTTTGAATTCTGTTTTGTAGAATAAGAACAGAAATGCTAAAAATGCACTTCCTAAAAATCTAAATATTTCCTAAATATATTTAATCAAAGATATTTTCTTAAATATGTTGAT
Organism: Tamias sibiricus; assembly: GCA_025594165.1. NCBI lineage: Eukaryota > Metazoa > Chordata > Mammalia > Rodentia > Sciuridae > Tamias > Tamias sibiricus. The sequence continues at coordinate 97,104,180 of CM046661.1, read as the reverse complement.
CCAATATTTATTTTCTAAGTATGTATGTCCCTCAGTTTGACAGCTTAACCCATTAAGTTCCAAGTTTTCAATTCCATCAGTGTTTCAACTAAATTGACACAGGTACATTAAAATAGGTTGGGAATCATAAGCTAGAGCTTGCATGTCTTTTATGTATACTTTCATACACACACATATGGATATATATATGTTTTCTAACACCATTCATTATGGTTCTCAAAAGAATAGAACTCTGAAAACATTTATTTCAAAAGTTAGCAAAAGTAGGTATATTTCTTGCTCAATTTAAGTTTTCATAGTATCCTACATTTGGGATAATGGGACTTAATGGGTTAATGAATTGGAGTTCCTCTCTTGAGCAAATCCATTCAGCAAGGTATTAAAAGTAGGGTGTGCCCAAATCACTAGAGATGAGTGGGTATGTTTTAAGGATAAAAAGGTCAAAAAGAGTCTTTGTCAGGAGCTTTAAGTCATAACAGTTAATAACTATTTCCCACATTAAGAGAATAAAATCAATCATCAAAAGGAAATCTTCCAAAGGCATTTTAGGGAGGAATTTAGAAATGAGTGTTGTGTGTCCCTGTGCTTTGTACCATCTTGCTTGATAGTGCTTAGTTGACTTCTTGAATTTCATGTCCTGTATCAGAGAATAAGAAGTGTATTCCTGGAATAAGATGTAAGTAGCACAAAGGCGGCTGCTGCCCTGCTCTGGTAGCATCAGTTCCTGAGCCCTGTGCAGTGATCCCTCAGACAGTGCTTAGAGAAGGTCTCCAGTGAGGCACCATCTCTGTTACCCCATGCTCTACTCTGGACCATGGTAGTAAGGCAGTATCCTTGAAGGGAAAACATGACCAGGAAAGCTTTTCCTCTGCACATGCAAATGGTGATATGTGCAATCCCTCAACCCCAGTGAAAGAGAAGGAATGATTAGGGAGAAAGGGGTTGTCTGGATAGCTTCAGTGCAACAGCATATGGAAGGAGGGAGCAAGTCAAGGCAGAAATCCATTGCAGACCTGGGGGCAGGAGAGAATGGCCTTTTACAAACCTGTCTGTTTATTTTTAGTATAAGTTCAACTCAGAGAAGCTAAAATGTTTATGAGCGTTTTATCCCATGTGGGGGCTGGGGAATGTGTGTGTGTGTGTGTGTGTGTGTGTGTGTGTGTATACATAATGTATATGTATGTATACACACATATGTATATATATTTGAGATTATGTAGATTACAGATATTTAAAAAATAGAGGTACTGAATAGAATACAAGCCAGAGAGTTGACATTGCTCTTCAGTCACTAAAATTGTGTGTGTGTGTGTGTGTATTTAAAATTAGCATGCAAGAGCTGGGAATATAGCTTAGTTGGTAGAGTGCTTCCCTCGCATGCATAAGGCCCTGGGTTCAATCCCCGCACCACACACACAAAAAAATTAATTTGCAATGCTGTGTAGTGAACCCAGGGCCTCATGCATGCTAGGCCAGTGCTCTAACTGTTGAGCTGTACTTGTAGCCCTAAAATTTTAGTATTTAGGCATATATGAGAAGTTCTGCTGTCATTTATAACATCTTAGAATAAAAAATAATTTTAAAAAAAGCAGCCAGTATAACAGCAATTATAATGCAAAGACACTATAGGGACAGCTGTTACATACTCCATGTGGGAGGTGCACAACTAATATACCTATGGTTGTAACTAACACTTCAAAAAATCCTTTTTAATACATTGAATATTATGCATTAAATTTTTTCAACTCAAAAAAAAAAAAAAAAAAAAAGAAGTAGAACACAGGTACTTTCTGTTTCAGGTTGTAATTAGATCCAGGTCTACCTGTTGCTTAGTCCCTGTTGCAGGCATTATATAACACATTACCCATGTGTTGTATAATTTATGCAAAAAAACATTCAAGCCAATAAGATTTGAATTGTTTAATTCTGTCAGCTAATGAACGCTGTAATGTGGTTGAATGTGGGCTCTGTGTTTTTGCTTTTGATGGGGAGTTTAATCTCTAGTCTGGAAAGGAAGAGTGTGATAGGGAGGGGAATTTATTCAAGTTCCTCCTGTGAGTTCATTTTAAAACATGATTTGATTCACCTCCAGCCTTTGGGGGTCAGGCTTACTGTGTCCATGAAGGGATGGCTGCATCTCTCCTTTTGTTTCCCTCTAGTAATTTTGCAATTAGGTCACCAAGTCTTCTCTCTTCAGAAGTCATTTTCTTTCCTGGTGAATTGATACAGTCTGTGGCCATTTCAGGAAATCATATTCTTCAGAGAGGTCAGAGAGGGTAAATATGTATCATATTCTGGTGGAAGTTTTTCTGTAGTTTCTTTAAAAACCAAATTCCAGAATAATGACACTATAGTTGAATGCTTATTGAAGTTGACTCCTGATGCCTTTAGAGGAAAGTAGTCCTTTCCCTCAGTGTTTTAAGTTGGCTGCTTGTATTTTCTTCATGTGGTAGTACAGTGTCATCTGACCCAAGCCAATGCATGTTTGTCATTTCCTGGGTGAACTTGAAGTAGATATTGACAAATTGTTTTTTTAGCAAGATGATCCATAATTTAGTAAATTTTGGCAAAGAAAACATTTCTCTAGCCACTATTCTAGAGGTTGTTGGAAAATTCTAAAAAAATTCAGAGTCTGGCTGTTATACATACCTAACAGATGTTAAAACAGTTTTTATTTCTCTATCCTTTTATTAACAGTGGTAAGCTGAAGAACTATTAAAACAATATACAACTCTATTCAGTTTGTAGTAAATCATATTTTCTTAGCCATGATTACTTATTCTAAAACTATTTGTGGCTTTAAATAAAGGTTGCCATTGATTTTCTAAACCCCAGAGGGCTTTTAAAATCTTAAGCAGAATTGGAGCAGTTCTTGGATTTTAAATTAAAATGTCATTGACTCTCTTGTTATGGGGGGTGAAGAACAGCAGAGAGATTTTCTACTTGGCACACTCAGGAGAGAAGGAACATTTTTCAGATTACTTGTAGGCTTTTAAGCCATTCTTCTTGATTTATATTGAAAGTCCAGATTGTCTTAGTAAGTAGATAGATAATACTTCAAGCCTCTGTGTTTCTGTTTTCTTGCTGAGTTGTACTTAAATTCATATCTCATTAAAAAATCCATGCTGAAAGAACTTTGTGTCACAGATTTCTTTTTCTCCAACTCTTCATAAGGTTCATACTGTTTTTTAATGTTCTGTATTTAATACAATCAAATTGGAGAGAAAATATCCAAAAGGTAGACATTTCACAAAAGAAAATATGATTCCTGGGTTGCTGCTTCAGGGTAGTTCATTGTCCACTTTACATTAAAGCCATCATTCAGTACAGGTAATAAATAGTCTGCTTTGTAAATAAAACCATAGTCTGGATACTCTGTTCTCCCTCGAGAAAAGAAAAATCGCTGTGCCCTTTAAAGGTTAACTAGTCTTTGAAGAAGGTTAGAGGAACATCCTGAAGAAACTAAATTTTTTTTCTGTAGTGCTGAGACATTTTAGTGGTAACAGGACAATTTCATTGATGGGCTCTAGAACAAGAATGTTAACAGCCATGTCATGTACTAGCTGAAAAAACTTGGCTGTTCTCAAATGTTTCTCAAAAATCAAATGAATCACTCATATTTTTCCCCCTCACATTTTAAATTGGATTTGTGTTTGGGAGACAGAGTGGTTCAATGCCATTAATTCTCCCTCTGTTACCACTCTCCATCCTGTCTACCCACCAGGCTGTGTTTTCCATCAGTGTCTTACTGAGAACCTGACCTAGATGCACATTTCAATTAGCTTGCTTGTTAGTACCTATGTTCCTTGCAATGTTGTAGCCATCAATAAGGAGGTGTGTACTCACCAGGGTAAGGAGAAAACTACTGGGTCTTCGAAGCTAGAACTGTAATTGGTTGCTGGATTGGTGCCTCCCAGTTTCAGTTTAGCTTTTTTTTGGTCTGAAATTTTCAAAATAATTCCTTTAAAATGATTCCCACTGGACTTCTTGTAGAATTCAATTCACTTTCAAAATTACTTTTTTAGAGAGTTGAACCCAATAATGGTTCTCCCCTAAAAGGGGGATGGACCCCAGAGACTTTTCTATTCATAATGGAATAATGACTAATACAGTTACTATTTACTGAATACCTGTTTCTGTAAATGTTACAATACACATTTTCTGTCTAATTTCTAAAAATAAAACTGTAAAATCTAGACATTGTGCACCATATTCTACTGACAAAGTGGAGGGCTGAGAAGGACAGAGAGCTGGAAAGGGGAAGGGCAAGATCTGAGCCCCACTCACTGCCTCTCCAGGCTTTGCTCCTCCTCCTTGGCCAGCCCTGTCTCTCTTGCCAGATTGCACTATGTAGTTTGGATAGAAATACTAGAGGGGAAGGAAAAAAAGAAGGTAAAAAGAGTTAGAACCTTGTCTAAAAGGAACAAATGCAAACAACTATAGAAAACAAAACAGTAGCCTTCAAAGTGAGTTGACAAAACAATTCAGTCCAGTTTCTTGTATCTTGAGGATGTATTTCCCATCAGTTTCTTCTGTTATTGTGTGGGTTAGGTCTCTGGCACTCATCCTGTCAGCTTTGGTGCCAGTGCCTTCCACTGTCTTCCTTGCTTCTGTAATCTTTCCTTTCTAATTTCCCCACGGCCTCCAGAGTTTCCATCCCCCTACACAGACCCGATAATGTTCCCTTGTTTTCAGAAACACGTGCCTTGACTTACTGAACTTCTTTTACAATCTGGTTTTGACTTTCAGGTTTATTTCCCTGTGGCTGAGATTCCATCATCAAACAAAGACAGAAAGAAACAAGTGCCCTGCACTGCCTGAGTCCACCTGACTCATGAAGGGGAGGAAGTGACTGGGGTTGAGTCTGCGGGGTGGGATGCATGAAGTCAGGTGCACTAGCAGATTGTTCAAAGTTCCCAAGCTGCACTATTTAGTCTAGTGAACTATGCAAAGAAAGTGTGATTATTGTAATTATTATAATTCATAAGAAGAGTTACATTAAATTTGAGAAATAATAGCATATTAGTAGTTTCCTCTGCTAAGATGGACTTTTGAGCCTATTCTCCATTAGCAAATTTAACACAATTCATGGTGCAGTTTACTTTTACAATCTTTTTTTTTTAAAGGCTGAAATAGAAGTGCTTAAGTGTTTTTTTTCCTCTTTATCCAGAGATGCTGTCATTATTTTCATTGTGATGCCCAAGAGTAGAAAATCTACAGATTGGGAAAAATCACGTTTCATCTGAAAAAATAACTAATGAGAAGAAAGCAGTAATGATGTTTTAATAATACTTTTAATATAATAGGTTTGGAGCTGTTTTCTTCATTGGCATAATAAGGTATTATTTTTGATGCCTTATTCTGGGACTCAGCAAACTTATTTCTTCTGTGACTTTTTTAAGGGCCACCATGCAGATACTTGGCTTTGTGGCCATAAGGTCTCTGTTACAGCTACTCATCTCTGCTGGTGTCACATAAAAGCAGACATAGACAGCATATAAAAGGATGAGCATGGCTCCTTCCAATAATCGCAAAGATTATTTTGTACCTGTTATAAAAACAAACTAACAGATTTAGCCTTATGGGCTATAGTTTGCTGGTCCTTCTTTTGATCAGTCATTAAATATGTCTATCAGATTCCACAGTTTTTACTTTTAGGTCTCATTTGAGGATGTTCCTGACCTCTTTTTTTAAAATATGTGCATTGAGGCCTCTTTAGTATGAAGTTTAATTGTGGGTATATCTCCTTTGTGCAGGTGGGTGTCTGTGTGTAAGTGTGCGCTGGTGTGTGGCCACAGAAGAACCTATAAGGAAGCCTTTGGGTAATTGAAACAGTTGGTGTTTGAGACTGCTTCTCAGGGGGCACTGCTTTCTTAAAGACTGGGACATGGTCATTTTTGCATTCTAGTAGGTTTACCACAACACCCTATGTGTGTCACACTTGATCCTCTGGAGCACCAAGAGAGGCAAGGATCTGAGGTAAGAGCTGGGTCTCATCATCTGATGCTGTGGCAGGCTGCCCTGTCAAAACATCTTGAGCCCCTTGTTCATGCATAAACAGAAATCTTAGCTCCCTCTCCTGGGATTGCAGTCAAAGCAAGATGTTGCACTTTTTGAAGGACACAATGCACTGGACAAATAATGAGATGATTTTCTTCATCCTTTTGGAAGGAGGTTCATTAATGAGGAACTTCTCAAAGAACAGGGAAAATCAGTGGAGATTTATAGAGCCTGTGAACAATGAAGTCATTAGGAAAGGTGGAAGTGAGTTCTGTCTGGGAATGTGAGAGGGCAAGATGCCTTTCTTCTCTCTAGTCCCAGAGCACTTTCATGGTAAAGCTCTGTGGCAGTCAGCATTAGATGTTCATGCCCACTGTCTCCACAGTGACTTAGCCTTACTTACCTTTGTATGCCCAGCATGAAGTACTTGCACTGCTCTGTGTTAATAAAATACTTTGTAAATGTTTCTCTGACTTTCTACACCTATGGATGGGAGTGTCAATTTTTGACCTCTGAGGTTTGGGGAAAGGCACAAGATGGTTCCTCCTGAAGCCCATGTTGCTGTGGTAGTTCACGGAAATTACTTGTTAGATGGAACAGGGGCAGAGGAGTATGTTCACAACCTCATTGTGGAATTTTACTAAAACTGGCATTTATTTATTTATTTTTTTGGTAACCTGAGATTGAATCCAGGGGCACTTAACCACTGAGTCACATCCCCAGCCCTTTTTTGTATTTTATTTAGAGACAGGGTCTCACTGAGTTGCTTAGGGCCTCATTAAGTTTCTGAGGCTGGCTTTGAACTCTTGATCCCCCTCTTTCAGCTTCCTGAAGTGCTGGGATTTCAGGCATGTGCCACCATGTCCAGCCAAAACTTGCATTTATTATAGGTATTAGGGGTTATTAATATTTTCTTTTAAGTTGTTGACATGTTGGGCCCAATTTAAAAACTTATTTTTGAGGTCGAATATTGATAAATACACTGGAATTTCAAAAATAAAGGTTATACAGTCCTATGTGATTCATTATTCGTTAATGTCTAAATTTTGGAAATACCACTTAAAAGTTAATGACTTAGGCTTTCATTTATAATTTTGGACAGTATGTTATATGCCAGATTAAGGCCTTAATAGAAGAAATACACACTTCAAAATGTGGTGAAAACTTGCCCTCTGCTATGGAGCTATGAAATCCTATATTTCCACTAGCTTGGACCACAGTGGCCTTAGCAATCTTGACAATGATGATCATTTTGGCTGTGGAATTGTAGTCAGAATCTTAGATGTGCAATTTGGTGTTTGTTTTGTCCTGTTACTCCCTTTAGCTGGCTTATATTGAGATGGACCCACTTCAGGAAGTAATTGGAAACTTATATTCCTCTAAAATGTTCTGTGGAGAATATTTTGTTGTAATTCTGGTTTTTGGAATAGCTTATCAGGGTTTCTGTTCACGTCACCAGAATCACTGATTCACTGATGCACATTTGGCATCATTCTTTCAATAATTCTGTAGATTTTTCTGTCTTTTGCTTGGTGGTCCTCCTAAACATTCATGCAACTTTCTTGAATAGTGTTTTTTTTTTTTTTTTTTTTTTGAACAGTGTATTTTAGAATTATATAAATTCTGAAAATCCTTATGAAATAGCGTAGCTGCTTAGCCATACAAGGGACACTTCTAGCTAATATCATTTGAAGTCGTTTTTGTTTTTGAGCAAAGTTTGAAAAACAATTAGCTGCTTTTGTAGTTTCATCCATTAGCATTTTTTTGGTAATTAATAAAACAGAATGATCATTCTTTTAGTATTTACCATGTGTCATGCACTCTGCCTAGCATTTTATATGATATTTTATCTTTTAATTCTGTAATAACCCTATTAAAAGTAATTGTTATTATTTTACTATTTTATAAGAAAAAAATTACACACAGAAAACCTCAAATAAATTGCATAGTTTTCCTGGCTAATAAGTAGCCAGATTGAGAATTCAAACACATTTGACTTCATGTCATTACCATATATTTTGATAGATTTTCATATTTTTTTTGCACAATAATGAAGTAGTGGTACATTTTGCACAAACTTTTTGAGTGTACTAAAACCACAGAATTGTATACTTTTAAATAGTGAAATGCATAGTATGTGAATTATGTCTAATAAAAAGAAAGTGATCTCCTTCAGCTTAGTGGTTGCACTTAGGGCTTAAGGGAAAGTAGTTAGATGCAGTGTTATATTTGCCCAGTTATTCTACTCAGGACAGATTTCTCAGCTTTTAGAATTGTCTAGATTAATTTGTTCTTATTACGTGTATAAAATTGAGTAGGATAAGGGTTTTTCCTGGTTATGTGGACTTAGCTTTTCGTTACTGAACCAGAAATATTAACACATGCACTATTTGTGAAACAGAATTGTGTTGATTTATATTTGATTTTTATATACACTCTAGTGGCATCATTTAAGTTTTTTTGCCTATATCTATGAAGCAATTTATTTTATTTAATTCACTCAAAGGGAATTTTGCTAAAGAGATGAGACTTTAAAGTTGTGAATTAACAGGTTGAGTTTAACCATTTAATGCTGGATTTGAGGATTTTCTTTAACCTAAAAAATATTTCCTTTTTTAATTGACTCCATAGTGGTAGATATTAATGGTGTACAGTGTAATGATTTGACACATACACACTTTGAAGTGATCAAATCAGGGTAATTAGCATATCATCAACTCAAATATTTGTCATTTCTTTGTTGGAAACATTTAAATCCATTCTTCTAGCTCATGTGAAATAAATAGTCAATTGTTTTTAACTGTAGTCAACCTACTGTGTGATAGTCTGCAAGAGCTTAAATCCTCCTATCTACTATTTTTGTCCCTGTTAATCAGCCCTTCTCTTTTCTCCTTTCCCCCTTCCTTTTCCAGAGTCTGGTAACCACTTTTCTGTTTTCTACTTCTGTGGGATTAACTTTTTTCTGTTCCATTTATGATTGAGATGATGCAGTCCTTTTTTTTCTGCACCTGGCTTATTTTACTTAATATAATTATGTCCAGACTCATCCATGTTGCTGCATATCACAAGATTTCATTCTGTTTTATAGCTATGTAGTATTCTATTATGCATATATATCACATTTTCTTTAGTTTATTTATTCACTAATAGACACTTAGATTGATTCCATAATTCTGGAGATTGTGAATAGTACAGCAGTAAACATGAGTGAAGATGTCTTTTTGACATACAGATTTTCTTTCTTTGGATATATTACCAGTTGCAGGTTCATATGGTAGTTTTATCTTTCGTTATTTTAGAAAGCTTTACACTATTTTCCATCATGGCTGTACTCAATTATATTTCCACCAACAATGTATGAGAGTTCCCATTTTCCCATACCCTTGCCAGCCTTTGTTATTTTATTTTTTAAATACTTTTTGATGATAGCCATTCTACTGTGAGAGGATATCACATTGTGGTTTTGGTTTGAATTTTTCTTATGATTAGTGATATTAAGAATGTTTTTTAAGGGGCGCGGTGGCACATGCCTGTAATCCCAGCACTTTGGAGGCTGAGAAAGGAGGATCACGAGTTCAAACCCAGCCTCAGCAATGGTGAGGCACTTAGCAACTCAGTGAGACCCTGTCTCTAATAAAATACACAAAAAAGGCTGGGGATGTGGCCCAGTGGTCGAGTGCCCCTGAGTTCAATCCTTGGTACAAAAAAAAAAAAAAAAAAAAGGATGTTTTTATGGGCTGCTTTGGCCAATTGTATGTTTTCTATTGAGAAAGATCTATTCAAATCATTCCATTTTAAAAATTGGATTTCTTGTGCTTAAATTGAGTTGCTTATATATTCTTTATCCCTTGTCAGAACTATAATTTTCAAATATTTTCTCCCATTCTATAGTTTTTTCTCCTCATCTGTTTTTTCCTTTGCTGTACAGAAGCTTTTTAGATCCGATACAGTCCTATTTGTCTATTTTTGCTTTCATTGCCTATGCTTTTGGGATTCTATCCAAAAAAAAAAAAAAAAAAAAATCTTTATTCATACAAATGTCCCAAGATATTTCTCCTATGTTTTCTTCCAGTAATTTCATAATTTCATACTTTTAGGTCTTACATTGAAGTTTTAGATACATTTCATTTGATTTCTTTGTATATGCTGAGAAATAGGGGTCCAATTTTCTTCTGCATGTGAATATCCAGTTTTCCCAGCATCGTTTATTGAAGAGCTTGTCCTCTAATATGTTTTTTTGCACCATTATCCCAAATCAGTTGGCTGTTATGCTTTAGATATTAGGTGTATCCCAAAAGCTCATGTGTGAAACAATGCAAGAAAGTTTAGAGATGAAATGATTGGGTTTGGAGAGTTTTAACCTAATTAGAGTATTAATCTCCTGATAGAGATTAACTGTAGACAGGGAGGGTGTGCCTGAAGGAGGTGGGTCTTTGAGGCTGTGACTTTGAGGTATATAGTTTGATTTTGGGGTATATAGTTCCTTCTTGGTCCCATGTCCCCAATTCCTTTCTTCTGCCACACACTTCTGCCATGATATTTTGCCTCATCTTAGGCCCCAAGGAATGGAGTCAGTCATCTCTGGACCAAGACCTCTGAAACTGTGAGCCCAAAAATAAATTTTTCCTCCTCTAATTGTTTTTAAGTCTTTTGGACAAAGTAGCTTTAAAAAACTGACTAGAACTGCTTTAGATTTGAGGATTTATTTCTGGTTCTGTATTTTGTTTCATGGGTCTCTGTCTCTCTTTGTGAGTGACCATGTTACTATAGCTCTGCAGCATGTTTTGAAGTTGGATAGTGCAATGTCTTGAGCATGTTGTTCCTTAAGCTCAGTATTGCATTGCTTTGGCTATTCAGGGTCTTCTGTGTTCCATACAAATTTTAGGAATTTGTTTTTTATTTCTGTGAAGAATGCTATTGGAATTTTGATTGGCATTGCATTGAATTTATAGATTGCTTTGGGAAGTATGAACATCTTAACAGTATTATTGCAATCCATGAACATGGGATGTCTTTCCATTTTTTGGTATCTTCATTCATCAATGTTTTATAGTTTTCATTGTTGATTGTTCATCTCCTTGGTTAAGTTTGTGCCTGGATGTTTTTGTTGTTTTTTGGGGGGGTGGGGATCAGTTTTTGTAGTTTTGTAGGATTGCTTTCTTCTTTATTGGTATATAGAAAAACAACTGCACTGAATTTATTAGTTCTAAGAGTTTTTTGGTGCTGTCTTTAGATTTTTTTCTAAATATAAAGTCATGTTGTTTGCAAATGGGAGTAAAAACACCTCTTAGTCTGAGAATTATGTTGAAGAATATTTCCTCTTTTTTGTGGGGACCAGTAAAGATTATTATTCTAGTATTTTTATGCACTTTTTCTAGTAGTACTGGTAATACTAGAAAAATACTATTTTAGTATTTTATTTACTTTTAGATAAAAAGTTTATAGGTATAATAATTATACTAATAAACTACAGTTAATAATTTTTTTGATTACATGACAAATTGCCCTGTTAAAGAGTGTCTTATATACTTCACTACTTGTTTATACCAGAAACAATATAGACATTTGTCTACAACATGTGTATTTATTTTAGTCTTGGAGAATTTATCTGTTATTTATTTATTTTTCTTAGAAAATTATTCTTCCCAAAACAATCATTTGCATGAAATTTTTGTTTATCATAATGATCTCTGAGATAAAAACTGGATGGATCTAGTATAGCATTATAATGTTGATCTTATTTTGTGTATGAAAATGGTGATTTACACATATCATAAACTAGGATGTGTAACACTTGATTTTAAATGGAATCTTCTTATGGATTTTTAAGTGAATTTTATCTCCATTTGGAGTTTTGGTGTACTAGTTTTCTGCAAGTTATATCTTCCACTTTTAAAATAGAGATCAGCAGTTTTCCTACTTAAGCAAATTACTGCTTGCTAGTGGGCTCCACAGATGTTAAAGTTTTGTACTTTGCACTAAATCAATGTAGTTGGCATAATAGACACACATTAGTTCTTTGGTGAGTTTTACTTATCTCTGGGTTAGTCATATATATTTATCCATTATTTGACAGGCATTCATTGAAGTTTAGCACTTGCATGTTATTGTATTAAATGTAGTGTAGTATACAAAGTTTTTTAAAAAACACATTCCTGTCTCTAGGAGCTCTCATAATCTACTAGATAAGATCAGATACTTAAACAAGAAATCAGGAAGTTGATGGAAGATAATGTTTTGAGTATGAATACTTTCTAGATAGATATGAATGTTCATATCTTTATTGACTATATTTTCTCCTCTTGAAATTGTTATTTTCCCCCCAGTATAAGCCTCACCAGTTGCTCTCTGTATACAATAAGGAACTTAACTTTCTTCATAATTTTAAATTTCTTCAGCTGTAAAATCAGGTGTTGAAGACCTTCACACAGTGTGGGGAGTATGTGGGGGTAGTCTGTACAGAGCCTGCATAGGGGTTAGCAGAAGAAGAGTTCATTCAAGTGAATTCCTCATCCTTTGTTTTGTGCATTTGTTAAGTATGCCCCAAAGGAAAGTCTAAATGAACTTATTTTCATTATATGAAATCTATAAATTCCTGAGTGGCTTGCCATTCTTAAACCAAGATGGTGAGTTTTTATATGATATAGTGGATCAGCTTTACAGAAAGGCAGATTTAAGTGTGTTGAAGGCCTGACTGAGATGCTCTGTAACTTTACATGACATACTTAACATCTAGAAACAGACTGCTTGGATTTTAATCCCCGCTGCCCAATTGTAGGCAGTTTGTTTGACCTCCCTGCCTTCAGTTTCCTCTTGTGACGTAGAGATATTTATGATATTTGTCTCAAAGAAATACTTTGAAGATTGAATGATTTAATGGGTAATGGTTTGAAAATAGTGCCTGTCCCATCATGAGCTCTGTAGAAATATTCATTGTTGAGTGCCTACAGCTTCATAGACATTGGGAAGAGGTGGTAAACAAGATTCCCTACCCTTAAAGAGCACAATCCATCCCTTTTCCACAGTTATGTAAATTTTAGACCTCTGTCTTTGTTTGTAGACTATAGTTCATTTTACTTGCTTTTTTTCATAATTATTACAATCACTTGATGATTTGGCAACTGTTTTTTTTAGAAGCTGTCCTTGACTTATATGTTTTGATTACACAGATCAATTTTTTTTTTTTTTTGTCCATCACTGCTTATTTCCTTATCTCCTTGATCTGGAGTGTCATAGAAATATCTCTAAAGAGGATTTTTCTTTTCTGTTTTTTATTAGTGTATTATAATTTATATGTAATAATGAAATTGGTTGTTATGAAATAGTTGTATGTGCACACAATATAACAATATAGTCTGGTCATTTTCATTTCCCACTCCTTCCCCTTTACCTCCCTTGCCCACTCCCTGTGATCATCTTTCTCTCTTCTACTGGTCTCTAAAGGGAATTTTTCTCATCAACACATTTGAACTTAGAAACTTGAAAGCACAGAGTTAGAAGTGACATTTTCTGTCAAACATTCTCTAGCACAGACCTGTGACAGCAGTCACCAACCATTTCAGGTGTGCTCTCTCTGACAGGTGAAGTGTGACTTCCTGTGGCACTTTCCCTTCCAGAGGGGATGATAAAGTGGGAGTCCAAACACTGCTGGGAAGTTGATGGTTTGTTCTTTTGAATGTCACTGAACCAAAGAAATAATCAGCTACTTGTATTTGGGAAGTCACTGTATTAGACATAGTTACCATTTCCCTGCTGGTTTCAATTCAGAAGAATGTTGAAAAAGCAGAGCAGTGAAAGGAAGAGACAGGTGAATCTGGGTGACCTTAGCAGTTAGCACCAAACCAATGATACTTAGAAGCTAGATTTTGGGTTTGTTGTGGACACATACATACACAGAGGAGAAAAATAGAAATATTATACCTTTAAGCAACACATATTCTGACATCTTTGTAATAGATGGTATATCTCCCTTGATCATTCTGGGAACAATGCTAATTTTTACACCTGGAGTTTAAACAGTTGCCAGTGGGCAAGAATAATATAGGGAATTAATTCATTGCCAAAGATAATTATTGAGAAAAATGTGTCTGTTTCCAAATGGCAAAAGAACATCATTAATATCATCTCCAGCATTCAAAGACAGGAGACAGATGCTACTAATAAAAGATAATAAACTCCTCATGGTTGTTTCCAATAAACAAGTTATTTCATGCTTCTATAATTTGAACTGTCAATCTAATTTACTAAGCTTCCATGGGAAAAATCTGACTTTTTAAAACTTAGATGAGAAGTTTATTTATTATTATGTACAACCTTTCTTACCAAGTATTGGAAATTTTACTGAAAATGTGATAAAAAAATTAGAAACCTGAAATACTAAAATCTCATGATTTAATGAAGTTTAAAGGATCTTTATGTGACTCTCAGGTTAGTGTAAAGGGGGCCAGGAACCCCAGTTTATGACGCCTAGTCTGCCAGTCACTAGGTGGCATGACAAGGCTGGCTTTCTGGACATGTTGTTCCTAGAGGGCTCCACCTTGCTTTAATGTTCTGCTCTCATGGTTTGAAATTACTAATTTTGGAGTGTTTGCATATGAGTTTGCTTAATATAAGTTTTATATGACATGTAAGCCTTCACAAATGAAGACCCAGAATAAGAAGTGGCAAATCTGTGTCTTTTTATGGAGAGTCATGGAAAAGTGTGATTGGAGGGCAAAGGGTATGATCTTCTGGTAATAAGGTGGAGGCACATTAGCAAGGCCAGATGGTTCAGATTCTTCTTGACCTGTCTGTGTGACATTCCTTCCTTCCCAGTATAGATAAGACATTGTCTCCTGAGAGTCTTCAGCACAGGAGGAAGGTCAGAGGTACAAGTGGCCTTCTTAGGTTTTATGGCTTGCTTCAGGAAGAACAGAGGGAGGAAGTCAGAGAACTTCTTGTTCTTTCCTTACATGCCATTGTACTATATTTTGATGTAGTATGTCCTGGACCCCATCAATAAAGGATCCTGGTTTACAATTTAACAATGCACACTAAAGTAGACAAGACATTTGATTAATACCACATCATCCCAATGATAGATTGACTATTAATACATGAAGCAATCTAAAAATTAACATTAGTTGTTATAGCAATCAAGGTCTAGTAAAATAGTGCCATATTTTTTTTGACTACTAGAGTACATTATCACTCTTATTGAAAGATACTTTGATATTATCCCAAGCTCCATGACTAGTTTGATTTTACTCATTTTCTAAATTTTTGTATCTGATGTGTGTTCTTGTGTGTATTGCTCTGTATATGTGTGTTGGTTTTGGAGATTTTTTTTCTTCGTTTTTGGCATGAAATTATTTTACATTTTTTTGCAATTATAAAAAACACTATGATGTGCATTGGTACATTACTTCTCTGAGTACTTTTTTAATAAGTGGAAGAGGATGCAAATGTTTTCTTGGGCACATGGTGCACACTGCCAAATTACTTTCTATAAACAATACTTTACACTTGCTAAACTGAATATGAGTGCCTAATTTGTTTCTCATTTTTCCCTGTACAAAAAAAACATTAGTTTTGCAGTTTACTGATTATTCCTTTTTTTTTTTTTTCTGATCTTTGTAGGTCTGTTTCCTATAGCATCTTTACAGTAACACAACAATCTAATTTCTGCAAAGTTTTAAAATAGTCTTGCTATTTGGGAGGGCAAGTTGTCCCAGCTTTTTTCTTCTTCGTGAATGTTTTGAAAATTATTCATTTTTTGCGGAGATGGTTTTTAAAATAATACATAATTGTTTTGCTACTTCAGTTATTTTATCAAATCTGTTCAATAGCTCTTACAGTACTGATAAATACAAAATCATTGCCAGTCATTTTCTTACATTGAAATCTGCATAATATAATTTAGCATAAACATATATCTATAGAAAATAGGATGTCATGTGTATGATTTCCATCTGTTATAGCAGAATCTTAATCCCAAACTCATACTTACAGAGGAACTACAGAGAAAGAATTCACTGATCACCATAAATGGGTACTTTGTCCAAGAGATTTGGTTCTTTGTCAGGGAAGTGGGTGGTAAAAGTGAGTGTAGGTATGAAAAGTCTTCCCTGGTGGCAGTTTTCTTGGTGAGTGAGGGTAAGCAGCCAATGCTTTGAGCACAATGAGTTGTATTTCTGTTACTGGTTTACCCAGTGATAGGATTATCAAGATAAATGTAGTATTAAAATTCATGCATGAAAAACAGTGTTATTCCATGACTAAAATTTTAGGACCCTATATCGTGGTGGTTTCCTTACTATCCTATATTCCTGTTGTTATTGTTAGAATGTGAACTTTTCTTTCTTTCTTTCTTTCTTTCTTCCTTCCTTCCTTCCTTCCTCTTTCCTTCTTTCCTTCTTTCCTTCCTTCTTTCCCCCTCCTTCCTTCCCCCTCCTTCCTTCCTTCCTCCTTGTTTTTGGTGTTGGAATTGAACCTGGGGCCTCACTCATACTAAGCAGGTACACTACAACTGAGTAACAGCCCCATCCTTAAACTGTGATTTTTGTTTTTAATTATGAGCTTTCTTGGTAATGCAGTGCTGGAGATACAGCAAGATAGACCATTTTCATTTTAAAAATTACTTGTTTTTTTTTCCTTCACATTTTTAATGTAGGAATTAGCTTTCTTATGGTAAAATGAGCTTTTGAGTACTCATTTAGTTTTGTGGTTTGATGTGACTGTTTGTTAACTTATTTATTTGGTCTTTTCTGATGAAGGGTATGTTGTGGATATACCAGCTGAAACATCTTGGTGGAAATTAAACATTCAGTTATCTGAATGCTTCACCTACATTATGCTAGGCATCATGGTGGACACTGGACATTGTTCTTGGTTTGTTTTCAGGTGATTATAAATGCTACCAAACTAGGTCACCGTCAATCAAAACTGCTTTGTATTTAACTGCATTCTTATTTTGAACAGGTAGTCTGCATTTTCATTTTGCCCTTAGACTTACAAATTATGTGGACAGTTCTGGATGTTAATTGTTTACTTACCTGAATTTCAAAGAAGGCAGTAAAGATCCTGATAGATCCAGGAATGTGGAACTGAGATCTCAATAAAGGGAAGCATCCAATAAAGTTTACTAAAAGCTGAAAGCTCTTGGTTAGCCCTAACTCCTTGGTTCTCAACCAGGAGAGCTTTTGCCCCCTAGTGGTGGACATTAATCAATTTCTAGAGACATTTTTGATTTTCATAGGTCAGGAAATGTATTAATGGCAGACTGTTATCCATGATTACCCTAAATACATGTATGAAGACACAATTGTTATAAAAATACTTTATATAAAACCAGCAATTTGAAAAATTGTGCTCTTTATATGTAATATGAAATGAAATGTACTCTGCAAACATGTATAACAAATTAGAATAATAAAAAATTAAAAAAAAAGAAATCCAGTGTTTAATCATACAGATGCACAGGATAGTCCCCACAACCAAAATAATTTTTGCCCCCAAAATGTCAACACTGGTAATGTTGATAAACCCTGCCTAACTTATTACTACAAACTGAGCTTCCTAATTCAAAAACTGAAATTGAAAATGCTCCCCAAATCCACAACTTTTTGTGGTACATGATGCCACAAGGGAAAAATTCCACAACTGACCTCATGTGATGGGTCACAGTCAAGATGCAAGTGCACTAAGGCAATTGTATCATATTCTCTTCAGACTGGGTATAAAGAAAATATGAAAGATAAATGAATTTCATATATATGTATTGGGTCCCCTCTCCAAGATACCCACGCCCGTTTCTCTCTCTCTCTCTTTCTCTCTCTCTCTGTGTGTGTGTGTGTGTGTGTGTGTGTGTGTGTGTGTGTGTGTGTGTATTTTTCTCCAAAATTAAAAAAACAAAACTCCAAATACTTCTGGTCTAAAGCATTTCAAATAAGGGATAATAAGCTTGTTTTTGTGTATTTTATACTTGGTTCTGATCCAGGGGGATTACTCAAATGGTTTGTTAAGCCAGTGGGTGTATCCTTGATGTGAGGTTGTTGTATTCCTTTTCATATGCAGAGTGAAGAACAAACCTGGTGAGTAGTAAATGCAATTTAACATTTGATGCTGTCCTAAAGCATTCCTCATCCCATACTCACCCAGTTATCTGGTGGGCCCCAGACTCTCAAAACCTCGAAAACAGGTCACACTCACAGCTGGCTGATGACTCTGCAGGATGCTCTTGCACTTGTGCTGCAGCCTGTTGTTTACCAAGTCATTTGGGTTTGTTCCCGAATCTGTTTATGCCATTGGGCTTGTTACTGAAATTATCAGTGCAGTCAATTTACAGCAGAAATTTGGAGGAAGAAAAATATAGAAAATAGAGAGATGTCAGTAGAAACCTAAGTTGAATGCTTTGAAAAGATTCAATAAAGGCGTCACTAAAGAAAATTGATCTCAAATTAACTGTGGAGATGACTTAAAGGTTTGTGAGAAGATCATTAAGATTAGATGGGTTTTGTGTTGAGTTTGCTTAGTAGTCTTGTCTTTACTGTTCTTCATGGAGATGGTAGATTGCACATCACATCTGTGGTTTTTGCAAGAAAGGCAACACTTCAGTCAGTTGATTCATGCGCAGAGGAAAGGCCTTGTGCTACAGCACAGCACTGTACAAGGAATGACGTTTATGTTTCAGGATGGTTCACATTGCTTGATTTAGGAATTCAACTTGAACTGACTTTCTGGTAGTCAGTGTACCTGACAGTAGGACTTCAACTACATTTATTTTCTGATAAAAAAATTAGCAAATATTCTAATTTTGTCATTTCTAGAGACAAATATCTCTTATCTCAGTGATGTTTCTGAATGATACTCCTTTGTTTACACCTCCTTAAATTTTAAGATATTCTTTTAGCTTTTTATTCCACAAACACTGTCATAGAGCTGTCTTGCCGCATTTAATACTGAATTATATTCAAGCCTTCTTTACTTCCTTTTCAGTTCATGTATTTACTTCCTTGTGTTTTCCACGTGCCTGTGCCTATATAGATTAGGGGCCTGAAGGACTATTACCCTTCCTTACATGCTTTTAGAATTGAACAAGTTTAGATAAAATAAGATCAGAAGTATAGTCAAATCAATTTCAAAATTTTGTTAGGATAGAGGAAAGAGATATGGTTTGATTTTCAGAATGGCTTCTCCTTATATTATTTTGGTTTAGGACTCAGGTCTTTGAATTAGACTTGAAAGCAGAGTTCTGGACCTCTTAATCTCAAGCTTGATAAACAAACAAAAAAAATGGACAGTTCTTTTTTCAGTTATTTTATTTAATGCCCTTGAAAGCTTTACATGTACCATTAGGTAGTCACATTCACAAATATACTTTTTGTAAATTCAGCAGCAGTCTTAGGCATATTGGGAGACAAAAGACTCCATAGAAGCACATCTGCAATCATCAGTCAATGACGGATTCTTGCTCCATTCAGTAGGCCATGACTTCATCAAGGTTCCAGGGAGGCCCTTCACAGAAGTATCTTCCTGGTGCCCACAGTCACTGTGCCCCCATGGATTGGCAGGACAGTCCTATAAAGAAGACTTGTTCCCTCTGCACTTCACTTCATTGGGCCAGGCTCTGACCAGATGCTGCCGCTCATAGTGCCTTCACATCTGAGCCCTAGCCCAGTTGTTGCACACACTACCAGATGGTCATCAGAACCCCAGGCATTTCACACTGTCCCCCAGGAGCCTCTGAGCCAGACTTCACATGTCCAGAACAATTAGTGTGTTCTCTCTCAAGTCCTACCTATTGAATAAGATAGGAAGGAGAGAGTTGCCTGTGTCACCTCTCCCCCCCCCCCCCCGACTCCAAGCAGCCCATCATGGAAAGAGATGCTTCAACACTTGTTTAATACAAATGAACCCTTGGTGCTTTGAGTTATTTTTATGAATACTTTGTATAATATTCATCGTTTTACAGATATTGGACAATAATTTATAGCCAGAACATCCTATTTTAACTAGTAAAATAGGATGTCAAATATATAAGTCACTCTTCTTCTTTTCCTTCTCCTTGTTTTTGCAGAGCTAGGGATCAAAGCCAGGGCTTCTACATGTTCTTTTCTTTTAAAAATATTTTAATTTAAAATGTATCTAAATGCAGCCTACCTGTGTTAGTCAGCTTTTTGTCACACTGACAAAGACAACTGATAAGAACAACTTAGAAGAGGAAAGTTTATTTGGAGACTTGGTTTCAGAAGTCCAGTCCATAGTTAGCTGGCTCGTTGCTATGGGCTTGCAGAACATAATGGTGGAAGGGTGTGATAGAAGAAGGCTGCTCAGCTCATGGCAACCAGGAAGCAGGGAGAGAGGAAGAGGATAGGAACTAGATAATGTTCCCAAGGACATGCCCCCAGTGACCTACTTCCTCCAACTTTCCTCCCTGCCTATAGTTACCACCCAGTAATCCATTTAAATTAATCCATCAAATGGATTAAACTGCTGGTTAATCCACCTAATAGATTATAGCTCTTCATAGTCTAATTGCTTGACCTTCTGCATATTCTTGCATTACCACATTAGCTCTTTGAAGGACATCTCATATCCAAACCATAACACTACCTTTTGAGAGGTGAGAGCATTACAGATAAAGCTAAATTCCTTTTTGCCTGTCACATCCATCTCTTGCCTTTCCTGTCCTCCGTCCCAGCCCCATGATGACAGCTGTTTCACACTTGAAGTATGTCCTTCCAAATACACATCCTTAGAGATTTTTCAATAGTGGTATATAACACTGCACAAGTTCTTTAGTTTACTTGATTGCTTTCAAGTTGAGTCAGTTGGAATCAGATCTTACATGAATCTAGTTCATTCCTTTTAGTGGTTCTCTTATTAGAGGTATGAATATATCATTTATCTATTTGTTAATGGAAATTGAGTTTTCTTTTTCTTTCTTTTTTCTTTTTTTTAATGATACCAGGGATTGAACCCAGGGGCACTCAGCTACTGAGCCACATCCCCAGCTCTATTTTGTATTAGAGACAGGATCTCACTGAGTTGCTTGGTGCCTCACCATTGCTGAGGCTGGCTTTGAACTCATGATCCTCCTGTCTCAGCCTCCCCAGCTGCTGAGATTACAGGTGTGTGCCACTGTGCCCTGCCGAAATTGAGTTTTTGATATCATAAATAATGCTGTAATGAATATCCTCATGTATGTATGTTTTCTTGAGCACATGTGCTGTGTTTCTCTAGGATTGATCCCTAGGATTAGAATTGTAGATCTATGTCATGGTGTTTCAGTGTTGTGGTTTGTTTTAATGCTAGATTTTCTTCAAAACTACAAAGTATGTGGGCCAGAAGTCCTATAATCACAGGCCTTTGGAAATCAGACATCTCGGGCATCACATTATGATATGAAGGATTAGTTACCTAGTGGCTAATACTCTTCATGTTTAATGTTTGTGCCTTGGAGCTTCTTCATGCTCCCCCCCCCCCTTTTCATTCCTTAGTAAAATCCTTTTTGATCCTAAGTTTCTTCTCCAACAGGATTTCAAACTAAATATGTATCATAATAAGGAATCATTTTAGCAAGTGTTACTATGCTCAGCCTATAATTTTTTTTCTTTTTTTCTTTCTTTTTGTACATTCAATCTTTAATAATCTTGGTTTTTTTATTAAAAATACTTTTTTGAGGGCTGGGTTATGGCTCAGCAGTAGAGCGCTCGCCTGGCACGTGCGTGGACCGGGTTCGATCCTCAGCACCACGTACAAATAAACCCATTGTGTACAGCAAGCAAATAAATAAATATTAAAAAAAATACTTTTTTGAAATGTTTTCAGTTAGTAATTCTTTTAGAATTATATCTACATTAGTTTTAGATTTTGAACCTTTTGATATTGTTTAATTATTTCAGAAGTAGAAAATGGTTAGATTTAAAACATGGATTTTCCTGTAAAACTGCTTGTGTTATAAATGTAACATAGATAAGGCTTGCTTGTGTCTTGTGCAAGCTTTGGGGCTGATAGCCAATATCTTCCTTATTTGGGCAGTATTTCTTTATTCAAATAAGTCTGTCACCCCTCATATCTAATGGCTTGTATGTGTGAGGTAGGTGTGTGTGGTGTGTGTGTGTGTTACTGGGCATGATAGGCAAGTGCTGTGTCACTGAGCTCTATATCTAGTCCTGTATTTACATTTTTTTTTCTTTTCATTCTTAGGGCAAAACTAAGAATTAGTCTTATTTTTAATTGTAAATATTGACAAAGTAACTTGTTCAAAGTCACCCTGTTAAGTAGGAGAGGTAACAATTCAAAACTTACCTCATTAGTACCCTATGTGCTTTCCAGTGTGCTATCCAAGGCTACCAGTTTTCCCACCATCATTTAAAAACACGTGAGTCTTGTTTCTGGGGGTATACTTAATTTTAGAATATTAATGATCTTTTTGAAAAGATACCTTTTAATTGCTCTCATGGGTATTTATATGTAAAGTAGTTTCATGGCCAGTTAATTTTCTTTTTCTTTTTTTTTTTTTTTTTAATTTGAAAGAACTTAAAGCTCTGAGATTATTTAGTTATATATTCATTTATTCATAAACTACTTCTTGATTTTCTATCATATATTAAGCCCTATGTATAAGAATAGCAAATTTTGAAAGTAATACATACTATCACAGAAAACTTGAAAAAAAATCAAGTATAAAGAAAAAAATAAAATTTGTTTCTCACAAGCCCATCAACTAATTTAATAGCAAAGTTCCCTGCATCCAGGCATATGCACATCACCTGAACACTTTTCTCAGCCCCAGAGTAGAGGTGAAAGGGGCACAATAATTTCAAGAAACGCTTTCACTGGGTTCAGTTTAGTGAGAAAGGAATGAAATTTGAACATACAAGTATGTTTGCTAATTAAAATACCTGAGTTATCTTCTTTATAAATAGGTAAAGTGGTTAGTGGCCCACTGCTGCAAACTGGAGAAATCAGAGGTAAATATCTATCTGTTACATTACAAATGCCCAAATGGGAATTTATGTTCATTATTAATGATTGTATTAGTAAAGAAATTAAGAATATGCTCTTGGCATTTAAGAGTAAGAATTCATTGTCATTATTTGAAATCACCTAGCAGGCTCTGCAGTCTGCAGTCATGAGCTTCATAATTTTGTGCAGCACTTTTCCTCAAGAGAGAGCCCAGTGAATAGCTGACTGCTTCTGTTGACAGTGGGTGAGGGACTGAACAAGGTCTGGGTCTAGTTGTACTTGATTCCTCCACATAAGATAAAAAGAACTGCTTCTGAATTTTTAGTACTGCTATTGGGTTCATGCTTGCTTTCTTAGCTTAGAATGTCAAAAAGACATTTTCCAGACACTTAGAACTTGCTTATTGTTTTGTTGCTATATATTCAATGTAATGTAATCCTTTTACTAATCATGTATATGAGCATAAACTGTATGCTACATATTGCACTAGGTGCTTTGCATGCTTTATTTTGTTTAATCTTCACATTGTTTCTTTAGTAGAGGATCATAACACTGCTTTATAGAGGACAAGTGGATACATAGGAAAGAAAATAAAAAATCAACCAAAATGTCACAGATGATAAAAGATAGAGACAAAAGCTCTTGGCTAGGTTTACCAGAGTCACACCCTCAGACATTGTTATAGATTATACAATTGAGAGTTTCTGCTTGGGAATAAACGGAGGTTTTTTAAATTTTTTTTTAAATTTTTTGAATTCTTAGGTTTTAAAGGAGTCCATAGGAAAAACATTTTAGTTTTATTTTAATACTGTGTTATTAATTTCAAGTTTATATTTTGCCTAAATAGTCACCGACTTTCTTAATATGTATTGATTTGGCAGGAGATGAGTATTTTTACAGTTAAAACATTCATACACCATTCTTCTTTATTAAAACTAACCCTGTTTAAAATATGATTTTCAACAGTGACTAAACATTGGCTAACAAATAAACATTATTAAGTCAGATTTCTGAGGTGGGGCCCCATGTCAGAGCTTCCAGGTGGTGTTCCTGTGTAGCCAAGGGGACTTAAAATGGCCGGTAGGTGGTAGGTTGAAGGAGCCCCAATTAGGGAGATGGCTATTGCGGTCAGCTGGAAGCCATAAGTTCCACCTGATAATAAGTATGTATGTGACGCACCTGTAAGTGCACGTGAGGCACCCGCAAAGCTAAAGGTATATAACCGGGTGAAAGCGGTCGGAATCAGGAGAAGAATGAATTCATTCAGTCAGTCATGCAGTCGCTCGGTCGGAAGAAGAGTTCGGGTTGGAGAAGAAGAAAAGAATCAGAGCGGCCAGAACGTAGGCAGAGCGGTTACAGAAGAGAAACCAGATAGAAGAAGTAATTGCTGGTCAGAGTCAGGCAGAGGCTCCCGAGGAAAAAAGAAGAAAGAAGAAAGAAGCTCTAAAAGCTAAGCTCTCTCTCTCTCTCTAAAGAAGAAATCTCTCTCTTTCAAACTCTCTCTCTTTCTCTCTAAGCTCTAAGAAGAAGAAAAAGCTATCTCTAATATTTCTCTCTAAGCTCTTTCTA
The DNA here is from genome assembly GCA_025594165.1 of Tamias sibiricus. Taxonomy (NCBI): domain Eukaryota; kingdom Metazoa; phylum Chordata; class Mammalia; order Rodentia; family Sciuridae; genus Tamias; species Tamias sibiricus. The sequence goes on along the minus strand of CM046661.1, from coordinate 97,079,661 downwards.
AGAAGAAGAAAAATCTTTCTTTCTCTCTCTAAGCTCTCTCTAAGAAAGTAGAAGTAAAAGTAGTAATAGCTTTACTCTGCCTCCGAGAGTTTTCCTCCCGCGGCGTTTGTGGCTGGCCACGACAGGCAGCTTACAGTAGGTAACATGCCACTTAGTGTAGGTAGGTACAGTGGTTCTTATTTAGTGCATATCAGAATTAACTCAAGAAAGGTTTGATAAAATTTAGCTTCTGGGCTATAGGGGCAGCAGTCAGTTGGAGTCTAAGTCAGGGAATAAAAATGTGCGTTTCTGGGCTGGGATTGTAGCTCAGTGGTAAAGCACTTGCCCACCATGTGTGAGGCACTGGGTTCAATTCTCAGCACTGCATATAAATAAATGAACAAAATAAAGCCCATCAGCAACTAAAAATACATATAAAAATTTTAAAAAAGAATTTGCATTTCTAACAAGTTTTCAAGTGACGCACAGGCTGCTGTTTTGCACTGTCCTTTGAGAATCACATCAGATTTAGGTTTCACTACTTGAGAGCCACAGATTTGGGATCTCTTTGTTTTTTCATTTGTGATCACCTCACCCATCTACCCATCCAGAGACATGCCCCTTTGTAAATTATCCTCAAGGATCATAGGATCACTTCTTGGTCTTGGATAAGATCAAGTGTAGGATTACTAGGAGCCACAGATTTTTAGTGCCATTAGAGTGTGGTCATACATCTATCTGCATAAGGATTTGTTGTCCACAGTGAAATTTCACTTTCTTTCATCTACTCTATAAAATACTCAGATAACTTTGGTTTAGAGATTTCTTCATAACATAGGTACAGCTTATTTTTCTTTAATTCTTGAATGATTTAAAAAAAAATATATATATATATATATTTATTTGTTTAGTTGTACACAATGCCTTTATTCTTATGTGGTGCTGAGGATTGAACCCAGGCCATGTACATGCTAGGCGAGCGCTCTACCTCTGAGTCACAACCCTAGCCCCTTGAATGATATTTTAAAACTCTCAAAAGGTGAACCTTTTCTATCCTAGTTGCTCTTGCTAATTTGTTTATGGAAAAAAGTCTTTCTGAAGGTGGGGGTGGATCTCCTAAAAATCAAAGGATATCAGTAGAGGAAAGGAACCAAGGGGTAGGAGGAGGGAAGAGATGAGGGAAGTGCTGTGGAGTGATATTGGTCCAATGATATTATTATATTGTGTGCATGTACAAATATGTAAGAACAAATCCCATCATATGTGCAGCTATAATGTGCCAAAAAATGTGAAAAGAGATGAAAACACCTTTTTCAATAATATTAAGTGATTGTAGGTAAGTCAGTGTTAGCTAGTATTTACCAAAGGTTCATTTAATTTAGAAAATTGGCATATAAACGAGTATTTTTTTCTGTCTGTAGGAAGAACACTTAACAAGAGAAAACATGAGATCTACCATCTTAGCACATTTTTAAGTATACTGCACATTATTGTTGATACAGTAGGTACGATGCTGTACAGATTACTAGAATTTATTTAGCTTGCTTGACTGAAACTTATGTTTTCAGTTGATTAATAATTCTATTTCTTCCATCCCCAGTCTGCGGTAACAACCATTCCACTCTTTGATTCTATGAATTTGACTATTTTTTATGAAACTGAAATCATGCAGATTTGTGTTTCTCTGACTGGATTATAGAATGTGCTCAAAGTTCATCCATGGATTCAGCTTGACCTAAGTGAAGCCATCCACTGTGATGGCCCTCGAGTAACCCTAGTATCCACCCCATTCCCCACATATTTTGCAGGTGTAGTATAAACCAACAAAACCATTAAAAGCGGTATGTGGAGCTTTATTACCTGACTCTAGTGCCAGTGGTACTAGGAATCTGCCTGATGTCCTTGATCTTAGCTTAGCACAAACTGTTTCTTTTTGGATGAAGTCGCTTTTGACGTGCACAATTTATATGTCCCTAATTTGACCCAGATAAAACTGGTCTTGGCGCCACAAAGGATCATGCTTCCATAAAATGAGTCCCCAAGTTCATTTTTCTTTCTGTAATCCAATCTCTTTCTTCAATCTTGCAGATCAGGTTGTTCCATAACACCTTATAACATATGGTAGGATTTTCTTCTTTTTAAGGCAGAATAGTATTTTACTGTATGTACATACCACATTTTCATTATCCATCCATTCAAAGATGGACATTTAGGTTTCCATAACTTGGTTATCCTCAATAGGGCTGCATTGAACATATTAGTGCTAAAATTTCTTGAGATCCTGACTTTAGTTCTTTGGCACAAATATCCAGAAGTCGAATTAGGATTGTTAGGTCATATGGTAGTTGTATGGTAAATTCTTTGAGAAACCTCCATGCTGTTTTCCACAGTGATTACTGTTTTGTATTCCTACAGTTATTGTCTAGAGGTTCCATTTCTTACACAACTTCATCAAACTTATTTTTCGTTTCTGTTTTTGTTTTTATAATAGTCATCCCTGACAATTGTGAGGTGATATTTCATTGTAATTTTTTCCCCTGGGTGTTAGGGATTGAACGTGGCGTCTTGTATATGCTAGGCAAGCATTCTACCACTGAACTAATCCCCAGCCCTTTTCATATTTTATTTTGAGACAGGGTCTTGCTAAGACTGGCCTCTAACTTTAAATCCTCTAGCTTCAACCTCCTGAGCAGCTGAGATTATAGTCTTGCAATACCATGCCCAGTAGCATTGTAGTTTTGATTTGCTTTTCCCTGATAATTAATGAAGTTGAGCACCTGATCATGTACCTGTTTGGCTATTTGTGTGTTCCTGCTTTAGAGGAATGTCAGTTCAGATCCTTAGCTCATTTTTAAAAAATTGTTTATTAGTTTCTTGTTTTTAACTACTGCATTGTAGGAATTATTCTTTTTTTTTTTTTTTTTTTTTGAGATTAATGGTTTATCAGATACATAGCATGCAGATATTTTCCCTGTTTAGTGGGTATATTTCCTCTCTGTTCATGACTTTCTTTTCTGTGCATAAGTTTTTTTAGTTTGATTTATTTCCACTCTTTCTTTGTTTTGTTGACTCTACCTTTGTGTCATATCCAGAAATCATTGCCCAGGCCAGTGTCATGCCACCTATGTTTTTTATGAGTTTTACAGCTTAGGGTCTTATGTTTATGTCTGAAATCCGTCTCAGTTGATCTGTGTGTGGTGTAGAATTCTTTTTATGTAGATATCCAGATTTCCTAGCAGCATCTGTGAAGAGATGGTCCTTTTCCCATTGGGTATTCTTGGCACAGTTGTTAAAGACCAGTTGATGGTATGCTGTGGTTTTCATGTATCCCCTCCAAAATTCAGGCATTGCCATTTGCTAGTACAGGTAGTTCTGATTAGTCTAGAACAGTTTTACAATTATAGAATGATTGCAAAGATAGCACTGTACAAAGACTCCCCATTTGCCTCATACCCAGTGTCCTTTATTACTAACATCCTATATTAGTATGGTAATTTTGTTATAATTATGAAAAAATATTTGTGCATTACTAAATAAACATCATAACTTTGTTCAAATTTTATTAGTTTACACCCAATGGCCTTACATCTGGAATTAGAAAGGTTATTTTCTGCATTTCCTGCCCAAGTCTTAGAATCAGATTTCCACAAGTTCCCTTTGTTGGAAAATGGTATCAGATACCAACAACTAGGCTCTTGGTGTTTGTTGCTACTTGGGTATTACTACTTCTAAGCTCTTCAACTAACAGAGAAGTCAGGTCCACGTGTGTCTGCAGATTTGTGTATATACACTTATCTATAAGTATTTCTGTGTGTAATTCTGTGTATCAAGCTAAACAGGAATTTGTGCTGATAGTGCTGAACAATGATAGTAATGTGCAAAGAGTAAGAACAAGGCAAGAGAGATAGGGCAGCTCACAAAGATAGGAGAAGAAGTGGATGGTTAGGACAAAATATAAGATTTGAGGATTTATTCCCCCCTAATCCATTTTGAAAAATGTATTACTTTATGAAGAATTTATGTTAATGAGCATAATTGAAACATAAGATAAACAAAGCTAATATTTGTGTTCTTTGGTACACGTGTTATAAAATTACTAAGAGGATTTTAAAGATTTTTTCCCTTTTTGAATGGGACTGTATATTGAAAATGAGGGTGAGGGCACTAGGCTGGAAGGGAAGAAGTAGATGGGAAGATAGGGTCAGAGATTAAAAGGCTGATTGGTTCCTAGAATAACATTGCTGCCTCATGGCATTTCTGGATTTCCACTACATGTATTTTGCAGTTCATGTACACAAATGAGGAGAAGGCATGTTAGTCAAACTCTCTACTAAGATGGACTAGGTTTGAGTAAGAGATTTGTCCTTGTCTGGCTGTATGATCTTTTTTTTTTTCATATATATATATATATATATATATACATGTATATATATATATATATATATATATATATATTTTTTTTTTTTTTTTTTTTTTAATGGTGCTGAGGATTAAACCCAGGGCCTCACACATGGGAGAAGAGTGCTCTACTGCTGAGCTATAGCCCCAGTCCCTGGCTGTGTGATCTTGAGTAGGATACTTCTCAAAGCCTTCAGTTTTAAAAATGGAAACAGCAGTACCTATTTTGCTGGGTGGTTATGAAGATTAAGTGAGGTGAAGTTTGTAAAGACTTAAACACAGTGATTGGTATAAAATAGAGCTTAGTTGGTGGTTCCCAGCGTGATTTGTGTGTGGAATGTTGTAAAGAGGTCCAAGGTTTTTCATCATTTGCCTTGTTTATCTTTGGAAAGCTGGATTAATTCTAAGACTTCTCTAAAAGTCTGGGGATGAATTAGACCTCACCAGCATGTGTGCTTCAAATGTATTGATGGCCTTGTTGAGAAAGAAATCAGATGTTTAATTCAGTGTTCCATTTGACCTCATTTAAAGTAAGTTTTATGTATGAGAAACTGAATTAATAAGCAGTTCAACTGTAGAGTTGTTTGAAATAATAATTTCCTATTATACATTTGAAATTACTTGAGTTATTCTCCAAGTCAAATTTGTAACACCAAGTTACAGATTTGGTCAGATCAATTGCATTTTTTCTTTTGAGTTACTTGAAACCTTGCCTGTTTTATTCAAGGAAATCCATTGTTACCATTTTTATAATTATTTTAACCTCCAATCTACTGTCTAAATTTTTCAGAAAATCTGGACCTACATTCATTCCATGGGGTGAAAGGCAGATGGGAATTGGCATCTCATAGACCCATTACTATCATGGAACCTACTGCCAGGAGATGGTCTTTATGACTCTTGTCCAGCCTACAGATGTTCCACCTGACAGCTGTGATGTATTAGTTTCCTCTGGCTGCTGTATCAAATTATCACAATTTAGTATCTAAAAACAGTGCAAATTTGTTGGGTCATACTTGTATAGGTCAGAAGTCCAGATTGTCTTGACTGGTTGCTTTGCTTGTGTTCCAAAAGTCCAAAATCCAAGTGTTGGCCACAAGCCTGGAAGCTCTGGAGAAAGTGTGCTTCCAGGCTCATTCAGGATATCAGCAGAATTCATTTCCATGTGTGTTAGGATCCAAGGTCCCCATTTTTTGCTGATGGGGACCTTGGATCCTAACACACATGGAAATGAAGTCTGCCAATATCCTGAATGAGTTTTTTCTCAGCTTCTAGAGGCCACCTGTTTTCTTTGTTTTGTGGCCCCCTACTTCCATCTTCAAAGACAGCAAGGGTAGGGTGAGTCCTTCTCACACTTTTGAGCCCCTTTGTTCTTGACTTCCACCTCATCTCTCTTGCTTGTCTTGTGCTGCTTCTCTGATTGACTCCCTCTCTGCTTTAAGGGCTCAGGTGATTAGATTGGGCCCACCCAGATAACCTAAAATCATCTCCTCCTTTCAGGGTCCAGAATCTAAATCATATCTGCAGAGTCTTTTTTACCATGGAATGTAACAAAAAGATAATAGATGATAGATAATAAAACAAGGAAGACCCATAACTGTGAAGATTCCAGGGATTAGGGCATAAGAGTTCTTGGTAGGTGAGACCATGCCTCAGTCTGTCACACGAGGTTACAGCTCTTTAGGGGTCAGACTCCTAAACTCCATTATTTTCCCATAAAACACAAGAGCCCATCCTGTGGCACCTCCTGCAGCAAACATCAGTTGTAGCATTGATCACTCTTTTCAAATCCTAGTGTTGAACCCTGGTCACTAGTCCTCATGTTGTCTTTTCTGAGAGTAGGCTTTTTTATTTCAGGATTTTTGTTTCCCTTCCCTACACTTAGGTTCTCAGGTGACCTCCCAGTCTCCTGTGAAAACATCCCCTGTAATGGTTTCCCAACCATCACCACTCAGGGAGCTGAGCAAGGGGTCTTATTCTGCTGCCTCCCAGAAGTTTCTTGCCTTTCCATGAAGGTTTCTTTTCTTTCTGCCTACAATTCTTCTGTATATGGCAGGGGTGGAAACATCCCAGCTAATTTTTTTTTTTTTTTTTTTTTTTTTTTTTTTTTTTTTGTACCGGGGATTGAACTCAGGGGCACTCACCACTGGGCCACATCCCCAGCCCTTTTTTGTATTTTATTAGAGATAGGGTCTCACTGAGTTGCTAAGTGCCTAGTGCCTCACCATTGCTGAGCCTTGCTTCGAACTCACGATCCTCCTGTCTCAGCCTCCCAAGTGCTGGATTACAGGCATGTGCCACTGCACCCAGCCCCAGTAAATTTAATAAACTAATATATGAATAAGTAAATGAAGCAGTATGTGGGAATCTGAGTGCCGAGAGTGTTATTACTATTCTCAGAGTGCCTGGATACAAAGCCCATCTCTGATGCTAAGGACCTGGATGTCATTTTTATGTTACCTACCTTCTCTTTGGTTTGGTTTCCTCATCTTAAACATTGTGGTTTTGTGAGGATTAAATTAATACATCTGAATGGCTTAAACAGTGTTACAATAATCACACAGGAAATGTTTTTTTTATTAGTAGTTTCACAAGTTCAAGGAGTAGAATAAGGTGGTGATTAAGGAGATTGTTTTGGGACTAGGCTATCTGGGACTAAATTTCACCCCACCAATTACTGTATTAGTTAGCTTTTTGTTACTGTAGAAAATCAACTTTTATAAGAAGAGAAAGTTTACTTTGGGTCACAGTTTTGGAGGTTTCAGTCCCTGGTCGGTTCTCCCCATTGCTTTTGGGTCTGTGATAAGGCCAAAAGAGTGGAAGAGCAGGACTGAGCCCCACTGTCTCCTTCCAGGCACAGATTCAGTGACTGGAAAAGCTCCCTTCAGGCATCAGCTTTTAAAGTTATTACCACCTCCCAGTAGTGCTAACCTGGTGACCACGTCTTTTAACACAGGGGCTTTTGGGGGGACATTCAAGATCAAACTATATAGCACTAGTGTAATGTCTGAGGGAAATTAATTAAATTTTCTGTGCTTCTGTTTCCTCATCTGTAAAAAGGGAATAATAATTGTTCCCATGTCAAGGAATTTTTGTGTATGGTATTTTATGAGATAAGGAGAAAAATTCCCAGTGCTTTGTAGTACTCAGTAAGTTATATATTTGAAGCATTTCTAGAAAAAATAAACAATGCCTATTTGGAGAAAATTTGCTTTGTTTATTTTAGTGGTTAAGGCGTACTGGGAATCTGGGATGTCATTAGCTGCTTCAGTACTCCACCTTGATATAGGAGCCACAGATTTAGCTACACCACTGTGCAGCATGCCCAAGGCTTGGATTTACAGATTCAAGAACCTTTATAGGTATTTGCCTATGGGGCACTCTGACTTTCAAGTTTCCTTATTGATATCAACTCCCACTCACTTTTTGGTTAAGTATTGTTTTTGCCTTTTCTCTTCATTGGTACTTGAACTGTAAGTTTAAGAAGTTGGCATTGCATTAAAAATGATATGCACTGAAATTTATCTTGTTTTTAGACAGTGATTTGACACTATTGTGCATGAAGCAAAAGTTGAGGCTAGCGTAATTGATAAGCTCCCCCTCAATAAGTATTGCTTTCTAAAAAATTAACTTTATTCCTGATTATGTAACTGTTTTAATTTTTAAAATGCTGTTTGGATAGCCATATGTAAGTGTTTAGAGCACTGATTACAGAGCTCTGTTGTTTAGAGCAGTGATTCTCAAACCTTTCTGTCTGTGCCACTCCCATTGTGATCCCATCATTCATTTTTCATTGGGGGAGAGAATGGAGGTGGACAGGAGCAGAGCAGAGAGCCCCCGGCTGACATGCACTTTGAGTGAGTGTTCCTTTCCTACATATACATCACATATCTAAATTATTGGTCCCTACACTGTGTTATGAACAACCACATTTTATGCTGCAGATTCGAATATCAGGTGGTCTATTTTTTATTTTGCTCAATTCCTAAATAGAAAAATGACTTATTTTCTTTCCATTAAATTATTGTGTGGGTTTATAAATGTTCCAACATAATAATACATTACCACAATTCTGTTTGATCTGATTTATTTGAGGCATGCAGTTTTTGGAAAACAGTCATTTTTGCAAGGTACTTTATGTTACCCTTGATGACCAAAGCCTTCAGTCTAGCAAGTAGACAAATAACTGGTGTGAGAAGATGCAGAATGAAGAGTTACTCTAAGATGTGTCAAGTGAGATGACCATCTTGGATAAAACTCCCAAAATCTCTATATGATCTATATACAGAAAAGTAATATTTCTTACCCTAGTATTCAACCTGCAGAAAGCCTTTTCCTCAGATGGTATGGTGGGGACTTGCATTATGATAATCTGAAGTATCATCTTCTGAGGTACTTTTATGTATAGTTGTGCTTTTACCTTCAGAAGAGTCTTAAAACATTATCCTCTGGGATTGTAGTTCGTTGGTAATGCCACATTTTATGTTGTTAATGGATTACTATTGAGTAAGTAGATAGCACTGTTAGAAAAGCCAGGTGGGCTTAAAATAAAAGGTGAAAACTGTCAGAATTCACAGTTTTTTTTTTTTAATATTTATTTATTTGCTTTTAGTTGTACACAATGCGTTTTTACGTGGTGCTGAGTATTGAACCCAGGCTGCGCACGTGCTAGGGAGTGCTCTACTGCTGAGCCACAACCCCAGCCCCACAGTTCTTAAGATAGGCAAGATGTTGCACACATGTGATTTCAGGTACTTGGGAGGCTGAGGCAAGAGGATCACAAGATCAGGGTTGGCCGGGGCAACATAGTGAATAAATTATTTAATTAATTTAAAGGTTAATCAATTCAGTTATCTAATTTTAAAAGTTTATTAAATTATCTAATTAATTAAAACAAATTTAGAGTTCTTTGGACTAGTTTCAGGGATTCAGCTATTATAAAAGACGTAGAATTACTCATGTCTAAAATATAATGGCCTTTTGCCCAATTCCGAGTGACTATGGACTGAAACCTAAAACTGAGCCAGAATAAACCTTTCTTTTAAAGTTATCTTAGGTATTTTGTCACAGTGATGGAAAGCTAACACAAGTCATGAGTTGTGTAATGATGTTTTAGTCAACAGTGGACTGCATGGTAGTCCCATAAGGTTATAATGAAGGTGAAACATTCCTGTTGCCTAGTAATGTTGTCACAGTGTGAAGTCCTAGAGCAATACATTTTGTGTTCATAGTGATACTGGTGTTGTTGCATAATTATATACAGCACATAAAATTGATAATTATGATAAAGGACTATGTTACTAGTATATGTATTTGCTATGATTTTTTCATTATTTTAGAATATAACTCCTCTCATAAAAAGAAAAGATTTACCATAAAATGGCAGGCTGTGTTACCACCAGCAGCAGCCTCATTCATTTGTATTTATGTCTTATCTTGATTGCATCATTGTAATTTGTGTTGTTTTGTTCATCACTGGCCTAGGAACAATAGGCTCCACACCAACCCATGCACACTGTATACTCTTGGTGTGGAGTAGGCTTTATCATGCACATTTTTGTAAGTATACTCAATGATGTTCGCAGTGACAAACTCACCTAACTACCCATTGCTCAGAACATATCTCTAATGTTAAGCAATGCACAACTATACTTCTAAAAGCCTCTTTAAGTTCCTGTTGTAGTGGAGGTGGCAAGGGTACTACTGTGGTAGAGTGCATGCAAATTCCTGGGTTTAGATCCTAATACCCAGCTAGCTAACTGAATTCCTCTGCACACACACACACGTGTGTGTGTGTAAGTAAAATAAGGTCAATATAAATATATTAAAATGTGATTGTTAGAAACATGTCAACAGCCAGGGGAAAATAAGCAACATGACCATTACCTCTGTGATCCTCACTTGATGAGAGTTGAACTGGAGAGTAGTGGAGTTTTTCCTGATATTGAAAACCTGAAATCTAATTTGCCTTCTTCTAGTCTTTGCAGAGGAGATGTCACAGTGTATGAGGTGGTTCTTTAACAGATTCTTTGAATAGTATGACTTGAATTCTCTCATTTCATATTATGCTTAAAGTCCATTTTCAAAAAAAATATTTTGAGTAAAATTCTGTAGGTTATATTGTTGACTTATTCTCATTAAACTTCTTTAAATCAAAATGCAATTCACACATCATAAAATTTACATTTATTTGTTTAATTATATTTTATGGTACTAGGGATATAGTTTTAAAATAAATACGAATTTTATCCTTGGATCAAATCTTTACTAAAAAGTTACATATTTGGTCTACATAAATTTGACCCATCAGAGATTTGGCTTTTTCATCAAAGAAAGTTCATTATTTCACTGGCTTTCAAGCAGAGTGAAAATAAGCATGTGAAGCCCATTTTTTAGTTGGAGGCATGTATACCATACTCAGTCATGCATCACAACCAGGGTCACCATACAGACTAGGCATTTTTGTAACCCTAGCCTATGGCACTACCCACACTAATGCCTTTTAAACTTTCTTCTAAATGTTCACTTACCTTCCTCAGTGGACTTTGAGCCCTTTAAAGGAAGGATCTTGTCTTGTTAGTCTCAAATGACCTAGGGGAGGGCCTGGTTCTTGACATGTGCTTACCAGTTTTGCTACATGAAAGAATGAGTGGATGAAGGTAACTTCTAACACTTTGAGAGAAAATTCCATAACCTCATTCAATCATTTTATCTTTATTCAGGTATATTGTTCAGAAATTTCGTTTTGTAAATCTTTGAGCCTGTCACTTGGCCTGTTTTCAGTTGTGATAGGCAGAACAGTAGAAGGATGGATCGAAGAACTTTGGAGTCAAACAGAATGGCATGTGAATTGCAGCTTCCGCATGTTTAAAATGTGGTTGTTTGGGTACTTAGCTTAATCTCAGTGTTGTCTCTTTGTTTGTAAAGTGGGTGTGGGATAGCACTTACTTCTAGGATAGGCTTTAAGATTGAACCAGTGAGCACGCAGAACATCCAGCCTAACATATAATAAGTCTCAGTACAGCAGGTTTTTTTCTTGTAGTTGATACTCAGATAGTTGGTTTTTCCTTTGTGCTGTGCCTGGTTTCCTTAACCTGATCAGTTAAGGTCATCTTGTCCATGGTTCAATTAGTCTCTAATTTTAGTTGTTAGCAGATGAAATGTTGACAGCCTAGTGAAGCTGTGTGTGGTAGGCCAGTAAGATCATCTAGTTAGTAATCTAGTTGCTACATTAAATTTACTTTAGATTATTATGGGAGTTCCTTTTCTTGAATTACAATTTTATTATGTTTATGCAGTTATTAAGCCTAGTGAAATAATCTCAGCAAAATGTTTTTAAAATTTCACTGAGGATTCATATCTTACAAATGTTACATTTATTGAAGAAGTGGTCAGAATTATTTTTATTTCAGACTAAATTTGCTTTATGATTATGTGCATAATTTCGGTGAGTCTTATTTTATTTATAGACTTTTACATCATGGTGGTGCTGAGTAAAGTTAAATTTGCAAAATTGTCATTTCAGTATCTTCAATGTCATTAAATCTCAAGAGTAAGGAGTGCTGACTTAGAAGACTTGGATGCTCATTCTGATTCCCTCAGATAACTCATTTGTGACCTTGGGCAAGTCATTTGACTTCACTGATTGCATTTTCTTCATGTTTTCCTTCCTTTCCTGACATAGGGAGTAATTGAGAGGGTGAAATGAGAAAATCTTGGGCATGGTAAAAGTTGTAGTCATGTAATGTTTAGTTTTTGTGTTGGTCCTTTTAGACAACATCAAAGCATTTAGACTAAAACAAAGGAAATATTTTGGTTCACCTGACTTTTCATTTCATGTGAGTTTTAAAAATACTCAGGAAGGATTTTTAATGAGTTTTTTTTTTTTTTTTTTTTAAATAATGCCATTTGAAAGAGAATTAGAGAATTTGCTTACTCATCATCACTTAATGGCTTGCTGTTTGCATCTTCTCCCTAGTGTTTGTTGCCAATCTGGGTTTTAGCAATGCAGTTTTTTTTTGTTGAAGGCACAGGTTGAGTAAATGCTAACACATGGAATCAGTAGAGGAAACTTTCTGAGAAGAGCTGAACTTACCAGTGTTTATCCTTCCTGTGTGTTAGTCCAAGAGCCTTCTGTTTCCTTGGACGTGTGGATATTTACACATGTCAGCTTCATTTCTCTGGGTCTCCAAGCCTCAGGCACTGTTTCTTCTCTTTTTCTTTTTTCTACCAGGGATTGAACCCAGGGGCACTTAACCCCTGAAACACAACTCCAACCCATTTTTGTTGTTGTTGTTTTTTGAACCAGGTTCTTGCTAAGTTACTGAGGCTGACTTGGAACTTGTGATCCTCCTGCCTCAGCCTCCTGAGCCACTGGCTGTTTCTTCCCTTGATGAGGACCTGGAGCTTTTGGAAATTGGGGAAAGTGGGGTCACCTGTGTGTGGAATAAGTAGGACCATCAGCATTTTTTAGTGCTTAATGTTCCTCTGAGATCAACCAGCAAGGGGAGTTGTATGGACTGAATTGCTAACCTTACAAATTCATGTGAGGAAGCCCAAACCCCAAGTATTTTAGAATGTGACTGCATTTGGAGATGGGGTCTTTACAGAGGTTACTAAGGTTATATAAGGTCATATAGGTAGACCAAATCCAGTGCGACTGGTGTCCTTATAAGAAGAGGAAGGCACACTAGTGATGTTCTTATCCAGAGGGAAGATGATGTGGAGTATATCTGTAGGCTCTGGAGAGTGGGGCTTTAGAGAATCAAGCTTTGCTGGTACCTTGATCTTAGAACTTGTTGTTTAGGCTACTCTGTAGTATTTGTTTTCCTAGCCCTGGAAAACTCATACATAGAGATCCTAGGTGCTTAGTCCTCCAGAGTATATGGGTTGGTCACTGGAATGTACAAAGATACTTAAAAAGACCCTTTCTGGGGCTGGGGTTGTGGCTCAGTGGTAGAGCGCTTGCCTAGCACGTGCGCGGCCCGGGTTCAATCTTCAGCACCACATACAAATAAATGCATTGTGTACAACTAAAGCAAATAAATAAATATTTTTTAAAAAAAGACCCTTTCTGTTTCAGTTTGAATTTAGTATACATGTACAAGTTTTACAGCTTGAAGGTCCTTTTTCTCTTTTTTTGAAGGTATAAGTGATTACAAAAGTACTGATAACATGGAAAAGACAAGAAGGATAATATTTGAGATATCATTTATATACTTTTACATCTGCGATAGTTTATTTTCCACTCTAAAAAACCTGGAGAAATAAATGCAAATAGCCTAAAATCTCTTTAAGAATAAATTCTTCTTGTGTATTTTTTGTGTAAGTTCATATTTTTTAATCCTTGTTTAAATTCACATTTTTAACCCACACTGAGTTGTTATTTTGATATTAATGGAACATCCTAATATATGTAATTTTTGGGGGGGGGGGGGTAAAAAAAACTTCATTAATACTTTTTAGTTGTCTTTTTTTAAAAAAATATTTATTTATTTGCTTTAGTTGTACACAGTGCATTTTATTTTTACATGGTGCTGAGGATCGAACCCTGGTCGCGCACGTGCTAAGCGAGCGCCCTACTGCTGAGCCACATCCCAGCCCCTAGTTGTCTTTTTTTAGCATTTTAAAATTTTAATTTGTTATATATGACAGTAGAATGCATTACAATTCATATTATACCTATAGGGTACAATTTTTCGTATCTCTGGTTGTATACTTTTGTTGTCTTAATTGTCTTAAATAGTGAGCCCCATTAATTTACCTGCTCACTGAAATGGCCATTTTATAGATGCTATTACTATATTTTCATGTTTGGTGCTATATATATTTTAAATGTTTCCATAAGCATCATCTCATCTTCTCAAAAATCTATGGAGATTACCATTGCTTTCTTAATTTTCAGTAAGGAAATGATTCCCAGAGAAATTTAGACAATTTCTTAGGGTCACACAGTGAATTTATGGATTGATCCCATGTTTCCTGACTCCCCATTGAGAGCCTTTTTTTTTTTTTTTTTTCTTTTTTCTGTCCAGGTAGACTTAGAGCCCAGGGGCTGAGAAGTGCATCTAATGTATGCATGTGTGCCTGTGTGTGTGTTGCATGGGTGTTATGAGAAAGGGTTTCCCTTTACTTATTTCTAGTCTCTCCCTTTTGTCTTCTGGTAATTCTGTATCAAGTATTTTATTACTGTGAGGATGAGGTGTGTGTTTTGTCTTCTTTTTCTGTCTTTTCTGTGTGTTTGCATATGTGTATGCACACGCAGGTGCAGTAATATCTAAATGTAGCATGAACAGAGAGATCACTTTGCATTATCTTTTAAGTTTGATAGCAGGATGGATGCAACTTTTGAATGTGGAAAAAAAAAAGGTTTTCAGATGTTTACAATTGTTACTTCTTATTTCAGTGGTATCAGAATCTTTATTAAAGGACAGGACTTTACTGTATTGAAATCCTTTTCTCTGGAAAAGATGTGATCTTCAGCCTCCTAAGGTAGACAACAGTTTTTGAAGGTTATGTGTTAGTATTCAGATAAGTATTAAGCTAACTCATTGTTCTGCAGACCTAATACTGAATCCCTGCCTTTCATGTTTCCTAGCAACTGACTCACACAGGAAGATGCAGAAGTAAAGCCATTAGGGACTTGTTCTGAATCTCTCAAACAGCATCTGAGAAATGGTACCTAGACCACATTGTTTCTCTTCACAGTTCCTACTAAAAGCTTGCCTTTTATGTTTATTAGCTTCTAAAAAGGGATAGTCATAAAAGATTAGTATGAAAATTATGTAGTGATGATAAAATATTAAAGTCAAGTTATTGGATAGTTTCATTACTAATAATATTTCTTGAGTAATCGTTGCTATTTATGTACATCTTGGAATGATGGTTACTTGGATAGGGAGATGCAATAAAATTCTGTTTTATACTTGAGAATTAAATTTTTTTTATTATTATAGGGTAGTTTCTCTTAGATGCCTAAATACTTCATAACCGTAAACTAAGATGCATTATTGGGATATATTTTTGTCCTTAAAGGGAAGGATGACAATGAACCTTAAATTCATATGTACATATGTTTTTTATATAGAGCTGTACTCATATTTGTGAGTGTTGAGCCTTTAAATTGGGAAATTGAAAAATTCTTTTTTGAGGGAAGTGATAAATACATTTTGATTAAGGAAAAAAGCATAACTACCACCTAAATCTAGTTTATATTTGTGAGAAATTGACGGTAATTTGAAGTTGTCAATTTTACTTTTTTATTTGGGCATTCTGGGGGTTGGATCGAGGGATGCATTACTATTGAGCTCTATCCCCAGACCTTTTTATTTTATTTTGTGACACGGTCTTGCTAAGTTGTCCAGCCTGTCTTGAACTAGCAGTCCTCCTGCCTCAGGCTTCTGAGTCCCTGGGTGTGCCATGGTGTGCCACCATGTCCAATACATTTTTAAAAATAGAAAGTTGGAATCTGTACTTTCACATATCACATGTTCATTGTCATTTTATCTTACTACTTAATTTTGGTGGGTTTGAATGTGAAATACGATGGCATTTGCCAGTATAAACTTGTTTGTTAGAATATGTTAGTCATTGGAGCTTTTTGGATGACAGTCTGAAGTGATGCCCTTTAGTTCTGAACTGCTTCTGTGCCTTTCATAGGAGTGACCCTTGGAAAAGGGATGAAAAGAAGGAAAAGAGTAAGTGCAGAAAGTTGCCAAGGAGAGCAAAAGAAAAATGGAAGGAAAGATGAAGAGTGAGTTAAGAAAATGTCTGTGACCAACAAAAGGCAGTGAGTGTGGTGGGACTTACCTGGGTTGCTGTGGCATTTTCCCTACCACCTCTATAAAAATAATGTTTTTTTTTTTTTTTTTTTTTTTTTTTTTTTTTCCTGTCTTGTATTGAGTTTGCTATCAAGCCAGCACCTCCATGTCAGGGAGAACTTTAGTTCTGTGTGAAATGTGCAGAGTGAAAGCAGAATATGTGTAAATGCTGGGTTCCTTGCATGTGAACTGAGCACCAGTTTTCCTCATATGTAAAATGAAGGTTGTACTAGGTCATGCTTTTCCTGAAAGTTAATCTGTGCATTTGTGCTGTTTTACAGAATTTTCTTTGATTGTAGTCACCTTGGAAAACTTAAGATTTTTTTTTCCAGGATCATTATATCATCTTAACTTCATGCCATTCAATTGTGAAAGATAGATTTTTTTTCTGTACTCATGGTACCCACTTGTGCTTAGTAAAATTTCCTGCCCTTTTCTTATAGGTAGCAGAATTCTCAAATTCTGTTCCCTGTTTTTATAAGTCTTCATATCTGAGTTAAAGCATTTTTCTGTTGTCTCAAATGGGCTCAAAGTGGCATCATTATCCTGCCAAATGGTGATTTGTTCAAGCTATGACATTTCTCTTCTGTTCCTCCTTGCTCCCATTTCCCAACTAACCATCCCTTTCCAATTATCTTTCTTTCCTTTTCAAATAGACAGTGGAGGCAAATAAGCAAGAATACCTCAAACACATGTCCAGCCTGGCAATGAGATGTTGGTCATGCTGCCCCTCCCATCTTTATGGATAATTTCTTTAGCCCTTTATGTGATGGTTTGGGATGTGAGGTACACTTCCTCTCTTCTCTGATGGGTACTTTTTAGAATGTAGGTTGCTTAATTGCTGCTTTGTTTTCCACAACTTTGAACCTTATTCTCAGTATTAATTCAGGGCAATAAAAAAAAAAAAAATGTTTCTTTCTGGCTGGGTTGTAGCTCAGTGTAAGAACATGTGCCTAGCAAGCACAGGGCCCAGGGTTTGGTCCCCAGCACCACTGATAATAATGTTCCCCTCATCATCCTATTATTTTTTTCATGTGTTTTGGTCTGGAATTGCCTAATGTTTTTGTTTGAAATTACTGTCCCTATTTTATAATTATATTTCTAATACATTACTTATCCTTTTAAAAATGAAATAATGATAAGAGATTGTAGTTGGTTTATTTTTGTTTCTGATGGAAAAAATGAATGCTGAGAGCCTTTCTAAGCCTATGCAGCTTCATTGATTGAGCGCAACATCTTCATACATCCTTTTCCCTCTCCTCTGATTGTACTTAAGATCTGAGTGAGATACGTTCAGCCATTACCCCAAAGTTAATTTTAAAAGGAAAGAGAAACAATTGTATCAGGGATTACAACTTTATCCAAAATCCTGACCTCTGCTGAGCTTCCCTGGTCTCTGGCTTGTCTGGCTTCTAGTGCTAAGCAGTGGTAGTGCCCCTGACCTTGCTCAGGGCATGGCTTGGGTATGAGGAGGGAGGAAGCTGGCCTTCGGCAGGTGGGAAAGCCCCAGGTGAGGTGGTGGAGTGGCCTTGGTTCAGGAAGCCTGTAAGGAAACTGACTTGGCCTGAGGGGACCTGAACCAAAGGGGAGAGAGCAGCTCCACCTGGCACCTGATTGGACCCCCTACAGAAGGCTGTTCTGACAACTGCCTGCCATAGCTGGTGGGAATTAGCAGGGGGTAGCACTTTTTCATTAGCCCTTGAAACATCGCACAGTGTTCAAAAACAGAAAAAGTCCTTTGGATAATGCTGATAGCTGTTTATTAAATGTATCATTAAGTGATTACATGACTGCATTTTGATAGTGGGCCATAGGCGATTAGGTGGGGGAAGGGAGGAATGGATGCTGGGATGGTGAAAAAATACAGAAACTTGGGCCTGGATTTGTGACTCTGATACAGTTGGGGCTAATTTGCGTATATGTTTGTGAGAACTTGAAAAAACTCAATATTTTGGCTTTTATTTAGAGTTTTTATTGTGGAGGCAGTTGACATTTCTTAAGTTTCTAAGCTGTGAGCACAGACTGTGTCAGGTATGAAAGTTAATATGTTGAAGTGTTCCAACCTCTGTGGCCACTAGGGGACAATGGGAAACCCTGTGGGGTCACTGCCTTCAACTTTGTGGCTCTTTATGTCCAGCTTTGCATCTTCAGAGAAGCCACTCCCTAGGCTTTATGTTCACTGTTGTGTGCTGAGATACTGTTTCTAGAATAGGGTAGAGCCAGAAGCATAAGTGTGGGCACAGTGCTGCTTGTACTTTTGATAATGTTAAGTCAAAGAACTCTTAGAAAACATACAAACAGTATTAGGAGGCAAAGTCTAAACTCCCTATGTTAAATAGTCATTTACTTCTCTTTTGAATTGTATTCATTCATTCTTTGAGTTCTTAGGTTCTCTGTGTGCCTGGCACATTTCTGACTCTAGGAATACTGTAAGAAAGTAAGCAAGTCCCTGCTTTGTTAGAAGAAACTAACTTTCTAGTGGGAGGAGGATGAAAGATAAACAAACACATGAATATGTGTAGGACTATTTCAGACAGGGAAAGGAGGTGATATTTGATAAATAGGCCTCCAGAATGAATGGCCATAGGCGTCAGTAGAAAAGATGCATCAAAATACAACCCTGTGTAAAGAAGTCCTAGACGTATTTCCTTCTTATTGGCTTCCTGTTTAGTCAGAGTTATAGCCATATCAGGGAAAACTCCAGGAGAATTAAAGTGAGATCTTATCATAAAAGAGGAAAGTGTCAAGGCAGCAATAAAGAGATTGCAAGAAATGTGTTTACATTATTTAGGAATTTGGTGTATTTTAACAGAAGTTTCTCATCTGTTCAGTTTCCTGACAACTTTGGCAATTTTCTTGTTTTCCCATACCCTGATCATATTCTGGATTTTTTTTTTTTTTTTTTTTTTTTTTTTTTGGGGGGGCTGGGGATTCTCTCAGTGAGAACAATAATAGTCTTTCCTATAATGTATTCTTGTGTGAGGGGCTTTTGTGGAAGAAAGTTATACATATGGTGATTATATTTTTAGCCCTTTCCATGTTGGACAAGCTTGAATCATCTTTTAAGACCTAGTTACATTGTCACTGTTTTGTGTAAATTGTTCCCTGATGTTCTCCAATAACAAGCCTGAGCAAGGCATTTATCTTTGATTATTTAATCATTCAAGAAATATTTATTGAGGGGCTGGGGTGTGGCTCAGTGGTAGAGTGCTCGCCTAGCATGTGTAAGGCACTGGGTTTCATCCTCAGCACCACATAAAAAAATAAATAAATAAGATAAAGGTATTGTGTCCAACTACAACTAAAAAATATTTTTTTTAAAAAAGAAATATTTGTTGAATGCCTATGACATAACAGGCATCCTTCTGGGCCCTGAGGATATAGCAGTTAACAAAAGGAAATCCTCAAAGTTTTATTTCTAGTGAGGAAAGGTGACTAACAAATGCAGGAACATGAATGACAGATGATGATAAAAGGTAATGGGTAATAGTGAAGGGATAAAAGGTCTAACGAGTAGATAAAAGATGGAAGGTGATCATGGGACAAGAGGGTTGCACTTATTTTATATGTTGGCCCAGGAAGGTCTGAGAGATGACATGTGTTCAAAGATTAATCGAGGAGAGTGAACCATGCAGTTACCTGAGCCAGTGTGGCTACAGCAGGATGACCTGGAGGGCGTTAGGAGGCAAGGGCAGAAGAGCAGATTGTGTAGGAACCATAAGCATTGTGTTTGAGTGCTAGAATGTCAAGGGAAGCCACTCGGGCTGTGAGCCTCAGGACCAACACAGTAAACTTAGGTTTAGAAAGGCTCATCTTATTCCTATTCACAGTAGACTGGAATGAGGCAAGGGTTCACTCAGGTCCTTCAGTTGGAGGCTACTAATTAATCCAGGAAAGAAATGATTGTGATTGCCATGAAGTCATGAGAAGTGGTAGAGATAGAGGTTACCATATTTCCTGATGAGTTAGATGTGGGGACAAGATGAATTAAAGATAACCCCAAGTTTCTTGCCTTAAATAAAGAGATGATATAATCTTAAGCTTTGACTGTAAACTGTAAATTTAATGACCTGGTTTCTCCATTGACAGCTTTTAAACTAATAACCTTTAGTTTTAAGAAAAACCAGTGTGTAAACACATACAGGTTATGACCCCAGATACAACTATACTCAGTTGATCCCCAAATTCCTAATTATTGGCTTGAGCATGTTATAGGATTGGGAAATCATTAATTGAGAGACTGGAAGAAGCAGGTCATTGTTATTTTTGGTATGAAGTCAGGAGTTTGCTTTTGACACATTTCATTTGAGAAGTCTTTCACACATCCAGATGAAGAAATTGAATAGACAGTTGGGTAAACAAGTTTTCAGTTCAGGAGATAGGGCAAATCTGGAGATGTGAATTTAGGAATGAACAGTGTATATGTGTACTGAGATCTTTACACATCTCAATTATAGCACTTATTTCATTACTTTGTCATTGTGATGTATCTGTCTATCTACATTGAGATCCTTCAGGGCAGAGAAAACATCTTATTGGACATTTTAATAATCTGTCCATATTAACCTGGCCATGGAGTGAAGCTGCAGGTTTCTGTTGTGTGTGTGTGTGTGTACGCGCGCACATGCACATGCATGCATGACACTGGATTTTATTTAGCACCTTGTCTATGGAAAGCCTTTTCATAAAACCAAAAGGTTACAATTTAAAAGCCATCCAAGGGGAAACTAGGTGGTTACATTTAGTTTCCATATAGTCAGAGCTTGAAATTTTGTGATTTCTAGGTACTTAGATCTTGTCAATTGCTTTTATCCTTGCTTCTCTAGGAAATGTATGCCTCACTCAGTACATAATCATAATCCAGCCATAACTGGAAGCTTTAACCAAGACCAGGCTAGTGGTCCTTAAGAAAATAAGCCTCATGTAAATCCAGACCTATACCCTGCTGGCACACACCATGAATAAACCTGAGATGTTCCTTTGTAGCTGGTTTGCTTATGACCAGAGTGTGGACCAGAGGCTGGTGCCTGTCTACAATTTTTTTTTCCTGCTATGGATTAAATTCAGAAATTGAGAGTAAGTATCTGAAAATTTTATAACAACCAGCCAGAGTAATTTTGTGTCTGTTGAATCTTATTTAAGAATTGTTGTGTGTCTTTTTAAATGTTATGTTTTTGTAATTTATTTTATTATATTCAACCAAATGTACTAGTCTGTAATAAATGGGAAATGTAAAAAACAAAATATGGTCCATCCTATAAACAGTTTGCAAAGCAGTGTACTGGTTCCCTTCACAAGAAGGTGCAGCACTAATGGAGTACTCAGTCAGATCACTGGTGGAGGGGTGGGTTGGTATCTCCAGGAATTTTGTGTACTTTGAAAAACTTCTGCTGTGACACCAATGTTTGTCATCCTCCCTCCCCACTGCATCCTGCGCTGCACCCCTCCTTGATATGTTGAATTCCCTAGTCCTAAGGAGATGTAGCCTCTGGAAGTGTTCAGGTCATGGAGGCAAAGCCCTCATCAAAAAGGATTAGGATACATCAAGAAGGTGCTGTCTGCAAACCAGGAAGTGTTCTCCAGAAGGCTGGAGCCTTGATATTGGATTTCCCAGCCTCTAGAACTGAGAGATATGTACACCTTCCAAGTTACCTAGTTTATGATATTTTGATATAATAGCTCCAATAGATGAAGACAAATTTTTATCCCATTTTTCATATACTGATTCATTGATGGAGATATGATATTGGGGCATGAAAGGAAAGTAAAAAAACTACCCTACTTCAAGGACCATAAAGAATTTGGAGTTTTGTTTGATTTTTGTTGGTTAAGCTGCCAATATTGTTAATTCTGACATTTTGGTAGGTAGATTACAAAGCATAATGGACTCTACTTACTTGAAGTTATAAGAAATAGAACATTCTAGAGAGACAAAGCAACCACATTGACATCAATAAGTGGGATGATATCAAACTAAAAATCTTCGCAGCAAATGAAACAATCAAGGATGTGAAGAGAGAGCCTACAGAATGGGAGAAAGTCTTTGCTGCCTGCAACTCAGAGCATTAATCTTCAGGATATATAAAGAACTCAAAAAACTTAACACCAAAAACCAAATAACCCAATCAATAAATGGGCAAAAGAACTGAGTAGACACGTCACAGAAGAAGAAATATAATCAATCAACAAATGTATGAAAAAATGTCAAACATCTCTAAGCAATTAGAAAGATACAAATCAAAACTACACTGAGATTCCATCTCACTCCTGTTAGAATGGCAATTATCAAGAATACAAGTAACAATAAATGTTGAAGAGGATGTGGGAGAAAGGGTACACATATATTTCTGGTGGGACTGCAAACTGGTGCAACCACTCTGGAAAGCAGTATGGAGATTCCTCAGGAAACTCAGAATGGAGCCACTATTTCACCCAGTTATCCCATTCCCTCAGTATATACCCACAAAGGACTTAAAATCAGCATACTACAGTGACACAGCCACATCAATGTTTATAGCAGCTCATTTCACAATAGCTAAGCTATGGAACCAACCTAGGTACCCTTCAGTAGATGGATAAAGAAAATGTGGTATATATTCACAATGGAATATTAGTCATAAAAATGAAATTATGGCATTTTCCCGTAAATGAATGGAACTGGAGAATATCATGATAAGTGAAATAAGCCAATTCTAAAACACCAAAAGCTGGATGTTCTCTCTGATATACAGATGCTAACACACAGTAAGAGTGGGGGGAGTAGAGTTCATAGGATTAGAAAAGTGGGGAGGGAAAAGGAAAGAGAATAGGATGAATTGGACATAATTTCCTATGTTCATATTTGAATACATGACCAGTGAAATTCCACACTATGTATACCCACAAGAATGGGATTATGATTAGAATAAGTTATACTCCATGTATGTATAATATGTCAAAATATATTCTACATATGCAAAAAAGAACAAATTAAAAAAGGACCACTTTGACATAAATTATGTTTCAGTGTATTACATGTATTTTTAGCATGTAAATTTACAGTGTGTACTCTCATGTCAGTATGTTCTTATTAGTCAATCTTATTACAATTGTTCTGTTTTCTTTATTAGCTACTGTTAATCTTGTTGTGCCTAATTAAGTAAATGATCATAAGGAGATATATATATATATATATGTACATACACACACATATAAAAAAAAAAAAAAAGCATAGTATATGTCAGGATTTGATACTTTCAAGGTTTCAGGCATTTCCTGGGGATCCTGGGACATAGTACTCCTGGATAAGGCATGGCCATCATGTGTAACCCAACTGGATAGATTTTAAGGTATCTGAGCCCTAGCTACATATTTCTTTTTAGCATGTAAACTTACAGTGTGTACTCTCATGTCAGTATATTGTTTTATGGCTCCCTAAAAGTAGCCTTTTGGTCTAAAACCAACTGTTCACCAAAACCTGGGTTTTATAGCTCCTGAACATTTTGATACAATTATCTTTTGACACTCTAAACAGAAGCCATCAAGAGACACGCTCTGAATTAATAATCATTTTGCTTGTTTTCTTAATAATTTTCCTAGTAATTATTACTAATGCCTGTGAATAATTTTATTTCATTTTTATTAAATAAATAGCAGTAGTATGTACAACAGAATGCAAATAATGGCTAACCTGGTAATTTCAGAAAAAGGAACTGAGTAAATGTGAAAAGCAGCAGTAAATAGAAGCTGTGGGAATTCTGTCAAACCATCTCATTCTAAAACAAATAGCAGGAGGAATGATACACAAAATAATGAACTGGGAAGGGACACTAGACCATGTAACAGTGGTTTCCTCAAGTCAGTGAGTTTAGGATTCTTACCTCTTTGCTTTTTGGTGTTTGTTTGTTTTGTTTTGTGTGTGATGAAACTTTCAGATTATCAACACTAACCACATATTACTATTTTTTAAAAATTTATTTCCAGTATTAGGGATTGAACCCAAGGACACTTTACCACTGCTTTTCATAACTTATTTTGTGACAGTGTCTTGCTAAGTTGCCAAAGCTGACCTACATCTTACGACCCTCCTGCTCCACCTCTGTTGTAACTGGGGTTACAGGACTAGGCCACTGTATCTGGTTAACCATGTTATTTTTATAATAAGAGTTGTTTGCGTAGCTGGTGCACACCTGTAATCCCAGTAGCTCAGGAGGCTGAAGCAGGAGGCTCACGAGTTCAAAGCCAGCCTAAGCAACTTGGCAAGGCCCTAAGTAACTTAGTAGGACCCTGTCTCAAAATCAAATATAAAAAAAAGGGCAGGGATGTGGTTCAGTGGTTACGCGCGCCTGGGTTTAATCCTCAGTACCAACAAAAAAGAAAAGAAGTTGTTTACCGATATCCTTCTGCCACATATGTAAATTTCCTAAGTGTAAGTCAGAAAACAAGTTGGTAGACTTGGCATCTCGTTGTGCTGTTCTTACTTTTTTTTTTTTTAATATATATTTTATTTATTTGCTTTGGTTGTATACAATGCCTTTTTTTTTTTTTTAACATGGTGCTGAGGATGGAACCCTGGCTGCACACGTGCTAGGCGAGTGCTCTACCACTGAGCCACAACCCCAGCCCCCTGTTCTTACTTTTGAGGGGTTTAAAAATCAACATCATCAGGCTCTTTGTTGGTGATTTCCCCAGTGATGACCTATGGATTACTTCTTTGGTCTTTGTAAAGATCTCTGACAGCAAATGTTTACCAGTTAATGAGCATGTCTAAGGACTGTTTGTTTTCCTACTTACAGAGCCATAAAGATATTCACAAAAATTTCTGGTTCCCTGTAGTATACTCTCACCTTTTAGTCAACACAGACATTAGCCACTTAAAGAATTAACTGAAAGAAACTGTCATCTGCCTTTTCTGTAACATCATCAAAGAAGTGAATGGTCTTGATTAAAAAGTAATCACTTTAGGGCTGGGGTTGTGGCTCAGCAGTAGAGGGCTCACCTAGCACGTGCGTGGCCCGGGTTCGATCCTCAGCACCACGTAAACATAAATGCATTGCATTGTGTACAACTAAAGCAAATAAATAAATATTTTTTTTAAAAAGTAATCACTTTAAAAATAATAAATGGGATATATTTACTGTATGTTAATAATTGAGCGTTTCTGCATTAAACCTCCATAATTAGTGGTAGTCATTATTTTCTAATAATTTGCTGCCTCTGTGTTTATAGAATATTGTATCCTAGTTTCAGTACCAGAAATTTGTTTAAATTGGGTCACCCAGAAGTTAAAACATTTATTTTATATCCTTGTCCTTTATTAGACACTTTGTTTATAGAAAATTGTATTTTCTATTGCCTGATTATCACATTTTATAAGCAGTTTGTTAAAGAGATAGTGTGACTCTAAAAGTAAAAGTTGGTTTCTTAACCAACTGAAAAGAATTGGCTTGTTTTATTATTTGGGGGAGATGGATTATACTTGAGTAATGCTACCCCTTTTTTTTTATTATTATTTTAAGAATTGCCTTGAGAGGCAGTTCTTGCTTCACAAAATGATATGTTCTGTTCACACACGAAACAAAAATTTATTAAATGCTGACTTGCCACCTTTACAATAGTAACAAAACCACGTGGTTACTGTGCTCATGGAGTTTAGTGTGTCTGGGGACATTCACACAGTAAGTTCTTTAAATAAAGTAAGACCACTGAAGAAAAGAAATACATGTCATGACGCATGATAGTTTAGATAGCAGAGGGCTGAAGTTTAAGGGAGGCCTCTCTGGATAACAGTGCATTAGCCAGGGGAAGGACAAAGACCAGGGGCCAAGGCTCTGGATTACACAATTGTTTGACATAGCTCATTAATTTATAAGCATCTTTTCTGTTTTGTCCCATTTGCTTTTACTCAATTAAATATGACATTTTACAATTAGGTTTTGCCTCTGCATGCCTCAGACTGCCAGAACTCAACATCATCTGAAAAGGGTGAAAGCTTCTAACCACTGAGATATTCAGAGGGTGCCATAGGCTCTAAGTTGGTGCTGAAACAGTTTCAGGTGTGATTTACACGTAACGATATCATTGAAATAATTTTATAACTTCCCTCCCAAAGGTGACTTTGAGGGAAACAGGTTTGTAAGTTCTGATATGTTTCTTCAAAACGTAGTCATGGAAAAACTGTTCTTAATACCATGAGAATACAAAAAGTCTGTGCCTCTTTAGACAATCCTGTTGCATGGATTTCTCTTTTTGAGAAATTTTGGATTGAGACAGAATACTCTGTAATCATGAGGGAAGTTCTGTTTGGCTCTGTTACTTGTTTAGTGTCTGAAAAGAAATTAGTAAAAAAGAAATTGGTAGGTGGGTTGGGAATTAAGAGGAGTTGAAGTCATATAAGTGTTGACCGTGTCACTTACTAGCTCTTTGTTCTCTGAAGCAGTGACTGGCTGTCTAAGCTGTTTTCTGGTCTGCCCAGTGGGGATTAATATTGCAAACCTTTCAGGAAGCAATGTAGATGACTTTACCTGGCTTGAAACTAATAAGCTTGGACAGAGAGGAGGTCCTGCTGAAGTCTTATCTTTCCAGTCCCTCCATCCTTGCCTCTCGCCACATATGCTGTTTTCATGGTTTCCTTTCTGATTTTACTTAAATTTAATTTTTAGGAAAACTTGTTAGTGCACTGTGTGAGATTGCAATGTTTTGGTTAGGGCTGGAAAACATACTTGAGTTTTTCTACAGATGGAGTTCACACTCTAATGATAACAAGGCCAGAAAGCCTCAAGAGAGGAGTGTCTCAGAAAGTGAAAGTTTTGGCTTTGGTAGGTGGGAAACATATAATAAGAAGATCTTATATAAAATACTTGGTTAAGTGTGTTATGGTTTGGGTATGAGGTAGTCCCCAAAAGCTCATGTGTGAGACAATGCAGGAAGGTTCAGAGGAGAAATGATTGGGTTGTGAGAGTCTTAGCCCAATTAGTGAATTGATCCCTAATGAGATTCATTGAATTGATAGGCTGTGCTGGAGGAGGTGGGAATTAGGGTGTGGCTATGGGGTATATATTTTGTACCTGGAGCATGGAGTCTCTCCCTTCTTCCTGTACACCATGATGTGAGCTGCTTCCCTCTGCCACCTTCTCCCGCCATGATGTTCAGCCTCACCTCGAGGCCTGAAGAATATAGCCAGCCTTCTATGGACTAAGACCTCTGAAACCCTGAGCCCTCAAATAAAATTTTCCTCCTTACAGTTGTTCTGGTCATATCCTTTAGTCACAGCAGGGGAAAAGCTGACTAAAGCAGTAAGAAAGCTTGGTTTGCTGGTGCATGCCAATAATCCCAGCAACTTGGGAGGCTGAGGCAGAAGGATTGCAAGCTTGAGACCAGCCTCAGCAACTTAGGGAGACCTTATCTCAAAAAAAAAAAAAAAAAAAAAAGGGGGGGGGGGATGGGGTTGTGTCTCAGTGGTAAAGCACCCCTGGGTTCAATCCCTGGTACCAAAAAGATTACAATGCTTGGTAAGGTAAGTCAGTTTGGCTTTCCACACACAAATGATGTGTTTCTGATTAAAGATTAAAACAGTTGCAAATAGGAAACATCAGAGATAACATGAAAAATAATGACTCTACCATGAAATTTATAACAGAACTAATAAATGTGCTTGCCTATGCTCTACTTAAGCTAGAATATACCTCTCATTCTGAGCTCTCTGATGAGTTTACCCCAGTGGTACTTAGTTTAGTCTACCCTGGTAAGTGCCATCTACCATGTAACTTTTTTGGGGGACAAGGACCATGTTATCTGTTCATGCACAGACCTATTGAGGATGATAAATTGCTTTTGGTGGTAACCAGAAAGTTGGTGCCATATGAGGAGGTGATGTAACTTGCCACCTCTCACTTATCTTGGATATTGTTTATGGGGGGGTAGTTATGTCCCTGAGCTTGCCTAGTGCTGTCATAATTAGTGCTGGGATGAGTGTTTAAGTTAGAAGCTCTTCTCAGGCCCATTTTCAGTCAGACAGTGAAATCCTGAGCATAATTGATACTCTGTAATGATAGTGATTTTTCTGGGATTCACATTTCTGAATGGTAGTGTCACTGTTCAGATATATGAGTTATTGTATTTGCACCCTTAGCCTAGAAGGGAGCACTCCTAGTCTGTTGTTAGTACCCATAACTGTTTAGGGTGTCTACATTTAAGAATACAGTTTGACATTTATTTATGACTCAAGATTCACAAGCAAGTATATGTTACTGAACATTTATGTTTTATGGCTCTTCAGAGTTGCTGTATCTATTTGTTATGTGTGTTAATAGAAAGTGAAGTAAAAACAGTCACATTTACAGAGCTGTATGTATTCTGTGCCTGAGTTGTTTGAAGTTTGGAAAGCTATCCTGATCAAATAAATAAATCTTCAGACAGGTGGCTTACTTGAATGCTTATAACTTCTTTTCAGATTGCCTCTGGGAAATCTTACCTTTGGCTGCAATCTCTAACCTGTTTCTTCTGCCAAAGATGAGCTGGGAATGGGAAACTTCAATTAAAATTAATGGGGCTTGCCATGAAGATATTTGAAAAATATCCACTACCATGTAGTGGCACAAATTTGGTAAAAATTAGGCATTATCTAAGTTGTCATTTGAATAAAGTTTCTTACATGAATATTCTTTTTGTATGGGATTCATAGTATAACTAGATTGTTTAAAAATAGATGTACATAGTTAAAATAATTTGGTTTAACATAAGTGAATAGAAAATTTTCAGTTTCCTCCTCTGTTATTATTTTTATCTATTACATATCAAATTAGCAAATGAAGTTAGGTGAAGAGGGTAATTTCCCACCCCCACCACATTTGTGCGTGCATGCGTATAGTACTAGGGATTTAACCCAGAACCTTGTGTATGCCAGGCAAGCATTGTATCACCAAGTTACATACCCAGTCCTTTTATTAAAAAAAATTTGTTCCGATTTAGGGTCTCACTAAGTAGCCCAGGGTGGCCTCAAACTTAATAATCCTCATGTCTCAGCCTCTGGGTAGCAGGGTAGAAGGGGATGACCATACCCACATCACAATTTTTTAAAATTAGGATTTAATATAAAGTATACAGTTTGCCTAAATGAAATTCGCCCTCCAGATCTCTTTGTTGCATAGTTGCCTATCTAAACTAGACCATTTTCATATAGGACCACCATAGTGAGTTCAGCCCTTTCCAGGCATAGCAAAAGTATTGGGCAACATAAAGGCAAAATGTTGAAAGAATGCATACCTTTTGACTTTAGTATGAATTTCAAAATTTCTGAATGGCACAGCATAATCAAGTGAAATAATTTAGTTACAACACATAAAATTGTCTGAAAGTAAAACATTTGAGTTTTGACATCAGAAATTAATTTTTTCCTGTAAATGGTCTGTGAAAACTTATATAAATTGTTTACAAGGAAAATTTGAAATAACACATAAGGGAAACGGGAATTATTCATCAAAGTCCATAGCGTAAAACTCAGTTTACCCTGATGTTCAGTGATTTCATCATTGCTTCAAGCCATTTTCTAGAGTTGTGAAAATTGATTGATTCTTTAATAATTTTGAACATATACAATAATTTTGTAGTATTTACATTTAGATTTTCTTAAATATTTTTTTAGTTGTTGATGGACCCTTATTTATTTATTTATATGTGGTGCTGAGAATCGAACCCAGTGCCTCACACATGCCAGGCTGCTCTACCACTGAGCTACAACCTCAGCCCTCACATTTAGATTATTGATTAAGAAGTGCTTCAAAAGTAGCAGAAGGTAATAGAGGGAATAAGAAAATTCTTTGTCAAAAATGTGATGCTTTTAAAAAATATAGTCAAGTGCATTTAAGCATCAGAACTTGGGAAAGGAACTAGCAGCTGTGGATTGCCTGTCTGGTCCAGGGAACGTGCACACATCATTTTGGTTCATGTCATCACCCTGTTTTACAAATGAGGACACTGGCTGGCAATGTGCAGCATCATTATTTTGAACGTGGGTTGAGATCACATGTTCTATATGCTGTTGATAACTTTGTGGGCAATTTTGGATTAGTCCTTGAAATGGGATTGCAGGAGAATAAACTGGAAGGGCTTTAGAGTCATATGTTCACCTGAGTTCTAGCTGTACCACTTAGCAGTTTTGTGATCTCTGTAAATGTCATCTGTAAGATAGGTATGGTCATCCTGGCCCCATATGTGTTTGTGAGAGTTGAACAGTGTCTATAAAGACATTAACCTGGTTCATAGAATATGGTAATTGCCTGATAAATCTTGTTGATAATGAAGATAATGGTGCTGGTGGTGGTTTTGGGGTAATAGGATTGGCAGAGCAGAGCTCCTGTAGAATCTGAGTCATGTCCAATTCCACAGCACATGCCTTTCCCACTATCTGATCCTAGAAAAGATCAGACAGAATGCTATGGAAATGTGCCTTTTAGTGAAAAGCAGTTGTAGTTTTTTAAGTAGAAAAAAGTTCTTTCAATAAATAGGTAAGTTACAGATAAATTTATGGGTAAAATTATGGAGGACCAGCTGTATGGAAATTAGCATCTACCAAGGAACATAAATAAAATAATCAAAGGATAAGTGGATAGATCAAGGGGTGTGAGATAAGTGGATAAATTCAATGGGTGGCTAGTTGCAGAAGCAGCTGGGTGAAAAAGGGGGTTGCTGAAGGACCAATGGATTG
The DNA here is from genome assembly GCA_025594165.1 of Tamias sibiricus. Lineage (NCBI taxonomy): Eukaryota > Metazoa > Chordata > Mammalia > Rodentia > Sciuridae > Tamias > Tamias sibiricus. Next base: position 97,048,782 of record CM046661.1, on the reverse strand, counting down.
CTGAGGGGTCAAGAGTACTGTTTTGGCAGTATGATTTGTATATCTATATGCAGGTGTGGAGTAAGAAGTTGAGTATGTGAGTATGGGGTTTAGAGGAGACACTGACGTGACATTGTTAATTTGGGAGGCCTGGAGTTGGAGGAGATTCATGGTTGCTTGCATAAATGAGAAGAGAAGGGATCATCTAGACCCTGAGGCATTTCAGATTTTGGAGGTCAGGAGGAAGAGATAGACACAACAGAGGAGACTGAACAAAAGCATCCAGTGATACAGAAGTAAAACCAGGAGAAAATGGTTCTTAGAGGTTAGTGAGAGTAGTGTTTCTGGACATGAGGAGGAAGCCACTGATTCTATGTTGCTCTTATCTTAGGTGAGAGCAGAGATTTGATCATTGTGTTAGTCAACTTTTTCATCTCTGACCAAAACATCTGACAAGAATAATTTAGAGGATGGAAAGTTTACTTGGGGCTCATGGTTTCAGAAGTCTCAGTACCTAGATGGCTGACCCAACAGCTCTGGGCCTGAAGTGAGGTAGCACATCATGACAGAAGAGTATGGAGGAGAAAGCCAACTCAGCGTGTGGCAACCAGGAATCAGAGAAAGAGTTCTACTGGCCAGGGGAAAAAATATACATCCCAAAGGCACACGCCCAGTGATCTATTTCCTCTAGCCACACCCTACCTGCCTGTAGTTACTACCCAGTCAATCCATATTATTGGATTAATTCACCATTAGATTATGTTTCTTATAATCTAGTCATTGCACCTTCTTACATTGTCTCATAAATGAGCTTTTGGGGAAGGACTCATATGTAAACTATAACAATCATTGAATTTGCAAAGTAGAGGTGACTGGAGACCTTGATAAAAACAGTTTTCATGGGTTAGTAGAGATGAGAGCCCACTGATAATGGAGTTGAGAATATAGCAAGAGGTAAGGAAGTAGACATAAAAGGAACAGATTACTTTTAAGTGTATTTTCTATAAACCAATTCAAGAAAATTAGGTACAAACTGGAGGGTGATGTAGGTTTTAAAAAGTTGACTTTTTGGTTTTATTTTACCATATTGTACTGATACTGCATCAAGATTATATGCTAATGGGAAAGAACCAATAGATAAGGTAAACTGACATTAGTATGGTGGGTGAATTATTATTATAAGAGCATTGTTCTCCACAGGCTTAAAAAGACAGGATCCAGACCAAGTGTAAAGAGGCTGACCTTGTAACAGAATGCAGAGTATATGGGTCAGGGTACGGGAACTGGGAGCATAAAACCTTGGAGAACGCCTTCATTAAGGATAACAGTAGAACAGACTCCAACAAGGGTCATTAAAATGTACCAAAGAAATGTTAGAGGAGAAATCAAATTCTGTGTATCAGAGAAGGAAGGGGGATGGGAGAGATTTTAAATGGAATTGTTTAATGGTATGTACTGTGAAAAGAGCAAGGAAAATGACGACTTCACTATTGATCTTGGCAATTAGAATTTAGTGACATTTTGAGAAAGAGTTTTCAATAGAATTGGTGGAGTAGAGAGGCATAGAAAATAAAGTGAGAGAAATGAAATATGTATAGACTAAATGAAATATATGACAGAGTTGTTGTAGACTGGTAGAGTTGGATAGAGAGATAAGTTGGAAGGGAAGAAAAGGAAATAATAATGTGCAAGATCCCAGGGGAAGAAGTAGACAGTATGATGGAGGATAGGAGAGGAGGGTCACTCCTCTGACTGAGCTGGAAGGGAAGGACAGCTAGAGACTATATGCTGGAAGGGAGGGAGGTTAGAGGAATCAACCTGACACGACTTCTGAAGTGTTCAAGATTTTGAAGTAATTTGCAAAGTGAGATAAAATTATGCATGGATAGGGAATCCAAGTCATGGCTCTTTAGATCAAAATACCATGTTTAGAACAGATTTTTGAGGTTATGTAGATGCCATTTTTTAATTTTAAATATGTCAGTTCTTTGTTGTGTTAGAACAAATTTAGCTTGCCTTGCCCTTTTACAGCCATTCAACTCCCACAGATGTAATTTCTTTCTCCTTTCCTCCTTTCATTAAAAGAGCAAATGGATATAAGACAATAAAGAGAAAGGGCTTTATACCAATAGGCCAAATAGAATATTTATGAATAGTACTTTTTAGAAAAGTGCTAGAAAACAGGTCTTCACTATTTTCCTGAAACATTTATAGTAACTTGATAAATAATGAATGGGAATAATTTATAATAGCCACATGCTTCACTCAAACAGAACACTTTTTATACTCTGACATAACAGTTACATCATGGCTATATTTCACACAGGGAGCCATATATTTTTAATGTAAATGTTGCTAGAAGAGTTTCATTCAATGGAGTCATATGATCTTGATGTTTTTTGGAGGGTCTTCAGAGGACAGGAAGTGCATTCAGTTATACATTTCCTCACTTCTGTCTAAATTGTACATTCAGAGGGTCATAAGAAAAATCAGGACCATGAGCCACACTAGAATATAGTCTAAAAAAATTTAAGAACAAGTCTGATAGCAAGAAAAGAATCATACCTACATCTCTGATAATATAATGCTATGCTTTTTGAATGTGTATAACTGAAATTTAATCAATGAAAATATATAAAATGATTTTTGTTTTGTAACTGAATCTTGCAGTACAGTGGGCAGATTGAAATTTTAAAAGACTAAGATTTAGCATTCAGAAAAAGCAGCTGGATCAAAGCATTGCTAAGTAAAAACTCAAATTTCAGTCATCATTTTAAATAAACACATCCTGACTCCCTTCACAAATTGCCATTGACCATATGGTAACTGCAGACATGACTCAAAATAAAACTGCCATATGTAGATTTTCAAATACTGACCTCATCCCTAGAGAGCCATATTTATCCACAAGAGCATCACAAACCATATCTAGTAAAATTATGATTCTTGTCATGTTAGAAGATTAGAAGAATCTGTCTAATGAAAAGCAATCGCAAGTTAAAAACAAAAATGCCAAGGAAATAAGGTTATATACACACGGACATTTAGAAGCAAAAGCTTCTGGAGAAGTGACTTGAAATTCTCCTTGCCCAGTTCTTGCATAGAGTAGATAATGCACAAAAGCTGTCCTGTGCTATGGCCATCAAAATGGATTTAGTGGAAATGCTTAGGGAATGATCAAAAGGAGTGCCCAGCAGGCGGATCTTTTCTCAGACTAGCAATCACCACAGAATACTGGCTGCCTGCTGGATGTGCTCATCAAACGCCATTTTATTTATTTTTTTATTCCTACTGTACCATTTCTGGAGTAGGATGTGCGTAACTCACTTCTCCCGTTTCCTGCCGCTAATCGTTCTCAATTGAAATTCTGCCAGGTTTTCAGAACAATTGTGGGCATATATGTCTATGAATTAAAAACATGGGAGAAGGAACAAAATTGTAACAGTTTGGAACAAATGCATTTGTACCTTCATTTCCCTTATCGAGGTCAAAGTGGAGAAAGGATCTCCCGGGTGATTCAGAAAGTGAAGGCCTGTGAGTAAAAAGAGATTCCATAATGGTGGTGCCTGTCACTGCATCCCCACTGTGTGTGTGAGTACATGCCAGAGAAAAGGGGAGATTTTTAACACCCACATTGTAGGCAGGCAAACCGGCTTGCCTTTGGCATATTGCGCCAGCAGATCTTTTATGTCCAAGTTCGGTTTTAATCTGGCACTCAAGGGATACGTCATGTGTCTAAAACTAAATACTTCTGGATTCTAAATGTTCTTTGAGAGCTTTGGTTTTCCTTTGCTGGCCCTTTGATGTAGTAGTATTTTATTGGAATTTGCTCCGTGATGAATTTTGTTTCAGGAGTAGTGATGTTATCTTAGGTTTGTCTTCAAATCCAGTAAAATTGTGACCCTATATGAAATGACCCTCCTGGGCCAAGAGCTCTGAAAAGTACACTTTATCATAAAAGGTCACTGAGATTTCTGAACCAGTCTTTATAATGCCATGACTAAGCCTAAACCTTGTTCCTTACTAAGCAGAACCCCTCTCTATAATGTATATCATGGCGTATACATGTCAAAGTTAGTGAAAATTTGATTTTGAAATCATAATTTTGTTTCTTGGTAAGGAAATTAGAAAATTACCTTATTCTAAGCTAGATTTATAAGTAGTTTTTTTTTAAGCAATTTGAACCTATTCAGATTTCTCAGTCTCTCCCACTATAGTTATCTTACTTTGTACTTTTAGTTTTGCTAAATCTAACAAGATGAATCTTTTAACAGAAAAGTTTACAGTTTTATCTACAATAAAAATGATCAATTATATATAGAAATTCAATAGCATTTTTAAAATTAATGTATCAACTTGGTAATATTAATAGACTTGCTTTTCAGTATGGACTTATATCAGGCATTGATCTCATGAGGGACCGTCTATTTAACCAAGTGCTTTAGGTCACAAACTCTTTTGGGGAAAAGAAGATTGGTGGGATTGTCCTGGTATTCTGCTGCTCTCAACACATCTTTCTGGAAGCAGAGTTTATGTACTGAAGTGAAGTTTTTCTGGGATGTAAGTTTTATCAGATGTAAGAAATACTGTGATTATATTTTGTCATTTGTTTCTGGACATTTTATTGGTGCAAATTAAGAAATTAAAAGAAGAAGCAAAATAGCGTATCTAACAAAAGTCGTTTTCTTTTTTCTTTTTTTTCTGTATAGAATTCCAGGTTCTAATTCATACTTTCTATGCAGCTCAGCCCTTCCTCTGGTGTTTGCAGAGGAGAGGGTATCCTTTACTAGCAATAGCCAAAGTCCCCAGCAACTCAGAACTTTGGTAGAAAGACATATTAAGATAACTGGTGTGTCAGTGATAAGGGAGGAGATTTATGTAATTTATATGCTGTGATCCAGGATATTTTGGGATTGCCATTGTAAGCAAAATAGATTCTAAAATCTACCTTTCACCTGGTGACTTGCAGATGTCACAATTCTCTTGCCTCAATCCTCTTGTGACCAAACATACTTATGGACTTCCTTTGTAGGCTCTGTCTTTTATGTTTATGGCATTACAAAAACATATTTTAATCTCACGTGGCCTAGCATAGCTCAACAAATGGAAGGCACAGTTATTGTACTATTACTTTTAAATAGCATTTCCATCGGCTGTGTTTCTACTTCTGACCTTATTTAAATTCTTCCATAAGTATTTCTTCTTCTTACTTTTTTTATTTTAGGAGTTGTACTTTCCTCAGTGAAAGGTGAGAGTAGCAGAAAATTCCTGCTTTCATAGCAATTCTTCTTTTCCCACATCTTTGAGAACTGGTGCCCCACCACTTTTTATAGAATTTCTGTATTTCTTACTCTGTACTTAAGGACTATCACTTTTATTTATTTTTAATATGTAGATGACCGTGTGTGTGTGTGTGTGTGTGTGTATTGTAGGTTTGGGGTAAAATTTAGGCCCTGGTACATCCTAGGCAAGTTTTCTACTAGTCAGCTACACTACACACCCTGAGAACATTTTCTTTACGGCTTCTGTGTGTGTGTGTGTGTGTGTGTGTGTGTGTGTGTGTGTGGTGGTGGTGGTGGAGGTAATAGAAGAATGGGAAAATATAATTGGGAAAAGAACTGCTTTGGAATTATAGAATACATTTCTAGCCTTTAATTGATCCATTTTTATATCTAGTTCCTGGAAATAATTTATGATTTTCTAGAACCATGCTTCTTTTAAGATGTCATATGTCAGGTACCCCGTATGTTTGTAGCAGTCATATTCTTAAAATCCAGTGGAACAGTTGCAATTTTTCTTTTAAGATTCTCTGCCCCACCATAAAATCCTAGGGCATTTAATTTAGGCTAATGTTTAAAATATTTTTTGGAATTTTTATACATGGTAACCATCACATGTAAGGCTAAATACAGCATGATCATTGTTATGTTTTCACCTTAATTATCAGTAGTACTTAATTGTTGAATGCCTGAATTTAAAAAGGGAATATGATGCAAATAGAATATTTATTGTTCAGATGTTCGCATAAAATTTAACTGTCCATATGAACACAGTTTTTCAGCTGAGCAAATAGTTATATTTACAAGCATACTCTATGTATTTCAACATATTTTAATCCGATAGAGATGTAGTGTCTGGATATATAGAGATCCAATGCTTCATTTCTTGGGAGCCATGTAGATGTGATATATAATGAAGGCAGGGGAAGGTAATAAATCTGATTTACCAGTGATTGTCTGAATAGTTTGGCAATGGGCATCATTGAATTTGATAGAACTCTGATTTATTACAGAGCCTGTAATGCAGATCTTGTTGATTTATCACCTAATGTTTAGTAGTAATCTGTGTAGGAGTGTTCTATTAACTATAAAAGTAGATGTTATAATTCCAGAATATACTTATTCTTTTCTCTAATGAATTGAGTTATATTCTGGAATCCTAGAAGTAAAGGCTGTTTATTTGCTTACAGAAAAAAAAACATACGTAATATATTGAAGAATTTTTATATAGATCTCAAGTTTTATTCAGACTTAAGAGAACTTTTACTAGAGAGCTAATGAATCACATTATAGCATCAGAATCTAAGGTATGGTGGGTATACTTCACATGTGCTACCACCTTCAATTATCAAAACAGACCTACCTGTAAATGGACATCATCACACGAAGCACATGAAACTCAGGGTAAGGAATCTGTTCAGTGTCTCACAGGTACTAAATAGCTGAGTTCATTTCAACCATTTTCTCCTGATTTGGAGAAATTGTACTGTTCAACACTGCTTGTGGTTATATAAACTTTAGGAGATGTAAGTCCTATATGTTCTTACTTCCTAGCATGCAGTATCTATTGAAAAATTGGGTATATGAAAAACCTTTTTTATTATATCACTAAGAATGATAGTTGGTACAGTTATTGTCAGAATATTATGAAGTTGAGAGTTTCAGTCCTCTTGTTTAAAAATTGCTTTGTTCACAGAAAATTTTAATGTTACAAGTATAGTTGCTTAAGAAAATGACTTGTTTATTTAAGAAAATAATGCCGGGGGCTGGGGTTGTGGCTCAGCGGTAGAGCGCTCGTCTAGCACGTGCACAGCCCGGGTTCGATCCCCAGCACCACATGAAAATAAAACGCATTGTGTACAACTAAAGCAAATAAATAAATATTTTAAAAAAAAAGAAAAGAAAATAATGCCTCTTTTTGCTCAAGAAAGGTTCTCTGAAGCAGGATTCTGCGTACCCCAGACTCAGCTGGGTATTATAAAGCTTGTAGTTTTCTCATTTTAGAATTGTTGGACCAGAGGATGCTACTCCTTCATTTACGTAGACACCTTTGACAAAGGACATATTTTAGACTTTAGACTTAAGTCTTAAAAGTAATGGAACAAGGTTTCTGAAAAACAGTATTTTGGTAGTATTAAGCCCTGTCAACCTCTACTTTTATAAGTGGGAAGAAAGTCTTTACTTTGGCAACCTGAAATACTAATGACTAGATTAACACAGTCATTGCATATAGGCCTTAATGTGCCATGATCAGCTCACAAGCACGCATCTACAGACAACCCACCCATCACAGCATCTTGGCAAATTGATTGCCTCGGAGGATTTCAGAATGTATTGGCATAAATGCCAGACTGTGAAGGAATGATTGAACCACATGGGGTTGAATTTATCAATAGCAGCAGTCCATTTTTCCAAACAGAGCATGTGCCAAGCACCAGCTTGTAATCACAAACATCATCTGCTGCATATTGAAGAGGAAAACAGCATGGGTGTGCTCAGGATCTTAGTGGTAGTTTATAATTAATCACAACATTGTTTAGCAACTTGGAGTGTACTCAAATTGTTTCATCTATGAGCTCTCAATAACCATATTTACTCTGGCACTTCTTTCTTTTCCTTTTTTCCTTATTATTCTTTTTCTTTTAATTGGTTGCCTTCTATTTGCATGATCCTGGACCGAATACAGTGATAAATAAAATGATGAAATGGACAAAACTTGAACCAGGTACCCAATATAATCCAGTGTGGAAGAGAGATTGGGTATACAACCCACGAAACAGATTAGCCAGGAGCAAGGGCATCATAGGAAATGACCAGCCATCCACCATCAGAAGGGTAAAATCCCAAGCAGAGCATTATAAGAGACACAATTATAGAAATATAGGGCTTTGGAGCATTGCTTACTGGAGAAGTAGTGTGAAATTAATCTTGAAAGATAAGCTGGGACTGTAGTATGCCCTTCATGAAACAGGTCCTGATGGGTTTGTGCTGTAGTAGATAGGGGACAGCAATGTGGAAGGGCAGCGTTCTCCATTCCCCATGATGCATAGTACTGCTACCAAATGCATTGTACTTTGGTGTAGATGAGGCTGAGAAAGGCTCTGGACGGAGGTGGTGTGTCAGCCCTGGTCTGTGTGAGCACTGTAATCTGCCATGCACTGGCTCATCATGGAGAAGGATGAGTGCTCCCTCCCTGGCAGTGGAGAGGTGGGAGGCAGAGAGGGTACAGGTGCAGAACAAGAGTAATCCTTCTGACGTTTTGTAGAAGGAATTAGACACACATACATTAATTCTAATTAAAACTTGACAATCTATTAGATATGGGAAGTAGGAAGAGAAAAATTAATAATCAAAAGCCACAGTTCTTGAGTTACTGTGAAATTAGATAATGCAGGGTAAGGACAAGCTTGAGGTAAGGAGTGATAACTTCTGTTTTGTATGTAGTTGAGGTGGCAAGCCCTTTGGGGTTTTCCCCTGTGCTTTAATCTCGTAATATGCACACACATCACTGTTAGAGTAGTTTATCCCATTGTGATAAAGCTTGTTCTATTTCTGTGGGTGATTCCTCCCCAACCCAATATCATAAGCTCCTCAGAGGCATGGCTGCCTCATGTTTTGTACTTAGCACAGAGCAGACTAAGGTAGGCACTCCAGCTATGGCAAGTGGGCCAGGGAATGCACAGACAGGAGAAAAGGCAGGAGAGAATAAGGGAAGTCAAAGGAGGTGGAATGTTTAAATTGGAGTTTGTGTGAGACTATGATTGGGAGCCAATCAGAGATGAGTGGGAAGTCTCCCATGGTGGCATGGCCTGTCTGACTACTGATAGCTATGTGGAATTTACCCTGAAATCAGTGTGATCCATTTTTCTAATTCTCAAGCAATACTCAACTCCACGCATGTGGGAACAGAGAAGGAGAATAGAGTGAAATGAATTTTTAGAAATAGATAACTCTAGAATTGAGGCTGGGTATCATGGCAGATGTGGCTCAAAGGAAGATGAAGAAAAATTTGAGCCATCAAAGTTGTAAGGAGCAGGATATGCTCATTCTTTTAACTTGGAAGTGCCTCATTTTCATGGGATATTGCTCACACTGTTCGTAGATGCTAAGGAAAATCAGCTTCCTTAAGTGTATATACAGAATTTCTTAACATGATGGCATGGGCCAGATTTTAGCTCAAGTTTGAGCCCTGCTTTACATTACTTCGTTGTTGCCGCCTGCAGCAACGGTACCAAGGGAAAGAAGGCAGACTGGAAATGAATAGGTTCTTTATTCTTGCTTCTTCTAACTTCTCTCTCTGGCTCCAACAACCTCTCCAACTCCAACCACCCCCTCTAGCCAACCTCACCCGGTTAAATACTTCTTGCCTTAACAAGTATACACGTATTAACAGCTCAAACTTACAGGTGCGTCACATAGTGTTCATAGGCATAGAAAGATTCTTAGATAAATGCATGAATATCAGGTGAAAATACTTAAACACCTCTTATGGCTCTCAGCTAGCCGCCATCTTAGCTATCTCCTTATTAGGGCTCTTACACTTCGTGATCTCGGGAGTGTGCCTTTTCCCCTCTATGCTTAGTTTTCACGTTTCTAAAACCAGAGTAGCAACGTTTGTGCTTCCTTACTTTTGTTAGAGGTGTGGTAACAGAAGTGGTTCAGAAGGCATGAAAAGCCACTGAAATTTACACGATCCATTGAGCTTTGAACAGAGGCTTAATGCCCTTGTGATTAATAGCTGTATTAAATTATGATTGCCCCCAAAACATGCTGATTGGTAGCTAGATATCAGAATATCAGGCTTCTTTGCTACTGGGGCGAGAGGGGGGACACAAAAAGAAAATCTTGAAAGGCTCATTGATATTTTGTGTCCCTGTGGCCAACTTGCCTCCTCTTTCTGCTGGCCTGTGGGGTGTGAGAATGGCCTTGGCAGGCTGCCTTCAGGAGAGGACCCTGGTGTTTGGGGCCTTGCTGAGCTTAATTGCAGGCTGATCATAGGGTCTTAACTTGGGAATTGGGGAGAGTAATATTTGAAGCTGAGCACTGATTATCTTGCTCCCAGGAAAGCCCCTGCTTTCTCCACAGAGGCTTCTTTACTTATTACAAAAAATTCAATCTGTGAAGACAGTCCTCAGTGGGGAAGCCTCCCACAGTTGGTATCTTATAATGCGTTAGTCATAAAGTGTTCTACTTATTCTTTCTTAATAGGGTAAAATCCTTAAATGAAACAAAAAGAAAGGGAGATGTAAGAGCTAGTAAAACCTTGAAGAAATTTGGGCGGTCCTCCACCCTGGGCAGTTCTCACTCTGCCTATCAGTAGCATTGCTTGAGAATTAGAAAAATGGATCACACTGATTTCAGGGCAAATTCCACATACCTATCATTGAAGTCAACCAATGAAGTTGCAGCAAACTTCATTGGTCCAGTTTAATCAAGCATTGTTGCTGCTCATTTGCAAACACTTGTCCACTTACGTGAGTAAAGGTTATGATCTTCTGGATTTTTTCCTTACCCTTTTTTGCCACATCAGCCCTCCTGGTGTCTACAGTCCCTATGTTTGTTTTTTGTTTTTGTTTCTGTTTTGTTGTTGTTGTTGTTTGTTTGTTTGTTTGTTTTTAACCAGCTGTATTGAGGTATAATTTATGTGCAGCAAGCAGAATCTATTTAAAGCATATAGCCTGGTTAAGTTTTGACATGAAGTAGTACCTTCCATTATCGAGATATTAAATACAACTCTGGGTCCCCAAAACTTTCCTGAGTGCCCTATTATAATCTCTATCCTCTCAGCAACCACCGGGCTGCTTTCTGTGAAGTTCTTTCCACTTGGAGTTTACTTTGGGTGAAAAACTTTTGTTTTTGTTTTTTTAAATAACAAATTCATTATTTTTAATAACTTTCAGGCCTGGCTACTCAAGCTCTCTATTTCTTCTTGAGTGAGCTTCAAGAAAATTCATATTTTAGAGAACTTGTCTATTGCATTTAAGAACTATTGGATGGCATAAAGTCATTCATAGCATTCTCTTATTTTTTTAATGTCTGTATTGAATTCATCAGTCTTATACCTGATAATGGTTATTTTTGTCTTCTCTCATTTTTTCCCAGTCTTTCTGTGTATTAGTTTTCTGTAGCTGCTGTAACAAATTACAGCAAAGTTTGTAACTTAAAAATTTGGCATTTGTTCTCTCACAATTCTTATGACCACAAGTTCAGATTTCACTGGGTTGAAATCATTGTGTCACCAGGCCTGCACTCCCTTCGGGAGCGCTAAAGGACAGTCTGTTCCTTCAGCTGTCTAGCTTTGATGGTAGCCAGCATTGCTTGGCTTGTGGCCACATCAGTCCAGTCTCTGTATTTCCCTTCTCCTCTTCTGTCTTGAGCTCACCAATCTCTTATAAGGACACATGCAATTGCATTTAGGGCTAGCTGCACTCTGGTTTGAAGCTCATCAGTTTCAGTTATTTTTTCAGAGAATCAGCTTTCAGTTTCATTTTTTTTTTCCTCTTTTCTATTTCATGGATTGAAATCTTTCTATTGCTTTTAGCTTGTGTTTACTTTGGGTGCTACTTTTCTTTTACTGATTTCTTAAGGTGGAATATGACAAAAACAATTTTAAAAACTGAAAAAAGATCAAAGATAAGATTATTACTATGAAATTTTCTCTTTTCTACTTCAATTCCATTCCACATGGTTTATATTTTCATATTGTTTCATATTCTAATTTCCATTATTTCTTTGATCCTTAGAAATGTGTTATCTAGTTTTCAGTGTAGGGGTGTTTTCTGATTCCTGCATTAATGTTATTACAGCCAGAGAACATTCTTTATATGACTTAAATTCTTTTAAATTAGTTAAGACCAGTTTTAGAGCTTAAAATATAATCTGTCTTGGTTCAACGTTTTAAAACATTAACCATACATTTACCACCTCTGTCCCCAATGCAGTACTGGGGTTTGAACCCAGGGGCACTCTTATTACCAAGCTACATCTCAGTCTTTTTAAACTTTTTTTTTTTTTTTTTTTAATTTTGAGATAGAGTCTAAGTTTCTGAGGGTCTCACTGAATTGCTGAGGCTGGTCTCAAACTTGGAATCCTCCTGCCTCAGCCTCCCCTATAGCTGGGACTGCATGCTTGTACAACCACCAGACCATATATTTACTATTTAAGAATACATTTTCTGCTTTTATTTGGAATACTGTTTAAATGTCAGTTATTAGATCAAGTTTGTTGGTAATGTTATTGAAATCTATATCCTCACAGATTTTCAGCCTACATGTTCCACTGATTACTAAGAAAACATTGATGAAATACCAGATTATAACTGTGGATCTATTTCCCCTTGGAGTTGTATTGATTTTTGAAGCTCTTAGTGGGTGTGTAAATGTTTATTGGTTTGTCCTCTTGATGAATTGATTTCTTTACCATTACAGGTGGTATTTTCCTCTCTTTTGCAGATTTGGTAGTTTTTTATTATATGCCAGATATAAATTTTATCTTATAGTTGAGCTTTGTTTTGGAATGCTTTTCAGTTACTTGAAAACAGCTGATTCTTGCTTTCAAGCTATTTTAGATGATACCAGATAGTCTTTAATCTAGGACTAAATTAGTACCATTGCTAAGGTGAATCTCTTCTGAATATATTTCTTTTGCTCCAGATTTTTCACTTCAGTTGGTAGGAAAAGGTATTGTTTGCAGCCCTGCATCAGCTCTTGGGAATGGTTTTCCTTATTTTTTCCTGAGACTCTTTCTCCTGTGAGGGTGATTTCCTCACACATAGCCACTGATCAGTACTAACTGAATATAGAAAGGGGACTCTATGAAGAGCCACAGAGTTCTCCATCTCTGTCTCAAACTCTGTTTCCTCTGCCCTGTGAAGGCCAGCACTGTTGCATCTCTATTCCTACTTTCAGGCCAACCTGTCTCCCTTCCTTGTACGGCAGCCTGGATTCTTTTTGTGGCATTACGCTGGGACCATTGGAGGATTCATTTGTTTATTTGTTTGTTTTTGTGGTACTAGGGATTGACCTTGAGACCTCACATACCCTAGGCAACTGGTCTACCACTGAGCACCCTCCCCAGTTCCCCCCATTTGTTTTATTTCTGAATCTCAGATATCACTGTCCTTTGGTGCAGGTTATCCAGTATCATGAGAACTCTTATTTCATGCATTTTGTATGAGTCTAGTAGTTTCATGTAGGAAGGTAAACCTTGCAACTATTCCTCCATTTTAGCTGGAAAATGAAATTAAGAGCTGAGATGTCTTACAAATTGGGTTTTAGCACATTTTTAATTGTACTCAGAAGCCTTCAGGAGGCTGAGCTTATGCCAGTCCATCCCTGGAAAAGGCTACACCTGTAGGACTGTCTGTTTTGTGCCTGTTCTCGGAGCCCTCGCCCACTTGGACAACCCTGTGAAAGTTACTTAGCAGCTCAACATTGTGAGGGGTTCAGAATGAAAGAAAAGAGAAATTCATTTTTGTTTCTTCAGTCTATTGCTTTAACTATTTATTGTATTTTTGGCTTTCCAATCTATGTTAATAGGTTAGAGGTTTTAATTTTTATTGTGTTGAACTTTATATGTTTCAAAGACATAAATGTTTAAAAGAAAATTAAGCATGATATATTTGTATACACAAAGCATTTTTAATACTTTGCTTTTACAAAAGCAAAAGAATTGTATTAAGTCAAGCTTGACATGTAAAAATTTTTACTTACAGACATTCAGCCAATTAATAAATTTGCGTTTTTTTTTCTTCTGCCTCATAGTTTCGGTAATTTGAAGATTAATGATGATTTTCATTTGTTTAGTCAGTTTTTACTGCCTTATAAAGCTAGGATTATAATTTTGATGACAGAAAATTATTTAATTTTGTTTATGTATACATGTAATTGCCCGGACTAAATGTATCCATTAAAAAATACAGTTTTAAAAAGGAACTCTTCTTATTAAAGCACGTCAAACTTTGATCCTAATTTGTTATTTTGTTTTTCTGCCCTCTAAATACCTGTGACCTAACCTAACCATCAGATCAAGGAACAATTTAATATTGAAAGTAGATGGGGCTCTCCAAAAAGCACAGTTTCCCATTGTAGAGGTCACTAAATACTAATAAAGTGTTTGGTTTGGTTTAGTTTGGTTTTGTCATTTAAAAATTTTCCATGAAACACAAGATAAACCATGAACGTTTTATTCAGAAGTTTTAATTTATGAGAAAGGTAGATATTTGTATGATGGTATGGAATTCCTCCTTTGGAATGGCTCTGTGGATGTGTCTGCATTTGCATATGAATCTGCCTGTCTTTCAGGTAGCTCACCCAGATGTATTTTCAACATTATCACAATAAAATTCTCTGCATCTCCTGATTTTACAGACATTCTGATGTGTTTGGTTTTAATTAACTTGCTTGAATCTAAGTGGTGTTGTTTATAATACTCTCAGCCTGCTTTCTGAATGGGTTGTTACTTTATTTAGCTTTGAATAGCCATCAGTTCTTCTCTAAGTTAATCTGTGGCCTGTCTTGCCATTTTGAGGCAAAAACAATTGCAGCAAGTCAATTTTGTGATTATAATCACACCCATGTAGAGATAAAATATTCTCTCTAACTTAGTAGCCCATATTAGCATATATTGCTGAGAGGAGCACATTCTATTCCATTTCTGCAAACTAGGTATGAGATTTCCAAAAGATTGCTGAAATAGTGAGACTTCCTACAATTTTAATATACTTGACTTAGTTTAGGTCTCAGCAGTACGTGGCTCCAGGAGAGTGCTCTAATGAAGAAGCCATTGGCACCCTACTGATCTCAGCACAACCCTTCTAACAGCAGGAATGAAATAGATCCTGGGAGTCAACTCTTGCTTATCAGGACACCCTAAAGAATAATGGTTAAATTTTTGAAGTTAAGGTGACATTTCTTAGAATAGAAGGGATACTTGTCTTAATTATGCCCTGATGACAGGCTACAGTGAGTTTACTCACCTTCCTGGAATCCTCAGTGGTACAAATCCATGGCCCTCCAGAATTGATCTAGCCATCTGACCTAATGATTAAGGGATTTATGCCATTTTGAAAGCCTATTTATGTATCAGAATGCCTCTTGGGGAAATGCCACTGAATGCCTCTTGGAGAAATATTCAGAATTAAGACATACCCATTTGTGTGTATGTACACACAAACACACATAGTTGACACTGATTTTTAAAATTTTATTCTTTTTGATAACTTTTGTTAATAACATCCCATGTAGCTATAACCAAGTCTGATATTGAAACCATATTCCTTACCTTTAGTCAAATAGAAAGAAATGGATTGTTTTCCTTTATTAATTGTAATAAATGCTATTCTTTTAGTTGATTAGGCAGTTTGCCAGTGATTTTGTAAAGTGGTCCTATGTGGATAAATTTTAAATAATATTTGATTGCTAGGAAAGTGGAAGAATAAAGGGAGTAATTAATAAAGATAGCTGGTAGGGATTTAAGGAAGAATGATTTCTAACAGTTTTAATTACATAGGTTTTTCCCCTACCCATCGTTTCATCACTTACTTTAACTTGAATTCTCTCTCATTGCTTTTAGGTTAACCTAAAAAAAACAAAAAACGTGTTAAACTGTTTTAGAAAGAAAATATTGAGATATTGTACTCAGGTTTCTGTAAAAGTATATTTGTTCTATTTTAAAATGCCCAGTGATGTTGATTTCACAGAGATTTGGGGAAATTTTTTTCCTAATAGGAAAAATCATTGTGGGTGCTAAAAATAATAGATGTGTCCTTCTTCTTTTTCTTTCTTTTTTAAAAAAGCTGGACCTGTGATCTGCAGAATGCTGAGTTATCCCCCAACTCGCCGAGCTTTAATTGTGGGTTGTGGCCTACAAATGTTCCAACAGCTCTCAGGCATTAACACCATCATGTATGTATTTCTTTCTGGCTTTTTTTCTAAAAGGATTGTGAAGGTATTATTTTAAATGGAAAAAAGAATAGGACTCTTGGTGGTTTGTTGCTATTAAATATATAGGATTCTCCTTTTGGCAGATTGATTGCTTTTTTTTTAATCCTATATTTTGTAACTAGAAGGAAAAGATTTATTATATTTGTTATATTATTGGCTTTATTTTTTTCATATATTTTATGCCCTCTACTTGTACTTCCTTTTATTTTTAGCTATTATGTCTTTTTTATAAACCATTTCTTGATGCGAGTTAGAAAGTCAAACAAAAGAATGTCACCTGTCATTGTCAGAGATTCTGAGCACGCAGATGACTCACTTCCATGTGAGGCATTCTGTTAACATGGGATGTGATGAGGATATTAAAAATATGATTATTATAAGCAGAATAGAGTGAGGAGAGAACTAGTGGGGGGGTAGAAAAACTTCCTTTTCTAGTTCTAATCTGCAAAACTGTCGGGAGTGGAGCGGGGTGAATAGTGATCTCTACCATGTTTCATTCATTCATTATGAAGCCCATTTTTGAGGGCCTGTTTTGTACCAGATATACAAGTAAGTACTAAAAAATAGACCTGGTCCCTGGGCCCACACATGCAGGCCCATGGAGGAAGCACACATTAAATATAGAACTTAAAATTATTTTAAGAACTATAGAGGGTTCATATGTTTCCAGAGTGGATTTAAGATTCTGGGTGAAAGAATAGAGAAGTTTTTTGAGTTTTCTGAAATATTGGTTGGTAGATGAAAAGCTACATTTTAGGGGCTTTTTCTTACTACCTTCTGGTTATAATCACTCATTAAAAAAAAAAAATAGAAGTTATACAAAATTGAATTTTCCCTGGCAAGCCATTTGAATTTAAGAATTTAATATTTTGTTTTAAAAATTGCTTGATGTGCCGGGCGCAGTGGCGCACGCCTGTAATCCCAGCACTTGGGAGGCTGAGGCAGGAGGATCACGAGTTCAAAGCCAGCCTCAGCAATGGCGAGGCACTTAGCAACTCAGTGAGACCCTGTCTCTAATAAAGTACAAAAAAGGGCTGGGGATGTGGCCCAGTGGTCCAGTGCCCCTGAGTTCAATCCCTGGTACCCCAAAAAAAAAAAAAAAAATTGCTTGATGTGATTATTTAGTGATAATTTGAGGGGAGCAAATTGGTTAAAATAGATATTAAAAATAAAGATTAGGACCTAATGTCCCATTCAATTGCATCAGGATTTGTTAAGGAATTGTACTTCTAGTACATCTATACCCTTTGTTAGTTTGATATTAATTACAACCCTGTCAGACTACATTTCCTAGACTATATTTTTAATATGTTGTGCTTTTCTCCCTCTGTCTGTCATATACTGTGTTTTCCCTTACCTCTATCAATCCTGTTTAGGCCCATGTTTTGATACAGTGACTAGCATATTTGCTCCCTGGATTTGGCACCTCCTGGCTCTATTCTGTCTCCAGTTTGATCATAGCATGGAATTACAATAAGGCTTGCACCAAACTTGAAAATAATGCTCTGTAGTGACAACCCTGTATGAATATTTGAGTTGATCAACGTAGTATGTAGTATGTGTTCTATTTATGAAAAAAATTTTTTTTGATAATGCCCTTTTCTAAGCATTTAAACTTGACAATTTCAAAAGCACAGAAAATGAAGAATTTCATTGTACATTTTTGTTGTCCTTTTGAACAGGGATCACAGAGTCAACTCTAATTAATGGGTAGTGGCTCATCTAATGTGTTCCTAGTTGAAATGACTGACATAATCCATCTGCAGTACCTAGTAATAAATTGTGCTGCCTGGGGTTTTCAAATTTTAATTTAAGAAATTTAATTTAAGAAATTCATTTACATTCATTTCTTCAGTCTATTAAAAAATCAAGTGATAATGAGGATTGTGATATTCCCTAAGATTTAGTATAGTCATTAATGTGCTGTGTTCATCACAAGCTATACACAATGTAGCTAGTATTGTCACAGAAATTGTGCTTGCATTTAATCCTGTATAATAGGCAGAGTAAAATAAAGTACATGATGGTTGAACATGGACTTCATTTGGTGGGTGCAATCTACCTAGTCAGCTCCCTGAAGACTCTGACATGATATTAGTGTCTAGAGGTTAGAGGGATAGATATGTGGATAATCTGATATCTAGGCAAGTAGCTTGGTCACTCAAAATATATAATGTCAGACTTTCATTTTCTAAGCCCATCAAATTTCATGTAAGTCAGTGTTGTTAGGATAGACCACGCTACTGATGGAAAATTACCATTCTGGAACTCTCATGTACTGTGCTTTCTCCTCTTTGCTCCAGTCTTCTATTTACGAGTATATGTGTCTATCTTTTTTCACCGTTCTGAAGATTCAGCATATAATATGGTAATTTTTTTTCTAGTTTTAAATAATCTCATAACTGGAGCCTAATAATTTTGTGGGTTTTAGCTGAAAAGATTAATCACATTTTTCTTATTGTAAAATTGTTGCTTTGGTAATTCCAAACTGTGTTTTTGTGTATATTTCATTATGTAAAGCGCTATTAAATTTTAATCTTTCCAGTCTTTTTCCTTTCACATGAGAAATAGTCATTGCTCTTTGCCACCCCACCCAACCCTAATAATGGGCAAAAGTTGAAATTTCCTTTCACAAATTCCATCTTTAATCCTAAAGTCTGTGTAAATCTGAAATATGAAGTATTTTGTATTGTATTTCTCACAAAGAAAAATCCTTAGGCCTACCATATAGAAAAATAGTGAAAGGTAAATCATCCTTATATTAGATAATCTTACCATGTTGTGTTTTCTCCCTCATAGAATTCTTTATTTTTATCCACTTGACCTGTCTAATATCTTATCTCTGTCAAGAAAATGTATTTTCTTCTGGAAATATCTAATTATCTTATTCTTTGTTCCATGTGTGTGTCTGTGTTGGTCTAAATGTCTTCTGTTTGTATGATAACTCATTTTTCCTCCTGTACTCTTTTGAACAGAAGACTTCTGAGTTCTAAAACGTTACATACTTCAGACAGAATATTAAACTTTTACAAGAGCCAGTTTTCTGATATCATTCTGATTACTTAATAATTTCAAGCACACAACAGAAAAGATTATTATCCTCTATCCATAGGAGAAAAAGAATAGAGCAAACAGAGTACTACCTTTCTGGCTATAAAAGCGTCGGCATTGCACTATATCTCACAAACTAATAAACTGTCTCAGATGTGTCATAACAAAATGGAGACTAGTGATAGATGAAGACGAAGGTGATCAATGTAAAGAAAACTCTTAAATTATCCCTGTGATCTAAACTCTAGTGATTTTTCCATTTCCCATATAAGAAATTTTATCTATTTCTCTCAATAAATGAACCATTCCTACATTGTCATTACCACAGCCAAGACATATGTGTTTGTGTATGTGTGTCTGTCTGTCTGAGAGGTAGGGAATGGATGGGTAGATACATAGATAACACCAGGCTCTCTCTGGGTTTGTTAGCATCCTTCTTTTAAGATACTTGTAACATACTATATTTTGGTATATTCTGATAAACAGATAATTGATCCATCATGGACAGATGGAAGGTATCAGATGTTTAACTTAACTAAGATTACTGAATGACTAAATGGCTCACTTTAAGGTCACATAGAAAATCTGTTAGTAAAGAGAGGGCAATCCAGAATTTTAAGATTTAGAGTCTTGTTTTTGGTGGAGAGGCTTGTGGGGAAATAGACTAATTTTAGAAAATCCTCTAGTTTTAAGTCCTTTGGGTATAGACCAAGGAGTGGGATAGCTGGGTCAAATAGTGGTTCCATTCCAAGTTTTCCTAGGAATCTCCATACTGCTTTCCAGATTGGCTGCACCAATTTGCAGCCCCACCAGCAATGTATGAGTGTGCCCTTTTCCCCACAACCTTGCCAGCATTTTTTGTTGTTTGTGTTTTTGAGAGCTGTCTTTCTGTCTGTGTGAGATGAAATCTTAGAGTAGTTTTGATTTACATTTCTCTAATTACTAGAGATGTTGAATATTTTTTCATATATTTGTTGATTGATTGTATATCATCTTCTGACAAGTGTCGGTTAATAGTTTCAAGCTATTCTTAATAGTTTTAAGCTAATCTTCTTTCCTAATAATGCTTCCATCTTCATCTCCTCTTCTAACTTTTTCCTATGAACTCAAAAGTAAGGATGGGAGCAGGCTGCCATCTTGTGTGGGATGCTTACTCTCATTTCCATAACTGCTGTACCTTCGTCCTCAGGCGATACTTCTTCCTTGGATTTACAACAGATAGTGAAGGCCTTTAGGAAATGTTTTAATAACAGTCATTTATTGACCATTGCATACCAGGTGTGCCACTCTAGTATGTATTAATAAATATTCACAGATAGAGGGAAAAGTAGGACAAACTATTTTGAGTCCCCTTGTGGTTTATTTGTTGTTGTTGTTATGACCATATAGCAAACTATTTTACTGCTTTACGTATATAATACTATAAATTATATTGATAGACTATATCTTTCTTGATCTGATATCAGAGTGATATCAGAAAACATCCTGTCAAGTAGATGGGTCGGTTATTTTGTTTATTTTAATAAATAATTTTGTTTATTGGCACTAGGGATGGAACCTAGGGCCTTGTGTATGTTAAGAACCACACTACCCCTAAGACACCCCCTCTTCTATTTATTGACTAGATAGGGAGCTAGGGCTTAACCAATTACGTAACTTCTTCATCATCACATATTAAGTGTTAGACCTAAGAGTGGAGCCTAATTTTCTGACTCCAGGTCAAGTGCTTGCCCCTTAGTCTTAGAATACTGAGCATGCCCAGAGCTGGCTACTTAAAGCTTGTTTGAGGATGAACATTCAAATTTGGTGAATTTCAGTACTGACCAAGGATAAAAACTTGAAATGGCTATGTAACACAGGTTGTTTCCCTTATCTGAATGGTTGGGAACAGAAATGCTCAGAATTTTGGAATGTTTTAGGTTTCACTATATAGTTGCATATACTTAATGAGATGTCTTGGGGCTGGAATCCAAATATAAATATGAAATTCATTTATACACAATAATGTATAATTAATTTTATGCAGTATTTTTTTTAATCTGTGTTTTGATGTTGTTATAGGAGGCCAGGTATGGAGTTTTCCATTGGCAAAAGGCATCATGTTAGCACTCAAAAAGTTTTAATTTTGGAGCATCAGACCTTTAACTTTGGGATTAGGGATACTTGATCAGTAATAAAATTGTCCCCATATAAAGAATCATAGAACTTATGAAATTCTTAAGTTTTCAGATATGCAGTTAAGGCCTTTGCTCTATAACTCTGATGTAGAGTTCCTGGCCAAGTTAGCCTGATGTTTGAATGAGTCATTTATATGATAATCATATTTAATTAATTTAATTTTGTAAATGCGGTATTTCTAGATATGTTATACCTGCCTCTCCCCACTCCCAACAAGCTCTCTTAGTATTAAAAAAAAATTACCATATAGTCAGGAAACATGTCACAAACAGGCATGGCTAGATGGTAATAAGTGTAAAGAAAAATAAAGGTGACAGAAAATAAGAAAGAAATAAAATAAATAAGGGCTATACACCCTCAGATTGCAAAGTTGAAGTAAGGATGAGGTTCTGTTGTCTCTGCAGTTCTCAGCAGCAGGGTAAGTAGATTGCAGCAGAGCTCAGTGAAGTATCTTCCTCTCTCTTTGCCTCTTTGTCCAGGAAGCTATTGAAAGTGCAAATGCTTATCTTAGTGAAGTATTTCAAGATGGTATCTGTATGCTGCTCATTGGATGAAAGGTATTGAGTTAATGGGAAGATGTTAGGATTCATGGTTGATTCCTTTGAAAGATAAGCATAATATAATGGGAAGAATATTAACCCAGGAATCAGGAGAGCTGGTTTCTCCACCATGGGATTTGGGGTATGCCAGTTAATTGCCTTTAATTCAATGACCTATAAAGCAAAATAGATGGGGTTTTAATATAATCTGAATGAGAAAACAAATGAGTTTCAATTGTAAGTAGAAGCTAAAATACTTGAAACAAATATTTTAAAACTTTCTCAGATGGAAAATTATTAGACCATATGGAATCAGTTTCCATCAAAAAAGAAAATTATATTTTTGTTTAACATAATTTTTGGAAGATTAATTAAATGCTTAGCACGCTGATTATTGTCCTAGGTGCTCAGCCTCTTACATATATTAAGACACATTTTTGTTTCCCAAGCATATCTTTGAAGAAAGATAGTTTTGGTCTTATAGTTGATTAAGTCTCTTTTTCTCCAAAATTATGGTACCTACCCCTGAGATGATTGAGCTTTCCTTGGCTGCCATGATATTGTGAGGGAAGCCTCAAGCCCTGCGAACATCACATCAAGGCTCTGAAAGAATGGGTTTCTAGTGGAACCTTCACTTTCCATTTCCCTGTGTTCTTGTTGCATGACTTGTCTTGGGTAGGCTCCCTGCCATAAGTAGACCTTAAAGTTAGCATTTGGGTATTCATATTTTGGAGTGATACCAAGAAGCATACGTAAGAGAGCAAGGAAAGAAAGAGAGGGAAGTGAGTAAAGGGTGCACTGGTTAGCAGGATATCTCAATAAGTCCTGGCAAGGATAAGTGTGCACTGTGCCTCAGAATTACCCTAGAGGTATTACCCACAGTCCTCGTCTCCTCAGCCTAAGGGGTGGTGGTGTTGCGTATGTTAAATGCAATCTTCCAGGTACTCCTGAGCAGTCTCGTTTGATGCCTGAACTTTCAGGCATCATAGTAGAGAGACAAAGGGGGTTGAAGTAGAAACTGCTAGATCCTGTAATGCCTTCCTGAGATAGCTGCAGGAGATTTTGGAGTGAGGCCAAGAGCATATGCAGCAGGGCATTAAGAGTATTGATTAAAAATCTTGTTTTCTCAAATATGTGTAAAAATTGAGGTAACCCAATATAGGCATGAATTTTCTTACTACCTTTCATGGATGTAGCAAATTCACTCAGGTCAATAATAATTGCCTACTGTTAAAAATAGGCAATAAATATGGAAGGTTCGTGATAAGAAGTGGTGAGATTATATTTTCTTGAGTATTATACTTTTCTTTGTAGGTTACATATAATTTTGTCCTGACAAGGAATCTTAAAAATACATGTTAAAGTACTCATTTATTTATACCTTCAACCAAGATTGACTATATTATTACTAAGATTCAAAGATCTATAAATATATAATTCTTGTCATTGAGAAGTCTGTTAGTCTAAGGAGATTCACACAAATAATTACAGCTTTATAAAAACCAAGTTAAGAGAGTAGCAGCTCCCTGCTGCTGCACGCAGGGCCAGACCTGGGGAAGGGCTTCCTCCATTATCGGGAAGAGTGCGACCTGCCCATTTGCGACCAGAGCAAGAGGTAGACTCCCGCCCGCTGGAAGGAGAGACCCAGCCACCAGTTTGCCTGGTCTTCGGGGCCCAGAACAGCATCTCCCGGCTGCTGCACGCAGGGCCAGACCTGGCGAAGTGCTTCCTCCACTCCCTGGGGGAGTGCGACCTGCCCAGCTGCAACCAGAGCAAGAGGTAGGCACCTGCCCGCTGGAAAGAGAGAACCCGCCGCCAGTTTGCCTGGCCTCCAAGGCCCATAGTAGCATCTCCCTACTGCTGTAAGCAGGGCCCAGCCTGAGGATAAGCCCCTTCCACTATTCCATTGTGCCACTCTGCAACGGACCAAAGGGGCAGCCTTGACTCCACTAACAGGGTTGCTGACTGTACATGATCTGGGTCAGGTGGCTTAAACTGGAAGGGAAAAAAGAAGGGCTTCCAAGGGTCCATTTTGTTTGAGACTTGTTCTTGGGTTCAACGTTTTTGTTTTTATTTGCTTGTTTGTTTGTTTTGTTGTTTCTTGGGAGTTTTTTGTTTGTTTTTGTTTTGATTGACAGTGTGTTTGTGTGCTTCTGCTCCTCTTTTCTTTCTTTTCTTCCTTCTCACTTTTATATTTTTTCTTCTTCCTTCATCTTCCCTATTTACACCCTGCCATTGCATTCTCAACAGAGGCAAAAACAAGTTATACGCACAAATTGAGATTTCTAGAACGTGTACAATTGAAATATATAGCAAAGTGGTGTTATATATGGTTTATTCTCTATTTTCTAGACTTATTCTCTCTCTCCTCTCTCTTACACTAATTACTACTCCTTGGTTATTATTTTTTTTCTCTTCTTTTTTTTTTCTTTTCCATCTTTCTTTATTTCTCCTCTCAACCGCTGCATAAGTTAGGTTTATATGTAAATCGGTCTTTCCATCTATTCATTCACTCCATTCTCTTTCCTCTCTCGTCGGCTGATACTAAACCACTTCCATAGAACTCTCTTTTCATACTTTCTAAGAAAGAACAAGTCAATACACTCACTTCCTTCTTCCTAAACATATTACCTCTCTGTCCATTACTTGAAACTTTAAAACCCCATCAGAAGCATACAGAGTAAATTGGAAACAACATCTGGGTTAACTAAATCTGTACATTGTGATCAAACTGGGATTCTCTGAATAGAAAGTGTTTGATTTTAAAGTGTAAAGGAAATATAAGGGGATCTGATAGCATTGTACTACAGGAGCAACATAAGGTTTTAAGGTAAAATCAAAGTAGACAAGGTCCCACAGTGCAGGTAGAATAGACGCACAAGCAATGTGAAGAAACAAGGGAAGAAAGTGACACAAACAAATCAATATACCTCCTCAGTAGATTCCATACCATGCACAGTTGGGGCAATGCCAGAGATGGAATTCAGAAATTACATATTCCAAATGTTAGCGGAACTTAAGAATGAACTCAAAAATGAGATGAGGGAGCAAATACAGGAGGTGAAAGATCATTTTGACAAAGAACTCCATAAACAAATACAGGAAGTAAAAGATTACTTCAATAGGGAGATAGAAGCTCTAAAGAGAAACCAAACAGAAATTCCAGAAATGAAAGAAGCAATAAATCAAAATAAAAGCTCAATCGAAAGTATCACCAACAGAGTAGATCACTTGGAAGAAAGAACCTCAGACAATGAAGACAAAATATATATACTAGAGAAAAATCTAGATTACACAGCAAAAATGGTAAGAAACCAAGATCAGAACATTCAAGAATTATGGGACAACATAAAAAGACCAAACGTAAGAGTGATTGGGGTAGAGTAGGGGGCAGAGTTTCAAGCCAAAGGAATGAGTAATTTATTTAATGAAATAATTACAGAAAATTTTCCAAACTTGAGGAATGAAGGGGAAAACCAAGTTCAAGAGGCCTACCGAACACCAAACATACAAAATCACAACAGATCCACACCAAGACACATTATAATGAAAATGCCTAATATACTGAGCAAGGAGAGAATATTAAAAGCCACAAGAGAAAGGAAGCAGATTACATATAGGGGGAAACCAATCAGACTTTGTTCAGATTTTTCTACCCAGACCTTAAAAGCAAGAAGATCCTGGAATAGCATATTTCAAGCTCTGAAGGAAAAGGGATGTCAACCAAGAATCTTATATCCAGCAAAATTGAGCTTTAGATTTGAAGATGAAATAAAAACCTTCCACGACAAGCAAAAGTTAAAAGATTTCACATCTCGAAAGCCAGCAACTGTGAACATCCTGGGCAAAATTTTTCATGAAGAAGAAGAGAAAAATAACAATGAAAATCAACAAAGGGAGATATTAAACTAAGGGAAATACCAATCAGAAGAGAAACCAAATCAAGCTAAAGATCATCATACAAATAAAAATGGATGGGAATAAAAATCACATCTCAATAATAACCCTGAATGTTAATGGCCTAAACTCGCCATTCAAAAGACACAGATTATCTGAATGGATTAAAAGAAATGACCCAACAATCTGCTGTCTCCAAGAAACACACCTCATAGAAAAAGACATCAATAGACTGAAGGTAAAAGGCTGGGAAAAGTCTTATCACTCACATGGCCTGCGGAAGCAAGCAGGGGTTTTCATTCTCATTTCAAATAAGGTAGACTTCAAGCCAAAGTTAATCAAAAGGGACAAAGATGGATATTTCTTACTACTTAAGGGAACCATTCATCAAGAGGATATAACAATCATAAATCTATATGCCCCAAATAATGGAGCACCTACATTCATCAAACAAACACTTCTCAAGTTCAAGAGTAAAATTGACCACAAAACAGTTATTCTAGGGGATTTCAACACACCTCTCTCACCAATGGATAGATCATCCAAACAAAAACTAAACAAAGAAACCTTAGGCCTCCTTAAAACAATTATTAACTTAGATCTAACGGACATATATAGAATATTTCATCCCTCAGTAAATGAATACACTTTTTTCTCAGCAGCACATGGCTTGTTCTCCAAAATAGATCATATATTATGTCACAAGGCAAATCTCAGCAAATATAAAAAAATAGAAATACTACCTTGCATGCTATCAGACCATAAAGGGATGAAATTGGAAATCAACGACAAAACAAGGAATAAGAAAAACTACTCCAACAACTGGAAGCTAAGCAACATGCTACTGAATGAACAAGGGGTTGAAGAAGACATCAAAGAGGAGATTAAAAAATTCCTAGAGGTAAATGAGAACACAGATACATCATATAGAAATCTCTGGGACACTATGAAGGCAGTAGTAAGAGGAAAATTCATTGCACTGAGTTCATTCTTTAAAAGGAAAAAAAAAAAACAACAAATAAACGACTTAACATCACACCTCCAAGCACTAGAAAAAAAGAAGAACAGATCAACACCGAGAGCAGCAGAAGACAGGAAATAATTAAAATCAGAGCAGAAATTAATGAAATTGAGACTAAGGAAACAATTCAAAGAATTGACAAAACTAAAAGTTGGTTCTTTGAAAAAATAAACAAAATTGACAGACCCTTAGTGATGCTAACAAAAAGAAGAAGAGGAAAAACTCAACTCACTAACATTTGTGATGAAAAAGGGAATATCACAACAAACACCTCAGATATACAGAAAATAATTAGAAATTACTTTGAAAACTTGTACTCTAATAAAACAGAAAATGCTGAATGCATTGACAGATTTCTAGAGTCATATGATTTGCCTAAACTGGATCTGGAGGCTATACACAATTTAAACAGATCGATTACAAGCAAAGAAATAGAAGATGTCATCAAAAAGCTACCAACAAGGAAAAGTCCAGGACCTGATGGGTTTACAGCAGAGTTCTACAAGACTTTCAAAGAAGAACTAATACCAATGCTCTTCAAACTATTTCAAGAAATAGAAAAAGAGGGAGCTCTTCCAGACTCTTTCTATGAGGCCAATATTACATTAATTCCAAAGCCAGGCAAAGACACATCCAAAAAAGAAAACTTTAGGCCAATATCTTTAATGAACATAGATGCAAAAATCCTCAACAAAATTCTGGCAAATCGGATACAAAAACATATCAAAAAGATAGTGCACCATGATCAAGTGGGGTTTATTCCAGGGATGCAAGGCTGGTTCAACATTCGGAAATCAATAAACATAATACATCACATCAATAGACTTAAAGATAAAAATCATATGATTATCTCAATAGATGCAGAAAAAGCATTTGACAAAATACAGCACCCCTTTATGTTCAAAACACTGGAAAAACTAGGAATATCAGGGACATATCTCAACATTATAAAAGCTATTTATGCAAGGCCCAGAGCTAACATTATCTTAAATGGAGAAAAATTGAAAGCATTCCCTCTAAAAACTGGAACAAGACAGGGATGCCCCCTTTCACCACTGTTATTTAACATAGTACTGGAAACTCTGGCAAGAGCAATTAGACAGACGAAAGAAATTAAAGGGATCCAGATAGGAAAAGAAGAGCTCAAATTAGCACTATTTGCTGATGACATGATAATCTACCTAGAAGACCCAAAAAACTCTACCAGAAAACTTTTACAACTAGTAAATGAATTTGGCAAAGTAGCAGGATACAAAATCAATACCCATAAGTCAAAGGCATTTTTGTACATCAGTGACAAAGCCTCTGAAAGGGAAATGATGAAAACTACGCCATTTACAATAGCATCAAAAAAAATAAAATACCTGGGAATCAACTTAACGAAAGAGGTGAAAGAGCTCTATAAGGAAAAATTATAGAACACTAAAGAAAGAAATCATAGAAGAACTCAGAAGATGGAAAGACCTACCTTGCTCTTGGATAGGTAGAATCAATATTGTCAAAATGTCCATACTACCAAAAACATTATACAGATTTAATGCAATTCCAATCAAAATCCCAATGTCATTCTTCAAAGAAATAGAAATAGCAGTCATGAAATTCATCTGGAGAAATAAGAGACCCAGAATAGCCAAAGCAATCCTGAGCAAGAAAAGTGAAGCAGGGGGCATCACCATACCGGACTTTAAATTATATAGAGCAATAGTAACAAAAACAGCATGGTATTGGCACCAAAACAGACTGGCGGACCAATGGTACAGAATTGAGGACACAGAGACTAATACATATAATTTCAGCTATCTTATATTAGACAAAGGTGCCAAAAATGTACAGTGGAGAAAGGATAGCCTCTTCAACAAATGGTGCTGGGAAAACTGGAAATCCATATGCAACAAAATGAAATTAAACCCTTGTCTCTCACCATGCACAAAATTCAATTCAAAGTGGATCAAGGACCTAGGAATTAGACCAGAGACAATACGCCTAATAGAAGAAAAAGTAAGCTCCAATTTCCAACATGTCGGATTAGGCCCCAAGTTCCTTAATAAGAATCCTGTAGCACAAGAACTATTACCAAGAATTAATGAATGGGATAGATTTAAACTGAAAAGCTTCTTCTCAGCAAAAGAAACAATCAGTGAGGTGAATAGAGAGCCAACTAATTGGGAACAAATATTTAATACATGCACATCAGATAGAGCACTAATTTCTAGAATGTATATAGAACTAAAAAAACTTAACACCAAAAAAGCAAATAACCCAATCAATAAATGGGCTAAGGAATTGAAAAGACACTTCTCAGAAGAAGATACACGATTAATCAACAAATACATGAAAAAATGCTCAACATCACTGGCAATTAGAGAAATGCAAATCAAAACTACTCTAAGATTTCATTTCACTCCAGTCAGAATGGCAGCTATCAAGAACACAAACAACAATAAATGTTGGAGAGGATGTGGGGAAAAAGGCACACTCATACATTGCTGGTGGGACTGCAAAATGGTGCAACCGCTATGGAAAGCAGTATGGAGATTTCTTGGGAAAATGGGAATGGAACCACCCTATGACCCAGCCATCCCACTCCTGGGTCTATTCCCAAAAGACTTAAAAACAGCATATTACAGTGACACAGCCACTTCAATGTTTATAGCAGCACAATTCACAATAGCTAGGTTATGGAACCAACCTAGATGCCCCTCAGTAGATGAGTGGATAAAGAAAATATGGTATATATACAAAATGGAATTTTACTCAGCAATAAGAGAGAATAAAATAATGGCATTTGCAGGTAAATGGATGAAGTTGGAGAATATAATGCTAAGTGAAATTAGTCAATCTCAAAAATCCAAGTACCGAATGTTTTCTCTGATATAAGGAGGCTGGTTCACAGAGTTGTTGGAAGGGGGGGTACATAGGATCAGAGGAACACTAGAATGGTCAACGGAAAGGGAGGGGAGGGAGGGAGTAAGGGGGGGGGGGTTGGAAAAAAATTGGTGGTTGAATGAGATGGATATCATTATCCTAAATGCATGATTGAAGATCTGAGTGGTACTTATATACTTTGTATACAAGCAGTTGTATGTAAAAAGATACTATGCTTGTGCATGATGAATAAGTAAATATATAATAAAAAAAATAAAAAAAAACCAAGTTAATATGCTGTAGTAATACTGCAAAATGAATGATTAATTTTCTCTAGGGCATGAGGAGAAGACATAAAATATACGTGGTATTTTTACAGATTTGTTTATATATGATGGTTTTCCAGGCAGAAACACCGTACATCAAATACTAAAATAAAAACCTTTAGTGTTATACTTGATTTTAATTTAAACCCATCACACTCAATAGCTATGCAAACTCCACAAGGTACTTAACTTTTCAGGGTCTCAGTGATCTAAAAATCAGGAATTTTCAGGTTCTTGTGATATATTCAAGAAGATAGCCTGTATGGTTCAAGCCCATGGAAAGAACTAAGTCCATGTTAACTTTCCTTCTGTTCACTATGTTTTATAGTTTAGAAATTTCTAGGCATTTGTGCAAAGCAGTAACATCCCAAGTAAACCCATCCTCTTTGACCCATCAGTCCAGGATTTGAGGTATCTTCTGTAGACACAAAATTGTTTTAATACCCTTTGTTAATGTGTATCTGTTTTCATAGTAAAGAATCTGGGCAGTATTTTTCTTCTAACTTGTAGTTGGTGGAAAGATGTTGTCTACCTCAGTATTAGAAGTGATCTTTTCATCTTAGATTTAAGTCAAGAAGAAAAGACCTCAAAGACCATGGGTTGATAAGAAGGAATAATGCCTTCTTAGGAGGTTGTACATCTATCTGTAGGTGAATATACCCCATGTGGCTTCACTTGAGATTTATATCAAAGGATTGTCAAATCCTTTTGGCACGCTTTCTAAATCAGATGTGAATTTCAGGTCCTGTGATAATTAATGGAGATTCATCTCCATGGTTTGTGAAGTGTTGGCAACTAAGGTTTTGGGTTTGCCAGGATAATCTTTAGAAATAGGAAAACAATTTCCTGGCCTGCCCTTTCTCTGACTCTTGTTTTTACTGAAAAGTAAGGAGAAGAAAGGGAGATGCTGCGTAAATCCGGGATGTATCCCAGGAGACAGGCTTGCTATTGCAGTAGACCAGACCCTTGCCCCCTCCCCAAATTATATGAATATGAGAGTAACACCAGCCTGGCTGATTCCATGTGAACTATCATAAACTTGTAAGGCATGCTCAGACCTTAATTCACTCTTTGAACAGATAAGTTAGCAAGTGCTCTGCTAGGAACTAGATGTACACATCTCCATTTCCAACCACCCCCTGCCCCATGGTGCCCCTTTTATTTTAAGACAGAATTACACTAAGTTGCTTAGGGCCTCACTGAATGGCTGACCGGATTTGGGTGTACTGGCTCCCATGCTACAGGCTTGGGCACCCAACCTTCAGTAAGAAGGGGATGACAGTAGGAGGGGCAGAAATGGTAGAGATTCAGGGATTCGGTTTTGTGCATGTGGTTGCCTTGAACTGGCCATTCTCCTGCCTCAGCCTCCCGAGCTGTTGAGATCACAGGTGTGTGCCACTGCACCCAGCATGGTTTCTTTTCTCTATCTTTAAAAGGTCATTCTGTGATAGAAAAATGCTGACTATTTACAAAGTACTTTGAGGATGCTTAGAAGTTCTGTTCTTCTCTTCTCATGTTCATTCTTGTCCTCTCAGTGAGTCAGCCATCTAGGCTCTCACTACTTTGGACATTGTTCTTTTTCAAAATTTCCCCCCATCATACCAGTGCATTTTAAGGCCTTTTCCTGCTCAGTGGGCCCCTTACTATTGGTGCTACCCAGGTCTTGGCTTAGTCTTTTTCACTCCTTTGGTTTCATTAATAATCTGCATACTAAAAAGGTCAGCAAATCTATGATACAGATCAGAACTTCCTGGTGATACTGTTTTATACTACCAAACCCACACCTGGAGTCACCCCAAAAGTGCGAGCTGGGGAGAGTTACCACAAGGGAGGTCCCAATGCATCCTGAGTTGTTGACAATTGGGATTCTCCAAAGAAAGAAGCCCTAAATTCCAAAGTCATCAGTCCAAAGCGTGTATCGAGGGAACTTACCTACAGAGTATTGCAGCTTATCCTTACAACAGCTGGTGTGTCTGTCGCAGTGGCGTAAGGTATGGCATTTACTTGAGGGTTTAAGGGATTTGGACTCAGAATCATGGCCAATTTCTTTCAGTGTTTTAGGCAATCACCTAAATATTTATATCAGTGCCTGGGTTCAAGACTCTGGCTTGAGCCCAGTATTGTGGGATAAACATACACCTGGCATTCCGTGATGTTTGGTCAGTTCACAGAAAGTAGGGAGGGATTGAGGGTTCTCTACAGATACACACCTACAAGTCCATTTGCAGCACAGTTTTACTTGGATGTCCCACAACACACACAAAACTGTTTAAATCACTACCATTTCTGCCCCTTCTCCCATCATCCCCTTCATACTGAAGGTTGAGTGCCCAAACCTGTAGCTTGGGAGCTAGTGCACCTAAATCCAGTTAGTTGTAATTTACTTCAGTCTTTCTCCTTTAATATCTCTTATATCATCCCTGTTCTCTTCATTCCAATTATCTGTCACTCTAGGTCCATAGTCAGGAATCACCAATTTTGCAAGTTAACAAAATTCTACTCAAACCTAACTTAAGAAAGTCAGTTTACAGTAAGGGCACAGGATATACAGGAAAGAAATAAAGCTGTACGGCTGGTCCTGGCAAAAGGTTGAAACCAGTGACGGGAGAGTCACCTGCTGGGCCTCTGTGTCTACATGATGTTTGCCCTTCCTTCTTTATAGCTGTATGCATCCTTTTTTTCTTTCTGTCAAAGATCTTCCTCTCTGTCAGAGATACTTCTGCATCCAAGCATCCAAAATTGATGGACTTGAATTATCCCAATTCCTAATTCCCAAGGGGGGGGGGGGGGGCAAAAAGCAAAGCAAGGCTTACCTTAGTCCAGGAACATGAGGCCAAAATGCTGAACTACAATGTGGAAAGAGGATTTTTCTGCCATAAATCTCACCTCCCTCAATTTATCCTGCATATGTCTGCCTGTAAACTTTACAAAACAAAATTAGACCCTGTCTCATCTTGCCTTAAAATCATTTAATGGCCCACAACATTCAACAGAGTTCAAAGTTTAGAGACATTCATGTTCCTCTCTGAACTGCCTGGTATCCAGCTCTTCCCCACGTTCTGTGCCTCCTGCTGTATAGGACCTTTGGTACTTCTAGCAATGATTAAAGCTACTCCAAATGTCAGTGCCCTCATATGTGCTATCCTCCCTGCCTCAAGTACACAGATTACCATAAGAGATCTGCAAACTGGGGTCAGGTGCCATCTCCCTGAACCTAGAGGCCAATTTAAATGATCCTCATCTGGTTTCCTACCATGCTCTGAGTAGATATCTGTTATAATAGTTGTGTTTTATTATAACCATGGATTTTGATTTTTTTCCCCCAAAGATCAGACAAAAGCCACAGTCCCTTTAAAATATTTTCCAGGTAAAGCTAGCTAGATTTTGGGTACTACTGACTGTGTTGTTCGTAGCCAGTCATAGTATGGTGTTACAGTGAGATTGAGTCACACTCACTCTGTGTGAGGTCTCACTTATTACTTCCTTACCAGTTTGTAGTTATGACCTTAGGAAAACAAAAGCCTCATTATTGAAGCCTTGAGATGAGGAGCTTTCAAAACCACTGCCAAATTAAATTAATCATGTTCTTTAGAATATGTGTTATCAGCTTTCTATTAGTATAATAGAATACTTGAGGTAATTAACTTATAAATAGAAAAGGTTTATTTTGGCTCTAGGTTTGAGAGATTCTAGTCCATGTTCAGGTGGAACCCCTGCTTTTAGATCTCTGGTGGGAGTGCTGTATAGCAATGTTAGGACCACTCATCTTAGGGCCAGGAAGTTAAAATTGGGAGGGGCTGAGGTCCCACAATCCCCTTTAAGTACACATCCTGAGTGACCTAAGGACATTGTGCACTAGGTTCTGCCTTCTAAAAGTCCCACCACCTCTCACTATTGCCACCCTGGTGCCCATACTTTTAACATATGGGCCTTTGGGGAGACATTTAACATCTAGACTACAGCAAGCTATTCTAACAATTTATAATATTGCTTAGGTATTCATAAGTTTAGTTTGGATTTCAACAATAAAGATTTCCAGAAAAATATTGTGCCAGAAAAAAGAAATTCTTCAAGTGAGATTTTCTCAAGACAACTGAATAGCCAAGTTGGGGATTTCTGTCCAAGTTTTGATTATACTTCCTGTGGCTGATGGAATTGTAGGATTTCAAATGCTATTAAGCTGCTCCATGCCGAGACAAATAGTCTGATGACATGTTATTCATGGCATGGGGAAAATGAACAGTATCTCTTGCTAGTCCATCTTCATTAATTTTGATAAGATTATTTTTTTACTGGACAGATTAAAATATACAGAACTAAGTACAAAGTGCTTCTGTTTCCATATTTTAAAAACCCTCAGTACCAGAAAAAGAAAATTTATAAAGTAGTTTTAAGTGTGCAGTTTTAACTTTATTTTTCTGTGTACAATTTAACAGCTTTTCCCTGGATAATTCTAATGACCCCTCTTCAGCTTACTTAAAGGTTCTCTTAGCTGCATATCTAAATTATGTCAGGAGCTCAGTAATTTATCTAATACTGTTTCCAAGGACTAAATTTGGCATGTACGCATACTTTCTTGAGAAAGTGCAGGGTTTATTAAATTTCATATTAATGCCCACATTTCAAGAGTCTGCACTGCCCCTTTGAAGTTGGTGTGTGTCCTATCTGATCCAATGCATTTTGGGGTACTCTCTGTGACCTGGGCCCATCAGGGCATTTAAGCTTGTGCCACCTGCCCTGAGGAATCAGGTTCTTTGAATATTTTGCCTATAGCTTTACTCATGTGTGTGCTGTTGAATGATGCTTTGTGATGATAGCTGACATTTAGATTGCTCTGGTTTTAGGAATGGGAATGTGGTCTAGTTGTTACGACAACAGCTACAGACACTCATAAAATGTTCAGTTTCATCCTTTTTTTTCACTCAGGGCCTTCACATTTAAAAAACAGTGGTCTTTGAGGCTAAGGGGATGAGAATGCCATTTGTCATCACCTTACAATTGCTCTTTTCAGCTGAGAGGAATTATGCTGTTGCTAACTTCAGAACTGAATAGTTCTATCTAATGTTAGAACTACCTGAGGAATATTTAATGCACTATAATGTGACAAATTCAGCAGCTTATTAGTTATTATATCATTATTTGACCTGGCACCAGACAGACCTAGAATCAAATTTTATCTTATTTTCTGACCAGTTGAGCTACTCAGAGCGGTTAATGTAGCTACTCGTAAAACTTGGCTTTTTTATGTGCAGGTAGGGTGGTAAAACCTAACTTTTGAGAGTGGTGCTCCTTCCTCATTCCTGCCCATCTCAGTGAGTAGGTCTACTATCCATCTAGTTGCCCAGATCCAAAATCCATGAATCATCTTTTATTCCTTCCTTTTTACTCCCTATATCCAGCTGTCGAGCAAGGTTTAGCTCTAAAACTCTGGTTCCTACACTGAGGCATTCATAAACACTACAGGGAGCTGAAGAATATTTTAAAATTTCAAGTAAAAAGAGCCATATATGTGCCTATTAGGTATTACCACTATTAAGTAATTTGTACCTTGGTAAATGGGACTACTCAGTATTTCTTCAGACCCGTGCATACTGTGAAAATTATTGAGGTACTGAAAGCCCCATGAAGCAAGAAAGTTTGGGAAGTTGTGCTCTATCACTTAGCACATATCCTTCCTCTGATCTTTATCTTCACTGCCACCACCATCCAAGCTGTCTTGACCTCCCACTCATTTACCAAAGTAGCCAGACTTCTGCTGGTCTTCCTGCTTCCATGGTGATCCTGCACAAACCATTCTCCAAAGAGCTACTAAAATGGTCTTTTAAAAATGTAAAGAAGATCATATCTCTCTATTATTCAGAAATTGTGGTAGGTCCTCGTCACACGTGAAATCAACCAAACCCTCACACAGTCCACAGGCCCCACCACCTACCTGCACCCATCTCCTCCACCATCCTCATCTCCCCCTCACTCTCTCATTCACTAAGACTCAGACACTCGAACTTCTTCCTTTCATCTGTTTTCTCCCCAAACTTTGTTCCTATTCAGACACATTGCAATTGCTTTTCTTCTTCCCTGGAGGGAGCTGCTTCCATAACTCCACTGTAGCTGATTCCTTTTCACTTATGCCTGCACTTAAAAATGGTACTACTTCAGATAGGCCTTGGCCTATGGTTTTGTATTTTCTTCATAGTACATATCACTGTCTAAAATTATCCTCTTTGTTTACTTGTTTATTAGCTCCGTGTGCAGGGCCCATCTGTATTGCTCACCTTTGGCCTCTATCCCCTATACCATACACATTAAGAAAATGTTGATTATATGAGAAATGCAGATAAACATTGCTTCTGTTTCCTTTTTTTATGACCACATGATGTAATTGATATGCATGGTCCTGTTGCTGTCTTTTTTGTTTTTCTTTCTTTCTTTTTTTTAAATAGTAGTCTTGCTGAAAGAAGATGGGGTGCTAAACATTTGGGCAGTTATTTTAAACACTGAACCATCTATTTGTATTGCTTCAGTAGTCAAGAAAAGAAGTATAGCCATATTGTACTGAAGTGCCTTGAAGTGCCTGTCCTCTGAGAGTTTTCCAAATACCTCCAAGTGAATTGATTAAACAAGGAAAACCCCTTTTTCTCCTTTGCACTTTACTGTAGTAATAGTAAAATCAAAAACTCTCTTTTACACCACTCATTCCATTAAAATACAAAACTGAAAATGGCATGGAAGAAAAGATGTTGAAATAGCCTTTGAGCTTATTTTTTCATCTTGTCCAGGTCAGCAAATGATCTAGATTGCCAAGTTAGATTGTACAGGGTCTATTTTCACTACAGGGAGATAAAACTTTGCAATGATCAATAAAGTTTAAAAAAAACATGAATAACAAAGTTTTGATGCATAGACTTCAATAAAACTGATTATAATGTATTTCAATGTAATAAATTTATTTATTTATAATAATACTTAGTGATTATTACAAAATCCAAACAAATAAATTTAGACAAGTATTTACAATTGTACAATTTATATCTGAGCATTTTTGTGTGGGAGGGAATTTCCTTCTTTCACCAGTCTTTACAGAGTCTGTTCTCAACTTACTAATTAGGTATTTTCTAAGGCTTTCACGTTCAGTTAGAAATTGAGAATTACATGCCAGTAGGAATTATGTATCTCTGTTAAACTGGTACATAGTCATCATTATTGTAGAAGAACCTTTCCAAGTTGGAACTCAAGATTCACAGTGTATTTTCCCTAGACATGAGAATTCCTGTAGCACTGGCTCCAGATGAGAGTGGAGTTAAAGAACACAGATGCTCAAGAGGCCCACGCTCCTCTAGGTGCCAGCTCCTGGCAGCAGGTGAACTGGCACCAGGGATGGGAGTAACAATAGTAGAAGCATTGGCAAGGGCAGGTAGTGGGAGTAATAAGAATGCCAATCATAGTAGGGTGTGTGTTTTGCCCTTGGTAGCCGAGGAAGGAAGTAGATGAGGCTTATAGTGGTTTTGACTGCACAAGATTGTTCCTGTTAGACTTGTTAATAAGTTGTAGCTTGTATGCAAATGTAATATGAATATATTAGTTGGTAATTCAGATGATTTCTAAAAATGTTGACATGATTTGGGCTTCTCAGTATGAATCACACAAAAATATAGTATTTGTTAACACATACTCATTAAAAGACCAATTTGTGAAGTAAATCAGTTATTAAGATTGTATTACTCACTCTGGTTGCATGTATATAATGTGTCAACAACCAGATAAAAAAAATGTTGCTTAGCTACTTATTTCAGTCTCAGAACATGATTTAAATAGCTTGATGGATTTGAAGATTGCTCTATTAAAATATAATCAAACAAGCTTGCCTATTTTGCTGATTTTTAATTTTTTCAATAAATGATGTACAATATATGTGAAGTCTGTTTATGTGATAGATGGCAGACTTGTTTTAAGGTTATTCACTTTTTTGTTTTGTTTTGTTTTGAAGTTAAATTTTATCACAGTAATACATGTACCAAAGTCAAGGTACTGCCAGGTTTCTTGTGAAAAACTGTAGCCCCTGCCCTTTCCTTCCCTTCTTTCCCGTTCCTCATTTTCTGCTTTCCAGAAGCATTTACCTCCACTTGTTATAGCAATGTCTTTCAATATAAACACCCTGTATTTCTAAATAACATTTAGAAACATGTATTTCTCAATAACATTTATGTAGTTATATTATTTTCCAATTTCTGAAATTCTGTATTCACTTTCACTTATAGAACATGAAGTACCTAAGGACCCTCCCCTCAATACTCCTTCATACATCTTCCCTGGCCCCAATATAATTTTCTCTCAGGATTATAGATGATTTTTCATTGTTTTCATCGTTATGACTGTAGAAATACTGTTTGCAGCAGAGCAGCTCAGCATGTGGGGTCTGCATTTACTTCACTATTGTGCAGTGTGTCTTCTGTTTGCAGCTGTAGGATACCACTCCACCCTTCTCCACTGATGCCTGATGCCTGGGAGGCTGACCTGTCCAACCATCTGATAAAGTCATACCAACCTTTTCTTTTTCCTCCTCAGTAAATAGTCACCACATCCTAAATTTGCTCAGTGTTCAGGAGACCCTTCCATAATTTTTTCAGCATACTGTTCTCTTCTCTTCTATATTCTACTGTTCTTCTCTTCTGCCTCTTCTCTCTATGGTTAAACCTAATGGAATCCTAATGAGAAACGTCAAGGAATCCATTCCTGTGGTAGAGTGTTCCTATGACTGGCATTTCTTAGAGACCTTCCTCCTCTGTCCCCATTATCCTGCTTTCCTCTGTGATTTGGTTGCCCCCTAGGCACAGCTGTAGGAATTCTTTTTACCTGTCTTCTGCTTGGGTTCTCTGTGCCCTGGATTCCCACCTCTTTGTTTAAGCTCATTCCATCTTTTTGATGGTTCTTGTTCTTGTAGTAGTTTCCTGTGAAAAGCTCAAAAAAGTTTTAGACCATGAAAATCTTTGGTCCTAGAATTGATTGTTATTTTGTCATCTCAGAGTTTTTGATGTCATAAGCTTTTGTTGTGGTTCTTTCTACTGCTTTCATCTTGCCTGCTGCCTTCAGGCCTGCTGTCCTGGGATTCACTGTCTCTAGCCAGGAAATCTCTGCCTCCTCTCTGAAAGGTGAGGGATCTTGGGAATGGGGAGGAAGAGGCAACTAGCTGGTTGTTAATAGGCTTTTCAGCCAGTCCTCCTTTTTAATTCATCCTCTTGAGTATCTGCAACCTCCAGGTCTTGAACCTTTCTGGAGTCTGGCCTACAAACCATCCTGCTTCTTGCTGGTTTTCCCCTGTTGTGGTTAGATTCTGGTCCTGCCATATTATGCCAGTCACCATTTGTCTGTACCCTTTCCATTGTCCTAAACTTCTACTCTCATGTTTTTTATCCTTGCATATTTTCTGAAGCTTTACCTTGGGGTAAAGGGTAGAGTTCATGGATTTAACTGGAGATATTTCAAATTTATTTGAAAATCATAAAGAAATAGGATGTAAGCAAGTTCATAATTGATATGCATCTGTGAAATTTAAAAAAAGTTCCTTTTTTTTTTTAAATGCTGTATTGACTATTTTTGAAAATTTTAAAGATTTTAATTTTTTAACCATGCAGTAGAGAATCTACTATGTGGGATCTATTTTATCTGCTCTTCATGTATTAAGAGAAGCCCTCTTAACCCCACCACTCATACAAAAAGTACAATCAGTATGATTGGAGGAGTGACAGGCTCTTAAATAAGTAAATTTGCAAATTACAAGTGGCATGGGTTTATAGACTTTATAGACTTCTCATAGGAATAAGATTTTTCATGAATATCATAAAATAAGAATTGGGCCAAACCATAACTAATGTTAATGCTGTTTGAACTTAAGATTTTTTCCTCCATAGGATATGAAATTTGTAGGATTTTTTTAAACTACTAACTTAGAATATGTTATTCTGACAAAACATTTTTTTTTCTTTTTTGAGAAAATATTACAAAAGGAAAGATCACAAATGAAATAGGTTAAGTAATAAACTCTTAAGAAATCCTGGCTCTTGATACAGGAAATTTACTTCATTTTGTGTAACATAAACCTTTAATACTGTTTATACCTTTATGTGACTTAAGTTATATTTAATGTTTGTGTATCCAGTTTACTTGAAGTTAACTAGTTGTGTTCCAGGAACTTCAGTGCATATACCATCTATCTTTGTATTTTGCACTTCCACAGGAGGTTCAATAAGTGTTCAAATAAGGCAATCATGTTTTGTATATTAAGCATAATGAAGCTTAATAAATTTGTCAAATTAGTCAGAGTATATCCTTTAGCTTTTCTAAGTTTTCCTCAAAATAAAAAAAAAATCTCTGAATATTAAACAAAAACTTATTGATTTTGAAAAGCAGTTTTGAATGTGACAACAATAAATGATATATCCTTTTCTCATTTGATATTTTATTGTTGAAAAAAGATAAATTCTAGCCTAGTTTAGGCCACATATAATAAATATACTATTTGAAATATTAAACATTTCATTAACTTTAATAAATCATGAAATCTTATTGCATATTTTAAAATGACATTTTAGAAAAACTGTCAAGGATATGCTTTGATTAGTATGTTGTTATTATTTCCAGGGAACATTTTAATTCATCTAATTTACCAACTTTCAATTTAGTTTCCTTTGAAATTTGATCACTAGTCTATACCTGGAAGAGAAATCTTAAACTCCAAGTATTTTGGTGTCAGAAATCAAAGGGAGAAGAAGCAAAATCAGAGTTAAAGATTTTTAAAAATTCAGCAAAACAAACAGAGTGTAATGGAGCATTTCATAAAGAGAATGGATAAGGAACTGTGTACTGGATTCAGAAGCACCAGGCTGTTTCATCAGGACTTATGAGCTATAGACATCTGGTTGACAAGAACTTACCTGTTTAAAATGCCTGGTGCAAGGTCTATTATTACCATCCCATTTATATGTGAACAAACTAAACACTTTAGTTCTGAAGGTGCCATAAATTATGTAAGGACAGCTTGATGGATTACTTTATCAATCCAGTGCCTTTTCTCTAGCAAATAACACCAGGAAGAGACTTTTCTTTATAAATGAAACCTCTAAAGAAATCTTTACACTTAAAGTTTGCACAGTATTTGGTTTGGGATTCTAAAGATAGTTTTATTATCTATGTAAATGATGACATAGCAGTTAAAATACTGGTGAACACACATTCCAAATACTAAAGAGCAAGTAAAAAAATTCCCTTATGTGTCTTACTTGCTTAGTGTACAATTTGTTTTCTGCTCCTATTTTTTTGAAATGTCAGAATATGTAAATCTGTTTGAATTTAAATTTCATAATGAAAATTTGTATATTATGCTTGAAGACACGTTAGTTCATATGCCCTTCATCTTTATGCGCCTCTAGGCCTGGATTTATATCTAAGGTGTTCTTCTTTGAAAAATACTGATTAAAGTTTTATTAATCACTTTCTAAGAGCAGTTAATTACCCGCCACTATTTCATAAAATATTATGTGCTAGAAGTAGAAAGAATTATTTAAATGTAAAGGATTACTGTTTTTCATATTTTGAAATCATTGAATATTATATTGTGCTTTGAGGGAAATTTTCTTTCTCACTGCTGTAATGTTCTGAGCATTATTTTGGTTTTCTTCTTGATTCAGTATTATCATCATTTAGTAAACTAAATAAAATGACCAACATATCCATGTCCCAGAAAGAAAATAAGCCTTTTCTTTATTTTGGAGTCTTTCTCATTCCTGAAAGTTTACCTATAGCCTAACACCTGGTTAGGACCTATGAATAAATGAATGTGTATGACTTAAATACAATAGTAATATTATTTATCTTATATGAAACTATTACTAGTAAAGATTGGTAAATACTGATAAGTGGTTTAAATGTGCTTTTAGCTGATTTGGTTTTATGTGCCTTAAAAAATTATTTTAAGTAACAAAAATAAGTTTTTTTATTTTATTAAATCATGGACTCCTCCATGAGAAGAATCTAATAAAAGTACAGCTCTTACATTATGTGTTGCTTGTTTTGTTTCAAGCATGTTCATTAATCAGCTTAACTATTGATTTATTTTATAGGCAACCCCCAAACGAAATAGATGTTGGACTTACCAGATAAAATTTAAAGTACCTAATATAACTGTATTCAAAAGATATATTTAATACGAAAGAAAAAATAGGGAATCTCAGGACAGGAGTAGAAACTGTAAAAGAGAACCAAATGTATATTTAAAAAAAAAAAAACAGGGATTGAACCCAAACCACTGAGCCACATCACAGTCCTTTTTATTTCTAATTTTGATACAGGGTTTCATTGAGTTGCTTAGGGCCTGTATAATTTGCTGAGGCTAGCTTTGAAGTTATGATCTTCCTTGTAAGCAAAAATAACCTAAGGGGACAGACCTCAAGGGATCAATGGTGCTTTATTAATCGTCACAGGGGTACATTTTGCGGGGAGCAAATGGCAGCAGGCCACTATGAGGTTCTGGGTTTTATAGGGTTGACCAGAGCCAGGTCATGGAATGAATTGGTGGGACATTTTTGGTGGACTCCCTGCTGGTGGGATAGGAGGATAAATAGGGAAGTTCCTGGGGCCTATTGTCCTGGGGTCAGTGGATTCCATCAGGTGGAGGTCAGTTGTGAGTTTCCTTTGTGTTTACCCTTCCTGCCTTCCCTCTGGCTGAGGCCTAGGCTTACAAAAGACAAGTGCTCCATGGGGAAAAAAGGCACACTCATACATTGCTGGTAGGACTGCAAAATGGTGCAGCCAATACAGAAAGCAGTATGGAGATTCCTTGGAAAACTGTCAATGGAACCACGATATGACCCAGCTATCTCACTCCTTGGTCTATACCCAAAGGACTTAAAAACAGCATACTAAAGGGACACAGCAACATCAATGTTTATAGCAGCACAATTCATAATAGCTAAACTGTGGAACCAACCGTGATGTGCTTCAGTAGATGAATGGATAAAGAAAATGTGGTATATATACACAATGGAATATTACTCAGCAATAAAAGAGAATAAAATCATGGCATTCACAGGTAAATGGATAAAGTTGGAGAATACAATGCTAAGTGAAGTTAGCCAATCCCAAAAATCCAAATACTGAATGTTTTCTCTGGTATAAGGAGGCTGATTCACAGTGGGGTTGGGACAGGGAGCATAGGAGGATTAGAGGAACACTAGAAAGGCCAATGGGGAGGGAGGGAAATGGAGGAAGCAAGAGGGTTAAAAAAAAAAAAAAAGATGGTAGAATGAGATGGA
Organism: Tamias sibiricus; assembly: GCA_025594165.1. NCBI lineage: Eukaryota > Metazoa > Chordata > Mammalia > Rodentia > Sciuridae > Tamias > Tamias sibiricus. The sequence continues at coordinate 97,005,400 of CM046661.1, read as the reverse complement.
TATCATTACCCTAAGTACATGTATGAGGACACGAATGGTGTCAATATACTTTGTATACAACCAGAGATATGTAAAAATATGCTGTATATATGTAATATGAATTGTAATGCATTCTGCTGTCAACTTAGACTAAAAGAGAAAAAAAAAAAAAAGAAAGACAAATGCTCCAATTTATTTCCCAGTGCACAAGGAAGCCATGGGGGAACAGCTGCAGATAGGGGAAATGTTCTGGGGTTTTCTTTCCTTGTCCTTCATTCCTGCCTCAGCCTCCTTAGCCACTGGGATTATAGGTGTGTGCCAACACACCCAACACATTTTATAGTTGAAAAATACAGTACCAAAACTTTAAAAAAAAAATCTACTGTATTTGCTAAGTAGCAGAATGGGAATAAATGAAAATTATTCAGTCTGAAGAAGAAAAAAATTTAAATGAAGAAAGCCTTTGAACATGTGAGGTAGTTTTAGAAGATCCAACACATCCCACACAGGTACATGAAGTCCCCAGACACAGGGGAATGAGATAGTAAAGGAGGGGGAAAAAATGAAGAAATAATGGCACAAACCAAGCAAATTTGGTAGAAGATACACCTCTTGGGGTTTATAGACTTAACAATGTAGAAACAGGGCAAATGGGAACAAACTGATGCTTGAGCGTATCATAATCAAACTAGTAAATCCACAGAGAAAGATTGTCATTCAAATAACAACATAAATATGACACTTTACAGAATGACAGTGGTTTGCAAGTTCACGTAGTTCTTATGAGAAACTATGGAGAACAAAATACCTTGGAATATCTGTGAAATGAACAAAAAGAAAGATTAAAAAAAAAAAAAAAAAAAGCCGGCGTGGTGGCATACGCCTGTAATCCCAGCACTTGGGAGGCTGAGACAGGAGGATCGCGAGTTCAAAGCCAGCCTCAGCAATGGCGAGGTGCTTAGCAACTCAGTGAGACCCTGTCTCTAATAAAATACAAAAAAGGGCTAGGGATGTGGCCCAGTGGTCAAGTGGCCCTGAGTTCAATCCCTGGTACCCAAAAAAAAAAAAATAATAATAATAATAATAATAATAATAATCCTGTCAACCAGGGTATAGTCAGTGAAAAGAACTTTGTGAGATGAAGGTCCATTTAACAAATATTTATATAAACAAATACCAAGAGAGTTTAGACCACTTATGCTGTACCACAAAATATGCTTACAGAAATTTGGATGAAGGGAAATGATAATGGGAGAAATTCAGATCTTCACAAATTGAAGAGGACAGGACATGGTACAGATGTCTAAGTACTCATCAAAGACTATTTTTTTTTTGCAAATTTGTAATATTTTGATGCATAATAACAACACCACCATGGGAAATTTATAGTGTAGCACCTATTCCAACTCTAACATGAAGAATAGGTGAATGGCCATAGATTTAGTGAATAGCTTACATTTTAGAATAAGTGATCAAATGTTAAAACATAAACAGTAAAGTGTCGGCAAATACAAAATTGTCGAAGATATTTAAGGGAGAAAGGAAAGTGTCTTCAACAGATGGTGGCAGAACAAAGGGACATCCAAATTTTCAGAGGTGCATTGAGAATCATTGTCCACTGTGTCACACACAAATATAATTGTGAGAATTGATCCCAAACTATAATATTTTAGATCACAAAACATACAACTGTAAAGTTCTTAGAATTCAGTAAAATAACCCCAAATAAAATCATTACCAAAATATTTGAATCACTGCTTCACAAAAGAATGTGTGCAGCTGTCCAGTAAGAATGAAAAGATACTCAGCGTCATTGGTCATCAGGTAAACACTGATTAAAACTGAGATACCTGCCCAGCTCTGCCACTGTGGGCTTTAGTCAGTTTCCATATCCCAAGTAGTATCCAGATTTCTACCATATAGCCAGCAAAATGTTTATCTACCCCCCTTCTCAAACCTTTACCTCCCTCCCTCTCTCTGGATTTCATTCACACAGTATTGGCTGGCCTTGAGGTCAAGCACATGGGCAATTCATTGATCATTCTTATGTGATGAAGACCTAATTAAAACTCTGGGCACTGAAGCTTGGGTGAGCATCCCTGGTTGGCCATCCTCTATGAATACTGTCACATGCCAATGCCAAAAGACCAAATCATCCTGACCACACAGAAGACAATAGACCCTCCGTGTTTAGTACCTTCCTGGACTCTGCTTCATGTGCTTGTTCCCTGGCAGATTCTTGTCTGTATCCCTTCCTCATAATAAAGTATAACCATGAGTTAAAAAAAAAACCCTAAGAAACCATCACATATCAGTTCAAATGGCGAACAATTAAGACTGTTAGTACAAGAAAAGGCTTGAATATGGAGTAACTCATGCACCTTTAAGAATGTATGATATAACATCTTTTGAGACTCTGTTTAGCATTATTGTTATTATATACTATTATTATATTATTATATATTATTATTATTTGGGGATAATGGGGATTGAATTCAGGGGCACTTGACCACTGAGCCACATCCCCAGCCCTCTTTTGTAATTTATTTAGAGACAGGATCTCACTGAATTGGTTAGTGCCTCATTTTTGTTGAGGTTGGCTTTGAACTCTTGATCCTCTTGCCTCAGACTCCCAAGCTGCTGGGATTACAGGCATGCGCCACACCACACCTGGCTATTATTTTTAAATTAAAAATAAATCTGCCATAGCACAAAACCACTACTGTTTTAGGTATTTTATTAGTTCAATAGAACTGAAAGCTTACATTTATACAGAAACTTAGGCACAAATGTTCATAGCAGTTTTATACTATGAACCAATAGCACCAAAACAATAAGGCTCAACTGGAAACAACCCAGATGTCACCAGCAGGTGAATGGACAAGTAACTCAGTGTTTATTCAGAAATTATTATGCTAACTGAAACAAGCCCCACCCCTCAACCAGAAAAATGTTGATCTATGTTTTTTTTTTTTTTTTTTCTTTTTTCCACAGCTACATTGAGGTAAAATTGAAGTACAATAAAGTGCACGTATGTGAAGTATACAATTCAATCAGCTTTGACATGTATGTAACCAATACAATCAATATAAAACGCATTTCATTACTTTTTTAAAAATTTGAAATCATGCAGACTCTGTTTTCTGCATAATTTATTATATTAGAAATCAATCGTCTTAAGATATATAGAACCCCATCCCCAAATGTCAACTATTTCAAAATTAAGTGGTGCACTTACTCAGAGTCCAGGAAGAAAGCACAGGAAAAGTAAATAAAAAGTGCTTTGAACTAAGTGATAATAAAAGCTTAAAATATCAGGATCTCTGGGATGAAATAGTATCCTGGTGAACATTTATAACTTACAGTACTTGATTCAGAAAGCAGCTAGAATAACAGTCAAATTATTTTCAAATTATGTAGTAGAAAGGAAAAAATAAGAATAGGAACAGAAATATGTGAAATAGAGAAGAAATAATACAGCTAAAATGTGACAAAAATCAAACAAGTCTAATTAAAAAAACAAAAAAGCAAGAACACAAAAATTAATATCAATGGTAAAGGGAGCTATCAAAATAACCCTACAGATACTAAAAATATAGTAAGGTAATCTTATAATTATATGCCAACCTATGTGGTAGCTTACAGAACATGGTTCATATTAGAGAAAGATCCGTGTGCTGCTGAGAAGAAAGTGTATTCAGACATTGATGGATGAAATTTTCTCTATATGTGGTGACAGAGGCATGCTAAAGTTACTCAGTATTATTGTGTTGTGGTCTATTTAATTCTTGAAGTTAAGAAGGGTTTTTTTGATATACATAGATGCTTCATTGTTTGGGGCACAAATATTTACAATTTTAATATCTTGTTGATGTATAATTCGCTGAAGCAGTATAAAATGACCTTCTTTCTCCCTTCTGATTAACTTTGGCTTAAAGTCCACTTTATCTGATAGGAGGATAAAAACCCCTGCTTGTTTATGCAGTCCATGTGAGTGATATGGTTTTTTCAGTCCTTTCACCTTCAGTGTGTAGATGTGTTTGCCTATGAAGTGAGTCTCTTGGAGACAGCATATTGTTGGGTCTCATTATTTTTATCCAGTCAGCCAGTCTGTTTCTTTTGATTGATGAGTTCAGACTATTAATCTTCAAGGTTATTATTAAGATGTGATTTGTATTCCCAGTCATTTGGGTTTATTTGTAGTTTTTAATTTGAATTAGTTTCTCTTTTGATTGACTGTTCCTTTAGTGTAGTTCCTCCCTTCACTGGTTTTTACTTTATATTTTAATTTCATCTTCATGGAATATTTTGTTGAGAATATTCTGAAGTGCAGGCTTTCTGGTTGCATATTCAATAAACTTTTATCTATCATGGAAGGTTTTTATTTCATCTTCAAATCTGAAGCTTAATTTTGCTGGCTATAGTATTCTTGGCTGGCATTCATTTTCTTTCAGAGCTTGGTGTACATTATTCCAGGATTTCCTCACTTTGAGAGTCTGGGTTGAGAAATCAACTGAGATCCAAATTGGTTTCCCCCATATGTAATCAGATATTTTTCTCTCCAATTCTTTAAAATTCTATCCTTATTATGTATATTAGGCATTTTCCTTATAATGTGCCTTGGTGTGGGTCTGTTGCAGTTTTGTACATTTGGAGTCCTATAAGCCTCTTGCATTTGATTTTTCATTTCATTCTTTAGGTTTGGGAAATTTTCTGATATTATTTCAGTGAAAAGATGGTGCATATTTTTTGATTTGTATCTCTGAACTTTCATCTATGCCAATCATTCTTAAATTTATTCTTTTCATGTCAGTTATTGGAAGTTAGGTTCATGATTCCACAACATCTTTTCTCCATGGTCAATTGTATTTTCAAGATTATGCATTTTGTACTTATTGCCTGAGGTTCTGTTTTTCAAGTGGTCTAGTCTGCTGGTGATGCTTTCTACTGAACTTTTAATTTGATTTATTGTTTCCTTCATTTTGAGAATTTTTCTTGTTTTTTTCCCCCAAGAATCTCTGCCTCTTTATTGAAGTGATTTTTCACTTCCTGTATTTTCTCTCTGATTTCATTGCTTATATCATCCTTTCCTTCACAGATTAGTTCAACAATGTACATTCTAAACTCCTTCTCTGACATTTCCTCCATTATGGTGTCCATGGGTTCTGTTATTGGAATATCTTGTTTTGTTTGAGGTGATTTGTTCCCATGCTTTTTCATGTTATTTGTGTGTTTACCATTTATTAGTAGGGATCTGAGGCAGTACAGTTTCTACCCTGTGGACTTATATTGTCCCTTAAGGTTTCCAGTACCTCTGTGTTTACGGGAGACAAATAATAACTACAACCAATGCAAACAATATATAACATTAAACCAAATAGTTCCTACTATGATATTTACATGTTAATTATCATAATAAACAGAAATAATATGATCAGCTATTGCCTATAATAAAAACAGAAAGTTTGCAAAAGTGTTTATAAATTTGAATGGTGGATGGGGAGAGAAGAAAAGTGATATAGTATGTGATGATTTTGAAGGAGTAGGAGAGAAGAAGTAAAAAAAAATAAAGGAAGAGTGAAAGAACAATAGAGATTAGGTGTTAGCAGAAGAAACAAGAGAATAGGGAAATAGGAGAAAAAAATGTCTAAAGTAAAAGCTTTTTAGAAAATTAAAAATAAAAAGAATATAAAACAAAACTAACATATGCTAACATCCTAGTTCACAAAAAACTTATCCATGAAAAAAAAAAAAAAAAAAAAAAAAAAAACTGGCTTCCAAAATGCTAGAAATGAGAAAAAAGCACATATGAATATGAATAAATGTCCATCCATGTACCATTAAGGTCACAATTAAACAGAGAAAAAGAATAACAAAATAAAAGATCTTGATGAACAGTTAATGAATACTTTCTGTTAGAGTTCAAATGATTCTCAATTTCTCTTATCAGCAGTTTTAGGTTGGGTTGTGTGGAGTGTGATGCTCTACCCTCTGGATTGCTGGAGTGAAAGACGTAATCTCATAGGCAGAATTCCTGGAGGCAGGGTTTAGATTTAGGTGGGCTCCAGGCTCTTTGCTGAATGCCAATTGGTCTGAAGATTTTAAATCAGTGCTTCTCCAGCACCCAATACTTGCTGGTCCACACTGGAAGACTGCCTACCAGGAATCTCCCTTATGTTTCACTCGTATGGTGGGGGACCCAATTCTTCATCCCCATGTTACGTTCGGTCCCCATGTTTCCTGGTCTCGGGTTCAATTTCCAAACAATCTATCCCACTCCTGCCCTTCTGTGTTCCCAGTCACAGGCATCTCTTCTAGCCAGTCCTGCAAACAGTCATATTGGAGGGGAAACAGTAGAGCCAGCCAGGTTTCCACAACCAATTGTCCCCTATGTAAACCTCTTTCCATGTTTGATCTTCTCCTGGTCACTTAAGGACACTCTCTGTCATGCAGTGTGTGTTTACTGTTTTGAGCCAAACTTGGGTTTGCCAGGAATGGGCTCCCTCAGCTGCTGACCCCTGTGCTACAGCTGCAAAATGCCTCATTTATTTGTCCTCCACATGCCGCCTGGAGAGATGGCTGTCTCTTTTCCCTCACACAGATATTGTGCACTGCATCTTTCAAGTTTTTCTGGCAATGTCTTTGATCTCTAAACACTTTGTACCCAGACACGCCTCGGGATTCCCCAAAATGTGGGTTCCTTTTATTCCCTTATTCCTCCACTATACTTGTGGAGGGAGGGACTGTGCAGGCTGGCGCTTCTGGCCTGGCTGCGGCAGTGGTTGTGTTCTTTCTTATTTTATTATATCCAACCTCCTAAGTTCCTGATCTGCTTTGAATGTCCAGTTTTTAATTCCAGTAAAGTCCCCCACTTTCATTTATTCACCTACCTTGCTGGGAAGCTGCCTGTCTGTTCTCTTCATTTCCATCCACAGAGCAGCCAGGAATGTGACCTCCTCTATTCTACCATACTGAAAACCTCCTATGGTTCTATTTTAAAATGCTTGCTTCTTTGCTTGCTTTTCTCTTTCTTTCTTTCTTTCTTTCTTTTCTTTCTTTTTTTTTCTGTTTAGAACATTATACATATATAGAATCTATTAACTTTTTCTCAAGATCTTTATTTTATTTTGTTATTCTTTTCCTCTGTGACTTTAGTGGTATATGGACATTTATTCAAATTCATATGTGCTATTTTTCTTATTTCTAGCATTTTGGAAGCCAGTTATTTTTCATGGATAAGTTTTTCATGTGATACATACAAGGAATCTGTATGTGTGTATATACATACAAGGAATTTGATTCCAATTCCCATCTGTTTTCCCTTTTGTCTGATCCTACCTGCCTACTTCTGTCTGTTGATCTTCCTTTCACACCTTTATTTTTGATTTGTGCTTTTTACATATAAATAAAGAAAATATTCCCTTTGGTACATTTATGTATGTCTATAATGTGATTCTGTTAGATTTGTTCCCAAGCCTTTTCTTCCTCTTCTGTCTTTTACTCTTCCTTCCGCTTCACTGATCTTGTCTATATTTTCATGATATCAGATCCTTTCCCCCACTGTCTTCTTTCACTTAATTTTGCTTTAGCTTCCATAGATGAGAGAAAACATTCCAAGTCTGACTTATTTCACTTAAGCATGACTTTATCCATTTACCAGCAAATGCCATTATTTCATTCTTCTTTATGTCTGAGAAAAACTCCATTTTCTTGACCCATTCATCTATTACTGGGCATATGAGTTAATGCCAAAATTTGAGGATTGTCGGTTGTCCTGAAATAAACATTGTAGTAGCTATATCACTGTAGTATGCCAATTTAGTTCTTGAAGATAAATATTGAGGAGTGGGATAGCTGGGTCATATTGTGGTTCCATTCCTAGATTTTTGAGGAATCTCCATACTGCTTTTCAAAGTGGTTGTACTACATTTGCAGTCCCACCAACATTGTATGAATGTACCTTTCCCACCCTCCACATCCTCACCAGCATTTATTATTATTGCTATTCTTAATAATTGCTATTCTGACTAGAGTGAGATGACATCTTAATGTAGTTTTGATTTTTATTTCCCTGATAGCTAGAAATGTTGAACATATTTCATGTGTTTGTTGGCCATTTGTGTTTTTATTTTGAAAAATCTCTGCTTAGTTCTTTTGCCCATTTCTTGGTTGGGTTACTTTATTATTATTATTAATATTTTTGCATTTAGTTTTTTAAAAATATTTTTATTTGTAAATAGACACACTAACTTCATTTAATTTATTTTATGTGGTGGTGAGAATTGAACCCAGTGCCTCATACATGCTAGGCAAGTACTCTACCACTGAGCCACACCCCCAGCCCTGGCTGGCATTGAGTTTTTTGATTTCTTTATATATTCTGGATATTAAGCCCCTGTCAGAGGAGCAACTGGCAAAGATTTTCTCCCATTCTGTAGGTTCTGTCTTCACTTTCACTTTCTTGTTTCCTTTGCTGGGCAGAAGCTTTTTTTTTTTTTTTTTTTTTAATATATATTTATTTATTTGCTTTAGTTGTACACAATGCATTTATTTTTACATGGTGCTGAGGATCAAACCCGGGCCGTGCATGTGCTAGGCATGCACTCTACCGCTGAGCCACAACCTCAGCCCTGGGCAGAAGCTTTTTAATTTGATGGCATCCCACTTATTGATTTTTGGTTTTATTTCTTGAGCTTTAGAGGTCTTGTTGAGGAAGTTAGTGACTACACCTATATGATTGAATGTTGACTGTATGTTTTTTTCTAGCAGTTGCAAGGTTGCTGTTTTAATTTCTATATCTTTGATCCATTCTGATTTTTTTGTGTGTGCAGAGTGAAAGATAGGGATCTAATTTCATTCTTTTACATGTAGATATCCTGTTTTCCCAGCACTATTTGTTAAAAAAGGCTGTTTTTTCTCCAACACATATTTTTGGTACATTTGTTAAAAAAAAAAAAAAAAAAAAAAAAAAAAAAAGATTGGATGGCTGTATGTATGTGGCTCCATCTCTGTCTTCTATTCTACTTCCTGGGTCTTCATGTCTACTTTGATAACAATACCATGCTGTTTTGTTATTATAGCTCTGTTGTATAATTTCAGAGCAGATTTTTAATTAAAATTTTTAATTAAATTTTTAAGTTTGTTTTAATTTGTTACATATGACAGTAGAATGCATTTATGCACTGTGATATATCATCCATAGATGGGATATAATTTCTTATTTTTCTAAGTGTACATGTTGTAGAATCATATTGGTCAGGTAGTCACATGACAGTAATAATGTCTGTTTCATTCCACTATCTTTCCCATCCGCACATCCCCTCCCTCTCCTCCCATCACTTCCCTCTACCTAATCTAAGGTAACTCTGTTTTTCCCTAGTGCCACCCCCTTGCAAATTAGCATCTGCATATTAGAGAAAACATTCACTTTCGGCCTTTGGTTTTGTGGGTTTGGCTTATTTCACTTAGCATGATATTCTCTAGCTCCAACCATTTTATTGGCAAATGCCCTAATTTCACTCTTCTTTAAAGCTGAGTAATATTCCATTGAGTATATATACCACATTTTCTTTATTCATCTATTGAGGGACACCTAGGTTGGTTCCATAGTCTAGCTATTGTGAATTGAGCTGCTATAAACAATTGCTATTTCAATTTCATTACTTATTATTGGTCTCTTTAGGTTTTCTGTACCTTCTTGTTTTGATTGGGCAGTTCATGTGTATCTAGAAATTTTTCAGTGTCTTCTAGATTTTTGCAGTTCATTGTAAATTATATTTTTAAAATAATTTTCAATGATTCTCTGGATTTTGGATGTGTTTGAGGTGATTTCTCCATTTTCATCTTCAATTTTTTAATTTTTTTTTTATTTTGGATCTTTCTTTCTCTTGGTTAGTTTGGCTAGGGGTTTATCAGTCTCATTATTTTTATTATTTAACTTCCTCTGTTTTGGAGGGTATTTTGATCTTTTCGTAAAGTTTTGAGGTAGAACATAAGCTTATTTAGGATCTTTTTTCTCTCTCTTTTTTTTTAAATGTAAGTGCTCAGTACAATAAATTTGTTTCTTGGTACTGCTTTCGTACTGTCTTATGCTTTGATATATTGTAATATTGTTTTCATTTGTTTCTAAAAATTTCCTGATTTCTTTGCTCATTTCTTCTTTGATTCATTTTTTCATTTAAAAGAGTATTATTAAATCTCCATGTGTTTATGTATTATTTTTCTTGCTGTTGATTTCTAGTTTCACTCCATTATGATCTGATAGAATGAATGGAAGTATATCTTTTTTGTTGTTATGTTTTGTCTGTTTTTGCTAAAACTTACATTGTGGCCTAAAATATGGTCTGTTTTGGAAAAGGTTCCATGAGCTGCTGAGAAGATTAAATTCAACTGTTTTGGGGTGGAATATTCTGTAGATATGTTACATCCCTTTGATTTATACTACTATGTTGGTGGGATATATCTTTAGTGATTTTATGCTTGGTAATAAGTCTATTGGTAATAAGTGTGTTTAAATCACCCAGTATTAATATATTGGGCTTTACCTGGAATTTAATGTCAAAGAGAGGTTCTAAAATATTATTGGGTGTATTGATATTTGAGGCATATACATTTACTATCATTATATTTTCTTCTTGGATTGTTTTCTTTACTAGGATATAATGGCCTTTTTCCCCCTTTTGATTAAATTTTGCTTGAAATCAACTTTGTCAAGTATGAGAATAGCTATTCCGGCTTGTTTACAGAATCTTTGCATGGAATATTTTTTTCCAATATTTTACCTGTAGCCTGTGAATGTCTCTGCCTATGAGATGAGAGTCTTGCAGACAGCATATAGCTCAATCCTGCTTTTAGATTCATTCTGCTAATCTGTGTCTTTTAATTAGGGGGTTGAGACCATTTATATTCAGTGTTATATAGGATATGTGTTTGTGGTTTACGGCCATTTTGATTTTTTTTGTTGTTTAATTCCATCTTGATTCTCTTTTAGATTATTAGTCTTCTGTTGATCTTTATCTAATTGAGAGTTTGGGGATTCATTTTTGAGTTGCTCTGGAGGTAGTTTATTTTTGAGAATTTGTTGTAGTGCTGGCTTAGTTGTCATGAATTCTTTTAGTTTATCCTTCTCATGGAAATATTTTATTTCACCATCAAATGTAAAAGAGGACTTTTATGGGTGTAGCAATCATGGTTGGCAATTGTTTTCTTTCAGAGCTTGGAATATCTCATTCCAGGCCCTCCTTCTTTCATTGTCTGAGTTGAGAAGTCAGAAGTGGTTTGCCTCTAAATGTAACCTAATGTTTCTTTCTTGTAGCTTTTAATATTCTTTCCTTGTTTTCTAAGTTAGGCATTTGGCTTATGATGTGTTTTGGAGAGCTTGTCTTCTAGTTAGGTCTGCTGGGGTCTGGTATGCCTCCTGTGGATCTCTTTTCTCCTTTCTGATATGGTGAAAGTTTTGACTATCCCATTAAAGTGTTCTTAATGCTTTTAGCTTGCATCTCCATGTTCTTTTCTAATTCCAGTGATATTCAAAATTGATCACTTGATGTTGTCCTAGAGTTTTTGTATGTTTAATACTAATTGTCACCTCACTGAGAATCCTTCCTGCATTTAAGTCCAGTGTTGAGGGCCTCCTGGGGCATGCATTCTTGCCATCCTCCCCCAGTCCTTAAAAGTGCTTTCTTATAAAATGCTAACACTCCTCCCAATACACACACATCAAAAATGGTTCAAAAAATTTATTTGTCTGGGGCAAGGAAGCAATAGAGTATGAAGAATATACTGGGGGTATTGTTTTGTATCTTCATTGTGGTAATAGTTTTTAAAGCCTTCACAGCTGTCAAGGCTTATCAAATTTTGTATATTAATTGGATATTGTTTGTTGAAATATTTTTTTAACCTGGAATTTTACATGTATCCCAACTGTTGATCGGATTTAAAGGCAGAGTATAAATCTTTTCAGATATATAAGATCACAAGAATTATACTTATCATAAAGCCTTTTATAGTGCAGTCCTGAAGAATGCGTTTCTCCAAAAAGGCATAAATCAAGAGAATGAGAAACATGGTCAGCAAAAAATGGAATCCAGTTCAGCAATGGGATGAAGGGAATCTAGGATGACCACCAGCAGAGTGTTTCTTTACACCCAATAGGAGTAAACAAAGGATTCCTGAAGATTCTGCTGGAGTTCTTGATAAGTGAAGGTTAGAGTTCTAGAAACTGACAAAAATTTAAGGGTGAATTAATGATCATTACACATGTAAAGAAAAGACAAATTATTCCCTTCCTCTTACATAGGAAAGACCTGTATCACTGGTGTAATATAGCTGCCATTCACTTCAATATATATTTCTAGTGGAAACACTGAATTTTGACCTAAGTGTCATTACTGCCTAATAGTATTGGGAGAATGAGATATGTGTGGTTGGAGAAACATTGCTAAATCTGTGTCTTCCAATGTGGGAAGTGATGAATTGGAATTTCTTAACTGCTTTTTTTAAAAGTATCAACTCATGGACAGATGGAGAAATAAATTCTAAAAGAAAGTAAAGTGGCAGTGTCCTTAGAAATGGGTAAGAAATGATTCAGGGGACTAGTAGGTACTTATATGGCCTTAAGTAATAAAAACCAAAGTAGTTGATATAAAAATTAAGACATAAAAACTCAACAGTGTCTGAACCACAACCTGTAAGTTTCTGAGTAATTTTACCCTCATTTTGAAAAATAGATAATTATGTAATATTTTTAAAGATGCAGGTGAGATATTACTTTATTGTCATCTTCATGCACAGCTATTTTAAGTAAGTCTAAGATTTGTTACTATGCCTACTTTTTTTAAGAGTGACATTTGTGGTGAAAGATAAATGACAAGTTGAAAGCTTTAGATACATTCAAGTCATCATATGGCTTTCTGGAGATATTAAAATGGAAATAATAATAATTTATCTGTGTATGTAGGACATTTGCCCTATTCATTTGTGTGGTGTATTATGTGTCATGCTTCCTAATATGTATGATGATATAAATAAATGTTGAAGAATGATTTTAAAGGAGTCATTCTTGGCATATTTTCTACAATGTATTAACACAGTTGCATAATTAGTTTCTGTGTGGAGTCATGAAAGGTGAAGCCCTTTTAACTTGCTAAATGTCTGATTCAGCTTCCCATGTATTTTTCTGACAAAATGAAAAAAACCTGGGAACAGTATTCATTTTAGTTGGTTTACTAATTTTGTTCTCAAGAATATTTTGAATTTTCTGATAGACCAAAAACATAGGACTATTGGTGTCAATATTATTTATGTTTATGAGTGCACATTATTAACACATGAAGAAGATAAATGAAAGAAAGGCATTTTGACATAATGTCTTTTCATTCTATTTCATTTTGGCTGTTTGCTTTGATAAGATTTATCAAGGCAAGTTATTTGGGGGTTTTAAATATAAAAACCCATGAAGAAAAATAGAATTAATATACCTTTGCTGGAGAAAAGAAAGTGGCACGTTTGTATAATAGCTTGTATAATATTTTCACGTCTCATAGTTTTAAAAAACATCTATGGATGTGCATGTTTTACCTTGCACAGTGCTGTGAAGGGGACAGGGTAAGTGTCAAAGAACTAAAAGATTTGGAAAAATTTTTTGTTCGATTCTTCCCAATTTTACTTCTTTCACTTAAAAAATCGTAGTAACACACACACACATTCATATGTATGTATATATATGTTTTATATATTTGTATGTGTTTATATTGTCTGTAAGTTACAAGCATATAATGGTAACAAACAAAATTTGTCATTTAATCATTGTAAAGTATATAAAATTAATTGGCATTTATTACTTTAGTGCTGTTGTGCAACTATCACCAATTTCTATTTCTGGAACGTTTTCATCATCCCAAACAAACTTGTACCCTTTAAGTAATAATTCCCCACTCCTCCTTCTCATCAGCCTCTGGTAACCTCTCATTTATTTTCTCATTTATGAATTTGCCTGTTCTAGATCCTTTATATAAGTGGAATCATACAACAGTTATCCTGTATCTCATTTGGTTTAGTATAATATTTCCACAGTTTATTCCTATTATATCATATATCTGAACCCACTTTTTCTTCTGACTGAATAATCTTTGATGTGTGGGTTACCACATTTTATTCTTCCCTTCAGCTGTCGTGCTCTTGGGTTTGAAACTCTGGATTACTGTGAATAATTCTGCAGTGAACATTAGCATACACATATCACCCGAGTCCCTGTTTTCAATTCTTATTTTGTTTTAAGGACATTGCCAAGACTAGCTTATGTAGAATAGAGGCAGTATTGGAGTAAGTACTGTGATGGTAGTGTAAGGTGCTGGGTACCTTAGGGCTAAGGTGCTATATTTAGAAATTGAGAGTGGTGATGGTTGTCCAAAAACCATTAATGTACTTAATGCCAGTGAAGTTCACACTTAAGAATGGCAAAGTGGCAAATTTTATGTTTGCCACCTTTCTACTTGCTATTTATGAATAACATAAACACACAAACACACACACACACACACACACACACACACGTATTACCAAAACAAAATTTTAAATGAAGGAAGCAAAGTAGGAAAATCTGACAAAAATTTTTCCGTATTTCTTGATTCTATTTTGCCTGACAGAAAGCTAACTTTAAAAATACTTTTATTATCCTATATAATTCTGTGTTTAATTCTATATCCTGTAGAAGTGAAAAGTCCAGAAATATCTTGATTTCTTAGGTTTCAAATGATGTCATTGAAAGTCTTTCTCCCCATCTGCCATCTTATATTTTCTGACCATCTATGCTTTCTGTTACCTCAGAGAGAGCCCCTTAAGAAGATAGTAACTCTTGCCCCAGTAGTTAGAACAAAGAATCTTAGTCCCCAAGCTGGTACTGATTAATGTGACTTGGGATGCTGGCCAACACAAAACATCAGTCGTTCTTCTTTTAGCAGGATGGGGAAGATGTGGTACTCCTTACTTGGGAATCTTGGGCCATTCTGCTTAGGGCCTGGAAAGGTGTGGGGAATGACTGATCCTAATGGAACCATAGGGATAAGAATGGGAAACCATAGTGGCCTCATCAGAAAAGATTGTGCTGAACAATGCAAAAATTTTCCTTTCAAAATCAATAGAATAAGAAGATTCTGCAAAGTATGGCTATCGGGGATTTCTTTTTGTGCTTTTAGTTTCCATTCATAGAGAGCTTTTGTATATGTAAACTCCTAACAATTTAGGCTCTACAGACATTAAGACGTGTTTCTACAGTAAAACTTAAATGGAGCATAAATAATGTTGAGAAGTACGTGTTACCTTGAAAATGTCAGCAAATCAATAGCAGCACTGGAACTCAAGCTAATTGCCAATGTGTATCTTGATTCCTCTGAGTTGACCTTTTCTTTTATTAGCACTTTTGTTGGATTTGTGAATTTTTTACTGTCATATTTAGATTAAGTGGCTTTCCCGTATTGAAAAGTTAATTTCAACATTACTTTAGCTGTTATTTGAATGAGTCTTATTGGCATATCTGATTACATTCTAAATTATGATGTAATTTAATTTTCTCTATCCTTAGCTAGACTATCTAAAACACACAAACAAGAATTACTGGCATATCTGATATGCTCAGTGAGGGTTATTTCATTACAGGTTTTGACTCTGATATACTGCTTCATTCATGGCTGAATCAGAATTGTGAGTTGCCAAATTAAAGCAATAAAAAATGTAATACTTATGCCTTGCACTGACACTTGTGAAGAATGTTTTGTTCTTCATCGACCATGGACTGATGTAAGCAGTAAAGCTATCACTTGCAAACTGAGAAGAGCTTTGCCGCGTGCTCTTGGCTGGATACGTTCTTGTACTTAAACACACTGAAGGTGCCAGAACTGTTAAAATGTGACTGTCAAGGCAGGAGAGAGTTGCCTTCTTGGTCAATGACTTTTTTGAACTAAGAGAAACCTGCTTTTGAAAGGCTCTCCAAGCCATTACTGGTGACAAAAACAGGAAAAGCCACGCACCCAAAAACAAGCTAGTTCCCCAAGGCAAACTCAGCAATCATGTACACAGCTCAGTTCTCACCCTTGCATTTCCCCAGCACTAGATAGTCCAATTAGAAACTCGATGCATAAAACCAAAATCAATTATTTTTAAATTTCATAAGATTTCAGAATCACTCATAATCCTCTTGCAGTCTTCCGGTTTTCTGCATTTCTACTCTTTGTTTGCAAAAACATTCACTAAAAGCACCACTGTGCTTAGTGCTGATTTTTTTTAGGCTTGCTCATTATATCATCTAATGAGGGTGGGAATGGATTTTCTTATTACCTATCACTAGCTTATTGCCTAGGACCTGACATTTTATTAGGCATTATAATGATGAAGTCTCCTGGGGTGGTGTGTATATATGTATGTTTACATGTACATACACAGAGTGCCAGGCAGAGGTGGCTTTATTTAAACTTCATAGTATATTTTTTGTGGTTGATATGATTATTGTTCTCATTTTATAGAAAAGGAAGCTAGAACTTCATGAAGTATTTTCCTGAGGTCTTAGAGTCTAGTGATCAGCATAGCTGGAATTCAGAGCCTAGGCTTCACCCCAGAGCTGTAACTTCTGCACTGTCTCTATAAATATTCATTGACCAGATGCTTTGTTACACAGAGGAAGGATAGACTGTGCCGTACTGTTTATTTCTGTATCTGTCTTTGCACTGCAGTTCTCCTTGAGATAGAGAATGAACATAGTGCCACCTCTAACTCTTTAGTCCTCACTTGTCCCTTTCCATAGTATGAGCCATTATTTACAGAGTAACTGAGTTTGATGTACCATTTGGTTAGACGTCTGCGTTGCTTAGAACAATGTATTAGGTTTTCTGGGAGGTGATTAATATATGGGCATTCATGACCTCTTGTTACCACGCATACATAGTTACATTTAGGGGTGTGATTGGTACTGTTAAGTACAGAAAAAAATGTTAAAAATATGCACACACACACACACATATACCCACTCTGAATGCTTGAAGGGTTTAATTTTAAATGGGAGGGGAGGCATTTTAGAATGTCTTGGATGAGGAACAGCGTTAGAGGGTAGATGCCCCTTGGAGAGGATCAGCCAGATGGACCTTACTCTACCAGGACTGGTTTGATAATATTTTACAACCATGCTAAATAACAAAGCTGACAAAAGTAATATTCAGAACTAATAGGTATATCAAGGTGCCAAGTGTGGTTTTAGGAAAAATCATTGAAGAATTTACTAAAATAGTTTTGGGGAATGTGAAAGGATCCTGAGGTAAGCACTGCAGTACTCTTCAAATACGGTCATCAGGTCACAAAATATCTGGACATGAGTGACGAGCACCCTTTAAGTAAGTAAACACTTAGGAAATAAATGTTTTTCACAAATGTACAGTCTTTAGAAAAGATAAAAGTTACTATTTTTTAGTGAATCTTATAAAATATGGAGCATTTGAAGATGTCCTTTGGTGGTATGCATGTGTCCTTTTAAGCTTTTATGTTATGATCTAAAGCATCATCATGTTTTATAATTTTCTCAGTTCATGTTTACAATACCTGTACTTTGAAATCTATGTATGTGTTGACAGATGATTTAAATCCTGTGTTGGTTCACTATCATAGAGACGGTTTAGATGTAACAACTAAGTTTTCCTGAAAAACAATGAAAGGAGTGAAAAAAATACATTGTTATAAGTATTAGATTATCTCAGTTATCCCCACTGTAAAAGGTTCATTTACGTACCTTAGTGGTTTTTTTGTTTGTTTGTTTTTGGTACCGGGGATTGAACTCAGGGGCACTTGTACCACTGGGCAACATCCCCAGCCCTTTTTTGAATTTTATTAGAGACAGGGTCTCACTGAGTTGCTAAGTGCCTTGCCATTGCTGAGGCTGGCTTTGAACTTGCAATCCTCCTGCCTCAGCCTCCCAAGTGCTGGGATTACAGGCGTGTGCCACCATGCCTGGCTCCTTAGCATGTTGTTATTGATAGTGGCATTTTACTTAAAGATTAACCAAGGAGAACATCTATTACATATACAGTTTATATTCTCATAGTTCTCATAGTCTACACTCATCTGGAAACTTAAGGTTCAACTGTAACCAAAAGATTTTTTAACTCCAAAACTCTGTTGATGCACATTCAACATCCTATTTTGTATGTATTTATAATGTATTGTAAAAATAGTTGAATATTTCTTTACAATAATGAACATTTGTGGCCCCTAGGATAGATTTCTGATATTTGTAGTCATTGCTGAATATGGGGAAGGCATCAGAGGTTGGCAGAATCTTCCCTCACCCTGCCTAGGACCAACTGTCAAGTTTGCAGCAAGGGTTGAAATGGTGTCTGATGTGGACTTGTTGTTGTTCTAATTAGTTGTACATGACAATGCATTTTGGCACATCAGACATAAGTGGAGTATAACTTCTTGTTCATCTGGTTTTACATGATATAGAGTTACACAGGTTGTGTAATCATATATGCACATAGAATAATAATATGCAATTCATTCTACTACCATTCCTACCCCCATATGCCCTCCCTTCCCGTCACACCCCTCTGTCTAGTACAGAATACTTCTATTATCCCCACCTCCCTTATTGTGAATTAGCATCCACCTATCATAGAAAATGTTTGGCCTTTGGTTCTTTGGGATTAGCTTATTTCGCTTAGCTTGATATTCTCCAGTTCCATCCGTTTACTGACAAATTCCATAATTTCATTCTTCTTTAAGCCTGAGTAATATTCCATTATGTACATATACCACAATTTCTATATCCATTCATTGGTTGAAGGACACCTAGGTTGGTTCCATAGTTTAGATATTGTGAATTGGGCTGCTATAAACATTGATGGGACCACGTCACTACAGTATGGTGATTTTAATCCTTTGGGTATAAACCTAGAAAGGGGATGACTGGGTCAAATGATGGATCCATTCAAAGTTTTCTGAAGAATCTCCATACTGCTTTCCATAGTAGCTGCATCAATTTGCAGTCTCAACAGCAATGTATGAGTGTACCTTTTTCCCCACATCCTTGCCAACATTTATTGTTGTTTGTATTCTTGATGATTGCCATTCTGACTGTAGTGGGATGGAATCTCAGTGTAGTTTTGATTTGCATTTCTAATTGCTAGAAATGTTGAACATTTTTTCATATGTATGTTGATCAATCATATTTCTTATATGAAGTATCATTTCAGTTTCTTTGCCCTTTTATTGACTGGTTTATTTATTTTTTGATGTTAAGTTTTTTGAGTTCTTTATGTATCCTAGGGATTAGTGCTCTATCTGAGATGCATGTGGTAAAGTTTTCTCCCAATCCTGTAAGCTCCCCTTCATGTTATTGATTGTTTGCTTTGCTGTGAAGAATCTTTTTAGTTTGATTCCATCCCATTTATTGATTCTTGATTTTACTTCTTGCACTTTAGGAGTCTCATTAAAAAGTTAGTTCCTAAGCTGACATGGTAGAGATTTGGGCCTACTTTTTATTTTACTAGGTGTAGGTTCTCTGTTCTAGTGCCTAAGTCTTTGATCTACTTTGAGTTGGGTTTTGTTCAGGGTGAGAGATAGGGATTTAATTTCATTTTGTTAAATAAAGATTTCCCATTTTCCCAGCACCATTTGTTGAGGAAGCTGTTTTTTCTCCAATGTGTATTTTTGGTGCCTTGGTCTAGTATGAGATAACTGTATTTATGTGGGTTTGTCTCTGTGTCTTCTATCCTGTACCTTTGGTCTATGCATCTGTTTTGTTGCGAATACCATGCCATTTTTGTAACTATGGGTCTGTAGTATAATTTAAGGTCTGGAATTTTGATGCCTCCTGCTTCATTTTTCTTGCTAAGGATTGCTTTGTCTATTCTGGGTCTCTTATTTTTCCAAATGAATTTCATGATTGCTTTTTCTATTTCTCTGAAGAATGTTGTCACAACACACAACTAAACCAGTCAGGGTCACTCCAGGTGAATTGGGCTAGCATGAAATAATCACATAGTGACAGAGAAATACCCTTTTCTTTGGGTTCTGTGATGCCTCCTCTGACATAGCTCCCACAAAGGAGGCAAGGCAGGCAAGAAAAAGAAAGAGCATGCCTGGAACCCTGTTTTATTGGGGAGAAGCCATTCAAATGAGGCAAGGGGTCGGGTTTCAGGGGGGTTCAGTATAGCTTCCTGACGTCTTGCGGGTCAGTAAGTTGACTGACATCTTGGAAGGCCACACCCATCTCATGTGCTGTGTGATGATCAAAGGCAGAGCGAGCACAATGGACACATATGTGCACAGCCCAGATAGAGCAGCATTGTCAGTCCAGTTCACTTTTTGGGCTCAAAACACTCACAGCTCACGCACACAGCCCATGGGCTTGCCACATCTCCACATTCCCAACACTCAGAGCTAGCAGGCGCTCCTATGTGGCAGCTCCAGACAGAATGTCATTGGGATTTTAATACGAATTGCATTAAATCTGTATAACACTTTTGGTAGTATGGCCATTTCGTCAATGTTAATTCTGCCTATCCAAGAATATGGGAGTCTGATGTGGAATTGTTTTATGTAAATAGAATAATTTTAGCAGTTTGGATGTGAAAAAAAATACTGTAAACTATGAAAGATTCTAATTAATCAAGGAAATCTTAAGAAAGAGAGCCAGGGAAGGTAATAATATGGAATGGTTCTAGCACAGCTCTGGACTCAAGCTATGTAAGTTGAGTGAGGTTGCAGTAACATTCAGCTAGTATTTATTTCACTTTGGTGAAAGTTTATAATAATTCCTTTGCACTTAGATATTAGTGCCTACAGTACATATATAGTACCATAGGGGTATAGCAAGCATAGAGGGGAAGGCCCTTCCAATAAAAGGGCACAGCACCTTTCTCAGCATCTACTGTGCAACAGGTAGGGTTCTTGGCACTGTTAATTCTTGAGAATAAAACAGAGCAATTGCCTTCATAGAGCTTAAATTCTGGTAGAAAATAGTCAACAACTTAAAGAAATTCTGTAATACTAATAAGGTGATAAATGCTGTAGATAAAAATAAAGCAGGGAGTAGATTACAGAAGAGGTAGAGTGGGAGGTTTCACTGCAAAGGAGACATTTAAAGAAAGTCCTGAAGGAATTGAGGGAATAGGCTACTTGTCTGCATGGTGGAAGAAGCAGAGGAGCAAGTGGAGAGCAGGTGTGTGCAGAGGCCTGAGGAGACATCCAGAAGGCTGGCAGTGAATGAGCAAGGGGAGATGAGGTCAGTCAGGTAAGAGGTGGGGTATAGGTCTGAGATGTGCAAGACTGGGCCAGGGTTGGTTTTAGGGTAGATGGGGACATCAGTTTTGCACACACTAAGTTTGACTTGCCATAGGTAATATATAAATGGAGGACGAGGAGTTAGACAAGAGAGTTGAATGGAGCCGACCAGACTGAGGATATGAACCTAGGAGCAAGCAACATGTAGATAGTATTTAAAGCCATAGATTGGAGTCAACAGTAAAGCTAAATGCAAAGAGGTCTAAGGATGTCCCTGAGGCACATTGGGCGAGATAGATCTAGCCAAGGAAGAGGAACTTCTTACAATGCGCCCTGTTGGGCGAGCCAAGTGGGGAAAATGAGTGGTGTCAATGAAGAGTGATCAGTGGGTCAGATGCTGCTGATAGGCCAGGTGATATAAGGACTAAGAATTGACTCACATTTTACATCAATGTGAGCAGTGATGACCTTGAGATGCAGGGGTGTCATTAAAAGCCAAACAAAAACAAACCTCCTCTCTAGCAGGCTGGAGATGTAGTTCAGTGATAGCGTACTTGCCTCACATGTGCAAGACCCTAGCACTGAGCGGGGAGGCATGGCATGGGCTAGCTCAACGTAATGAGAATAATTGGAAGCTATGAATACAGTCAAGTCTTACATTGCCATTCTTTTTTTTTTTTTAATTTATTTTTTTAGTTGTAGATGGACAAAATGTCTTTATTTACTTATTTTTATATGGTGCTGAGTATCGAACCCAGGGACTCACACATGCTAGGCAAGTGCTCTACCACTGAAACACAACCTCAGCCTTTGCCGTTTGCTTTGCTGTGAAGAAGCTTTTTAGTTTGATTCCATCCCATTTATTGATTCTTGATTTTACTTCTTGCACTTTAGGAGTCTCATTAAAAAGTTAGTTCCTAAGTGGTGGAAATGAGGTCAAGAAAGGTGTATGTTTAAATGTTCGTGAGAATGTTTCTGTAGATAGGCAACATTTGATGCAGAAGAAAGAGGGGAGAATGAGTGCTGTGATATCCTTGAGCAAGCAAAATAATGATCCTTGAGCAGAAAAGCCTACAGCAAGTTTAAAGATATTGGTGTGTTTTTATTTATTTAAGACTGAGTGAAGACCAAAAAGTTCATGTGAGAATGCAGTAGCATAAGTAGGTTGTAGAGTGCTTGGATCTTAAGAGAACCAAACTTTATTGTGTTAATAATGGGAGGCCGGCACAAGGTTCTTAGTAAGAGATAGACAGAAGACTCATTTGAGACAGTCAGTCTAGCTCAAGTGGACAAGATAATCAGGAACATGCAGAGACTACAGATGTAGAACCAAAGTAGAAGGGCTCAGTATGGGTGAGAGAGTGGTAAGGGCCTTGAGGGGAGGAAAGATAGAAAAGACTGAACTCCTGCCCCTACCAAAGAAGAAAATTGGAAATATGTGAACTGATTGGTAAGGATTCACCAGAGGCACCTGAATTTTCTAACCTCATGCTTAATAAATGGTAAAGTAGTCCTAGGTAGAGAATGTTTACAGTAAAGAGCAGCCATCAATATGTAGTGGGTTTTTGTTGTATTTTGATCGCAAAAAAAGAATTATTTAGTTAAGGATATAAAGTATTCTCCTGATATCATTTACATTGGTGCATTCCTGTCACCTGTGCTCTGGTCATTATATATCTCAGTTCTTTAACGCACTGTAATTTGGATTTCATTGTTCACTGAATCATTCTTATTTGTATCTTTCATTCACCCCATCTAAGAGCATTGTTGGTTTCTTATTCATCTTTATATATGAACAGAGTAGACAGTATGTTGGCTGAAAGAGCAGTAAATGCATACATAAGGCATACTTCTTTAAACACTTGGCATTGAGACAACTGGGGCAATTTGAATATGGTTGGTGAATTTGGTTATATACTGAGATTATTGTTCTTTGTGTGATAAAGGTTGTTTACATGTGTATCCTGTGGACTGAATTATGTCTCCCCCTCAACGTACATGTTGAGGTTCTAACATCCAATGTGACTACTTTAGAGATAGTGTCTTTAAGCAGGTAATTAAGGTTAAGTGAGGTTGTACAGGTAGGGCCCTGATCCAAAAAGACTGGTATCCTTTTAAGAAGAGAAAGGAACACCAGGGCTCTTTATCTCTGTCTAGCTCTTTCCTTGTCCTTTAATCAGTCTTTTTTGTCCTTTTTCTGCATTTGCATAGAAGAACACATGTGAGAACACAGCAAAAAGTGGCCATCTGTGAGCCAGAAAGAAAGCCCTCACCAGACACTAACCTCCCAGGCCACTTGATTCAGAAATTTCCAGCCTCAAAAACTTTGAGAAATAAATTTCTATTGTTTAAGACCCACCCTGTGGCATTTTGTCATGGCAGCCTGAGGAGACTAACACACTTTGTGGAGTTTTTATTGTCATTTGTTGTTTGGGATTTTAGGTCATATAGGCAAATGCTTTTATTTGGGGAATTGCATGTGAAATATTTAGAAATAAAGAGTAATAGTGCATGCAACTTAATTTCCAGTGGTAAAGTGAAAGATAAAAGCACAGATGATAGAGGAAGAAAGCAAATGTGGCAGGATGTTAAAAAAGTAGATCTAGGTGTAGAGTTGGCAGGCTCTTTATAGTGAGCCAGACAGTAAGTACTTCATCCATTATCACTCACACCACACCATTAGGACCTTAAAGAAATTCCCAAGCAGATGCATTTCTTTGGCGAAACTTGGCTATGTTGGAAAAAGAGAGAACATGCCATAGTCCTAGAGGAGGAGTGGATGATGATAATGTATCATCCAAGTGGAGAAATTTTTGAGACTAGAACGGGGTATTTGTTATGACTTGATCTGAACAATAGGTGCAAATCACCTAGGATGTGGGATTAAGAAGGTTGTATTTATTTCCTAGGGCTACTGTAAGATACTGCCACAAACTGAGTAGCTTAAAACTACAGAAATGTATCCTCTCACAGTTTTGGAGGCCAAAAGCCCCAAATCATGGTTTCTGCTATGCCATGCTCCCTCTAAAGTCTCTAGACTCCTTCCTTGTCCCTTCCATCTTCTGGTGATGGCTGGCATTCATTGGCATTCCTTTGCCTGGAGACGTTCTGCCTCCACTGCCAGGTCCTTCTTTCCTGAGTGTCATTCTGTGTCTGAATTTCCCTTTAGTTTGTGCGCGCACGCACGCGCGCGCGCGCACACACACACACACACACACACACACACACACACACACAGTGCCCCCACTATACACATGCTCTTTAAAAACCAAGATGGCTGTCATGTGGTTTAGATCCCACCCCGATTCAGTAAGGCTTCCTCTTAACTAATGGTATTTGCAAAGAACCTGTTTATTTCCAAATAAGATCACATTTGGAGGTTATGTGTCATGATTTTGAGGGGATACTATCCAATCCAGTTAAATGTTTTGATTGTTCAACTGCTTTTATTATATAACTTCTTTTATTATATGTATAATATATATTTTATACATATATAAAATACACTGTGGTATGCTTAAGCAATGAGAAGTTACCAATAGAATGAAAGAGATATGGTGTGTTCCAGGCAAGTCTCTGAAATTAACAGGTCAAAGGGGGGAAATAAAGCCATTGAAAGGTGCAACAAAAGATTTCACAGTTGCCAGCTGCTGGAAGTGATGCCTCTTGCCAAAGTGGGTCCTAAATCTTGAAACTGAACTGAGTTCCTCCCTTTTGTTTTGAGCTGCCTGTGTTTCCCCACATCCACTTCTTCATTTTTTGACTTCTCTGCAGAAAGAAATTGAAATCTGCGTGTGAATGTTGATGAAAAATGGGAAAGTGGAGAGAGCACAGACCTCAATCAAGTAGGAGGTGAGATTAGTTACTCACAGGAAGCAGATTGCATAGGGAATAGGTTTTCTTCACAAATATGATATTTATTTCTTTTCAACATGCAGCATGTTTTGTCATCTTCTCAACATGGCAAGGGAATCTTTTTCCATGGACGAGCCAATAGTGGCAGCAGAGTCACGCCTGTCTCTAGGGATCTTGTCTGAAGCAGTTCTCCATACATATACCACACATGCACACACACACAAAAGGAAATCTTTCATTCTGTTCTGTTATGTATTCATGCTTATTTTAAATCACTCCCTTTCTCCAAAACCTTGAATTAAATTGAATCTCAAGTAAGCTATGCCCCATTAACTCTT
Source organism: Tamias sibiricus (assembly GCA_025594165.1). NCBI lineage: Eukaryota > Metazoa > Chordata > Mammalia > Rodentia > Sciuridae > Tamias > Tamias sibiricus. The sequence continues at coordinate 96,979,964 of CM046661.1, read as the reverse complement.
AGAATGTTAGACTATCTAAAATAAGATTGTAAGTCTAGGGATGTGAACACCTAGTTATAGACCACCTCAGCACCCTCATACCCTGGATATGTGAATGTCACAACTTAGGAAGCATGGTGGTAACTTTGGTCATTAGTAGCTACTCAAGAATAGTGACCGTATTTCTTAACACTAAGGACTTTGCACATAGTAAGCATTCAAGTTCTTAATGTATGCTTTAATATGCATATTTCTTTATTGTTGCTTAAGGTGTTATGGTTTCTGTACATCAGCTTTGTTTTAATTTTTGGAATAATTAAGAAATGAGAAACTGAGATAGGGAAAAATAAAAATTGAGGAAAACTGGGAATAATAGGAAAAGGGAAGAAAAGGAGGATGTAGTAGTAGGGGTTCTCTAGAGAAACAAACAGAAGCCATGTATGGATTACCTCACACAATTATGGAGGCTGAAGAGTCCCTGCCTTGTCCACATTGGAGACTTTGGAAAGCAGGTCATGTAATCTAGTAGGAATCGGAAGTCCTGAGATCCAGGCAGCCATGATATCAGTCCCAGTCCAAGGACAGGAGAAAATGAGATGAGGTGTCCCAGCTCAACCAGTGAGGCAGGAAGAAAAAGGGGACTAGTCTTTTTCCCAAGCCCTTGGGTTCTTTGGGACCTTAAAGGATTAGACCATGCTCAAATCTGTGAGGACATCTACTTTGCCAAGTCCACTAATTTACACCCTCATGAACATACCCAGAAATAGTGTTGAATCTGGGTCACCCTTGGTCCATTGAAGTTGACACATCCCAGTTAAATGAATTGTCACAAGACTGCTTTGATTTTGAGTTACACTTGACATTGGCTTTTGTCTTGGTTCTAAACACATTCCTTCCTATGACATACCTTTGCATATGCTGTTTCTTCTGAAGAAAACTTATTTCCCTTTTTTCCCAAGCTAATCTCTAAAGACCATCCTGTTTAGGTCATGTTCTCAAAGCTTCAAATGTTTCTCTGCAGTCCTTGTCACATATAATCTTAGATTTATTTGTACGAGTGTGACCAACATGTGTCTCCTGTACTATACCAGAGCCTCCTGGAGGAGAGAAATCCTACCTGGTCTGGCTCCCAGCATAGTGGATGATCTGCAGCAGGCACTTGATGGAATGAATATGTCAAGTGTGTAGTACTCAGGGGAGAGCCTTCTCAGGACATCTTGAGATCATCCAAGGGACAGAGGGAATGAAGCTGTTTTCCCTGCCCTGTATGTTAGGCAAGGTGAAGCTGCTGGTACTTGTGCATGCCCCAGTGAAAAGAACGAATCATCTAGCATTCCCAACTGGTAATTTAAATTATACTCAGGACTCTGACTACTGAGTTTATTAATTATGTATTCACAAGAACTTAAAATACTTATAGAAGTCAGGTTGTTGCTACACTCTTGATAGATGTTTTTAATATACAGTGATGTGGGCCAAGGCTGACCCAGCTGCCTGGAGAGGTATATAGTAGTTTATTTCCCCAGGAAACATATATTGAAAGCAAGATTAATTTTATGAGTGTTTTTTCTTGATATTAAAAAGGAAAACAATTACCCTTTATTGTTAACACCATTTAGCTTAGGATGCCAGCATTGTGTGATATCAGGATGCATGTATGTGTGATTAAACCAGCAGCTGAGGCTTCCATATTCAGAATTAAGAGTTTAGCAGTAGCAGAAATTAATTTTGACTCTCAGTTTCGCTTTCCTTAGCAGTGAACGAAGAGATTCTTTTTCTTTTCCTTTCTTTTCTTTCTTTTTTTTTTTTTTTTTTTTTAATGTTTGTAAAGGGAAGCGCTATTGGCCTTCATTTCTCAGAAAATTTTAGAGCAAGGGAAAATTGCATTTGGGGCCCTGATTGTGTGATTCAGTGATGCTCTTTATTATGTACTGTACTGCCCCGAGTGAAGTGTATCTGTGACATCATGGAAATTAGCATATTCTGTAATTTTCACTTCTAAAATTAATATGGCCTCTTTGTAATATTAACCTTAATCATGTAGGAACATTTTGAAGATACAGGTTTAAACTTTTAAAATTTCATTCTTTAGCTCCTAAAGTTCTGTTGGATATTCTCAGTGTTAGCAGATCTTTATCCTTTGATGATGATTAGATTTTTGGAAATAAGCATGAATCAAAGATGTTCTCTGTCTTTTGGTTTAAGGTGAGTAGTGCAGCCTTCTTGATATTCTTTTCATCAAAAATGCTATGAATCAGAGATTTGTCATGGTGGAGTCAGTTGTTGAGTTCTTCAGGTCTCTGTTTTCTTCAAGTTTTAAAATTTCTCTACAATGGCTGTGATTAATGTTGGACTTGTGAAATTTGGCACTCCATGGTTATTTTTAAGTCAGCAATGGCCTCAGTTGTCACTTTGATGAACCAGTTTGGTCTTGATATTTTTAACCCTAAACTTCTGTGCTTTCTGTGTCATACTCAAAAACCCTGTTTCATCACTGGCTATTTCTAAGTCCCCTGTGAAAGAAGACAATAAATGTCAAGTCTGTTACTCACTGAAAACCAATGGGCTAATTTTTCAAAAGTTACTCTCTATCTAGGTTCCCTTTCTGAAAGGGTGTATATGCTTCAAACTAAAGTCATGTCTAGTTTGTACATTAGTATTGCCATCCCATAACCACCCTTCTTTTTCATTAATTTGTTTTTCCCCGCAATCAGATTCTTCCACAGAAGTACATTCAGTGTGTCTGTGTATTTAATGTTCAATGTATTTAACATATATTCTTCCATTCTACTAAATGTTTATTTTGATGATTTTTTTTTTTTTGTAATATTGATCTGGAAATCTTATCCACTCTTTCCCTTAATTAACATTAATTAATTTTTGTTGTTATATAAAATTTTAATTATATTGACTACTGTATTTTATTCTAATATATTTAGATAACACAGTTAACTTATAATACTCTTTACTGATGGAGGATCCAGGTGCCTCCATTTCTTAGCTTTTATGAGTAATCCTACAGCAAACATCCCCTTGTATATCTCTATAAAACTGATAATTTCTTTTCTCTTTTCTCTTCCCCTCAGTACTAGGGATTTCTCAGGCCCTTTAACTCTGAGCTATGTCCACATACCTTTTGCTTTCTTATTTTGAGTCAGGATATCTTGCTAAGTTTCAAGACTGACCTCAAGCTTCAATCCTCCTGCCTCTGCCTCCTAAGTAGCAGGAATTACAGGGATGTATCACCACCCCAGGCAAGATTTATTTGTGATATTTAACCAGGAGTGGAATTTCTGGGTTCTGGAAAATTATTCCTAATTTGAACATGTCTTTTCAGATTACTCTTCCCAGATCTATTTTTGTGACCATTTGTATATACAAGTTTCCATTCCCTACCCCCACCCTCCCTAATACTTTATATTAACCAATCATTAAGTTTTGGCAGTCTTGTGGATGTATCTTGTTATCTAGCATTGTAGATTTGCATTTCTCTGACTACTCAACTCATTAACTGTTGAAAGTTCCTCTTCCCCTCTTCCTCGTGCACTACCATCCATAGGCTTTTCCCACTTCTCTGTTGGATTTCCTGGCTTTTTCTTGCTGATTTGAAGGTGTATCTTATGTGCTATATATAAATTCCTTGCAGCCTTTGAATCCTGAAAATGAGTCTATCGCCTACTTCTGTGTTGACTTCTGTTGATGTAGCCAAAACACTTTCATAATTTGGGTATTTTAGATCTTGAAAAAATTCTACTTTTTACTAAAGTCACAAAGATATTTGCTTACATTTCCTTCTGTTGGCTTATGGATTTTTTTTAAAATCTAACTCAGAGTGAGGAATTCAGTTCTATAGGGAAAGTCTGTTTTTGATCACCACTTAATAATCTGTCCTTTCCCACCGGCTTGTTATGGCATCTGTATCATAGCCTGAGTACACATGCATACCTAGGTTATGACTGTAACTTGGCACTTTATTCTTCTGCACCATTAATAGCATTTTAAAGATTTCCACAGTTCTATTTAATGTTAGGAAAAATTTCAGATACTTTATAGATTTTCTTCACAATGTGAAAATTATTTAATTTTCTATCACATGTTCAGCTGTATTTTCAGTGTAGAGGAATGCTACTAAAACTTAGGTGCTGGTTTGTTTGGTCACCTGTGATACTGCTGCATGTGAATGGTGCCTCAGGACCCTAGCCTCTGTGTTCTAATAAGCATGGTGCTTGCTACAGGTTTTAGTAGTTAGCTTATCTTGAGTTAGTGAAGTTCTCTTTGCTGTCTAGCTTTCTAAGTTTTTATAATAGATGAGTGTTTAATAGTACATTGTTGCCGCCTGAAGCGCTTGGAGCAACGGAGCCGCGGGAAAAACTTCAGAAGCAAACTGGAGACAAACAGCTTTTTATTTTGATAACTTTTCTCTCTGGTTCTAACAACGACTAACACATGCCAAAACACACCCTAAAATGGCCCTGACCCGATCAGCAATTTCGGCCAAGTCACTCGAGATCCCGCAACAAGTCCCGTGAGACTACGGGTGGCGACAAAGGCCAAATCTCCACGGCTCATAGTCAACCGCAATTCAAGTCAATCCCCAAACAGGGCTCCTGCAGTACATATACAATTTAAAAATGATCTATGTCTGAAACAAATTTTCATTCTGAAGGTGGGAGTATAAGGGTTTTGGTTACTATTTCAGCTTCATCAATAATTACTGATCTCTTCATATTTTCCATTTCTCATTGTTCCAGTTTGGAATATTTTTCTCCAAAGTAGATCTGCTTCATTAATGTATTGAAGTCATTTGTTTATGATTGTTGATAACATTCATTCATCTATTTTGTGTTTAATCCATCTGATAGTTGATGATAGTCATAGGAGGGGTAGATAGAGAATGTCTGTTCAGAGTGTACTAAGTAGCCCTGAGGTGCTAAAGAAGCAGGGTAGAGAGCTCTGGTGAAAATGACCCACCCATACTGTCAGTCTCCCAGCATCCTGGCTGTGCACTTTGTTTACTCTGTTTGGTTTAATTTTCCTCTTCCTGTGTGCCCAGTTCAAATTTTTTCATGTATTCTTATCCTCGATGCTTTAAGTTGCTAACCAAGGGAGTTTAATTTTGGGTTTCACCTTAGTTTGTTGCCCATAAACTTCCCAAACCCTGTTTCAGGGAAGGGCAACAGTGTTGGAGAAGGCCATGAAAGTGAACTTTGTATAGAATCAGCCAAAAAATGGAAATGGAAAAAGGAATTGGATTTGAGATGCTGTTGTTTAAATTTTAAAAGTGATATAAATTGGAGACTAGAACAAAAGCCAAGAAAGGGTGAGGCTTTATAAAATCCCTTTTCTTTAATAATGTGTCTGACATTTCTTTGTTTTCCAGCATGTGTTATATCTTATTTTCATAAAGATAGACAACAGGATGGTGTTACAGTGTTCTAAAACAACGACGAAATAGCATACACAGACACACACACACACACACACACAAATGCTTAGAACAATAGTTTCTATATTTAGTGATCAAACAAGAAAATAATTGAACTTAAAATAGTCTTAATAAGTGAATAAAACCATCAGGATGATGGTGGTGTTCCAGAGGCAGCCCAGTTAAATAAAAAGTAAAAAAACAAAATTTTATTGTTATTTTAAGTTAAATATCATCATATCCTCGCCAAGGCCAACATTTGCATGTTTACTCTCTCATGTGCATTAAATGTCTAGCAGGAACACACAGTAGACTCTAATGTCATCCTAAGCTCATCAAAGATCGATATGAAAAAAAGAAAGATCAATACGATACCTACTCTTATTAAAATAAAAAATGTTGGACATCTTTTTTTTTCCCTATAGCCAAACTAATTAAGATACACACGCACGCACACCCCTCCCCCTTCCCCTCCCTCCCTCTCACCTACCCCCTCCCTCCAGGTTGTAATAGTGAACATTTTTTCCTATGAGAGTCAGTGAATCACAATTTCTTGAAGTTAAAATACGAGGCCTGCAGCTGTCAGATGTGCTCTGTGGCTTCCCAAGGTTGTTGATTTCCTCTGTCATAACAGATGGAGTGCAAGGGAACAGAAGAGAATATCTAACAGGAGGCGGGCACATAACTATTGCAAGTGTATTTATGTGTTAAAGCCAGACAACAGTTTTGTCTGAAAAAATTACCTTAGACTTATCATAGTATCACCTGTAACACATAGGTGGCTTGACAATGGTGATATCCTTAAAAAGAAAAGAAGAAAAGAAAAGAAAACCTTGAGATTTATCCAAGTATTAACTATATAGAACCACATAGGTGGTTAGAGCATAAATACAGAATTTGTCATCCATTAAGTACAGAAAAGACCCTTTGCTTCATGGAAATGGTTAAGTGATAAACATACAAGCATGTTTATGCAAATATAGCGATTTTTAAAAAATGCCCACAGATAATAACAATAGCACTTTGTTTTTTTTATTATTTTGTTATACATGCTTGCAGAGTGTGAGTCCTTTCATTTTACATATAAAGAGCACAGTTTTTCAAGTCACTGGTTTTACACAAAGTATTTTCACACCATTTGAGTTTTTATACATGCATTTAGTGTATTGATGTCCAACTCATTCTGCCAATATTCCTATCCCCTTGCCCCCTCCCTTCCCTACCCTCCTTTGTTCTACTTAACATTCCTTCATTCCTCTCATCCCTCTTCCCTTGCCATTATAATTCAGTATTATCAAAGCAAAGAAATCATTTGACCTTTGGTTTTTTGTGATTGGCTAACTTCACTTAGCATTATTTTCTCCAACTCCATCCATTTACCTGCCAATGCCTGCAAATACCATGATTTTATTCTCTTTTAGAGCTGAGTAGTGTTCCATTGTGTATATATACCAAAGTTTCCCTATCCATTCATCTACTGATGGGCATCGGGGTTGTTTCCACAATCTAGCTATTGTGAATTGTGCGGCTATAAACATTGATGTGGCTGTGTCCCTGTAGTAAGCTGTTTTTAAGTCCTTTGGGTATAGACCAAGGAGTGGGATAGCTGGATCAAATGGTGGTTCCATTCCAAGTTTTCCTAGGAATCTCCATACTGCTTTCCAGATTGGCTGCACCAATTTGCAACCCCACCAGCAATGTATGAGTGTGCCCTTTTCCCCACAAACTCGCCAGCATTTATTGTTGTCTGTGTTTTTGATAGCTGCCATTCTGACTGGCGTGAGATGAAATCTTAGAGTAGTTTTGATTTGCATTTCTCTAATTGCTAGAAATGTTTAACATTTTTTCATATATTTGTTGATTGATTATACCCAGACCAACGTTATCCTAAATGGAGAAAGATTGAAAGCATTCCCTCTAAAATCTGGAACAAGACAGGGATGCCCTCCTTCACCACTCCTATTTAACATAGTTCTTGAAAACCTAGCCAGTGCAATTAGACAGATGAAAGAAATAAAAGGGATACAGATAGGAAAAGAAAAACTCAAATTATCACTATTTGCAGATGACATGATTCTATACAAAGAAGATCTAAAAAATTCCACCAGAAATCTTCTAGAACTAATAAATGAATTCAGTAAAGTAGCTGGATACAAATTCAATACCCATAAATCAAAGGCATTTCTTTGTACATCAGCGACAAATCCTTAGAAAGAGAAACTAGGAAATTCATCCCATTTACTGTAACCTCAAAAAAATAAAATAAAATACTTGGGAATCAACTTAAGAAAAGAATTGAAAGACTTGTACAATGAAAACTACAGTACACTAAAGAAAGAAATTAAAGAAGATCTTAGAAGATGGAAAGATCTACCTTGTTAATAGATAGGTAGAACTAATATTGTCAAAATGACTGTTCTACCAAAAGCACCATACAATTTCAATGCAATCCCAATCAAAATCCTGATATTATTCCTCATAGAAATAGAAAAAGCAATCATGAAATTCATCTGGAAAAATAAGAGACCCAGAATAGCCAAAGCAATTCTTAGCAAGAAGAGTGAAGCTGGTGGCATTACTATTCCAGACCTTAAATTGTACTACAAAGCAATACTAACTAAAACAGCATGGTATTGGCACCAAAATAGACCAGTAGACCAATGGTACAGAATAGAAGACACAGAGAGTGACCCACACATCTACAGTCATCTTATATTAGACAAAGGAACCAAAAACATACATTGGAGAAAAGACAGCCTCTTCAACAAATGGTGTTGGGAAAACTGGAAATCCTCATGTAATAAAATGAAATTAAACCTCTATCTCTCTCCATGCACAAAACTCAATTCAAAGTGGATCAAGGACCTAGGAATAAAACCAGAGACCTTGTGCCTAATAGAAGTAAAAGTAGGCTCAAATCTCCATCATTTTGGATTAGGCCCCAACTTACTCAACAAGACCCCTATAGCGCAAGAATTAAAACCAAGAATTAATAAATGGGATGGATTCAAACTAAAAAGCTTCTTCTCAGCAAAAGAAACAATCAGTAAGGTGAACAGAGAACCTACAGAATGGGAGCAAATCTTTACCACAAGCACATCAGACAGAACATTAACTTCAAGGATGTACAAAGTTCTCAGAAACCTTTACACCAAAAAAAAAAAAAAAAAGACCCAGTCAATAAATAATAGCCCTTTCTAAGGTTGCTGCTGCATTTGTACCTCAGCTTGTGATTCAAGAAGAAGTATATCTGCATGAGACAAAGTAGACAGCACTTCCCTGGAGGCAATTGGCATTTGTAGTCCTTCTTCCAAGAGCTCTCAAAAAAGTCGATTAACTATAAGGGACCTAAGAAACTTCTTCTCAAGAGGGGAACTGAGGTCCCTTAACTACTCCCTGGTAGAATGGTGGGCAGAGCTCCTCCTTCCTCCTCCTCCAGTCTGTTTTCAGAGTTCTGCGGACAGGGAAAAAGGAAGCAGGGAATTTAACATCCATGGATTCCTGCTGTTTGTCAAGTATACTCTCCATGTTATTCATGTTCCTTCATAATGGGAAAAAACCCAAAGAAAGAGAAATGAGAAGAAAACATATTCATGAGTACCCTTACTGCAAATGATGTATGTTCTCTCATTTAATTCTAACTAACAATACAGAATATATTTAATAAGCATCATTTAAACAACTTCTACTCAGATTAAATAAGTTGTCCAACTCGACACAGATAAAAAGGAGGCTAAATTCAAGGTCAGGCTCTCTTGATCACTGTGACCTCACAAACAAAGCTGCTTCAAATTCACCTCATTTCTGTATCTTCAAATTCTTCCTTTCTGCATAAAACTTGCATTTATTCATAAAATCGGCATTATGCTTTGACTTAATTGTTTGTATATTTTGGACCTCTTTGTATGGTTGGTATGTATGTAATGAGGATTCAGAAATGCTGCAGCAATAAATTAAAGATGAGCATATTCTTCTGAATGTAGAAAAATAGAGAGGCTTCCTTTTTTTTTTAAATACTACTATTGAAAAATTTAAGCTGTTTGTATTTTATAATTGGGCAAATTTTTAAATGCTATCCTTTTTGACCTATAAAGCTGATTCCAGAAGAGAAAAACTATTCAAAACAATTCAGAAATAACTTACAAAATAATTTATATTAGTGATAAATATACTGTAGTGTATGATAGATTTTAGTATAATCCTTTAACCTTTACTTGAAAACTGATGAGGATAAAAATACTAATTTTCTTCATCTGAGTAATTTCTAATCCTGGGGGTTTCCAATCATGGAAAATATGGGTATATCACTACATACCTTGTAATCACACATTACCTCTGCTCCCATGAGTTACCCGTTTTTAATATAATCAGTTTCTAAAAGCTTTTCTTCATATTTATTTTCAGATCTCATCTTTTTTTTAAATTTTATTTTTATAATTTTTAATATGTACAATTCATAGTGCATGTATATACCATCTTTTTACATACAACTGTTTGTATACAAAGTATATTTGTACAATTCAGGTCTTCAATCATGCATTTAGGAAAATGATATCCATCTCATTCAACCACCTTTTTTTTTTCTTTTCTCCCCCTCCCTCCCCCCTTGCTCCCTCCCTTACCCTCCCTTCCCTTTGACCATTCTAGTGTTCCTCTAATCCTCCTATGTACCCCCATCCAACAATACTATGAACTAGCCTCGTTATCTCAGAGAAAACATTTGGTACTTGGATTTTTGAGACTAACTAACTTCACGTAGCATTATGTCTTCCAACTTCATCCATTTGCCTTCAAATGCCATTATTTTATTTTCTTTTATTGCTGAGTAAAATTCTATTGCGCATATATACCACATTTTCTTAATCCACTCATTTACTGAGGGACATCTAGTTTGGTTCCACAACCTAGCTATTGTGAATTGCGCAGCTACAAACATTGAGATAGCTGTGTCACTGTAATATGTTGTTTTTAAGTCCTTTGGGAATAGACCCAGGAGTGGGATGGCTGGGTCATAGGGTGGTTCCATTCCCAGTTTTCCAAGAAATCTCCATACTGCTTTCCATAACGGTTGCACTATTTTGCAGTCCCACCAACAATGTATGAGTGTGCCTTTTTCCCCACATCCTCTCCAACATTTATTGTTGCTTGTGTTCTTGACAGCTGCCATTCTGACTGGAGTGAAATGAAATCTTAGAGTAGTTTTGATTTGCATTTCTCTAATTGCCAGCGATGTTGAGCATTTTTTCATGTATTTGTTGATTAATTGTGTTTCTTCTTCTGAGAAGTGTCTTTTCAATTCCGTAGCCCATTTATTGATTGGGTTATTTGTTTTTTTGGTGTAAAGTTTTTTGAGTTCTTTATAAATTCTAGAAATTAGTGCTCTATCTGATGTGCATGTATTAAATATTTGTTCCCAATTAGTTGGCTCTCTATTCACCTCACTGATTGTTTCTTTTGCTGAGAAGAAGCTATTTAGTTTAAATCTATCCCATTCATTAATTCTTGGTAGTAATTCTTGCACTACTGGATTCTTATTAAGGAACTTGGGGCCTCATCCGACATGTTGGAAATTGGAGCTTACCTTTTCTTCTATTAGGTGTATTGTCTCTGGTCTAATTCCTAGGTCCTTGATCCACTTTGAATTGAGTTTTGTGCAAGGTGAGAGATAAGGGTTTAATTTCAATTTGTTGCATATGGATTTCCAGTTTTCCCAGCACCTTTTGTTGAAGAGGCTATCCTTTCTCCACTTTTACATTTTTGGAGCCTTTGTCTAATATGAGATAGCTGAAATTATATGTATTAGTCTCTGTGTCCTCAGTTCTGTACCATTGGTCCACCAGTCTGTTTTGGTGCCAATACCATGCTGTTTTTGTTACTATTGCTCTATAGTATAATTTAAAGTCCGGTATGGTGATGCCCCCTGCTTCACTTTTCTTGCTCAGGATTGCTTTCGCTATTCTGGGTCTCTTATTTTTCCAGATGAATTTCATGACTGCTATTTCTATTTCTTTGAAGAATGACATTGGGATTTTGATTGGAATTGCATAAAACTGTATAATGCTTTTGGTAGTATGGACATTTTGACAATATTAATTCTACCTATCCAAGAGCAAGGTAGGTCTTTCCATTTCTGAGTTCATCTATAATTTCTTTCTTTAGTGTTCCATAATTTTCGTTATAGAGGTCTTTCACCTCTTTTGTTAGGTTGATTCCCAGTTTTTTTTTTTTTTTTTTTTTTTTTTTTTGATGCTATGGTAAATGGGGTAGTTTTCGTCATTTCCCTTTCAGAGTCTTTGTCGCTGATGTACAAAAATGCCTTTGACTTATGTGTATTGATTTTGTATCCTGCAACTTTGCCAAATTCATTTACTAGTTGTAAAAGTTTTCTGGTAGAGTTTTTTGGGTCTTCTAGGTAGATTATCATGTCATCAGCAAATAGTGCTAATTTGAGCTCTTCTTTTCCTATCTGGATCCTTTTAATTTCTTTCGTCTGTCTAATTGCTCTGGCCAGAGTTTCCAGTACTGTGTTAAATAGCAGTGGTGAAAGGGGGCATCCCTGTCTTGTTCCAGTTTTTAGAGGGAATGCTTTCAATTTTTCTCCATTTAAGATAATGTTAGCTCAGGGCCTTGCATAAATAGCTTTTATAATGTTGAGATATGTTCCTGATATTCCTAGTTTTTCCAGTGTTTTGAACATAAAGGGGTCTTGTATTTTGTCATGCTTTTTCTGCATCTATTGAGATGATCATATGATTTTTATCTTTAAGTCTATTGATGTGATGTATTATGTTTATTGATTTCCGAATGTTGAACCAGCCTTGCATCCCTGGGATAAGCCCCACTTAATCGGGGTGCACTATCTCTTTGATATGTTTTTGTATTCGATTTGCCAGGATTTTGTTGAGGATTTTTGCATCTATGTTCATTAAAGAGATGGGCCTGAAGTTTTCTTTTTTTGGATGTGTCTTTGCCTGGCTTTGGAATTAATGTGATATTGGGCTCATAGAAAGAGTCTGGAAGAGCTCCCTCTTTTTCTATTTCTTGAAATAGTTTGAAGAGCATTGGTATTAGTTCTTCTTTGAAAGTCTTATAGAACTTGGCTATAAACCCATCAGGTCCTGGACTTTTACTTGTTGGTAGCTTTTTGATGATGTCTTCTATTTCTTCGCTTGCAATTGAACTGTTTAAGTTGTGTATAGCCTCCAGTTCCAGTTTAGGCAAATCATACGACTCTAGAAATCTGTCAATGTTTTCATGTCATCAGCAAATAGTGCTAATTTGAGCTCTTCTTTTCCTATCTGGATCCCTTTAATTTCTTTCGTCTGTCTAATTGCTCTGGCCAGAGTTTCCAGTACTGTGTTAAATAGCAGTGGTGAAAGGGGGCATCCCTGTCTTGTTCCAGTTTTCTGTTTTATTAGAATACAAGTTTTCAAAGTAATTTCTGTTTTATTAGAATACAAGTTTTCAAAGTAATTTCTAATTATCTTCTGTATATCTGAGGTGTTTGTTGTGATATTCACTTTTTCATCACAAATGTTAGTAATTTGAGTTTTTCCTCTTCTTCTTTTTGTTAGCATCGCTAAGGGTCTGTCAATTTTGTTTATTTTTTCAAAGAACCAACTTTTAGTTTTGTCAATTCTTTGAATGGTTTCCTTAGTCTCAATTTCATTAATTTCTGGTTTGATTTTAATTATTTCCTGTCTTCTACTGCTCTTGGTTTTGGTCTCTTCTTCTTTTTCTAGTGCTTTGAGGTGTGATGTTAAATCATTTATTTGTTGGTTTTTTTTTCCTCTTAAGGAATGAACTCAGTGCAATGAATTTTCCTCTTACTATTGCCTTCATAGTGTCCCAGAGATTTCTATACGATGTATCTGTGTTCTCATTTACCTCTAGGAATTTTTTAATCTCCTCTTTGATGTCTTCTTCAACCCCTTGTTCATTCGGTAGCATGTTGTTTAGCTTCCAGTTGTTGGAGTAGTTTTTCTTATTCCTTGTTTTGTCATTGATTTCCAATTTCATCCCTTTATGGTCTGGGGTAGTATCTCTATTTTTTTATATTTGCTGAGAGTTTCCTTATGACATAATATATGGTCTATTTTGGAGAAGTAGCCATGTGCTGCTGAGAAAAAAGTGTATTCGTTTACTGAGGGATGAAATATTCTATATATGTCCGTTAGGTCTAAATTATTAATTGTTTTAAGGAGGCTTAAAGTTTCTTTGTTTAGCTTTTGTTTGGATGATCTATCCATTGATGAGAGAGGTGTGTTGAAGTCCCCTAGAATAACTGTGTTGTGGTCTATTTTACTCTTGAACTTGAGAAGAGTTTGTTTGATGAATGTAGGTGCTCCATTATTTGGGGCATATAGATTTATGATTGTTATATCCTGTTGATGAATGGTTCCCTTAAGTAGTAAGAAATATCCATCTTTGTCCCTCTTGATTAGTTTTAGTTTGAAGTCTACCTTATTTGATATGAGAATGGAAACCCCTGTTTGTTTCCACAGGCCACGTGAGTGATAAGACTTTTCCCAGCCTTTCACTTTCATTCTGTTGATGTCTTTTTCTACGAGGTGTGTTTCTTGGAGACAGCAAATTGTTGAGTTGTTTCTTTTAATCCATTCTGATAATCTGTGTCTTTTGATTGGTGAGTTTAGGCCATTAACTTTCAGGGTTATTATTGAGATGTGATTTTTATTCCCATCCATTTTTACTTGTATTATGGTCTTTAGCTTGATTTGGTTTCTCTTCTGGTTGGTTTTCCCTTAGTTTAATATCTCCCTTTGTTGATTTTCATTGTTATCTTTCTCTTCTTCTTCATGAAAAAATATTGCCCAGGATGTTCAGAAGTGCTGGCTTTCGAGTTGTGAAATCTTTTAACTTTTGCTTGTTGTGGAAGGTTTTTATTTCATCTTCGAATCTAAAGCTCAATTTTGCTGGATATAAGATTCTTGGTTGACATCCCTTTTCTTTCAGAGCTTGAAATATGCTATTCCAGGATCTTCTTGCTTTTAAGGTCTGGGTTGAAAAATCTGAACATAGTTTGGTTGGTTTCCCCGTATATGTAATCTGCTTCCTTTCTCTTGTGGCTTTTAGTATTCTCTCCTTGCTCAGTATATTAGGCATTTTCATTATAATGTGTCTTGGTGTGGGTCTGTTGTGATTTTGTTTGGTGTTCGATAAGCCTCTTGAACTTGGTTTTCCTATTCATTCCTCAAGTTTGGAAAATTTTCTGTAATTATTTCATTAAATAAATTACTCATTCCTTTGGCTTGAAACTCTGCCCCTTCCTCTACACCAATCACTCTTAAGTTTGGTCTTTTTATGTTGTCCCATAATTCTTGGATGTTATGTTCTTGATTTCTAATGAGTTTTGCTGTATAATCTAAATTCTTCTCTAGGATGTATATTTTGTCTTCATTGTCTGAGGTTCTTTCTTCCAAGTGGTCTACTCTGTTGGAGATGCTTTCAGTTGAACTTTTATTTTGGTTTATTGCTTCTTTCATTTCTGGAATTTCTGTTTGGTTTCTCTTTAGAGCCTCAATTTCCCTATTGAAGTAATCTTTTACTTCCTGCATTTGTTTTTGAAGTTCTTTGTCAAAATGATCTTTTGCCACCTGTACTTGCTCCCTCATCTCATTTTTGAGTTCATTCTTAAGTTCCATGAACATTTGGAATATGTAACTTCTAAATTTTATCTCTGGCTTTTCACCAACTGTGCTTGCCATGGAATCTACTGATGAGGTATCTTGATTTGTTTGTGTCACTTTCTTCCCTTGTTTTTTCATGTTGCTTGTGTGTCTTTTCTTCCTGCACTGTGGGACCTTGACTATTTCGATTTTACCTTAAAGACTTATGTTGTTCCTGTAGTACAATGCTATCAGATCCCCTTATAGTTCCTTTACACTTTAAAATCTAACACTTTCTGTTCAGAAAATCCAAGTTTTATCACAATGTACAGATTTGGTTAACCCAGATATTGTTTCCAATTTACTCTGTATGCTTCTGATGGGGTTTTATAGCTTCAAGTATCGGACACAGAGGTGTTATGTTTAGGAAGAAGGAAGTGTCTTGAATTGTTCTTTCTTGGAAAGTATGAAAAGAGAGTTCTATGGAAGTGGTTTAGTGGAAGTGGTTTAGTATCATTAGACGAGAGAGGAAAGAGAATGGAGTAGCCAATTAGGTGGAAAGACCAATTTTTATGTAAACCTAACCTAACCTAACCAATTTATATATAAACCAGATGTTGAGAGAAGAAATAAAGTAAGATGGAAAAGAAAAAAAAAAAAATAACAGAGTAGGAATTGGTGTAAGAGAGAGGAGAGAGAGAGTCAAGAAAATAGAGAGTGAACTATATATAACACCGCTTTGCTATCCAGTTCAATTGCACCCGTTCTAGAACTCCCAAGTTCTGCGTATAACTTGTTTTTGCCTGTGTTTAGTATGCACTGGCAGGGTGTAAATAGGAAAGATGAAGGAAGAAGAAAAGATGCAAAAGTGAGAAGGTAGAAAAGAAGGAAAGAAAAGAGGAGCAGAAGCAAACAGAAGGAAAGAAAAGAGGAGCAGAAGCAAACAAACACACTGTCAATCAATGCAAAAAAAAAAAAAAAGCAAAACAAAACAAAGCCAAAAAAAGAAAAAAAAAAAAAAAAAAAAAAAAACCAGAAAACCAACAAAACAAGCAAACCAACAACAACAACAAAAAAAGGCGAACCCCAAGTGTCAAACAAAACGGGCCCTGGGAAGCCACCCTCTTTTTTCCTTTCCAGTTTAAGCCAACCGCATCGGATCACGCCTAGACAGCGATCCTGCCAGTGGAATCAAGGCTGCACCTTAGGCCAGTGGCAGAATGGCGCAGTGGAAGAGTGGCTAAGGAGGTTGTGTGTCAGCAGATGAATGGCACCGGGAAAGGGACCCTCCAGAAGGCACCCTTTCCCCACACCCACCCACAGTTGTAGCTTCTTGGGGCCGCTGCACTGGCCTCAGACACGCCCTCCCCTGCTGGTTACCTGAGCCTCACCCAGGTGTGCGCTGTTTTCAGAGCGTTGGCGGCTCCCTGGATGTCTGCAGCTGTCCTTCCTTTCTGTCTTTTCTCCTTTGTCTGGGTGAGCCACTGTACTCCTCAAAGATGACGGTGCTCTCCTCCCGCTCAACAGCAGCTCCGCATACCCTTGTGTCACTCCAGAGCGTGCGGGATCGGCTTGGCAAGCTATGCGAAAGATCTCTACGTGGACACCGCCCGCGCCTCTAGGCTTCTTTCTATCCCTCCTCGCCTATCGGTTTCCAAGCTGCTGAGTGGATCGTCCCCTTGCTGAGATGATATCGGGCAGCTGCGCCTGCAGCGCAGACAGCGCTGCTTCGGACTGTGGACCACTCCGACTCTGCCCCTGCTAGTCTTGGTCCGGAGAACGTTGTATTTCACTGTCCAGATGTGCACGAATGTCTCGGCTCCCTTTCAGTTGCAAGAGAATTGCCAGTAACGCGCTCAAACTTCCCACTAAGCGTCTTTTAGTAGCTGTGTCCAGAGAGCGCCTCCCTCCTGTCGGCCATCTTCCGAGGATCCCCTCTCAGATCTCATCTTGATACAACCCATGCCTGACTTGTTTGTGTCCTTCACAGATAAATAACTGTTCAGACCATATTACTAGCTATGTGTTTATTCTGAATTGCTCCTATAGAATTTTCTTTCATCTTCCTCATGCTTTTCAACAGGATCTGTATGTATGGTCCTCCTTAATAAGTACCAAACTCTGCTTCTGTCTTAGTGCTGTGGCTCAGGCCTGATAGTGGTTGTCATGGAAGGAGAAGTGTGCATCTGGCTATTGGGTGGGAGTGAACCCCCTCTTCACTCTCCTAAAGGTCATACTGACCCTGTGATCCCAGGGCTTTTGTATCCCTGATTGCTACTGCTTGACCTTCATCTTATTTCCATCCTCCATAGATATCCTCAATCATCTCCTGGTCACCTCCCTCTTCCCTCCATCTTCTTTCCTCCAGCCTTCTTTCCCCAGTAACACAGTCTGTTGCTTCATCTCCAGGTTTCTCTTCCTCCTTACTTTTAACTAAAAGAATATGGTCATAAGCAGTTTCTCCTTTACCCCTTATTCCAAAGCAAGCTCATGACACTTTGTGGTGGTCTGCAGGTTTTTTCTGTTAAAACCATTAGGGAATAATGAAATAACTAACAAGAAGGGAACATTCTCATTTATTTTCCCTGTTTACCCCACCACTCTCTTTTTCTGAGCACTCAACCCATGGGCAGTTTACCAGTGAACTACATCTCCAGCCCTTTTTTATTTTGTGACAGTGTCTCATTATGTTGCCCAGGCAGATCTCTAACTTGTGATTCTCTCTTCCCTCAGCCTCCATAGTAACTAGGATTACAGGGTCCACCACCATGCCTAGCAAGAACATTCCTGTTTCATTGTTTTACCCTTTTCACAATCAATGCAGTTAAGCAATGTGGGTCTTTTTGCATCCATAGTTCCATTGTTAGATTCCATACCACCATTGTGCAACTTTACCTTTCTCCTCCTTGTTGGCAGAAGAAAGGAAAGTGAAAGTTAGGAAGAGAGGGTTAACTCTATCTCCAGTCCCTGTAGTAGATTGTCCATGTGGTTCTTCTAGTTCCAAAATTATAAATCATGAGTTTTGCAACATGCCCCCACTCCCCAAATGGTTACCATGTGACCTCCATTCATAGTTTCAGTACACCAAAAGATTTTGGGTGTTGTTATGGAAGTGGATGAATGGGAAAAGGGAATGGAGCATGGTCTCTGAGATTTGCTTTCTAGTACATAGGAAAGGAAAGAATACTGAGATGAAACAGGAAAGTGTAGAAAAAAGACTTATGTAAGTTAATTCCAGTGACATGTAAAAGAGAAATTAACCCAGGAGAAGTGTCTAGTCCATAAACTTTCTAGGCCTTTGGGGCTTTCAATCGTATAGGTCAGAGGGCTTCTGCAGGAAAGTGGTTAGTGAGACATGTCTATTTCCAAGATCATGGAGAAGAGGTTTATATTCTTAGCACTTAAATTGGATCATCACTGAATACACTTTTCCATTCACAAATCTCACTGTACATATGGGCAGCTTCTATATTAGGAGTATCTCTCAGATACATTATGGCTTTTGTAGGATATTGTGGATACCTATGCTTCTAACTTTCACATTTCTATGGCAAATGCATCATGAGTGCACACAAATAGATTATAGGAATCTTACAAATTAGAGATTAGCTGATAAATTCAATAAACAAATGTTTTTTTCCTCTCAACTGAGAAAATTAAGGAAAATCAGCATAAATTATTTGAATTTGCTCATTACTTCAATAAATAATATAGATGTTGTATTTCCTCATTTTGCATCTTAATGGATTTTATGAATTTGTAAATATTTGAAAGACCTAGAACAATACTCCTCCTTGCAAGAGCCTATAAACAGAATGGCTTTCTTATTTTGAATGTTTATATATTATTTGCAATGCCAAAAAAATTCCAAAGATTATGAAAATGTAATAATTGTAATTAAGCTATTTATGATCCCATAAAAATATAGTAACTTATATTTGTAAACCTGATTTGTGGATTAATTTGCCTGGTTTCTGCTTATAAATAACTCATTATATACAAGTAAACTAAGAGACAAAAATCAAAGCAACTGATTTTTCCAAAAGTAAAAACAATGGAGTAATATATACTTTACTTCCTAGTGGGCAGGACGGCAGAAATTTTATCTTATCTGCTTTGTTGTCCCTCATAACTGATTTGCCTGTTTTCATACTTTAAAGGGGAAATGCATTACCTGTAGTCATTTCTACTTTATCACCCATTAGTGTAGAATAATCACAGACTTTTGAGCCCCCTACATTTTTAGGCAGCTCTCATTTTTATACAAATTTAGTGATTGATTTAATATTTTCTTGGACCAAATAGTGCAGCTGAGATTTTCTGCCTCCACCCATCCTCATCCTTTTGGTTGCCCAGCAACAAAGAACAGACTAGGCCCAGCAGGACAGAAAAATAGGTTAACTATCATAGAAACTGACAAGACGAAACTATTTCTTTGGGTGCAGATTAAACCCTGGGGAAAGTTATCTGTCAACTTAACCTACCTAATGTGTGTTGTATGCATGTGTGTATATAAATGTACACATAAATGTAATCCCAAAAAGCAGCAGCAGTAGGATAGTGACTTTCACCTGATGAAATTCAGTTGTCAAGCTTGCCCAGTTACTCAAAGACTGATCTGGTAGTAATTGCCCAGAGGCTCACTTTCTTTCTCAAGATAGGGAATGAGCTTTGGAGTTACTGACTTAAGGGATTGAGCATTAAAAATATGAAGCCACTGGTAAAACTGTACTGAGATGGTCTCCATTGAAAACAAATAACAGTTCTTACATGGAAAAGCTTAAGAGTTTATCTAATATAGGTGAATTTTTGTCATGAAATAGTTTGTGGTGATAAAATTATAGTATTCTTAGTATCTAGGGTACTTCACAGAATATAAAAATCCTCTTAATTTGCTGTTTGATTTCATTTGAGAAGTTAAATTTTGAGTATACTATTTGTAACAAACATGGTTTGCCTTAATGAACATTGGTATTAATCAAAGCCGAAGAGATGTTGATTAAAAATTTCAAAGAAAACTCATCTATATAAGAGACAGTAGGATGAATTACTTATGGAAGTGTGGAAATTTTTTTCTGGACATTTTACTAAAGACCTAATATCATTTAAATAATCTGCTTGAATATCTGGTCAATTTGTTTCTTTGGGTTAAAAAGATATACATGGTTGCTTCATGAGGGTTCTCTAGCTCTATTATTGTGCAGTATATTTTAGAATATTAATATTTATAGATCTTAGATGTCCTAAATGATAGCATCCTACGTTAAAATCAGCAACATTTGTTAAGACTAATACTGAAGAAAATTCACTCATACATACTTACTGTATTTTGATTCAAGATGCCTTATTTACTTATAGTATTCTTAGACCATATTTGTAAATGAGAAGAGGGGAGAAAAATGCCACCAAACGAAGCAACTCTTCTAGAAACTTAATTAAAACCATGATGATACATTCAGCCTGGAGTTTAGTTTTATTTTCAGCTAGTCATCTGCAGCCATGCTTCCCACAGAGGGAGGCTGCCAGGCTCGCAGCACACTGTGCAGCTTGGATGAGCAGTATTACAGGCTGCTTATGAGCAGATTACATCTGGGATCCATGGAGAGCAGCCAGAGCAGCAAGACAGAGACACTGAATGCAGAATATTTTCTAGATAGGTTTTATAGCCCCCAGAATGCCTGTCACTTTGCTTCACGATAGTGTGTTCAAAATATTATAAAAAAAAACCAAAATATTTTTCTGACCTAATTATCATTCCTAATATAACCAGGAAATCACTCTGATTTCAAAATTCAGATTTTAAAATTATTAATATGAACAAATTTTATTCTATGGGCATAATTGTATTCCTCAGGTTAATTTAGTGATTTTTAATTGAAGCAGGAAACTGGTTTTAGCTCCAGCAGCTTAATCAGCCATTCCAAGATCACAGTTTGATTAGTTAGCCTATGTGTCTGTGTTAAAAGTTTGTGTGTGTGTGTGTGTGTGTGTGTGTGAGAGAGAGAGAGAGAGAGCACACGCACACACACATTTATGTTCAAAAGAGCAACTCACAGTAGAAAATAAACGGGGAAGATTTATCCATTTGGGGCATGACAGATTTATATCTTAGGATATGGACATTCATTCAACAAATACCTATTTAAAAAGTAGGATGTGCTACAAAGTCTGGATACCAAAATAAACAGAACATGTCCTGTTCTTCTGCCACTTTCAGTCTGTTTTTCTAGGCTACAGCAAAGCAGGGCCTATAAGGAAGGACTAGGGCCTGAAAGGAGGTCTGTTGATCCATCAGAAGAGGCCAGATGGTAGGACATACATGGTCTCTGCAGAATCTGAGAGGACATCCAGTTCAGCAAACAAGAAGGCAGTTGGCATGAGGACTTGAAATCTTGATGCATTCCAGAAGAAAGGCAGTATGCAGAAAAAATTAACATAGCATACCTGAGACCACTACCCTGACAAATGCCTGCTTGTGATCGTGGCTGGTGCTCAGGAACTTGAATGATAAGCACTGGAAAAACTGAGAGCATCTGTTTTCAGATGCTTACTGTATCTAAACTGCATGAACAGTGCAGTTTATATGGAACATCTGCTTTCCTGGGAGCCTGGAATGTGGGTACATGCTAGGCAGGCAGTAACTCTGATGACTGGATCCCAACAAGATTCCCAGACACTGAATCTTTAATGAACTTCCCTAGTAGACAATATTTCACAGGTGTTGGCATAACTTGCTGCTGAAGAAATCGTGTCCTCTGTGTAACCCAATATTAGAAAACCCTTAGACTGTGGCTGCTTTCCTCCAGACTTCAGCCTGTGGGCCTTTTCTCTCTGCTCTATTAGCCTTTTGCTGCAATCACATTCATATATACAACAACTTCCAGATCCTATTGAATCCTTTTAGTGAATCAGTGACAGTGGGGGTGGCTTTTGGGATGTCCAACAGAAGCTGAATCTGGGTTTTATTTAAATTGATAGGTAGAAGCAGGAAATCTGATGCATAGCTGCATCTTGTCTGTTATTTCTGTAGTCCAGATATGAGACTCCTGAGCAGATTGGTCCAGTTTGACACAGAAGTCAATCTACCCTACCTTCCCTACTTACCTACCCACTAGTTTTGAGTGACCAAAATCTGAATCTAAATGGGAATGTGTTGATTCTCATAATTGAACAGTCTTGGAATAGTTTGCTTCAGTTTCATGCACAGCTCTAATAATGCTTCATTTCTGGATTTTGCTACTGTTTTTATATCCTTGTTATCATAAGATGGCTTTGCAAGTTCCAAGCTCATGTTTTCCCTCCAAGCAAAAACCAAAATTGAAAGTTAGAGCTCATGAATTTGTTCTTTGCCATGTACCCCCCTGAATCACATATGGAGGCCTCCCAGGATCTTGACATGAGCTTCCTCTATCCTACTTATCACCTCAAAATAGGACCAAGAGTGATATTTTCCAAAAGTGAGATGAAGAGGTCCTGGGAGACCAAAATCACAGCAAATGCTTATTGTTCCCATTACCTCTTCCACTTAAGAATCATTGGTCTAGCTGAGAAATTTTATAGCTATGTTTGTGTGCCTTTTGGGAAAGTTTACCCTAAAGGAGTTTATGTATCTGGTACAGTATTGTGGTGAAAGGGTCCATAGATAAGGCCCCTTCTGAAACCTTCCTTTCGTATTCCTAAGTGCTCTATGTAAATGTATAGTGGAATAGATGCCATATTCCAGTCCAGAATATTTTTCATACTTTGTGTAAGTAACTGGAACTTTGCCTATCAGATCAATTTAGATTTTGGCCTTATTTTTCCATCTAAATTTGCTAATTTATTGGGCATGGTCATGCACACCTATAATCCCAGTAACTCAGGAGACTGAGGCAGGAGGATTTTGAGTTCAAAGCCAGCCTCAGCAATTTAGGGAGGCCCTAAGTAACTTAGCAAGACCTTGTCTCAATTAAAAAAAAAAAAAAAAAAAAAAAAAAATTAAGGGACTGGGGAAATGGCTCAGAGGTTAATCACCCCTGAGTTCAATCCCCATTACCAAATAAATAAATAAATATTGCTAATGGAACTCAAAGTATTACTTTATTCCTATTGTCCTTTGATTTTTGTCTCTTTCCCTAATTATTCATTTCCAAACACAGTAATTTAACTTTCCATCACTTTGCAGAAAGGAAGTGAGCTTTTTATGAACAATTGTTTCTTAGAAATGGTCAACCTTTCATATGCAAGTCAGGAGGGAATAAGATGCAGAGTCCATAAGGCATTGACCTCATAAGCTAATTTAGTTCCCAATTGCTTGTTTCTTTGAGTTTGAACAAGAAACCCATGTGCAGTTCACCTCATTCATAGTAGATCTCTAAAACCATCAACTGAATACATGTAAAATTATTTCAATTTCATTATATCTTTTTCTTTCTATTAGTATATAAAGGTACAAATAAGTTCATGCTAACCTCTACCTCTAAAGTGTTAAACCTACTTGAAACATGTTTTTTCTAGATTTCATTTTGGTGAGGAAAAGAATATTCACTGTGATTTGTAATTTTATTTTAAGTAACCTGGTAGAGCTTAAAAAACATGAAATTTTCTGTAGTGTATACCAGAGGTAAACCACCATTTAATTTATTGCAAGCAATGTGAGTAGCACCTTGAAATGATATTGTATACTGGTAGGGAGAGAAGAGGACACAATTCCAATTTTTAAAATGGTTTTCTCTGGTGCATGCACACATTTTTCCACTCTATTTTTTTTTCTTATTTTCTTCCCATTTTGTTCCTTTCATCTTTTCATTTTATTCACAAAGAAAAATAACATTAAATATCCTGTTAAATATCCTGGATGTGTAATATCACCCCATTTGCACATTTAATTCTTTCATGCTGAGAGAATAACCAAGAGAGATGTAAACAGCGTGGGTGCCTCTGGTTCCATTCCATGAACATATGCCCTAGACTGAACAGTAAAATGGGAAATTGCTATCTGCGATTTCCTCATGAGGTCTCAATTCTCTGTATGTCTCTCATAGTTTGAGTATCATGCTGATGTGTGATTCCTCAATTTAAAGATACATATGTTACAGAAACAAACCAGCTGTTTTACCTGGTGCCTAGATGAAGAAATAGTAATCTAGGCACAAGTGATTGTTGGGGATATTGGCTAACTACTGTGGAGCTATTGAGCTGCAGAATGTGGTATGTCAGTCTCCAAATGAATATGCAAATACTATTTATTGTGGTAAAGCAAAGAGTTTTCTAATGTGATTATGAGATCTTTAGAACCTAAACATCTCCACTGAAATGTATTCATTACCATCATCTCCTCCTCCTAATGATTTGGACAAAAAAGTTTTGTGAGGGTCTTGTCTGATATTTTTATTAGAGTTTCAAGTTTTCATTGGTTCTTTTCTGTGTATTAATTTGATAATAGGTGTATACAATCTTAAAAAGAAACATTTGACCCATGCATCATATCCACTTCTAAAAACTTCTAATGGAATATTCCTACAAATAGAAAAAAATGTATGAATTGTATAAATGTGTTCACTGCAGGGCTTTATATAAGAATAAAAACCAGTATCTATATTCTCAACAATGATAGATTATTAAATTTAATAATGCCTCCTCAATATAATAGTTGTTATGATTAATTACAGCTAATGTCAAGTGTTTACTCTGTGCCAGGCATATAATAAACTCACATGTATTATTGTAGAATAACTCAAAATTCTTGAATTTAGTACATCTACATAGAAATTTGTCATTTATAGCATTTATGTGCATTTAGTTTAAATAAGCATTATACATTTGGATTTATAAATATATTCATTAGAAAAATTCTAGAAGAATGTTACAAAAATGCAAATAGTGATAAGATATGAAAGAGGGAAGAGTGGTTTTTAATAATATTTGGTACTTTCTTATTTCTCTACAATGAAAATATTATATATTTGTTCAATTAATTAATGATTCTCTGTGCTATTGGTCATGTGTGTCTATTTTAATAAAAGTTAATACTAATTATTAAATAAAAAATTTCCTTCCTCAGTACATAATCCACATTTCCCTTTCTCAAAAGCTGAATATGGCTGGTCCCTGCCAGATTGGACAGAGCAGACATAAAACATCCCCGTCATCACAGGCAGTTCCGCTGGACAGCGCTGCCCAGCCTGGCGTTAGAGGTTGTAGTCCAGCAGTGATTCTTTGTAGAAACATTACAGCATCTTCACCCTATTACTGCTTACTCCAGTGGGACAGCTGCATCTCTTCCCTACACACTTGAGGCAGGAGTTGGAAATTGTCCTAACAGGTTTCTGTTAAGTGGGGATCTCGAGATCCTGAAACCGGGAGCTCAGTTTGGGTTTATCTTGTAGACAGTCTGTGCAGCCTTCTTCTAAAATGCTTGACTTACTCTGTTTTAACCTGTGTCATCCAAGAGCGTGTTGACTCACCCGTCCCCTTTTTCAACAGATGGAACTATTGCATTCCAGAAAGAATGACCAAAAACCATATTTCTGTCTTACTCCAGAGGCCTTTATCAGTGTTCACAGGAACACTGATAAAGGGATAACTATCAACTGGTATCAGTTGCTTGCCCTCACAGAAACTAGTGTTGAACTGAGGTTAGAACTTGTTTGTCTCCTCTTGGGTACTTTTTTCTTTAATTGCATCACACTCTTTTAAGTTAAAAGTTAAAAGAATTGAGGACATACCTTCACATTCTACTCTACATTCTAGGAAGTTGAAATTCCCATAAATGAGGAAAGGGCATGTGTTTTTGCCTTGCTTGTAGCTTGATTCTAAGAATCACCAAAAATGCAAATATTTTTGTCTCACTATTGGTAAAATAATTTCTCCATAAAAGTATATACAACTTTTATGATCTTTTGATTGTGTAAAAATTGGCAATAAATAGTAAGTAGATTATATTACAAAATACTTGAAATCTTTAATTTCTAAAAACTTGGAGGATATTGATATTTAAACTCCATTGATCACTGTTATGTTCTTCTTGAAGTTAAATTGTGTTTTGGAAAATAACATCTGCAGTTTAGTCACATCCTAAGGTGCATTGAGTGGAGGCAGACCCACCTCCTTTAGGAGTTCCACTGCTACTGGTTGTGGTTTCATCTTTTTCCTTGCAGGATGATTCACATCATGGTCTTAGGAGTTCACAAGCACATATGTGAGATTTTTATTGCTAATTTCCTTGTAGCAGTGGTTAGAATGGTTCTTGTGAGCATTCCATGATTTTGTTTCTATTTTTTCCTTTCTTCCCTTTCCGTTTTCTTTCCACTTTCTCTCCTTTATCTTTCTCTTGTCTCCCTGCTTCATTCACTAATATTTGCACCTGTTTTGTTTTTGTTTTTGTTTTTGTTAACTGCCAGCTGTAGCCTGTATTCACCCCTGAGCTAACCCCTTTCATTTGACCATGGACTTAATGATTGCTGATGCAGTTTAGTTGTTTGCCTTGACTTTTTAAAACATGTACATTAAAAGTACCCCCAAAAGATAAGTTTAATTTTATTTTCCCTTCTAATCTTTTCAGTGTTGGAATTTTTACTTTTTCAGGGTCTGGGTTTAATCACCCCAATGTTAAGGCTAAATCACTTCAAGGGGACAATTTTTTTCATAGACTAAAAGGCTATATTTATTCCTTTTTAACATTGTTTTCTTGAGTAAATCATTAAAGGTCTTAGTAATTTGCTTATGTGAATGTTGGTTATGGATCTGAGAAAAGAAATTAAGGAAAACATTGTTTTCTACTGTGATTCATCACATTAATGATCTATTAAGCAGATTCATCCTGTAGGGTAACTAATGTTCTGTGAGTTAGAATTGTGCACAATAAAACAAATTAAAATTTTAGTTCTATATTAAGGTGACCATGTTTTTTACTGACAGCTGGACCATACCTCAAAGCTTTCAAAGTCCATTTTCAGCTGAGTTTATTGAGCTATTTTTATATGAAAATCCCTCTTGACATGAAACTTCTAGCAGAAGTCTGCAGTGGCCATGTTTGATAAATGTTTGCAAAGACATTTGGTAAAATGCATTAAACATTTGCTATAATGTTCTGACTCCTTACCAGATATACTAAAATGTTCAAAAATAGATTATCTTACTTTTTATTTCACTGATTTAAAGCATTCACATTACTAACGTATTAGTTGTAGTCATTAATTGTTTTTCAGTAAATAGAATGAATTTAAGTTTTCAATTCTGTGTCTTCAAAATTGAAACACTGTTCTCATTTAGTAATAGAATCTGAAGATATTATTTGGACTTAAATTACAAAAAAAAAGTTTGTTGTTTTTACATATAGCTAACTAGATATATGAAAATTAAAACTGGATCCAGGATACCATACACACACACTAAAAAATTAGGTAGTCTTTATTGCACAAAAGATCAGTTTTTCTACTTGGAATCGTTTTTCCTACTTTCAATTGTGGCTTTTATGTTTATTAGAAAAAAGCTATACATTTTTATGTGAATGCCTTATTTTCTATTAAATATATGTGGATAAAACAAATTTTTGAAAAATCTCAACCTGCTACTTACACCACTGCTGAGCATTTTCCTAGATTTAGGAAAAAGACTAGATTTATTGTGGTTTTCATCTCAATAATAAGGAAATATCTTATTATAATTTAGAGTAGATTAAACCAAATTATAATATCAAAATTAGAATCTACTTAAATTCTTTAAATTTTTATTTCTGATATATGGGTTGGTAAATTGTTAATATAAATGTCAGGGTTTGTATTCTTTTGTTCTTCACTCAGTGATAATGTCATCCTACAACCTTGGTTTATAAACAGAGGCAGAAAATATAGTATGACTTTGGTCTTTACCTCTTTGCTTTTCACTTAATGTCTTTATCCTCATTTTAGAGAGAAATTTTTATCTTTGTCACAAAAGACTTTTATGTCACTACTGTAAAGCCTGTGATATTTCTTATTTTTTAAAAAAAATGGCTGAGTTTGTTTTATATTTATTAATTGCTGTTTGCCGTGGTTGTGTTTTCAGTGGCAAGCTCGTAAGAATTACTTTAAAAATTGGTTTATTACTTAATGTGCTCAATTTATCAGGAATAAAAAGAAAACAGTGAAAATGACAATAAGGAATACAGTAATTAAAAAAACAAAACAAAACAGGGCCATCCTTTTGACTAACATTTCTCAAAGCCTCAACAGTTCTGCAGTTAAGTCACAATAATAACATCATAAGCACTACAGTGCCAAGAGTAGGTCCTGTAGCTAGAGGAGACAGTTCTATGGGTTTGCTTAAGAGAGCAATAAAGCCTCATACATTAGCTCTTCTCCCCATAAGACCTGAACCAGTTGAAAAGGTGAGAAAATGTGACCTTGCCAGCTTGCTTCAAGACATGCAAGTTAAGGAGATGGGGTAAGCAACATCCTTACTCATTACAGAAACGCAGCCATGGCTTTCTCTCGGCTCAGGTCCTTTTCATACTTAGAATATAAATAGTATGCTGTGTGTAGCAGAAGTGGGAATGTAAACCACAACTGAGTGCCTGCTCTTAGGTGATTTTCAAACTTTTGAAGCTAGATAGACCTGATAGATCTCCTCGTATCATTAAAGTAGAATTAATGTACAAATTTACAGATTTGTTAACCACTTACAAACCATATTCATTATTCCCATAAATGT
The DNA here is from genome assembly GCA_025594165.1 of Tamias sibiricus. NCBI lineage: Eukaryota > Metazoa > Chordata > Mammalia > Rodentia > Sciuridae > Tamias > Tamias sibiricus. The sequence continues at coordinate 96,951,263 of CM046661.1, read as the reverse complement.
TACTTCTCAACATAGGATTATTCTCCTCCTATGGTATCTTCAAATTTTTTTAAAAATATTTATTTATTTGGTTTAGTTGTACACAATGGGTTTTTTTATTTGTACATGGTGCTGAGGATCGAACCCGGGCCGCGCACATGCTAAGCGAGTGCTCTACCGCTGAGCCACAACCCCAGCCCTCTTCAAATATTTTTAAAACAAAAGAAAAAATAACCATAGATAACTAATAATTGTGATCCAATCACTTATAAAAACTATAATTTCATAGCAAAGAAGAGAAATGGTATCTGAATGTCTGAAAAAGCTATATAAATGTTGAGCTGAGATAAATTTTAGCAGGGACGTTGTTTACAGAAAGAGCCTGGGTATGAGCCCATCCCTAATGCTAACCTCAAGTGAGTTCTTAACTTCTCTAAGCCTTCAGGTTTCTAATATTGTAAAATTGCAATAATGGTGCTTACCTTAAAGATTATCAAGAGTAATAGGCCTGCAGAAAAGGATATTCATTAATTCCAAGTTCCTGCCTCAGTCTTCATTATAGAGCCCTTGAAGCACTGTATTTTCAGGACTCCTACAGTTCATTAGCTGAAGAAGCAGAAGAGGTGAGTAACAATTGGAGATGCTCAGTTGCTTTCTTAAGATACATCACAGACTCCTGTCTTTGGCTCTTACTTGTGAAGCAGAAACTGAAGACTGGTTTTATTCCTTCTGTGAAAGCATATGCTGATGGACTGAAAAGTGAAGGGGAGGCCCCCACACAAGTGGCTGAGAGTTCAGTAGAGGAGTCAGAAAAGCAAAGCAGCAGAGATGCTGCAGTAATGGCCATCCCCCTGTGCAGCCTGGAGCTCAGCAGCCTCACTGAAAATGATGGCGGGTGGGGAATAGTTGGTAAAGGTTTCCCAGAAGACTAGCATCTTATGTTACATTCTAAAATTCCACCAAAAACAAACAAAAAAACTACCTTTGAACCTTTGAGAGATTCTAAGTAATTTCCAATGTTATTGAAACTTTAAAAAGTATGAAGAAATTACTCAAAATCCCCCCTCCCAAAGATGACAACATTTTACTCTTAATTGTGCATCTATACTTAAACTTACAAAATTAAAATCACATACTATGTTCCAGTATATAAATGTTTTACTTAATATTAGTGTGGTACTATTTTTTTTCATGTTGTTACCTATTATCTTGAAACATATCTTTAATATCTATGTAGAATTATTTTGTATGGGTAGGCCTTAATTTTGTTAACCGGTTTCATAATACATGGTATCAGTGTATGTATTATTTTCTGTTGTTGCTTCAAAATGCTCCAAATTTTAGTGACTAAAAAATTCACAAATTTATTATCTTACAATACTGTGTGTCAGAAATTTGGCAGAGGTCTTAGTGGGCTATAAGCAAGAGTTGGCAGGGGTACAATTCAGTGTGGAGATTCTAGGCGAAAAATCCATTTCCTTACCTTTTCACCCTTCTAAATGCCCCCCATATTCCTTTGTTCATGTTCACTTGTGAGGTGATAAGGGTAAACACGTTTCTTTGCTCCAGGTTCATGCTTCTCCTCTCAACACAGGTGATACTGTCACTTTAACACCTTTCTTGCCAAAAAGAAAGAAAATCTAGAAACTTTTTGTAAACAAGTATTTAGGTAAAATATAATGGCCTTCACAACAGAACAGCTGGTTACTTTTCCATGGAGTTAGAATAACCAACCCAGACCTCAGCAGTGGTCACTAGAATAGAAGCATGTAGATGGAAAAGGAAGTCTGCCCTCTGGTACTTAAGAAAAACTCATGCTCAATATTGAATAATTCCTTGCCCTACCATTGATTGCCATAATACAGAGGGAGCAGACATCTCAGTCATTTGTACAAGGACTCTTTTTGTTGTTTACATTCTCCTGATAAGCCTGCTCCTTAAGTGTATTTTCACTGATGCTAGAGCTCTCAGTGGAGAGGAGAGTTTAGTTGTCTGGGCCTCTGAGACTGGCCAGGGCTGGTGCCATATATCCCTCTTGAGGGGCAGTGTACAGTATCCCTTTAACAGACTGCCTGCCCATCTGCCCATCTCTCGGGGTCTCTTTCTAACTAATTGCTTTTATGGTTGTTTTGTTTTATGAAATTCACTATCAGTGACAACTTATTTAGCAGCAGAAGTGCTAAGCTAAAGACTTTATAGAAATGAAAATACTTTCTATTTAAAAAAATGTCAAGCAGTAAATATGAATGAGGGTTTATGTTTTGCCCTGTTTGTAGAGTGAATAAAATTAATAAGAACACTTCACAGTCTCTTAGGAATCCTATGTTCATATGAGAATGGAATCTAGAGCTTTTCTGAGGAGTTAGTTCCACCTAAAATGCTTAGTATTGTCTCTTTTCAAGTTTGCATCCCATAAGGTGTTTGCACTAATTGAGTGATATATATGAATAGCACATCTGTGTACCACATGCATTTAATAAGTGTTAATAGATGTTATTTCTCCATTTCCTCTTTTATCAGGGGATGATTTCTTCCCCTGACCCTAAAATTGAGTCTTATGTACTCAAAAAAAGCTCAGTAAATGTTAGGTATTATTCTTGTTTTTCTATTCCATATATTTTTCTATATTTTCTAATGAAGTAGCTTTATATTTTTATCATAAGGAACAGGAATGAAAAAGAACATTCCTGAAATAGATTTTACACTCACAAAGAGAAGTTAAGACAGTACAGTTAATTTGAACATACAAAAAATGTTTAACTCAAAAGTATTTGCCTAATTTTCTTTTTTCCTTTTTGTTTTGCAGAATTAGCTAGATTATTCAATGCTTCACTGTGGTATATAAGAATTAAAATTAATGCCCTTCATGCAGTATTCCCTCAATAAATGTATGCTTTTCTTCTTCAGGTCATTTTTTCATGTGTAAACATGATAATTTTTTTTTTCTGTCATCTGTGAAAGGTCCTTCAGTTGTGCTAATAATTGAATAAACAGGTCCTGGTGCTGCATGTGTGCACTAGAAATGAACCAAGTACAATTTTAGGGCTTTCCATTTGAACATCAAAGGGCACAGTGCTGTCAGTGTGCCCACATCAAGCTAGCAGCTTAATTTACTATTTAATAATACATCGGTATGTCAGGCCTCCCTTTGCAGTTTCTTTCCCCAGGGTTGTTATAACTCAACTAGTTCCTCTGCTATTAAAAAATTGATCAGCTTTCTTTCTGTGATATTTGGAAGAGGAAATATAAGATTTATCCATATTAATCTAAAAGTCTTTATTCACTTTACCCCTTCTCTTTCTCTCTCTCTCTCTCTCTCTCTCTCTCTCTCTCTCTCTCTCTCTCTCGTTTTTTTTTGCATAGTTTGAGAGATTATAGTTAAATATATAGAGAGGCAATAGGTGGTAAAATAATCTTTGAAATTGGTGACTTAGGAAATAGGTCAAAGTAGGAAAACATGGTTTCTACACAAGAAACTTGCTATACAGTAAGTAGGGGCTGTATCAATAGGGTCACAAAGCCTGTCCGTCTCAAACTGGTCGTAGAACCACCAAATTCCTTTAAAAATTATTCCAGTCCTAGGTGGGAGGGTAAAGATGGACAGAGGACAGTCAACTTCATTTTGCATTTGTTAACAATCTGCAAATCATTCTTGTTTATACTGAAATCTGAGATACATGTTGCTCTAAACATTTTTAGCAGCCAATACAAAAAGGAAGACACGTTTTGTTTCATGCTTGGTGTGTCTTAAGGTAGGGACAACTCACTTGTCCCACGGATCATAAGCATTCCCCTCTACTACTAGGAAGGATTTCTCTCTGGGTGCTTTGGTGGTGGTACAATACCCATTAATATTTGTGTATTGTTTCCATAGAAAATTGAGTCTAATAATCTAAATTCATAGGTATAGATTTTGTTACTTAGGATACTTAAACCATGCCATGCAATTCTTTTATCCACTTTGTAGAAGAAGAGAGGAGGGGAAAAGGTGTCAAATATAGAATATTTGCTACAGAACTCTCTTACTCCTTCTTATAGTACTTGGTCACAGTTACTCGCTCTCCTTCACCTCTCACTTCTTTTCTCTAAGCCCCCTCTTCATCAGGGTGGAGAGTAAACATTAGATAATTTCAAGTTAGGGAAGTCATTCTAAAAAATCTTTAAAAGAGCATTTAAAAACCTTTGGGAACTAAGCAATTCTAATGACTTATAACATCCTTTTCTCCAGGGGTGCATGCTACCCCACTCAGTTTTTCTGCTACATGAACTCTGTGGGTAGAGCTCCTTTTCCATTTTATCCCAGACCCCCTGCATCAGAGGTACCTCTTTAACACCGTCTCCACTCAGGTAATTGTCATCTGCTATGAAATCAAAACCAAGAATTTCCTTACTGGCTCTAATGTCCGTTTTTGCCACTACAGTTTTTTTTTTTTTTTTTCTAGTTAATAAATCAAATAGGCATTTATCATCCAGATTATGACTTACATATCTTAGGTCGTTTGCCATTCTCCTGTGTATCATCTTTGTCTGAGTTAAAATGCTCCCCCCAACAAAACCAGATGGTAAATAGCATCCTGAGTTCTTTGCCTCCTTGTAGATTTTCAGAACTAGAATGTGGGAAATAATCATGTGGCTCACTGGAATCACTGGCGAGCTATTTGGATGGTTAGACAGTTAATGACTACCTTCATGTTCCAGCAGCACCTTGCCTCACTGCTCTCACAGAGCTTGGCCCATTGTCAGGCTGTTTTGTGTGATGTGCAGTCTCCCTCAATAGAATGCAAAGTCCTGTCCTCCCCAACAATCCCCATGTTTTCATCAGCTTTGCATCACTGTGACCAAAAGAATTGACAAGAATAACATAAGGAGGAAAATTTTATTTTGCCTCATGATTTCAGAGGTTCATTCCATCCATGGTTGGCCGACTCCATAGCTCTGGGCCCAAGGTGATACAGAACATCATGGCAGAAGGGCATTACAGAGGAAAGCAGCTCAGGACATGGCAACCAAGAAGCAGAGAGACATCTGCTCACAGGGACAAAATATAAACCACAAAGGCAGACCCCCAGTGACCTAACTCCTCTAGCCACACCCTACCTGCCTATAGTCACTAACCAGTTAATCTATATGAGTGGACTAATTCACTGATTAGGTTAAGGCTCTCATAATCTATTTTCACCTCTGAAAATTCTATAGAGTTACACACAAGCTTTTGGGGGGTACCTCATATCTAAACCATAATACCATCTTTTGCCCACCCCTTTTTGTTTCCTTCCACTGTGTCTGGTGCATAGCAGTCCCTGAATAAATGTATATTTTAATTGTATCTTTAAAATGTATTTTAATTGTAATTGAATGAGATGTTTAGCCATTATGCACTTATTTCTGTTTAAAAGTCTGTTGCCATCACCATGACTAAATATTTGTTGAATTGAGTATTTAAGATAGGATTATTACCATGTCTTGCTTGTAGTATGTCAGCACTAGGAGGTAAAGGGCATGATTTATTCTACTTAAGAAAATATTGAGTTTGGCAAAGAAAAAGAAAGTCTCTCTGTAGACAAACATACAATGTAAGTTCCTCATGTTTATTTCATGTTTCCTTTACTTAAAGCAATATTACATTTAGTTCACAGATTTGGAAACTAATGGTACTTGAATACAATGTATAACATATTCTAATCTACAAAATATTAATGCACAAAAAATTAATAAATGTGTGCTTATTATGGAAAATGGGAAACATAAATAAGAAAAGTCATACCTTAATCTCACCTCCTTGAGATAATCTGTCTGATATTTTGGTTTATTTATTTCGCCTTTAATAAGTAAGATTTTACCCTCAGCATACTTTTGTATTTTGCTCTTTTTCCTCACTCCATTCTGAATGCTCCTAATCTATTTTCCCAGTTTGTGATTCCACAAGAGATAGAGTTATAAATAATGTGCATAAAAGTACATATCTTTGCATAATCACATTCTTTGTGACTGTGCTCCAAAATGTTTTTATACAGAATAAAAAATTCTTGCAAACTTTTTTACTCACAAATGTTCAAGGCTGTTAGAGCTTAAAATAAAATACCATTTTATTCCCTTCGAAGTCAGTCCTAAGAGCAATATTCTTCCTGAAGCAAATGCCATTACCTGCCCTTTTTTCCCCCCCCTTCACACTCAGGCTCTTAAACCTCCTGAGAAGAATTTTAAATAGTCTGTCACCTTTGCTTTAATGAGGTGTTAGATGGGCACAACTTGAAACTAAGTAGATAACAAATGATGGAAAGAAGAGTTTGTGTCAGCGTTAGCATAAAAATTAAACAAGTCATAAGTAATCTGTGTTTGTGGGTGTGTGGGTGTGTGTATGCTACTAGGGATTGAACCCAAGAGTGCTCTACCACTGAGCTACAACTCCTGACTTTTTGTTTGTTTCAAGACAGACTCTCACTGAGTTGCAGAGGCTGGCCTCAAACTTGAGATCCTCCTGCCTCAGCCTCCTATGATATGGAGTCATTTTTAAAGTGGATTCTCCAGTGGTCAGGGTACCTGGGAACTCAAAGTAGACAATGAAATGGGAAGGAGTATAGCTGAATGGGGATGGGGATGAAGTGGAGAGTATGTTGAAGCAGTCAGAACACAGTCCTCTACCCTTGTCCTTTATCCCACTCCAAAGAATTTTTTTTTCCTAAACCTTCTGGATTATTTGAATACATTATTTTTAATATTATTATAATTATTTAAGAAGTTTAAAAATTGGCAAGACTAAAATTCACTTTATTATATCTTAATTATATGCCTTAAAAGTAAAGCTTTGGCCGGGCACAGTGGCGCACGCCTGTAATCCCAGCACTTTGGGAGGCTGAGGCAGGAGGATCGCGAGTTCAAAGCCAGCCTCAGCAATGGCAAGGCACTTAGCAACTCAGTGAGACCCTGTCTCTAAATAAAAATACAAAAAAGGTCTGGGGATGTGACCCAGTGGTCGAGTGCCCCTGAGTTCAATCCCTGGTACCAAAAAAAAAAAAAAAAAAAAGTAAAGCTTTGATACACGAATCATATTTCAATAAAGATATATACAATGTGTCAAAAAAAGAGATAGCAGGGTCATATACCATTCATTTATTTAAATAAGCATTAGTAAGTGTCTAAAAATGTAGTTATAAGCCTGCTTTGGCAGTTGCAAAGATGAACACACATAACCTTTTTTTTTTTTTTTTTCGAGTTTGCAGTTTTCTAGAAGAAACATATTTCTTGAAGTAACTCTAATGTCAGAGGAAATGATGTGTGTTGTAAGAGGTACAGATAAATTGGTGGGGAAATGTAAAGGATATGAGTAATTTTGTAAGCAGATATTAAAGAAGAAATTTAGAAGGACTATATTTGAATGCTGACTGATAGTCATGAATGGATACAAAATGGATCAGGTAGGGTGGTGGATTTGGTAATGGTGAGTCAACGGTGTGCCCCTCCAGTTGCTCACACAGCCTAAGGGAGTATTGGTCAAGAGCCCCTCCTCTAGGCTTATGCTACAAGAATCATCTTTTGGAAAGTGAGGAAGTGGGTATTTTAGGGAATTTCATGTGAAAGTAATTTGTTACACTGTGTTTGTCTCTACATCCTTCCAGCTACTAGGTGTAAATGCAAAGTAGAAGATAACTGGATATAAATATTTGTAGTTTGTGATATGAATATGACAAAGAAAAAGATAACAGGCCAGAAAATTTGAGGAAGGTGGGGAAAAGTGATTATAATAATGGTTTAGGGTAGCTGTTTTCAAAGCAACATCAGCATCACCTGAAAACTTGCTGGAAGTGCAAATTCTTGGTCTTGGCCCTGTCGAATAAAAAATTCTGGAGGTGATGCCCAGAAATCTGTGTATTTTAACCAGACTTCCAGGTCAATTTGTAGCATACCAATATCTGAGAACATCTGGTTTGGGAAATGCAAACTCCTTAAGACTGCTATAGTACTGGGAATGGGGCAGGAATAAGTGATATTGAATAACTGAAAAGAGGTGGAGTCTCTGGATTAAAGTCTGCAAGGCTCAAGAATTGTGTGAATGAGGGAGTAAAAGTAAGTGAGCTGAGAGGGTGGGCTGTGTTGGCCAGACTAGGACACTTGAAGGATTTGGATGGGGAGAACTTAAGAGACAGGTGTTATATGTGTGACCCTTAATGGTGCTATTGCCATCAAGAATCATGACACAGAAATAAAAGTAGAGAAGAAAAATGTGAGGCAGATACTGACCAGAAAGTAGGCAGAGAGCTAAATAAGGAGGATTAAGCTGGGCACAGTGGCGCTTGCCTGTAATGCCAGTGAATTGGGAGGCTGAGGCAAGAGGATCACCAGTTTGAGGTCAGCCTCAGCCAATTAGTGAGACTCTATCTCAACATAAAAAATAAAAATGACTAGGAAAATAGCTCAGTAAGTGCCCCTGGGTTCAATCCTCAGTATCAAAAAGGAAAAAAAAAAAAAAAAAAAAAGGATTAAAAACTGGTGTAGTCATTCTTATTCCCTTCCTCTTCATCCTTTCCACTCCTTGGGCTCAGAGGAATATAGGAAGTGAGTGGGAAACAGCCTGGCCCCTCTAGATCCAGATAAAAAAGTGGTGCCAAGTTCCACACTTGGTTCATGCAGCCCAAACACTGTAGGAGGTCTGGGACAAGAGGAAGATGTGGTAAAATTAGTGAGTGTACCTGGTGAGTGTGCAGGTAAATAAACCCACTGAAAACAGGTGATCTGAAAGTTGTAAACTCAACAGAAGCAAGGAATTAATACAGGGTGAGGAAAAGGGAAAGCCCTCTTACTTTACATGTTAAAGTTAGCACTCTTTTAATTAAGAGGAAATATGTGCCTTAAACACTGTATTAGCCAGCTTTTTTGCCTCTGTGACAAAAAGACCAAACAAGAACAATTTTAGAGGAGAAAAAGTTTATCTGGGGCTCATGGTTCCAGAGATCTCAGTCCATCCATAGAGTGCCAATTCTATTCCTTGAGGTCTGAAGTGAGGCAGAATATCCTGGTCAAAAATGTGTGGCAGAGGAAAGCAGCTCAGGACTTGGCAATCAGGAAGCCCAGAGAGAGAGAACTCCACTCAACAAGGACAAAATGTAAGACCTAAATGCACGCCCTCATTGACCTACCTCCTCCAGCCACACCCTACCTGCCTACAGTTACCACCTAGTTAATCCATTTAAGTAGTTTAACACACTAATTAGATGAAGGCTCTCAAGACCCAACCATTTCACCTTTGAATGTTCTAGTATTTGTTGAACCATGATTCAAAGAAAAGACCACCAACTCTAATTTCAAGCCAAATTAAAGCAAGCTTATATTGTGTACACAAGACAGCTAGCTGGCCAGAGGCCTTCTCACCCAAAGTCAGGCTAGAGAACAGCCCCAGCTCTCCAGGAAGAAGGTTTTATATAGCACAAAATGTTACAAAGTGGGGTCTCTTGGGAACTTACAGCTAACAGAATTCTGGCAAGCATAATACAAAGGCAGATGGCAGGTTAATGATCGACATGGCTTAACATTTCAAGGTAGGGGGTAAACTGAGATTCCAGCATCAGAATTTATGAGAGGTTTTAGGGAGGGTTGTTATCTGGTCAGGGAGAGCCAGGCATAGGTGACTTTAGAGCACGGGCAGGAATTCCAAACAAGATTAGCCCTCAGAGTAGGGTCAGGCTAAATAAATATCTTAGTAAAACAGAAATGAACTTTTCAAAACTTTTTGATGAAATGGCTCCTAATCTTAGGAAAGAATTAGGTTGGGTTCATCAATATTGTCTCACACATGAGCTTTTAGTGGACACCTTGTATTTAAACTATAATAAACACTTCTTCATTGTAAGATAATTTATCATATCTACTATTTTAACTTCCACATTGGTTTTCTTACATAAACACACCTATATTATCATCTACGAATTTCAGATTTTAGCTTCTTTAAAACAGAATAAGAACTAAACCATAACTTTTGAGAAGAAAAGCAAGGACAGAATCTTCATAGACTTTCACGCTTTATCTCTGATTTTTTAAGGTTGTGTTATACAGTTTTAATAACTTACCTACTTTTGACTCTTTCCCAAAATTAGGGTTATGTTTTTTATTACAACTCTTTTTAACATTTATAATTTATTGATTTATTTATTATTTTATTAAATAATTACAGTAACAGAAATACATAGGTTTGGCAACAGTCGCTCTGAACTTGATATCCATCAGTTCAAAAAATGGGGAGATGTGAGCCTGTGTGAAGCCCCAAATGTTGAGTGCCCCTAAGAAATATATTTTAGGGAAAGAATTACTAGGAGTTATTCAGAAAACTGATGAAATAAGGGTCATATTAGAGAACTTCTATCATTCTTAGTGATACTTAAAGGAAGATCAGTGATCTGGTTGTGCTAAGCAAGACAAGTTAGTGGTCTTTCCTGATGTTTCCAGAAGGATAAAGCCAGAATAAGAGGGCTAATTTCTTAGGTTGAGGGTAGGTTCACACTGGGAAAGGTCAGGAGTTATAGAACTCCCTTAGAAGTTACTTTGGCACGTTTTTTTTTTTTTTTTTTTTTCCTTCCTAAAACACTAATAAAATCATTTAAATTTTGAAGGTTTTTTTTTTTTTGGGTAATACATTAAATGCTAGTAATTAGTGTTATATTCGTAATTATGTTCTGAGGATTACTATAATTTTTGGATCATTGTTTGATTTAAGAATAGCAAGATAGGGGATGGGGTTATGGCTAAGTTACAGAGCACTTGCCTCGCACACGTGAGGCACTGGGTTCAATCCTCAGCACCACATAAAAATAAATAAACAAAGTAAAGATATTGTGTCCATCTATAACTAAAAAATATTTTTTAAAAGTAGCATGATAGAGTTTACTAGTATGTTACCTCAAAACACATGTCTGTGTGTACTCCTAATCTTTACTGTTTTATTTTCAGTTTCATATCTTGCATCTAATAATATACAAGGTGGATTTTTCTGTGTACAAAATACATGAAAAAATGTTTGAAAGTTTTAATTTTTAAATGATTATTTTTTTATTGGTTAAAACATTTTTCTCTTAAAACTATTCATGTGTTTTCCATAGTTAGTCAAGTTTTGACTGTATAACTGGGAAATATAATTCACTTAAAAGAACTTTTATTAGGATGACATTTTAAGTAGTGTAGTCAATGTACCTTGGTATGTGGCATAAATGTATTTTATAATACCGGGAGCTCATAAAAGAGACAAAAAAAAAAAAAAAAAAAAAAAAAAAAAAAAAAAACCACATAACTTAGATAATGGAAATCTCCCAGGGCTCAGCTACTCTGTAAATTCTAGTCTTCTCATTTAACCTGGCCTGTATCCCACTATGAACATGACCCATAAGACTGCTGAGTAAGGCAAGGTTAGTAAATGACTATTTGGAAGTTTCTGAAATACTGCTCAAACATTACACCTTTGTGCCATATAAATCAAACTAATTGTGACTAAATTTCAGCAGTTAATTTTACCTACTTAACTCTTACTGTCAGGATGAGTATGTTCCATATCCCTTTTATTCATGATATTAAAGTCTTTATAATTTTATGCCAGTTAAAGTTTTGTCTGTTATTTTATAAGACAGTTGAGAGTGTCCTTTACTATTTTGCCTTGACTGCCAGGAATTTTAGAGCTCTTTTCTAGTGGTTATGCAGTTAAAATTTTTCATGTGATCATCTTCTACGTCTCCTACTCTCTCCTACCAATCAATATTCATTACAGCACTTCTGTCAGGTAGATTTTTATTATAAACATTCTTAATTCCTTTTTGACATTTTGTGGCAGACAAATCCAATAAATTCAACAATTACTGAGTGCCTACTTCTTGCTGTTAAGCTCTGTAATATCGGCAGTAGTAGAAAAGGATAGGGGATGGCCTTAAGAAACCAAAAAATTAGAAATTCCTAGGAAATGCTTTGTTCAAATGGGAATTTAATAGATGTGTTTTGAGGTACCCATGTTAATTCTTTCATTTGTAGTTAAAAGTCATCATGAGGATTAGTCGTCGTTACTAAAGCCTACATATTTTCTAGGGCTATTATGTCTTAGATTTAAAATTCAAGAGTGGAAGCTGGGTATCTCATAATTTCTGAGATAGCAGTGCACAGTGCACGTACAATTCCAGTCTTTTCTGTTCCTAAGCCTACACAAAGGGTTGTGGAGCTGGTCTTCTGTGAGAGCACACTGCCCTTAACCTTTCAACCTGGGGAGAGGTGGTATGTTGGAGGGACCAGAGGTTGCCCCAGGGAATCTCTAAAGAACATGATAGTGTGTCTGATCCATGTTCTGAAATGATTTTGAAAAGAGCAGGCATTCCTGCTTTGAGTCTAACAGGAAAAGAAAGCTTTGTTCAGTTGTTCATGTTGTTCTCTTACGAAGAAAATTCTCTTATGCTTTGTGCAACTTTTGAATGCATATTCATTCCCTTGAAAGTTCAAACTACTACATAAAAGTGTAGAAGATGGTAAATAATTATAGCCCGTGACATAAAAGGTTAGCTGATACCATCACTTACGAAAACACTGAATTTTACACATATTAAAATATAAGTTAAATGTGTCTTTCTGCAATTCCATGACCTGACTTTTAAAATAAGGTTTGTGAATTATTCTGACCTAGATGTGTCATATCTTGCCCTATGAAAGAGAATATAGTTGTCCCCTGAACTTTTCTGGAACTGATTGCCATTTACATTGTTCTCATCTTTCATTATTCACCTTCTCCTTTTAATTGTTGGCCTTTTGCTTATTTTATTGTTTACTAACACCTTTCCTGCAATAGGCAGAATAATGTCCCCCCCCAAAGATGTATAGAACCTTTGAATATGTTCCTATGAGTGCCCCTCCCCAAAGATCTCTAGAACCTATGAATATGCTCTATTACTTGGCCCAGGGAAATTAAAGGTGGCAGACTGAATTGCATGTGTTGATCAGTTTACCTTAATTAGAGAGATTACCCTGGATTTTCTGAGTGTGCCCATTGTAATCACCAGGGCCCTTAAATGTAGAAAAAGGAAACAAAAGAGGAAGGCAGAGTGAAGCCACATGAGTGGGACCTGGACAGGGGCCTGAGAATATAGGAAAACTCTAAAGCTGGAAGAAGCCAAGGAAACAGCTTTCCCCTGAATCCTCCAGAAAGGAGTGCATCCCTGCTGACACCTTTGGTTTCTGACATCCACTGAGACTCCTCAGATTTCTGACCTATAGAACTGTAAGAAAATAAATCTGTGTTGTTTTAAGCCAACAAGCTTGTGGTGATTTGTTATGGCAGCAATAAAAACAAATACAGTTACCAATGTTAGAGAAAGGAAAATAAATATAAAACTAAGGGTAGTTCATTCAAGAAAATATTGCGGGTTGTAGTTGCACCTCAGCCCATTCTCACCACATCCATCATCACAGATAATCTGCAGTTGCCAGTTGCTGCTCTAATGACTTGAAATGTGCTTCAAGACTATATCCCCTTGGTACAGTCTGCCCCCACTCCACCCTCTTGGCCTTATCATTGGGGTGATCTCTTCACAGAAGAGATTTCGTTCTATTATTTCTTTCTGAAGTCCATTTTGTGTCCAAACATGAAGCGTCATATCGGAGCTCCTTCCACAGAAGCTTCTGGTACAGTTTCAGGTCTTACTTCTCTACTTTCGTTTGTACTTCTGTGTTCAGACAAGGTAAAATGCTTAGGCTCTGGAAACTGAACATACTATTGTGCTCTCTTGACTCTAAACTAAGTTGCCTCCTTCACCTATGTTGCCTTCCTGGATTGTCATCTGGGCAGGCCATCCCATGTGAATTTTTCAGGACTCAACACAAAGATTGAATTCCCTGGAAAATCAAGGAAACATCCCATCAAATAAATCATTTTTCTGTGGTTTATGCCATACCGTAATTTGTACATCTAGTGATATTAAACAGATTTCATTCTCCAATTCTAAACTGAGTCTCTTGAGGGCAGCAACAGAGTCTCTGATAGCATCTGTGGGATCTTATAACTCACATAGCTTATGCAGTAGGCACTCAATAAATATTCAGTGAATGAAGGATTATATTTCCTGGACAATGCACCACAGAGATGCCATTAGAATTCAGGTTTCTGAATCCCAGGACACTATTTTGCATTCTGCCTCTAAAACATTGGTACCATGAAAGGAGTTTTTTTTTTTTTTTTTTTTTTTTTTTTTAAATATTTATTTATTTGCTTTAGTTGTACACAATGTGGTTTTTTTTTTTTTTTTTTTTAGTTTTACGTGGTGCTGGGAATTGAACCCGGGCCACGCACCTGCTAGGCGAGCGCTCTACCGCTGAGCCACAACCCCAGCCCCCAGGAGTTTTTTATACTTGTGTAATTTTTCATTTTAAATAAAACAGATAATAACTTAGTTTGATACAACTCCCATTTGTCTCCCCTAGCTGAACACTTGGAATTTCATGACTTTATTATATCAAAAATAAAAACATCAGAACAGCCCCTGTAGTTTTAGGTTTTTTTGTTTATAATGACTCCTTTCTAAGAATCATTTTGTGCAGTGTATCTGTTTTTATTGCTAAAGCATTGGGGAGATTCTGAAATTTAGTAACATGGCAAGTCTCAAACTATTTGGGCTTTAAACATAATATGAATTTTCTCTGAACCTTTCTATTTTCTGCCTTTTTAGGTTAGTTTTTATGTTAGCTTTTTAATGGCCACACATAGGTTTGACCTTTTATGCAGGCCTTTGTGAAAATGCATACAGATTTGGAAGCTGGGATGGATTGGTATCATAGTTTTTATCATCACTTCACATTCTGACTGCAAAACATTCAGAATTTTCATGATGATGGGAGTGATCCCACTGGTAATTTTCCTTTTTACAACGGCTGTCAGAATTCATATTCTGAAAATGCTTTTAGTGTGATCAGTAAAACTCATCATTCATGCTGCATAGTAGTTTTTAATTTTGGTATACGACTTTAAATAAGAAGACACTTTCTATAGAAATGAATAAGTCCATGTTGGTGTTAATATTTCACATAATAACCATCATTGCTAATTTTAGAAAGTAGTAAACAGAAGCCATTGATGCATCAATGAGACTTAAACATATTTAAAATAGATTTTACTTTTGAAGTACTATGGAAGTGTTGCTAAATCTCTGGAAGCTGCTGATTTTTTAACTATGGAAATATCCATCTTGCTCTCACATATTGCTTGGATATCCACTGTCAGGTGTGAATAAAGTGAATGTTTTAGAATAGCTTGAAAAGCTAGGCAAGGCTGTGGTTCAGAGCGTGTCTTTAGGATGTGAATTCTATCACATTTCTTCCAGAATCACTGGAAGTACCTATCTTTCTCTTCAAGTCAACTTAAAGTAACGAACTTCTATAGCTACTGATATCTCTACCAGAAAAGAAATGTTCTGTGGGAACCTGTCATCCTTAAATGTGCCAGACATATTTTTGGTTGTGTACCAACAAACAGGCATTATGGTCTTTTAAAAACTAGTCTCCAGTGAACTCTTTTAGCACAAGATGAGTCTGCAGAGCTTAGTCATTCAGAATGTGCTAGAGACTTCACTTCACCGAAGACTCCACTTTCTAGGAACCACAAATCCATTTCCAAGTAGTCAGTTTCTCATCTCCTTACATAGTGCTAGATGTATCCTCACACATACTTATTTCTTGTGTCTTCTTTGAAGAGATTCTTTACTTGTTTCATTTCTACCATTATATCACATTTTCTCATTATACACTGTTAGTAATTTTCTTCTTTTAAGGACATTAATTCACTGCTGATTCATACCACAGACTTGGAGCTTATCCTTGATAGTTTTAGTCAAAGTACCAGCTGCTGCTGTCCCTAGTGGTGGGGTGTGTTTCATCAGGAAGCTTTTAGCCCTCTGTTCATTTGCTTGAGTGTCTTTTTTTTTTTTTTTTTTTTTTGATTATACGAAGTACAAAATAAATATATCTAAGCACAGTTTCTGTAATTGTGCTCCTTTAAATAGTTAGTCTGAATTCCCTTGATAACTTGATGTTACTGCTGTATTAGCCATAATTTTTTTTTTTTTTTTCTTTTCTGAGGTGGCTAAATCTTTTTCTGTCTGAATAACTTTGCTTCTTTGAATAACCATCAGCAGCAACTGATTCATTCTTTGCCTTTCAGGTACTACAGTGCAACCATTCTACAGATGTCTGGTGTGGAAGATGATAGACTTGCAATATGGCTGGCTTCAGTTACAGCTTTCACAAACTTCATTTTCACACTGGTAGGAGTCTGGCTGGTTGAGAAAGTGGGCCGCAGAAAGCTTACCTTTGGTAGTTTAGCAGGTAGGTGCCTAGATGAAGAATTCAGTTTTAAACTTTTTCTAATGATGACAACCTTCTAAATGACAGCATTGAAACCACTTCTGATTTTGGTTTCTTTGACAAACAACATAAAATGAGAGTGATAGACCCAAATAAAATAAAAAATAAGAGTTTGTTTATTTTTTAGTACTAGGAATTGAACCTTGAACCCAGGGGTGCTTTGCCACTGAACTACATCCTCAGTCCTTTTATTTTTTATTTTGAGGCAGAGTCTCACTAAGTTCCCTAGGTCCTTAGGTGCTCACTAAATTTCTGAGGCTGGCCCCAAACTTGTGATCCTCTTACCTCAGCCTCCCAAGAAAAAATAAGAGATTTGAATGAATGTTAAGATACAAGACTAGAAACTAAGTTGTAAGTAGAAACCAATTGTAAGAACAATCTGGATATACTGAGGGTAATACTTTTCTGTTATTTTTGGAGTTCAGCTCAAAGGAACAGAAGTAAAAGGAATAATTATTTTTTGCTCTATTCCTTGTTTTAAAAAGTGTTATATTCGTGAACTGACTTTATGTTGTATCTTTAAGTTTGGAATTATATGGAAACAAATTTGAATCACTTTTTTCCAAAGCTCTTTCAACAGTGAAATATTGGAACCGTATAATTTCATCACAAAGCAGGGACAAACTCTTTTTTGTGTTTGATACAGGCCTAAATTCTAGGATAAGTTCTTATTGGTTAAATATATTTTCTATGATGTCTAAATAAAGCAAAACCTTTCTTATTCTCACTTGTCTTTTGTGTTTAAATTCTTCCCATTTATTTCTTTTCTAAAATACAAAAGTCTGTTTCACTTGACAAAAATGAGACCCTACTATGACATTGTCTTCACATGGATATATTTCATAATTTTTGAGATTTTTTTCAAATATACAAGCACTTTCTTTCTTGCCAATTAGCTGTACTCTACTAGTGCCTTTATAAGTGACATTGGAGTTTAAAAGTACACATTTCCATTAAAATATGAAGTTTCTACAGTAGCACTAAATTCTGTTTTAGCCAAAATTATACCTAAAACAATGATCTAATAGGACTGTTTCAGGCACTTGTCCCAGATTTTGATGAGAAAATACATTTTGAGTTCTAAACACAGTTACTGGGAATATATAACCCTTCCTCCAGAAGGAATAGTAGAGTGCTTCCACCTCCTGCTCTTACCTAAGCAGTGGGAGCCCTTAAGTCCAGTACTGTGAGCGAAGCTGAAGTATTAGTGCTGAGGCAAAGCAGGGATTGATTAGAGGCTCAGGTAAATGCAATAGCCAAGATATACAGGGAAGCACAAGGGAAAGTAAAGAAGGGTGAGGGACAAGTGAAGGTTTAAAAAACCTGTACAAAACTGTGTGTGATGAACCTGCTGAAGAAAGAGAGGTGGTAAGCCTGGAACAAAAGCCTAAGTAGAGGGCTAGGGATATAGCTTGCATATCCCCAGCACCACCAAAAAAAAAAAAAAAAAAAAAAAAAAAACTAAGGAGAAATTCTTTGGCTATCCTAGTCTAGCAGTTAGTAGATGCTTTGAGAACATAGAAATTACTTCCTGTAAGAAAAATATGTTTGACAATCAAAGCTGTCCAGGATGAATTGTGCTATCTCATTAAGATGATAAACAACAACAACAAAAAAAAAAAAAAAAAACATGGATTACCACCAGGAGTTTTCTGCTAAAAATACACTCTTATGGTGTGCTGGAAATTGGATTTGCTGACACCTGGGGCTCAGGTCAACACTAAGAAAAATAGCTGCTTTCAAAATTTTTAAATGGACTTTCTTCCTTTTTGATAGAGTCCCGGTATATTGCTACCAAAAGAGATCTTTTTTTAAAAAATAGAATTTCAGTGCTTATATTTGATGTTTGGCATTGGAGATTTAGGGGAAAACTGCTGAATTAACACTTTCTTTTAGCAACCTGTACCTTCATTTGTTGCAGTCCAACAATATAATTTCTTACCAATCCTGCAGAATTTTTGAGGCATTATTGTCATAGAGCCAGACTATTTTGAGTCTAAAGTTTGTGATTTTAGGCAAAGTTCTATTTCCTCATCTGTACATGGGGATTAATTATCATTCTTGCTTTATGGAGTTGTAATAAGCAGGAATGATAACACATTTAAGTATAACATTTAAAATGCAGACAGTAAAGTAGAGCATCTTAGCCATCACAGAATCATGATTGACCAGAGTGACTCTGTTGTTTTATCCACTCTTTGAAATTAGCCTCCCTCTTCTTAACCCAGGAACTCACATAGAATCTCTGAAATTCATGTTTCCCCTCCCTGTATGTCTTTTGCCCAGAGGAGTCCAGCAAGCATGCCTGACTCTTGAGAGGAAGTAGTAAGACATTCATAAGGAAGGAAAGGCTAAAGATTTCAGGGTTGTTTCTTCCCAGCAACCTTTAGCCACTTTCCTTTCCTTTTTCTCTTTTCTGCCAAAGCTACCACCACCTCAGTTCTGACAGTTACAAGTACTTTACAGTGATTCCTCTTGCTCTGGAGACAGCCCTGACAGCTTCTGACCTCCAGCTATGTGGTCAGTGGAGGTGATGCGGTAGATATTACAGTGACTTACGAGGTAGAAATCCTGGCTCGTTGTCATAAGTTTCTTCTTTCACCTGCAGATATAGAGGTAAATGATGGCATTTGTGAAGTTCCTGTTTGTAATTGTGGTTAAATAGGTCCACTAGACGATAATAGCCAGTGCAAGTTTACACCTTGGGAAGAAGGCCTAATTAGCACTTGGCAGCCTTGTTAATTTGTAAGTTTTCCTCCAGGGTGAACCTCACAGAAGATGCTTCTTTGCCACTATAATACCAGTATATCATACATGGATGGGATATAATTTCTCATTTTTCTGAGTGTACATGTTGTAGAATTAAATTGGTCTTGCAGTCACATATATATATATAAAATAATAATGTCTGTTTCATTCTATCTTTCCTATCCTTTTAT
Source organism: Tamias sibiricus (assembly GCA_025594165.1). Taxonomy (NCBI): domain Eukaryota; kingdom Metazoa; phylum Chordata; class Mammalia; order Rodentia; family Sciuridae; genus Tamias; species Tamias sibiricus. Next base: position 96,931,977 of record CM046661.1, on the reverse strand, counting down.
TTCAACATGTTTTTTGTTTTATTTATTTCTATATAAATACATATTGCTATTTTAATAGTACTGAGTATTATGAAAATGTTCATTTTAAATTTCTTAAATTGGCTACAGCCTAGAATTTTTAAATTTATGATTCAGTATTGTCCCCTATATTGTGTTTTATTGTGATTTTTTTTAAAATTGGGTTAAAAATATGAAAAATAGGTTAAATCATACCAAGATAATTTTTGATAGGTATTACCATTTAAAAATTACTACAAATAAACTATGTTTAATCCTGGACAAAGAAACTCTTTATACAAAGAAATATATGTAATCTGCCAATAATTTTAAATGTGGCATATTTTGTCATGTTCTCATTTTTAATACTTTCAAAGCCTGTTGAGAAAAATGGTCTTTTTTTGAATATGACAATTTAATAGCAGCCTCTTGCTGAATACTGGGAGGTTTGTGTCTATGTAACAGTATCTGTAATAAATCTTAGAAGGCCAGAAACACCATGCTGTTTCCACCCCATATTTTAGTAGTGGAATATTTCTGAAAAGATTATTCATAGACTATCTTCCTCAGAAGCAGCAGTACTACTTACTTTAAAATGTTAATTTGTAGGCGCCATCTCAGATCTAAGTTAGAATCTATGAAGATCTGTTCTTCATAGATTCTAACTTGGAGCTGGAGCATTTTGACAGGTTCTGCTGGTGATATTTAGGCACACATTATGAGAACTGAGGAAGGGAAATTATTTTTTTCTAAATAATTATTCCAGCTCTGTACTGGGTATTTAATAAACTTGTTAATCAGATATTCTTTAGTATGCTATTACCCAACTTATATCACTTTCTTTGGATAATAGCTTTATGAGGAAAATTTTATCAAACTTTTAGAATCTACCAGTGTGCTCTTTTCTTGAAATATCAGGAGTATATCAACACTGCACACTATATAAGAGAAAGTCCTTTCATCCAAAGCCTTCCTATACTAGCTTACACTAGTGAACTAGATTAATTTTGTGTGATTTATTTTTTTTTTATATTACAAAAAGGTTATAGAGTGTGTGTGTGTGTGTGTGTGTGTGTGTGTGTGTGTGTGTGGTATATGTAGGTTATAGTAATGATGAATCATTTGACAATAACTATAGTAATTTCTTTTTTTTTTTTTTGGTACCGGGGATTGAACTCAGGGGCACTTGACCAGTGGGCCACATCCCCAGCCCTTTTTTTTTGTATTTTATTAGAAGCAGGGTCTCACTGAGTTACTGAGTGCCTCGCCATTGCTGAGGCTGGCTTTGAACTCGCGATCCTCCTGCCTCAGCCTCCCAAAGTGCTGGGATTACAGGCGTGCGCCACCGCGCCCAGCAGTAATTTCTAATAATAACAAGTGACTGATAAAACATTTGTAACTTATTAAATGAAAGAAAAAGGGTGATTCCAGTAGTTAAAAGGGTTTTTATCCTCTGTCTGATCATCACAGTTACTTGTGGAGCTCTATGAGGCTCCTGCCTCTCCTCCCCATGTTCTGGAGGGTCTGAGTCAGAGGGCAGGTACCTCCTAGGCATTTCCTCCAATAGGAAGCAAGAACTAAACATTGCCACATAAAAATTAAAAAGGTAATGATATAATACAGCTTTTAAAATATTTCCATCCAAAATGGATTAATAATATAATAAATAGACTTAAGAAGGTAGGACCTTCAAGTATTTAGGATTCTACATATCCAGGATGTTCCATTCCCAAAATTTTGCAGATTACACTTTTTTTAGATATAGGTGCAAGAAATATATTGTCCATATTGCAGAACTCACCTGTTATTTATACCATACTAATTCATGACTTGAACTGTATAGTCTTAACATTTAGTTTTGTTCTCATTGTTCAAAAATAACCAACATTGTAAAAATATATAATTGTAAATATATATAATTGTAATCCATCTGTTCAGCCCCTACGTTCTATGATGAATATGTGCCAGGCACTAGAATTTGACATATCTGAGTATGTGCTAGTTATGCCATCTTAGTGTTTACAATTTATCATGGGTACAGGATCCTAAATTATTACTATAAAAGAAGTCATTCATACCTTTAAGTATCAACATTTCCTGATGAAATTATTTTACCCGTTTCACAGAAATGAGCTATGGAAATTGTTTGGGCATATAATTAGAACTCAAGTTCTTCAATAGATGAACAGTAAAAGTCATATTTTATTTGAGGAAAAGGCTTGATTTTCAGAATAAATTCATATCTCTTTTCTATTTCTCCATTCAGGGCTTCATAGTCTTTTGAGTAAAGTCAAGTCTCCAACTATTCCTAGTCTAGTCTGAACTTTTAAGTAAATAGGAAGATTTAAACAGTGATTTTTGGTTTAAGACTCTATTGGCCCAGTTTGGCAAAATAGACTTTTGACCTTCCCTGTAGGTCTTCCCTTCATTCAACTATTTCTCCTCCTTTGAAGGTCCACTCTTGCTGCTACTGCTTCTAATAATAACTACAGCATAACTAACTTTTAAAAACATTTTAGAGCATTACAAAAGTATTTCAAATACATAACACTTAAACTGCAATGATTCTGTAAAGTATTTTCAGTAAGCCTAATTTTATGAAAGACAAAATTGAAGTTTGGAAAGGTCCAAGATCAAAATCAAGAAACAGTGGAAGCTGGGCACGGTGGCGCACGCCTGTAATCCCAGCACTTTGGGAGGCTGAGGCAGGAGGATCGAGAGTTCAAAGCCAGACTCAGCAATGGTGAGGCACTCAGCAATTTAGTGAGACACTATCTCTAAATAAAATACAAAAACAGGGCTGGGGATGTGATCCAGTGGTCGAGTACCCCTGAGTTCAATCCCTGGTACCACAAAAAAAAAAAAAAAAAAAAAAAAAAAAAACAGTGGAGTTGAGTACTAAGGCACAACCCTCAGATTCTAAGGGCATCTCAGCCCCAAGGTGCTTAACTTGACACATTTCAACAAACATTTCAGCTATTACATAGTCACACTGAACCTCCATGGTGTTTTCTAAAATTCTTGTTTTATCTATTTCTTTAACTATATATTTGGTCATATCTTAAATTACCTCTTAATTAAACTAATACAATCTTAACTACTACATAACGCCCCCCCAAATTTCACATTTTAATTATATTGTCTCATTTAAATAAATTATACAAATTAATGCAACCATTTTGCCTTTCTTCCTATCACTCTTTTTGTTCACCCTCAAAATTCTGTGGCTGAAGCAATAATCAGAAATTTGAAAACTTCTTATTTACCATCAGGACACTGATCAGGAGCTCCAACTTTGGCCTTTTTAATAGTTTTAATCACTAAACCTGCCCCTTAAAATCAAAGGTAAGTGTTTCACCCCCAAATGCCAACAGGCAAGATAAATGAGTTATTTCATTCCTGGGACCTTAAAGTCTTAAATTTTACCAAAAAACTTCCTTTTTTTAAAATTTATTTACTTTAGTTGATGTACATCTGTTGGGTTTTATTCTTCCTTGTTTGTTAGACCCTCTGTAATGTTGGTTACTTTAAGATGGCCAGTAATTCTAGGTGTTGGTTATTTTTGCTTTGTATTTCTTTTGTTTCGTTTTTAGAAAATCATCATCAGTTTTCTCTTTGACTCACATTTGCATTTGCTTTGAATTTTACTCTCCTCATGTTTAACAACTTGCTAGCGAGTTTTTCTGATAATTTGTTTATATGGTAGAAACTTTTCTTTTAATCCAAGGTATTTTCTAGAGGTATAATATATGAAACCCAGTCTGCTTTGGAAGAATGTCATCAAACTTCTCTCTGATGTAAAACGTTTTTTTTTTTCCTCATAGGTACTACCGTAGCACTCATTATTCTTGCTCTGGGATTTCTGCTCTCAGCCCAGGTTTCTCCCCATATCACTTTCAAACCAATAGCTCCATCGAGTCAAAATACTACTTGTACAAGATACAGGTGAGATTGCATTATGTTCTGTTTCCTTAACCTAATTCTGGTAACATTTTTGTTTGACTTTAACTTTTCTAAAATTCGAGAGATAAGTAGGAGCTTGCTAGGTGTTCGGCTTACACATGAAGGGAAGAAAATGTGAAAGGTGTAAGTAGGTACCATTAGAAAGGAGAACAGCATTTTCAAAGGCACAAGAGTGTACAGAACTAAGGAAAAAGTGAATTTTTAGGACATTATTTTGGTGACATTTCTCTTGAAATTAAAATTAGGGATTAATGTTGAATCAGGAATATAGCAAAACTATAATGTAGCTCATGAACGACTCAGTGACATTGCTATTCCAATAAGCAATTGGTAGTTAATCTTTTGTTACATGCACATAAATCTGAATATTCTGACAGTTATTTTTCACTGAATTTCATGGGTGTACCTGCATTAATTTAAATAGTAAAGAAAGTTTTCCCCCAATATTATGGCTCTTCCAGAGAATCAGAAAGTGGACAGTGAGGGTGGCAAGAAGTGAAGGATTCCAATGTCCTGCCAATAGGCTTAGGAGTCTTGACTGTGCACACCGTGTGATAAATTGATGGATGCAGAGATAGCAAACAGTGGATAAAAGAATGCACAAGTGAATTAACGAAAGAAAAAATGAACAGTTCAATTAATTTTTTGGCAGCACAAATTTTAAGTTAATTGATTTTATCAGTCCAAAAGCCTAGTAACCCCTTTAAAACATAGACTTTTAATTTTAAAAAAAGGAAAAGCGAAAAAGAAAAAACAGCATGCCTGTAATCCTAGCATTCCACGAGGCTGAAGCAGGAGGATTGCGACTTCAAAGCCAGCTTCAGCAACTTAGTGAGGCCCTAAGCAACTCTGCAAGACCCTGTCTCAAAATATATTTAAAAAAAAAAAAAAAAAAAATGGCTGGTGATGTGGCTTAGTGGTTAATCCCCTCTGGGTTTAATCCCCGGTACAAAAAAAAAAAAAAAAAAAAAGAAAAAGAAAAAAAACCTTGTACTCCTTAACCTTAATTACGTGGGCACAAAACTCAAATCAATGAGGAAATAATTTAAGTCATTACTATGTGAGGATTTGAGGATATAGCTCAGTGGGAATGCAGGGTTAGCCTGAGCAAGGCTCTGGGTTCAGACCCTAGGGCACATGCGTGAACATACATGCACAAAACTATATAAAATCAAAAATTACATTTATATATCATACTGCACATGGTGTCCACTTGGAGCTTCTAACTGAGTATTATTGTGGCATCTCATTACAATAGTAGAAAGAGATTTATTATGTCTTTCTAGTCCAAAAGTATGATCACTACTTGCTTTGGAAAATAGTTATAACACCTTTCTTTCTCACTAATGTGTTTAACTGTTTCTTTATTGGCTTGCTGATTTTTATGGTCCTTATCATTATCATATTCTAGGAAGACTTAAAGTTACCTTAATAAAGAAGTTAAACTCAGCATAGACTATTTCTGGGTGGCAATGCTCTTTATTTGGTTATTCAACTCAACTACTACAAAATTGATAGCACTGTTGGAATTCTACAGGCTCTACATTTTTCCTTGACATTTTAGATTTTTTTATTTTTTTTAACACAGTTACCTCTAACAATTTATTTAAAAATTATTGTTGTTTGAGTAACAGGAGACTTTCCAAATCTAACATCTGATTTAAGTGCACTATTCAGAATAAGACTGGTAGACTGTCAGGTCAAGTAAAGGCTTAAAATCATCCACAGAGTTAGAAAAAGAATTTTGAATTTCTGATACTAGAAGGAAATGACCATATATTTTTGATGGTTTACATAATGAAATCATTTTATGACATCAACTTTTAAAGGTTAAATAAAAATATTTATTGCCTAAGTATAGCTCATTGCACAGCAATTTATGATCATAAGTCTATTAATCCTCCTATTCCAATTTTCATCTAATATTTCACTGTAAAAGTGTAATGAAGTAGTACATCCTAGTTTTATCATCACAAGAATAGGGAGCCATTTTTTTTAAAAAATAGGACAAAATTTTAGGCATCCAAAAGGAATTGATGTGTGTGACAAATATTCATCGTGTGCCTTCTTTCAGAGTAACAGACTATGGGAATTTCATAGTATGCATTTACGGTCTGAATTATTTCATAAAAAATGGTTGCTATCTTCTTCCTGATTGTGTCATCATCAAACCATCTTAATGATAATCATCTTTTACTTTGCCCCTCTTGAAAACTAACATGAAAATATGTAGTACCTTAGAATAAATAATGTTCATATTGTAAATATAGGTAGTGTGCTTTCCCCATAGAATGACACATAAGACCTTGAGCAAATAACACAGATTTAAAAAATGAGTTGGTTTAACATCAGTCTTAAGAACATAGTATACAAAATTTCAAGATGACAGAATAGAGAAGGTCACTTTCCTGGCTGCTCTATGGCATGCAACCAAGAAAGCAGATAGGCAGCTTCCAAACAAGGTGGGTGAACAACAACAACAAAAACAAGTGGGGGACATTATTGAAATTTAATAGTGGATGTTCAGAGCAGATTGGGGACTCGGAAGGTTGGATATATAAGAAAATAAGGGAAAAAATCCCCAGAGCCACAGCTGCTGTGTTGGCTAGAGAAACCAGCCAGAGTAGTCCCTCCGCAAGCAGAATGGAGGGATAAGGGAATTAAAGGAACCCACACTTTGGAGTCCAGGAGAGTGTCTAGATATGGAGAGTTTAGAGCTCAAACACACTGCCCAACTAAACTGAAAGGTAAGCTGCACAATATCCTTGTGCAGGAAAGAAGCCATATCTCTCCAGGATGCCTTGGGAGGACAGAGAAAGGAACGATTTTGCAGCCACAGCCTGGGGGCCGGCAGCTGGGGGAGCTGATTCCTGGCAAACTCGAGATTGACCCGAAATATAGGCCTGGCAAACCCACACTGCATGATGTAGAGTGTGCCTAAGTGACCAGGAGAAAATCTAACTTGGAGACAACTGGTCACAGAAACCCTTTCCCTCTCCAATCTGGCTGCTTGCAGGACTGGCTGGGAAAGATGCGCCTGGCTGACAATTCAAAAGGCGAAAGAGAGACTGATTGAATTTGAAGACTGAAACTGAGACCAGGAAATGTGGGGTCCACAGGTGACATAGGGGACTAAGAATTGGCTCCTCCACCACATGTGTGGAACCCAGGAAAGATCTCTGGGGTGCAGTCTTCCAGTGTACAGTGCAATTTCTGGGCCCTGGAGATGCACTGATTTAAAATCTCCAGACTAACTTGTATTTAGCAAAAAGCCTGGAGTCCATCTAAGCCTAAACCCTGCTTCTAGGAATTCTGCAATACAAGACTCCCTCTCTCACTTGAGCAATTTACCCAAGGGTGGAGAATCATACCCCCAAAACCCCACCTAACACTGCTAAGAAGAGAAGCTGAGAATCTTTTGAACTCCAAGGGAAACAATTCTTTAACTTTTCATTGGGTGTTTTTTTTTCTCTCCCTCTTCCTTTCTTTCTCTGTTTAATTGTGATCTTAATGGTTCATGACGTTTCTACATATTCATATCTTTTTTTCTCATTTCTAGCATTTTTTAAGCCAGTTACTTTTCATGGATCAGTTTTTTGAGGAATAGAATATTTGATTAGTACATTTCAGTTTTGTTTTCATTTTATTTTTAAAATTTTTTTTTTTTTTTCCTCTCGCCTGTTTCCCTTGATTTTCTTTCTATCTTTTCTTTTGCTAACAGCCAGTCTGGTATTCTTTTTCACTCTCCCTTTAGTTTTTTACTTCTATCTTCTCTTCTTATCCCTCATACTGATCACATATCATCACTTCTGTTCTCTATTTACCATTTGAAATTGTAACCCTTTTGCAAATATACATTTTTTTTTATTTTAGGCAATAATTGATCATATCATTTCTGTTTATTGTGACAATTAACATTATAGACATAGCAGGAATTATTTGGTTTAAGCTTCTTCTCAGCAAAATAATCAATGAGGTGAAGAGACAGCCTACATTTTGGGAGCAAAATGTAGACATGGGACAGAGCACTAATCCCCAGGATACATAAAGAACTCAAAAAACTTCACACCAAAAAAGCCAAACAACCCAATCAGTAAATGGACTAAGGAGCTGAACAGACACTTATCAGAAGAAGATATACATTTGATCAACAAATATATGAAAAATTGTTCAACATCTCTAGTTATTAGAGAAGTATAAATCAAAACATATTCTAAGATTTCATCTCACACCAGTCAGAATGGCAGTTATCAAGAATACAGACAACAATAAATGTTGACAAGGATGTGGGGGGAAAGGCACACTCATACATTGCTGGTGGGACTGCAAAATGGTGTAGCCAATAAGGAAAGCAGTATGGAGATTCCTTGGAAAACTGGGAATGGAACCACCTTATGACCCAGCTATCCCACTCCTTGTTCTATACCCAAAGGACTTAAAAACAGCACACTATAGGGACACAGCCACATCAATGTTTGTAGCAGCACAATTCACAATAGCTAAACTGTGGAAGCAACCTAAATGTCCTTCAGTGATGAATGGATAAAAAAAAACTGTGGTATATATGTACACAATGGAATATTACTCAACATTGAAAGAGAATAAAATTATGGCATTTGCAGGTAAATGGATGGAGTTGGAGAATATCATGCTAAGTGAAGTAAGCCAATCCCAAAAAACCAAAGGCTGAATGTTCTCTCTGATAAATGGATACTGATCCATGATGGGGGGTGGGGTGGAGAAACTTTGATTGGGCAACAGGGAGGAAGGGGTGGGGAGAGGGAATGGGGGCAGGAAAGATGGTGGAATGAGATGAACATCATTACCCCAGGTACGTGTATGACTGCACATATGGTGAGATGCTATATCACATACAACCAGAGAAATGAAAAGATATGCTGCAATTGTGTACAATGAATCATAATGCATTCTGTTGTCATATATACCTAATTAAAATTAATTAATCAATTAATTTTAAAAATTGATGAACATTATAAACTATTGATGGGAATATAAGTTCTCCATTTTGAAAAGTAATATGGTTCTACCTAATAAAATGAAAATGTGTAGGCCACTGACTTAGCATTTGTACCTGTGGACTACAGTGATGAGTAATTGTCCATTCTGACTGAAGTAGATCATTTCAGAAAGTGAATGGTTTAAGAACAACATTTCTTTATTTTGTTTACTAAGTGTTGTTTGTGTGTCATTCACTATTGTAGGTTAAGATCAAATATATTGCAGGTTGAGGTTCACCAATTACTTCAGACTCAGGGATTGTGCTAAATAACTTCCAATGAGATCATCCCCTTTTTAGAAATTTTAATTTTTAACATGATTTAATTTATTCCAAGTCTTGGTTAGATTCTGTGAACTGAATTTATTAAAAAAATCTTCAGCTCTGCTTTCTAGCAGATTAAAATGTGTACAAAGATACAGATGGGTGTAAATTGCTATAGAAAATGTATAGCTGCCTGTGTGAAAACTCTGATAACTAGGGTAGAAGAAGCAACTCTAGTGTGGGTATCATCTGAATCATGGCTCTATATGAGAGTACATATACTCCTAAAAGGGCCTTCAGCTCCACACTCTAAAATTATTAGTCTTCTTTCCTTTTTGGATTAAAAATTAAGCATACTTTCTTTTGAAAGGTAGTCAACCTTTGAGGTGTTAGGCCTTTCCTAGGTAACACTTCCTCAAATGCTGGACATTTTATTGTTTATGACCTCAATATGTGCAAATCACTATCCGGAATCTGTAAACATAGACATTTTATAAAATATACAACTATAGAATTATAAGGATATAAGAATCACCCTTTCTGAGGCAGGAGGATCGCGAGTTCAAAGCCAGCCTCAGCAATGGCACTTAGCAACTCAGTGAGACCCTGTCTCTAAATAAAATACAAAAAAAGGGCTGGGGATGTGACCCAGTGGTCGAGTGCCCCTGAGTTCAATCCCTGGTACCACAAAAAAAAAAAAAAAAAAAAAAAAAAAAAAAGAATCACCCTTTATTTTTCTCTTATTCATTTATTCTTCATGCATTTAAAAATATTTATGGAGCATCTACTCATCATATTATAGTAAGGATGAATTAATATATGGGAAAGTACCTAAAATAGTGCTTCCATATAGTGAATCCTTAATAAATAGTATAACCCTTGCTATAATTAATAATTCTTATAGTAATAGGTGAGATTGAGATTATCTGACTCAGGGAACACTAGTCTGACAATGGAATGTTTGAACTGAGCTCTGCAATGGGGAGTGAAGCATGTCAGGCAGAAGGAATAGCAGATACCAAGATCATGAAAAGCATTAAGGAATTTGACACCACGTGCGAGGAACTGAAAGCAAACTAATAAGATTAGAGAAAAGTAAGATTAGGCTATTAAGGTAGGTCTAAGACAGATAATGCAGAACCTCAAAGGTTTCTGATCTTTAGCCTAAGAACATGAACCTTTTAGGTACTTAAGCCAAGAAGTAACTTGCCCCAAATTCCAATTCTAAACTGTCTTTCTTGGGTGTGTGGGTGCACAAAAGGCTTGTGTTTATCTGTGAAGATTGGATATTTGAGTTATCCATGGGAAACATGATAGAAATCTATCATGATAGACATGATAGATAGATACATCCTTTTCTAAAACACACATTCTTCAGGACTCCTTGTCCTGAAGAAAAACCAATGGCACATAGCTTATCTGTAGGTTCCTTTCAGACCCTGCTCTTCTTGTCTTGCACCAGGGAGATAGTTTTTCAGTTAAGGGGACTTGGACAGTTACATAATTTTATAAATTGAATAATGGTTGGCACATTACCACAATATAGTTCTTACCATATTTTAGATGCTGAGTAGAAATTGGCCAAAGCAACTGTGCCTCTAATTCATTGCACTTTGTCCTTTAAATATGTCTCAATTCAAGGTCTTATCCAGAATCATCTGCAGAGGTATTTAAAGCTATTCTTTTTCCTTCCCCCAGGTCTTCCTCACCCAGAGATGGGGTATATTTTAGAAATACTTCCCATAATGTTTCAGATTTTTTAAATGCCATTTCCTTCCATTTATTTCCTTCCTTCCTGAACCTAGTTAAACCAAGAGAACAAAGATAGTCAATGTAGTTCTCCTTCTATACTGATATTTTCATTCTTTCCTCTATAGGTGAAGTTTTTAAACATACAAATTGACAGATTGTGGCTTCATCTGTAGACCTCCATATGGTGGTGACCCTAATTTTGGGAAACAATATGCACTCATTAGTCCTTTCAGTGTTCATTCACAAAATAATAAGAATTTTGCATTCACTACACTGTCTTTTCTTCTTTTTCCAGCCTTGGTGTGATGTATCCCCCATCATTAACATGGGCATTACAACACTGTCAGATTCAACAATAAAACTTTTATTTATTCAGCTATAGAAATATGCAAAAATCCTGTTAGTCCCTATTTTTTCCAGTTTTGCCATCCTAGTGATAATGTGTTTGTTTCCAGTAACTCTTAGCAAATTCAAAATAAATGTAATATTATACTTTAATTGAAATTTTCCATTGTTGTCCTTTAAAAATTAACCTATTTTAACTTTGGAGCCTGATAGTGTAGATTAATATGCCTTGAAGTTAATGTTGATCAAACTACAGAAGAAAATAAGTGTTGACTACTATCCACAGACACATTTGAAATGGAAATATATATATATATATATATATGTACATATATATATATACACACACACACATATATATATATAATAGTTGAAAAGGAAAATGAGATTTGAAATAGAAAGCCTACATAATTTTATTATATGAGCTTATCTCCAAATAATTGTATGTATCTTTTGGTAGCACTTAAAAACTCACTGCTGAATTTGACATCTGAAGAGGAGGATTCTACCCACCAGTGTTGGAAGGATTTCTGTCCACTTGGATATAAGAGCCTTAATGAGTTGACCACCTACAGGGCAAATTCTTCTTTGAGTTCTCCATGACCTTTTTATTTTGATGCCTGGCCTTTTGGCCAAGGATTTAACAAAGCCCTCACGATGGCAGCGTTCCCTTTTCAAGCCTTATTTGTCTTCTACATTTGAAAAGTGATTATTGGGAAGCCAGAAAAGCAAAGAGGAGTCTACAAAGTAGGTTCACAGAATAGATAGAGAGGTTCCAGGAACAGTGTCATGTCATGTGTACAGGTCCTAAGCTCAGAGTAGGGTTTTTTCGAGGAATGGAGCAGAGAGTCTGAATTAAGCAGGCAAGCTAGAGAATGGCACAAAGAGAGGCAGATAGCAGTCCAGTGACATGATGTGCCAACCTCTCATAAACCATGGGAATATTGAATTTCAGTTTAGAATACAAGAAGCTTTCAAACGGTGGTAGGATGCAAATGACATAATTTGTTATTAAAAAATCACTCTGGCTACACAGTGGAGAATTGGTTAGAGAAGGACAAAGGGTGATGAAAGGAGATAAGCTAAAAGAACTTAGTAGATTAGCAGGAAATAATGCAGTCTTGATGGTGGAAGTGGGGATGACAGACTTGAGAAAAAAATTGGAAGGCAATGACAGGGCTGGATGATTGACTGGATGACAGACAGGAAGAAATGCTTTGCAGACAGGCAGTACTCAGGGTGAGAGGAGTCCAAGATCTAAAATTTTACTAAAAACATAATTTTAGGGATATAAATCTGGAGACCCTTTTACTCTTCTGTTAAATATAGCAGACACATAATCAGAATGGGACTTAGTATTTGCTGTCACTTATGTTCTCCTTTGAGATGTCATTTCCATTCCTTTTGAACTCAAAAGAGTTTTGATAAAAGCTCTTATAAACTTGCCCAGTTAGGTCTGAATTAATACAAAAAGATAAAGAGGAAAAAGAACATATACCTCAGTCCATAAGACATATATTCTCATCCTAGATTTCTGGCCATTGCTGTGAACAAATAAAAGCAACATGGAGCTTTGTTCACCAGGTAACTCCCCTTAAAATAGCATCCCCATTTCTCTTCTGTACAAACAGAAGGAATTAATTATCCAGTACATGATTGCAATAGACTACAATCCTGACCTCCAGTTATTTCCTTATAATAAAGGCCACAAAAAGTTTATAGAAACTATAACTACTAAATGAGATGCTTATAATCTCAACTATTCTCTAAGTTTTAATAAACATGAAGATGGTCTTGCTATAATTCATACTTCATGGATGATAAAAGGATTCATGTATTAACATTTAAACAGTCTGGTTTGTGGTGTTACTAGTTGTCACATGTCCCTTACTATGCTTTTCTTGTCTGAAAGGCAGGAAAATAACTACTGCTATGAACCAGGCTTTTTTTTTTTTTTTTTTTTTTTTAAATGAAGCTTGTAGCAACCTGGTTAAAATTAGCTCTTCAGTTAAAGTAGCTTTAAAAACTATTATTTTGGTAGATTAGGTGTTTGGATGTGTAGGTAAAAGGTAGTTTTGATAGAAAGTAGATAGTGCTGACTAAAGGACCTTTTTTTGTTATAAATTTCATCCTAGAACTTAGGTATATATATTGGGAAGTTTGATAATACTTCATGGCTGTAAAAGAATTAGTAGTTTAGGAAGTTTCTAAGCCTGCTTTCTTCAAAATTCATTTCCAATAAGGCTGCAGCCTGATTAGCAAGGGCCACTGTGGGCAAGCTAGTGGACCCAGCTGGTTGGGCCTGTAGGTCTTGCGGGGACAGGGGGTGGAGGTAGGGGACTAGTCACAGGATGGTTTAGGTAATGCTTCAGTGACTCCTAGATTGCTGCATCACAGTAACTGAACATTGTTTTCCTGAACTTGATAACAATGTTATCAAGTAAATAATTTTTTTCTAAAAAAGAGGGTCTGACACATGTTTCTTGGACTGTAATAGCCAAGTATGATAATAAATATGATAGATAAATAAGTCTAACAAAATGAAATCATGTATTTAAACAACCCAGATTTAGTAGCTGACACTCAGAAATTGATTATTATGTAATTCCACATAATTCAGCAATCAAAGAATATAGCATTTTAGAAAAGTATTTATACACATTTATAGTCAGTCAGAGACACTAAGTCAAGACTTGGGTGGGAAGGAACAATTCAACAGAACCAGGAAGAGGGTAGCATTGTCACATTTGCACAGTATAAGAGTTTTTTGCTTGACCTTGGGGTATGGATTGGAAGACAAATCTGGCAGCCCCAGAGAAGGATACAGATCTTCAGCTCTTTCATGATGGTGGTCATGGGGACATAGATATCTCTGGAGACACTAAGAGTCAGTTGGTTAAATTTTAAAGGAAAAGATTTAGTGGGACTGCAATTGACTAGGTCAGTTTTATGGCTATTAATGTGGGGGTTACATGATCCCAGTTGATATATCTAGGCAGGTGGAGGGGCCTAATTCTGTTCATTAAGCCCTTACTTCATTTCACATTCTTCATGAATATTATTTTACATTGCCCTTAAACTTTCCCAAGAAGAAGAATAGTATTATTATACTGTTATATGGATAAGAATACTAAGGATGAGAGCTTATATAACTTGCCTCAACTGATATACTATAATTTGCAGAGCCACTTTGTGAGTCCCACCTCCCTCTTTCAGTCATATTAATAGCCGGCCTTTCTTTGAGCCAGACATGGTGGTGCACACCTATAGTTCCCACTTCTCAGGAGGCTGAGGTAAGAGGATCATTCCAGGTCAGCCTGGGCAACTCAGCAAAACTCTTTCTCAAAATGAAAAATAAATGAAAGAATGAATGAATCAATCAATCAATCAGTAGGGCTGAGGATATAGCTCAGTAGCAGAATGCCCCGATCAGTTGCCAATACCTAAATAAATAAGTAGTCTTTGAACTTTGAATATGTATCTGTACTATCCAAATTCTTATTTTTACAAAGAAGAGTGAAGTGTCAGTTATCCAAGAAGCAAAGCAAAGAATTTTTAATTTCCACATACTGAAGTGTTGGGTATTTAAACACTGGGTTTTTATTTTTTAAAAAACTCTCCCCTGAAAATCAAGTACTAAATGAAGAAAATCATTAAAACCTGAAACACCCTAATGTTCTAGTTAAAGTTCATTATATAACAGAAGTGAAGTTCTGAGCTCGTGCACAGATTTATAAACAGATACAGATTATAAAATTCTTCTCTGTAAAATCACTTCCAATCACTTTACCTTCTCAGAAGCTCTGATTTCTGGCAAAGTGAGAGGTTGCCTTGATTAATCACCATACTATAGTGACTTGAGTAAAACTCTGACAGAATTTTATGAGAGGAAATTGATGCCCAGTGTAGAAGTGCAAGGACCAGATGTATAAATCCCTGTTCTTTGTGAAAATTAGAAGTGACTGATATTGTTCTCCTAGGCTTACTTCTGATTTTTTTCAAAAACAAATGTTAGAAGTTTGGGGATACAAAGAAAGCAGTCATGGAGATAGTAGTAGACCATAATCATCAATCTCTTCCCAAAGTAATGCCAAAGAACATTTTGTGGTTCACCTATCTGCTACTAAGGTGAGATATATTAAAAAAAAAAATATATATATATATATATATATATATATATATACATATACACACACACACATACACATATATCTCATATGTCATCTATATATACAAATATATGCATGTATATATGCATATATCATCTATATGTAATCTGGACCCCCATATAGGAATCACAGTAGACAATTGTGGGAGCTGCCTGTCACTCGGCACCATCCTTTATGAGTGTAACTAGGCAAACACTTCCAATGGACAAAATATTCTGACCTGTCCTGTGTTAGCTCCCAAGAAAATGTCCTTCATAGTGGCAGTAGAGAGTCACAGGTGTTTTATCTTCTTTGAGCCACATTCAGTGGACAAGTCCTCTTCATTCTCTGCATCAGGGACCAATTCTCAAGAAAGCCAGTCATTTCATGAGACAGAAGTTTCACAGGAATTTTGTAATCATTTTACATTTTATTTGTTATAGTGAACACACTATTGTGAATAGTGTGTATTTTAGTCAGATTTACAACTGATATAGTTACAGTTTGTGGAGGTAATGTTCAGGACTTTAGGCCTGTAAAAGGATATTTGACCAGTCTCCCAGAACAATAATAGAGACTGGTTCATTTTTATTTCTCCCCTATAGCCAGAGTTATTTCCCCTGAAAACATTAACCTCAAGTAAATGAATGTCTGATCAAGACACTTTTGTTTACCAACCTAATTCCCTCCTACAAACTTATAACAGGTAGCATTACATTATTAGTAACAACCCCTTGCATCTTGCCTTATTCAAACACACACCTTGCAGTCCTTCCTAAACCTGCTTCCCCTTGTTATTTATTTATATTTATTTATTTTTGTTCTGGGGATTGAACTCAGGGGCACTAAACCACTGGGCCACATCCCCAGCCCTTTTTTGTATTTTATTAGAGACAGGGTCTCATGAGTTCCTAAGTGCATCACCATTGCTGAGGCTGGCTTCGAACTCGTGATCCCCCTGCCTCAGCCTCCCCAGTGCTGGGATTACAGGCATGCACCACCGTGCCCAGCTCTCTTATAATTGAAAATGAATTTGATAACATTTTTGAACAGCACTAAAATGTTAGAAGATAAAATATACCAGGTATTGATCCCATCTTCAGAGAAATTTTAGTTAGCAGAAGAGAAAGATACTTATATATAATTGTCTATGATATATATTTTAACACAGGTGTAAAGAATGTCATTCTTATTGATTTTTGATTCAGGGAAATAGTTGATAGTGTCATCTTAGAAAAGTACATTTTGAAAACTTATTTTTAAACTGTGTAGGGGTACTTAATTTTCAGTGATCAATGACTCAAAGCTCAGCATGCCTTAAATATTCCATGTTCTAAATAGTTGATAATAGAAATCTAATCTTCATGCCCCTGCTTTTCTCTTGACATATTCAAGTGTGTAACTGGTGGTTTTCCACATGTGCATCTGTATTGCATACTTAACAGTCATTGGGGAAACCTCACTCTTGGCCTTTGGCATTGATGATTATATCACTTCTGTGGCATAATAATTCCAGAGCAAATTTGTTGGAAATATTGCTATATGTTAGGGCCAACTTAAAGGTAGATTAAAAAAATCGCAACTTTTACACTCCAAAAATGTGCAGTGCTCACATTTTTATAAATATTAAGATCATACATAAAGTTATTGCCAGTAGCTCAGTTGACAGAATGTTTTTAAATTCTCATTCTCCTTTTATTGTTGTTGTTTAGTTTTCTTTAAGTCTATTCCAATTTTTCATCATAAATCTATGTTGATAAGACTTCATTCAGGAATAAAAGTTGTTTTATAGAAAGTACTTGCTAGCACTTTCTAATTTGTCTATTTAGGGACCAAACGGAATGTTTAATTTTAATTGATCAGTGTTTGAATGAACATTTAATATTATGGGGCCTAAACATTTAGCTATTCATTCTTTCTTATGTCTAACATTTTAAGATTGATGTTATTGTAGCAATAGATTATTTCGCGAAAGGTTAGTGAAGATTTAAAATCAAAGATAGTAACTTACCTCCCAAATCAACAAATCTTGGCCAATATATTCAAATTGAACAGAAATGCATATTATCCATATACATAGAACAAATATGTTATGAAGTTAAATGTTGCACAGTGGATAAACGTATAAATAAATGAATGTCTCAGTCTTCGTGATTAGTATGTACTAATGTTAGCACAGATATAATTCATTTGTTAACCTTATTTTCTCCTTTTATATTATATAAATGTGTAGACTTTTGTTTTGACTTGCTACATATGATTAGAATAAACTTCCTAAATTAATATTGTTACTTCTTTTACTTGGAATTACAATGAGAACTAGAGTGATCTTCTACTTTTATGTGAGCTGATAGTGCCATGGTTCATTTCAACTTCCAAAAGTAGTTATTATTATACGTTTTAAAAATTATTTTGTTAATATCTAGAGGCTGAACTATTTTGCTTAATACCTAGGCTATTGAAAACCTTATCAATGCAGTAGAGAAAGCATTTTTTAACAGCCAGTCATCCAAATATATATTAAAATAACAATGCCTTTTGGATTCCAGTAACTACTCCCTGACCAATACCTGACTCCTGGGTTATTCCAAAAGTCTCTCAAAGGTAAACAGTGAACTAGTGGAAGTCATGCTCTCTGCTTTGGCCAGACTAACTTCGGGAGTGACAAAGCCTAACTACAGTTTGCATTGCATTTTCAAGGAAAATGTGGAAAGACACAGCAATCCAAAGATTGTGATTAAAGTAAAATAGTGTACACTACCACTCAGACTTTTTTTTTTTTTTTAATAGTCAATGGAGTCTTGAAATCCCACCAGGAAGAAAGAGACAAGTAGCTGTATACTTCTGAAAGTTACTCAGGATCTCCAAGATCTTTGAAGCTTAAATTATTGAAAGACAAAAGCCACAAATTGAACAGATACCAGAAAAGGTTAAGAAATTTACACATAAATGAAATTCAAATGAACATAAATCTGTATGACTCTAAGAGGGACAAACTTGGTAATTATCTGTCAGAAGTCAGGATAACAAGTGATAGAAGAGAAGGAAGAAGTTTCACTAGGCAGGTTTTAGGAAGAGTTATAAGGGAAGGGCTTCCTGTCTCAATCAGATATGTGCTGAGTTAAGATGGATATGGTCATGAGCATCTCAAAAAATAAGTTCACAAAGCCAAATAATTGTGACAAGCTGAAGCCCTCACTGACCTTGTCATTACTGAGCTCACCTTGCACCAATGAGAAGCAGTGCACAGGCATGGAGGCTGTTTGGTGGGTGGATTAATGAGGTGAGATATTAACTCTGTTATAGTTTTAGGTCACCTTTCATGGCATCCAAGTTTTAGAAAGGACAAACATGTTTGCTACATGCCACACTCACCAGTGACCATCAACTGAGGTGCTGGGGACAGTAGGCATTACCATTTTGCAGTCAAATGTTCACAGAGTCTATTAGGGACTATTTTCCAGTTTCATTCTTTCACTGGGCAAGCATTACTGAACACTAACCAAGTACCACGTATTGTGCCAGCTATTAAGAAAACAAGACATACCATGATAGCCTCTCTTTAGAAGTAGGTAGGATTTCTGAAAGTCTTCTGTTTACATTTTGAACAATACCTGATTCCCTTATCTTTAGAGAGATGCTAAAATCTGAGCATAAGCTGGTATATCACAATATAGTTATAAATGAAGTGTGTGTGTGTGTATTTAAGCATATGTAAAATTATTAATATCTGGTAGTAATTGTTTTAGGCTGTAAAGGACAGAAAAACTTAAATAACAATGGCTAAAGTAAGAAAGAGGTTTCTCCCTCTTTCTGGTAAAATAAATTCAAAAGTCATGAGTTTGGGATCAAACCGTGCTATCCTAGCGTCATCTAGGGCCCAGGTTCCCATCCTTTCCTGTCCCTGATATATGTGTCCTTCACAAGTCCCGCACATGATCCAGGATGGCCATAGGAGCTTCACCATGATGTTTCTGAAAGTCAGAAGGAAGGAATGTAGAAAAAGCAACACTTCCCAGGTGAATCACCTCCTTTTGAAATCTCAGTGAAATCCTATGCAATACTTCTCTTTAGCCAAAATTCGTCCCATTTCCTTGTCAGTTGTAATGGGGACTGGGAGATGTATGCTTTTATTCCAAAGAGCAAGGTAGAGTCAAAATGTGTCCAATTAAGAATTATTTTACAAAGGAGGAAGAAAAAAAAATTAATATATAGACCACAAGCAATTTTTGCCACAATAGTGGAGCTAGGGAATCTATTAATTTTATGGGACACTTATCAGTGGTTCTCCTTAACAGGAAGGACAAATTAGTTGACCAAATAGGGCTTCACCTAGTTTCATGGTTTAGTTCACTTTATAGTCATTAGAAGTGTAAGGTCAACTTTGCAGGTGGTAAGAACTGTGGCTGCCTTAAATATTTTACCTCCAACTTTAGAAGGAAGAATTATTGAAATCTCTTTCATTGGCCCTGTTTATTTGACCTTTAAAACCAATAAAACAGCTGCCTTTCATTATTTGTTCCAAATGAGTGATTTTAGCAAAGGTTCATCTGTTCAGTTGGGGTAGCCACCATTTTTCATGTGGTTAACACTGTGCCAGTCACCAAGAACTTAAAAATTTCTCTTTTTCTATCTTTCTGCAAGACAGATGCTATTACTTCTCGCATTTACCAGTTTACTATCACCACATAGAAGCTATTAGTTCTCCCATTTTACCAGTTGATTCTAAGATTTAAAGAGGTCTTGGCCAGCTGTAGAACTAGGTTTTCACTGAGAAAGGTCTTTCTCCAGAACCAAGTTCTTGGCTAATCTCTTCATTCTGAACTTTAACAATCATGTGGTATGATGCTTCTGCTGCCAATGGAGGGTGGTACATACACTTTGGGAAGTAAATAATTTTTTATCATGAAAGACCAGTATATCTAAAAATGCAAATTTTGGCATATTTTCCCTCATTCAGTGAAGCTGAGATTCTTTATCTTTTTTCTTTCTTTTTTTTTTTTTTTTTTTTTTTTTTTTGTGGTACTGGGGATTGAACTCAGGGGCACTCGACCACTGGGTCACATCCCCAGACCTTTTTTGTATTTTTATTTAGAGACAGGGTCTCACTGAGTTGCTAAGTGCCTCGCCATTGCTGAGGCTGGCTTTGAACTCACGATCCTCCTGCCTCAGCCTCCCAAAGTGCTGGGATTACGGGCGTGCGCCACCGTGCCCGGCTGCTGAGATTCTTTTTATGAGATACCTTTTTTGTCAGTTGTAGTCTGTCGGGACTTAAGAAGTTTGGTTTTCATTTTGTTAATTTTGTTCGTTTATTTTCACTTGCCTATATTCAGCTCAGAAAATTATTTTACCATCATTTTTAAGATCATCAGAACTTCTTTAATATGAAAGCAGTGCCTAAGATAAAGCAAAACCATCTAAAATATTTTAAAGTATTTAACTGCTTAATTTTCCTAACAGCAGAATGATCTTATTCACATGGTTATGAATACGAGCATCTGTTCTATGTTGAATTGAGGTAATTTAGTTTTGTTTGTTTGGTGTAATTGTTTTGAGGCCTCTGTTACACAGGTAGATGAACTCGGGAAAAAAAAAAAAAGTCATTTAAGGCAAGAAGCAAATACAGATGCAATGTACTTACAAAGTGATATACCCTTTAGGCAAATTAGACTATATCTGAACACTCAGATGAAAAAATGTAAACCATGAAGCTGTTCTCTCCTCAGTTTCCTCCTCTAATTAGAGAGATGAATTATACATGTGCACCTGAATATTTTCCTTAAAGAGAAGAATCATCGTGTGCTGACATTAGTGTTTTGATTTATCCCCAAATACCACTCTACTGATTACAAACTGGTTTCATCCACCTTGAATTCTTTTAATTTTGTGAATTTTATCATTGTCAAAGCACATGATGATTAGATTAGACAGAGTTGCTGGCATCACAGGACATGATACCCAGGGGAATGACTTCTGGGCTCTCTCATTACAGCTCCCAAACTGAACATCATTCTAGGGCTCCATGGGATGATTGTTTCTCACATCTCCTAAACAATGCTCACTTCTTCCTTTACTTTCAAACGTATAATTTCCTACAAAACTTGGAACCAAGCAACATTGGAAAAACTGATGAGCAAAGCTGTATAAAACAAAATGTATTTTTCTTTTTGGTTTTGTTGTCTCTGTGAAACACATCTAATAAGCTTAGTGCTAGGTATTATTGCATTTGGTATAAAACATAAAAAGATTTGGTCACCAAGCTTCCTCCTTGATGCATGGGGAGATAGATGCTTCGGCAACATTTAACTATAGACTCATCAATTACCACAGTAAACAAACTAATAAAAAGGGGTAATAAAAAGAGATACAATATTAAAATCTGTTTACTCAGGTAAACACAAAGTGCTCATTTAAAGCAGCCTCTTTTTTATGTTGACATAAAGGAAATATATTAAAGGCAATGTGACCATCATTTACAAAGAATGCCAAATACTAGATCAGATTTCAGTTTTTGATACTCCAAACATTAATTTACTTTGTTCTGAATAAAAATTGATCCTCATTTCTAAATTTATTAACTAGAAACCATTTTTAATGACTTACCATTTTTTTTTTTTATTTTTAAGGTCAGGAATTTATATTAGTCCATATTAAAAACTATATAGTCTTAAATTAGCTGATCTGAGGAGTAACTTTTGTTTGAGACAAGGTTTCCTTAAGTAGCCAAGACTGGCCTGGAGTTTGCAATCTGCCTGCCTCAGCCTCCCAAATACCTGTGATTTCAGGTGCTCACCAAAGTAAATATTTCCTCCTTTAAGTATTTCTTTGTTTCCACTGGAAAAAAATAAAGATGGTCTTTATGGTCATGGTTTCTATGTAAGGAGTGATATCTATAAACATCTCACTTTAAGAATTTTGGCATTATGTACAAAAGTAATGCAATACCAATCACGAGAAGCATTCCTCAGTACAGTGCTTAAATTGGACTTTATAGTTGATCCTAAACAGTGCAATTATCAAAGGACTGTATTTGTTGTATGCCTTGTAACGTCAAAAAGTTCTTAATAACTAGAAGAGCTCATGTTAGGAGCACTATTCAAAAACTGGCTTCTCATGTCAAGTTGTATGGCTGGTTAACTGCATTTGGAGGAGGAATGTGTATTTTACAGCTTTTTCAAGGACACATCAATGCTTATACAAATACAATCTCAAAGACAAAATCAGGCTTATAAAAGAGTTAAGAAGTGATTAGCCCCAGACAACTGTGTTCCTACATTGTTTTAATTTACTATTCTTTTCAGTAAAGCTCTGTGACCTCTGTGTGGAATATACGTCAACACACCAATGATCAATTGATAATGGATGTGTGTTGTCTGTGGTGATGGGGATTGACACCAGGGCTTCGCACATTAGGCAAGTGCTCTACCTCTGAGGTACACTCCCAGCACAGTTTGTAACAGTCTGATAAAAAGAACATACTGATAGGCTATTTGGCAATAATCGTATACTGTAGTTTATAACCAGAACCATTTACAGGTAAGTTCAGTGGCATACCAGTCAGTATAGACAGTAATTTTAATATAACTACAACAACATAATCTTAGTTTTTTAGTAAAAACTCAGCTCATGTCTCAGGGACCCAGGCAAATGGAAGCTCTGCCATTTTATGATGCATCTCTCATTGCAGGTCTTCAAGGTTCATCACACAGGTAAAATATAGAGCTGGAGAGAGGAGTAACAGCAGATAACTGCTTTAGCCTACAGTTACTATTTTTACTTTGGTTGTATGGCCACAACTACTCATGTGGCTACTCCTAGTTTTAAAAGGTCAAGAAATTGTAATTCTATGTATACCTTCAAATAAAGGACAAGTAGGTATTGGAGAAGATTATTTTTATATGTTCTTTGGTTTATTTGCTGTTTATTTGGGGCCAACATTCCATATCATTCTTTCTTCAAAAAACCATAGAAATTTTTCTTTATTCTGGTTGCATTACTATTGTAAATAACATTTAATGATGCCCATTAGAAAGGATACAGTTTTTCTATTGACAACTTCTACTGACTGGAAAAATTGACTATTTATGTTCCAATTACATTAGGTGAAAAAAATGTATATCAAAAAATATGCAGGAGTGAAAGTTTGGCAAATTTTCAAAAAGTTAAACATAGAGTTACTATATGACTCAACAATTCTCCTGGGCATAGATCCAACCAAGCTGAAAATTTTTGTTCACACAAAATCTGTTACCCAGATATTCTTACCAGCATTCATCAGAATAGCCATGAAAAGTGGAAATAACTCAAATTCCCCACCAACTAGTGAATGCATAAACAAAATGTGGTATATGTTACAATGGAATATTATAGAGCTATAAAAAGAAAGTACTGATACATACTATAAATGGATGGACCTTGAAAGGTTAGGTTAAAAAAAAATCTAGAAACAGAGCATATCTTGAATGACTCTATTATATGATATGTCCATCATAAGAGGGGGATGATGAGGAAGTAGGAACTGAGAGGTAGGGAACTTATTTTATGTGATGAAAATATTCTGGAATTAGTGATCATTTCACTATTGAAATATAATGTATTATAAACAATAAAGTGGTCAATTTTATGTTATAAATTTTATCTCAAAATTTTTTAAAAGTATGTGCCATGTGGATCATTCCTTCTCCACATTGTGTTGGTCTCTCTGTCTCCATTTTACTGGAGAGTATAACCAGTGCCTCATATTTATATCTAGACAAAAATAATAGAAGATTGCAGATTTATCTTAGTGCCACAGTGTCTGCATCTTCAATGACATAACTCTAAAAATCAAAACACTAAAGCCTAGAAGTAGAATAAGTGTCTGATTTGGAGTCCTCTCTGTCTTTCTTAGGGACAGGGCACAAGTCTCTCAGCAGCTTGAGTTTGGTTTCCTCATCTGTAAAGAGGAAAGGTAATGCATTCTTTACCACGTTACAGGAAAGACCAGATGACATGAGGCTTGTTAAGTGCTTTGTGTACCATATGCTGCTGTGGTTAGTATTTATTATTTTCTTTCTGATTTAAATTTAGCTAATTTCCCTCGTATTATTTAGCCTTTCTTTTAAATAAACTTAGTATAAAAAGCTGAACATTTGAAATCAACATGCTTAAGTCTGAATAATCCCAGCCTTGCCATATTTTACTTATATGGCCTTGCTCAGATAATCTAATCTCTCTAAATCTCAGGTTTCTCATTTGTATCCAGGGGAAGTTAAAGTCTCTGTGGAGCCAAGACAGGGTTGGGCACAGTCGTGCATGCCTCTAATGCCAGTGACTTGGGAGGCTGAGTCAATAGGATTGCAACTCAGGGAGACCCTGTCTCAAAGTTTAAAAAAAAAAAAAGTTGATGATGTAGCTTGATGTAGCTCCTGGGAAGAGCACCCCAGGACCAAATAAATAAATAAGCCAATGTAGGGGTTGAGTGAGAACATGCCTTCCTGTAGTAAGCATTCTGTGATGTGACCATAGTATGGCCTATGGTAAAACTCAAAAATCCTCATTAGACTTACAAATACTTAATTGCCTTACTTGGGTCTGTGTGCAAACCTAAAACCTCCAAACTCTTAAATGTTCTTTCTAATACTTCTTTTATTCCTCTTCAATAAGGATAGTGTGTGCTATCACCAGAGAAGATTAGTTACTGTTTTTTCCTTTTAAGGTAGCATGTTATACACTTAACTAGATTGTATATGTTGGTTACCAAATTATATGCAAATCTGATTTTCCTCCCAAGTTCATCAAGACTGAAAATAAATCATATATAAGTGTGTATATATATATATATATATATATATATGTGTGTATATATATATATATACATGTTTATCTACCAGAAACATACATGCGTATACATGTAATCTTATATTTGCCAAGTTGAGGTTTTTAACTATCAAACATTTGACATAGCTAATAGACTATAATAGCAAAGCACTTTGCCCCATTGGGTGGACAGTCATAGCAAATAGGGCTCTCTTCTTCCCTCCCCTTTAGAGAGTTTGTTGGTATACTTTCTTGAAACAAAATGAAAGAACTGACCCAAAATTAGATAATTAGTTACTAGAAATCGGAGCCTAACGTACTAATAAATGTCAGAAAACAAAAAACACTATGACAATTACCACTTTTTGCCCCCATTACGTAGTGTCAGAGCCTGTTGCTCAATCGGACAGGAGCCTGCTTGCTTTGAATCCGTAAGCCTCAGTACTATAATTCTTTGCCCTTCTAACTCAGGAATCAATTGATTTTCTTTTTAATCTCAGCTTCTAAGCAGACGAGATAAGAAAAATGCCAATGTTCCAGAGAGTTCCAGACAATTGTATATGGATTTGTTCTGTTAACTACAATTCATAGCTTGATTCAGGCTTCAGTTTCGCTATTTTTATCAACAGAGCTGTGTAAAACCAGGTATAATATGTCTAATAGAAATACAGAGAGAACTATCAAGTCTGCTATTTGTATAAGTGACATCCATTCATCTCTTTACTGATTCCACAGTTTTTACTGTGCATTTATATATCTGTAACATGCAAATCAGTTGGTGTAAAAAATGTACAAGAAAAGAAAAATCTTTGCCTTGAGAAGGTTGAAGAGCATTTAGGAAAAGCCTTAGAGAAATATAATGGGTATAATAACACTAGAGTTTTGTGGTTCTCTGGTAGCATGATTATGCATCAAATTCTACTGTAGTCAAGAAGGTTCACAGAGGAGATTGTGATGAATGTGAGTTTTGAAGCTAAGTAAGTATAGGAAAAATTAGGTGAAACTAATAGCCCAGACAGAGAAAACATGACAGCATGACATACTCTAAATCCTGTAGTTTGTTTGCACTGGCTAGGGCCAATGATACCTGTGGAGAAATTGACAAGATAAGCAGGGCCTAGATCATTCCACAGTAAGGAGTTTGGTTTTCACCTGATAGGCAAGAAAGGATATTATAGGATTTAAACAGGAGAGAATCCTGCTCAGGTTAGAAATAAGGCATTGTAGGAGGCAGAGTAGAGGGAGTCTAAATAGGAGCACTCATTTGAAGATTACTGAAAGAAAATGAGAGCTGGTAAGGGTGAGAATGGCAAGCGTATTAGTGCTTAAAGACTTAATAGAATGGGTGGGCATTTAAATGTATATGATCTAAGACCATACTCAGGTGTTTAGATTGGCAGGAAAGCTGAAGATTGAGTTTTAGGTTTGTAAAGTTTGAAATACTTGTGAAAAACAGATGGCTGGGTAGTTGAAAATGTGGGTCTGGCACCTAGTAGGGAAGGGAAACAAAGAAATGCCTCATAGGGCCTTAGTACATCACTTATAGTAAGGGTCACATCGGCTCGATGTTTCTCAGCACACTCAAAAATAGATTACCTTCAACAGAACCAAAGGTTCACAAAGTAGAATACAATGCAGCAGCAGTCTGAGAAGGGAGAAACATAAGGGAAACCAAGCTGCTAAATCAGAAGATGAGAACATTTTAGGAAAGAGGGAATATTTCTAAGAAATTTTATCACCGAATGATAAATTAAGCCAGAAAAGTGCTCAAATTTGATATATAGAAGACCACCAGCAATCTCAAAGTAGCTTTAATGGAGTGGTGAGGCATGATTTACTTCATGAAATTAGTATCAGTGGGTCCCTAGCTTTTTAAATTAATTGCCACTCATTTACTTAAGTTTCTTGAATTTTTAAAAATTATTCTAATGAGTTCTCTACTTAGTGCAAATGGGGGAAAATCTGATATCTACACTCAGGGAAAGAAGTCTGGAGTTCTAGAATTGTTTGCAATAGTGACACAGAAATAGGGCCCTTCAGAGGGCTCCAGAAAAGGCCCAGAAGCCCCCTCTGGTAGGCCCAGTCTTCTCCCATCAGTCAGATTCCAGGTCACCTGCTAAAGACAGTGGGGTATGAAGAAGGAGACAGTAAAAAGTAGGGAAGTTTGGGATAGCTGCCGAGGGAAACTGAAGATATTGTACAAAGCAGGGGGTTAAGTTCTTTCACAAGAAATGACTGGGCACAGTGAACTGTGGAGAATAAAGGGTCTATGGGAATGGATCATCCTGACACCTGCTTTTGCCACCAAGAATTTCCTGAATTTTCGAGCATACTAAAGGCAGGTATTTTAAGACCAGACACTATTCTTAATGCTTCATCTCATTGGGTTTAATGAGACATACTTAAAAACCAAATAGGCTGTTGTCTAGAGGGCTGAATTCACACTGAACTTCACAGAGTAGAAATTCAAAATGTTCTAAATTAACACAAATCAATTTTTAAAAGATTTTTCTGAGGAGGGAGAAGCCACATTTGGTTAAGACCCTGGGTACCATGTGAACACATGTACAATTGATTGAATGAAAATAGGCCACCTTTTCCTCTCCCTTGGACTCTATGCTGCCTTTGCTGCCTTTTGTTCTGCTCCTCTTTAGTTTATTGGAAACATTTTAAAGTTTTAAAACTAGTTTTGTTCTAAATATGTGAATGCAAATTTGTCCCCATTTCTAAAAAGAAAAGTCAGAGATTAAAAAGGAAAATCTTGGGCTGGGGTTGTAGCTTAGTGGTAGAGCATTTGCCTAGCACATGTGAGGTACTGGGTTCGATCCTCAGCACCACACAAAATAAATAAATAAAGATATTATGTTCTACAACTAAAATATATATTTTTTTAAAAAAAGCAAATCTTCCACATCTTTGACTGTTGTCCAGTCTCCTTGAGAAGAAGAACATGAATTCTGGGCATACAGATTTACATAGATTCTCTCTATTGCAATGTTCTTATTCTGAAGTTTTGCAGGTTATAATTTAAAAGAAGGACTTCTTTTGTGGCTCTTCTATGTTGTTTCAAGGAATTTGGCCCCTGCAGTTGGTGTTTAAGAAAGAGAATTATCAAAATTATTTAACCTGTTCCATTTTAGCTGTTGGTTGAATGTTTACAAATGGCAGCTTTTGCCTCTGGCTTTTCAGTCTCAAACTAACATAACTTTTGGCAATTAGTTTTACATTCTTTTTATCTCATTCTAAAAATGACTGATTTAATTACCTCAGTCCACCCACTCCTAAGTTAATTTTTTAGAAATAAGCAGAAAAAAGCTAATGATAAGGCTTTGTAGAGCTGTTGTGCGTAGTTCATCCAGTAGATGCATGGGGGATCCAGCCTGCAATGGGCTGGATGCTGCTCTGCAGGTTCAGGCGGGGCAAGCAGAGTCCTGTCCTTTCTTTAGGTCATCACAATCTGTTTTGCAAACCAGCTGATAAAAAAAACATCGTAAGTTCTATAAGAGAGATGTGTCCAGAGCCAAGCAAAGGGTCAGCGTCAACACATTACTACATCTGGCTTTGAAACTGGAGATATTTTGTATCAATCAGGAGGAATCCCACTTGATATAATTCATTCAGCATTTGCTTTTATAAAGCATAATCCTTTTGTAAATACCTTTCTAATTTTTTTGAAGAAGTAAAATTTTTTAAAGTAGGGTACAACTATAACTTCTGCCCTTGAAGTTCACATATAAGAATAAATATTCATGAGATGTTATAGCATTATGTTTCTACACTGTTAAATTTGTGAATTTAGGGTTATATTCTATGTATTTCTTTTTCTTCCATGTAGACGCTTGAAACTGCATGGATCTACAGAGATCATGTGCTCTGGAGATAGAAAGCTTGAAATCTAGAACTCCCTCTACCACCATGTCACGCTGTGAAAAGAGCCAAAAAGCCTAATATCTGCTTTCTTCTCTCTCTCTCCCTCCTCCTCCCCACTACACACACACACACACACACACACACACACACACACACGCGCGCGCGCGCGCGCGCGCGCGCTTCATTCTGTGCTTAGAATAATCTTATAAACATCAATTTTGTTACAATGTATTTAGAATCTCAGTTTTTATATTTATAAAACCTTATATAAATGCAGACATTCAACAAAGACTTAAAGAGCAAATCATGAATGAAAAATAGTTAGACACTTCTGGAAGTTGTTCTATATATTTTTAATGCCGTTTGTTAAATCCACAGTTATGATACATGCTCTCTGTAAAAGGTCAATTAGCAGATCCCCAAGATATTTTTGTGTTACCTTCAAATGTCAAGTTGAAGTTAGGAACATTGTTATATTTGGAGGAATTTTGCCATAAAATAATATATAGGATGGGGGGAAATGAGGTCAAAGATGAGAGAGTGGTAGGAAATTTTGTCTTGCCTTCAGAAGCCTGAGAGCCCCAAGTCCAGTGCCAATTCTTGAGCAGTTGCCTGCTCCCTGGGGTGCCAAGGAAATTGAGCATTTTTTAATGGTTGTTTCCTTTTCACTGAGAGAACTCTGTGAACTAGGCTTGGCAGAGGGTGGGGGCAGTATAGAAGAAAAGGACAGTTTTGCCCTGTTATTTGAACACAGGAAAGATTTGAACCTCCACATAAACCATCAGGATATGACCAGGAAGAACCTTAAAGTATAAAGAAAAGAAAATAATAAGTATGATAAGATATTGGTTCTGGTTATGGCCAGAGGGAACAAAATTAATCTCTCTTATTCAGGGATAACCTTGAACTCCTGTTTTTCAGAGCCCTGAAGAAAAGAGGCGAAGACAGATATGACTTTGTTCCTCTCTGAGCTTAAAGCTGAGAAATTAAACTGATTAATCAGTTCTCACTGTGAATTAAGACGTAGGGAAGAAAAAGTAATACCTTTTAACAAAAATCAGCACGAGAAAAAGAAGCATAATGAATTCATTTAACCAAAGTTTTATGTGACAAGTAGAAAATTTCAGAAATGAAGCCCAAAGACCCACAGAAAAAAAGCGGTTGGAGGAAAAAAAAGGGCGTGACCTAATGGTAATAAACCTGGGGAGCTCAGCAAGGCCTGCGTGTTCAAATTCTTTTCATCAAGTATAGACTATACTCACTCTGGAATGAGGGTCATCTGTCCTACTTTCAGGAAATTTCAATTTAACCAGACTTCAGAGGAGATAAGCAGGAGAAGAGTATGACCTCCAAGGTGCTGTATTTTGAGGTAGTATGTCCTGATTCCCAAGAAAGACAGGGCCATCCTCTGAGAGATGTGTAGAAGAATAAGGATTTGAAGAGAATTGTGAGTATTTGGGATATCAGTCTTGGGAGTAGGGAGAGTTACCAATTAGAAGTTTCTGCCAACAGTGAATATCCAGCCAGGTTTGAATATTGCAGAGTGTTTTGTTTTGTTTTTGTAGCACTAGGGATTATTGAGCCCAGGGCCTCTTGCATGCTAGGCAAGTGCTATACCACTGAGCTACATCCCCAGTATATATGTAAATGTGTCTTTTTTTTATTATTATTATTATCATTATGTCTGCTTTTGTTATTCCTCCACCAGCACAGAGTAGCTTGTGTATAGAAAGGAAGTAGAAAGGTGATTGGAAAGAGCCAAACATGAAGTTTTGTAGAGTGGCTGTAACAGAAGAAACTAAATGTAAAGACTCTGGTAAGAATCATTAGGGGGATTTAGTATGAAGTTTTTACAGAAGGAAGCAAAGCCATGAATGGAGTGAAGGATCAGAGGAAAAGGAGCACTGAAGATTTATATGAGGTAGAAGAGCAGTTGTTCTCAGAGTAAGGAAGCTTGAAGGAAAGAAGTAGTAAATCTGCACATGGGATCTGCATATGTCTTCCAAATGACTACCAAAATGTTTTAGTTAGCTTTTTATTGCTGTTATCAAAAAATATCTGACAAACTATTTAGGGGAGAAAATATTCTTTTTGGTACATAGTCTCAGAGGTTCAGTCCATGGTTGGACAACTGTACAACTCTGGGCCTAAGATGAGGCATAACATCATGGCAGAAGAAAAACAGCTCAGGACATGGCAACCAGGAAGCAGAGAGTTCCACTCATCAAGGACAAATTATAAACCACAAAGGCATACTCCCAGTGACCTATCTCCTCCACACTGTACCTGCCTAGTTGCCACACATTTAATCCATATCAATGGATTAATTCACCAATCAGGTTACAGCTCTCATAAACTGCTCATTTCACCTCTGAACATTCTTATATTGCCTCACACATGAGCTTTTAAAGGGAAATCTCATACCTAAACCATGACACAAACCTTTTTTATAATGAGCCAGAGAGTAATTATTTTCTGCTTTCCAGGCCATAAGGTTTCTGTTACAACTTTTCAACTCTTCCCTTGGATCATGAAGGTAGTAATAGACATTAATTAAATAGGCATGGTTATGTTCCAGTTACTTGGTTTACAAAAACAGGTGTTGGACTAGATTTTTCTCAAAGACTGTAATTTGTTGATTCCTGTCACAGATGATAATTTCCGGGATATGAATGAAGATAGGCTGAGGTGAAGACTATTAGAAACTAACAGCTTAATGCCCCTTAAGATTCAAATGTTGGCTAGGTATAGTGATGCACTCCTGTAATCCCAGCAACTTGGGAGGCTTAGGCAGGAGGATCACAAGCTCAGGACCAGCCTCAGCAACTTTGTGAGGCCCTACACAACTTAATGATAACTTATCTCTAAAAGGGCTGGGGATGTAGATCAGTGGTAAAGCCCCTGGCTTCAAATCCCAAGGATAGGTAGGTAGGTAGGTAGGTAGGTAGGTAGGTAGATACAGAGATAAATGAAAAATATCATGACCTAATAAATCTCTGTAGAACACTCCATCAAAGGACAACAGAATATACACATCCTTACTTAAGTATGCAAGAAATACTCTGCAGGACATACCATATTGTTAAACCATAAGATAAACCTTAGTAGAGGACTAAAATCATTCCAAGTATATTTTTGACTCACAATGGAGTGATATTAGTAACAGAAGGATAGTTGGGGCATTCACAAATATGTGAAAACCAACACATTCCTACATGGTCAATAAGTCAAAGAAGAAATAAGAAACTAGAAAAATACTTTGAGATCAATGAAAATAACAACACAGAATATTAAATACAGGATGCAGCTAAACCAGCGCTTAAAGGGAAGTATACAGTTTTAAATGCCTGCATTGAAAAGAAAGAAAACTCTAAAATCCATGACTTAAACTTATACCTAAAGACACTGGGTATTTAGGAAAAAGAAGGAGCAAAACATCAAAAGGGTCTGAGAGGGAATGAAACAGCTCAGATAGGGAAATTGGCCTTAGGTAAAAACAGCTTGTCATTGTAACCAGACATTAGGCTAGGAGGGTGGTTCATGTGTTTCTATTGAGAAGATAATAAAGTTGCTTTCTTTCTGCTGCCTTTTACTTTCTCTGTAAAGCTGGACTTGAAGTCACCTGCAGAGTACAGGAAAATGGAGCATTGGAGGTCTGAAGATAGGGAAGGAGAGTTGAGATAATTTTCATGTGTGGTGATTGAAATAGTCCTGTACAGAAAATGTAAGGCAAAGTTAACTCACTCCAGGAATGCTGGGTCAGTAAAAAAGGGGTTTATTAGGGGCCATGTGGAAGGGAAGTAGGGTAGGGAAAGAGCAGCGTGGAAGGGCAGGGAAGGGACAAGGGAAAAGGAAAAACAAAGGGGTGGTTTCAGTCCAGAGAAGGTTTAAGTAGCAAACTGGTGGTCAGACGGACCCCCCCCATAGGGGACCCCAATTCCATAGGCTGTTGGGGGTTGAAAGGGGAGCCCCTGTGTCGCAGTTCGTCCAGAAGGGCACCTGAGGGCTGGCCAGCTGAGCTGGTCAGCCTGAGGCACCTGGGAGGTGTGGCCTCATTAGGCTCCCTGGGAGGTGTGGCCTCCCTGTCTGGAGTCTAACATTGAAAAAACTGAGAAAACTACTAAAAATTTCAAGTGTGTTGAGGATAATTTTGAGTTTGATGATCATGAATTACAAAATAATTCTTTTACAAAGTCAATACAGTAGTTATCTTGCTAATTCTCCTTCCCTCCCCACTCAGTACTTGGAATTGAACCCAGGGGTGCTCTACCACTGAGCTACATTCCTAGTTCTTTCTATTTTTATTTTGAGGCAGGGCCTCACTAAGTTGCCCAGATGGCCTCAAATTTGGTGATCCTTCTACCTAAGCCTCCCAAGTCACTGGGATTACTGGCAGGTTCTGCCTCACACCACACACACACATACATACACACACACACAAAAGCAAAAAAAAAAAAAAAAAAAAAAAAAATCTGCCCTGTAGTGTGATTCCTTCAGTGGCACTTGGCTATGTGGGGAAAGGAACAGAAAAAGCAAATGTTTGTATTCATATAGGGCTACAGTTTTGTTATATGGGTGGGATGAAATGATAGAAGAGTAGAGAAATTTACAATATTTAAATGATATGTCATGGTCAATAAACTGGATAAGGAAAAACTATAAGGGGGAAATAACAAATGAATAAAGAGTAAGTAGAGGGGTCATTTAACTAGTATTCATCAGAAAGTCTAAAACCCATATCATCTCTATGAAGGTCTTCCTAAAATCTCTGTGCTTACACCTAGAATAGGTGATAATTTAATAAACAAGCAGAAAAATAAAAAATTATGGTCAGATATGAATTAGAGATAACAGGAGGTTATTCATTATGTGTAACATGTGTCTGACATGTACATATAATATGTTCTCTCTAATAATTAACCTTGTTATTATGCTTTTTGGACTTTTATAAGAACTATGTATTTTCACAGAAATAAAGTATAGAGCCATTTTTTCTGCAAATGCATGAGTTGACCTTTTCCAAGTGAATATCCTTTGAGGCCATTGAACATTAAGGTTGTTAGATTTGACCTAATATGGGAAAAAATACACAAACAAAGCACTAGTAGAAATTATCTTCCTTTCTCTCAAAGCCAAAGCCTAAGGACACTGACTTCTGATGCCTTCAGTTGCTTTATTGTGCTTATCACCTGTGTAGACAGTTTTATGTTTACATTGCTGAATCACCTCTCTAAAGTATATTGACCTTTCAGTAGGTTTTAAAAGGCTTCTCTTTTGCTTTTTGTCTAGGACTAAAGTGTCATTCAAAAATAGAGATGATTGTTTACCAAAGGAAAAGGTTACAGAAGGCTGCTAAAATGATAATAAATCTACTTTTTAAACCATGCCAGTGTTTTTAAATGAATTAATTGAATCAAAGAGTTATTTCAGTTTTGAGGATTGAGAAATACTGTCCTTCATATTGCTTTTAGATGACTAGCATGTCTTTCAGATAACCTGTTTTTCTTCTTCATGCCCCATGGTAAAATTACTTATAGAAAGTAAATATTTATTAATTCTGTGCTGGTGATCTTTAATTATGAAATAAGCCATTCTCTGAAATGTGCTTCCCTCTACCTCTCTGCCTGGTAAATTGCTTCTATGATTTACTTCAGATATCACCTCTGAAATTATTCCTAGCTCTTACAGGCAAAATGAATAGGCCTCTGTCCTTTGGGTAGTTCACACCTATTTTCTTTTGTGTGGCCGTTATGTATTCATACATCTGTTTGTCATCCCTGCCTTTTGTCTACCAAGGAGCAGGGAATTGGGCTTATGCATCTTTAGTGTCTCCAGTGCTCTGCATGTACCTATCCCAGGTACATGCAGTGAAGTGCCCTAGAACTGATAGCAAGAAAACTTGTTTTAAAGCTCCCTATTGGCTTAGGTTCAGAAACTCTGCCCACTTTAAAATTTACCTGCGATTAGGATACCACTGTCAGGTAAGCAGTGATTAACTGAATATGGCCTCATGATCCAGCCAGTATAAGTGATTAACTCATAGAAGGATTAGCCTTTTTTCCTGTACCCATTTTTTAAAATTGAGAATAATACTCAGTCAACACTCTGTTTGTTAAAAGTAAAACCGTCAATCAAGATATTAACAATGGCCATATTTGGGTGATATTTCTGTTTAACTTTTTTCTTTAGGTATCCGTTTTGTCATTGTTTGAACTTTGTTTCAGGACATATTTGGGGGGAAAAAACTATTTCCAGTTTTTAAAATTATGGTACATGTGGAAACATTTATTAAAAAAAAATACTTTGGCACAATTTGGAACCAGTCAGGGCTGAATCAAGATGAACCAGTCTGTGGTGGAGGAAAGCAAGTTTATTTGCTTCAGGTTAACTGGTAATCTTCTCTATCCAATCTCTGAGATCCAAGCCTCCTCCATCTCATAGTGGTTTCCAAAGTTGCTCTAGCCAGGATAGGGTAAGATAGAAGTGACCAGCAACCTGGCTTAGCACATGTCACTTGTTTTGGCCAAAACTAGTCTCAGAGACCCAATCTTACTGAAAAATAGAGTAGAAAATACAGAAAAGCACCTGGAATCTAGTATATGGCAAACACCAGTTGTCTCTGCTAACATGACCATAACTCTTTTCATTTTTTAGTTATTGTAACGAATGTATGTTGGATCCAGACTGCGGTTTCTGCTACAAGATGAACAAATCAGCTGTCATTGACTCTTCTTGTGTGCCCGTTAATAAAGCATCCACAAATGAGGCAGCCTGGGGCAGGTATGTTATTCATTACTAAACAAAAGAATGTATAATAAAATTTCAAAAGGAGTCTGATTTCTAAGTTTTCAGGGTGTCTGCACTTTCACTAGTTCTTTTTAAGCAGTCTTCATAGCTCCATAACTTTGCAGTATGTACTGGTGATGGATGTAGAACGTTGCACCTACGCAGTTCACACTCAGAGAAGAAAGCACTCAAGCCCAGATTTTGAGAGGCCTGGAGTCCAGACTGAACTCTCCCTAATAAACCGCAGGAATTGGGATCTTTAGTTTTAGGGAAATATTCCCAAATATTGCCAGGACAGTTTTGCCACTATGTATTATATACCTACACTATAAAATTCCAAGCTGGAATTTCCTGAATTTAAGTAAAGGGTAATTGTAAAGTCAAAATGAATTAGTGCCACTTTACATTCTTTCATGGAACTAATTTCTTTAGAGATCTTTCCTAGGATTCAATGAAACTAAGCAAAATAAAGATAAAATTTGGAAATCATTGGTATGCAACCTGTCTGGTAGGCTATAAACTTCTCTTTCTGACAGAACATCTTAATTTATGGTAGAGACATAAATGAAATCTTTATATGGAATAAATCCTTCCCACATTTTTGAACTAATGTTCTTATTGATGGACACATA
Source organism: Tamias sibiricus (assembly GCA_025594165.1). Lineage (NCBI taxonomy): Eukaryota > Metazoa > Chordata > Mammalia > Rodentia > Sciuridae > Tamias > Tamias sibiricus. The sequence goes on along the minus strand of CM046661.1, from coordinate 96,895,405 downwards.
AAATGTGTATAAATGACATGGCTTTTAATTCTTCTGTGTTTTAAATTCTCATTAAAAAGAGTAATATGCTCTCATCCTGTCTACCTCATAGTACCTACCATGAAGGCAATAAAATCTTTAAAGTACCTGTATCTCCTATGAACAATAAAATATAACATATTAGTATTAATCTTTATGGTGTTACCATTAATCATTTATTACAAAATTACACCAAAGAAGTAAACCTTATGGTAGTTGAGGGAAAGTCCAGACTGCATTTTAAATATAATAACAGAAAAGAAATATGTAAAAGAAAAGCAGTTGTTATTTTAAATGAACCCTTAAAAGAACTCAGAATGTATGTACTAGTTTATAGCTTTAAACTCCTAGATTTTGGTTTTGTTTTTCCCAGGAGGGAAAAAAGAAAACTGAACGTTACTAGTCTAGAATTATGAACATGTGATGAAGTCTGTTTAGCAATAGTAAATGAATGTGGTTTCCCATATTTCACAGAATTAATCTGTAAGCTTATTAGAAATGTCTACTAATAAATAGTAAGGGGCACTAAAATTAGATGTATTTCTCACCCTCAGTAGGTTTAGAAGTCAGAAGCTTCAAAACTGGAGTTTTATTCTTACTTTTTGCAAGTAAATTATACAGCTTTTTAGTAGAAATGTATAATTAGTGATTTTGAGAAAAATAATTTAGAAAATTATTCTTACATTTTATGTATATTTTTGTAGCATCATCCTATAACTACATACACTATTAGAGAAAAATGAGGCACCGAAACTAAATAAAAATAACTTAAGAAAATACTTAAAAACTTCTATGTTCATAGCATATTGTTAGAATAATCTCAAAGTCTTTAGAATAAAGAAAAAACATCACCCAGTTTTTCTTACTCTTCCCTCTGCCGGGCAACAGCCATTGCTGTTGGCTATATCAGTCTTTGCTAAAAAGAGATTTAAAAAAAAAAAAAAAGGTGGATGCATTCACTATGAAAATTCTTAAAACATGATTTCCATTTGTAAGTTAAATAACATTCACTATATTTTTGTCGGTTGGTTGGTCAGTTGGTAGATTTTCTAGAGTGGAACTCTTAGGGTTACCATTACCTTTGGTTTGCATCTGAGATATAGTATTTACAGACATGTCAACTATTAAGGCAATTAATAGACATATATCCTGATCTCTGTGCAGTTTCTTTTCTTTTCTTTTTTTTTTTTTTTTTTTTTTTTTTTTTTTTTTTGGTACTGGGGATTAAACTCAGGGGCACTCAACCACTGGGCCACATCCCCAGCCCTTTTTTGTATTTTATTAGAGACAGGGTCTCACTGAGTTGCTTAGTGCCTCACCATTACTGAGGCTGGCTTTGAACTCTCGATTCTCCTGCCTCAGCCTCCCAAGTGCTGGGATCACAGGGTGTGTGCCACTGTACCAGGCTCTAACTGTGCAGTTTCTTGAAAAGACATCAGATAGAATGCAGGCACCATTAATGTCAGTATGATGACCACCATTTGTCCATATAATCAATTGAAATGACAAGTTTGAAACCAAATTTTTAAAGTCCATTATCAAACTTTCCTATACCTGTGTTGTTAAATTTCAATGAAAAAAAAATTTAAATCACTTAGCAGACTTCCATAAAAATATAGTAGACAGAGTTGATACAAGGAATCCTCCTCTTACCTTTTACACCTGCACCTCTGACATGCATTCCCCATGCATACAAGTGCAGGTTTAATGCACAGATGAACTGGAGAGAAATCCCCAAGTGCCACAAGTGAAAACAAGAGTGGTGAGCTGCATGGGAATATCAGAAGAAAAACACAAGCCCTGAGGGTGAGAGGCAAGGGTGTAATGTGCTGCTACTAGAAGTAAAGCACCAGGCCTTGCCTCTAGTGCTGTGAAATGATAACCAGGTTCTGAAACAGGACCAGACTGGGCTGGTCAACTTATTCCCTTCTTGGTGCTCACTTGAGACCTTGTCTTACATGAATATGCAAACCAGAAGCCTTCAACGTGGGGGGTGTGGGTCCCCATTTTCAAATTGTGAAGTGGGAGCCATAATTTGAGAAGCATGAATATTAAAATAGAGCCTGGTGCAGTGGCATGTGCATGTTGCCCCAGCTACTTGGGAGGCTAAGGCAAGAGAATCACTTGAGCCCAGGAGTTTGAGGCAGGCTGGGCAGCAAAGCAAGAAACAAAAGAATGAATAAATACATATATAAATAGTCCTAAATCAGAGACATCCATAGAACCATGCCAAAAATAGACATGAAATTGTCAGAAGCCAAGATGCATGAGATTCCTGTGGAAAACCAACTCTTGGTAAATGTGGGTGGATAGTCAAAAATATAGACTATTATAGAGTACACCATCAGGTAAAGAAGAGAAGGCTGCATGTGTGAAAGATGGGCAAATTAATACCTAAAGAACTTACATTACAAAACACCCCAGTTTTTGAAAGAGAATTTGAAATAATGTTTAAAAGAAATAAGGGATATGATATACTTTTTGTCAAATTACACTGAAAGCTGTATGCTATCATGTGTGCAGTATCTATGTATATGTGTATGTGTAATGTGTTATCAGCAAATTTAAAAAAAATTAAAACCTAAAAGCCTACAGTTCAAGATACATAGTAATATAGAATGTGGTAGGGGAACTTCACATGCATGTTATCTATTTAAATTATGAACTATTAAAAGGAGAAACAATAAAATCAAACTAATAAAGAGAGGGAAGGAGGAAGTATACACACACAGAAACACACACACACACACACACACACACACACACACACACAGAACAATGGTTAAGGGAAATCCAGAAAATCCAGTAGAATTGAACATGAACTTACTACAATAAAAATATAAACCAATAAAACACCCCAATGAAGGAAAATATCCTCATGTTGAGGTTTTTTTTTTTTTTTTTTTTTTTTTTTTTAAGACAGCTATGCAGTGTTTATAAGAGATCACAGAAAGGTTGGAAACACAATGACAACAAATAAGTCAAGAAGAAAAAAATAGCAGAAATTAAAGAACTTCAGAAATTAAAAAGGTTTATATAAGAGTTTGTGCACTTAAGATGTAGATAACTTCATTCTTTTCAAGCAAATTCAGAACACTTATGAAAATTTGCCTGTTCAAGCACAAAGAATAAAATTAACAAATTTATACATCTATTCCAGAAGATTCTAAATGTATTCAGATACCCAATACCATGTAGAACATGTTTTCTAACCAAAATGCAATAAATTTGCAAAACAGTAAGACAATATTTATCACCTCTTCTACTTCTGCTTGGAAACTAAATACAAAATCTAAAACTTCGAATTAATTAATGAATTAAGAAGATAGCATAATGGAAAACAACATTTAAAATCAATAGTTAAACAGATCCATAGGAAATTAGAACTAGAATAGAGAGCAAACCTGCCAAGGAAACAGAGGATAGAAATTAGAAAAATAAGTGAGGGGTGAAATAAAGCAAAGAAGTACTAGAGAGGATCAGAAATAAAAGTTGTTGATTTTAGAGAAGAACAATAAGATGAAGAAACTTCTGGTAATACTGATCAAGAAGGAAAAAATGCACAAACAATAGTTAGTGGGGGAAAGGTATACAAGGGATAGCAAAGATTTTTAAAATCTTAAGAGAATTCCATGAATGATATTCTCCAGTTCATTTGAAAGCAGATAAAATTCTAGAGTCTTCTAGAAAACGTGTAACCTAGAACCAACTCAAAACCTCTTGAAGTGTCTTATTTATTCCCATTTTATGGATGAGGATGGTGATGCCTGGAGGATCTGAATGACCTTCTAAAAGTCGAGAGGCCAGTAGTCCACCTTATTTTGGAGCAGTAACAGTTAAGTAATAGAAAAACATACTTTTAGAATGAAGTCATTATAAATTTGGGCTTTCATTATTTACCTCATAGTTTGGCCCTGGGACAGACTGAGTCTCTCTGAGCCACATTCTTCATCTGTAAAATGGAAACAATATAATTGCTGTGCTGAACAATATGGTTGTTAGGAAGATCAAATAAGAGCTTATCTGAAGACATTGTAAAAACAATGCTTTATAAAAATATCCTATATGAATTTTCCTTTCTCAGTAATGCACTTTCTTGTGAGTAACAGTTTTTGCATTAGAATGAGCATTTCCTAATAGAAAAATGCCTTAGAATACTTTTTATGTTTGTGTCTATTCATCCACCTCCATACCTCCTGGCTGTCTATATACACTATAAATAATCTATTTTGGAACTTCAAACTTGCTGACTAAAAATATCACTAATGATGGATATTTCTTAATGTGCTTATTCAGTATTTGTTTCCTCTAATACAGCATTTTTGCTTTGTAATTAGAAACACTAAAATAGTTAGATAGATTCCCTATTTGGCAATCCATTGTTCATTGTATTCATTCAGCAAAGATGTTTTTCTCACAGCCATGCTCTGCCACAACACGCAGCTTGTTTTCTCTGCATCTGACCACTCTCCTGCACATAATTCTAGTCAAGGAAAACCCCTTGCCCATCTCCCAATGTCCACTATGACTTCCTGGCTCTTGTACCTTTTCTCATTCTGCACATTCTGCCTAGGATTAACCACCCTCTTTCTCCTTTTTGATCTCTGCTTGAGTTCTAATCATCATTTTTGCCCAGAGCAGATGTTGCTTTTTCCTTGCAGTCTCTCTGATTAGCCCCAGAAAACAATGCTTATTACATCCCCTCCTGTCCTCTGGCACTAACATTGTAGTAAACTACAAGAGATATGTCATAGCTACGAGATTAAAGATAGACATGAGACCTGCTCAAGTGTCACCCAGAGCCAACAACGTGTTACTTGACAGTATGATATAACCTAGTCCAGGGATTGCCCAGAAACAAGGATACCTCAGTGCACACACAGCTCTTATACATCTTAGAGCAAAGCTTACCTTGACAACAATAGTTTAACCTCCCTTTGTGAAACCTGGAAACCAACCCATACTGAATACAGGTATAAGGGAGAAGACTCTCCAAACTTTGAGGAATGGTCTCCAAATGGAGACCCCGCATAGGTGGTCATCTGAACCCTGGTTGGTTGTGTCCTACACCATGGGCCTCCTCTGGTGTCTGACTTGTCAGCACTGACAGAACAGACTGAGCATCTGACTATATCTAGGAATTGTCTTTGATTAGGAGTCAGTTGGAAAGGGAGAAGTTGCCCTTAAGGAAGTTGGTTAACTAGGACTACTGAGAACCCCAAATAAGACACATATGTAACTTGTGTGATAATTATACTGGCTAATATGTATCTTCTTACCTAAGATATAAAATCCAATACCTATGCTTTGCAGTGTTTTTAGACCCTTGGTGATTTGTATACATCAATAATTTTAAAATTTTAAAGGCTTGAAATTAGCCATAGTTCCAAATGAGAGGATATTATATTCTAAGCATTTCATTTGAGTTATCTCTTCTACATGCATACTTATTTCTAGGAAATGAAAAATGGAAAATAAAAATGAGAGTAATATAATTTTAATTAACATACAGTATATATGCTTATCTAAGACTTTTAGATTTTAAATTTTTTTAAATATTTATTTTATAGCCGGGCGCGGTGGCGCACGCCTGTAATCCCAGCACTTTGGGAGGCTGAGGCAGAAGGATCACAAGTTCAAAGCCAGCCTCAGCAATGGCAAGGCACTTAGCAACTCAGTGAGACCCTGTCTCTAAATAAAATACAAAAAAAAAAGGTCTGGGGATGTGACCCAGTGGTCGAGTGCCCCTGAGTTCAATCCCCGGTACTACAAAAAAAAAAAAAAAAAAAAAAAAAAAAATTATTTTATTTATTTTTTTATATTTTGCAGTACTGGGGATTGAGTCCTGTAACTGAACTACATCCCCAGCCCTTTTTATTTTTTGAGACAAAGTCTCAATAAGATGCCCAGGCTGGCCTTGAACTTGAGATCCTCCTGCCTCAACCTCTTGAGTAACTGGGATTAACAGGTGTGTACCACCATGCCCAGCTACCGGAACTATTTAAAACCCTAAAATCTGTTTTAATAAAATTTAGCCATGTACTTTTCAAGTATGTTACTACAAACTAAATATTGCTTATAACCATACTACATGAAAAATACTCTTAAAAAATCTTCAGAAGACACATTCAGCAAATTTCCTCAAAACAGTCCCCAGTATACTAGGGAAGCAATAATAAATGGTAATGGCATATAACCAAAAATATTACAAAATGATGCCAAATAGCAAAAACTGAGAGATTTTCCATCATTACCTCTGTTGTTGTTTAGCTTTTAAAGAGATATATTAGAAAAGGTAATTTACCATTACACAAATATGTCGGGCTGGGATTAGAAGTCCATGGTAGAACACTTGCCTAGGAAGTACTTGCCTAGCATACACAAGACCTGCTATTCAATCCCCAGCCCCATAAATAAATAAATACCTATAGGTATTTATAATTTTTATTAGTTATTATTATTAGAGGGCAAAGACCTCCAGGTGTGTTCCTAATGCCAGCAGAATTCAAAATTAATATTTGCAAGCTTACTTCTTCTATATAGGGAAGCAGAGTATCTAATAAAGAATATTTTAATCCATTTTACTTTTCAAATACTTTTCTTTCATGTTTTTTCTAGAATCAAAGTCATTATGCTAGATTATTCCCCTTAAGAGCTGCAGCTATAATAGTATCTGCTATAAGATTCATTTGTCTATAGTAATTTTCAGAGATCACATGTCTTTGGGCTATTATTTTTTCAAGTCCAGAAACTTAAACACCTTTGGATTTAATGACTCTATTGCAGATTCTGATACTTATTTATGTTGCAAAGTATACAAATCAGAGAACCACATTTCTGGATAATTTATTTAGTTTCTTGGCTGACATTAATTATAATAATAATCGCTTTTATAACAGTTTTAGCCAAAGTAGTAATACTCATAATACATTAAATTTTCCATTTTTTACCAGAATCTTACATTTCCAGTCAGCCCATGTTCTTTTTACATTTTTAAAATTTTTCTTCAGTTCTTACTTCCCTTTGAAAGGTAGTCTGTGAGTTCTCTCTCACTAAATATTAAAGAAGACTCTAAGACTTTTGTTAGAAGGTTACAAGCCAAGGCTTGAACTGCATATGACTAGTTAATACAGGATCATAGTGGTGAATACTGGTTCACCAAATATTGGTGCAACTAAGCAACAGAAGATGCTGCAAGCAGAGATGAAGTCTATAGAGATCAGAAGTTGTCAAAAAGGGTGCAGATGGAGCAATGGGAAATAGAGGAAGGCAAATACATGGCTAGATCTGATACTAGAAATCTCTGACTTTGGATCACATTGTCACAAAGCCATATTTAGGAATTTAATTAGATTTTTCAGGTGTAGTTTCATAGGTGTGGAAATCATACTGGAAGTGGTTTTCAGTGAATGGCTCCATTTGATACCTGGACATTATGCAATATTGAACATACAGTAAGATAGAATTATCTTTAAATATTCCAAATATATGGAGAGGAAATAAATTTGTCTCTAGCATGATTCTAACATTTGGGAAGGAAACAACTAGAAATTCATAACATTGTTGTCATTCCATTTTTGTTATAATTATCGTCTATTCTTGGTAAGTGTGGGTTTGTTATTATTGAGAATATCTGCTGCCACTCCCCAGGGAACAATTACATTTCACCAGTACATTCAGTACTATCTACAAGACCTGTTCTGGCCAAGGAAATGCAAGTGGAACCAGTATCATTTCTGAGCCAAGTTTAAGACTCAAACCAGGATTTGCTGTGTCCTTTTCCCTCTGCTGTAAGGTGGCTAGTCCCAAAATAGAAGGTGTTCCATTATCGTTGATCATGAAGAAAATGTGAAACAGGACAATAACTGACCTGTAATAGACCCGTGATCAAGAAATTACGCTTGGTATTTGTAAATCCCACTGGGATTTCAGTGCTTTTGTAACTGTTTGATCTGTTCTGCTGATAAAGCAAGATAAACTAGATTGTACTGTGGAAGTGGCACAAATTTTTCCTTAAGTTACCAAAAAAAAAAAAAAAAAAAAAAAAAGCCTATTTAAAAAAAATTTATTTAAAAAGCAACAGTACAGGCCAAAAAAAGGGTGAACAATTGCAAAGGGGGTTACCAAATGTCATGTTTCAGGAACACTCCTATAGGTTATAAAGAAAGGTTAATGTTTTTAAGTAGGGTAAAATTCTGATGGAAAAAGGAAGGATTTTATGAATAACAAGTAGAACACAAAGCAAGGCATTCAGAAATTTATTACTACAAGGGTAGTTGCTATAATTTTAAATGTTGTATATTTTGACACAAACATTTAGATGATTATATATATATTGCTATAACACAAAAATAATGGCTTTATACATCCAAATATCCACGCTTTTTGCTAGGTATCCTATGTGAACTCTTGGTATCTAGGTCCTTTCTACTCTTGGTTTCAGTGCCAGATTTTTTAAATAAAATAGTTTTTTCATTATATATGATTTGTGTTTACAACTTCTACAGTTTGTGCAATAACAAACCATGGATTGTCAATTGGATTATCACCATTCACATGGACATTGATGAATCAGTACCAGTCACAATTCCCAGTTTCAAAATAATACCAAAATGGCAACCTAGAAACTGTCATAACACGATACTCTGTTCCCATGTTTCTAGGAAGGGTTCATTGAAATGTTCTTCACTGTATCTTCACTTGCCCTCCATGAGGATGAGTGCCATCTTATTTTGTCTAAGAATTTTATTCTTGAGTATTTCTAAGGATTCACTTTCATTTTAGAGGCATATGTACCCTAGTGCCTTCTAAAACATAAGACATATATGTTATATGGGAAACTGGTATTCATACAAGTACACAGTTTTGCTTTCTGTGGGGTAGGACTGAAAATTGTAATTGACAGTAAATGTCATTAACAAAAAATATTTTTTGTTGTTACTTGTTTGATATATGACTTTTGGGGGGAAAATTGGAAATAGAGCTGTTCTGCATGGACCAATCCATAAATATTTATATTCTTACGTTTAATTACTGGCAGGCTGGATTTTATAACATTTTAAATTCTGTTCACATCGGCATGGCATTTACACTTGGAAATGTAGTTTTTTCTGAAGTCATTTAATAATATTGAAATTTGACACTGTACTACATGCTATTAAAAGTATATTTAAAAGACTCAGACGTCACCCCTAAGATTTACAATCTCATAGATAGCAACATTTACACAAGCACACAATAAATAATTTTAACAAAATGAATTTTCCTTTTATAATTACATGAAGAAAGAAAAGTAATTGTTTTGTGTTGTACTTAGAGTCAAGGATATTTGAGAAAGAGTCAGGAAAAGTGAGTTCTAGAAACCAGCCCTGGCTTTTAGGAACTCAAATTATTGGAAGGTTTAAAAAAAAAAAAAAAAAAAAAAAAAAGTTTGTGGCAAACTATAGGGCAAAATATTTCATATACTGGATATGGAATCTAAGTATTTCTAAAATTATGTCTTTCCACCTTAAAAAAATTCTTAATGTTGAATTGCCGTAGCACAGGGACTTTTAAATTCCCTGAATCATTAGGAATGGGAAACTGGTATTCATACAAGTACACAGTTTTGCTTTCTATGGGGTAGGACTGAAAATTGTAATTGACAGTAAATGTCATCTTATTTACTTTAGCTTTGATCTTTTGTGAAGTACTTGATTATGCAGACTCCTTTAACTTGTAAATTATCTTAGGAAATAGGGAACCAAAATTCTGCTTAGAGAATCAAGGGATGAAGAAAAGTGGCATAGCAGAGTTAAGTCCACATTTTGTAGGACAGTAACATCTGAAACTGTTTTCTACATCTGTCCTGTCAAACTGTGGTTTTCATTTGTATGAAAATTATATACACTCATTATGCCTTTAATTGTTCAACAAATACTCATTAAGAACAGTGTTTATAACATATATTGGATAACAAAGCTTGGTCTTCTACAAAAACATAGGGAAAGTCAACTGGCATACTTAGACAAAATTGAAGAATTTCAAAAGTGATTACAAGCAGAGATGTGTGCTTCCATTGTCTGAGAAGCTACTTTTAGCAACTTTAAAGAAAGAATGTACCATCCAGAGCCTTCTCTTCCCTGGGGAGATACTACTGTAAGTTCTTCATTGATTCACAAGCTATCCTGTCTGATATCTTGGTAGCAATGAACATTTTTGCAAATAATTCTTGATTTAGTACTATAACTTTGATCATGATTTATTACTATAACTTTAACTAGAAATTTAAAAAGATATATAGAAGTTTTTTGTTTTTTGTTTTTTTTTTTTTACTTATTTTAATATTTTTCCTGTGAATTCATTGAAGTTTACCCATCAGTTGTTCAACATGAGGTATACATGACAAGGGGGAAGCCAGCTGGCATTAGAAACTATATACGTAGTATTTTGCTGAGTTAAAGATTGAGGATTTTTATTTTATTATTTCTTTCTGCCAGGAACTAAGAGGGAGGCAAGCATTAGGATATCACAATATATTAGATGCGACAGGGAAGGGGTCACACTGCTGAAGAGGTCACTAAGTCAGAAAAGTGGTCCCAGGGAGCTTAGTGGCAGCATAGAATGCAAGAAATAAATGAAACATTTATGGAGGTTATAGAGTTTGAGTGTGGTCATAAAGGTATCCAACTTGAAAGGACAAAAGAGGAGAACCTAGAGATGTCCATGAAGAAAAATCAGGGGGAGCCTAGACAAGTTCAAGGAATGTTTATCTTGGAAGCTGGTACAGGATGCACTCTTGAGAACATGGTCAGCCTTTCCTGTAGGAGTTTTCTCACCTGTGGTAGGTCTCTCTCTGCTGAACAACAGCTATCTTTGAATTGCTCCCAGGTATACTGACAGAATCCTGATTTGATGGACAGCTTTGAATAGGTATTTCTTACAGATCTAGTATTTGGTATATACATAGTTTTTAAGTATGCATTTGAAGTACATAAAAAGCTGAAGATGAGATAGTTACATTTTATCATCTACTGTGTATAAATAACCCTTTATGAGTACAAATGAAAAGTTCTATATTTTTGTTTCAGTAAAGCCCTTAGCAGTCAAAAGTTGCTTTTCTCAATTGCTTTCTATAAATGTTTCCTGTCCTGTAGTGCAACTGTTGCATTTCAGACAAGGTGTTGGTTTCTGCACTAAATGAGGAACTGATACAGTGCAATTACTGACAGTCCACACCAATAAAAGCAGATGACCTACCATAGGCTGGCACAGTCCATCCTAAATTGAAACAGGACTTCAGTTGATCATTATTTGCTAGAGATAAAAAGCAGTGATAAAGCATACCTGAAGTATTCCACATAAAACAAGTTCAAAGTATCTAATCCTCTGTGATCACAATGTTTTTCTTTGCAATAGTAGGGATTGAACCCAGGGGCTCTATCTACCAAATGAGCTATTGCACAAGCCTTTTTATGCTTTATCTTTGAGATAGGGTCTCACAAAGTGCTAATGTCTCATAAAGTTCCAACTTGTGATCCTCCTGCCTCAGCTTGCAAAATAACTGGGACTTTAGGCATACACCACTGTGCCTGGCCTTCTGTGGTTTTCTTATTAAAGTCTTCCAAACTCTTAAGAATGGTAATTTTTAGAATTCTGGATTCAGTTAAAGCATTTCTTTTCACCACTGTATTTCCAATTACTAACTAGAATGGAGGCAGAGAGTAAGTTTCTGGCAGAATAGCCCAAAGAGATCTATCAAAGTGTATGTTTATACATTTGGTTTTTAAACTAATGTTTTATTTGTAAATTTTATCTGAATTTTCCTTTATACTCTAAAATATATCCATGTTAATCTTTGATTTAGTCAGCTTTCTGCCCCTATAACAAATACCTGAGAGAATCAATTTATAGAGGGAAAAGGTTTATTTTGGCTCACAGTTTTAGAATTTTCAAACCAGGATCAGTTGGCCCCATTATTTTGGGCCTGTGGCAGCACAACATAAACAGAATGTGTGGTAGAACAAAATCACTGTCTTCTTGGATAAGGAGTGAAAGAGAGGGAGGGGCTGCAGTCCTACAGTCCCCTTCAAGGGCACACCCTCAATGACCTGAGGACCTCACATGAGACCCCATAGTTCTGCCACCTTCCAACTGTGACACCTCAGGACTAAGCCTTTAACACATGGACCTTTGGAGGATAGTCCAACCAAACTATAGCAATATTATACTGTTTTATTGCTTATCCTTGATTTTTCTGGACAACCCATCCCAACAACTCTCATTCTTCAATGAGAAAAGGAAAACATCCTTTCTAAAAGATGTGCTATTTATTCTGTAGGATATCAATATATGTGCTAACTTGAGAACTGTGATAATAAGAATGGACCAAATCCATACTTAAACCCCCAGTTCACAAAAATTCAAAAGGAGTGGGAAAATTCTAGTAAGATGATTTTAGGCCTTAGTTTCATGTCGATCCAAAAGATAGAATATGCCTCATGGATTTAAATGTTACTATTAGGATTTTTGTGAACATTGTAGGTCTATAGAATAGCTAATTGAGTAAGATTGGCGAAATTTGTTGAAGAAGAAGAATGTTCAGAACAGAAGGGAAAATATTTCAGAAATCTATGGCATCATATAGCATCACTGCCTCTAAAACATTAACAAATTAATTATCCACTTTTTTCTTTTTTGGATCTTGGCTACTTGTTTTGATCTTTGGCTCTCTTTTACAGAATGTTGTACCATGTTAAAATAACACTTAACTAAAATAGAAGTTATTTATTTTTCCCAGAAAAATAACTTAAGAATTATTTTACTATAGCTAGCATACATAGATACATTTCAGCTATTACTCCAGAATACCCTTTCCTTTCCCTCCTACCCTTAAGTAGAACTGCTCCCTAGTCCACTGTATGTAACTAAATAATTATTTTCTGATGTTGTGTTATGGTTATTTGTTTACGTGTTTGCCTCTAACTCTGCCGAAACTAAAAACTTCTCAAGGGAAAGTGGGGATACTGTTGCTCTCTGCTAGGCATTGTGTGTAGCATGTACAAGTCTCTCAGTACATGAGAATATTACTGAAATAGTAGTAATTAGGGAAAAAGAAAGAATGCTCCGGCTTACCAGTCCTCTAAGTTTTTTCTACAAATAATCTTTTACTTTTGTTCTTCCAGATGTTTTTGTGTCTTGTGAGGGCCAGACTTTTTTTGAACAATTTATACTAGAAATGACAATAATTAACAATAATGACCCAGACCATCACTGTACTCAGTATAGCAGTATCCTCTGTCTTCTTCTGTTTCCTCTTTTTCTATTTCTGACTCATATATGAGTATGAAAGATTCAGAAAATCCAAAATCAATGGGCAGCTTAGCTCTAGCGTAACAGAAAGAGGGTACCCCCTGGAGCAAACAGATTTCATGTCTGGATTCAACAGCTAACCAGAGTTGGCCTCAGGTCATGTTTTATCTCTCTAATCCCTTAGTTTTCTAATATTTAAAATGAAAAAAATTAATAACACTAAGTTCTGCTTTCCATGAGAGATGATTGAGTTGAGTGAAAAAGTACCAGAAAATAATTTTTACAGATGATTTTTAAAGGGCCTGTTTATAGATCCAAGATCCACAATCTATTAAATCGTTCTGCCTTAACTAGCCAGATAAACTGACTAGAATTGCAAAACTTACTGGCAAATGTGAATTAAAATTTCTTTCCTAAACACAAGTATTTTAAAATAAGAGTTCAATTTTCCTGTAAAGTATATTTAAGTTTGTAACAACTATCATCTATTTATTTTCCTTAAATCTTATAAAATTATTATAGTACTTGGTATTATCAGAATTTTATAATATTTCTTTTGTGGGGGAAGATTGAACTAAGGGGCACTTTACTACTAAGCTACATCCTCAGCTCTTTTTGTTTTTTATTTTGAAACAGGGTCCAACTGAGTTGCTTAGGGCCTTGCTAAATTGCTGAAACTGGCCTCAAATTTGCAATCCTCCTGCTTCAGCCTCCCAAGCTGCTAGAATTAGCGATATGCACCACTGCACCTGGCAGAATTTTATTATATTTCTTTTATAAGCTGGTATGTTGTCTGATATAATGAAATCAGCTAAAGCCCTCTTAAAATTTTCTTAAGGGAATGGGTATTTTCACTTTACTCTCTAGTTAGAAAAACTTTAGGTTTTACAGAAGTACAAGGAAATTGTGAATAACTCTGTAAATATATTCAATGAACTTATTCCTCATAAACTGTTACATTTATTATCTACATCTATAGTTCATTTCATCTAAAGCAGTTCTACATCTAAAGCAGTTCCATGAAAACTCTCAGCAGTTCAGTCTGCATCAGAATGGTTGATTAATTTTTTTGGTTGATTAATGTTTTGTCATCTTGGCCCTAGATTTTATAATTTAAGTTAATTTACCTCTAATTCTCTCTCTCTCTCTCTCTCTCTCTCTCTCTCTCTCTCTCTCACACACACACACACACACACACACACACACACAAACAGAATGCAGATAAAATTTAAGAGAATATTCATGAGTAGCTTTCCTCCTCTTGGAAGATGTGACTATGACTTTACAAAATTTGGCAATAAAATATAGATAAAGTAATAGGAAATCACTCCTACTGGAAATCATCCAAAATTGAAACTTCAAAGTATGTAGCAATCCAAGTTGTGCTGTGTAGGCTTGAAACAGTTTCTAAGCTTGACATTTTTTAATGTAAAATAGAAATTCCAATTTAAAAATGCTTTTGTAGTGTAGTTGTCTTATTAATACTCCAAATTGCATCTTCAAAATTGCTGTTTTACATTTTAAATCAAGTGGACGCCATATTGGGAACTGGAGATGATAGTGGCAGAACTTTTAAATCTCCCTGAAGTACCTTCCTCCCCTAGGACTCAGATGAAAACAGTTGGCAAGGAATGGGTTGTAATTTTAATCTTGATCCATACAAACTGAAAAAAAAGCTTGAAAAGACAACCATGGAACTATTAGACACATATTGTAATTTTAAGTACATTCTAAAATCATTACAGATGAAATAATATGAAACCTGGAATTTGCCTCAAAGCAATCCAAGAGAGGTGGTGTGAGTGGGTATTTAGATGAAACAAGATTGGACTTGTATTATATTGAAAGTTTGTTATTGTACATTCAGGTTAATTATACTCTTCTCTGTACTTTTTAATATATTTGAAAATACTTATAATACAAGACAATTTAATGTGTCAAAATAACTACTGACCTATACCAATGAGAAAATATTTTTAAAAGATAACAAAGAAGCAGAAAGAAGTACAATCCAATGCAAAAAATAAAAAATGCAATTAATCCAAAATAAATATTTAAAAAGGAGAAATGGAGTAATGTTGTAGAATGAATGTTCATGTTCTATTCCCCCAAATTCATATGTTAAAACTAATTCACAATATATTAGGGCATTTGGAGGTGGGACCCTTAGGAGATAATTAGCAGGTTAGCAAGACTTGTTCATGAATGGGACAAATATAAAGAAAGGTCTTTACACCATGTGAGGACAGAGAAAGAAGAGTAGTCCATGAACCAGAAGTAGAGTCCTCATCAGATTCCAAATCTGCTGATGTCTTGACCTTGGACTTCCCAGGATCTAGAACCCTGAGAAATTCTGTGTTTTTAGCTACCCAATCCATAATATTCTATTCTAGCAGCCCATGTGGACTAAGACAAGCATCAAAAGTCAAATGAGATAAATACAAAAGAAATAAATGGTAAATTTAAGCCAACCTTTTTAATAAATTACATTAAATATAAATGATATAGAAATGCCAGATAAAAGGTAGAGATTGTTCAAGTGGATTTTAGAAAATAGGATGCAGCCATTGCTATCTAGAAAAGAAATTAAACATAAAGACATATACGGCTTAAACAACAATCTAATATTTATTTTTGTGAACAAAATTTCATACAAACATTAATGTGAACATTGTTTTTTTAATATTAGACAAAACTTCAGAATAAGGAATGTTATCAGAGATAAAGAGGGACAGTTTATTACTGTAATAGTAAGTGGCCAATTCAAACAACATAAAAATGTTAAATGTATATTTCTATAATAACAGAGCTTACTGGAAATCAGTAAAGTTTTGCAAAACATGTCCAAATATTGAGATATTAATCAACACATTTCTAAATAATTTATGTTGTAAAGAAGAAATAACAAGATAAATAGGAAAATGAAAATGAAATTATAGCATCAAAAGTTTTGACATACAATACAGTGCTAGAAAATGAAGAAATAATCACAAAGTAAGTAGAAAGAAAGAAGGAAAAAATAGAGTAGAAATCAACAAAATAAAAATAGGAAAGCAATAAGTAAAAATCAAAATGAAATTAAAAGCTATTTGTTGAAGAAAATAATAAAGTAGATAATATTATAGCTGGACTTATCAAAGGAGAAAGAAGGCTCAAGTCTTCACTATTAGAATTTTAAAAAGAGGACTTTCATGAAACAGACAAAAGCCCTGATAACAGAATTTCCAAAACTGATGCAGAAAGTGATGGAAAAGCTAAATCATCACATCTATTTCAAACCTCAAATAGGTAATTAAAAATCTCCCCACAAAGAAATCTCCAGACCTAGATGGCTTTATTTGTGAATTATCCCAGATGCTTAAGGAAGGAAATAATATCAATTCTATACAAACTATCTTAGAAAATAGTAGAGTGGGGAAGCCGAGGACTCCCCAACTCATTTTGTAACAGTGGCTTTATCTTATCAAACTTTTACAAAAAGTACAAGAAGGGAAAACTATAGACTAGCAAACATCTCAGTATGACTCTTGATATGGGCATAGAAATTCTTAAATTGGAGTCCGCAATATAAAGCAATGCATCATTTAATACATGTAATTCATTATATTAATAGAAGTAAAAGAGAAAAGCCATATGATCATCATAGTAGATGCCTTTTTTTTATGAAATTCAACATCCATTTATGAAAAAAACTTTCAGAAGGCTACATGGATGGAAGCTTCCTCAATCTGATAAAGAACACCTATGAAATATCTATAGTTGGCTGTATTCTTAATCAATACTATTTTCCAAGATTAAAGACCAGGTAAAAATGTCCACTCAATACTTACAGGAAATATTTTACTGGGGATCCTAGCCAGTGTGTTTTATATATATATATATATATTTTAAAAGGCATATAGTTTGGAAAGGAAGACCCCTCTTTTTCAATTGACACTATATTTACAAAAAAGCTACTAATTCAACTAAGTGAATTAACAAGGCTCAAAAAAGATCATTGTACAAAAATATATTTTCTTTCTATTACTAACAATTTACAAGTGAAATATAGATAATTTTAGCAGGCAATATCAAGACTGCAACATGAAAACTACTAAATATTGCTGATGAAATTAAAGAAGAGCTAAACCAAGAGATGTAGAGTGTTCCCAGATTAAAAACCTCAAAATTCTTAAGATGTGAACTCTCTTCAAGTTGATTTATTCATTCAAATAATCAAAATCTCAACAGGCAATTTTTAAAATAGCAAGCTGGTTCTAAAATTTGTATGGAAGCCAAAGCAACTGGAATAGCCAAAATCTTTTTAAAAGAGTAAAAGAAGACTTGCCTTAACTTATTTCAAGACTTACTAAAAAGTTACAATAATCACAGCAACATCTTGTTAGTAGAATGCACATATACATCAATAGAACAGAATACATTCCAGACATAAATCCATTTATGTATGGCCAACTGATTTTCAACAAAGACGCCAGGTTAATTCAATAACAAAAGGATGTCTTCTTCAACAAATGGTGCTAATGCAACTGGATCTCTACCTGCGTGGGGTCTGGGAGTTAATCCTTACTTCACACCCTAAACAAAAAATAATTCAAAATAGATCACACCTAAATATAAAAACTAAAATCATAGAACTTCTATAGGGAAACTGAGTAAATTTGTGCCTTGAGGGTGGGCAGAAAATTTTGAGACAGGTCACTAAAAGCATAAACAATAAAAGAATAAAGATGATGTATACATTGAAGTTCTTCAACATCAAAATCCTCAACTCTTTGAACGGCACTCTTAAGAGAATAAAGCCAAACCACAGACTAAATATTAATGATACACATATCTGACAAAGGACCTTATGAATGAAGAATCCTTAAAATTTAATCATAAGATAAACAGACACAGACAGGCCAAAATATTTGAACAGACACTTGAAAAAAAATTCAATAAAGAAATAGCAAATACAGAAAGATATTGAACAAGTTGGGCATGGTAGTATACTCCTGTGATCCCAACTACAAGGGAAGCTGATGCAGGAGGATGGCAAATTCAAGGCCAGCCTGTGCAACTTAGGAAGACCCTGTCTATAAAAAGGACTGGAGATGTAGCTCAGTGGTAGAGTGCCCATGGAATTGATCCCCAACCCAGGGTGGAAAAAGATGTCAAACATTATTAATCATCAGAAAATGTAAATAATAATCACCGTGGTAAGCCACAGCACATGCACTGGAACAAACACATGGGAAAGAGTAACAGTACCAAGCATTAATGAAGTTGTCAAGCACCGTGCTAATGGCAGTGTCAAATGGTACAAACAGTTGGGAAATTTCTTAAAAAGTTTATCCTATATTTTCCATACAACCCAGTAGTTCCAACTATTAAAAATTTACTCAATTGATATAAAACATGTGTCCAACAAAAATTTGCATACCATTGTTTATAGAAGCCTTATTCATAATAGACAAAACTCAAGCCTGCCCAGATAGTACTTCGATGGGTACATGAATAATTATGATACACCCAAAAAATCAAATACTACCATCCAGTGAATTACTGATATGATCAACATCCTGGTAACTTTACTGTAGAAGTCTTCATGTGAAATTTTATAAAAGCAAAACCAACCTCTGCTAACCAAAAACAGACCCATTATTGACTAGAAACTTTTCAGTATTATGGAAATGTCCAATATCTCATATGTGGTGGTGGTTACTTAGGTCAATACACTGTCAATACTCAATGATTTGCACAATTAAAATGGTGGGTGTAGTTTGTATTCCACGTATTATACCAATAGGTGATTAAAATGCTCCATAATTTGACTTTGAAGAATTACTCATACCATACAAAAATTATATTTTTCTAGCTGTTTTCAAAGGGCAAAATAGTTCTACTTTTAGCAAACACCATGTGGGTACCCCATTAACCATAGGAAAGACTCTCTTGTTTTCAAAATACATTGAATTTCTTCAACATTAAAATCTTCTACTCTTTGAAAAATACTGTTAAGAGAATATAAAAAAACTTTAATGTACTTTGAAAGATATATGTATTATTTATATTTAGTCTGTGGGTTGGCTTTATATTTTCTTAACAATGTCTTTCAAAGAGTATAAGATTTTAATATTGAAGAACTTCAATATATTTTGTTTTTGAAGCCAAAGTTTGAAAAGCTTTAAATTTACTTTTGAAAGCAAATGTGTCAGGCTGCAGTTTATCAGGTCTTCTAGCCATCCTTTTTTTTTTTTTTTTTAGTTTTGTTTTTTTTTAATTCTAAGTTGTTATACATGACAGCAGAATGTATTACATTTCATATTACACTTATAGAGCACATTTTTACATATCTCTGGTTGTATACAAAGTATATTCACACCATTCATGTCTTCACACATGCACTTAGGGTAATGATATCCATCTCATTCTACCATCTTTTTTTTTTTAAACCCTTTTGCTGCCCCCCATTTCCCTCCCTCCCCATTGGCCATTCTAGTGTTCCTCTAATCCTCCTGTGCTCCCATCCCAACCCCACTATGAATTGGCCTCCTATATATCAGAGAAAACATTCGGCATTTGGATTTTGGGGATTAGCTAATTTCACTTAGCCATCCTTTACTTTTTAAAATTAAATGTTTTATTTTGAAATAATTATATATTTATACAAAGTTTAGAGAAATAATTTAGAGATTCCATTTACTTATTACCTGTTTCCCCTTAATAATATCATTTCACATAACTATAGTACAGTCTCGTGTCACGATACTAACATTGAAACTTATTGTACATGTGTTTGTATTTCACACAGTTTTAACACATGTAGGTCTATGTGTTAACCAGCACAGTTAAGATACAGTTCATCGCCACAAGTATCCCTGGTATTGTTCTTTTATAACCATACCTTCTTTTGCTCCACTCTACTTCCTGATCCTCTCTTGACCTTGTCCTTAATCCATCATTACCACTAAATTTTTCTATGTCAGTAAAACTTTTTGTCACCTTAAGAATGTGTAACAAATGAGGGGCTAGTGTTGTAGCTCAGCGGCAGAGTGCTCGCCTTGCACGTGCGCGGCCCGGGTTCGATCCTCAGCACCACGTAAACATAAACGCATTGCATTGTGTACAACTAAAGTAAATAAATAAATATTTTTTAAAAAAAGAGAATGTGTAACAAATGAAATCATAGACCTAGGCATAGTGGCATATGCCTTTATTCCCACCTACTCAAGAGCCTGAGGTGGGAGCATCACTTGAGCCCTTGAGATACAGTAGTAACACCCTGTCTCAAAAGAAAAAAAGATATGAATGGATGGTATACATAGAATGTAACCTTTAGGGATTGGCTTTCTTCTCAGCATAATTCTCTGGAGATTCATGTTGAATGTATCAAGTCTCTCATTACTGAGCAGTATTGTATAGTATGGATACCCCATTGTTTGTTTATTCACCCCTTGACAATTGGATGGTTTGCAGCTTCAACTTGTGAAATTATTTTTAATTATCTGGATTTTGTTATTGTATGAAAACATTTGTAGTAAGTAATATGTTTCCTGTAATATAAATAATTTAAGCATTTTGGAGAAATCTTAGATATTGATATATTAACTTTGTGTATACTATCTAAATTACTTAAGATCCTTTTCTCAGTCTATTTCACTATAAGGAAGTTTGCTTGAAGAAGTTAGGTCTTAAATACAGTCAAGTTTCACTTATTTAGCATCCTGGATTAGATTTTATCACAATTAAGAATGTGCCTTTAGTAAATATCCTTTATTTTGCAGATGATAGATACAATCAGATAAAAGCCCATGTGCCATATAATTAGAGCCTAGGGGAAATGTATCCTTGTTATGTTATGCTGCATTTGGTGTTCCCTCTCACAGAATGCTGTTCCACCATCTTCACAGAAGTCTAGCTCCTCCTCCTCCTCAGATATCTCTCACTTGAGCACAGGACATGTACATGTGGACCTGATATGGGGGGCTCTATGCAAACTGGAAATACAGAGAAAGCCCCATATTTAAAATCATTAAGAATTTTAAGACAGTAAAAGCAGGGTTCTAAACAGGTAGGCTCTTCTAGGTGTGAGAGCCTGTGCTCTCATGTGGGTTCCAAGTCCAGGAGCTGGCCCTGCTTTCCTGACCTGCTAACCTAATACCCTACACCACCAAGTTTTTTCTGTCATAACACTCCAGCTTTTCATCATGATAATTTTCACTATCTGAAATTTCTTGTTTACTTATTCACTGGCTATCTGCAAATACCAGAATATAAACTCTGCAAATGGAGACTTTTGCATTGTTCCCTATTGTAGCACTTAGAAGGATACCTGGTTCAATTGTTACTTTGTATTATGAATAAATCCTCAGTATAGCAACCTACTTCAAAGCCAAAAATATTGCAGAATAATTTACTGTATCCTTAAATCCAGAAATTCCTAAACAACATATGTAGTTAGTAGATATAAAAGTAAATCCATACTCAGATTTGTAAAAGATTAGCTTGGTAAAAACTGAACATCAGTTGCTTTTGAATAGTCATTTTCACCTCTTCAAATTAATAGCCTTTAAAAACAATTTTCCCTTCTGCTCATTACCAAACTCTTTGCATTTTTTAAATGTGTAGTTTTATTGAGATTGTTTTCTGTTATTTGTGTTCAATGTATAAATTATAGAATATTATAGTTACAAGTCCAAAGATAGCAAATATGCACAAATCTGGCCATTCCTCCACTATAACACTGTTTGCTTTGGCAGATTACTAGTTGATTAGGGCTTGCTTTCCTAAGGAGTCTCCAAGCAGCCTAAGAATTTTCCTCAACTTAGTTTTCCAGGTCTTTCAAGTGATCTGATTTTGCACAAACTCATGAATTCTGGATTCTAGTTCAGCCTTTTTTGTTTTAGAGATGAGGAACTGAATCCCAGACAGTTGAAGTGATATGATAAAACCTACTAGTGGCAAGTCTAGAACAAGAAATGTTTTATTGTTTACTACCAATTCAGTCCTCTTTCTCCTAACACTAGTTGAATTTTCCTGCTGTGATAATCTTTTCTTTTTTAGGTTCTGGGAATCTAACCCTGGGCCTCACACATACTAAGCATGTGCTTTACCACTGAGCCACTCCCAGCCTCTTTATTTAACTACTTGACTTTTTACATAATCTTAAAATGGAAAATTCCCCCATTTTTGCATCTACCCTTGGGAAGTTAGGTTAGGCCATGAGACCAGCCCTCTTAAGCAGGTCCTCACCATCTCTAGAGCACATCTCTATTTTCTTTATGGCTGTGCATTTTGTGTTTTGTTTATGAATTTGCTAGGACAGCAGCCTCAGTTCCAAGTCACCTTGAAAATAGCTCTGCCAGTTCTTATGCAGCATAAGTTGTGTTTCTGTTTGTATCACTCTCAGAAGACATTTTAGCCACAAGTTGTCTTCTGTTTACAGTTTTCATGCAAAGCATGTCAGAACCAATTACTTTTTTTTGCAAAATTAACAAAGATTTAAAAATGTATTACCCATGTGGGAAGCTTAATGGCAATTGTAGAGCTGCTTTTTTTTTTTTTTTTAATGTACCCAGAAGATTGGGAAGGATCCAACTAAATCACAATAAATGTTGTGTATACATTTTCTCAGCAAGGAATATTTTTCATGGAACTGTGGACAAAGGTGGGCATCAATATCCCTTTTGTAATCTGCACATATTAGTTGTTCCACTACAGATGGGGAGCAATTCTTACTTCAAGAATTCTGACAGGCTACAAATTTTCCATTATAAATTTGATTCTCTTTGCACTGATGAGCTGTAAGTCCCAGCACGTTTCTTCCTGAGGTGTGTGAAATCATGATTCCACCTACCCTGCTTTGTCTCAGTACACATTCTTGTATGACAAGCCCAACTTTTGAAAGCACCCCATTGCTGTATTTTATCAACATGAATTCTCCATCTTTTCAGTTGCTTTTAGTTGTACTGTACTGACTTTTGTCCAATCTTTTTGACCCAACTGTTAGTTAAATCTCAGTTTTGTTTTGTTTTTGAGCCCTCATACTTGTTTCCTTTATATAATTTACTCTACCAGTTCTAATGGAAATGAAACATTTTTATTATTATTTTGGAGATTACTCTGGTGGGTCCCTGTAAAATTGTACTGTGTTACTAATGTTCAAAATTAAAGAACAGAACAGTGATTCTCAAGGAGGTTATACCTTACCCAAAGTGTGGTGGGGGTGGGGCAAAAATTATGGACTTGCATATAGTTTGAAAACAAGCAGCACCTTTGTTCATTACACTGATTTATTTCAGGACACTTTATGATATATTTTGAGTTTCATTTAGTACTAAAGAAATGTGAGGTTTTTATTTATGCTAAGGTGTCATGAGAAATGTCCTGAAAGCTCAGAAAAAACTAGGACCAGAGGTGATCTGTCCTGTGAGTCCATCCTGAGCCAGAGCACCAGCCAGGGTCTTCCTGGGTGGTGTGCATATTCTGTGCAAGGAGGCAAGAAGCAGGTGGGGCTAAAGGACTTCCCAGGAGGGAAGCAATTATTCAACAGGTAAGAAGTTAAAGTGCTCTCTGATGCATAATGGGTTGTTTAGATGAATTAAAAGTTACTTGGAGTTATAGATGTTAATTTGGTAAGAACTGAGGTATCTCCTTTGGCATTCAGTTTTTTATGCAGCTATCTCATCTTCATTTAATATTCCAGACTCCTTGTATTAGTAATCCATGCTATGTAACAAAAATTAGAAATTTCAAACAGTAAACATTTATTTATTGTCTCACTCAGTTTCCCTGGGTGGGAATAGCTAAGTTGATAGGTTTTGGTGCAGTTAGTCTTGTGGCAGTTCCAGGCCTCTGAAGGCTTGACAGGTGCTAGAGGATCTACTTCCAAGGTGGCTCATTCATGTGCCTGGCAGATTAATATAGGTTGTAGTCAAACAGGCCTTGCTTTATCTTCATGTGGAACTCTCCTTGAGTGCCCTCATAACATGGCAGGTTAGTGATCTCCCAGAGTTAGTGATTCAAGAGAAAGACATAAAGAAGCTGTAATGCCTTTTGTTAACTAGTTTCAGAAGTCAACATTCCACAATATTCGATTGGTTGCACAGACTAGTGGGAGCTTCATAAGGACATTTCAGGAAGTAGGGCCACTGGGGGCATCCCGAAGACCAAATCCCACAACCCTGAATAAAAATCATGTTACAATTTTATGTTCCATGGATGGGGATATATGAGTTGAAATGTAATTAATTTTCAGTATGTGTTTGTATATTTGCATCTTAAAATACAATTAGATTATCTGCTTTATATTTATCATTTTCAGAGCAAAAGTTACCAATATGAGACAACGAAAGGGATGCAGTTGTCTTCATAATCTATGTGAAACTGACTGAAATATTTAGCTACTTTAGAAGAGATGGGTTATTAGATTAGCTTCTTGTTTTTTGTTAAATCATCACTTAAGTATTGCTCCCATATTGCTAGAGACCATATTGGGCTAGAGAACTACAGTATAAATGAGAAAATTATTGAGTTGAAACGGGAAAATAACATTATAATTATAGCTCAGGAAATGCAAGTCAGAAATCCAAAATAAATTCAATATATGCTGAAAATGTTAACATCTTATATCATACTTAAAGATAATTATATTGTAAACATAATGCAATTTTTACCATTATTTCCCAGTTAACGGGCTCAGGGATACTTGTGTGCACTTTAAATCACTCAGAGATGTGCTGTTTTCATAGCATCTGAATTTATGCAAATAATAAAATGAACAGTTTTCACTGTCCATTACCTACTGTTAGTTACCCTAGGCAAGTGTTCAAATAGTACCTTTTAGGTTATGTTTAAAGATTTTAAAAATGAGCAATGAGTGATGTCAAGAGTAAAACAAATCATCTTCCTAACTGGAAATCTGGCAATATGTTTCAAGAGGCTGGGCTATAAGAAGCAGCTCCATTTCTAGAAATATGCAATAAGGAAGCAACCTAGAAGAAGTCAAAGATGCATATGTTCATGGCAGCATTATTGTTATTTTAAAAAAAGACTGAAAACTATCCAGCAGGCAAATGGTAAAATTGATGATTCTACATTATTTATTTTATATAATTTTTTCTTTTAGTTGTAGCTGGACACAATACTTTTATTTATTTATTTATGGTGCTGAGGATTGAACCCAGTGCCTCATATCTGAGAGGCAAGTGCTCCACCACTGAGCTACAACCCCAGCCCCATGATGATGCTATCTATATTCTTATTGCATTAATGAATAGGTTAAATTATTGGAGCCACATCCCAAACAGTTTATCTCAGTCATGTAATATTCCAGATATTCAGAGTCTGTCCACCATAAGGTTATCAGTGACTGAGGTTTTCTCTTTATTTCCAGAAGTCCATAGGGTTTTATATGTTCCACGTAGCTTCAACGAACTTACTAAGACCTTGTGTCAACCCATGGGATGCCAGCCCATGGGAATGGGGGAAAAGGGAAAGGAAATGACCAAGAAGAATTATACCTTCTTTCTGTTTGAATTCCATTGGCCCAAATTTAGTTACATAGTCACATTCAGGTTAAAATTAGAATGTCAGAGATTGCAACATGCATCGTGTGGATGAATAAAACATAAACACTGCCAAGCATAACTTTGAAAATATTTTTAAGACAAGATGCCAATTATAAAAGTCATTTACCATATGATTTTATTTATATTAACGTCCATAAAAAGGGGGAGAGAGAAGCAATTGGGTAGTGATTGCTAATGGAGCTAGAGTTTTATTTTTGATGTAATGAAAATATTTTAAAATTAGATATTGAACATAGTTGTACAACTATGTGAATACTAATTGGATTATATCTTTTCAAAAGATGAGGTTTTTGGTAATAAAAGAAACAGAAAAGACTATTATAAAAGAAAAATGCCCCCATGCATAAAAGAACAAGGAAATTTTTCTTTCTTGCCCCTGGCATGGATGAGGAGAAATTACCCTACCCCAAAAATGTAAAACCAGAAGTCAGCACTTACATGGGTCTCAACCTGAACTCACGCTCCCTGTGTGTCAAAATCCTTTGGCTAAAATTTATGCTGTCGGTGATTCTGCTTCTGAGCACCGCCCTGGTGTGTGGCAACAGTAAATGTAAACTCTCTCTGGAAATATCAACCTCCATCTACACCACAAATCATTCCATAGACAAAATTGTACAGAAGATGTTGAGACCACAGTGCAAATCACAAAATATACAAGGAAACTAGGCACCATAAGTAGAAATCTGTGAAATACAAAGCAGAAGTAATGGACCTGCAAAAATTACAAATATTGAAGTTAATAAAATCATGATGATTAAGATGTTTTAAATTTTAAGTTTTAGAAGCATTCAGTAGGGACTAAGGAGATTTATAATTATAAAATTCTTAAAAGACTAGAAAATAATTATGTAATGAACTAAGTTGAAAACTATTTATATAGAATTATCAGTAGAATTATCAGTAGATTTGATGCCATAGGATTAATAAACTGGAAAAATATGAAAATGTTATATTGGACAAAATTAACAGAGACAGAAAGAAAGAAATCAGGGTAGAAGAGAGGATAGTATAAAGCCATTTGGCATACTTCAAATCAAAATTCTAGAAGGAGAAAATGGAAAAGATGAAGAAGAGGCAATATCTGAACATATAAGCACTTTCAGGAAGATTTTTTTTTTAAATAAAAGTGGCAAGGTATGCATTTACAAATCTAATGATGGGCAAACCCAGTCTTTTAATCAGTACAGATATATATTTGGAGCTATGTTTTTGATAAAAAAAAATTCAAACAAACAGTAGCATGATAAATATGATATAAAATTAAAAAAATAAAAACTGAAAATATTCCAGAACTTTTAAATCCATGACATTAAGAAGCCTGAAGCATCCCAATTGTATAAGTTAGGCGATATCCACACTAAACACATTTAGAGTGACACTGCTAAACAGTAGAGGGAAGAAATCTTAAAAGCAGCTCATCAGGGTGGGAAAAGATATGATCTTCAAGGAAAGAGCAATTAGAGCAATAAGACTGACACCTTATTTTTTTTCAGAAGAGAATTAAATTCTATCCTCACTATGCTGAAAGAAATGCACATCAACTTATAATTGTGCACAAATAATCTTTCAAGTAATGAAAGTTAAGTTCTGTCAGTTTTCTCAAAAAAAAATCTCTTAATCTTAAAATGTAATAGAAAATTTACTGTATTCAAACATCTGGAACAGGGAAAATACTCAAACTTCAAGAATGAGGGGATTTTTTTTTTTTCAGGGAAGGAAAAGCAGCAGAGTGACAGCTACAAGTTTGTTGGTCATTGATCTGGCCAGTGTAACAATGTGGCAGAAACTTGTTTTTCCATTGGATTTTCTACTATAGTTGTATTATTTACAAATTATACACAACATTTAATAGACAATATGGTTGTGTTTCTTTATGACATAGGGAAGATGAAGGATTTTTTGAAACCAAGAATGGAAAATACCATAAAGGAAAATATAGAAATACTTGATTATTTACTGTTCAGAATTTTGGTTCATGAAAAGATACCATAAACAAAGTAAAGAGGCAAGTCCTGCACCAATGAAGGCATTTCTAATATATATATACACCTAGCAAAACCTTTGGATTTAAAGTTGTGCTGCCCAAAGGGTAGACACATATAACATGTGGCTTTTGAGCATTTGCAGTGAGGCTTTTCCCAGTTGAGATGTGCTTAAATGTAAAATACACACTAGATTTGAAAGACATAGTATGGAAAAATAAATGTCAAGTATCCCTTAATAATTTTTTCTACTGAATACATGTTAAAGTGAAAATATTTGAGATATATTATATTCAATAAAATATCTTACTAAAATTAATTTTACTTTTTTAACCTTTTAATGTGGCTCACTTTATATATTGCAAGCATTCCTGATATACATTATACCTAGATGCTACTGTGAACCAATGAGAAATAGACAAACAGTCCAGTTGGAAAATAGTAAAGAACAGACACTTTCTAAAAGCACTTAATCAAATGGTTGAAAAGGGGGCACAAATTATTAATAAAGATAATGAAAATTAGGACTATAATGAAGTAACACTTTTATCAACCTTATTAAAAGATAATTTTTAAAATGATTTTTAATGTCTTTTCCTCTGCTGTTGAGATATGCCTAAAAAGGTATGAATCTCAAAAACATAATTATTAAGGAATGAAGTCATAAAGGAAAGTACACAATATTCCATTATATTAAGTTCAAAAACAGGCATCGCAAAGTAATACACATTTTCAAAATGTACCTATTGATAGTATCACCATTCAGAAAAACAAGATCATAATTTACATAAAATTCAGGATAGTAATTATCTCTGGGACCAAGGAAAGAGATACAATCAGAAAATAGCCCACAAAGAGCTCCTAAAACCTGATTACAAGAGTTCTTACCCTGGTTGCTGAGTGAGTTGTTGATTATCTTATTACTATTCTTTAACATATATAGGTATTTTAAAATTCTTTGTATGCATGACAAATTTTAATAAAAGAAAGCAAGGTATAAAATAATTAGAACATGAACCTAATATTCTTTGCTCATGCACACACACACACACACACACACACACACACACACTGACTATATTTGTCAATATGTATGGGAAAAGACCTTGGAGGAAATGCCTTGAAACATTATTTCATGATAACAAGACTGAAACATGTGGGTGAATAGGTAAGAGCTTGAATCGGGAAGTTTTAGGTTGAAGGACAGCTTTGATTTTTTAGCTGCTTTCAATAGAAATCAGTATTCTGGATTTTTAGTGGCTCTATACAAATTTGAGGATTGTATTTTTCTAGTTCTGTGGAACATGCTTTTGGTATTTTGATAGGGATTGCATTGAGTCTATAGATGACTTTGAATTGTATGGACATTTTAAACAATAAACAATAAAGATTCTTCCAGTGTATGAACATGGGAGGTCTTTTGTGTGTGTGCGTGTGTCCTCTTCTGATTTCTTTCACCAGTATTTTTACAGTTTTTGTTGTAAAGATCCTTCACCCCTTTGGTTTAATTCCACTAATTGTGTTTTATCAAAAACATAAGCAACATTATATATTACCAGCCTATATAGCCACATGGATATTTTAGCACATTTTAGGTGGTTCCTAATGATTATAAACATACAGCCACTTGGATGTAAATAAAGTCTCCTAGAAGTATAATTCCTTTTAATATATACCCCAATAAATATATGGAATGAAGAATTATTATTTTATTATGTAATTGCTGTTGATATTCATAAATTACTACATTTTCATACACAGTCTAAATTTCTGTGATGAGATTGAGAGTACTTTGTAGTATATTGGTATATAAGTGAAGCTTGAATTGTGCGTTTTGTAAGTGATAATACCCTTCCATTCTTGATAGATTCATGACTAACAAATAACAATAAATTATCAACACACTTGGTGCAATTGCCCCTTTTGATTTTGACAATAAAGGTAATATGAACCTCTCCCAAGTATATCCATTCACCTAACATCATGATTCATTTATTTATCATAGGCTGCCTCCTCTTGTTTTACCCTTGCTATTTATTCATTTTTGTACTAAAATTTATCATTATGCTAGGTGCAATGACACAGCCTCCCAGAAAATCAGGAGGCTGAGGCACAAGTTCAAGACTAGCCTAAGGAACTTATTAAGACCCTCTTCTAAAATAAAAAATAATGTTTGGTGGTAAAGCATCCCTGAGTTTAATCCCCAGTGCCTATATATAATGTGTGTGTGTGTGTATATATATATATATATATATAGTGTGTGTGTGTGTGTGTATATGTATATATATAAGTTATCATTATGGTTCAAAATACAAGGCTTATATTAGTAAATATAAATGAGAGTAGGATTATTCATAATTGCATGAGGAGAGAACTTCTTTTAATAATAATTAAAGAGGAAGCCAAGAAAGATGATCAAATGTTCTAAAATGACTGACAAAAAGGTAGTATGCCTGGGATAAATAAATCAGCTGAAAGAAAAATATCCTAGAAATACAAATGATTGATTTCCCTCTTCTGTAGGAAATATATCCACAAGGGAATATTGTAATGTATAAAATTTTATGAAAAAAATGTTGTTTTCTGTCCTTGGGGATGGCAGAATATATGAATTTCATTAATAGGAACAGTAATTACTGTTTTTTAAAATTATTTTATTACATGGTAAGCATTTTTAAATAAAGACACCAAGTTTCAGGTAGTTAAATAACTTAAGGCCATTGATGGAGTAATAAGTGATTAAGCCAGAATTCAGATTGTCACACTGCAAGTCTTATATATACCCAAATCTATCTGCATTTCTTCTAGATTTTAAGCAGATTGAGTCACTCATAATGTATGTATCAGAGGATTTTCTTAACATCTAGCTATAGTACCTTGTTTTTACTATATTATGGGGCTTTACTTTCTTACTCCATAAGAAAATTTAACTATGATTCCAATTTGAATCATGTATAGCTCTCCTATGAGCACTTGCCAAAAAGAAAAACAAGTAGACAAAGAGTAAATTCAGAGTAAGCCATTCAAAAAATCTCAATTCAATACTATAGTGAAAATAGTCTTTGCACTCTTACAAGAGAGAGAATTCAAATATTTAACCCTGTGAGTATAGATAGTACAAAGAATAATTCATTTACTGAGGCTGTGTTTCGCCAGCTTAACGTTCTGTCTCTGAAATTTCCCCATTCCTAAAATTTTATGACTCTGGTCAGGGTAGCTACACTGATCCAGCCATCTCTGAACCCCACCTCTGAATTTTGTTTTCTTTCTATATATGCCACAGTCTGCTTATAATGTACATTTTACTGCTTGAGAAATCCCTTTCCTTACCAGACCGAACTTTGGCACATATTACCAGATCCCGAGAGCCTTCTGGGAAAAACTGCACCCAAGGTAAACACGAGGATTTTTTTTTTTTTTTAATGAAAAACTGCCCTGGACCAGACTTCTTAAGTTAGAGTTTGTATTGTCACCTAAGAATTTTCTTTATCTCCAGAGACCTTGGCCTTATTTCTAGGCATAATTCCTGGACCATGGTTACTTTGATCCCACAAGAGTACAGGTTCAGAATCTGATGTGGCCTATCTCTGGAACCCGCCATTCTTGGGACCCATCTCCAGGCTTCTTCTCTTATGCTTAGGAGTCCCAATTTTTGTCATGCATGTGCTGGAAGATTTATTAGGAGGACACTGGGTGCCTTGAAAGCCAGGACATGAACATTACTACAAGTTTATTCCTAAATTAGAGGAACTGTGAAGAACGTTTTCAACAAAGTTGTTGTTTTCCCTAAGGTTGATTAGTACATGAATTTACTCTGAATGATTTTAGTAAATATGGTTTATTGTCTTCTCTCAAGGTGGTGCTAATACTGGGTATACAAGATGAGTGAATTTAGAAATTTCACAGTTAAAATGTTCAGTGAGCTAAAAGAAAGATATAAGGAGTGAACTTAGAAAGTACAGGAAGTAAAAGAAAGATCATATCACTAAAGAGACATTCTGAAAAAGAACCAAACAGAAATCCTGGAAATGAAAGAATCAATAAATCAAGTTAAAACTTCAATTGAAAGCAGAACCAATAGATTAGACTACATTGAAGATAATTATTTGGCCTTAAAGACAAAATATATAATCTCAAAAAAAATTTATAATAAAGAAAAGATGTTAAGACACTATAACCAGAATATTCAGGAAATCTGGGATAATATTAAGAGGCCAAGTTTGAGAAGCTCTCGATTAGAAGGCAGCTCCAAAATACAGACTAAAAGAATGTATAACCTTTTCAATAAAATAAAAATAAATAATTTTCCAAATTTTAAGAATAAAATGGAAATCCAAATACAAGATACAAGAACCCCCAGTAGAACACAAATAGAACCCCAAATAGGCAAAATCAAAAAAGATCCTCTCCGCGACACACTGTAATGACAGTGTCTAATATGTAGAATACGGATATAATGTTAAGAGCTGCAAAATAAAAATGGCATGTTACATTTAAGGGTGAACCACTTTGGATTTCAACTTATTTCTGAACCCAGACCCTAAAATCCAGGAGGGCTTGGAATGATAATATACCAAGTAATGAAAGAAAATGAGTACCAACCAAGATAACTGTGTCCAACAAAAGTATCCTCCAGAATTCAAGATGAAATAAAAACCTTCCATGATGAGCAGAAAATAAAAGAATGCTTAACTACTAAGCCTATACTACAAAACATTCAATGAAATATACCATGCAGAAAAAAATGAAAACCAACATAGGGATAAATTGCACTAGGAAAACAGTCAATTAAAAGAGAATGAAGTCTGAATTAAGCATTAGAAATATATGGCAGGAAATAAAAATAATCTCTCTATAAAAATATTGTATTCCTCTAATCCTCCTATGTACCCCATCCAAACCCCACTGTGAATCGGCCTCTTTATATCAGAAAAAACATTTTGGCATTTGGCTTTTTGGAATTGGCTAGCTTTACTTAGCATTATATATTCTCCAATTTCATCCATTTACCTGCGAATGTCATGATTTTATTCTCTCTTACTGCTGAGTAATACTCCATTGTGTATATATACCACATTTTCCTTATCCATTCATCTACTGAAGGGCATCTAGGTTGGTTCCACAGTTTAGCTATTGTGAATTGTGTGGCTGTAAACATTGATGTGTCTGTGTCCCTGTAGTATGCTGTTTTTAAGTCCTTTGGGTATAGACCGAAGAGTGGGATAGCTGGGTCATAAGGTGGTTCCATTCCAAGTCTTCCAAGGAATCTCCATACTGCTTTCCAAATTGGCTACACCATTTCGCAGTCCCACCAACAATGTATGAGTGTGCCTTTTTCTCCATACCCTCGCCAACATTTATTGTTGTTTGTGTTCTTAATAGCTACCATTCTGACTGGTGTGAGATGAAATCTTAGAGTGGTTTTGATTTGCATTTCTCTAATTGCCAGAGATGTTGAACATTTTTTCAAATGTTTGTTGATTGATTGTATATCTTCTTCTGAGAAGTGTCTGTTCAATTCCTTGGCTCATTTATTGATTGGGTTATTTGTTTTTTTTGGTGTTAAGATTTTTAAGTTCTTTATATATTCTAGAGATGAGTACTCTATCTGACTTGCATGTGGTAAAGATTTGTTCCCAATTAGTAGGCTCTTTGTTCACCTCACTGATTGTTTCTTTTGCTGAGAAGAAGCTTTGTAATTTGAATCTATCCCATTTATTAATTCTTGTGCTACAGGCGTCTTATTAAGGAACTTGGGGCCTAATCCAACATGTTGGAGATTAGAGCTTACTTTTTCTTCTATTAGGTGTAGTGTCTCTGGTCTAATTCCTAGATCCTTGATCCACTTTGAGTTGAATTTTGTGCATGGTGAGAGATAGAGGTTTAATTTCAGTTTCTTGCATATGGATTTCCAGTTTTCCCAGCACCATTTGTTGAAGAGGCTATCTGGCCAATGGGGAGGGAGAGGATGGGAGGGGGGAAAAGGGTGAAGAAAAAAAAAAAAGATGGTAGAATGAGATGGATATCATTACCCTAAGTTCATGTATGAAGTCATGAATGGTGTGAATATACTTTGCATACAACCAGAGATATGTAAAAATGTGCTCTACAAGTATAATATGAAATGTAATACATTCTGCTGTCATTTCTAACAACTTAGAATAAAAAATAAATTTTAAAGAAAAAAACAGAGGGAGGGAGGAGGTACTAGGGACTGAAATGGAAAAAAAAAATTGTATTCCATGCATGTGTAATCATGTCAAAATGAACCATATTTTTATGTATAGCTCTAATACACTTAGTAAAAACATTACCAAAGAAAACAGAGACCAAAAAAAAACTGACTCAAAATGTGAGGCAAGAGGGTTTCCCAGGATTGAGACTTGAGGAATAAATCGATAATCTGCAAGATAAAATAGATCCCAGTGGTGGAAGCATTAGATAATTAGATACAAGGAGCAGAGGAGTGAAGATTCCATTGAATTACAGAATCAGTGAGTAGTATTGTTTGAGGACACTGAGGGACTCCTGATCTTCTTCTTGCATTCAATCATTGCCTGATAGTTCTCCACCATTTCAAATTTATGATGGTTCTTTTTTGCCTTCCTAATTAAAAAACCTTAAACAAACAAAAAAATTGTAAATGGTCTAAACTCTCTAATCAAAGACATATGTTGGCAGATTGGATGAAAAAACAAGGTGCAACCGTATGTTCTATCATCCTGATATCAAAACCAAAGACACATCAAGGAAAGAAAACATTAGACCAATATCCCAGTTGAACACAGAGGCAAGAAATCCTCAGTAAAATATTGACAAACCGCACTCAAAAACACATTAAGAAGATAGTGTACCATGATCAACTGGATTTCATTCCAGGGATGCAAACTGGTTCAATATATACAAATCAATAAACATAAGACACCATGTAGAGTTAAGAATCACATGATTATCTCAACAGATGCGCAAAAAGCACTTAAGAAAGCCCTGCACCCGTTCATGTTTAAAATCCTACATGATCTAAGGAAAGAATAAATGTCCCTCAACTATGCAACTATGACAAACTCAAGGCCCACATCATACTGAATGGAGAAAAACTGAAAACATTTCCTCTAAAAAAAGGAATAAGACAAGGATGTCCACTCACATCATTCCTATTCAACACAATCCTTGAAATTCTAGCCAGAGCAATAAGGCAAGCAAAAGAAATTAAATGGATACAAATAGAAAGAGAAATCAAATTATCTCTATTGATGATGTGATACTATATTTAGAAACCCCCCAAAAAAAGAAACTCCATCAGAAGCCTTCTAGAGTTGATAAATGTAGTAAAGTAGTAGGATACACGATCAACCTACATAAATCAAATGCTTTCCTATACTTTAGTAGTGAATCTGCTGAAAAATTAGGAATACTGTCTGTTGGATTCCAGGCAGAAGGCTGCGCCTCCCAGGCAGAAGGCCACACCTCCCCAGGTACTCTGTGAAAAACTACAGCTCCCAGGATCCTCAGCATGACCAAAAAAACCTGACCAGCAAGTCCCCTGTCCACTACCCACTACCCCCCCCCCCCCCGACCTCTGCTGGCCTATAGGACAAGGACTCACTCCAAGGGGGTTTTATGGCCCCTACTCTATTTAAACCAGGACCGGACTGAGCTCGCTCTCTGTTCCTGCCCTCTGTTCCTGCCGCCCTCTGTTCCTGCCGCTCTCTGTTCCTGCTCCCGTTCCCGCGTGCTCCAGCTCCCCTCCACGTGTTTCTTTGGTAATTCAATAAACCCCTTTCCTTTTCCTATACGACAGTTCGAGCGTCCGTCCCTCCTGCAAATTTCTCTAACACTGTCCCCTTCACAGTACCCTCCAAAAATAAAATACTTGGTTAAAAAGAGAAAAAAAGAAAAAACTAACCAAGGAGGTAAAAGACCTCTACAGTGAAAACTGCAAGAACACTGAAGAAAAAGAATTGAAGAAGACCTTTGATGGAAGTTATCTCTCATATTCTTTGATAGGCCACATTAATATTGTCAGCATGGCCATACTACCATATAGACTCAATGCAATCCCATCAAAATATCAATGACATGCTTCACAAAACTAGAGAAAAAAATAGTTCTAAAATTCATTTAGAAGAAGTAAGAAATCCAGAATAGCCAAAGCAATCCTGAGCAAGTAGAGTGATGCTAAAACCATATGAATAATAGACCTCAAATTATGCTACAGAGTTATAGTATCAAAAACAGCATGATACTGGCAACAAAACAGACATGAAGACCAAATGGAGTAAAATAGACACAAGATACAAACCCACAGATACAATCATTTGATATTCAACAAACATGTCAGAAACATACATAGAAGAGTCTTTTTAATGAAATGGTGCTGGATATCCATATGTAGAAGAATAAAACTTGATCCATGTCTCTCACCCTGCACAAAAACGTGAAGCAGATCAGAGACCTCAATTTAGAGCAGAAACTCTGCAACTGCCAGAATAAAATGTAGTCCCAACACTTCAACATAATGGCACAGGCACTGACTTCCTCACCAAGACTTCTAAAGCACAAGGAATAAAACAAAGGATCAATGAGTGCTATGGCATTCAATTGAAAAGATTCTGCACAGCAAAGTAAACAACACCATGAAGAGAGAGCCTATAGAATGGGAGATCTTTCTTTGCCACTTGCTCCTCAAACAGGATTAATTTCCAGGCTATATAAAGAACTCAAAAACCCTAACAAAAATGAAAACCCAATTAATAAATGGGAAAACAAACTAAATAGACATTTCTCAAAGGACTAAACACAAATGGCCAACAATATATTAAAAAAAAAATCAATATCTCTAGCAATCAGAAATGCAAATCAAAACTATATTAAGATTTCAACTCACTCCAGTCAGAATGGCAATTATCAAGAATATAAATAATAATGCTACAAAGATGTGGGGAGAAATGGCACACTCATATATTTATTGTTGGTGGGACTGCAAATTATTAAAACCACTCTGGCAAACAGTATGGAGATTCCTGAAAAAACTAGGAATGGAACCACCACATGACCCAGCTATTCCACTCCTTGGTTTATATCCAAAAGATATAAAAGCATACCATGTAGGGATACAGCCAGCTCAATGTTTATAGCAGTGCAATTCACAGTAGCCAAGTTGTGGAACCAGACCAGATTATCTGACCTATCAGCAGACGAATGGCTAAACAAAATGTGAACAAAATGGAGTTTTACTCAGTCGTAAAGAAGAATGAAATTATGGCATTTGCTGGTAAATGGATAGACTGGTCGCCATCATACTAAGTTAAATAAGCCAGATGCAGAAGGTGAAATGTAAAATGTTTTGTCATATGCAGAAGCTAGAGAAAAATACAGAAGAACAAAAGTGGGGGGTGGGGATTGTTCCATGAAAACAGAAGAGAAATCAGTGAAGTAGAGGAAGGGGATTGAGGGGGATGAAGGACCAGTGGAGGGAAATTGATCAGGCTATTCTATGTACATATATAAATATATCAGAGTGAATTTCATCTTAAAGCACTAGTTTTTTTTTTAAATATATATAAATAGAAGAAAAACCAAAATAGAGGAAAGGGAACAGTTTGAAGGTAAGGAAAAGTACTGGGGATTGCATAATTTTGTTAAAATGAACCCCGATATTATATACAAATATAATGCAGTAATAAAAGAAAAATTTAAAGAGTACAGGTTCATCATCACATTGTTTAATTCCCAATTCCTGTGTTCACAAACTACCCAGAATACAATATTGCCTTTTGCCTATTCAGTTGCTGCAAATATTCTTCATTGCTAGGAGTTAGATCTGATCTCCTAGGCACCTGTATAAATGCAGGCAAATCTTCTAAGAGTATTTCCAGGTCCTACACAAGCCCATTCACTTTTGCCCATTGCTACCAGACCCTTCCCAGGGAAAATATCACCCATGTCTTCTAATAGGTCTTCTCTGTTGTTATACTTTTGTATATGTGTGTTGGGAAATACAAAGCTCCCCTTCACCTGCCAATTTATTTTAATTTCTGTATTAGTAATTTTGCCACTTGATTAGTCATAAGTGATTATTAAATGGTAAGAATGAACATTTAAATTCATGTATTTTTATTCTTATACCTAGAATACAACAAACACCTATTTGTTTAAATAATAAATTTATCAGTCAAAGGAATGATTACCTAGAGTTGTTGCTTTTCAGTACCTGCTCTTGATCAAAATACACAAAAGTTCATGCCAAGAATAAAGAATAAATTGCATTACTAATTCTCTCCTTATATAAAATTGCTTTGTAAATAAACTTCAAGACTGTGAGGGAATACTCTCATGACATTTGTCAAATAAGAAAATGATTAATTCATTCAATAAATATTTACTGAGCCCCAACTATGTACATTGTTCTATTTATGTCGTGTTCTTTTATTATGTTGCTTTATGTGTCACTGTACAAAGCCCTGAGGCATACTGGTGATGCTGTAAGAGAGGAGAAAGATTGGCCAGCCTCTACTGTGCAGGGCCCTCCCTAGGTATGAAGCCAGCACTTTCTTTAGAAAGATGGGTGAAATATATGTTGATGTGATACTATTTACTTTGCACCAGTATCAGGAACAGATTAGAAGGATTTTAAGGTGGTTTTAATAGACCAAAAATTAATTTACTCAAATGTTAGAAAGACCATCTTAGATTTAGGAGGATCTTAGTTTTATAGTTTTGTTTCGTTGCTGATAATCAGTGAGGTGTTTCAGAAGTTTCTGTACAAATCAGGAAGTGAGAAAAAAAAAAAAGGCAATTGCCCTTAAAATGCTTGATTTGTGAAGCTATTATGTTTTCAAGTTAGCAGTTATGTGAGATGAAATGATGTAAAACTACCCTTACAGTTTATGGTTTTACAAAATTATTTTGTCAATAACAGCTCAGTTTTTGTTTTTACGTAATTGCTGAGTCTCCTCTTAAATGTATTTTCATGCTCTAAGCAACTTCTTAGAAATGTCTTTTTTAATTTTAGTTACTGACACAACTATATCAAAGAAAATCAGTATGTAGCAGGTGTTTTAGAGTATGTATTATTAAAAGACTGCCTTCTTATTATATTAGAACACTGTTATTCTTGTAGTACATTTGTAGTGTTGACATCACTGCCCTAAGATAAGTTATCTACTTATTGAGAATGCTATGTGATATTTTAACTTCCAGCTCATATATGCATCCTTTTTGTTCTAATTAGTGTTGTGTGCTTTGGGACAAAATGGATCCCTAGTCAGAAGATAGTACAGAGGACACAGGTCCAAATATGCCAAGATGCTGCTCATTTTACTTCCTGTTGCTCTTTGAGCAGCATTTTATTCCACTCGTTTTGGATAGAGATTTCTGAATTACTTCCGACATTAGGAAGAATGCTAACTTGGGAGATTCAAGCAGTTTCCATCTCATCTCTTTTTCCATTTAAATTCTGTGAAACTAAAGCACCTCAAAAAAGAGAGGTTTCCATATATTCCTGGCCTGGAAGGAGGACTGTGTTGAAGGAGCAGGAAACAGCAGAGTGGGTTTCAAAATGCTAACAATGCTATGTAATTTTGGGAAAGTCACAATATTTAAAAAAGACTTTCTTATATGTGAAAATGTGAGCAGTGATGCTATTGGAGTTCATGTATAGTATGGTGTTTTGTATATGGTAAGACTGTATACAAATTATCAATTTCATCAAGTGAGGATTCACATCTAC
This sequence comes from Tamias sibiricus, assembly GCA_025594165.1. Taxonomy (NCBI): domain Eukaryota; kingdom Metazoa; phylum Chordata; class Mammalia; order Rodentia; family Sciuridae; genus Tamias; species Tamias sibiricus. The sequence goes on along the minus strand of CM046661.1, from coordinate 96,855,812 downwards.
TCATGGATATGTCTGTTGGGAGCACAGTTTTCATAAGGAAGCCATAAAACTCACACTTGCTGAAAAGCAGCTGTAGAATTTATTGAAAAGAATCCAAAAAAAAAAAAAAACCAAAATATGCCATTGTTTACACAAGACAGCCCATAGTGATAGATAAATCAGCCTGCATTCATGCCCATGCACCTGCAAGGATGGTTCGCACAGTGCTTGCCTTATGGAAAAGTGCTGCTCCTTATACTGCCAATAACTGGAGTTAAATACAGAAAGATTTCTTAAAATTTAGAAAATTTTGACAGCAAGTAATATCTGTCTTTTTGATGCTTACAATATAGTGGGAAAACTGGTGTCAGATAACCAGAGATCTGTTTAATGGAAACTGGTAAACGTATATTTTGCTTTGTTTGACATTCATGGAGCAATTAACTGTGTGTCAAGTGTGCTAAGTACTGGTTCATGAAACCTAGAGAAAGAAAGAAGATAACAGGTATTGTGTCCTTACTGCAATTGTACTATTTATTGAGGGTTATAAAATGTACAAATAAGAGGAGTAATAAAAGAATACAATCAGGAGTGTGAAACCTTAAGTGTGGAAAAACCTAAGGTCTCTGAGTAGAAACTTGAGAGATGGTGTAACTTGCTTTCATGAGATCTGTCACAGAGCAGTTACGTGAGGGTCATTTGGAACCCTGTTCCACAGTTACGTGAGGGTCACTTGGAACCCTGTTCCACAGAAATAACGTGGGCTCAGTGATAAGTTGTATAAATTTCACTTATCTTGGTGGTTTTGGTTTAAAAAATAATGCTTAGATTATTATTAAAGTATTATTATAATAAATCAGTGATAACCACTAAAGTAGAACTCTATTGAATTTATAACCTTTCTTCATTCATATCTTCACTGATTTATTTGACAAATTATATACATTGTGCCAGGCATTGGACATAATTTAAGATATCAGAATAACCAGCTATTAACCTAATTATCAATAAATAGAAAGCAGTGTGTCTGCAGCATAACTCATTTACTAACATCAAGAGACGTAGAGGGGGAGTTTACATTAACAGGGCTTCCAGAAATTCTGCTTATATCAGTTTGGGGATTTGCTTTTCACATTATGAATTTAATATCATATGTGTATATACAGATGCACAAGCGGTACTGGGGTTTGAACCCAGGGGTGCTCTTCTACTGAGCTACATCCTGGGCCCCTTTTATTAATTTATTGTTTTGTTTATTTTTTTTATTTCTTTTTTTTTTTTTTAGTTATACATGACAGAATGTATTTTGACATAACACACATAAATGGAGTATAACTTCCCATTTTTGTGGTTGTATGTGATGTGGAGTTTACACTGGATGTGTATTCATGTAAGAACATAGGAAAGTTATGTCCAATTCATCTTTCATATTCCAATCCCCATTCTGTTCCCTTCATCCCTTTTTGTCTAATGCAGTGAACTTCCAGTCTTCCTTCCCCTCTGCTTATTAGTATCTGCATTTCATAGAGAACACTTGGCTTTTGGTTTATTGGGATTGGCTTACTTCATTAACATGATAGTCTCCAGTTCCACCCATTTACCAGAAAATGCCATAATTCATCCTTCTTTTTGGCTGAGAAAATTCCCATTGTGTATATAAAACACAGTTTCTTTAACCATTCATCTATTAAAGGGCATCTAGGTTGCTTCCACAGTTTAGCTATTGTGAATTGAGTTGCTATAAACATTGATAACGGCTGTGTTACTATAATATGCTGATTTTAAGTCCTTTGGGTACAGACCAAGGGGTGGGATAGCTGGGTCAAATGGTGGTTCCATTTCAAGTTTTCTAAGAAGTCTCCATACTGTTTTCCAGATTGGTGGCATCAATTTGAAGTTCCACCAGCAGTCTATGAATGTACTTTTCCCCCACATCCTCGCTAATATTTTTGTTGCTTGTATTCTTGACAACTCCCATTCTGACTGGAGTGAGATGAAATCTTTAACACTAGTTTTGATAGCACTTCTCTAATTACTAGAGATGTTGGACATTTTTTCATATATTTGTTGACCAATTGTATATCTTCTTCTGAGAAGTATCTGTTCAGTTACTTGGCCAATTTATTCACTGGGTTATTTATTTATTTATTTATTTATTTTTGGTGTGAAGTTTTTTGAGTTCTTTATGTATCCTAGAGTTAAGTGCTCTATCTGATGTGCATGTGGTAAAAATTTTCTCCCATTCTGTAGACTCTCTCTTTACCTCATTGTTTCTTTTGCTGAAAAGCAGCTTTTTAGTTTGAATATAACCCTTTTATTGATTTTATTTCTTGTACTTTAGGAGTCTTGTTAAAGAAGTCACAGCGTAATCTGACATAATGAAGATGTGGGCCTACTTTTCTTCTATTAGGCACAGGGTCTCTGGTCTAACTCCTACGTCCTTGATCCACTTTGAGTTGAGACTTTGCATAGTGAGAGTTAGGGGTTTAATTTCATTTTACTGCATATGGATTTCCAGTTTTTTCCAGAATTCATGTCATCAGCATTTGCTAAAGAGGTGAGAAACATTCTCCAATGTATGTTTTCAGCACCTTTGTCTAGTAGAGATAACTGTATATATGTGGGTTTGTCTCTGTGTCTTCTATTCTATACCATTGGTCTACATGTCTGTTTTGGTGCCCAGTACCATGCCATTTTTGTTACTATAGCTCTCTTGTATAATTTAAAGTCTGATATTGTGAAACCTCACTTTTCGTGCTGAGGATTGCTTTGGCTATTCTGGGCCTCTTATTTCTCCAAATGAATTTCATGACTGCTTTTTCTATTTCTATGAACAACCTTATTGGAATTTTGATAGGAATTGCATTAAATATGTTTAAGAGTTTTGTTAGTACAGCCATTTTGATTATTAATTCTGCCTATCCAAAAACACAGGAAAGCTTTCCATCTTCTAAGGTCTTCTACACTTCTTCTACACTTTCTTTCCTTAGTGTTCTGTAGTTTTCATTGTAGAGGTCTTTTACCTCTTTTGTTAGATTGATTCCCCATTTTTTTTTTTTTTGAGGCAATTGTGAATGGGGTAGTTTTCCTAATTTCTCTTTCAGTTGGTTCATCACTGATATATAGGAATGCAATTCATTTTGGGGTGTTAATTTTGTATCCTGCTACTTTGCTGAATTCATTTTTGATTCTAGCAATTTTCTGGTAGAGTTTTTTTGGGGGTCTTCGAAATATAGATTCATGTCATCAGAAGTAAGGATAATTTGAGTTCTTCTTTTCCTATTTGTATCCCTTTAAGTTATTTCTTCTAACTGTTTTGCCTATAGTTTCAAGGACTATGTTGCCTAGAACTGGTGAAAGAGGGCATCCCTGTCTTGTTCCAGTTTTCAGAGGGAATTCTTCCAATTTTTTCTCCACTGACAGTGATGCTGGCCTGGGGTTTAGCATATATAGCTCTTACAATGTTGAGGTATGTTCCTACTATCCCTAGTTTTTCTAGTGTTTTGAACATGAATGGATGCTGAATTTTGTCAAATGCTTTTTCTGCATCTATTGAGATAATCATGTGATCCTTTGTCTTTATGTCTATTGATGTAATGAATTAGGTTTATTGATTTCTGTATGTTGAACCAACCTTACAGTCCTGGGATGAACCCCACTTGATCATGGTGCACTATCTTTTTAGTATGTTTTTGTATGCAATTTGCTACAGTTTAATTGAGAATTTTTGCACTGATGTTCATCAGGGATATTGGTCTGAAGTTTTCTTTCCTTGATGTGTCCTTGTCTGGTTTTGGTGTCAGGGTGATACTAGCTTCATAGAATAAGTTTGGATGGGTTCTCTCCTTTTCTATTTCATGGAATAATTTGAGGAGGATTGATGTTAGTTCTTGGAAGTTCTGACAGAACTCGACTGAGAATCCACCTAGTTCTGGACTTTTCTTTGTTGGTAGGCTTTTCATGGTGTCTTCAATTTCATTGTTTGAAATTGATCTGTTTAAATTTTCTGTGTCCTCCTGATTCAGTCTGGGTAGGTCATATGTCTCTAGAAATTTGTTGATGTCTTCAAGATTTTTATTAGAGTATAAATTTTCAAAATAGATTCTAATCATTGTCCCTATTTAATTAGTATCCATTGGGATATTTCCTTTTTCATCATTAATTTTAGTAATTTGGTTTTTTTCTCTCTTTCTCTTCATTAGCTTGGCTAAGGGTTCACCAATTGTATTTATTTTTTCAAAGAGCCAACTTTTGTTTAAATTTCATTGACTTCAGCTCTGATTTTAATTATTTCCTGTCTTATACTGTTTTTGTTGTTAATTTGTTCTTATTTTTCTGGGGCTTTGACATGTAATGTTAGATTATTTATTTGTTAACTTTCTATTCTTTTAATAAATGAGTTCAATGCAATGAACTTTCCTCTTAGCAGTGCCTTCATAGTGTCCCAGAAATTTTGATATGTTGTGCTGCTATTCTCATTTACCTCTAAGTATTTTTTAAATTTCATCCTGGATTTCTTCCATTAGTCATTCAATAAGAGTATTATTTTCATGGTGGTACAGCAGGGTTTTTTTATTTCATCTTTGATTTCTAATTTCATTCCATCATTATCTGATAAAATGAAAGGTATTATCTCTATTGTTTTTATATTTTTAAAAGGTTGCTTTGTTGCCTGAGATATGGTCTATTTTAGAGAAGGATCCATGTGCTGCTGAGAAGAAAGTGTATTTAGTCATTGATGGATGAAATATTCTATGTCTGTTAAGTCTAAATTATTAATTGTATTTTTTAATTTTTTTTAATTGTGTACTTCTTTATTTAGTTTTTATTTAATGGTGAGAGAGATGTGTTAATGTCACCCAGTTATATTGTGTTGTGGTCTATTTGATTCTTAAAATTGAGAAGGGTTTATTTGATGTTAGTAGATGTTCCATTGTTTGGGGCATAAATGTTTACAATTGATACGTCTTGTTGATGTATAGTCCCATTAAGCAATATGAAATGACCTTCTTTGTTCCTTCTGATTTATGTCGTCTTAATGGCCACTTTGTCTGATATGAGGATAGAAATGCCTGCTTGTTTACAAGATCCATGTGAATGATTTTTTTTTTTCCCCCATCCTTTCACCTTCAGTCTGTGGATGTCTTTGCCTATGAGGTGATTCTCTTGGAGACAGCCTAATGTTGGCTCTTATTTTTTAATCCAATCTGCCAGTCTATGTCTTTTGATTGATGAGTTTAGGTCATTTACATTCAGTGTTATTATTGAGAAATGATTTTTATTCCCTGTCATTTTTATTTATTTGTGGTTTTTACTTTGAATTACTTTTTCCTTTGACTGTTTTTCTAGTGTATTTCCTCCCTTTGTTGTTTTTCACTTTTGTTCTTCATTTCTTCTTCATGAAATATCTTATAGAGTTTGTTTTGTAGTGCAGGCTTTCTAGTTGTGAATACTTTGAGTTTTTGTTGATCATGGGTTGTTTTTATTTCATTGTCAATTCTGAAGCTTTCTTTTACTGGGTTAGTATTCTTGGCTGGCATCTATTTTCTTTTAGAGCTTGGTATATGTTATTCCAAGACCTCCTAGTTTTGAGGGTTGAGAAATCAGCTGAGATCCAGATTGGTTTGCCTCTAAATGTTACCTGTTTTTTTCTTGACCAGTCTTTAAAATTCTATCCTTATTCTGTATGTTAGGTATTTTCATAAATATGTGCCTTGGTGTGGGTTTGTTGTGATTTTGTAGATTTGAGGTCCTGTAAACCTCCTGTATGTGATTTTGCATTTCTTTCTTTAGGTTTGGGAAATTTTAAGGTATTATTTCATTGACAAGATTGTACATTCCTTTGGTTTATATCTCTGAGCCTTCATCTTTCACAATAAATTTATATTTGGTCTTTTCATATTATCCCATATTTCTTATCCCATATTTCTTACAAGTCTTGTTCATGGTCTCTTAACATCTTTTGTCATTGGTCAACTTTATTTTCAAGATTATATATTTCGTTGCCTGAAACTATTTTCCGAGTGGTCTTGTTGGTGATGCTTTCCATTGAATTTTTAATTTAGCTTATTCATTCCTTCGTTTTGAGGCTTTCTGCTTAATTTTTTTTCCCAGAATCTATTTGAAGTGATCTTTCACTTCCTATATTTTCTGAGTTTCATCATCCTTTAACTCACAGATCAGTTTATTTATGTACATTCTAAACTCCTCCTCTGACATTTCTTCCTCTGTGGTCAGTAGATTCTGTTATTAAAGTAACATGGTTTGTTTGGGGCAATTTGTTCCATTGCTTTTTCATGTTTGTCCATACATCTAACAGTATGGGTCTGAGGCAATAGAGTTTTTCTACCCTGTAGACTTATTGTGTCCCTGAAGATTTTCAGTACCTCACTATGTAGGGGGAGACCAATATAAATAACCAATGCAAATAATATAGGGCATTAAACCACAATAGTTCCTGCTATGACGTCTACAGTGTTTACTGTCACAATAAACAGAAAAGGTATGATCATTTATTGTATACAATAAAAACAATAAGTTTGTAAAAGTGTTTATAATTTTGAATGGTGAACAGGGAAAGAACTGAAGTGATATAGGATGTGATGATTATGAGGGAGGAGGAGAGAAGATAGAAGTAAGAATTAAAGGAATAGTTAAAGAGAAACAATTAGAGATTAGATGTCAGTGGAAAAAAAATAAAGAGAATGAAGGGAAACAGGTGAGAGAAAAAAATATATATGTGAAGTAAAAAACTTTAAAAAAATTTTTTTTAGTTGTAGTTGGGACAGCATACCTTTATTTGTTTCATTTTTATGTGATGCTAAGGATTAAATTCAGTGCCTCATTCATGCTAGGCAAGTGCTCTGCCACTGAGATATAGCCCCAGCCCTTGAAGTAAAATTTTTACAAATTAAAAATAAGGAAATCCAAAACAAAACTGAAATAAACCAATCATACATCCCAGTCCTCAAAAAACTGATCCATGAAAAATAATTGGCTTCAAAAAATGCTATATTAATAAAAATATAAATATGGATATGTATAAATGTCATGAACCATTAAGATCACAATTAAACAGAGAAAAGAAAAAAAAGTGAGGAAAAAAAACTTGATGAAAAGTTAAAAGAATTGTTTCCCTTGGAGTTCAGAAGATTCGCAATTCTTCTTCTCACCAGTGTTAGATGAGGTCATCTAGAGCTTGATAACCCACCCTTCAGGTGGATTGCTAGAGTAAGACAATCCTGTGGGCAAAATCCTCGAGGTGGGGTTTAGACTTAGGTAGGTGTCCGGCTCTTCAGTGAATACCAGTTGTTCTGGAGATTTTAAATCAGTGCATCTCCAGGCACTTGCCAGTCAATACTGGAAGACTGTGCCACAGGGGTCTCTCCTGGGTTCCACTTGTGTGTGGGAGCAGCCAATTCTTAGTCCATACATCAACTCAGAACCCCATGTTTCCTGGTCTTGGATTCAGTGTTGAAACTCAGTCTCCAATGCCTCTGCATTTTTGCATTCACAACTAGGTGCATCATTCCCAGCCAGTCCTGCAAGCACCTTAATTGAAGGGGAAGGGATAGAGCTGGGTGGATTTCCATGATCAGTTGTTGCTGTGTGTGTAAACCTCTCTCCATGTTTGATTTTTTTTCTGGTCACTTAGGCACATTCTATGTCATGCAGTGTGGATTTTCCAGGCCAGTATTTTGAGCCAAACTCAGATTTGCCAGGAATCGCCTCCCCAGCTGCCAGGCCCTCCACCACCTCTGCAAATTGTTCCTCACTCTGCCCTCTATACACCACTTGGAGAGATGGAGCTTCTTTCCTGCACAAGCATATCGTGCAGTGCATTTTTCAACTTACTTGGGCAGTGTCTTTGATCTCTAAACTCTCCATACCCAGACATGCCTCAGGCTGCCTAAAAATGCAGGTTCCTTTAATTCCCTCTCTTCACTTTGATCATGGAGGGCCCACTCTGGCTGGTGCCTCCAGCAGTGGCTGTGGGGATTTTTTCCTTATTTTATTATGTCCAACCTTCTAAGTCCCTGATCTGCTTTGAATGTCCAGTATTGAATTCCAGTAAAGCCTCCCCCCCCCCTTTTTTTTTTGCTCACCCACCTTGCTGAGAAGTTGCCTAATTGCTTTCTTGGTTTCATGCCACAGAGCAGCATCCAGGAAGCTGACCTTCTCTACACCATCATCTTGAAACCTTATTTTGTATTTTAGGACATTCTTACTGAATTGCCCAGGCTGCCTCCAACTTGCAGTCTTCCTGCCTCAGCCTCCTGAGTTGCTAGAATAATAAGTATGTACCACAGTGTCCAGCCAGGTTTTGGTTTAATAATGAATGAGGGAAATGTGCGAAAAGGCACAGATAGCTAGAAAGAGGACCATTGGAGAATCAGAAGCAGAGCATAGGCAATATATGACTTTATAGGATGGGAAAACGGGATAATTTCCACTAGGAAGACTTGTCCCCTTGGCCAGGCCTACAACCTGGCCTAAGTTGGATCTCAGTGCCCACTAGCCCATCAACAGCAATAATCCCAATGACTTGGAAAACGGACACAGGAGGATTTCAAGTTTGTGGCCAGCCTTAGCAACTTAGTAAGGCCCTGTCTCAAATAATAAACAAGGGCTGGGGGTGTAGCTCAGTGGTAGAGTACCCTTGGGTTCAATCTCTAGTACAATAAGTAAACAAATAAGGAAAAATTGGCTTTTAGCCTCAAACTTCTAATGTTTTTGAAATTTACTTATGACTAATTTAATTGCCTCAGTAATTCTAAATATTTTTTTCACCCAAAACTCATAATAATTAATAAAATATAATTTATTTTTCAGCTTCTTTTTTCGACAATCCTCTTTAGGAAAATTATAAAACCAAAAACAGAGAGAGGCGGGAAGAAAGGCTAGGCAATAGGAAATCACGCAAGGCTGAGATCTTCACTATGGTCTGTATGTACATCACAAGCTAGGAAATCATACTTTGCTATAAATATTCAACTGTATACATGTTAATAGTTTAAAAGTTCATGTTAGGTCATTAAGTAGGGACTATGCCTACAGAACAGCAATTGAAAGTAGGAAGTAATGAGTCAAGTTTATAATAGTAACTTTTCATGTTTTCTTTGATAGGATGCCCAGAAGTCTGAATTTCTTAAGGCTTGGTTTGCTTGTAGTAGTTTACATAATCCTAGTACTCTGAGTGGTTGTCATTTTTTTTTCCTTTATATTTCTCCTCAGATAAAAGTAACAGTATCCTTTCCTGGGAGATACTTTTATATTTTTCCAGGTGCCACTTTCAAATTCTAAATGAAATGAAAACACCATTTTCAAATTCTAACTGTTTAATCTGATTATAAATTCCCACCAATAAAGAACTATTAGAGTTAACATTTAGGGATAGCTAATTTGTGTTGAGGTGATAGCTTAGTGATTTTTTTCCATAGAAATCACAGTCCTGCATGAATAACTGGATATGAAATCATGCTTCGCTCACAGTCCTCAGTAATAAAATTGTCAAGTAAAGCATGTGTGGTAAACCCAATAGAAGACTGGGAAATGTGTCACCCAAACCATGGTAAGTCAAATACATAGGGGCTGGGGTGTAACTCAGTGTAGAGCAATTGCAGAGCATGTGTGAGGCCATGGGTTCCATCCCCAGCACTGCAATGGGGGAAAAAAATATATCACCTTTTCCCATATAAGCCCTCCCATTTATTTTCCAAAATCCTAAGTACTTTATAAACTCTTGGAAAGGGGCAAAGTTCTGTGTGTTTATCATAATTATGAGTGGGTAGATAAAACATGAAGTTTTAAATACAAATTATACTTCTTTTCTCCCCCTCACGTATATTAACATGCCACAGTTAAATAATTTCATCATAGTGAATAAAGGGGTAATACAAAAAGCATGTGCTGTATAGGAAGCAAAGAACATTATTATTTCTGATTGTGGCAAGAACAGTTGCATATTTTTACCACTTTGTTTCTTAAATTCTTTGGTTTACAACTATCCATATCAGATGGAGAGATAATATAAAAGAAACAGGCAGAACTAGCTCTACATGTGAACTGGTTTGTGGGGTGGGTGTTTAGTGGGCAGAATAAAATTATTCCACATTCAGAGAGGGCCATTAATTTTGAGATATGTTACTAAAGTAAGTATTGTGGGCTTCAAGACTAGGGCAGGCAAACATTTATTTGTCTACAGTCAGGTGTTAGTCTAGTCATTCTGCTACGAACGATTAGTTTCTCTCACTCTCAGAAGAAGCATGTCACCTTCTTAATAAGCTTCTGCTGCTTTGTCCACCATAGCACCCTGCACACAGCTTTCTATTATTGTGCCATTTTCTGGTTTTGCTCTAGGATGTAGTGCCACATCAGAGAGCATGACTTTTTCTAATCCTAACCCACACACTGATGTCAAAGTATTTTTGTTCCTTTTCAGGAGCATTATGTTCTTCCACCAGCAACTGCTAAGCCAGGAAAGCATGAGGGTATTGTGCAATAATGTCAGAATCTACATCTTCACTTTTTAGTTGGGATTTGTAGTGTTTATATTTTGACAGTCAGGGGTGATGTCTCCTTAGTCATTAGCTACATATGTATGTATTGCTGAGTGCATAACTGAGAAGTCAGTGCCTGCACTGCTCTCCTAAAATCAGCACAAAGATGACAATGAGTTTATTTGGCCGTTCTCACACAGAGAAACATGCACAGCCAAATGGGGGAAGCTGTGTGGGTAAGTGGAGTTCACCTTAGAATATGTTCCTTACCATTCTCACAGCAAGACCATATGCAAGAAAATGTGATAGTAACTAAAATAGTAAACAGAGGTTTTCAGTGCATTTTAGTTCTTGCTATGAGCATTCCTCCCCTACATATCTGCCTGCTTTTCTTTTCCTGTTTTTTCTTCCTTCTTATGATTTTAGTAACTCAAAAGACTACTTCAGTGGTGGGAAATTAAGTTGGAGAATTATCAATCATTGGATTATATCAGGAGATTGCTACTACTGTTTCATACTCACAAATGTCAATGTTAAGTCTTCGTTCAACATACAAGGGCCATTTCTCAGAAAATTATAATCGCTGGACTAGAGAATAATATTTTTTAAAAAATACAAAAATGCCTATTCTTTTGGCAGACATAAGTTGCTCTTTGTGCCAAGCAGTTATTGCCTTATTTAATCTCTATCAGGGACTCTTTTTAAATAGAAAAATTGAAACAGAGAAATTAAGTGATTTGCCCAAAGTTACACAGCTGTCAAGTGGTAGAAATGAAAAACAAATTCATATCTGACATTTGACCTTGTGGCTTAGCCCCCTGTGCCATGCTGCAGTGCCTGGGGTAAGGGCCCAGTACAGGAGGGAGGAGTTTATATATCAGATGGGAGAATATTAAGTACTGTGTGATAATGGTATAAACAAGGACAATGAAACTGAGTGTGATGGAGGGAAAGAAAGTTTCAGACAGGTGAGTGGGTAGTCTCTATACCAACCCTGGAGGGCCAGGTAACATCTAGAGGAGCAGGCATGAGAATAAAGAGTCTGCTTTTAGTTACAGGAAATGGCATGAGTGGACGATGCTGGCTCTGGAAGGTATGTTCAGAAAATAAACAGTCTAGTCTAGTTGGAGAACAGAATTAACGTATAGAGTATAAGAAAAAGCAGCTATGGCCAGATTTTTCAGGCTCTATTATATAAAGATTTGGAATTAGGGTTAAAAATGGTTTTCAAACAGCAAACTGGCTGGAACAGCTGTACTGTGGTAGGGCATAAATTTGAAGAAAGATAAGCTAGAGGCAGAAAAAATAATTAGAGTATATTCATTTTCTATGGTAGCACACATTTATTATGTCATAGTTTCTGTGGGTCAGGAATCTAGGTACAGCTTAGCTTGGTCCTCTGTTTAGGGTCGCACAACACTCAGAACAAGGCTCAGTAGGAGAGTATTCACTTTTGTTAGAAGAATTTAGTAACTTTTGGCTTTGTGTCAAGGCTGCCCTCGTTTCCCTCCAGGAGCCTTCCAACATAAGCATCCTGTGGAATAATAAAATTATTCCACATTCAGAGAGGGCCATTAATTTTGAGATATGTTACTAAAGTAAGTATTGTGGGCTTCAAGACTAGGGCAGGCAAACATTTATTTGTCTACAGTCAGGTGTTAGTCTAGTCATTCTGCTACGAACGATTAGTTCTCTCACTCTCAGAAGAAGCATGTCACCTTCTTAATAAGCTTCTGCTGCTTTGTCCACCATAGCACCCTGCACACAGCTTTCTATTATTGTGCCATTTTCTGGTTTTGCTCTAGGATGTAGTGCCACATCAGAGAGCATGACTTTTTCTAATCCTAACCCACACACTGATGTCAAAGTATTTTTGTTCCTTTTCAGGAGCATTATGTTCTTCCACCAGCAACTGCTAAGCCAGGAAAGCATGAGGGTAACAACATGACATCTTGCTTCTCCAAAGCCAGCAAGGGATGAAAGACTTCAGCTTGATAGCACTATAATCTTACATACTTGATCACATATGTCCTGTCACCTTTGCCAGCTTCTGTTGGTTAGAAGCAAGTCACAGGTTCCTCCCACATTCAAGGGCAGAAGACTGCACAGTTCATGAATATCAGGAAATGTGGATCAGGGTTCTACTCTAGACTGTGCTGAGAAGATGTGGTTGATGACACAAGCACTCAGATTCTGAATTAGAGTGGTTATTAGTGCAAATAGGAAGAGTCAGATTCAAGACAGTGTCTAGGAAACAGAATTTTTTAAAATTTTATTTTATTTGTGCTGGGAATTGAACCTAGGGCTTATATATTCAACCTTGTATATTCAAGTAAGTGCTCTACTACTGAGCTACACCCCCAGCCCATCAGACATATGATTATGATTTCTGGCCTGTACCATGTGAAATTATTTGTATTCGTTCTCTCATGAAAGACTCAAAATATCTTTCTGTGTGTCAGGAAAATCCTTCCTTTACAGATAAGGGCATAGCTTTGAAAAGTACTTTGGTCACATACTTTCTAGCTTCACAGCTTGGTATCCCAACCTGGATTTAACCTTCAGAATTTAGTGTCAGAGCACAAAGTCTCAGCCACTGTGCTTAAAAGCCAGGGGATCTAAAATGGACAAGAAAAGACTGAAGATGATGCCAATATTTTAAAACAAGCAACTCAGAGAATGGTGATGTTAACTAAAACAGAAATGGCTTGAGGGGCACTAATAAAGTACTAATTTATTGTGCTTACATCACATGCCAGGCAGCATGCTAAGTATGCAGATGCAGAATGCTCACACAGATGGGAACATTTAATGTTCTAACAGCCTGATAATAGTCCTTTCACCTATTTTACAGATCCGGAAACAGGACCATGTTTGTGTCCATCCAACTCAAGGTTCCCTAAATACAATGGTGATTATTTTGTTCAGAGCTGTTCTAATGACTGACATATTAAAAAGTACCCATCGTATAAATTTTTGCATGAACACAACCAAGTAATTGGTTGAGTCATGATTTGCAGTTATAGCAGCCCTACCTTGCCTCTTAGAATACATTTCATTGTAGCCACATAATGTTTAAGGATATAGCAGGATATCTAGAGGTGGATGTTCAGCAGATACCTAAACCCCATCAATAGAGCTTGAAAAAAAAAGCCAAGGCTAGAGTAAACTGACAAAGGGTATCCATGTGGAGAGTATAAAGTCCTACAATTAGATGGGACGATGACAAGGGAAGGCATAAGACCAAAGTAAAACTTTAGAGGACACTTTAAAAAGCAAAGAGGGAAGAGAAGGGAGGGAGGAAGGAAGGAAGGAGGAAGGAAGGAAGGAAGGAAGGAAGGAAGGAAGGAAGGAAGGAAGCCAGAAATATCTCCCACCACAGAGTAAATAATAAAAGATCATAAATGACTTTCTGTTGAGAAGATTCAGGAAAATAGAGCCCAACTAAGTCAGCTGGCAGGTGACAGGGTGTGGGAGGAAAAGTGAGGATGTCAACTCATGAGTAGAAGTGCCTCTGTGATTTTGGAAGAGCTAGTAGTAGATTAGAGAGCATTAAGCATTGAATAGGAGAGATCTGTTTAATAGACAAAAGGGAAGGCTCAAGTAGGAAGAAACTAAAGATGGCAGGAATAGACTTTATGGAAAATGACCCCAGAGGAAGCAGGAGGAGAATAAGATGCAAAATGATTGAAACAAAGGGCAGTTCTTAGAAAAGGTGAATGACATACCTCTGGGTGAAGAAAAGCTTGCCTCTACTTTTTGTTTCTGGAAAAGATTGTTTTTTTCCAAAAAAGAAAAGTAGAGGTTGAGTAAAGAAAAATTTTGTGTTCAAATTGAAGGTACTGCTGGGCATGGTGGCACACGCCTGTAATCCCAGCACTTGGGAGGCCGAGGCAGGAGGATCACAAGTTCAAAGCCAGCCTCAGCAATGGCGTGGCACTTAGCAACTCAGTGAGACCCTGTCTCTAATAAAATACAAAAAAGGGCTGAGGATGTGGCCCAGAGGTCGAGTGTCCCTAAGTTCAATCCCTGGTACCCCCCCCCCCAAAAAAAATTTGAAGGTCCTCAGTTCTCTTTTTTTTCTTTGCATAGTACTTGGTTCCTTATGCATGCTAAGCAAAGGCTCCACCACTGAGCCCTGTCCCTGACCCACCTCAATTCTTCTTTAATAATGAAACAAGTTCATGTACTTAGAAACCACAGGAAAAGATTTCAGGACTAAAGATAGTAAGAAATATTTTAATGAGTTGAAACAATAGTTGACAAAACAGTTTACTGTATACCTACTCTGAGATAAACGGGTAATTCAGTAGAGAAGACAATAAAGGATTAAATAAGCATCATTAGGGACCCCACTAGGATGAATTAGCATGAAAGATTATGGAACCCACAAGCATAGTTTTGTAACTTTGGCCAATTTATAGTAAGTGGTTGTTGAAGGAAGTTAGTGATATCACACAGGGTTGGAAACTGAGATGGTAAGATGGCAAACAAGCATGGAGGAAGGATGGCTTCTACAGGCCAGTGAAGAGAGTATTGGCATGGTCTGTGAGCTGAGTGATAAAGCAAGTGCTTACTAGCAGTTCAGAATCTAACGTTTTGGGTGTAGTTCAAATTCTCAAAAATAAGGAAATAAAGTGTGATCAGAAAAGGAATATTCAAGGTTTGATGTCCTAGAGTAAAATATTAGTTCCATCAAACTATAAAATGTTCTTTCTGCTTTTAGAATAAATAATGAACTATTAGCCCAATGAAGAGATGGGCAAGAAGTAAGAATGAATGTGGCATAGTATGAGAGGGGGTAGAGAAATGACTGACAAAGCACCTAAATCATCAAGGCAGGTGGGGTGTTATAAAAAGTTCATACACACTATAACAAAAATAGACTTGGATATCAAGGTTCAGAGACTGGCAAAGTGTTTTTGAGACTAGTCATATCTTTTTTTTTTGGGGGGGGGGCAGGGGGACACCAGGGACACTTAACCACTGAGTCACATCCCGATGCCCCCCCCCTTTTTTTTTTTTTAATTTAGAGACAGGGTCTCGCTGAGTTGCCTGTGGCCTCACCAAGTTGCTGAGGATGGCTTTGAACTCAAAATCCTCCTGTGTTAGCCTTCCAAGCCACTGAGATTACAGTCATGAGACCAGCGGGGACTAGTTGTATCTTTAGGGGCAATTAGGGTAAAAAGATTTTAGTTCAATTTCAGAATCAGTCTAAACCGAGGACATTTTGTTTCACTATAGAACAAGAAGGTAAGATCATCAGGAGTAACTGATGGAAAAGCAGTAACACTGAGCAGGAGGCAGATGATTATTTGGAATCAAATGTAATCACTGTTACTGTTCTATTTGCTTCCTTTATCCACTCCATCACCTCTTTACAGCCCATGAGTTCTCATCCCCATTTCATGGATGAAAAACCTTTGGTTCTGAAATTTGGAACACTGGCTTATGGTATTCTTGAAGGGTTTCTGCAGCTTCCAAAAACTAATTAGAAAAGAGGTCTATTTTATACAGAGATGGGTAAAAAAACAGTTCATTTCTATGGGTTGCTCTAGAATTATATTAACTCTAAAATGTTCTATATGAGCTTACATACATATTTAATAATTTTTTTCAAGAAAACCACTTGCACCCTTTATCTTAATACGTTAAGGGATTTCCAAACACATCCAACTATATTCTAAAACACTAAAACTTATATTGCCTTATTTTTTAGGTGTGAAAATGAAACCAAATTCAAAACAGAAGAAGTATTTTGGGCTTACAATTTCTGCCCTACTCCATACTCTTGGACTGCACTTCTGGGCCTTATTTTATATCTGGTTTTCTTTGCACCTGGTAAGCAAAGGCTTTATTGTTATTGTCTTAAATTATCTCCTTTTAGAAGAAAAGTTACTATTTTGCAAATTTTTTACATGCTACTTTACAGAAGTTTTTAATCTTTTATTTTTCAGGAATGGGACCAATGCCTTGGACTGTGAATTCTGAAATATATCCCCTATGGGCAAGAAGTACAGGAAATGCATGTTCATCTGGAATAAACTGGATTTTCAATGTTCTAGTTTCACTGACGTTTTTACACACAGCAGAATATCTTACATACTATGGTAAGAGCCTGTTTTTCTTTCCCCAATATATTTTCATTTTTATTTTTCCTGGTTTGTTTCTAAATATAGTATAATTTGTGATTGAGAGACTATGTGGTTGTGTTTTTGCTTATGAATATCTCCTTGTGACTTTTTTTGTTCTCCAAACGTTGAAAATGTATCTGAAGAAAAATAAGATGAATTTTCTTTTCGTGATCCACATTGCTTCCCATCTTGGTGTTTACGGCTATTTCTCACCCACTCTCATTACCCCAAATATCTCCCCTCTACCTCCCCAGTTGGACATCTTCACAGTGTAGCTTTCAGTTTAACAAACAGTAGAAAGATGAAGGCAGGGCCAACAAGATACCCTGTGACAGGGAAGGAGTCAAGTCTAGGAGCAGAGTCAGTGAAGGGCAGAAAGTAAATTACGCAAATACTGAAAGATATGGTGTGTTGTGCATCATGCCTCCCACTGTACTGCCTATGCTGTTCAGGCCCAGCCCTGTACCTTTCAGTGTTCTTGAAGGCTAGCTAGTACTTCCACAACTGTAAATGTGACAAAAGTGTTCAAGTGAAAAGTGTGGAGACCATATTTCAAAAACAATGATACTGGGAAATAGCTGGGTTACAAAAGTACTTTGGGAAGCTGTTTCAAATCCATTTTTACTTAAGCGAAAAGACATTATTTTTTCTTTTGTACAAAGAGGGTACTGTAGGCTG
Source organism: Tamias sibiricus (assembly GCA_025594165.1). NCBI lineage: Eukaryota > Metazoa > Chordata > Mammalia > Rodentia > Sciuridae > Tamias > Tamias sibiricus. The sequence goes on along the minus strand of CM046661.1, from coordinate 96,838,522 downwards.
GGACTGTAGCTCAGCAGCAGAGCACTTGCCTAGCACTGTGAGGCACCAGATTCGATCCTTAGCACCGCATTAAAAAAATAAATAAAATAAAGGCATGCTGTCCATCTACAACTACAAAAAAATGTTTATAGCAGCACAATTCACAATAGCTAAACTTGGAACCAACCTAGATGCCCTTCGGTAGATGAATGGATAAAGAAAATGTGGTATATACACACAATGGAGTATTACTCAGCAATAAGAGAGAATAAAATCATGGCATTTGTAGGTAAATGGATGGAGTTAGAGAATATGATACTAAGTGAAGTTAGCCAATCCCAAAAAGCCAAATGCCAAATGTTTTCTCTGATATAAGGAGGCCAATTCACAGTGGTGTTGGGATGGGGAGCATAGGAGGATTAGAGGAATACTAGAATGGCCAATGGGGAGGGAGGGGGAGGGAGGGGGCAAAAGGGTGAAGAAAAAAAAAAAAGATGGTAGAATGAGATGGATATCATTACCCTAAGTACATGTATTAAGTCATGAATGGTGTGAATATACTTTGCATACAACCAGAGATTTGTAAAAATGTGCTTTATATGTGTAATATGAAATGTAATGCATTCTGCTGTCATTTATAACATCTTAGAATAAATTTTTTTTTTAAAAAAAGGGTTCTGCCTTGTTCACTCAACTTTATACGTTCTGATAGAATTTAAACAGTGAAATGTGAGGTTTTCATTATCATCTCCCCATAAGCCTTGGCAGAGTTTGTGGAAATCCACAATTTTAGATTCCCTTCTCCATCTCACCTCAGTCAATGCTCCCGGCATTTATATAATTCCATGTTACTAGAACAGGCTTATTTGCCTTCTTCCCAACCCCCTACCACTAGACCATAAATCCCTAGAGGGAAACGATATTCCTGGGTCCTTCCAGGGCATCTTATTCACCAGATAAGCACTCAAAAGTGTTTGCCCAGTCAATAAATACATGAATGAATTTTGTAGATAAATGAATACAAGGAAACATAAAAATCTATTTCCCTTCTCTTCTAAACATATTAAATTAGTATCTGCTTTTAATTTATACTATTTATCTAGTGCTTTGATATTTTTAAAACTCTTTTAATCACTACTTAGAACATTTAAAAATACTTATTTTCTTGGAAAGGAAATGCACTGGCATTTTAAACTGGATACACATTTAGAATATTCAGCTTTATCCCATTTGGCAATTTAAAATTTTTACATAAACTCATCATGAACTTATCTTCATGACATGATAAATATAAGCACAATATTTACATCTATTTGCTGATTCTTGAGAATGTTTAAATATTTGAAGACCTAAATATACACTAACACCCTGTGAAAGCATTTTGTGTAGAAACTCATAATCCAAATTTTAAAAAAAAAAGAAAGAAAAAGTTTACATGGTAATACTTTTTTTTTTTTTTTGTACCAGGGATTGAACTCAGGGGCACTCGACCACTGAGCCACATCCCCAGCCCTTTTTTGTATTTTATTAAAGACAGGGTCTCACTGAGTTACAAAGTGCCTCACCATTGCTGAGGCTGGTTTTGAACTCGCAATCCTCCTGCCTCAGCCTCCCAAAGTGCTGGGATTACAGGCGTGTACCACCGCGCCCGGCAATGGTAATACTTTGAAGAGCAAAGCTGTTCCTGAATTTATATTTCTAAGAAAACATGAGACAAAATGAAATTTAAATGGGACATAAGCAGGTATTTTTCAAAAATAGCCAGTTGGAAGCTGTTTGCTTTGCGTTGAGCTTCTCTCGTGTCAGCACATTTGCCTATCTTATCTGCGACTCTCCAATAGAGGTAAAATATTTCAGTTCAGGGTCGTTTTTCTCCTTTTTTTGTGACATTTTAATCTACATGTTATTGATTTATGTAAGCTATGTGTTTAATAACCCTGATTTAAATAGTATATGTCCTGTGTTAGTCAACTTTTTGTCCCAGTAACAAATACCTGAGAAAAACAACTTATAGAAGTTTCAATCCAAGGTCAGCCAGCTCAATAGTTTTGGGCCTGAGGTGAGGAAAAACATCATGATAGAAGGATTAGCAGAAGAAAGCTGCTTACCTCATTGGTAGCTGAGAAGCAGAGAAAGAAAGAGAGAGGAAGGGACCAGCGACAACAAATAACCTTGCAGGATACAACCCCTGCAACCCATTTTCTCCAACCATGCTCTACCTGCCTACAGTTTCTGCCACTTCCCAGTAGTCCATTCAAATTATTAATCTATCAAATGGATTAATCCACTGATGAGGTTAAAGCCCTTCTGATCCAGTCATTTCCTAAAAGCCCTACTTCTAAACATTGGTGCATTAGTTAGGGACCAATCCTTCAACACATGAGACTTTGGGGAACATTCCAGATCCAAACTATAATATACCCTAATGCTATATTTCTCTGGGAATATACATGTCTTCTTTCATTCTTTTTAACAATTTGTTATTATTTCATAAGGTTTGCCTTATAATTCATTCAATAATGTTCATTACTAAAGATCATCATTAAAATGTCACCAGCATACCATTTTACACATATTATGTGTGGCTAAATGGATTTCCTTGGTGATATCAACATTCTTGATATACTAAAATTCAAGGAAACATGATCCTTGATTCAATTTGTATAAATATTTGTTTTTACCCATTCATTTATTTTTAAAAATTTCTTGTGCATGTACAAGGCCAGGCATGGTGGTGCACACCTCTAATCCCAGTGGCTCAGGAGGCTGAGGCAGGAGGATCAAGATCAAAGCCAGCCTCAGCAACTTAGTGAGGCCCTAAGCAATTCACGAAGACCCTGTCTCTAAATAAAATATTAAAAGGGCTAAGGATACAGCTCAGTGGTTAAGCACCACTGGGTTCAATCCCCAGTACCAAAAAAAAAAAAAAAAAAAAAAAAAACCCACAATGAAGAGATTCACTGGTATATTCATATATGTACATAGGAAAGTTATATCAGATTCATTCCACTGGCTTTCCTTTACCCACATCCCCTCCCTTCCCTTCATTCCCCTTTGTCTACTCCACTAACTTCTATTTTTCCACCCAACCTTTTATTGTGTGGGTTAGCTTCCACATATCAGAGAAAACATTTGACCTTTGGATTTGGGGGATTGGCTTATTTCACTTATCATTGTAGTGTTCAGATCTATCCATTTACCAGCAAATGTCAGTTGTTCTTCCTTATGACTGAGTAATACTCCATTATGTATATACACAACATTTTCTTTATCCATTCATCTGCATAAATATATTTGTTAAATATTTGTTTTGATCTGAAATTTAATATAAAACTCCAATAAGATTTATTTCCTTCAGAATAATGCTGAGGAATATCTACACTATTTTATAGTCCTATGATAGACTTGTTACTTTTTTTTTTTTCTCATTTTGATTCCAAGAAAGAATAACTGAGAAAATGAGTTACATTATTGATTTGACCATGACAAGAAGTAGGCCCACTTACATTCCTCTGTGGTTTTACCACAGTCTAAGCGGGGGTATTTGCACTTACTAGGCAGTGTGCACATTTGCCTGCTTTTGATTCTTCCTATTTTTTTTTAAGTCTTGTATCTTAAAAGAATGTCCTTTACTTTCTTTGGCTTTGGAAATCTTGATTATAAACAAGAATCTATATCATCTTTAAGAGTCTTACTAATGCATCTAACTTTGTTATAGTTTAAAATATTTCACCATCTGCACTTTACTTTTCATGATTACCATCCTTTTTTTGTCCCTCCTCACTAAAGATTCCATTTCTGTTTCCCTCCACATTTTTGCTTCCTGCCCTCATGACACAGGACTCTGCTTCCTTTTAGGGTGGGAAGGGGAAGTGAAAACTGCCATATTCTCTAAGAGCTAGCTTTCCAATGTCACCATTTTCATGAGAACATTCCCTATTAGTCATTTGGTAGATTTTTTTTTTTTTTTTTTTTTTTTTTTTTTTGGTACTGGGGATTGAACTCAGGGGCACTCGACCACTGGCCCACATCCCCAGCCCTTTTTTGTATTTTATTTAGAGACAGGGTCTCACTGAGTTGCTAAGTGCCTTGCCATTGCTGAGGCTGGCTTTGAACTCGCGATTCTCCTGTCTCAGCCTCCCAAAGTGCTGGGATTACAGGCGTGCGCCACCGCGCCCGGCTTTGGTAGAATTTAATAATGTTGACTATCACATTTTTGAGCAACTAACATCCAAAATTCTAATTGACATGTAACATACATCATTTCTATTCTTTACACTTTGGTAAAGCAAGAATTATTTCCCCCTTTACACAGATCAGGAAACTAAGTTCAAGAGAATTTTCAAAACTCTGCCAAGGATTCAGCATTTATGGGTCATATGACATTCAGGGCCACATTCTCCACAGAGTCATGGAGCTAGACTTCTGTCATGGTGCCTAGCATCCTAGATGACCTCATATTATTTTCTGATTATTTCTCGGGTATAAGCCATTAAAAAAAAAAAGTAAGCTTGTAGTTAGTGTTTTAAAAGACCCTACTAAATGAAGGAAACTGATAATGTGTAAACATTTGAATTTTACTAAACAAAACAATGTGTTTTACAAGTCTAGGTCCTGAAAAAGTTAATGGCTCTGAGTACTTAACCTAACAAATGATATCTTGACTTAGTTAACCCTTTCATGTTTTTTCTAGTATCTCACAATTTACCTCTGTTTCCCTTTCTATTTTCTCACAGCTCCTCATTTTATATAGCAGATTTTTAAGAGTGGCCTATTCAGCAGCACTCCTCCACAGTTTCCTCAAGCCTTACCAAGGCATATTTCTGAGGATATTTTCAACATAGCTATTTATTAAGAAAGTACTCTTAATATGTCTTTCCCTTACTATGCTATTACATTACCATATCAAAATGTTTTACTCAGTTCTTTAACTTCTATGATTATTCATTTTAAAGATATGTCTTTAGATTGTGTAATTCAACCATTTTTTTCAGATCTGCTATCCAGTATATTCCATCTGGCAGGTAACAAGAGCACATTCATTCTCAAGACCCTCAAATGTGTTCAGGCACTGTCCTATTCACTGGGACCCCAAAGATGAGAAAACAACAGACTCTCCTTCGAGTAGACCACACTGCTACTAAAACAAAAGAGCTAGCCTCCCTCTTCAGTATCTTGTAACCATTTCTCCTATACCTGCTTATGATTTGGACTATATTATTTATAGAATCATGAACTGCCAGCACTTAAATAGGAACTATGAAACCATCTTATTTTATTTAATGAGGAAACTAAGGCATGGAGAAGAAGTTAAATGACTATCTAGAAGACACTGAGACCAGTCTTAAATCCAGATCTTCCCAGTCCTAATTCTGACATCCTTTCTTCAGCTATTTGTCACATTAGTCTTTCATTTTGCTTTCCCCATCCTATACAAAAGATGATGTAGTCTGAAGGCCTGGAATTAGGCAAAGATTTTAGTATAGTTGGTTGTTCCCCACCATCAAAGTTAAAATATAGGTTCTTAAACTTAAATAAAGCATTCAATTATAAAGGATGGGCCATCTTGGAAATATGGAGAGAATACAAAGAAGCCACGCATTCATGTATCTCATCCATCCAGGCTTGCTTTACTGACATTTAGAAAACACAAGCAGGTAGTACTTATGCCTTTAATGGCTGTACTACACTGACATGCATAATCTTACAGCAAAACAGAATTCTCTGAACTCATAGAGCTCACATTACAGTATCTCAGATGATGATAAGTGATATGAAAAAAAAATTGGAATAGAGGGGTCTAAGAGAAGGAACACAGAGACCAGTTAGGAGACAATTGCTATAGTATAGTGAGAAAGGATGGCTCTTAAGCCACAGATATCTATGAATATACTAAGAAATGGTCATCTTTGGATTATATTTTAAAGAGAGAGCCAACAGGATTTCCTAACAGATTGGATATTGGGTAAGAGAATAAAAGAAAAGTCAAGAATGACTCCCAGACCTGTGGCACGAGAAACTAGAAGAATGGAGTTGCCTGTGTGCTCCACTGAGGCATAATTCAGCAACATCATTGTTGTATTTGGTTCTGGAAATAAATATAAGAAAGAAATTTCCCCAATCTCAAAGTGCCTCTAGTCTTAGTAGACAAGGCTTAGATATACATATACATATACTTATAATACTTCTTGGTTTTTATGATATAATACTTGTCAGCAGAGTGCTATGGAAGCATATGGGAGTGAGTAATTCCCTCCAGTAAGGAATATGAGGAAAGGCTTCAAAGCAGAACTTACAGCTGAGCCTGGTCTATTCTTATTATTCTTGAGTTTGGCATTAAATGTTACATTATATTCATAGAGTCAGAACAATTTGAGTAAACCAGGTTAGCAGTTTTTTGGTCCCATTTCCTACCAAGCTTAAACATGATTGACTAAGGGGGGAAAAGTCAAAATTGAGTACTCTTCTGACTTAAGTCTACATACATATATTCATATATATTATTACCATTGCAGGAGCTTTCTTCCTCTATGCTGGATTTGCAGCTGTGGGACTTCTTTTCATCTATGGCTGTCTTCCTGAAACCAAAGGGAAAAAATTAGAGGAAATTGAATCACTCTTTGACAACAGGCTATGCACATGTGGCGCTTCAGATTCTGATGAAGGAAGATATATTGAATACATTCGGGTAAAGGGAAGTAACTATCATCTTTCTGACAATGATGCTTCTGATGTGGAATAGTTACCAATTGCTGATATCTTTAGTTATTTAAACAATTGTGGGGGAGAACAGCAATTGGTGACCTCAATGCCCTGCTTTTAATCTGGTTCTGTCCACAGTCTCATCCTGAATCACTTCCTCTTCTAGAATACTTGATTAGGAGGTAAACACAACCCTGAGGACTTTTTTTTTTTTTAAACCAAAAATTTTAGAAAAAATTTACAGAGATTTTAATCTAATAATTCTTCAGCTTAGATTAATTCTTTAATCTAATAATTCCTTCCTGAGATAGTGTAAAATGATATTGTATCCAGTGACTTCAGTGGCCCCTTTTTCCCTAAGACCATATATAATAATTATTAGTGGAAATAGAGTCAGTGCTAATCTAGCCAAATTACATAAATACACTTTTAAAGAATTCTGTGAAATGGTCCAATAGTGTTTTATGTCAAAACATAGCCTATTGACCCTAAGTTTTCTTAATGAGTAGTGGCTTATCTGTGATCAGCTATTTGAAAGTAGATTTTATTCAAGGTTTCATCAACAGATTCAAAAGTGTGTCTTAGGAGGGCACAACTGTCCTTATCTCTTTTGGATGCCACATTTTGATTTCTCTCTCCAGATAATGAAAGTTCTTCAGAGACTGACTCTACACAGGATCTTTTGGACATATCAAAAGCAGGTCTTTTTAGGGGTTATTTTCATACTTTTTTTTTTTTGCATTAGTGATACTTGCACAGATAAGCTAGCAAGTTTTGATAAGTATATTTTATTGTCAAAGAAAGAAAGAAAAGATTTTTATAGATCCCTAATTCATTAGTCACTTAAGAATGCAACTATAAATGCAAATAATGCCAGATCTTTAACTGTATTTCAGGGTCAGTTTTTGTTCATGCCAAGCCCACATCTTCACTCATTGGTTCTGAATACTACTCTTTTGTGCCTTCATTGGTGTTACATAAATAGCTGCTAGCAGACTATTTTTCCCTTTCTTTTAATCCAACAGTAATTTCTGAAAAGAGAGGAAGGAAATCAGTGGCAGAAATAGTCCTGCTGTTATTGATGTTTCTTTAATTAAAATCATGGGACTTATTTTTTAACTTTTTATCGACTCTTCCTAAGGTAATTATCACATTTAATTGTACTTGTCTTTTTTTTTTAACTCCCTAGTTTTTATTTTGCACATCTTTCCACATTTTTCCTGACAATTTACCAAAAAAATACCAAGATATATAGATTTGGCTGTGTGTGTGTGTGTGTGTGTGTGTGTGTGTGTGTGTGTGTGTGTGTGTTTAATGCTTGGTTTGGTTTTCCTTCTTGTCTAAAAATTGAGTTGTTTTTTTTATTGGAACAAATTAATGGTTCTAATATAATCACATGTTGAAATGTTGACTACATTTCTATAATGTCTTTTCAAAGTGTTCATTAGTTTCTATGTTCATTCATTGCTAAATTCTAAATTCTTACCCCTCTATCAAGAAATATTTAATACAAACAAAATTACTTGCTTACAAAATCACTTTCTGATTTCACTAAAAATATGAATGAATCTTCTGTGGCCAGTTAGAATGCCATCAATTTAATGCATTTTAATAGTACATCTAATAAGGTACTAAGGTACTATATCTTAAGTGAAAAGCTGGCTTTTGATAAATTCAGTCTTCAGTTGCCATGACAATTGTCAAGCAGAGAATTTAGACAAGGAAGTTCACTCTAAGACACCAGAAGTACTTAAGCAGTCACTTTGGTGCCCTAAAAATCCTTCAACAAATTTTTCTCCATTTGGTCATTTTATATTATTAAAAAAACATGATATTTTAGAGAATAGTCTTTCCTTGAATTAGGTGCTTTAACAATTGATTTCTAAGGGAATATCAATATTGAATTTTCCCCAGAAAAGCAGATAATTTAATAGGGAAATGTATTATTTTATTGATATGGGATAATAAGAAATGTCTTATCTGTGTAAAATATTACACAGGTAAAGTGAAAAGAAGCTATTATGTGATACAATCAATATTATGGGGAGAAAAAATATTTAGAACAGTAAAGTGCTCTCTTTAAAATTTTATTTTTCTGATTCGTTCAAATATTGCCTCAGTTCTTCTCTTATTGTATATAGAGCCTTAATTATAAACTTATACTCAGCTGGGCTGATGCATAGTAACTTTATTAAAGGAGCAACTAGACTCTTGCTTTTTCTTACCACGGCCTGTTCTCCCTGAAAATAAAATGATGTTTTCAACTTTATATCCATAAACGCACATAATACCAGGGAAAATCAGCCACAGTTCTCCTGTCCAATTTCCTTCAGCTCCTTCTTTAAAAGACTATTTTTTATTTATGTAATGATAATAATATTCCATATCTTTGAAGTATAAGACAGAGAGATACAGTATAAGAATTATTTATAACTTTTTAAAAAAATAATAACTCCTTGAAAAGGAACCTTACACAGTTAGGGTATTTTAGATTTAGTGAACATTTATAGTACATTAAAATTAAAATGTTTGAATTTTGCAGGTTTTTTTAATATTGTCACCTTTTAAGTTTTCAGTGCCTTTGGCTACCACTATCAACTTGAAAGCATCCCATTTGAAATATAATCAAATATATATTTTGTAGGACAATTTACATAATGTTATTTGACCTACCTATTAAATCACAGATTAAGCATTGTGGTTTCAATTGAAATTATAGTAATTTTCTCCTAATATGCTGCAAATTCAACAGAGGTATGTAATGTTTTAGGAAAATATAATGAAGAAGGTCATAATCACTGATGAGGCTAGGTGGATAGCTGATCTGCATTAGAATTGAAAAATATTTATTTTGTCCACATATTAGGCCTGAGGATGGGATGTCAAAAAGACTTTAGTATCTTTCTTCAAGTAATTTTGATTATTGCACCTAACTTAGTCAATGATTTAAAACATGATTTTTTTTATATATTTACAGATATAAATAAAAAATTTTCCATCTGCACTTTTGTTCCCAGCCTATGCATTAGTAAGCTCCCGAATAGAAAATTATCTTAGAACACCTCTAAAGTCTTTTCATAATTTAATTTTACTACTTAATTAGATTTTAGTACATACTCTAAATATTACTTTGTACGTTATTCACACTAAAATGAGAAATCAGTTCAAGCAAAGAATTTATAAATTTCTTACTATAATTTCAATATCTGTTAAATAGGGCAAAAATGATCAGGAAAACACAAGTTGGCAACTTACCCTTTTGATTTTCAATTAAAATTGGAATGTATTATAATCACATATCCAGGGGCTAGGGGGAGAGAATGATATTTTAGAAAATACTATCCATATGTTATCTTAAAAATCTTGCAATTTAATTACACTAGTACAGTTCACTAATACTGTAATACAGTGGGGAGGTTGCAGGATTGTTGTGATTTGATTTTATCAGCATAATAATTAAGTAATACTATGTTTTCTTATTAAATTTTACTATTTTCAAAGTTATAGCATATTATACTAAATACCTTTTATTCTGGTGTGTAAATTTTCAATTATATATTCAGACCTTTTCACTTATTAGGAATAAAATAATTAAACATAACCAGGCCAGAAAAAAAGAGAATTCATGTATGTTTTATAGCAAACTATTAAATTATGGATAAAATTTACAGCTGACAAAGATGCTACCTATAAAAAGATTCATAATTATTCTCTGGATTAATTTTAATGTCCTTTATTCTGTCACTTTCAATCAATTTTTTAGCCTCATGTATAGTAATGTTAAGCTAATTTGATGAAGTGATTCAGATTGTAGCAGTACATAAATTGTTGGTACATTCATTTCATCTAGGTGAGCAATATTGCTGCTATTGTCTAGAAATAGCAATCATTTAAAAATGTCAAACAGCTAACTGCTACCAAACTCTTTCTTGTATATCATCTCTCTTTAGAGAAGGAAATTTTTGTATGCCAATTGTTGATGTTCAAAAGTACATGAAAAGGTATTTTATTCTCATAACTTGCTTGTGAGTGTAAAACAATATAATTCCTGTAAATCTTTTGTATGTATAAAATACAGTCTGTTGTACTTGAATAATTTGATCTACATAATTTCAAGTACCTTCATTTACAAGTAAGTCACATTTTTGTTTAGACAGTTCATGTGTTTGATTTTGTCACATCAATATAAATGAGAAAAAGAAATGGACAGTGCAGCTAACTAGTATTTAAAATCATAACAGTATTTTGTGCAATTTTAAGACTTTAGAAAATTTAACATAATTCCATTTCATTTAAAGAGCAAAAAAGATCAGACTTTAACTCTGGCCAAAGTAGAAATTTATGTTCTCCATGTCAAAATTGTTTCCTAGCAGCTTTTGGGCTATATCTCATATGATGTTATAGTATCTTTTATTTGTAATAAATGTTCAGATTTCTCTTTAGAAGCTCTAATGTACATCTAGACTAAAAGAGTTTTATGCTTTTAAAAATACATGTATTTCAAACTGTATATTTTAATTTGAGTGCATGTTACATAGCGTTACTTCACATGTCTTGGAAAATTCAATATATTTATTCTCACATGTGACGTATGGGATATCAATGAAAAATTATGAGTATGTATTATTTCCTTAAAATCATCCTAATCTATGCTGTATCAAAAGTATTGTATATTTTATGGAGATTTAGTGATATACATGTATATGTTTTTTAAGTTATTTTATTGAAGTTCAATCTTTACATAAAATTAAAATCTTTTTTTTTAAATGTAAGTGCCACAACTGTAATGAAAATAATCCAATAAAAGTTAAAATAATTCATTACTCGTAATTCCATTGTACTATTTTTATATACTTCTCTTCCTTGGATTTTAGTATACAGGTTACAATACTTAAAGCATGTACAAAGACAGTCTACTTCTATATATTAATGTAGTCCTATCCATTTTAATATTTTATTCAAACAGATAATTCAGTTGCCTTCAAAAATTATTTTTTGGTTGTCACTTTGCGAAAGTGAAAACAAAATATCTGCTGAATGGCCAGCTAACAGTTCCTTCTGGAACTCTTTTGCTTTCCATTGCTATTCTGTTTTAATCATAGCTTATATTAGCAAAGAAAGACATGCTTGATATGGGCAGTCACAAGACTTGTCTCCATAGTTAGGTGAGTGTTACCCTGAGCCTGACTATAAAAATAACCCTAGGAGATCATCTCAAGACACTTAGCATACACTCATTCAGGGGCTTAGATGGCATTGCTTCTAACCAAAGAGTTTAATGTCAGCAGTAAAGAAAAAAAATACTACAGTCAAAATTACTCTTGCAAATGCCACACATAAATTGTCCACTTACCACAGTGGACACCTAAATAGGACACGTCTACATTAGTGGTCAGAAAAATCTTCATTTAATTGTCCAGTCCTGTGGTGTACACACTGTTATCCTTTTCTGCTTCTAAAGCTCAAATTCAGAACATTTTTGTGACTTGCCCAAGATCATACAAAAGGAACTGATGCAAATTTCTCTTCAAATGAGTAGATCATTTGAACATCATCTTATCACACCTAGGCATACAGATTACAAAAACAGACAAAATGGAATACTTACATCATAACTTAAAGAGTATCCAGAAAAATTAACAAATACCTCGATTTAACCTGAAATAGCAAAACAAATCCCAGAGACCCTTGACTTAGTGATCCTTTCAAAATGTGAGGCAGATTTCAAACAATGACACAGAACATTGTTTGAGAGGTCATATTGAATTTAAATTGTCTAGATTTCAATCCCAGCTACTCCATTTACTGCCTGGTAGTCTAAATTACTGGTCTTAGTTAATCTTTACCTCACTTTCATCGTCTACAGAATGGAGATGAAGGTAGTATTTACTGCACAGTTGTAATGGGTCTGTCAATTAACCATGTAAAGCATGTAGAGCAGCAGCATATAGTAAGGGCTAGGTAACTGCTGGCTCTGATTAGTTTCATCATCCATGTTCTATCTCTGATCCTGCTACTAACATGATATTCAAAACACAGGCAATTTGCTTACCAAGTCCCTTCCTGGGAACAACTACTATAGGCTTGACATACAGCATCCCTGCTGACGAGAACCCTTTGAGCTGATCTAGCCTAATTGTCCCACTTTCTTTCTCCACTTTTTCCCCATAAGCATGCTCCTCAAAGACACAGCTGATGAAAAGCACAAGATTCCCAAATTCTTTGTAAGAAGAAATATAAGGTGCAAAGGAAAAGGAGACTATAGCTTTAATCTGAAAGCCATGTGCTAAAGTTTCCCATACTTTTTGTCCTCAAGTCAGTTTTATTCCCAGGCCAGTCATTTCCAAATTTCTGAGAAATCTACAGATCTTAAAGTTACTGCAAATTCACTTATTTACAAAAATTTTCCTGTAAAATACACAAACATATATTTTCAAACATATGTTTTCAGAAACCTATACTAATAGGAAATTTTCCAAATGTTATCATATTGATCCAGTAATAGAGATGACATCCACCTAAAGATCCTTGAGACCAGCCAGAGCAACAAAACCTGTCTTGTTATCACCAGGCTGATCTCCCAAACACATTTCTATGACCACTGCTCACAAAATTTCCTTTAAAGCCTAAGACCACAAAAGCATGTCTGGCTCAATCCTGAGGTACTCTGTACTTTTCTCCCGAGTTACATATTCCTTGCTTTCAATTGTGAGCTGATAGGATGCAGGGTAGTATCTCTACTTTTTTGTATTTGCTAAGAGTTGCTTTGTGGCATAACATATGGTCTGTTTAGAGAAGGATCCATGTGCTGCTGAGAAGAAAGTGTATTCACTCGTTGAAGGATGAAATATTCGATATATGTCAGTTAAGTCTGTTATTGAGTATATTATTGAGTTCTATAGTTTCTTTGTTCAGCTTCTGTTTGGAAGCTCTATCCAATAGTGAAAGAGGTGTGTTAAAGTCACCCAGAATTATAGTGTTGTGGTCAGTTTGACTCTTGAAATTGAGAAGAGTTTGTTTGATGAACATTATTGTTTGGGGCATATATATTTATGATTGTTATGTCTTGTTGGTGTATGGTTCCCTTGAGCAGTATGAAATTTTCTTCTTTGTCCCTTTTGATTAACTTTAGCTTAAAGTCTACTTTATTTGATACCAGGATGGAAACCCCTGTTTGCTTCTGCAGTCCATGTGAGTGGTATGATTTTTCCCCTTTCACTTTCAGTCTGTGTATGCCTTTTCCTATGAGATGAGTCTCTTAGAGGCAGCATATTGTTGGTTTTTTTTTTTTTTTTTTTAATCCAATCAGCTAGCCTATGTCTTTTGATTGATAAGTTTAGGCCATTAACATTCAGGATTATTATTGAGAAATAATTTATATTCCCAGCCATTTTTGTTAATTTTTATTATTTAACTTGACTTGGTTTCTCCTTTGATTAGCTTTTTCTTTAGTGTAATACCTCCCTCTACTGATTTTCATTGCTGTTTTTCATTTCCTCTTCATTGAATATTTTGCCAAGGATATTCTGTAGTGCACGTTTTCTAGCTGTAAATTCTTTTAACTGTTGTTTATCGTGGAAGGTTTTTATTTCATCATCATATCTAAAGCTTAATTTTGCTGGATACAAAATTCTTGATTGGCACCCATTTTCTTTCAGAGCTTGATATATGTTGTTCCAGGATGTTCTAGCTTTCAGGGTCTAGATGAAAAAATCTGCACATAACCTAATTGGTTTCCCCCTATATGTAATCTGATTCCTTTCTCTCATGGCTTTTAACATTCTCTCCTTATTCTGTAAATTAGGCATTTTCGTTATAATGTGCCTTGGTGTGGATCTGTTTTGATTTTGTACATTTGGTGTCCTGTAAGCCTCTGGAATTTGGTTTTCTAATTCATTCTTCATGTTTGGAAATTCTTATATTATTTCATGGAATAGATTGTTCATTCCTTTGGTTTGGAACTCTATGCCTTTCTCTATCCCAATAATTTTAAGTTTGGTCTTTTTATGCTATCCTATATTTCTTAAATGTTCTAATCATGGTTTCTTACCATTTTCACTGTGTGGTCTATATTCTTTTCAAGTTTATATATTTTATCTTCATTGTCTGAGGTCCTGTCTTCCAAGTGGTCTAATCTGTTGGTGATGCTTTCAGTTGAACTTTTAATTGGGTTCATTGTTTCTTTCATTTCAAGGATTTCTGTTTGGTTTTTCTTTAGAACCTCTATGTACCCATTGAAGTATTCTTTTGCTTCCTGTATTTGCTTATGTAGCTCTTGTCAAAATGATATTTTGCTGCCTGTATTTGCTCTCTTATGTCATCCTTTAATTCACAGAACATTTTAATTATGTACATCCTGAACTCCTTCTCTGTCATTTCATCTGCTATGCTGGCCATGGATTCTAATAATGTGGTATCTTGATTTGTTTGGGGCACTTTCTTCCTTTGTCTTTTCATGTTGCTTTTGTGTCTTCCTTTCTAGGTCTGTGGATCCAAGGTGTTACCATTTTTACTCTATAGGCTTATAGTGCCCCTGTAGGATTCTAATACCTCTCCTTTGAGGGGAAGGACAGTGTTAACATATCCAAATATAAATACCACATAAAAAAATGTTGTTATTAAGATGTTTACAGTTTGATCACAATGTACAGAAATGATGAATTCAATTTTTATCTACAATATAATCAGTAGGTTTGTAAAAGGGTTTACAGATTCTGATGGTGGACAAAGAACCAGAGGTGAGGTGTAGGAAGATATGCTGAGGAAGTATGACATGAGAATATAGAGTTATTATATCTTAAGAAGTATGGAAGAGAAATATAAAGAAGAAGGTTAATAGCAGGAGAATAGAGAGGTAGTAATTTTGGGTAGACAAGAGGGAAAACAGTAGAGTACATAAAACAAACACACATTTACATTAAGAAAAATTTTTAAATGTTAAAATAGTAAAAATTGGAGAGAAAAACAAAACAAAAAAAATATACAACACAACTATAACTAGTTAGTCATCTCAGTCTTCAACATCCTAATTCATGCAAAGTACTTGGTTTCACATATGTTGGGGATGTGAGGGTGGGACAATAAAGACAGAGAAGAAAGAAAAAAAAATCTCGAAGAAACAAGGATTGTTTTGATTGGAGATCAGTATCTTTCCTCCTTCCCTTCTCATCCATAGATGGGGTTGTCTGTTCTTATTGGTATCTCCACCCTCAGGATGGTGGGGGTTACCAGGGTGTGCGGATTGGTCTTGGGTACAGGAGGTGGGGTATGGCACCCACTGGTTCTGTTAGGAGACTGCACCTCAGGGATCTCCTTTGGGGTCTACTCTTGTGATGTGTTGGGTCTTATCTCCTCATCTCACCTGTAGACCTCACAGTTCCTGCCCTCTAAATTAGTCTCTAAAGTGTATCTCCCTCACTCTCTCCCTTTCTACTTCCTAATCAGGAACCTTTCTCTCCAGAGTGTGTTGCACTCTGGTGGCTGCGCACCTGTGATGGAGGGCTGTTTTGTATTGGGAAGTCACTCTGCTGAGTTAGTGGCTGCTGGGGATTGGGGGGAGTTAAAATACTATGGGTACCTGGCTATCCAGTGTTCCAAACTGGTAGTTGCTCCAATTAAAGATGGTGATGGAGGTGACCCAAGATGGAAGCAGCTGCTTTCAGTTCTGGAGTGTCAGGTCGGGTGGGGCAAGCCGGGCAATGTCATTGTGTGATATGTTCAGAGATGAGCTCTATGGCATGCAGTATTGTGGCTGTTGGTTTTCTTCAGAGCCTGTGATGTCCCCAGGTGCAGGCAGGCTACTGCCAGTAGGGAACTATGGTGGTAGCTGCTGAGTCACATGATGGAGGCAACTGGGGGAGCCCCACATTGGTAGATGGGGGTCCACACAGGAGTGGCTGACAGAGTTCCTGCATGTGGGTAGCAGCTGAGTGTCCTTCGTGGTAGTGGCATCTGGGAATTCTGTGCTGGTCCCACTAAGGCACCAGCAAGACCTGCATGGGCAAGTAGTCAGGAATCGGGAGTCCTTTTCTAACTCCCAGCAGCTGCCAAAGCTCCTTTTGCTTTGGAGAACTCCTGCCTTCTCTCCCTGAATGGTAAAGGTTGCTCCCTCATGGTTCACTTTGAAAAAAAGGAAACTGAATTCAGTAAAGTCCTGACAGTGGGCCATTTGGTAAGTCACCACCCTTGATTCCACACATCTGGTTAATCTTCATGGGAAAATCTGGTCCCTCTTTATGGGGACGTGTTGCACCACTCATGTGGGAGTCATGGTTAAGCGGGACTCAAGAATCTAAGGATACTTATTCCCTTCTGATCTGTTTTAGTTTCTCATCTGTTTGTTGGCTTTCAGTTTTGGAATTGTTGTCTGTGGTTTTGCTTCTGTTACTGTCCCTTTAAGACATGGCCAATAATGCACTGATCCTATAGGTAGTCTCTTGGGAAAGATCTTGGCTGGTCAATTTAAAGGTTTTTGTCTGTCGGCCATGGTTTTGAGGCTCTGCTCTGGTTGTGTCTGTTTCTTTTTTTGTACAATCTTCCAGTTGAAGTTGGTCTGTCAGAGGTAAAATAAGTTGAAGGGCTACTTATAGGTATAAGCCTGCCTGATATAATGTTCTACTCTAACAATATGGTTTTTGAATAGCTTTCTGGATTATTATAAAATCTGTCAAAGGGAAAGTAAATGGAAGAAATTTGTACACACAGGTCTATTTTAAAGGTCCCCATCTGTCAGCCCTGGTTTCCATGATCCTTTCATCTGTTTGGGTTTTTTCTTTTTCTTTCTTTTTTTTTTTTTTTTTTTTTTTTTTTTTTTTTTGTATCTGTTACTAGTCCATTAAGACATGGGACATGCTGCATTGATCTTACCAATGGTCTCTTGAGCAGACAGATCTTGGCTGAATGGGCAACCTATAGGTATACGCCTGTATAAGATGGTTTACTATAATACAATCTAGCCTTTGAAAGGTTTTTCTGAATTATTATACAATCTTGACATTGAAGTTTATGTGTCAGGGATAAAGGATATGAAAGAGATTCTGTATGTACAGGCATTTATGCAGTTGTATAAGAGGTCTGAACCATCAAGAACTAAGTTGAAGGTGCCAAAAGGCAATGCCTCTGGTGTGCAAGAATAGCAGGGGTTAAAAAGATTTAAATCTTTTAAAACCAGTGCTGGCAGTCCCAGATCTGTTTCTCAACCTGGCCCCAGGCAGCCACAGATCATCTCACTGTGGTCAAGAACCCCAACTCTAAACTCTCTGTGTGTGTGGTGGTAGGATCCCAGAAAAGCTGCTTGGGCTATAGAAAGATGGTCAAAGGGAACTTGGCCTTTACCCTGCCCTCCAGCCCCTTTTGCCAATGAAAGGTGGAAGCTGCTGGCCACAAAGAATGTGGCCGTAGGTTTCAGCACTGTTAGTTTATGATAAGGGGACAGGAAAATCTCCCCTTTTATGATCTGACAGGACACCCCATTTGGCCAGGGGATATCTATCACTGGAGCAAAGCCGTTCTTGCTATAAAAGTATCCCATCAAACTTAATGCACGGAGAGACTGGCAGGGTAAACAATTGTACCCAGAGAAGAAAAAGAAACTAAGATCAACCTGTGTTTTGTAGGCAGCCTCTACAAAGGGATCTTCAAGGAAACCTAAAGAGAAGGATGGAAAGGGCCTCCTCCATTACATACCAATATGCCTAGTGTAACAAAAAGGCCCAAAAGGAGTCTCTAGGTACAACTGACAGTGGGGAACTCACTTAAAGTTGATGACATCACAATAAAGTAAGGAAGTCAGGCTCAAAAATACCTTGTGCTCCAATGCATTGAATGCCACCTGGGATAGAAAAGCTTAAAGACACAGTTTTTGTATGTGCCAGATTGTCTGATACTTCTGTTGGGGTGAAATTTGTTGTGTGAATTCTAAAATTCATAAGGTTGTTTCAAAATATGAATTTAAGAAAGGGTCCAAAACTAAAAAAGAAAGAAAGAAAAAGAAAGAAAGAAAGAAAGAAAGAAAGAAAGAAAGAAAGAAAGAAAGGAAAGAAAGAAAGTAAGTTAGTTATAGGTTTGGAAATATTTTAGTACAGAAAATTAGAAGGTAAAAGAAATGTTTCTGGATGAGAAAGTATTTTGTCTGGTAAAGTAATATTCTTGCAAAACTAAGGATGTAAAGAAGTTGTGAATATTTATGTAAGTCACAGAAGGTTTGCAGAAGGCAAATCTCTAAAAAAAAATGTGTTTGTGATTAAACTGGCTGTAATTAGCACCATCAAAGTTATTTGAACTTTAATGTACTGATATGAAGTCTGAAACATTGATCTTCTCTTATCAAAATAATTTTCTTCTATTTATTAGTTTTTATTACTTGGGGAAACTAATTCTTAAAGGAATTAGGATTTGTACATGTTTTTAAGTCATAAATGATTACTTTATACCTGGTTAAACAAACAACTGTTATTTAGGTTATAACAATAATGTTGACACCCTAAAATATGCGACTAAGTATACATATGCATCTGAGAACGATATCTGTCTAAGCTTTGTCTAAGTGTTACATAAACTTTCATTTTATAAACTTTTATATGAGTTTACTGGCAAGATGACCAATAAGTGCTTTTATACATTGTATCTGACATAGAAGAGCCACAATGTCACTTGAAGACCTGTCTTATTTTGCTTTGACTAAGTTAATTTCTCATCATTAACACTGTTTCCTAAATATATAAGAGATTTAAAGTTATCCTTTGATTTTGTTAACCCATGTAGACCTGTGATTATTGTTACCGTACACCATGAATTCAAATTGTACTTTAAAAGTTAAACTTACTGATATGTAAAGCTTAGGAAAGCACTTTGCCAAGTTCATGTTCTCCAAACTAAAATTACTTGTAGCAAGTCTAGGATTTGTATAGAAATAATAAATCTGGTTGGCATTAATTCATGTCATTTGATGTTTTACAGCTGGATAAAGTAACCCATTGTCAATAAGTTATATAGACAATTTTGTGATACTCTTCACACTGAAATTGGAATTTAAATATACGTTTGGAGGGAAATAAGGAGAGCCTAATCTGCTTAAAGATAATGCTGTAAAACATGGAAGCATTTTGCCACTTTTTCCAGGAACAGAAAATTAAAAGCTCTTAGCCTTTATTTGATTGATGTTTTAGATTTAATGTTGTATTGTGTTGTTTGTGAAGAGCCCCGCCTTACCTGAGATAAGACTCTGCCTCCCACCTCACTCCATGTTAGAATGACTCCCAAATAGGCTAGACTTCAGCTCATACAGAGTCATGCTTAAAAGATTGAATTTTGTTTTAAAAAATTACTGTGATCTTGAAATAAACAGGGGATACAATATATAACTAAGTAAAGGTTTAGATTATAAACATCAATTTTCTTTGTTCAAAGCTATTACACAAATTGCATCTTTTCCCTCTGTTAATTTCATTTTGTATTTTCCTTGTAAACTTTATAACTGTTGCCAGTTAGTGTTTTGCAAAGGTACTGCTTCTAATAAAACAACTTGAGTTAATTTGAGATAATAAGCCATCTCCTGTAAAACAGACAGTATATAATACTGATTTCCAGTACTAATTTTGACCCCAATTAAATCAAAGAGCTAACTTTAAAATTCTAGATCTTGAGATTTAATCTGTTACTCCCACTTTAAGACTGGAGAAACTGGCATGTTGGGTGTTTAAAACCAAAAACTTGGGAGACCAAAGTCAAGGAAGTAAAAGAGCCAAGAAAAGAGCAGCCAGCATTTTGGCCCTTGCCCTCTAAGGTCAGCCAGGAACCAGACAATAACTGGACCTCTCTTGGGCCCTACAACCCCATTGAGTCACCCAATCTGCTGATCAGGGATATCAAGAGGACTCTATAGAGGAGGAAACCAATCAGTGCAAATTCTGCAAAGAGGAGGATCATTGGAGAAGGAAATGTCTCTGATGCTTCCAAGAGAATCCACATATGGTCAGCCAGACCCTGACCCATCCTAGCAGATGGCACAACTGGTAAAGGAAAGCTAAAGGAGCGAAAAGGCTTCACAAATGTCCCCAAGAGTGATCTCTGAAGAATCTCAACTTTTGAGTAGACAGAAACAAGGTCAGTTTTGACCAACTTGGTCCTAAATACCTGGCAGGGGAGTATAGCCTAAGCACAGTCCTATGTGAACATTTAGTGTAACTTAAGATGTCATCCCTACCAAAAGTAAGTAAAGCTGGAGGCTACAGAAGAAGGGTCCTTGTGTGGGAGTTCCTAATAATAATGATCACAAAGAACTCCAGAGTCCTGACTTAATTTGAGCCTGATCCCATAGACCTACAAATATTGCTAACCTCATACTGTTTTTCACTGATGTGACTATGAGTTACTGTCTTCATAGTTTTCAGAGAATGGCTGAAATACGAAATGCTTTGTGCTGTTTGTGAAAAAGTAATGCTTTACTGTCTTGTTTATTATGTCTTATCATGATCTCTTCCCTATATGTTCTAGTCTCTGTGAACTGCTCTAATGCTGATACCCTTAATTGTCCACACCCCACCTGTTAGAGAACAGGGACTTTCTCCCCCCAACTTTGCCCTCTTTCAACAAAAAGCAGCTTAGAGATGTCATTGCCCATTTTTCCATAAAAATGGGATATAGAAATTGACAGTGGGGAAATGTAACAGTGATCCACTTTATGCTTTGAATATAGCCCTTGCTGCTCTGTCACTGCAACTTAAATTTAAAATGGACATGTTTCTTCCTCTTCTTCTCGCCCTGTTCCTCCCTGATCTCTACTCCTCCCTAAATCTCAGGAAAAACAGGATTACCTTTCTTCTCCATTTTAGGCCAATGCATCTGTCCATGAGTACACAACCACTACAGAAAAGAAGTAATCCAGACTTTGGGGATGGTACCAGAAGATTTCAGAAATGACTATCTCCCGATTTAAGAAGTGAATTGCAACTCCAACAGAGAACACATGGAATGTAGCCTTTGAATCACCTCTTTAAAAGCCCCCTGTTCCTGCTGATGGACAGAATCACAGCTTCTGGGACAGGAGTCCCCTGTGTTTTTCCTTTGCTAGCAAAGAAATAAACCTTATTTTTACTTTTTCTTAAAAAAAAAAATCTGCAACGTTTATCAGACAGTAATGTTTGAAATCCTCTCCAAATCAAAACAGTGACATTCACTAATTAGCTATATTAAAACTAAGTTCATACTACAAATGCTATGAAAGCAATATGAGATATTGAGAATTTTTTAACCTTTAATATTTTATGTACATCTAGAAAAACTAATTTCAGATGATCAGTGTACAGGATGATTTTTTACATAAAAGAAAAATCTGGTGTGCTTTACTTCTGGATACTAAACTCACAAAATATACATACAGCAGCAGTTGTCAAAGTTTTGTCCTCAGACTAGTAGCATGAGCATCACCTGTGAGTTTGTTACAAATGCAAATCCTTAATCCTCACCTGACTTACTGACTAGGATAGAACATAGGAAACTTATTTTCAGCAGCTTTCCAGGTGACTTGTAAACTTAAAATAACTATGAAACCACCATATCAGAAGTTTGAAACCATCACTTGAAAAAGAAATTATATTTATTGAAGTGACTAGTTTTTTTTTAACATCTTTTTTTAGTTGTAGTTGGACAAAATACCTTTATTTTATTTATTTATTTATTTATTTATTTATTTATTTATTTATTTATTTATTTATTTTTATATGGTGCTGAGGATTGAACCCAGAGCCTCATATGTACTAGGCAAGCACTCTACCACTGAGCCACAACCCCAGCCCTGAAGTGACTAGTTTTATTGCACATTAGGATTATATAAATAGTCTCATTTCCAACTCACGGACTTAGCACAGGATGTTCCCTATTCCTCGTATGCTGATTGTTCTATTCTTTATGTGTCTATTTCTTTCTAGTTAATCTAGGTATCAGCTAAAAACCCTCAGAGCCTGACTTGACTATCTGTAATGTTATCATACCCTTGTCAATACATTATCACATTTCATTCATACTATCACTATATAAAGATTAGTATTTTTCATATCTTCTGCCTGTTTCTCTCACTAGTGTATATACTACATAAGAGTGGGGAACTTGTTTTATTCCCTGCTGACTCCCCAATACCTCATACAGCATGACCATATATTATATGCTCAATTTTAAAAAACAAATGAATGGATACATGCATCTCTGTTGCTCCAGAAAATGAACAGTGGAAGTGTTTTAACAGGCTAGAAAAAATGATTAAAACAGCAACATGGTCCCACACCAATATTAAAAACCATGCTTTGTAAATGAACCAGGGCATATAGCACAGCTGCTTTGATCAAACAGCGAATTCTTTATAATATATATGAATCCATATGTATTCACAAAAACATTATTCAAATTTGTTTCTTATGATTCTTATTAAATAAGCAGAAACAATGTAAAAATCATTAAATAAGGTTGGGTAAAATTTGTGTTTTATAGTTATTCTATTTCTAAATTGTCTTTCTAGATAACATACTTATTATGTGCCACATGCTTTCTACACATGATTTCCTTCTATCCTCACAAAAAAACTATCAAAAATGCTATTCTTTGAATCGGGAAATTAGTGAGTCACAGGAAGTAAGGTCACATACATTTAGTAGCACAGTATTTAGATCCAAGTCAGTCTTGTGATAATTTTACCACTGCTCTTTATTGTTGTTTCTTTACAGGGAATGTTACCAAGGAACATTTGAATAAATCTTCTACCTGAAAATATTAGTACTATTTTCCTCTAGAATGGTCACTGATTATGGATTTAGGAACTAAACCATAACTACTGGATAAAACTGATTGATAGTATAATTCAGAGCCACATGCAATTGGCTCCTGAAATATATTAAAGCCTAAAATGATCAGTAACTTCCAAAAACATGCCCAAATTTACTGGTATTGATAGGCAGCAGACAGATGTGAGTGGTGGGAGCATGAGTTTAAGGCCTACTATGCTGACCCTCACATGCTTTCTGTTAAAAGGCAATCTACCTTCAGCCCTCATGGCTTATGTCACTTATGTTACCTTCCTCAGCAAACAACCTGTTATGTGCAAAAGAAATTCAGCCCCAAAAGGATCTTCCCTACCAATAAGAGGAACACAAATTATGCCAAAATGGGGGATTCTGAGACCTTTACACAGACCAGATTCCAGAACTAACAGAGAGATGATATTTAGGAGCAAAGCTCCCTAACTATAAAATCTGTAAAAACAAGTTCCAGTCAGAACCACAATGGGCCAAAGTGACCCAGAGTTGCATTGGATCTTTAGCATGTCAAATTACCCCTCCATGGGCTAAGAGATTAAACATAACAAATTGTCAGTTATGATAGGAAAAAGAATGTTTGCACTCATTATGCTTTGATTTTCCAACTATTTCTAACTGCCCTTTTGGGCTATCTTGTTTCCTATCAGTTTTTATGCATTAATTCTGTAACTCATAAATACCAAACGTCTTAAAAATATAGGTGGCAAATGCAGTTCATATACATGTTCAGTGACTACAAAAAGCAAAGAATTAAATAGTCAATAGCAGCCAACAAAGTTAACTCTCATGCCAACATGTAACTAAGAGACTTTCAATATGAGTAAGAAATCTCACCTTAAGAGAACAAAAACACTTCCTGGTCTATCAGTAAATCATAAAACGTCTAATTCTAAGACTAGAAAAACTTACATCCCAAATCTTTGTCACAGGACTTTTCCATTTTTTCTTACAGATCTCAACTTTCAAGCAAGGAACCAATTCAGTGGCTCTACTACTCTTCGAGATCAGGAACGGGGGTCCTTGCTCCCCAAGAAATGCCAAGGCAAATATAGAAAGCAAATTTTATTTAAGAAAGTGATAGCACAGACTTCTCTGAACAGAAAGGGCCCCAGAGTTGAGTGTCCACAGGAGGAGGTGTGTCTTGCTCTTTTACAGACCCCAGAACCTCCTCTTTTAATTATTGACTTCTCTTTCTTCTCCATGTACATGTCTAAGAGCAGGAACACGGGGTTGAATGTTAGCAACCCAGAGTGCCCAGGAGCAGGACAACCCATTGTCCTCTCTATTTAACCAGTGATAACCAGTCATCATCCTCTCTCAACCCCCATCACTCCTTAACTACACAGACTGCCTGACCTTTGCCCCCTGCCTCAGTTTATTGAGGAATATGACATTATCCTTTCCACTCAGGCCAAGTGAGGATTCAGGCAGATTGCTTTTTGATAAAGAAAGTATATGGGGAGTCACCAAAGTGGACCCATTTTATAGAATTATTCTCTTAACTTCATGTTCCCACTGTTCTCATCTATCTGTTCCCTTACACCAGGACATAATAGATTTCACAAATTTTCCAAGGAGATGTTATTCTGTATTACTGAGATAGGTCTCATTAGTTTCAAATTTTATGTTCATGTTAATCATATTTTTAATGGTAGATTCTCTCCATGAACCCCCAAACATGAGCAGCAGGATAGTACAAAAATCAGTCTCTCTAGCATGGAGATTTTAGGGTAATCAGACTTCTAAAATGGCAGCTCAGAACACAAAAGTCATGTGTCCTAAAGGAGGGACAAATGCCAACTGCAATTATCTTTTATGACAGCCTTGGAAGTCCCACGATATCACTTCTGCCTCATACTATTTATAGAAATAAGTCACTAAAACTCACTCATAACAAGGGAATGGCAATTAGACTCCACCTTTTATGAAAAGAGTGTCAAATTATGAACATACCCTTTCACCACAAATTATTTGCATTTATTCCTTCCACATGCAAAGTACACTCTCCAATTCCCTAGGCAACCCCACCCTTGCAAAAATCTTACCTATGATGGCATCAGGAATAGGCTGAAAAATCCAGGATTTCATAGAGGTGTGACTGAGACTCTTTAGATGCCATTATCAAGTCAGCAAAGTACAACTCATAAAGTATAGTTATTCTCAACCTAAAAACATAGTGAACCAAAGAGACAAGTTATGTGGCTTTCAGGTACCAACATACAACGGGGAAGAGACACAAGATAATTGCTATATATTTTACCATGGAAAACAGAATGGGGAGAGGAGGGATAAACAGAGTCACTAGTTCATTACAATTCTGAAATCTATCCAGTTACATGCAGTTGGTTCCTTAACTCAGGTCTGCTGTGTAGGATGTATCATTGTATCCCCAAAGGTCTTAGCTATATCCTCTGAGCTCATGGTCCTACCCCAAGCCAGCTTTTTCCATTAAAAAAACACTGGTGTAGTTTTCCCAGCTTCCTGCCAGTTGTATTTCTGAAGTCCAAAGGGCTTCTCTCATTTCATACTGTCTATCCTTATAGTTCAAGGTGGCAGTGTTTGTGAATATACTTCTCTTAAAATTTTGTGGGCCTCCTACAAATTATACTGAAGTTCACATAATTATACAAAAGCTACACCTACAAAATTCATCAAAATAAACCCTTCCTCTACCTTTGGTTTCCTTTGAGGTTGCCAGAGGAAAGCACCATTTATATTCTTAAATGCACACTAATTAGCAGAGAAAATCTGCAATGCATGCCCTTTAAGATCCATAAGGATATTTAAGGTACCATCCCAACTCTTTGCAAAGGGTTATACAATAACACCTTGATGTGATCTTTAGTCCCTATTTTCCTAATAGTGCCCTGGATTTGATCTTAATCAAAAAGCCTTTTCAGGCTGGGGTTGTAGCTCAGCAGAAGAGTGCTTGCCTCGAATGTATCAGGCCCTGGATTCCATTCTTAGCACCACATAATAATAAATAAATCAAACAAAGGTATTGTGCCCAACTACAACTAAAAAATAAATATTTTTAAAAAACTTTTCTTAATTTTAGCATCATTTTCCCTTTGAAGAGACTAAACTGATATAATAAGTTTTATTTTGATTCCATCAGGTCTTAGATCCTTTCTATATAAAAGCTATTTCTGCTACTTAACATTCTCATCTTGCATTTTACTATAGGCAGCTAGAACCCAGGTACATCGAAAATCCCCTTAATTTTCTAACTCTATTTTCCACTTACCACAGGTAGTGATATTTAACTTTCTGTACTAAATAATAAATATCCCTAGTCTTCCAACTTTTGATAACATTATCCTCAATTTTCTTTTAGCCCTCACTGTAAGCCACCTTACCTACCTCCAGAGCCATAAGGTTACCCACCACTAATAGTATCTTCAAGGCTCTTAGACTATAACAATCGTCTCAAGGTCTTTCCAGCTTCACCCTATCACTCAGTCCCAAATTCACGTTTTAGATTTTGATACAACAGGTCCTCACTTCCAGGTATCACAGCGTGTGCCAACATCTACTATTAGTTAACAAAGTCCAAAACCTAGTGGTATAAAATAACATTTACAGTCAGCCATTAATTTCTAAAGAGTCCACATATGCTGATTCAGTCAACTATAGATAAAAATATTTAGGAAAAAATTGGTTTATACTGAACACATACAGACTTATTTTTCTTGTCTTCATTCCCTACATAATACAGTATAATGAATATTTATATAGTATTTACATTGTATTAAGCATTTGTTTTAGTTAGCTTTTTCATCATTGTAACCAAAACACCCAATGACTTAGAGAAGTAAAACTTTATTTGAAGTAAAATCAATTATTTGATTTCAGAGGTCTCAGTCCATAGATGGGTTACTCCATTGCTTTTGGCCCAAAGTGACACAGAACATCATGTGGGAAGGGTCTAGCAAAGTGAAGGGGCCACCATATAGATGCATCCTTCCAGGGTATGCTCCCAGTGACAGGCATTCTCCAACCATGCTCCACCTGTCTACAGTTACCACCCACTTAGTCCACTCAAAAAAGAGTGGACTGATTAAATTATAGCTCTCATAATCTTTTCATTTTACCTCTGAATATTCCTGTATTTACAGAAACTTTTGAGGGACCCCTCATAGCCAAACTGTAACAGCATTATAGGTATTCTAGAGATCATTTAAATTATGTGAGAGGATGTGCCTAGATTATATGCAAATACTATGCCACTTATATGAGGGATTTGAGCATCCATGGATTTGGTATCTGCAGGAACTCCTGAAACCACAGATATCAAAAGCTTGACTCGTGGGGCTGGGGTTGTGGCTCAGCAGCAGAGCGCTAGCCTCGCACGTGTGCAGCCTGGGTTTGATCCTCAGCACCACATAAACATAAATTGCATTGTGTACAACTAAAAGTAAATAAATAAATATTTTTTTTAAAAAAAAAAAAAAAAAGCTTGACTCGTACCTTGTTCATAAATCTGCCATCTAGGCAAAAGGTTGCTACAAGAAATTAAAACCTAAATAAAGGTGATATAACATACTTAAAATTTTAAGTCAGCCTTATTAAAATGTCAGTGTTTCCCCTACATGGTGTAGAGTTTCAACACAATCTCTATCAAAAGCCAAATGATTTTTTGTTTTTGGTAGAAATTGATAAGCTGAAGCCAAAATGTATAGGGTAGTTTAAATTAACTTAGATAACCCAAAACAATTTTGAAAAAGAATGGGTTCTAACACTTACATGATTTAAAAACAGGTAGTGCTATAACACGCTATTATCAAGATAGTGTGACATGGGCATGAAAAGACATATAAAGATTAATGAGACAGGAAGAAAGAGCTCAAACACATATCCACAGTCAATTGACTTTTGACAAAAGTACAAAGTTAATTTATGGGGAAAAAACAGCATGTCCAACAAATGGTGCTGGATCAATTGAATTCTATACACAAAACCAAAAAAAAATCATAAATTCATCACCTTATGTGATATACACATAAAAATTAACTGGAGCTGAATCACAGTCCTAAATATAAGAACTAAAAATAAAAAAACTTCTAGAAGGAAATAGAGAAAATTTTTGTGACCACAATCATTAATTTTTTGAAGCCAAATTACATTTTATTAAAACTTAAAACTTCTGCCCTTCAAAGGATACCCTTAAGAAAGTTAAAAGTCACTATGGACCAGGAAAAATATAGTTTTGATGAAATACTTGTTTTGAAAGGGAAAACTTATTTCTACATGATTGAGATATTAGGGAACAATTTGAGCATAATGCAGATTTCACATGGGCTGACACACAAAATGAACACACAAAACTGCAACCACCAGAACTAAAATATACAGGAATACACAAAATGAACACAAACACATACTTTAATCCCCTACTAGCTACCTCAATTTACAATATATATTATCTTATAAGGTTCTGTTTTGCTGTTATTATCACATTTATTGGCATTTACATAGAATAATTGTGTAATTGTGTATTACAAATTATTTGATAGATACTATATATTACATTGTGATATGTGTACTATGTATGAAATACATGTATATATAGTCATTCAATATCCCAAAATCTAAGTGTTCTGATTCAAAAACACCAAGTAGCACAGGTAAAGGAAAACTTTAAATATTAAAAACTTAAAAGAAAGTAATTTGAAAACAAATGAGAGAATACATGATCTCTTGAGCAACAGGTTCATACAGGAATGCACACTGCAGTCAAACAGAGACAACTTTGCAAAAATAAAAAAAAATATGCCTGTGGCCAAAAACAATTTCAAGGGTTTTAAAGTACTTAACAAGGTAGTCTAAAGAAATATGAAACATGGAAGAACAGTTAACTCATGGGCTGAAGACTAAACAGTGAAAAGTAAATAACAACCTTTCCCACAAAGAAAAAGCACTATCTATAATACAAACACATTAAGTATAAATTACCAAATCCTGAAAAGTGGTTCCTTAAAGTTTGTAGTGGCTCGTTTTGTGATTTCAAATATTATCATAGCTGTAGCACTGGAAACACAATCTAGCACTGCAAACACAATTATTTTGTGGCAGCATTTGGAAGGTATTATTACACTGTCTTTTGGTTTCCATTTTGCTATTAAAAATCCATCTGACATTATAGCTGCCCTTTCTAAGAAGTCGGTTTGTTGTGTTTTTTTTTCTCCTCAGCTGTTTTCATGATCTTCATTTGATTTTGTGTATTTACCATTATGCTGGGCCTAAAATATGTATTTCTTTTTTTCTGTTCTACTGGGAAATCACTAGCTTTCTTGAATCTATATTAGTATGATTGATCAATTCTGGAAAATTGATCATTATCTCTTCATTTTATGCTGCTATCCCATTCTTTCCCATACTTCTGGTAGTTCAATTGAGCATATTTGAAGTGTCTTCTCTGTCCTCCTTATTGTTAATTTGTTCTCTCATACTTGCTACTTTTTCTCTTTTGAATTATGGACATTTTATGTATAGATAACTTCACAAATGCTTTCTTCGTCTGCGTCTAATATGCTGCTAGACCAATGCGTTAAGTTTTCAGCAATTAGCATAAATGGAAATCTGGGACAAAAAATAGCATTATTAACATTTGATTTACAACTATAAATATAATTCATTAATCTACTTGTTATGGTTTTTGCCAATCTTTTGACTTTTTCTATAAACAAACTATGAGGTGGGCTGGGGTTGTGGCTCAGCGGCAGAGCGCTCGCCTCGCACGTGCGCAGCCCGGGTTCGATCCTCAGCACCACATAAACATAAATACATTGCATTGTGTACAACTAAAGTAAATAAATAAAATATTAAAAAAAAACTATGAGGTGAAGATTCAAGTAAATACCCTTTGGTATATGATCTCAAAAAATAAATAAATAAATAAATAAATAAAAGCATAGCATGGAAGTGAGAAGTAAGAAAGGAAGGAAAGTAATAAAGGGTTGATTAAGCAAATTACCAATGCGAGCCACTGAAGCTTTATCGTTCAGACCAACTCTGGAAGAACAATGTTTCTCCAATCTTAAGAGTACACAAAGATCACTTGTTTGGGTGTCACTAGATCACTAGACCACCTTCAGACTTGATAATTCACTAGAACTCAAAGAACTCTTTGAAAAATGTTGTATTCAGAGTTGTGGTTTATTACAGAAAAAGAGTACAGATTAAAATCAGCCAGAAGAATCATATAGGACATAGACTAGGAAAATAACAAACTGTAGAGCTTCTAATTGTTCTCTCACAAAATCATACATAGAATTACTTTCCTACAACAATATGACAATATACATGGAGTACTGCTAATCAGGGAAGTTCGCCTGAGCTATGGTGTCCTGAATCTTTACCTGGGCTCTAATACAATAGCATGGTTACTGTCTAAATGATTGATCTCATTTTCCAGCACCAAAGGACGTCAAGCTGATATTGATTGAGTCAAAAGCTTCATTCTTAATTCACACTGTCACAATGTTGCTTGTCCCAAGATTCTCAGGTAAATAAAGAGACTCATTAAGAATAACATGCCTGTAATTCCAGCCCCTTAGGACATTAAGGCAGGAGGATTGTGAGTTCAAAGCCAGCCTCAGCAACTTAGTGAAGCCCTAAGCAGCTCAGCAAGATCCTGTCTCAAAAACTAAAGGGCTGGGGCTGGGGTTGTGGCTCAGCGGCAGAGCGCTTGCCTCACACGTGCGCTGCCTGGGTTCGATCCTCAGCACCATGTAAACATAAATGCATTGCATTGTGTACAACTAAAGTAAATAAATAAATATTAAAAAAAAAAAGATTAAAATCAGCCAGAAGAATCATATAGGACATAGACTAGGAAAATAACAAACTGTAGAGCTTCTAATTGTTCTCTCACAAAATCATACATAGAATTACTTTCCTACAACAATATGACAATATACATGGAGTACTGCTAATCAGGGAAGTTCGCCTGAGCTATGGTGTCCTGAATCTTTACCTGGGCTCTAATACAATAGCATGGTTACTGTCTAAATGATTGATCTCATTTTCCAGCACCAAAGGACGTCAAGCTGATATTGATTGAGTCAAAAGCTTCATTCTTAATTCACACTGTCACAATGTTGCTTGTCCCAAGATTCTCAGGTAAATAAAGAGACTCATTAAGAATAACATGCCTGTAATTCCAGCCCCTTAGGACATTAAGGCAGGAGGATTGTGAGTTCAAAGCCAGCCTCAGCAACTTAGTGAAGCCCTAAGCAGCTCAGCAAGATCCTGTCTCAAAAACTAAAGGGCTGGGGCTGGGGTTGTGGCTCAGCGGCAGAGCGCTTGCCTCACACGTGCGCTGCCTGGGTTCGATCCTCAGCACCATGTAAACATAAATGCATTGCATTGTGTACAACTAAAGTAAATAAATAAATATTAAAAAAAAAAAAAAAAAACTAAAGGGCTGGGGATGTGGCTCAGTGATTATGCACCCCTGGGTTCAATCCCAAGTACCAAAAAATAAAATGACACTCCAAGGGCTTGAAGGTTACCTCCCAGAAGTGAACGCCAAACCTTTTATTTTGGACAAGATTAATTTCTGAACTATCCTGCAATTTCCCTGTTCTCACTGGGAGTAATCACTGCCTTTTAAAAGCCCTGAAATTCATACATTATTGAGCTTAACTACTACATTATGATGTTGATAAAAATAGAACTACACGTAGACTTTTGTAATTAATGTGCTTCCTATATTGACAAACTTCTATTCATATTTGGAAAACACTGGTTTATTTAACAGTTGAAATCAAGGTAAGACAGCTTAATATTATTCCAAAGTTATCAGTATAGACTTCTCGTTCCATATATTAGTCTTTATTATACAATATGTCATATTTTTGCAAAATACTACTCAGGAAATAAATCCATAATGGAATTTTGATCTGTTCCTGGTTTAGCAATTTGCATAATACCCCACAGTGTTGGACAGTGGTAACAAGTTCCAAACACTCCATGATGAAGGAAAACCAATAGTTTATACTGTAGTGTATTGTTAAGCTATGATGTTTGGTAAGTTAAGTAAGCTAAATGCATTTTCAATGTAAAATATCTTCAATTTACAATCAGTTTACCAGGATGTAATCCCATTAATAAGTCTCAGAGCATCTGCATATCCTTAGAGTACAAGCATTTAAAATCTTGGCATAAGATAAATGGCAAGAATCAAAGCCTATATTTTAAAAGACTAAGAAATTTTGATGTAATATTTATTAAAGAAGCTTAGCAACATTAAAACAGAAACATAAATTTTTCCAATTTCAAAACTTTTTCTATACAATCATTAAAATAATTTTTAACCTTAAGGAGGAAAACATCTTCCTCTGAACTGATAAAAGCACTAATACAATAGTGTTATCAAAGAAAACAGAATACATATTTTGTCTAAATTTAATCTACAGGGGGTTGGGTATTGGTGGTAGAGCACTTGCCAAGTATTTATGAGGATCTCTTTGCTCCCCAGCAGAGACACACACACACAAACACACACACACACACACACACACACACACACACAAAGCCAGAGTTTAAAAATAAAAATCTATAATTTTAAGTGGAGTATAACATTAAAGAGAAGTAGTTAACAAGATTCTTATAATGAAGACATAGAATACATTAGGTATTATTACTTTCTGCCACAAAGTCTTGGAAGAAAACATTTTTTGCTGCAAGATATAATTGCACCTAATTTTAAAGTAAATGCCACAAGGAAGAAAGCTAAGCATATTTTTAATCCATAGATAACAGCATTTCATTATAATGCAATGAATAATAAACATAGAAATGATAATATATTTACAAGACTATTTTCTAAAACCTTGAAGATACACTAAAGCTTTCATAGAAATGCCTATACAGGGGCTGGGGTTGTAATAGCTCAGGGGTAGAGCGCTTGCCTCACTGGGTTCAATCCTCAGCTCCACATAAAATAAATAAATAAAATAAAGATATTTTGTTCATCTATAACTAAAAAAATTAAAAAAGAAATGCCTATACAAAAAATTAAATGCATAAAATATTAAAATGTCTTAGAATTATGAATATACCTTCTAAATACTTTCACCTAATGCTTAGTTACATTTTTTCACTCCTTATTATGTTAATTGTATTCTGAACATTTATTATTGCCCTCCAAGGTCAACTGAAATGCTACATCCTGGAATGAGATTTTAGAATACTAGTTTTTCTTAAGGATTTCCTGCCCTCCAGTGGTATCTGCCTTAATATTTTCACTGTATCTTTCTATGCTGCAAAGAGGAGACACATCATTTCTACATGTACATAGTGAAATTATATTGCACTGTATGGCAGCATCAAATTTTTCTTCCATTGCAGGTTCTCTCTCTGTTTGTACCCCTGCATCACATCTTACAACCTGCAGAATGCAGTTATTATTGATTTTGCTTTGCAACACATGTGCTGAATTGTACTGCAACTGTGGAGATTGATCTGTATTATTTTTCATTGAGAATGGGGAGAAATTCTCAGTTTGTTTGTGAATTTTTGCATTATCTTTATGAATCCTATCACCTGAAAGTTTTGACATCCTTTCTAGATGAAAATTATTGGTTGATTCAGTAGTTTTAATACATATCTTATTTGAGTCTTCAATTTGCTGTAATATTTGATCTTCATCTTCTGATGGCTAAAAGAAATCAAATAATTTTGCTGTAAATAATGCTTAAATAAAATGCTTAATAAAATCACACAATCACTTCCAAGTAAACATTCTTAAAATTTACATTATAGGAAATTTCTAAATATAGGAAAGACTTTGGCAGGTTACAAAGCAAAGCAGTTATATTATCAAAGAGTCTTCAAACTACCACACATCCCAGCAGGTTGTAGATTTTTAAATAATAAAAATGTAAACAAAAGAAGAGGAATCTTATGTCTTCTCAGTACCTATAATCAAAGAATGCATCATTCCATCAATCTCTTACACTGAAGAAATGACGGGAAACACACTATTCAATCACTTCAAAAGATTGCAGAATTGATACCTTTAAAGGGAACAGCTGAAACTTTTTTATTATTTATTCACTGATTCATTAAGTAAAACATACCCATTATGTACATTTTATGGGTCCATCCCATGAAAAAATATATCTTAAGAAGATAATATAAAGAGAATATCAGCTAACAGAATATCAAAAAAGATTAAGGGCTGGAATTGTAGCTCAGTGGTACAGCGCTTGCATCACATATGTGAGGGCACTGGTTCGATCCTCAGCAAACACATAAAAATAAACAAAATAAAGATATTGTGTCCATCTACAACTAAAAAAATTTGAAAAAATAAAAGTTTAACAGTAATAAATATGTTAACTTTTATCTAAAAAGACAAACTGTAATAACTTTTAATAGGCCTAGATTTAAATTTGCTAAGCTTGAATTTTTCAACTTCGTGATAAATGTATTTATTAAGAACACAAACATTCTTTTTTTAAAAAATATTTATTTATTTGCTTTAGCTGTACACAATGGGTTTATTTGTACGTGGTGCTGAGGATTGAACCCGGGACATGCACGTGGCAGGCGAGCGCTCTACTGCTGAGCCACAACTCCAGCCCATAACACATTCTTTTTATGAACATCTTATATTTAAAAGTATTGATAATTCAAATTCAAAACATTGGCAAAAATACTAATCAAAAAACTAAAGTAAGCCTAAGACAGAGCATTAAAACTGAGCAAAAATTGGAAGAAAGAAAGCTCAATGCATGTATTTAGTCAAGAAACAAATATTCATTCACTAACTAAAAGGCATCTATAATGTGAGTGAAACAAAATGGTTGCTGTTCTCTTGGAATTCACATAATAAGTAGAAATGAAATTAGCAAAATAATCATACACATAAACACATAACTACAAACTGAGAAAAGCATTATGA
The DNA here is from genome assembly GCA_025594165.1 of Tamias sibiricus. Lineage (NCBI taxonomy): Eukaryota > Metazoa > Chordata > Mammalia > Rodentia > Sciuridae > Tamias > Tamias sibiricus. The sequence continues at coordinate 96,803,122 of CM046661.1, read as the reverse complement.
GAAACAAGTACAAGGCACTTTCAGAGCATCACTAAGGGATGAGCCATAGACTGGGGAGCCAGGGAAGGACTTTTTAAATAAGTGACATATTTAACCTAAGACCTAAAGGATAAAAAGGAATAAGGCTGAGAAAAAAAAAAATTCCTGCCCTGAAGCAGAAAAGAGAATGACAAAACTAAGGAAAATGAAGGGTCAATATGTGTGGAAGAGCAAGAAGAAAGGAAGAATACTAGAAGAAACAGGAAATGGTGGCCAAGAGCTAGTAGCCACTGTAAGAAGTTCAGATTCTATAGGAAAATGGGAATCCAATGAATCCTTACACATCAGAATAACATGATTCAACTTATTTTATTTATTTATTTATTTATTTATTTATTTATTTATTTATTTATTTATTTATTTATTTATAGGGATTGAACAAACGGGTAACCACTGAGGCCTTTTTATTTTTTATTTTGAGACAGGTTCTTACTAAGTTGCTTAGGGCCTCTCTAAGTTGTTGAATCTATCTTTGAACTGAAAATCTTCTTTCCTCAGGGATTACAGGTTTGAGCCTCTGTGCCTGGCCAACTTATATTTTTTTTATTATGATATCTGCTAACTAGAAAAGACACTGGGAGAAGAGTGAAAGTAAAGAGATCTCTTATGAACAGCCAGAACAGTTCAAGAACAAGATGATGGTAACTTAGAATAGGGCACTGATGCTAAAGGTTGAGAGGGGATAAATTCACAATTTATTGTGGAGGTAGAATTAATTGGACAAAGTGATGAAATGAAGATGATTGAGGGAGACAGATTTGAGAAAAGAATGACGATGTTAACTACTGTAGTAGGTTTCTGATATGAACCCTTGGGCAGATAGGAAAAATATCTATTGATATAAAAAATATTTAAAAAACTGATTTTGAGTGAAAATCAGACGGTATTCAGTTTCAGGTGTGAAAAAGATTTTTGTGAAAGATCCAAGATGTGTCCAATAGAAAATTGAATATCTAAATAAGAAACAGGGCCAAATAAAGCTGGGAACTGACATCACCCAGATAATATAAAAGTCATAAGAATATATAAAATCATTAAATTTCAGTTTGTTTTACAAAAGAGGGTCCTGTATGAAACCCTAAACATTACAACATTATTATATAGAGAAAAAGGTAGAAAAGTTAGCAAAGGCATAAAGCAGCATTCATACAGGTATCAAGAAAACCAAGATAGTATGTTAAAATAAAAGCAAGAGAAAAAAAATTTCAAAGGAATTAAATAATAATTTTTATCAGTATCAGGATCTCATAAAGACTGAAAAGCATCCAGTCAATCTGACAACACAGAAGTCACTGGTATCCTTAGCAAGATGGCAAATTAGATACTAAAGGCAACAGGAATGAAGATACCAAGAGTGATGGTAGAATTCCCTCCAAAACATGTGATTTATCAGAAGAGAGGTTCCCACTCAGAATGTCTCAAATTATTCATATTTTAGTCTCCAACACCATTTTCCAATTTCTTATATAAGTCTTAAGATTTTTATTTTTTGAAGGTACACTGGTTGTTTTATGCTTCAAATTATTGTCACTTCTTTTTTTAAATGTGTTAAAATATAACATTATGTATCTATTTTGCATATACATAACTACATACATTTTATATATAGCATTATATATATACACATAAGATATACAAAGATATATATATCTTGTTAAGAAAATTTTACATATGATATATTTTTGTGTAAATTTTTTTCTTTTACTTTTTTTTTATTTGGTACTGGGGATTGAACCCTGGGGTACTTCACTACTGATCTACATATCCATCCCTTTTTATTATTTTATCGAGACAAGGTCTTGCCAAGTTGGTTAGGGCTTAAGTTGCTAATGCTACTTATGATCCTCCTGCCTTAGTCTCCCAAATTGCTGAGATTATAAGCATAAGCTATCACACCCAATTGTTTACATTTTATTATTTATTTTATTTTACATTTTTGTGTACATTCCTTACATTTTCATATTTTAGAATATTTCTTATATTGTTTACGTTTTTACATTTTTTATTTATATTATTTTTTATTTCCACTATGTATTAGTTTAACCATTTTTTCATCATGTAAAATTAAACTGATAAAAATAATTCTAGTGGGGCATAGTGGCGCACACCTGTAATCCCAGTAGCTTGGGAGACTGAGGAAAGAAGATGGCAAGTTCAAAGCCAGCCTCAGGAACTTAGGGAGGCATTAGGCAACTCAGTGAGACCCTGTCTGCAAATAAAATACAAAAAAGGGTTGGGGATGTGGCTCAGTGGTTAATTGCCTCTGGGTTCAATCTCCAGTGTAAAAATAAAATTCCAAATTAGTATAACATATTTATAAGCAAAAAAGCATAACTTACCATCTCTGAACTAGAACTGAAACAACTATCTGTTGGCCTTGGAGAGTAACTGGTACACTGACTACTCTGTGAAGAATCAATATCTGAAAATAAAGGTTTAATTCATGAAGAATGGCATTCACTAATGCTCTATAAAGTATCCAATGGCAGAAGATATCTGCTTGAAAGATTAACTAACCTAACAAATGGTACTTTAAAATGTGCCAAAAGTAGTTAAAATTTTGGATACATGGTACCTTGCATTTGTAATAGAATTTATGGGTTTATTTTACTCTTAAAATAATGCTTATCTACAAGTAATAAGGGGACATAAGAGATAAAAGCAGAAATGAGAAAATTGGGATTGACGTTTTCCAATATATGTGCCATTTTTTATGAACAAATAAATAATTTAAAGTGTCAACCACAGGAAGCAGGAATAAATTGAGTTTATTAAGTCCTAAGGCACCAGATATTTGCTAATCTGGTAAATAAAACTTCACTGTGCAATCAAAACTATATGAAAAAACATCTATTCAAAGCACCCAATATTATATTCTTTCATTTTTGCTTGATATGTTATCTTATGATGGAAAACCAAGTTTAAAACTGGGCCTGGGTAGTAGGACATGACTCCCTACCTAACAAACCAAATATCATAAACTAATTTGTATTAAAGTAGTGAAATTGCGATGGGGAAAGGGGCAAGAGATTCAAATATCAAGAAAGTTTTCAACTAGCCTCAATTTTGGCAAGTATGTAGCTTTTAAATTGTTTCTGAATCTGTACAACCTCAATAAAATCTGACCAAGACTACTACTACACACACACACACACACACACACACACTCTTTACAGAAAAATTCACTTATAAATACTGATGCAAAAATCTAATAAGAAATAAAATTTAAACTAAAAAAAAAATTTAAATAATATCGTAACATCATCAGTTGGTAGGATTTATTATAAGAATGCAAAGATGGGGGCTGGGGTTGTGGCTCAGTGGTAGAGCGCTCACCTAGCATGTGTGAGGCCCTGGGTTTGATCTTCAGCACCACATAAAAATAAATAAATAAGAAGGGGGAAAAAAAAGAATGCAAAGATGGTCCAAATTGCAAAATCCATTAGTAATATTCACCTTTATAAATGATCTGTATCACAACTGGATAACATCTCACAACTATTGGAAGATGTGAAATTGCCCACAATCCAGAATCTTAGTGTAGAAATATAGGAAGTATTTTATACTAAAGTAGCAACAAAAACACCAAAAAGTACCTATGGATAAGTGAAATAAGAAATGTGCAGAATCTATTTGAAAAAAATTAAGAAAGTGCTTAAAGATATTTTAAGTAATTACAACTATAAAATTAGGCTGAATCAATGGAAAGAAACCCTTATTCTTCGGGCTAGTCAATATCATTACAATAACAATTCACACTAAGCTAAGATACATACTTAACAGTTTCCTAATAAAAATTAAAATGTTTCTTTTAGAGTTAGATTAATTTTAAAGCTTATATGAAATTTGGACTGGCCAAGAAAGGCTTTTTAAAAATTGCAGAGAGATATAACACTTCTGGAAATTAAACACACTATAAGACAATCTTAATAAAAAAGAGTATGGTATTGGCACATGAAAATTAGGAGACCAATGGAATAGTTAAGAAAACCCCCAAACAGATAAGATAATATGCATAGTTAGTATATTAAAAAGGCAATATCATAAATACCTAGGGAAAAGATGCATTTTTAAAATGTGAATTGATATTATGTCTCATATTTTAAATCAGGATAATCTCCAAATAAATTAAAGATATAAATGTAAAAATACAAAACCATACTAAAGCTATAAGAAAATATGGTGAATTCATTTATAACACAGGAGTGATGAGAACTTCTAATGCAATCTAGAAATAGTAAAACATTGGTAAACAAAGCAAGAAACAATGTAAGTAAGGGAAAATCAAAATACACCAAAAGCTAATATATTAAACTAGAAGAAAATATTTATTACTTATATCACAAAATGTAAATCTCTTTAACACATTAAGAGCTAGTTCTCAAGTATGGAGAAAAAAGGCCAATAACCCAATTGGTCAAAAGACATGAACACCAAGTAGACAAAAAAAGAAAAGAAAACAGCCACTGAATATATTTAAAAGATACTCAGTTTCACAGAAAAGAAACACAAACTAAAACCTATCTATGCATCTCAAAAGAATTCAAAATTACAAAAAATCCTAAATTTGACCACAATCTCTATTGATGAGGCTGTGGGATAACATGCACTTGCTGTTGTAATGGCTAAATGCTACAAGAAGGGAATTTGATAACATCAAATTTAGCAATATATATATATATATACACATACATATATGTGTGTATATATATATATATCAAATAACAGTGCATCTCATTTTGACTAAGGAATCCCACTTCTAGAAGTTACCACCAAAATACACCTCCACAAATAATAAATATATGCACCAAGTTGTTTAGATACAACATATGTAAGAAACCACCCAAATGTTCATCAATAGAACACCGATTAAATCAAATGCAGTAAATGTACTGAATGAATGACTAAATAGTCATAAAGGATGAAAAATATCTGGCGCTAACATGGGAGAATCTATAGGTTTCACTTAATTCTTTTATATAATAGCATGTATTACATTCATAGAAAGAAAGGAAGAGAACTAAATTTTCTGGGTATGCATCTTTTTATATTTTAGGCTTTAGTGGGAGGGAAACCCCACAAATTGCAAGGATAAACCATAAAACAACAAAGATTGCCCATATGTTGAAGGAAACAAGGAATACAAGGACTAAAGAAGCCAGACTAATGTTTTACATATTTTAAAAACTAAAGAAAAAAATTCCGTAAAGGTTTCTAAGTACCCTAGCAGACTAGATAACCTGAAGAACCATTCTAGCACAGATTACCTAAAAAGTGTCAGGAAAATATGAAACTTTTATCTATCCCATAAATAAAGAATGAAAAACTACTCAAATACAAACTGTTACATAGAAGCCTATAAATAATTAGTATCCAAGATTCAAAAGATATTTATAAAAGATATAGACCAACAAATAAAAGATACCCCATAAGAAAACTCAAAACTTCTTAAAAGAAACAGGGGCTAAAGACATGAAATACATTTCACAAATGAAACACACATAACCAATTAACCTAATAAATAATCAGGGAAATATGTTAAAATATAACAATATATAAAAATTACCAACAATGACCAAAGATTGACATAGTGTTGGTTAAAATATATGACTAAGATTCCTACCCCTTGCTATTTGTAGGTAAAATAGGCACAATCACTTTAGAAAATAATTTTGCATTAAATTGGCAATTCTACTCCTAGTAATATACCCTAGAGTAATTTTACACACATGTGTGCCAGAAGAAATGTCAAGAATGGCCTAAATAGGAAAAAGCAAAATATTCAAAACTATCTAAATATCCATTGCCAGAAGATGCATAAACAAATTGTGGCACATTCACACAATAGAATCTGTATAACAATAAAAATAATAATAAAATGTAAAAGTGAGTGAGCCGGAAAACATAATACTAGGTTAAAAAAGAAAGTTGCAGGGGGCTGGGATTGTGGCTCCACGGTAGAGAGCTTGCCTAGCATGTGTGAGGCACTAGATTTGATTCTTAGCACCACATATAAAAAAATAAAGGTCCATCAACACCTAATAAAAATATTAAAAAAAGAAAGTTGCAGGAAAATACATAGATGTTTTTCAATATGTAAAATGTTTAAAATCAAGGAACAGAAAAGTCTGTATGATACCATCTCAAGAAACAAATTCAGGAAAATAATTACCTCTAGGGGGCAGGATAGGAAATGCAATTGAGAATATTTTCAAAGGTGCAGTATTTATATATTATTTCTTAAGCTACATAGTTGAGTATGAGGATATTTATTTTACTGTTTGTTAAACTGTCCATTTACATTATGTATATTCATAATGTATTTTTATAAAAAAATAATTATAAAGAGTCAATTTCATTACTAGTATTTTCTAAGATACCTATGAAATATTTATTTGCTGGTAAAAATCTAAAAAAAAGATTTTTAATTTAACTGATTTCTAGTTGTTAGTTTTAAAAAGAATAAAATTCACTTATATAGTCATACTGACATATTTTCTTAGTGGACGTTGGTCTTCCTTTTAAAGAACATGTTCTTCCTTCTTCCATCAGAATCTAAAGGGAAACCAAAATTTTAACAACTCCCAAGTATATATAATAATATCCACTTATATCTACCCAATAAATGCCTCTGATTTGTTTTATAGCACTTTAATTCAACGAAGATGAGTTTCTCTCTCTCTCTCTCTCTCTCTCACACACACACACACACACACACACACACACACACACACAAAATTAGCCTGTGGTGAATAAAATGAAATTTAAATTGGTTTAAAAGAAGCAAGCAACAGAATAGACACTTCCTAAGAAATACATTACTGACAAAAAGGAAAACCTTCAGGTAATCATAGTAAATTCAGTTGAAAAAAAGATCAGACATTAAGGTATTCTTGGGATTTGTTCTGTTATTCTTTTCCTAACTTCTTAAGTTGGGTTATCAGTCATTTACTAAAAAAAAGTTTACAGATATGAATTTTCTGCAGAACACAATACTGGTTTTGGTTTTCATCACTTTCTCTATAACCTGTAGTTTATTTTCATTTTCTATCTTAATTTTTAATTTTTTTCATTTGTTCTTTTTAGTTATACATGACAGTAGAATGCATATTGACACATCATACATACATGGCCTTTCTTCTTATTTTTTTAAAACCCAAAACTATCTCTTACTTTTCAAAAGTCAAAGGCGGATAAACAACTTTTGGAGGGTTGATTTCAAATTTTATTAAATTTTGATTGCAGGATGTAGTTACCATTCTTTCCTTTGATAATTTTTTTTAGATTTTCTTTATGGCTTACTATGTTAATTGTGTTTGCAAATATACCATATATATACCAAATATACCAAAAATATACCATAGACTTAAAGAAAACAATTTCTATATATTCTCTGTTGATGGTATATAGATAGACAGAAAAAAGGAGAAATTGCCTAGTTATTCACCTAAACCTGCTTCCCTTTCCTCTTGTATATACAGCTAGACCACATTTCCTAGCCTCCCCTGAAATTGGTTTGGACTTGTGGTTTAATTTCTGGTCAGTGGCAGAAGTACTACACACTACTGCAAATCCAGGCCCATAAAAATCTACTCAACAATCCACCACTTCCTTCTTCCTTCTGCTATCTGATACCAACATATACTACAAACATGGAAATCACCAGTTAAAGACAAGCACCCACAAATTTGGAGCCCTGAATAAATATACAGAACAGAGCTGCTTCTCTAACCTTTTTTTAAAACCACCTCTTTAAAAGATGAAAGTCTTTTCAGTTCAATTCTTGAAACATTTAAGCCCCAAACTTGCACAAAGAACAAGAAAAAGGAGTGGTAATATTTTAGTAGGAAACTTAATCAACTGGGAAAGCTATACAGATACCAAGGCATGCATGCACTCCATCATTCACTTCAAAACTGTTCATAAATGGTCTGGGGTTGTAGCTCAGTGGTAGAGTGCTTGTTTTGCACATGTGAGACGGTTCGATCCTCAACACCACATAAAAACAAATAAATAAAATAAAGGTATTTTGTCCATCTACAACTAAAAAATATTTTTTAAATGTTCATAAAGGATAACAAAGACTTTGCAAATGAGAAGAAACTAAGTTATTCAAGGAACTTGCCCTATTCTCCTAAGATAAGACACCTCACATCACAATGCTTGCCCAGCAGAATTTCATGGTTGACATGATCAGAAATTCTATCTTCTATTCTTCATTTTAAATGGGCTTCTTGCTGCATTTATGCTTTCTTGTTTCAATACTATACACACACACACATATATATTGCTAGTTATATATTATACATAGTATTGTATTATGTGTGCATCATTTGTATAAAAGACACCACTCTCGTTAATACATATAAGAATTTAAACTATTAAATATCATACAGATCATTTATGACCTGCCCTTTTAAATATCCAGACCTCTCATAATTTACAAATAGTAACAATAAAAGTAACTAGAATGAGATAGGTTCTTGAAGTTTGTTACGCAAGATATACACTCTCATATCTTTGGCCCTATTTATGTTGCTTCTTCTTCCCAGACATTTACTCCATTCAGCAAATTTATTGAGTTTTTGCTCAGAAATTTTCTACTCTATCACATCTTCCTCCTGACTACCCATGAAACTTAGTGGTGTCTTTCAGTAGGCTACCACTGCCTTTTGTACAAACTACAATTAGAATAATTTACCTAAATGCATTAGATTTTCTGTCTCTATCTAATAGACAAAAACTTCTTAAAGACAGGTTCCAAGTCCTACCATATCTGTCCCTTGCAGTTGAATGCATAACAATGTAATCTTCGTTAAAACACAGACTGTTTTTAACCTTTGTATCCCTAGTGCATAGGAGATAGTCAATGTCTAATAATGAATTCATAATATTCAATACATATGTTTTGAAGGAAAAAAAGAGAAAACAACATAATTGAGAATATCAAGTCAGATAAGACAGTAGTTTAAATCCTGAATTAAGTGTGAACAATTTATTTAATCTCTCTAAATTTATTATGAAGAGGAATTGTTTTAGTCAGCTTTTTTTTGCTGCTGTGACTAAAAAAAACCTGACAAGAACAATCGTAGAGGAGGAATAGTTTATTCGGGGGTTCACTGTTTCATAGTTCTCAGTCCATGGACAGTGGACTCCATTCCTTAGGGATCAGAGTAAAACAGAACATCGTGGTAGAAGAGTATGGCAGAGGGAAGGAGATAGAGATGCTCCACTCACAGATAACAAAATACATACCTCAAAGCCACACCCTCAATGCCCACCTCCTCCAGCCACACCCTACCTGCCTTGAGTTACCACTCAATCCCACCAGGGGATTAATTCACTAATTGGGTTAAGTCTCCCATAACCCAATCATTTCTCCACTAAACTTTCTTGCATTGTCTCACACATGAGCTTTTGGGGGACACCTGACATTCAAACCATAACAGGGATTATAACATTACATAACCAAGGCTTATAGATGTTTCAGTATTCTTAAATATATAACTATGTTCACCAGTAGCACATTGAATTCTAAAGGGTTTTTTTATCTTGGAAGATATTTTATACTGTATTTAAAATGTATCTAGATTGGTTTGTTTCAAATGAAGAACATTATAGTTTCTGAAATGGTATTTTTACTTCTAGATTCAGTTACAATTTTCCAATATAAGAAAATATAAGAACAAGAGTATAACTAAAGGTCTCGGGTTGTAGCTCAGTGGTAGAGCATGTACCTCACACACATGAGGCCATGGGTTTGATCCTCAGCACCACATAAAAATAAAAACACAAATAAAGATATTGTGTCCATCAACTATAAAAAATTAAAAAGAGTATAGCTAAAAATAAATTTATGAATAAAAGTTAACCTTAAATCGAAGTAAACCATAATGTTAAAATATGATAGAACACAAACTTAGTTAGAAAAATAATGTAACAATGTATTTTACCTCACCAAGTCCTAAATCCGAGGATTGCTTAGAATACAATTCTTCCAAAGGGATACTGCTCCTATGGGTTATAAAAAGACAGTATTAAAGTTTACTTACTCTGAAAGTTGTTGCTCTAAATTATTGTTTCAAAACTTGGCTCCAAATCAGAATAATATGAGGTATTTTAAAAAACAAAGATTTATAAACTCCATCCCAAGGAGCTTATTTATTATATATTTGTAAAACTTTGCACTCTGTAGTTTTAAAATCACCCCCTCAAGTAAATTTGGATATGCAACTAAGTTTGGAAATAATGTTCTAAAAAAATTTCATAAGTACATTTTAAATTCAAGGTCTAACATGGGTTTTCACCAGTGTTTTTCAACAGTATAGCTGAAAATATGAAGTCAGATAAGACAGTTGTTTGAATCCTAAGTTGAGTGTGAGTATATTGACCATGAACAACTTATTAAATCTCTAAAGTTCAGTCTCTTTTGTTATAAAGTCTTCACAGGATAAGGATTTCATGGATGTACACAAAGCTCTTAACTTCTTAAATGCAGAACATTTGTACACCAGTAGCAAGATCTGGGGAAGATTGTTGTTTTCATATAAGAAAAAAAACACATCAATAATGGAATGGAGGAGATAGTAATCCTGAACAGAGAGAACACAGGAAGTCTCTGAGAGGTAAATGTTGACAATAAGAGGTATGTTTTATTCCTAGATCACTCATTGTTCCATAAATTGATGATACGCTTGCATATGCCACTGACCTATGAATTCTGTTACTCTCTGTTCTGATTCTAAAACAACTAAGCAATTTTCCTATGGAAGATAAAAGTAAAAAAAAAAGAAAAGAAAAAGGATTTTCATGCCTGTAAGCATTCCTACATGTGATGCTTCAATTTCTTAATGTAAATTCACAAACTGACATTCTACTCGATACAAATTTCTTAAGAACTTAAGACTATTTCTCAAATGTAATCAAAATCAAGACTAATATTCAGATAAGAAGGTATTTTGGGAGTTGGCAAATATGTACACCATACTTTCCACTATGGTGATAATGCCAGGAACGTGATTACTAGTAACATACTTTGTAACAAAGTTGTTCATCTTTGGACGGTAATATGCCTACCTGACTTTGCATTAATTCAAATTTCTACATACTAGATCCTAATTTACATTCTCCAGATTTACCTAAAAACTTACATAGCATTCACTGGATATTCCTGGATATTGTTCTGTGATGTTTTCTCTTGGTAAACATTTTTAAGTTTTCCTTCAAAAATGAAAGTGTGTGTTAAAAATTTAGCATAATCTATTATCATTTTTCAATACAAAGTATATTAGCATGACACAGAGAGAGATCACAATGTCACCTAAACATCATTATATTTCTGTTTCATATTTCTCCAAACACAGAAACATACAAATAAATATATACAATATAGTCATCTCTCAGTATCTGAAGGGAATCAGTTCTAAGATCTCCCTCTACCATCCTTGCATATATCAAATCCATGGATGTTCAAGTCTCTCAGATAAAACGGCTTAGTATTTGCAATAACCTGCACGGATCCTCCTGTATTATTTATACCATCTCTGGGTAACTTATAATATCCAATAAAATGAAAATGCTATAAAATAGCTATAATGTTGAATTCTTTAAGAAAAATGCCAAACAATATCTGTATCTTGATGCAATTATTTATTTATTTAAGTACCAGGGATTGAACCCGGGGTGCTTAACCGCTGACCCACATCCCCAGCCCTTTTCATTTTTTATTTTGAGAGAGGATCTTACCATGTTGCTTAGAGCCTCACAAATAGCTGAGGCAAGCTTTAAACTTGTGATCCTCCTGCCTATGCCTCCTGAGCTGCTGGGATTATAGCAGCACTACTACATCCAGCTCAGATGCAATTTTATTTTTAAATTATTTCAATCCATGGTTGGTTTAATCTTCAGATGGGGAGCGCACAAATTAAGTGAGTGACTGTATGTGTGTGGACACATACCTAAGATATACTAATATGTATATTAAAACTGATAAAATATAGATTATTACATTTTCCACATATAACACCAACCTTTCTTTTCAGAGCTCATTAGGTAACAATCTTCCTCAAAAGATGTAGCAAAGTCATTTATTTCATTATTGTTGTGCCTTTTCTGATAGTTCCTGTTTGGTTGATATGTTTCTGGATAACTTGTTTTATTTAAAGTAGAACTACTGAAAGTTGACTCTGGACCTGTAAAAATGCTTCTATTTCCATCAATGGAATGGTTTTCATCTGAACTAGTGGCTAAACAAATATCCCCTAAACTATCAAAGCCACATTTGTCAAAGGTTTTCTTTATCCTTTGTTGATCAACATCTAATAAATTTATCATATTTTGACGAACAAAAGAGTCACAATTCTCTGACAGAAGTCTATGTGTTGGCTGGTTCACATTCTCCAGAAAATTTGAAACTTCTTTTCCATTTTCTCCCCAAATTTGTTGTATTGACTGTTTTTCAATAATGAAATCTGACTGTCTTCTTTTATCCATGTTCCCAAAATCTTCACTCATAATAAGTGCTGATCTTTTAGGAAGGAAATTCCCATTTCCTAGACTTTGAGATAAATTAAAACATATTTATCAAGAAAAGCACAGATCATATTCATTTATAAATACTAACCTTAAAGTTAAACTTTAGATAACATATTGAATAGCTACTAACATTTACTTGGATTATGTTTCTATTTTTTTATATTTAAGTAAATAATACTCCTTCAGATGGAAATTCATCAAATGTACTCTCCTAATGACTCTAATGATCTTTTATTGCATATAAAATTAATCTCTGCTCAGTTTTGTATTTCAACATGAAAATTTAGTACATAGCTAGATTTATTTTTATATTTACAAAAAAACTATGAATGACCTATATATAGTGGTTCTTCTATAATAAAATTTAGCAAATAACCTAGACAACCAGAGTATGTCACTGCTGCTCTCCATTTAACCAGAGAAAGATAATTAGAAGACAAGTGGAGAAAAGTCATCACATGTAAATCATCAAATCATAAAGTTATGATGACATTATACCACATATTTCTCAACCTAACAAGTATATAAAAATAGCTATAAAAATCCTAATGAAGGTATAGGTAAGATTGTGTATATAAGTAATGAAGCAAAGAGATAAGGTGAATTAGATGAAAATCAATTAAATATATAAGATAAACTGTAAGCTCCTTTCTAATATAGAAATGCTAATTCTAGGTTAAGTTCAACTTCTTGTCAAATATAGGAAACAACTAGAAAAAGAGATTTTTTTTTATTTGATTGCCAGTAACTACAAATTTATTTTAGATTGGGTTGTTCCAAAAGTTAGAGGTACCAAAGAAATTTTAAAAAGAAACACATAGACTGATAAAACTCAGATTTCCAATTTTATTTTTAAGGTATATATTTAATGGACAGCAGCTGTGCTCCAGGCACCAGGCCATATGTTGGGGATGGAGAAAAATAAAAGAATACTGTTATTAAAAGAAGGAAATTAATATTTGCCAATAAATGCCTATAGCTATGGTCCTACACTATTTCTCAATATGGATCATCTTATTGGTGTTTTAGTCAGAATAATATTTTATACTAAAAGACACAATTCATAGTAATAATTTTCACCATTAGTACCAGAGAAATGTCTACCACTCTAAATGACAGAACAAAGGTAAAAGACCTCATAGGTTATAAAGTATACTGTAAATGTACATCATCATTTTTAAAGATGTTTTAAGCATTCTCAGGAGAAATATTCACTAAAAGATCTGGACATTAGAAAAATACATGACATAGTTATTACCAACAAGAAATTTATAGTACAGAAGAGGAAGGAAAAATTACAAAGTGATCAGTGTTATCCTATAGACAAATTCAAATTCTACAATGGTAAATAGAAGAGATTCTTCAGCTTTGAGAAAAATCAAGCAGGTGGCATTTGGAAACAATGTTGATATTACCTCTAGAGATGACAAAAATGATGTTCAAGAACTAAAAGTCTTATTAATGCAAGTCAATACAACTTCTTTAATATTTTCCTATAAGCATAAAATTAATTAAAATTAATACATAAAACATAAATTATCTAACTATACTTTTTACATGTGTTCAGCAAGCATTTAATGTATGCCTACTGTGTAGTAGGAAGGTAAGAGTTTATATTCTAGTGAAGAAACACAATAAATAATTAACAATAAGAATGATGGATAAGAATTAAAGAAGTACAGAAACAGGATACATGGATGCTTCAAGATCACATAACAGAACAGCTTGTATTGAAGGTCAGGTTTCAGATAGTTTCATCAGGAAAATCCCTACTAAGGAAGTAATAAATAAGCTAAAGAAAAGTTAGACATGTGAAGAAGGGCATAAGCAGAAAAATGGAATAATCAACTCAAATGCAAAATCTGTAGCATGTTTGAGAAAGAGAAGAAGAATGAAGCTGGAATAGAAGCATTAAAAGGAATTTTTGACCAAACAAAAAGGTAAAACAGGGCTCAGAATATGCAGAGTGTGATTTTTATAAAGAACAATAAGAAATTATTTAAAGGTTCCAAGTTCAGAAGTAAAACTGACTTCTTTTATGTCATGGAAAACACAGTCTGAGAATACATCAATTGATTTTTGAATGTTGAAGCAACCCTTTATACTTGAAATATATCCTACTTGGTTACAGTATACTAAAAGGTAGAAAAAGAAAATATCAATCTGACTCCTGAGGGAAAAATGAATTCCAGATTTCCATCTTCCAAAAATGAAATGAGAGCCTCTTGTTCCAGTCACAGAAAAACAGCATGGTACTGGCATCAAAATAGACCATTTGACCAATGGTACAGAATAGAAGACTCAGAGACGAATCCACACACCTACAGTTATCTTATACTAGACAAAGGTGCCAAAATAGTTCACTGGAGAAAAGACAGACTCTTCAACAAATGGTGTTGGGAAAACTGGAAATCCTCATGTAATAAAATGAAATTAAATCTCTTTCTCTCACCATGCACAAAACTTAACTCAAAGTGGATCAAGGACCTAGGAATTAAACCAGGGACCTTGCACCTAATAGAAGAAAAAGTAGGCCCAAATCTCCATCATGTTGGTTTAGGCTCCAACTTCCTCAATAAGACCCCTACAGTGCAATAACTAAAAGCAAGAATCAATAAATGGGATGGATTCAAACTAAAAAGCTTCTTAGCAAAAGAAACAATCAGTGAGGTGAATAGAGGACCCAGAGAATGAGAGCAAATCTTTACCACAAGCACATCAGATAGAACACTAACCTCAAGGATTTATAAAGCTCTTAAAAGCCTTAACACCAAAAAAACAAACAGCCCAATCAATAAATGGGCCAAGGAACTAAACAGACACTTCTCAGAAGATGATATACAATCAACAAATATATGAAAACATGTTCAACATCTCTAGCGATTAGAGAAATGCAAATGAAAACAACTCTAAGATTTCCTCTTACTCCAATCAGAATGGCAGCTATCAAAAAAACAAAACAACAACAATAAATGCTGGCGAGTATGTGGGGGAAAAGGCACTCTTAACATTGCTTGTGGAACTGAAAATTGGTGAAGCCAATCTGGAAAGTAGTATGGAGATTCCTAGGAAAACTGGGAATGGAACCACCATTTGACCCAGCTATCCCACTCCTTGGCCTATTCCCAAAGGATTTAAAAACAGCTTACTACAGGGACACAGCCACATCAATGTTTATAGCAGCACAATTCACAATAGCTAGATTGTGGAACCAACCCCAATGCCCAACAGCAGATGAATGGATAGGGAAACTTTGGTATATATACACAATGGAACACTACTCAGCACTAAAAGAGAACAAAATCATGGCATTTGCAAGTAAATGGATGGAGATGGAGAAAATAATGCTAAGTGAAGTTAGCCAATCCCAAAATACCAAAGGTCGAATGATCTCTTTGATATGAAGATACTAACTTATAAAGGCAAGATAGAGGGAATGAGAGGAATGAAAGAGCTTTAAAGAGAACAAAGAGGGGGGAGCGAGGGGAGGGGACAAGGGGATAGGAATAATAGCAGACTGAGTTATCCATGATTACCCTAAATACATGTATGAAGATACAATTCTTGTAAAAATACTTTATATTAAACCAGCAACTTGAAAAATTGTGCTCTTTATATGTAATATGAAATAAAATGTACTCTGCAAATGTGTATAACAAATTAGAATAATTTAAAAAAAAAAAAAGAAAGAAGCAAACAAACAAAAAAAAATGAAATGAGAGATGAGATTTACCTTCCCAACTGACATAATTTAAAAACGACCAAACATATGGGACAGGTCTGGGGTGGCTCAATGGCACAACATTTGCCTAGAATTTTTGAGACCCTAAATTTGATACCCTGGACCACACACACATACACACACACACACACACACACACACACACACACAAATGCATGTGTTTGTGTATATATGATAACAGTTTTCGAACATGGAACAAGGTGGAGCAAGATAATTATCACCAGAGGGAGCATCCAAGACATAGGACATGGATGGGGGACATAGAGCCAGCTGATTCCCTTTCTTGAGAAACAAAGCTGGTGATCCAGGAAGAATGCAGAGAATAGAGTTCACAGGTTAGAATAGCATGAAAGAGAATGCTTCAAAGACAGAGTTCCAAATACATAGCAGATTCTTCTCAAATCTTCAGCTAAACACTGATTGGCACGTGCATGTGAAAGAATTACCCAATGCTGGGAAAAGAACCACCTAAGACAAGAAGATAGAATAATTCCAAGAGTTCATGCAGGAATGAAAAAAATCCGTGCTCCCATCCAACAGAATAGAAAAATTCATAATGTAAGAAAAATCAACGAAGTATTCAGCAGGGTATCGCCTCAGCAGTAGGACAAAAATCAGTCACAGAATGAAGGCTTGTAGGTCCTTAGATAGATCTTTCAAGTCCTCAAAGTGTAAAAGCAAGCCTGAATATGATACTACTTTCAAGCAAATAAATTAAAAATCTCAGAAAAAAGAAAATCCCAGACCAAAACTTAACTATTTCTACAAATAGCAAAATTTCCAGCAAGCAAAAAGATAAAAGTTCACAAGATATATAAACATAATTACCAAGAAGACAAAACCAGCAGAAAACTGTCATTCATAATGAGGAACAAAATCAATTATGAGATATAAACCAAAAATGACACATACAGAATTCACAGATAAGAGCATTATATGAGTTACCATCACTATATTCTCTGGATTTAAGAAGATAGAGGAAAAAGTGAGAATATTTAAATATATAGAAGATATAAAGAATAAGTAAAACCAAATATGCACACATGAAAAATACACCGGATAGGATGACCATCAGATTAGACAGCAGAGGAGAAAAAATTAATAAATCTGAATATATAGTAAGATGTTCTACTTTAAATGAAACTATGATAGAATTTAAAAACTGAAAACAAAATTATCAGCATCAGCAAACTGTGATACAACTTCAAGTAGATAAATTACTAATTTGAGTCCCCAAAGGACAATGCTATTGTTTAAGTGTCAACCAAAAGCTCCTGTGTTAAAGGCTTAGTTTCCAGCCTGTGATGTTATTAAGAAGTGTTATGGTTTGGATATAAGAGATCCCTCAAAGACTCATATGTTAAAGGTTTGGTCCTCAATGCAGTAGTGTTCAGAGGTGGGGCCAATGGAAAGCCAACTGCCTATAAAGTTGTAAAAATCAATCATGAATTTAGTGGCAAACTATGAGGGAAGCCCAATATTGCAGCTACTTGAGACTACAATATTAGTTGGAGCAAACCGTTTGGAAATTTCACAAAGAGGTCTGAAAAACAAATAGTCATAATGGGCTCTGATAAACTTCCAGAAACCTCTAGTACTTTAGAAGGCTATACACATGTACAGGCTGTGTGCACACTCAGGAAAGATCAGACACATCCTCAAGTATCTACTCATTCCTGGCTTACTATTAGGTTTTACACACAAAAGAAAGATTTGGTACCTCAAGGTGTTTAACACAACCTCAGACCAACACTGTTGACCTCTAAGCAGTGCTAGGAGGGAAATATATAACTTTAAATGCCAATATTAGAAAAGAAGAAAGATACCAAATCATTAGGTTAAGAATGTATTTTGAGAAACTAGAAAAAGATATGCAAACTCAACCCAAAGCAAGCAGAGAAAAAAACAAAACTATAAAACATTACAGCAGAAATCTATAAAACAGAAAATGTAAAAACAATGGAGAAAATTTGATGAAACCAAAACTTTAAGAGGCCAATAAAGTGACATATCTTTAGACACGCTAACCAAGAAAAACCAGAGAAGATATGTTCTGGAAGCAAATAAGGGACCTTACCCCTGACCTTACAGAAATTAAGAGAATTTCAAAGGTATATTATAAATAACTTCATGTTAACAAATCATGCATCTTAGAGGAAATAGATTTCTAGAAAAAAAGCAAATTGCACAACTAACTCAAGAAAAAAATTTAAATTCTGAATAGACCATAATAATAAGGAAAATAAATTCATTAATAAGTTTTGCCACTAAGAAAAGTCCAGGTACAAATGACTTCTCTAGTGAATTCTAATGAAATATTTAAAGAAGAAAGAATATCAATCTTCCACATTTTTTCCCAACAAACAGAGGGAAAAAAACAATTTCCCAACTCATTCTATAATCCCAGTATTACCCTGGTACCCAAGCCATACAAAGATACTACAAGAAAATTTAAGACCATTTCCTGTATGAATACAGACAAAGAAATCATCAACAAAATTATTAGCGCAACAAATCCAGCTATATGGGTAAGATTATATACCATGACCAAGTAGCTTTTATCTCAGGAATGCAAGGGGTTTACCATATTAAAACAAGTTAACATATATTAATAAAATGGAAAAAACTACAGGGTAATCTCAAGACACATAGAAACAACATTTAACTAAATCTATGATAAAAGCTGGGGATGTGGCTCAGCAGCAGAGCGCTCGCCTCACACGTGCACGGCCCGGGTTCGATCCTCAGAACCATGTAAAAACATAAATGCATTGCATTGTGTACAACTAAAGTAAATAAATAAATATTTTTTTAAAAAAAGCTCTCAACAGAAATAAAAATTTCTCAAATTCATAAAGGACATCTAGAAAAACAAATAGACAAACCAAAATCACATACAAATAACAAAAGACCAAATACTTTTTCCTGAATATGGGGAACAATGCAAGCATCTCTGCTCTTGCCATTGCTCTTCAGAACTTCTATATTAGAGGTTATAGTCAGTGCAGTAAGGGAAGGAAAAAAACTTAAAGGCATCCAGATTAAAAAGTGACAGGTAAAAATATCTACTTGTGGATGACATAATGCACTATGGTGAAAATCCAAAAGAATCCACTAACCTAATAATTATTTCAGCAAGGTCAAAGGATATGAGATGGATATATGAAAATTAATTGTATTTTTATATACTAGTATAGGGGCAAAGGGAAATTTCCCCTGTACCCACTGAAGATTTGCTGGAATAAGCTGACATATTGAAAAGAATTTATTAAGATGGGGGGGGAAGTCACTATATAAAGGGAAAATCACACAAGGGTGATTACCTACTAGCACAAAATTATTCAGAAGTTTTCATATCCTATTTCTGACAAAGCAGGGGAAAATGGGGAATGTAGACAATTTTGAGAGGAAACAGTAAAATGATTTTTAGGAGAACTCAATGGGTTTAGAGAACGAACATACTGGCACATAGTCTGGACAACATATCAAATAATAGTTTGTAAATATCTTTAGGACTAAAATGGAGGACAATGAAATGTGACTAAAGTTTGTTTAGGTATACTGACAGACTTCAGTCTTTCTTCTTGTAATGAGTTTATTTAATTAAAGCTCATCAGAAAAGAGCTTAAGTGGATCCAGACTTTAGGCAATAAGGGAATTCCCCCTGTGCTGGGAAGGAGACACACAAGGGAAGGTCAGAAGGACCTGGATTCTGAGTTAGGTTCTAAAGCCCCTCAGCATATCAAAGTACTAGTCTTTGCGGTATTGTTTTCTGAGCTTCAACATTAGCAATGAACAAACCAATATAAAATTAATAGCACAAAAAGAACACGATACTTAGAAATAAAATTGATAAAAGAAAGAAGGCTCATATACTGAAAACAACATTAACAGAGAATTTAAGAAAATAGAAGACACATTTCAGGTTCATGGATTAGAAAAGTCATTATCATTAAGATGTCAACTTTCCCCAAATTGATCAATTCAATACCATCCCTATCAAAATTCCAGTAAGCTTCTAGTGGGCTTTTTTGTAAACCTAATAACTTATTCAAAAGTTTATATAAAAGTGTAAAAGATTAAAAAGAGCTACAATCTTGTTGAAAAATAATAATCTCAATTTCAAAATTTATAATAAAGTTTCATAATCAAGGCAGTGTGGAACTAACCTACACAGAGATCGACAAAACAGGATTAAAATTACAAGGGGAAAAAAAAACATTTATGGTTAATTGATTTTTGACAAAATATTCTCTTTTCCATAAATGTAAGTGAGGGATTTAGACCCTTTCTTTACACTACATGTTATGATTGGATGTGAGGTGTGCCCCAAAAGCTCATGTGTGGAGACAATGCAAGAAGGTTCAGAGGAGAAATGGTTGTGGGATTCTTAACCCAATGGGTAAATTAATCCCCTGATAGGGATTAAGTTAGTGTTAACTGGAGGGTGTGGCTGGAGGAGGTGAAATTGAGGGGAGGGGTGCGACTTTGGGGTATATATTTGTATCTGGCAAGTGCTTTCTGATCACCATGTGAGCTGCTTCCCTCTGCCACACTCTTCCACCATAATGTTCTGCCTCACCTGGATCCTTAAGGAATGGAGCTGGCCTTCTCTGGACTAAGAACTCTGAAACCCTAAGCCCTCAAATAAACTTTTCCTCCTTTAATATTGTTCTGGTCAGTTCCTTTAGTCTCAGCAATGAAAAACTAACTAAAACACTACAAATAAACATGAACTAAAACATGGATCACAGACCTAAAAATAAGATCTAAAACTGTAAAAAACAAGAAAATATATAAGAAAATCTTAATGATCCTGGATTAGGTAAAGATTTGTTGGCTTTGATACTATAAGCACAATTAATTTTAAAAATTGCATCAAAATTGAAACCTTTTTACATTTTTAAAAAAGTACCATTATGGGGCTGGGATTGTGGCTCAGCGGTAGAGCACTCGCCTAGCATGTGCACGGCCAGGGTTCGATCCTCAGCACCACAAAAAAGTAAATACATTGTGTACAACTAAAGCAAATAAATAAATATTTTTTTAAAAAGTACCATTAATAAAATGAAAGGATAAACATTTCAACAAAGATGCTCAAATAGCTGATAGGAACATGAAAATATGCAAAATCATTTGTCATTAGAGAAATGCAAATTAAAAATCAACAAAAGTGGGTAACATTTAAAAAGATGGATTCTACCAAGTTTTAGCAAGAATGTGTTGCAACAAGAACTCTCATACATTGCTGATGGGAAAATAAAATGATACAACTCACTTTGGAACATAGTTTGGCAATTTCTTTAAGAGTTAAACATATAGCTAACCACAAGATCTAACCCACCTTGTATTCAAGAGAAATAAAGCATATGTCAAAGCAAAGATTTTTACATAAACTTTCATATCAGCTTTACTTGGAATAGACAAAAATAAAGGGGAAACACCAAATGATTATCAATAGGAAAATGAATATAATACATACTCTGGAATACTACTGTGCAATAAAAAGGAATGAACAATTGTTACATACAACAAATAACATGAATGGGTTTCAAAATAATTACGCTAAGTAAAAGAGGCCAAGTAACAGAAATATATGTATACTATAAGAGGCCATTTATATAAAACTGCAAAAATACAGACTAATCTGTAGTGACAGAAAGCAGATCAGTGGTGCCTTAGGAAAGAAGTAAGCGATGGTAAGCAACTAGAAAAGTGGTTCCAAAGTTACCCAAAGAAACTACTAGGGATAATAAACATGTCCATTATTTTTGACATATGTCAGAATTCATTAAGCCGGGCGCGATGGCGCACGCCTGTAATCCCAGCACTTGGGAGGCTGAGGCAGGAGGCTTGAGAGTTCAAAGCCAGCCTCGGCAATAGCAAGGCACTGAGCAACTCAGTGAGACCCTGTCTCTAATAAAATACAAAAAAGGGCTGGGGATATGGCCCAGTTGTCAAGTGCCCCTCAGTTCAATCCCCAGTACAAAAAAAAAAAAAAAAAAACTCATTAAAGTAAAAAACTTATAAATAAGTTCAGCTTCTTGTAAGTTAATTATACATCTATAAGACAGTTTTTTTAAAAACATCACAATAAAGAAGAAACAAAAAGAATTATTATGAGTCATTAAATAATGTCTCTACCAAGAGGGCAGGGTAGTTTAGACTGAGATAGAACTCACAGAGATGGAAATGTGAATAGATAATTATAAAGCTTATTAGAATACAAAATTGATAATACTTGATGAAGAGGATAACTGGAGTTGATGGAAAGGAAGAAATCAAGGACAACTTTTATTTTGGCTTTAGCAACTGAATAAATACTGGTGCCATTTAGTAAGATAAGGAAGACTAGGACAGAATTAGAATCAGAGTTTCTTTGATAACTAATGATATTACCAAGTATAGTTCTAATAGATTTTGCAAGCTTAATGGATTTTAAAATAATAAACCAGAGTTTACACACAAACATCTAAAATATAAAAGTAGGAAGTATTAAACTACCTACCACAAATGAAAAAAGGAAATGAGGCAGAAAGATGATGATTATGCAACTTGTGATTATCTAGGATTATCAGCATCTCACTGTCTTTTCACCCTTATCTCTGAAAAGGGGAGACTACCCCTATCCTGTGTGTGGAGGTGGGGTGGCAGACAGATCACCAGGAGTATTTTGTTTCTTTCTCTATACTATTGTTTCAGGTTTCTAAATCTTAATATTTTGAGTAATGCCATTTTGTATCTTTTGTGGAAGAAAGCCGTTAGGGACTTTGAGACTCCCCATGAAACAAACACACATTTCTGGAATACCTGAAGGTGAGGAGAAAAAAGTTTATGGACATTCATGAACAGGAAGATTATAGGACCCTAAAATAAACATGACCAGAAAACATCTTCACCACAGCATATTATAGCCAAATTGTCAAAAGCACAAAGAAAAACTAAAATCTGCAAAAATGTCAAGGCACATTTCAATACATCTCCATTAGGTTAACAGATTTCTAAAAAAAAAAAAAAGAAAACAAAACAAAACAAAACAAAACAAAAAACCTACAGGACAGGAAGAAATGGAATTACATATTGGAAGTCCTGAAGCAACTGCTGAAGCAACTGTCAACACAGCAAAACTATTCTATACATAAGAAACCCTAAAAACTCCACCAAAAGACTATTAGAACTAATAAATGAATTCAGTATAGTAGTAGGAAAAAAGAATCAACAAATAACTACAGCTTATTACTTGTTATTTATCTATTTAGTAACTTTTCTATATACCAATAATGACATTACTGAGAAAGAAATAATGAAGTCATTCCATTTACAATAGCTACAAAAATGAAGAATAAAAATAAAATACTTAGAAATAAACTTAAGTTCAAAAGACATTTACAATGAAAATTATAAAACACTGATAAAAGAAACTGAAGAAGAAACACACAAAAAAACTGAAAGAACCCCAATGTTCTTGGATTGGAAATACTAATATTATTAAAATGTCCATACAATCCAAAGTGATCTACAGATTCAAAATAATCCCCATGAAAATACCAATGTAATTCTCTGCAGAGCTATTAAAAAAAAATTCTGAAGTTTGTAAGTGTGAAAATATAGCCAAAGCAATTTGGGGCAAAAAGAACAATGCTGTAAGTATCAAACACCTGATTTCAAGATATATTACAGAGCTACAGTAAACAACATGAATAATGGAATTTGCATAAAAACAGACACACATCAACCAATGGAAGAGTAGAGGAAGAGTAGAGAGATCCCCAAAATAAACCCTCCATCTATAGTCAATAGATTCTCAACAAAGACACCAAAACAAAGGACAGCCCCTTCAGTGAAAGGTGCTAGAAAAACTGGATACCCACATTTAGAAGACTAAAACTTGATCCTATACAAAAAAACAACTCAAGGTCAATACAAAAACACCTAAATGTAATACTTGAAACTCTGAAACTACTAGAAGAAAATGGAAAATTCTTTAAGACATTGGTGAAGGCAATAATTTTTCTGGATAGGACCCCAACAGTACAGGAAACAAAAGCAAATACTGAAAAATGGGATTATATTAAAAGCAAAGCAAACAAGACAACCAACAGAATCATGAGAAAATCTACAAAGTGGGAGAAAATACTTGCCAAAGTATTCATCTGACAGAGGGTTAATACCAACCATATACATGCAAATAAAACATATGACACAAAAGCCAATTAGAAATTGAGCAAATGATATGAATAGACACTTCACTAAAGAAGAAATACATACGGCAAACAATGATATGATAAAGTGCTACATATAGTTAGCTATCAGGGTAATTAAAATCAAAGTCAAAACTACAATGAGATATTGTCACCCTACTCTGGCTATTATCAAAAAATAAATGCTGACAAGGAGGTAGAAAAAAAACAAACTTTTATACACTGTTGATGGGTAAGTAAATCAATGTAGTCATTATGGACAACAGAATGGAAGTTCCTCCAAAACCTAAAAGCAGATCTATCATTTGATCTAAATGTCCCACTTCTGGATAAATATACAAATAAAATGAAATTAGTATATCAGAAATACCTGAATGTCCATGTTTATTACAGCACTATTCATAATAGTCAAGATGATAATCAACAAAAGAATGGATAAGGAAAAATGTGACACACACACATATACACAATCTCTCACACATACAATCTGTGTGTGTATGTGTGCGTGCAAATGCGTAAATAAAGGGAGTAGTAACCCAGCTATGAACTAGAATAAAATCCTGTCATTCATAATAAAATTGATGGAATTGGAGAACACTGTGTTGGGTGAAATAAGCCAGAAAGACAAGTACCGTATGTTTTATCTTACATGAGCACACTAATAAAAGTTGACTTGAGAGTAGAATTATGAGATTACTAGAGATCAAGAAGGGTATAGGGTAGAGAAGGTAGAAAAAGGGAAGTTGGGAGGGGTTGGGGTTGTGGCTCAGCAGTTGAGCTGAACCACAACCTGCGCGGCCCAGGTTCGATCCTCAGCACCACATAAGAATAAAGGCATTGAGTACAACTAAAGCAAATAGATTTTAAAAAAAAGGAAGTTGGGTTTGATCAGTACATACAATGAGTGTATGAAAATATCACACTGAGGGGCTGGGGTTGTGGCTCAGCAGTAGAGCACTTGCCTAGCACACGTGAGGCACTGGGTTCCATCCTCAGCACCACATAAAAATAAATAGGATATATACCACATTTTATTTATCCACTCATCTACTGAGGGTCATCTAGGTTCCACAACCTAGCTATTGTGAATTGTGCTGCTATAAACATTGAATTGGCTGTGTCACTGTAATATGCTGTTTTTAAGTCCTTTGGGAATAGACCCAAGAGCAGGATGGCTGGATCACAGGGTGGTTCCATTCCCAGTTTTCCAAGGAATCTCCATACTGCTTTCCATAATGGTTGCACCATTTTGCAGTCCCACCAGCAATGTATGAGTGTGCCTTTTTCCCCACATCCTCTCCAACATTTATTTGTTGTTTGTGTTCTTGATAGCTGCTATTCTGACTGGAGTGAAATGAAAATTAGAGTAGATGTGGTATATATACAAAATTGAATTTTACTCAGCAATAAAAGAGAATAAAATAATGGCATTTGCAGGTAAATGGATGAAGTTGGAGAATATAATGCTAAGTGAAATTAGTCAATCTCAAAAATCCAAATACCGAATGTTTTCTCTGATATAAGGAGGCTAGTTCACAGTGTTGTTGGATGGGGGTACATAGGAGGATTAAAGGAACACTAGAATGGTCAAAGGGAAGGGAGGGGAAGGGAGGGAGCAATGGGGGGGGAGAAAAAAAAAGGTGGTTGAATGAGATGGATATCATTATCCTAAATGCATGATTGAAGACCTGAACAGTACGAATATACTTTGTATACAAACAGTTGTATGTAAAAAGATACTATATAATATGTGCACTATGAATTGTAATACATACTACTATTATAAATTTTTTAAAAAGTCCAAATTAAAAAAAAATAAATAGGATAAAGGTATTATGTCCAAGTACAACTAAAAAAATTTAAAAAAAGAAAATATCACACTGAATTCCATTAATATATACAATTAATACCTGTCAATAAAAATATGAAAGAAGAAAAAATTACTTAACTTTTTTTCTAGAAATATTACTTAGATCTGTTTCTATTACTAACAAATATTTGTGTTCCTTAAGATAAAATTAATAACTGAGAGTAGAGAATCCTACATCTTCATTTTCTTCAGCATCTTTGCTTACCTGTTTAATCTTTCAAATAATGTTCCAAATTGTTCTAGTTTATATGATGAACTGAGATCACCTAGACTTTCATTTATTTTGGAAATCAAAGAATCAGAACACTTCACATTGTTGAGCTGGAAAAACGGAAAAAGCATTAAAATAGTAAATGTACACACATGTAATTTCACTTATTCACAAAAATGTCATTTAAGTGAATAAATAGTATCTATATTCATGTATCTTTTCGTCTAAAAGAAACTAATTTTAGTTCCTCTTGAAAACAAAATACTGTTCTAACAATGGCCACCATAGCACAATGAAGGTGAAAGCCAGCAGCAAATTAATATTAGTATCTGAATGACAGTTAAAATAAGAGATTTAATACTATGGTGAATTAACATTTTCTTAGTTAAAAAAAAAAGATTATAAAAATAAAAAAAAACACCCAGAACACTAGGATCTTGAATAACTAAATGTTAAATTTCTGATAGAAAATAGTAGTTTGTTTCAAGGAAACAGCTACACTGGTCTCAGTTCTTACATTTACTTTAATTTTAGACTACTACTTTAATTTTTCTGAATATCAATATCATTCAGTATAAAGTGGGGATAAGAGTATGAAGACAGTTAAAGCAGAAAAAAAATCCATTTGTTAATGTGGAAGGTTCCATATAAACATACATTATTTTGACCCAACACTAATCTATCCAGTAAGGATAATTTATAACTATAATATATTTCATTTTAAACCCAGGAACAATAAAATGAGACATCCAAAGACAATCAATTACAAAAACAGAAAACAGAAAGAGCAGAGTTGAGGTGGTAGTGGTGGTGAGCACCTGTGATCTCAGCACTGAAACATAAGGATCACTTTAATGCAGGATTTTGAAGATCAACCTGGCAATACAGTAAGACACTATCACAAAAATTTAAAAATAAAGAAAAAAAATTGGGACACTGAATGTATTTGGAAAACAAACAAACAAATAAAAAGGACCAAAGTCAGAAGATGGCTAACAAATATATATCTAAATCTCAAAACAGAGTGACAGAGGAACAGAAACAAAGTTAACTTTGAAGTGAGAAATAAACAAACAAAACAAGAGTGGATTGGCAGACTACTTGCCTGGCGTACTGAGGCAATGGATTTCACACCCAGTACCACAAAAGAGAAAAACAGAAAGAATAGAATATTTCATTTTAATTTTTCTTAGTTTTCTAGAAATCTCTACAAATAAGCTATTAAATACTTTTCTAATAACAAAAAATATGACACTACAATGTGGAGAAGGACATTAGCTTCTCTCTTCAGTCTTCTGCCATATTAGGTATATTATTTACCTATTTGGAATTAATTGCTAACCTATAGTGTATAATATGTATAGGCAAGGAAGAGATTGGTTACTTAGAAATCACAGTGTTTTATTCTCCATCTTACAAACTAATAGAGCAACGATAAGTTATAAGTTGATCTATAATGCAAGACATGTCTTTAAAATGCAAAGCAAAATTGAAATAAGCCAATCTCCAAAAACCAAAGATTGAATGTTTTCTCTGATATGTGGAAGCTAACCCACAAAAAGGTGAGGTGGAGCAGGAATAGAAGTTCAGTGGATTAGACAAAGAAGATTGAAGGGAAGGAAGGAGGGATAGCAAAAGGAAAGACAGTGGAATCAATCTGACAACTTTCATATGTAGATACATGAATATACCACAGTGAATGTCACCATCATGTATATCCACAATAAATTAATTTTAAAAATAAAAATAATTATGGGTAAATAGCAGAAAGATCAACAGAGGAAAGGGAGGAGAGGTGGGGAAAGGGAAGGTAAAGGAGAGGTACTGGGATCCTAATTAGAATAAGACATATTCCATGCTGATGTATCAAAATGGATTCTACCAACATGTATAACTAAAAAGAACCAATAAAACAAAATTTTAAAAATGCAAAACAAATGGGTTGTTGAATATCCTTCACAGCATAATTCAAAAAATTATTAGGCTCTGGGCTGGGGATATAGCTCAGTTGGTAGAGTGCTTCCCTCACAAGCATAAGACCCTGGGTTCAATTCCCAGCACCACAAAAAAAAAAAAAAAAAAAAAAAAAAAAAAAAAAAAAAAAAAAAAAAAAAAAAAAACCAATATTAGGCTCTTTCATTTTTATTATAACAGAATACTTCATTTCTCATCAACAAACATCAAAACATACTTTAATAAATACTGAAAGAAAAACATCATACATAACCATTTGTATATTATAGCGTATTTAACTATAATACAGTATACTATTTAACTAAAATGATTTATGAACTTATAAATCATAAATTTATTATAAATTGACTTGTAAATAATATACACATGAATATGGCATAAACCACTGCATGCTAAAAGTTGGAGAAACTTAAAATTAATAGCCCTGTTAATAAAATATAATGCTTTACTTCATTACCATTGTACATTAGTATAGTAACTTCAATAATTTAAATTTTTTACTCTCTATATATTTAATAAATCATTCTCTTGTATATTCTATGACAAATGTATTTTAGAATTTGGATTTTCTTATATTTTAACTGTAGAAAACTGTGATCATTGTAGTATTTACTATGTAACATTGCTACATATTTCTATATATGAATCTGAGTGTGAGGGCATATGCCTGTAATTTCAACAACTCAAGAGACAGAGGCAGGAGGATTACAAGTTTGAAGCCAGCCTCAGAAACTTTCGTAAGGCTCTTTTTCAAAATAAAAAGCAAAGAGGGCTGGGGATATTGATCAGTAGTAGAGTGCCTCTAGGTTCAATTCCCAGTACGACCACAAATATAAAAAATAAATTTGTACATTAATTGAAGTGTTTATAAAACAGATGTCTTATTTATTTATTTATTTGGTACCAGGGATTGAACTCAGGGGCACTCGACCACTGGGCCACATCCCCAGCCCTTTTTGTATTTTATTAGAGACAGGGTCTCACTGAGTTGCTAAGTGCCTCACCATTGCTGAGGCTGGCTTTGAACTCGCAATCTTCCTGTCTCAGCCTCCCACGTGCTGGGAATACAGGCATGCGCCACCATGCCAGGCAGATGTCATCTTTATATCATAAAGAGAATCAAGTCACCACACTCATACTTTAAGAGACAACTACTATGTCATCACTGAGACTGTATGTTGCTATTCATAGGATGCCTTCTATATCATGCAAATTGAGTCACCATGACATCTACAGACTATTCATTTACAGTGATCATAAACATAAACTGCTATAAAACAGACTCAACTACTTTCAACTTTGCTATCAATAATTTTCTAAAATGAATGATAATTTCTAAGGTAGCAAAGAACATTCCTTGGTTTTTTATTCATAATTTTCTAGAGCAGAGAAAATTAAGCTTTTGATATAAGAGGAATCATTATCCTTAATTTATCTTCTAATTTGGTACCAATTTGGTACTTCTAAACTGTACCAATTTGCAGCTACACTTTTAAAATCCATAAAAACAGAAGTATATCATAAAATGAAATAATATAAAATGCTAAGAACTATGAATTCAAAGTTACCTGCTCATCTTGCTTTTTTTCATATATAAGTTTCTGAGGACTAGATACTATTCTGGGAATTAAATTTTGTTTTGGAATATGTCTGTGAGAAGATAATTCTGCTGAAAAAGATGGTGGAGTAAAACTGCAGTTTTCTATTCTGCTGAACTGAGGTTCAAACATACTGTATGAGTCCTTGACTTGAGATAACTACAAGAAAAAATATAAAATAATTTAAAATAGATATTACCTAAAGAAGTCAAAATAGTACATACAACCAAAATAAGTGAAAAGGACATAGGCTGCAAGAGAAAATGTCCTAAGGAAAGGCAAGCCATCATTAATTAACAGAATTTATTAAGATGAGAGAAATTATTAACTAAGATGTTACTCAGGAACTCCTTTCCCTTTGCTTTTCCCACTCCTAGTCCCCTTCAACCACAAGCTCCATTTCCACATGCCATCCTATAATGAAAGGAAATCTGAGTTCCATTAAACCACAAAGTAGATGACAAGATTTACAAAGGTTTTTTGTTTGTTGTTTTGTTTTTAGTGTCACTGCCATTGTCATTCTGATCTGGTTTAACTCTGATAATTCAAAGGAAAGAAGAGTTAGTAAAAAGGCACTGGACATTAAACAAAATGTACTTCTATTGATTAAAATTTTATTTGCTAAAATCTAGTTTGTTATACTTTGAAATAAAAATTATCTTAGGATTAAAGTGAGTATTAAACATCACAACTTGGTATAAAATAATCTTTGTCAAAGTGCTTGAAGAGATGAACTACTCAATAATCATATGATAAGAACTCTTAGGTGAAATGTCTCTTGCAACTGTTCAGTAACAAGCAGAATCAAATGTTATTAACATGTAGGCCTAGTCACATTGCTGATATTACAAAGGGATTCTCATAAGTAATCAATTAAAATATACTAAGGTATGATTTTCCTATACTGAAAAACTTTTAAAAGAATAATTTAAAAGTCTAACATTTTGTAAAAGGATAACTAATTTTCCCCAATATTCAAAAATCATGATTATTCAGTGACATATCACAATCATTAAAACAACTTAAAATTTTTGTGAAACTATCTCACCTGAACTTGGCCAAGATCTTCCTTGTTACCTAATTTTTGATAGTGTATACTAAGGAAAAGAAAAATTTAAGGTTAAAATTTAAACAGCAATAAAAATGACTTCTTATATATTTAAAACTCAGTGTTCTACACAAGCATACAAAAACAACAGAATTCTAAGAAATCATTTTAGGGTCATAATATTGTTGAGTTTTATAAAAATTATATTAATATTATAAAAAGACATTTTTATGATAAGAAAAGTCAAAGTATGTGTATAAAACAACTCAGCCATTTGATAAAGGTTCTAACAGTTTTATAATATCAATTAGATAAACAAAAACAGCTTGAAGGTAAGTACCTCATACATTTTCCAAAGAATAAAAATGTTGATAATAACAATTTTAAACATCTAATAATGTAAATACCAGCTGAAACTCACTTGTTTTCTGCATCATCAAGACAGAGTTTAGAAGGTGTACAATGAGGTGACATTGGAAGTTCTAATTCATGTTTCCTTGGAAGCATTTTTACATCTCTATTCATATTCACGTGGAATGGTTTTTTTACAGTTTCTATAATGAAAATGTTAAATTATAGTTTAAAAATAAGAACAAAATATTTCAAAGAACTAATTGATACATCATGTTAATTGAATGTTCATCTTAGAAATTTTACTAAAACACGTTCTATACATTCTAGAAAAAAATCACTATAATATTAACAAAAATCACAGATAATTAAAAACATTTTTTCCCCATCTTACATATACATCAAGAAAGGGGCCATGTTAATTTTTTAAAAATATTTATTTATTTGCTTTAGTTCAACACAATGCAATGCATTTATGTTTATGTGGTGCTGAGAATCGAACCTGGGCCACGCACGTGCTAGGCGAGCACTCTACCAATGAGCCACAACCCCAGCCCAAGAAAGGGGCCATGTTAATTTAGTCCTACTTTTTTCTACTTCCAAGGCTTTCTTGATTCCCCAACTATATATTATTATATATTACTACATCACTAAACATTTTATCTATCACTTTGCACACTTTGTTGTACTTGATTAACTCTTTCACTAGATTTAGACTACATATAGGAAGTAGCCTTATCTCTCATTACAGTAAACATACTGTTTTGTCTGTTCAGTACTTTTATCTACTCTTCTTTTTTTTTTAATATTTTTAGTTGTATATAGACACAATACCTTTATTTTGTTTATTTAGTTTTCTTATGTGGTACTAGGGATCGAACCCATGCCTCACACATGCTAGGCAAGCATTCTATCATGGAGCCACAACCACAGCCCTACCTACTCTACTGAGAAATGTTTTTTATACCCACCCCAACTACCTGGTTCCAATGGGAACTTTTTATCTTCCTTATTATAAAACTATCTTTTTCTGTGGAAAATAATTGGTTTGGGGGCAGGCATTTTAGCAAGGATGAACCAACAATGGAATACTATACATTGGGTTTTAAGTGTGTTCCACTGCTAGGACATGGTACCAGTAGCAAAAAGCAACAATCTTCCATAAAAATGTGGAATGAAAGAAAGAACTTTTAGTCTTTCTGGGAAAGGTGAGAAGTATTAGTTTCTTAAGGCCAGTTTTTGAGCTTTAACGATGATGACTATCCAAGAGAATGAAGCAATAGAAAAAAAGGAATCATTAGTATGTAAATCCCTGATTCAAGTTTTCTAAGACCCTTTTCATCATCACCCTTCCTTTTACTTAAATGTGTAAATGTAGTTCTTTTCCAATTTGTCAATAGCACCCATGAATTATGACTAATAAAGTCTTATTTTCTATCTTACCCCAATGTAGTACTTAATGATAATTAATTCAACAAATTTATGTTGAATGAATAATTGTCAGGGAGAAAGTGATAAGAGAACTAAAGGGACTCCATCTTGTTCTTCAGCAGCCATCTTAGGAGTTCCGAGAAATAGTTCTGTTTCTCAGAAATAATAGAATACAGAAAGTCCTGCCTGTGTACCCATTAATCGTTACCTAGCATAATACGCTTGACAGCATAAAAATAGCAATTTCAAGCCGGGCGCGGTGGCGCACGCCTGTAATCCCAGCACTTTGGGAGGCTGAGGCAGGAGGATCGCGAGTTCAAAGCCAGCCTCAGCAATGGCGAGGCACTTAGCAACTCAGTGAGACCCTGTCTCTAATAAAATACAAAAAAGGGCTGGGGATGTGGCCCAGTGGTCTAGTGCCACTGAGTTCAATCCCCGGTACCAAAAAAAAAAAAAAAATAGCAATTTCTATACATTGTAAAATTGCTCTCTTTGGTTTCCATTTTTCCTGGGCAAATACCTTGTCAGAGATTGATTGTGTAGATGTTAGTAACCATTCCCTAACATGTACCCAACTAGGGTCATCTTGACCCCATTCCCTTCTACTTGATCGTTGCTATACCAACCTGGAAAGTCCCATGGGAAATATTATTGTACCCATTGCTTTGTCTTGCTAACTGCCTAGATTCAGCTTCTGTACCGTGGCTTGCTTGCATTGGCTGAAACCCTGCAATTGAATATTCTGCCCTCTATGATTTTTCTCTTTAACCCTTGAAAATCACTGCTGGCGCGCCATCTTGCCACACTGTGTGATGTGTGGGGATGGTGGCCGTTGATCAGCTTAATAAAGGCTTTTTTTGGCATTAGTGTGACATGGCTTGGAGTTTTAATTGGCATCTCATTGGTTACAACATTTTTGGTACAACAGGATATATTATCCCATGGCACCTTATCATTTGAAAAACTGTAGAATAGAAAGATCACTATCAGCTTCCTCTATTCTCCTTAAAGCAGGCCTTATAACTTAGGATTTTTCTGACCTTCCCCTAAACAGGATCATAAAAATCTCATTTAAGAGGTACCTTCCTAAGGTACCAAAATGGCAGAAGAGAGAAGGTCACTTTCCTGGTTGCTCCATGGTGTGAAAAGACAAGGTGCTTCTCAGCAAGATGGGTGGGTAAAGGCGGGGGGGGGCTTTACTAGGAATTAATTCTGGACATTTAAAGCAGATCAGGGACTCAGGAGGTGGATAAAATAAAGAAGAAATTCCCACTGTGCACCTCTGGCAAGGACTGCTGGAGTGAACCCCCCTCAAAAAAAGTAGAGGGATAAGTCAAACCAAGAGATTAGGGATCAAATATATTGCCTGATGAGAAGTGCACTGCACAATATCCTTGTGCAGGGAAAAAAGCCCCATTCTCCTAGTAGTGTACAGAGGACAGAGGAAGAAACCATTTTGCAGCTGCAGTGTGGAGTGGGCAGCTAGGGGAGCCAATTCCTGGCAAACCCAAGTTTGGCCAGAAATACAGGCCCAGCACACCCATACCCCAGGACACAGAGTGTCCCTAAGTGACCAGGAGAAAACAAGCCTGGAGAGGGGTTTATACAAGGTAATACCTGTCAAGGGAATCCCACCTGGCTCCCCACCCACCCCCTCCAGACTGGCTGCCTGAAAGACTAGCTAGGAAAGAGGTGCCCAACTGGGAATTTGGAAGGGCAGGGGAAAGATATGATTGAGTTTGGAGACTGAACCTGAGAGACCAGAAAACACAGGCCCATGGGTAGCTGTGGGGATGTAGGCTTGGCTGCTCCACTACACGAGTGAAGCCCAGGGGAGATCCCTGGGGGGGGGGGCAGTTTTTCAGCATGGACCAGCAACTGCTAAGCTCAAAAGGTGTGCAGATTTAAAATCTTCAGATCCAATGCCTTTCAGTAAAGAACCTGGAGCCTACTTAAGCCTAAACCCCACCTCCAGGAGCTACTCCAATGGGATTTCCCATCACACTCCAGCAACCCCATTAACACAACTGAGAAGGAAAGCTGAAAATCATTTGAACTCCAACAGAAATGATTCTTCAACTTAAATTAAGATTTTTTTTTTAATTTTACTGTTTTTCTTTTCTTTTTTCTTTTATCTGTTCAATTGTGACCTGATTGGTTCATATACACTTAACACACATTCATATCTGTTTCTTCCTTCACCTTTCTAACATTTTTTGAAGGCATTTATTTTTCATAGATCAGTATTTTAGAGACTAGCATATTTGATTAATATAATTCAGTATGTTCTAGCATTCTTCTATTTTTTGTAAAATTTTTATTTTATACATTTTTCTCTCACTTATCTCCTTCCCTTGATTCTCTTTCTCTCATGCCTACTGCTAACAAACAATCTCTATTAGTCTCTATTTCAATCTTCCTTTGATTTTTATACTTCTATTTTCTCTATTCCTCCCTCACAATCACATCCTACATCATTTCAGTTCTATCACTGTTCACCACTTAAAATTGTAAAATCCTTTGTAAACTTACTGTTTTTCCCATGGGAAAAACTGATCATATCATTCCTGATTATTTTGTCTATTTACATTGTAGATGCCATAGCAGGAATTATTTGATTTAATGATGTGCATTGTTTGTATTGATTGTTGTTATTATCAATCTCCACCTAAAGGATGAAGTACTGGAAACATTCAGGGACACTATAAGTCAACAAGTAGAAACTCTACTGTCTCAAATCCACACTGTTACATGGATAGACACACAAACAACATTTTAAAAAAGCCAGGGAATAAAAGGCCTAAACAAACCAAGATACTTCAAGAATAATCCATGGACACCAGAGTGGAAGAAAGTCAGAGTTTAGAATGTTCATAGTTAAACTGATCAGTGAGGTCAAAGACGATGTAAAGATGGTATCAGAGAGAAAATACAAGAAGGGAACAATCACTTTAATGAAGAGATAGTCTGAAAAATAATCAAGCAGAAATCCTCAAAATTAAAGAATCAATAAAACACATTAAAAATTTATTGGAAAGTATCACCATCAGACTGGACCACTTGGAAGACAGAGTTTTAGGCAAAGAAGACAAAATATATAATCTACAAAATAAAGTTGACCAAGGAGAAAAAATGTTAAGAGACCATGAATAGAAATTCCAAGAAATATAGGATAACATGAAAAGATTAAACTTAAGATTTATTGGGCTAGGGCTGGGGTTGTGGCTCAGCTGGAAAGCACTCTCCTAGCACGTTCACGACCCAGGTTCAATCTGCAGCACCACATAAAAATAAAGGCATTGTGTATAACTAAAACAAATAAATAAATGTTAAAAAAAAAAGATTTATTGGGCTAGATGAAGGTTCAGAGATACAAACCAAAGGAATGTACAACCTTTTCAATGAAATAATATGTGAAAATTTTCCAAACTTTAATAATGAAATGGAAAATCAAATATAGGATGCATATAACCCCAAATACAAAATTACAATAGAGCCACATCAAAGCACATTGTTATGAAAATGCCTAACATACAGAATAAGAAAAGAATTTTAAAGGCTGCCAGAGAAAAATGACAGGTTACATTTAGATGGAAACCTGTCTGGATCTCAAATGAATTCTCAAAGGTAGGAGGTCTTGAAATAACATATTCCAAACTCTAAAAGAACATGAATACCAACCAAGAATACTACACTCAGAAAAATAAAGCTTAAGAATTGAGGAAGAAATAAAAACCTTCCATGATAAACAAAAGTTCAAAGAATTCATAACTAGAAAGCCTACACTAAAAAACATACTCAATAAGATATTTCATAAAGAAGAAATGAAGAATAAGAGTGAAAACCAGTAAAGGGAGGAAATACACTAGAAGATAATCAATCAAAGGAAAAAATAATTCAAAGCAAAACACAATAAATCAAAATGACAGGGAATAAAAATCATATCTCAATAATAACATTGAATGTAAATGGCCTAAATTCAACTATCAAGAGACACAGACTGACAGATTGGATCAAAAAAATAAAAAATAAATAGGCAACAATATGCTGTCTCCATGAGACTCAACTCATAGGCAAAAACATCCATGGACTAAAGGTAAAAGGATGGAAAAAACTTATTCACATGAATCTCATAAGCAGGGGTTTCTATACTCATATCAGATAAAGTGGACATCAAGCCAAAGTTAATCAGAAGGGACAAAGAAGGACATTTTATATTGCTTAAGTTTAGGAACTATACATCAATAAGACGTAACAATTGCAAATATTTATGCTCCAAACAAAGGAGCATCTACATACATCAAACAAACCTTTCTCAAGTTCAAAAATTAAATAGATGAGAACACAATAATACTGGGTGATTTTAACATGCCTCCTTCACCACAGTATAGATCCTCCAAACAAAAACTAAATGTAGAAGCTATAGAATTAAAATAAATACCAGTAATAATTTAGATTTCACAGACATACAGAATATTTCATCCATCAATGACTGAATATACTTTCTTCTCAGCAGCCCAAGGATCCTTCTCCAAAATAGACCATATCTCAGGCCAAAAAGCAACTCTTAGCAAATACAAAAAAACAGAGATAATACCTTGTGTTTATCAGATCACAATGGAATGAAATTATAAATCAATGATAAAACAAAAAATAGAAGCTACTCTAACACCTGAAGATTAAATAACAAACTATTGAATGACCTATGGATAGCAGAAGAAATCAGGAATGAAATTAAAAAACTACTTAGAGGTAAATGAGAATAGCAGCACAACATATCAAAATTTCTAAGACACTATGAAGACAGTGCTAAGAGAAAACTTCACTGCACTGAGCTCATTTATTAAAAGAATAGAAAGTCAACAAACAAATAACCTAACATTACATCTCAAAGCCCTAGAATAAGAAGAACAAATCAACACCAAAAGTAGAAGACAGAAAATAGTTAAACTCAGAGCATAAATCAATGAAATTAAAACAAAAGAAACAATCCAAAAAAATCGATGAAACAAAAAGTTGATTCTTTGAAAAAATAAATACAACTGGTGAATCCCTAGCCACGCTAATGAAGAGAAAGAGAGAAAAAACCCAAATGATTAAAATTCATGATGAAAAAGGAAATATCACAACAGACACTACTGAAATACTGATGATAATAAGAACCTATTTTGAAAATTTATTCTATAATATAATAGAAAATATTGAAGACAGCAATAAATTTCTTCACACATATGACCTACCCAAATTACATCAGGAGGGCATAGAAAATTTAAACAGATCATGTTTAAGCAATGAAATTGAAGACACCATGAAAAGCCTACCAATAAAGAAAATCCCAGGACCAGGTGGATTTTCAGCCGAGTTCCACCAGAACTTGAAAGAACTAACACCAATTATTTTCAAATTATTCCATGAAATAGAAAAGGAGAGAACCCTTCCAAACTTATTCTATGAAGCTAGTATCACCCTGATACCAAAACCAGATGAGGACACATCAAGAAAGAACACTTCAGACCAATATCCCTGATGAACATCAATGCAAAAATTCTCAATTAAACTGTGGCAAATTGCATACAAAAACATACTAAAAAGATAGTGCACCATGATCAAGTGGAGTTCATCCCAGGACTGCAAGGTTGGTTCAACATACAGAAATCAATAAACCTAATTCATTATATCAGTAGACATAAAGACAAGAATCACATGATTATCTCAATAGATGCAGAAAAAGCATTTGACAAAATTCAGTATCCATTCACATTCAAAACACTAGAAAAACTAGGGATAGTAGGAACATACCTCAACATTGTAAAAGCTATATATGCTAAACCCCAGGCCAGCATCATTCTCCATGGAGAAAAAATTGGAAGCATTCCCTCTGAAAACTGGAATAAGACAGGGATGCCCTCTTTCACCACTTCTAGGCAACATAGTCCTTGAAACTCTAGGCAGAACAGTTAGAAGAAAGAACTTAAAGGGATACAAATAGGAAAAGAAGAACTCAAATTATCCTTATTTGCTGATGACATGAATCTGTATTTAGAAGACCCAAAAAAACACCACCAGAAAATTGATAGACTCAAAAATGAATTCAGCAAAGTAGCAGGATACAAAATTAACACCCAAAAATCAATTGCATTCCTATACATCAGTGATGAATCAACTGAAAGAGAAATTAGGAAAACTACCCCATTCACAATTGTCTCAAAAAAAAATTGGGGAATCAATCTAACAAAAGAGGTGAAAGACCTCTACAATGAAAACTACAGAACACTAAGGAAAGAAATTGAAGAAGACTCT
Organism: Tamias sibiricus; assembly: GCA_025594165.1. NCBI lineage: Eukaryota > Metazoa > Chordata > Mammalia > Rodentia > Sciuridae > Tamias > Tamias sibiricus. Next base: position 96,763,823 of record CM046661.1, on the reverse strand, counting down.
AGAAGATGGAAAGCTTTCCCATGTTTTTGGATAGGCAGAATTAATAGACAAAATGGCCATACTATCAAAACTCTTATACAGATTTAATACAATTCCTATTAAAACTCCAATAACATTGTTCATAGAAAAAAGCAGTCATAAATTCATTGGGATAAAGAAGAGACCCAGAATAGCGAAAGCAATCCTCAACAAGAAAAGCAAGGCTTCACAATACCAGAACTTAAATTATAATACAGAGCTATAGTAACAAAAAACAGCATGGTTTTGGCACCAAAACAAACATGAGGACCAGTGTTACAGAATAGAAGACATAGAGACAAACCCACATAAATATAGTGATCTCATATCACCATAAACATACATAGGAGAAAAGACAGCCTCTTCAGTAAATGGTTCTGGGAAAACTGGAAATCGTGGGGAGCAGAATGAATCTCTCACCCTGCACAAAACTCAAAGTGGATCATGGTCCTGGGCATTAGACCAGAGACCCTGCACTTGCTAGAAGAAAATGTAGGCCCAATTCTCCATCATGTCAGCATAAGGACAAACTTCCTCAACAAGACTCCTAAAGTGCAAGAAGTAAAATCAAGAATCAATAAGTGGGATGTTATAAAACTAAAAGCCTTCTTCAAAGCAAAGACACAATCAAGAACATTCTATAGAGAGCCTACAGAATGGGAGAAAATCTTTGCCACCTGTACAACGTACAGAGCATTAATCTGTAGGATATATTAAAAACTAAAAAACTTAATACCAAGAAAACAAATAACCTAATATATAAATGGACAAAGCAACTGCACAGGCAATTCCATGAAGAAGAAATACAAATGATTAAAAAATTATGAAAAAAATTTTCAACATCTCTAGCAATTAGTGACATGCAAATCAAAACTACACTCAGATTCCATCTCACTCCACTCAGAATGGCCATTATCAAGAAATAAAAGTAACAATAAATGTTGACAAGGATATGGGGGAAAGATTCACCTATACATTGCTGGTGGCACTGTAAATTGGTGCAACTATTCTGAAAACAGTACAAATATTCCTCAGAAAACTTGGAATGGAACCACCATTTGATTCAGTTACTCCACTTCTCAATATATACGAAAAGCAGTTAAAATCAGCAAACTACAGTGATGCAGCCACATCAATGTTTAGAGCAGCTCAATTCACAATAGCAAAGCCATGGAACCAATGTTCATGTCCTTCACCAGATAAATGGATAAAGAAAATGTGGCATATGTACACCATAGAATATTATTCAGCCATAAAGAAGAATAAGACTATGGCATTTGCCAGTAAGTGAATGGAACTGGAGACTATCATGCTAAGTGATATAAACCAATCCCAAAAAACCCAAAGTCAGAATGTTCTCTCTGATACGTGGTTGCTAACACACAATAAGGGGATGGGGGAGGGAATAATAGAACTTCATTGAATTAAACAAAGGAGAGTGAAAGGAAAGGAGGGGGAATGAAAACAGGACAGACAGTAGAATGAATTGGACATAACTTTCCTATGTTCATATATGAATACACAACCAGTGTAACTCCACATCATACAACCACAAGAAAGGGATTCTAAGTTATACTCCATGAATGTATAATATGTCAAAAATACATTCTACTATCATGTATATCCAAACAGAACATATTTTAAAATTTTTTAAAAAGTGGTACCCTTCTGATTACTAGGGACTGGGAAGCATGCTGGGGTGGGGGTAGAAGTGTAGAAGAAGGGTGGATGGATATGATAAATGCACAATGTATGCATGTATGTAAATATGACAGGGAATCCCACTAAAATATAAATTAATATATATTCATAATTATAATAATTGAAAACAGGTGTTCTTCTTATACCTGAAGGTATCACACTTTTCAATTTTTTTGAAAATATTTTTATTATGCTGGATATAGTATCTAGATCTTCACGCATGCTAGGTAAGCATTCTACTACTGAGGTACACCAATCAAAACATCCTTCTATCTAAAGACACAGGATCACAGATAAGACTCTTATCCAACAGTTGGTGTTAATTTCCCCTTAGGTTAATACCATTAGCTCATACTTTTTTTAATCCAATTATACCTCTCCATAGCCATCCACTTCTCATCAAACCTCCCACATATTTAATGACTTACTTGGGTCTACATTTTCTTACAAAGGTTCTCATGTCACATAAAACATATTAAAGAAAACTGTATAATTTTGTTAGTGTCTGTTGTCTACTTGACAGATAGTGATATTTGTCAATCATGTAGCAGACAGACATGACATGGCTGGAGCCTCAGCCATGAACCTAGTGATAGAAAGGAAAATATTTTTCCTTGCCTAAAAAAGGTAATAAAGATAAATACATTCAATTTACAGTAAGAAGTTTTATTCCCAAGTTCATATATAACATTTCTTTTTAAAGTATAACTGAATGTACTTATACAAGTTGTCATTCATGGAGGGAGAAAGAAAAATTGGATACAAAGAAAACGAGGAAATACTAGTATTCTGATCAATTTATAACCCTCTTTAAATTGTCTTATTTTTAAGCTTTCATTTTTGCACTTACTTAAAACATTAAATACCACATAAATTCATATATATTTATTCCTTGAAAGAAAGAAAAATAATCTGATTAACTTTTTGTGTAATTAAAGTGCAAGAGAAAACAGACATTATTTTGAAGTAGCATCCCAGGAATGTATAAGAAGTAATTCAATTTTTTGAGACAGGAAAACAGTCATTGAGGGAAAAATCTTCTCTGCTATTCTTTTAAAACAAATTATCTAAATGTAAAAGATGGTAAATATATTTATTATTCCCTGCTTTCTAGCTAAACTCTGGTAATTATCTGCCTAAGAAAAAATAATGTAATAACTACAAATGCACTATAGTAATTAAAGCTATCATAATCAATTAATTTTATATAACACATATACAACCTAAATATAAAAATAAATGGATTAAGCAAAAAAGATTTTTAGCAATGTTCATTAAAATCTTTACTATTCTAATTTAAAGAGCACCTAAGTTTTAAATTAATTTGCTGCATGCGTTGAGTTCTTAAATTGCAAATTAGTTAGAAAGCCAAAAGTTATTATGATCACATTAGGTCTTAACAAAATGCTACTGGAAAGACTTACCAGGTGTTTTCTTCTTACACGATATCTGATTTACCATATATAGGTTAAGGAGGTCTAAACTGCCAGTGGAATTTTTTGCAGGAGACAAAACTCCCAATAATTTCATTTTTGATTTTAACTTGTTCCTTTCAAAGTATTCCTAAAATAATTTAAAATGTTAAAATTAATGCATCAACCAAGTAATTGAAGGCAGAACCATAAGTCATATTGACTTGATATTTGTATATTTTTGTGACACCCCCTCTATATGTCTACATATAAATTAAAATCAATTATAATAGCTTGTAACTTGCTTAAAGACTCTAAATTTCAAAGCATTTTATAAAGTTTCTCTTGTTTTGCATAATATTTTTAAATGAGATTTAAAAAAAACTATTCCCAGGTATCAAAAGATTAAAAATTATCTATATGCAAAGTATAAAGAAAAAATTTGGCCAGGTACAATGGCAGACACCTGTAATCCCAGCAGTTTGGGAGGCTGAGGCTGGAGGATTGTGAGTTCAAAGCTAGCCTCACCAACTTAGCCAGGCCCTAAGCAATTCAGTGAGACCCTGTCTCTAAATAAAATAGAAAAAAGGGCTGGGGATGTGGTTCAGTGGTTAAACGCCCCTGGGTTCAATCCTTGATACCAAAAAATAAATAAAAATAAAAATAAAAAAATCTGATAACAAATCTGACAGGCTAAAAACCTGTTCTTCTACAAAGTATGCTATCCTATAAATATAAAAATGCCTTAAAGGTATGCACAGCTAAGTGTCATTAAAGTCAGCAGAAATGAGAAGGAAAGAAACTACGTTAAAATATTATCTGCAATCAAAGCCAATTTAGTTCACTGTATTATCCCTCCTTTATCCTAGAAGATTGTTTTTGAAAAAGACAGATCTGCACATAATTATTATTCTTCATTCAGCTTTTATTTTCTTCCTGCTTGAACCATAATTATTCTTCCTTTTTTTCAAATTACATCCTTAATTGATCAAATTCAAAAACATTGATTTGTGTGATATTAACTGAGCAAAAATTATATACTAGACATTGTAACAAATTGTCTTTAAACATATTCTATTCCATTAAATAAATCAAAATACAATACCATAAGCTTGCTTAAATGTGAGTAGTTAGAAGGGAAAAGTCTAAGACAGGAAAAATCTTAACACAAGAGTCATATTTCTAAATGATTATATATCATGTTTTCAAGAGGATGAGGCTCATTCACATTAACTTCTTGGAATACTGTCAATTACAATCAACTTTAAATGTTGTAAAAAACTTCTAAGAACTATAAAAGACCTGCCAATTATCAAACAAAACAGTAAATGTTCTCTTATACAAAATATATTATAGATAAAGTGTATGCACACATATTTCACTTGAGTAATGTATAACCCTAAATTTGACTAAAATGTCTTTTAAATGATCACAGTATGAATCAGTAATAAAATAACAGAACCATCAGGATGCAAATATTTCCACCCTTAAAAAAATTGACTGCTGGGCATGGTGGCACAGACCTATAATCCCAGCAGCTCGGGAGGCTGAGGAAGGAGGACTGCAATTTCCAAGCCATCCCCAACAATTTAGTGAGACCCTGGCTCAAAATTTAAAAAATAAACAGGGCTGGAAATGTGGCTTAGTGGTTTAGAGTCCCTGGGTTCTATCCCTGGACCAAAAAAAAAAAAAAAAAAAAAAAAAAACTATTAATGCTACATCCAATACTTGATGGTATATTGAAATTAAGAATATTACTTCTTGAGGCACTGTTTTTTGTGATGGATAAAATCATAAGGAAACAGGACACAATTACAACTGAGTTTAACAGAGGATGATATAAAATACTCTGGATGGTTAATGCTATGGGGGGAGGATGGTCAGATGGAGGGCAGGAGGACTAGAATTTTTTTAGGAAATGATTTCTAAGACAAAAGAATGTGTCAGAATTAGCCAAAGGGAGTAGAAATATAAGGTTCCAATAATAAGGGTAAATTACAAAGATTATCTGCAAAGGGAGTAGCCTTGATTCCAGGAAATACTGCTGGAGAGGTTTGTCCCTGATCAAGCTAACATGCTACCCATAATCTCTGTTCGTAGAAAGGACAAGGGTATGTTACTAATTTACCTGACATTACTAGGCTCAGTTTGTCTATCAAGTCTCACTTGGCAGAGAAAACTAGAAAACAATCTGAAGATAATAAGAACTTTCAGAAAATCAGAAATCAAATTTTAACTTAAAGCCATTAAAAAAGGAACAACCAGAGAGACAGAAATAAAATCCAGAAAATGTGTCAAAGAAAGCATGGGATCAGTTTGTTTAAGGATGAAGGGAATGGCAGACTACATTGGAAATGTCATCATATTAAAGCAAGTTGGACTGAAAAACATTCTTTTGATTCAACAGTATAAGGTTCATTGTTGACATTAACAAGAATAGTAAAGTACAGCAGACTGAGAACTAAATGTGAGGTGAGAGTGAAAGGCCACAGTAGAAAAGGGAAAGGATCATCCTAAATGCATGATTAAAGGCCTGAATGGTACGAATATACTTTGTATACAAACAGTTGTCTGTAAAAAGATGCTATATATGTGCACTATGAATTGTAATACATACTACTATAAGAAAGAAAGAAAGGGGAGGGCTGGGGTTGTGGCTCAGCGGTAGAGCGTTCGCCTAGCACGTGCGCGGCCCGGGTTCGATCCTCAGCACCACGTACAAATAAACGCATTGTGTACAATTAAAGCAAACAAATAAATATTAAAAAAGAAAAGAAAAGAAAAGGGAAAGGATCCAAAGAGGGCACCAAGCTGCCTTCATTGTCATTCCTTTTCATTTAAAATTTTACTACCTTTGACATATTAATATACTAGGTTTTTGTTCCTTTGTTCTTACTGCTTTGGACTTTTTGTGAAAGGAATCTTATTGCTTGTCTTCTTTTGTGAGGTGCTTCTTTTGCTAAACATTATGTCCTTGAGATTGATCCACCTAATTACATGAAGTCAATAACATACCATTACTTGAATATACCACAATATGTTTCATAATTCTACTACTAATGAGTGTTTAGGTTATTTCCCTCTATTATTCCTCCCTCTTGATGCACTTCTTTTTTCTTCTTGTAGTTTCTTTTTGTTTGCTATTTTAACAATAAAAGCAACCCAAACAATCTTATACATATCTCCAAGTACACATGTACAAGAGTTTCTTTCAGACATATACCACTCAGTACATACATGCTCAACTTTACTATATAACACAATCAGTAAAATAAAAGAAGACAAACTGAAGTAGGACAAAGGACATGAGACCATTATAGTGCTTTAGGCAATAAATGATGATGTGAATTATAGTGCTAATGCTGCAGGTAGTAAGAAGAGGTCAGACTGGGAATATACCTTAGAACTAAAAGGACATAAATAATCAACAATGATCTTTAAATCTCTGCCTGAGCAAAATGGGTATTTAAACAAGCTATCTACAAGGATGAAGACTAAAGACAGATGATTGTCTTGTTTCACTTAGGTGAATTTTTTTTTTTTTTTTTTTTAAATTTTTAATAGTAGCAAAAATTTTTCAGAAGATCACGATTCACATAAGGAAAATAACACAAGTAAAAATATATTTTCCTCACCTTTTGTTTTCTCCTCTCCTGCTTAATCAGAACCCTGGTCCTAAAAATGGAAGCAAGACAGAAGATGCAGTGATTAAAGAAATGACTTTAAACACAATTTCCGCCAGGTATGGTGGTACATGGATGCAATCCCAGCAGTTCAGGAGGCTGAGGCACAAAGATCACAAATTCAGAGCTAGCCTCAGCAAAAGCGAGACACTAAGCAAATCAGTAAGACTCTGTCTCTAAATAAGGCTGGGGATGTGGCTCAGTGGTTGAATGCCCCTGAGTTCAATCCCCAGTACCAAAAAAAAAAAAAAAAAAAAAAAAAGATAATTGCAATTTTAGTTGAATTAAAGACTTGAAGTTAAAAAAATTAAAATGTAGTGATCATTGCATTTTCTTTTTTAAATTTTTTTTACTTTTATTTTTTTAATTGTCAACAGACCTTTATTTTATTTATTTATATGCAGTGCTGAGAATCAAACCCAGTACCTCACACATGCTAGGCAAGTGCTCTACCACTGAGCTACAACCCCAGTCCAATTGCATTGTCTTCTAAAAAGAAACTACAAAAATATTATTAATGTATTTATAGCATATATTTCACAAAATTTTCTTAGGAAACCCAATATATAATAAAAATGAATAAAAAAATAAATCTCAATTATAAAACCAAGATACCAAAAAGAAAGTAATCTATCATCAAAACATCTCATCTGATAGCAATATCCTTGGTCAACATTTCTATTTTCTTTGCCTTTTTTTGTACTTAAACATTCTACTGAAATTGACAGAATATCAGAAAAAGGTAAAAATCTATTTAAGATCCATGGAAAGGTTAAGTTTAGTGCCAAAGCAAATTCAGATACATTAATAAATCCGTTATCTGTACTTTAAACCTCATATCGTATAAATTACTTCTTCAACTTAAAATACTGCAAGTTGAGTACCTGATGTTAGGCTCAGAAAACTGTGCCCCAAAATATGCCACTTTAGCATGCTGAGTATTTTGAACTGAAAGAAAGCAGGTCTCAAAAGCAGAGTCTCTTTTTAACCTCCTGCCTTCCTTTCTATTACTTTCTTCTCTTCTCCAACGTCAAAGGAACTATGACCCCCTATTCCAAAAATTCAGTCATAAAAACTGGAAATATTGCTGACCTTCCCACTGTATTTCTATATAAGAGCTGACCATAAACTATAAAACAAATTCTCTGACCAATCTTATTTGACAGGAGATCATGAAATCATCATTCCAAAAGGGGTCTTGCTATATCTGGGAGGAAAGAAGGCCACACAGGGAGGCCAAGAATAATCTAAATGGATAGGCTTTGCTGGTTCCCCACTCTGTTATCATTAGGTCAAAATGTTTTGTCCAATCACATGTCTATATGTCTACATGGATATTCATTCTTCATCAAATCTAAGCATATAGTCAGGGAATTCCCCTGGAGTCTTTGGGTATTCATTTCTAGAGATTCCTGAGTTACATAAAATTTTGGTTAAATAAATTGGCTATGTTTTTTCTTGTTAATCTTCTTCTTCTTCTTCTTCTTCTTCTTCTTCTTCTTCTTCTTCTTTTTGTATTTTTGTTATAGGGACTATAAACTATGACCTTTATGTTAAATAAGAAAAAGTTATCATACTTTTCTGCTCATATACTGACAAAGAGAAATTTATTCATCACAGTTCTGAGGCTGTGAAGTCCAAGATCAACATGCCAACAGACCTAGAGTCTGTTAAGGGCCTGTTTTCTGATTTACAGGTGATGCCTTCTTGCTGTGTCCTTACATGGTAAAAGGATGTGCTAGCTCTCTGGGATTTCTTTTACAAGGGCACTAATCCCAAGCATTGTGATTAATCATATGATTAATTGTAAGAGCCTTGTATGAGGAAGTAGCTAAGATGGCGGCTGGCTGAGAGCCAAAGAGGAGGCATTTAATTGTTTACACCCGACCTTAATGTAATTAACTAAGAACCTTTCTGTGCCCATGAACACTGTGTGACGCACCTGTAAGTTGAGTTTGTGACATGTGTATACTTGTTAAGGTAAAGAGTATTTAACCAGGCCGGGGGGCGTTGGGGGGAGAATACAGAGAATATAGAATACAGAAGAGAAAGCAGAGAAGAAGAAGCAACAATAAAGGAACCAGTCATTCCCAGTTTGCCTCCGTTTCTTTCCCGCGGTATCGTTGCTGCAGGCAGCAACAAGTGGTGGCCCGTACGGGGACCTCATCGGCATGGCAGGTAAACTGAGGAACCTCATAGTAAGGGCGAGGCAAAATGGGTTCAGAAATTTCAAGGATTAGAGATTTGTTAAAGATAGTTAGAAAAGAAGAAAATAAAGAAGAAAATGGAACAGCAGTAAAATTGAGTACTGCGCAGAAATACGTCCAAACGATAATGAAAGTAAGCCCATGGTTTATAATGTGGCATGTAGTTAGGGAATGCCTGCTCTCAACTGGACCTAAGGTTCAGGAAAGTGTTACTGAAATTGCAGAAGCTTTGGGACAGGTACAAGAAAGGGAGTCAGTTAGGGCTAGTGAGAGTAATATTAGTGAGGAAGAATTAAGTTGGAAAGGCTTATGTAAGGCAGTATTGAGCGGGGGACAATACTTAGTTTGGAGGTTTCAATTCCAAGAGCGCTGTGTTGAAGCCGCTCGTAGAAATGCAGCTACAGGATTTCCAGGTCGTAACATAGACACATAGACATGTTGACTGGAGAAGGGCAATATTTACAGGTTCGAACTCAGTTCGATCCTGGAAGTTACACTCAAATATACACCGCAGCTGTTAGGGCTTGGAAAATTATGCAAGGAACTGGCGACTTACAGGGTAGCTTGTCTAAAGTAATTCAGGGATCCAATGAGCCATATGCCAAATTTAAGATGTTCTTTCAGGCACATGGAAGGGCCCAGACCCAGAATGAATTTGGGGGAAGAGGATCTGTTTGTGTCTTTCCACAGCACAAGTCCTTGCCGGTGTGGATACCATCAAGATTGATAAAACAGGTACCAAATCAAAAGGGCCAAGATGAAGTTGTTGTGGAATGATTCCCTTATCAATCCGCGCACCTGCGCGAGTTTGTCTCTTTTCCGACAAGGGAACCTCATCTTTGCCTTTTCAGCTAAAAAACTTTTAAGCTGCGCGATTTTTCCTTCAATAAACTCACAACTTAAGTCTCATTCCTCCCGGCTGGGACGAGAGGATCTCTCTTTAGTGTGCACACAATTGTGTTTTTCTTTTTTATATATGTCTTTATGTCTGTGCGTCTGTCCAGATTTCATGTAAATATGACGTCACAAATAACAAAAACCGAGCGCTCATGAAAATTTTTTAAAAAAATGGATCCTAATACCTTTAATTCATTTAAGTAAACAGATGAAAAATGAAGGTACCTTCAAACTTAATTTATAAGTATCTCTAGGACTTCTCTTCAGCAAGGAATATGACTAATACTGTTCAGCCTGATATTTTGGTATTTGACATGGGATTATTTATTTGTAACTAACTTTGTTTATTAATTTACAAAGTTAAATTGTTTCAACAGGTATATTCATAAAAGGTTGCTGTGTATGCAGAGGCTCAAAAGTTCCAGCTAACAAAATATTTTTCTAAAATGCTCTTAGCCTTTCTTTAGTCTATCTTACATGTAATATTTTGTCAGCTAAATACTCTATCTTTCTTTAATCTGTTCTGAATGTGATATTTTGCCAGCTAATGTTCATGGAAGCTCAAGCAGCAATGTATGTGAGCAGAGATCAACTTAAGAACTAAAACACCTGACCTAAGGTCTAAGAGTTCTATTTTTTAGTTTGAATTGCACTCCTACAACTTGCTTCTTGACTCAGTGCTGGAATGGCACTGCCTTTCCTCTAATGATTGTTGCTTGAGTTTCTAGGTACATCCCTATGCCAGTAGTAGTGGGCCCTGAAGATTTGCCAGTGGCACTGTCCACACATAAAAGAGACGGCTGCTGCAGCTACAGCTGCAGGGGTCGCAATCACTACAAACATTCCTACTGCTCAAGCATTAAACAATTTCACCAGCAGTATGGCCTCTGCTCTGCATGCATGGGGCCTCCTAGATCAGCACCACATTTTGAAATTGTCAATCAATGTGTTGATCTTCTCCAAGAGCAAGTGGACATTTTGGCAGATCTTTCTACTATAGGATGTTTAGGACATTACACAGGACTATACCTTACGGGTATCCCTTTTCTTAACCCTAACAGGGCAGCTGATTTGTCTAGAGAACTCAGTACGTTACTTAATGGAACTTAGGGCAGCTGATTTGTCTAGAGAACTTAGTACGCTATTTAATGGAACCTGGCTCGTCAGCGCAAAGCTTGCCGCCTTAGAACCGGAGCATCTCCTCATGATTGGTTGGCTCGATTGGACGGCTGGTAGTCAAAGACGGGAAAGTCTCATGTGACTGACATATCAACCTAAGACAGGAGTCAAGGGCACAGCCTTGATTATCCGATGATAGGTAAGAATGTTGGTTGCACATGTAGACGCCTAAGACAGGCACAGTCGATCCTGATGTGCTGAGGGTTGTCACCCATCCATTTAAGCTATCCCTCTTTTAAAACAAAAGGGGGGAAATGTAAGAGCCTTGTATGAGGAAGTAACTAAGATGGCGGCTGGCTGAGAGCCAAAGAGGAGGCGTTTAATTGTTTACACCCGACCTTAATGTAATTAACTAAGAATCTTTCTGTGCCCGTGAACACTGTGTGACACACCTGTAAATTGAGCTTATGACACATGTATACTTGTTAAGGTAAAGAGTATTTAACCAGGCCAGGGGGCGTCGGGGGGAGAATACAGAGAATATAGAATACAGAAGAGAAAGCAGAGAAGAAGACGCAACAATAAAGGAACCAGTCATTCCCAGTCTGCCTCCATTTCTTTCCTGCGGTATCGTTGCTGCAGAGGGCAACAATTAATCACTTTCCAAAGGCCATACCTCCTAACACCATCATCTTGGAGGTCAGTATTTTAACATATGACTTTAGGAAGGACACAAATATTTGGTCCATAGTGCCTGTATTAAAAAAAAAAAAAAAAAAAAAAAAAAAAAACTATTCATTATGGATGTTTTCATATCTATTATTCTTGTGCTAAATACAGCATTGACTACCAATGACAGTGTCATATTTAATAGTTACAAAATGTTGGCCCTATTAATAATAATAGAATGCTGTTAAAACATTCATGGTGATATAAGCAGATCTGTACAATACACTTTTTAGATATGCATGAAACTATGGTGTCAGTTCAAGATTTATCCAAGAATTATAGCTAAAATACCAAAATGTATCTTAATTATATGATTATATGTACAATAATAATTTCCAATAATGAATATTATATATCTCGTACCACTCTAATTACTTCAAAAATTTTACACCTGGACATTACATCTCCACAGAAAATATTAAAAATAGATTCATTCCTGTCCCATTTGACTGATAAAGGAGCTAAGGCACAGAGAAATTATTTGTCCAAGGTCACACTGCTAATAAGTGATAAAAGTAGGATTCAAATCCAGAAAGTTTTTATTTTGGAGTTCTTCATACTGCTTTATACTGCTTTATACTTTATACTGCTTCTCAAGTAGGTCAATTGAGAATACACAAAAATGCTCATTTAATTTCATATACATCATAAATAACAGTTTCTGCATTCCCTCAGACTTTGTCACTTCTTAAACTTGTTCTTTAATATATTTTCCATCAGCTATGTCTTAATTGACATTTTGAATTTGGTGAGCAAAGAACCCTGTATTTTCCACTATATGCAGCAGTGCAAGTTTACTGCTGCCATTTCAATTTCACAAAAGATAAAGTAAGAAAATCACATTTAACTGACTTATCAAATGATAAGGCTAAGCAAGACTTCAGAGGTTAGTTTCTTTTTCATCATTTAAAAATCTGCAGAACATATGGACAGAAAAAAAAGTATATTTTTCAAAGTTCAGAAATAAAAGGCTGACAGAGCCAGCCATAATATTAAACAATCACAATTATGAAGAGCTAATAAGAAATATCAATTGTGTAAGCAATTTCCACATTATATAACTCAGTAGATTTAGGGACAAGTCCAAGTCTAAATACATTCTTCATGAATATTTATAAACCAAGTGATTTTATTTGAGGCCAATTTTTCATTTTCTAGGATACTCTGATAGCTCTCATGAAATTCTATATCCTACATAATGCCTGTTCTTATGAGCCTGAGAAAAAAATTAATTAGAAATTTAAAGCAATAATATTTACATCAGCCCAGTAATAAATAGCAACAAAAATGAAAAAGTATTCTATCATACATGTCAAAGGCCAATTCTTTAGCAGAACACTTTAGATTATTATTAAAGCTATCTATGTTATTAAAAGTATCATATCTCCATTTAATACAAATGTTTTACCAAATACAGTCACTCTCAATTATTTGCACTAAAGAAGAGACTGTATTAGACATAATCCCTAGTTATACACACTGGAACATATATTTGGTTGATTTAAACAGAAAATAAATGTATTAAAAAGAAATTGAGTACTCAACAGACCTGGTAAGACTGAGGAACCAGGCAGGATCAAGGAAGTCTAGTCAGCTGCAGGACAATAGCCAAAATCATACCATAATTGGTCTCATAAGGACACCATTGCTGGAACTGGTTAACAATGGAGAACACTGAATGTACTGTCTTTACTCGTGGACAGTAATCAAGGCCCCTGGCATCACTGGCATTCAATCCTGCTACAGCTCCTGCAACTACAATAGATGCTCTGCTGTCCCTACTTTCTTGGGTCACTAGGTCCTGATTCAGGACAAGTTTATTGGATAAACACATCAAAATATGAACTTAACATCGCAATACCTGACTTCAAATTATACTAAAGAGCCATTAAAAAAAAAAAAAAACAGCATGGTACTAGCATAAAAACAAATAGCCCAAATGGAATAGAAGACACAGAGACAAACCCATCAGCTATTTTCATGTGATTCTTGACAAAGACTGCCTCCTTAACAAATTATGTTGGGAAAACTGGATATCAATATGTAGGAGAATTTAGATTCACTATTCTCACCCTGTATAAAAGTCAACTCAAAATAAATCAAAGATCTAAGTATTAGATCAGAAACACTGTAACTATTAAAAGAAAATATAGGGGAAACAATCTAATATATAGGCACAGGCAACAACTTCCTGAATAGAACTCCAATAGCTTAGGAAATTATTGCAACAATTGACAAATGAGATTGCATCAAATAAAAAAGCTTCTGCACAGCAAAGGAAACAATTACCACATGAAAGACAACCTACAGAGTGGGAGAAACTTGTTCCTAGCTACTCTCTGTCAAAGGAATATATAATGAGCTCAAAATCTCAACACCAAAAGAACAATCCATTGAAAAATGGGAAAACGAATTGAACAGACACTTCTCAAAACTAATAATACAAATGGTCAACAAATATATGAAAAAATGTTTAACATCTTTAGCTATCAGGAAAATGCAAATCAAAACTACATAGAGAATCCATCTCATTCCAATCAGAACAGCAATCATCAAAAATACAAACAACAATAAATGCTGGTGAGGAAGCAGGAAAAGTGGAACTATTATACATTGATGATGGGAATGTAAATCAGTATAGCCACTGTGGAAATCATTATGGAGGTTCCTAAAAACTAAAATAGAATTACCATATAATCCAGTTCTACCATTCCTTGGTATTACCCAAAAGAATTAAAGTCAGTATACTTTAGTGATATACACATACTGGTTTATCACAGCACAGCTACAATAGCCAGGCTATAGAATCAACTTAGGTGTCCATCAACAGATGAATGTGATACAGTTTTATTCAGCCAGAAAAAAACAAAAAATTATGTTATTTACAAGAAAATGGATAGAACTGGAGAGTATCATGTTAAGTGAAGTGAGGCAGACTTAGAGAAGTATTGTGTTTTCTCTTACATGTGGAAGCTAGTGTGAATTGAGGGATGAACATCATGAAAACATAAATGAGACCAATAGGGCAAGAAAATGGAAGTAGGAAGAGGGGAAGGCAAGGGGAAGAAAACTGATTAAATTATTTTATATGGGGCTGGGGTTCTGGTTCAGTGGTAGAGCACTGGCCTAGCACATGTGAGGCCCTGGGTTCAATCATCAGCACTATGTAAAAATAAATAAAGAAAATAAAGGTATTTTGCCCAACTACAACTAAAAAATAAGTATTTTTTAAAAATATTTTATATGCATGTATCAATGTCACAAAGAAATCCACCATTCATTATAATAGTTGTACAATAAAATAAAAAATATTTTAGGAAATAACTGAAATAAAAATTTTGACTAAAAAAAAAAAAAAAGTCAGAGCTTAGATCTTATATCCATTCACAATCTATAAAACAGACTAGGAAAAAAGCATCTGGGGCTTTTATTTTCACTTTCTACAGAGAGAGGAGAGGTGAACTATGCCTCTCACAAAAACTCATAAGGTAGGAAATACTTCAAACTTAGACAAGGATCAAATGCTGAGCTACTAAAGAATACAAACATCTTCTAAAGAGCTGCTCTACAATAAAATTAAATAATTAAATACGTGGTGATTAAAAAGCTATTTTCATTTGGCTATGTCATTCATACACACACACACACACACACACACACACACACACCTCCTAATAATTGCTTCTTATGGTTTACTTAGAATAATACAAAATGAGACAGCCATGACAAGAGGACATATACCCTAAGCAAAGAATGAAAGTACCATACTCTTTATGTATCTAACAAAAATGATTCATGCCATCAGATATAACTTTCCTATGTTCACATATGAATACATGACCAGGGAAATCCCACATCGTGTACAACCATGATAATGGAATTCTAATAAGTTACACTCCATGTATGTATAATACGTCAAACTACACTCTACTGTCATGTTATCTTAAAAGAACACATAAAAATGATTCACACCAAAAAATTTGCACATAATCCAAAAAAACCTGCCAGTGAATCACCAAGTCATTTCTTTCTACATTGACTATTACAATATTATGTAACCAATTTACCAAAATTAAATTTTAAAAGGTTTCTTTGCTCTTATACAAATGCTCTCCAACATATTTTACTACATGGGTAAGCACTCTAAAACATACATCTGATTATCACCTAGGAATAGAACTTCCACAGAATGGTCCCAATTTAGTTTTCATCAACTCTTATTTTCTGTTATCCACTTCATGAACTCATATTCCCGAGCCAAAGTAAAATTTATATACAGTACTCTTTTCAATGGTAAGACACTTTCCCCACCACATTTTCATATTTAAAACTTTCAATGCCTTCAAGACTCCATTCACATACCAATTTATTAATGAAATCTATCTTTACTTTATAAAAATAACTTTTATTAGAGTTCCTCTAATTTTTGTCTTGATATTTGAATGACCAGAGACGTGGTGGTAGGAAGAAGGGTAAGGCTGATCCTTTTTAAACTAATGACTATAATATTCTGGAAAACAATTGTTTTACAATACTGGAAACTGAACCCAATGGTACTTTAGCATTGGTTATAATCACAGGGGTTTCTTTTTATTTTTATTTTTTTATTTTGAGACAATCTTAAATTGCTGAGGCTGGCCCCTTATGATCCTCCTGCCTCAGCCTCCCAAGTAGCTGGGATTATAGGTGTGTGCCATGGCACCTAGCCTGGAAAGTGGATTTTTTCTAATATATATATATATTAATAAATATATATTAATAAATATATATATTTACTTGTAGTTGAACACAATACCTTTATTTTATTTATTTATTTTTATGTGGTGCCGAGGATCGAACCCAGGGCCTCGCACATGCTAGGTGAGCACTCTACCCGAGTCACAACCCCATCCCTGGAAGGTAGATTTTTAAAGAAACACATTGCAATTTTGTTCAATGAAAGTCTGAATGCACGATATTAGCTATCATTATAGCTATGTACTTAAAAGAAAATCCATAGGTTTTCTTCATAAAATACAAGTTACTCATTCTGAATTTTAAGAATATAAATATTTGTTATTCTTTGCTAAGAAAGAAAATGAGAGAAATGTAAAGAGTTAAGGGAAGAAGGAAAATTAGGAAAAAATAAACAGAGATGGAAGGGAATCATGCTGATTATAGAAATGCATCTGTGAACTTCTGCCCTTCAATCTTTCTAGTAAGAAAAGATTTAAAAGAAAATGCAGGGCTGAGGTTATGGCTCAGTGGTAAAGCGCTTGCCTAGCATGTGTGAGGCACTGGGTTCAATTCTAAGCACCACATATAAATGAATAAAATAAAAGCCCATCAATATCTTAAAAAATTATTTTAAATTAAATGCTAAAAAAAATCCTTAAAATTAAAAAAAAAAACTCCTAGATATGGAGTCAACCTGGGTACTCATCAACAGATGAATGGGTTTTAAAAAAAAATGGTGTATATATACAATGGAGTATTATTCAGCCATTAAAAAGTACATAATCATGTTATTTTCAGGAAAATGGATGGCATTGAAAGTTATCATATTAAGGGAAACAAGATAAGACACAGAAATACAAGTATCATATTTTGTCTTTCATATGTGGAAACTAAAAAAAATAAGATGTCTTAAAATAAAAAAAAAAAGACTATTAAAGAAAGGGAAAAGGCAGGATTCCTGGGGGAGGGGTTCATATGTAATAAGACAGTGGTAGTAAGGCAATGTATATGAACAAAGCATGATATATACATGTATGGAAATATCACAGTGAAACTCATTAATCTATATAATTAATATGAATTAATAATTATAATAAAACAATTTAAGGCAATAAGAATTTTGCCAAAAAAATATTATAAACAGCATTAACCCATAAATTTTCATGGAGCATACAGGAGATATTGAAACTACATCAGAAATTAAATGCTATAGGTATTATATAAATGCTGTACATTGTCTGTCTTAAATTGTTCTTTTTGTTTTTTTGTGTGGCTTTACTTTTTTTTAGTTCCCTGATTAGTTTATTTTCCTAGGGGCATGATGCCATAAAAAAAAAAAAAACTGTTTCAGAATGGTAACATCTTATAATAATATGTTCAGCAATTAAAACTAGAAAATATAAAGAAAATTAATAGACCAATAACTAGCAGATTAAAAATATTCTACACTTTGTATTACAGTGTAATTAATATTAACCTAAAACATCAAAATCTAACAGTACTAGCTAGTGGACTTATTAAGATTCAAGACAGTTATTAGCCTAGAAAAAGTACTTAGCAGGTTGATCTGATGTGTTGGGAATAGTAATGATAAATGTCAAAATGCTATTGCTTTTAAATACATTTCTCTTACAAGATAAAAGTTTTTGAAGATGTATGAATTACAAGAGGAAAGATACTGAGGAAAAAATTTAAAACCAAAAAGCAGAAATCTATGTAATACTCAGAAGAGAACCTAATTAAAATAAGTTCTCAGAGACTTATTAAATCAAGAAAAAACTGAATATATTCATAGTTCTATTAGCAATGTTTTTAAAATTTGAAAATATTCATGGACTATTATACCCACTTTCATCAAATTTAATTAACTAGTATTTAGATGCAATCTGGCAACTCATTTTATAGCTAAAATCTTGGTAAGTTTTCCACACAAACATTCCTGGTAGTCTTACAAGTAGCAAGATACACATTTCAATTTTAATAAGCAACATTATAAATATAAAAAATACTAATTTCCTAAAAACATAACTTTAAATACTGAAAGAAATCAGGTTAGGCAATGAACTTAGACCATCCTAAGGCTTATGGTTAAGTTTCAAGAATAATAAGTCTTATTTGTTCCTATTAAGAGATATGTTTCACAGCCAGAATGCTATGTATCGAAGTATTAAAATATTGGTTTTATGTTGTCAAACCTCTAAAATAGTCTATAGGAAAGCTACTTTCAAAAATTCTTAATTTATAAAAAATTAAAATTACATATATAGAAACAGATCTATCTAGATATCTACATATATTTCTATGTATCTCTGTATCTGTAGATATCTCTATGGAGATACACAGAGAGCTATTTCAATAGATAATGCTCGAGCTCTCTCTTTTTCTATCTATCTATATATCTATCTAACTCCAGGAACATTAAAACAAAAATATTTCTTTTTTTATTAGTTCCTTTTAATTATATATAATATTATTATTCATTTGATGTAATTATACAAGTATGGAATATAATTTGCTATACTTCAGTCCCCAATATTTCCCC
The DNA here is from genome assembly GCA_025594165.1 of Tamias sibiricus. NCBI lineage: Eukaryota > Metazoa > Chordata > Mammalia > Rodentia > Sciuridae > Tamias > Tamias sibiricus. The sequence goes on along the minus strand of CM046661.1, from coordinate 96,744,799 downwards.
TTTCTCTCCCTGTTCCCTTCTCTCTACTCTACTGGTCTTTCTGCTATTCCTGTATAGTTTTTTTTTTTTTACTTATCATGCACAAGTATAGTATCTTTTTACATACAACTGCTTGTATACAAAGTATATAAGTACCATTCAGATCTTCAATCATGCATTTAGGATAATGATATCCATCTCATTCAACCACCAATTTTTTTCCAACCCCCCCCTTACTCCCTCCCTCCCCTCCCTTTCCGTTGACCATTCTAGTGTTCCTCTGCCTCAGCCTCCCAAGTGCTGGGATTACAGGTGTGCACCACCGCGCCTGGCCCTTATTTTTTTAATATTTATTTTTTAGTTGTAGTTGGACATAATACCTTTATTTTATTTATTTATTTTTATGTGGTGCTGAGGATCGAACCCATGGCCTTGCACTTGCTAGGCAAGTGCTCTACCACTGAGCCACAACCCCAGCCCACTTCCTATTTTTATAAGATAAAATCTGACAAATAAATATAATTTTTAAATATTTCTTAAAATTTAGATGGCATAAATTGTTAAATTTAATTCACATTAAAAATTAAAATTAACCAATTAAAATATGCACTCAATCAAAAAGATTTTTGTAACAGTCATAATATTTCAATACAGACTCTGAATACCAAAAATGAAATTTCAAAATTACATCTGTATGGGATAAACCTTTAAAATTTTATTTTCAGTAACTATAACTTACTAAAAGCTTCAAACACTGAAATATTTGGTCATTCAAATTATAGAATACTCTGAATGAATATTACCACTAGTTTTTTAACAAATTGCCATAAAAACTTAGAGGAACTGTTTATTAAAATATTCAATAACTACATAGATTGATATCATAAAGTAATTCTTCAGACTCAAATGTGTGACATCTAATTAATGAAAGGAACCAAAGAAAGTTAACAATTAAACACCAGAGCATTCTTTTTTTATACAGCATCAATTTTGTCTCAAAAATAATGTAGTTCAATTATATTACACTGTATATATAAAATAACTTGGAAATTTTATCAATTGCAGCTTCTATTAGATAAAATATCTTGCTTCTTTGGATGCAGCTATGTAATGAATATATGTAAACCCAAATAATTCAAAGCATATATCAGTTACACAGGTTGAATAATTGAGTAAGAACCCTGTTTTACTCATAAAGCTGTGATCCATCAACTCTGTATGCATATTATGATTGCAGAAATCATTTTATCTTCAACATGGAACTTTATGGAATTCATAATAATGTCACAGAATAATATCAGATGTATTACTTTGACAAAATGAGTGTCCAAAAATTTCTCTTTGATTCGTGAATTAGATGAAATAATTATTATAATTATTTTCTGTGCAGTATCTGATGACACTCAATGTAAAATTGGCATTGTTTAACTGCTTATGAAGTTCTGCTACTAAATCTACACATTTATAGTCATTACTTGCTTTTTTGAATACACAAAAGAAAATTTTAAATTTAGAAGTCATTTGATCTAAATGAAAAGTCATATTTCACAGAGTACTAGGTAAATGCACCTTCTGCAGCTAAATGTTAAATTGTTGTCTGCCAGTATCTCCTCAAAATAATAAATAAATCTGAAATCAAATACTGATATTTTTTCAGTACATTTATGTCTTCATATTTTTATGTGGTCATCAATATAACTGGGGGATGCTAGATATTGATAAACATTTTGTGCATAAGTTATAGATTCACTGACTTCCTTGAAAAGTGAAACATCCATGCTTACTTTTTCACTAAGCATTAATTTTTCCTTTATTTGAGCTCCCTGTTGCCAAAAAAAATTTTTTTTGTTACAAAAGCATTATCAAACAGTATAATAAAACAGTTGTTGACAAAGCTATTCTAGCAATAGCATTCTTTCAACTCAATAGCACGCTTTCTGATATAGAGGCTATTTCACAAATATTTCATTAAGTCCTAATCTAAATTCCCCTTATTTCAGGCAGAGAGCTATACAAATCTCTCAGACCTTAACTTGCAATGTTATAATGACTGGATACAACAAGTGGACAGCAGAAACAGCCCAAATAAATACTTCTTCCACACTACCCAGCAAGTTTTGTCTATTAGCTACTCATGTCCCAGAACAATTTCTTTTGTCAGAAAGTACCTTTTCACTCTGTCTTTAAAAAAAACTCATTATTTCCACCTAGAGAGAGTATCAAATAAAGACCTGGATTACCATTAAATTTCATATTTAACCAGGTTAAAATGAGAACTGTCTTCATTGCACACAGTTCACACACAAATAGAACTATGGCAGAGATTTTTAAAATGATATTCACTGAATTTATAATGGTTCATTTGATGGAACTATTAACAGTAGTTTATATGTAGTTAAAAGAAAAACTCTAAAACAAATGCTAAATTAAATATGATCCTAGGACAACACACAAATCTTGACTGTCAAATTGGGATGATGTTCACTATATACTTGAGTATTGTCCACATTTAAAAAATGAGCAAAGAGAGATATAAAGACAAAGGATAATTTCCTGCAAAGCCAATTAAGCTTAAATTTCAGGCCCATTTACCTGAATGTGCCCGCCCTTTCCAAGGCTCTGTATCTATATTCTTTTTCCATAGAAGGCTCACCTACAACCTGGATCCACTGTTTACAGAGAGGTTTAATAATCAACCCAAATTTGCATGGCCTGTAATCCTTACAAAGTGAATTAGAACTTGTGTTGATTGGATTTGAAGAATATATAATCATACCAAAAAAATTTTTTAAATAGTACTAATTTTCTTTTCTAGCAGAATGCTAACTGATACCACTATCATGGAGACTCCTCAACTATACCCCAACCTACATAACATGAACACTACAAATAGTCACAAAGTATCATTTACATTGTGTTACTTCTGAATTTGTATGGCTCCTCAATAACTAACAGAAAAATTGCAACTTATTTGGTTTTTAAATTCACTATCAAGCAGACATATACATACATTGTAAAATTTTAATCTTATTTCCAAATACTTATGCAATTTTATTTCCTTCTTTCCATCTGAACCTTCATATTTAATTCTGATTAGCCAAAACCACAGCTAAAAACTATCATATGTTCACATTACCTATTTATAATATCATATATCTTAAACATTTTCAAACTTAAGATGATATTTTACTACCTTGATAAGCTATAAAACTCTCAAAATGTGACTAAATCTTAGTTGCTTTGTACTCCCATGAGGCACAGTGCTTGGTAGACAGCACCAGTCTTTTGCTTAGATGAACTAGATCTAAGCGTGTACCCACAAATGGTGGCCTCTTCCCTTACCTCAATACCAACCGAACTTTACCTGTGCCTTTTAATGACATCAGTTGTATTTTCGGACTAAAATTATAAAAATAAACCTCTTTAATTAAAAACATTTTTATACTGAGCCAGACACAGTGGTGTACCTGTGTAATCCCAGTAACTTGGGAAGCGGAGGCAGGAGGATTACAAATTAATTCGAAGCCAACATCAGCAAATCAGCAAGACACCATTTCAAAAAAAATTTTTTTTAAAGTGCTAGCTGGGTGCCGTGGCGCATGCCTGTAATCCCAGCACTTGGGAGGCTGAAGCAGGAGGATCGTGAGTTCAAAGCCAGCCTCAGCGATGGTGAGGCACTTAGCAATTCAGTGAGACCCTGTCTCTAATAAAATACAAAAATGGGCTGGGGATGTGGCCCAGTGGCCCAGTGGTCAAGTGCCCCTGAGTTCAATCCCTAGTACGAAAAAAAAATGTTTTTAAAGTGCTGGGATGTAGCTCAGTGGCAAAGCACCCATGGATTCAATCCCTAGTATCCCTCCCCCAAATTCTTACACTTCATTGGAAGTGCTATATTTATATATTTATAGTCAATCTAACTCTGAATAGCATTATCTGGCCCCAAAAGTGCTTCCATCTTTATAGTGTCCTTGCTTGCTACCACCTTCATGCCTACCTAGGAACTTGGTGAAACTGGTCATTGATTAATAAAGAATCTCTTTTAAAAAAAAAAAATCAGTGCTTTTATCTGTCCTCTTTCAAATTTGCACATTGATGCAACTAGCAAAAGAGTCTCAGCAGTGACTTCTAGCAGTAAAAAACAAAAGTTCTAGGTCAATGATTCCCAGACAAGTAATTTTTTATAAATTATTTTTAATTAGTGGAAATGACACAGAATTGATAGTTTAAATTTGTCATGAAAAGGCTTAAAAGGGAGGGGAGTATTTTAATATCTGAAAAGGTCAAAAGATATATAATTTTTAGGAAAACAAATAGTACATTAAATCAAAAAACCTGACATTATGGATAATTAGTGAGTTTTGGTGACAGTAGCTTGGGAATCACTATCATATACATGTCAATTAGTCTCTGCTTAGGCCAACGTTCTTATATTTAATGAGACTTTGGTTTGAAATGAAACATTATGATATTTTGAAAAGATATCAAAAACTACAATACTAAAGCCAATCAAGTAAACAATTAAAAAAGGGAAATATACTTCTTCCCCAGCGACCAGCTCTTTCTCTCATAACAAGAAATTTTATGTTTGACTAATAAAACACTTATATTGGAGATCTGGTAAAGGTCAAATGCCAGGTTTGTTTTATATTAGAAAAGTTGTAATGACCTTTGTAACAGTAAAGTTGTAAAGATGCTCCTATCAAATGATTCTGCAATTAAAAAGTATATCAAGTTTTTATAATACAAAACAAAAACACTCTGGTTCAGATGAGCATATGCAATCAGGTTGCTACTGCCAAAACATAAATTTGTTGTAGCCTGTTTCCTTCATTCACTTGACACAAAATATTCATAGCCCCTATTTAAGTGTCTTAATGCAGGCCCACCGACCTGCCAAATAATTTTTTCCAAGTTCTTTAATATTATACCTCCCCTTCCAAATCATCTCTTCTAAGCCTCCTCTGAAAACTAGTTCTCCAAGTTGATCATTTATTTATCTCACCTTCTTTTTGACTTTTAAGAACTTGTATTTCATTGCATTTTTGCAATGGTTATTCTGTGATATCCAATACTGCTTATTGTAACTTTCTGTTTCTTGGGTCTTGAAATATCCACAGCACTTTATTTGTGCCACTTTTTACAATGCTTTTTTTCTTAAGCATAGTAGTTAAGCACATTGGGCTCATATCCTAACTCTGATATTGACTAGCTGACTGACTCTACGGAAGTCATTTAATATTAATTGTGCTACAGTTTCACCAACAGTAAAATGAGGACAACATTCCTATCTACCTCATAAGATTCTTGTAAGGAGAAAATAAGCTAAGCACAGTGCTTTTTGCCTATTATAGTGATTTGTCGAATTCATTTCTCAACATTCTATCATAAGATACTTTTTGTGGAACCAGAATGGTATCTTTTTATTTTATGCATGACCCTGTTCAAGTTAATGCCTAAACAAGTAGGCATATAAAAATATATTTGTTGAATTAATTAATTCTGGATGTCTTAAGTTGTTCTGAAGGAACTCTGTAATTGTTCTCCAGTTACTTTTCTGTATTTTTTTTAAATGTTTATTTATTTGCTTTAGTTGTACACAATGCAATGCATTTATGTTTACGTGGTGCTGAGGATTGAACCCTGGGCCGCGCACGTGCTAGGCGAGCGCTCTACCACTGAGCCACAATCCCAGCCCCATACTTTTCTGTATTTTAAGTTCCTAACAATTCTCAAAATTTTCAACCAAAAAACACCCCTAGTAACAGGAGAGAATAAACAGGTATTCCAAGATAGTATGGAATAAGGATTAAAATTTCTATTTCATAGAAGCTACAATCAGCTGCTAGTGATGAAAAGCATTGTCTCAGATTGAGGCCTTTTAGGTGATTAGAGTGCCAAACTCAACTAATCTTATCTATTCTTACCTACTCTGAGAGTAGAAAGTGGAAGCACTCATTTTTTTCAATCAATATGTGGCTTCATCTGAAGAAGAAGCCCATCTCCCTCATAAGGAAACTTTATTTAAAACTGCAAAGTTTACCTTAACATTTTCTATGAGTTTTAATTTTACTCTATAATGTATCCATGTTTGTTTACATTTAAAAACAGGTTTTCCCCAGTGACTGCCTAAAAATAATGCTCCATCTCTATGAAATGTAAAATAAAAAAAAAAAAAAGAATGCTCCAAAGCAGATGTAACCATGCATATTTATTCTGTTGTTTCTCAAGCTCCAGTTCCTAATTCCTTCAGGTGCAGTAGTATAGTCATTTTGGGAAACAAAATTCTAGACTACATTTCCTGCAATATACTGCTTTTGAATCATCCCAATGGCAATTAAAATACTACTCTCAGAACAATCAGAAAAAAATTGTTATATATGACAATAATAGCACCATTCTATTAGTGCTTAAGTCTTTGTAATATGATTTCATATAATCGTTTTTAAAAAATTTTTTTGTAGTTGTAGACAAACAGCATGCCTTTTATTTTGTTTATTTTTATGTAGTGCTGAGGATTGAACCCAGTGCCTCACACATGAGGCACGCACTCTGCCACTAAGCTACAGCACCAGCCCTGATTTCATAATCTTAATATTCATTTTAAAGAATATCAAATTAAAAACACCACTTTATTATCATGTATAACTAAATCCTATTGAAGTCTATAAGTGAATTTTCACTTTTTTCTCAAAGGGCAAGTGTTCTTTTAGAACACTGGCCAGAAATATTCCTGGTAAATTTCTAAAACACAAAGCTAACACATCCAACAGGATAAACACTCAAGCTAAAGTTATCAGATATATCACTTGGTGAACATAAAAGCATATTTTTTTGTGAAATTTAATATATTCTAACCATATCACCACTGTCCTGGGTCTACCTATGATTTTTTTTTTAAAGTACACAGTAGTTGTTTCAATTGAACACACTTCTCATCAACACTTTTAATCAAACAAAATTATAGACCTAAGGGACTTTCAGGTCAATAGCAATGCAACAAATAGGTTACATAAAACTAAGTTGTCAACCTATCATGTTTTATGTGATTAATCCTAAATAAGAACTGTAAACTCTCTTGTAAGTTATTCAAGTAAAAAGTGGTGACAGTGTTTACCTTTAAAAAGTAAATTATAATTGGAAAATATGGTGATATTGCTGCTCTGCCACGGATTTAGTGTAACTGGGACTGGAGTGTCTTGTGATACTTTCCAAATTCATATAAAGACTATGTATCAACCTATAAATATGCACCTCTCAAGAGAGGAATAGGTGCAGGCAGAAAGCAGTAGGGTTGGGTTCAGGTCCTCATAACAGGATAAGCATGAAGGATATCAAGGAAGGGAGGAAGAAAAGCAGGGCCCGTCATCCTTAGCAGGCCCCACAAGTGAAGACTTTGGGAAGAAAGCAGAGAGAAGATGAGTTGCTTTTGTTTTAAAGCAAGGACATGAAGCAACAGCCTCCATCCTGGCTTGTATAGCAATTAAAAGATCCACTCCTACCAGGTTGTTTCCAGCTAAGGCTGTGACCCTTCCACACGGGCCTAAGAAAAAGGCTGGTACGGTCGGTATAAAAGTCCAGGAACCCGATGACTATAGTATCCGACTCTAGCAGCGCAACTTTACCGGGATCCCCCGACCCAATTCATCCCTGAAAATCTCTCCAATGAGAGTTCACTGAGTTCTTTATGGCCGGAGCTCAGACCACTTAGCTCCAGGACAACTCACAGCTGCATGGAGAGTCTCCCGAACACCAGGCTGTGGCCCAACTTCCCGACAGTCAATGCAGTCAATGCGCACCAGAGAGACCTTCCGGTCCCAATCCCTACAGCCTTTGCGGCTTCTTCAGTGTACCTCTTCCGGTGGGAAGCAGGTTCCTGTTAGGCCACAAGGGAAGCCATGGGAGAGCAATGCAGCATCCACCCAACTCATCTTAACAAGACTGACATCGGTTTTACCTGCTCAGCCCAGACAAGCCTAATTAAATGAAAATATCTGATGGTGGCTGCAGGGTTGGCATTTCAAACCGTCTCCACCATAATTTACCTAGTTCCTTATTGACCTCTTCTGCCTTTATCAAGTCAAGAGTCCAGACTCAGGAAAGAAAACTACAAGGTTGCCGATATCCAAACCACAAAAATGACATTTTCTGTTCTGATTTGTTATTCCACACCCAAGTTCTTTATATAGTTCTAATGCACAGTTCGAATATTTAATAAAGCCATCAGAAACGTTGCACTGTAATATACTACTCTAAACATTTTGTGTTGGTGGGTTTTTTTTTTTTTTGTTTTAGGTTTTTCGATTTTGTTTTTTTGTAGTTGGACACAATACCTTTATTTTATTTATTTATTTATTTTTTAATGTGCTGAGGGTCAAACCCAGCACCTCGCACATGCTAGGCCTGCGCTCTACCGCTGAGCCACGGCCGCAGCCCCTGTTGGTGGGTTTTTAAGAGCTTGATCACAACTTAATTTAGCTATGAAGGGCCAAAGACTTTAAACTCCTTATTAAGGGAAAAAAAAAAAATCCCAAAACAGAAATTGGATTTTGCTGTTCATTTCTGTATATCTTTACAAAACATATATCTTACAAACTGTTTGCTTAGAAACTAAATATCTTATCCCAAATAAATGTACAAAGAATTTTTTTCAGTTGCCATGATGCTTTTTTCCAGAGTGTAACCTGTAGAAGATTTCATGATGTAATACATTTTCTGTTAAGTAGTTGGGAAATAATACCAAGAATTGTATTATGTCCCAGAGTAGACATCTTGTTTAAAAATGTAAGTCCTGACTTTTATAACAAAAACTCACCAAAGTATATCTGTGACTGAATTATCAGGTAAATTCGACATTTCAGAGAAAAGTACCCCTCTGCACAGAGTGGCTGTTGGTTTTCGGTAACTAAACCCTACACTCAAGTCAGGAACAATAGTCCTGTATATCACATTTCCTACTTTTAGCATTCTAAAACTTGTTGACTAAATTAACTAGAAGGGGAAATAATTCTCTAAAGGAAGTATGACTTGCTTCCTTCCTTCCTTCCTTTTTTTTCTTTTTTTCCTTTTATTGTTTATGAAAGGACATGAAGGGGAGATTGACTAATTTTTTGAGAGGAGTAAAGAACAGAGAGCTGGAATGAACCATCTCTTCTCCCTCACTAGAGTTACTGCTTTCCTCCCAGTCACAAGGAGGCAATAGAAATGGTGAATTGGGTTAAGGAAAGATTAATCTACAGGATACACGTTCAGACAGGTATTTACTGAGTTTTTCTTTGCATCAAAAGACATTTCCTTAGGAACAAGATATTAGGCAGTTGGGTTGTAATAGCTGAAATATTGGCTGAAGTTCTCATATGCAATGTTGCTTATGCCTCCATGACTAAGGTAGCATGACTGATAGATAATAAGAATCAAACACTGTACTATTTTTTTAAATTTTTTTTTTTAGTTGTAGACGGACACAATATCTTCATTTTATTTATTTTTTAATGTGGTGCTGAGGATCGAACCGAGTGCCTCACGCATTTCAGCCAAGCGCTCCACCACTGAGCTACAAACCCAGTCCAAACACTGTACTATTTTAGGGTCAGTAGAGCAATTAGGTAATCTCTTGGGTCAGGAATAAGTTCAAGAAAACAATGCAGTACATATCAAATACTATTTAGCATTTGTGACTGAAATTCATTAAAAATTATTAAAACTTAAAACAATTTATCTTTACCTATTTATAAAAATTACTTTCTAGTGATTTGCAATCTAAAATATAATTCATATATAATCTATATTATATATTCATTTATATATATGGACATATTGTTCTGCTTATTACCAAAAAAAATCTGAGGTTTTTCAGTTTATAAAATGTGTGTGTGAGCCGGGCAAGGTGGCACACGCCTGTAATCCCAGTACTTGGGAGGCTGAGGCAGGAGGATCGTGAGTTCAAAGCCAGCCTCAGCAATGGCGAAGCACTTAGCAACTCAGTGAGACCCTGTCTCTAATAAAATACAAAAAAGGGCTGGGGATGTGGCCCAGTGGTCGAGTGCCCCTGAGTTCAATCCCCGGTACCAAAAAAAAAAAAAAAAAAAAAAAATGTGTGTGTGTTTGTATAGTTTATAATATATATTATTCTATATATACATGTAAAATCTAATCCTGCTCTTGGATGGATATTGGTGATAGCCATGAGAATGTCATATTATAAGAAGAGAAATTTGAGAATCATTGCTTTAAAAGATTTTTAGAATTCAAACTCTTTTTCTAAGATTATTTCTCCTCTCAAGAAATTTTTAATATTTTCCCATATAAAAATACATAAAGTTGAGAAGCTTGAGTGGAAATTAAACTTAATATGTTTAATACAATAACAAGGGATTTTGAGATTACTTCTTTTTTCTCCTAGTAGATTATCTTTGCTTTAATTCATACTGCCAATATAAAAAAAGATAAAAGAATCACCATAACCATCTTAATTTTTTAAAGTCCTGTGTCACTTAATGATGGGAATACATTGAGAAATGCATCTTAGATGGCTTTGTCATCATGCAAATATCACAGAGTGCATTGACACAAAGCTAGATGGTATAGGTGAATCACTTTGTGTGACCTCTTGATAGAATCAAGAGCCACAGTAAACTTGATATGCATGAGACTGCACATGAGGCCCGAAATGTATGAGGTATAATATAATATGTATGAGGTATAATATAAAATGTATGAGGTATAAAATGTATGAGGTATAATATGCTTTACCTCAAACTTTATATTATAATTATAGTATACTCTAATGATAAAAAGTATAGTACAGTAAATACGTAAGCCAGTAACATAATCATTTATTATTACTATCATCTAGTATGTACTGTACATAATTACATGTGCTATATTTTTATCTGACTGCACAGTAGGTTTGTTTACAATTGCATTGCCACAAACAGGTGAATAATGCATTGCATTGTTCTGTGACATTACAATGGCTATGGTGTCACTGGTGATAGGAATATTTCAACTCCATTAGGATTTTATGGGACCACTGTTGTATATCTGGTCCAGTGTTGACCCAAACCTTATTATGTGGATCAGGACTATATTTCCTCCTCTGATTGCCTACATTATTTCCTATCATCTTGAATCCTTCCTTTGCTTTATCTGAAGCCTTCAACCTAATCTCAGATATTAGGCCCTATTCTGACCCTTGGAGCAAGGTAGGAAAAACAGTAGGGGTGAAATTTACATTATTATAGTTAGATCTGGACCTAAGGGGCTCAATATCAAATCAAAGCTCACATTGACAGTTTGTACTAAGTGCCCCTCAACCTTCTTTGTACCGTAATTCTTTTTTTTAAAAAATATTTTTTTAGTTGTAGGTGGACATAATACCTTTATTTTATTTATGTGGTGATAAGCATCAAACACAGGGCCTCACACATGCAAGATGAGCACTCTACCATTGAGCCACAACCCCAGCCCCTGTACCGTAATTCTTGTAACTAAAATTTCTATCTTGGTTTCTTTCCTTATACTTGATTCTCCATTCAGCAAATTCTCACCCCAGGCATTCAGAGCTTGTTTATGTACCCCAGCCTCATTATTAGTTGGTAAACTGGCCTACCTACAACTGAGAACTGTCCTGCTTAGATCTCTAGTGTTCTTTGCTTCTAGATTCCCACTTAGCTCCCTTTCCCCATATGGCTGCCCCTGATGGTTTGCCAGTGATGTAAGCCACTTGTCTTGACTGCCAGCTGTTGTCTAACCCAGTCATCCTTCTGTGTACCAGGTTCTGCCTGACTAAACATCCTGCCATCACCCCCAGATAGATTTACCCTGGCCTCCAACCTGTTACACTTAACTCTTATGTATTTAGCTCTTAGGAGATGAACATAAATGACTAAAATTTAAAAATATAAGGCAGTCTTATTTTGCATACACCAAAAGCATCATGATCTGAGAAAGAAAAGATTTTAACAATAACCACTATGACCCTTTGATCTTTATATACAGGTTTAGAAATTCTTAATAGAATGATTGAGTGTGCTGATAATATCAAAGAGATTTGCATGAAATTTGTATAAAACTGGCACTCATACATTAATAAATTTGTTGAATTTAAAGCAAACAAATGAAAATATATGTAATGAGTCTTGGAATTTTTTTTTTTCTTTTTTGTACCAGGGATTGAACTCAGGGACACTCGAACACTGGGACACATCCCCAGCCCTTTTTTGTATTTTATTAGAGACAGGGTCTCACTGAGTTGCTAAGTGCATCGGGCCACATCCCCAGCCCTTTCTTGTATTTTATTAGAGACAGGGTCTCGCTGAGTTGCTAAGTGCCTCACCATTGCTGAGGCTGCTTTGATCTCGTGATCCTCCTGCCTCAGCCTTCCAAGTGCTGGGATTACAGGCATGCGCCACCGCACCTGGCTTGGAATTAATATAATCATATAACAAAAAGTTTTGAAAATTTGAGAATATTGTTACTTATAAAAATGAGGATAATCCATAATAAACTGAAAAATGAAAATCATTTAACATTGAGACAGGTTTTATATTCTAGTACAGAGATTTGCAAAATTCTATAAAGTCAAGACAATAAATATTTTAGTCTCTGTTGCATCCATTCAACTCTGCCACTATGGCTTAAAAGAAGTAGGTAAATGAATTTGACTGTGTTCCAATAAAACTTTATTCATGGACATGGAAATAAAAATTTCATATAATTTTATCATCACAAAATATTCTTTTTTGGTGTATTTTCAACCATTTAAAATATAAAATCATTCTTAGCTTATTGGTCATATAAAAATAAGTACCGGATAAAATTGGCCCACTGATCATAATTTGCCAAGCTCTGTTCTAGCTTAAATGCCTATCTTTCCAAGCTTTCAGTTGAAAGCTTCTATGTTGTAGAGTGAGATGGAGAGGGAAGCAAAACATGATTTTCTGGCATTAAAATATACACTTAGCCCCCCCCCCCCATATAAAATGTCCTTTGAGTTTTTTTAATTATGCAAAAATTTTCTTGACTATTGAGAAGTTTATGTCCTGTAAATCCTCTTTTAGGGATGTGAAGAATTTTTTAGACACTCTTGATTTTTATGAAATAATCAAAATGTAAATAGGAAGGAGCCAGTAGATTACCTCTAAGTCTAAAGAGACAAACACAGTGAAAACTTGCAAAAGACACCAATTCTTGAAAAGTGTAGTGAGATCCTACAGAAGCTTTGGCTATCACCCAATTCCAGTTGGAATCCCAAATGAAATTTGGTTATAGAGATAAATTTTTATTATACAGCTACATATCTCCAAGTGAAAACACAAGGGAGTGGTCAAAATGAAACATCACTCTCATTTAATATTCATGTTGTAAATAAATAAGAGTGCATCTGATTTCCCTTGATAAAAATAACAGTTATGGACCAGGAAGATTTTTATTATAATGACAAGTAAACATAGGTCTGGATTGGAAGAAAGGAGAAGATCTAGAGGTATAGGAAAGAATTATTTTCTGTAATACACAAGACTTTCCCCCCTATTTATTGACAAGGAACACCCTCAATTACAACTTACCTGTTAGGTTCAGGGACCATGCCTGAAATCACAGACAAAAAACAAACCCCACTTCAGATCAAAACACAGACCCAAGTATTTGCATTTGATACTTTGTTTTCACCAGTGCCCCTTCACTTTCTTCTTTTCATATTAATTTGATATTGATCATTTTATCCCTCCTCCTGGTTACTTTCCCTTGTTTCGTTTTGTAAGTCTTTCTGCTTTCTCTTTCCTTTATGGTATCCAAAAAATAAATAAATAAATAAAAATAAAAACAATCCTTAAAGAAGAACTGTATATCCTGAAACTTCTGCGGGTTTCTAAGTGACACTGAGCATGCTCAGTAGCTAGGGCAGGTTTTGTTCGCGGGTAGCTGGCCTGATTCGACCTCTCCAGAAATAGACGTTTTAACCCTCTCTGAACTGTTTAAAGATGTAATTCGTTTCGCTCTCTCCTCCTTTTCAAGGTTCGAAAGGGAAGCTCCGAGGATTCCAAGGTCCCACCGCCTTCACAGCCAATGAGGAGCCTGGGAGGGAGGAGCTTCGTGCAGCCAGAGCTTCTGAGGGAATCATCCCCAGTAGATGCAGTGGAGTCTGAGCTCTGCTGTATATGTCACGGACGAACAAAATAATAAAATAAAATAAAACAGTAAAGGAGAAACGCTACAGACTATGGGATGCTATAGGACTCTCTGAAACGTCTACTGGGAGCTCCTGTGGAGTATGATCTTTTAAAAAGAATTCTTTTTGAAGCCGGTTTGGGTAACTGGGAAAATGATACATATGCTAAATGCAGCAGCTGATCGAATGAAATGGACCAGATCGGGTGCTGCTAAGAGGGCTGCCTGCCTGGTGGCTGCAGCATATGCTCTGAAAACCCTCTATCCCGTCATTGGCAAGCGTTTAAAGCAATCTGGCCGCGGGAGGAAAAAAGAAGCTTACCCCGCTGCAGAGAACAGAGAAATACTGCATTGCACCGAGACCATTTGTAAAAAACCTTCGCCTGGAGTGAATGCAGATTTTTTCAAACAGCTACTAGAACTTCGGAAAATTCTCTTTCCCAAACTTGTGACCACTGAAACAGGGTGGCTCTGCCTCCACTCGGTGGCTCTAATCTCAAGAACATTTTTATCTATTTATGTGGCTGGTCTGGATGGAAAAATCGTGAAAAGCATTGTGGAAAAGAAGCCTCGGACTTTCATCCTCAAATTAATCAAGTGGCTTATGATTGCCATTCCTGCCACCTTTGTCAACAGTGCAATAAGGTACCTGGAATGCAAATTGGCTTTGGCTTTCAGAACTCGACTAGTAGACCATGCCTATGAAACCTATTTTACAAATCAGACTTATTATAAGGTAATCAATATGGACGGGAGGCTGGCTAACCCTGACCAGTCTCTTACTGAGGATATTATGATGTTCTCCCAATCTGTGGCTCACTTGTATTCCAACCTGACCAAACCTATTTTAGATGTAATCTTGACCTCCTATACACTCATCCAGACTGCTACATCCAGAGGAGCAAGCCCAATTGGACCCACCCTGTTAGCAGGACTTGTGGTGTATGCCACTGCTAAAGTGTTGAAGGCTTGCTCTCCCAAATTTGGTAAACTGGTAGCTGAAGAAGCTCATAGAAAAGGCTATTTGCGGTATGTGCACTCCAGAATTATAGCCAACGTGGAAGAAATTGCCTTTTACAGAGGACATAAGGTAAGGTAAAAATTAAGGTTATGGGTGAAATGTGAGACTGTTCAATCAGCCACTGCAGTGCTAGATACCATCTGTTGTATAGTTGATTGATTACTGATGGACCCACTTTCTTAACCTTTTTGATTTCTCTGATTGCTAAACTTAAAATATATACTTCATTGTCTTTTAAAATTGCAGGCTGTTGAAGAATTAAAAAGTGCAAACTTTTTAAAAGTTTAATGAGAATAAAATTTCAACACTAAGGAACAGTCTGCATATCTTCAGTTACTCAAATATCTCAAAAACACTTTCTTTAAATTTAACCTGTAACTTGGTAGGTGACCTTAGAGTATGTGAAGAAAATATATATTTGGAAACTAAGAGTAAACACCTTTCCATTGAGGTGGAAAATTTGGAATGTTTTTTATTTTTTTAAATTGTCCTTCCTTTGTTGCTTAGCAGGGGGGAAACTCCACATTTCATATGGAAGACAATTTTAATAATTTTGCATGTCTGATCAATCTTGGAGTATCGTAAGAAATGCAGGAGAGTTTCTGACAAAGTAACATTTCCATTACTTTTAGTTTATATTCCATTACTTTTAGTTTATGTTTAGCACATAGTTGACACAAATTAAAACAATCAGTGAAATTAAATTTTGTCTATCTTTGAAAAAATTGAAATTAGGAAATTAGTAGGAAAAAAGAAGTTCCAGGATATTTTCCAATATTCAAGATTTTCCACATTAAGTAGATCCCTAAAACAATTAGCCAGTTGCATAAATTTCTAATGCATGAAAGTGACTTCAAATGTTAAATATGACATTTTAAGATGATGCATCTGAAATCTTAATACAGATGACTTGGCAAATGAAATACTAAGGTATTCTAAGTTGAGGATAGTATCTTAATTATCAAGGGGAATTATTTAGCTTTTAAAAGATCAGAAATTATCAGTTTTTAAACATCAGAACCAATTTAAAGAAAAAAAATTTGAAAGAAATTTAGAACCTTTACTCCCACTTGAAAATTGGCCTCATATGTTATATTAATCATGTTGATTTGTCCTTCTTCCTGAATCATTGAACACAATGATGAATATTATACTGTGCTGTGTATTTCTTGCATAAAAGTCAAAATCCAGTAAATTGAGTCAGTTCAAAAGTGGAGTTTATAAATGTATGTCATGTATTTATTTTTAGAATGATATGGTTCTAACATTGTTTTTCTGAGTCTTACAGAATATAATTTTAACAGCTTAAATTTTGAAATCATAATTATAAATCACTTTTGTGGAGAGATATATACATACACATACATATATATTTGAGGAGGGGGATTGCTGAAGATTGAGCCTAGAGCCTCATGCATGCTAGGCAAGTGCTCTACTACTGAACTACACTTCAAGCCCATTTATATGTATTTTATACTTAATATCATATTCATTGAATGGCATACATTTTTTCAAATAGTCCAAGTATAACCGAAACTAGATAATAATGACTAATTGTAATATTAATCTGTCTTTCTTGGTTGTTAAGGCCTGTAGATAATGCTATACTAAGTAAACCAAAATAAGTCCCTTTCATTAAAGATAGCCCTCAAGCACATATGGTATTTATTTTTATAAATATGTTGGACTAATGCTTATCTCTTTTTCTCTATAGGTAGAAATGAAGCAACTCCAGAAAAGTTACAAAGCTTTAGCGGATCAGATGAACCTTATTTTATCCAAACGTTTGTGGTACATCATGATAGAGCAATTCTTGATGAAGTATGTTTGGAGCAGCTGTGGACTAATTATGGTGGCTATACCTATTATCACTGCAACTGGCTTTGCAGATGGTGGTAATGACATTTACACTTAATATTACATTTATCTTTAACATTGTTTCTCTTGAAGATGTCATTGCTTGTTTCATGTTAGTGAAACTGTGTATATAAAAATTATCCTACAGTTATTAGTAGTTGGGAAAATGTCAGACTTTGCAACATTCAGTAATAAGACCAATAGTATGAAAGGAAACAAGTGACTCAAAGAACCTGAGTTATCTCAAACAATTGGAGATATGTTAGAGATCTCTGATGCAATATTATTTGGAGTACAATTTTAATTATACTGCCTAAAATGGAATTCTCTAGTTTACAGTTAACCTCAAAACAAATCAGTACATTCAGAAAGAGTATAGCACAACCTTTTCTCATGTTTAGTTTTTCACATCCCATGAACTCTATAATAGTTACATAACTGAATTTGCCCTGATTTGTAATTTGGAAAGTTAGTTCACTACATTGGGCAAGTTAGTTCACTACATTGTACTACTTACAGGTAATACTGATAACTTCCTATATAGCATAATTTAGTGGTACAGTGGGGGTGGAAATATAAGGCTGCAATTGTCTAATTCTAAATCTTTACCAACATCTTTCATCTTTTGTAATAACTAAGAAAGATAAGGGCATGAAATGCTATGTTAAAATGTTATATAATCCTTGGATAGGAATTTAGGTCTTGGGTTGGGGATACTAACTCTGCTCATTAGTAGAGTGCTTGCCTTACATGCACAAGGCCCTGGGTTCAATCGCCAGCACTAGAAAGAAAAAACAAATGAAAGAAGTTAAGGTCTCAATTGGCAGAGATGGAGGGGAATTATAGTCAGACCTCTATATTCTTGGATTTGAATCCAAGGATTCAACCAAACACAGATGAAAAATATTTGGAAAATATTTGTGTCTATGATGAATATGTACTTTTTATTGTTATATTTCCTTTAGAATATAACAACTATTTACATAGCATTTATATGGTATTAGGTATTATTAGTAATTTCGAGAGGATTTGAACTATATGAGAAAGTGTAAGTTATATGCAATTACTACATCATTTTATATAAGGGACTTGGCATCTGTGAAGAAAAATATAACAGTATTCACCTTATTTTACAGATAATTATGATATAAAATTAAGGAATAATAGTTCTTTAATTAAAGCAAGCTAATAAAAATATATAATATTTAATATTTTAAAACTTAACCAACTTTACAAAAACACTTGTCAAATTTGAGTTATTCTTAACCTAAAAATGTTCTTTTTAGTAAACCATTTTTAATAAACTATTTAGTAAACTATATGTGTAAGTTTTTCTTTATGGTATGTGCTCTATACATACCTAATATACTCCACAACTAAACTGCCTGGTAGTATTTTTAGACCACTGAAGGAATTGATTTTATCTGTTTTTATATTTTCACAATTTACCCCAAAAAGGTATCGTCAAAAAATTTTATATTGAAAAATGGTATTATTAGTAATAGTGTTTTAAACATAATCCTTTCATAATAAAATAACTACTTTTTCAAAAGAGTACTAAAGAAAAAAGGCAGTTAAAAACCCATGGCCATAAGATTAGTTTTATTAAGGAATTTGGTAAAACATTCATTAAAAAGTTATTCATCACAATAATAATACTTATTATAAAGTTTCACGTATAATATATATTTGAGACAATCCCAATGACAAGATTATGGTGTAGTTCTGTTAGCAGTGTTTGGTCTTACTAGAAAACCCTGGAGTATTCAACACAGTGAAAATGCAGCTATTAATGGTGACAAATTAAACCCACAGAGACCAGTAAAAAGGTAAACAATGTATATGAAGAATCTAACAAGGCCACTTAACAAGTCGTAAAAAGATATTTAAAAATAAATCCTAAAAATCCTGAAAATGCCATATTAAAGGAACATTATTTTGGGTTGAAACTGCAATAATAATTCCACTGATGCAAATGAAAGTGAATTTCTTAAAGCTGCTTCCCAAAGAAAATTTTTATACAGAGGAAAAGGATGTAAAATTTTCATAGAGGAAAAAATGAAATCATGTGACAGAACATTATATGTTTCAAAATCTTCTGTAACATCTAAGGTTCTGTAATACCTATATATGTATTCATATGAATGCATATGTATAAATTTACTAAGTATTTTTGACATATGGTGACTTAACGTGAAATATTTCACTCAGACGAGAAATTTTTTATATGTCTTTGGGATTTTAGATCTTGGAAATACATACCATGTTTTCTGATCTACTTCTCAGTATTAATTTACACTTAATTCTTTAGTTGTCCTTTATTCTAGAGATAAATTAAGTGCATGATGCTATATGTTTTAAGGCAAAAGAAGGTGGGGAAAATATGTGAGAGAACAGCAAAAAGAAAAAGTAGGATAGAGGGGAGAGAAGAAAATAGGAAATAGAAAGTAGACCAGACCTAGTGTTCAAATTGTCATCTGCTGTTTAATAGTTATCCATCCTTGGGGAAATTACATAAACTCTATAGGTCTTAGTTTTCCTATCTTAACTATAGGAATAATAATATACATTGTTCAGAAAATGTTATGAAAATATATGCAATGTACTTAATGTGTTTTGAAACAGCCCTTGGAGATAGTAAAAATTGGGTGGAAGCAATTGTTATTTATTTTATTCTTACCTTTTGAGCTCTCAAGTCAGATTGCCTGGGTTCAGATGGTGGCTGTTTTGTCTACTAGGCTGTGACCTTGGGAAAATCCCTTAACTTTTTTGTGTGTCAACTTTCTCATGTCCAAAACAGGGGAAATGTGCAAGGTTGTTATGATGGTTAAGGAAAATCACATATGTAAAACTCAGAACAGTGCCTGGCTCATAGAAAATGTTCGATTGATGTTTGATGATGTGATTAATGTTACCATTTAAAGGAGCAAAGGATTTCAGATTAGCTATGAAGTCAAAGGTTATATTGTGGATAGGGGAAAGAACCTGCATAATTGTTGGAGGAGAAAAGAAAAACAGCTTTGTGGTAGATTTTCGGTACTTCAATTTTCATTGAAATGTTATGGTAAGATAGTATTATGTTTGTATACAAGTTCACATTACAGTATTGCATGTAGAACATGTCATTTTCACATCAGAAGAAGAGCTTAGATCTTTTAGTCTAGAGCCCCAGCCTTGCCTAAAATCAAAGCATTAAGAATTGGAGGCATTATATACTGCTAGCCCACTGTTTTTCTCTCCTGTACCATGCTACCTCCATATTCGCTACATTGAAACTTTTAATAAGGGACTTGAGTAAGTTTGAGATCAAGTAATTGTGAGATCCGATGATTGAAAAAGAGACAGTGAAGTAGTTAATTATGTAGAGGTTCTTTTCTATTATTTTTAAAGGACATTGCCTCTTTCTTTTCTTTGTACTAAGAGAAAGATAAATTATGTGAGCAAAATAGTTACCTGAAGGATATAATCTCCATTTTTTATATTAGAAGGCCCTTTATTCTCTTTATATCAAAAACAGTTCTGGACAAGGCCAGGAAAAGCTACTTATAGTTCCCTTTTGCCATACCTTGTCACAGGCACCTGTTACATGAGGAAAAGAGCACTTAAACTACTTGCTCTGCCAATAGTGTCCACATGCTTGTGATGCGAGAGTGTGAGGTGGAACATCAGAACTAGCAACTGAGAGATACTGCTCCCAGGAATGAAACTAAATTCTACCTGTACTTAGTACCATGGATAATATTTTTATTACTAAATGTACCTTTGACAAGATTATATCCATAGCTCCTGCTGTATTGTCTCATGTTCTGATGTCAAATTACTGAAATATCATTTTGTATTTTGGATCAATTTGGATATAATTCCACTTCTGTTGAACAATCACATAGCAGTAATTATCAATATATACTGAAGACATACTTTTTAGCTATAATTAGTTAAGCACATTAGTAGCTATAATTTTTTAAAAGTATAACATACATATCAAAAAGCACAATCGTTATTGTAACATTCAATGAATTTCATAAAGTGAATACATAAGTCATCATCACTGAGAAGAAATAGAATCTTACCATACCAACACCCTAAAACCCTCCATAAGCCTTCCCAATATTATCACAATTGATTATATTTGCTGGCTTTGTAAATTTATATAAATAGTATTGTAAATATGTACTCTTTCATGACTGTCATCTTTCATGTTGTAGTATGAGATTCATCAGTATTATTGAGAATAACTAGTTTATTTATAGTATAAATATAGTTTATTTTTATAGCATATCATTTTATGTCTATACCACTTTATCCATTCTATTGTTGGTAGACATTTGGACTGTATCCAGTTTTGATTATATTAGTTTTGAGGATAATAGTACTGCTATGAACATTTTTGTACACATCTTTTTGGTGAATTTGTACATTTCTGTTGGTACTTGCCTAGGACCAGGACTGGTAGATTAAAGATATGTATGTGTTCAGCTTTCTTAAATTTGTTAAGCATTTTCCCAAAGAAGTTCTTCCAATTTACATACCAATCAGCAGTTTATGAGAATTCTAGTTCATCCACATATTTGTCAATGTTTGATATTGTCAGTCTTTTTTTATCTTATACATTGTCATGAGTATATAATGGTGTTTCACTATGCTGTTTACATTTCTCTGATGACAATTGAAGTTAAGCACTTTCTCTTTTTTGTTGTCCTTTCTTATGAAGTACCTCTAAATCTTTAGCTTATTATTAACTTGGCTTATTTGTTTTCTTTTTGATTTGTAAATCAATCTAATGAAATGTGTAATGGTTTTTGTCAGACATCTGTATAAATATATATACCTACATACACACATACACATAATCACAAGTGTCTTTTCCCACTCAATGTCTTACCTTTTCACTCTTTTAACAACGTCCAAGAGAAGTTCACAATTTTAATCTAGTCCAACTGATTAATAGCTTTCTCTGTGGTTAGTAGTTTTATGTCCTATTTAAGAAATATTTGTGTAAACCAACATCATAAATATATTCTTTTATCTTCTAGAAATTTCATTGGCTTCTCATTTCACATTGATTTTTAAATTTATTTAGAATTGATGTTTATATATGGTATGAGGTAGGTTAGGGCTAAAAGGTTTTGTTGAGATTTGTTGATGACAAAGATAAAAATAAATGGAAATAAATAAACTTAGACTTTAAGTCAAAAGAAGGAGAATACATGTTAACTTTAGTTTTTTTAATTAATATACTTTATTTTTATAAAAGTTTTAGGCTTACAAAAATTGATTTAAAAGTATACAATTCTCAAAATACCCTCTCCCTCTAGTAGTTTTTGCTATTATGTATATCTTGTACTAATATGAAACATTTATTACAACTGATAAACCAATGTTTATACGTTATTAACTAAAATCCATAATTTACATTAGGGTTCACTCTGTGTTGTATATTTCTAGGGGTGTTGATCTATGATTACATAACTTAACTTTAAAATCCTTTCTTACCTAATCAGTGAAATAGCCAGACCAGAGATGTGACCAATTTTAAATACTGAATACTCTCAGAGTTTAGGAGTAGTAAAACGAGCATATAAAATTAAATATAAATTCTTAAATGAGGATTATTTTTATAAATAGTTAAAGTATTTAGTGAGGAAAATAAAATATGGTGATCTAACATACAAAATAGGTCAGTATTTTAAACCATGGATTTATCTCTGACACTAAGGAATCTAACCTTGTCATAGAGATCAGGCAGTTGGCTGCTATGTGCATGACAAAATATTACTGGTACTGCCTTCACAGTACCTTCCAAAGAACAACCAGTAGAATAAAAAAGTTAAATAAAATCTATGGGAAACTATCTGTTATTTTATTACTAAAAGCATGAACAAAATCCAATAGTCATTAATCTGCCAAAGCAACACAGAAATTACCATTCCATATCAACTACTAGTTCATTTGTGCAAATGTTCTTTTTCTTAACAGAGATTGTCAATGAAAGCTACCATTCAAACCCCTTTTAGTCCAAATTCATAAAATCCCATAATTATTTTAGATCATCAGTCAGATTTTCTATGAACCAAAACTATTCTTAGTGCTTTAACTGATAGAGAATTTCACTGTTGCAAAAATCAGAGGATTAAAAATATGGCATGTTTGGGATACAGCTGAACAATAAGGTGAAGGATGCATAAGAAAGGTAGAGTCTAGATTATGAAGGCCAGCTAATTTACACTTATGTTAAAGAAACCACAACAGAAATCTTGCTTCTATTCAAATTAGTGGTATATATTGACCAGATCAATTGTATTTTATTGCTCTGCTGTCATAATGACAGAGTTAGATATGGGAAAGGTTGAAAGAGAGCTAAGTGAAAATAGTCTTAGTTTCTATAGATTTAGTTGTCCTAGCTCTCCTAAAATATTAGTAAAATAAAAGGAAGTTTCAAATAAAATCTGGTACATATACTATATTTTTAATAATTCATTGTATTTCTAGAAAATTGCTAATACTAATGAAAAATTAATCATTGTGTTAGTCATAATTGGTATAGAATAAGACATTTAGTTACTTGAAACACTCAATTGTTTTGTAATTTGATTTTAGATCTAGAAGATGGTCAGAAGCAAGCTATGGTTAGTGAACGGACAGAAACCTTTACCACTGCTCGAAATTTATTAGCTTCTGGAGCTGATGCTATTGAAAGGATTATGTCTTCATACAAAGAGGTACTTGTATTTGTCAATTTGATTAAAATAAAATACAGCATATAAAAACCAAGCAATATGTACATTACCAGATATGTATAGTACTTTGGAAACATATCTTTTCTCTACCAAGAACTGCTAAGAATATCATCAAATTTAAAGGCATCACCCCCAAGGGTGCTTTTGCTAATACCCTTTACTTTGTTACTCCTTCTTTTCTATCTCTAGTATTATATATCTGTTTTTAATTTTTTTTTTAAATCCCTCAAAGTGCTGGGGATGTAGCTTAGCAGTAGAGAATTTACCTAACTTATACTAGACCCTGCTTGGGTTCAATCATCAGCACCTAAAAAAAAATCCCTCAGATGTGGATTCTGGAACCAGAGTGTCTAAATTTACATTTTTACTTCAGCATTTATGCATTATGTGACCTTCATCAAATTCCTTAATTTCTCTGCTCTGTGTCTTATTTCCTTTTCTATGAAATGAAGATAGTAATAGTACTGACTTTGAGGATTGTTGCAAAGTAATACATGTAGAAATTTAAGAAAATGTATATTAAGTACTCATAAATGCTAGTTAATAGGTTGTGTATATTTTGAAAATTTTACTCATCCTTCATTAATGAACATTCACCAGCCACATTTAAAATCTTCTTGGGATTCCACCTTTTTTCTGTCTTCACTGCAGAGTTTGGGCTTCCTTCTCTGTTTTTACCACTGCATGACTGGTGCTTGACTACATTATCATTCTTTCTCCTGCACAAGATCTTTAGCTCCTTGAAAGCAGGGACTGTCTGACTCATCTTTACATTCATAATATCCATTTTAGTGCTTGGGATATTATATGTGGTAAATAAATTGTTGAAAAAATGATAAAAGGACCTGTAGATACCACAGAGTTAATATTAAAATCACTTTATTAAATCCAGGTATTCCTTGTGGCTTTCATATCAATTTTTATTGTTAAAGCATCATTACAAGTTTGGTTTCCTACTAAATTAGTCATGGATACCTTATATAGTAGATTTACAAATTTTGTGATGTTCTTACATAACTAATTTTTTAAAGTAAAAGCAGTGGTTCAGTAACACATATCAAAAAAGCTCAATTTTTTTAAAAAAAATTAAATAGTAATTTCAATACTCTAGAGACCTACTTTTGGGGATAGATTTTTTTTAATTTATTTTTTATTTATAATAATTACAATTCATAGTGCACATATATAGCATCTTTTTACATACAACTGTTTGTAATATATTTCAATTTAATATTAAGTAACAAAATACTTAACATTAAAATTAAATGATGAATAAAAATGTTATTCATGTTACATTAAAATACACTGTTATTTAAGTCACAGAAAAGACATCATTTAGCTTTTCTAGATTATCTCCAACTCAATAAATGACTGCATTTTGCTTTATTATGCCTGCATTTACTTTGAATCATAGAATTTCTATTTCTTAAAAAATCATGTCTGAGTCAGGCATGGTGGCGCACACCTGTAATCCCAGCAGCTCTGGTGGCTGAAGCAGGAGGATCACAAGTTCAAAGCCAGCCTCAGCAACAGCAAGATACTAAGCAACTCAGGGAAACCCTGTTTCTAAATAAAATACAAAATAGGGCTGGGATGTGGCCTGTGGTTGAGTGCCCATGAGTTCAATCCCAGGTAGCGCCCCCCAAAAATGTCATGTCTGCTATGACAGCACATAAAAATCACCATGCCTTCTCTGCTAGCTCCAGAGGAACCAAGTTTCCTTTATACAGACAGGGATCTAAGACAAATCTCTTGTTTGGAATCCGAAAGTAATTTCTCCACAGGTACATCCTTAGTTTTTTCTATGCTCTCTTTGTCCAATTTTACTCTCCGTCCCAATTTACTAAACTTCTACCCTTTTTGAGTTATCCTCTGATTTTGGTTTTGAAATTTTTTTCTATGCAAATGTTTATATTTACCCATGTTTCTTTTGAATCCATATTTTGTCAATCTTTAGCTTTGTATTTCTCCATTTTGGAATTCAACACTTTCCTCCAGATAACATTTTGGAAATTATTTTTAAAATAACTATAATATATATACAGCAACGAAATACCAATGTAATTACAGACTTCTCACTCAGTAGAAGGTTTTTAACCATAATACTCACTCATGTATAGCTTAAGTTTTGCACATACAAAAATCATAATGAAATGTCAGCGTTGTTGTATTATTTTGCAAGCTATTGTTTAACAAACCTTTATTAGTGACATGCTTTGCTTATTGGGAACAATTGCCCAGTTTTTGTGTTTTCTTTTTCATTAAGAAAAATGGTCTAGATAGGAGATGAGTCACATTTCAGAGAACGCTGATAACAAGGTATTATCTTAATAGAAAAATAGCAAGCGGTTAACCCAGATTGGACAGTTGGCAGAATATAGGGGCAAGGCACCTTTCTGTTAAGCTTTATGGAATAAAGATTTATCTCATTTCATCTTAAAATCTTATCTAGAAAAAATCATATATTTAATTTTTTTCCTTGGGCATATAAATCATGTTTAACTTGAAAAGAAGCTGGATTGTGGGGTTTGTGCTGAAAAGGATTGAAAGCCTTATACTGAGGTCACTTTCAAAACTGGTATCCTCTAGCACAGATTTTCTCTGTCTAAAAGGAATTTTAACAATCAATTCTTATTCAAAAACATCCATTTTATAATAATGAAAAATTGTTTACCTTCTATTAAAATTTCCTATTTTATGTAGAAAAAAGACACCAAAGATAAAGGGTTGTCACTTCATTGAATAATTTTTACAAAATTCCTAACTTTCTGGAAATGAAATTTGTCACAAAACCAGGGGCCAAATCAGAAATTTGACTAAAAGATCCTTAAGACTCAAAATATTCTGAAATCTTCACATTTCATGTTGAACCCTGATTTAAGTTAATAATTTTTTCTTTTATAATTCCAGTCAAACTTACAGTGAGATCTTGCTATATTGCTCCTTTGGTAAGCTTTTTACTGTCATTTGTTTTAGTTATCAGATGTACCATCTATTTCTCAAATATCTTAGTATAGAATCCTTAATATTAAACTAAGAAACTTGTATGATTACATATTTATTTAAGAGTCCATCTTGAGTATGTTAACCCTGTTTTACCTCTCTCTACTGATTTAGATAACTGAATTAGCAGGCTATACTACTCGAGTGTACAATATGTTTTGGGTCTTCGATGAAGTAAAAAGAGGCATTTATAAAAGAACTGCTGTCATTCAAGAGCCTGAACAGCATAGCAAGAATGGAGCTAACATAGAATTACCCCTAACTGATACATTGGCAATCAAAGGTATTAAATTCATGTGTTTTAATAGTTTCCCTATATTTAAGTGTTATTTTATCAATAGAACCAAAGTTTTTTTTTTCCCATAGCTTTTAATATTTAAAAGGAACTAACATTTAGATAACCAACATTATTTAAACAGCTATCTCTAAAATTGGTGTTGCAACTTGAAGGATAGTGACTAACATTGCATAAAAGAAAACAATGTTGTGCTGTTTTTATTTAGAAAAAGATTTACAGAATTACATTGGGAAACAGAACATATGGCAGAACTGTTTGTTTTAAAAATTCAACTAGCAAACAGAATTAGAACTAATGTCATATCATTTTTCATTGTCCTATGTTTTTAAACTTGATTGTCATGTATTAAAATATTTTATTTCAATTCTTTATTCCCTTTTTTGCAGTACTGTGTTTTTTCTGTAGGAAAGGTTAATTTAGGGAAACAGAGTAGTCATAAAATCTATGGCTGGGTTATGTCAGATTAAGTTTGTCTGTGCTTTCATAATGATATCAATATTAGATTATTATAAAATAGATTCTCAGAATGATTTACTAAAAGACATGTAAAAATATACAAATTTAAATTAAATTTTGCTTCACATCTAGAGTTTTTTTGTATTTTTTCCTATAATTTATTACTGTGAATTATCTTTATGAGTTTACCAGTTTCTCTGCATTATACCTTAACTTACTTAATAAGCAGTAACAATTGATAGCTTTTATAATTAAAACTATTCCTTAATTATAGGAAAAGTTATTGATGTGGATCGTGGAATTATTTGTGAAAATGTTCCCATAATTACTCCTGCTGGAGAAGTGGTGGCTTCCAGGCTAAACTTCAAAGTAAGATGATATTCAAGAACCTTCTGATTGTTGCCGTCACACTAATACAAAGCAACTCAGAATTCATGTACCTTATGTTAAATATTTGGAGAAGCATATGGAAAAAGAGGGGAAATCAAGAAAGGTATGCACAGTGGCTCAGTCACAGAAGCAGTTACTTCCTCAAAAAGCAGGGAGAAAAGAGAGATGATTTCTACTGCTTTGTCATCAGGTTTAAAATCAAAATTACAGTGCACTGAAAGCCTATACAAGGTAACGTTAGGGAACAATAGGAAATTGCCCCAGAAATTAGTATCTGGGATTAAAATAAATTTTAATTTATTCTTTACAGAAATTATTTAAAATATAAGACTATACTGTAACATACTTCTTAAAAATTGGGGATAGACGTGATTAGCCAGTTTAATTGTAATACACATTCTGTAAATTTACATTCTACTTTAAATAATCACATTTACTATTAGCAAAAGCATAGCCAGAAGATTCACAGATTCAAATTTAGTTTTTAATTCTATTGAGAATAATTATTCAATATCCCATGTCTCAATTACAAAAACTGAGATGTGAAATTATTCAAGAAATCTGAGATCCTCCTTTAAAGCATTGTAAAATTCAAACATATGTTTTGGAATTCAGTGACTGTAATGCAACCTATTGAGCTTATTTCAAAGACATGATTGGACTTGATAATCAAATTACAATTTGATTACAATACATGTGCTAATGATTTTAGAATGGACTTTAGGTTTAATTATTGAAGATATATTTGCAAATGAGTTTTGAAATGAGGTTGAAAGGAGATGAAATGAACTGAACAGGGAAAAATCCTAGGTTAATAATATAAAAGAAATTATGTTTTAACTATAATTTGGGCAGCCTTTACTTTCCATTTGTAGACCTGTGGAGTGATTTTATTGTCAGGATCTAACATGGTACCTATTACTCATGTTACATACAGAATGATTAATGATCTATTAATAGTTTAGCAATTTATTATTTATGGCTTTAAAATGGTTTTTTCTTGTAGTTGGGTATTATGATGTCACTTTTTGTTGCTCTATTTACCAAATAAATAGAGTTCGAGCCTTGAATTCTTCCACCTACTAACTACATTATTGTGGAAACATCACACTCTGTAGAAAAATTCACAGCTCAGTTTTGTTGTTCTTGTTTTTTGTACTAAACGACATTCTAAGTCCTTTTATTTTTTGTTTTGAGACAGTCTTCTTAAGTTGCTGAAGGTCCCCTAAATTGCTGAGGCTGGCTTTGAAACCATAATCCTCTTGCCTCAGCCTCCTAAATTGCTAGGATTACAGGCATTGCGCCACTGCACCCAGCCAAAGCTCAGTTTCTTTTATATAAAATGAACTAAAGTTACTTAACCTAGAGGGAGAATCTTATAAATTTTGAATTCCTACAAATATTGAATTATTGTAGTGTGTGTTTTTGGTAATTATTTCTGACTTGGAGAGTTATATTTGAATTCTCAGGTCCCTAAAAATATGATAGACATTTCTATTTCTTTTGTATGGATTGAAAAGTAAACAGGTTTCTAAAGGAAACAATTTTCATCTTCTTATTGACTTTCAAAATTAGAAACATAATTTGCAGAAGAAAATTCAGTAAGTGAGAAACTTTTTGCCTTACATTCATTGTTAACTAAGCATCAGAGAACTTGCACTAGAAAATATTAATCTTAATGTAAAAAGTCTTCAATTACCTCTCAAATGAAAAGCATTAATTTTCTGAGAATCCCTAATAGAAAATAGAAAAAGGACCTATTAAATATTTTGTGAATTATGCTTCTCACCATATGGAATATGCCTTTAAAAAATTATTTGGATGGTATTTATGCTTCCACAAAATTAAACTTTCTTAATCTTCTCTAGCAAAAGAATGCAAAAAAATATATAAAATTATTTTTTCCAGGTTGTTCCCAGGATTTTCTTGGGATGCTAGCAATATAATGCTCTTTCATCTTAGAGTTTTCAGTATCATGCATTCTATATTATTGATAGTTGAATATTTGTATCCATTGAATACAAAGCTGCATCTATAGACAGCCTATAGATTTCTGCTTCTCATACCTTTATATTGTATTCATTTTTTGTATCGCTGATTATAAAACATCATTTGTTCTTAGGAGAATTAAAACAAAATTTTAAGTGGTATTTCTCTTATTCCTTGTTCTTTACAATACCCTTTAAATACCATGGTGAAACAACACCTCCATCCTGTTGAATGAAATGGGAACTGGTGACATGTAACTATAAATTTGAATCATAAATAACATAAGAAGTAAAGAAAAGCATCTAAGAAATAATGGATAAATAACTTTTGTTTTATCAATACTCTGTATGGAATATTCACATATATAAAGAGGATGAAAATATATACATGCAGTTGTCCTTCAGTATCCTAGAGGGATTGGTTCTAGGACCCCTTGAAGATACTTAAATGTGCTGATACTCAAGTCCTTTATATAAAATGGTGTACAGAAAAAAATATGTACATGTTCAACATAGATGCAATTTATTTTCCTTAAATATTTGCAGTCCACAGTTAGTTCAATCCTTGGAAATGGAACCTGTGAATATAGAAGGCCAAGTACATATGCTCTAACTTATCCTTTTTCTAATTTTTAAAAATTATTTATTATTTATTTACTTTTTATGTGGTGCTGAGGCTCGAATCCAGTGGCTCGCACATGCTAGGCAAATGCTCTACCAACTGAGCCATAGCCCCCCAGCCCCAAGACAGATTTAATTTAAAATTTTTTTAAATTTATTTTTATTCTAATTTGTTATACATGCTTACAGAGTGCAATTCACTTCATATTACAAATAAAGAGCACAATTTTTCAAGTCACTGGTTTTACATAAAGTATTTTCACAACAATTGTGTTTTCATACATGTACTTAGGGTAATGATGTCTAACTCATTCTACCATTATTCCTATTCCTTTGCCCCTACCCCACCCCCTGCCTTTCTTCTATTTAAAGTTTCTTCATTCCTCTCATCCCTGCTCCCTTGCCTTTATAAGTCAGTATCTTCATAACAAAGAGATCATTCCACCATTGGTTTTTTGGGATTGGCTAACTTCACTTAGCATTATTTTCTCCAACTCCATCCATTTGCCTGCAAATGCCATGGTTTTATTCTCTTTTAGTGCTGAGTAGTGTTCCATTGTGTATATATACCAAAATTTCCCTATCCATTCAACTGCTCATGGGCATTGGGGTTGGTTCCACAATCTAGATACTGTGAAATGTGCTGCTATAAACATTGATGTGGCTGTGTCCCTGTAGTAAGCTGTTTTTAAGTCTTTTGGGTATAGACCAAGGAGTGGGATTTATTCTTAACATAAGACTAAATTACAATTCTCTTGCTTTCCTCTGTTTTTGTTTGGCAAACATATTTTCCACATCTGTGAATAAAGCAGAATTAGAGTCATCTTCTTTCTCTGATTATGGGCTTTTGTGATTTCTGTAGCATTTCAGACTGCTGAAGTACAAAATTAAGTAGTGCAGCTGGCTCTTCAGATAACTACTTTATAGCATAGGCATGCTCAGCTGTACTTAAATTTTGCTTAATTTTTTAATCAAATATTAATATAACTAAAAAGAAACTCAATCAACTTATTTAAATTTTATGATTCACTTATTTCTCATATGATCATATTTCTCTTCATGTATGCATATGATTAAAAAAAAAAACCTCAATTAAAATGTTGGAGAGCCAGTACTCATTCCAAGAAGATCCATTTTCTTTGTAATTAAATTATTTTATGATGATTTCAGCTTCAGAGAACAGTCAACACTAAACTTGCTGTTCTCATCACTCATATTTTTTTCTTAGATTTCTTCCCCATCCAAGGTTATTGTGTGATTCAATATTTTTTAAAAAATAAATCACTTTTAAATGCTGCCATATGAAATTATTTTTAAATACTGCAGTTTGTAATTTTATCTCTGACTTTAGGTACAAGAAGGAATGCATCTTTTGATAACTGGTCCCAATGGTTGTGGGAAAAGTTCTCTCTTCAGAATTTTAAGTGGGCTCTGGCCTGTATATGAAGGAGTCCTTTATAAACCACCTCCTCAGCATATGTTCTATATTCCACAGAGGTAAGTAATTTTTTAATATCACAAGAAACAATTTCCTTTTGTTCTTGAATTGTCTTGGTTCTTCAGACTCTTTAGTTTGCATATCTTTAAGGATATTTTCATTGAAAGAAGTATTAAGGAAAAAGAATTCAGTAATTACAAAAAGTCTTGTTACTGCTTTAATTATCATAGTCTCCAGAATAATACCACTTTTTTTTATTTTCACATAAGACTGGAAGTAATGAATACTTAAAAACTGCAAATGTTAATCTCAAAGAATAGCAAACTATTCCAAAGAATAATTAGATTGCCTTAGATGTGAGATTTTCTCTTCTTACAGAAAATATACTACTTGAATAGTATATTATATACTACATATATAATATATATACTACTCTGCATCAAGCTGCATATATTCATATATTCTAAAATTATTTGTTTATGTTTAATAACCACTGTAAAATAGTCTGCATTATGATAGATTATTAATTAATCATTTTAACTGCATTAATTATTTTCAGAATGAGTAAAATATAAGTATACAAGAAGAACTGTTTCTTCTGAAGTCTTTAGCCATTTTCCCTCTAACAATTTAGAAGTGTCCAAACACAAAGCTACCCACTTGAGAATTTGGAATATTTATTGTGGATAAGAGAAAATGAGGTTAGAAGAAAAGAAACTTAACTCATCATGCTCTTCTAATGCAGTAATTTCCCCATGTGATATCACTGTGGGTTCAGTAGACATCACAGATTGATTATGTGGAACCTAATAGAGCAAATAAGCTGGAAGGAGGATAATACTAGAGTGAATATTAATGTTGCATTGAGTATAGCACTATTTTGTGTCTCTTTTGCCTCTTTTTCTTTGTTGGAAAGCATAGCTACTAATCTGCCCACCTGTCTAATTTTTAGACCACATATAGCAGTTAGACGAGGTTTTGCAGATTAATTTTTTTCTTTAAAGTAAGACCTATGGTGGTAGTAGGTAATAATAGGAAGATGTCTAGAATAGGAGGATGAAGAACTGAATTGACTGAAAATGTTGAAAGTGAGCAGTGTATACTTGTATTTCAACTAAAAATAAATAACATCTTGTGAAATGAGAATCATTCTTTCTTTCCATGCTTTAAAGTCCTTTGGGAAAACTTCGGATTCTAGAAGTTAAATTATACGCTGAAAGTCTGAGTTTCAGATATTAATGTGCTAAGTAGACACATTTTTTTAAATTTAAGATATAAGACATAGGAAAATATACTGTTATATCATAGAATTCTATTCTCTTTATGTAAATGCAAGTACATAAATGAATTATATTTTACCAATTGTAGATTTTACATATAATATGAAAGTTACAGTTCTTTGACATAATTTTGACCTAAATAAAGTATTTCCAAGCAGTGAATAAATTCATTTTTGGATTGCATAGAGAACCAACTATGTTATTTTGCAACAAACATAAATCACTGGGAATTTTTTTTTTAGTTGTGAAATTTATCATTGCCTAAGCAAAAAGGTCAACTACAACCTAGTTAAGGAGAAAAACAAGATGAAAAACAAAAAGTCTGTTTTTAATGCTAAAATGTTTTTAAATGATTAGTCATTTAATCTTCATCATATACCTTCTAAAAGTATGAAAATGTATAGTGTTTCAATTTTTTTTTTTTTTTTTTTTTTTTGTGGTACCGGGGATTGAACTCAGGGTCACTTGACCACTGGGTCACATCCCCAGCCCTTTTTTTGTATTTTATTTAGAGACAGGGTCTCACTGAGTTGCTAAGTGCCTCACCATTGCTGAGGCTGGCTTTGAACTCGCGATCCTCCTGCCTCAGCCTCCCAAAGTGCTGGGATTACAGGCGTGCGCCACCACGCCCGGCTTAGTGTTTCAAATTTTATAGGACCATTTTCCATGCAAAAAGCTCAAACTTTATTTAAATATATATTTAAACTAAGAGTCTAAATGTAGTATTCATTTCATATTCCAAAAGCTGCTGATTTTTAAAGTAAATTTGAAAATTGTATGATTTGATTATTTAAAAAAAAGTTGCTATCAACCTATTTTAAAATATTTATCAGTAAATAACTTTAAACTTCTTCAGCTATTCTTATTTATGAATTTTATAGTCTAAATTTTTTTGTGTCAATCTATAGCAAAGGAATATATGTTAACAACTAGTTGGGCAGAAAAAAAAAAATAAAATGTTGATCTAGAAATGACTTGAGTATGAACTTCACAAATGATATAAAACAGACCTTTACAGTAACTACGTTGTATTCACTTTTTGTAATAGAAACACTTTTTCGTAACTGATAGGTCTGTGCATTGATTAAATACAAAACTATATTACTTTCACTGGGGAGAATGGGATAGGTTCATGATAGTAGATTTCTAATAATGTGTAGTATACTAACGAAAAAAGTGAACTACTGAGAAAAAAATACTTCTAATTAATCATATTAAGCTACTTATTTTATAACCAAAGCTTCACAAAGAATGCTACTATGACTCAGTTGATAAACTGGAAAATTTGAATTCCTAGGCAATTATGAAATCACCTCAATGTTTGCCCAGCTAATGTCTTTTAATACTTAGCAGGGTTAATAATGAGAAGTATATTCAGAAATTTTGGCCCTTAGTTCAAGTATATGAATAAAGAGTGTTGCTATATAAACTAGTTTCAAAATAGTTTCCCTTCATCCCATCTGCATTATTGATGAACTTTAACTACTGGAGCATTTGATGTTTCAGAAATATTTCATTTAAATTTAGATTAGACACTCTAATCTATGGAATGATGTATGGTAAAATGGCTTTGTTTAGATAATACCTTTAAAAATTATTGGCTATTTGTCTATTGGAGACAGAATTTTCTGAGTAATGTGCCTGTGCTCCCTAACCTGTTGATTGAGACTCATTGCTCTCTGCCATCTTAGCTATCCTGACCAAGAGGAAATGTCTTTTACTTGGATACAGATCCTGAATTCTTCTGTCAATTCTTGGTTCAGTTTCTCTGTCTTCTCAAGTCCATAAGGATAGATTGTGGTCCCCTACTCTTGCTTTCACTAATCTAATTTAAACTTATGGTTCATTAGAAGCTCATCCCTGGTGTCTTCTGTCTACAGCTACTATATCCCCAAAAGTCAGCTTTTTGTGTTTCTATTTAGTTCACCTGATAACAAAATATTATAATATGGTAATGGAACCAAAATGAGAAAATGAAATGTTTTATGGGATAGGGGGGGACTACATAGAGTGAGAAGGAGAAAGGAAAAGAAGGAGAGAAGGAGGAAAATCACATGATAATTGGTGTTTACTGACCAAATGTAGCAAAATCTTACTTTCCTTTTTTATTTTATTTATTTATTTATTTTTATTTTTTTATTCGAAATTGTTATATGTGACAGCAGAATGCATTGCAATTCATAATACACATATAGAGCACATTTTTACATATCTCTGGTTGTATACAAAGTATATTCACACCATTCGTGTCTTCATAAATGCACTTGCCTTCCTTTTTACTGCTTTTTTTTTTTTTTTAATCCTCTAGAGGACTATGTATACATATCCACTGTCTCTCT
This sequence comes from Tamias sibiricus, assembly GCA_025594165.1. NCBI lineage: Eukaryota > Metazoa > Chordata > Mammalia > Rodentia > Sciuridae > Tamias > Tamias sibiricus. The sequence continues at coordinate 96,709,226 of CM046661.1, read as the reverse complement.
CCTCAGCAACAGTCTCCAGTTGGGCACCCACCCACCATGGATTTCTATTCCCAATGCTCCTGCTCTCACTAAACTTCCTTGGCAGAAATATCTTGAGACAGAAATTTTAAACATGATCTTACTACTATTCAAAACTACATGTCCAAATACTAAATACAACAAGATCTGAAGTAGATTGAATCTTTCCACAACCTGTATGAAAGGGTAACTGTTACAAATTTCTCTCCATCCATGACTTTGCAGCTTGAGAAGTAAAATGTTAAGAATTGTATTACAAAGATTGAATTAAATTGACCAAACTTTTTTTTCGGGGGGTGGGGGCGGTTCTGGGTATTGAATCTAGGGCCTTATGCATGCTGAGCACATGCTCTAGCACTAAGCTACATCCACAGCACTGATCAAACATTTTTTAAAAGGAAAAAATAAGTGTGCGTGTGTGGGGGGGGGGGGTAAGCTGGGATATTATATTTCATATCATAGGTAAATTTTTACATAAATTGTAATAACACACCCCAGAACCAGTTTTACTAAAGCCCACTATAAAATACCTTGGAGGATAGATGATGATTGAGAATTTCTTTTGTTGTGGTGCTCACAACTCAAGAGGCTACAAACAAAATCATGCAAGGGATATGACATGCTGCAGTGACAGACAGGATAGTAGGTCAAGAAAAGCAAGGAATGCTATGGATGTTGAAAACAAGGAAAAGCAAAACAGAAGTGTGCCATTGACCTAAGTTTCGAAAGTTAATTAGGATTCTAAAGGTAGTTATGAATAGCCTCAGTTTATCCAAAGTCTAAGTAGGTGAGAAATGCCACAGAGTTTGGTTTCTGTTATTTGGACACTTTTAAGCAAAACTATTGTACCCCACCCTCCCCCTGATACATGAAGCAGAAGAAAGAAAAAATTTGTCAGACTCATCTTTACAAATGATATGTCATTAGTATTTATTGGAAATAACAATGTCTGTCCTCGAGGTCCTTAAGCATTGCTAAAATGCTCCTTCTAGCTGAAGTTCTTTGATTTACATTTTAAGGTGTCCCAGTGCTTTTGAGTGTTTACCCTTTCTCTAGTTTCCACCTAAAATGTGCCTCTGTAAGTCATACATGCTAAATTTTATAGACTGTTAATGCTTCTTAAAAAACATAATGAAAGATGACAGTGGCTTTTTTTCTACAATATTATTTTTTTCCTTTTTGTCAGGAGATATTCTAAAATTATAAATAACACTTTATTTACCTGCTCACTCTTTGCTTACTACTTCATTCACAGGATCATATATTCAAATACCATGTTGTTTAATCTCCTAGATTAAATGTAAATACTGCTTTTAAAAGTAAAGTAGTTATGAATCACACTTTAAAATTAAATATAATATAAAATATTAAATTTGATTATAAGCAGGATTATAACATTATTAATTGAATTGTATGGCAAATGAAATATAGATAACTTTGTTTTTGACTTCTTATGAATAAATAATAATATTGATTGTATTCTGCATAAGTCCTGCTAAATAAAGTGTTATAAATATTTAAATTGAAGTTTAGAGACTTACAGTTACATATCTAAAGACTTGGTAATTCGAATCCTGGCCCTGGACTGCTATGTTACTATAAGTGTCATTGCATCTTATTTTCAGGTTAATAAAGTTATCATAATAAAACATCTTCCCATGATGTAAAGATCCTCCCACTGGGTTTAACCTAAATATGTTTTCAGATAATCATAATACTTAAAGCTTCTAGCACTGTTCAAACTTCCTGTGGAATGACAAAATGTTCTTTTATTTTATCTATTTAGTTGTAGATGGACACAATACCTTTATTTTTATTTACTTAATTTTTTTGCAGTGCTAAGGATTAAACCCAGTGCCTCACACATGCTAGGCAAGTGCACTGCCACTGAGCTACAGCCCCAGCCCCCCAAAGGCATCTTGAACAAGGAATGAACATCTCTAGTTTACTTTTGTTTTTAGCTTATAATGAATTAAACAATTTCTGTGTGTTAGTCACTATTGTACACATATTACATAAGTCTCTTGTTTTCTGTATGGCAACCTATAAGGCAGGTGTCATATCTCCATTTTATAGAGGAAAAAATTTAAGTTGAAGTCATCCAACAGATAAATGTTGGAGCTAGCATTTGAATTCAGGTGTGTTTAACTCTCAAGTCACTATGTCTTGGTTATTGCTAACAATAGCAGAGAAGTCTCTGAAAAATTGTTGCTCCTGTAACTGACCTTGCAAGTGAATATCACCTGCTAAGCCTATTTGCTTGGTGTGTTGTATGTAAGACCAAGCTATTGTTTGGAGGCAGAGGTTCTTAAAATTCTTGGGGTAGAGACAATGCAAACCAATTTTAACATAAAGTTTAGCATAGATACCAGGCTATCATTCATATATGTTAATGTGAAGGAAACTGTATTCTTATATAAAGTGAAACTCCTTTAAATTAAAAAGTGAATGTTCAATTTACTTTCAAATTAGATTGTATTTCCTACTCTGTCCTAGTCTTCTAAAACTCATTTCTTTATAATATTTTTAATAATTTCCCAAAAATGTTCCCTTAATTTTAAATCAAAATCCTTCCAGAGATATGTGAAACAAGCATTTTTGAGTTTCACAGTACATTATATATGATGTAATCATTATTTACCCTTGATAGCAACAAAAATGAGAACATTTCATGCTACAGAGTAAAAATCAAATTTTGTTTCAGGAAGTGCAGCAGAATGGGCAGAACACTTAAATGAATGCCAGAAACACCAACATTGGCATACCTGTACTACAGGCTAATCAGCTTGCAACAAATAAGTTTTGTAGATATTTAAGAATTTGAACTTCTTTTGGATTGTTTCTATGTGAACAATAGCCTTCCAAATCCAGGATTTCTCTGGAAGTTTACAATCTGTAAAAACATTGCTTAATATACTTTTATAAAACCAGGTGATAACTGTTAAAGGACCAATAGCACATGGAATCAGGAAGAAGCTAAAGTGACCTAACTTGCCTCCTTTCTCAATGTAAGGACAGAAAGGATATTGCTAAAGTATTTTCAATGAAATCCTTGCTTTTCTTCTTTTTGCTTTATATTTTAAAAATTAAGATATAGTAAAGAAAAAGGACCTAAGAAAGAACATGGGGGAAGGTTAGTTTAAATATCTTGATCAGTGTTTTCCTCTGGGTCTTAAGCTTTTGAAACTTTTGATTCATAATGAATCTCTAGATGTCAAAACACAGGTAGGGAGCACCTCTTAAGAACAAGGAGTGTGTTTATTCAAGTAAGAAGCAGAATAGGCAAGCCATTGCATAAGTGGAGTGTGCAGCTATGAGGACAGGATAAAAGAACATGATGTGGCTTAAGCCAGTCCTCCTCAACAGAGCTCCATACCCAACAGGTGACATATACATTGGTCCTGCTGCCCCCAATGTACACAAATGTGGGATTGGGGAGTTGGGAGTCTTATTGGAACAGACTTAGTTCATGTTCAGTCATTGTCAAGAAAATCTTTATAGAATATAAGCTAGGAAGGGCATCCACATGTCTGTATGCTCTGTAATAACATTATTATTTTTATACATATATATATATATATATATTAGTTGTAGATGGACACAATACTTTATTTTATTTAGTTATTTTTATGTGGTGCTAAGGATTGAACCCAGAGCTTCACGCAGGCTAGGCAAGCACTCTACCACTGAGCCACAACCCCAGACCCTGTAATAATATTATTTAATCCAAACATATAAAATCAAGTGATAAATATTAAAGTACTAGTAGCACATGGAATCATGAAGGAAGTTAAAGGACATAACTTGCTTCCTTTATTGATGGAAGGACCGAAAGGATATTGTACACTGTATAGAACGAGTAGTATTGTAGTAAATGTATTATAACTGTGTGGTAAATTTCTGATGAAAGAATGAACATCGCCGAGATTTGTTTTCAACTTTCCAATGAGTCTGGCATCTTAGACTAATTATAAACAGTGTGATTATTTTGTTGTTTGCATGAGATATGTTGCATAATGCTCTTTATGATGGGTATGACTATCACTTAAAATGTCCTTTTATAAGAAAATTATTTAAGCCATGAAGAAGGCTCAGCAGCATTGCTGTAGGTAATTGACTTCTATTTCTTGCTTCTACATATTTGACTAAAAGCAAATAAATTTTGTATAATTGGACAATTGTCTGACAGAATTGTTATTGTACACTTTTGTACCTCCCTTGTAGTAATTAGTCCCATTCAGTTTTTAAAAGTTTCTTTTAACATAAAGTCATTTATAAGTGTAAACATGGTTTTTTATGGTTTCCTATTCCTTGGAAAAATCTTAAGGATACTTTTTCATATTTAATTCTTCTCTGAGCTAATTTATAAAAAAAATTATTATGGAAAAAATCTTTTTTATGCAAAAGTTTTCCTTGTTTTGCAAGTCAGTTATTAGGTTAAACCATATGGAATTGCAATTCTTTTAAGTCATATATGAGGAATCTTATGTGGTAAACTAGTATAATAATCAATACTTATAGAGTTAACTTTAAAGAAGTGTGCATTTTTAAAAACTTGGCAATACCTTGATGCCTTCATGAATATATTTTTATTATTTACAAAAATGCCCCCTGCTCTTAAGAGGCTATGCAATTTCTTATCCTAAAGATATAATTTCAATAATAGTAAATAATCTCTTTTCAATAGCAAATATTTGTTATTTTCAATAGCAAATATTTCTATTTTTGCTAAATACTTAAGAATAGTTGGACTTCAGTATTCAGGACTAAAATCTTGTTCTTGCCATGCATGAAAAAAATCTGATGACATTATTGGTCCCAACATGTGTATTTATATGAATTATTAATAGCTAGATTTAATGACTTTCAGATTGCTAACTTATCACTATAGCAACATAGCTGCACTTAATGGTACATGATTTTTAAATTTAACACATCACATGCCTTAAGTAAAGATAGAATTCCTGTGAAATTTTTATCAATATTGTTCCAAATTAAATTTTATAATATTATAAAATTCTTTTTATCTGCCATATATATCTTTCATGTTACATTTTTTTCTCTTAGGGTTTCAATTGTTTTATTTATTATCAACTTGGAAGTATTTAGCATTTTAGATCATCATTCCAGGGGTTCAAGAATATAGCTCTAATACATCTTAATGCCCTCCCCTTCTTTCTACCTTTGTCTTGAATATAGAAAAGTAGAAAGACTAATAAATATTAATATATTTACAAAAAACATTAAATATTAGATATTTAAATGTGAACACAAAAAAGTGAGAATGTAATGCAAATTATAAATAAAAATGCCCTGAGACATTTGTAATATATAAAAAGCTATGATCATGGGTAATGGATTTTATCTCAAATGATTTTACTATTATAGTTAATCATTTTGAATATAAGTGTATATAAAAGTATTACAGACTCCAAAGAAACAATTATTTTTAATTTTTAAACAACAACAATTATTTAAATTATATTTGATACTGATGGATTTATTCCAATATCTTTCTACATGTACAGAGGTGATTCTGAGCTTTACTTAAATTAAAACTAATTTATATTTCTTTTATGAATGCTACTAGTTATAAGCAATATGTTGTGATTATTTCCTTTGTTTCTTAGACTAGGTATGCTGCATGACCCCTTTCTAATAGGCAGAAAAAAAACAGCTAGTAATATTCTGACATGGTAATTGATCTACCTGAAATATTTAGAAGATAATCTGAATAGGTCTATGTATCTAGAAAGGAAAGTTTAGTAAAAGCTATTTAGGTCCTTATCTATTATGTATAGCTTTGGTAGAACAAGAGAAACTTGAGCTAGCTCAAACTGTTAAATTCTAGGTCTTTGAACTTGAAAGTGTATGCTAATCATATAACTTTTGGAATAGGGTCTTCCATATCCTTATGCTTTCAATTGATTCAGTATCATCCTAAAACTTCTTGACAACATTCTAGATAATTAAGTTGTGGCTGTAACTTAGTAATAATATTTAAAAATCATTGTATTATTAAAGTCTAAAGGCCCTTAGTTGCTCTGTACCTCACTAAATATATGTAGAATGTATTATTTTTACCATTTTACATTGTCATAAAACAATGATTTAGAGAAAAATGAAAATCTAATAAAGTAGTATTTGATAAGTCCTTAAATATAATTTTATTAAACATTTTATGTAGTTTCATCAACATTCTCATTCATATCAATTTTTTTAATTTAGCAATTTTTATAGTCATCATTTTGTTTAATGGATCAAATAGCAAGTCACGTGGGCACATTTGCAGTTCTTTTTTAGCATCATAAAATGTTTATGATTTGGCATTTTATTGAAATAACATCCTGCTCAATAAAAAACAGTAGATGAAAATCATGTTGTCTTTTTTTTTTTTTTTTTTTTAGTACGGGAGATTGAACTCAGGGGCACTTACCACTGGGCCACATCCCCAGCCCTTTTTTGTATTTTATTAAGAGACAGGGTCTCACTGAGTTGCTAAGTGCCTCGCCATTGCTGAGGCTGGCTTTGAACTCAGCCTCCCAAGTGCTGGGATTACAGGCGTGTGCCACAGCACCTGGCCATGTTTTCTTTTTTTTGTTTGCTTTTTCATTTTTTTTAATTTCAGGAGTATGTAATTAAAACATTATTATTAAACTTTTGAAAACTCAATAAGAATGTAAGCATTACAAAAAATAATTAAATCATTCTACTTTGTCTTGAAGTTAAGAGACCTCATGAGAAAAATTTCCACTACTGTTCATCAAAGAAAATTGACTGCTTTCAAAAGGCCTAAAGAAATCATAAAGCCGGGCGCGGTGGCACACGGCTATAATCCCAGCACTTTGGGAGGCTGAGGCAGGAGGATCGCGAGTTCAAAGCCAGCCTCAGCAATGGCGAGGCACTTAGTAACTCAGTGAGACCCTGTCTCTAATAAAAATACAAAAAAGGGCTGGGGATGTGGCCCAGTGGTCGAGTGCCCCTGAGTTCAATCCCCAGTACCAAAAAAAAAAAAAAAAAAGAAAAAAAAAAAAGAAATCATAAATAATATTAAATTGGTCTTTTAAAGAAGTTACAATGTCTTGCTCCTCCAAATTCCTATAACAAAGAAAGCACTTGGCAGCCCAGTGCATTTTGATACCTTTGAGGCCTCATAAACTACTCCAGTGAACTAAATGTTACTGCAGTTACTAAAAGGAATGCTTCTAGTAAACCTGAGGTACTCTCTTGAGTACTTAACGAAATATAGTCTTTAAAATCTACATAGCTAGGTATTTATTATTAATCATATTGAGTATAGTAAAATATTACTATGTGATATAAACCATTAGTCTCTCTATTCTGATAGAATAGAAATTATTTTGCCTTCTTATATAAGATCTTGTTTTTCTTTCTTTCTTTACTTGTTTTGTTTTGTTTGCTATGCTGGAGATCAAACCCAGGGCCTTACCTTTCACATGCTAAGCCAGTGCTCAACTGTTAAGCTACACACCAAGCCCACTCCTTTTTAAGATGTTTTATTTTTACCCAAACAGAAAAAAAAAGTAGAAATTAATTGTTTTTATTATGGTTAGTTATTTTTTCCTTGTGCCTGTACTAAGTGATTTAATCACATTGCTTCATTAAGTTTAGTTAACAAAAGAAAACAATACTTCTTTCAATCCTCATAATAAATAGAATGGAACAAGTTACTTTACAAAAGAGCTTCTTTTCACCCAGAATTTGTGTCACAGAACTAGTAAATGGTGAGATTGGAAACAGTACATTATAGAGTGGGTATGTACATACATGTGGGAAAGGAAATAACTCTTTTACCTCCATTTTAATTACTCTCTAGGTTTCTTTTATAAAAATGTTCTTTACTTTTCAATATGTTTCTTTTCTGAAATGTTGGAATATGCTATTCTTGATCCAGATGCTGAATATAAGGATGTATTCAGTTTGTGAAATCTGACTAAGCAGTTTATTTATAAGTTGTCCTGAAAAGTTTATATATGCTTTCTATATTGTTATATTTTGACGATAAGCTTAATAAGAAAATAGTTTAAAGGACAAATTTTATGTTATGTATATTTTGCCACAATAAAAAAAAGGATTCTATCCCAGAACCATTTCTACAAAGACCATTATCACAACCATGATTCTATTCTGTCTTCACTAAAATGTAGATGTAAAATATGATTTGATCACATACTAATTAATCAAGTTTTATGATAGAACTCTGTAGAAGCACTTGTGGAGTGGGTGCTCACTATATTTTTATCATTACAGTCTTACTTGCATATTGTATTGTGAGTGCTATTTGGACTAATATCTGGGATTTATGCTAAAGTGGAAGAATAGCCTTATGATTTATGTTAAGTTGAAGAAGGCAACAAAAGAACAAAAGTGCTCTTTCCTAAGGTTTCTGTATATTTCTTTTCCTGAGTAGCCTCAGAGTATCTACTGAAAACTGTAGGGAAAAATACGGGGGCTGAGGTTTGTAGCTCTCACTAGACCCGGTAATCGAATCTTCTCTGTCCAGCAGAGAGGCTGGGAAAGCCTGCCTCAGCGATGATAAGGCGAGAATGGGACCGGTAAAAGGTCGCTGGTAGGGGGGGCCCCCCCCCCCCACCCACCCCGTCTTCAAAAGACCCCAGAAGTACCAGGGAGCCGGTCAGCTGGAACTCAAGTTTATTGAAGAAGGTGGACAGCATTTATAGGGGACATGGGCCAATAAACAAAAGGAATACAGGGACACATAGGAAGCATGAGCAAATAGTATCGGTGGAGCCCCCTACCCTATCCTTAGGGTAGTTTCGGTTCCCACCATACATCAGAGGAATGCCTCCTGCTTAGGTCAGGTCCGAAACAGGGCGTGGAAAGCAGCCAGAGAGTTCCTTTTCCGCCAATGTGTTCTTAAGTCCCCAACAGCAAACTGCTCACTGGCCCTGGTGATTAATTTCTATTTTATGCTATTATTACCAGATATTAAGATAATGTCACATTTATGAATACTTAAGCTTATAACTATTTTTAAAAGTATGGTTAGACTAGAGAGGGAAAGATAAAAAATAGGGCAAGAGGGCAAGCCATACAGAGATATGATAGGAAAAAAGTGACTAGAAATGGTTTAGCCACTTTGGAAAAATAATCTGGCAATTACTTAGAAAGTTTATGCCTGAGCAATTCAATTCAATGGTATATATCAAATATTTGTAACACCAAAAAGTGTAAGTAACTGAAATATTCATCAATGGTTGAATGCATTAATCAAATGTGACACATCCATACAATATAATGTTATATAGCCATTAAAAAAAGAACGAGGTACTATTACATACTACATCATGGATGAAACTGAAACTACTATACTGATAGGAAGAATGAAGTTACAAGGGAACATATACTATATGATTCTATATATTTAAAATATCCATAATAGGCAAATCCATGGAGATAGAAAACAGATCTGTGGTTGCCAGGGGCTGAAAGGTAGTGGGAATGAACAGTGTATTTGGATATTGAATTTGGGGAGAGGACAATGTTCTTGAATTAGTGATGACAACCACATGAGCTTGTGAGTATATTAAAAACATTGAATTATACATTTTCAAAGGGTGAATTTTTGATACATTAATTTTGTCAGATCAAACAAAAATAATATATATATATATAATATATATATAATCAGAGTTTCTTTGTATTTGTAAAGGTCTTATTTAAAATCTTATATGTATGTATATAGGTATAGTTTAAATATAAAAATTTTGAATTTTAAATAATAAATATATTATAAAATAATCACATACTATCTATCCTCAACTAAATGGTTCTCATACTATGGAAAAATATGTAGACATTTGATCTAAAAAATGCATTTTATATTCTAAAACCTTTCTCTTCAGACATGGACACAAATATACAATATATGCTTTGTTCTGTTTTTTTTTTTTTTTTTAAAGCAAGTTGCAAAAACAAACAAGCAAACAGAAAAGTAAATTGTAATGTTCATAAACCACCCCTAAATACTTTAGGGTATATTTTCAAAGATCAAGGATATTCTGTAACATATCTTTGGTACAATGATCAAATGTAGGAAATTTAACATTTATATAATATTAACATCTAAAATATAGTCCATATTCAAAGTGTGCCAGTTGTTATCATACTATTTTTTATAGTAACATGCTACTCTGAATCCAGTATCATTTAGTTGCCATGTGGCTTTAGTATTTTTAATCTCAAAAATTTCCTCAGTATTTCTTTTTTTTTTCTTATGATATTGGTATTTTTAGAGAGTGCAAAACTGTTGTTATTTTTAAGATAATTTGAATTCATCTGATAATTTCCACATATGATTCAGGTTATGCTTTTTTTTCCCTCAGGAATACCACCTGATTTAGTTTCAAAGGGCAACTATAACAAAATTACCAAAAATTTGGTGGTTTGAAACAAGAGAAATTTATTTTCTTATTTGGAGGCCACAACTCAAAGTATTGACAATTTAAGCACATTCTCTGAAACCTCTAGGGGAAAATTATTTCCTGCCTCTCAGCTTCTTGTGGTGCCAAATCTTCTTGGTTTATAGCAGCGTAATGGGAATATCTGCCTCCTCCTTCATATGCCTCTTTTTCTTTCTTGTGTTTCTCTCCTTTTTATGTGAGCATTTATTGAACTTAGGGCTGATCTAATTAATCTAGAATGATTCAATTTCAAGATCCTTTACTTAATTACATCTACTAAGACCAAACTATCCCTATTTGCAGATGGTATGATCCTATACTTGATCCTAAAAGTTCTACCACAGATCTTCAAAAGCTGATAAACTCAGCAAAGTAGCAGGATACAAAATCAACGTATAAAAACATACAATAGATTTCTATACAGCAATAATTAACCACTAATAAAGAAATCATGATAACAATTTCATGAACAATAGCTTTTAAAAAATAATTTAGGAACAAATCTAACCAAAGAGGTGAAAGATCTCTACAAGAAAAATTATAGACTTTTTTAAAAAAAAGTCAAATGAGACACCAGAATAAGGAAAAACTTCCCATGTTCATAGATACACAGATCAATGGAACATGGATAAGAAGACTATTGTTAAAAGGTCATCCTCCCCAAAGCAACCCACAGATTTAATGTAATCTATATTTAAAGTATCTATGATTGGGGCCAGGGTTGTGGCTCAATGGTAGAGTGCTTGCCTAGCATGCGTGAAGCAGTGGGTTCAATTCCCAGCACCACATAAAAAAAGAAACAAACAAAATAAAGGTATCGTGTCCATCTCCAAATTAAAAAAATATATTTTAAAAAATCTATGATGGTCTTCACAGGTCTAGAAAAAAAATCAATCTAAAATTCATATGGAAAAACAAAAGACCCATAATAACCAGAGCAAAAAGAGCAATGCCAGAAGTTTCACAATACCCAATTTCAAATTACACTACAGAACCAGAGTAACAAGACAGCATAGCGCTGGCAGAAAAAGAGACATAAACCAATAGAATAGAATAGAAGACACAGAGATAAGCTCACACAGCTACAATCATTGATTCTTTTGTGTGTGTGTGTGTGTGTGTGTGTGTGTGTGTGTGTGTGGTACCAGGGATTGAACTCCACTGGGCCACATCCCCAGCCCTTTTTTTCTGTTTTTATTAGAGACAGGGTCTCACTGAGTTGCTAAGTGCCTCACCATTGCTGAGGCTGGCTTTGAACTCGCGATTCTCCTGCCTCAGTCTCCCAAAGTGCTGGGATTACAGGCGTGCGCCACCGCGACCGGCTCTACAGTCATTGATTCTTGACAAAGATACCAAAAACTTATGTTGGAGAAAAGATAACCTCTTCAAAAAATGGTGCTGGGAAAACTGGCCATTCATCTGTAGAAGAGTAAAACCAAATCCTTGTTTCTCACCCTGCACAAAAGTCAATTCAAAATGGATCAAAGATCTAGGTGCAAGACCAGAAATGATACAATTGTTAGAAGAAAACATAAGGGAAGCACTTTAACATGTTGGCATAGGCAATGACTTTCAGAATAAGACTTCTTTTTTTAAAAAAAAAAATATTTATTTTTTTATTCTAAGTTGTTAGAAATGACAGCAAAATGCATTACATTTCATATTATACTTATAGAGCACATTTTTACATATCTCTGGTTGTATACAAAGTATATTCACACCATTCGTGGCTTCATACATGCACTTAGGGTAATGATATCCATCTCATTCTACCATCTTTTTTTTTTTCCTTCTTCATCCTTTTGCCCCCTCTCTTCCCCTCCTTGACCTAGCTATCCCACCCCTCGGTCTATACCCAAAGGACTTAAAAACAGCACTACAGGGACAGAGCCACATCAATGTTTATAGCAGCACAATTCACAATAGTTAAACTGTGGAACCAACCTAGATGCCCTTCAGTAGATGAATGGATAGAGAAAATGTGGCATATACACACAATGGAGTATTACTCAGCAATAAGAGAGAATAAAATCATGGCATTCACAGGTATTTAAATGGATGAAGTTGGAGAATATAATGCTAAGTGAAGTTATCCAATCCCCAAAAGCCAAATGCTGAATGTTTTCTCTGATATAAGGAGGCCGATTCACAGTGGGGTTGGGACAGGGAGCATGGGAGGATTAGAGGAACACTAGAATGGCCAATGGGCAGAATAAGACTTCTGTAGCTCAAGAAATAAAAACAAGAATCAATAAATGGGATAGCATCACATTAAAAAGCTTCTATACAACAAAGGAAACAACAATGAAAAGACAGTCTACAGAATGGGAGAAAAATCACTCTGCTGAGAGAAGATTAAAATCCAGAATATATTAAAAACTCAAAAAACTTAACATCAAAAAGCAAATAATAAGCCGGGCGCGGTGGCGCACTCCTGTAATCCCAGCACTTTGGGAGGCTGAGGCAGGAGTATCGTGAGTTCAAAACCAGCCTCAGCAATTGCGAGGCACTTAGCAACTCAGTGAGACCCTGTCTCTAATAAAATACAAAAAAAGGGCTGGGGATGTGGCCCAGTGGTCTAGTGCCGCTGAGTTCAATCCCCGGTACCCCCCCCCCCAAAAAAAAAAAAAAAAAAAGCAAATAATACATCCAACAAATGGGAAAGCAAACTGAACTTCTCAAAAGAAGAAATACTAGTGGCAAACAACTATATGAAAAAAACGTTCAACATCTTTAGCTTTCAGGGAAATGCAAATCAAAACTGCAATGAGATTCTATATCACTCCAGTCAGAATGGCAATCATCAAAAATACAAACAATAATGAATTCTGGCAAGGATGCAGAGAAAAGGGAACTCTTCTATACTGTTGGTTGAGGTATAAATTAATATAGCCATCATGGAAATCAGTATGAAGGTTCCTCAAAAAACTAAAAATTGTGTGATCCAAGTATAGTCATCCAAAAGAATTAAAGTCCACATACTTTAGAGATACATGAATGCCCATGTTTATTGCAGCACAATTCACAATAGTCAAGTTATGGAATCAGATGAATCTACAGATGAGTAGATAAAGAATATGCAGTGTAAATACACAATGGAGTTTTTAAAAAATATTTTTTAAAAGCTGGACACAATATCTTTACTGTATTTATTTTATTTATTTTTATGTAGTGCTGAGGATCGAACCCAGTGCCTCAAGTGTGCAAGACCAGCACTCTACCGCTGAGCTATAACCCCACAATGGAGTTTTGATCAGCCATAAGGAACCATGAAATTATGTCATTTGCAGGAAAATAGCTGGAACTTGAGAGCATCATGTTAAGTGAAATAAACCAAACACAGAAAGATTAAAATATCATGTTTTCTCTCATATTTGGAAGCTAGAGAGGGAAAAAGGGAATGTCATGAAAGCAGAAGAGAAATCCCTCACTAAGGTAAAGTTAGGCAAGCAGGAAGGATGGAGGAGAGGGATAAGGGAAAGTATTGGGGAGTAATATTGACCAAACTATGCTATATGCATATGCAAATATACCACAATGAAACCCATTATTCTTTATTAATTAATATGCACCAATACAAATTTTTAATTAATTGTTATAAAACTAACAACTGCTATTCACTACCAGAGAATTTTCATTATTTGAAATATTCTGACTATATTTAATATATTTTATTGATTTATTATTTCTATTTTATAATCTATATATCAATACATGTGAAATAAAATGCAATTTCTTACAGGAAAAAAGAAGACCTGTTTATAAATAAGGTTGCTGATCACAGATATGGGGGTTAGAAGTAAGACATATCTTTCTGGGTCCACGATGAAACTCAATACCTTACTTAAATAATGTTGCATCCTTCTCAAATGATAATATCAGGATGTTCAGATATGGATGGACCTAGGAAATTATTGTTGTTTTTTAACATAAATCCATACCAATACTCTAATTCAAACATTAGACTTTTCTCACCTTGTACATTCCATATTCGTCTTCCTTCTTCCATAGTGAGAATCCCAGCTCCTAACGTTATCAAAGTATTTTATTTGATCAATCCTACAATATACATGATACAGTTTCAGAATTGCTACACCTATATTGTTACCAAAAATAAATTTGCCAAATGAGGTTCAACATTTCTTTTTCTTTTTTATTTTGCCTTTGACATTATGGAGCCAAATTCAAATTGTTTAATTTATCCCTACACCTACATTCTCCTCTGTGAAATAAACCAAACACAGACTTATATCATCCATTTGTCATATATCAACCATTTGATACATTGTTCAGTTAATTTGTTTTTGTTTGTATTCAATTTTAGGATTTCTTCCTTCATTTCTGTTGGTTTGATTTTATTATCAAATTATAAAATTTTAACATGATTCTACAAAACTATATTAAAAGGATATTTAGGGAGACCATTTCCTTCCTTGTCCATCTTCCTTGATGAGTCCACCTCCTTAAGTAACCAATTTGTTTTTTTTTTCTTTCTGTATTTCCTTTTGTAGATATAACCAGATATGTGTATATTTTGTTTTGCTTTTTAATTTTTTTTATAGAGAAGGTAACATACTATATTTCAGTCGTTCTCTACTGGAGATGATTTTGTCCATGAAGGGACTTTTGGCAGTATCAAGAGATAATTTTTTTGATCACCACTGAAGCTGGTACTACTGACATCTAGTGGGTAGAAAACAGGTATACTGCTAAACATGCTACAATATATAGGACAGCCTTTAGCAATAAAGAATTTTCTGGTTCAGTATATTGATACTGCTATTTAGAAATCCTGGTTTATGTCCATTTTTGCATTTTCCTTTTAAACATTAGCATAGAAGTCACTCTATTCTGTTTATAGAGATCTTCCTCATCTTTTTTATAACTGTGTGGTAGATAAACGATAGTTTATTCAAACAATCGATGGGCATTTAAGTTGTTTTTTTAATATTTTGTTATTAAAATAATGCTGTAATGGATAAATTTATGCATTTTTTTTTTACTTTTGGTATTTCTAGAAATATGTCTTCAGAATAAATGTCCAGAAATGGGTCAGAGGGCAAATAATATGTCAGTTTGCCAGATCTCCTCCAAAGAGATGGTACCATTTTGCATTTTCACTATAGTATCAGAGCACCTATTTCCTCATAGAATCCTAGCAGAGTGACTTATCAAGCTGTTGAATTTTTGAAAATCTGATCAGCAGAAAATGCAGCATCCTTTTAATTTGCATGTTTCTAAGAATGACTTTTTTTTCATTGTTTACATTTTTTACATTTTTTTTCATTGTTTGCATTGCTAAGTCAAACAAAACCCCAACTTTTATAATGTTTAGCCCAAATAATTGTAGATGAAGTGCAGAGGAAATCTTTGTCAAATACAGTGGAGTAAAGAATATATATCTCTGCTGAAAATGTCAAATGATTTTTTGTCAAAGCTTTTCTTGTGTCTATGTCTGGATAAGATTTTTACATACACATAACAAGGTATTATTTTGCAGTGCCTGAGAGACAAGTACTTATCTTCAGGTAAAAATATAATGTAGGGTTTAAAGTCGACTCTGTTGTTTTAGACCAATATGATGGCACCTTGAGTAAGTTAAGTGACTTTACACTAGGATCCTGTGTGCTTGGTGTTTTACAGGCCATATATGTCCCTTGGAAGTCTTCGAGATCAAGTCATTTATCCTGACTCAGTGGATGATATGCATGCTAAAGGTTATACAGATCAAGATTTGGAATGTATTCTACACAATGTCCATCTCTATCACATAGTTCAAAGAGAAGGAGGTAGAATCTATCATTTTTTAATGCTTCTACTTCACTTAAAAAGTAAACTTGGCTGTATAATTATTTTGCATGCTATTATTGGAACATAATAAACACATAAATAGTTTTATTGCTTTACCAATACTGACACTCCCTCTTTGCCTGAGTTATGTTTAACATGGCCTGCCAAGCTTTTATCAGATTTCTGTGTCACTACAGCTAGTATTTTAAAAAGTTTTTGTCTTTTATGTTTAAATGTTAAGTGTCCCTGAGGTTATTGCCATTCTTCATTTATGTAAAGTCTATGACAGAAATATTGGTCTGCCAACCTCTCAGCTTACACTAAAATTAATTACTAAATAAACCAGAATTCCAGGTTTAATTTTGCAATGATTTTATGATCTGTTTCATACCCCATCCACATTATTAGAATAAATGGTACAATATAGTGATTGAGAATATGGACTTTGAATTCAGAGAGTTTGACAATCAAATCCTAGTTAGCACTACTCTCTGTATCTTCAACAGCAAAAATGGATGATTATCTTTTTGGTAAAGTTTTAGTGAAGATTAAATAAAAAATAATTAAACACACATATAAAGCATGTAGCAAAACACATGAACACACAAAAATTAATAGTAAATGGTGATATTAGTGGTTGTAATGTTGATGCGCATGATATTTTATCTACGTGTGATGGTATTTCTTTTTTTTTAGCAATTTCACATATATTATTTCATTTTATCCTTATAATAAGCAAATTAAGCAGTCAAGACAGATACTTATTTTTATGGGGTTGCATTTTTTACTACAGAGGGAAAGCAGATTTTCATTTTGTTTCATGTGGTGTTCACCACATGAACTCCTTCTTGATAATAAAATATGGTGACAGAGTAAATGCTACATCTTTGTCTTGGGCAAGTTATTTTGAGTGGGTTTGAAATCCAATGACCCAAACAGAAATTTAAAATAAGGAATATTTTTTTATAAATTGTGAATACGGCGCCGGCCGTGGTGGCGCACGCCTGTAATCCCAGCACTTTGGGAGGCTGAGGCAGGAGGATCGTGAGTTCAAAGCCAGCCTCAGCAATGGCGAGGCACTTAGCAACTCAGTGAGACCCTGTCTCTAAATAAAATACAAAGAAAAAGGTCTGGGGATGTGACCCAGTGGTCGAGTGCCCCTGGGTTCAATCCCTGGTACCACAAAAAAAAAAAAAAAAAAAAAATGGGGGCTGGGGATGTGGCCCAGTGGCCAAGTGCCCCTGAGTTCAATCCCCAGTACCAAAAAAAAAAAAAAAAAAAAAAAAAAAAAAAAGAAAGAAAGAAAGAAAAAAAATTGTGAATACATTCTAAAACTATTTTTAAGGCTGTTGTAAGCCTAAATTTCAATACTTGCATAATTTAGGCTTGTAATAATAAAATATGGTGAATTTTCCCTATTAAAGAAAATTCTTTTCCCTATTAAAGACATAAAGAAGAAAATTTCAACCTTGATAAAGCAATAGTAATTGTTATTGTTTTTAAGTATTTATTATACTGTATATACCATTTTAAGCAATTCACCTATCATTTTATTTAATGTTCATAAGAGTTCAATGATATAAGCTTTACTATTCTCATTTTATGGATTAAACTCAGTAATAACTTAGGGTCTCACTATAAGTATGGAGCAAGAATTCAAACACAGACTTGAAATTGTGTTCAATGGTAGAGTATGCTACCTACTAGCTTTTTAGATACTTATAAGAACAATTATATACTTACATGGAAGAGCTTTTCAAGGAAAAATGTTTTCCTTTCTTAATCCTTAAACATGATACATTTAAGTAAAGCAGAAAAATAACTTGTAAGTATATCACTTACTTTGGAAGAAGCCTATGGAAGTTCTATTTAGACTAGCTAATCCTTTGCTTAGTAAAGGATGGAAATAAGAACTCCATGCCATTCCATCAAACAAGTTACAAGTAGGAAAAAATTGAAGGGGTAACAAATGGATATGAACTGAATAAATTTGTGCATCTCTAGGAAACAGGAAAATAATTTTCTTCTTAGTTGGTTTAGTCTTGATAAATTAGCATCAGAGGCAGCCTTAGGACCCAGAGTTCTGATTTATATGTTAGGTGATGATGTAATATTGCCTGTATAATCTTTTGGCTTAGTAGAACAAAAGACATAGTTTATTAAAATATGTAAGAGTTAAAGTTTCCTTTCACCCAAATACTTTCTCTTGTGACTTGTTCTTGGTAGTCAGGGGAAATACTATTTTAAGCCCCAAATATTTCTTCACTGTGTAGCAATCTAAATTGATTTTTTTCAAACAATCACTTACATTTCATAAGTGATATAAAATTCAGCATGGGGAAAGCACTGTGAATCACATAATAAGTATTATAAGTAATAGTGGAAGTATTATTTCAATAACTTCTAGAAGCAAGAGCTGTTACTCAGTTGGCACTTTGAGATTTTTTTTCCTAATATAAAATTAAAAGGATATATTTTTAAATATAGACAACTTCTGGAAGTTTACCCAAGGAAATGAACAGTGGTCCTCTCAAGTGGAATTGAGTGTTGGAAAATAAGGAAAAGTCTTTTCATGCCAAATACTCTTAGATTGGTTATTTTTAATATATTACTGTCATTATATTTCTTTTTTTTAAAAAAAAAATAGACTAGGTAATCTTTCACATTGTTCAAATTTAAAAAGTATTAAAAATGCATTCTGGAAAATTCTTCCTATTTCTGTTCCCTTCCATCTAGTTATCGCCTACACATTAATAGGTAACCACTGGTTTTGGTTTCTTATTTGCCCCTTTAGGCTTTTTAAAAGTGCAGTGGACTTTGCAATGGTAAACTTTAAAGGAAGAAGTCATTAAGAAACATAAAGACGCATTTTATGTTTAACAATTAACATATCTTCTCTCAAAGATTCTAAATTTTTTATGTCAAAAGAAAATCACATATTCTTCTGATCAGCAAAGAATCAAATAATCATTCTGATAATCTGGCTTTTCATATACCTAATATACATAAAACAATGAATACTTTGTTTTCTTTCCCTTTAACTAAGTTCATTTAGAAATTTTAATCATGATAAAAATTCAGCTGAGGGAGAAAGATGAGGGCAAAGAGTGTGGAATTTTTCCAAGTGGGAGCATTAAACTCTGGACATTTAAGATTTGGAAGTGTTACTCCAAGTGTTTGTCAAGTTTTGACAGTCATTTTTGTTTGAAAATTAGGCTCTGAAGGAATGGAACTGTGGTTTTTTTTTTTTTTTTTTTTGTGTGTGGTACCAGGGATTGAACTCAGGGGCACTCGACCACTGGGTCACATCCTCAGCCCTTTTTTGTATTTTATTTAGAGACAGGGTCTCACTGAGTTACTAAGTGCCTCACCATTGCTGAGGCTGGCTTTGAACTCGCGATCCTCCTGCCTCAGCCTCCCAAAGTGCTGGGATTACAGGCGTGCGCCACCGCGCCCGGCTTGTGGTTTTGTTTTTAAGTAATCTTTTTTCCCCTATCTTACAAAAGTAAGACAGTCCAATCATAAAATGTTCAAATATATTAAAGATGCTTAATTTAGAAAATAAAGGTCTCATAATTTCACTCCCAGATATAGTTCTATGTGTGGTATCTGTGTATTTATGTTTATTTACAGAAATGCAATCATAATACATACAATTCTGCAATTTGGTTTTTTCAAAATTTTCACTTTAAATATATAGAGCTGATTTTTTAAACATAGAACCCTTACTTTTTGAATAAATATAAAATGAAAAGTCAGTAGTTAAGATGTCTTCAAAGGCAGAACAGGTAAACTTAAACCCATCAACACTTTGGAGATATGGAGAAACGAAAAAATTTGAAGTGTCAGTGTTTAGAATTCTTACAAGATGATTTGTCAATATAAGAAATTATTACCATTAAAAAATATCAAATCTAGGGCTGGGGTTGTGGCTCCGTGGTAGAGCACTTGCCTAGCATGTGTGAGGCACTGGGTTCGATCCCCAGCACCACATAATAAATAAATATATTTAAAAAAAATAGCAAACCCAAAACAAAATGCTTGTACATGAGGCTCTCTATCCAAACATATTCTATAAAATACCAAGTTCTTGGGCTGGGGCTGGGGCTGGGGCTCAGTGGTAGCACACTTGCCTGGCATGTGTGAGGCACTGGGTTCAATTCTCAGTACCATGTATAAATAAATAAAAAATAAAGGTTTGTGAACAACTAAAAAAAAATAATAATTTTAAAAAAATACCAAGTTCTTCATGTTTGCAATCAGAACATGCCAGTAATCACTTTTCTGGGGTAGAAATAATAACAATTAAAGAATTTTAAGTATATATATATATTTATATAAACATATTACATTAAATAAATATATTTATGTGTAAGCATTTACATACATTATATTTATATATGTATATTTTTACTTTTTTAAGGATGGGATGCTGTTATGGACTGGAAAGATGTCTTGTCAGGAGGGGAAAAGCAAAGAATGGGCATGGCTCGTATGTTTTATCATAAGTAAGTATGCTGTATTCAGGTAGCTAATATCCTATTGCAATAACCAGAAAAAGGGGAACAGGATTAAGTATATTCATCTTTCATTTAAAAATTATCTTTCTGCAAAGCTGGGCACGGTGGCACACGCCTGTAATCCCAGCACTCAGGAGGCTGAGGCAGGAGGATTGCGAGTTCAAATCCAGCCTCAGCAATGGTGAGGCACTTAGCAACTCAGTGAGACCCTGTCTCTAATAAAATACAAAAAGGGCTGGGGATATAGTTCAGTGGTTGAGTGCCCCTGAGTTCAATCCCTGGTACCAAAAAAAAAGAAAAGAAAAAAAATCTTTCTGCAAAAACAAATGCATAGAATTTACAATTTTAAAGTTTCTTACCTTATTTTTCTATAGCCAAATCTCCAAGTATTTTGGGTTTTATTCTACTTTTATGTCAAGAAACTTATATGAAATAATGCACAGAGAGTCAAATTAAATTTTTATGTATCCTAAGGTTTAAATAAAGATTGTTACTAATTTCAAATGTGAAGAATTCCTAACCACTAACCAGTAGGTATGTGTTCAGTAATACTTCTGCATTAAATTATTAAATTCAAACTAAATTAACTTTTTAACCTTTGAGCAGCCTCTTAAACCAATGATGCGCTTCCTTTTGAAAACCAGAAGTATTTCCAATGAAAAAAGGAATCAGCTCACAGATGTCTTGGTAGACTCAGAATAATCAAGATAGAGAAAATCTTTTTTGTTTTTTTATAAACCTTTATTCTTTGCATCCAGCTTCATAGCTTTTTGAGTTTAAAGATACCAAGCAAAAGACACAGGAAGGAAATAGTGTTCTGATTCATTTTGCTTATTTGTCCTGTTCTTTGAAGAAGATCTCAATACCTATCTCTGTCTCCCCCATATCTCTTTCTCTCTCTCTCTTTTTTTCTCTCTCTCTCATATCTTAGGTCTCTAGCTATGAGAACCTGAGTTGTGCACAGCAGGAGGTTACAAGGAACTATGTTACTCACTTAAGTACTTACATCTTAAGTAAAAAGGACAAATAATTGTGTATATAAATGGGCTGTGAGTTAGGGCAGATGCAACATCATTTTTTCCCTACATTTTTAATTGGCATATTATAGTTGTATATAATTATGGGATTTGTTGTTACATATTTGTACATGAACACGATATAACAATATAATTTGGCCAATATCACTGCTCAGCACTACCCCTCCCTCCCCCCATCTCCCACCCTCACTCATCCCTTTATTCTACTGATCTTCTATTTTCATGAGATTGTTCACCCTGCCTTTCTTTTCCTTTTTCCTTTCTAGTTTCTATATATGTGAAAACATACAACTCTTAACATTCTGAGTTTGACTTATTTTGCTTAACATAGAGGTCTCTAGTTCTATCAACAGTATAAAAGTGTTCCTTTTTCTCCACATCCTCTCCAACATTTATTATTGTTTGTATTCTTGATGACTGCTGTTCTAACTGGTATGAGATGAAATCTCAGTGTAGTTTTGATTTTCATTTCCCTAATTGCTAACGTTATTGAACTTTTTTCATAAATTTGTTGACCATTTGCATTTTGTCATTTGAGAAGTGTCCGTTTAATTTAATTGCCCATTTATCAATTTGGTTATTTTATTTTTTGCTATAAAGTTTTTGAGTTCTTAATATATTCTAGATATTAATCCTTGTATCAGAGTAGCTAGCAAAGATTTTTCTACCAGTATGTAGGTTTTCTCTTCACATTTTTTTTTTAAATCCTCAGGGATTCAGGGATTGACCCAGGGATGTTTAACCACTGAGCCACATTCCTAGCTGTTTTTTTATTTTTTTATTTTGAGACAGGGTTTTGCTAAGTTGCTTAAGACCTTACTAAATTGCTGAGGCTGGCTTGAATTTGCCATCCTTCTGCCTCAGCTTTCTCATTTGTGCTATCTCATTTGTTAACTCTTGGCATTATTTCCTGAACTTTAAGAATTCTACTGAGAAAATCATTGCCTATGCCTCTGTGTTGGAGTGTTGACCCTACATTTTCTTCTAGGAGTACGTCCAACATTATTAAAAGAGCTACAGAGCAAGCAGTAATACTTTTGTAAAGAAATTTTTAAAAACTAATCAAGGAAGCAAAATAAAATATATATATATATATATATATATATATATATATATATATATATCAAATGGTCCTTGTTGAATATTTGTAACTAGTTGGGAATCATTTTTTTAAAACTTTAATTGTGGAGAAATTATTAAACCTTCATTAAAGTAGAGAAATTATAAAATGAACACCATATTCTTAATGCACTGATTCAACATGTCTGTGTAAATTTGCCACATTTATCTTATTTTTTTAAAAAATATTTGAGGGCTGGGATTGTGGCTCAGCGGTAGAGCGCTCGCCTAGCACGTGCGTGGCCCGGGTTCGATCCTCAGCACCACGTACAAATAAACGCATTGTGTACAACTAAAAGCAAATAAATAAATATTTTTAAAAAAAATTTGAGCCGGGCGCGGTGGCGCACGCCTGTAATCCCAGCACTTTGGGAGGCTGAGGCAGGAGGATCGCGAGTTCAAAGCCAGCCTCAGCAATGGCGAGGCACTTAGCAACTCAGTGAGACCCTGTCTCTAAATAAAATACAAAAAAGGGCGCTGGGGATGTGACCCAGAGAACGAGTGCCCCTGAGTTCAATCCCTGGTACCACAAAAAAAAAAAAAAAAAAAAAAAAAAAAAATTGAGGTATTATAAAGCATCTGAAGAATATCTCCTTCTCCCTCCCCTACCTACCTTTTAAATCATTGACTCATGTAAGAAAACAGTTCAGATATCATATGAGAATGTTGCCCATTCTTATTTGATCTGGTTGCTTCTTCATGGGGCCCTCTGAATTTTGTTTCTCTCATTTTTTCTGTAAACTGGAAATTAGAGGGAAAAGCTTGATCAGACTTAAGTTCAGCCTTTGTGATAAGACTATAATGTATAATGTCTGTCATTAAAAGGAAAATGTATTATTTAAAATAATTTTATTAAAATATACTTATATAAACAAAATACAGAGTACTAAAAAGAATTTAAAAGCTTTTATTTCATTAGTAATGAAAAAATTTCAAATTTTGGGATAAAATTCTTCCCAGTTTTGTGGGTACACAAAAGTTGATTATAATCTTGTCTTAATGTAGCTATTTTCATAAAGTATAACATATTACTCTTTTTATTTCATATTCTGTTATGTACCTTCTGTATTATTGTGCAATAAACTAGCCAGGGCTCTTAGTGATATAAAAATTTATGTTCCAAATGTAGATTTTAAGCATACTATTTGGTGAGTTTTCATTACATACATAACCAAACCTCCAACCATGTGATAGAGTATTTCTATCACCT
Organism: Tamias sibiricus; assembly: GCA_025594165.1. Taxonomy (NCBI): domain Eukaryota; kingdom Metazoa; phylum Chordata; class Mammalia; order Rodentia; family Sciuridae; genus Tamias; species Tamias sibiricus. The sequence continues at coordinate 96,685,087 of CM046661.1, read as the reverse complement.
AGAAAGTTCCCTCACCCCTTTCCAATCATAAACCCCATAGGCAAGTTTTAATCTGATTTCAATCATCATAAATTAGTTTTGCCTCATTTTATAACTTCATATAAATTAAATCATTGCAGTATATATTTTCCTGTCTGCATTTTTTTTGTGAGAATAATAATTTTTTGTGTTAATAGAATGATATTTATAATAATGTACATGATTAGTGTAATAATATAGTGGGCTAAAAAATATGAACCAGATTTTGCTAACTTGTAATTTTCAGTGAAGTGTATTTTATAATGCCCCTTTCTTGATTCAGGAGTAAACTTTGTGGCTTGACATTTATGACCAGCTGTTACCCCTAATCACCCTAAATCTGTTTGGGTCTGGTCCATAAATATTCAGTAATATGATCACCCACATAGTTGGTGAAATGTAATATGGTAGAATGTAAAATGCGACCATAAATTTCTCACTGTTTCAGTGTGTTGAAATGACAAACCTTGCAATAAAGGGCAAGAGGCTTTAATAAAGGTTGTTAACCCAAAGAAATTTCAAGTGCCTGTAATTTGGAATAAATAGCTAATATTTGTATATCTAAAATATTTTGCATATAATGTGATAATGAGTAAAGATAAGTCACAAGTATATCAATAGAAGGAAAACTGTGAACCATAGGTGATCAATGAAAACAAGTGTTTGAAAAGCAGCATATTTTGATAAAAGAGAATAGGAATTATAAAATTAAATCCAGTGAAAGGAAAGTATAATATTGAGGAACTACCTACCTCCTTTCACTCTCAAAGGAGTAACAATAAGGTTTGAATTATAATGTGCAAGACTTAAGCTAGCTAAAGTAGAGAACTTTGGCAGAAAATACTAAGAATTATACTAGCATACACTTTCCAAGAGGATTTTTAAAAAAAATTTTAGCTATACATGGACACATATCTTTATTTTATTTATTTATTTATTTATTTGTTTGTTTGTTTGTTTGTTTGTTTATGTATTTATTTTTATGTGGTACTGAGGATCAAACCCAGTGCCTCACATGTGTGAGACAAACACTCTGTCACTGAGCTACAACCCCAGCTCCTCCAAGGGGATTTTAATGTTTGAAGAATAAACCAAAAATTACTGTCTTGAGGGAGATGAATTAGGTACTTATGATAAACCAAGAGAAAAAGGAAGTAAAATCAGAGAAATGATATTATCCAATGCAACAGTACCACATCTATTGCTTGGTATATTTAATTGCACCACCCCCAGTCCTGCCAAGGAAATAAAACCGTGTGATTTATTTTACATCTGTTAGACTAAGGGTTGCTATGACAACAGAGTATAATATGTATACTTTTTCTAATTCTAAAATGGCATCTCATCTCTGTTTAGCTCGAAGCACTCTGAAAAATAAGACAAAATACAGTAAAAAAAAAAAATTGTAACAAAAAAGAGACATATAACAAAAAATTTTCCCAAACCTCTTTTTTTATACTTTATTTTCTTCTTCTTTTCTGTTTAAATAAAATAGTTGACAGAATAGTGATCAATTCAGGCAAAGAAGTAATACTTGAACAGTAACCAAAAGCCAAAGCTATTTTCATTAATGTCATCATGGGGAAGATGCAGTGGTCTTAGTTCTTTGGGTGACAAGCAATTTTAGACTAAGTTCAAGAATTTCTATTAGCCTTGATTATCTGCCTGAGAATAGGCAAGAGGATCCTATTAATAAGCAAAGACATCTTAGAAAAGTAACTACTTGTAGTGCTGAGTAATTATTTATGCAGAATAAGAAATTACTATGATTGCATATTTTTCCTTTTCTTTGTCATTTATTTAAAACTATCTTCCCGAGGAAAATTGTCCTGGCAAATTCTTGCAACTGATTTTTAAGCCCAAAATGAATAGTAAAGTAGAAATTGGCTTTAGTCCCATTAACTAAGCTAAGTCTTGTTGAAAGAAGATGGGGAAAGGACAAAAGGATAAGAGCAAGGGTATGGGAAAAAAAGGGAGAGCGATAAATTGGTGGAAACAGTGACAAAGTGAGAGGATGTCTCTAATCCTACACACATATTACCAAAGTAAAAGTTGAGCTAGGAAAAAAATTGTTGAGTGTACCAAAAAATATTTACTGACTTTTCCCCCTAAGAATTTGATCCTGAAGCATAGTCCCAATATTATGAAACTAAATAGATACTCTAAATTTGCAAGTAGGCACATTCACTCTTGCACAGTCCTGTAATGATGAAATTCCATTAGTATGCTTAGGTATTCACATTTCTGATAAAACAATCTTCTCATTAAATCTTTGCTAACAGGACTGTGACCTGTTTAATAATTAGCTACTGTAAGTATACTTTGCATGTAATTAGTCAGACCCTTATCACCAAGAATGAACCTACCTTCTGCAGGAAAATGTACTTAGAAACCTGCCTCATCTTTCTTGTGCCTCTTATACATGATTCATTCATCTGCATGACAACAAATCTTATTGTAATGCGAGCAGGTATCAGAAAATTTAATTTAAGAAGAATATGATGTTCTAGTCTAAGTAGAAAAAAATAACATTTTTGCTTTATCACTTACAACCTTTAATAATGCCATATTCTTTTGCTGCTTTGAAAGTGTTAGCATTGTAAATTGTATTGTTCAAAGAAAGATTTATAGTTCATATAGGAAAATAATTTATTTTTGTTTATTTTTTAAAGACCAAAATATGCATTGCTGGATGAATGTACCAGTGCTGTCAGCATTGATGTTGAAGGAAAGATATTTCAGGCTGCAAAAGGGGCTGGAATATCCTTACTGTCTATAACACATAGGCCTTCTCTTTGGTAAGTATTTCCAATGCTAACTAATCTATAATAGATGTTTTATCCTTGTTTCTTAGAAAACAACTTTGCTAAACTTTTTACTATAGAATTTAAGGCATTTCTCTTGTTTTCTGCCTGTATTTCTCCTAAGTTGCATCCTAGTAACTTAGGTACTCTGAACCTAATAACATAAACTTTAATATGTTTATTGGAAATTATTATTATATTCCAGTAATTTTGAAAAAATCAGTGATTTGTTTGCCTTAAAATATTTGTAACAACCCTAGAATTTACTGCAAAAGAACATATTTATATGTTTTTATAACATTCTTTTATTTCTTTTCTTTACATCAGGGGGGAAAAACACACAGTTTACTCTGATATTTGCCTCCAAATCCTCTGAATTGAGGATGACACAGAGACAGACTAGCACTCTTGAGCCCTTTTGGCAGGAATCTATAATTTCCAGACAGACTCCCAAATTGACCACATGTTGGAATAATACAGTTATTTTTTAGTCCTGGTGTGTTTTTCTGATCTCTATCAATGGGTTTACTATGTTATCCTGTCTTTCAGTTCCTTACTTAAATAGCCTAAAGAGATGTTAGAAGCATATTCAGCCATTGTTTTTTCAGTTGAAGGAAATAATAGTCCTTTAAGAAAATAAAATCCTTAATGTTATGTATTTTAACATTTTTTTAAAATTGTAGCTACCCACAATACATTTCTTCATAAAATTAAATATCATGTTAGTTCTCTATGAATTAGTTTAGCCATTTTAGGTTGTAGAAGTTTGTGATTTCTGATTATATTTTCTCCCAGGAAAAGTACAATTCTTATTTTCCCTAAAAAGATTTCAGAAATAAGAAAAGACATATTGTATTTTCCCCATAACAACAAATGTTAATTGTTTTTTAAATAATTTTAGTCTTTTTTTTTTTTTTTTTTTTTTTTTATTATTATTTTTTAGGGTTGTTGATGGACCTTTATTTCATTTATTTTATTTATGTGTGGTGTTGAGAATAGAACCTAGGCAAGCACTCTACCACTGAGCCACAATCACAGCCCAACAAATGGTAATTGTTAATCTTAAAGATTAAAATCAATACCCATGTCTAAAGAAGTAAAAAAACATTATAAGCTTATTAAATTCTTTGACTTCTATACTTTATCCTATTTGTGAAGGAAGCCTATAGATTATCTCCAAAGAGTCTCAGATAAAATAGTAGTTTCTTTTTAATCACTTCAACTTTATGGCCTTAAAATATTATCTTAGGTCATAAAATAGAACATGCCTTTGAATATCAGGGCAAGAAACAACTGAACTGTTTGTTCCTCCCATGTAGAAATCAAGTAGTATTGTAGGACCAGAGTAATGAGTTTAACCTTCATTATACTTTGAAGGTAGAACTTGCTCAATATATGAATGGCCAGATCCTAAAATTACTCCTGGCTGTGAATCTAAAGTTGGAAAAGTCCAAGGAAAGTTGAGAATGAAATAAACAACATGAACTTTTTTTTCATTCTACATTTTTATTGGTGCATTATAATTATACATGATGATAGAATTTGTTGTTACATATGACAAAATGAACTTTCTGCCATTACTTTTCTTTGATGTTATATACCATTCTTCTTTTGTTTTTTCATTACTTTGGTTTTGACTTTCATATTTTAGTAGAAGATTTTTTGAATCCATCCCCTTGACTTAGAAATACATTGTTTTCAATTAATTTTTGATATAGTACCATCCGTTGGGAGATTGGATTTTTGGAAAGCTCAAAAACAGCACATGGAAAAATTAATCTGTGTCATACATAATCAAATAGATGAACTTAACCTTTCAGCTTGATGGTGACTTTATTAGCTATACTTTAACCTTGTTAAATTTCCTCTTATAATTATAGCATGTTATAAACACCCAGTCAAAAGTGGTGAGGTCTGAGGATATAGCTCAATGGTAGAACACTTGCTGGCATTCATGAGGCCCTGAATTCAATCCCCAATATAGCAAAAAATAGAGGGTAGGGACTTGGGTTGTGGCTTACTGGTAGAGCACTTGCCTAGCACATGGGAGGCACTGGGTTTGATCCTTGGCACAACATGAAAATAAATAAATAGGTAGGTAGGTAGGTAGGTAGATAGATAGATAGATAGATAAAATTCATTGTGTCCATCTACAACTAAAAAAAAATATTTTAAAAAATTGGGGGCAGTAGAAGCTGGGCATGGTGGCACATGCCTATAATCCCAGCAGCTCTGGAGGCTGAGGCAGGAGGATCATAGGTTCAAAGCCAGCCTCAGCAAAAGTGAGGCACTAAGCAACTTAGTGACAACCTGTCTCTAAATAAAGTACAAAATAGGGCTGGGGATGTGGCTTAGTTGCCAAGTGCCCCTGAGTTCAATTCTCGTACCAAACAAAAAAAAAAAAAAAAAAGAAAGAAAAAGAAAAAAAATTGGGGGCAGTAGAATCCGAAAGTCCATTACTTGAAGAAGAAATAAAGTGTAAAATACTATACAATGGAATATAATTTAGCCATAAAAATGAATGAAGTAGTGATACATTCTACAACTGGCTGCACCTTGAAATCATTTTGATAAGTGAAAGAAGCCAGTGACAAAGGCAACATACTATATGATTCCATGTATATGAAATATTCAGAATAGAGAAATCCATAAAGACATAAAGAAAATTAGTGCTTGGCAGATGCTGGGTGAAAGGGAGGATGGGGGAACTGCAAATGGTTATACGGTTTCTTTGGGGGGTGAAGAAAATGTTCTGGAAGTACATAATGGTGATGGTTACATGAGTTTGTGAATATACTAAAAGTCAATGAATTTTACATAAAGGATGAATTTATGAAATGTAAATTATATCTTAATTTGGAATAAAGGAACTATTAAAAAGGCCCACTAGTTATGGGAAATAAAAATAGATGAAACCTAAATAGGAAACAAAAAGAAAAATCTAAAGAAAGAAAAACTGAAAAAATGTGGCCAGTCATGTAAATTGACAAAATGCAGATAGCTCAGATATGGGAACAAGCTCTGCTAAATTTACTATCTCCACAAAATCCCCATAAATCCTAGAGACTAGTGATTTCAGACTCTCATTAGGAGAAGATACATTGTCTCTTATCTCATCAATAATAATCTCTGTACTGCTATGAAATTCCTAAATATGTAATTGAGCCATGATAAAAGAGATTATATGAAGACATGGAAGTATCTTTAAAATATTTCTGTCAAAATGTTTCTAAACTTCAATTATTGAGAAATTTTTAATTATGTAGAACTACCATCAAAAGATGGATTGTTCATGAATTCCTATTGTGTTTTATTTTCCAAGAAGTTTTTCTCTGCATGATGTTTTTAATTTTTACTTTCTTTCCTCAATTTCCTTTTCTTAGGATGCTTTATTATTTATTCAGGAGCCAAAAAGGGTTGTGAAGATAAATTAATACGTGCAACAGTATAGTCTTCCTTTTAATTCACGCATACTCAGAATATGAAAGAATGATAAAAATCAGTAAAACTTCATATGTATTGGATTTTGGGATTTAAAAAATTACAATATTTAATTTTTTGAGGCATCCTTGAAAATCAAATGTAAAATAGACACCTCTACTTGAAATTTACCTTTGTATATAAGTTAGAATTATAAACCTATAACTAAAATGGCTTTTCACATTTATAGCTAATAATATTATTTCATTTTAATTATGCAGGAAATACCATACTCATTTATTACAATTTGATGGTGAAGGAGGTTGGCGTTTTGAACAATTGGATACTGCTATCCGTTTAACATTGAGTGAAGAAAAACAAAAGCTAGAATCTCAGCTGGCTGGAATTCCCAAAATGCAGCAGAGACTCAATGAACTATGTAAAATTTTGGGAGAAGATTCAGTGCTGAAAACAATCAAAAATGAAGATGAGACATCCTAATTTATTTTGACATGTTTTAAGTTAATTTTTTGGTAAAGGCTCAAGAGACAATTATACTGCATGTACTGTGTTAAGCTAAGCACAGAAAAAAAACAAAGCCAGCAAGAAATGTTTTATATGATTTTAGCATCAAGGAAGTATATAATCTAACTTTTCAGAGGAAAATAAACAAATGTATTATGTAAGATTAGTCATTATGGCTTATACTAATTCCTAGTGGAAGCCTAATACACCTGTACAACAAGATTTTCTAGGTGAATTCATGGTGAATAGAATAATACCAGATTACTGTGTATGTTATATGTCTGAAGTTCTTAACATGGGAAATATCTTGGAAATGAAGCAATTTAAGAGCACCATTTGGGTTGATATCAGGTGCATAAAAATAGAACTTTGAGAACCACTTAAGTTCATTCATGAATGATGTATTAGGTTTATTAGATAAATTAATTTACATCATTGCTAGAGGCCAACTAAACATATATAAAAAAATAGCTGACAGTTTAATAATTTCAGTATGAAAAAAAATTATTTTAATGGCAGTGCTTGAAAGAAAAAAATCATGGCTAAACAAGTATAAAATACCCTATTTCAAAAATTTTAGACTTTGAGCATCTTATTGCAAACATATAAAAATTCTAATGAGAATCTTGCATATTTAAAAGGGAATTGCCAAGACAGAAAAGGCATATCCAAATGTTTGCCTCATCCTGTTACTTTACTTGGCAGAATTAGCTATTACAATTCTGTCCAGAAATACTGTTTTTATGTCCAAAGGAAGAATCCAAAATTTTAAAAATGTGCTATAGTATAGATATTATGAAAATCATAGTCATATTAGCAAACACTGGAATATAATACTTTATAGTTCACAATTCCCATTTATATCATTTCATTTTAATGTTTGTGGCAATCTTTTGAGACATTATGTTTTCTATTTTCCTTCTGAGAAAATTGACACTCAGATTTACCTAATCATGTAATTTATTTACAAACAGAGCCAGGAATCAAAGGAAGTTCTCCTGAATTTTCAATTCAGTGTGATTACTACCATTGTCCTCTAATATTCACAGGGCTATACTATCAATAAAAATTAGGAGTGAGCAGTAGATTGCAGGGAGTGGGACTTCAGGCAGGGCGGGGGTTGAAAGCAAAAAATACTAGAAATAAAAATTAGATGAGAAAAGAAAACACGTTTTGTAATGTTAGTTTATTATTATTTGGTAATGGTTTATAAGAAATGAAAATTGAATATTATGTGGAAAGGTCATTGGTCTGTGAACGAGCCAAGGAAGGTAGCAAATTTTTCAGCAACTGTACTCTTACTCAATATTGATATACCTCTAAAACTTCAGCAATCAGAATGGCAGTTAATAGTCTTTAGGTACTTTAATATTATTGAACATAATGACAAATAATCTATATGGTTTAGTCATTTGAAATAGAATCTTATCTATTGTGTGCCTTGGAGTTGGAAGTATAAGAGCCAGGACTGATACTTTAATCTCTTGCTCTCTATGCTACCATGCTAATGGGCCATTAAAAATTGGAATGACCAGTTGTTAGTGGCTTAGAATTTTATTTGCATTTTTAGACACAGCCATAATGGATGCCAAGGCAGTGATTCTTAAGCTTTTATAGGAGATATAATACCTGGAAGTCATGAATGATGATATGATTGTTGTAGAACATCATAGCATTTCCATATTTTTAGTTCTCCATGATAACTATGATATTTTAAATTATCAATAAATATTCCCATCTCATACAAAATAATGCAATGTAAAAATCACAATTAGTACATTTGTACAAGTTTTTCTGTTAATATCACTAATACTGATTTATCCATTTTCTATTACTAGTATCTATTTAGAAAAGTGAGGCTGGTATTAAAGAGCTTTTAGAAAAAGCATGGAACCAAACTTAAATTTAATAAAAAACTTTCCTTAATCTTAAGATATATGTCAGCAGTTATCCAGTTTATACTGCTGTAAGGAGAAAAGTTTGAGGCCAGTGACTTATGTTAACTTTAAAGATACAAAAAAGAAAAGTTCTCATTTGAAATGTGCATAAATCTCATGCCTTAATTTTCATAATTTAAAAATTAAACATTTCAGATCTGACATTTTATATTTTGAAACTTTGAAAAGAATGCCAATACAAATATTAGACTTGAAGTTAGTCTTTATTTAATATATGCTAACAACAAACTGAAATGAAAAAGACTCATTTAGTGTACAGTATTCAAGGATGTTTAAAATTCTTTATTTAAAACTCCATACATCACAGTTTAAATGTTGAAGTTCTAAGAGGAACAGGTTTTCTGTGAGCTTTTTTGTGTGTGCCTATTTATTTTTTGAATTCTTCCTTAGGACCAATATCGTCTAATTTGGAGAGGAAAAGCATATCTAATGAACTTGTATTTGTGTACCATTCAACTGTTTCCAAAATAGTCCTGTGGGTATACCACATAATTACTCTTCTTATAGTTAGATTTTTTAAAAAAACATGAAGAAGATTGAGAAACTCAGTAGCATCTTTGAATATAACAAAGAACAGATGAGGAAAGGAAAAAGAAATATTTCATTTTTCAAACTATTTGCCCATACTTTTGACTTATTTTTATTTATTTTTTATCAAAATAGCTACTTAATGAGCTTTGTTACAAAATGTACATTTTGGGGATTAACTTTTATTTATGGAAAATAAGCTTCATCCCATGAAAATACCACATTATTTTTCTACAGCATAATAGTGTTAAGCCAAGCATGAGTCTAAAATAGTTTCTGTTCTTATAACCAGGATAATGTATAAAAAACCCTTGAATAATCTCAAAGAGAATGATATATCTTGAAAATCAACCCAAGTTTTCATTTATTTATAGTGGAAATAGTTTTCCCTTGATAGTAATTTGATTTTTGTTTCAAATATAGTTTTGTCAGTAAATACATAAATGAACACGTGAGTTTTGGGGGCATTGGTTCCAAGTATAATTTCATATTTTGGCAATAGACTTAGCCTATTACAATATTTGGAATGATTTTTTTATTCCGTAAGCCTAAAAAAATCTGTTACACTTTGGAATTCAAATCCAGAGAATGTAGCATACTTCTAAGATGTGCATAAAGTGGTAAGTTGTTGAATTATTTAGTAGAGGAGATGCTTTGAAATAATTACTTATGATTCTTATTCAATAGTATAAATTACTTTCACATAATCCAGGGTATTTATAGTTTTGATGACAGACATCTGAATATGCTGACTATGTTTTGAAGTTGCAAATCTAGTATTTACCACATGAAACCTTTCTGGTGGATATATCAAATATTTTTATTAAAAAGAAATCCCTTCTTCATTGTTGATAGCTTTCCTCATAACAAAGAACAGAGGGGCTTTATAGTTTTTATTGTGAAATTTTCAAAACCACTTGTCCACTCATCAGCTAAAGTTGTGTTAATGAAAGTGAATGAGAAAAAAAAAATGTCCTAATGGTAAAAATCACTATGTAACTAATCAAGAATGTGGCTGTATGTAAATACATGGTAATAGAGTCTCCATCCAATGTATATTTACTTGAGCAAGCATTTCTTGAGAATTCTTTAATTATCATGAAAAAGCCTTGATTCATCAAAGGCTTTACAAATTATTCCAGTGATATAAAATGCCCTATTTGCACTTTCACTGACTGCTATGATAATGTCTACATACACCTCAGGTAAAAAATCATATGGTGCAAAACCTTGTGTAGCATTGTGCAGAAGAGCCACCAAATAGTTGTTTAAATATTAATTTTCTTTATTCATTCAAAACATTTATGATGTTCTGACTTATACCCAGCACTATGCTAAGTTCTATGAATAAACAAAATGTTGTCACAAGAGTACAGTCCATTGAAAATTAGAAAAATGAGAACCCTCAGAAGAACTCAATAGCTACAATTATTATTTATCAAGTAGGCACAAAGCATTGCATATACACTGACTAAGTAAATCGTCATAAAACTTTAATGAAAGAGAAAAGTGAGGACAGAAAGGTTAAGTAATTTATCCAACTTCACATAACACCCAAGTTACAGAGTGAAATTTGAACCTAACAATAATTGATTACAAAGTCTGTGTAACTTCATAGCACCTCTTCTTAATTATTCTAGGCCATTATTCATTATTTCTGTTTTTAACTGAAGTTTTAAATATAATTTTAACTGACCCAAGGTGTCTGGTTAGCAAACCAATGCATGTTTTTATCTTAAAAGGAAATTTATAATTTTTAAACTTAAAAACATAATTTTTGTTTTTATTACAAATTATGGATCTCATCCTATGGAGCAGGGAGGACCTATAGGCAAATTTTCAAATGTTTTGAGAAACAAGTGTAAACTGATAATAATTCATTCATTCAGCAAAAACTTAGAGACACATTCCAGTTACTATACTTGGGATTCAGAGATGAGCAAGGCATATCTGGTCTCAGAACTTGTGAAACATTTTACTAAATCTGGATTAAATATTGTAAGCCTGTTCAATGTTGTGGTTCCACATAAATGTCACATTTGTTTTGTGATGGTTTTAGTTCTTGTATGTCATGCCTAAGATCATTCTGTTGAAACCTTTAAGCAATAAACATATTCTGACTGCAGGATTTCCTTGATTATAGACCGTGGCCTCCATAACCCTCATGCCTTCCAACTTGGTCTAAATTACAGGACTCAATAAAACCAGTTTGTAGGACTGTGTTATCCTTCACCAGTAGGTGTTACCATGCATTTAAAATGTTGTCTTGAAACTTGAGAAATACCATCTTCTCAAGTTCAAACCATGTAAAATGAAACAATTTTGTACTTTCAAAAGTGTGTGTCTTATGTTAACACAAAATGCAGATGACTATAGTAAGGAAGTTCTAATAATTATAAAGCTAATAAAAGACTTTGAAAGTTAAGCATATTTTAAAATTACATGGCCTATTTCAATACTTGTGACCCAAAATAAATGATAAGGTGATTAAGTATTCACCTTGTATGTTTTATGTGATCTAACACTTTAAAAATAGATTATGTTTCAATGAATATTGTTAAATACTAAATAATATTGACTTAGCCTTATTGTTTAATTTCAGTTAGAGTAATCCATATGAAATAGGGGACAAACATACAGCACATGTATTTCATCCTTATATATCACATATATTAAACTTGACAATTAAAGTGTATCAGGTGTAGACATTATTTAAATGTATACAACTAAAGAACTGTCTTAAGGTTCACATAGGGAAGGGACAAAAATGTCCTTTAATCAGGTGACTTCTTATGGAGACGCTGATATAATGGAAACTTTTCAACATGCAGACACTGATAATCCCAGAATGACAAGACTTTAAAAGTCCCTTTGTTTAGGCTAGCTTGTTGCCTGATATAGGACAAGTTTCCAAGATTCATGTAAGTGTGGTCTAGGTAGATAAGGTTAATATAGATCCAAGCACATACATGTATCTTCCCACAACCTAACATATCACATGGGCATACCTGTGCTCACATACACATATGATCCCTTAGAAGTTTAACACAAAGCAACAAAGATATTGAGGACTTTAAATAACTGAAGAATTCTTTATTGTGGTAAAACACACACCCACATACATGACAAAATTTTCATCTTTAGCATTTTTTAGCATACAGTTCAGTATTGTTAAATATATTTGCATTGTTGTAAAACAGATTTCTCGAAAAATTTTCCTTGAAAATCTAAAATTCTATATCCATTAAACAATTCCCCTTTATCCCTCTCCCTCCCTGGTAATTACCATTCTATTTTCTGTTTCTACAAACTTTACTTTAGATGACTCATATGAATTTGATCATACAGTATTTATCTTTTCTTGATTGGTCCAAGGTTCATCATTGTTGTAGTGACAGGATCCTCTCCCTTTTTAAGGATAAAAAATTTTATGTGCACAGGTCATATTTGCTTCAGGGATGCTTTTACTTGTTAGCTATCATGAAATCATGAATAGTACATACAATTATCTCTTTAATACCTTGCTTTTACTTCTTTTGGAAATATACCCTGCAGTGAATCACGGAATTTTAAGTTTAAATTGTGTGTGTGTGTGTGTGTGTGTGTGTGTGTGTAAAGTCCATTTTTTTCCTAGTGGTTGCACCATTTTACAATTTCACCAGAAGTGCACAAAATTTTCAATTGTCCACATCCTTGTCCATACTCATTTATTTTCTACTTTTTTGACAGTAGCCATCCTAATGTGTTTTTTAAAAATATATATTTATTTGTTTTAGTTGTACACAATGCCTTTATTCTTACATGGTGCTGAGGATCGAACCCAGGCCGCGCACGTGCTAGGAGAGCGCTCTACCGCTGAGCCACAACCCCAGCCCCTAATGTGGTTTTGATTTGCATTTCTCTCATAATTAATAATGTTGAACATCTTTTCATATGCTGTTGCCTATTTGTATATTATCTTTGGATAAATGTCTTTTTAAGTCTTTGCCTTTATTTTCAAGTCTTTGTCTAATTTTTTAAATATAAAATTAAAACTTATTTCATGGTATTTCAGGGCCCACCATGATCTGCCTGTATCTGTTTCCTCTGCTTTCAAATAGCTATCTCCCCTTATCTCTCTTTCATTCTTTGGCTCATCTCCTTGCCTGGACATGGTGGGTGTTACCTCCTATGTTTCATCTTATTCATTATTTTTTTTTATTAATTGTATATTCTCAGCCAAGAACAGTCTTCCCTACCATCTTCACCTATCAAAACCCTATGTTGCTTTAAGAACACTTAAAATTCATTCCAATTATATACTACTTTTTCTTTTTTTTTATGCTTGTAGAGTACTTTATTTAAAATCCTATCATTACATTTATCACAGGCTACCTTTTTATTATTTGTGTAGTATATACCTTTCTACTCATTTAACCAGTCACTTGTCACACAATCTTAGACTATTCAATTTAAAATAGTCCCCCAACAAGTCCCCTCTGCAACATATTGCCCAGTTTTAATTTTTTGTAAAAACTTATTATTTCCATTTGTTATTTCACTTACTTGTTAATTTATTTTTCTCTGCCTATCAGGTTTGCCATCCTTACACTATAAATTCTGTGGGCTAGGAATCTTGCTTGCCTTATTTACTGTAATATTCATGGCAGCTAAAATAATACAAGGCAGGTAGGGGATACTTTAAAAAGTATTTGTTCAATAGAAATGTAAGTGAATAAGTGAACAAATGAATTAAACAGATCAAAAAAACCCCACAAATATATGATTAAGAGAATGAAAATGAATTTGTAATAAAATGAATGTGTAAAATCACTGAGAGAAGACATAAAAAAGTATGCATTTTTCTTTTACATCCTTGCACATTAAGCCCACACTGCTAAATAAAATCAAAGTGCTTTCTTTTCTTTTTCTCTGTCAAATAGAAAAATTGAACATCTTGAGAATTTCATACTATTTGCTTTATACATTTTTTTCCTCCTCTACAAATTAAATTAAAAATTAATCCACTCGTTTTAATCTTCTCAACTGGATGCTGGTTATAGAAGTTCCATGAATATTTCTTCTAATTCCCTGATTCAACAGAAATTAGATATTACATTGACTGTGTAAGGGATCACTTAGCTCCATTCTTTCTTTCTCTATTTAATCACCAAAAGATTATCCTTCATCATTTTGCTTCATTGGATATTTCTCAATATCCCTCAGGCCAGGTGAATTCATAGTTTCTATGCTGACATTAGTATCAATCCCAGTGACTATCAGGAGGTGTTTCCTCAAATTAAAGAGTATTGAATAGACTTCTACTTCATTACTGTTTATATAAAGTTCAACACCAACAGAACAATCCTAATAACCACTGACTCCTGATTAAAAAAAAGAAATCCAAAGCAGAAGGCAAATTTCTGGAGCCATTAGAAATGTATCACCTCTATCTCCACACCACATGCCTCAGGTATAGGTTTGTGCAGGGATTAGGAACACAGGCTCTGGAGAAAGACTGCTTCAATGAGTCCTGCCTCTGCCACCTACCTGCTGAGCATATTACTTAACCTCTCTGTGCCTCAGGTTTCTCATTTTTTAGATTGAGATAATAACAGTACTTACCTCATAGCATGTTGTGAGGACTAAATGTATTCGTACTTATGAGGTGCTGAGGAGAGAGCTTGCCATAGGGTTATAGTTACTATCAGTTAGGCACGTATTGGGATGCATTATGTAAATCTGGGAGACACCAGATAAATAAAAATATGATCAGCATCCATCAGGAAATGACCATTTTGACTGAGTCACAGAACAGGGAGGGATAATTTGGGCAAAGGGGTAATCCTTTTGAGTTAAAAGACCTCAGTTGTAAGTTGCTATGAAACATGAAAACTTACCCTTATCATCATTCATTTTATAGTTTGTCTCTTCCCACAGAAGACTAAATCTTTTCCTACCTAAATCAGTTGCTCCTAGGAATTATCCTTGGCATATCCTCATTCCTCTTATTCCATATATAATTCACCAAAATATCCTGGTCATTGTGCCTCCTAAATAATAGCTCTCAAATAAGTCCACTTTGTTTCATGTTTATCATCATTAGAAAAGTTCAAGGGGCAATGGTTTCCTTCAACCAAGAATACTACCATTGCTCCATACCTGATCTTACTGTATCCATTCAATAATTCCACTGATCTAGTCTCACAATTTAAAAATTAAATGTGACATTGGACATATATTGAAAACTGAACAAGATGTAAATATAAACTCAGTGCATTATCACAAATCCAACACCTGTTTAACTACCACACAGGTTAAGAATTAGATCTGTGTCAGCACTGCAGAAGCCCATCTTATGCTATCTCCAATCATTAGCCCTTCTCACCACTCCTCCTTTTATTACCACTATCCTGACTTCAAACACCACATCAGTTTTATGTACTTTTTAACTTCATACCCATAGCATCATGCTATATCTTTATTTGCATGAAGTTCACACAGGTTGTAGTGTGTAGTTGTAATTTGTTCATTTCTACTATTATATAGTAATCCATTGCATACTTATACTACAAACTATTTACCCTACTCCTTTTTTTTTTTTTTTTTTTTTAGTTGTAGTTGGAAACAATACCTTTACTTTATTTGTTTTTACATGGTGCTGAGGATCGAACCCAGGGCCTCCACTTGCTAGGCTAGAGCTCTACTGCTGAGCCAAAACCCCAGCCCTTACCCTACTCTTGATGAACATTTGGTCTGTTTCTAGTTTAGGGTTATTAAGAAATGTGAACTACTATGAACATTTCTGTATGTGTCACATACCCATTTCTCTTGGGCCCATCCATGCTAGTTACAGTAGCCACAGTGACCTTTTCCCAGTGCAAATCTAATCTTGTGATTCTTCAGTGACTTTTAATAACTCATAAGACAGACTAAAATCCTTAATTTGGTCCACAGTGTTTTGCATAATGTGTAGTCCCTCCTTCAAGCCTACTCTCCATCCATACCATCTTCAGGTCCTCCTTTCTTTTCCTGGAGTAGAAGATGCTCCCTCTCATCACAAGGTCTATTACTGCTATTCCACCTGCCCAGATGGCTGCTCTTCTGCCTGCTTCCCTAGCTTACTCATTTCTTTTTTTTTTTTTTTTTTTCCAGATTTCAGTTCTGTCTTCAATCCCACAAGGCAATTTTCTCTAACTCTCCTCTCCAGTTTACTTTTCATAACATAACCTACTTCTCCCTCTTATCATTTGCCACCATTGTTAATTTTATTTTTCTTTGATTAACATCTATTCACAATTTCCCATGCTCCTTTCATACTACATCATCAGTTTCATGAGGGCAAGGACTATGGAGTTTGCTTTTGTTTGTTGATTGGTTTTAGATTCTGTTTGAGCCTTCTGCCTAGCCCAAAATAAGAACTCAAGAAATATTTGCTCAAAGAATTACGAATGAGTGAAATTCCCACTCTATAATTTGTGCAGGGGCTATAAGAATTAAGGTGCACTGAGGCTACAGTTCAGTTGTAGAGCATTTGCCTAGTATGTACATGGCCCCAAGATTGAACTCCAGTATGGTGAAGAAGAAGGAGGAGGAGGAGAGGAAGAAGAATAAGGTGGTGAAGGTTAAATATCAGAGAATTGGTTTAGTCACTTATTTTTCTGAAAGAATTATTGAAAAACAGCAGTAACAGCAAAACTCTCCATTTTTCTCATGAATCTTTCAGGCTACTTGTTAGCCTCAATTAAAGTTTGAACTTGGTTCATTCCATGTATATAAAAATGTTAGTTTAATTTTGCCAGATCTAAATTGTATTTTATGGACAGACTTATATATGTCTTTTCTTAAAATGAAGCTTAAACATGATAGTACAAATAGATTTGGATCTTTCTATTTTGGTGGGATGTTGATGGTGGCACCTCTCCAGGGCAGCTCTTAGGCACAGAGAGAATGTTCACTACCACAAGCACTGCAGTGGTGGCACTATCTGGAGTCTGGATTTCCCCTTAAAATAGCAATGTGGGCTGGGTTTGTGGCTCAGTGGTAGAGCACTTGCCCAGCATGCTTGAGGCACTGGGTTTGATCCTGGCACCACATAAAAATTAAAAGTAAATAAAAAATAAAAGTATTGTGTCTATCTACAAATATATATCAGCAATGTTGTCAAAATGAGAGAATGAACAAAGAGAAAGTACAAAACATCTTTCTAGGCATGAGGACACTCACTACCTGTAAAAAGTAGCTGAATAAATATTTAATGTGTTTTCTGGAATGGTTATTTTACAGAGATTTTTTTCATTTATTTATTTGTTTTAATCTATTTTTAATAGTACAGGATATTTATTGTTTCATCATTTTTATTTACTAGGGGTAAGTATAAACACTTCTTTGTATAGTTTGTATATATCTTCAAATAAGTCAACATATCACTTTAGTGCTTGAAGAAGCTCCAAAATCTAAGTATAAATTACAATTTGTTAAAACAAAAATAGAAATCTACCCAAGGTATTTTAAGCTTACGGATTATAAATTTTTAATAGAATATGTGAATATCTATTAGATTTAAATCATGTTAAGTAAATTAAATAAAATCATCAATAAACTAGCTTTGCTGCTAAAAAAGCTCATTTGCCTTCACATGTCTTTTTTTTTTTTTTTTTAATGGTCAAAAGAAAATTAAATTTGTTTTTTAACTATAAATTTGTGCAGGGGAGCTAGTGATTTGAAAAAGATAACAATTACCAGCTTGTATTTCTTCAAATATCTAGATATCTAATTCCCCCATCTTTAAAATTAGGAGTTGGTGGTTTCTAAGCTGTCTTCAACTTTCTAGGATTGATTCCACTTGGTTCTTTGATTCCATCTGAGTCTCAGTATGGTCAAAGTAAGTGGAGCTGCTCTTCTTATGAAGCCCTCTAGTGGCTGGAACTTAAAAGGATCACAATCTTTAAGGAAGGAAAAGAATCAGATGAGAGAGAGAGAGAGAGAGAGGAAAATAAAAGCTATTTAGAGAAGCAAAGGGTAAAGAAAGAGAGAGTAAAGGAGTTAGACAGTGAGAAAAAATTAAGAGAGCTCAGTGTTAGTGTGAAATAGATGAGAAAATAAGGACTCAATATTTCCTGAGAAGGCTTTGTTCAATGAGCTTGTCATTTATTTTCTTAATCTTTACAATAATTCTATCAAGAGTTGTACAGTCCCTATTTTTACAAGGAAACAAATTTGGAATGGGAGGATAAACCCACATTCCAAATCATACAATTAGGAAATATAGAGCTGAGATTTGACTCCAAATAATATCATGTAACAAATGGAGTTGGGGACATTTAATATAATAGGTTGGAACTGTAGTTGTCCTTTATTCCTTATAGGGTTGCAACCTCCTGTTGGCTCAACAACTGGACTAGCAGGGGCATGATGGATGGGACGGGGCCACCACCCTACTACACACCAATCCACCTACTTATGGTTCTTGTGGAACTGGAAGTAAGGGGTGGAGTTCACTGATGACTCCCAGGTTTATAGCTCCTACCATAGTGCATTAGCTCAAATGGGTGGAGGGAGAAAACTGGAAATATTATGACAATTTTTGCTAAAGGAGTGATTTCTACATTCTAGGTTCTACTGGGCATACCATCCATATGGAGGAATTCTTTCTCACCTTTGGTTAAGAAAGATGAGAGATTTATTTCTCCACATTTGCCTCTTGCTTCTTATTTTTCTTTATCTATTTTCATGTCAAATAATACTGTATCTATAGCCAAAGGCTAGGGATGGGCTTGGTAAAACATTACACTGGTTACAGGCAATACTTGGAGACACTGTGAATAGTTTTAAGGGATACTTCTCAGACAATGAAACAAGACATGTAGCAATAAATGCCTGTTAAGTTCTAAATGCTGCCTGACAATTGTTACAAAACTAGATGTTACTATGTTTTAAAAGTAATTTAAAAAATGTTTGAATGAATCCTTAACATACACAACAAAGAAAATTTCCATGGAGGTAGATCTTACTATCATAGTAAAACTTCCACATGAACATTTGAATTCAAACTTAAAAATATTTTTTAAAAAACAAAACAAAAACTATTTGCCTGGCATGGTGGTGCATGCCTATAATCATAGCAACTCAGGAGGCTGAGACAGGAGGATCACAAGTACAAGGCTATCCTCAGCAACTTAGCAAGGCCCTGTGCAACGTAGCGAGTCTCTGTCTCAAAATAAAATGACATTTTATTAGTCATTTGTAATGACTAAGGATGTAGCTAAAGTACCCCTGGCTTAATCCCTAGTACTGGGGGGTGGGGAAGCACCCATAATCTTTCTCTTCTCTTTTCAATCCTATCCAATGATATGTCCCCTGTGAATAAATTTCTAAATATTCTTGCATATTTCTCCATTCATATAAACATATGTAAGATTTATTTTTTTACTGCTTACTACACATGTAATTCTGTAACTTTAAACAATTTTTTGCATAATATAGGTATTTTCTCTTTAGACATTTATTCATAACATTTTTTTGTAGGAACATATTCCATACTGTGGGTGCAGTATCCCACTGTTGAGGGCTATTTTAATTATTTCCAGTCTTCTAAACACTTATCAAGACTATAATACACAGATTCTTACAGATAGTTCCATACTGTTAACTATGTTCCCGCAGAATAGCTTCTCAAGTGGGCTGGGGTTGTGGCTCAGTGGTGGAGTGCTTGCCTAGCATGTATGAGGCACTGAGTTCTATCTTCAGCACCATATAAAAATAAATAAATAAAATAAAGGTATTGTGTTCATCTATAACAGAGAGAGAGAGAGAGAGAGAGAGAGAGAGAGAGAGAGAGAGAAAAGAAAAGAGAAGAGAAGAGAAGAGAAGAGAAGAGAAAAAAAGAAAAGAAAGTAGGATCAAACATGTATTTCAAGGTCTTTTTCCAAAAAGATTAATCCTTTCTAGAGATGCAATAACGTCTATTTTCCTACTTTGTCCCCAGAGTTGGTTGTTAAACTGGCAAGAAAATAATATCCAATTATTGTTATTATTATTTGTGATATTGGGGATCACATCCAGAGTCTTGTGTGTACTAGGCAAACACTCTATCACTGAGCTATATCCTTATCCCCCAGGTTCACCTTCAAAGTGCTGTTATCTAACATAGTTCCTCTTTCATCTCAAGTCCTGTCATTATCCTGAGTTTTTCAGTGTACACATGAATACATCATCAACAACACAGTCATTTTGTCCTTCGACCTCTTCATTTATCATGATATTCATCTTCACCCATACGAGCCGTGTACTTCCATGGCCACAGTTCAACTTTGTCATTATCTGGATCTGCTTGAACTCCTTAACTTAAATTCAGATATCTCATTCTCATGCCTTCTCTCTATTCTTTTGCTTCTCTTTCCCAGATACTCCCATAAGATCTGTTAATACATCTAACAGAGGTTTCCAGTCATATCTGTCCATTCTCTGTAAGTGTAAACTATCCCATACATGTGAAACAATCTTTCCAAAATGAGGCAATCAAAGCTTTGGGAAGCAATCTTTCTCAATTTTCTTTTGGATTGTGTAATATCCAGTAACTTTCAATGCAAAGCAGCCCTAATCAGTGTTCGGGAATATGGAAGTTGTATACGGTTGTCACAGACCAAGAGGTCACAGCTGTTATTTAATGTATGTGTTCCATATGTTCTTCAAAACCTGGAACAGACCCTCACAAAGAAATATTGTCCCACTCAAAATACTAAAATGGCCCTAGTAGAGAAACACAGAATCTCCTCAATAATATGATCAAAAGAAAGAATGCAGATTAATGTAAAATCTTATTTGTTATTTAAGGAGTTCTAGTGATCTCCCTGAAGCCCAGCCACAGAGCCCATATTAAAGACTCCTGCCTAAATGATGTACTGTTTAAAAATATGACTAGCTGGCCGGGTGCAGTGGCGCACGCCTATAATCCCAGCACTTGGGAGGCTGAGGCAGGAGGATTGCAAGTTCAAAGCCAGCCTCAGCAATGGCGAGGCACTTAGCAACTCAGTGAGACCCTGTCTCTAAATAAAATACAAAAAAGGGCTGAGGATGTGACCCAGTGGTCAAGTGCCCCTGAGATCAATCCCCGGTACCACCAAAAAAAAAAAAAAAAAAAAAATAAATAATATATATATATATATATATATATATATATATATATATATATGACTAGCTGTACTCAACTGTTTCTAAGTTCCTTGTGATAGTCTTTCTGCCACGATTGAAGCTGCAAAAATATTCTGCTGTAGTTTTTGTCTTTTAAAAAAGTCTAGTTTAGCATAAACACAATAACCTCTTCACTTTGATCTTTCATAGAACAGATGAGAGAAATTAAGTTTTAGAAGGAAATTCACTAAATGTAGGATAATTTTTAAAATGACAAATGCATAGACTTTATATAACTATCACTATTAATCATAAATACCCCCTTCTATGTCATACTCTGCCTAAAGAATTTATTATTAAGGAAAACCTTTTGTTCCTTGGATAAAGAGCTAGGAAGGGCTTAATCCTAACCTAACCCATTGTCCTGTGGATAGTTTTGGTAGGGTTTGAAGGATGTTCTTAATCTTCATTAAAATTATATCAGCAGGAAAAAAAGCATCAAAGGTAGTAGTGAAAACTCCCCTCTTCTTCCTCTCAAAGTTGTATACAGAAATAAAAAGTGCTTTCAGTCCTGCTATGAGTTAGATTACTAAGCCACCTCTCTCCATTCACCTTCACTTCCCTTGCTTCCACTGTCTTAGATAACTCATCGTTTCCTGTATTTGAAATGTAATTTCTTCTGTGCCTGTTGGTGTATCATTTTTACTCACTATTATCTCAGTCAGCAAAAGTATGCTCATTCTTCAAAACCCAAGTCAAGCATTACTTTTTCCTAAATTGTTCAAAATTGTTTTGAGATTGTTCATTTCTTATTATATTACTTTTATCTCCTTTTATATTTCTTTTATCTCTTTTATTTGATTCTGTCACATGTAGTTATTGATAAGTGTGTCTAATGCCTTCTATTAGCAAATTCCTGGAGATAGGGCTATTTGCATCTTAGGGTCTATGTTCCACAGGACACAGTACTTTGTCTTACTTTTCCAAATCATCCATCCCTTTATTTCTTTTTAAAGCACTTATTTATTTTCCCCTTAGCAATCATCATAAACATAGTTATGTTCTTTATCTATATATTTATTTCTTGACTCCTTAAACAAAATGCAAAGTCTATGAAGGAAGGACCATATCTACCCTCTGTAGGGCAAAGGAACATATGCTGGAACTGCCGTGTAGTAAAGGGGTTTATTAATCAGCCAGGGACTTGTGAAGGGGGAAGGGAAAACTGGCGAGAGGAGAGGAGACTGGGCGATGAGGAGAAGAAGAAGAAGGGGCGGGTTTCAGTGCGGAGAAGGCTTAAGTAGTGAACCGGTGGTCAGAGGGACCCCCCAGAGGGGACCCCAATTCCGTAGGCAGCCGGGGATCCAAAGGGGAAACCCTTCTGTCGTAATTGGCTCAGTAAGGTACCTGAGGTGTGTGTGGCCGGTGGCATGGCCAGCCTGAGGCGCTTCGAGGTGTGTCTTGTCTTAAGGTTCCTGGGTTGTGTGGCCTGGTTAGGCTACCTGGGAGGTGTGGCCTCCCTGCCTGGAATCTAACACCTTCTATCATCTTTGTTTCTCCAGATGAAAGGCCAATCAATAACCACTTGCTTTTCATTAATTCAGCCTCCAGAGGGTCAATTCCTTGAAATTATTGACTAATGCACAATTCACTTTTTTTACTATTTCCCAATATCTTCATATATATTTTAATTAAAATCAAATGTATTTTGTTAAAAGTGTATACATGAAATCAAAAGTGGAAAGAGACAAAATCAAAACCTTGTAAAATTACAGTAGTTTTTTTTTTTTTTTTTTTTTCTTATTTAAAAAATCCTGGTCATATACACATTAAATTTATTATCTCAACTATTCTTCTTTATTAATTAATTTTTATTCTAATTTGTTATACATGTTGGCACAGTGCAATTCATTTCATATTACATATAAAGAGCACAATTTTCCAAGTTGCTGGTTTTACATAAAATATTTTTACAACAATTGTGTCTTCACTACATGTACTTAGGGTAATGATGGCTAACTCAGTCTAACATTATTCCTATCCCCTTGCCCCATCCCCTCCCTCTCCCCTCTTTGTTCAATTTAAAGTTCCTTCATTCCTCTCATCCTGGCTCCCTTGCCTTTATAAGTCAGTATCTTCATAACAAAGAGCTTAAGTGTAGGTTAGAGTTACTAAATGCATTTATAATGTTTGTAAGCATCATCACCATCCATCCCCAAAGCTCTTTTCATCTTGTAAAACAGAAATTTTTTACCCATTAGACAATATTGCACCTTTTCCTCTCTTCTCAGTCCTGACACCCACTATTCTACTTCCTATCTCTATGACTTTGATTATAATTAGTAACTCATATGAGTGGAATAATAAAGTATTTGTCTTTTTGTGACTGGTTTATTTCACTTAGTATTATGTCCTCAAGCTTTATCCATATTATAACATACATAATCATTTCCTTCATTTTAAAAAGCTGAATATTTAATTATATCTAAATACCACATTTTGTTTAATTATACACTGATAGATTCTTGGATTTCTTCCATAATTTAGCTATTCTGAAAAATGCTACTATGAACATGAACAAGAGTATGCAATTACTTCCTTGAGATTCTGCTTTCAGTTTCAGGGGATATATACACAGAAGTGGAATTGATGGGTCATATGGTAACTCTATTTTTAATATTTTGGGGAACCCCCATAATATTTTCCACAGTGACTGTGCCATTTAATACTCCTACCAACAGTACATGAGAGTTCCAATTTCTCCACATCCTCATCAACATTTGCTATTTTGTTTTTTATCAATAGTAACCATACTAGTGGTGTGAGGTGGTACCATATTATATTTTTGATTTGCATTTCTCCAATGATTGAATGATTTTGAGCATCTTTTCATGTGTTTTCACCATCCGTATATCTTCTTTGGACAAATGTGCATATAAATCCCTTGCACTGTTTATGAATTATGTTTTGGTTGTTGAGCTTTAGAAGTTCTCTATATTTGATGGATATTAATCCCATGTCAGATGTATGATTTGCAAATATTTTCTCCCATTTCATGGGCTGCCTTTTCTATTCTGTTGCTATTGTCCTTTGATGCACAATTCAAACAATTTTTAATCCAAATTTTTCCATTTACTCTTTTGTTGCCTGTGTCTTTGGTGTCATATCCAAGGAATCACTGCCAATTCTAGTATCATGCAACTAGTGTCCTACATTTTCTTTCATCAGCTTTATAAGTTTTTAAAGTCTCACATTTAGATCTTTGATCCATTTTGAACTTATTTTTGTACATTTAGGTAAGGATCCAACTATGTTCTTTTCCATGTGGATATCCTGTCTTCCCAGCACCATTTGTTGAAAAGACTGTCCTTTGTCCCATTTAATGGTCTTGGCACTCTTGTCAAAAATCATTTGACCATATAAGTGAGAGTTTACTTTTGGGCTTTCTATTCTATTTCATTGATCTATATGTCTGTCTTTTTGCCAGTGTTTTGCTAATTTTGATCATCATAGCTTTGTAGTAAGTTTTGAAAATAGGAAGTAGGAAGTATAAATCTTCCAGTCGTCGTCGTCGTCTTCTTCTTCTTCTTCTTCAAGGTTTCTTTGAGGGGGGCACTATTTGGCATCTTCTAAGATTCCTTATGAATTTTAGAATCATGCTATGATTTGAATGTATCCCCTGATAGTCCTATGTTGAAATTTAATTGTTAATGTGTCAGCATTAAAAAGTGGAGCATTTAGGATGTGATTAGCTTATAAGGGCTCTTCATGAGTGAGACTCAGAACCTTATATAAGAGATTTCAAACAGCCTTTGACCCTTTCCTGTCCTTTTGTCACATAAGGACATAGTGTTCATCCCTTCTGGAGGATTCAGCAACTAGGTCCCATCCTAGCAGCAGAGAGAGTTGTCTTCATTAGACCCTGAATCTGCTGGTACCTTGATCTTGGACTTCCCACTGCTTGGAACTATGAGAAATAAATGTTCACCCTTTTTATATTACTGGGTCGGTGATACTGTGTTGCAGTACCATAATCAGAATAAGGTTGTTGTCCATTCATCTGGATTATTCATTTGATTGGTGTATAATTGTTCATAGTAGTCCCTAAAATTTTCTATGGAATTGATAATAATGTCCCCAGTTTTATTTCTGATTTTAGTAAATTGAGTCTTCTTTTTTTCTTAGTCCTTTAAGTAAATATTTGTCATTTTGTTGATCTTTTCAAAGAACCAACTTTTGGCTTCATTTATTTTCTCTATTGTTCTCCTCTCTATTTCACTGATTTCTCCTATAGTATATAGATTTTTTTTTTCTTTTTTTGTACCAAGGATTAAACCCAGGGGTGTTTAACCACTGAGCAACATGCCAGCCCTTTTTTTTTTTTTTTTTTTTTTTTTTTTGTGGTACTGGGGATTGAACTCAGGGGCACTCGACCACTGGGTCACATCCCCAGACCTTTTTTGTATTTTATTAGAGACAGGGTCTCACTGAGTTGCTAAGTGCCTTGCCATTGCTGATGGCTGGCTTTGAACTCGCGATCCTCCTGCCTCAGCCTCCCAAAGTGCTGGGATTACAGGCGTGCGCCACCGCGCCCGGCTCCTCTTTTTATATTTTATTTAGAGACAGAATCTTGCTGAGTTGCTTAGGCCTCACTAAGTTGCTGAGGTTGGCTTTGAACTCCTCCTGCTTTAGCCTCCAAGCTGCTGGGACTGGAGACATGTACTACCATGCCTGGCCTCTGCTATAATCTTTGTTTTCTTCCTTCTTCCAGGCTCAAGTTTAGTTGGTTCTTTTTCTAAATTGTTGAGTAGTAAAGTTAAGTTTTGATCTAAGATATTCCTTGTTTTCTAGTGTGAGCTTTCATAGTTATAAGTTTTGTACTTAGCACTGATTTTACTCTGTCCCATTAGTTTGGGTATGTTGTGTTCCAGTTTTCATTCATGTCTAACATGTGCCTTTCTTTTTGTTCCAGTTCACACTTGATATGTTATTTTGACAATATTTATGAAGGGAAAAACACCCACACCAGGACTGCTGTGTAGAAAAAGGGGGTTTATTAACCAGCCTCTATGGCTAGAAGAGACACCAAAGGGATGCGTGAAGAAAGGGGAACCTGCCCGAGGAGAGGAGCATGGATGAGGCGAAGAAAGAAAAAAAGGGATGAGTTCCTGCCTGGTGAGGTTTAAATAGCGACTTGGGTGGGCCAAAGGACCCCTGACTCCATAGGCTGGGGGCAGGGGGCGGAAGTGAGATTTGTATGCTCTGGGGATGGGCTCAGAAAGGGAGAGCCCGCCCTGTGGTGAATTCCCTGGAGAGGTGGATACTTCCCCGAAGGCAAAGCTCAGACTTACAGGATAACCTAATACACCTGGGGTATGGCTAATTTAGAACACTTGGGGGTATGGCCTGTCAGCCCGACTTTATCTAACAAGTTATACACAAATCATTCCATAAAGATCTTAATTATTCTTAGACCTCATCCAAAGAATAAAGTTCTCTTGTTTTTATTTTACAACATACTGTGCAAAGAGTAAATTGCTTTCTTTTTTTTTTTTTTTTTTTTTTAAATATTTATTTATTTGCTTTAGTTGTACACAATGCGTTTATTTGTACATGGTGCTGAGGATCGAACCCGGGCCGCGCACGTGCCAGGCGAGCGCTCTGCCGCTGAGCCACAACCCCAGCCCCTAAATTGCTTTCTTAACTTAGAGAATAGGACATCTGTTTTAAAATAAAAATATCAAAGACCTAAATTACAGTTTTAATTATATCTGATAAATTTATCTGAACTCTTTACTTTTTGTTGGATCTTTAAATGAGGCAGTTTCCATCAGAGGAAAACTGATTTATAGCCACAGATTAGATTTTAAAGATCATTTAAGCACATCCTTTTTATTCAAATTCATTTAATAAGCATGTGCTCCTAAAGAAGGTCAGTTAGTTTCATTTAAATGTATGAAAGTGTCTACATCCCCTTAGGCTGCTATAACAAAACACCTTAGACTAAGTAGTCATAAACAATAGAAATTTATTGCTCATAGTTGTGTAGCCTAGGAAAACTAAGATCAAAGAATCAGCAGATTCTAGTGAAGGCTTGCTCTCTGCACCATCATAGATGTTGTATCCTCACATGGAAGGGTAAAAGGGGCTGACCAGTTCCCTCAAACATCTCTCATAAGGACATTAAACCCATCCACGAGAACTCTGCTCTCACCTTTCAAAAGACTCACTTTCTAATATCACCTTAGTGATTAAGTTTCAACATATGAACTTTCAGACAAGAGCAGAAACTGATCACCACCTCCCCTTATGGGCACTTAAGACATAGCTGACCACTCCCCTGATAATAGAAAAACCCACTAACATACCACCCCCTCCCCACTACAATGTAAGCTCTACAGGGCAACAGTTTTGTTCATTGGAAACACACAAACAAAAAAAGTGACCAGTACTATCTGGAACGGTGCCCACAAATTGATCTTGACAAATATTTCTTGAGTAATTTAACAGTATAAATGCTTAAAATGGTGCTTATGTGTATCCGTTGTAAAAAGAAATCTTATTTCACACATAAAAGCCATCCAATAGCACAGTTACATAAATCAAGTAATGTTTAGTTTCACTACATATGGCATCCCAAATTATGAGCTTATATCAATATTCTTTATATTAACATGAATATTGTTCAATATAAAATGATGAAATTTACTTACATTGTTATAGAAGAAGTCACTGAATTATAGATGCTATAACTACTAAACAGTTCAATAAAACTTTACTCTAAAATTTCAGTGTACCAAAAATATTTTGGGTAGAACTTTAAAGAACAAAGAAAAATGAAAAATGAAGAATTCAACAAATCTTTAAATCCTACTCTAAAGGAATTGATGAGTAATAAGAAAATTGGAATTGTGCTGCTACAAACATTGATGTGGCTGTGTCCCTGTAGTATGCTGTTTTTAAGTCCTTTGGGTATAGACTGAGGAGTGGTGGAACCAACCTAGATGCCCTTCAGGATATGAATGGATAAGAAAATATGGTGTATATACACAATGGAATATTACTCAGCAATAAAAAAGAATAAAATCATGGCATTCACAGGTAAATGGATGAAGTTGGAGAATATAATGCTAAGTGACATTAGCCAATCCCAAAAATCCAAATGCCAAATGTTTCTCTAATATAAGGAATCTGAGTCACAGTGGAGTTGGGACTGGGAGCATAGGAGGATTAGAGGAACACTAGAAAGGTCAATGGGAAGGGAGGTGAAGGAAGGGGGAAAGAGGGTTAAAAAAAGATGGTAGAATGAGATGGATATCATTACCCAAAGTGCATGTATGAAGACACGAATGGTGTGAATATACTTTGTATACAACCAGAGATATGTAAAAATGTGCTCTATATGTGTGATGTGAATTGTAATGCATTCTGTCATATATTACAACTTAGAATAAAAAATTTTGGATATTTTCTGATGCACAAAAACAGTTTCTATGCAGAAGTGTATGATATTACAAAAATTCTTAAATTTTAACTCTTAAATCTGTTACTTAAATCATTAAATTAAAAAAAGAACATTGACAATAATATGCTTGCTGTTGAAGATCACTGCAAAGCTGATAAGAGAATGCACGCCCCAGAGAGAAGGTAACTGAATCAAGGAGTTTATTTGTGACAATGAATTGTGATAAAATCAGGCAGAATCAGTTCTGAATACCAATTCTGAATGATACTTTCCATTCCCGCCCCCTGCAATTAAAAGTGAACATTTCTAAAAAAATAAAATTTCTACCATTTGTAAAGTGCCATTAAAATTTTCGAATGTTTGGTCAATAATTAAAATTTTAAAAAACAGATGTTCTATCATACTTATAGCATTTTCAGGCATGAATTTTCAAAGACACATTGTGCCAGTGATAATGAAACCTACTTTCCTGAATCATGTTGTTCAGTGGAAAAACTGTGAAGGGCAGTGGGTTCACAGAGGGGCACAAAATAGGGGGTTGACCATCTCTGTTATGTTTATAATCTCTTTGCTGCCACCCAAAGAAGAAAGTGAT
Source organism: Tamias sibiricus (assembly GCA_025594165.1). Classification (NCBI taxonomy): domain Eukaryota; kingdom Metazoa; phylum Chordata; class Mammalia; order Rodentia; family Sciuridae; genus Tamias; species Tamias sibiricus. Next base: position 96,655,663 of record CM046661.1, on the reverse strand, counting down.
CTGGGTAAAGCATGGCAAATGTTAACATTTATTAGATTTGGAGGGTTATGTATTCTGTACAAAGTAATGGTGTCAGGAGTGGTTAAGAGCCCAAGCTGGAGCCAAACATCCTGCACTCAGATCCCAGTTCTACCACTCATTAGCTGTGTATCCTTGGGCCTCACCTGTAAAACCGGAGTATTTACTCCAAAGGGCTCTTGTGAATATCTATACAGCTTAGGGCAAAACCTGGTGCCCAGCCTATTGGATCCTCATTGCTATGGTATTTGCTATTACGATTACTTGCCTATAAGTCTGAAATCTTTCATACTTTGAAAAATAAAAAGAAAGGAAATGCCATGTAAAGTTGAATTTCCTCCATTGATTCTGATAATTAAAAAGGGAAGTTAAGTTCTCTGAGAAGGAATTCTAGAATAGGTGGATACTCAAGGGCATGTTTTATACCATGTTGCTAAAGATTTTTTATATAAATAATAATGGGTTGTTAAAGTTCAGTAAAGTGTGTGTCCTACATCTGGAAAATACATATTCCTCCTAGGGGCTTAAAATATTCTAATCAACGCACATTACCTTGATTTAATTATTAAATGTTGATTGCTATAGGTATGCTATAAAGACATACAAATGTTATCTCAGTAAAAAAGATTCCAATTAAATTACATTCAAGTTTAATTGAAATATAAGCTCCATTGGTTCTGGAATTTTCATGATTACATTCTAGTTTCTAATTGACTATCATGGGCCCTTTCAGTTTTAACTTTGTACCATTCACCTTGGTAACAACAAATATTCATAATCATTCCAAACTGCTCTCTCCCACCACACACATGAGCTGGGGTTGTGGCTCAGTGGTAGAACACGCCTAGCATTCATGAAGCTGTGGGTTTAATCTCTAGTATTGCAAAAAACCAACAAACAACAATAAAAACCCCAAAACATAAATTGGGATGCATTATACTATTTGACTGCATGATGATGTAGAGCATACCTACAGGATGAAGGAAATAGTAAAGAAGTTCGGATCAAGGACTGGGTTTAGTGGTTCTGTAGGGGCAAAAATCTTGTTATGCCAGGTACAGTGAACATGCCTGTAGTCCCAGCCACTGGGGAGGCTGAGGCAGGAGTATTGCTATAGATTAAGAGTTTGAGACCAGCCTGGGCAAAAACAAGTGAGACCCAGTCTCAAACAAACAAGAAAAAAAAAAAAGCCCCCCAACAAAAGCCCATAAAAATAGAAATCTTGTGTGAACATTTTGAGGTGAATGTACCTAATTGAGTCCCTAACCTACTTCATGTTACATCTGAGAAAAATGAGTGGTTTAAGGGTTTTCCCCAAGGTCGCACAGTAGAGCTGAGCCTTAAAAACCAGTTATCAGACTCTAAAGCTTTCTTAAAACATAATGCTATCTTCTCTAGTTAGGTATCATTAGGAGAAAGTTTGCTGGTGCTTAAGGAGGACTGTGTTAATAGTGAATCCCACCAAAATTGTTTTTCAGTTGTATCTAATTCAGTTCAACTTATCTGCTAGTTCTTGTTTAGTTTATTTCCACAAATATTTTTGGGTGCTTCCATGTCAATTTCAGTTCAAAATAGTCATCAGGATATGCTAAGAGTCTTTAAAGGGTACCCAGGGTATGCCTGGGTATGGGCATATTTTTGTAGTCTAGGATAATGCCATATGTGTGCATGCATACACACACACACACACACACACACACACACACACACAATTATATATTTCCAATAATGTAACTCTCATCATTTTCTCTATATCTCTCCTGTCATCTTTATTCCACTTCATAGGTATTTTAAAATGGAGATATGGCCATAGAATCATGACAGACAGTCTAGTGTGTGTCTTTCTAATTCTTTAATTAACTAGAAAAAAAAATGAACTACAAAAACAATGGGGTGGAGTAATTTTAGCAAAAACATTTCATCAGAAATGATTATTATGAACCATAAAGAACAATGTTTTAGCATTAAAACCAGGAAAGAAGAGAAGCAAGTACCAGGAAAAACAGAATCAGAGGTGTGGGTTCTAATCTCAGCTTACCATAACTCACTCGTAAGACTTTGGGCATGTCATGGAATCATTCTGCGTTCTTATTTCCTCGGAGGCAAAACAAATGACAATACTCACTCTACCTCATGGGGAAGATGTTTGGATTATCTAATTAGTGATTGTAGAGTGTTATTAAAACACACTATGTAATTATTATTGGACCTGAATCTCATCCTATGTAATTCAATGGGAATTTTATTATTACCCCTTTAATTATGCCTGAAGATTTTACACAAAGCTTCCTACTTCCTCTAATTCTCATGAAAGAAATTTTGCAATATTGGCCTTTGTGATAAATTGGTCATTTACTTTTTATAATTACTTGTTAATAAAAGATTGTCAAAACCAGAATAATGTTCCTGTGCAAATGCAGAAGATGTTATGAAACATTCAGGCCTGTGATAGGACAGCCTCTCCAACCTCACACCTCAACAAACTAGCTTCCTGACTTGATTCAGCAAAACCTTTGTAAGGAACTACCACATTTAATTTTAGAATCAACACCCAAGGTTACAACCAGCTTATACTTCCTTACTACAAGCAAATTGTGACCAAATCACATTTTACAGTGAAAATGTCAGACTTGAAGTCCTGAATAGCATTTAACAACTAGAGCATTGAAAATAGGGATCAAACTTCAGAAACTGGGCAAGTAGTTCCTTAATGTTGTTCCCTTTTTCCTTTTATTTTTGATTATAGAAATTAAAAAAAAAAAAAGAAATCAATCTAAGTGAAATAGGATTCTCAAGATTCAAATTGTAAGCCTTCTCTAAATTGTAAAGTGTTGCAAAAAATTATTACATTATTATATTATCATTGATGCACCTAGAAGAAATATTGCTAAAGGGAAACCCTTACCCTATGTCAGTCTCTCAGAAGAAAAGTTGATCCTTTGAAAAATGTGTTATATAGTGAAACATTTTTCCCTGAATGGTAAACTTCAATGTTACCACATGGGTGGTGCTCCTTTGTAGAATATTATCTGAGAACATGAGACTGACCTTGAATTTATAGAATATGAATTTGCACAAAAGTACATGAAATAAATACATTATATGGTCTCAGGAAGGGGAGCAAATAGAATGGATTTTAGGAAATCTTCTCAGCCACTTATTATCATTGAATCAATTTGATTTGCCTTCACTACTTGACAATACAGCAAACATTCCTGGATGTCCCAGAACTCAGTGTTACCCAATTAAATATTCAGAGAAATAGGGTCTACCATGCCTACAAGACCAGACAACTGTGGGGTCAGGTAGCCCTTTGGTGGCATCCAGCTTTCTGGAATAGAGAATCATTAATGGGAACATGAAAGTAAAACGTTCGGATACTGCCTGAGGTCTCACTTGATTCCCAACCAACCCACAGCTTGGTGATTTCTTCAGAGGTTAAAGATATTGTTTAGAGATCAACATAGGCTTAGCTATTTGCTTTTTCAATGTGTGTACAGGTGTTACAGAGGACATTAGTATCTGTTTACATACTAATTTTTTAATTGAAGAGATTATTTAAACTAGCATACTAATGGTGCATGTGGCTGGAGGGTAGGCCTCAGGTCAGTGCTTCCTTACACCTTACACAGGTGTAAGGAAGGATGTGAATTGAAATGATTCATTCATAGTTCTTTACTTGGTTACTTTTCACTTTGGGGGTTGTGGTTTCCTTCACATCATAAAAGTCAGTAGGATGACAACAACCTTTGCTCTATTGAAGTGACTCTCAAAATTAGTCTGCTAACCACAGTGAAGGGAGTTTTTTTGAAAAACCACACTTCTCTAGATCCTAGCCCTTGAAGGTCTGCTTTAATAGACTAGGTGCAGCATTAATCATGGATGAGCCAGCTGTGGGAAACTGCCTTTTGCCATCCTGGCTTCCTCAGAATAATGCCATCAACACCATAATCACCGTTCACTGACAGTTATTACATGCCCTACACCATGCCAAGTACATTTTATTCAATACTTCAAAGTCCTAAAGGGTATTTGTTTTATCCATTTAACAATAGGAAACTGGGAACAAGAGAGATTAAATAATACCGTTTGGTAATGGTGGGCTTGAGTTTCTAACTCTGATTTGTCCAACTTTAGAACTTTTGTTTAAGGCTGCCTCATAGTTGACTCTGAGCAGAAGTTTTTATTTCAACAGCCTTGCTACTAGCCCTTTTTATCCCTTCCAGCTCCTTGCTTAAGAAATACTGGCTTAGCTTTTCCAAGCAGTTTTGCAAAAATTTCAAAGAAATTTGTTGAAAGCTGTTTTTTAAAAATGACTTCTATCCAGAAAACTGGTCACAAAGCCTTGAAGATGGATATTTTTTTGAGTTGATAAGTTGTTACGTAGGTCAGAGTTTTCTGTGCATATTTTCCCTTACCCCTCCCCCCATGTAATTATTACACTGACACATGTCTGAAAAGCCTCATGACACACATAATGTTTCTATTCTGTGTTGCAATGTTAAAGCCAAAGTAAAACATTTTCGTTCAAAAGTAACACCAAACCTCAGATCTATACTAGTGATGACTAATAAAATAAATCATGATCATAACAACTTCCCAGATTATTTAGAATCTTGGATCCTAGAAGATCAAAGGAAGCACTCCAACTTTCTTCCCTATATCATTTGGAAATATATCAATTTATGTTAGCATTCACTTCCCATAAATGTTCTCCCAGTGACTTATTAAGATTAATACTACCTTCATACCACAGAATTAGTAACTGGTTTGTTTAGGTATCAATAGAGAGTAAGAGGGGCTGGGATTGTAGCTCAGTGGTAGAGCATTTGCCTAGCACGTGTGAGGCACTGCATTTGATCCTCAGTACCACATAAAAAAATAAAATAAAGTTATAAAAAATATATTTAAAAAATAGAGAGAGTTATATCCCCAAAAAAGCCAAAAGAGTTACACTGACACTATAGTTGTAAACTTTAGTAACTGAAAATTCTATTTACCACAGCTGCAATAGCAGCAGAATATCCATCTCCAGGAAACTGCTGGAGGGAGCTCTGTGCCACAGTTCAAGTTCCCAGAGGGAGTCAAGGGGAGCTGAGGATAGCCACAGAACAAACTGCATCTTTTGATGTTCTTATTTGTTTCTCCATCCTTAAATCCCAGAGATATCCCTTTTACCCACTCGAAGCACCCACTGCCCTTTCACACATCTCTACCACAAGCAAAGGCACATTTCAGGAGAAGATCTAGTCTAAGTTCATACTGTGGCATTGACTTTCAAACTATTTTGCCATATTATTCCATAAAAAATATATTTTGTGGATGTGGCTCAGTGGTAGAGCATTTGCCTAGCATGCACCCTGAGTTCTAGTCCCAGCACCACAAACACACACACAATTAAAAAACAAAACAAAAATCTTTACCACACGCACCTCAGATAGAGCATTAATCTCCAAGATATATAAAGAACTCAAAAAACTTGACACCAAAGAACAAATAACCCAATCAATAAATATGCCAAGGAACTGAACAGATACTTTACAGAAGAAATATCATCAATCAACAAATACATGAAAAAATGTTCAACATCTCTAGCAATTAGAAAAATGCAAATAAAAACTACTCTTAAGATTTCATTTCACTCTAGTCAGAATGGCAACTATCAAGAATGCAAGCAACAATAAATGTTGGTGAGGATCTGGGGAAAAAGGTACACTCATATATTGCTGGTGGGACTGCAAATTGGTGCAACCATTATGGAAAGAAGTATGGAGAATCCTCAGAAAACTTGAAATGGAACCACCATTTGAGCCAGTTATCCTACTCCTCAGTTTATACCCAAAAGACTTAAAAACAGCATACTACAATGATGCAGCCACATCAATGTTTATAGCAGCTCAACTCAGAATAGTTAAACCATGGAACCAACCTAGGTATCTTTCAACAGATGAATGGATAAAAAACTGTGGTATATATACACAATGGAATATTACTCAGCCTTAAAGAAGAAGGGAATTATGGCATTTCCTGGTAAATGAATAGAGCTGGAGAATATCATGCTAAGCAAAATAATCCAATCTCAAAAAAAAGGCTGAATGTTTTCTGTGATATGCAGATGCTAATTTACAATAAGGTGGTGTTGGGGTACTATGGAAGAATAGTTACTTTGGATTAGGCAGAGGATAGTGAAGAGAATGGAAGGGGCATGGGGGTAGGAAGGATATTAGAATGAATCAGACATTATTACCCTATTTACATATATGATTACAAGACTGGTGTGATTCTACATCACATACAACAAGAATGAGAAGTTATATCCCATTTATGTATGATGTGTCAAAATGCATTCTATTGTCATGTACAACTAATTAAAACAAATAAAAAAATTTTACCTCATGTCTCATTCCATACCAGTATGACTGAAATTAAAGTATCATGAAATAATATCTTACTTTACTAAGAGGGATGAACTTGGATATTTTCTTTTTATTCCATTTCATTTGCTTTGTATTTAAATTAAGAATATACATTGCTGGGGCTGGGGGGTTGTGGCTCAGCGGTAGAGCGCTCGCCTGGAGCGTGCGAGGCCCTGGTTCGATCCTCAGCACCACGTACAAATAAACCCATTGTGTACAGCTAAAGCAAGCAAATAAATATTAAAAAATAAAAAGAATATACATTGCTTTCACAAACTTGTACCATAAAATCACTGTCCTCCTATAATATAAATATTCAATAAGATTAATATTACCCTCTTTAGGAATATTTTTCTTTTAGCAAAAGATACAATGTAAGAAAAAAGATACAGCATTAAGGACAAAAAATGCATCTCAATATGAAATTTTAGACATCAATAAATTTATTATAAAGGTTTATAGGTGACAGGAAAGAAATTTCACTGTTCTGAATTCCCAGTAATAGTTAATCTCCTTCTTTACACTATTTTTTTCACTTAAGTTTTTAGTTGCAAAAATAATATATTTTCTATTCAGAAACCTAAGAAAATACCAAACAACAACAAAGTTATAAAACAAAGTTTGCTCTACTCTTATTACCCAATGACCTTTGTTTTCTAGACAACCTCTGTTAACATTTTGCTTTTATCCTTCTTTGTTTGTGTTAGGCTGGTATCTACATATGTTATTTAAAAATAGTACTTAAAGCCGGGCGCGGTGGCGCACGCCTGTAATCCCAGCACTTTGGAAGGCTGAGGCAGGAGGATCGCGAGTTCAAAGCCAGCCTCAGCAATGGCGAGGCACTTAGCAACTCAGTGAGACCCTGTCTCTAATAAAATACAAAAAAGGGCTGGGGATGTGGCCCAGTGGTCGAGTGCCCCTGTGTTCAATCCCTGGTACAAAAAAAAAAAAAAAAAAAAAAAATAGTACTTAAAAGAACATACAACAAATATGTTTTCATGGTGCTGTGATTTTCAGAGTTTATTTATTGGCTGTGTAATCCCCAATGCAACAGTGTTGGGAGATGGGGCCTGATAAGAGGTGATATTTGGTCACGACTCTGCCCATATGAAGGATTAATGTTGTTATCATAAGAGTGGGCTTGTTATAAAATCTAGTTCAGAACCCCATGAGCTCTCTCTGCCCCTCTCTGGAACTTCTGCTGTCTACCATGGATGGAGCAGCAGGGGAGCCCTCATAAGATGTGTCTGTCAACATTGAACTTCCATCTCCAGAACTATAAGAAATACATTTCTTTATATCTATTTATCCAGTCTGTGGTATTCTATTATAGCAACACAAAATGGACTAAGACACCTGGCAATACTGCTAAAATCCTATTAAGTTTGATATTCAGTCCATTGCACAGAAAGCAATCCTATGTATAACTTTATGATATTAAACAACTGGAAACAACTTTATATAATGTGAGATTAGTGTGAGCATGTTTTTGAATATTTCCTTGAGTTCATTCCTACAGTTGGAACTCAGGAGTGAGGTATTCATACATTTAAAATACTCTGCCTTAGATTTTGTCTTAAAGTCTATGGGGTCAGTGACACCGATCTTTCTACAGCAACTGGACTGTCTTGAGTAGACTTCAGATTTCAGAATATATATTTGCTGACATTTGAAATGTGATTAATAACTGAATATCAAAGGCATTTCTACAAGGTAAAAAAAAATGTTAGAAGCCACAAATCTTTTCTAAGCAACTGCGTTGGGCATGTGGTTGCTGAGCAATCATCAACAGTCTGGGGCTCACTGCAGAGGGCTGGGTCTGGGAAGGTCTGAGCTGCTTTTGTGGCTGCATTTAGAAGCTCACATTTATTCAGCACCAGCTGATATCCTACGACCTGTTCTTCCAGTTCCTTTCCTGAGTTCCATTCTAGTCTTCACAACTGTGAAACTGCTGCCCCCTATCCACATTCAATCCCAGGGTCCTCCTTTAATGGACCATGTCACTGTTTCTTGCAAAGCAGAATTCTGATCATAGTCCCCCACAAATATCCATTGATTTATTAGGGAATGTCAACCAGTACCTTGTTACTTTGATATACAAGACCTTTTACAAATCTTGTAATCTCCTATAAAATTAGACCAGAAGAAGAAAGGAATGGTTTCTTTTGAGGCAGAAATGAAGAAAGGGAGCTGTAGTTAGGAAAAAGTTAAGATATCAATGATCATAAAAAGAAAAATAAGAAGGAAAAAGGATAGAACTTGAGAGCATTATGTTAATTGAAATGAGCCAAACTCAGAAAGTTAAAGTTTGTATGATTTCTCTTACATGTGGAGTCTAGAGAGAAAAAAGGAAAAAACAAAAAGTGGTGGTGGAGATCTCATGAAAATGGAAGAGACCAGTACAGTAGAGAAAAGGGGCCAGGGAAAGGGAGGAGAAAAGGGTAGACGCTGGAGAACGACATTGACCAAATTATATTGTTGTATTGTATACATGTACAAATATGTAACAACAAACCTCACTATTATGTATAGTTATAATGCATCAATAAAAAATGGAAAAAAAGAAAAACAGGCTAATTAAGGTAAATTATCAGAGGATTATCCTTTTATGAGAGGTATTTGGAGACTATTCATTCATTTCTTACTTCTTTCTTGGTTCTTTCACATGAATTAAATACCCGTAAAGAATCAGGTTGTTAGTCACAGGAGAGTTAAAGTCAAATAAGGAGCTCACAGTCTGAAATGGGCACCCACTCCTTTTATTTATGTTGAAACTTAAAGGTGACAGGAAATGGTAGATAGTTTCTGATGTGACACTCAGATTGGGAGAGAAGAAACAGCATGATTAGACAAGACACAGGTTGGGCCATAGTAACATGTGATACCCATTCAGGGTCCTGGAAATAGGAGATCCTGGGACCTATCCTGGAATTTCATCTGGGATACAGTCATCACACACACTTATAGAGTTGGCACTTAGTGATGCATCATGGAGCTAGCTAAGTGCTGCCAAGTAGGAATAATAACACCTTGACTTGAAGTTAACATCTAAATCAGTTTATCACTGACGCACAAGGGAGAGAAAAATGACTTATTTGATGTTTAGCAAGGAATTGTAAGTAAAGAGAATACCAGATATTTTAGGGAAGGTTATCAGAATAGATTAGGCCCAGTTGGGTTTATTCCAGGTTGGTACATAAAAGAAGGTACATAAAAGTCTTCTAGTAGGACTACATAAAACAGATTCCCAGCCAGATGCTGGGGCACATACCTGTAATCCCAATGGCTTGGGAACCTGAGCCATGAGGATTGTGGGTTCAAAGCCAGCCTCAGCAACTTAGCGAGGCCCTAAGCAACTCAGCCAGACCCGGTCTCTAAATAAAATACAAAAAGGGCTGGGGATGTGGCTCAGTGGTTAAGTGCCCCTGAGTTCAATTTCTGGTACAACCCCCACCCCTACCAGGAGTGAGGATATGCATAAAAGAAGGAGAGCTATATAAAACTCAGAAAGTTAAGAATCAACTATCTTAAGGAGGCAGGTAAACTTTCTCCTTAAATTACTCAGAAGTTCCTCTAGGGAAGCTGTCCCACTTGTTTGAAAGCACAGAATACAATGGTTAGTCATATTGGAAAGGAGGACAGTGACAAATCAAAGCAAGGTGCAATGGTTGAAATTATGTTGCAAAATTTTTAATAAGAAACAAATAACCCAGTGGAGATTAAGCCAGATATTGGAGGGGGAAAAGTGGTATCAGTGAAGTTTGTAAAGAAGCACAGCTGAATTTTTAAGAACTCAGCTAAATGCCTGTGCTTCTCTTTGCCTATGGTCTCACTCCTAGTTTTGTAATAACCCAGGTGTACCCAGCTATCTCAAAAGGTATTATGAAATTCTTCAAACCACATATCTACTAAAATAAATAATCAGAAGTAGGAAAACATACGTGATGGGAACTCATGAGATTTAAATTCTGTTCTAGTTTGCCAATAACTAGTGTGAATTTGAACAAATGAAATTTCTTTATGACCCTCAATTTCTTCACTTTTAAGTTAGAGAATGGGGTGGGGGAATGTTGTACCAGGAATTGAACTCAGGGGCACTTAACCACTGAGCCACATCCCCAGCCCTTTTTGTATTTTATTTAGAGACCGGGTCTGGCTGAGTTGCTTAGGGCCTCACTAAGTTGCTGCGGTTGGATTTGAACCCACAATCCTCATGGCTCAGGCTCTCAAGCCATTGGGATTACAGGTATGTGCCCCAGCATCTGGATGGGAATCTGTTTTATGTAGTCCTACTTAATGAAACAACTTTGTCTTGTTTGCATAACTTAGGCCTCGTGTATGTGTTTGGAGGGTTGGTTATTAGTGACTTGGATGTCAGAGTTCGGCAACTCTTCAACACTGGTAGTTAATTATAACTTGCTAAATAAACTTGTAGTTTTTTCAAGAAAGTGGATGAAACTTTGTCATGCACCTGGGAAGACCCACAAGTACTCAACAGAGCACAAGGAGGGGAGGATTATATACCTATTGGTGGCTTGAGATCAGTGAAAATAAGAGGATGGACCACAGAAACCCAGGTAATGGGGGCTTTTTCTACCTCATTGTTATATACGCTTGTGTGTATATGTATATTTCCTTTTATATTGTTTTCCCCCCTTTTATACTAATAGCTGATTTTTTAAAAAGTATCAAAATATTGCTTTTCTCGGATCTTGTGACCCTTAAGTCAAGTTACTAATTGTTTTAGCTTTGGCAGATGCAGAAATTATACCTCTGATTTTATAGGTTTACAACTGAACAGAGCCTTTTGTTTTCCCCTGTTCAGTTCCTAACAGAGCAGAACAATTGTTTTTTTGTTTGTTTTTAATTTGAAAAATCATCCTGAGCTGAGGTCAACACCCATCCCAAGCATGCCAAATCAAGTGTTATAGCCAGTCAACACTTCAATTGATAGGGGAAGGTCACTCTGGGGTCAGGCATTAACCATGAAGAATTCATATATTTCACCCATTAGATTTACTTGTTATGAAATTCTTAAGTACAGGATATTGTAGAAAGAAGTGTGCAAATGTTTAGGTTGCCACCACTTCAAGTGGTTGCTCACAACACAACCAAGGTGTGGCCCTTGTCCCACACAGGTCCTATCTTGCTGATTATTTATGGTAATTACACAGGAGGTGAACACATAGTACAAGCTGGAAAAATAAAGAAGATATTGTGAGAGTTAAGGGGAGAGGAGTGAAGGGGTGGAGAGAGGGAAGGTAGTGAATAGAAAGGGTGTGGTGTGTGCTCTGGTTTCTGAAACCTTCATGTCTAATCAATCATCCAGTAGAGATCAGGGTGTTTGTAGCACTAAAACTTCTAGAAATCTTGTTCAAGTTTCTGTTTTCAACTACTGCTTTTGAAATGTTCTCCAAGTACACATTGGAAAGGTAAACTTTTTTTTTTCCTTAAATTTAAAACAAAACAACAAAAACCCTAATTTGTAGTGTCTCTTATTTTAACCTTTATATACTTATCAGAAACACATGTGTGTGTCATAACATCAATAGTTGCTATTTCAAACGTTTTTATTTATTGTTCTTCTGTTATCCTGCTGAAAAGTTCTTTCCATAGCACCTGAAATTTTAAAAATACATATTTCAAAAGCTGGGGTTGTAGCTCAGTGGTAAAGCACTTGCCTAGCACGTGCGAGGTACTGAGTTTGATCCTCAGCACCACATATAAATAAATTAAATAAAGGTATTGTATCCATCTACAACTAAAATATTTTTAAAAAGCTTTCTTGGCTTAAAAGATTTCAAACCTTTTCATTTACTTGTCTGTTTTTTTTTTTTAAACCTAGTGAAGATTTTATGTATTGTGTTTTTAAAAATCCATATTATATTGAATCTTTAACTTTGGTGTATATGGGGCTGGGATTGTGGCTCAGTGGTAGAGCGCTCGCCTAGCACGTACGTGGCCTAGGTTCGATCCTCAGCACCACGTAAAAATAAAGGCATTGTGTACAACTAAATCAAATAAATAAATATTTAAAAATTTTTAAAAAACCAACTTTGGTGTATATATGGGAAATCTGTTAAACTTCCCAAGCTTCAGTTTACTCCATAGTAAAATGGGATTTGAATATTTCCTAAAGATTGTTGAAAGAACTAAATGAGATAGTGTAGAGAAATCACTCTCACAAATGACAGTTGTAGTTAACTTAATTAATGATTATAAGTGTAGAATTAGCCTGACAGACACAATTTTATCTTCAAGATGTTTGTTACATAGAAATTAAATGATTCAAAGTACAACTTACAGATATGAATTTAGAGGCCTGTGACAGTTCCATTGTTCAAAACTCTGCATCCATTCACAAAACTTCTTCTCTGTGGGCCAGAAAGGTTCCCCAGCATAAATAGGTAGTAAAACAAGATCTGTGGGATGAGTAGGATTGAGGCAGCTGGTGGGAGAGGGAGTCTACTAAGAATAAACACAGGGGGAGATCGGGAATGGGCACCAGGAGAGGAAATGAACATATGCAAAGATTTGCAGAGGTTCCCAAATTTGTGCTTTAGAATCATCTGGGGGAACTTTAAGAACATCTAATTTTTAAAGTTCTAATTTTATTGATCTGAGGTGGCCTGGGCTATAGAACCTTTTTGAAGTTCTTATATGTAGTCAATGTTCAAAACCAGTACTCTCCAGGCAAGAAGTCAGGAAGCCACAGGAAAATAGACACAAAGGGTACTGAGGGAGGATGATAGGTTAAGATGAAAAAATGCCTATGCAAAGGATCAGGGGACATAATGCAACCCTTACAAAATAAGATAGATCTCTTCTTTACTCTTTGATACTGTCTTGGAAAGTTGTCTGCTAAATTAAAAACTCCATTGGAAGAGCAATATAGATAGTATCAGTCTAGGTAAAAACAAACAAACAAAAAAACCTGTGCGTGTGGGGATATATATATATATATATATTCCAAATCCAGTAGAAGTAACTACATTAAAATTCGGTGGTGGATCATCTTAAGTATATATATATATATATATATATATATATATATATATATAATTTTAATGTAGTTACTTCTACTGGATTTGGAATTGTACAGTGAGTATTTGCTATGTACTTATTTTTCAAAGTTCATTGTTTTAAAAAAAGATTCCTTTTACCTACCTTGAATTGATTTTTCTACCTACATTATTAAGGGTCTTCACACAACAGTTGAAGACATGAAAATACAAAACATCAAGCAGCTTGATATTCATCACCTGCTCAGAGGGACATTGAGTTGGAGGGGCCCTCATTAGGAAAGGTAGTCAGGCTTCTGAGCATGGTGGCTCTGGTATGGCAGGGTCACTTCCTTATATATGTTAACCCCAGGTTTGGGGAATAAGTAAGTGCAAATCATCCTTCTTGCTATTCAAAAATCTTAAGATAAAGCCTGCAAAGCTTCTCAATATATAATAGCACAAAGGATTGTTTTGAAGAGTCAAAGTGTTTTCAGCTGAAATTTTTGAACCTAGTTTGAATTTGGTGCTGGTAGGAGAATGTCTGTGCTAACTTGTCCTTTAATAAATGCTTCCAACTGATCAGTATCAACTTCTACATCTGCAAATACTTCCATTAATCTTTTATTTGACATGACATCTAGAAGAAAAATGATAGCTACCTCAGTAAAGATATTTCAAACATCTAAGCAATTGTGGAACAAAAATGTGTCATCTAGTTTATGCAAACCCCCAGGGAAGAAGAAAGTGATCTTATTTTCACTCAAGAATGTTTACCCTAATCTACTGCCAACATTTTAAAATTAAGGATTTCCTCTCATTGCTAAAAAGTAACACCCTACTTTGCTCACTAAAAATTTATGCTCTCATGTCTAGATTCCATAGGGTTATGGATAATCCCTAAATTGTATCAGTTTTAAAGTGATTTAATTATTTTAAATCAGCATGTTCAATATAACAGTGACTTTTTGCCTATGTTCATTGCAAAATAGAACATATTTGGGAACATTTAAAGAAAGCAGAATGAAATTAAAAATTACAAAGTAAAAACTCATGTTACAATCACACGAGTTAGGAAATAAAACATTGCTAGCAACTGAGAAAGTTGCCCCCACCCTGACACCACATGAATTCCTTTTAGGCTGTATCTTCCTTTCTCTTCTCTAGACTTACCCCTTTTGTGACTTCACAATAATCACTTTTTTGATTGTTATAGTTCTTTTTTCTTTTACAACCTAAGTACTCATTTCTTTTTCTGAAATTTATACAAATCGATATATAGTAATAGTTTTCCTTTGTGTCTTAATTCTTTTGCTTAACATTGTGGTTGTAAAATTTATCCATGTTTGCACCATGTAACTGCAATTTGTTTATTCTCATTGCTAAGTAATATTCCAGTGTAGAACATACCACCTTCTAATTTATTCTAATTTCAATAATTTTTGTTCTTTGAGGTTTTATAAAGGTGATTCTGCCTTTAGAAATCAGATACTCTTTATTAATTACCACAAATTAAAGAAAATGACAAGCAGGATAGAATCACAGACAAGCTCATTAAACAACTTCTAGGCCTGATACTTTTGCACAGGCATTCTTTTTTTTTTTTTTTTAATCATTGGTTTTATTTATTTATTTTTCTTTTCTTTTATTCTAAGTTGTTATATATGAGAGCAGAATGCATTACAAATTCATATTATACTTATAGAGCACATTTTTACATATCTCTGGTTGTATACAAAGTATATTCACACCATTTGTGACTTCATACATGCACGTAGGGTAATGATATCCATCTCATTCTACCATCTTTTTTATCCCCTTGCCCCCTCCCTTTCCCTCCCTCCCCATTGACCTTTCTAGTGTTCCTCTAATCCTCCTATGCTCCCCATCCCAATCCCACTGTGAATTAGCCTCCTTATATCAGAGAAAACATTTGGCATTTAGATTTTTGGGATTGGCTAACTTTACTTAGCATTATATTCTCCAACTTCATCCATTTATCTGTGAATGCCATGATTTTATTCTCTTTTATTGCTGAGTAATATTGCATTGTGTATATATACCACATTTTCTTTATCCATTCATCTACTGAATGGCATCTAGGTTGGTTCCACAGTTTAGCTATTGTGAATTGTGCTGCTATAAACATTAATGTGACTGTGTCCCTGTAGTATGCTGTTTTTAATTCCTTTGTGTATAGACCGAGGAGTGGCATAGCTGGGTCAGTTTTCCAAGGAATCTTCATACTGCTTTCCATATTGGCTGCACCATTTTGCAGTCCCACGAGCAATGTATGAGTGTGCCTTTTTCCCCACATCCTCTCCAACATTTATTGTTGTTTGTGTTCTTAATAGCTGCCATTCTGACTGGAGTGAAATGAAATCTTAGAGTAGTTTTGATTTGCATTTCTCTAATTTACAGGGATGTTGGACATTTTTGACATTTTTTCATATATTTGTTGATTAATTGTGTGCTGTTACTTTTTTTTTTTTTTTTCCAGGGCTGAGGACCAAACTCAGGGCCTTGCGCGTGCTAGGCAAGTGCTCTGCCACTGAACTAAATCCCCAACCCCTTATTGATTAATTGTGTATGTTCTTCTGAGAAGTGTCTGTTCAATTCCTTGGCCCATTTATTGATTGGGTTATTTGTTTTTTTGGTGTTAAGATTTTTGAGTTCTTTCTATATTCTAGAGATTAGTGCTCTATCTGACATGGATGTGATAGAAGACACAGAGACTAATCCACATAATTACAGTTATATTAGACAAAGGCCCCAAAAATGTACATTGGAGAAAAGATAGCCTCTTCAACAAATGGTGCTGGGAAAACTGGAAATCCATATGCAACAAAATGAAATTAAACCCCTATCTCTCACCATGCACAAAACTCAACTCAAAGTGGATCAAGGACCTAGGAATTAGACCAGAGACACTGCACCTATTAGAAGAAAAAGTAGGCCCTAATCTCCAACATGCATAGGCATTCTTGAGACTGCAGAGCATTTACACCTCCTGTAAGACACGTAACTCCCTGCATGCTTTGACCCTGTTAGGCTGTCACTAGAGCTGTGTGACAGGTGCACAGACTTTTTTTTTTTTTTCTTGCTAAACAGTTGCAAGGAGCCTTCCTGCCCTCACCCACTTCTCAGTAGATGGTCCTGAGGCTTAAACAAAACACTGCAACATATGGTGATTCCTCAAATCTAGGAATGGAAACACCATATGACCTGGCTATCCCACTCCTTGGTATTTATCAAAAAGAACTAAAATCAGCATACTATCTTGATACTGGCACATCAACATTGCAGTGCAGTTCACAATAGCCAAGTTATGGAACCAAATCAGATGTCTGTGGACAGGTGAATGAATAAAGAAAATGTGGCATGAAATTATGGTATTTGCTGGCAAATGGATGAAACTGCGGAACATCATTCTAAGTGAAACAAACCAGACTCAAAGTCAACAGTCAAATGTTTTCTCTCACATGCAGAAGTTAGACCAAAATAAGGATAGAAAAAGGAGTGGGAGGGTATCCCATGAAAACAGAAGAGAGATCCGTGGAGTAGAGAAAGGGGATTAAGGAGGAAGGAGGAAGGATGGGAAAAGTAAGGAAGAGTGGAATGAAATTGACCAAACTATCATATAGATAGATAGATAGGTAGATAGAATATTTATATGATATCTATAGACAGAGTGAGGAAGGGAGGGAAAGGGGAAATTCTAGGAAGTAAATTATGTTCCATGCTTATATAATTATGTAAAAATGAACCCCAATAGTATGTATAACTCTTATGCACTAATTTAAAAAAAAATACACTGCAGCAAGTAAATGATCTCTTCCTCACAGAGTTCTCATTATAAACCGTTCCTTTCTGGAATTAATGCAACAAAAACAATCGCCTTTTCTAACATTGCTGAGTTGGTGCCTAGCCAAGAGTGAGTGAATGAAACTGAGAATTTCTGTGACATATTACTGATAACATTACTCATCTCTGGAGCAGGGAAACTTGCAAAATTTGCAGCCAAAGCATAAAACTTATTTGACTCTAAAAATGTTCAATTCCATATTAATATAAAGTGCAAATATAACAATATTTTTTAAATTTATTACATGGAGGAATTTCTAAACCAATTTACAGAAACACTCAACAGATAATTTACAAATTAATAAATACCTCTGCTAAATAAATGCCTCCTCTTACATGATTCCTTCTCTGGTTAGATTAGAAAAATCTTGGGGAATGATTGCTATTAGCCTGACTTGGTCTACTCACTGTGACTGGAGGTGGTTGTAAAGTAAAATTGGCAACTCCTACTGGAAACAGGTGTCAGGGGACAAGTTCTACCACAAAAAGGAAGATTAGAGTGTCAGATGTAAAAGCAATTAATGTAAAAATTGGAGTAAATTTAAATTTAAATTAACTGACTTATTCATGAATATCAGAGCATACAGAAAACCTGACCAGGGAAAATGAAATTATTTGCTAAACTGTTATTTCTTAAACTTCTGTGTCCCAACTAATGTAACCAAGAATTTCCTGTAATTATAAAATTTCATCTCATCTTACTAGAAGGGTTTTTTAAGAAATAAGATTGATAGCATTAATATAAATTTAAATTCAAAGTCCAAGTTTTGTTGGTGTGATGATAAAATAGTCACTTTTTCCCTACCTCAGAGTAGAATAGTAGGAGGCTGAGGCTCTGATGAGTTCAAGATCCGGCTTCACGCTGAACCCATCCTCTGGCTTAACACTGCTTTTCAAGAGGTGCTGAAGGCAGCCCTCAACCGCCCTCATCCACCACCACACACCATGCCGGGAATTCCTAAGGCTGCCAAATCTGGTTAGATTGCATCCCTCTCTGATAAGGCTACCTTTGTCAAGTTTGTGGCGACCCTTTGTGCTGAGCACCAGATCAACCTAATAAAGGTTGATAACAACAAGAAATTAGGGGAATGATAGGCCTCTATAAAATGACCAACAGGGAAAAATCCTTAAGATGGCTGGTTGCAGAACAAATAAAAAATTTGACACCCCCCTCCAAACAAAAGTTTAAAAATCACAGCATACAAAACCAAACATTTTTAAGAAATATTTATTTATTTGTTTTTAGTTGGACACAATGGTTTTATTTTTAGGTGGTTCTCACTATCGAGCCCGGGTCGCACACGTGCTAGGCAAGCGCTCCACCGCTAAGCCACAACCCCAGCCCCCAAAAACAAACATTTTTAATTGGTATTAAAAGAGCCCAAATATTTTTATATTTAGGTATCTAATGAACCTTACAAACTGAGCCACCATTTCCCTGAAATGTCTGTCATTTTCACTGACTGGCCAACTGTCGTGTAGAGATGAAGCGGTCTACCCAACCCTGACTGACAGAGCATAGCAATTTCCAAAACAGGAAACAAGCTGACAGGATCATACTAATGCCTGACACAGCAATTTCCTCTCGTGAATGCATGTATTTGTATTAAACTGGGGAACATTTCTAACTTGGTTTACTAGCTAGGAGACAATGCTCTTTGGTAATATTTTCACAGTTTGATAGCATGAAATGAGACAAAAGTGAGCTGTGACAGACTCCATTTCAATTCCATCCATTTTTATCGCCTCAATATTTTTTAATAGTCAAGGAAAATTTTATGGTATATTCAAAGTTGAATTTCATCACAAAGAACAAATAACTACAGAAATCCTGTAGGTTTGTTACTAAATATTAATGTAATATTAATATTACTAAATAATAAGGTTATCAGAATGGTTTATTCAGAACCTCCAAATCACTAAGTATGAACTGTGTTGGTTGTAGATGAAATCCCCCCTTTTTAACATTTATTTTTTAGTTGTAGTTGAACACAATACCTTTGTTTTATTTATTTATTTTCATATGGTGCTGAGGATCGAACTCAGGGCCTTGCATGTGCTAGGCTAGTGCTCTACTGCTAAGCCACACCCCCAGCCCTGAAATCCCTTTTTTATCCAAAGACTGAAGATAAATACATTAGAGTGTTTGAAAGGCAGAGATGTTCATCAAAGCCAAGACTTGAGGCAATAAATAATGATAGTAGAAGAGCACCAATTGTGGTTTATTTTTCTATTCATCTCTTTCCTTTAAAAATACATATTTAACAACACTGAGATTATACTGGAAGAGACAACATTTTTAATTTTTGAAGAGCCTAAATTCTGAATGTGGAGCAAATGATATCTAAATTCTCATAAGTTTGATATCTTCACAAGCAATCTGTATTTTAAGACTGAATTTTGCCCTAATTCAAACTTCACCTCAGCAGCATATTTTATACACATATAGGCACACATACACTCATATAACAGGTGATAATAACATCAATGTTGAGAATTATTTGTTTTTCTGTATTATTCAGAGTTAATAATTTTCATCTATTAAAACATTAAATTTGTAATTTCAGAGATTGGTTTATAAGGGATAATTCATTCTGGGCTTTGGCACAAAACCATGTTATTAAAGTGTAGGATGAAACCATGTATTAATAAAAAGATTTATTTTCTTCCCTTCTATTCCTCTATAGTGAGGCAAAAACAATAAATCACTGTGTCCTGAAGAATATGGAAATGTTTTCATTCCCATGCCAAGGAGCAATATATTGAACGGCAACAGATTTCTTATGCTGATGATATGGGAAAACAGGCAAAATTAAATCATCTAATAAAGCTAAATTAAATTGAATAAACATTGCCTAGTTTATTCCTAAGCAGGCAACCCATACCATAGATACTTAGTGGGTAAGCAATGTGGACAAAGCACTATGACTGCAGGAAAGCTAGCAGTAAGTGTGCTTGTTAATTAGGCTGACTGGCCCTTAAGCAAGGTGCCAGGCTTCCCCCTAAGTTTGGGCCTGTGGAGAGTTGATTGTCTGTGAGTGTGCAGATCCATCATATCACAGTACAGGAAGGTGCTCCTGTCTCTGGAAAGATTCTCACAGGGGCATTGTTGAAACCGCACAGTAGAGGAAGTCGGTCAATGGAAGAGATCTTTCAGTGTCACCAAAAGCTGGTAATCTAGCGTGTTGGCTTCCATATCCAGATTTGCCACTGATTTGCTCTGTGATAAATCAGCCCTCAGTTTAGTAACAATGTGGACAAAGCACTAAAATAAAAGCAGCTTTGCAGCAGGCCTGGTAGCACATTTAATCCTCTTGAAGAGCTCTGAAATTCCTGGCTATGTGGTTAAGGGAATAGTACATAGTGAAGGGGTTTGGTCTTCTGGGAAGAGAAAGCATTAGGCAGGAAAAGTCTTTCTGTAATAAATACACACCAGAAATGTGATTAAGGGTTACTTACAAAAATTAAAAAGAACATTAAATTTGGCCTAGAATGCAATCTTGAGAAAATAGAACCACCTAGCCATAAGTATTAGGTTTGATCATTTAAAATGTGAGGACAATAAATACTTAAAGAATTAGAAGGCAAGAATGACTTACTTGAAAGGAAACAAGTAGCTCCATTTACTTTAGGCATTCTCTTGGAGGCAGATTAGATTATTTTCACAATAATCATTATAACAGTCTTAAAAGGCAGGTATTGTTTTTTTCTTAACAGATAAGCAAAGTGTGGTGCTAAACGTTTCCTTAATTTGCCCAAGGTGATGAAGCAATTAAGCATCAGAGTCAGCATTTAAACCCAGGTGCATGCTGACTCCAAAGCCTCTAGTTGTTACTCCAGGTTATTGGGTAGGAGGGATGAGGCAGAGAGTTTTATGTTATTCAAGAGGAGGGCTCGCTTGATAAGGACTTTTCACAAAGAAGGCATTGATTCCCTAATTGAAGAGTCAAATGAGATTTTGTTTGTTGCAGGTTAACATAATCAGATGCTGTTTTTCTGTGGAGATCCCTAGAGAACTACAAGAGAAAGAGGGCAATCCAGGGGAAATACTGAATTCTATATGAACAAAATTATATTTGCACCACCAGTATAGTCACTGAAAAAAAGCTGATTGTTAGTTTATTGCACAATGAAACAATCACTTGTTTTTTATGAAGTGTAGATATTTTTAATGTGCATATGATACTTTAAAATAGGGGCCTTCACCTTTATTCCCAAAGTGAGTAATTGATATTACATTGATACTAATTGCACTTGCTTTAAAAATAAAACATCTTTTGCCAAATGACAATTCCCCTAGAACTGAAAAATTCTGTACTTTTTAAAAACATGCTTTTAAAAGTGAATAAATAATGTAACACCAAATAGAAGAGAAAGAAAGAAATTGAAGGATTTTCTGGCATGAAATCAAATGCTTGGGAAATGTACCCCTTACTGTAATATGAATGGAACAGGACAGAATGCTTGTTAAAAAAAAAAAAAAAAAAAGTCACTTGCTTTAACATTAAATAATTAAGAATCACTGCTAGGTATTGGACAGAGCAAAAAGATCTGGATTTTAGTTCCAGTGCTTTCACCAATTAAAACTTGGGTAAGCTGCTAAAACAAGAGGGTTGAATTTTCTTATCTAAAATGTCTTGTGAGGTTCAAAGTCTCAATATATCTGTATTTCCTAAGAGCAAGAAGAATAGCTTACAAAATATTTTCTCAAGCAAGGGTAGACTCATAATGACTTTGAGTCACTGAGCGTTCCCTGGACAATCACTCTGGAGGTACCATATGAGAATATCTTTCCTTGGTTTTGTGCATACACATGATGTAATGTTTTAAGAGGCCCCACCTTGTCTGGTAGAATCATTTTATCAGTTGACTTCTAAACTGACAGCTCTAACAGGAGCACCCAAATAGGGCTGTGTATGAAGTTTAAAAGGCCTTTCACTATGGAATTTGGAAAAATCAACATTGTGGTGAACCAAGAATGAAAAATTTCATTACCCACTCTAGTGGCACTTCAGTACCTGTGCTATGGGAAACAAGCGGTTGTGCAGATAAAGTTGTACTTATCAAGGAATTCCCGATCAATGAAGGGGAAGTCCCAGAGATCTCTCAGCTCTTACTACCATCATGCATTTACCTAGCCAATCTCTTCCAAGTAATGTGGAAATTCTGGCATTTAGCCATGATTGAAGAATCATCAGAGTTTTTCTATGTGGGTGAGGGAAATCACCTTGCTACACAGATTACTGGAATAGTCCCGCAGTGGAGTAATAGGATAAACTAAAGTAAATAAACTTCACATTTCTCTGGCACTTTAATCTCCCTTCCTGGTTATCTCTTTCTTTAATGTATTATTTTTAGAAGCAAGCAGCATATGCACAGAAAAATGTATCACAGACATGCAAATGTAGTTACTCAGTTTTTGCTCAAACTTCACTTTTTCACTTCGAAGCCGTAAGCCAGTTTTTCTCCCTTTTGAAGATTTGATCATTTAGGTTTTAGATTAGCTATCTAGACTGGTTATCTGCATTGATGGTTCACAAGCTAAGTATATTGCTTTTTTTCCTGACAACACACACCTGCCAGCAAGAAAGGAGGGAAACTGAGGGATATTTATCCTTGACATTTCTATCAATTGATTATAACATTGCAGTTCAACAAACATGTGGCAAATCCTGTGCTAGGTACTGGAGGTACAAATCTTGAAAAATAGTGATTATTGCTCTCATGGAGCTTGAAATTAACTTAAAATATTATTATGGTAATATATGGTAATAGTAATGCTCATAATGTCAAAGATTTGTTGAGCTATTCCACTAGGAGCACACCTAACAAGAAAAGGGAGAGAGAGAGAGAGAGAGAGAATTTCATAGAAGGACCTTACAGTAACCTACAACTCTAGAGATTGATGATGAATCCTGGACCATCATAGAGAATAATATAGTTCTCTTCATCTCATTCTTTAATTCAGGTATTATTGGAATTGCATGTGGGTTGCCAGGAGTTTAACCAGGGAGAATATGATTCCTGTATTCACAGATATTAAACTTAACAATTCATACATAATATAGAAAATTCAGATTCCCAGGAATTTGTAAATACACAATAAAACAAAAATAAGCCAAAATTACCCTGCAAATATCTACGCAAAATTACCTAGGCATAAAAATTCTTGCTGATACCTTTAAATTTTCAGTGGGAATATTTTAAATGCAGGAAAAGATACTAGAGACATGGCTACCACAACAAAATGAAGAAGTGGCCTTAATTGGTTATAGCATTTAAAAAACAATACAAAATTAAGGAAGATTAATTTGAATCCTGCCAAACAGCAAGTATTTTAATATATACTAGGTATTCAAAATAAGTGTAATTGCCTGTCTACTACATGATTTTCAAGATTATCAAGACTTTACTTCAGCCGGGTCTGATGGCACACGCCTGTAATCCCAGCACTTGAGAGGATGAGGCATGAGGATCATGAGTTCAAAACCGGCCTCAGCAATGGCGAGGCACTTAGCAACTCAGTGAGACCCTGTCTCTAATGAAATACAAAAAAGGGCTGGGGATGTGGCCCAGTGGTCAAGTGAGTGCTCCTGAGTTCAATCCCCAGTTCAAAAAAAAAAAAAAAAAAGGACTTTACTTCAAAAGAATCTGTTTTATGAGAAAAGCTATAAAGAAATTGTGTTTTTTTTGAGATGAGATACTGTAGGAGCCCTAATTAAGGAGATAGCTAACATTGCGGTTAGCTGTGAGCCATAAAGACGTTCAAACATTACCATCTTCCATGGTCTCGCGAGACTTGGCCTGGGACATTGCAGATCGGGTAGGTGCCATTTTGTGGTGGTGGTTGTAAGAGTGTAGATGGTGTTGAAGTTGTTGTTGGAGCCGGAGAGAGAAGCTATCAGAATAAAGAGCCTGTTCGTTTCCAGTCTGCCTCTGAACTTATTCCCGCGGCGTCATTGCTCCAAGTGGCAATCACTTCAGGCAACAACAAGATACCACCAGGCTTGATAATTCAAGGAATCATGTTGAGAATCAAGGACCATAAACTAAGATAAAAAAGAAAAATTGTGAAAAAGTTTTTTTTTTTTTGTTGTTCATAGCAGAGTAGACATAGGATTCATTTTTTTATAGCTTCAAGTTAATGGGTATTTCATAAACATTAGAGAAGAAACTTCTACTTCATAGCTGAACAGTTTCCCTCAACTTCTATTTAATATTTGGTCTGAATAATTTTGGGGTTTTTTAGTATATTAGCAAGCAATGCTAACATATGAACTAATTATTCTCTATTGCACTCAGATGACTCTGGAGGTATAAAATAATATTCTTTAAAAATCAATGAAAAATGAGTTATGCTTATAAGGCTAACTTTTCTTAAACAGTGCTGTGGGAGTATGAACATTCAAATATACATTATTCTCTTTTTTAAAAAATACTTTTTTAGTTGTAAATGGACACAATATCTTTTTATGTATTTATTTTTATATGGTGCCGAGGATCAAACCCAGTGCCTCACATGTGTGAGGCAAGTGTTCTACCACAGAGCTACAGCTACAGCCCCACATTATTCTCTTTTACATGATCACCGAATATCTTCAAACTTAATTGATCTCTTAAGGCGGCACTACAAATACTTTTAGAAAAGCTATTTTGGGACTTCAAATTCTGCATTACATTTAAAAATTTTTACTATTTGTCAAAACTTCATACTTGAACAAAGTAGGTTTAGTTTGGGGGATAGAGTTGAAGGCTCTGAGCCAACTCTTGTAAATAAGAATGGCTTATAATCTAAAATGAGCCATGTGGCTAAGGTAATAAGACATTCTGATACAAGTCTTATGGAAAACAGAGGAGTAATGATAGGAGAAGTATGTTGCAACAATTATTTGCTTGGTTAACAACCCTGAAAGGGTGATCAGTTGGAGTAGCAACTGAGGGTACAAGGGATTTGAGTGACTTGTTTATGGTGAACTCGGTAGAGCAAACAGTGAAATCCGTAGCTGAGCTTTAATTTGAGGATGTACTCACCTAGGTGGAGCATCACTGCTTATCTGAGCTGGACTAACCAAAATGGCAGGTTTTATTGTGGAATAAAGGGAAAGACTGAGGAATCCTGGTGATAAAGGGGGAAGGTTCTGTGTACTTTTAGGTTATATGAATAATGTAAAAATTTACTTTTACTGAAAGGATTGAGACTAAGAGCGTATGATGGGGATCAAAACAAATTATTTTAACTATATTGAAAAGTAAAATAAAGGTTGTCATTTGTCATTGTTCTTTCCTTCCTTTTTACTTTTGTTAACAAATTAAGATTCATAAAATAAGGAAATAAAAGAAATTTCTCATTAGCATCATTCAACTCCACTATCTCTCTTTTGAAAACTGGCATTTCTGTTCAAAGTATTATAGTTTTTTTGCAAGAAGAATTTTATAAAATCATATAATAAGCAGGTCTTCGTTTTTGCTGCTGTGACAGAATACTTGAGACTGGGTAATTTATAATGAATAGAAATTTATTTCTTGCTATTCTGGAGGATAGGATGTCCAAGGTGAATATGTTGGCTCTGGTGAGGGTCTTCTTGCTGCTTCATTAACATCATAAAAAATATCACATGTCAGAAGGGATAAAAAGTGGTGGTGGTGGGAGAGAGAGAGTGCAAAAAGAGACCAAACTCACCCTTTTACAATGAATTTGCTCCCTCATAACAGCATTAATCCACTCATGAGGGCAGAACCCTCCTGGCCCAAATCCTTCTCAAAGGTCCCACCTCCTGATGCTATCACAATGGCAATCAAATTTCAACCTGAGTTTTGAAGGGGACAAACATTCAAAACCATAGCAAGGTACATGTACATTCATCTATTTAAATTACCTTCTTTAGATATGTTTGGGATGATAATACTTTAAGCTGTCACAGCATGTTGAAGTTTTCAAATAACTTTCATAGTAATTTGAAGTAGAAACTGGAAAGGTGTATCAGTCAAGGTGCTCCAGAGAAACAGAACAAATAGGGACATTTTATTGTTTTTTAAGGAATTGGCTGACACAATTGTGGAAGCTGGTAAGTCTGAAATTTGTAGGGCAAGCTTGCAGGCTGAAAACTCAGGCAGATTTTTTTTTTTTTTTTATTCAATGTTGTTGTATATGTAACAGTAGCATGCTTTACAATTTGTAATACACATAAAGAGCAACTTTTTACATATCACTATTAGTATACAAAGTATATTTACACCATTCATGTCTTCAAACATGCATTTAGGGTAATGATATCCATCTCATTCTACCATCTTTTTTTTTCCTCTCCCTTTATACCCCCTTGCTCCCTCCCTACCCCTCCCTTCCCATTGACCTTTCTAGTGTTCCCCAACCCAACCCCAGTGTGAATCAGCCTCCTTATATCAGAGAAAACATTCAGCATTTGGATTTTTGAGATTGGCTAACTTCACTTAGCATTATATTCTCCAATTTCATCCATTCAGGCAGAATTTTTTTTTTTCTTTTTTTCAGAGAAATCTTGGTGTTTGCTCTTAACACCTCAACAAACTAGATAAGGACCATACCCATTATAAAGGGTAATACTTTTTTATGTAAAGTCAAGTGATTGTAAATTTTAATCATATCTACAAAATACCTTCTCCAGAGTTTTGTTTTGTTTCCTCATTTGTCATAGGTCAAGTAGAAGTTCGGTAAAGTTAAACCACCCTGCTAAATCACCCACTGGGAATTGACAGAAGCCAGGTTATAATGCATATTCTGTCTCCTAGCTTACCAATTCCATTCTATCATGTTTCTCTTGAATGTTTGCAGCAGGGCTCAGAGCACTTAGAATTTAACAGGATGATTATTTCCTCAGTCACAATGAATTTCTTTTTCATGTTTCATGATTATTTAGCAATTTTTTGTTCTTGATTAAAAAGATATTTTTCTTGTTTTTTGTCATTTATTCTTTTTTTCTTTTCATTATTTTATTAAATAAGTACTGATTAATTTAAATTATGAAATAACCCAACATATGGAAAAGTACAGAAAATTTAATACATATCCATATGTCCATGTCAGAAGTATATTTGAAGCCCCCATATATTTGCTTCTCTAGATATAACTTCTGTAGTATCTTTTATCTCCATGATTTTATAGTTTTATAATATACATTTGATTCCATAAACTTATTTTTTGGTTTATGTATTATAGAACTACACAGCTTGCATTTTCACCCAGTATTGTTTTTGAGATTTAGCCATGGTGTTTCTTCATTGCTTTAACTTCTATCTCTCTTTTTTTTTAAAAAAAAATATATTTATTTATTTACTTTAGTTGTACACAGTGCAATGCATTTATTTTTTTTTCCTTTTCTCCCCCTCCCTCCCCCCTTGCTCCCCCCCTTACCCTTCCTTCCCTTTGACCATTCTAGTGTTCCTCTAGTCCTCCTATGTACCCCCCC
Organism: Tamias sibiricus; assembly: GCA_025594165.1. Lineage (NCBI taxonomy): Eukaryota > Metazoa > Chordata > Mammalia > Rodentia > Sciuridae > Tamias > Tamias sibiricus. The sequence continues at coordinate 96,627,919 of CM046661.1, read as the reverse complement.
ATCCAACAATACTATGAACTAGCCTCCTTATATCAGAGAAAACATTTGGTACTTGGATTTTTGAGACTGACTAACTTCACTTAGCATTATGTCTTCCAACTTCATCCATTTACCTGCAAATGCCATTAATTTGTTTTCTTTTATTGCTGAGTAAAATTCCATTGTACGTATATACCACATTTTCTTAATCCACTCATTTACTGAGGGACATCTAGGTTGGTTCCACAACCTAGCTATTGTGAATTGCGCAGCTACAAACATTGAGATAGCTGTGTCACTGTAATATGCTGTTTTTAAGTCCTTTGGGAATAGACCCAAGAGTGGGATGGCTGGGTCATAGGGTGGCTCCATTCCCAGTTTTCCAAGAAATCTCCATACTGCTTTCCATAATGGTTGCACCATTTTGCAGTCCCACCAGCAATGTATGAGTGTGCCTTTTTCCCCACATCCTCTCCAACATTTATTGTTGCTTGTGTTCTTGACAGCTGCCATTCTGACTGGAGTGAAGTGAAATCTAAGAGTAGTTTTGATTTGCATTTCTCTAATTGCCAGCGATGTTGAACATTTTTTCATGTATTTGTTATGTCATTTATTCTTTCATGTATTCGTACCACCTAAGTTTCGTGATTCTAAAAATCTAGCAGTGCATATAGTTTTACCTGTCACATGAAAAATTACCCTGATGCAATGGTATCCTCCAAGTGCAATACCAGGCAAGCTAACTCAGAGTTCATGGAACAGAATGGCTCATGGGCAAAATTAGGATGCTCAAATTACAGTTCATTAAACCATACAGACCAGAGGAAAGAGATAAAATGGTTTACCATACTTAGACTAGGTTACTGGTAGGACTATACCCCGTGACTCCCTGATGCAAATTCCTATGTGTTTCTCTCTCTCTCTCCCTCTCTCTCTTTCTCTCTCTTGCATCAGCTTCCCAGCTTTTGATGTGACTTTGAGAAGCAAAGCTTAGATATGAACAAGAGGCCCAGAAATGGGAAGTATCTGGGGCCAATGATAAATACTTACTATATCAGAAAATGCAGGGGCAAGTATAACTGACACAACTCAGCAGGTCAGTTAGCCTGCTGAGCCACTGTGGACAGATGACATGTAGGGTCAGAATGGGATCATCATGACCCAGGAGTATCATGATCATGAATTGGTCTTTCTATCATTGAATAACACTATTTCCATCATATTTTCTATTAATTCTATCAATTCTATATTCTGGAGATTATCAATTTACTTGATATTTCTGTGCATGTCAAGATACCTTACATGTTTTACATGTACTTGTTTAATCATTTTTTATACTTAACAATCCTGTGAGATTCAACCATAAATCATAAACTAATAGTTTACATACTGTGTGTGCTTTATACTTGCTAGCTTCACAGTTTTCTTTTTCTTTATTTCTTTTCTATTTTTCTTTTTGGTACCAGGGACTGAACCCAGGGGCACTTAACCCCTGACCCACATATCCAGACCTTTTATTTTATTTTATTTTTTAATTTAGAGACAGGATCTTGCTAAGTTGCTTAGGGCCTCACTAGGTTACTGAGGTTAGCTTTGAACTCACAATTCTCCTGCCTCAGTCTCCCAAGCTGATGAGATTACAGGCACAATCTGGCTGCACCTGGCTCACAATTTGTTTTCTTGTGTTTTAGAGCACAATGGAAATTTTCAAATAATTCATACCTTATAGTATTGGAGGAAATAATCACAACTTTTATAAACCTGTGGGTCAACAGGAAATCTTAAGAATGAGTCATAAGTTATAACCTTTTTGTGGAATTTTGCCTATCATGAATTGGATTCAAAACCAAATACAAAAACAAAAATGAACATTGTGTGGTCTCTCAGTTTGAATAACTGTCATCAGAAGGGGGAAAATATCTGTAAGGAGGGGTAATGCTATCTTTAAGAGAATAGCAAAATCTTCCAAGAGGAGCCGCTGAGGTCGTACTTGATAAATAGAGGCTTATAGTATGGCTAGTTGAGAAAATGAAAACAGGTGGAGAAAGAGGGAACATGGCATGGTCAGGGAATGTGGTAGGTTTGGAATGGGTGGAATGCAGACTTTCTAAGGGTGCAAGATTAATATGGTAAAGCAATTTGAGTCCACAATATGGGTGGCCTCAGAAGACTCTGTTAAGAATGTTGGACTTCATCTTTAGGCAGAATTGTTGGAGAAGTCAGGATTGGGTGTGACATAATCAGATTTGTCTTCCCAGATATCATCCAGTTTGGGTCAGACAGCTCAGATTCTGATCTTGGTTTCTACCTCAAGGCTTTGAGAAACCACTGTTTCCTGCCAGCCTCTCCAGCTCCGTCCAACAAGCACCCATGACCCAGCATCAACATCCTTTTATAACTCTCAGCCAACACTCTTCCTCCTTCAAACACAAAGAAGAGCACTTTGTACTTTTTGATTATACTCCAAGTTGAACTTTTCACTTGTATCTGTCTATGCAAATCAACTATCTTTTTACATAGCCAGAATCCTATTCTTTCTGGAAAGTCCTGTTGGATTGAAAAAGAGAAAAGAAATTGGAGAGAATGAAAGCATCAGTTTAGAAAAATCATAGGGTTCACCTTCCTCATTCCATTCGGCACTGATTTTCTATAACAGTTTTGAAAACATTTCATATTGTTTAGTTCCTATGTATCCTTCCCACCCCGCCCCCTTCATTTATTGCTTTCAATGTGCTGCTGAGTCCACCTCAGGGGAAGAAGTTGATTTTTTTTTTTTAATGTGGTGCTGGAGATTAGAACCCAGGGCCTTGTGCATGTAAGGCAAGCACTCTGCCAACTGAGCTACATCCCCAGCCCAATTTTATTGTATTCTTATGCACAGTTCCCTTAAAGTTTCTTGTAAGTCTTATTGCTGTGTTTATTATAATTACCTACCTTTAGTTACTTAATTTTTACAGCAAAATTCTAACAAATAATGGCACTAAATTCCTGTACAGCTCAAAATGTCATTATTAATCATAAAAATTCAAGTTGGATTTTTATTAAAGTAATTACAGGAGTTTGGGTGTATAGTCCAAGGTACATAAACAATGGCTGACTATTCTTATCACAACTGTTGCAGAATTTGGCTTAAAACAGAAAACAAGAAGAAGAATATAGTTCTTTTTAATTTAACAGGTTAAATTAATTGAACTCCAATTGTAGGCACTTCTGTTTATTTCTGAAAAGGCTCTCTGTTTAATCTTCTGCACGAACACATTACATCTCTCCTTTTTTGTGAATGACATGAATTCAGGTGTCATTCAGGGTTGGGAAACATCCCTGTTGACTGGTGCCAGGGGATCTTTACGGCTTCTAGACTGAACGAAAGTGTTCTCTCCAAGTGCAAAGGCTCAAATACCTGTTGGTCCCTCCCCTCATTCCCCCTCAGCAAGCACCTGCTACCCTAACCCTAACCCTAACCCTGACCCTAACCCTAATCTTTTATTTTAAGACAATGATTTAAACAAAAGATTCTTGAAACCTGTTAGGGAAGTGACAAGAAATATATAGAATTTGCTATGCTAAGAACTATATTTTGCATTGGCTTTATTCACTAGGGGATGTGCTAAAGCAATTCTGATGTTAAGTTTTAAGTTTAAAAAATATTTAAACAACCTCAGATGAAGAAGTGTAAATTTGAGTATGAATTTGAAAGTTGTTATTTAATAACATTTATTTAGTAGTTTTATGTACATGGCCCTAATCTAGGGAATATATATATATGGTGTGTGTGTGTGTGTGTGTGTGTGTGTGTGTGTGTGTGTATGTATGTATATATACATATATATGTATATTATATATGTATATATATATGTTTGTACATACACACACACACACACACACACACATATATATATATATATATTTATTTTTGTACCAGAGGTGGAACCCAGGGGCCACTGAACCACATCCCTAGCCATTTTTATATTTTATTTTAAGACAGCATCTTACTAAGTTGTTGAGGCTGTATTTATGTACACAAATGTATGCACATATGTTATGTTTATATAATATATGTATATATTTATACACATATGTATACACAAATATATAAATATATATTCATATACGCATTTTTATACAAATATATAAATACACATACAATTTGCCAAATAATTAAGTTTCCAAAAAATTGTGTGTAGTGTTTTTTTTGTTGTTGTTTGTTTTGGTACTGAAGACTGAACTCAGGGGCATTCAACCCTAAGCCACATCCCCAGCCCTATTTTGTATTTTATTTAGAGACAAAGTCTCGCTGAGTTGCTTAGCACCTCCTGTTGCTGAGGCTGGCTTTGAACTCATGATGCTCCTGCCTCAGCCTCTGGAGCTACTGGGATTACAGGCACACCACTGCACCCAGCTATAGGGGGTTTAAATTAAATCAAGAAAAGAACCACCAATAAAGCTAGACTCTTTATAATCTGAAGATTAGGGGAAAATATTTAGAGATACTTAAGGAAAAAGGAAATCTGTAGAATCCACAAGAAAAAGAGAGGTAAATTCAACTATGGAGACATCTTAACTTTTATATAAAACGAAGTCCATGAATATTCAAATAAAACAACAAAATAAGAAAAATATTTACAGGATACATAGCTGAGAAAAAGAAATTTTTCTTAAAATAAAAAAGCTCTTAAAATCAACAAAAAAAGCAAAGGATCTACTAGAAAAATAAAGAGAAATTGTGAAGCACTTAATAGAAAAAGAAATATAAATATCCAGTAATTATATGAAAGATGCTGAACCTCAAACACAATTAAAGAAAGACAAAATAAATAAGGTGTTCTTTTTTCTTATCAGATTTCTAAGGATAAAAAGTTTGAACATTCCAGGTGCATTGGTGTATGCCTGTCACCCCAGCAGCTCCCGAGGATAACATAGGAGGATCATGAGTTCAAAGCCAACTCCAGCAACTTAGTGAAACCCTGTCTTAAAATAAAAATATAAAAAAGGGCTAAAATATAAAAAAAGTGGCTCAGTGGTTAAGCACTCCTCAGTTCAATCCCTGGTATGAAAAAAAAATGTTTTGAACATACACTTGAGGAAATCTCTAACATGACAATTATATACATATATGTAATACAAACATCTGTATGTGGATATAGATATCATCATCATCAGAGATAATTTGGCAATATCTCTCATTAGAAATGTATAGAGTGGGTACACTCACACACATATGTAAACATTTATTGTCATGAATGTTGTGGCACTGTAAGAGCAATAAGACAAAAACACTTAAATGGCTATCAATAGGAAACTTGCTATTTACTTCCATACAATATGATCCTATGCAGACATTAAAAAAAAAAAAAAAAGGTGCAGTGAGGACAGTTAGATTGATAGACTGATAGATAAAGATAGAAATTTAGCAAAATGTCCACCCTAAAGAATGTTGTATATAGTATGTTTGCACTTGTGTTTTTAAAAATAAGTCAAGGCAAAGCAGAAGCTGCAAAAGAAAATTATACAGATATAAAACTTCATCAAAATTCTGAATTTTTCCGCCGACCTCTGCCCCAGAGCAGGAGACAGCAAGGACAGACCTGCCAACTCTGCTTGAGTTCAGGCGGGCCCAGGACAGTCCTGGGGACCTACATTGGAGTGCAACCAGCCACAGGTCGGACCCACTGACATCCCCTTGAGTGTGGCCAGGCTCAGGGAATTTCACCAACCTCTGCCCAAGCACAGGTGGGCCCAGGTCAGCCCAGCCCACACACACAGAGCTCAGGTGAGTCTAGGACAGCTTCACTTACCTCTCAGAGGACTGCTTCTTCCAACCAGCAGACCATCGCAGGAGCTCAGACTCAATCAGCTTGACCCACACCAACCTGAGTGGACCCAGCCCCAGGTAGCATACTTTGAGGGACAATGGCAGGTTCTGATAACCCAATATTAAGGGGAGGCACAGACAACCTGCAAGGATATTATAAGAATATAGGGTAGAAACTGTAGTATCTCAGATCTACACTGCAAGAAAGAAAGGCAAATAGACAACATGAAAAAACAAAGGAGGAAAGTACCCCAAACAAACCAGGATTCTACAATAACAGAACCCATGCTCAGAGAATTTGATGAAATGTCAGAGAAGGAGTTCAGAAGATTCATAATTAAAATGATCTGTGAATCAGAGAATGACCTAAATGAGCAAATACAGGCAAAAATTGACCACTTCAACAAAGATATAAGAGAGCAAATACAGGTAGCAAAAGATTACTTCAAAAAAGAGATAGAAACTCTGAAAAGAAACTAGTCAGAAATCCTTGAAATGAAGGAAACAATTAACCAAATAAAAAACCCAATTGAAGTCATCACGAACAGACTAGATCAACTGGAAGAAAGACCTTCAGACAATGAAGACAAAGTATGTAATCTTGAAAGTAAAGTTGACCATACAATGAAGATAGTAAGAAACCATGAACAGAACATCCAAGAAGTATAGGACAGCATCAAAAGACCAAATCTAAGAGTAGTTAGGAGGAAGGCACAGAGTTTCAAACCAAAGGAATGCACAATCTCTTCAATGAGATAATATCAGAAAATTTCCCAAGCATGAAGAATGAATTAGAAAACCAAATACAAGAGGCTTATAGGACACCAAATGTACAAAATTACAACAGATCTACACCAAGACACATTATAATGAAAACGCCTAGCATACAGAACAAGGATAGAATTTTAAAAGCCGCAAAAGAGAGGAATCAGATCACATATAGGGGGAAACCAATTTGTATCACAGCAGAATTTTCAACTCAGACCCTCAAAGCTAGGAGATTATGGAACAACATATTCCAAGCTCTGAAAGAAAAGGGATGCCAATCAAGAATCTTATACCCAGCAAAATTAAGCTTGAGATTTGAGGACGAAATAAAAACCTTCCATGATAAACAAAAGTTAAAAGAATTTACAAGTAGAAAGCCAGCACTACAGAACATCCTTGGCAAAATATTCCATGAAGAGGAAAAGAAAAACAATGATGAAAATCAACAGAGGGAGGTATTATACTAAAGGAAAAAACAATCAGAAGAGAAACCATGTCAAGGTAAATACCAAAAATAAACAAAAATGGATGGGAATACAAAACACATCTCAATAATAACTCTGAATGTTAATGGCCTAAACTCACCAATCAAAAGACATAGAATAGCAGATTGGATCAAAAAAACATACCCAACAATATGCTGCCTCCAGGAGACTCATCTCATAGGAAAAGACATCCATAGGCTGAGGGTGAAAGGTTGGGAGAAATCCTACCACTCACATGGACTGAGGAAACAAGCAGTGGTTTCCATCCTCATATCAAATAAAGTAGACTTCAACTAAAGTCAATCAAAAGGGATAAAGAAGGACACTACATACTGCTCAAGGGAACTATACACCAAGAAGATTTAACAATTATAAATATATATATGCCCCCCCCCAAAATGGAATATCCATGTTCGTCAAACTCTCCTCAAGTTTAAGAGTCAAAGTGACCACAACACAATAATTCTGGGTGACGTTAACACACCTCTTTCACCACTGGATAGATCATCCAAACAAATGCTGAACAAAGAAACTATAGAACTCAAAAATACAATAAACAACTTAGACTTAACTGACTTATATAGAATATTTCATCCTTCAACAAGTGAGTACACTTTCTTCTCAGCAGCACATGGATCCTTGTCTAAAACAGACCATATACTATGCCACAAAACAACTCTTAGCAAATATAAAAAAAATAAGGATACTACCCTGCATTCTATCAGACCATAATGGAATGAAATTAGAAATCAATGATAAAATAAGAAATACAAGCTACTCCAAAACCTGCAGACTAAATAATATGCTACTGAATGAACAATGGGTTTCATATGACATCAAAAAGGAGATTAAAAAATTCTTAGAGGTGTATAAGAACATAGATACAACATATCAAAATCTCTGGGACACTATGAAAGCAGTTCTAAGAGGAAAGTTCATTGCATTGAGTTCATTCCTCAAAAGAAGAAAAAGCCAACAAATAAATGACTTAAAATTACATCTCAAAGCTCTAGAAAAAGAAGAACAATCCAACACCAAAAGCAGTAGAAGACAGGAAATAATTAAAATCAGAGCTGAAATTGATGAAATTGAAACAAAAGAAACAATTGAAAAAATTGACAAAACAAAAAGTTGGTTTTTTTAAAAAAATAAATAAAATCGACAGACCCTTAGCCAGGCTGACAAAGAGAAGGAGAGAGAAAACTCAAATTACTAACATATGCGATGAAAAAGGAAATATCACAACAAACTCTACGGAAATACAGGAAATAATTCAAAATTATTTTGAAAACTTGTACTCCAACAAAATACAAAACACCAAAATCATCGACAAATTTCTAGAGTCGTATGATCTGCCCAAATTAAAGTAGGATGATATACACAATTTGAACAGACCAATTTCAAGCGATGGAATAGAAGATGTCATCAGAAGCCTACCAACCAAGAAAAGCCCAGGACCAGATAGATACACAGCCGAGTTCTAAAAGACCTTTAAAGAAGAACTGATACCAATACTCTTCAATTTATTTCAGGAAATAGAAAAAGAGGGAGCACTTCCAACCTCATTCTATGAAGCCAATATCACCCTGATCCCCAAACCAGGCAAAGACACATCCAAAAAAGAAAACTTCAGACCCATATCTTTAATGAACATATATGCAAAAATTCTTAATAAAATTCTGGCAAAACAGATACAAAAACATATAAAAATATAATACAGGGATGCAAGGATGGTTCAACATACAGAAATCAATAAATGTAATTCATCACATCAATAGACTTAAAGATAAGAACCACATGATTATCTCAATAGATGCAGAAAAAGCATTGACAAAATACAGCACCCCTTCATGTTCAAAGCACTAGAAAAACTAGGAATAACAGGAACATATCTCAACATCATAAAAGCTATATATGCTAATCCCCAGGCCAACATTAGTCTAAGTGGAGAAAAATTGAAAGCATTCCCTCTAAAAACTGGAACAAGACAGGGATGCCCTCTTTCACCACTTCTATTTAACATAGTAATTGAAATGCTGGCCAGAGCAATAAGACAGATGAAAGAAATTAAAGGGATACAGATAGGTAAAGTAGAACTCAAAATATCATTATTTGCTGACGATATGATTTTATACATAGAAGACCCAAAAAATTCCACCAGAAAACTTCTAGAACTCATAAATGAATTCAGCAAAGTAGCAGGATACAATACCAACACCCATAAATCTAAGGCATTTCTATATATCAGTGACAAATCCTCTGAAAGGGAAATGAGGAAAACTACCCCATTTATAATAGCATAAAAAAAAAAACCTTGTGAATCACTTAACCAAAGACGTGAAAGACCTCTATAATGAAAACTACAGAACACTAAAGAAAGAAATTATGAAAGACCTTAGAAGATGGATAGATCTACCCTGTTCTTGGATAGGCAGAATTAATATTTTCAAAATGACCATACTACCAAAAGCACTATACAGATTTAATGCAATGCCAATCAAAATCCCAATGACATTCCTCATAGAAATTGAAAAAGCAGTCATGAAATTCATCTGGAAAAACAAGAGACCCAGAATAGCTAAAGCAATCCTTAGCAAGAGGAGTGAAGCAGGAGCACCACTATACCAGACCTTAAATTATACTACAGAGCAATAGTAACAACAATAGCATGGTATTGGCACCAAAATAGGCTGTTAGACCAATGGTACCTAATAGAGGACACAGAGACTAATGCATATAATTTCAGTTTTATCTTATATTAGACAAGGTGCCAAAAACGTACATTGGAGAAAAGATAGCCTCTTCAACAAATGGTGCTGGGAAAACTGGAAATCCATATGCAACAAAGTGAAATTAAACCTCTATCTCTCACCACGCACAAAATTCAACTCAAAGTGGATCGAGGATCTAGGAATTAGACCAGAGACACTACACCTAATAGAAGAAAAAGTAAGCTCTACTCCAACATATTGGATTAGGCCCCAAGTTCCTTAATAAGACTCCTGTAGCACAAGAATTAATATCAAGAATCAATAAATGGGATAGATTAAAATTTAAAAGCTTCTTAGCAAAAGAAACAATCAGTGAGGTAAATAGAGAGCCTACTAATTGGGAACAAATTTTTACCACATGCACGTCAGATAGAGCACTAATCTCTAGAATATAGAAAGAACTCAAAAATCTTAACACCAAAAAAAAAAAAACAAATAACCCAATCAATAAATGGGCCAAGGAACTGAACAGACACTTCTCAGAAGAAGATATAGAATCAATCAACAAATACTTGAAAAAATGTTCAACATCTCTGGCAATTAGAGAAATGCAAATCAAAACCACTCTAAGATTTCATCTCACACCAGTCAGAATGGCAGCTATTAAGAACACAAACAACAATAAATGTTGGAGAGGATGTGGGGGGAAAGGCACACTTGTACATTGCTGGTGGGGCTGCAAAATGGTGCAGGCAATATGGAAAGCAGTATGGAGATTTCTTGGAAAACTGGGAATGGAACCACTTTATGACCCAGCTATCCCACTCCTCGGTCTATACTTAAAGGACTTAAAAACAGCATACTACAGGGACACGGCCACATCAATGTTTATAGCTGCACAATTCACAATAGCTAAACTGTGGAACCAACCTAGATGTCCTTCAGTAGATGAATGGATAAAGAAAATGTGGTATATGCCCAACAGTGAAAACAAAACAAAATTAAAAATTGGTGAAGGACCTTGTTTTAGTCAGTTTTTTTTTTTTCTTTTTCTTTTTGTTGCTGTGACCAAAGTACCTAAAAAGAACAATTTTAGAGGAGAAAAAGTTCATTTTGGGGCTCACAGTTTCTGAGGTCTTAGTGCAGAGATGGCCAACTCCATTCCTCAGGCATGATGGTGGGAAGGTATGGCAAAGGAAATCATGGTTCTAGAAAGCAGAGAAAAGCAGAGAGAAAGAAAGGAAGAAAGAAAGAAAGAAAGCAAACTCCACTAAAATATATATTCCAAATGCATGCCCACAGGGAACCAACTCCTCCAGGAGTACCCTATCTACCTGCAGTTATGTTAATCCATGTCAGAATATTAATTCACTGATTAGGTTGAGGCTCTAATAACAAAATCCATTTGACATATAAACTGTTTTGCATTAACTCATGGGAGCTTTTAGGGTACGGCTCATAGCTAAATCATAACAGATCTGAATAGACATTTTTTCCAAAGAAGATACACCAATGGCCAATAAGCACATGAAAAGATGTTCAATATGAAAACCACAATGAGGTATTTTTTCCTTTAAGATGGCTAAAATAAAAGACAGACAATAGCAAGCATTAGTGAAGATGTGAAGAATTGGAACATTCATACAATGCTGATGAATCTGTGAAATCACTCAGTAATGTTGGATAGCAGTTTGGTAGTTCCTCAAAATGTTAAACTCAGAGTTTAAAAGATGACCCATTAATTGCATGCTTAAATACTCAAGAGAATTCAAAGCAGATGTTCATACAAGACACATACATGAATTTTGTAGAAACAGTATTCATAATGCCCCAAAAGCAAAATTCAACTGAATGTCCATCAACTGATGAATTGATTTAAAAAAAGAAAACAAGTGTGGCACAGTGATTCCCCTTATCCACGAGGAATCCATTCCAAGACCTGCAGTGGATGGCTGAAACTACAGATAGTACTGAATTCTGTACACACTGTGCTTTTTCCTACACATACATACCTATGATATTTACATTTACTTTATAAATTAGGTACAGTAAGAAATTGACAACAACAACTAATAACAAAATAGAACAATTATAACAATATGCTGTAATAAAATGTATATGTGAATGTGGTCTCTTTTTCTCCATCTCCCAAATGTCTTTTTGCACTGTACTCACCCTTCTTGTGATGATGTGAGATGATACAATGCCTCTGTGATGACGTGAAATGAGGTACGTGATGTAAGCATTGTGGTGTAGTGTTGTGCTGCTCTTGACCTGTTGACACAATTTAAGGAGGATCTTCTGACTCAGGTGGTTCGGGATCATTAAGCAGTGAAGATGTTGATGGTTAGAAGCATTTTATAGCGTCTCTTTGGCATATATAAATTGCCCATCTCAGTTACTACTCTTGCACTTCAGGGTTATTATTAAGTAAATAATACCATGGTGTATTCTTCTGTAACATTCTATTTTCTATTTAACATCATATTTCAAAACTTTTACACTTTTATGTTGTGAGTTTTTTTTTTTTACTTTTTGTAGTGAGGATTGAACCCAGGGGCACTTTACCACTGAGCTACAGCCATAGTCATTTTTATTTTTTATTTTGATACAGAGTATTTCCAAGTTGCTGAAGCTGTCCTCAAACCTATGATCCTCCTCCTACCTCAGCCTCCAGAGTGGCTGGGAACACAAGTGTGCTTCATAGCTCTTGGCAATTTTTAAAAATTCTCTACAACACTCCAGTGTATATAATTTATTTATCTACTTTCTATCAATATTTGAGATGTTTCCAGGTTGAGGAAATTTAAGACTTATTCATATCTTTTGATTGTTTTCTTATACTTTTCTTGGATTTTCTAATCAATTTGTAGGAATACATTATATATTTTGCATTCTAAACTGTTGCCACTTTTTAAAAATGTTACTGTATTTTTTATACCTTTATTTATTTATTTTTATGTGGTACTGAGGACCTAACCCAGTGCCTCACACATGCTAGCCAAGCACTCTACCACTAAGCTGTAACTGCAGCCCCAACTGTTGCCAATTTTATGTAAGCAAATAACTTTCCCTAGGTTTTTGCTTAAATTCACTCTTTTGATGCTACAGTTTTTTAACTCAGGAAAATTATAGACATTTTATATTTTGAGATAATTGTGCAAGTATGGATAGTATAAAGGCTTGATGAAGAGTTCTTAATTTTAATGAAGTCAAATTTGTAATCTTTCCTTTTATGGTCAGTACTTATTTGGGTCTTATTGAGAAATTCTTCCATCAGATAATATCATAAATTCTATCTTTTAAATTTTCTCCTATAATGTTTCTAATTTTCCCTTATATGTTGAAGTCTTTAATCTACCTGATCATTGTTATTATTTTGTTTTAGTATGATGTAAGGAGTCCAATTTTGTGGTTTTCTTTTTTCCTTTCTCTTCTTCCTATTCCTCCTCCTTTCCTTCTACTTCTTTTTTTCCTTTTCATGCTCTTTCTTATTTTCATTTTCCTAGGCCAATTATGGTAAAGTTCTTTCTTTATCCACTTATTTCCAGTGCTGTCTCTCTGTCACTGGTCAAATGTGTGGGTCTTTTTCTGAGGCTTGTAATCATGTATTTCTTTTTTCTTAATAAAAATTTTTGTTTGTTGCTAGTGTATAGAAATGCAATTGACTTTTTTCTAATGATTTCTATCTGATAACCTTGTTAATATTAATAATTTACCTGTAGATGATTTTATGTTTTTGTTATTGATAAATAGCTTCAAATACTGATTTTTATTTCTTTAAAATTTTGGTACATTTTATTTCATTTTATTGCTTAATTGCAATGGCTAGAGTCTTCAGAGCAATGTCAAAAACAAATGCTATTAATGGACATCTTTTTTTGTTCATGATTTCAAAAGAGATGTTTCTAATGTTTTCACTATTAAGTAGGATACTTGTGTTTTATATTTGTGTATGTGTGTACAGATTCATTTCATAAAGTTAAGGAAGTTCCTTTCTATTCCTATTTTACTAAGAGCTTTTTACCAAGAATGGTTCTTCAATGTAATAAAAAAAACTTTTTTGGCATTTATTGTGATGATAATAGATTTTATATAGATATTAGAATATTGAACAAAAGTTTCGTATCTGTAAAGAAACCGTTTTGAACTGAATATGTCACCTTAATTATACATTCTAGGGTTTTGTTTGATAATATCTCATTTAGGATTGATACCTTGGCCGAGAATGTGATCCATACTATGATTTACTTTTTCTTCTGTGTTCTTTTATCTGATTTTGGTATCAATCTCCTACTATTTTCATAAAAGAAGTTAGGAAGCATTCCTCCTTTTGATACTTTCTAAAAATATATACACATATGACTAAAATTGCATGTTCCTTAAATGTATTATAGCATTTTTAAGGTTTTCTTAGGCCTAATGCCTCCCTGAAATTTCCTTAATGAGTTTCTGTAGAATACCAAAGGCAAAAAAATGATATTAAAAGTAGAGGAAAGAAAGCCCAGTTCACCTACAAAGGAATGATCGTTGGTTTGAAAGCTGTCCCAAAGTGCAGCAATGAAAAATAAAAGATACCAGAATAATAACTTCCATATGCTAGGAAGAAAGAACTCAAGTATTAAATTCTTTGTCTCAGTGAATACCTTTTAAGAAGAAGGGAACAGAAAACAACATTTCAAGCAAGTAAACTCTGATAGAAATTACTGTTAAGAGGCAATATTTGAAAAAAAAAATGGCTGATCATTTTCACATATTTTTGAAAGATGCATATTTTCAGATTCAGAAGCCAAAAGCTTGTAAAGAAGGTAAATAAAAATCAATACACAGGGGTTAGGGTTGTAGCTCAGTAGTAGAGTGCTTGCCTAGCTAACGTGTGAAGCACTGGGTTCGATTCTTAGCACCACATATAAATAAATAAAAATAAAGTTCTATCAACAACTAAAAAAAAAATTTTTTTTTAAAATCAATGCACAGCTTCTATCCAATCATTCTGGGTCCTAAAATAAAACACACACAAGGCCTTCTCACTTTATCCTCCATATCACTTAGATGTTTTTAGCTGTTTCATCTTTTTATATTTCTGTACTCTATGCTGTGGGTTTGTTTTGTTTTGTTTTGTTTGTGGTATGTGAATTGAACCCCGGATCACTCGTGATGAGTTTCATCCCCAGTCCTTTTTATTTTTATTTTGAGAGAGGGTCTTGCTACTTTGCTGAGGCTGGCCTTGAACTTGTGATACTCCTTCCTCAGCCTCCCAAGTAGCTGGGATTACAAATACATGCCACTGCATATGGCTATTCTATTATTATTTTAGATCTATTTTCTAGTTCTTTCTTTCTTCACCTAGGTATAATTTACCATTTTACACACACTTTGAGTTTTTAGTATTAATAATTCATATATATATATTATATATATATATATATATTTTTAAGAACTTCTACTTGGTTCCTTTCCAAATCTAATCATCAGACTCCTTTCAAAAGTCTTTTGGGGAGGCCAAGTGTGTAGCTCAGTGGTATAGCATTGGCTTACTATGTGTGAAGTCCTGGGTCTGATCCTCAGCCTTCCATCCTGATAACAATAGTTGTTTTCCTATCTTTTTATTTTAATTTTTCTTTACTATTTTTTACAGTTTATTATATAGTTATTTGTATTCTATTTCTGATCATTTCAGTAGCTGTAATCTTTGCATATCCTACTCTTCTGAAGTTGTTAGTTTGGAACTTTGTGGTCCATATAATATGGTAGAGTTCAGGGCTATGATAAGGAAATCTCAGGGAAGATGTATTTTTTTCTCTTCTATATATATATCTAAAGACAAAACACAAACATAGCCACACTTTCATATTATGCAGTGGGGTTTTCCCTAGTTTACTCAACAAGTATGTCACTCCTTGCAGATCTTAGTTTTATTCAAAACTTTCTTCTATCTAATGTCTCATGTAAAACGTTTTCCTAAGTTTTGTCCACAATGATAAGCAGATAATCCTAGGGCAAATCCATCTCCAATTCTCTCTTACTCCCATAAATTCACACTTCTTTATTGTTTCTGGCTTTAGCTTAGTCATGTATGAAAAATGTTTATCTATAAGATTTTATCCAGAATGTTTGAAGAATTGTTTCAGGAAGGGGATCACTGAGCCCCTAGTACTGGATAGTCAGAGGCAGAAATCCTTTTTGTTGGATTTCTCAGGTAAGAATCAAGCACTCGCCTTTTTCTACATCAATTCCAGTAGACGTGAGTCATCTTCTCTCGTGTTCTGTCTCCAAGCTCCACTCCTTTCCCATAACACCTGGTCAGCATGTTTCTGCAGCTCAGGAAGCATCTGGGGAGGTGGAGTGGGAAGGGAAGAGAAGGGAAGAGAGTGCTGTATATTGGTACCCCTCCTGGCAGACATCCCTATTCTTAATGAATACATGGCTTGGTGCTCCTCTCATTTGGTTTATTATGAGGGAGAAGCGTACATAGTAATAATGCTCATGAAAGGAAATCTCTCACTTTCTAATGTCTCCAGCCTTCTCATATATAGGCTGGAAAGGGAGGTGGCTGCAGAACTAAGTATAGCACATCTCTTTAGACCAAAGGAGTACTCACTTTTTTCACCTGCAGTTCTCAGTTTTGGGGCCTATTTGACAAATTATTTAATATCCTGTTTAATATATACTATCTACACATTTACATGTTAATATGTATATAGCAAATTTCTAAAAAGCTAAACACAAAACAGATCATTGTAGCTACCTCTGGGAAATGGAAATCATGGGTTTGAAAAATGTTTATCCATAAGATTTTATCCAGAATGTTTGAAGAATTGTTTCAGGAAGGGGATCACTGAGCCCCTAGTGCTGGATAGTCAGAGGCAGAAATCCTTTTTGTTGAATTTCTCAGGTAAGAATCAAGCACTCGCCTTTTTCTACATCAATTCCAGTAGTCATGTATGAAAAGCTGACTGTTTTCCCTTATATCTTTCTATATTGTTAAATTTTCTTTTATACCATGAATATATTTCAAATATATTATTTATGCTGTCTTGAAAAAAACATGGTTTTTAAAAATTAATATTTTCAAAGAAATGGGTCAGGTTGTTGAGAACATGTGGCAAGGAAGGAAGCAAAAGAGATTTCATTTTTATACATGTTTTATTTATAAAATTTCATATAATAGACATATATTGGCCACTTACTAGTGGGCTAAGCCCTGGGGAATGTAACTATAAATAAAACCCCCAAAGTTAACTTGTAGGAAATATACAAACACAAATAATTCATGACAATCCACCAAGGCATTAAAAATGGGGAAATCTGTGAAGGGGGAGTGGATTTCAGACTAGAATATATGTCTGTTTCTTCAGGGGAAATTCTATTCCACTGGTAAAACTCCTGCAACATATGGTTGGTGAAGGGCACTTTCTACAACAACAACAACAAAAATCTGGCATAGATTTTCTGTGATAAGTGAAATAAAATTGTGAAGTCCTTCTTCATATATGGTAGTCTAGTCCTGTCTTATCTGTGGAGGACAGAGGAATGTCTGAAACCTTAGATACTACTGAACCACATATTTATTATTGTTTTTCCCATATAAACATACTTATGATAAAATTTGAATTATAAATAACTTAAAATATGATTAATAACACTAATAAAATAGAATAAGTATACAAATATATGGTAATAATAGTTATTTAAAACTCATGAAATATTTGTTTCTGGAATTTTCCATGTAATATTTCTGGACTACAGTTGACTACAGGTAACTGAAACCTAAGAAAGCAAAACTAAGAATAAAGGGGACGACTGTATGTGCCTCACAGATGTCAATATTTGCTTTGTATTTTACATATGAATAATTTCATCCAATACTCTCTATATTAATGGTTTAATAACCATATGTCATTGCTGTTTGTGACAACATTGCTACGAAGTGACATTTACTTTGTTATTTATAAAATAATTTTCTGGTAGCTCAGTGCTTTTTTTAACTTGCACTCCTCACTCCCAAATCTTCTCTTTTGCCTCTATGCTGACCTCTATTAGAAACAGGAATAGATGATGTCATCAACTCTTTCCTGACTTCGGATTTCCATCTGCACCTGGATGATGACCAAGAAGAGGAACATGGACCATTTTCAGTTGCTAATAAACCAAAACCACAGAGTGGGTACATTTTGAAGAAAAGAGGTATATTTCAGCTCATGGTTCTAGCTCAAGGTCTAGGGGCTGCGTCTGGCAATGGCCTTCTTACTGACAGACTCCTAGAGTCCCAATGTGGCACAGGACATCACATGGAGAGAGACAGGGAGCCCATGTGTATGTGTGTGTATGGATACACGTGTGTGCACTTTCTTATAAAGCCACTAGGACTTAATCATGGGAGCTCCACACTAATGGCCTTTTCTAAACTTAATCACCTCCCAAGTCCCCACCTCTAACACCACAATCAGACAAGTGTCCACAGTCAGTACCTCACAGCAGTGAATAGACTCCGGCTTGAATTCTCAAGGGGACAAACCATATTTAAACCATAGCAGAGCTCAAGCTATTTACTGCCAAAAGGCAGCCCAAGGTGAGAGCATATAGCCAGTCATCTGGCAAATATGTCTTGAAGGTCACTACCTTAGTCTGTTCCCATAACAAAATATTATAGATGAGGTGGCTTAAAAAAAAAAAAAAACAAATTATTACTCACAGTTTTGGAAAAAGGCAAGCCTAATATCAGAGTGTTTAGCCTATTCAATTTCTTGGTGTGCAAACTGCAGCCCTCTCCTGAATGAGGAAGTGAGCTGGTTTCCCTTCCTCTTCTTGTAAGGCCACTAATCCCATCACGAGGGCCACACCCTCATGGCCTTATCTAACCCCTGTTACCTCCACATAGCTCCATCTTTAGTTACTATCACACTGAAGTTTAGGATATTAACATAAGAATTCTGGGGAAATATACATTGATTCATAACATTCCACCCCTAGTCCTGAAAATCCATGCTTTTCTTCTATTCAATATACATTAATTCCAACAGTCCTTCAATTTTTAACTCATTCTAGCATCAACTCCAAAGTCCACAAAGTCCAAAGTCTCCTTTAAATGTCATCTATATCAGGTATGGATGAGACTCAGGTATGATTCTTCCTGAAGCAAAATTTGTCTCTAGCTATAAAAACTATTATAAACTCAGAAGTTATATGCTTCCTAAATAACATGGTGGGACAGGCATAGGATAGACATTCCCATTCCAAAAATTTAGACAATTCTTAAAAGGGAGAAATTAGAAGGAAGAAAAGCTGTGTGTTCCAAGTATGTCTAAGACATATTCTATTAGATCTTAAAGCTCGAGAACACTGTATTTTGCTGCATAATCCTCACCACCGCATCATTGTTGCACCCTGTTTTTTCAGCCCCCAAATTGGTTTATAACCTGTCATCATCACATGGTATGATTCTGTCTGGCACACTGATTAGAAGGTAAGCCGAGTAGCACCGTATTCACCAGTGGCATATGGAATGTGCATTTGTCTTGTGCACTGCGATTCAGAAGCCTAGAAGTTTCAAGCAAGCACAACCTGAATATATTTCCAAGACACAGAAGATTAAATTTTGAAGGCCATACTTTGAAACACTGAAATAAATTTTCCCAAGTGAAATATTTCGACTGTAATTCACAAATCAGTAACAACTGAGTTAGCTTCACATAATGGTCACACCCCACAATTTTGGAAAAAAAAAAAAAAACCAAAAAGCCCTTGGCATAAAATCTGTGACAATTATGCAGTAAAATGAGTAATGATATTTGCTTCATGTTCTTCCCTCTGGACCACTGAGATGGTATAGTCAACCCCCTGGATTTAGGTGGGCATCCTGCCCCCACAGCTTCAGGCAGAAGTCATTTGGCCTGTTTAAATTGAGGCAGTGTGCCTAATGATCTCTGAATCACTTTGGGGACATCTTCCCATCTTTTTTGGTGAAGAATAGGGTATGTTCGCAGCTATTTAGTTTGATCATCCCACCTTATCTTCTTTCCTTCCTCTTTAATTTTGCAGTGCTTCTCCCTGTATAATACTGTAAATTATTTATTAAGTGATAGTCCAGCTATATTCATGATGTTTTCTTCAGAACATGCTTTACTATTTTATGGATCGGCTGAAAATTTTCTGAATTTTTTTTTTTAATTTTTTTTAAAAATATTTTTGTTTATTTGCTTTAGTTGTACACAATGGGTTTTATTCAATGCGTTTTATTTGTATGTGGTGCTGAGGATCGAACCTGGGTCGCCCACGTGCTAGGCGAGCGCTCTACCGCTGAGCCACAATCCCAGCCCATTTTCTGAATTTTTAAGTCCTGGTTCCGTTTCGCTTAACAATCGCATCTTCAATTCATTTATGTCCTTTTGTAATTTAGAATAATCTGTTGGGAGGAACCAAACTACTCCTTTAGAACTTTGCTTACAAATCTTCTCATCTTAATATCCAATTATATTGCTAGCAACTTCTACCTTCCGTAAAACACTAGAATGTAATTCTGCCAAGTTTTTTTTTTTTTTTGCCACTTTATAATAAGGATTCACTTTCCTCCAGTTTCCAATAACCTGCTTTTCATCTGTCTGAGACCTCACCAGAATTGCCCTTAACATTTTTAAATACACCTCAAACTCCTCTACCCTCTACCCATCACCCAGTTCCAAAGCCACTTCTGCCTACAAATATTACAGCAATACTCCACTTCTCAGTACAAAAATTTATCCCAGTCTGCTTGGGCTGTTGTTACGAATGCCATCTCCTCCAATATCTGGCTATGCTAGATGCCACCCTCTGAAGATAGCAACAGAGAACTCATGCACATTGGCTGGGCACTGTCATTCTCGTCTTTGCTTGTACCTCAGACTTGAAGGTGAAAGGGGGAAAGCCCCAACCTGTCAAGACATGACACCCACGAGTAATACAAAACAAAACAATTTGGTGTTTAGATGAAGGGAATTAAAATAATTAGAAAATGTTATTATTGATGCATGATGTTACCAAATGAAAGCATCAAATACAAGTTAATGAGGAGTATAAAGAGCTGTAAGAAGCAATTAAAAATAATAATGCATCGTCATTCATGTTAGCCCTCTTTTCTTTGTAAATTCATAGTTTTATTTATATTAAATTTATTTATAGTTAGATTTTTTATTATTTACATTTATCTCAACTTGCTCTGTGTCTAAAGTCTCAGTCCAGAATATGATAGATATTTGATGTGATGAAATTTTCCAACTTTTTTTTTTTTTGTGTGTGTGTGTGTGTTATCCTGAGCTGTTTCACAAATTTTAAACAGGCTGGGTCAAAAGAAAACTCATGTGCACATCTACATACCTTGTATGTGCAATAAAACATGTTACCCCTGAACAAGTGTGTTCCCTGGAGAACAGCTAGTGTCTCCTCAACTCATATTTATATTAGTTAATGTTTGGACTTGAAGGAGGTACCATTCATCCATCTTTTGGTTCAGTGGATGTCTATGGAGCATCTACTTTGTGCCATTGCAGTATGGCAGGCATTAGGCACAAAGTAGTGAACAAGACACATGGGCCATACCTTACCAGAGGTTATACCACGCTCAGGGGAGTGGAGCTTACAGCCAAATAGGAAACAATGTGTTTAGCAGACATTATTTGATAAGGAATAGTACAAGCAAGTTTGAACAAGAAGCTTAAAATGAGAAGAGGGAAATTTTGTAAAAGACAAGAAATTTCAGATGAAGATGACAAATAGAGTGTCTTAGAAACATAAGTATCAAATTTGCTTTTACTTTAATCTTGGAAATATGCTTTTCTGTGGAATACATATCAGTTTAACAAAAGTAGTAAAGAACTGACTTGGGGGAAGTTCTGTTTTTGAGAAATGTATGAAGTACAAGATTTGGTATTTTGATTTTATACATTCACTAAATAAGTTTTTTTAAACCACTCAGATAAATATTTCCAAAATCTTCATGACATAAAAATAATTTCCAGATAATTTGATAGCTGCTCTGTTATTCAGATACTGGTATGGGTTATTTGAAGAAAGGATAGGCAGGAGTCAGGCACTGCTTCAGAAGAGGATACAATAGTTTTTACGATTGCTTACAGTTTGAGTTAAATTTATGTCTTAAAAATATAAAAATTTCTATCTTTATATTTTAGTATTAAAAAGCAAAATATAAAGGCACTTTCAAATTTTTATTGCCTTTTTATATTCTTTCTAAAATTCTAACATATTTTAATAGAATATTTCTCACACATAATTTTGTATGGTTTACAATATTGGCACCAGTGACTTTTGGGCCTTAAAAGAAATACCAGCATTACCTTTCTTTTTTCTTTTCATGCTGGGGATTGGACCTGGAGTGCTTTACTACCAGTGAGCCACATCCCCAGCCCTTTATTTGTTTTTATTTTGAGATAGGGTCTCATTAAGTTGCCCAGGCTGGCCTTGAGCTTGCAATCCTCCTGCTGCAGTCTCCTCAGTTGCTGGGATTACAAGCATACACCACTGTGCCTGGCTCTCTCCTTCTAGTCTTTTTTGTTTCTAATGATTTATAAACAATAGAATAAAAATAAATATAAAAGAATACATACTGATACAAAAATAATGGAAGAAATAAACAAATGAAGAAGAAAGGATAGTTATTCCTTTGGATGATAGTAAATACAGAAAGAATGATGAAAATATAAAATTACTATTACGTGGATATCCCATTAATAATTGTTACAGGCAAGAAATCATTGATACATGCTAAAATTAATGAATGAAAGTATGATGAGAAAAAAGATTTTCATACTCTCAACATATCTTCCTATAAGCTATGTATCAATAGCAAAAACAAAATAATTTGCCAGTGGAGAAACCTGGCAGTCATCATCTCAACCATGTGATTAAAATTAGCATCACTGGAGATAAGATTTATTGGTTTCATGTGTTTGCTGATTTGATGCAATGAGCAGAGTGCAATATCCTTATTCTTGTATTCTTGTGGGACTGCAAAATGGTGCAACCGCTATGGAAAGCAGTATGGAGATTTCTTGGGAAAATGGGAATGGAACCACCCTATGACCCAGCCATCCCACTCCTGGGTCTATTCCCAAAAGACTTAAAAACAGCATATTACAGTGACACAGCCACTTCAATGTTTATAGCAGCACAATTCACAATAGCTAGGTTATGGAACCAACCTAGATGCCCCTCAGTAGATGAGTGGATAAAGAAAATATGGTATATATACAAAATGGAATTTTACTCAGCAATAAGAGAGAATAAAATAATGGCATTTGCAGGTAAATGGATGAAGTTGGAGAATATAATGCTAAGTGAAATTAGTCAATCTCAAAAATCCAAGTACCGAATGTTTTCTCTGATATAAGGAGGCTGGTTCGCAGAGTTGTTGGAAGGGGGTACATAGGATCAGAGGAACACTAGAATGGTCAACGGAAAGGGAGGGGAGGGAGGGAGTAAGGGGGGGGGGTTGGAAAAAAATTGGTGGTTGAATGAGATGGATATCATTATCCTAAATGCATGATTCAAGATCTGAATGGTACTTATATACTTTGTATACAAGCAGTTGTATGTAAAAAGATACTATACTTGTGCATGATGAATAAGTAAATAAATAATAAAAAAATTAAAAAAAAAATGCATAATCTCAATCAAATCTTCAGATAAACCCAAACTGAGAGCTATTCCATAAAATAAATAGCTAGCGCTGTTCAAAGTTTCAAGATCTTTTTTCTTTTTTTTTAAGGGGGGGTACCAGGGATTGAACTCAGGGGCACTTAACCACTGAACCACATCCCCAGACCTATTTTGTATTTTATTTAGATACAGGGTCTCACTGAGTTGCTTATTAGCACCTCTCTTTTGCTGAGGTTGGCTTTGAACTTGTGATCCTCCTGCCTCAGTCTCCCGAGCTGCTGGGATTACAGGCATGTGCCTCAAATTTTCAAAATCTTGAATGAAGGATAGTCAGAGACAGAGAAAGTTTAAGAAGAATGAAAATTAAATGCAAAGTGGGATCCTGGCTTGGGTCCCCTGGAACAGAATGATGATATTCTGTGAATTAATTCTAATTTTTTTATATTTGTAGTATATTTATTGAAGTCATTGTACTATAGAAACTGAGTATATGGGAACTCTGTTTATTTTGCAACTTTTTGTCAGCCTAAAATTCTTTCTTTACAAAAAGTTAAAGATAAATGTACATATCTACACCCTTCTCTCTCCCTGTCTCTCCGCCCCCATCCCGTGTGTGTGTGTGTGTGTGTGTGTGTGTGTGTGTGATAAAAATCTCTAGAACTTGAAATTCTACTACTTTTATTGCCATCAGCAATCAGCCATTAGTTTGGTCTGAGGCAAATCACTTCCTGCTTAGATAATAGTAATACCCATATAACCATCCCCATTCCATCCTTGGCTACTGTCAGTTTGTGTCAACCCAGCAGTCAGAGTGATCTCATTAAAACAAAGTTGGCTGTGTCACTACTTAGCTCAACAGATCCAATGGCATCCTCTTATTTATCAATTTCAATTTTCTGCCTCCTAAAAATACAAGCTTCACAAGGCAATTTCTTTTACCCATTTGTTTTCTGCTATATTTTCCTTGCCTCAGTGTCTTCAACATTGTAGACACTTGAAACATTGTTATTGAATAAATAAAGGATTGCATTGATGAATGGTAATCATTATGCAGATTAAATTTAAGCCATGAGAGGAAGTATGAAAAGTATTTAAAAAAAAAATGAGAGGACTTTGGACCAAGAACTGGGAGTTTCAAAATTTAGAAACTGAGAAGGGAAGACCTGCAAAATAATAATAATAATAATAAAAGTCATAGTTCTTCAAATTACTAAAGTACCTGGGGGGGGGGGGGAGTGGAGCACAGTCAACTCTTAATAGTTATTTGGAATTCAAAGACAATGTTGCCGAAAGAATGATTTTTCAGGTCATGCAGGAACATTTGATACTGAGTATCAATATGCATTGCATTTGGAGCTGAAAATTCAATGAAAGGCATCTAATCTACAGTTTATAAATTTAGTGGGCATGACAAATTTAAACACAAATTTGAAGTCAATCAATAACTTTAATTATGCCTATACACAATGTGAGTGTATGAAAGGTGTCTTTAGTCTAATATAAATGTGAAAGAATAAAGAAAGTTTTAAAATATGTTATTTAGGCACTAAAATACTTATATTGATTTAGTGGGGTTTTTATTTGTTTTTTGATGTGGGGAATTGAACCCAAGGGCACTTAACCACTGAGCCATATCCCCAGCCCTTTTTATTTTTTTATTTTGAGACAGGTTCTGGCAAAATTGCTGACACTGGTCCTGAACTTGCAATCCTCTTACCTCAGCCTCCAGAGCCACAGGGATTAAAGGTATGTAGACAGTGCGCCCAACTGATTTAGTGATTTTTGCAAGTGGAAATGGAATTTAGATCGAACCCTTTTGTACCTACATTAAAGAGCGTCTTAAAGGAATGACCAGTCCCTTTGCCGCCCTACTGTTAATTCTGTTTCTTGGACACATTGCCCTTCTTTCTCCCATGCTCTTAAAACCATTCTGCAATGGGTGCAATTGGCTATGTGGATCTGAGAGATCCTCCTCCATTGATTGTTTCTGTAGAACAAAGTTAACTTTGTGTTAGTGGAATAAAAGGGTTTATTAGGGACCATGTGGGAGGGTCGGGAAAGGAAGGGAAGGGAAGAGGGGTAGGGAATGGGAAAGGGGCTGCACAAGAAGAGGAGCGGTTTCAGTCCAGAGCAGGCTTAAATAGCAAACTGGTGGTCTGAGGGACCCCTGGAGCCAGTCCATGTCCCCATAGGCTGCCTGAGGTCAAGAGGGGGTGGGGAGGGCACCTGAGGGCTTGCCTGAGGTACCTGGGAGGTGTAGTCTTTTCTCAAAGTACCTGGGAGGTGTGGCCTCCCTACAACGGTTTCCCTGCCTTCATTCCTTTGGTTCCATTAGTATCTTGGTGCTTCTGTTCTGCGTGTGTGTGTGTGTGTGTGTGTGTGTGTGTGTGTGTAATGTTGATTCAACCCAGTGTTCCTTCTTTCTACTATACACTTTTCTTTCCTCTCTTTTCTATCAGATGAACTTTCCTCCCATCCAACTTGCCTGCTTCTGCCAATAGCACCACTATTCTCTCAATTGCTCAGACTTAAGGATATTTTAAAAAACCACTCCATAAATTCATCCTCTCTGACTGAGGATGCTCAGAGGTGCTTTTGTTCATGTTTTCCCCTTCTAATCTCCAGTGGATGCTTCCATTATTTTGGTGGTATCTTTATTAAGCATTTTTCTAGCCCATGACATAACATATTTATGGCAGGAATTTTAATACCTTAATCCTTTATAGTTCTCACGTATTGCTAAATCCTGTCAGTCTATTCTTAGTACATCTTTTTTGTAAGTCCTACTTCTCCGTTGTCACTGTCCATTGTCAGGCCCTTACCACATCCTAACTAAAGTAGAAGGATGCTATGATTTGACTGCCCAAGTCCTCCCAGTCCAGCTAACAGACATCTCATAACACTTTTTTAATATTGTATTTTACTGTACACATTTTCAAATGACTGCCTTTATCTTATCACTCTTCTACTTGCTGTTTAAAGTTTCCTATATTCTACTCTATTAGTCTAAACTCTACTTTCAAGAATCTTCTCACCTTATTTCTCATTAGTATAAAAACACAATTTTTCTTTCTCTCTTTCCTTCTCTTCTTTAGCATCCCCATCCTCCTCCTCTTCCTTTTTTGTGGTGTATGCTTAAGCAAGTGCATTTAGATACTGTTATGATCTTCTTGCTAATTTACTCTTTATCAACATCTTGTGTCCATGTGTCTGTTTTTATCTGTAGAGTTAATGTCAGATTTACAAATGACCATTTTGAGAAGTATTTGGGTAAAAAAGGGAGTTGAACAACAATTTTCTTATCAGAAATGATTTTGCACCTCTTCAAATATTGGAGGAATGGTTTAGCATCAAAAAAATACATACAAGTGTCACTTGCTTCTCCTGTCTGGGAGGACTTTGTTGGTAGAGTGTTCTGTGAAACCTCTAGTTTCAGATTAGATCAGGGAGATGAAAGGAATTTCATATGGATTTAGGCAACACATCTTACAAAGGTAAAATGTACATTTTTGCTTAAAAAGCACCAAATGGGGGTTATATGCATAAAGGAGAATTGAGGGTTCTAGATGTAAGGTCCTCTATCCTCTAATACATATTTGTGGGTTTATTTTGGGGGCAGGGGAGGTAAATCTAAGCACTTGTTTATGGTAGAAGTTGTGAAATATTCATAAAATCATCCCCCACTTTTAAAAAAATCAAACTTTTATTTTTAATTACTATAGTTTTTCCGAAATAAAATAAAAATTAAAAATCCAGGGTTTCATTGATGTTTTGGTTTCGGAACACCCAGAACCATGAGAACTTGAAAACCATCAATGTGGAGGTAATAAGAAAAAAAAAATGGTTAGGAAAAAGAAGGCAGGAACTTCAATTTTCAGATAATGTTATTGATGAACAAATATGAGAAGGTAGTTCCAAAAACAACTTATAACATAAATGTTCAACAGTTCATCTCTATAATGTGCAAAGGAAAAAAAAAAAAAAAAAAAAAAAGAAAGAAAGAAAGAAAAGAAAATCCCACAAAGAATGAGGTTCTAATGAATGACTATCCCAAACTGCCTATCAAGTTTGGTCCTGCACAGTTAGGGAAAAAAAAACATGCTCCTCTTAACCAACTTGGCTCAAGATTTTGGCTCAAGACCAGCATGACTTAATAGCTGTAATTTGCATTTGAATGCAATTAACTGGGCCAGTACTTCGGGGTAATCAAGCTGTCTGCAATACACATATGCTGCAAACCTAACAAAAGTCCAAAGCACTGGAGTCTTTATTCCTTGAATTTTCCCTAGGCAGGCACTCAGGTCCAGGACCTTAAATGAACAGCTTAGATTTTAAACTATAATTTTAAGTATAAAAAATGAAGTCTAATTTTTATCTATTTTTTATTCTTTTTTTTTTAGACATTTATTTTTTAGTTGTAGGTGGACACAATGCCTTTACTATTTTTATGTGGTGCTGAGGATCAAATCCAGTGCCTCACACATGCTAGGGAAGTGCTCTACCACTGAGCCAAAACTCCAGCCCTATTTTTTCATTATTAATAGAGAAAAGTTTAGCTACTTGCCTTTTTTTTTTTTTTTTTTTTTTTTTTGTATCCGGGATTGAACTCAGGGGCACTCAACCACTTAGGCATATCTCCAGCCATATTTTGTATTTTATTTAGAGACAAGGTTTCACTGAGTTGCTCAGCACCTTGCTGTTGCTGAGGTTGGTTTTGATCTCGTGCTCCTCCTGCCTCATCCTCCAGAGCTGCTGGAATTATAGGCTTGCACCAATGCACCAGCATACTTACCATTTTTTCTTAGAAGAATAATTCCACCACTTTTGTAGAAGTGATTTACGTTATTTTACAAATTTCAAACAATATCTATTTTTCTATATAAACAGATGAAAGGAAAAAGAAAGAAAAAAGAAAACTCTTCTAACCCTTATTATCTTTCTAGAAATATCAATATTCAAAATAAACATAAATGAAAAATGTGAATACAGTTAAAAGTTTGATTATTTAGTAATGTTATGAATCATTAAACATGAGTTTACAAAAATGTTAACAAACTGCTTTAATATTAGGTAAATTACTACTATAAATGTACACGCACCTTGTTTGCATAATTTTTTTTTTCTTTTTTTAAAAATCTTTAGTTTTTAGTTGTAGGTGGACACAATATCTTTATTTTTTTAATTTTTTTTAATTTTTTTTGTACCAGGGATTGAACTCAGGGGCACTCGACCACTGGGCCACATCCCCAGCCCTTTTTTATATCTTATTAGAGACAGGGTCTCACTGAGTTGCAAAGTGCCTCGCCATTGCTGAGGCTGGCTTTGAACTCTGGATCCTCCTGCCTCATCCTCCCAAGTGCTAGGATTACAGGCGTGGGCCACCGCGCCCGACTATCTTTATTTTATTTATTACTTTTATGATAATAAAAGTGCCAAGGATCAAACCCAGTGCTTCACATGTGCTATGCAAACACTCTACCACTGAGCTACAACCCTGGCCCTCAGCATATATTCTTCATATGCAAACACTTTTAGTGTAGGCTGAGCTTTTATAAACCAAAAGCATAAAATGTGAAACTAATAGTATAAAACAAAGAGCCCAGGACAGGGAGTAACAATGCATGAATTTTAATTTAGCTGTGCTACCAATATACTGAGTACTCATTTGTGTGTGTGTGTGTGTGTGTGTGTGTGTGTGTGTGTGTGTTGGAGAATGGGGGAAACTGGTGACAGTCATCAATTCTCTCAGAAACTGTTCCTTAACTCTAAAATGAACGCAGTGCAGAATTGTAAAATGTCTTTCATCTCCAAAATTACAGGAGTATTGCTTACTTTTGTTAGTTACAGAATCTCAGGTGCTGTGGTTTCCTTCCTAAGTACTTGAATGACACCTTTAGTAGACACTATGGTCTGGAAACAGTCTTTCTGAGAACTATAATCAGTATGCAACAGCTTATCTACCATGAAAATTTTCTTTGTGTTGAAATCAAAGCATAACACGTTCTTCTTTTGGTAACCACTGATTAACTTATTCAACAAATAAGTACTGTTGCCTTGTGGGTTCTCCATAAATTCTAACATTTAGGAATTTGCAGTATAGTGGAGGACTCAGAAAATGATCATCACCCCTACAACAAAAACATAAGTAAAATGCAATGAAGATTTGGCAAAGGGAAAGTTATATGTGGTCCAGTGGAGAAGTGAAATCAGTAAAAGGTTTGAAGAGAAAGGTGATCTTATAAAAAACACTGGGCCTGAAATATAGACAAGATTTTAACAGAAGTTGTTGGAAAGGCTTCTCTACTCCCTGTTATTGGAGATAATAATTGTACCCACTTTCTAGGATCATGGAGAAAATTAAGTGAAATAATGCATGTCAAGCATCTAGCATAATGTACTGACATGGTGGAAGAGTCCTAAAAACGTTTTTCATTATTAGTAATGGGGAAAAATGCATGAAACAAAAAGGATCACTGAAGAAAGACTGATATTTCTGATAGTGCCATTAAAGGTAAGCTTCCTAAAGATTTTTTCAAACAGATTTCTGAGGAGATAGTTGCCTAGGCATGCTTTTTCAAAATCACTTGTTTGCATATGGAGTTGTAATCAGAACTTTTTCTTTTAATCTTTCTGCTAGCAGCAAAAAGGAAGAGTCAAATAACTTTTAATGACTGATTAGAATGTGGAAACCAGAAAAGCATGGAGTAGATGGCCTAGAGGGAGAACACTGGTGAGGTCTTTGCCCCAGTGCAGGTTATAGCTTCTTTTTGGCTGCTTGTTTAGGGAGTACTGGAATGAATCTTTGTGT
This sequence comes from Tamias sibiricus, assembly GCA_025594165.1. NCBI lineage: Eukaryota > Metazoa > Chordata > Mammalia > Rodentia > Sciuridae > Tamias > Tamias sibiricus. Next base: position 96,597,706 of record CM046661.1, on the reverse strand, counting down.
CTTAGACAGGTGCAGCTGCTGCATCTGTACCTGCTTTTAAAAGCACTCTGCAATCATTATTAATATAATTAGCTAGTAGTTTATCGTGAACTAAGTAGGGCAAGTAAAGCTCTTTCTATCCCCCAAATAACTATATAAGGTAGGAAATGCATTACTTATGTAAAAGCAGTAGAGAATTAGGTCTCATATCTTGTTCAAAGTCACATAGTCATCCAGCTAATCTTTAATGATGCATACTATGTGCTAGAAAGTATTGTGGGATCTACAGAAACACTGGTGAGTAAAACAAAAATAATTCTTGTATAATCTGGATGTTATGCCCTATATAAGGAGCAGGTGGCAAAGATCTTTTCCCATTCTGTAGGCTCTCTTTTCATGCTCTTAATTGTTTCCTTTGCTGTGCAGAAGCTTTTTTTTTTTTTTTTTGGTACTGGGGATTGAACTCAGGGGCACTGGACCACTGGGCCACATCCCCAGCCCTTTTTTGTACTTTATTAGAGACAGGGTCTCACTGAGTTGCTAAGTGCCTCACCATTGCTGAGGCTGACTTTGAACTCGCGATCCTCCTGCCTCAGCCTCCCAAAGAAGCTTTTTTATCTCATGGTGTCCCACCTATGATTTTTATTTTATTTCTTGTGCTTTCAGAGTCTTGTTAAGGAAGTATATCACCAAAATAATAATAATAATAATAATAATAATAACAACAACAACCCAATCAATAAATGGGCAAAAGAACTAAACAGGCACTTCTCAAAAGAAGAAATACAAATGGTCAACAAGTATATCAAAAAAAATGTTCAACATCTCTAGCAGTTAGGGAAATACAAATCAGAACTACACTGAGATTTCATTTCATTCCAGTCAGAATGGCAGTTATCAATACAAGAAAAAATAAATGTTTGTGAGGATGTGGGGAAAAAGGTACATTCATACGTTTTTGGTGGGACTGCAAATTGGTACAACTACTCTGGAAATCAGTATGGAGATTCCTCAAAGGACTAGAAATGAAACCACCATATGACCCAGCTATTCCACTCCTTGCTATATATCCAAAAGATTTAAAATCAGCATACTATAGTGATGCAGCCACATCAATGTTTATAGTAGCACAATTCACAATAGCCAAGCTATGGAGACAACCTAGGTACCCCTCAGCTGATGAATGGATAAAGAAAATGTGGTATGTATACACAATAGAATATTACTCAGCCATAAAAAGAATAACATTATGCCACTTGCTGTTAACTGGATGGATCTGGAGACTATCATGCTAAATGAAGTAAGCCAGTCCCAAAAAGGCAAAATTTGAATGTTTTCTCTGATATGCAGAAGCTAATCAAAAATAAGTGGGGGAAGGGTGGTAAAAATTTAAAAGCAGAGAGAAAGGGGGAGAGGGGAATTTAATAAAAATAGAGGAAAGATCAATTGAGTAGTCCAGGAGATTGAGGAGGAGGAAGAGGGACAGGAAAAGGCAAGAACAGTGAAATAAATGTGACTGAACTTTCCTGTGTGCATGCATGGATGTGGCACTGTGGGTCCCAGCATTGGGTGTATCCACAGGACACTACTTAAAAAAAAAAGAACAAAAGAAAGAAAAAGAAAACTAAATGGATTGAAGAAGGATTGGTGAAATGGAAGAAGGGGTGGCAAAGAAAAAGGAATTCTGGAAACTGAATTGGAACAGCTTGTATTCCATGCTTTTGTGATAATGACAGGGTGTATTCTGGTGTTGTATATAACTAAAAAGAACTAATTTAAAAAATGGAAATAATACTTGTTATCTTTGAGCTTATGCTCAAATGGAAGAAAGAATAAACAACAACAACTAAACCAAGAATATACTAGCTAGTGATAAGAGATAAGAAGAAATAAAATAGTGATGCAACTGGGGGTACAGCACCAGCTCCGTGGGCAAATGATCAATGTGGTCACAGTATTGTGCTTAGAAGGGTCCTATTCTTGGTTCAATGCTATTGTCACTGTCTTGTGAGTCTTAACTTTGTCTTTGGATTTGGGTTTTAAGTGATAAGATATTGCAGCATATGCTTGTTAGCAGAAGGCATATGTGTAATACATGTGTCCTCCATTTCTGGTGCCCCATTCTTATTGTTTTAGTTGGCTTTTTCCTTACTGTGACCAAAATACCAACAAGAACAACTTAGAGGAGGAAAAGTTTATTTGGGGCTCACAGTTTCAGGGGCGTTGGTCTGAAGATGGCCAACTCCATTGCTCTGGGGACAAAGTGAGGCAGCACATCATGAGGGAAGGGCCTAGCTAAGGAAAGCTGCTCAGCTCATGGCAGGGTCAGGAAGCAGAGAGAGAGGGGGGGTGGTGAGAAAGAGAGCGAGAGAGAGAGAGAGAGAGAGAGAGAGAGAGAGAGAGAGAGAGAGACAGGGTGGGGGCGCTGGAAGAACAATATTTCCAGAATACCTGCCCCCCCCCCAGACCCACCTCCTCCAACCATACCTCCACCTGCCTACAGTTTATTCAAATTAGGATGAACTGATTAGGTTACAGCTCTCACAATCCAATCCCTTTACCTCTGCATGTTCCTTCATTAACATAGGAGATTTTTGGTGGATACTTCACATCTAAACCATAACACTTACGTAGTATTCATGATCCCCCCCCCCAACAAAGAATTATGGTTGACCCCCTTGCATGTGGAGTTCAGTGAGAGTCAAAGGAATTCATGGGATGAAGTAAATGTACTGTGTACGACTGAAGAACTGGGATGCTGGCATGGTGAGGCCATCCTTCTCTCAAGAGAGAAGCTGCTTCCCATGCATAAATAAGGCAATGGTATTTAAAAAAACACAGTGATCATTACTTCCTTCATTAGTCAGCCAACCACTGATTCGGAAAGTGATGGACAATAAGAAAAGGGAAAAACAGTTTCTTTTCTTTCAGTCCTTTATTTCTTATCTATAAGACAAATGTTAGAAGAATGAACATGTATCAAAAAGTGAAAGGGCTGGGGCAGTATAGCTTAGGGGTAGAATACTTGAAAGAACAAATGATACACACACACACACACACACACACACACACACACACACATATTTATACACACATAGTGAGTAAAAAGTTGAGTTACTTTTGTGCCAAGTTCTACTGTGCACTTAAGAAATAAATGTGCATATTTGAATCTGAAAATAGAAATTGTATAATTTTTATGATTTCAAATTTGTGCATCATATTCATATTTTAAACTAGAATTGTACAATATAAAAATGAATGGTAAAATTCATGGAAGTAATGTAAAATTTTCATTTTTCTTTACAGAGAATGATGTTAAATAGCAAAACATCATAACAATCTAAGAAAGAGCCTACAAGGAAGGAAAAAGTTTATATTTTTGCACATTTTTTGGTACCGGGGATTGAACTCAGGGGCACTTAACCACTGGGCCACATATCCCCAGCCCCTTTTGTATTTTATTAGAGACAGGGTCTCACTGAAATGCTAAGTGCCTCGCCATTGCTGAGCTGGCTTTGAACTTGTGATCCTCCTGCCTCATCCTCCCAAGTGCTGGGATTACAGGCATGCGCCACCGTGCCCAGCTATATTTTTGTACATTTAATAGTGCTTTTATTCTGCTTTTCTAACAAGATACACTGCATTTTTATTTTCAACTAGGTAGTGCAATTTGTGTAGCTGGCCCTTGTTGGGGTACTTCAAACTGCGTGATCAGGAGAGGCCTCCCTGAGGTTATAGCATTTAATTTGATACCAAAAAGTCCAATATGAGTGAATCATGAGAAAGTTGGGAAAAAGAACATTCCAGGTAAAGGGAAAAACTAGTAAAATGATTCTAGGAAGGATAGAAATTTGTGTGTTCAAGAAGTAAAACACCGGGGCTGGGGTTGTGGCTCAGCGGTAGAGTGCTCGCCTAGCACGTGCGCGACCCGGGTTCTACTCTCAGCACCACATAAAATATAAAAAAAAAAAAAAAAGGCATTGTGTACAACTAAAATAAATAAATAAACATTAAAAAAAAAAAAAAAGAAGTAAAAGACCAGTATCACCAAAGGGTAGTGGGTAAGTATTAGAGTGTGAAGAGATGAGGTGAGGTCAGAGTTGGGAGAGGCCAGAGTACAAGGGCCCTTAAAGTTTAGAGGAATTTATTCTGCTGGTGTTAGGTAGCCATTGAAAAGCTTGAGGCAAGGAAATGACATGAATGGCTTACTTCATCCTTCAGTGTGGAGGCAAGAGTGGACTCAAGGAGGACCATCCTGGGCAGTGTATACCTGCATTCCTTATCCTTCCAGCTTGAATTCATCATCCTTCTATCATAACTTCCATTGTTGGACTTTTGGATTTCTGAGTCTCAGAAGTGGACATTAGATTCCTTGCAGGCACTGACATCGTCTTATTCTTCTCCATATCACTTGCATCCAGCATGGTTTGCAAAGAGCAGTCATTTACTAAATATTTATTTACTGAATGACTATAATAGACTGTAGTCTCTCTCTCTCTCTCTCTCTCTCTCTCTCTCTCTCCCTATATATATATATACACACATATATACACACACACATATACACACACATACACACATAAATCAGACTGTAGTCAAAGCTCTGTCCTTAGAATTTTCTTCAAATTAAGATAATTAATTAATTAGATGAACCATAAAGAAAAGTGTTATAGCAGCTCTAAAGGAATCTGGAATAAATACAATATGGATTGTTAACTCTACAACTTTTGACATTTGGGAGAAAATCACTGACTCAGAATTTTTACATTGTCTCTTGCTGAAACCATGCACAATATGAGCTCAAAGCCATAGTTATTATCGGTAGTAATGTTTTGGCCAAAATTTCCAGCCTGGTGACTTGGGACTGAATTTGGCCTGAGATATATCTTGACTGGTTTACATGATATTTAAATATTGTGCTGAATTAGTTGTGGATGTTTAAAATGGAGTTTTCATATAAAGATTTTTCTTTCTCACTTGAGAAGCAATAACACAGTAAGCAAACAAAAAATGTGGCAGCATAGGGTTCACTTTCCTGCAATGCTCAGCCACAACTGAGAATGGCCACTGCCTTTGGAAGGCGTTTCTCTGTTTATCAGTCTTCACCTTGCCTGCTTCCCTCACTCCAGTTACCTGCCCAGTTCCTGTGGACATCTGTTTGTGACAGATCTTTCTGAGATAGACATGTAGTAGTGCCATTTTAACAGGAACTCTAAAAAAAATAATTATACACATTTCTTTTAGTTTTCTTGCTAAATGTCCTCTGCTCTTCTTGCCTTCCTTACATCAATCCAAAAAACAAGGTGTCCTGTCCAGATCCACCCTGACATGGACTTGCCAGGGCAGGATGAAATGAGGCTCTGATGTATTGATGGATAAATATTGAGGCTAGGGAAGGCTCTCCAGAGGGTAGCCAGAGGAGAGCTTTGTCACCAATTTGGTCTATAAAAGGATATTCACCAGCACTGTTCTCTTTATTTCCCATTTATGTGTCTGTGATAATTTAGGGATAGCAAGATTAAGGGACAGAATAAACTTAAAACTATCTACAAATACACACCCATGGACCTTCCCATGGGTTTAGATCATTAACACTTCTTTTTTGTCCCAAAGTGTGGTGTTGCCTCCTCTGACCCACGCTGCTGTAACTGCTGAGTAGGACGATTAGGTGTATGATTTTAGATCATATGTACTTGGGCAGTGACTTTATTTGAATAGTGCCATTTAATCTGTTATACTGTTTTGTGGGAACCCACATGTTTATTTATAGAAATGCATGGGGCAGTCTACAAAAGATATTCTGTGGCAAAGCTAATAAAGGCTGTTTCCACAGAGCTATCTAAAGGCATGTGGAAGCACAATAGTGACAAGGAGAAACCACAATTGAACAGTGTGGATAGAATCCTGGGATTGGGAGGCGCTTTTGGGGGTCCAGCAGGGAAAGAAAATCAGTTTGGAAAGATTTACTACACAGTTGTTTTGATGGATATTCAGTTATGGGAACACTTGGCAGTACCAGGGTGTAGTTCATTTACTAGTGTGCAAATGATTGAACAGAAACGCATTCAGGAGTCTGAGAGTAAATCATTTCTATATTCCACAGGAGCTGGTAAATGGGCTGTGGGCTGCAGAACAACCCAGCTGTCCAGAGACAGGGGACAGACCAGGGAGCCAGTTTAGCATGAATGACTGACTCCAGGGAGGGAGGGCGTTCAGCGTGGGGCTAGGGAAGGGGGTCAAAGTCCACGATGAAAAGAAGACAATAAGGCTAAGGGTGGAAACAAAGCAGATCCAGAGCAGCAGCTGGCGGGATCCTGGCGCGCGAGTGAATCCAGCTTTGGTTTTAGAAAAGACACAGGCACCAGGACTTGCACTGGCTGCTTCACAGAAGAGCCTGGAAGGGCGCACCGGCCGGTCGCCCGCGGGCGTGGGCATTGGGGCAGGCACCCTCCCCCGCGCGCCTCCCTGCCCAGCAGCGCCAGGCAGTGCCCAGCGGAGGGCAGGGCGGGGCGCAGGCTGGGGGAGGGCGAGGTGGGGCCCGGCTCTGCGGCCGCCGCTGACGCAGTGCGGGGCGCGGAGCCCTGAGCGCCCCGGCGGGCGTGGATCCCCTGGCTTGCCGCTGGGAGGCCGCGTCCCCGTCGGAGGGGGCAGGGCGCAATACTCGGCCGCCAGGAGGCCGCCGGCGGCCTGCTTGCTCCCGGGCCTCAGCACTAGCCATTCAAGCGCGCTTCGTCCCCGCCCCAGAACCTGGGGGATGAGCGGGGGAGAAGGGGCGGGCTCCCGCGAGCCGTGAATCACCTCCTCCTCCTGCTGCCTCAGCGCCGCCGCCACCTTTCCATTCAGTCGCCCAACATGGCTGTAGCTCGGCGGAGGTGAGCCGGCCGCCCCCTACCGCCCCAGCCTCCTGCGCTCGAGCGCCGCGGCTCCGGCGGCGCCTCAGCTCTGCGGTGCAGAGGCCCGGGGACCCCGCCGCCGCCCGCCGCCCGCCGCCAGCATGTGGGGCGCCCCAGACGAGAGCTCCGTGCGGGTGGCTGTCAGGTGAGGACGAGCACCGGGCTGCGGGCGGTGGGCTGTCCGAGGGCTGAGGGCGCAGGAGGACCTGCTGTGGCCGGGGCACCAGCTGCTGGTCTGTGACCTGAGTGGTGTCTGGCCCACGGCGGCCGCTGTGGAAACTGAGGCAGCGGGTCCCCGCTGGCCTGGCGCGCGTGGCCGGGAGGCACCTCCGCCTTTATGACGTGGGCGTTTGCAGGTGGTAGGCGGCAGTGGGGCGCGGGTTCCGGGGGGCGTCCTGACCCCTCAGGGGAAGAAGCCGTCGCAGTCCGCCCTAGCCTGGTTCGGCACCCGGGGAACAATCGCCTCAGGTTTGGCCTCCTTGGGCCATCGCCTGCTTGGCTTTGCCTGCAGGAGCTGCCTCTCTGCTGGACTGTGGTGTTCTTTTTATTATTTATAGTGTCTGTCATTTGTGTGCTTGCAGCTCCGGCCTTCTGAGGCAGGAGACAAAGCATCAGAGTGACAGGGCTTGAGATCGCGGAGCCCGCGGTGAGCCCACTCGGGTTCCCAAAGTCCGTGCAAATGGAACATCTTAGTAAGCATCCCGGGGAACTAGATGCACACAAGTATATGGGCAAGAGACCGATCTGGCCTCTTAGTAGGTGTAGGAATGGGAGTTATATTTAGGTAAAATTCACCCATGATACATCTATAGAAGGAAGAAAACTATTCAGCAAGAGCGCGGGTTAAATGGGTGACTGGGTGAAATATCCTGAAGGTAAGCATAGCAGATACAATATAACAGTAACATTATACATGCATGGGTGTGAGCTTTGAAACACTAGATACATTAAAATTGTATTTTGGTCAACGACAGATACACTAGCATTCAATGTAATTTAGACTGTTTTGATACATATCAAAAGGAAAGCTCTGACAGTTGCTCTTGGAAAATTGCAACCTCATCACAGTGTTTAAAAAATTAATGAAGCATTCATCATAGAACGTGGCGTTCACTGCTCTGGTATCCCATTGTTAATTCATTTCTCTTTATTTGTACTTTCTGGATTATAAAAATAATCAGTCCCCCAGGAAATTCAGAATTACCAGAAATCTTCCACTCTTGTACCTTTCTGGAAAATCATTTTTAAAATTTCGTCATGAAAAGATTTCTGTAGTTGTCATTTTAGTGACAAATTTTTGGTGACAAATCTTAATTAGGCATAGAAATGGCAGTTCTATATACTTTGTATCTTTAATCAACTTAAATAATAGCATGAATTTGAAAGATTTAAAAAAATATATCCCTTATTTTACAGAGGAGGAAATTACCACCCATGGAGGTGACAGTTTTATGACTTTTTAGAATCACCTGTTATAAAGCTTTGAAGTTTTAAGTCAGCCTTTTGGTTATTCCAAGTCTACTTATCCATTGTTAGCTTGTTTCTCCTATTCACTGCTACCACCTTTCTTTTGGCCTTGTAATACAGATTGATGACTCTACCCGGCTGGGGAAGGGAAAGGTGGGGAAGGAGAAAGAAGAAGACCTGAAGACCAGTAAAAGGCAGTTTTGTTAAAAGACCTGATTATAAAATATTAATGAAAACAGAAAGTTTATCTTTGAGAAAAAACATTTTTAGAGACTTGAGCTTTTTATATGTATATTCTTGATTCCTTCCAGTGGAGGTGAGCAGAGCCATGGATGAACCTAAAGCATTATTAACTAATAAATAACTTATATTTGGCTTTGATATGTTAGCACTTTTTAGGCAAATGAGTGTGGGTCTGATTTTGGGGAAAATTTTTTTATAAAAGTTTAACAGAACTTAGTAAGCTACATTGTGAAGATTCACTTTGGCAAAATTGGGGATTTTTTTTTTATTATTAAATACATTGTTCTGTGATCTGAACAGAGCTACTCTCTAAACTTTACATAGGATAAAAATAGTTTATGTTTACATAGGATTTTAGTATTTACAAAGTACTTGGACATGTATTATTCACTTAAATATTTATTGAACATATATCCCATCTCCGTATCTTGAGTTCTAAGCTAAAATAGTAATAATAATTGCACGTATACCATGTATTAGAATCAGGATGTATGTTATGATATTTTATATTATAGTTGGGCATGGTGGTTAATGCCTGCAATCTCAGCTATTTAGGAGGCTGAGGCAAGAGGATCACAAGTAGGAAGCCCACCTTGGGAACTTCTCTTGATTTGTATCAAAATAAAAAAATGAAATTGACTGGGAATGATGTAGCTCAGTAGTAGAGCATCCCTGCGTTCAATTCCCTATACTGTAAAGAAAAAAAAAGTTTATTGAGATGTTTTATATCATGTAAAAATCTCATTTATTCATCATAATACTATATGACTTAGGTCCTGTTATTTGTATGGCCATTTTACTCATGGGTCACAGAAAGATAATCAAATCAAAATGGTAGCAAATGGAAGACATAGGGTTCCAACCCAGAGGGCTTGACTCTATAGCCCAAGTTCTTAATCATTAACCCTATATAGGTGAGAAGCAAGAACAAGTGTTGCAGAATTTTACTTAGCTTAAGGCCAGGTGCTTTTTCCTAGAACTGTATTAGTTCAATTACAAATGAGTGGCTTTGACAGATTATTTATATCTTGACATTACTAGAAAAGGTAGAGTTCAGAAAAGAGAGGACCTGAACTTAAATCCATTCCCTCAGAATCTTTCTAACATCTTCCCATTCTTCACTCTAGTTTGTGGTCAGCAGGATAATCAAACACACACACACACACATACACACACACAAAAAAAAAAAAAACCCACAAAATTTTTTATCTATGCACATAATCAACAGAGGTATTTGACTTACCCTTTGCCTTCAGTGAATAACATAATAACAGATAAGAGAGTTGACTGTTTAAATGCACTGAATGTCAGGAAGGCTTGTATTTTATTAGATATAGAGACTTATTAGTATGTTAAAGATGATGACTCTATTATGAGTTTCTCAAAATAAGTACATGGACCTTATAAGATTTTAGGAAAAAGACATTAAGCAGAACATTTCTCATTTAGGGAGAACATCCCCTCCCCCCCCACTGTGGTACCAGTGATTAAACCCAGAAATGCTTTAACACTGAGCTACATCCCCAGTTCTTTTTACTTTTTAGTTTGAGACAGGATCTTACTAAGTTGCCCAGGCTGGACTTGAACTTGTAATCCTTCTACCTCAGCCTCCTTGAATCATTGGGATTATAGGCCTGCACCACTGCACCAAACCGTGGAGAACACTTTGTATTCAATTTCTGAAAATATCTTTTGGGGGGAGGTTGCTGGGGATTGAACCTAGGGCCTTGTGCATGTGAGGCAAGTACTCCACCAACTGAGCTATATCCCCAGCCCTGAAAATATCTTTTGAAGAGTATATTTCAGGTGTTCTGCATGACATCTTTCATTGTAGTAGGTATGGATTCAGAAGATAGTCCTGTTGTCCAACATCATGTGGCTGTTGAGCTCCTGAGTTATGATTAAGGAACTAAAATTTTAATTTAATTTAAAATTAAAAACTATTCTTCAATCCAGTTTCTAGAAACTTTTAAGTATGCTTAGAATAAATTCATTTATGTGGTTTTATTTTAAAAAAATTTTTTTTAGTTGTTGGTAGACCTTTATTTTTATTTATTTATATGCGGTGCTGAGAATCAAACTCAGTGCCTCATACATGCTAGGCAAGCACTCTACCACTGAGTTACCATCCCAAACTCTGATTTTACTTTTTCATTTGTAAACTTCATGAAATCTAAATACTGGTAACATATTTCTCATGAACATTTTATCTCTTATTTGACATGTGCTGTTAGTATAATTCATACACTGGATTTCAAAGGAAATCTAAAAAAAATAATTGTAATTATCTCAACAATCTTTATATTGGTTACATGTTGAAATGGTAATATTTTAATTACTTTGAGTTAAATAAAGTATTGAAAATAATTACATCCATTTCTGTTTTCCTCTAAAAATGTGGCTATTAGAATTTTTAAAATATATATGTGGCTTATATGTCTAATGATGAGAGCTGCTTCATAATTTAAAAAATGTAAGGAAGAAGGGAACATAAAATTTATCAAATAAGCTGGGCGCGGTGGCGCACGCCTGTAATCCCAGCACTTTGGGAGGCTGAGGCAGGAGGATTGCGAGTTCAAAGCCAGCCTCAGCAATGGCGAGGCACTTAGCAATTCAGTGAGACCCTGTCTCTAAATAAAATACAAAAAAGGGCTGGGGATGTGACCCAGTGGTCGAATGCCCCTGAGTTCAATCCCCGGTACCACAAAAAAAAAAAAAAAAAAAAAAAAAAAACAAAGATAAAGAAAGGACCATAGACTAATTATCATAGGCTTATTACACCCTTAGAACAAGAAAATACCAAATATCTATTTTTTGGAGTGGTCACTTACATACAGGTGTGTGTGTGTGTGTGTGTGTGTGTGTGTGTGTGTGTAAAAGACTTAACAGCAATAATAATTTTTTCGTTAAGGTTAATAGGAGTACAAAGGCATTGATTATAAACTCAATATGATGGCTGATTTCCTAAAAAGTAAGCTGAATGAATGGCTTAGATGTCATCAATAACAGTGAACAATAAAGTATAGTGTATATTGTCATTATCTAACCATACTGACTTGAACTAGTCAGTTAACTCAAAGTGATAAAATCAATCAAACATTTTGAATTCAAAATCTAAGACATGGGATGACACAATAAATTTGTAAAATTTTTCAAGATCTTTAGGTTGCAAAATATGTTAAGAGCTGGCAAAAAAATGAAGACACAGAAAGGACCATTGTGTTTACAAGTTATTGTGATGGGTAACAAAAATTTCCTTGCTTGACTTTGGCACAACCATGTATCCTTGATGCTGGGTTTGGATTATTGTGTAATGTAGTCTCATTTGTGTTTCAGTTTGCTGTATTTTTACCTTACTGAAGCACTTTTAAGAAGTGGCATTGTTCAATAGCCTTAAGGTCTGGTTGGACCATCAGAAGTTGTTTTAGGTCTGTCATTGGCACTTATTTGCAATGTGTCCTCCCTGTGCTTTCTTCCCCCCATGCTGAGATGGCATCCTACAGCTAAGAAAAGTTATCATATCTTTGTGCATGCCCTGTATTAAGTGCAATTATAATTGTTGTCAGTCTAACTATTAATGCTGATGATGCCTCACTATTGACAGGAGGGAGTGATTTTAACACTTCCAACTTGACTTTTCTTATATTGACTTTAGCTACTTTTGTTACTGAGAAAGAAATATTTAGATGGGAGATCATAATCTCTTCCTCATTCTGGTTATGATAGTGAATGATTTTTTATTTAACTTTTATTGAAATCCTATGAGGTAACCTGGACAGATATTCTTTATTTTACAGAGGAAAAAGTGAGTCTCAAAGATATTGGGTGATCTCTTCAGGGCTTCTGCTTCACTAAGTATCAGGATTGGAATTCAAACTCAGGTTTCTGAAATATATTTTTATGCTCGCAAACACATTTTCAAATGTTTTAAAAAATATTTCACTTACTAAAGAATCTTTCAGACTGAAACATTCACTATACATGTGAAGAAAGTTATTTGAAACAATTGAATGTTTAGAAAATGTAGATGAGCAAGGCCTCTGGGTAACATTTAGTTCATGGAAAGAGGTGTTATTTGGTGTTCGGCCATTTGTTTAATCCTTCATGCATCAAGTTTAATAAAGTGCATACTGTGAACTAGACCCTTTCTACCACAACACACATGACACACATGGCCCTTGCTTCCACGGAGTTTACACCTAGCAGAACAAGACTCTTTAAATGCACAAAACGTGTTAGAACTAAAATCGAATCAACAGCACAAACTAGAAATGAAATGTAATAATTTGGGTTTTTAATGTTTCTCTTTTTTTCTTTTTGGAATTGGGGATTGAACCCAGGGGATCTTTACCACTGAGTCACATCCCCAACTGTTTTTATTTTTGATTTTGAGACAAAATCATTAAGTTACTTAGGGTCTCACTAAGTTACTTTTGATCTTGCAGAGTTGCTTAGACTAGTCTCAAACTTGAGATTCTCCTGCTCCAGCCTCTCAAGTCACTGGGATTACAGGTGTTCCCCACCACTCCTGGCTCTCTTATTTTTCACAATAGCATTTTTGTTGTTGTTTTGTTTTCTGGTACCAGGGATTGAACCCAGGGGTGCTTAACCACTGACCCACGTCTCCAGCCCTTTTTTGTGTGTGTTTTGAGACAGGACCTTGCTAAGTTGCTTAGAGCCTTGCTAAATTGCTGAGGCTGGCTTTGAACTTGGAATCCTCCTGCCTCAGCCTCCCTTGTTGTTGGGATTACAGGTGTGCACTACTGTACCCAGGTAGCATTTTTTGTTGTTGTTTATTGTTTATACTGTCTTTTTTTGGTACCAGGGATTGAACTCAGGGGCCCTTGACCACTGAGCCACATTCTCTGCCCTATGTTGTATTTTATTTAGAGACAGGGTCTCACTGAGTTGCCTTAGCGCCTTGCCATTTTTGAGGCTGGCTTTGAACTTGAGATCCTCCTGTCTAAGCCTCCCCAGATGCTGGGATTGCAGGCATGCGCCACTGCACCCAGCTCAAACATTTTTTTTAAAACAGTGATTTAAAAAATTTTGTCCTGCTTCCAAATATATTTCATAAAAAAATTGAACTCCACAGCTTATGCATTAGGAGGACATTATGTCCTATTTGATATAACACACATGTTTTACCTGTATCCCTTTGTATTGGGCTCTAAACATAATAGAGATAAGAGAGAGGAGACAAAGAGCTAGCAGATGATGTGAGTTGACAGTCAATGAAATTATTTAATTATAAAACATGAGATGATTCTTTTTCTTCAAATATGGTTTAATAAGTTTAAAAAGTGTGGTGGACCTGTTTATTATTTGGAACTGCAAGGTTTCATGTTTAATTATTACTGCCCCTTGAGCACTTGCCATCTTACCTTGTAATTGGTTAATATTTTGATGCATAATTATGGGGTAGTGAATGATGCACTAGAAATTCCAGTTTAGTGAAGCCATGAAAGCAGAAATTATCTTAGTATCTAGCTAATACTATAATCTTCCAATTCTCATCAATTTCTTCTCAAAGAAATTGACTTGGAATATTCATAATTATGGATGTTTTTCCCCAAGATGTGTAACATATAATTCACCTGTAAGAATTTCATGTAGAAATGGTTATTTTCTATCAAAATTAGATATGACCTGATATTACAAGTTTCATATTAGGAAGGAAAAGACATCAATGAAGATGCACGCCAGATAGCAGACAGTATTTGTATACGGTGTATCACTGGAATAATTTTTATGCATAACAAATTTGTTTGTTATTCTGGTCAGTGTTTCCCTCTGAAAATGAGATCTATGAACTCTGTCTTTCATCATGGTTTCCCAGTGGATTAACTATTTAATCTTCTCAGAGTATTAAAATTGTTTTCTCATGGCTGAGTCTTTGTTTGAAGCAAATGACAGCCAAGCAAACGGGACAATTTTTATGACACTCTATGATTATTGTAAGATCTTTCTGGATATTTAAGAATTATATTTGAGGGTCCTTTGTTCTCAAATGTGTGTGTATGTTTTTTTTTTTTTTTTTTTTTGAAACTTAAAAAATTTACATAGTTAACAAATTTTAGTACCCCTGTAATTATTGACAAAATACATTTAAAACTAAAAGGGACCTTGAAAGAACTAGTTGGTCAAGGCCCCTTTTTTGAGATAGTTGTGACAATAGAGGTGTGAAGAAGTAGAAGGAATTGCTTGAGGTTACAAAACTAGCAGCTCTAGTCTTCTGTTGACAAGTGCTGTGTATTTTCTAGGACTTCATGTTTTGCTAGCAGGAATCTCAGAAATAAAACATCTTTAATATTGAAGGAAAAAGAAAAAGAAAGCGGGAGAGGGGAGACGAGATAAACTACAGTTTTAATTCCTTAAGCAGTTATGAAAATTTCATTTAACAGATGAATTCTAACACTCTCATTGCCCATTACTTTGGTTTTATGGATGCCTCATTTCTGGGACTAGCCCAGTAATTCTCATAAGGATCTTGCAGAGGCAAGGAGGAGAAATCCAGGGGTAGAAATGCTTGTCTAAATTTTGAGGTTTGTAGTATATTAAAATATGACAAAATATCAGAACAGAGTTACAAAAATAATAAAGACTGTTTTTAACATTTATGAAAAAATATCAGAACTGAGTTATAAAAATGACAAAGACTGTTTTTAACATTTATACACAACACAAGGCTTTAACAAGAACCACATAAAATGCAACTTGTAATAGTCTAATTATGAAATAATCTTAAATATGTAAATGGAAGTTGGTGTGAGTTCTAGGCCTGGGACATGTCCCTACCCCCATGTGCCTACCTTGGTTCTCAACACTTTCTTTTTTTTCTTGTTGTTACCCCAATAGGTAAAAGATTATAGCTCATTCCAGTACTAATGGTCTAACTACAGGGAAGGTGGCTGGGAAGTGGGTGGGTAAAGCCTGCTTATGAGAATCTAGAGTGGAATTTGGCATAGAAATCTGGGTGGATTAAGATGACACTCTTTTGCAAGTTACTTCACTAGTGGTTCTTAAGCTTTTAAATCATCTCCTCCTCTTCTATACATTTTGATTGTAACAGAGACCTGTCATACAAAAAGTCCCCTGAGTTCTGCTTCTACACAAAACTTTTTAAAACTTTTCCAATGCAGAGAAATTTTTGCCTTTGGGGGACAGGGCACAGCCCTTCCTTATATAATCTTCCTGTCTCCCTCTGAAATATAATTTTTTTTAAAAAAGAAGGTACTAATGTATTGACAGCATTATTACAGTAGAACATTTGAAGGAAATTGGGGTTGTGACATGGAACAAGTAGATATCTATATGTTCAGATTAGACTGACAGTCATTCAAAATTTAACCACAGAGTCAATCTACTTGGATGACTATTCAACTCCATCTGTTTCTTCAGTAAGAGGAAAAAACAAAGAAAAATGTTCAAGTGTGGTTGTGCAAAGGTAAGCATCACAAGCCTCTAGTAGAGGCTAAAAAAATTAAGGACAATTTATTCCTCATTCTTGGATCTCTTATTGTGTAGTTAAGATTTTAGTTTTTGAAATTAGATTTGACATTATTCTCAACTTGGGAGAGCTGTGTCTGTCACTTTGTCATGACAGTATCACAAATCTCTGAACATGATGAAGGAAATTATATGTTTTTCAGAGTAGATATTCACATTCTTTTATATGGCTACAATGTTAGGAGTTGCTCTAAATAAGTTGTTCTTTTTTTCTTTTAGCAAAGAGGAATAAGAGGCTTTGGAGAGAATAAAGCTGTAGCTGGTAATTGTGATGTGATCACATAAAGTACTAATCAAGCATAGGGCATCTGGAACTTCAGTTGTATTCCTTCTAATTTTATTTACTTTTTTTGGATCAGAATTTATTTAATAATTATTAAATTTCTACTGTGTGCTAGTATTATACAAACTAGAGGTATTAAAGCTATTCTCTTTTAATCAGGACTCTTACCCATGATAAACTTGGTATTGACTAGGCAGTTCTTCACTTACTTCAGTGCATTTGGGAAAGGATCAAAAGAGACAACCATGTGAAAGCATTGGGAAAATGGTTTTTATACAAACCCAGGTAGTAATACGATTAGAGATGAATTTGTATAATCAACCATGGGCATGTTGATAATGTTCCAGACTTCAGCTATTGGATTAGTCATTCTCTTCTGTGTAACCCATAACTTGAATCTGCAGAATGCTTTAGAAGTACTTGTTATTTGTTCTTTTTTTTTTTGTCTGAGTGTCTATTATTTTAGCCACTATGAATGACACAGCAATATACATACATACATATATATACCCTATTGTAGCCTAATATTCACTACTTTATGCATAAGGAATTTTTTGAGTAACATCTAAATATTATATATATTTCTATGATTCAGTACTTTTTGTATTAAATTCAGTATGTCAAATAGTAACATAATTGGCTAGCCTTTATTATTTAATAAGCACACTAATTTCATTTTTCTAAGACTTATGCTGTCTTCTACAACTCTGGGTAATGTTTTCATTTGCACTAATGAGCACTAACTGTAAACAACTATTTCCTGGAATAAAAAAATGAGGGATAATGCTGCTCACCCAGAGTATATAATTGGTATGAAGGATGCTTTTCAGAAAGCATTGATACTGCATTGATATTGAGTATTAAGTTTTCACCTGTATTAGGACATAATGTATTAGAATACTGTAGACATTTGACCAACAGATAGTAAGCCAAACATAGCAAACACAGGTCCATAATAATTCCATGCTTCTTGAAAATTATTGCTTGCTTTTTTTCTTTTTTCCCTCTGTTCAACCCAAAGCTCTTTTGTTTGAATTGCCTGTTGATCATTTAGTCTGCATCTGTCCTGCCCTAAAATGGAAGTTGTCAACTGCTGATTAAACTTGAAATTACAAATTTAATTCCTGGTTATTTGGCCTGCCATGTAAGTTTCCTTAATTTAAATGTGACATCTGTGACACTTTTGGGTGTCAATTTAGGCAATACAGTATGATGTTTTTGAATTTTAGTTTGCCAACTTGTCCTTAGATTGTCAAGAGAATCCATTTTTACTTGATTATATTCTTATCTATTTTGCTACTAAGCATAATTGGACCTTCTGTTACCTTTGTAGCAGATTCAGTTGTCTTTGAGACAAAGTTCTTTAGTTGGCTCTTAATTTTATATTAGCTTGACATAAATCATCATAATTTTTCATTTACATATTATATGTGTTCTGTTACTGTCACTCTAAGGGCTTTTAATGATTTTGTACTTTTAAATTTGAGCATGTTTTCATGTCACTTTTGTGGTCTATTTTATCTTTATTTTATTTTATTCTTTTGGTACTGGGGATTGGATTGAGGGGGACTTAACCACTGAGCTACATCCCTAGCCCCATTTTTGCTTTTGAGACATGGTCTCACTAAGTTGCTTGAGGCTGGTCTTGGAATTGTGGTCCTCTTGCCTCAGTCTGCTGAGTTGCTGGGAGTATAGGTGTGGGCCACCTGTGCCTGGCTTGTTTGATATCTTTCAATATTAGAATCTTACCTCATTCTGTTTAAAAATTGTCATAAAGATATTACATATTATTGGATCCTGTGAATAAGTGTCATGTGTAAGTCCATTTGATTTCAATGTGTTGCTACTAAGGACAAGGTTGTGAGTTTGGGCCCTGGATGGACTTCTCAGCTTTCCTACTTTTTAACGTAACCTTTATAGTTATTATAAATGTTACTGTTCAGAAGCAGGCACTGGATATAAATGAGGATGAATCAGTATAAATCTGTTAACACTGGTAAAAGTTATCTCCAATCATGTCCCAGAATTTTCATCCCTTTAAGTAGTTCATCATGAATGAAAATAATTCTTAATGTCTATAGGAGCTGAACAAATATTGAAAACTTATTTGAGCTAAATAAGTGAAAATAATACCTACGTTATATGTTTGTTGTGAGAATTAAATGAAATGCATTAAAAACCTTATATTATTGGTATTTAGTAAATGTTTTCCAAATGATAATTATTACTGTCATTTAATTTTTTTTTTTTTGGTATCGGAGATTGAACTCAGGGGCACAGGACCACTGGGCCACATCCCCAGCCCTTTTTTGTATTTTATTAGAGACAGGGTCTCACTGAGTGGCTAAGTGCCTCGCCATTGCCGAGGCTGGCTTTGAACTCTCCAGCCTCCTGCCTCAGCCTCCCAAGTGCTGGGATTACAGGCGTGAGCCACCGCACCCGGCTTATTACTGTCATTTTTGATGTTACCATTTTCCTCTAGAAGAAGAGAAAACTTGTCAAAATGACTTTATTGACTCTGAACTCTGGTTAAGTAGAAAATCATAGGGCAAATGAAAACAAAAGCAAAAACTGAAACATTGTGTCTGCCCCCACCTTGCCCCACTGTAGAAATCTGAGTTCATTGGTCTTTAATAAGATAATTGCCATTAACATTTTTTAAAGAACTATCCTGAGTGAGATAATTGCCATTAACACTTTTTAAAGAACTATCCTGAGTGATTCTAATCTATGATAGTATTGAATATCACTGTCTAAGTCAGGAGACTTCTTCATATTTTGTATTTGAATCTCTGTCTTTTTTATCTTTTTTTCAGATGGAGTCATTGGTGCCCTAAATGGGCAGACTTAGTTCCTCTGAGTTTTTTGAGTCAGACCTATATAAAGTCACAAGTAAATAACAGTAGTGGTTTTTGCCTCAACAACTTATTAGTCCAAAATTTGTCTTGCCGCTCCGAACTTACTATTGATTTTACCTGTGCTTTTGGATCATAGCCTTCTCTTTAATCTCCTATTTTATTTTATTTGTCCAGACTTGGCCTCTGTCTTAATTTCCTGACTTATGTCCCTTTCCCCATATCTAGATTCCAAACACATTTGATTAAGTGGAATTTTGAAAAGCCCCTTTTCTGTGGAGAGACTTGTCCTCTTTTTTTTAATCTGGAATCTGTTTCAACTAATGTGAGCCTTCAAAACTGAGAGATGCCACCAAACTGACACCACTATATACATGTGCTGTCATTGCTCTAGTCTAGGTCACCTGTGGACCTCACTTCACTTCCTTGTCACCCTAGCCTCTGGTCAGGCTAGTTGCACTACACTCTCCTTCACCTAGTGCCAGCCAGGAGGCTCCAGTATGTTTTGAGACTAAAGTCACCTGAGATTAAGAAACTGTGATTTCGATATGAGATTAATGTGAAACATACACACATACACATGCACTCCAAAACATAAAATCCACTAAGGAGTTGAATGAATTTAGCTAATATTGTATAAAACATGTTAATGAACAAAAATAAATTGATAATTTCCCCAAATATCAGTTGATGAAAAAGATTCTCAAGTTGTTCCTATAACATTTTGGTTAAAAGAGACATATGAATTTGTCAAGAAGCTTTGAAGTTTTAAATCCTTATCTAAAGTTCTGTTGATTGTCACTTTGAAATGGAACTTCCTGGTCAGTCCTGATCTGTGCCTAATGTTGCATTAATATCAAAATGTCCTATTGGCTTCTGCTGTGGCCTTACAATATATATACAATGACAGTTTGGCATCTTATTTTGCTTAAATAACCCACAGACTGTGTGCTAGGCTAGGCCAAGTTACTGATATAAACACTGAAATTGTTCTGTATAGGACAGGCAGATCTAGGTGAGTCAGGCATGGTTTTTTCTCACAGCAGCATCATTGAAAACGGGGGGGGAAAGTAGGGAAAAAGAAGAATATGAGAAGGAATTATGCCTGTTCCTTCTTGAAACTAAGTAGCTATCCTGGCTTTTTGGTTCTCCTGGCGGCCCTGTATTGTAGAGTAAAAAGCACTGGGGCTTTGTGGCTATAGTATTATCTTATCTCAATATTTATCAATTAGTTGCTAAGAGCTGGTTGATCTACCCTTTCTTTTTCTAACTTTATGTTCCCTATTTATTTTTAATTGACATAATATTTACACTTTTAATGGGATACAATATTGTAATTTGATACATGTATGTATACATATATTATACAATATATAATTGTCATAATGTTTACATTTTTTATAGGATACAGTATTGTTATTTGATACATGTATACAATATGTAATGACCAAATCAGGGTAATTAGCTTTTCTATCTTCTCAAATACTATCATTTCTATGTGATGAGAACCTTCAAACTTCTCTAGTTATTTTGAAACATATAACTAATTGTTGTACACTGTGAATGCCCTATGTGCCATACAACTCCAGAGCAACTTGTCTCCCTACCCGTGTTGTGGTACCGTGTTGATGCACCCTCTTCACTCTCCCAACTGCCTCCTGCCTTTCCTAGTCTCTAGTGATTTCGGTTCTGCTCTCTTCTATTGATGCTTTCCTTATTATTTTTGTTCCATCTTCTCATTTCCACCTCTTCCTTAATTTTATTTTCTTTTGCAGCATGGCTTATTGAAAAGAGCATAGACTTTACATTTTAGGACAGCCACTTAACTTTTGTGAGCCTTAGTTTTCTCATTTATAAAATGGAGTTAATGCCTATCTATAGGGTTAAGAATATAACAATCCTAGAGTATAGAGTCCTGTGAATGCCTTACATCTAGGGATGTTGGGAGATGTTAGATTCCTTTTTTGTTTTCTCTTTCTTTTATTCTTTTCCTGCTTTTTCTCTCTTTTTTTAATTCTGTCTCTCATCTTTATCTCTCTCTCTTTTCCTCTTCTAGGTAAAGCCTAGTAACTAACCATAATTTCCTTTCTGACTACTTCAATGTAGGGATTATTTCTTTGGCGAGATGTTGTTTATAAAACTGCAGTTTTATCTAGGTACTTTCATCTATGAAGTAGAGATGTAGAGATAATAAGGGTATTAGCTGTGTTCCTTAGTTTTTTGTCTCTGTGACAAATTACCTGATCAAATCAACTTAAAAGGAGGAAAGAGCTGAGTGGCTCATCTTGGTTATCCCAGCTATTCAGGAGGCTGAGGCAGGAGGATTGTATATTTGAGGTCAGCTTGGGCACTTAGTGAGATCAGAGGCCCTATAGGATGGGGGACATAGCTCAATGATAGAGAAGCCTTAGGTTCAATCCTCAATATTGGGAACAAATAAAATAAAAATAAAGGAGAATAGATTTATTTTGGCTCACAGTCCCAAGATTTCAGTCCCTGGTTACTTGGCCCCTTCTCTTTGGGCTTGTGTAAGGCAGAACATTATGGTTGAAGCATGTCATGGAAAACTGCTCATCTACTGGTGGTCAGGAAGCAGAAAGAGAGATAGGAAGGTACCAGAGTTCTAATGTCCCTGTTGAGTGCACACCCCTAATGGCATACTTCCTTCCACTAGGCCCCACCTCCTGATGTTTCCACTGCCTCCCAAGAGTGCCACCAGCTGACAACAAGGCCTTCAACACAGGAGGCTTTGGGAAGCACTCTAGAGCCAAACCTAGCGTAATAGGACTGTTATAAGAATTGATTGACATATTTATAAAGCCTACAGAAAAATGCCTGGCACATAGTAAGCCTCAATAAAAGTAATTTGATTAATTTACAAAAAATGATTTCTATAATAGAACCTCTCACAGGTCTTCAGTTAAAGTTACTGTATCTGTCTCTAATGATGAAGAAAAGGGATGATAATAGTACATTTATATTAAATAATATATATGACCTTGATATCACCAGCTGAAGATATCATTGTGTTTATATGATAGAACATTGCCTTCCTTGGCTTGCTCGCAAAAGTCAAGACTGAGATGATCATGTTTTCTAGACCAGTTAAAGTGTAGTCTTAATTCCGTCTTCCTTGGCATGTCCACTACTGGAATTTTCTGTTTGTCTCTAAGCACATGGAGGCTGCTTTTTGATTTCTAACTGCTTACCTGGAAAGGTGAGCTGACCGGCGTGTTAATCCTTAAACCTCTGAAATATATCATCTAGTTTATCATTAACCTAAGTATACCTCTACTTATGCCAACAAGTTTTTCTTATTAAGACCCTGAAGTTTTTTTCTATAGAAATCACCATCTCACTATTTCCATGTGGCATATCTAATAAACAGTGGCCGTCTCACTATTTCTATATGGCATATCTAATTTGAAATAATTTTTAAAGACTTGATGTAGGTGACAGTTTTTTTTCTTTGTGCTAACTTAAAAAATATATTTGATTAATTTTACCTTTCTTTTTTATATGGTGAAAGAAGTCATTTTGCTTATTTTTAATTTTAATTACCTTGGTTAAATAAGAAAAAAAATCAATAAACAAGTATTGTGACTTTCTTTTCTTCTTTGGACCTTACTCAATAATTGAATCTTCATTGTTTATTTAATATTAGTTCCCTAAACCTTTGACTTGATGACTAGTTTTGTTTGCATTGAAAACAAGTTTCTGAGTGATAAGGTATTAACAAATGAAGCCTCAAACTTAAATCATGGTGAGGGAGGAGATTTCACTTTTAAAAAAACCTGTTTAGAAAGCAAACCTGATTACCTTCTTTTCTTTTTGGTGCAGGACATCAAATCCAGGGGCCCACATATGCATGTACTCTACCACTAAGCTATATCACCAACTTGTGATTGAACTGTTGAAACAAATACCTTTTGTGTCCTTCACAAGTTGACTTGCTATGAAATGAAACTTGCAATGACAGATGAACCTAGAATATATTGGTAGATCATTAAGTGGTTTTGTTTACTGTTTTTGAAAAGCAGAAGAAATCATCCTCATCTAAATATAAGCTACTAAAATAATGAATACAACTGATAGAAAAAGAGTAATGCAACTAAGGATAAATATCCTTCACAATCATAGTTAAATTTCCTACACTTATGTTGTAAAACAGACATTTACATATTTGTGTTGCTTCCTGTACATTCTGATGAGAACCATATTCTCTATTTACCTGAAAAAACAAAAGATTCAATAACAGGAATTTCTGTTTTCAAAAGCAATCATCTGTGTAACTTTTGTGGACTATCAAATATGTTTATTTTATTTGCATATTACATAATTTTCTTTTTACAACTCAATCTTTTAAAATGAACTTTGATGATGAAAGTAATGCTGTTGAACTTTGAATTCAAATCCCTGTGTGCCACTGACTCATTTTCAGGTGGTGGTGATGTAAAAGTAACCTTGTGGAAAAACAGCATGTTACCTCTCTGTGACTCAGATCCTATGTGTAATGTGGATAATACTTCTGTGGAGAATATCACAGCCTTAGTAAAAATGTTAAAAAAAAAAAAAGCCACCCCAAGCCATTGTAACTATGGCAGAAGTTATTTATTTAAGTATATTTTGCTAGCTAAAGGAATGAATTTGTAAGTATAACAAGTAGTTCACATCTCTGACCATTCTAATGAAATTTCCCTCAGATTAATTCAATGTATTACAAGTAGTGAAATTCAATTTTTGAGTTATTGAGACACCCAGTAAGATAAAACACACTCAACACGCTTTGCTGGGGAAATGCATGAGGAATCAGGTATGGATTTTGCCCCCCCAAGTATTCAGTCCAGTTGGGAAAATCTTACATATCCATACAAGATCTGATGGCTTTCCTTTAAAACATATCAAAAATGAGTATGAACACAGCATGTACAAGCTATTGGAATAGTCTGCCCCTACAGCCATTGTAATCACATTAGCCACTTTTAAATACAAAAGCAACTTAGTATTTTCCATAATAGTAATGTAAATGCTTCTTAATAATTAAGTCCTGTGAAATCTAATCTTTGCAATCTCCTAATCTTTACCATAATCCCATTGGTTTATTAGCTTTCTCTTCTATACTTATCCTTTCTAATGCTTTCCTAATTTCTGTGCTCATTCAGCTTTTTTCTGCCCCTTTCTGTGAATTTCATCCTCTTCTCATCAAATGTATTAATTGCAAAGATACTGACAACTGCTCATCCACACATACCAGGACATGAGTATGCACATTCATATGTGTATATGTGCACATATGCACACATTTCTATGTTTCCTTTTCCCACAAAGCTGGTTAGTAACATTCATTGAGTGGCCAGCTTTGGTCTGAGTAACATAGGAAGTTTTTATAGAAATTTACTAAATATACTTTGAAAACAGAAAACTCTTTGTTAACTCATATCTCTTTCTTATGTATCTATTTCTCCTCCTTCCTTCTTTCCATCTTTACTTCCTTCCTTCCTTCTTCCCTCCCTCCCTCTCTCTCTCTTTCTTTTCCTTTTCGTACTTAGGACTGAACCCAGGAACACTTTACCACTGAGGTATATATCCTAGTAATTTTTACTTTTCAGACAGGGTGACCCTTAGTCACTAAGAGTCTCACTAAGTTGCCCAGGCCAGCCTCAGACTTGCTATCCTCCTACCTCTGCTTCCCTAATTGCTGGAATTATAGGCATGTACCACAGTGCCTGGTGCTTCTGTATTTATTTCATCAATCCCAATTTCCTGTGGGTACCAGACTATGTTTCTTTTCTCAGTAAGCTGATGATCTATATTTTGAAAGGCCCAAAACCCAAGGAATATTGAACTTTAATATTGTTGGTGGTTAGTTCTTAATCTTCAGTAGACTTTTAGATGCCATCAATAGCTCTACTTTTTAATATCTAATCTTACTTCTATTAGATGTATCTTTTGGAATAGTCAGCTCTTGTTATAAGGAAGTTGCAGTGATATGATTGACTAAGAGGAAGATGGACCATGACATCAGGAGACTTGTTTGAGGTTTTCTCTTTTTCTAGTTTTTGACCTTGGGTGAATTTTCCCCTCATCTTTAAAAAGACATCGATAACACATACATTTATTTGTTCATACAATTATTTGTTCCTAAGGATGCTTTTCCTGACTAAGTCTACCATATTGCTAACCCTACAGCTCCTCACCTTACGTAACTATAATTTATATTCTATGATAGAAGGTTTATTTGTAGGTTGCTCCATAAACAGTTATATTTAGTGTTGTTTTTCTTTTGGCCTTTTTCCCCCCTCACATGAATTGTGAGTTATTCAAGAGCGAGGAGATAAGCTTTTTCATTTCTTCATAGTCCTTCTCAAATACTTGGCAGGCATGTCAGCTCTAATATTCAACATCAGAAGAGGAAAATAAAGTATATTTCAGATTATTGTTAGGGAGGCTTTAGTCAATCAGTTAAAAAAATTTTTTTTTTAAAAAAATTCCGATACTGAGATGTACTATGGAGAGGATAGAATGATATGCTTTATAGTTATTGGCCTTTATTAGGAGGAAACATTTGAATTGGGAACTGAATATTGAGAAAGGAACCATGGGGGAGATCTGACAGAAGAGCATTCCAAGCAAATCACATGAAAAAGCATTGAGAAATAAACTCGCATGTTAGTGGAATAGGGGAGAAGAGCTGTATAGCCAGATACAACACATAGAGAAGAGGATGGAAACAGGTAAGATCAGATAGGTAGGGAGGAGCCTTGCAGAGTGGAAATTTTGGATTTCATTTTAATTTTAGTGAGATTGCTTTAGAAACTGTCATGTGGAAATGTGACATGGATTGATTTACATTTTAGAAAGATAACTCTGTTTGCTATATACAGGATGGACTGTATTATAAGAGCTAAACATGGAGGTGACAGGCAAGTGAGAAAGCTGCTGTGTTCCAGGAGAGAGATGGAGGTGGCTTGGGTGCACCTAAAAAACATAGTATAGAGGATGAGAAGCAGATTTGGGGAGACAGAGCTGTGAAGACTTGCTGATAAAGGGTGTGACAAAAGAGAAGAATCAAATATATTATGTTTGGGGCTTTAAGGGGAAATTGATTTTTTTGGAGGGTGGGATTCATCATTCTACTTTGAATTTTATTTTGAGATTTCTATGCACATTGGACATCCTAAAAAGGATGTCAAGTTGGTTATTTAAAATGTGAGTTTGAATCATAAAGAAATGTCTCATCTGAGGATAAACTTGTGATGGTCAACAGCATTTAGATGGTTGAAGTGATGGGATTAGATGTATTTACCCATGAAGAAAGAAAATTTAGAGAAGGCTTGTTAGGAAAGAGCCCTGGGACACTCTCAAATTTAGAGACTAGGAAGAGAAGATCCAGCCAAGAAAATCGGTGATCAGTAAGGTAAGAAAAAAGTAGTAAGTAATTAGGCTTTTTTTTTTTTTTTTTTTAATTCCACACCACATATAACTCAGTGCCTGGATAGGAGTTTTCTCCTTGCTTCCTAGTGAAGTTTCTAATCTGACTCTCCCTTTCCTCCTCCAAATCTTACATCAACCTCAGTGCCCTTTATTGCTATCCTTGATACATGGCCTCATCCACTGATCTCATGGCTGGGTCTTCCCTTCATCACTATTAATCCTATTAGCATTTTTGGCAATTTGGTAACTTGAAATTGCCATAGGTAATTCTTCTGATGCCATAATCTCACAGTTCCTTGAACTCTTCAATAAAACCATTGCCATTTTTGTAAAAAGAAAATTTGAGAGAAAATTACTTCATCTTTATACTCCCAGGTCCATGACATTTTTCAGTATTTCAGACCAGAGCAACTTGCAGATCTTAGATGGCTAGTTTTGTTGGGGACTGGAGATGTTTTGCTAACTGGGAAAAGGTGGCTAATGAAAATTTTGAGGTAATTTCTGTTCTCACTGAGAGTACTGGAGCATTCTACACTTGGCCTGTCCTGTTGGGAATTCCTTGGCTCTTGTTCCCTCTTTGTCACATACCTATGGCCTCCTACAACAAATGTCCATGGCCCCTAGAGTAAATTTTTTATGGGCAAAATGCCATTTTCTTCTTTGTCCACTTGGGAAAAGAAGTAACATACATCTACGACTTGTCAAAACAGCAGAAGTGCAGCTTGCTGGCTTAGTTACTATCCTTTTGCTTTTCTTGACTTTCTGTCTTCAGACTTTTCCAGATGAGCAGCAAATGCCATTTTGTGTGTGTGTGTGTGTGTGTGTGTGTGTGTGTGTGTGTGTGTGTGTGTGTGTGTGTGTGTGTTTTACATGGCTACACTCCAGAAGCCGCACCTCAGATTTTACCAAGAACTCACCCATCCTCCTGGGTGGATACTCTGGGATGGGCCAGCCTTCTATGAGATGGGCACTTTGAGATGGTTTACTCTTGATTTCTACAGAGGTGAGATGCCATAATTGTCTTTGTTTTGTTCTTCTATTTCCTTAAATAAAGAAAACTTTGGGCTTCCCTCTTACTTGGTTTGGCAGGGGAGAGACATTCTATATCCCTACACTTTGGAGAAGAAAAGAGAAAATAGTGTTCTCTATACCCAATTCCTTCAAAATATTCCTACATTGTATCTTTAGCCTTACCTCATATGGCCTGAGGATAAGAGATAAGGGCTGATAGTGGAAAGGCCAGTTGGCCACCTCTTGGGAAATCCTTGGGATGTGTCTGCAGGTTTTTCTTGAGGCTTTTAGTTGACATTATAAGATGACAAGAAAAATATCTTTCTTATCTTGTCATAACTCAAGTATTTTACTGTATGAGTTAATAGCTCATGATTTTGTAGTAAATATTGCTGGGCAATATGGTTCCTTCACACAGGAGCTCCTATCAGCCCTTAAGGGAGCTGCAAAAGAATTGTTTACACTACAGAAAGGGAGTTCAAAGACCTAGGGCCCAGTCCTACTTCTGCCAGTAACTAGAAAGTTACTTCAGGCAAATCCTATATTTTCTCTTGGCCTAATCTTTAAAATGAAAATTAGATAAAGGATCTCCTCCAAGATTCCTCTGGCTCTAACATTTCTGAATCGGTTTCCAAGACATTCCTACACTACTCTAGGAACTTGTCGACCTGTTATTCAAGGAAATAGAGCTTTTAGATTTCAGTGATATACCACTTCGTCCCATTGTCATACTATTCATTCATTTTTTTTTTAAATGACTAATTCATTCATTCAACAAATACTACTCTGTTTACTAGTATGTATCCAGCCATTAAACCAAGTTCTCATGCAAGGTAGATACCATTTGTCATGAGTGAGCCATGCCATTAGTGTAGAACACAGGTCTGTCTTTCCACAATGTCACAATTTATTGAATCACAATAAATCCATAAGTGACATTGATGGCATCAGTTTTTTTCTTTTCTTTTTTTTTTTTTTTTTTGGTACCGGGAATTGAACTCAGGGGCACTAGGCCACTGGGTCACATCCCCAGCCCTTTTTTTGTATTTTATTTGGAGACAGGGTCTCACTAAGTTGCTAAGTGCCTCACCACTGCTGAGGCTGGCTTTGAACTCGCGATCCTCCTGCCTCAGCCTCCCAGAGTGCTGGGATTACAGGTGTGCGCCACCACGCCCGGCTGGCATCAGTTTTAATTAACCAAGTACTCTTGGTTTCAGTTGATAATTGTGATGCCAGAAATCACAGTTCTTTTATATTCATTCCAATCTTAATTTCTAATATCTATAACACTCAAATCACATGTCACACATCACACAATAATATATATGTTACAAAAAGTCTGAGAAAAAATTAAAGTGACCACAGAATTTAAAGGAGTCAAATCCCAAAATCAGTATCGAGGCAGAGTCACTGAAGCCAACAAACCTAGCTGGCAGAGCTATCAAGGCATAGAGCTGGCAAAATGAGGGTCTGGAAGGCAGTTTCCAAGTGAGCAATGTCATGGACTAGAAAAAACTGTTGAGCTGAAGCCTGGGGACAGAGAGTTGGCAGTTCATTGTTGTGATTTTCCTGGGCCATGCTTGTTAATAGTGGTGATGGGTCAGTGTATTGGGTTGCAGTTTGGGGGCGTCCACCATTTATGGTTCCTAGGTGAGGGGATTGTATTTGATGTGTTTGATAAATGTGTATTTCTAGTTTCTCTGGTAGGATTAGATATGCCTATGTGTCTGTGTGCTCCTGATATATAATTTAATAAATTTGCAGGTAATTTTTTAAATTATCACAGGTAAGTTATTTATAACTCTGTGCTTTACTGATTATTCTGTGTGGCTGGGGGTTGTTCTTTTTGATAAGTTCTGTGTCCAACATTTGGTGGTTATCTACTTGTCCAGACAAGTTACCAAGTCACTCTGCCTCAGAGGTTGTTATTGAAATGGAGTAACTCAGGGCTAGGCACAACCTGAAAGCTGCTGTTCTATACAACATGAAGTAACTCAGAGCAGAGCACAGCCTGATCTCCACACTGTTCCTCTTGCTCTGAAAACAAAACAAAGCAAAACAAAACCACCGCCACCAACAAAAAAGCCAAAACAACAGCAACAACAAAAACAAAGAGTCCTAGAAACTCTAATTAAGTAAATAGCAAATTAAATAACATATATCAACTCTAAGTGTACAGTTCCTGGTGCATAGCAGTTTCTTAAGAAATGTTAATTCCCCATTGAAACAAGAGTCAGTGAAGCCCTATTAACATATCCTGGGGATTGCACTAACTGTGTCATGTTAATGCTAAATTTTTGGTGATTTGTAGGTAATCTTTTTGTATTATCAATGTAATATAATCATGTAACACCATCATTTGTCACAGGCATTTAGCAATATCCTCATGTTGCAAAACCAAGCCTTCCTTTAACTTATTAATGGATAATTCTCACTGCTGCTGCTGTAGATGCTTGAGTATTCACTACTCACTAAGGAACATTCTCAATTAGATAACTTCAGTTCATAATTTCTGTTGCTTCTGTTTCCTGGTATTTCTCAAATACCCCAATATTTATGTGTCCAGGTGAGATATCACAATCAAATATTAGATATCAAAATCAACAGATTTATAGAGCAACAACTATTTTTCTTAGAAAACTAATTTTCTTAGAAAATTCTAGGAAGCCCTATGTTGTTTTCATACATCAGTTATCCAAGTGAGAGAAGAGGCATTTGCAGTTGTTGGAGGAGACTGGCTGCACAACAATATGTGCTTGTTTTCACCACTGAACATGTCACTTCATGTATGTGGGTCATTCCTGCAAAATTACTAACTGGGCAGGTCTCAAAACTGTTACTAATCATCTCTGTCCAGATACAGATTAGACCTTGCAAAATCAAAGCTTTCTGGATGCTCTTCTGTCTTTAGCTACCTTTTGCTTATTTGAAGGACAGAATTAGACATTGCTTAGAAGAGGGACCAAATTGGATTCCCACCAGTATAATTGAGTTTGAGAGCTTGTCATTTCATATTCATGGTGTAGGTGCATTGTTACTGTCTTTTATGTCTATTCCATTTTCCCCCCATTCCACTTGCCACCACCCTGGTTCAGGTCTCAAATTATTTAATGCCTCATAGATTATATGTCGTTAATGATGTGGCCTAGCAAGGTATGCCCATTCCAAAGAGCAAACCCTACTTCCAGGATGATCTGACTGCTAAATCCAGTTGTTAAGACTGTTTTGTTAGCCGTAACCTCTCTAGGACTTTAAAGGTAACAAAGGAAGCAATGTATTTTCGTTGTTTACTACATTGCAAAGTAATACAAAGAAACATCTCATAATGGTATCCTTACTGATTAAAAAGTAACCAGCTAATTCATTTTCGTTCTTTGCCCATTTACAATATAACATAACGTAAATTAGTATAATATATATATTATGTATATGATATGTGTTATATGCATATATGTATATGTGTATATATATATATGCAGAGAGAGAGAGAGAGAGAGAGAGAGAGAGAGAGAGAGGTGCGTGTGAGAGGAAAGTTTAATGAAATTTAGGCAATTGTAAATATTTTTGATATTTGAAAGTATAGTCAGACCAAATAAGACTGTATTCACTTAAGAGAATTTTCTGTCCTCTTCACATGATTTTGGCACTCTTAGATGTTATATTCATCCTTAATATTTTTCAAGTTATTTTTGCACAAGTTAGTACTGTAATATTTTTTCATTACTCTCACCCTAAACACATCTTCTGATACTTATGTTTTAAAAATTTTCACCTTTTCCATATACCCCTCTTTGCCAAATCCTGCTGCTTGTTTTTCATTTATATCTTATATATTTCATCCCACTCTAGCGATTCACATTGCCTTCCTTCCAGCTCTGGTCTTTACTATTTAATTGCTGAACTACTGCTGTAGTCTGCTAACTAATAATAGAAATAACATTCATATGGCTTCTTACAGGCTAGGGAGTAAATCCTTGTATTGTTTTATTCAATGCTTCTAATCAACTTGTTATTCCTGTTTTAAAGATGACAAACGGATTCTGAGAATATAAGAGACTAATAATTAAAAGAGCAGGGACTGGAACCAGGTCTTCTGACTGCCAGTCACATGTTCTATTATGCCCCTCTGCCTTGTTAGGTCTTCTCCAATTCTCTATGTCATTGCTATCGGGGGTGTTTTTTCCTAAAGTATCACTTGGAACACATCTCTTCTGATCTCTTTGTCTTCTTGCCTTTGTATATCTCTATGCTTTGAAGTTAGGCCACCAAACACTTGCAGATTTCTCATTACCCTAGGACAGAGCCTGTTCTTAAATACTGGGCCATCCTAAACTTCAGAGGTTTATAAGGTCAGCATTTTCTTATCTGTTTTTATTGTTTCCATTTTTGGTATTTAGCATGGGAATAAACTTATTTTGCTGAATGAATGAAACTTTTATTACCAGCCCTTCAGTAGCTTGATTCCAGGAACTTTTGGCCCTGCCTTGTATCACTATTCTAATAATTTGCACTGTTGTTGATCCCTGTGCCTTAGTTACCGCCTTTGTTTACTGCTTAGTTCATCACTGAACTTTCCCTTGAGCTAATATGCACAACAGAACAACACTTGTATTCACATACTGTTTAGCACAGACCCTTGTATATGGTAGCAATCTTTATTTATAACTAGTTCTTCAGTATCCAGGACAGTGGTTAATTCATAAGGTACCTTCAATAAATATTTGTTGATTGACTCTATAAATTTTTGTTATAAATCAGAATAGACCTTTGTAAGTGAGTCTGTGAAATCTGCTCACATTATGTGCCTGAGGCTGACTGTATATTTGCTTAGACTGCTGCCTGCTGTATGATCCCCTATTCCTGATGTCTTCGGCCTCATCCAATGCCTACCCACTAAGACCTTCCTACACAAGCAAATTTCTTCCTATTGTGTGGTGCTGCTGGGACCCACTCATTGTCAAGTTCCTGTGGGTCTATTTGGCCTTTAGGTCTTACATTAGGTTGGATGAGATGTTTGCCAAGCCCATGTAGAATTCTTTAAGAGCTACTTAGATGTGTTTTAATTGTTATTTTAAAAAGTGATTTTCTGACTGTGTTTGTAGTATTGACTAAATATCAAGTAGATCTTTTAACAGTAAAGTATCAAAGGCACTGTCTCTCCACATTATGTAAAGTATCAAAGGCAGTGAGTGATATATAACAGTAGGTAATGGTCTCATAGTGATCATTTTTTGGTCTGCTTTCTGTACAACTACACTTTTGTCATTGAATAACTGGAGGAAGAAAGAGTAATAATGGGCCCCTGGTTAAATTATAATCTCGTTATTAATATCCCTAGCAACAGGAAGAATATTTATGTCTAAATAAATATTATGTCTAAATAAATATTATGTCTAAATAAATAATCATGTAAAATGATTTTGAATGTTTTTGCTAATAGATTTTGAATGTTTTTGCTAATAGAGGAAAAAGAAGATATCAATTCAAATTTCTATGGTTTTTATTCTATGCTTTTATTTCAAAGAAGGTTGAAACTTTCAAATCATACCTCCTAAGTGATGATAGGTTTTGGATAGTACAAAATAAATGATAGATACCTTATTAAAATTTTAGCCATTTTTTTTTTTTTTTTTTTCAGTACTGGGGAGCAAACTCAGGGCCTCATGAATGCTTGGCAACTGCTTTACCAATGAGCTACTATGTTTCTAGCCCATGGTAAATTTGTTGTATATACCATGTTAGTGTTCTGCTAATTTTCTTATAGAGAATTATTGAAACTAGAGTACAGGGGCTGGGACTATAGCTCAGTGGTAGATACATACTTAGTATGTACAAGGCCCTGGGTTCAAACCCTATCACCAAAAAAAAAAAAAAAAACAAAAAACAAACAAAAAAAAAAAACTAGGGTACATTTGAATCATTTATGAAATCTAAACATATAGTATGTTATTGACCATTTTATGAATGTTGGTATAAAACCCTTATTTACTTCAACAACTAAGTTTATTGTTTTGTTTAACTGTATTGCATTGATCTTGTTCATCAGAGTTTAATCTGAAATATTACATCTTACTAAAGGAAAAAAAGTTATAAAGTAAATGATTGCACTTTAATATCACTCTAACGCTACATATTACATTTAATGGTCTTATTTATCATTATGGCACAAAAAGAGGAGGCTGCCTGAATACATTTTTTTTGTATCTTATAATATATGTATTTTTTAGTTTTTACTAATATAAATATTAAATATTTATTAATATAAATATAATAAATATATGTATTTTTTTAGCTTTGGGGTGATTTGACAGTCCACTCAGCTTTAGAGTGATTTGAATTAATGATTCCTTGTAGGACTTCAAAATTATTATTTATCAGACTTGGTTTTGTTTTCTTAAAACAAAGAAATGACATATGACATTAGGTACCTGTTTGGACACTTTCTACTTGTCCTGGAGGGACCTGTTTTAAGTACTCTGTCCAGTCAAAGGGACTTAAAGATTAGGTGTTGATGTTTTGTTCGAGTAGAATAGCATTGACTAGAGAGGAGCAAGAGGGAAGAACTGACCAATTGTTTTCAGGATGGGGGTAAGAAACTGGGCATGCAATATAAGCTACTGATCTATCTGTTTGAACTAGAAACAAAGATTTTTTAGATGTTACAGTGTCAACATAATGAAATTTTACTTATACTTGAGCACATCTTCTTAAGTGTTATATTATTATTATTTTCTTTTTTAAAGAAAAAGTTCAGATAGGTAATTAAGATTTTGACCTTGAAAATAGAGATGGAATCCTAAAATATTTGCCACATTATCAGTCTCAAAACAAGAGAGGATTAGCCGGGCGCGGTGGCGCACGCCTGTAATCCCAGCACTTTGGGAGGCTGAGGCAGGAGGATTGCGAGTTCAAAGCCAGCCTCAGCAATGGCGGGGCACTTAGCAGCTCAGTGAGACCCTGTCTCTAAAAATAAAATACAAAAAAGGGCTGGGGATGTGGCCCAGTGGTCGAGTGCCCCTGAGTTCAATCCCTGGTACCACAAAAAAACAAAAAAAAAAAAAAAAAAACAAGAGAGGATTATAGTCAATGGGTCTTTCAACTATTAAAACCATTATATATGGGCTCCAAAATGACAGAAGAGTGAATTCATGTTTGTTTTAAATGAGATTATTAATTTTTTATGAATATGAATTTTCAGTACTGATAAACTATGTGAAATTTATTAAAATCTAGAAAATTTAGGATAGCATTTAAAAGCAAAATTAAGTATTATTATCGAGGGCTTGAGGGGGTTCTTGAAGCAGTTTAGATGTAGGTATTTGTGAAAAATACTCCTAATTATGGGGATGCAAGAGTTATGGTAGATATTTGGCCAATTAATTTTCCAGGCCTTTTCATCTACATGGTAGTAGAGGAGGTCTACATAATAATCCAGTTTTTATTTCTCATCATGAGTCATCATTCCTAGTCACTGACTAAACATTTAAGTATTTTGTCTTGAATGTCTAGACAATACCTAGGAGAAACATAAACTTTGATTTTTGTGGACCTCTTGTGTTGCCATGTGCCTGGAGTTTAGATGTGTTTACCAGTATACCATTAATCATTGCACTTCCTGAAAATATATTTTTTTACTTTAAATTCACTTTGTGTTTTTTTAAAATTTCTTTTAGTTGTTGAGAGGACTTTATTTTATTTGTTTATATGCAGTGCTGAGAATCAAACCCAGTGCCTCACACATGCTAGGCAAGTGCGCTACACTGAGCCCCAGCACCTATCCCTCACTGTATGTTCTTCAGATACTAAAAATGTGTCATATTTTTAGATCAATTTGAGTGATATTTATTGAATTGTTCTATGTACAATATATTGTGTTGAATTAATGAGAAACCCTGTTAGGAATAACATTTCAAACTTCAGTGTGTTTTCGAGTCACCTGTAACTCTTGTAAAAATGCAAATTTTGATTTAGTAAATTTGGGGTGGGGCTTGAGACTGCATGTCTAACAGGCTCCTTAGTTGATGCAGGTCCATAAGCAGCAAGACAATAAGGTATAAATTATATCATTAAATAGCTGACATTCATATTGAAGAATTACTATTTACATACATGAAATATTCAAAACTTCAAGATAAGAGGTGATGGTGATTGAGAGCTAAAAAAGAGGTATGGACAATATATGATCTAAAAGTTGATGTGAAGTTAAGATTATTTTGCACAAAAGGGATTAGGGACTACTTCATGGCAAGGGTAGGGTTTAAGGCAGGCCTTGAAGAGAGGTAGGAATTGGAAGAAAGGTGAAAGAAACTTTACAAAGAAGGGGAGCAGTATCAAAGACAAACAGGAGTCTGAATGAGGGTAGTGATTTCAGGGCAGAGAGGACCATTCTTTCACTTTCCCTCAGGCCTCCAGGGTGTGAGAATTTTGGGGCTTTGAGGGAGAAAAAGGTGGCTATGTAATTTGCTCAGTTTTCCAATATGTAGAAAGTTTTTTTGTTTTTTTTAAATTTTGGTTGGTTTGAGTTTAATTTCACTGTGGTCAGAAGATACACTTAGTAAATTTCAGTTCTCTGAATTTGTTGCAGATTTGCTTTATAACCCAGAATATAATTTGTTTTGGTAAATGTTACATGAACTCTAGAAAATAGTGCATGTTCTATAGTGCTGTGTTTAGTGTTCTATGAATGTCAACTAGGTCAAGACAGTTAATGGTATGATTAAGTCTTCTATATCTCTACTGATTTATTTTTTGGCTTTTGCTTTATTAGTTACTGGGAGAAGTGAGTTAACATTCTCCAAATATGATAATGGACTTATTGATTTTTCCTTTTCCACCAGTTTTTGTTTTTTAAAAAATATTTTAGTTGTAGATGGACATAATACCATTATTTTCTTTTATGTGGTGCTCAGGATCCAATGAACCTGGTGTCTCATACTTGCTAGGCAAGCACTCTACCACTGACTGAGCCCCAGTCCCAGCCCCTGTTTTCAGTTTTGCAGTTGGATGGTTTAGTAGAGGTAAACTCAGGAATGTTGTATTTTCCTGTTTTATTGACTCTTATATTAGTGTCCTACTGATACCAGTCCAGTGGAGATTGGGAACAGGTTCTTGTTCCCCCTGTGTTGAAGAATAAGCACCTGAGAACTGTGGAGGCAAGCATATCAAGCAAGTTTTATTTAAGAAAGTGATACAGGATAGACTCCCCCAAAGAAGAAAGGGCCTCAGAGCCAAAAGCCAGTGGGAGGGGGTAAAACTTACTTTCTCATAGAACTGGAACCAACCTCTTTCATCATTGTTTTCACTTTCTTCCCTGTATATGTGATGGGGAGCAGGAACTCAAGGTTGTTTAGCAACTCATTCTTCTCTCTTTGATAACCAGTCTCACTCTGTCTGTCCCCTACCACTACTGCTACTGTAACAAGTTACTACAAACTTAGTGACTTACAACAACACACACACACACACACACACACACACACACACACACACACACATTTATTATTTTTTGGCTCTGATAATCATAAGTTCAAAATAGGCTTCATTGGGCTCAAATCAATGTGTTCCAGAGGCTTCAGGGAGAACCTCTCTTCCTGCCTTTTCTAGCTCTTTGTGCTATAATCCTTGCACTTCTTGCTCATAGCCCCATCTTTCTTCTTCAAAGCAGTTGAGTAGCATCTTTAATTTTTATTTCCATCTTCACATTACCTTTTCTCTTATAAGGACTCTTGTGATTAAATTAGACCTGAAGGGCTAATGCACAATCCCCCCATCTCAAGATCCTTACCATGGTCACAACTGCAAAGTCTTTTTTTTCCATGTAAGTTAACATTCATAGGTTCCAAGGATTAGGATGTGGACATATGGGGGGATATTATTTTGTCATAATCTCATCATCATGAACTGTTTCTCTGCATCTTCAGTAATATTTTTGCCATAAACTTAATTTCTTTAAGGTTCATTGAGGTTCTTAATCTTTGAGCTTGTGTTGTTCATCAATTTTGGAAATTTCTTGGGCCACTCTCCTTTCAGATCCTGTTTCTGCTTCATTCTGTTGTTCTGGGACTACAGCTACACCTATGTTACATGTTGAGATAGTCCTACATCTCCATGTGCTTTGATTTTTTTCTCAATTGTTTTTACTTTCTGTGGTTTAAATTAGATACTTTCTGTTGATCTGTTTTTGAGCTAATCAGAGATGTCTTCTTTGTCCAAGCTGTTATTAATACTACTCAGTGAATTTTTGATTTCAGATATTATATTTTACCATTTTAGAATATTCTTATATCTAGATTAGAATTCTCCCTTGAAATTCTCTTTTCATTCTCTCTGTACATGTTTTCCTTTCTTTAGTATATTTTAATTGTTTTTATTTTATTTACATACATTTTGCAGCATGGGGATCAAACACAGGACCTCACACATGCTAGGCAAGTGCTCTACCACTGAGGTACAATCCCAGCTCCTGTAATAGTTATTTCAGAATCTTCATTAACTAACTATAACGTCTTGATCTTTTGTTGATTTGTTTCCATTATCTATTTTTTTCTCCTGATTATTGGTCACATTTTCCTTTATTTAAATATTTTTGTCATTAATTTTATACTAGTTATAATGTGTAAAAGTTTCATAGAGGGAGATTTTTTTTTTTGTTTTTGAAATAGGTCATGGATTATAAGAATTGAAAATCACTGTAAATAGGATAGTATGGTCATAAGGACACCAGCTTGTTGCTTGTGTTTGCAAAAACAATTGCCAGAATGTAGCCAGATTTTGGGATTTTCTCTAGAACTTGTTGGGAAATTGAGTGAGCTGTGGAATCTTTAGCAAGTTACTTAACATCTTGATGCCTCGGTTTCCTCTTCTCTAAATTAGATAATTATAGTGTCTATCTCACAGAGTTATTGTGAGGATTACATGAACATGTCTGGCAGCAAAGTGAGTGTTCTCTGTGTGTTGGCTGTGAATAGACTATTGGATTTAGTTACTTAGCAGTAATTAGTGTCTGTGATAGTGACTTTTCAAAGAGGTTCTGGAGTGACTGAGGAATTAGAAAGAGTAAGAATATGCCATTGTTGGGCTGGGGTTGTGGCTCAGCTGCAGAGCGCTCACCTCGCACGTGCGCGGCCCGGGTTCGATCCTCAGCACCAGGTAAACATAAATGCATTGCATTGTGTACAACTAAAGTAAATAAATAAATATTAAAAAAAAGAATATGCCATTGTTTTGAGATTGCTACAAAGAGGATTAGAGAACTGTGATAACCAGAGAAGCACAGGAGGTTAAGGGGTAGATTTAAGGCATAATAATAATAATAATTATAGTAATCTATAAATTAATTATATATAACTCTGAAACTCTTTAGAGTAGATACTATGTTTACCCTCACTGCAAAAATCAGGAATCTGAGGCATATAGAAAGGAATTCAATCATAAATGTTTGTATGCTGAGAATGACCTAGAAGAAAGGGAAGGGATAATTCTAGGAGCAAAGTTCTCAAATGGGTGAGAAATGATGGAATATAGCTCACAAGTGAGAGTTTAATCTTCAGTAGCACCAGGGAATGTACATTCATTTTAACAGTATTGAAACACTGTATGAGTAGATTTAGGAAAGGGAACATAAAATTTTATTTTGACAGCTTATGATTTCTCATTGAAGTAAGAAATAAGGGAGTTAGCTGAGAGTGAGTTTGGGGGTATTAGAGGAGGAGCAGGAATTAGATATTTTGGAAAGTGGCTGAGTGAACTTAGGATGTGATGAGTATTTTGATAAGTACTGAGGGCCCTTTTGATTTTATGATCATAAACATAAAGAGAAAAGGGAGGTAGGAAGATTTTTGAGTAGGAAAAAGACCAATTAATGTGATGAAGCCTAGAAAAGAAGAAAACTAGCTCTTTTCCTTGAAAAGTTTAAAGTCTATATGCTAAGTTAAGTAATATAAGCCTAAAAAGATACATAAATAAGCAATTGATAAATGCCAATGGATCACCTAGGCCGCGGGTTTAGTCCCTGCAGAGGAGGATGTGGCATTAAAGCATATGCAGGTACCCAAAGAACAATCATTTTTCCTCTCCTGGGATTCAACACTGTGCTTTTAACATTCAGTCTTTGAATTCCTTATCTTTTGAGTCTACACCTTATGGAGTTGGAGTTGGATCCATCTGAAGATAACATAATGCTATAGTTACTCTTAAATCAGGCATAATCACACTGTAATGACCTTGAAACGCCTTAATTTTCATTTTGTGCATCAAATGTATTGCTTAAATAGTGTTGAAAGTTGGAAATATTATTAATATTATTATTTTGTAGGGAGGATATGTGCTAAGGGAATGCAGTAATTGTGTGTGTGTGTGTGTGTGTGTGTGTGTGTGTGTGTGTGTTTTTAAACAGGATATGTTCTGTAACTTCCAAATTTCTGTTAGAATTTAGAGAAGTGTTTTGAGTGCTGTCAACTTTCTTTGACCTTAAACATGAAGAGTGTCCAGGAAAGAGGTGTGTTAAAGTCATGCTTTACATATGAGCTGAAGAAGGATTTTTAAATTTGTGTAGAAAATGAAATGATGGCCACACATATAATGACGGGTTTGTAACTGTCTTGTGACTCTTATTTTCATTACCGAGTGAATTTATCATTTTTCTTATTACATATTTTTTTTCTTGTGGTCTAGATAAGAATGACCAACTTTGTGTTTTCAGTCATTTCAGGGAACAGGCAACCTTCTGTTTCAAACAGAGGAACGTTTGTTAGTAAGAAATATGGAACAATAATGTGGGACTTTTTCAGTAGTTTGTTTTGGAACTTTATATACATTTTTATAAAGCAGCTGCAAGGAAAAGTGTGTGTAGGTTTTTGTTTCTTAAATGTTAATGTAAGGAATATTTAAAGAACTTCATGAAGCTTTTCAACAGTGTTTTATTTGACTGTTACTATTTAAATATTTTCTGTACTGTAGTTTAATTAGATGGCTACAGGTTTAGAGAAGATCCTAAATTTATTTAACATAAAAACATCTCTCCCCCTTTCTTTCTCCTTTCATCTTCCCTCCCTGCCTTCTGCTGCCCTTCCTTTCCTTTCTTTCATGATATTGGAGATAGAACTTGATAGTACTCTGCTTTTCATCTACATCCCCAACCCTTCTTTCATTTTGACAGAATCTCAGTAGCTAGCATTATAGGCATGCACCAAACATTTTTTTTTTTTTTTTAAACTGGGCATTCTTGCAAAGGTCATAGTGATTTTCTTCAATAGAGATTTTTAAAAATTTGTGTATTCTTTCTAATTAATCTCTTATTTTTCAAAATAGCATTTAATGTTAAAGAAAATTTAAAAAGTAAATCCTCAGTTTTAATTTTAGTACATAAATAGCTTTACATTTTCTATTATGTATTTTAAGGGGTACCCACTGTATTTTTAATTGGAAAAACAAAAGGTCTCAGGAAAACTTACTTTCAATGGGTGGAATTCATTTAATACTACACATTTGAAATTTGTGTTGACTCAATAAGTAACATAAAATATGTGGAATAGTATAGATATTTCTGAAGTAATATGAAACTATAGCTAATTTTGTATTAATTTGCTAAAAAAGGAACTCTTAAATTTTGTCATTTTCTTGATATATTATTAGCCTTATTTATTGCTGAATTATAGAAAGCATAGTTATAGAACTAATACATATTTTTACATTGCTATCTATATCAGGAAATGTGATGGTAGTATTACATTTCAAGGAGTAGATGGTATTTATCCCAAAGGAAAGGAGAACACACACACACACACACACACACACACACACACACACACATATTTTTTTTAAACATTTTTTTTAGTTGTAGATGGACACTATATCTGTATTTTATTTATTTATTTTTATGTGGTGCTGAGGATTGAACCCAGTGTCTCATGCATGCCAGGCAAGTGCTCTACCACTGAGCTACAGCCCCAGCCCAGAACCTTTATATTTAATGACCCCACTTATTAAACATTCCTCGACTAACTTTGGTTGTGTTCTTCTAGTAAAGAATAACAATTTAGATTACTTTTTAACACTGCTTAAGGTCATAAAAGTAATACCTAAAATGTGTTATCCTTTCTTAATTAAAATAAAGGAGCTTGAGAGTGAAGTAATTATTTCACATGGTTATTTTTTCTAATCAAGTCTTTTTTTTTTTTTTTTTCTAATCTGATTTGCTAATAAAGTCAGAAGAATAAGATGGTCTTTCACAATAGGTCAGTGGCCCTTACATTTTAAGAATGAGTAAGAATCTTCTGGGTTCCTAAACCTAGCTGTCCAGAAATTCATGCTTTTAAGTCATATGTTTAAAAAGCTCGCAAGTGATTAGGATGAATCTGATCCTTTGAGAATTTTTTGCTAGGTAGGATTTCTTCAACATTAACTTAATTTTCATTAATATTTAACATTTACTCAATTTTCAGTAAATCTTCAACACTAGTCCTAAAAGGAGTAAGACTTTGCTATTAAGTTGGCATTGTTTTACTTAAAAACTTATATGAAAGGATTTTAGCTATTTTAATATAGCTTTGAAAGTTAAAATAATGAGTTCTCATGTTTCAGATTATAATAACATTATGCTTTTGTATTGAGTTCTATAGTTTAACAGATATTATTACATCTATTGCCCTTTTATCTTCACAAGCCTGTGAGGTAGGTAAAACAGGTATTATGATCTTCATTTTATGTATTGTGAAATAGGTCAATGGAAGTTAAATGACCTGTCTTAGGTCACGTAGCTAATAAGCAGCTGAGCTTAACTAGAACATAAGTCCTGACAATTAGACCAATGCTGTTTCCATGGTATGACCTCCCTATAAGTTATTTAAAATTGGAGAGTTAAGTATTTGTGCACACACACACACACACACACATATGCACATACACATATACACACATAGTTATCATCAGACTTGGTAAAAT
The DNA here is from genome assembly GCA_025594165.1 of Tamias sibiricus. Taxonomy (NCBI): domain Eukaryota; kingdom Metazoa; phylum Chordata; class Mammalia; order Rodentia; family Sciuridae; genus Tamias; species Tamias sibiricus. The sequence goes on along the minus strand of CM046661.1, from coordinate 96,555,092 downwards.
TTTTCTAATTGGAAGTTAGTATGCTAATTAGATTTTAGCATTTTCAAAATTTTAAGTTAGGGCACTACGATTATTTTAGCATATCTTTAGATAGTAAATATACTTTATCTTACAAACTCTAGACTGTGAGTTTCATAAGGACATATGGACTGTTTTATTTATCCTTGTTTTTTCACTGCTTAGTCTGTTCTTTTGCAGAGTACCAGGTGTTCAACAAGTGTAATGAATGAAAAAGTGAATGGGTGAATGAATAACCTTCAGGCATTGTGTCAAGAAGGAATGATAGAAAGTTTTTGATGTGTATTCTTGTCTCAAAGTGGGAAAGACTCATTATTGGGCTCTTGATTTTTAAGTAGGGATGACACATGTTCTTGAATCACAAGTACATGTAGTGCCAGTTCTTACAAGCCGATGCCAAATACTGTTTCATGAAAGAGCATAATAATCATATGATGGTAATGATTTTGTCCTTGTATTGAATTACAAAATATTTTAGTTTTTAGGTCATATAGACACTTTTATTCATGAGTAAATATAATGTTACCAGGGTGGAATTAAATTTAAAGACATGAAAGGGATTTCTCTTATTTTAGAAATGTCTCACAACCCACTAGAGAATTTCTAGAGAAAATGTTTCTAAGTTATTTTGTGTGTGTGTGTGTGTGTGTGTGTGTGTGTGTGTGATACTGGGGACTGCACCCAGGGGTGCTCTACCATTGAGCTACATTCCCAGCCCTTTTTATTTTGAGACAGGGTCTCACTGAATCACGGAGGCTGGCCTTGAACATGCAATTCTCCTACCTCAGCTTCCCGATTCCCAATTCCCTGGGATTACAGGCATGTACCATTGTGACTGGCTAAAGCTAACAAAACTTTTTTAAAAAAAAAAAATATATATATATATTTCCAGTTGTTGGACTTTCATTTTATTTATTTATTTTTATGTGGTGCTGAGGATCGAAACCAGTGCCTCACGAATGGTAGTCAAGAACTCTACCACTGAGCTACGACTCCAGTCCATAAAGCTAAAAAAATTAAACTACCTTTGCAACTTTTTTCTTGTTGTTCTTTCTAGAAAGAAATTGACTCACCTCCTGCTCTACCCATGTGATTTTTGTAATTCAGAAAGATTTATATATTCTACTATATGTTCACTAGAGATCCGTTTGTGTTTTATAAAATAAAATTTCTCTAGTTCCTCTTATGAAATTTCTAAAAGGCACAGTTTGCTTTCTTTCCTAGGATGAGATTATTCCCTCGCCAATTATTCAGAATGTCCAAATATGCAGTTTTGGTAGGCTACTTTTTTAAAATTAAAATCAATATGTGTATTTTTTCTCCCTTTTAGAAGTAGAATAAATAAATCAAATCCACTCAGTTTACATTTCTGCATAATTTTAGCTCATTACCAGCTTGACAAAAAGTACATTAAATCAATGGTTCAAATGATGTTTTAGATAAACTGTGGTTTTTGTATATTTGTCCAGTTTTTCTTTTTTATATCTCATATAGTTGATAAGTACATTCATTACTAATCCTGAAATTCCATTTCTTGAGAGTGTCTATCAACATTTTTTTCTTGAGAAATATTTGAGAATAATTTAGGAGAATGAAGAGCTTTACACACTTGTCATGATGACATGCCTTCAATTTGTATTCTGGGCACTGGTTTTGATTCAGTGTTTGGTGCTTAGCCAAGAGTTCCTCCCATGCACTTTTGAGTTCTTTCTGGCCTCACTTGAGTTTGCCTTAGTAAGTATCTGTAGAATCATGGGAACTTGGCCTTTTACTGTTGTTGATAACATTTTATTATGAATACCCTTTAATCGCTGGTATACAAAATCTTGTTTACAGCAGTTTTCAGTATAAGAAATGTTTTTCAAAAATTATATTTTTAAGACAAAGCAATTGGGTAATGAATCTACTTTGGACATTTTGTTTAGTGACTACTCCATTTTACATCTATATTCCTGTTAATTTTGACCCGGAAACAAGCTCTTTCTTCATATCCTTCTCTTATCTTTTAGCTATTCTGAAAACTCTTTGCTTCTTCTGAAAGCTGTCTACTATAGAAATTATTCTGTACAAATAATCTGTGTTTCCTTTTTTGACATGTGGTCTGGCTCTTCGCTGATTTTCTTTTGACAATTTATGGTTCCCTTTGAGTTCCTACACCTTTTGGGAGTCCCTTTTCTGGCATTATCAGTTATCTTGCAGTTTTAAAGCAACACAGCTTTATTCTCTGTAAAGCAAACTCTGTGAGGGTAAACTCTTGTTTTACCTTTGCTTCTCAATAAATGCTAAGTGTGGGGCTTTTCAGCAAGTGGATGCTCCATAAATGTATGTTTTCAAGGATTAATCTTTTAGCCTATTTGATATTAATATTCTAAAAAGATCACTTGTCTCAGGAAACTTTTTATAACACCTAGGCAGAAGGTGGCTTTCTTCTTTTGTAGAATTGGCTGTTTTCTGCTTTAGATTTTTTTTTGTGTGTGTGTGCGTGTGCGTGCTGATTTCTTTCTTTTTTTTTTTTTAATATTTATTTATTTGCTTTAGTTGTACAAGATGCGTTTATTTTTGTATGTGGTGCTGAGGATCGAACCTGGGTTTCTGCACATGCTAGGCGAGTGCTCTACCGCTGAGCCACAACCCCAGCCCAGTGTGTGCTGATTTCTGATGCACTACCATAACTACACTACACATCTTGGTGGTACATTTCTTTCTTGGTTTTTGTTCATGTAAAATGACCACAAGAGCTTTATGCTAACTCACCCTTTCTGTATTTTTGTACCTAGTGATAGTGCTTGGCACTGTCAGCATACTGCTGATGATAGCAAAAATGTACCAACAGTTAAAGACCTTCCCCTTCTTGCCTTGAAAGATTGTGGACTCACAGCTCTTGCTTATCACTTAGAGGGTGACATGAATAATGTCTACTCTGAGGCTGGGGTTTTCCTAAAACCAGGAAAAAAAAATATTTTTTGTATTATGTTTAATTCATGCCCCTTCTTTGCCTTTGATTCCAGTAAGATTTGGAATAAAGTAATTGAAGTGAAATCACATCAAATACATTTAAATTCTATTAACTTATACAAAATAAATGCTTTTGCACTCTTGGTTGTCAGGGATACAAAATCTGTCTTTTCAGAAGTGTCAGTTATGGCTTATGGGTGGTTCCTAAGAAAAACGATATGGTTCCTTTTGCTTTTTATACATCAAGTATCTAAGCTTAATTTTGTCATAATAGAAAATTTGAGGTTTTTTTCCTATGTTTTTTTATACCTTTATTTATTTATTTATTTTTATGTGTGGTGCTAAGGATTGAACCCAGTGCCTTGCACATGTTAGGCAAGCACTCTACTGCTGAGCCACAACCCCAGCCCAAATCTGAGTTTTTATTGCTAAATTTATTGCAGTTTTCAAGTGTATCTCCACAGATACAATCCTTGCTGGCTGTGTGGCCTAGTGTTTCAGTTACCTCATTAGTTAATTGGGACATCCTGATTTGGTTCCTTATAGGACCTGCCTGTTCTTCCTAGCCTAGATTAATTTCCCAACTTTCTTGGTTGGCCCCAGTGACATCTCCTATAGGCACACCTATTTCTTAACCAGCCTATTTCTGTATCTTGTCCTATTTCCGTCCTGTGCAGAGTAGGTTAGGATTAAATTGTCCTCCTGCTGCTGGTGCCCCTGAACCCTCCTGTGGTGCTGCTCTTTACCAGACTCCATATGAAGGCTAAGTCTGGCTGCCTTTGCAGTTAAAGGTCTCAGCATTTGTTTCCTTTTTGCCTGCTTTATATGTTGCTTTAGGCCCTTCCTGATCCCAAATCCAAGCCAGTTTAATATTGATTATGTACATGCAAAGAATCCTCTTGAGAATCACAGGAGATGGGTATGCTTATCTTTATTTAGAGACAAGGAAACTGAGGCAGAGTCCCAGTTACTTGTACAAATTCACTGATCTATGAAGTGGCAGAGCCAAGATTCAAATCCTGACCATTTAATCTGACTTTGAAATATATGTTTGTCATCATATACTATACTGATTGACTATGCACAGAACCTAGGTCTGCTGAGTGCTTGCATAGTGACTGTATCTGGATTTTCTATGCCTTTTTCTCCCCCGACCAAATAATCTAGTGTAGATCAATACCTAAATTTTGATCGAGTCTCTAGTAAATTTCCTAAGGGGTTGCCTGACCCATCTAATTACCTTCTTAAAGAAGACTCCATGACTGTAGAGTTTCCTCCTGCTCTGACTCTCAAGTGCTCCTTACTGGCCCATGTTATTGAGGTGCATCAGCTGGAACTTATAAAATCAAGATTCCCATATGTGTTTTCTAACCCAAGGAACATAGAGTACATACAAAATTGCACAATCGTATTAATTTCTTATAACTTTTGTTATTATAGAACCTTAAAAAGATACAAAAATTTTAAAGAGATCAGAAGCATCTATATCCCAGCCCAGAGAATGTCACTTGTGGATTTTAGATACACATATACAGACTTCAGACTTTAGACACACATGTATATATGTATACATGTGCGATATCTATACATTCTAGTGTCATATTTTAACTCAATTAGGGTAATTAAGTAGATATACTATTTTTATTTTTTTTTTTAAATGATTATTTCCATTTACATGAACAATGTCTTAAATGGACTTCATATATTTTTATTTGGTATTTTAAGACCAAATACTCTTGTTATGTGACATCCACATTTTCATTCCATAGCACCATAGAACTTCTAGAATATACAAAACAAATAATATCTCATGCCAGGTGTGGTGGCACATGCCTGTAATCCCAGCACTTGGGAGGCTGAGGCAGGAGGATCGTGAGTTCAAAGCCAGCCTCAGCAATGGCGAGGCACTTAGCAACTCAGTGAGACCCTGTCTCTAAATAAAATACAAAAAAGGGCTGGGGATGTGGCCCAGCGGTTGAGTGCCTCTGAGTTCAATCCTCGGTACCAAAATAAACACAAACAAACAAAAGAAAAAAAAACAAATAATATCTCATTATTTCCACTGCTGCTGAGTTGGTCCAAGTCACTGATGTCACTTGCCTAGAATACTGTACCATCTCACTTTTTAATTCACCCCCATTGTTTGTGTTCCTCTACAGTGTATTTTCTATACAGAGACCAGGATGATACTTTAAAAATGGACATCACATCATGTTACTCTTCTGCTCAATATTTTCCAGTAGCCTTCCATCTTGAAGTTTTCTGGAGTAGCTTACAAAGCTCTACGTGAGGTAGTCTCTAAAGATTTATTGAACTCCTGCTCCTTTTTCCTCTCTTACTCTGTCCTTATCCCACTGGCTTCTAACTGTTCAAACTTGCCAGGAGTGCCCAGCCTGAGGACTTGTTGCTTGGGAAGGTGATAGTCTCTGAGTACCATACCAGGTAATCTACCACAGAGGCAGGAATAGAAAGCCTCAGAGACCAAATTAAGATGTTTATTAAATTGATTTAAAGCACACCATGGGAAGGAAGAGGGGGAAAATGGGACAGAGTTTACACATCTAGGATAGGGGCACAAGTCCCTGATCATTATGTACAATGTTCATATGTCTTTTCTCTCTCTGCTATGTCAGCTGCAAGGAACAGAACTGAGGTGAGGGGCCTGATCACATGGAAGATATGCAGGGCTATAAACTTGCTCTATCGGAGGTACACAGGGGCAAGTATGCCTAGCCTCAGCTGAAACTTGCCAGGTAGCCTGCTGAGCTGCTTCAGAATTTATGTGCTACTTGGGCACAGACCATGTGAGATAACCAAATTAAGTCCTCATGCATTTAGAGTGCTTTATGTGCCTCTTGTTTATTTAGTATGTCATGTATATTCAGTGCCTTAGATGTCTCATTATATTTACAGCTTCATGAATAGTAGGTGCTTCTTGAATATTTCTCCTGGTCCATCCATTCCTATTTATATTTAGGGATACATGCTATAATTACTTAACTGCTTCCATTTATACTCAGTATATCTTATGAATTCTGCTTATGGTTCACACAAAGTGCTTACTAGCTACTTTTATATGCTTAGCACATCTTCAACTTTTCACCTGTGTCTTATAAACCACACATTTATTCATCTGCAAAAGCAAATGCACATTGCAAGACCTTTGCATTTGCAGTCCCTACTTTGTCCATAATACTCTTCCTCTAGATATTTGCATGGCTCCTTCTCTTTCTTCAAACCTTTGCTCAGATATCACCTCAAATATCTAACTGATAGTGACCTAATTTTTCTTTCTCCCTGACCTCTACTTCTCTTCTGCCTTGGTTATTGTCACTTAGGACCACTGGACACACTGTGCACTGACTCACTAGAACTGAGTTCCTTGAGGACAGGCACTTTGTCGCTTCACGCAGTACTCCTTCTCTAGGGCTCCATACAGAGCATTGTTGAGTAAATATTTGCTACTAAGTGAATGAATGAGAAGCCAAATAATTCCTTGGAGATACACTTAAAATAGTGAGACTCCCTTTAAAAAGCAGTGTAGGCATAAGGAAAATTTTTGCCCCTGAAGGCTATAAAAAGTATTAACCTTGTTGTCAGGGAACATTGTGTCATATGAGAGAGTGGAGAATATAATAAATGCATTTCCTTAAAAGTTTATCTGAGAGAAGAAAGATAATTAACACTAGTTACCATTTCTGAACCTGTGGTTCCATGATAAATCAAGTAAAGAATAATTTTTGTAGTAGTTACTATGTATTGCACCAAGTATTTATGGAATTTATGGTCTTTCTAACAGAAGTGGAAAGAATGATTTTGGGATTGGAGTACTTATATTTTATTAATTTTTACTTATTTATTTTTTGGTACTGGGAATTAAACTCAAGGGTGCTCTACCACTAAACTATATCCCTAGTCCTTTTAAAATTTATTTTTGTTTATATTTTTGTGATAGGGTCTCCCTAAATTGTTTAGGGCCTCACTAAGTTGTTGAGGCTGGCCTTGAATTTGGGATCCTCCTGCCTCAGCCTCTCAAGTTGCTGGGATTATAGGCATGTGCCACTGTGCCTGGCTTAAAGTGTTTACATTTTATGTGGGAAAACAGATACAGTCAATACACAAGGAAAGGCAATTTGTGCCAACATAGGATTCTGCACAGAATAAGTCATAAAGCTAATAAATGCCGTGGGATTTCAGAGAAGAAAAAGATCATTGTGGGCTGGAATGCTGGGGAGGACACCATCTGGACTTTGTGGGATAGATTGGATTAGTAGAAAGGGAAAGTGTTTATCTAATGGATGAAGGAAAAAAGATGCAGAAGACATGAATAACATGAAAAAGCATTTGGTTTCTATTCTATTAAGTTGATGATAAGCCATTGAAGGTTTGAATGGAAAGTGTGACATGATCAGATAAATATTTTAGAAATAAAACAATGGGTGATATTTGGAAAATGTACTGGGGAAGAGGTAATGGTTCCCTCTGGAATAAAGGTAAAGAAAGCATGTAATATAAAGAGATGATGGTGTTCTGGACTCAAACTGAGTCAATGGAATTTTTTTTTTTTTTTGGCTATCTTTTTTAATGTTTTATTTTTACTCTCCTTTTCCCTACTGATAAGCTTCTCATAGGTCCTTGTTATTGCATGTATTGTAGAATACCACGATTATTTTTCAGGCTTCTATTCTCTACCAGTTCATAATCATCTTGTGTCCCAGGCATCTAATTCAGTGCTCAGAAAATATAAGAAGAAATTAAACTAATTAATGAACTTCTAAAATGTTTGATTAGCTTGGGGTGTATCCAAACTTTTTTTCTTCTTAAATTGAGCCCTCAGAATATTCTAGTCTTAAACTGGGGGATGGTCAACACCTGTTCATAAAATATGGTTAGTGGTTAGGTAATTGGCACAAAATAAAAATTTTCATCTTGATAGTTTCTATAAGGCAGATTCCTACATTTCAACTCCCTGAAGCATGTCTGTTCTGCTTCTTTGGTAGTTTATTGGTGCATCATTTCATTTTCTCTATCTTGGTTATCACAATGAAATGAAATAATTTATATGGAGAGTGATTAAATGAGCAAAATATAAAATTTGATGTGTAAAAATAATGAAATAAAGGTAAGCTTCTAGTGCAGAGGAAAATCCTTTTTAGTGTTTTGACACAGAACTTTTAGTCTACCAAAAATATTTCTTTGCTAGCTCTATGGAGAGCCCATAGGCATAGCTCTTTGGTAAACACCTATGATTTCAGAGCAACGATTAGTAAGAAATTGAGTACAAGAAGTCTAAAAGACAAAAAAAAATGTGTACAATAAATACAAAATATGTATTTCTTTGAACTCTTTTAAGTACCTTCTGATGATCTCAGTCATTGATACTTAAGATGGCCACATTAAACTAACATTCATTGACCTTTTCTCCCTATGATAATTTTTTAAATATCTTTATTTATTTATTTTTATATGGTGTTGAGGATCGAACCCAGTGCCTCACACATGTGAGGCAAATGCTCTACCACTGAGCTACAACCCCAGCCCCACACTATGATAATTTTTAAAATCTAGAGTATGAAGTATACTCTAAAGTGCCTATTTGGCAAGAACATTGTTGATACCATAGATAATAAGAATGTGTCTGTTACTTTACAGCTAAAATTACAGTTAGAAGAATCCTTTTTAGTTGTTAATATGACTTGTGTGGTTACATAAAATTATCTTGGGATACAATTTAAAAGCCTGGCTAAAAGTATTATGTTTGATTTGTGTAAGTGGCTGTGTTGGAGGCAAAACTTTCTTCTTCATACTCACAAACTGAGGAATTTGTTCCCCTCCTCATTCAAAATTGTGTTAAGCCTGTAAGCTCTGCATTCAGCTATTTTTCTGCACAGTGGCTAGTGAAAGATTATTTGTGCCACCCATTTGAGTTGCTATGGCCATGTGTGATGAGCTGGGCTCCGTGTGGGCCAGTGGATTTCAAATATTTGCATGCCATTATTTTGGTCAAGATGTGGAACCCAGGGCCCTAGTCTACATGGTCTGTTTGCCCCCCTGCAGTGAGTCCCAGAATCCTAAACTTCACTCATTCAGCAGATATTTATGTACCAACAATATCAGCTAGGAACTATTCTAGGTGATAGGAAGATGTCAGTACCTTCTCTTTTGGAGCTCTCTTACCACTGACAGTGTTAGGGTCACTTGTGGGAAAAAGGCAATAACATTAAATAATTATATAGTATGTTTAAGGGTGATAAGCACCATGGGGAAAACAAATAAAGTTGGTGAAGGTGGATCCACAGTGTGGAGAATAGTGTGTGGAGGGGTTAGGGGTAGGAGGTGGAAGTGGGAGAACAGTTTTACCAGTTCTCAATATTATTCTGATGTGTGCTTGACTGTACTTTCAAAAACATTACTTTAGACATTAAAATTTGAAATGGTGATTTGACTTCCTTTCAATTGTTGTTCTTCAAACTAAAAAGAAAATCTTTTGAGCACAAACATTATGCTGTTAGATATAAAGAATCAACAGATGGGCTTTTAGCAGTTTTATTTGGTTATGATTTATAGATCATAAGATTTGCCCAATGTAAGTGTAAAGTTAAACAATTTTTAATACATTTATGCACTTGTGCCACCACTGTCATGGTCCAGTTTTAAAATTCGTTCATCACTTTCTAAAAAATTTCTTTGTGCTTATTTCCTCTCAGAACCTCTTCCTATCCCCAGCTTTAGACAACTACTGATCCTGTTTTCTGTCCCTACGGTTTTCCAGAAATTTTTCAGTAAATGGAATCTGCTATTTTGAGTCTAGTGTCTTTCACAGGCTGTATTTGAGGTTCACCCACACTGTTGCATTTATCAGTAGTTCATTCCTTTTCATTGCAGGGTACTGTGTATATGTTTTGCACTTTACCCATTCACCAATTGAAGGATTTTTTTCTTCCTTGATATTCTGTTTTTCTATTAATAGAAAATTAGTTGATTTGGAGGTTTTATACATGCACACACATGTGTGGCGTGTGTATGTATATGTGAATACGTACATATTTATATACATATATATTTTTTCCTTCCCTAAGGTAGGCAGAATAATGGCCTCCAAAACCAAAAATATGTAAGTCCTAATCCTCAGAACCTGTGAATATATTCCATAAAATGGCAAAAGGGAATTGAAGAAGCAGATGGAATTAAGTTTGCTTATTAACTGATCTTAATATAGGGAGATTAACCTGGATTATCTGAATTGGCCCAAGAGATTACAGGGTCCTTAAATAGGGAAGAGGGAAGCAGAAAAGGTCAGAGCCATGTGATTGGGAAGGAGGTGATTGCTGTTGCTGTCTTTGAAGAGGGAGGAAGTTTCCATGAGCCTAGGAATGTGGGCAGCCTTTAGAAGCTCAATAGGACCAGGAAATGGATTCTCTCCCAGAGCCTCCAGAAAGGACTGTAGCCTTGATGACATGTTGATTTTAGCTCTGTGAGACCCATTTCAGACTTTTGAACTACAGAATAATAAGATTATAAATTTGTGTGTGTGTGTTTTTTTAAGGTGGACAACATGCCTTTATTTAATTTGTTTACTTTTTATGTGGTGCTGAGGATCAAATTCAGTCCTCACATGTGCAAGGCAAACACTTTGCCACTGAGCTACAGCCCCAGCCCAATTTGTGTTGTTTTAAGCCACAGAATTTGTAGTAATTTGTTACAGTGGCAATAGCAACAGATACACCCCCTGTTAATGGTCATCAGATAATGACTTTTAGCTATGTGACAAATGTGCATCACCTTTGTGAGAGTCTCATTTACAATTTCTGAAGTTATTTTAAGACTGATTTATTTTTTTTCATTATACCAACCCTTGTTTATTCTTTTAATTAGGTGGAAATAGAAATAATATCATAATTTTACTTATATTAAACTAGAACAGTGGTGTTCTCTCTAAATGTAGCAAGCCACAGTCCCTCAAAGAAGGGGTAAACCTGTTACAAAAGAAACCTGACCCTGGACTCCTGCATTAAAAACAAAACAACAACACGTAGGTGTTTTTTTCTCTCACATACCACTTTCAATAATTTTGACACCAGGTGTGTGTGAGGGTATTTCCCCACATAATATGCAGTTCTCCAGTGGATACCAGCTGCGTATTCTAATTCAATTTAATTATGACACTTTCTCCTTGGTGATCAGGTACCAGGATTTCAGGGCTCTATCCCACAAGACTGCCCTTACCCCTCCACTTCAGGTGCCAGTTGGCAAGTAATAGGTTGTCATTATACTCCTGACCAACCAGACATAAATTGAGGGTTCCTATTCCCCACTCTTCAGTTTTTGTTAATTTGCCAGAGCAGCTAAAAGAACTTAGGGAAACACTTCACTTATGTTTACCCATTTACTTCAAAGGACATTACAAAGGATACAAATGAACAGATGCGTTGGGCAAGGCATGTTGGGCAGGGGTATAGAGCTTCTCATGCCACCATTTGCCATGTGTGGTTAGTTATCCAGAAATCCTCTGAGTCCAGTCCTTTTGGACTTTTATGGAGGCTTAATTATATAGGCATGATTGATTGTATCATTGACTGGTGGTGATGAACTAACCCTTCAGCACTTCTCCTCTCTCTGGAGTTGGGGGAGAGGTTAGGCTGGAAAGTCACAAAGTCGTCTAATTATGTCTTGGTCTTCCTGTGATCAGTCCTCATTCTGAAGCTACCTGGAGTCCCTCAGTCACCAATCATCTCACTGGGATACAAAAGAAACTTATTCTAGAGATTCCAAGGATTTTTTTGAATTGTTTGCCAAGATGTGAGGATTAAGTATCATTTCAAAATATCACAGGGGGAGGAGTCCAGTTTTGAGAACTTAGACAAATCACTTACGTTCCCCTGGCTTGGATTTTCTTCTCTATAAAATGAGGAAGTTCGAATAAATAATCTTTCAGGTCTCTGACAATTCTATTATATAATTCATTGTACATGTGTACATGCACGTTTGTTCATACAATTATTCTTTTATTGTTATAAGTCATGATTTGAGGAAAATATTTGTTTCCTACCTAGGGATTTCAAAATATAAAGTTCTGTTGAGTAAGATAAGTTGTTGAATTGCTTATTTCACTTATTTTAATTGAACATTTACTGACTTTTTTTTTTTTTTTTTTTTTTAACATTACTTTGTACTAAATATACAAGGTGAATATCTTTGCTGCCCTTGGAGATTTCATGGTGTCACAAAAAAACAAAAACAAAAACAAAAGCACAACTAGACAGATAATTCTAATAGAAGTACTATGCACAGGGTGCTGTGGAAACATGAAGGAAGAGGACTTAATCCTTAGGAGATCGGAACTGGCCTCCTACAGGGAATGATGCTGGGTGGTGTCCCGAGGATGGACTTTTTAAGCAGAGGACAGGACATTTGTAGAGCAAAGGAGGGATAAAGACCCAGACTGATTGAGGATGGAAATGGCTTGACCTAGCTTTGAAGGTGATAGGGGGCTATTAAGAGATTTTAACATGACAGGAAAGTTAGCATTTTTGGCAAATTTGATTCTAGCATTTTTGCTAATTTAATTGAATGAAATAACAAATGTAAAAGAGACCTAAGCATATATTGTATATTATACAAGTGTTTGTGATTAAAATCTATAGAATCTTTGACTTTTTGTTAATTTTGGATACTAATGCTGTTTAGATGTAGCAATGTTGCTAGTTTGTCAAACATATGGAAATAGTAAAATTAAAAAAGCAGACCAATTTTTTTTGCATCTAGTTATTTGTAAAGTGATTTGCCAAAAGTGATAAAAGTGATTACCTAGATAGAACAGCATGTAGTTTCTTTAAAGATCTGATTGAAGAAAATGAAGTTTAAATTAGACAAAATTTAACATATTTTCTACTTAAAAACATGAGTAGACAGAGACTATAACATTTGATGTGAAGATGACATCTGTTTTGCATGCTCTGTGAAGAATTGGCTTGGAGAAGCACTGCCTGGCTGCCTCTGCTTTGATTAGCATCTGAATGGCAGATGAAAAAGAGATGAAACCAAGCATTCAAAATGAGGACTGATGGATTTCCTGCAGATTGGTTTAGCATTTAGACACTCAAGTTCTGGAATATGCCTGAACTGATCTGACCCACTATAACCCTATCCCCCAAGCTATGATGCATGTATTATTGTGTTGAGCTCAGTGTTATACAAGTTGAAAGCTCACCCACTTTTCTTATATTTCTTTATTCTTCATCAACAAAGTTGGATGGTTCATTGTGAGAATGAACTGATATTACATGAAATGACATGAAAACCCAGTACTGTGCCTGGCACATTATAAATGCTAAACCTGCAAGTTCCCTTTCTTCTCACTCCACTTCAGAAACAGTAATGGTTAGAGCTTTGTTCCTTCTCTATTAACACTTTGTGGAAAGTATAAAAAAAAAAAATTATCTCAGTTAGTTTAATAGTGCTTAAATAAGTCTGAGTTTTCCAGACAACTGAGCCCAGAAACTAATGCTCTACCAGGAGTACAATCCTAGTGTAGCAAGAGAAAGGGAAAACATGAAGCAAAGCAGAGATGGAAGAGATTGATAAAGATGGAAACAGTCACAAAAGTTGGGATGAGGGTGGGGGTAAGATACAGTAGATCCTAAAGCAATAATCAGCAGAACCTGAGATCTTAAAATAAAGGGTATTTACAGAAAGGAGGGAGCATCATTAAAGCTGGGAGTGAGCAGAGTGTATGCATGGAACAGTAAAGGAAATCCTTGGACATTTCACACTACCTTCCCCCACAATGTGCCTCAAGCAGCATTCTTTACAATTTGTCTTCATACAGGGGTCAGCCAGTGTCCTTGGGCTATAGTGGTGTGTATGATGCCTGTTGCAGTACATAAAGGAGTTTACCCCTGGTTCATTCAGCATTTCCTTGAAGGATCTCTCACAGGAATATTTGCATTTACAATTCAGTGGTTATTCCTTTGTGGCAAACTCAGCACTTGCACATCTTTTGTCAATCATTTATGTTTGTAAGAACATAAATAGCAGTGGAAAAGCCACAGTTAAGTGCTGGACAGAGCTCACTCAGCTCAGGACAAGGAGGCACTTGGTGCACTTAATAGCTGAGAGCATTTATAACACTGCACACTCATGTTAAAGGCTGGGAGAATTCAGCACTGTCTGCTGAATTGGACCTCACTGGTAATAGAGTAAATAAAACTCAGATTGTGTGAGAAAATATACTATAAAGGAACTATGCTAGATGTTTATATAAATAAGAATCAACATTTTATAAGAAAATGTTTCAAAATAAGTAGCTTTATATTCTGCTGCATATTGAACCCAGTTTCCTTTAACTAGTGCATTGTAATTATACATAATAGTAGAATACATTGTTACATATTTCAACATGCATAAATACAACAATATAATTTGGTCAGTTTTGTTCCCTAGTATTTCCCCTTTCCTTTTCCAATTCCTCCCTTTAGTCCCCTTTCTCTACTCTATTTGTCTCCTTTTTGTTTGCATGAGATCCCATCCATGCTTCCCCCCTCCCCGCTTTTTAATTAATTTAATTTTTTTTTCTAAATATATAAGACAGTAGAATGCATTTTGACACATCATACATAAATGGAGTATTACTTCTCATTCTTCTGGCTGGACATGATGTAGAGTTACACAGGTCATGTAATCATATATGCACATAGGGTAATAATGTCTGATTCATTCTACTATCATTCCTACTCCCATACCCATTCTCCTCCCTTCACGCCCCTCTGTCTAATCCAGAGTACCTCTATATTCCCCACCCCTTTTGTTGTTAATTAGCATCCAAAAATCAGAGAGAAAACATTCAGCCTTTGGTTCTTTGGGGTTGGCTTATTTTGCTTAGCATAATAGTTTCCAGTTACATCCATTTACTGACAAATGCCATCATTTCATTCTTCTTTAAGGCTAAGTAATATTTCATTGTATATAAATATCACATTTTTAAAAATATATTCATTTGTTGAAGGGCACCTAGGTTGGTTCTATAGTTTAGCTAATGTGAATTGAACTGTTACATACATTGATTTGGATATGTCATTGTAGTATGGTGATTTTAAGTCCTTTGGGTATAAACCTAGGAGTGGGGTGACTGGGTCAAATAGTGGTTCCATTCCAAGTTTTCTGAGGAATCTCCATACTGCTTTCCATAATGGTTGCACCACTTTGCAATCCCACCATCCTTTCCCCCCACATCCTCGCCAATATTTATTGTTGCTTGTATTCTTGATAATTGCCATTCTGACTGGAGTGAGATGGAATCTCAGTGTAGTTTTTTTTCTTTCTTTCTTTTAGTTGCAGATATACACATACCTTTATTTTATTTATTTATTTTTATGTGGTGCTGAGGATCAAACCCAGTGCCTCACATGTGCTAGGTAAGTGGTCTACCACTGAGCCACAACCCCAGCACCTCAGTGTAGTTTTGAATTGCATTTCCCTAATTGCTAGAGATGTTGAACATATATTTTTTTTAAAAAAATATTTATTTATTTGCTTTAGTTGTACACAATGCATTTGTCTTTACGTGGTGCTGAGGATTGAACCCAGGTCGCGCACATGCTAGGCGAGCGCTCTACCGCTGAGCTACAACCCCAGCCCTGTTGAACATATTTTCATATTTTTGTTGATTGATTGTATTTCTTCTGTGAAGTGTCTGTTCAGTTCAGTTTCTTAACCCATTCATTGATTGGTTTATTTTTTATTTTATTTTATTTTATTTTTTTTGGTGTTAAGTTTTTTGAGTTCTTTTATCTCCAGGAGATTAATGCTCTATGTGAGGTGCAGGTGGTAAAGATTTTCTCCCATTCTGTAGGCTCTCTCTTCACATTATTGATTATTTTCTTTGTGAAGAAGCTTTTTAGTTTGATTCCTTCCTATTTATTGATTCTTGATTTTACTTCTTGTGCTTTAGGAGTCTTGGTATGGACATCAATTCCTAAGCTGACGTGATGGAGATTTGAACCTACTTTTTCTTCTATTAGGTGCAGGGTCTCTGTTCTGTTGACTCAGTCTTTGATCCACTTTGAGTTGATTTTTCTGCAGGGTGAGAGATAGGGGTTTAATTTGATTTTGCTACATGTGGATTTCCAGTTTTCCCAGCACCAGTTGTTAAAGAGGCTATCTTTTCTCCAATGTTTTTTTTTTTTTTCATCTTTGTCTAGTATGAGATAACTGTATTTATGTGGGTTTGTCTCTGTGTCTTTTGTTCTGTACCATTGGTCTACATATATGTTTTTGGTGCCAATACTATGCTGTTTTTGTTACTATGGCTCTGTAGTATAGTTTAAGGTCTGGTATTGTGATATCTCCTGCTTCACTTTTCTTGCTAAGGATTGGTTTGACTATTCTGGGTCTCTTATTTTACCAAATGAATTTCATGATTGCTTTTTCTATTTCTATGAAGAATGTCATTGGGATTGTAATAAGAATTGCATTAAATCTCTAGTTGCTTTTGGTTGTATGGCCATTTTAACAGTTGATTCTGCCTATCCAAAAAAAAATGTGAGATCTTTCCATCTTCTAAGTTCTTCTTCAATTTCTTTCTTTAGTGTTCTCTAGTTTTTATTGTAGAGGATTTTTACCTCTTTTGTTAGATTGATTTCCACATATTTTATTTTATTTTTTTGAGGCTATTGTGAATGGAGTAGTTTTCCTAATTTCTCTTTCAGTGGATTCATCACTAATATAGGAACACAATTTTATGGGTGTTAATTTCCCTTTTTTTTTCTCTCTCTAGTTTTCAGTATGAGAGAAAACATATGACCTCTGACTTGCTGATTTTGGCTTATTTCACTTAAAATTATGCTGTCAAGTTCCATCTATTTTCCTGAAAATGGCATAATTTCACACTTCTTTATGGCTGACTAAAATTCCATTGTGTATATATACCACATTAAAAAACCATTCATCTGTTCATGGACACTTAAGCTGGTCCATAATTTGGCTGTATGTATTGTGCTGCTGTAAATATGGGTATGCATGTATCACTACAGACATTTTTCTCCAAGTAAATTGCAAGTCTTTGCTAACCAAAATTTATGCTTAAATCTCCTCTGTATCCCCGACTGAATTTATTGCAGGACCCATAGCAAGCTCACTGGGAAACCTATTCAGGTGGTATCTCTTATCAAGTGAAATCTAGGTATCTGAACTTGGGAACTGAATAAATATTCTGAAGATATTTGAATGAATCCTTCAGCATCCAGATTTCTGCTATTTGCCATCTAAAATTTAAGAACCAAGTGGATTGAAATTCATTGCTCTGGGAACTTACTTTCAGAATTCTTTTTTTTTTTTTTTTTTTTAGTTCTTTTTTTTCAAATTTATTTTTTATTCTAAGTTGTTAGAAATGACAGCACAATGTATTACATTTAATATTACTTGTAGAACACATTTTTACATATCTCTGGTTGTATACAAAGAATATTCACACCATTCGTGACTTCATTCATGCACTTAAGGTAATTATATCCATCTCATTTTACCATCTTTTTTTTTTTCTTCACCCTTTTGCTCCCTCCCTACCCCTCCCTCCCCACTGGCCATTCTAGTGTTCCTCCAATCCTCCTATGCTCCCCATCCCAACCCCACTGTGAATTGACCTCCTTATATCAGAGAAAACATTTGGCATTTGGCTTTTTTGGGATTGGCTAACTTCATTTAGCATTATATTCTCTAACTTCATCCATTTACCTGCAAATGCAATGATTTTATTCTGTCTTATTGCTGAGTAATACTCCATTGTGTATATATACCACATTTTCTTTATCCATTCATCTACTGAAGGGCATCTAGGTTGGTTCCACAGTTTAGCTATTGTGAATTGTGCTGCTATAAACATTGATGTGGCTGTGTCTCAGAACTTTTTAATCAAGTTCAGGGATCTTTTAGTTTTAGAACATAGGATACTTTTCTTTCCAGATTCATGCTGTGTTTCAATGATGAGATCAGCATGTGTTCCACTGAGACCATAGTTGTGGTTCCTTCTATCCTGACTCCAATATAATAATTACATTCAATTATTGAAATAATGATTACCCAAGTATAATAATCAAACTGTTACTACTATTTTTAGGGCTGTGACCTGGGAAGTACTCATAAGTTTTGGAAAAAGCCATGTCTTGACTTTAATTGAATCTGGCTGCTTTCTCTGGCACTTAATTGTCTATGCATTATTTTTCTCATTTTAAAATCATAAAAATAGTATCTACTTCTTACAATTATTTTACAGAATAATCAAATCATAATTTAAGTAAAAGTTTTTATTGGCATATATAGTAGGCACTTGATAAATGATGAATATTTTATTCTTTTCATCAGTGCTATTAATCATCTTATTCAGCCCTGCAAACAAATGTTTTTCCCTTCTTTAAAGCAATCAGTCATCTAGTTTTTATTGAATAATTTCTATGGGTTAGATTCTAAAACTGACTTCACACATGATCTTTTTTGTTGATATTCTTAATGTAGCTTGGTTTAATGTGAATGAAGTTTATATCATGATTTGTGAGTTATATTTATTTCTTTTTTCTTTTTTTTTTTTGAAACTGAGGATTGAACCCAGGGGTGCTTAACCACTGAGCCACATCCCTAGCCCCCTTTTTTTTAATTTTTATTTTTTATTTTGAGACAGGCTCTTTCTACATTGCTTAGAGCCTCTGTACAAGTTTTCTTTAGATTTTTTAAATGAATTTAATACTATTCATTAAAGACTACCTTTAAGAAAATAAAGCTAATATCCTATAACCTTGCTTATCTTTACTTTTCCTCATAAACTTGTGTTTTTGACCTTTTTCTTGTTTAGGGTCTCACTAAGTTTCTGAGGTTACCTTTTTTTTTTTTTTGTTAGCATAATCTGACTGCTGTTGGTGCTATGCAGTAAGCATTTTACAATATATTTGTATTTTATAATGTCATGTATACCTTAAATATACAAAATAAAATTTATTCTACAAATTTTTATTTATATCACTCATGTTTAGTCAGCTTTTTCACTGTAGTGAATAAAAGGCCTACCAAGAACAATTTTAGAGGAGGAAAAGTTTATTTGGAGGTGCATGGTTTCAGAGGTCTCAGTCCATAGACAGCTGCTCCATTCCTCAGGGCTTGAAGTGAGGCAGAGCATCATGGCAGAAGAGTGTGTTGGAGGGAAGCAGCTCACATGATGATCAGGAAGCAAAGAGGGGCCAGATTCAAAATATATACCCCAAAGGCATTTCCCCAATGATCCACCTCCAGCCATACCCTACCTGCCTTCAGTTACCACTCAATTAATCCCTACTAGGGGATTAATTCACTCATTGGGTTAAGACTCTTATAACACAATCATTTTACCTCTAAGCCTTCTTGCATTTTCTCATGATGAGCTTTTGGAGGACTCCTCACATCCAAATCATAACAACTCACTTATGTGAGAATGTAGTAGGTATAATTTGAATAATCATACTTTGTAAAGATTGTACAGTGAGTAGATTGCACAACTGGAAGAGAGAGCCCAGGTGATTTTCACCCTTTGAATACTTTCCATAACTTTACCACCCTCATCCTCCCAAAAAAACTGACAGGTGAAAAGACTAGTGCTAGACAAAGGAGGTTAAATATATGGGAGAAGAGATACAAAGAGATGAAACAGAGATTCATTTATAGTTCCCTAAAATACAACTGGATTAGAATTGTGTGGGCGAGAAAGGCAAATGTACCAAAGGATGTTAAAGGTGTATAGTGTATGGGTAGTGTAGAAGAGAGGAGAAAGATGTTAAGCCCTCAGATGCAAATTACAAAACACCAATTTATCTAGGGGAAGAGTGTGAAAACATGAAACTTCAAAATATGTACTCAAAGTAAATGGGAATTGAATTAAGTTATTTAAACTGTTGTAAATTTAAAATTCAAAGGACTTCCAGTTTTATAACAATAGATACCTGAGGTTGGGGTTGCTTTCTTCTCCTAGAGCACAACAGCTAAGAATGTACTAGGAATACACTGCTCCTAGCAGAAGCAGAGGGTGGTCATTTTTTTCAGCTGATTCCAGAATCTTGGCATGTCCTGGAGGCTGATTAAGGTAAATGTGTCTTACTCCTGAAATTATTTTAGGGTTTAAATTGCTTACAAATATTATTTGGTTTTGGGGGATTTTGCAGTAGTGGCAGTGGTAAGAAAACTCCAGTGAAACTAGGTCTTAAGCCTATTGTTAGTGGTCAACTGGGCATACAGGTAATGTACCATGGGGAGTATCACTCATCAATTTGTATCACACATTGCTCCTTTGAAGCCTGTGTTATGGATGATACAATATATATAATATTTTTACTCTCTCATATCTAGCTCTTGAATGGACAAAGTAAATTTCTGTATGTCAGAAATATATGAAAAGCATATGACATGTAAAGCATCTGTTAGCTATTTTTCTTTTTTCTTTGGTTTTTAGGAGACATCATTATGTATATAAGTTTACTGAATCAATTTTAAGGAAACAAAAGAGAGCAAATATTAATCTCTCTGACAGATTTATTTTTTCATTTGCATATACATATGTATATACATCCATACACATACACATACACACACACACACACACACACACACACACACACACACACACACACCATGTATATATTTAAATTGAGAGGGATGGGAATGTGGCTCAGTGGTAGAGTGTATGCTTAATGTATGAGAGTAGTGGGTTCTATCCTTAGCACCACCACAAAGAGGGGAAAAAATGAGGACATAAACTGATGAACAGCCTACACATTAAATTTTAATATTCCTTGTTATAGTTTTATAAATACATTTAAGTTAGGGTAAAGGATTTGCTGCTATAATAGAGATCCAAAACAATATGATTAAGTAAGATAGAAATTATTATGCTTGTCTCAGTCTACAGGAAATTTGTAGCCTCCTTCTGTCTTGTTACTTGGCTGTCCCTAGGGTATTAATCTCATGTGCATGGAAGGAGAACACCATGTTCACATCCCAGCAGGAAGAGGAGCAGGGAGGACATGGTCCTTTTTTTCTAAAAGGATTAACCAGGAAGTAGCACACATCAGTCATCTTGCAACCTTTTAGTCAGAACTCAGTCACATCACCACAAGTAGTAGCAGAGCAGGTTAGGAAATGTAGAGTTCCAAAAACCTGCCCAGAATTCCTGTTCCTATGGAAGGAGAACATGGATTTGGAGAGACATCTAACAGTTTCTGCATGTGCACTTTTTTAAAAATATTTATTTATTTGCTTTTAGTTGTACACAATGTGTTTTTACGTGGTGCTTAGGATCGAACCCGGGCCGCGCACCTGCTAGGCGAGTGCTCTACTGCTGAGCCACAACCCCAGCCCCTGCATGTGCACTTTGTTTCTCATCCATGAAACATATTCATTCTCTCACCAAATCTCATCTATCTCATAGTATATTGTACCTGGATAATGGGAAATCTGTTCTTAAGTCCTGTTATGGCTTCTTGTGGTTGGTGCATTCAGTCTGAAAGCCAACTTGTCTGCTATATGAAATATACATCCAATGTACAATAAAAGTGTAGGGGCAGGATAACACATCCAATAGATGGTGAAAGAGGAAAAGCAGGGTGAGACACCCCGTTTGGAAAAAGGGAAGGTTGGAAACCCAAAAGTCACTGATCCTTACTTAGCCCCTGTTAAATTCTGTATATAGAAATCATGAAGACTTTTATGCTGGCAGTAGAAAAAGGTCTTTGTTAGCCCTGCTGACAAGCTGGCCCCATTATCCTCAGGGAGGAAATCACTTGTTCTCCCTGGTTCCTGACTTTGTCCTTTGGGAGAGTCTTTATTATTCTCCATGGCTAGATATAAAGTGGGTATTGGAAAGTATATTGTTTTCCTGTGGATAGATAGCTTTCAAACTCATTTCTGCTGGTGAAGGTAAGGGAGTCTAAGGGGCTTTGTGTTGAGCAGATCAGGCTGTGTCTCTGTGTGTTTAAATACTACATCCTCTTATTAACTCGTTGAACTTTAAGCCTATATGAGTTGATTGGCTCCAAGTGGAAGTTATCATAATCAGTTATTTCCCCCAGCTAAAATGCTGAATTTTAGCTGTGCGTGGTGGTGCACACCTGAATTCTCATCAACTTGGAGGCTGAAGGAGGAGGATTGCAAGTTCTAGACCAGCCCCAGCAACTTAGCAAGATCTTGTTTCAAAATAAAAATAAAAAGGACAGAGATGCAGCTCAGTTGTAAAGCACCCCTGGGTCCAGTCCAGAAAAAATCTGGATTTTAATTGTTGACTTTTGTACTCTGCAAATCCCTGTGTTTTGAGGCTTAGATGAACAGGTAATAACTTCCATATCTTCTTCTTTTTTTAAAAATTTTTTTAGTTGTTGATAGACCTTTATTTTATTTATTTATATGCTATGCTGAGAATCTAACCCAGTGCCTCACATATGCCAGGCAAGTATGCTACCACTGAACCACAGCCCCAGCCCCCCATATCTTCTTAATTGTTGGCTAGCTCCCATTGTCTGATTGGGAGCTGTGGGGGCTCAGGGTTCTACTGGCCTAAGCAGTGACTTCTGAACATTCTGTCTTCATTGTTTTGGTGGGGGGTGTAGAAGAACAACTTTTCAACCCAGTGAAGCTCACTTTATTGGACATTCAGCCAACTTAGATTTCAAGCCGTATAGGGTGTGAATTTTCCTCAGTAGATCCAAATTTCCTTCCACATCTACTTGAGACTGCTTGATTTATGCTGAGTTTATATATCTTTTTTTTTTTAATATTTATGTTTTAGTTGTAGTTGGACACAATACTTTTATTTTATTTATTTATTTTGTGTGGTGCTGAGGGTCGAATCCAGGGCCTCACACATGTTAGGGGAGTGCTCTACCGCTGAGCCACAACCCCAACCCTGAGTTTATATATCTTGGAAGCACTTTGTTGAAAGCAACAAGAAGAAGTCAATATCTACTAACATTCTCGATTTTTGAAGTAACTTTCCTTCAGGTTAGAGGATTAATCCCTTCAAGGTACTTAATTTTGAAGATGACGTTTAACTGAACATTTTGCCACAGCATAACAAGAGCCAGCAACTTTTCTTCTGACTCTTTGCTCACCTGCTGTTCATTCTCTGTCAGTGCCACAGATCACAAGTTCTGTTAGGGTGGCATCTACCTATAGCTATCAGTCCTATTTTAGTTAGGATATGGGTTGGACTGTTTGAACAAAGACCCCCAATTACAAATAGAAGTTTACATCTCTTCCATATTACAGGTGGTGTATAAACAGTCCAGAACTGATAAGATCCACTGTGTTGGGGGCCTAGGATCCTTCTATCTGACCCTCAGTGTTGCCCCTGTTCACATGGGTCAGCATGGTGTACCACCACCATTGTATTCTAGCCAGTGAGGAGGCAAGAAAAAAGGCCAAGACCCATTCTTACAATTTAAAGGCTCTAGTGTTGGCATTGACCAGAACCTGGCCATATGGCCACATCTAGCTACAAGGAGGCTTAAAATGTGCAGGGTATGCAGGCAAACATGATACTAATAGCAAACATTTTTATTAATAAGGAAAAAAGAATGGATTTTTGGAGTACCATTAGTATTATGCCACAAAATGTGAAATACACATTTGGATTTTAAAGAACATGAGCAAAAACAAAACCCAAATCAGACACAAAGCTTTTATCACCACACTGAAATTAATGTTTGGGAAGGATGATTTTAAATTATCTACCTAGGGCTGGGGTTGTAGCTTAGCCGCAGAGTGCTTGCCTAGCATGTGTGAAGCTCTTGGGTTTGATCCTCAGCGCCACATAAAAATACACAAATAAAATAAAGGCATTCTGTCCATCTACAACTACAAAAAAAAAAAAAAAAAAAAATTAAGTATAGTAACCTAGGCATCAACACCCAACTGCATGACATACAAATTTAATTGTCTTTGGAACAATTTAATCTGCAATTTGCCTTTCAGATGCTATAGTGAATATGCTGCATTACATTTGAAACTGTGTGTTTAAAAATTTATTTCTTCACCTGTGAGGTTTTTTTTTTTCCCTCATTAATACTTAATGAGGTATAAAGTGCTGAGTACACCCAAAATAGCATTAAGTATCAAGCTTTTCTCTCAAAATTCCCCTCCTCAGTGAGAGAAAAATGTATAATGTACTATCCAACTTTGAAGAATTTTTTTCAAATTCTCAAGTATTATCTAAAAAATTGATTTAAATTTTATATTGCACTATATTTTGTATATGTGTTCTAGAAATATGTTTTCATTATTAAAAATTTATTAAGTACTAATTAATTTTATCAAATGTAAAGTTAACATTCCAGGAAGATGTGCAGCATTTTTTCTTTGTTCCACATTGAATCATAACTCTGAGTATGATTAAAATAATTGAGTGGGTTGGGTAGTTCGGTATATAAAACTCACACTATATATTG
The DNA here is from genome assembly GCA_025594165.1 of Tamias sibiricus. Lineage (NCBI taxonomy): Eukaryota > Metazoa > Chordata > Mammalia > Rodentia > Sciuridae > Tamias > Tamias sibiricus. The sequence continues at coordinate 96,530,670 of CM046661.1, read as the reverse complement.
TATTCATATTCATTTCCACCCAGTTATGAAATTAAATGATATTCAATATGGCTATGGTGGCATGCATTTTAAAGACTACTTTCCCTCCTTCCCTATTTCCTCAGTTTTTGCCTCCTCAGTCCACTGCTGTAATATAATTGACTTCTCATTCTTCAAGTCTCTAATAAAATGTTGCATTTTTCTGAGGAAGAACTTTGTGACACATGGACCCTAAAGACCCAATGACCCCTGGCTCCTGTTGTTCCTTACTTTGTGTAATTTTCTTGGCTTGAGTTGTGGCTTGCTTCTAATCAGCAGAATATGGCAAAAATGATGGGATATTACTCCCATAATTGCATTATATGAACTAAGTTTTAGGAGATACGAGTGAGATTCTCCTCATGGTTTTGAAGTAGTAAACTGCCATATTGTGAGAGGACCACATGGCTAAGAGCTGAAAGAGGCCATCCGACAGTAAGTAAACAAGGACCTCACTTCAGAACTGTAAGCACCTGACTTCTGCCAACAACTTGAATGTGCTTAGAAGACCCTGAACTCCCACTGAGAACAACCCAGCTCTTGCCCTGATTTTATCCTCCTAGAACTTTGAGTAGAGGCCCCAGTTATGCCATGCCTGGACTTCTGATTTGTAGAAAGTATGAGATCAGAAGTATGTTGTTTTAGGCCCCAAGTTTATAGTAATTTGGTACAGTGCAATAGAAAACAAATACAGGTTTGAAGAGTCCTGCGCTGCTTGAGGAATACAAAACAAAACAATCCACATTCCTTATTTTCCTTCTTCCTGGAATTTACTGCCAATATTTGGGGCAACCTTGTCCAAGGGTGGTGGAGTGAGGATAAAACCCAGAATTTGGCCTACAAGTTTCATGTTCTGTTGAGCTTTCTTGTCCGATCTCATCTTTGAATCTTTGATTTAAATACTGTAGTTGGTTTGACTTTGCAATGCCTAGAAACAAAGTTAGTAGGATTTGGCACTTTAATAAAATTCTGTTGTATCTGCATAGCTCATATAAGATAGTTATTTTAAAACAATAGATCTAATACTCATTATTAGGATTTTTGGGTACAAAGCACATGTTTCTTTGGTTGACTTGTTTTCCACTTCATTTCTTTTTCTTCCAAATCCTGTCTTCCTAAGAACCTTCTGAAATACCATCTTCTCTATCTCTGCCATAATGATACTATTCTCCCCTCTTCTGACTTGGGCTGATGTCTTCCACCTATTCTGCCTTTGGCTTTGAAACCCACAATGGGGCATCAGCATTACTTGTAGTTTGTTAGAAATGCATATTTTTAACTCCCACGTGGACATCAACATCAGAATGTGTATTTTTTTTATCAGCTGCCCATGTTATTCATGTATACACTGAAGTTTGGAAGTGTTGCTCTAAGATTCTTTTGTGTGTAAGAGTATATCATGTTGAGTTATAGTTACTTTTGTATTTGCCTTATTTCCAGTACTAGTTGATAAATTCCCAGGTGTCAGGAACTTATAGCTTGTTCTTCATTTTTCTTGTAATGCCTAGCATAGCATCTTACATATAGAGGCACAGTAAGTTATTTGTTAAATTGGATCAAATCTAGGAAGACTTCTTGCTATTTTCTGGAAACCTTTAGTTCTTATTGTTAACCTCAGATGTCTGTAGTTTAGTCAACACTATTTTGATAAATCAGAAACCTTCATAATCTATTTGTAGATACTAGACCTTGTCCTGAAAGGGGAAGCTAATGGCTTAGACTGCTCTTTGTGGTTCAAAAATTGTTAATAGCATATTTATTCAATTCCAGAGACTCAGATTGTTTTCTCAGAATGTACAATGTAACTCCTAACTCTTTTAGTATCCATGTTGATGAATGACATTTATCTATTTCCTCTGACCTTCAATTCAATAAAAGGATTAAGTGCATTCTGCGCATTTATCAAAGATACTTTGTTCTCTAATGTTTCTCTAGCACATTCATGAGCTAAAAAGTCTGAGAGTGAAAGCCAAGCTTGCACATTTGCCAGGGATCTTTTCACTTCCGAACTCTGAGCTCAGGTTAAGGTAATAGGCCAAGTTAAACTGGTGAGAATTATATGGGGACTGCTATTCACACTCTCCCTTTCTGATATTTCATGAAGTAATATAAAGCTCCATGAATGATATTCAGCAAAAAGGGCAACCAATCTGTTAAAAAAAAAAAAAAAAAAGGGAGCAGATTTATGAAAGTTTAGCCATTAGAGAGGCAATTTCATTGACAGGTAATTTCGTTTTACATGCTCTTGTATGGTCCATGTATTTTTTGTGTGTTCAGAAAAATATGGAATATTAATTTTGTATGTGAGGGGGCTTCTGCAATTATTATTATTTAAAAGTCTACTAGTGGGACTGGGGTTGTGACTCAGTGGTAGAGCTCTTGCTTCAGCACCACATAAAATAAATAAATATATAAAAAGTATTGTGTCCATCTACACCTAAAAAAATATTTAAAAAACAATCTAGGGGCTGGGGATATAGCTTAGTTGGTAAAGTGCTTGCCTCAAATGCACAAGGCCCTGGGTTCAATCCCCAGCACAGAAAAATAAATAAATAAATAAATAAATAAATAAATAAATAAATAAATAAATAAAATTTCTACTGGTATGCTGAATCCTGTTGATGCTCTTTCATGTTTAGCTCTGCCTCACTGCACTCAGCAACTAGCATAGTATAAAATATTATACTATCATGTTGTTTCATATAGTGAATCCAATACAGTATGAACAATAATTTGAAAAACTGTCTACTTGTCTGTTAAAAATACCACATAGTATAATCTTTCTTTTTTTCACCAAATTAAATATATAGTGACATGGGAAATTAAAATTCTTAGGCCACGTTACCCTCTCATACATAATTCCTGTGTTTAGTTTTTTGACAACCAGAGTGTAATTGTTCATCAGCATTTGAAGTTTCTAAAATTTTAGAGGTAATATCTCAGGGAATCTAATATTATTTATGTAACTTCTCACCAGATGCAGGGCTTTCCTCTTTGACAATGGTTCTCAAACTTCTTTTTTGAATCCCAAATCATTCTTTCTTAATATAAAATCATATAAATAAATAAGAAGCCGAATCTGCTATGCTTTAAGAGAGTGATAAAAGACATATAGGTTCTCTGCCTCCTACTTCCAGCCCTCTAATTTGAGGTACCTTCAGGCAGAAGAACTGGAAAATCAAGAAAAGGTAATTTTTATAAAATAAAGTTGGATGACAAATCCAGACTTACATTAGTTAAAACAGTTTTAAAATATAGGTTGAGCATTCCTCATCCAGAATTTTGAAATTTGAAATTTGGATCTTTTTGAACGCTGACAGATGCACAAGTAGAAAATTCCATACCTGACCTCCTTTGATTGATAGATAGCAGTCAGAATGTACACAATTAGTAAAAAATGTTATATAAAATTACTTTCAGACTCTGTATAAGGTGTATATGAGACATAAATGAATTTTATGTTTGGACATGGGTACCATCCCTGAGATAGCTTATTATGTAAATGCAAATATTCCAAAATCTGCAGTAATCCAAAATCTGAAACACTGCTCTGGGAAGTCAACAATAAACTATGGACAGGATGAACCTGCTTACTTCTCATGTTGTGAGGTCTTGGTTTTCTCAGGCTTGTTTTCAAAGGAGCTTAGTATTTCATGGAGAGTCTTTAAGAGCTACTGGGGGTGGGGAACCTAGTAGTGAGGAATCCCGGGGTAGGCTCCAGTAGGAGTTACTCATTTTTTGTGTTTTTTACATATTGGGCCTCAGGACTAAGATTTGTTTGGAGGGAAAAAGTGTGGTGGAAATAGTGACATTGTTATTTGTGTTGTGTGGCAGGGAACCCTAACCTAGGGTGTCAAGATCCATTTCCAAAATGCAGCATACATGGTATTACCCACCACTGCTTCCACAGTTTGGTGTTGGGCTAGCACTGCTTTAGAATCCAAGTGAGAGCTAATTAAAAGTATTGATTCTGGGCCCCACCTATGGAAATTCTGACTTAATAGGTCTGGGGTGGGGCCTGAGAATATAAATTAAAATATAACTAAACAAAATAAATAAACACATTGATATTACCAAGTGATTCTCCCATGCAGCCAGCTTTGAGAACTGATACTACTCTTACCTGTTATCAGTAGCCAGTGTGGGGACCTCCCTATCTCCTAAGACAATCAACCTAATTTTGATATATTAATTGTTAAAAATTTCATGCATCTCTGTAACTTTATTTGAATTCTCTGCTGTGAGTATTCCATGAGTAGACTGAGCATACATCTCAGTTTACTGTGACATTTCTAATCTATAACAGTTATTTTGGAAAAATTATTTAACAGTATTCCTTTTGCTTTTGGAGGTAGCCTGGATTGAACAATAGATTATATCATCACTCTATGACTAATGTTTTTAGGACCAAACCATTTATATGAAGCTGAAGAGCAAATATTAATTTCCCACTGCTGCTATAACAAATTATTACAAATTTGGTGGTTTAAAAAAAACATAGGAACTTCCTCTCTTATAATTCTGGAGGTCAAAAATCCTAAAATGATCTGGGAACACTGTATTCCTTCTGGAGGCTCACTCGAGAATGAGAATCTCTTTCCTTGGCTTTTCTTGCTTATAGAAGCCACTTGTGTTTTTTGACCCGTGGGCCCCTCCTTCATCTTCAAAGCCAGCAAAGGCTAGTCCAGTCTTTCTCACACTGTAGCACTTTGATGTGCCTCTGCTGAAGTAAATCTCCTGACTTTCTCTTGTAAGGACCCTTGTAATTACATCAGTATACCTAAAATATCTCAAGATTTTTAATTACCTCTGTAGAATCCCCTTTACCAAGTATGGTAAAACCTTCATGGTTTCAGGGATTTGAGACTATTATTTATCTAGCCAAAGGGTGCAATCTATTCCATTCCCCTTTTGTATTTTGTACTTGTAGGTAGCAGTAGCTGTTACCAGAAGAAAAATATCACAGATTACTAGTAAAAAATGTAAACAGAAAAAAAAAAAAAAAAAAGGAAACCTAGGCTAACTAACTGATTGCTGAAGAAGCTTATAAAATATAAAAGTACTTATTATAATTACTGTCTTATTATGTAATGGCTTCTGATTAAAGGATCAAAAATAAATAAAAGGAAACCATGTTTCTAATTGAGTTAATTTTCTTTATCAGCATTTTTTTTTTTTTGAGGACACATAGGAAATATAACTATTATCAAACGTTTGATTGAAGGATTCTGAAATCAAGAAAATAAGGTTAAAGAAAGGTAGATAAAGATCAGTAACTTAGAAGGGGAATGAATTCATTTTCTTTTTCTTGCAAAAGACAAATAGATTAATGGTGTTGTGAATGGAACTCCTTTGACCTATTTAGTACTGTTATCAAAATATGGCAGATGTCACTCATGTTACTAGGGTAAGTTCAAAATTTCATACACAGTCCTTTTAAAGATTATGGTCTTGAAACAATAAGGTCTAATGTCATAAAGGTCATAAGGTATCGTTCTGTATTAGTTTTCTGTTGCCATGTAACAATCTGTCACATATTTAGCAACTTAAATAACACATGTATAGTTGATGAACTTTACATTGCTGTGACAAAAATACTGGAAAAGAACAACTGAGAGGAAGAAAAGTTTTATTTTGGCTCATGCTTTTAGAGGTTCAGTCCATGGTGGGCTGACTCCATTGTTCTGGCCCAAGATAAGGCAGAACAACATGGTGGAAGGGTGTGGTAGAGAAGTGCTACTCCATTCATGGAGCCTTCATGGAAGCCTGGAAGCAGAGAGAGTAAGGGGAAGGGGTCACAGGGAAGATGAACCCTTTCAGAGCATACCACCAGTGACCCACTTCCATCTGCCTACATTTACCATCCAGTTAGTCCATTCAAAATAGGATGGACTGATTAGGTTACAGCTCCCAATCTCTCAGGTCACTTCTGAATACTCTTGCATTGACACAGGAGCTTTTGGGGCACACCTCATTCCAAGCCATAACAACATGTTCGCTATGTCTTAGTTTCTATACATCAGGAGTCCAGGCACCTTCCACTGGATCTTCTGCTCAGGCCTCAGGAGGCTGAAGTCAAGGTGTCGTTTGGGGCTACAGTTCTCATCTGGGCCTGCTGTCTTCTTATAAGCTTTAAGCAGGCTGTTGGCAGTTTTTTTCTTTGTGGTTGTATGACTGAGGTTCTGTTTTCTTACTAACTTGTGTCAGGGGATTGCTCTCAGTGCCTAAAGGTGACTCTCTCTTTAGTCACTTTACCATATGATGCTTGCTTTCTTCCTGCAGTCCAGCAGAGAAGTGGCACACCTGCCTAATTAGATCAGGCTCATCCGGGATAGTCTCTCTTTGATTAACTCCATGTTCATTGTTTAGTAACTGAATTGGAAGTGGCATCTTGTCATATTCACAGGTCCCATCCACAAGAAGTAGGAAAAACACGTGGGTGTGTATCATTGGCCATTGGGGAACTTATTAAAATTCTGCATCTCGTACATTTCAAAAAGTGTTTCTTGTAGTTTCTAGCCTTGGCTTTGACCTGTCACATGCATGCTATTGTGAGATAACAGAACTACAACTTATTTTGGTGTTTGTGGTAAGAGTTATTTTTCCTTGATGGTAAAAATTGGTATCAATGACTTCTGTTCATTACTTCAGAACCAGAATCCTAACCTGTGCTATATCATCTATGCTTTTAAACAGTTATTTCTATTTCTAGGAAGCAGAGAAGAAATGACTATAAGAACAAATAGTATACATATAGAATCAAGGGCATATTACTATCATTTTAGGAAATAATAAAATCAGTTTTTCTCATAATGGTATAGTTTAATAAACATATAGTATTATTAGGCAATAGCATAAAACGCTTGCCTCTTCCCCAAGGTTTCATTGAGAATGAACTTTTGAAAATTCTGTATAAAATTGGGATAGGAATATAATAAGGAAAAAATAGAAAGTATTAAGAACTTATTGATTGTATATGAGAGTTGATTTTTCATCCTGTTATTATGATTCTCATTCTGAGATGATTTTTCTTCCTTCCCTCCTCCCCTCAGGAATCTTTTCCCATCTTTCATTCAAGTTTTTGAAACAAGTTTTAAAACCAAAGTGAAGTGTTAATTCTTTTTTTTTTTTTTTTTTTTTTTTTTTTTTTTTTTTTAATATTTTTATTTATTTGCTTTAGTTGTACACAATGCGTTTTATTCAATACTGTATTTTTTTACATGGTGCTGAGGATCGAACCCGGGTCGCTCACGCGCTAGGCGAGTGCTCTACCGCTGAGCCACAATCCCACCGTGTTAATTCTTTTTTAAACTTTTTTTTTTTGTATGTTACCTTTATTTTATTTGTTTATTTTTATGTGGTGCCAGGGATCAAACCCAATGTCTCAGGCATGCTTAAGCAAGCACTCTACCACTGAGCCACAGCCCTGACCCCTAATTAATTCTTTTCATTATAAAAATTCATAAAATCATTCTGTTGACCAAAATCAATGATGTTTTTTGAACTTTGCATTATCACTTGTAGCATATTATAATTCATATATTTTAAGCTTCAGCTTTGCCTAGGAAAAAGAAAGGATCAATGATTTGCTTGTGAAGAGATGGAGAATTATAGGGAACTTGGTGGCTTTGTATTCTAGGTCAATGCTGATTTCAGAAATGGTAGTGAAATAGATGGTAACACAATGTAATGCTGAAAAAGAGGTTGTTTCCATTTCCTGAGGCTAACCCTGATTCAGTTAGTTAGTAGGGATCAGGTGCTCCATTCAAACAATATAACTGGGGAGAATGTGGGTAGAAGATGGGCAACACTAAGGGAGATAGGGACAAGACAGAACTGACATGTTAAGCTTTAACTATGGGTGTAGGATGTGATTGCCTAATAGGAGCTGTGGTATTTGGTAAAGGGACACAGTCTATCACCAGTACCTGGTGGGGAAGGAACCAGGAAAATAAATAACCGGACCTCATTCTTCTCCTATCCTGCAATGTCCTACTAGTGCCTACTGTCCTTACTGTGATCCTCACTGGGTACTTAAGGGTCCCCTTGTTTTGCAGCCCATGAAAGTCAGTCTCTAAGGGCAAAGGGCAAGTTGAAGATGGTCAAGAATCAATCTGGAGGAGGAAACTATTTGGCAGAGAACTCAAATACGTGTTTTGGTGCCATCTTTCATCTTGTGGAGACCAGGATGATCATTTTAGAAGACAGTATCTTAGCTGGGATATCTAATTAGGTGGTGTCCTGATATTCATAAAACTTCTCTAAATTTTAGCAACTTTTATGTTATTGCTTCTGCTGCAGAGGACTATATTATAACCAGCAAACAAACACACTTTATGTATCTTTGCTTCTATGCATTTTTTAATGCCTGAGCTGACTTTTCTCTCGTTTTAGTCTGAAAAATTCTAACCACACTCCAAACCCAGGTCAAATATAATTTCTTGTGTGTATCTTTTCCTGTTCCTCCCCTATTCACTTCTGGCCAATCTTTGTTGTATTTCTCCTTTGTATATACTATTCCATCGAGCATACGTTTACTTTTCTTTTAGCACTCCCTCACATGGCTACACCCCTCATATTTTTTGTTTTTGTTTTAATAATCTTTGCCTGTCACACAGTTTATATGTAGTAGGTGCTCCATGGGAGTTGGTTGACTAAATTGGTTTTCTGAGGGACTTTGTTATAGATATGCCAACACATGAAGAGACCAGCAAAGGCAGAAATTTTTATGAGCACTTTGGAAAGCAGGTAGGTGGGTCATTTTGTCTCTTAAAGTACGTCTCTCCTTATGTTGTTGTTGTTTTTATTATTTTAAGTAGAAGCTTTTCTATTTCTGGGAGGAAGACTAAAGAAGACAGACTCATTTTCCAAAAGGATTAATTATAATGATGAAAGAGGATTGGGCTTTTCCCTAAATCCAGAACTTGGTTAATTTATTCTTTATTTTGTCAGACTATGTGCAGTATTTCAATGTATTTCTTTGAATATCTGGTGTTCAACAGAGGAAGCGGCACAGTGCCACTCCCTATGAAAGGGACTAGTTTCCTTACTTAAGAGAGCTTTTCTCTATGTGCCATATCTTTAGATAAATTGAGAAGATAAAAAGGAGTAGAAGTCAGAAGAAGTTGGTACAGTATTCCATCATTTATTTCCCCTGCTTCCTTTCCCAAGTTAGCTACAGTGGAAGTACAGTTAGCTACTGCACTTGGGGGAAAGAAATCTTTGTTTTTCCAAATGGTGTTGCAAACCAGAGACCAAGTAACTTAGCTGAGGATTGAAGCTTCAAATATTAACTCTATACACTGTAGTAAGCATTTCAATTGAACATAAATATGTTGATGGAGATCTTTTCATGTTATTGGGTAAAGACAAACGTGATCAGGTCCATCACATGGAGATGAGGCAGAAGGATATATAACTAGTTACTTAGATTAGGATAAGACTGATGTATAGTTTTTCAAAGTGGTTTATCATTAGTGGATTAGAAAGTGAATTCTCCTTTCTGTCATTTTTAGCAGTGTGTACTTCCTGGTCCCTGGGGCACACAGTGGCACTTTATTATTATTAGACTTTTACTGAGCAGAGATTTTTAAAAATGAAATTATTAAGAGATGTTTCTTTCTTGAATGTCTTAAAGACATACCTTTCTTTCAGTCAGCCATCATTGTAATTAAAGATCCATCTGGGGGAGAGGACTTCCTTTTGTGTGGCCTGGTCTCTTAGGAGACAGTTCAGCAAGGCTACCTTTGGCCTAACAAGTTCTTCTGGTGTGCTAGAAACTTTTCTAAAACAGAAGGTGGAGTCTCAAAGAACAGCAGATGCTTCTTTGAGGTGGTGTCTACTTACAGGAATGAACTAGAGGAAAGTTAAAAAAGGCACCAGAAACTCCAGTGGCTCAGATGTTGTGACAAAATGATAGCTGCCCTAAATTTTAGGAAACAGAAGGGAGGACATGAATAAGATATAATTAACATTAAGAAATTAAATGGAGCACTAGTAAGTAGCAGCCAATAATGATGATCATGACACTAACAAATGAGATAAAGGCAAAACATTTGTACAAGGCATAGATTTATTGTTATGTAGGGAGAACAAAGGTGTTAACAGTGTGCCAAGCAGGCTAGTGACAGACAGGCATAAGTAAAAGAGCTGCACAAAGTGGGAATGAGGTCAGATTATTGAGTAAACTGGAGTACAACTACAGTCATGTGGGGATGAGATCAGAATAACTCAAGGAAAAAAAAAAAAAAAGAAGAAGAAGAAGAAGAGGCAGTTTACAAAGACATGTAGGTGATGGAAAAGTTTGTCCCATCTGTGAAACCATGGAGGAAGGACAACAGTACTTTCCAACAGGACAAGAAGCCAGCAATGGCCATATGGCAAAAATGGGGACATTTTATGTGATGTTCTATTCCTACTTGTGAGGAAAAATAACAACCCATATATTCACAAGAGAAAGGTGAATTGAAAGGTGTATTTATCCCTTGGGATGTTTTTAATAAAATGGGGAACAGAGGGATTGGAGAGGTGGAGGTATAAGAGAAAGTTTGAAAGTACTTCAAAAACTACATACATTTAAAAACACAGGTTTGTTGTCTATATCCATGGGCTTATATTATTGATATTAATGCTACTTTTCTAGTTTTGAAAAAACAAATCATTTGTACACATAGTGGGAAGTTATAAATTATAATGGTATGGGTTTGTTTTCCTTAAGTCAGCATTTTTCCAGTAACTACAAATTATTGCTTACTCATATGTCAACATTCTAGTCTCTAGCATTTAATTCAATTTAATTAGCTATAAGGAAAAATTGTACTGTAATAATTTAATCCTCCCTTTTAAGTAAACATGTTACTTAAAAACTTAGTTCTGTTCCTTTCTGAACGAAATTCTATTACCAGCTATATGGAGATAAAAAAATGATAATAACATTGAAAGAATGAAAATACCCATTTGGGGAGCTGTGTGTGCTCCTCAGTTGTAGAGTGCTTGCTTGCCTCACATGCATAAGGCTGTGGATTCAATGCCTAGCACCACACACACACAGGAAAAGAATTCTCATTTTGACTCCCAGAACCCTATGCTGGTATGAATAGTGAGATGAATAAAGCTTGGATTAATTATTACAATGAGAAGACTAATTTGGGATTATGTTTTTTTAAATGGAGGTATAAAAATATTTAGCTTGATTATCTTTGTTTAGCAATATATGTTTATATATATCATGTATATGCATATATATATAAAAATGTATATATACACATGCAGGTAATGTTCAGTGTTGTATTATACTTCTATTGTTTCCAGAGTAGTTTCCATATCTAATTTTTATAAAATCCAAATCATAGCTTTTTTTCGTTTTTTTTGGTCCTGGGAATTGAACCCAGGGGTGCTCTACTGCTGAGTTACATTACCAGCCCTTTTTATTTTTATTTTATTTTATTGTTTTGCAGTTTAGGTGATAGAACCCAGGGCCACTTTACCATTGAGCTGTATCTCCAGCTTTTTTTTTTTTTTTTTTTTTTTTTTGGAGAAAGGGTCTCACTAAGTTTCTGATGCTGGCCATAAACTTGTGATCCTCCTGCCTCAGCCTCCCAAATAGCTGGGATTACAAGTGTGCACCACTGTATTTTATTTTTATTTTTTATTACGATACCCTGGTAGATTTTATTACACAGAAAAGTTCAAAAGACAGTTTTCAAATCAAATCAAACCATAAGAGGGCTATGGAAAGTGATTTGACTAAGGACTTATATTATTCACAGTACAGTAAGCACCATAAACTTCACATTGATTTAAACTCGTTCCTCATTCCCTCCTAACATCAGGAGCAGTGCTGGACATCTGTTAACTGGATGCTGTGCAAACAGTGGGGCATCAAGATACATCAAGAGGAGGGAGGATTCACTGATTTTATAGTAGGCAGAAGCAAGCCAGCTTTGTCAGGTAGAAGACATCACTTATCCTGAAAAGTTACTTGTTGCAAACAACCTTGAGAAATAATCCATGAAAGAGCAGTCAGGGTCTTACATTCTTGGCATGCCAGCAAGAATGTGCAGGGTTGCTGAAGTCCCATGGTGCATTTCCTGTTAACAATAATATGTGGCAGAATTAAGTGTACACTCAGTTCTACTGAATTTTATTACTAAAACTCTAGCTGAAAATGTAGCAAGTATAAGCCTTTCCCCAAATTATGTTTATTTTTGTCTTCAGTTTATGTTGAAACTAGTCCTCTTGGTTTTCATTATATTCAGTTAACTAAAAATAGATTGGTTATTATTTAGGCAAAGAACAGAAAGAAGGCCCAATTTTGGGAAACTTAATAGATTCAGCCTCAGAATCTCCTGCTATCTTCACTGGCTACTACTGCCACTGCAAGGATAATGTTTTCACAAATGAAACTTCTTGTCCCAGTAATGATGAGAAAGTATGAAGTATACAATAGGAACCATGAAGAAATAAGGCACAAATGGTATAACTAATGGTGAGAATAGTGTATAGCAGGAATGAAAATAAGTAGTTTGTTGCCACTTTTAAGAAGCCAGCATAGGAAACTTTTATTTTGTTTTTCTTGAAAGGTTAATTAAAATGGAATTTTAACTTGCAAAGAACCTTAGAAATATTGAATTTAGCCTCCTTATTTAGATTAGAAAATTGAGAGGTAAAATGGGTAAATCCTTGTTCAAGAACAAGTTTTCTTGTGACAGGAGTAAAGTGGTATGAGATTATTATAATCATTCCCCTCTTAGTGTAATTTGGGGGAATCAGTATACATTTTCTGATTTACTTTATTTCATGAATTTATAATATACTGTGTCTCCAAAGACTTATTTACTAGTAGAGAAACAATAATTCAATTTGATACCTACTATTATAAAATCATGAACAAAGTCCTCAGGAATAAGTAATTAATTCAGCTTGGGGAAAAGGAAAAGAATTATAAAGGTGCTGGTATCTTAAAGAATTACGAATAAGCTTCTGGGTAGAGAAATGGAGGACCAACATTCTACATGGGGGGAATTTATGCACAATGTATGGTGAATGAAGGTACATAAGTTGATCAAGAAATGATGAAGTGTTAGATGTAACACTTCTAACACTTCATTTGAGAATGGAAAGGTGACTTCATTTGAGAATGGAAAGACAGGAAGAATCCAGATTGGGGAAATTCTTAGATGACAAGCTAAGAATGTGGACATTTTTTTTTCTGGGGAAAGACTGACATTTTAAGGTAGATAGTTACATGTGGCATTAAGTATAATATCTGTTCAGAAATCAGAATCACTAAAAAAGATCTAAGTCACAAAAGCCAACTACAGTAGAGATTTAAGAAACATGGTATTGAATATAGGATCAAATTCTGAAAAAAGGCTAGGCAGGATGAAGCCTGAATGGTCCATTGTAACTGGAAATTATTAAGTTGTTGTTGCTATTTGTGGGAGCAGTTTTAATAGTGTGAGAGTAGAGAAGCTAAATGGCTGCTCTGTGTTGATGGAAAGATTCAGATGTGAGAAAATGAGGACAGCATTTGTTTCTTCACCTTAAAATTAATTAATAGTTTGTATCATATTCTGTTTCAAACCTTCAATCTTCACAAACTAGGTACATCAAATTATATTTTTTCTAACTTTATAATTATCTACACACTATATTTATTTGTAATTATCCATAATTTTTAGATATATAGGTATAATAATTATAGATAGGTAATTTATAATTATCTTATATATAGATATATGTTGTTATCTCTATAAATATCTACATAGTAGCTTTTTAAAATATAATATTTCTGTTTAATATTAGAATGTTATATTGTAAACATTTATGGCACAGATTTTATGAAATCTTTTAAAAGAAGCAGTTTCAAATATATCTTGTTGTGTGATTATTAAAATTCTACAAGGCTTTGCTATTCCTTTATATTAATATTAATCAAAATGTTTACCTTCATGATTTCTTAGTTTTGGGTTTAGATGAATGTTTAATAGTCATATTTTTTTACATAAAAATACTAAGAAAGAAGGTATTTCAAAATATTCAGAGTTGTAAACATCAAATTCTTCTTCTTTTTTTTTTTCTTTTTTGTTTTCTATTTCTCAGAAGAACTGTTATATTTTGTTTCTATATAATCCCAATAATGAATAACAGTTTCAAAATTGAGATTTGTAGTTGTATAAATTCAAGCTCTTTTCATTTTAAGCAAGTGAATTGACTTGGGTTGGCACTTCATCTGAGAATTCTTGACTTAAGTATAAATTCAGAGATTTGGAGAATTTAAAATTCTAATTTTTGAAGAAGAATTCTAAAGCAAAATGCATTCCTAACTTTAAAAGTGTAGTTAGCTTTCAGTTATCTGCATGTGTGGAAGACCATCCCTTCTCATGTAGGAATTTCTCAGACCTGCTAGAAAATTGCCATCACCTTGATCTAGTACAAAGGGTTCAGTATGTCTTGATATCAGTAAAACCACGCTTCCTCCACCCATGCAAATTAGTGGAATTGGGCATCATCTATGTTTCAAACATCCTCCTTGCAATTAGCAAGGATAATAACCAGATGAGTATAGGTTAGGAGGTTAAGGTTAAAGACATGCAGAGAGATATTGGCATTCTAAAATTGGCTGTGAGATCTGCAATTCAAATGGCACCTAGGTTTCCTTTGTCTGAAATTATAAGTATTTTAATAGCCAACTAAGTTACCTGGTGGTTATGATAATTTATTTGAAACTATTAAGGCACATGTTTCAAAGAGTAGTCCAGTACTTATCTTCATTTAGACTGCTGTGTTTATTTTGATTTATTTTATTACATGGGGTTTGTTAAGCTTCTCATAGTATAGTAGCCATAAAGCTGGAAGAGAGCAAAGACCTGGGGTTAATTAGGTGGCTTTCAGCAGAGAAAAAACTCAGGTACAGATGTTATATTGGAATGCAAAGGGGTAATGGGAGTTTCCAAATGAATTGATATCTGAATAGAGATTGAAAACGTGACGTATTTAGGCTTGTAAAGGAGTTGCGAATTGAGAGATTGGAGAAGAGTATTGAGAAGGAAGCTGTGTCTTATAGAAGGCATAGAAGCAAAAGAGCACAGCACATACCTGGTTAGTGAAACTGATTAAAATAAACCCTCACCACAACCATTAATGGAAATACTTTAATGCAAAGATGGAGCATTGCAAAAGCACAGTGTTGCATCAAAGGGTTTTAGGAACCTGATCAACTTTGTATTTTTCAAATATCACTGATTGTGCAGTAAATGGAACAGATTGCTGGGGGCAAGATTTGACAGATATAGGTGAGGAGACTTTTGTAATATTCTAAGTAAGTGATAATGATGGCTTTAATTAGTATGGTGTAGATGAGGAAAGAGAACTTGGTGGACTGGAGCACTATTGCAGAGATAATTGATCGCTCTTGGAGATGGATCAGATAGGTGGACTAGGAAAGAGGGAGAAGTTGACATTTAGCTGAATTGTTACTGGTTTTACTATTTTGGGGTTGGCAACAATCAAGATGGTCATTCTCCCGAAGAGAATTTCTTTATTTTGAGGTGTGGATGGGTATCAGGGATTGAATTTAGGGACATTTGCCCATGGAGCCACATCTCCAGCACTATATAGTATTTTATTTAGAGACAGGGTCTCACTGAGTTGCTTAGCCTCTTGCTTTCACTGAGGCTGGCTTGGAACTCACAATCCTCCTGTCTCAGCTTCCTGAGCTGTTGGGATTACAGGAGTATGTCACTGTGCCCAGCAAGAATTGAGGTTTTGATATGGTTTCTTCTGTATAACTGGATGAAATAATGTTAGAAAGAAGAGAATATTAATTTTTAAAAATACAATTTATCCAGAATATGTGGTGCCAAAAAGCTAAAGCCATTACTACTGTGGCTGTTTTTATAGTGTAAGAACATAGTTTATTATGAGGAATTGTTTTATTTGTTATACTATCATTTTACAACAGTACAAAAATATTGTTTCCTTTTTTTTCTTTTTTTATATGCAGTATCCTATACTTAGTCTTAGATGTAGCAGGAATCTTGGAAGAAATTATAGTTTCCCTCCAAAAGTGAGGAAATTATTGCTCTAAGAGAAGATCACATGATGTTTGTGAGTGATATTTAGTAATATGGTCCAAGCCTTCTGATGGCCACTTCGTTGCTCTTTCCACAGTACCCGGCTTGGTCCATGTTGATTATTATGCTACATTAAAGCAAATACTTCTGAAGACTTTGTCAAAGAAAAACACCAATTATCACAGAAGAAAGGGAATCCTTGATTAAATAAATACATTTTTTTTTTACTTAAATTTTTTGGGAGTACGAAATTCTATTTTAGATTACCAGGGTTGCAGAAGTTCACTTATTTTTCAGAATTATCTTTCCTGTCTTTCCATTGACTTTTCATTTCAATAAACTGGAAAGAGTTAAAAGTCAAAAGATCTGGATTTAGGCTTGACTTTATCTTTAAAAAGTGGATGAACTCATTCTTCCCCTATAGGCTTGATTTTTTATTAAAAAAAAAATACAAAAAACCCAAAAACCCAAAACCAAAAACCCTAGTATGTGGGAACATATTTCTTTAAAATCCATTCCTTACCCTGTCTTTATTATTTGATATTTTCCATTTCTGATTGTCTTATCTTTCTTTTTTAAACTGCCTCTTTTTCTCCACAGTGAATAGAAATCTCTTGAAAGTCTAGTAAGTTGCTGGTGTGTATGTCCAATATAGTCCATGCCCAGTATAGCCCTGGTTATAGAGTGAATAGAATAGGGGCTGTACTGTTATGAACATATCACTATATTTACTTTCCTTTGCAAATAGGCCTCAAATTAGAAAGAGAAGATAGAACAGAAAGGTACTGGAGTTTGGAGTAGTACCTTGGATATGGGGTAGGTGTAGTACTGTGGTCTTCCAAATGAAGGGAGGAGAACTCATGATAAATTACTGGGTTTTATAGAGAAAATAATAGAACTTCTATTTGTATTTATTTTTAATTAATTTTTTAATAAAATTCCGCTGTATATATCTCAGTATGTAACCAATAAATACAGAGGTACATATGTATGTACATGAATAGATATGCATATTTAAATTATGAGCATGTGCTCATGCTAACATGTTAAACTGACATGTTAAACTGACAGTAGATAATGGTCAAATAAGTTTGGAAATCACTGGTAAAGAGTTTGCAAAAAGCTGAGTCAAGGTTTTCAGAGTATCAAGATAAATCCGTTCTTAATATTTCATTTTTGCTTATGATGATCATTGGAAATAAAGAAGCCTAAAACAAAAATAACAAAAACAACATTTTGGTAGCAGATTTTATTTGACTGACTTGCTTACAGAAACAGGAAAAGGATTACCTGAGTAAGTATTTTAGATGAATTTTATACTTCAGGACTTTTGGTGATTGTTAAGCAACTCATTGGAATTGTTAAATAAGTCATATCATATACTAAAATTAATTCAGAGTAATTAAAAATTTATTTAAACTTTTCACTTAAAGGAGCAGAGGGTAATTACATTAGTCTTTTTAAAAAAGATTTGGCCAAGAGTTTTTAAGTCATATTATTTTAAGGCTTCTTTTTTTAAATTTTATTTTTTCTCATTGTTTTTCACAGAATAAGACCACAGCTTGCCAAAGAAAAGATTGAAGGATGCCATATTTGTACATCTGTCACACCAGGAGAACCTCAGGTCTTTCTAGGGAAGGATAAGGCTTTTACTTTTGACTATGTGTTTGACATTGAATCTCAGCAAGAACAGATCTACACTCAATGTATTGAAAAACTAATTGAAGGTTGTTTTGAAGGATACAATGCTACAGTTTTTGCTTATGGACAAGTAAGTACCATACTAATTTTGTAGGAGTTGTACCTTTTTAGAAATGTCAACTAAGTTGTACTTTAATTTTTGTTTCTTGAGGTTATGTTGAGGTTAAAAATTTTTCTCTTTTGTTCAGACTGGAGCTGGCAAAACATACACAATGGGAACAGGATTTGATGTTAACATCACTGAAGGAGAACAGGGTATTATTTTCTCGTGCTGTGAAACATCTTTTTAAGAGTATTGAAGAAAAAAAACACACAGCGATTAAAAATGGGCTTCCGCCTCCAGATTTTAAAGTAAATGCCCAGTTCTTAGAGGTAATAATCTAATTGTGTCATTGATTTTTTTTTTTTTATCCTTAAGGACATAGCCCTATGACATTATATTGTTGGCTTCTAGTACAGTGCTTTGCAGATAGTACTAATAAGTGTTGTTCAAGTAAGTTAACATTAGATAGTAGTCAATAGGTACACCTTACTTATAAAGCAGTGATATTAGCATTTAAGATAATGAACACTTGAGCAGTGTACACAGAATTAAGAGTACAATTAATATTGTTTATTTCAGAACATTTCTTTATCAAGGGATAAAGATAAATGAAAATTACTGTGGTAATTTAGAAAGGATCACAAAGTGCTGGAAACTCAGCAACTAAGACCAAAAGAGAGGAGGAACATGTGAAAAATAATAGGATTACAGCAGTAACACTAATCTGGACGCAGAGGCTAATCTCTGTAAAGTCAGATGCATTAATGCAGTGTCCTAAGGTTGGGGCAGATTTTGATTAATTTAAGGCAGTTTAGTCTGGGTTTGACAAGAGAATATGTAGGATTTGAGCAATAGTGTAGTGAGCTGAACCTGGCATTATAATTCTGAGTTCTTTGTAGAGTGTGTTTTGTGTTCTGATCCATAAGCTAATCATTTTGCTCATTGGAACAAGTTGTTTAGCTGTATTAAGTACAAAATAGAAAACTTAATTCAAATTAATATAATTTATCTTACTCCTGGTTTTAACGGACATCCCAATTTAGTTAAAAACCACGGAGAATACATGTATGTGTTTCTACCAAAAGAAAGGTGGGTAATAGTGAAAAAAGAAAAAGTGTTCTTCCTTATGTTCATACATTATGGAGTATATGTTATGACACTCATGGAATAATTTATACCAAATCAAACTTTTAATATTTCTTTATGATAGCTCTATAATGAAGAGGTTCTTGACTTGTTTGATACCACTCGTGATATTGATGCAAAAAATAAAAAATCAAATATAAGAATTCATGAAGATTCGACTGGAGGAATTTATACTGTCGGAGTCACAACGCGTACTGTGAATACAGAATCAGAGGTGATGTTCCTGTTGTAGTTGAAATATAGCACTTTTGTTTGGTTTTATTTAGTTAGCTATACTGATAGTCTGCATAAGATCAAGATTTGAAATTTGTGTCCTTATGTGTAACATGGAATTAAAAATCTTATCTTTTTTCCTTATATTTTAAAAACAGGACATATTATAAAAATGTCAATGTTATAATATAGGCAGTGCATTTATCATGACTTCAGAAGCATCAAAATCACCATATGTATAGTTTTCTTTCACAGATAGGGTTAAACAATTGATGATGAAGGATGAGACCACAATCTATTTGTACCTTTTGATGTAACATATATAGATAAGACTGCATCTTGACTCCTAAGGGGAAACTTAAGAAAAATTACAAAATCCATAAAAAATTTCAACAGAAGATACAAAAGAAATTGAGTAAATTCAAGTTATTGTTCACTTTGTGCCAAAGTATTCTTCTGTAACCATTTTGGAATGGAAGCTGCAAAAGTCAGCAAATGACAAACAATGGAATCTCAGTGTTTTCTCCTGTTTAAAAAATAATACACCATTATGCTGAGAAGTTCAGCTCAAAATGTGCCTGAAACTAAGATGAAAATATGAAAATCTGCATCTTTTCCATTCCTTAATGTTAATAGACTTTAGTCTTTAGCTCAGATGTAAAATTGTGCTGTGCTGTGTTTAAATGTAGCTCAGGTGAAGCTCTTCTTCCCTTTTCCAGATGATGCAGTGTCTGAAGTTGGGTGCTCTCTCCCGCACCACCGCCAGTACCCAGATGAATGTTCAGAGCTCTCGTTCACATGCCATTTTTACCATTCATGTGTGTCAAACCAGAATGTGTCCCCAAGTAGATGCCGTGAGTTGATAGTTTTCATTTCTTAAACTTTCAAAATTATCTCCTTAAACATCACATGAATCTCAGAAAAGTATGTGGGGATGTAGTAATAAGTGCAGCTATCCAAGACCCTTTGGCTTTAAGGACATTGTGCTGAAGGTTTCCCTTCTTCAACATAAGCAAAGCCTCAGATGTTGATATTGGAGTTTGACCTGTTTGGAAAATAAGTTCTTTCCAATATTAGGTTTCTAATTTCCAGCAGACACATTTGCATTTATTTTCATTTGGCTCCATGCCTTCTTCTTTGGTTGTGCTTATATGTGTATATGGGATAATAACAAGGAGAGGTTAGAGGATATCTAGTGTTATGTTAATAAAAATATTTTCTTTGTTTACCTTACTTGCAGGAAAATGCAACTGATAATAAGATGATTTCTGAATCATCACAGATGAATGAATTTGAAACCTTGACTGCAAAGTTCCATTTTGTTGATCTGGCAGGATCAGAAAGACTGAAGCGAACTGGAGCTACAGGCGAGAGGGCAAAAGAAGGCATTTCTATCAACTGTGGACTTGTAAGACTAAAGCTGTGTTCCCATAGTATATCAGGGCTTTTCTCTTGTCCATTTCATTTTTTACAATATATAATATCCTCTAATGGAGATCTTTTCATGTATACAACTGAGAAATAAAACTCACAGTAAATTTATTAGTGATTCATGGAATCTTTAACATCACATGTAGACTTTCCCCCTCACATTGCAGGTTTTCTTCATGCATGTAAATTTAGTTGAATTAAATTTTACAATATGTGAAGAAGGTATGTTTGCATATATATGTATATATAATTTTAAAACTTTTTGTTTAAAGTAAAAATATTAAATATTTCATGAGACTTAAAGTAGCTTTTGCTAACATTTTATGACAGTTATTTTTATTGACTTTGAGAATTATAGTCAAATGATTTCAGTAATGACTTTTTTCAAAATGAAAATTTTTATAGATTATATTAATGCCATGCCACCTAGTGGTGTTTTGATTGGAAAACGCCTGTGCTTGAGTTGGCTTAAGACTTATATTACGTGGAAAAAAATATTTTAGAGCAGATTTTCTTTACCAAATCTTTTCTTATTGTCTTCATTATAAAATTGGACATTTGTTTCTGCATTTAAGTGATAGCATCACTAAATTTCTGTGGTGCTGACAACATCAGGTTGTGTGCTTTCTGCTTTGCTTCTCTCCCATTCTGGACGTGGGGTCTCCAAAATATGTCTCCCCACCCTTTTTAAATCTTTGCACAACATTTGCTCATATATCATTGTGACCCTGGTGTTGGGGCACTGTCCACTTAGACAGTTGGAAAGAGCCAGCCCTCCCAATACCAATACCCACCTTGATTCCCCACATGTTTGCGTATTGTATAAAAGGGCGTGACCTGGATCCTGGACTTTGTGTATTGTTTTAAATTTCTTAGGAGATAAAATTATGTTGGTATTTACATGTGGCTGTCAGGGAAAGATAAAGTTAGTTCTCTGTTTTCCTGTTTAGGATGTTGAGGCATGTTGAGACATATCTTGTTGTTTCATTGTGACCAGTGCTTAAGACTATAGTTAGCCTCTCTAGAAAAGGAAGACCAAGACACATACAATCCTGATGCCCCTCAATGTATGTTTTGGTCATAGAACGACATGGTTATAGATATTTGTATTTCTAAAGGCTACTGTGGCCAGTTTTGGATAATGCTTATCCTGTAAATGCTAGCTCATTGAGAGTAAGAAAAACATACTGGTGGTAGGAGTAACTATAGACTTCAGCAATTTGACTCATTATTAATATTACTTTAAAAATTGAATGCTTAGCACATAGTTTCATTGTTATTTCTAAGTGTAGTTTTACTTTTACATGAATTTCTAATTCAGAAAAATCATACTGATACTTTTTATTGTGGTTAAAGGAAATTTTAGCCACATAAGGGGTCTATGTTGCAACAAGAAAGTTTCACAGGATTGTTTACTAACTAAACATTTTGTTTCTTAATTGAACAACTTACAACATGAATCAATATTTTATGGTAATATTTATATATATGTATATATATGAGAAGTAATATTTATATATTTTGAATATTATCAGTTATTAGTAGTTAATATAGAAAACTTTGAAGTTTACTTTATATGTACTTGAATATACAAATGTAAAACAAAACCAGGGACAGATGTTCTCATATTTGTTATGTCTCCATTTTATTTTATATTGTCATTGTTTATTTAAAAGTGTTATAATTTGTAAACATATGCGATTTTCTCCTCTTTTAGTTGGCGCTTGGCAATGTAATAAGTGCATTGGGAGACAAGAGCAAGAGGGCCACCCATGTTCCTTATAGAGATTCTAAGCTGACAAGACTATTGCAGGATTCCCTTGGGGGTAATAGGTATGCATAAATGACTATCTTCTATATTACTAAATTTTAATTATTTGTTATTTTTAGTAAACTTATACTGTGATTTATAATAACTTCATTTATTAAAGAGCAAATTAATAGGAAAATAAATTAATAATTAAGTAATAAGTATGAGTCATTTTATGTTATTATTTCATATAATCCTTATAACATTCCGTAAGGGATTATTATTCCTCTTTATAGATAAGGAAATTAAAATCCAGAGAGGTTAAGTAATTTATCAATCATTTAATTTGTAAGCAAAGTCTACAATAGGAGCTCTTTCTACTATACCATTGTTTCTGTTTTAAGTACTTAACACACAGTAGATGCCTAATAAAATTTTGTTGATAAATTGCTATCTTTAAATACTATTGAGCATTTCTGTTGAACATACTATTGAAGAATCTCTTAAAAACTCAAACTTTTTTTGTATATGTAAAAAACCTTTTAAATGTCTACTGCAGGAAATATAGAGTTGTTTGCTGGTTCTCAACTTTCCAATTCTTTGCGTTCTGACATGGTTCATCAACTAAGCACATACTTTTGGTAAAGCATTCCACTTTGTAAATGTCAATACTTTGATTTCCTAACTGAAAACATTTTTGCATTTACATGCAGTGATAGCATGATTCAGCCAATGATAAAAAGCACAGCAAATCCATTTTATAGTGTAATGGTCTAACAATTCATTTACTGAAAAAAAAATCATTAGATACTCTACAATGATCTGGTAATTAAACTTCAAACTTTCTTTATGAACAACCATTATCAAAGAATTTTGGATAATGTTAAATGTATTTGGTTTTGAAATCATTTGTAGAAATAAAGTTTTTATATTCTACAATATAAAAACATAGAGCATTTTTATATTTTTTCCTTTTATGTAATATTGACATTGTCTTAACTCATTTCTCTTATAGTATATCCTATGTGTGGACACAATTTTGCTTCCAATGTTGCATATTTCTTACTTGTCTTGTATATTTTCAGTCTGAATTTCAGTATTAATCTGATCAAAATTTTTTATTATATCTAAATAGAAAATTTTGTTTTAAACCAAATGTACATTTCTCTAGTTTTAAAACTTGTAGTATTTTGTTGTATTTATTTATTAAGTATAAAACAAAGCAGAGAAGAACATTTAACATTTAACATTTAACATTTAACAAGTGTAAATACTTTTGAATACTTCACTTTCCTTGAAAGGTTGCTTGCTCTTTAAGCAGTCTTAAAGTATTTTCACTGCATGTCTTGAATTCCTGTTGAGTTTTAGACAGGCTATAGCTAAATAGCCTCAGATATTCCTCACCTGTTTTCTTAATGAATGGTAAACTGTCTGGGGAGATGAACCCTTCTAATTCTACCCTTAGTGTGCCTCAATTTCTGCTTAAAATGGTAGGATTGAATTTCTAGTTGAAAAGCATTGTGCTTAATGTAAACTTCAGAAAGCAAAATATCTTCATCTTTTGAAGCTCATACAAATTAAAAGAAAGATTTTAATCAAGGTTATTTTTTGAAATAAGCTTCATATATTTATATCCATAATTGTCTTTTATCATTTTTTAACCAAACTGGCTTTTACATATTTATAATGTTTACTATTACAACAGGTTTATACCAAAGATTCTAGAACATACAGAAAAATATAAAGCATGGATAAAAATCAATTATTTCTGTTGCCTGGAAGTAACCACTACTAACATTGTGATATATTTTCTTCCAGATGTGTATTATAACTTAATATATGGCATATATAATATAGTATATATAAATGATATTATTTCCTTTAGAACAGAATTAAAATTGTTGTGTGAACTTTAAAAATAAGCAGTTTTAATGTTTTCTTTGAATTTTTCCTAAATAAAATCATTTTTGAAATTTGTGCCTTTGGATTTTGCTTAATATAACACCTTCTTTAAAATTGATCTTAGTTCATTTCATTCCTGACTTTTGTCATTCTCATCAAATCTTGATCTTAGTGCTTCTCAGAATAGTTGTGAAGGGCAAGTCCCTCTCCCCTCCCCATTTAGTGGTGGATTAATAAATATTGTGCATGACTGCACTGTTTACCCCATTTATGACTCACCATGTGAATTTGAAAACACTTAAATTGGTCTGCCCTCTATTCAGTGAGATGAGTTCATTGATTACAGGATTGATTACAGAAAGTTCAAGTGTTAAGTTTCTAAAATGCTTACTCTCAATTCCTGTATTAATTGTGGACAAATAATAGCAGAATGGCACTGGACTGGGAACCATACTTTGAGTTCTAATCAACATCCATAAAACCTCACTTTTGTTTGATTACTTTATCTCCATCAGGAGAGAGAGGAGAGAGAGAGAGAGAGAGAGAGAGAGAGAGAGAGGAGAGGAGTTATTTCATCTAACTTATCTGCAATAAATATTATGTAGACATGCACACCACAATTATTAACGACCTAATATTGTACAAATATTGTGTTATATATTAGGAGGCTGCAGATTAGAATTGAAAGGCATTGATTTCAACCAGCACAGGTGAATTATACATTGTTTAGTTAGAAATGTGAGTGCCTAACAGAATCTCCTTTTGTTCCATTGACAGACACAATAGCTGGGGCATGGTAAGCATTTCACTAGCCCATGTTTTGGTTGGCAAAGCAATTTATCACAACCATAAACTAATGTTTCTAGTGTAATATTTTTCATTTTTTCCCCTACTATACTGTGGTTGGAAACTCTGGAACTTTGATCATTCAATCACAAATGATGTATTACTCTGTTATACAATACAGATACACTATTCTCTTTTTGTTTGAGTATGATTAAATGTTGTGTAAAATTATTTGCTGATTCAAAAGTCAAGATACCAGTGATTAAATAAAAGGAAGAAATTTTTAAAAAATTAACATAAGTAAATAGTAAAATTATTTTGATTTTCAACTTATCATATTTGTAGTTAGATTCATTTTAGCTTATTACCTGTATGGCTTCTGAAAGTTTCTGTACAGAAGTGAGAAACAAATGCATGTGTTTGTACTTTCTGAAAGTATTATGGGTCAAATAAGAATAATACAAATTTATTTTCCCCAGTATTACCTAAAAATACAAAATCTTTTCCTTTAAAGATTAACGATGGCTTTAAAGCATGGGGGCTTTTAAACTTGGTTTTGCTTTTAAGTTAGTAGCATCAATCTTTTGGTATTTCAAAGAAAAGAAACTGTTTAAAAATGACTAGTTCAGCATTTTATTTGCTTTTAATGTAAACCTAATTACTATTTGTAATTTTCAGCCAAACAATCATGATAGCATGTGTCAGCCCTTCAGACAGAGATTTTATGGAAACCTTAAACACTCTAAAATATGCCAATCGAGCTAGAAATATCAAGAACAAGGTGATGGTTAATCAGGACAGAGCTAGTCAGCAAATCAATGCACTTCGTAGTGAGATCACACGACTTCAGATGGAACTCATGGAGTATAAGACGGTAAGCAAATGGGGTTGACTACATTTTGTGATACATTTGAGGCTGGCATGTATGTATACAGTGATGTTGCTTTGTGATGTGTCTCTGGAGTCTCTTGGTTTTAACAGTGGAGGTATCTGGAGGTAGGACTCTACTTTTCCTTGTGGTTGGTGTTAATGATGTTCAGTCTAATCTAACTGACCATTTGTTCAAAAGACTTCTTATCCAATCAGTTTTTTTTAGTAACTAATGCACCATGAAGGGTTGTAGCAGAGGGAAAAGGATCTTTTGCCTTGAGGCAGCTAAGATAAAGGGCTCTTGGTTGTAGCATTGTACAGTTCTGGAGTTAAACAAAACTCTTGTGTATTTAAGGCTCCTTAACCATATTTTCTTTTTCCAGGGTAAAAGGATAATTGATGAGGAGGGTGTGGAAAGCATCAATGACATGTTTCATGAGAATGCTATGCTACAGACTGAAAATAACAATCTGCGTGTAAGAATAAAAGCCATGCAAGAGACCGTTGATGCATTAAGGTCCAGAATCACACAGCTTGTTAGTGATCAAGCCAACCAAGTTCTTGCCAGAGCAGGTATGCCTTTGCGTGTAGAAGGATGAGTGAGGGATTAAGTTCTGGAGGGCAGGGAACATTCTGTTAAATAACTAGAATAATTGAAGTAGAAATGCCAAATGGTGTGTATACAATCTGTCATTTTAAATTAAATACCTCATTTTAAAAAAAATAATAAATTCTTCTACAAACAAAATGTGTCCTTTGCATCATATTATCTTGTGGTCTGCTTATCTAAATTAGGATAGAAAAATTGCTGTAAGAATTACACTGTTGTTTTATGTCCAAACTTTTTCCCCTCCTGTTTTGTTGACAAAGAAAACTTCATTTAAAAGAAAATTTTAATTTCATATTTTGCAGGTGAAGGAAATGAGGAGATCAGTAATATGATTCATAGCTATATCAAAGAAATTGAAGATCTCAGGTATAGTTTTTCTAAATATAATGCACATCTTAGTACTGGGTTTTACAATATTGCAGTGTATCTACTTGTTGGCCTTATTGTACAGCAGCTGTTCATGGTGATATTTCAGCCCTTTGGACATGTTAACCTTAGAGAACTAGGTACTTGCCTTTCCCACAATGTCATATTCCAAGCCACTGTCCCTTTTCTCTCTTCCCATATTATCCTCCTACTTTATTGTTATTCCCTTCATTGGTTGCTTACCTAACCTGACATATAGTACAGGCATAAAAGATGTTGATAAAATTGTCTTTGGTGTCTTTCCTGTCTATGCTTCTTTCTCTCTAATATCAATGTCTACAAGTCACCTCCAGTGTTTTGAATTTTCTATTAGTCTTGTTCCCTTCAACTTTTTTAGCCATTCTTATGAGTGAATCCTTGCCTGTCTATCAATTTGCCTGCCTCTCTTTGGTACATTCATTTACATGTCATGCAGTGTACTGCACATGCTCACTGTATACAATGCCATGCCATGGATTGGGGCAAACATGACATAAATAAAGAGTGCAGTTTAGGTATGGCATCATATATTAATACTAACACATAGTAAATGGAATGACAGAATTTATTAAAAGGATTCCCATGTACAGTGTGGGAACGGGGAGAAGACCAGAAACCCAGATTGGGGAAATGCGGGTGGGAAAGGAGGTCAGGGACATTTATTATTTTTCCATAAAATTTTAGGTTCCATGGTTTTCCCTGAGCTATTTTTGCTTGAAGTAAAACTCTCGTCAGCTCCATGCGGAAGCATCTAAGGTCAATTCTCACTTGGTTGCGCGCCAAGTAACCAGGTGGGAGGAGATCATCATTCACAGCTACCCTAACTTGTCCCCATCTTGCATTTGTGTTCTCTTTCCTGTTCTTCTTGCTATTCTAGAGGTATTGTAACAAGTACTGCCTCCCCTGTTTCTGGCTCCACAGGCACAACAGATACCTTAAATGTTTTAAAAATCAAAAACAAACGAGAATATGTCCTAAAGTGGCAATAAATGGTTATTCAAATAAATATAACTTTTATTTTATGTGTGTGTGTGTTTATATACTTTTTCCTTTCAGTTTGGCAGAGGACTTTGGGGCCTTGTGTCCTGCTCAGCAGCTAAATTGGACTTGGCAGTTTCTACCCCGCATTAACTGTGCTTTTCCCTGCTCAAAATTCATTCTTTGACCAATATTTCCTCACTTTGTAGACCCTACCATTTCTTGAAACACAACTGATATCTTTGAAAATTTCTGAAGATCCTCTTCCATCAGTGCTCCTCCTTAGCTTTTTGTTTCCTTAGTGCTGGCCAGTTGTTAGGGCTGATTGCATGTTCTGTTTCTTGCAGTCTATTTCCTCATCTCCACCCTGTTATTCTAAGGCTGTACTAGGCTTGATCTCATTATTGAACAAATGGCATGACTAGTATCGCTATTTCCTCGAAAACTGCCTGAGTCATTTCTACTCCTTCTAGTGGCTGAAAGCAGCATATAGCCTCTTCCTTCTTCAAGGTTTTAAATCCATTTCTTAATCCATTTTGAGAACAGACATGACTCATGATCCCTGAGTTCAGCGTTGATCAAATCTTTCTTGGTATAGGTTAATACCTTGTTTCAAGTTTCTAATTTTGATGGCTCCTTAATTAGATGTGTCCCAACCCTAGAGAGTAATCTTCTAGGATCCTAGCATTATAATTTACTATGTAAAATAATTTACATATGGGATCAGCATAAATTAAACTTGAATTCAAATTGGATTACCTGGATTAAAATTTAAGCTTTTATTTATTAATAAGGTGTATGACCTTGGCCAATTTACCTAACATCTCTGCACTTTATTTTCTTTATCTTTAATAATGACATAATACCTGCTATCCTCACAGAATTATTATAAGCTCAAAATCAAAGAAAGACCTCTAAAGGTTCATAAATTGAAAGGTATTGTAAAGGTATAATGTTATTATTGTTCAGATCCAAGTTCTCAAATTCTGTTTTTGCCTTCTAAATC
Source organism: Tamias sibiricus (assembly GCA_025594165.1). Classification (NCBI taxonomy): domain Eukaryota; kingdom Metazoa; phylum Chordata; class Mammalia; order Rodentia; family Sciuridae; genus Tamias; species Tamias sibiricus. The sequence goes on along the minus strand of CM046661.1, from coordinate 96,501,735 downwards.
CTACTTCAATCTATATTTCTGTCAAAACTTGGCCTCATGCAGACTTTTATTCACAGCTGCTTAAACTTCATGCAAATTTATATTGACCTATTGCCCCTTGGGACTATTTCTGTTTTAAGTCTTGTCATTTTAATTATAAAATAATAGTAGTTACCTTCAAATAAATTTCCATGTTATGTTATTTTTAAATCACTAATTAATCCTTGTATTTTTGAAGTATTAAAATTTTTGTAGAGATTTTTGAACATGTAGGAAAATATAAAAAGATAAAATTACTCATATTCTCACCATGCCAAGAACTGATGTTAACATTTTGGTGTATCTCTTCAATAGTTTTTCAATATTTTAGTAAAATTAATGTCAGAGTTTATATGCTACCCTGCTATCTGTTCTTTAAATGTGATACTATATTATGAGCAAATGTTATTGTTTTTCTGAAATTGTTTTTATGTGGCTCCATATAGCACTATCTTGTGATTATAATAGAGTTTTTTAATACCCTACTACTAGGCAATTATACTGTTTCCAAACTTTTGATAAATTCTTAATATTTCTTAAATAGAGTGTTAGTAAGGCTAGTTTTAGATTCATTATGTCATAGAGTCTCATAACAATCCTAGGAAAACTGTTTACTTTCCTCTCCATTTTATCAAAGGAAGAGAGGGGCTGTTAGAGACTTAATGGCCCAAGATCCAGGGAGTGCAGCTGAGATGCAGACCCTGTGTGCCCCTTTCAAAGGATGTCTGTCTACTTCCTCCCACGAATCACTGTCTAATCTCCTATTAAACAAAATGTGGGAAGCAACAAGTGGGCGGGTAGCTGAGTGGGAAGAGAGAAAGAAAAAGGAGGGGAAAAGAGAAAGAGATGTTCCTCTACAGCTTGTCCAAAAAGTGGCTTCTGCTAATGTAGCCTGGGGTTTATGGGAGTGAGCCTGAATGTTTTCAATATTTATCAGCACCAGGACTGAAGAAGCATTGAATGTGCCCCTACCAAATACTAGCTTTTAAAATCAGGCAAAACCCAACAAAACACAAGTCGTTTTTCATCACTTAATAATCAAAACAATTAAAATACAGGTCATTATTGTTAGCTGATTCATTGTTTTTCATTCATTCTTAGCATTCATTAGTATGGATCCAAGCCTTGTGCTACATTGAAAATCTAGGAAAGCATAAAATATTGTTTGTAGTTTTCTATTGTTTGATAATCATAAATCTGATAATCATAAATCTTGACTTTGCTTTTCCAAAGTTAACTTGAGTCTTTATACTTAATTTGCCTTCTTGATTAAAAAATATTGACAGTATTATATTCAGAATTATCTTCAAAACAAATTTTAAATCTTTATATATAGCTATTTAACCATTTATTTTAAAATTTAATTAAAAAAATTTTTTTGATCCTGTATTTAAACCAGGGCCTCATGCATGTGAAGCACACACTCTACCACAGGGCTATACCCCCAGCCTTATTTAACCCTTTAAAAATGCTAAAATTGTTGTTCTACTCATACATGACACGAGATATATAAAATAAAACAATGTTCTTAAAGAATGTGTAGGATATTGACATAAAACATGTTCACTGATTTATGTATACTCTGTTTCTAGCTGGTTTCAAAAATATCATGAATAATTTTGGTAGCGAAAGGACACTGAGCTGACTTCCTTTCAGAGCTTAAAGATTGCAAATACTCTACCATTTTCTTCTGAAAATTCTGAACATATGGCAAAAATGCTTAATAATATAGTGTTCAGGTTCTTAAGAGTCCTGTCTCTATCACCTCTGAGCCAAATTAACCTTGAAATTCTATTATATTGAAGTAGGTAATGGTGTTCTTGATAGTTTAAATCAAATATATGTAAGGGGATTGGCTTAGAGTTCTCTCTGAATTCTTTTAAAAGTCCAGGATCTTTTAGGATCTTATCATTCTGTGTGTTTCATTTACTGCTGCCAGTATGTATATTACTCCCATCATTACTAGGATGCCTGAGCAGACAAAAGCATGTTTTCAATTATCAAACTCCGGTTTCCTTGGAGATGCCATTTTTCCCACGCCACAGTCAGAGCCAGATGTCTGTCCACCAGTTAGGGGCAAATTTGACTGACTATTCCTTGTAAGGTTTTGGAAGTGTTATTATTATATGATGAATGAGCAACTGAAACTGTGGGGTCTATGCTGCTTCTATATTTTAAGTTTAAATAATGAGTTTGTAAAGCTAAGACAACTATGTAAAGCTAAGACAACTTATGGCCCATTGGCCATAATTCAAGTAATTACCACTGGCTTCTGAAGGTACAGAGTTATTTTGAGCACTGTAGAGTATGATTTGAGATTGAGATTTATACTTATTCAGTTGGAATTTTAAGATGTCTTAAGCATTAATATTTGTAAGCACAATTATTTTGAAAAACTAAAACCTACAACAACCTTATATCGATGTTGAAATGCATTTCAGAATTATTTTTTAGATGCAAAACAACTCATCTAAAATGTTCCCTATTATTCCTAAAGCAGTCAAATATATAGAAACAAAGCAAATGGTTGGTTGCCAGGGACTGGAGAAGGTGGGAAAGAGAGAGTTAATGTTTGATGAGTACAGACTTTTGGTGTGGGAGGATAAAAAAGTTCTGGAGCTGGTTGGTGGACAGTTACACACAGTAGAGATGTGCTTGCTGTTGCAGAACTACACACTTAGAAATGGTTAGGGTGGTACATTTTATGTTATGTATCCTTTACCAAAATAAAACATGTTCCTTATTTAAGTGTATTTTTGTTCATTAGGGCAAAATTATTAGAAAGTGAAGCAGTGAATGAGAACCTTCGAAAAAACTTGACAAGAGCCACATCAAGATCACCGTATTTCAGTGGATCATCAGCTTTCTCTCCCACTATATTATCTTCAGACAAGGAAACTATTGAAATTATAGATCTAGCTAAGAAAGATTTGGAGAAGCTGAAAAGGAAAGAAAAGAGGAAGAAAAAAAGGTAGTATTATAAAATCACTGTTATGTAAATACCTATTTTTCTTTTCAGGATATTTTAATTTGTGATTACAATGAGTATACATACAATCATTGTGATTACAATGAGTAAGTATTTTCACATATTAAAGAAATCATTTAAATTAGCTGACAATGATAATTATACACTTATTAATGGATTATCTCTACTTATATGTAAGAAAAATAAATTTAGTTTTAACAATATGTTAATGAATTTTTATTTAGACTGTGACAAGGTAATGTTACTATTAGAAATTTTTATCTTATTTTTCAAATAGCTGCTTTTGCATTCCATTCATCTTGCTTTTCTGCAAAGCTCACTGTACCATTACAATTCAATGTTTCATTTTTTTCCCCCCATTTCCTAATACAATTAAGTAGTCTCATGGATATTCTAATTCCTGTCTAGATTAGTTTAACTAAAGGCTAAACTAATCCATCAAAATGTCATTTAATGTCATTTGGTCTTTTAAGTATTTTCTGCAGGGCTTCTAATTTGATCATGTGGACATTATTCATGCTATTTCAGGCTGTCTGAATCTTCCAACAAGGAGTTACTCAGCTTTTCACCACTGTTCTAGGCCTTTTCTTCTTTGCATCATGACATTTCCCTCTGAAATCAACTGGTGCAAAGAAGAGGAATAAAATGAAAATTTGACCACTCTTACTGTGTGAGTGGTCAAATTCTCATAGTACTCACAAATTCTTCATATGTTCATACATTGATTCTATAGTGCAGTCAAATTATTTACTGTGAATATATTTTGAACATGCCAGTCAAATTTAATCATTTTGGGCTAGATATTCAAAAGCAGGCAAAGCCATCTTATTTGCTGCATGGTTTGTTACAGGAGGAGGGCTTTATAGAATTATCATTGACACAATTCTATTTGCTGCTTTGCTCAGTTTATTTAGAAATTTATTTAGGCACCCAGGCATTTCTTGTTTGAACAAAGTTGTAGGAAGTTTAAACTCTTCAGATTAAGCCTGCTTTGTTTTTTTGTACTAAAAAAAATGATTAAAATAATTAATACAAGGAGTTGCACATTTATGGTTAGGAGGCATTGAATTCTTAAGATACTAATGTCTTAATATAGGTGTTTTTCATGGATGACTGATTATGGCAGCATTAAGAAATGTATAATGACTAGTTCTCCCCTTGTGGAAGGCAATTAAAACTGAAATAATGATCATAGGATTATTGAAGCTAGTGTTACTCAACATTCTACTTGAATGAACATGAGACTTAGGCACATGACTTTTCATTTACTTGTAAAAATCCAATTCTGTAGGTGGTCAAAATGTCAAAAGGTTTGACTTGTTTTTAAACCCAAGGTAGTTTGTATTTATGAATAATAAGTAAGTATGAACAAGTGTATACTTTTCAAGGTCATGAGCTGACTGCCTTTTCCTTTGAAGTTAAATTAAGAGATATTGCTTTGATAGCTTGTTGAATATAAATAATGAAAAATAAATAGGAATCCCATTAAAATGCTTTTGATATTTTTATAGTGGTGATATGTACCCAAAATTAATACCTCTGGTTCAGGTTGTTTTGTAATAATGCATGGTAATAAGCACTTTTGACTGATAAACTTTTGACTGATAAACTAATGGGAAAATACTCTAGTAATAAGATGTGCCCTTGTTCCTTTATTTTGGAACTCCTATCCATTTAAGGTAAGCAAAATTTAACTTAAATAGCTTTTCCTTCAAGCTGAAGAATTGCAATTCAGTAAGTATGTTAGTTGTAAAAGTAATTTTTATGATAAATCTAAAATCTAAATGAGGAAAATAAGTTATTTTCTAACAAATAGGAGTATAATTGGAGATAAAATATTTCTAAGCCAAAAGAATAAGCCAGATAAGAAAAGAAAACTTAAAATGAGGAAAACAAATTAATATTTCCTAAAATTTAATATCTTACAGAGTGCTCTATAGACCATGTTTACATAAGTGTCCTAGGGGCTTTGTAAAACTGACACTTCTATAATTTGTGAAAAATTATCTCCAGATAAAATTTCTATTTTCATATTATTACATATAATATAATTATACATATAATTCATATTATTACATATATAACTTTATAGAATCTAATTAAATTTGTCTTACTACACTATAGACAAATGTTTTGGATTAAAAATGAAAACCAATTATTTTTCTCAGGTTGATAAAGTATTTCATTCATCACACTTAGACCTCAATAACTTTTTAGCTGTATGTGATATAAATTTCTATTTTTAAAACAGATAAGCTCTCATTTTAGCCAAAAGATTGAAACAAAACAAACACACAATAAACCAAGAGTCCCAGAGCGTTCAGAATAACTGCAGCTGTACTAAAGCTAGTGTTTAGTCTTCCTCTGGAGCTCCCTGGAGGCCTTAGATCCTGCTTGGGTTTATTGATTTGGGATCAGTTGCATTGTAGACCTCATGTTTATCCATTTTGTTTACAGTAGAGTACACTGCAGAATTTGGGCTCTGCTTCAACTTACACAGACAGTTCAATGATAAATTAATTGTTCAGAAGTTGGGACTAATTTTTATAAATGCATGGTATTCAGTATATTTATATGAAATAATTTTTGACCAATTTATAGTGTGGTAAGAGCAATTCAGATGGGAGCAGGAGAAAGCAAAAAAGGATAAAAAAATCTTTCCCTGTCTTGAGTATAGGCCAGCCTTAGGAGGAAAAAATGTGAATTTCTGCTTTACTTGTTCATTTTTCCTGACTCCCTATGTACCTGTGCTGCCTCAGTCCACTCTCTTGTGCAGACTAGCTCTCACCTCATTCTGCCCTACCCAGAAGTGCTTCACATTTTAAAATCATCTGCTTTTCTCCTCTTCTCTCCTTCAATTCAAACTCAGGAGCAAAGCTGTCTGACATTAAAAAAAAATTCATACTGGGAAAAATGGCTTATAAGAAAGGACACATCAATCCAGTGAAATTTCAGACATTGTAACCTAGTGAAGAAGAAAACCAAGCAAAGTAGGGAGTCAGTTTTAATCCTCCTTTAGCTGAGAGTTCCTAAACCTGTCTGGGGCTTGACTTTTGGCATAGACTGTCCTGAGCTGTCCTGGCTCTCACAGCTGCTTACCATTAGATCTGCATGTTGTTTAGAAGTTCTCGTCTTTGAATTTACTGTTTTGTTGCTGGGTTTGGTTTTAGTAGCTACAGGGTCTCTGACAATGTACAAGTTGGTAGCAAGAGTGGCATTTTTTGGTGAGAAGCTGCATTTGCATTCAAGGAGGATGCCCAAAATTAATTGATCTACATGAAGGTGGATATGCTCTTCTTTATCATTCTTACAAGAGCTGTAACCAATAGCTAATGTGTGGGGTTTTAAGTACACTTCCAATTTTGGGGGCTTATTTTTGTTGACCTAAAAACAACCCCAAGGTATAGATAGTTAAAAAATAAATAGGGAACTGTCAAGGCTCATGGATTCCTGGTTAACTGTGTTATTTGCCTCTGAATAATTGCATAAACTATGTTGCCCATGTTTTACTTATTTAAGTGTTAGAATTGTTGGCAAAATTTCTCTTTCAGCATTGTATCGGAACCAAATAAAATAGAAACTGAACTCCTTTAAGATAGGGAGAGGATGCTGGATTATCAGTTTATATCTCTGCCTCTCTAGTGTCTTTTTGAAATATTGATTGCAATGTTTTTTTAAAGAGCCAATTGGAAAGACATTTAAAATTGATCTATTTTTTGGTTCAGGCAGTCTGTACATTATAATATAGTTCTCTTTTGTAAGGTAAACAAAAATTCTTTATATTGAAAATAGAAAATTTAGGCTCATAATTAGGGAACCATATCCTTTGAACCATTGTAGCTCATTATCATCAGGATGAGCCTAGTAGACTTAAAATTTTGTGTATATAAAAGAAATTACCGTTCACATGTTTAGTCCCATGTTTTTGGATATCTAGCTTTAAATGACTTGCAATAAAATAAAAACTTCACTCATCCTTCAGACTGCACTATATTCATATTTAGTGGTGTTGCCTTGAAACTCTAAAAGTACACAGATTTCTTGAATGACGGCTTTACTTTCCTTTTTCTAACTGCTGTACTCAACCATTTGATCCCTGGTTAATATCACTCTAGACTTTTTTCTTTATTTTTTCCTTTTAGAAAGATTGCTAGTCTTATCCTGTAGTAGCAGTACATGTTGGTTGTAAAAAAACAACAACAACAAAAAACAATCACAGACCAAAAAATAAAAAAATTAAATGCAAGCACACATAGGATAAAATTTAAATGAGTAGAGCTAGCTTAGTGAAATAAATCATACTCCAAGCTCAATCTCTTCATTTTTAAATATTGATGATATCAAAGAATCATTTTGGAATTCTTGGCAGAAATACACTACATTCAGATTGCTATATATTTTTTATTGGTACCAGGGATTGAACTCAGGGCACTCGACCACTGGCCACATCCCCAGCCCTTTTTTTGTATTTTATTAGAGACAGGGTCTCACTGAGTTGCTAAGTGCCTCGCCATTGCTGAGGCTGGCTTTGAACTCGCGATCCTCCTGCCTCAGCATCCCAAGTGCTGGGATTACAGGCAGATTGCTATATTCTTAATCAAAGCCTGGCACATCTTTTTTGTCTACATGACAAATATTGGAATACAGTACATTCCATTGAGTAGAGCCCCCCACCCCCCAACATTGTGTATGAAATATCCCTTAAGTTATATTTCAAAGTCTATATCTACAAATTTATATTTTTTCTTATACTTTTTTGCTTATAAAACTTACTAATGGAAAGCACTATAGTTTCCATTTTATTTCCACTTTGCCTTAGGTATTCCCTTTTGGTAGGTAGTTTATGATAGCACAGTAAAATCCTTAATCGCAATGTTATGAGACTTTATTTTCAATTAATAAACTTACAGTTTTTCACTGATATCATAACAGCCATATTCACTTGCCTGTAATACCATTTCATGTGTAATTTTGATAGAGGATTTTAAAAATTTAAATTTAGTGATGTTCACATGTAGTATATTAAAACAAAAATCAAGTTTTTAAAAGTAGCATTCTAGTATGTAGTATTAGTATTTTCATATTCTGGTATAAAGGCATTACTTTGTGAAAATTTTTAATGACGCCATTAAATGGTCTTTTGTAAAGATTTAAAAGAAAGAGACTATCTCATTGAAAGTGGGCTTTTTTTGTGGGGGGAAATTGAGAAAATTGATCCATTTCAAAATATAAAAAGCAACGGCATCTACACACTCTTACTTATCAACTTAGATAAATTGAGACTGTACATTTTACTGATGAATAATTTCAACTGATAGTCTCTCTTTATTCTTCCTAGATAAAATGCTACTTGATTTTCTGCTTACTTTTTATTCATACAAAATGTATTGCCTTTTTACTGTGTATTGTCCTTTGATGATATCTTTTAAAATTTATTTTAAAGTCTTCAAGCTCATGTATCATTTTTACCTTCTTATCACTTTCGCTTTTTACTGTCTGGTTTGTCCTTCATTGGCTTGGCCTTCCAATACTGTGCCTCGTGATTTTGAAGGCTACAGAAACTTGAGGAAAGCAATCGAGAAGAAAGAAGGTTGGAATATTTCCCAGGTTTTTTATTAAAATGTCATTTAAATATTTAGTTGCCATTAACAAGGAAATGTGTTATAGATTTACAGATTGCTTCAGACTAGATTAGATTAGTTGTATACTCCTAAAAGTAATGATGATTTTTACAAAAACAACAAAGGTACCAAAAACATATTTAAGGTACTTTTTTAAGAATAAAAACTTCACTAGTTACTTGCATTAAAATTCAGGCAATTTTATGTGATTTTAGAGTAAACTGCCATAATGATGGCTTCACTTTTTTAGTACAAAAGTGAACAATGCACAACCAGTGGATTTATTAAAAAACAAAAACAAAAACCAGTACTTCTGTATCTTTCAGAAACTTGTGAGCAGAGTGGTAATTATTGATTGGGCAAGAATTAGCATTTTGGTGTAACACATGGGTGCACATGGGTGGGCCTATTTCTCTTTTCTTCCTTATTTGGTGTAATCTTTGTTAGAAAACAGGGCAACAAAAGCAAAAGGAAACTGTGGCCTTACTATAGATAAAACTTGTAGGTTTTCTAAAGGTTGAACTAGAAAACAAAAATTTGCTTTTAAAATGTATTTGGAAGTGAGTATGAAAGTCAGGATAGTCTCCTTATTTCTGTTTGGAATCGGAACAAAGTGGAGAAGCTTATTTCTAAACTTTAATGAAAAATTTGCATTTTACTGATTCAGAATTATGATTACTTAAATAAGGATCAAGTAGTATTTCACTTCTTTTTAGTACTTATCTTCATAGATTTTCTAAATAAATCTCCAGGTTATATATCCAAATTGATTAAGAAAATAAACTACTTCCAAAATAATATTTGATTATTTTAGAAACACCACCTTAGAAATTTCTTACTTAAAATAAGAAGTTGAGAATTTTTACTGTGCAATTAAATGAATATTTCACTCTACGTATCTTTAAATCTTAAAATTTTTTTTTCTTGAAATTATTTTATAATATACATTCCATAATTATATTCTATATGAGTATTCTAAAATTTCTAAATTTATATTCCCTCAGTCTACAATTTTTCTACATTAGAATATAATTCTGATTATCTGTAGATCACACTAGAACTTATGTAATCATTATATGTTTAGGATAACATATTTATCATTAGAATTAAGTAAAAGTATTAAAATTGTGAAATTTTCTCTATTTTAAAAGGTGAAATAAGATGCAACATTAAAGTTATGTGTGGAAGCATTTTACCACCTTGAAAATATCCTTTAAGTGTACTTAGTAAATAGTTTGCTTGCAACTTTAACATGATCCTTAAAGGATATCAAAAGCTATTAAGTTTGGTAGAAGTACTTTTCAACCATAAATGTATCTCTGAGGGTTTTGATAAAAATGAAGATTCTGACTCAGTAGGATTAAGGTGGAGCCTTGTATTCAGCATATCTAAAAAGGCTCTAGTGATGCAAATGCTTTAGGTCTGTGAACTGAGCTTTAAGTGAAAGCTTCTAGAATACTGGCCCGGGAGTCAGAACACCTGGTTTTAGTTCCCTGTAGTGGATTAACCTCCCCAGGCCACAGTTTCTTTTTTGTTTGTCAAATGAATGGGTTCATTACTAATGTTACTTCTAGCTCCAAGATTCTGATTCTATGTGAAGTGCAAATTTAATATCTTTCATTGCTATTTAGTTATTTTAGGTACCAATTTGTTTCAGTTTATTGAAGAAAACTTGAATATTTGAGTATAATAATTTTAAGTATCAACTTATATTCCCAAAGCTGAAACCTTCAAATGTAAAATTATGACAGCTTTTTTTTCCTGCATCAGAGTGGCATAAACAACTTATAATTCATGATTTAATATATTAGTGAAAGATAACAGTTATTAAGCAGGATATTGGTGACTTGGGGAGAGCGGGAGTGTGTGTTCAATCAAATAAATATTTGGAATAAAATGGTCCTATGGTTACAAACCTGAGCAAACAGGGTTTTGGGATGGAACTTGAACTAATGAAGGAACCAACAATAAGAAAAATTGTAAGCTGCAATTGTGGGTAATGCAGTGATATTGCATGGGGTGGGGCAGGGAGACCTGAGGCATATGTCTTGGTAACATGTTCTCTTTTGCTGGCCCTGAGCCTTGGGCCCAAATTTCAAGTATGACAGTATTTGAGTCCATTCTGCTGGCTTTTTAAAATATGATTGGATGGAGGGGTGATTTGTTTTTAGATTTTTAGGTTGAACTACATGATGGTGGAAACCAGCAGTCCTAGTATATGATAAACAACCTAAAAAGGTATTCAATATATCACATAAAATTATTTCTCATTTGTCAGAAAGGTTCTTTCTGGATTATTTTTAGTTTTCTTCAAATTCATTTTCCTCTAGTAAAATGATCTAACAACACTCAGGAAACCCCTTTAACAACTTACTTGACTCTAGTTAAGACTCTTTTTGCTATTCTTACTGGCACTTTTTTCTTACTCCAGAGATTTGCTGTCTTCCATGCATCTATGTGCAGTTTTCAAACCTTACCATTCTATTCCAACTTAACTAGAGTGTGAGGCACATAGGCTTGTTTAAAACAGAGGTGCTCATAAAAAGTCATAGGGATTGACTTATTTAGCAATACTGCTGTACATTTATTATGTGCCCTTTCTGGGTGCAGGGAATATAGATCTGAGCCACACATGCTCTTTGGCTTCATGAGACTTTTATTCCATTGGGCAAGACAGACATTAATAAAAAATCACACAGGTGAACATATATGATGAACTCTGGAAAGTACTTATATGGGGAAAATATTTATATTTGTATTGTTCTGAGTACATCTGTGGGAATAAGAACCTAGAGTTCAATTGTGAATTAAATAAGTAATAACAGAGTCTAAATGAAATTGTTTTTGTTTTGCCTAGAAACTAAAAAAAAAGTACATGTAGTGGGGAAATTATTCAATCTAGCAGAATATCTGAAAAAAATTAAGCTGTTATTAAGCTATTCTGACAAAATTGAAAAGCTTTTTTCAGAGGAATTTTATTTGGAGAACATTGGCTTATTCAAGTATTCTTTTTATTCTTAATGATTTAAAAATGTTACTGTAGCAGCAAACCATATAAATTCATTTAGCATTCATTTTCTTAATATTATTTAACTTGATTAAAGGTATAAGTCTAGTGAAAAGAAGTATAACTTCTATTCATACTGGATCATGGTTGCTAAACCTAAAAAGTATCAGAGTAATTTGGATGTGCAAAACTTTGCTCACTGCAGTCTTCTATCTTCTTCTGGGACCACAGGGTTGAATTAGTTTAGCTCTAATCCTTCTGTGACACCATTGTGTACTTATGGCTGTAGGTACTAGATCACTGAAGAGGAGGGCTTCCAATTGTATGTGAAATCTTGTTGCAGAAGCTGAAACTAGTTTCGACATGCAAAGAACCATTCTGTGAGAACAGCCCTGTGCTGTGGGAATGGCCTAAAAGACCTGGACAGAGACTCTGATGGATATAGATAGCTAGCATAGACTAACACACTGTGGACAAATTTATTTTAGGTCTTTCAATTTATTCTCAAATTTATTAGGGCATCAACAAAAGTGTAGGTTTTATAGCTTTGTATTTTTTTGAGGAACGTTTTATATATTCAGACCAGAAAACAAAAATGTGTGTTTTGTTTTCTTGTGAATTTAAATTGCCTTGTACATTGTAGTTAGTTGGTAGTTATTGTGATTAGATTTTAGTGTCTCATAAGATCTTATGCTTTAGGATAAAATTTATTTATCAATGTTTCTAGAATATAAGCTCTCCTCTTAGTGATGTGAGTGGTGATTTCTATTTTTCTCTGAAGCATCAGACAGACAGGATAGCTTTGCTAAATCAAGTGACCAACTTTTTTAGTTCATTTTCACAAATGATAATTTTTTTAAAAATCTGAGAGAAAAAGTGAACATTTCTTTTGAACTTTAACACCATACCCTAATGTTCCTTTTTTTAGTGCGGCTGGTAAAGAAGATAACACAGACACTGACCAGGAGAAGAAAGAAGAGAAGGGTGTTTCAGAAAGAGAAAGCAATGATTTAGAAGTAGTAAGTTTGGAAGATTTAACTTTTAAATTATAATAACTAGATGAAGGTTGTTCTTGGTTGCTGATACTTATTTGTACATAGAAAAGGAGGTGGTTGTCATGTGCTGAGGACGTCTTTTCTTTAGAAGTATGAGTTCTAAACCATTGACAACTCTCAATCTGGCCTGTTGTGAATGCATTGTATGTGTGTGGAGATAGAAAACTATGAGAGATAAAGTACTTTTTGATTAAAGACAAAATTATTATATAATAACCTTGAAATCTTGGGATGGTTTTTGAGCTGATGAAAAGTGACATTCTTGTGCCTCTATACATTGTATCTAAGCAGTTTCTATTAATGAGGCAATCAGTTTGCTATGCCAGTGTTGTACTTTTAATGGTCACAAATCACATTTCAGGAAGAGAGTCAAGAAGTGAGTGATCATGAGGATGAGGAAGAGGATGAGGAAGAGGAGGAAGATGACATTGAAGGGGGTGAAAGCTCTGATGAATCAGATTCTGAATCTGATGAAAAAGGTACTTGCCCTTTAGTATGAGGGCAGCAATTCTATTTGGGTAGTTATTTAAACCAGGATAGAAAACTTTTCCCAGTCTCTATTTCATCCTTGATGAAAGCAGCTTTTATGACTGCTGACCTACATACATGCTCCAAGGCTAAGCAAATGAGTTCCTTACCTTAGTGGATTTAGTCATTGTGTGACTTCTATTCTTTAGTACAGATAGTGTCTGTTGTCCTGACTAATATGAATACACTATTTTATTTGCCTTTTTAGATTTTGTTTTATTTAGGAAATTTTCCTAATAGCTGCCAAATGAATTCCTACATGTAGATGATGGTTTTTACATTCTTGTTTGATAGGTAGAATTATATTTTTTCCCTATTCCTGGTATTTTTATTTTCTTCTTTTTTAAATAGCCAATTATCAAGCAGACTTAGCAAACATTACATGTGAAATTGCAATCAAGCAGAAGCTGATTGATGAACTAGAAAATAGCCAGAAAAGACTGCAGACACTGAAAAGGCAGTATGAAGAGAAGCTAATGATGCTACAACATAAAATCCGGGATACTCAGCTTGAAAGAGACCAGGTGCTTCAAAATTTAGGTAAGAATTATATTTGATGCAGATAAAAGATGAAACTAAATGATCAGAAAAAGCATTATATTCTTATACTTTAGAAGAAAAAAATTAGAATTTGCAAGTCAAAGTTTGTTGTATTTTTTGCAAGTCAAATTTGTATTTTTTTTAATTTTAAAATTGTATTTTACCCATAATCATTTCTTTGTTATATTTCTCATTATGTTAAAAACTGTTATTTATTTTTATTTTTCATGATGACATCTGTCTAGAGTATTTAATTATTTTATTCAAAGTGTGGTAAATTGTTTTAATATCTTGATTCAGTATTGAGAAATTTAAAAATATTACTTCAATAATTGTTAAACAGATTGAATATATAACAAAAGGGAAAATAATAGAAAGATACCATGTTTTCCTGAGGTATGGGTGTTTGGGAGGTAACTCTTCTCTAGGGTCATAAATTGTAAGTCTGAAATAAAGCATGACTCACAAAAACAAGTACACATATCCTTTGGTGATTTAGGCTCAGTGGAATCTTACTCAGAAGAAAAGGCAAAAAAAGTGAAGTCTGAATATGAAAAGAAATTACAAGCTATGAATAAAGAACTGCAGAGACTTCAGACAGCTCAAAAAGAACATGCAAGGTTGCTTAAAAATCAGTCTCAGTATGAAAAGCAATTGAAGAAACTGCAACAGGATGTGATGGAAATGAAAAAAACAAAGGTATCGATTATGTTTTCCATTAAAGTTTGATGTTAAGGATGCTTATGTCACTTGGGACAAAGAAATTGTTGTGGTTCTTTCCATATTCAATAAAAAGTAACCCAGTCTTACAAATGTTGCACTTCCCTTTAGCAATTAGAAATTGTTTCTAATAGTCAGACCTCATCAAAGCCTTCTCCAGAGTAACTGAAAATCACGTGGGTCAACAGAGCTTTGCAGACTTTGAAACATATTTCTCATAAACCTCTTGTACAAGATAAACAAAAAAGCAAAATATTTCAGACATGCAGAAAACTTAATGCCATAATAAACATGATATCCATTATCTAGTTCAAAATAGTAAGCATGCTATCTACAATCTAGTTCAAAATATTTGATCAGATAGACAACATGCCTCCTGTTCATCCCTTTCTAATTACATTTCCCATTCCCCAAGAGGAAACGACTGTCTTGAATTTGATGTTTATGATTCTCATACATGGAAAATACACATTTTCTTCACCTGACCAAAGGGACTGTGAATCCTGATCTTTTGTCTGTTTGGTTTGTAGGATGGATTATTCATAAAGTCTGGCCTGAAAAATCAATATAGATTCCTTAAAATACCTAACATTGAAATTATTTAGGAAGTACTTAGATCATAATGTTGTGTAGTTGATAATATCAACAACAATAGCTGAAAAATTTTAGGTGTTTATTATTTACTAGACCGTCTTATGAACATCATCAATTATTAACTCATTGAATTCTCACATTAGTCCAGTACTATGGAAGTAGTATTTCCACTTCATAGATGGGAAAACCAAAGTAATTTGTTCACGGTTACTTGTCTAATGATAATAAGTATCAAAATCTCAGTCAGGTTACAGAATAATATGGAAAGCATAGAGCACTAAGCAAATTGGCAGGGATGTATAGAAGAGTATTTATCCTACAAAAATAAGAATGACTTTCTTAAACGTGAAGCATAAACCATGTGTTACCGTGTTATGTATTCAGAATTTTAGGAACTTATTTCCATACATGTATTAATTTAGAGAATGTCGTGAGAGAATAATTCAAGAAATGTATATCCCTGATTTTAGGTTCGTCTAATGAAACAAATGAAAGAAGAACAAGAGAAAGCCAGGCTGACAGAATCTAGAAGAAACAGAGAGATTGCTCAATTGAAAAAGGATCAACGTAAAAGAGA
Organism: Tamias sibiricus; assembly: GCA_025594165.1. NCBI lineage: Eukaryota > Metazoa > Chordata > Mammalia > Rodentia > Sciuridae > Tamias > Tamias sibiricus. The sequence continues at coordinate 96,486,086 of CM046661.1, read as the reverse complement.
TGTGAGTCAATTTTAACTGTTAATTATATAAGAATATTTTGTTGTACAAGGTTGTTTAATAGAGGAAACATTTCTAACTTTAGGTTAAGAACACTAAACACTAACTGTAGGTTAAGAACACTAAACATTCATTTTGTAAAATTACATTTGTTATAATATGTGTATTATAGTAATTTAATAAAAAATCTTACAAAAAATTATAAGTTTTATTCAAGGATTATTTCTTAGATAATGAGATAATGTTGAGAGAAGTAAATGGCACTGCTGGAGTTGTGGCACAGTGGTGGAGCGCTTGCCTAGCATGTGTGAGGCACTGGGTCCAATTCTCAGCACCATATATGAATAAAATAAAGGTTCATCAACATCTAAAAAAATATATATAAAAAAAGAAGTAAATGTCAAAGAATGATAGGTTATCTCAAGGAAGATCAAAGAGCTGGCTTCAATATTATATAGGTTAGCAATTTCAGGATGTTCCAAGGACCGTCTGATCACCAGTGATTCCGCATATGTTCCTGGAATAATATCTATTTCTCACCAAAAGAGGCTTTCCTATGAACTGTAAAAATTTTCATAACCTTTGACTTAAGAATTCTACTTTCATGAATTGATTGTAATGAGGGAAAAAAATTTGTAGGATATATACCAACATGCTAACTGTAGTTGTGTTACGGTTATAGATCATGTTGATTCTTTCTTCTTCTTTTCAAACCTTTGGTAATATCATTATTTCTTTGGAATGAAAAATCATATTTATAATTTTTTTTCCTTAAAAGAAGAGCCCCTCCTATTGCTTCTTTTTTCTTGCTTTATATTTGAATCCTCCCTGGGAAACAAAAAGGTTATACAACATATTTTAGAAAATGCAAACCTACTTTGGTATTGAAAGAGGAAACTTTTTTAAGGAGATAGAGTGGAAAGAGTTATAACATAGAAAAGTTGATATTTTAGTAAGATGACTCATATTTATGACTATATTTATTTCCTTTTCCCCCAGTCTAACAACATTTTAATAATCATTGTATTTGTTACACTCAATTCCTGGGCACTTTAGATTTTGTTAATAGAATTTGTTCCTAGTAAATTCAAGTGAAAGTACATTTTTAACATATTGTCTATTTTTTTCCACAATTTACTTAGAGATATAATTCACATATCATAAAATTCATCATTTGAAAGTGTACAATTCAAGTTTTTAGTATATTATTGTAGTTCACAAAATTGTGCAGAAAGTAATTCATTACTAATACAAGCCCAGAAATTGACTTGAATTGCGCTTGACTTTGGAGATTTGAGCATTGTCCCCTCCCGTAGTCTAACTTCAGAAAGAAGAAATCGGGTCAGCGCCATTTTTAGGGTGTGTTTGGCGTGTGTTAGTCCAGTTAGCAGTCACTGTTTGTCTCCAGTTTGCTTCCCAGCGGCTCCGTTGCTGCAAACCTTAGGCCCTGACAACCACTAATTTACTTTTTATCTTTATGAATTTGCCTATTCTGCATATTTCATATAAATTGAATCCTACCATATGTAATCCTCCCCCTTTTTTGCGGAAGTGAGGATTGAGTCCTGGGCCTCACCCATGCTAGGCAAGTGCTCTACTGTACAGCTACATCCTCAGCTCCATATGTGGGCTTTTCTGTCTGGTTTATTTCACTTAACAGGATATTTTCGAGTTTCATCATGTTGTAGCATGTAGCCATGCTTCAAATTCCTTTTCATGGCTATACAGATATAGCACATTTTTTTCATCCATTCACCAGTTGTTGGACATTTGGGTTGTTTTCCACTTTTTAGCTATTTGTTTTGGTTTTAATAAAAACTTTTGGCTGGGGCGCGGTGGCGCACACCTGTAATCCCAGCACGTGGGAGGCTAAGACAGGAGGATCATGAGTTCAAAGCCAGCCTCAGTAATGGCAAGGCACTTAGCAACCCAGTGAGACCCTGTCTCTAATAAAAAACAACAACAACAACAACAACAACAAAAAAAAAACCTTTTGCATGAAAGGATGAAAAGAATAATTTTTTTTTACAACATATGCTGTCTGTCCCTTTGTTACTAATTCATTTAAGATGAATTATCAATATATTATCAATTCATTAGAGATGACGTATCAATATCAAACAGTTATCTCCTGAGATGAAAAATTTGAATCTTAACCATAACATATGATGCCTATATTCTGTTATAAAGTATGAGGCTGGCTAATCACACAGAAATCTAACACTTAGACTTCCTCTCCCACTTATTTGTTGCTTTGTGTGCCTGTTGAGCCCCTTTCTAAATTATTTTCCTTGTCATGTTCATCTTTTATCCCTTAGGAAGAGCCAAGTGTGATGCTTATATCCTGTGCAAAAATATGAATAATCTTGAGATTTGGTTTTTAATAGGGAAAAAATTTAATTTAGACGTAAGTTCCAAACTATATGTTAATTTTAGTTTTTGATAGTTCATATATTTAAAAATTTTTATTCTGCACCATTGATTAGAGCTTGCACATGCTAGGCAAATTATCCACTACTGAGCTATATCCCCAGCCCTAAAAATATTTTAAAACTTTGCTTCTATGTCAGTTATTGTGGTAGGCAAGGTAGATGTGGAAGTGATGAAATAGAATACTTTTCTCAAAGAATTCTCCTCTGAGGCGAAAAACATGTACATAAACATGAAGTGAATGATCTGTTTGGAGTTGAGATACAAACATGAGGGGGTTTGCTATACAAGAAAATATAAGTGCTAGAAGGGGTGCTTTTAATCAAGTCCAATTCCTAAGCTTTGCCAGTGGTCATAGAGATGAATAAATGATAGAACCATAACTAATGTTCTTTCTTAGGCCAGAATTCTTTCCTAAATTATATCCCTATAGAATAACTTAATCTATAATTAGTTACCTTTATTGTCTAATGTACCTAGAAACAAATTACTAGTTATCTTTATTACCTAAAGTACTTAAAACATGTTCTACTTCATTTACTTTACCCATCATAATAAAATTGCATAGTTACTATAAAATGCCAAAACAATTAATGTCTCCCTGTATTTAAAAGTTTATAATCACTACATATTGTGAGATGACTCTATTGAAAATATTGTAAATTGTTTCTTCCTGCTCATGCATTAGCCAGCAATTTAAACAAAATGTCTTACAAAAATTGTGAGATGTATTAAAAAAGCATTTAGAAAAGTACTTGCACAGCAAACACTATAGTGCTTGTTAAATAGAAGTATGTGGTACAGAGATAACTTCATTTTTTAGGCAGGGATGGCTATATCACTATGTGTTTATGTTTGTTGGGATAAAAGAGCCAAATCAGTAGTAATGGATACAAGGTTATTAACTCAGATTGTGTTAATAATTCTGGAGATTTCCAGAGATGTGGGGAAATAGGTCAGTGTGGGAATAGGAAGTATCATATCTTTCAGTTTAATATTTCAGTTCATTCAATATTATCTTATAGCATCAACTTAGACTTCTGGAAGCCCAAAAAAGAAACCAGGAGGTGGTTCTTCGCCGCAAAACTGAAGAGGTACAGTAATCAAATTGACAATTTGGAGGAAACATTCTGACTTTGAGATAAATGATGTATTTCTATAGACTGAGAGATTGAGACAATTTTTGTGCCATTTCAGGTTACAGCTCTTCGTCGGCAAGTGAGGCCCATGTCAGATAAAGTGGCTGGGAAAGTTACTCGGAAGCTGAGCTCATCCGATTCCCTGTTCAGGACACAAGTTCCACTGTAGCTGCTGTGGAAACAGATCCATCAAGGGCAGGCACCCAGCAAAAATGAGAATTCCTGTGGCAAGAGTACAGGCCTTACCAGCACCCACAACAAATGGAACCAGGTTCAAATGATTCTTCTTTTGCTCCTTACATAAACTTTTTTGGCACTAATACTAAGCGTTGTGCATAAATTAAACAAGTCTTATTATTGGCAGGTGCACAATCATCATGTAAATGCATAGTAATTATATTTGATGTTTTTATATGAATATAGAAAAAAATATCAGCGGAAAGGACTGACTGGCCGACTGTTCACCTCTAAGACCGCCCGCATGAAGTGGCAGCTCCTAGAGCGCAGGGTCACTGACATCATCATGCAGAAAATGACTATTTCCAACATGGAGGCTGACATGGACAGACTCCTCAAGGTACACAAAGTAGAAACTAGACATGCTATCCTTATCCAACTGTTAATTTTACTCTTTCAAATTTGTTCCTTGGGTACATTTAAGTTTTTGTTTTGATTTCCCTATGTATGAGCAAATAAACATCACTTCTTAAAATCCAACCTGCTTTTTCAATAGCAACGGGAAGAACTCACAAGAAGACGAGAGAAACTTTCAAGAAGAAGAGAAAAGATAGTCAAGGAGAATGGAGAAGGAGATAAAAATGTGGTTAACATCAATGAAGAGATGGAATCACTGACTGCTAACATAGATTATATCAATGACAGTATTTCTGATTGTCAAGCCAACATCATGCAGATGGAAGAAGCAAAGGTTTGTAATTTAGAAGATGTCAAGTGGCTTGATGAACAATATTTTTGTATTATTTATCTTTAAAAGCACTTTGAATTTTTAAAGGAAGGAATTTCCTATTTTTTTTTTGGTTTAATGTAATTTCCAGATTTTACATGTAAACAACTTCTGCTTGCTCTCCCAATTTCTCTGCTGATTTTGTGATATGGTTTCTTGTTTGTGCAATGCATATATCTTTTATAATATTCTGCCTTGAATTCTAAACTGCTCACATGTTTCTTTTTTCAGCTAGACAATATATTTCTTCATGTAGGGAACAAATGTTATATTTTTCTGACAAGTCTCACTGGCTAATCCAATACTATTAAATCAATACAATAGGTTTTGCCTTATATTTATATATAAGATTCAGATCAAAGTAATAATCATAATATGCTGGTTTGATGTAGGAAGAAGGTGAAACTTTGGATGTCACTGCAGTCATTAACGCTTGCACACTTACAGAAGCCCGATATCTATTAGACCACTTCCTGTCAATGGGCATCAATAAGGTAAGATTTAGCTACCCTATTAATGAAACATAAGTTTTAACCCATTCATTGTAGCATTGCTTATCCGTCCAGTAACCCTTCTCTTTGTAATAAAGAACACTTTTTTAAGAAAAGTATTGGTGAATTATAATTGTGCATAATAGTGGGATATGTTGTTATACATTCACATAGGAAGCATTTTGTAAATCATTTTAGAGTTAAGAAAAGTAAGGAATACTTAAATCAATTTTATTAGCTTGTTGTCTATTACATTTGTCTTTTAGAATAGACAAATTAAAGAAGATATAACTCCGATTTTACTTTATCACAGGATAAAAGTTCTCAGAATGAACAAATTTGCTATCATAACTGGCTTAGTATTGATTTTTTTTTTATTCAAAGTTGTTGTATATAACAGTAGAATGCATTACGATTCATAATACACATATAAAGCACATTTTACATATCACTGTTTGTATACAAAGTATATTCATACTATTTGTGTCTTCATACATGCACTTAGGTTAATGATATCCATCTCATTCTACCATCTTTTTTTTTCCTTTATACCCCCTTGCCTCCTCCCATCCCCTCCCTCCCCATTGACCTTTCTAGTGTTCCTCTAATCCTCCTATGCTCCCCATCCCAACCCCACTGTGAATCAGCCTACTTATATTAGAGAAAATATTTGGCATTTGGATTTTGAAATTGGCTAACTTCACTTAGCATTATATTCTCCAACTTCATCCATTTACCTGTGAATGTCATTATTTTATTCTCTTTTATTGCTGAGTAATATTCCATTGTGTATATATACCATATTTTCTTTATCCACTCATCTTCTGAGGGGCACCTAGGTTGGTTCACAACCTAGCTATTGTGAATCATAATTGGCTTAGTATTGATTCTTTATGGCTGAAAGCAAACTCAGAAGAAAGAGTCATATAGAGCACATCTAATTTGTTACCAGTAAAGATGATTATGACTTCTGACTTGCTTGTTTTTTACTGGGACTGTTTTGGACCCTTTATGTTACTATGTTCTCTCACTTACTCTTCACAATGTGCCAGGAAGTAGGTATTATTCAGATCATTTTATGCATGGGGAGACTGAGAATCAGGAGGATTACCTCCTGGACAAGTAAACTTGCCCAAATCACCAAGTTCGTCAGTGGAGAGGTGAGGTTGCATGATAAGTCTGTCTGATGTCAAAGTCTGTGTATCGTAAGCATTTGCTATTTGATGCTGATCTGTAGTGGTATATTCTGTTCTCTGTGAGTCAGGATCATTTGTTGTTGTTGCAGGGTCTTCAGGCTGCCCAGAAAGAGGCTCAAATTAAAGTTCTTGAAGGTCGACTCAAACAAACTGAAATAACCAGTGCTACACAAAACCAGCTCTTATTTCATATGTTGAAAGAGAAAGCAGAATTAAATCCTGAGCTAGATGCTTTACTAGGCCATGCTTTACAAGGTAATTTGGACTACATTTTAGTTGAATGGTTGCATGGTAGCTTTGCTCTTTGAACATGCTGTACTCTATCTCTTTCCTTTATGGCTTGACTGAATAGATGCTATACTTACTTATGCTCTGAATAACTATTCTGTCTTTAATTTGCATGTGTATATAAATTTTGGGGGAAGTAATTATTGTTTTTCCAAGAAGTGATTGTAACTTAAAAAGGCTTATCTAACTTTATTATGCAATTAGTTTTTATGGATAAAAACACCAACCAAGTATCTGAATTGGTTATATTAATTACTTAAAAGATTAACTAAGTTTCATTACTTTATTCTGCATATCTAACTGCCCTAAAAATAAATTCGTGTTTGCTATGGCATCTATTCTACATATCTTATAAATGGTACATAATCTTGTTTTATGTGAGAGTTCTTAACACTGGATCTGTTTTGATTGGAGTATTGCTTTTTGTTTCCTTTTGCTGTTATTTGCACAGATCTAGATAGCGTACCATTAGGTAAGTATGTTTAGCTTTCTATGTACCTACAGCTGCATGAATTACTAATTGTTCATGTACACTAATTGTGGTACATCTTATTGTTAAAGTTTTTATTGGCAGTCAACTGGTTGTTGCATGATCTTTTTGAAATGTATCCTTGACCACAAACATACTAAGTCTTTTGTTTGTATTAAACAGTCCTGATTTTAAAACTCTTAAATGTTCAAAGAAGTATGCTTTAGTTAATTGCCTCTTCTATAATTTGAGCTTCAGTTATAGCTCCAATTTCAGAAACCCTCTGAATTCTTTCTCTTCCTTATAGGAAAACATGACATATGTTTCTTTAAAAATTTTAAATGTATCTGTTAACATGCATCTATTGTTTTAACCTCATAAATAACTTTGTTTTGCATAAATCTTTGATATATATTTACTATGTTCTTATCTATTCTTTATTTTTATAAAATTGTCACATATTTTAATATTAAAAAGTGAATAAAATTATTCAAGGACTTTATTTAAGAAAGGTGATGCCATATTTATAATCATAAGCATATTTTGAAGTTAGAATGTACATTAGAAATCATTGAGTACAGAGGTTTTAAAACTTTTTCTCCTTCCTTTCCAACATCCACAATTGTGCCCACCTGATGGTAACATCTCTGCCTCCTTTTAATGATATATATGTGAAGGAGCCCCAATTAGGAAGGGCTATTGCGGCTAGCTGGAAGCCATAAGTTCCACCTGATATGTATGTGACGCACCTGTAGGCACGCGCAAAGCTAAAGGTATATAACTGGGTGAAAGCGGTCGGAGTTAGGAGAACGAAGGAGAATTCATTCAGTCAGTCGTGCAGTCGCTGGGTCGGTCAGAAGAAGAGTTTGGGTCGGAGAATCAGAGCGGCCAGAACGTAGGTAGAGCAGTTACAGAAGAGAAACCAGATAGAAAAAGTAATTGCTGGTCAGAGTTAGGCCGAGGCTCCCGAGGGCTGGTCAGAGTTAGGCCGAGGCTCCCGAGGAAGAAAGAAGAAAGAAGAAAGAAGAAAGAAGTTCTAAAAAATAATCTTTCTCTAAGCTAAGCTCTATCTTTCTCTCTCTCTAAGCTAAGAAGACAAGAAGAAAAGCTCTCTCTAATCTTTCTCTCTAAGAAAGAAGTTCTAAAAAATAATCTTTCTCTAAGCTAAGCTCTATCTTTCTTTCTCTCTCTCTACAAGAAGAAAAGCTCTCTCTAATCTTTCTCTCTAAAAATCTTTCTTTCCCTCTCTAAGCTCTCTCTAAGAAAGTAGAAGTAAAAGTAGTAATAGCTTTACTCTGCCTCCGAGTTTTTCTCCCGTGGCGCTGTGGCTGGCCATGACAGGCAGCTTACACTTACCAGGCAGCTTACATATATGGAGGATCAGGAATATGGGGAAACTTTATTACTGATGAGATATGTCTGAATGATTATTTGGGGGTAATTTTTATTTGCTTAAAATTATATAAAAATCTGTTCATAATCTTTTCATAATTACATAACTTTCATGTTTTCTAAATGTTTATACTTAAAGAAGAGAAAAGTAACTGAAAGATTAAATATAATTACCTCCCTATGTTGTTAGAATAAACATAGTCTATGAATCTGTAGTTATTTTAAATGAAGTCACACAAATAAAGTATATGATCTATTTGATTTATGTGTACTGCATGTTAGTATCAAAATAATATTCCTTGAGATCAGTGAGATCAACTTCATAATATAATATGTATGGAAAGCTACTATTTTAAGCTACTCAAACTATGACAAAGACTGAGACAAGACCAACAAGGTCCAATTAGGAGTGATTAAAAGAACCATGGTAGGCCACTCAGGTACCTGGCTTTAAACCAGCATTCTTGCCATCCTGTATATTATAAAGGAGATTTCATCCCCTCTTTCTTCTTCTCTCCTGTCCTTCCTTTCTCCTCTTCTTCCCCTTCTCTGACTTTCTGCTCTTCTTTCTCTTTTCTTCTTGTTCTCTTTCTAATGCTTTTCTTCCTTCTCCTCTTTTCCTCCAGTCTTAATCTTTCTCCCTTCCTTCTCCTCTTCCTTGTTCTTATTCTCCTCCTCCACCTTCTCTTTGTTGTTCTTTGTTTCTTATGTTTATAGTGATATATGATCTCTTTGAGCTTGGAAAAAATTCTTTGATGTTCTTCTGTGCAGAAAAATACTAAAGTATTAATTTGAAGAGCAGCATTGCTTTTTTATAACCTTGAATCATTTTTAATTATAGTTTAAGGAGGGGTCAGAAGCACGGAGTGCAAACCCATTCAGCTGATATAACCTGTGACTCATGGCAGAGTCTAGAGATTGGGGATATAATCCAAATTAGAGGAACCAAAGAAAAAGCATAGAAAGAGAAAAGGAATGGAAGTTGCCACAGTCATTGATACTTTGCTTTAAAAAACAAAAAACAAAACAAGAAACCTTTACTTAGCTCTCCAGTTGTACCTCAAGGCGTGGACTGGGTGCTGGACTCAGAGATGAGTGAAACACTAACCTTGATCTCATGGACCTGATGCCCTGCTAAGAGTGACAGACTATCAGCAAATTATGACACATTACAGTGAGGACAGTGGTTCAGATACATATGAGGAATTATGGGAGCATAGTGTGAGACCACGCAAAAAGAATGGCAGTGTTGATGAAGACTTTGTGGAGGCGGTGACATTTCAGCAGAAACATAAAGGAAGAAAATGAGTTATCCAGGAAAAAGAGAGAATTGAAGGGACTCCAGAAGAGTATTACTCCAGGATGAGGGGTAGCACAAGCACGAAGATGTAGCCATGATATTATGTACATGATGTCTACAAACAGATTATTGCTTTTAATTAAACAAGTATGTGGCATGTAAAAATGCAACTTTAGGCTGAACCATGGCCAACACCCCACATTACTAGGCTAATATTTTAGGAGCCTTTGAAGAACATCTTTATTTCCCCCACCCCCCCCCCCCACCTCCCAACGGGTATTGGGGTCCATAAGGTCTCTTCTGTCTCTGGAGATTTGTTAGAAGATTCATGAGACTCAGCGTGTAGTTGTATTTATGACTAAAATTTGTGAAAGCAATTGTGGTAAGTAAGGATGCACAGCTGGAAAATGGAAAAGACACAGATGGGTCTGTAGGAATCCATCCTTATGCTCTCTCCCATGAGATATCACTCAAACTGCAGCCCCCAGGAACAAAAATGCAGCTGTGTGTCATGCCAGGGAAGTCCATCAGACATTCAGCACCAGGGTGCTGTTAGTGATGGTCAAATAAGTATCCTCTAATCTCTGGTATGAGCTAACACACTCTAGAATTCAAACCTCCAGAAGGAAAGTAGGTATTCAGCATCAGCCCTACTGTTTGCACAATCCAGGCTAGCAAACAGCCTTTGTTTATTAAGCATTATCTGGGGGTTTTCTGAGAACTGTTTTCAGATGTCAGCCCAAGGGCAGTCTTGTAAACAGGTGTTTCTAAAGGTAGCTGTCTCAGGGTTGCTGTACATATTCTTTTCCATAACTGTGTTTTACTATAAATATATATATCTTTTATTAAAAACATTTTTAAAAAGACTGAAATTAAAAAAAAAAATCCTGTTTGGTTATTTCCAGTGAAGTTTGCAAAATTTTACCCTGATATGGATGAATCTTGGGGCAGGTGGTAGGTTTGGCTTACTTTAAGCTTGTGGTGATGAGCAAAGCTGTTGGCCACAGGCTAGGGTTAAGTTCAGAGTTGGAAGTGCAGCAGAGAGGCAGTGGTGTGTCTTGCTGCTCAGATAACCCTGTGCTTCAGACCATTCTCAGTCCTGATAACTCCTCTCTTTGTGACCGTGGGTGGAGATCTCTTTGATCTGTCCAGGTTGGTTATGTCAAGACAAAATTATATCTAGGGTGTACATGCACAAGCAGGGATGAAGTGTTTTCACTAAACACTCCCATGATGTTTGCATTCTGTTTGTTCCCATCACTCTCTGAAAGAAAAAGACAAGCCAATTGTAGCCTGCTTTTATACTTGGGAAAACAGAGGCTAGGCTTCTTATTTCTTTGGGACCTCTTTTTCTATATTATCTACTCATTCAATCACCTTAACTCTCAATTATCCTGTCTTTGAAACAAGTCCTTGAGCCCTCTTTGAGTGACGGGCTTTGAAATACTCATTACCTTCAAGACCACAGTCTTTTCTTGCTTCAGAAAGTAAACTCCCTTTGTGTAGGTCCTTGATGTTGTTTCATTTTAGATACCACTATCAATTATTACTGAACTTCTCCAAAGGTGTCTGCTAATCCAGAAAGGAAGAGAGCATCAGTGGAGAGAGAAAATAGTTGACTCAGGTGTCACAGTCCACCTGTGTGATACATAATTAGAAATTAAAAGGGAGTGACTCCTATGTATTTTTAATTAATATATGTTGCTTATAATACTGTCTTTAGTTGTATGGAATGATTTTATAATATATGTTTTTTTTTAAAACCTGCACTTATATTAGGGGCTTGTTGACATTTTAGCTAGTTTACTTTCTGTGGCTGTTTTATTTACTGATTTCCTACTAGTTTTAAATGTTTAATTTTCCCTTTTTTCTAGTCTGCCGCAGTTGTTCTGAAATAGCAGTGATTTATTTGTATTAGTTTATAGAACCGTTGCATGCACAGCTATTGTTTTGTCTTCTGTGTACATGTGAATGAACTGCATGCTGGTATGTGACTTCTGAATATCTTCATATACTCTCTTTCTACATGAAGGCAAAAATTAAACACAATTTTAAATGAAAAATATTTAAGTAAGGAGGCATAACTGCAGGGTGTGGCAGTACATGCCTGAAATCACAGTGACTTGGGAGGCTGAGTAAAGAGGACTATACATTTGAAGCCAGCCTCTACAATTCAGAGAGGCCCTGTTTCAAAAATAAAATTTAAAATGGGCTGGGAATATAGCTCAGAGATAGGGCATTCCTGGGTTCAATCCCTGGTAGCTCAAAAACAAAAAACAGGATGGCATAACTGATAAAATGTAAGAAGTATGTTTACACTTATGTAATGTTAATAATGAGCTCATTTCATTAAAGCTAACTCACATAGCATTTATTTTAACCTTGTATTTTTTCAAATTATTTTTTTTCATAAGGGGGATTGAACCTGGGTGTGTTTTACCACTGAGCAAGATCCCCAGATTATTTTTGGTTTTTAATTTTTAATTTTGAGGAAGGGTCTTGCTAACTTGCCTAGGGCCTTACTAAGTTGCTGAGGCTGGCTTTAACTTGCAATCCTCCTGCCTTAGTCTCCTGAGTTGCTGGTATTACAGGTATGTGCCACCATGCCTGGTATTATTAATCAGTGGATTTTTGTGTTTGGTGCAGAATACATGACTCTGAAAGAAAATATATATAAATATATATCCTCAGATAAATATATGATCTAATTCCCCATCCAATGTTACTCTTCCATGTTTCATCATTCAAATGTATGGTTTTCCTACTTTGAACATTTTTTTCCTCATCCTAGGGCATACATTCAAAGGAGTTTCTTAGAAATATCTCCACAATTCTATTTTGATTCAGCTACTAAAACCAAAGTGCCCATCTTGAGATGTTGAGCTTATACTTATATAGAATAGGGACTGTGGTCACCAATTAAACTATGACATGTAGATAACATTTCATTTGGGGATTTTTCTTTTTTCTTCTTTTTTTTTAGAAAATGTAGAGGATAGTACTGATGAGGATGCACCTTTAAACAGCCCAGGATCAGAAGGAAGGTAAGAGAGCCTTAGGAGACTGAATAGATTTGACTTGTTTCTATAGTTTTAGTATTTTTATCTTGTGTTAAACAATAATCATAAAACATAAAACTTTTAAAATTTTATGCTGAATAGCACTAGAAATAATAATTATGGGGGATAGAGGTATCGCTCAGTCGTGGAGCTATTGCTTAGCATTCGTGAAGCCCTGGGTTTAATTCCTAGTACTACAAAAACAAAACAAAACCAAAACAAAACAACCCCCAAAATAAACCACCACCACCAACAGTGATATAGAAGTCAAACTAAGTCATCCTTAACCTTCATAAATTTTAAAATAAAAGCAGTGGAATATTTAAGGAAGAAAAATGACTTTTTAAAATAAATTCATTTTGACTTTAAATGCTCTCTATCTTTTCCATAGACATATATATTTCATAGTCATAAATGACGTGTAGTTTTCTATAATATGTTCTCACTTAATCTTGTGGCTAATTCCTTATTTGCATACAGCACACTCTCTTCAGACCTTATGAAGCTTTGTGGTGAAGTGAAACCTAAGAACAAGGTAAGGAGAATTGAAAATACCAGGCAAACCTCTTTCTATTGTTATTATCCTAGGTTGCAGATTTTGCTCTTAAGTAGCCAGTGGGCATACTTTTACCAATACTCTCTCATTTGTAAGGAATTTAGTTTTTTTGTTATATGACTCTGTAAGTGATAACTGAAAAAGAATTATTTTGAAACATTTTTCTTTGTTGAAATTTGATCTTCATATTATTCTTGCACATTTTCCACTGGATATGGATTATGGAGACTGATTCTTAAGCCACTGGTTAATTAAATGTAAACCAACATACAAGGTAGGGGCTTTCAAGCTAAATTGTTTAGATTGGAGGTTTAAAATCATTATCATTGAATAATTTTGAAATTTAAGCATTTTAGTATATTCTTAAGTGTTATTTATTTTGTTTAACTAGTTTCTTGAGGTAGCTTAAATAATGTTGACCCTTAATTATAGTGTTTTAAAACTTATGCATCTATAATGCACATTTGTAGTATTTTAAAAAAATTCAAATTGTACATACTGTTAAATATGTAAGAAACACATGATACATTTCACATTGTGTGAATGGTTGTATTTGATACTAGATGAATTAACTAATGATCTCAATTTGAAAACAAATTTGAAAACAAATAATTCTTCTAGTGTTTAGTAAATATTTGTTGAACAAATGCATAGAATCACAACCTGGAAGAATAACACTATCAAAATGCATAGATTTAAGGCCCACTATTGTTAATCAAGTAGTGTAAATGGATAATTGGCAGAAGTAAAATAGTGTGTTCCAGGGGTTCATTGTAATTGTCTCACATAAAGCAATTAGTCACCATAAAGTCTTGCTTATTTTTGCCATGTGGGAAGTTTACCAGATCCTGTTTTCTCAAAAGAAATCCTAAATGTGGATTTTCATGAAGAATTTCCTTATCTTTAAAATACTGGGAAAAACTAATCAAAATACATCTCCAGACTCCAGTAGCTTTTTGAGCTACTGACTTGGTGACATATGGTTTGTGTTTTATTATTCTAACTGACCAACCAGCTTATCAAAACTCAAAGTAAACATTCTAAATATGACTTGGATCCAGTCCTAAGCAGGAAAGAGACTCTCATAAAGTAACTTTTAGGTCTTGGGGAAGCTTCATTGGTTATGCCTTTGTGAGATGTCAGAGAGGTATGTGAAGTGATAGCCTAAAGGTCCTCTCCAGAAAGAACCACTGTGGTTGGAAATTATCCTCAAAAGATTCCATTCTTCCCTGGGCCCCTGGCTGTGCAGAGAATTGAGTGAAAATCAGGGCTGCAGGGCTTTCTCTTTTCTAAAGATTTCTTAAGTGCTCCCTGCTACTTCTTTTGAATTGCAATATATTAAAAAGGTGTCCTATAATTTCTTTTTCACTCATTGAAAAAATGAAGTTGATCATGTATTTTAAGTAAGTCTATCCCACTATGGGGGGTGGTCGTGGTGATACAAGTACCTCTCCTCTGAAGTTTTATCATCTGGTAGACCCCTTGTTTATCTCTTAATAGCTTAGGGATATCAAAAGTAGCTCTGAGCAATAATCCTGTTTGTTTTTTAAAAGTAAGGAAAGGCCTAGGCATGGTGGTGCATGCCTGTAATCCCAGCAGCTCAGAAGACTGAGGCAGGAGGATTGCAAGTTCAAAGCCAGCCTCAGAAACAGTGAAGCACTAAGCAACTCAGTGAGATCGTCTCTAAATAAAATGTGAAATAGGGCTGGGGATGTGGCTCAGTGGTCGAGTGTCCCTGAGTTAAAAAAAAAAAAAAAAAAAAATAAGGAAAGGAATGCTTATAGTGAGTCTGAATTCTAGGAAAAGAACTTAACCACTTCACCAAGCTGCTTAAAGCTGGTGCTGACTGGTATTGAATTAGCCAGTGGACAGATGAAACATACATTTATGGCTTTAGAAAGAAGAGAAGGGTCACAAAAATTGAAAACAAAAATTAAAATCGTATATTAAAGAAAGCTTTTAAGTATGAGAAAAATGAGAATTTAGTTGGGCATCCCTAAAATTAATTATCTTCTGTCTGAATTTATTCCTTCCTTTCTTCCCTACTCCTTCCTTCCTTCTTTCCTTCTTTCCTTCCTTCCTTCCCCTTCCTTTTGTTCCTTTTTCTTTCTCTTTCCAATTTATGCTGAGGAAGCTTGCCACTTGTAGTAGGATATCATAGTGATATATGGAGGCAGATTGTCTGGCTTTGCCAGTTACTATCTGCATGACCCTAGGAAAATTATCTAGTCTCTTTGTACCTTAGTTTCTTCATTTGTGAATAGGGATTATGACATTACCTATCTATGTGTTAATTTGACAATGTATTTAAAATTGTGCCTTGCACATAAGCACAATGCACAAGTAGGCAAATATTGCTTCCATAGGGCTTATCTGGCTAGAGCTCTGCTTTTCACTTATCTCACTTGCTTTGTTTGACACCCTTGCCAGGGAAAGACACGCTAAATGTTTTTTCCTTTTTCAAACTAATATAAATCTCTGTTCTCTAATCAAGTTCTGTGCACAAGTTTGCTCCTGATTTCTTTTCCTTCCATTCTCTAACTAGGCCCGAAGGAGAACCACCACTCAGATGGAACTGCTGTATGCAGATAGCAGTGAACTAGCTTCAGACACTAGTACAGGAGATGCCTCCTTGCCTGGCCCTCTTACACCTGTTGCAGAAGGGCAAGAGATTGGAATGAATACAGAGACAAGTGGTACTTCTGCTAGGGATAAAGAGCTTCTTCCCCCATCTGGCTTACCTTCTAAGATAGGCAGCATGTAAGTTTGGCCCAGCTACACTAACTTCTTTTCTTCTAGCTTTTTTTTTTTTTTTTTTTTTTTAATATGCATGTTGCTAATTTCTTATTTCTATTTTTTAAAATCTTGGATAAATAAGATCTCTGTTCTTCAAAGTAATTTCTGCTAGGTATTGTTTCCCCTGATCTTTGCATGATCAAAATAATTTAAGATGTGATGTTCTTTGTGGAATTGCTTTGCCTTATCATTAAGCTTTAGGGTCATTTTAAGGGTTACAATTTTTACAAAGGTCGAGTCATGAATCATAGACAAAGTTCACATATAAACACCTAAAGTAGGTTAAAGTTATGCCTTTGAACCCATTATATATAAACAGAAACTTAAAGACCCACATTTTTTCTGAATTACCTATTTCCTAGTTCTTCAAGCCTGGTCTTGACCATTTTAAAGAAAAAAAGAAATATGAATTGCAAACACTACATTTTTAGCTTTTCTAATTCTTTACCTTGAAGCACATTTCATGTCTTGGATGAGTGTATACACAAATTATTTTTATTGGTGTTATTAAACATTTGAAGAAAGAAATATTCTCTCTCTTGTTTATGACATTTGGAACAAAACTTTCTACTCAAAACAAGTCTTTTTGCTCAGAATATTTTCATTATTAGTTTGAGAGCAAAGAAGTATTTCCTATACTATATAGGTTAGTGTGTGGATGTACCTTGTGTGTATGTTATGATACTTACATTAAAACTAGATTAGTCATTCACTGGTAAAGATTTTTAATAATGTTTTTCAAACTAATCCTCACATACAATCTAGAAAGTAGTTTTATGGAATACTCACCTCTGTATTGAGGAATATTGCCCTCACAAAAGTGGCACATACTGTATGACTGCAAATAATAATAAAAAAACAACAACAAAATTTCCACCCTTGAATATCTGTTTCCCATAAGATTCTTCATTTGATGAAGATATTTCCATTATTATCCATTTAGTAATCCCATCTGCTTTTAGTTCCAAAATTAATTTTAATGATGACAGAACTTTCTTGCATGTGCTTGAGGTGGCTAATGTAATTAACTATTGAATACTGCTAACCAGTATAGCTATAGCTTCAATGCACTTGTGGTAAGAAGAGAATAGAAGAAATGCTTTTGGCGAAGATAGTGATAATAGAACTAAGCATAAATTTTAGGGCTTGCATGTGTTCAGCATTTAGTCTGTCAGATGAGAATTTTGGAACTTCAAGACTAAATCTGTGCCTGGAATCCAGATTCAGGTAATACCTTCTTTTTGCTTTTTTTTTTTTTTTTTTCATTTTAAAAATGTACCCTTTAAGACAGATAGTAGGAAATATATTTTGAACTCTATCTCTTCATATGATTTAAGTTTTCATAAATTCCGAAGGTTATACGTGTAAATCTGCAATTCTTTAAAAATTTTAGAATTGCCAGGTGCTTGGTGCAGTGATTCTTGTAAGTCATTCCTGCACGCCCTCTTTTCATGAAGTAAAATAATTATTTTATAATCCTTTTGATTTACATGACACAGAATTTCTAAAATGATTAGAAAAATCAGGCACATGAAGTTTAATATATCTACTTATCACTTTTAAATAGGAATCATGTAAACCCATTCTGCGGATCTGCAAATTCTTAGTTTGTTTATTTTTTCTTATTAATGTAACTATATAAGAATAAGTTTTTGCCATCATACATAAAAATCATAATCCTGAATTTTTAATTACATGGCAATCATTCGACATTTAAAATTTATGAGAAGGTTTTTTTATTACTAAAATATACATAGCTACTAATTAATACCTAATTACTAGTTCAATAAAATAATTATGTCATTATTTTTGTGTCTTTACCTGAATTACTATTTTGTGACTAAATATTTATTTATTAAATCTCATTATTTCTCATATTTTGATAGTCTAATATTCTTGTTCTTGAAAAACTTTCGTAAAGATAATTTTTCTTCAACTGAAGCAATTGCCAATAAAACTTTGGCATTTATACTTAAAATATTTATTATAACTATTTAGCAGTATAGTGTTGATGTTTACATGTAAAGATAATAGGTTTGCACATATCTAACAAGATTACCAACTGAAAAATTTCTAGCTGTCAAACTTCCATCAAATCAAAAATAACTCATGTAATATTTTCCTATTCTAGTTTAATTTTTTGTGTTCAAGTAATAATCTTTCTCATGTTCTAGTTGTTAATCTATTAAAAATTTTAGATTGAATGTCTACCAAAGTTATATGTATATATACATATATATATATATTTAAAATAACAAAAGATAATTAAAGAATCTTTTCCTATTTTAGTTCTAGACAGTCTTCTCTCTCAGAAAAGAAATTACCAGAGCCTTCCCCTGTAACACGGAGAAAGGCATATGAAAAAACAGAAAAATCAAAGGCCAAGGAACAAAAACAGTAAGTTACTAATGCATTTTATGTAAAAGACTGTACAAAACATCTGTTGTACCAGATGCTGAAGGATAGTACTGTGTTTATTTTCTAGATTTAGGCTGGCTCTGTGGTTATGATCGATTTGACCAATCAAGACAATCAAGTCAGCTCATGTGACTTTTTGGTCATACATATAACTGTTCATATACTTGAGCACTCATTCCCTTTCATGTCCACTAACAGATTTTCAATTATTTTTGTATTATCATTGAAAGAGTTCATATGCATGTGGGCTGAGGCATATTAAATTTATATTTCAAATAGTGTTCTAGAAAAATTTAAAATTATTTTGACTATCATTTGATAAAACAGACCTTGACTACCTCTTTAAAGTGGCTGGTGAAAAACTAGTATTAATCACAGGGTGTGTTAGTTATGCCATTATCTTGCTGTTCTCTCATGTTTAAATTGTATTATCCTCAGTTGTTTCTTTTATAAAATTTTTTGTAGGGTTAGTTTACTTAGTACTATGTGATATAATCTGATGACCCACTTAACTGGGCGTTTATAAATTGCAATACCATATCATGCATTAATTGAGTGGATTAGAGCCAGGGTTACCTTGCTACACCTCCATCAGATGATTTAATTTCCTGTGTGTGATGGGTAGCTCTCAGGCACGTTGTTGAGGGAGAGCATCAATGCCAGTCTATACTTAAATATTAATAAAATACATTTCCTTAATTTCTTTAACATAAAAATAAATATGAAAAGAAGTGTTCATACATTTTCTAAGTGGACAATCTTATACCACCCCTCTCCCTTGTGCCAAGAAACACTCTCTACTTTGACACTGGTGTAGCTGACTTGAATGTCATAGAAATTATCCTTCTTATCATCCTAGCTTCCTATATTTTTAAAGTTGCAATTTGCCTGATTCTATTGAATCAAATGTCTTAAGAATAATTGGAAAATGGAGAATTGGAGCAAATAAATAATTTTAAAATAAACAAATGAATCATCTGAATAGGCAAATTGTTCTCAGGCTCTATGTTTCCTTATCTATAAAGTGAGCAATTCATCTCAACTCTAAAATCGTGTGATTTTAAATTTGGCTTGCTTTATGGATATGGACTTCAGATTTTAGCAGGCAGAACTTTTCATTAGTGCCACCTTGTGGCCCATGTAACAAAACCCATGCAACAATTTTTAAAATTTTTAATTAAATTGTTCAGTATGCATTTTATTTTACAAAAAAATGAAAGAGAGGAAGAAAAGAAGGAATTTTCTAATGAAAAGCTTTTTTTTTTTTTAAAGCATGTTTCCTATAACTTCCCTAACAAATCATAACCAATTAAAGCCATCTGTTTAATGTTCTTTTTTCTTGTAGCTCAGATTCTGGAACTTCAGAGGCTAGTCTCTCACCTCCTTCTTCCCCACCAAGCCGGCCCCGTAATGAACTGAATGTTTTTAATCGTCTTACTGTCTCTCAGGGAAACACCTCAGTTCAGCAGGATAAGTAAGTCATTATGGAAAAGAGCCCCAACTATTTATACAATTTTTTGAATCTTTCAGTACAGTCTGCAAAAACATCTCTGTGTGGGAGATGGTGTCTGACTTGTGAACTCCTGCCATATTACATGTATTTTTCCAATGCGAAAGAACCATATAATCAAAATGAGAGAAAATTATTTTCCTGCTGAACATTATTCCCTGTTGTAGATTTGCATTGCTATACTTTGACACTATCTTACCTTTTCTTTTGCAAGTAAATTAGAAATGAAAAAACCTCTGAGACCATTTGAAATTTAAATTTCTTGGGATTCTTCAGCTTCTTTGTGTCCACAAAAGCTTCCAATCCTGGTCTCCTGAGTTGAAAAAGAGGCATGATTTTTACCTTTGGTAGATACAACAACTTAAAAGACCATTCTTATATGTGTAACCTGTTACTATCATTTGGTGATTCTAGACAAATTCACCACAAAACTTTAGTACATGTGTTCTTGTAATAAAAGAGAACCTTTGTGGATGGAGGTGGTGGGGGCAGGGGACTGGAAGGAGGTTGTGGGGAAGGAGAGGATGGAGGGATTTGGAAAATGTAACTTTCATTAAGTTAGACATGACAAAGTATCCCCACATTGAACCATAATCACTTGCAAGAATTTGGTACTAACAATATTGCTGTGAGGCATTTATTAACTCTGACTTGTCAGCTTGGATTTTGAATAACAGCATTGTGGCTGTATGTGCTTGACATTCATCCTTTCCCATCCAACTGTTAGTTTTCTATGCTATTATCCCTTCTGTATATCTCAGATCTCTGAAATGTATAGGATGTCATTTAAGATCTTTCTGGCATGTTTAGATTGTGCTAAATGGCTCTATAAACTTAAACAATTCATCATTTTGAGTGAAATTTAAATCTGCTTAATTGATGGATACATTTTTATATTTTATATAGTTAAATCAGCAAATGACATGTCCTTTAAATAAAAAAATCTAGAGAGGTAAATATTTTATGTGTTATTAAGCAATATTTTAAAAGTATTGTTAATTCATTTCTCTCAGTTATTGAGGAAAACAGAACATTGGAAATATTTTTGGGAAGTCAGTTTTCACTAGTTACATGAAAAAATTGCAAAATTTTATCTGTCACACATTTATAGGAGTTATAAATTTTTCTGTCAGTCTTGACAATCTTCCAATCTAATCATAGTTTTATAATTTTTTAATGACATAGTGTATGAACTGTCAATAGTTCTGTTAGCTAACTTAGAACAACTGATCTTTTTTACGTTTCAGAAACTCCCTACCTTTTATCTCACTGTCCCCAGGGCTCCTTTTGAGAGTACCTTATTTTGCTAGTGAGAGTGCATCCCACAGGCTGTATCTGACCACATTTCACTCTAGCACTCATCTGTCCTTGTTGTCCTCAAGTCTCTTATACAGTATACTAGATTTTCATAAAGGCCAAACTCACCTCCAGTCTTGAAGTCTTCTGGGAAGGACTCTTAGGAGTGGCTGGCTTAATTTTAAAATTCCACTCAATTCTCCCAATTATTACTGAGGGTCTCCTTGCTCAAAGGAACTCAGTGTTTTTTGAGGTGAGTTAAAACCAAGGGTTATTAGAATTTTGACTTATTTTTCATGCAAAAATACAATGCATTTGTGAAACTTCCACATAAGAGTCTAAATCTACTGAAATGGGATTTTTTTTTTTTTTTTTGTAAGTACTAAACAAGTTAAATGGAATAAACCTGAAAGTGACCTAGTTCATGTACTTGTTATTGTTCCTCTCTTGGGACTATTTTAGAAGTGAGGATAGATTTTGTGCATTGTTAATAGAAAGATTTTTTCCCTGCCTAAGTCTTGGTAGAAAACACGAGTCAGATTTCTTGCCTGACTTATCTATACTTTAAACTTGCTGATATCTAGGCAAATAGAAGAGCAGGCCACCAAAGGAAGTATTTACTATGTCTGTTATTTGTGCTGTTGATTTTCAGTCCAGTGTCAATGTCTTTAACTGTTGACATCTGTATTCTTTCTGCTCATAATTCTAACTCTTTCACTATAGGTCTGATGAAAGTGACTCCTCTCTGTCGGAGGTACACAGGTACTTTCTTTCTGTCTTTCCTACATTCTGGCATTTCACTGATGTTCTAAAATGCCTTCCTAGAAATCCTAAGCAAGTCTCTTTTTGTTGCATGCATTACTTGTTGTAAACTATGTAAATGCACTAATATTTTTAGATGTATTACTTTTAATGTATTTTTTTGTGATGATACCTTTACATAAAGTAGTGGCCAGCTCTTTTTATTCGATAGCTTTAAAAGTTGTGGTTTTGTGTTGTAGTAGAAATGTTTTTTTAAAAGGAATAAATCTTCATGAGTATTATTGTCAAGAAGGTTTGCTCCTCAATGATTATTTCTAATGTTTCCCATTGTAGGGGATGGATCCTATTTTTTCTGATTGGTTTAGTGAATTTAAATAAAAAGGTCACATGAGAAAAGAATACTAGGGGGAAAAAAGCATACTATCATACCAAAAATTAAAAAGAACAAAAACTTGAAACTAAAGGAGGTTTTATTGAAAAAAAATTTTTTTTCTTACTGATAGATGTAGTTTCTAAAATAACTGTTGAATTTTTTCATGTTATGGATTTTGGGGGTCTTAATTCTTTCTTTCTCTCTTTCTCTCTTCCTCTCCCCACTTGTCCTTTTGTCTCTTCCCTTGTTCCACTTATATCCCTTGTTTTATTGCCATTTTGCTGATCATCAACAGATCCTCCAAAAGGTAGGCAGGGGAAGGGAAAGGAAATCAATGTTCCACAGTATTTGAATAGAACAAAAATAAGTGCTTCCTCCCCACTTCAGATCAGGTGTCATGTACAAACTTTCAATATTTAACCTTAATGAATTACTTTAATGTCCATTTTTCATATTAAGAATTTGAATGGATTAATTCTAATAGATAAATACTGTGGACATATTCTTCCAGTGCCTGTATTTTTTTCTATTATCTTTTTGTTTGTTTCTTTGTAGTACTGAGGATTGAATTTAGGGGCCCTTTACCACTGAGCCACATCTCCAACCCTTTTTATTTTTATCTTGAGACAGGGTCTCACTAAGTTGCCGAGTTTCACCTTGAATTTGTGATCCTCCTGCCTCAGCCTCCTGAGTAGCTGAGATTATAGGCATGAGCCACTACACAGGGCTTTTCTATTATATTTGATTTAGGGTAATCTATATGAATTGTTAACCCTAACATTCTGAATATTTGAGAATATTTTAAAGTTTCTAATTAATAAAGTGCTGCTATTAATATCAGGATTGATTTTCTTTATAATATTGAATAGTCAATGATATTAAAATACTTAAGAATGAAAAAGAGGCATCCTCCTCTCCAGGAGGCAAATATTTAGAGTACTTTCCCAATATGATCTTTGATGTTACAGATTTCTGTTGGATGTTATATCATTAGGGGATAAAGTTGGTAATCTGCTATAAATTTTTCTGTATAATCACCTTTTGATTTACATACATGAGTCTTTACTGTTTGAGAAGTAACAATAGTAGCTACTTGTTGCTGCCTGAAGCGGAAACCGCTTGGAGCAACGAACGCCGCAGGAAAATTCGGAGGCAGGATGAAAATGAAAAAAGGTCTTTTATTCTTCTTCTCTCTCCGGCTCCAGCAATCACTCCAAATGCTCTAACTCCAACCACCACCTTCTTCTTCTTCCCACACACACTAACTAAACTTACCCAGTTATATACATATAGCTTTAACAAGGACACGTGCTTACAGCTCGAGCTTACAGGTGCGTCACGCAGTGTTCACGGGCATACAAAGATTCTTTGGATAATGTATTACAGGTGGAAACTAGAACATCTTTTATGGCTCTCAGCTAACCGCAATCTTTAGCTATCTCCTTGATTATAGGCTCCTTCAGCTACTCTTCATTATAATCATACCTTTTCAGCATTTGAAGTTTGATGGCTTCAGTTTATAGCTATGAACTTGACATCAGCAAGATTTCATAATAGCAGATTTAGACTCTTGAGGAAACTTCACCGCCATTTCAGGATTAACCTCTTTAAATTGTTGGATTACAAACATTTACAGAGCATTAATTTCAAGAATCTGAAACTGACATATGTATGCAAGTAATTGCATTGGATTTCATAATTACATGCCCAGAGATGACAGTCCTTTCACTTTTGAAATTATTTTAACTATTCCTTAAAAAATAAAGTATTTTTTAGAGCTGATCCCAAATTTACCTCCTTTACATTTCTACTCATTAGTCTTTCATCAGCTCTCTTAAGTTATACCAAATTTAATATCATACTTTTGTATATATGTGACTGCTGTTTAGTCTTTCTATAGTGCCACTATATCCTCTCTCCAGTAAATGTTCTTTATTAGTTTAATAGTTCTAGTTTCATCACCTATTCTGTAAGTAATAAAGTCTTTCTTGTACTTCTACTGTTTTGGAAAAGTTCCAGTTTTTTCATGTTTTTCTTAAAATGTGGCATCTGACTAAACCTCATTCTAAATGTGGCCTAGGTGAAATACCATAGGTCTCATACATTCTTCTGAAATATTTACTTCTGTTGAATGAATCATTGATAGTGTTGGTAGGGAACCACATGTTGTTAATCCTTTGATCTTTTATTCAACAAATATAGCTATTTAGGTTTTTAAACCCAGGTTACCATGATCATTTTTCCTACTTCTATCATTCTATTCTATCTTTGACTTAAATTTCATGCTTACATTTTATATAATGATTATTTTAATGCTAAGGAGGTTTATAAAAAAATGAATTTTTCAGTGAGTTTTTTTTTCAGGCAATACAATATACTAATCAGCTTTTTTTAAAAATGAGTTTTATTTTAGCTCAAGCATTATTAACACAATTAGGTATAGCAATGCATTGTTGCTTTGTTATTTTTTAAAATGTCTTTATTTATTTTTATGTGGTGCTGAGGATTGAATCCAGTACCTCACACATGCAAGGCAAGCACTCTACCACTGAGCCACAACCCCAGCCCCCAGCATTTTAATATATCAATTTAATAAGCCACTTCTGTCTTTATGGCTAGGGAAAGATTGACTAGGTACCAAAGATCTCTGAGATTGACAGTGATATTGACTCTTCAGTGTGACTCTTCAGTCACCTTGGAACTACCTTAGTAGTTCAGTTCCATGATTACCTTGTTACCAGGGATATCATTTAAAAGCCTGAATAAATGGCTTTATTGGAGTCCACATATATATATAATAAATTTGACACTGACTTGGTGTGCCACCTATTAGCCTTACAAAGAACTTCCCCCAGGAGATTTGTAAGTGCATGTTCTCTTTTATTGATGAACATTTATTTTTAATGGTTAATTTTGTATTTTTATTTGTGAGACTCTTCAAGAAGTTTTACTTATGTATAGTGACTGAAACCTGCTTTCCCACCTTCTTTTGGATAATCGAGTGTATATGTTTTGTTTTCTTTATCAGTTTTTGTGATTTCTAAGCACACTGACAATGATTTTTCCCTCCACAATGGCATATATTTTCAAAACCTTATGACATAGTAATTTAAAAACATAAATATCTGAACTTTTTGAGTGCATTGTCAGCTTTCTCTTGTTTGGGGCTCACATTTCTTCTTAATCACTTTTGTTTTTTGCCTTTTGAAGATTTTTCTCTTTCAGGAATATGGAAATTAAAGTTTTTCTTTATATCTGTATTTGTCCTAATATTATACCATCTGGTTTAAATGGACATATTTTAATATAATTTTTCTTCTTGCTCTGAGCTATGTATTTGTTAGATTTACCACATCTTAATTCATTCTCGTGATTATCCTTCCCAATGCAATTATTTTAGTTTAGACCATTTCTTAAACTTCTTTAAGATAGGGACAGTGTCTTGATAAATATTTTCATTTTCATAGCACTTAGCCCAGTGGCATAAAGGAGAAACTCCAGAAATATTAAACTTATGAGAAACTCCCTAAAAAGCTTCCTTGTTATTTACAATTCTCATTTTAAAAGTGTTGAGGTTATTAGAATTATTTTCTTATTTAAATTTCTGATCTTTTGAATTTCTGTTCATGCAGACATTCCTTTTTTTCTTCAATTTTTGTTTGAAAACTTCTTCCTTAGTGCAAGGTGGCATACTATGTGTTATACTTTCTTCAGCATGCTCCTTTTGACATAGAATTACATTCCCACATGACCTTGAGTTATGTCTTTAAGTTATTCTTCATTTCTACGTCTTCCTTATTTGTCACAACTAAGTACAAACAGCTCCCAATATTGCTTTCTTAAACTTTGCAGAGACGAAATTGTTAAAGAGAAAATCCGGATATATCATGGGCTTTGCTGTTTGCAGAACACAGCTGCTACCCGATGCCTGATTAGTTGATGTGCTCCATCACTGCTATTAGTACTAATATTATCCCCTGCCTATTTTTTTTTTTTTTTTTTTTTTTTTTTTTGCTTATAAAACAAGCAAGGGAGGTGTTTGGAAGTCTGGATTTTATTAATAATTCCTTATAAAGGCTTCTTAAAATAAGGAAAAAATAATTTAGTCTCATGAGAAGAGCTGTTGAAGTAAATCTTTGTATGTTTTCCCCCCCAACTCAGGGGCATAATCAACCCGTTTCCTGCTTCAAAAGGAATCAGAGCATCTCCACTTCAGTGTATTCACATAGCTGAAGGGCATACAAAAGCTGTGCTCTGTGTGGATTCTACTGATGATCTCCTCTTCACTGGATCAAAAGGTGCTAGTAGTTATCTAATGTGGATATTTAATAGTTTTTTTTTAATGGTTTAGTTTTTAACAGGCTCTAAAAAAGTCAAAGTGTTTGAGACTAGTAAGATCTGATAATCCTGTTCAACCACCAAATACATAAAATATAAAACCATTGCATAATTGGGAAGAAATAACACCTCTGTTGATGTTTTGGGAATCCAGTAGTGAGAGAATGCATCTCCTTTCAGTATTTGGGTATCTACTGCATTGGTTCTGGGTTTTGTAATGCAGGTTAATATACATATTTATAAAAGGCCATTAAAATATCCAGTGTGGTAAAAGGAAGAAGATAATAGCAACTATCATTACTTGAATACTAGCTGTATTACCGGAGGCTGTGAGACACTATACAAATATTTTTCATTTAATTCTCATAACCTTAATGGACACATGTTGTCTCTTCATGTTATAGATGAAGAAATTCAGGATTCAAGAGATTAAATTATTTTCCTGTGTAAATATAGCTAGAAAGTGAAAAGAAAAAAAAAAAAAAAGGATTAGAAACCTGGTCTACTCATCTCTCATCCTGCACTTTTGACCCATTTGGTATAATTCCAAGCAACAAGACATCAGCTTATAATGCTCTTCCAGACCGTGTTTTGGGGTTTCAGGAAAGGGAAGATTATGCTTAGGTGTGAGATCCAAGGAAGGCTTTGACCAGGAAGCATTTAGGATAAACCATATAGGATGCTTTGGATATTGACATAGAAGGAAGGGTAATTAAGATTACAGGTCAACATTAGCATAGACATAACAGTTGAAGTGCAATGTGTTTGGCAACTAAGTCCCACTTGTGTTGAAAGTAGAATATAAGTAAGTAAAGTGGTGGACAGTGAGAATGGAGAGGTAGAAAGGAAGCATGCACAGGGAATGTAGGGAGCCAGTAAGAGTTCCTTAGGATTTAGAGACATTCCATGATTCAGTTTAATATGCAGACATTGTTGTCCATTGTCTATGAGGGAAGCATAAGGATCTAGCTAGGACTTAGGAATTTAGAATAACGGCAAGAAATTTCCCAGTCAAAAAAAATTGTTATGTAAAAAATCACACTTTTCTGGGGACTTAAATTTAACTCTCCAGGATAATTATATATTCAGTATGTCAGAAAAACAAGGAGGAATAGTTCTGGGAATATGTTTTGGGGTCAAAGTAAAAATAAAATCCATCAGTGCCCTGGAAAAGAAAGGTATGTGTGTTTGAAAGTTCAGTAAGAGTAAAGAAAACAGTATGTTTTGAAGAGATTGGTTGGAAATGGCAATTTAAATTCAGAGGCAATCTGAAGCACAACTCAGATTGTGCTTATGACTAGTTAAAAATTTTTAATATGACTATTTAAAATTTTTACATACATATTTTTAAATACCATGTAATGCATACAACAGACATCCCAGACTCTGATCCTGATCTATTGCACCTTGCCTATAAACCTGCTGCAGAAGGTTAATAATGAAGTTAGGATGCCTCTGTTGCAGGTTAATTGAATAATCAGTTTTCCTTTCCCACCCTCTTCTTGTAGAAGAGAAATGTTTAAATAACTTTTATTGTTAAGAGTTCATATTAAAGTAGTTCATATTAACAGTATTTCCTCTTTATTTTTTTTAGATCGTACTTGTAAAGTATGGAATCTGGTCACTGGGCAAGAGATAATGTCACTGGGGGGTCATCCCAACAATGTCGTATCTGTAAAATACTGTAATTATACCAGTTTGGTCTTCACTGTGTCAACATCTTATATTAAGGTGTGGGATATCAGAGATTCAGCAAAGTGCATCCGAACACTGACGTGAGTAACTTAAAAACAGATTAAGGGGCAGTAGTTATTTCTTTTTACTAAAGATAAGAAAATATAAAGCTATAAATCTATTTTAATTGTATATATCTATCGACTCCTCAGAGAAAGTTAAAGCTTTCATAATTAAAGTACATATAAATAAGGGAAAAAACAGATTTATAAAATATAAGAGCCTGATTTTAAACAGGAAAGGATAAAATATTTGTTTATAGCCAAATACATATTTTTTCCCTTCCAAATAGTAAGGAATTACATTTTCATACTATTTACTACTTGATGGAATTAAATAATTTATATTACTTCAAATACATATCAATCCTTGGAAAATGACTGAGTTCACCAATACTTTGGTATTAGTACAAATTTTATAACTGCAGTTTGTGTTGGATAATGTTATTTTTTTCCCTGAGATTGAACTATTTTACATAATCAAAACTAAGGCTACCTCTGCAATTGTTTAAATGAGAAAGGAGCATTGGAAAGGATAATTTTAAATTAATTTTTATTAATTTGTAAGTAGATTTTATTACTTTTAAGAGCTAATTTATAATGTGAGAACTACTAATTATCTTATGTACTGAATACAAGTTTCTTGAGGAAAGTTTTTTTTTTTTTTTGGTACAGGGGATTGAACTCTCAGGGGCACTCGACCACTGGGTCACATCCCCAGCCCTTTTTTTTGTACTTTATTTAGAGACAGGGTCTCACTGAGTTACTAAGTGCCTTGCCATTGCTGAGGCTGGCTTTGAACTCGCGATCCTCCTGCCTCAGCCTCCCAAAGTGCTGGGATTACAGGCGTGCACCACCGCGCCCGGCATTGAGGAAAGTTTTATAGAAAAATAACACTGTATCTTAAGCTAGAAATTTTTACCAATCCAGTTGAATCACTAAATTCATATTTAAAAATACTGCTTATAAGTTAATTTAGCATTCAGCTGAGAGAATGTTTCAAAATTAAAAAAAAAATAATATCTAAAATTATCTGGAGAGATAGAAACAAATTTTGATTTTTTAGTACATATACTCTATTTATGATTGAATTAAAGTGAGCAAAACTACAAATGATTAAAAAGATCCCAGTGCCTTTAATCCAAAATGGCTACTTTTATACACAAAAGAAATTTGGTTAGCCTAGTCCACAGAGAACTTCTGGAACCCTCAGACAAATGAATTATTTTTATGCATGATGTCATTTGTCTTTTATATCTAATATTTTCTGAATGATTTTATAGTCACCCCTATCTCAGGACTTAGAATTTCTAGCATTACAGTAGGCATTAAATTGAAAGTTGTAAACCTTCTCCTCCTGTTTTATTCATTCATTTATTCACTTATTCACCAAACATTACTTTATTTGTATCAAATCTGTGAGGGGTGCTCTGCTAGGCACCATGTATGCAGTGACAAAAATACATTGTTCTCTCTGCCTACAGCCATTTCCTTAGGAATTCAAGAAATTGTAAGCCACACTCATGTCTGGAAACGTGACTATCTTTGCTTTTTTGTGTGTGTGTTAAGGTCATCAGGTCAAGTTACCCTTGGAGATGCTTGTTCTGCAAGTACCAGCCGGACAGTGGCTATTCCTTCTGGGGAGAACCAGATCAATCAAATTGCACTAAATCCAACCGGCACATTCCTCTATGCAGCTTCTGGAAATGCTGTCAGAATGTGGGATCTTAAAAGGTAGAATTAAAACACAAATAAACAAACATAGTAATGAAAACCAGAAGTGATTACTTCCAGTGGAGTTGGG
Source organism: Tamias sibiricus (assembly GCA_025594165.1). Taxonomy (NCBI): domain Eukaryota; kingdom Metazoa; phylum Chordata; class Mammalia; order Rodentia; family Sciuridae; genus Tamias; species Tamias sibiricus. The sequence goes on along the minus strand of CM046661.1, from coordinate 96,455,774 downwards.
TTTGGGACCAAAACCACACTACTTGCATATGCCACATGCAACCTCACACATTAATAATACTATACTTGAGAAATCTAATTTTTATATCCTCAGACAATGTAAAATAATAAATTTTTCTATTCAGCACAGCACTCCTAGATATCTCTTCTGTCCTCATTAACAAACTTACAGTTTTATTATTTTATTTATTTTTTATTTTTTAAATTTCCATGCTGGGAAAAATGTGTAGAGAGAAAGATAGAATTATTTTACAGTCTTTTGATACTTGTCTATAAATTGAGCTGTTTATTAAGAAGAAGAGGGGATTCTCATCCAAGGCCCACTAGAACCTTTGAAATAATTATTTTTGAAACATCAATTAAACATTCTTTATCTCAACTTTTTCAATTTATACAATTTAATAACTTGGACCATAAATTCTCATGGGTTTTGTGAATATAAAATAATAAAATATATAAAGATAAAATGTTAAGAAGACAAAGTGATTTAAAAGAAAACAAACAGTAAATTGAAATGTAAGGCATTTGTCTTCCACTTAATTTTACTTGCCATGAATTGTGAGCTTTTATCCATTAGTTGTGGGATTGTTTTAGCTTCTTTTCTAGTTCTTGATATTTTGACAGAAAAGGAACCTATGTCTTCCTTCCCTCTTTCCCTCCCTCCCTCCCTTCCTTCCTTTTCTTCCTTCTTTCCTTCCTTCCTGGTGGTGCTAGGTATGAATGCAGGGCCTTGTGTATGATAGGCCAGTGCTTTACTGCTGAGCTATATCCCCAACCTGGGTACATTTATTTTATTAATTTTCAAATATTTATTCAACACTAATTATGATAGGCATTGCACCAACAGTATGGTAGGTCCTTGGAGTAAATACTAAGCAAGACAACTGTGGTTTCTACTGTCTTATATTATGATGAAGGATAAAGCAATTTACAGACTGTGACAGGATACTAGAGTGAGGCTCACAATTCAGTAAATATAGAGTACTTCTCTTCCTACAGAAAGATGTCTCTTTATTCCAGAAGGTTGACTTGAGATAGGACTGTGAAACAGGGTCATATCACCCTCTGGCAATTTATATCACATATTTTTCTACCAGTCAGATATCTGTCCTGGTGATTTTCATATCTTTCTAATAATTGAAGTGGGCCATCTATTTTCTGACATACACGTACATACATATATATATGTCCATTGGCATATATGTATGTGTGTGTATATATATATGTATATATATATGCATATATGTATGTATATATAATGTGTGTGCATATATGTGTATATGTGAAAATGTATTTATGTATGTAATAAAATATTTCACTTTCTCCTAATTCTTTTTGGCTTTATGATTATATTACTGGTATTATTTTATTCAAGTATAAATTGGACCTAAAAATATTAATCATATGTCTTATCACCTGTTCAGATATTTAACAGATTAAAATTTACCTAGGGGGGAGTTCAAATCAACCTTAATCAATTTTTTCAGAATTTTGCTGCTTTTTTGTTTACTATATAAATATCATTAATCAACTCTCAAATAGCTAGCATAGGACTCTCCCACTTCTATCATAGAATATTCTACTTTGGCTTTCTTTCTTTCTTCCTTTCTTTCCTTCCTTCCTTCCTTCCTTCCTTCCTTCCTTCCTTCCTTCCTTCCTTCCTTTCTTCTTTCTCTCTTTCTTCCCTTCTTCCTTCCTTCCTTCCTCTCTCTTTCTTTCTTTCTTCCTTCCTCTTTCTTTCTTTCTTTCCTTCCTTCTCTCTTTCTTTCTTCTTTTCTTTCTTTCTTTCTTTCTTTCTTTCTTTCTTTCTTTCTTTCTTTCATGTGAACAGAGTTTCATATAGATGGAGCTAAAATCAAAAGGAAAATTATTTAGCCAGGTGTGGTGGTACTCACTTGAAATCCCAGCTACTTGGCAGGCTGAGGCAAAAAGATCACAAGTTTGAGGTGGCTAGGCAATGTAGTGAGATCCTGTCTCAAAGTAAAAAAAAAAAAAAAAAAAAAAAAAAAAAAAAGCACTGGGGATGTAGCTTAGTGGAAGAGCACTTGTCTAGCATGTGAGAAGCCCTGGGTTCAATTCCCCATACTGAAGAAAAGAAGAAAAGGAAGGAAATTAGTGAATAATTTTATGAGAAAATATAGATTATTTATGTTGAGAAATCATGCTAAGAAATATTTTCAAATAAAATCATTTTTCTTTCTTTTTAAAGGTTTCAGTCTACAGGAAAGTTAACAGGACACCTAGGCCCTGTTATGTGCCTTACTGTAGATCAGATTTCCAGTGGACAAGATCTAATCATCACTGGCTCTAAGGATCATTACATCAAAGTATGTATTATAGGGTTGTTGAAGTATATTTTCCTATTTTTTTTCCTCTCTTTTTCAGGGCTGAGGACTGAACTCAGGGCTTGCACATGCCAGGCATGCACTCTGCCATTGAGCTAAATCCCCAACCCCTTTATTTGCCTGTTAAATAATATGTTTGAAGCATTCCAATTCATGTAGGACCCCCTTCTCTTTGTTTTTTGTTTTGTTTTGTTTGTTTGTTTTTGTGGTGCTAAGGATTGAATCCAGGGTCTTTTGCATGGGAGGCAAGCATTCTACTAACTGAGCTATATCCCCAGCCCTGTAGAATCCCCTTCTCTTAACAAATTATCTTGTTCCCCTTTTCTAGCCTTTGCTTTTTTCTTCCTAATTTTTCTCATTCACAGTCACTGATTTCACTATTATTTAATCATCTATCTTCATTTTTCATAGGATACAGATTGGGAGTTATTTCAAAGATCTTTTAGCTTAGTTTTCCAATGAATAATTGAATCCATTATTATCATCTTTTATATAGAGCATATTATAGCCTTGAGAATTTTATGTAATTAACAGATAAGGTGAGAAAAGATAGTTTGATTCTAGTAGTGTCACCTTTGAGATTCCAGCAGAGGACATTCATATGCAGGCCAATAGGCCATTAGAAATACAAGTCATATTGTTTCAGATAAGCTATGACTAAGATGTAGGTTTGGAAGCCATTCAAATAGAAGCAGATATTCAAAGATATTGATGACACAGCCAAGAGAAGTTCAGCTCTTCATGTGCATAGGAAATGGGTCCGTGGAGAGGAAAAGAGTGATGAAGGGGAGGCCATTGATACAGTGGTGGGAGTTCCAATAGGATCCTAGAATCCAGCCTTGGAAATCAGTAAGCACATGCCAGCCTCTGATGGGAGAAGGAAGGGAAAGAGCATGTATGAAGATAAAAAGCAACAGCATGGAGGGGAGAATCCAAAGTGTTTTTGATCATGTTAGTCTTCTTAGGAAAGCCTAGGCCATTGCTAGAAGAAATAAAAGCAACTCAGAAAAGCACAGAGGTTTTTTTTTTTTTTTTTTTTTTTTTTTTTTTCTTTTTTTAGTTGTAGGTGGACACGATACCTTTATTTTATTTATGTGGTGCTGAGGATCAAACCCAGGGCCTCACACATGTGAGACAAGTGCTCTACTGCTGAGCCATAGCCCCAGCCCCAAGCACAGAGATTTTGAACAGTAGCTTTGGGGAACTAGAGATGACTTCCACGACTGCAGATCCACCCAATATTGATTAAATAACAGCTATATGGCTTATTTGAATTTCAACTGGATTGAATGTAGTATGTTTAATTATTGAATGTATCATTTATTTACTTACATGTGAAAAAATCTGGTTGGCTTTTTTTGAAAACATGTGACCTATAGGCCAAACTGGTGTGAATAAGGCTCAGTTCAAACTCAGTCATTCAAATCAAAATAATTAAGTTAACTTAGTAAAATCTTATAACAAATCATGTATGATTTGTGTATGTGTATGTGTTTCTATAAATGTGCACGTATACTTGTTTAAAACTTAAATGGGATAACTAACTGCTTTCTTTTTCTGCCTTTTTTAAAAATAGATGTTTGATGTAACTGAAGGGGCTCTTGGAACTGTGAGTCCCACCCACAATTTTGAACCGCCTCATTATGATGGCATAGAAGCACTAACCATTCAAGGGGATAATCTATTTAGTGGGTCCAGAGATAATGGAATCAAGAAATGGGACTTAGCTCAAAAAGACCTTCTTCAGGTAATGCTGAACTTTTTCATGATATGAAGTAGGCATTTCAAAACCACTCAGTACTCTATATAAGAATTTGAAGAGCTTCTGTATAGATTTTTATTGTTTAAAAATAACATTTATCAGGACTCTCTTTTAAAAAATGGTTTATTGTCAAGTACCACAGTTACTAATTGGTAGAAGGGGACCACTCAGCACTTAATACCTGCTAAATAAGAGATCAGATACTGACTGGTAAGAGTTGAAAGATCTGGAATTGCCCTGCATATGTCATATTTATTAAATATAATCAGCCTTGAAGTAGAGCAGTTGCAGTTTCTTGTTTTGTTTTGCTTTTTGTACACATATTCCACAGTAACATGTTTAGCTAAGGTCAAGAGTAATATCCAGGATTTCTCAACTGTAGGAGCATTCTGATGCATCCAGGAGTGGTGATGCTCTCATTTCCCATAGAATGATAGTTTGTTGTCAGTTAAATTCAAATATTTATGCATCTTTCTAACAAGGGAAGAAATTAGATGAAGTTGTTCACAATTTCAGGCTTTTCCTTACATATGTATGCCATACACACACATAACACACACACACACACACACACACACACACACACACGTACGAATTACAGTTGCTACCACTTTCTTGCTTGAGACCAGACCATGAAGACAAAAAGAACAAGTAACATGAATATTAATAGAAAAACTTGTAGAAAAACTTGGCAACAGACGCACATACTGCATTAGAAGCTTTTCTTTTATAGACATACGTTCATGGTTCTGATTTTTATATTGTGCATATAATTATTTTTATGCATAGATTGTGGTTATATAGTCTTGTTTTGTAAGTATTGTTATTCATTTATGAAGTATATGGATTACATATGATCTTCAGCAAAAAAAAACCTGAGGCCTTTATATTCTCTATCCAAGGTTTGAACCAATGTTTTTATGAAGTAGATCTTATAATCTACGTATGACATTGTACCTTTCAAACTTGTTTTATTAAATACATTTTGGAGAAAGAAGAAATACTGCTCATGAGAAGGATGTGATGTTTGAAAAATCCTGTAGGTATTTTGAGGTTTTTTTTTAGAATCAACAGATTATTAACATTATAAGTCTTTAATACTAATAAAAATTATGGAGCTTAGTAAGGAAATTTTGGGAGCAAATTACAGATTCATTTCTTCACATCACTCAGTGACTGCCTAGAAAATGGACTTTTATGATTTTCACACCACTTAGCATTTTAAATATTGAGTTTTATTAATAAAAGTGTAACTTATTTTGGTATGAAAATGTCAGTTTGGAAGGGGCCCCTTAAGCTCCTGATTTCTCTTTTTCCTTTCAGCAAGTTCCTAATGCACATAAGGATTGGGTCTGTGCCCTGGGAGTGGTGCCAGGCCACCCAGTTTTGCTCAGTGGCTGCAGAGGAGGCATTTTTGAAACTCTGGAACATGGATACTTTTGTGCCAGTTGGAGAGATGAAGGGTCATGATAGTCCCATCAATGCCATATGTGTTAATTCTACCCACATTTTTACTGCAGCTGAGTAAGTTTTTCCCATGTGGTTTTGCTCTTTATTGGTTGTTTGTGTTCAGATTTAATAAATATTAAAAGTTATGAATATCTAATATTAGAACCTTTTATTAGTCATATTAATGTCTGTTTTAAGATGACTATTTTATATTTTTTGATGTACACTGACAGCAATGAATTGAGGCTCCTAAGTTATAAAACAGTAATGTCAGCCGTCAGCCCTGTATTAGCACTCTGTTTATAATAGCAAGTCTGCTACAAGATATTTTATTGGTGATTTTAATTTCAAAAAAAAGAATCTATAGATGACTGATTTTAAAAGATTTTCATTTTCAGAGAGGCAACATATTTGCCATTCTTCACATTTAGAACAAATTATTTTTCAAAAATCTCTGTGCTTCTTCCTTCCTTTAAAGTAAAACAACAGTAATACAATCTGCTCCCTCCCTGTTATAGATGACTGGATTGGTTCATTTGTTCACAATCAATCTCCTATGTGTTGGGCACTGTTCCAGACTCTTGGGAATAGAGCAGTGAACAAAATACATTCAAACTCTAGTTTCCATCCAAATGAGAAAAAACAAAAATCAAAGTCAAAATATGTTAGATAGTGATAAGTGCAATGGTGAAAAATAAGGCAGGGCAGGGTTACAAAATAGAGTGATCAGTGAAAGTGACATTTAAGAAGATGTTTGAATGAGATAGAGAGAACGATGTAACGGCCCTAAAAATGACATACTCAGATATGAGTATTTTGGAAAGGAAAGAAGTATTATAATGTGAGGTACTGGTCTCACTCAAATATGATAATTTTTCATGAATATCTATCTTAGAAAATCTCCTTATCTCATTTGTGCATGGCTATGTTAATTTGAACATTGCCTTGATTCAGTCTATCCCAAGTGCATGAATACCTGATTTAATTTTGAAACCTGAACTTTATTTCTGTGCCATTTCTTATTAGATAAGCTGTTTCTATTGAATCCTTCTTTTCATTTGGATCTACTTATTTTCATCTTTAAGGAACATTGAAGCCAATTTATTTTGTTTTGCTAAGGCGATTACCTTTGATGCTTCACTGATGTTTCTAACATATGCTATGTTCTTAAAAGTCTCCACTTTTGCTATTTCCTTTGAAAATCATGTCCTTGGTAATTTACCAAAAGTGATATACTCAAAGTTGTGGGTACTCAATACAAGACTAAGTATTGTATATCACTGAGTCCTACGGGTTGACGCATGATGTAAATATATGTACCTTCTTTCATGATATGATCTCATTTTCAAGAGCTAAACTTTTTTTTTTTTTTTCAGTTTAAGCAAGGTACACGAGATTCAATTGTATTTATAACTTTTCAAAATCAAGAATATAGCTAATAAATAAAGTCCCCCACTTCTTTTTGGTGGTGGTGTTTGGGGATTGAACCCAGGGCCTCAGGCATGCTAGTCAAGGCTGTACCACTGAGCTGCATCTTCAGCACAAAAGACTTGTTTTATTTTATTTTATTTTTATTTTTTATTAGGGCTTATAGTTATACATAGTAATTGGATTCATTCTGACAAACTCACACATTCATGGCAATGGATTTCAGTCAGTAATCTCTCCCCACTTTTCTTTCCATCCTCCCTCCCTTCTCCCATTCTCCTTTCTCTACTATATTAGACTTCCTTTTTCTCTTCTACTAATTTATATTTGATTGGTTCTTTATCCTGTTTATTGGTTTTTATCCTATCCTTCCCTCCTCCTTTTCTTTATTTTACTTTAGCTTCCACATCTGAGAGAAAAAAATCTGACTGTTGAGTTTCTGAGTTTGGCTACTTTCACTTAGTATGAGATTCTCCATTTCTATCCACTTATTAGCAAATGCCATAATTTCATTCTTTTTTATGGCTGAGTAGAACTCCATTGTATGTGTGTGTGTGCATGTATACATATATGTATATATACACATACATATATGCACACATACATATACTACAATTTATTAATCCATTCATTTATTGATGGGCATCTAGGTTGATTTCATAATTTAGCTATTGTGAATTGTGTTGCTGTAAACATTGATGTGGCTGTATCTCTAGTATGCTGTGTTAGATGTTTTGGGAAAATGCCAAGGATGGGACAGCTGGGTCATATGGTGGTTCCATCCCTAATTTTTTGAGGAATTTCCGTACTGCTTCCCAGAGTGATTGTACTAGTCTGTAATCTCACCAACAACTTGCAAGTGTACCTTTTCCCCAACAACCTCTCCAGCATTTATTTTTGTTCATATTCTTGATCATTGCCATTTTGACTGTAGTGAGATAAAATCTTATGGCAGTTTTGATTTGCATTTTCCTGATTGCTAGAGATTGTTGGCCATTTTTGTATTTCTTTGTTTGAGAAGTTTTTGTTTAGTTTTCTTCTCATTTATTGATTAGATTTTTTTGAGTTAAGTTTTTTGAGTTCTTTGTATATTTTGGATATTAATCCCCTTTTGGAGGAATAGCTGCCCGGTATGCTCTCCTGTTTTGTAGGCTCTCTCTTCACACTCTTAATCATTTCCTTTGCTGTGGAGAAGATTTTTAGTTTGGTGGCATCTCACTTATTCAGATGCCAAATAAAATAAATAAAATAAAATCACTTGATTTTATTTCTTGTGCTTTTTGGGTCTTGTTAAGGAAGTTGGTGCCAGTACCTATAATAGAGTGTTGACCCTATGTTTTCTTCTAGCACTTATAAAGTTTCAGGTCTCATCCCTAAGTTTTTTAGCCATTTCAATCTGGGTTTTGTACAGGGTGAGAGAGAGGGGTCTCATTTCATTTTTCTACATATGGCTATACAGTTTTCCCAGCATCATTTGTTTAAAAGCCTGTCTTTTCTCAAAGACATATTTTTGGCAACTTTGTCAAATATTGGATGGTTATAGGTATGTGGATTTGTCTCTGTGTTTTCCCTTTTGTTTCTTTGGTCTTTGTGTCTATTTTGATGGAAATACCATGCTATTTTTTTATTGCAGCTCTGTAGCATAATTTCAGATCAGGTATTATGATGCCTCTTGTTTTGCTTTTCTTAGTACTGCTTTGGCTATTCTGGGTCTCTTTTTCTTCAAAATGAATTTAAGAATTGTTTTTTCTAATTCTGTAAAGAATGTTACTGGTAGTTGGATGGGGGATTGCATTGAATCTATATGTTGCTTTTGATAATACGGCCATTTTGACAATGTTAAGTCTGCCTATCCAAGAACATGGGATATCTTTCCATTTTCTAAGGTCCTCTTCAGTGTTCTATAATTTTCATTGTAGAGCCTTTTTACCTCCTTGGTTAGATTAATTCCTATGTCTATTTTTTTTTTTTAGGTTATTGTTAATGGGATGGTTTTCCTGATATTTTCCTTGGATGAATCACTGTAGGAGTGTAGGAATATTATTGATTTTATGGGTGCTGATCTTGTATCCTGCTAATCTGCTAAACTCATTTATAAGTCTTCTGATGGAGTTTTTTGGATCTTCTAGATAAAGGATCCTATTTTCAGCAAACAGAGTTGTTTGACTTTTTCTTTTCCTGTATGTATTCTTGTAATTTTATTTTCTTGCCTGGTCTCTATGGCTAATGATTTGAGGACAATATTGAATAGGAGTGGCAAGAGTGGATGCCTTATCTTGTTCCTGATTTTAGAGGAAATGCTTTTACTTTTTCTCCATTTAATATGATGTTGGCTTTGGGTTTGTCATAAATCGCCTTTACGACACTGGAAGACTTTTAATTGCTGTTCCAATTTCATTACTTACTATTGGTATGCTTAGGTTTTATATATCTTCCTGGTTCAATTTGGCCAGATTCTATATGTCTAGAAATTTGTCAGTGTATTCCAGATTTTTCAGTTCATTGGAGTTTAAATTTTCAGAATAGGTTCTGATAATCCTCTGAATTTCAGAAGGGTCTGTGGTGATTTGTGTCTTCTCACTCTTTCATTTATCTTTTCAAAGAACCAACTCTCCTTTGCATTGATCCTGTGTATTATTTCTTATTCTCAATTTCATTGATTTTGGCTCTGATCTTAATTATTTCCTGTCTTCTAGGTGTTTGGAGATTAGTTTGTTCTTCTTTTTCTAAGGCTTTGAGGTGGAGCATAGCTTATTTATTTGGGATCTCTCTAATTTTGTGAAATATGCATTTCATGCTATAAATTTTCCTCTTAGAACTGCTTTCATGTTGTCCCAAAGATTTTTGATGTTTTATCTCTCCTCTCATTTGTTTCTGAGAATTTCTTGATTGCTATTCTCATTTATTCTTTGATCCATTCTTTATTTAATAGAGTATTATTCAATCTCCATGTGTTTATGTGGTTTCTGTTATTTTTCTTGGTATTGATTTCTAGCTTCATTCCATTATGATCTGATAGGATACATGGTATTATATGTTTTTTTTTTTTTGGGGGGGGGGTTAAGATTTGCTTTGTGGCCTAAAATGTGACCTATTTTTTGGGAAAAGTTCAATGTGCAGCTAAGAAGAACTTAAATTCAATATTTTGGGATGGGATATTCTCTGGATGTTCCTTAGGTTCATTTGGTTTATTGCATTGTTTAGGTTGGAGATATCTTTGTTAATTTTATGTCTTGATGACCTTTCTATTTGTGATAAGGGTGTATTGAAATCCCCAGTATTATTGTGTTGGAGATCTGTGTGGGATTTAATCTCATGGAGTATTTTTCCATGTAATTGGGTGAATTGACATTTGGGGCATAAATGTTTTTATATCTTATTGTTGAATTGTTCCCTTATCTAGGATGTAATAGCCGTCTTTGACTTTTCTGATTATTTTTTGCTTGAAATCTACTTTGTCAGATATGAGAATAGCTACTCCTATTTGTTTTTGTGGACCATATGCATGGAATATTATTTGCCACACTTTTACCTTAGTCTGTGGATGTCTTTCCCTTTAAGATGAGTCTTATAAACAGGATATTGTTGTATTTTGTTTTTAAATTCATTCTGCTAATCTGTGTCTTTAATTGAGGAGTTGAGACCATTAACATTCAGCATTAATATGAATATGTGTTTCTGGTATTCTGCCATTTTGATTTTTTTGCTATATTTTATCCTGTCTTGATTCTCATTTAGTGGGATTCTCATTTAGTGGATTATTCTTCAATTGAACTTCTGTTTGGGTCTTTTGGGTATTTTTTTTTTTCTTGGTATGCAGTTTATATTTGAGTAGTCTTTGTAGTGGTGACTTTGTGCTCATGGATTCTTTTAGTTTATTCTTGTCATGGAAATTTTTTATTTCCCCCTTGAATTTGAAACTGAGTTTTGATGGCTATAGTGACCTTGGCTGACAGTTGTTTTCTTTAAAGACTTGGAATATCTCATTCCAGGGCCTCCTTGATATTAGGGTCTGAGCTGACAAATCAGAAGTGAACCTTATTGGTTTCCTTTTAGATATGACCTGATGTTTGTTTCTTGTGGCTTTTAATATTTTATTTTCTATGTTAAGCATTTTGTTTGTGATATGTCTTGGTGAACTTTTTATTTGAGTAGGTATATTTGGGGTTCTATAAGCCTCCTATATATAGATTTATCATTTCTATATCATTTCTGATGTGGAAAAGTTTTTTGTAACTATCTCATTGAAAATGTCCTTTATGCCTTTAGTTTGCATCTTGATGTTCTCTTCTATCCCAAGGATTCTCAGATTTGGTTTATCAAAGTTGTCCCAGAGTTCTTATATATTCTGGTCATGTTCTATAATTTTTTTTTATTTATTGCCTTCTGTGTAGTGAAGGTCATATAGCCTGTCTTCGAGGCCTAAAGTTCTATGTTCAAGGGCTGAGTTTCTATTTTCTAGGCAATTAGTCTGCTTCTGATGCTTTCAAGTGAGTTTTTAATTTGATTGATTGTATCTTTCATTTCTAGGAGTTCTGCTTGGTTTCTTTTCACTGTTTCTATTTCTTTATTAAAGTGGTCTTTTCATCTTCTGTAATTCTCCTTAGATCTTCTTTTAGTTCATTGAACATTTTAATAATTTTTAATAATCTTTCTCTGGGTGTTTGTACGTCTTGCTATCAGGGGGATCCTTTGTTGGGGACTGTGGATTTTTGAGGGAGATTTGTTTGCCTGTTTTCTCATGTTTTCAGAGGTCTTGGACTTGTATATCAGTTGAGGTGGATTCCCTTACCTCTTTTATTTATTTATTTATTTATCTGTGTGTGTGTGTGTGTGTGTGTGTGTGTGTGTGTGTACATCCTTTTGTGTGTAGTTCTTGTTTGTTCTGGGACTTCTCTCTATTTTTGATGCATGTGTAGATGCCAAGGAGTGAGACCCGATTTCCCTCTCTGACTATTTCTCCCCACTTCTTTGTGTTGGAGTAATGTCAGGGAATGTTTCGTTCAGTAGCAGAATCTCTAACCTCTGAACTTTCAGTGTCCTTATAGGTTTCCAGCACCTCATAGCATGGGGTGATATAAACAATAGTAACAATCATTGCAAACAACAACACACAGTGTTAAAGTTTGTACTATGATGTCTTTAATGTTAATTGCTACCAGTAAAGAGGAATGTTTGGTTCAGCAATTGTCAACAATAAAAATAATAACCATGATCTAGATATGACTTTAAAGCAAATAATAGGTGTCAATTATATCATCCACAGCAATAATGAATGTATTAACATTAATGGTGGGGGCAGGAGTGTTATATACACCAATTAGTTCTGAAAGATGGCAAAAATACAGTTAATTATGGTAAAAGGAAATGTATTAGAAAGTTAGAAAAGACTTTACAATTTCAAAAAGTGAACAGAGAATACAGAAGAGATGTAGCAGGTGATGTTTATATGGAAGGAGGGGGAAAATAAAAGAAGTAAGGTATTGGGAGAGAGGAAGAGAGAACAATAGAATTTGGCCTTTCAGAGATGATAAGAATGATAAAGAAAAGAAATAGGCAAATGAAAATAATACAAAAAACAAACCAAAATATACAGTCCAAAAAACCCAAATGTTCAAAAGACAAGGCTAGGAAAAAATAATTGCATTTAAAAAAAATGCTAACTATGAGAGAAAACACTTGTTTCTACAAGTGTGTGTATATATGTTCCTGAACCAATCAGCACAGCTAGAATTCACATGTGTACACACATGTTTCTCTCTCTCTCTCTCTCTCTCATCCTCTCTCTCTCTCTCTCTCTCTCTCTCTCTCACACACACACACACATACACACAGAAAGAATTTAAAAAGTAAAATAAAATGAGAAAATTAAAAAAAAAAAAAACTTTGAAATCCAAAATCCTAGTGAAGAATGAAAGAAACTTCTCCACTGAGGTGTTCAAAATAGTTGACCAGATTGGGTGGTCACTGTCTGTTCAGCAGTCTTTCTTTCCAATTCTCCTTGAGTTATACACTGATAGAGCCAGGGGAGGGTGTTGTTAACCCATTCCTGTTTTTGTGTTGCATTCTGAGCTGCCAGTTGGATCAGCCTAAGTTTGAAGCTGTTTGATGTAAGACTCAGCTTCCCTTCTCACCAGTATGAGGCGGAATGGGTTAGAATGCACCATCCATTGGTGTTTTGTCCATTTGGGCCTGTTCAGTGCATTCCCAGGGTACTACTTCTGTAATGGTCTCTGAGGTGAGTTCTAGCAGGTGGGGCTCAGGTCTAATCAGGCCTCCTGGGCTTTACTGGTGGTGCTTCTTTGGAGAGGGAAGATTGACCTGCCTGTAAGGCTAGATAGTAACTGATCTCATATGTAGGTCTGGTTCTCAGGAGCCTCCCTAGAAATCCATTTATGGGGCAAGGAGACTGATCCTTCACTTTGCTGCTCACAGGCATAGCCTTCCTGGGGCTTAGTCACTGAGTGTATTCACCCCACCCCACCCCACTCAGACCCGAAGCCTGATTCTGCTGGTCACATGAGCTGCCAGACACAAAGGAAAAGCAAGTTGCTCTGCTTCACCCTTCCTACTTGAATCTCCCTGGGTACAGTCTACTCCATGCCTGTTTCACTCACATTTTGTTAGACCCAGCCTATGTCACTCAATGTTGGATATTATAACATTGCTTATTAAGTATTTCCATTGTGTTATATTCCTTTGAAGAGTATTGGACTTTATCAAGTAGTTAAATTACTTGTGGTTCAGTTCCATCTTTCTGAGATTTATTTTAAAGTTTTTTTTTTTTTAGGGAGATCTAGAAAAGCTGTACAATAGGGATAGTTGATTCTTTCAGTAAAATTTATATTTTGATTCCTCTTGAATATCCCAGATTTTCCATGGTATCTCTCTAGTCTGACCCTGAACATATTATAGCCCTTTGTGAACTCTAGAAATTATTTAATTTATAGGTCCCTGGTAGTTGTTTTGGTCTGGTTTCATAGTCTTGTTGTACCCAATTTGCAGGAAAAAAGTCTCACAAGCCACTCACATAATAGCCAATGAAGCTTTTATTCCGGCCGGGGGGCCACAAACTATGTCCAGCACAAAGCAGGGTGGTAGAAAATGGCGCCTGCTCATAGCAAGGGCAGGGTTTATAAAGCACAAGGTTAATATGCCCTCAAGCCCTCAGGTGGAGATGGTGTAAGGGTGGATTAATGGGCCATTGGGTGGAGACAGTTTAAGTCGCCTTTGCTTATTACAGTCTCACTAAACTCATGTAAAACTTAGCATTCATCAAAGACATTAGGGGATTTCTATGAGGTTATTTATTAGAGGTCTTTCCCTGATCAGCTCTTGCCTCTTCTGATAGCCAGAACTATCAGAGTTCATCTTCTTGTTTCTCTTTTTTGGGCGTCTCAGTCCTATACTGCTACACCCAGTATCTGAAAACAGTCATTCCATATGTTTCGTAAAGTTTTCTCTTTCTTTATGGTAGAAAGGCTGACCTGATGTAAATTACTGTCATAACTAATGGTGGTGGCTCCATCATCTTAAATTTAACATTCAAAAATGGAACTTCTGATCTTCCCTACAAAGATCCTGCTCATCCCACAGCATTTTCAGCTGAGGGCTTCTTTGTCTCATTTGCTCGGCTGGAACTGTTCATTCCTTCTGTTCTTTTGTATTCCAAATTCAATCCCCTCATAAGGTCCTGTTGGTTCTGCCCTTCAGTTTAGGAATCAGAGTGTGCTCTTTCTCTGCTCAGAACCCTGCAGTGGTCCTCTATTTCGCTTGAGTTGGCCTGGCCCTCTGAACATCTGTTACCTCCCTTGCCTTGCCTTCTCATGCCCTCCAGCTTATTCCTTATCCTACAATTCTGCTAGCCTCTTTGCTGGTTCTTGAACCTGCCAGTCTCGCTCCTGCCTGGAGGCATATGCCCCTGTCACTCCCTCTGCCTAGATGCTTTTCCCTCAGAGATCCTGACTTTTTCTGCTTTATTTCACATTGTTCTTTCTCTTGTAGCCTGGTGCACAGATCCCCTTGGCATGCCCTGCCTTTTCTTTTTCCATAGCACTCATCACTAATTTTATCTGTTATCCATGTGGTTTAGTGTGAATCTTCTCTTGTTAAAATGTGTGGCTTACAAAAGCAGAGGCTTCTTTAGTTTTTTTTTTTTTGTTGTTGTTTTTAAGCTATATCCCAAGCATCTGGAACAGCGTGCCTGGCACATAGGTTCTCAATAAATATTTGCTGAACAAATGGGTGAATCAATAAATGGAATGGCTGAAAGGATGGATAAATAGACATGTCCTACTGTAGTTACCAATATATGTGTGTTGTGTGGAATGCTGATCAAATTCCAGAAAAATCTTTGCCTTTTTATTGTTACACTGCGCATGTCACTATTCCCCACTTTTCCCTGGAATGGACTACAAAATCTCTGAAGTGCCTTTTAGCTGTAAAATTGCATGAAACTTTCCCTTTGATTTTGGGTTTATCAGGAAATTGGGGAAAGAGACTTTTTTTTTTTAAGCCATGAGAGATGTTAAGAAATGTAACAATCTAATGACTAGCCCCAGTGCCCACATGCTGGGTGAATAAAAGCAAATACTCTCAGATACGTTTTTTTTTCTTTTTAAAAAATTTGTAGTTTTCATTTCCAATTGATATATAATAATTTCATCTACTTATGGAGTACCAGAAAAATACTTTTAATCTTCCACATTCTGTGCTAGGTGGAGTATTTGTCCACTTCTCAGTAGCCTCCTGCTCTTTCCCTGGGCCTATTTGCTGATTTCACCCAAAGGTACCTCTCCCTGCCTGTTGCCAGATTCACCAGCTCCCTGGAAACCTTTTCTGGCTCCTGAAACCTACCAGAAACCTCACTGTGCCCTTACTCTGGGCCTTTTTGCCTAAAGACTTTTGATACTTCATATCACATGTTTTCTAAAATGATGAGTGTAGATCTAGTGTTAAGAGATGGGGCTTTGGAGCCAGACTGCCTGAATTCAGATCTTATCTTCTACTTGTTTTGTGATCTGGGCCACAATTTACTCAATAAAAAGAGTATCACAAGCCGGGCGCGGTGGCGCACGCCTGTAATCCCAGCACTTTGGGAGGCTGAGGCAGGAGGATCGCGAGTTCAAAGCCAGCCTCAGCAATGGCGAGGCACTTAGCAACTCAGTGAGACCCTGTCTCTAATAAGATACAAAAAAGGGCTGGGGATGTGGCCCAGTGGACGAGTGCCCCTGAGTTCAATCCCTGGTACCACAAAAAAAAAAAAAAAAAAGAGTATCACAGTCCCAGCTACTTGAGAGACTGAGGCGGGAGGATCTCTTGAGCTCAGGAATTCCAGGCCAGCTTGAGCAACTTAGCAAGACCTTGTCTCAAAAAGAAAAAAAAGTTTAAAGAAAAAAAAAAAAAAAAAAAAAAAAAGCAAAAGTATCATAGTAGTATCTATTTCTAGTGGTAAAGAAAATTAAAGGTGTTAATGTATGTGAAGGCTCATAGTGACAATGCCTGGCCTATATAGTCAGCCCTTGATATGATGAGCTAGTAAAATTATCTAGTATCATTATCATTATTGTGGATACATTTTTGCTATTCTCTAAGACAATGTATAGTTTTACTTTCATTTATCAAAGGCCATTTAGAAAATGTTTCTATGATAAGTAAGTCTAAGAGCTATGTCTTTACCTTTCTGCCTCTGTTCATCATGTCCATTTATTGTTTTGTAGTGACCGAACTGTGAGAATTTGGAAGGCTCGCAATTTGCAAGATGGTCAGATCTCTGACACAGGAGATCTGGGGGAAGATTTTGCCAGTAATTAAGCAGGAGTGAAAATAAGTCTTAAACTGAATACTGTGGTAATATCCCATATGTTCTTTGTGGAAAATGCCCTGCATTTATTAGGCATAAACTTACAAATGGGATTAACTGGAAAATATATCTGAATCCATTTACTAAATATTAATGGTATTCTGAAAAAAACGTGTACTATCCTGTGAACTTAATTTTACTATCTACCAATATGTATGTATCCTACAATTGATATATGGCTTGATTCGCACTTTTATTGTGGCTAGATTTTTGTGCCTAGCTATAAAAAGACAACCTTCAAATTATTTGAATTACAAGATGTCTGCTTTTGTGACAGTCATAAAACACACCCAGAATACAATGCACCTCACTGCTCACTCATTCATATGGTCTGTTCAGATGATTTATATTCTTAAACATATTGGAAATGTTAGTCAAACTGTGGTCTGCTTGTCAGGTATTCATATCAATCTATAGAGCGTTTCCAAATTTCAATGCTCATTTAATGTAATTGAAAAATATTTAAGGAAAATATTATTGATGATTTCCCATAAAGTGAAATTGACCTTAATCTACTAACAAAGATTGTTTAACAGTTTGTGTTAAATGTTTGCATTCACTTGTATTGACCAAAGTTTTGCAGTTATGCTATATTCTGTGCTCAGGACTAAGACACTGTTAAATTGTTTTATTAGTGCTGTGCATACATTCTGTAATGGTATACACTTTTGATGTGCTAACAGAAAGATATTTTGATCTATTTTCCTATGGAGTTGTTTCTATTATCACCTTTTACTTTCTTTTTTATTTAATAGTAGTATTTCCTTTCCCTTTTATCTAATTTTTATATGCTGCTAAATATATTTTAAATACACTATGTTGGCAAACCTTAGTAGCTATGATGAGAACTATTATCATTTATGGTGGGAAAAGCTATGTAAATAGGTAGATTGTAAAAAGAGATGATCTTGTGTTGTGCCTGTGTGAATTTTTAAATGCTGTAGATGGGATTTTGCAAAAGGATATGTAATTTATCTGTCTGCTCAGAATATTAATTTGTAAATTCTGCAAGTTTAATTTTTGTGTAGATGGTGTAACACTTGAAAATATTGTCGTGATTTTTCCCTGAAAACATTTGCTTGTAAATGAAAGCTTAGCTAGTGCTTAAATAAACATGTTGCTCTGAATTATCTTTATTCTGTTGTTCTTTTTCTAATTATAAGAAAATGATCAGTGTTTGTAAAGCTGTTTCGTGTCTAGCAATTCCTTTCATTGCTTACTAGATGTGAAATATTCCTGAAAAGTTTAAACTTCAGTCTTATCTTGACAAACCACGGCAACTCTACTTAAAGGAATTAAATCAAATGATATAATTTAGAGATTTAAACATAGATGATAAAATAAATGAAAATTATTTCCATAAATGTTAGGACAGTGGTGACCTAGGTTAACTGGAGAGGAAAAGGAGTGGAAGATGACTGGCAGGTATCACACAGGTGAGCTGGAAGGCTTGAGGGGGTATGGAAAGGGCTTCTGTGTGCCCAGCAGTCTTATTTTTGACTTGGCTCCTAAATGTTACTACTTAAGTGCTCACTTAGTATGTTCATGTTTCACTGTACATATATTTCTCTTTTTTCTATATATGTGTGCTATATTTCAAATGAAAAAATATATATAATTTTAAAATAGTTTCCTATAAAGAGAAAAAAAAACCCAGCTACTTTGTAATTTTGCCTCCTTCCTTAAAGAAACGTACTGTGCCAAAACTTGAGAGGTTAAGACTATACTGAATTTCAAGTTTCTTGGAGTGTTTCTGTTACCTCCGTTTACTGTGATGAGTCTTTGCTTCCCCTAACACCAAAGAAGCACGCTGAGGCAAGGGTAGAGTGGAAAAGGAAAGGCTTTATTTAAGGACAGCAGAAAAAGACTTCAAGACTTCCTTCGTGGGAAGAGGTCTTCTCCTTTTTATATCTAAGGTCTTCTTTTGTTCTTTTTTCTTATCTCCTTCTGTCTGCCTGGGACAGGGAAAGCCAAAAGGTA
Organism: Tamias sibiricus; assembly: GCA_025594165.1. NCBI lineage: Eukaryota > Metazoa > Chordata > Mammalia > Rodentia > Sciuridae > Tamias > Tamias sibiricus. The sequence continues at coordinate 96,436,949 of CM046661.1, read as the reverse complement.
TGACACAGGTGGGCCCTTGGGGTGAGGGGGAAGAGTGGTCTGGAAGGAAGGGCTTAGGGCAAGTTGATTAGCATCTCTGGGTTTGCTGGGAGCTGCTTCATAACCTTCTTTTGGATGGGCCCTGACCTTGCAGACATCATGTTCTAATCTCCCCAGGGGTTGTTCTGGTTTTCCCAGGGCTCAGACTGACTCCATTTCCTTTATGGACTCCATTTTCTTTATTAGACTTGATATTAGACCTGATTTACCTAACTACACTCACTACCTGAAGGGCAAAGGAACACACACTGGGACTGCTGTGTAGAAAAGGGGCTTATTAACTGGCCCCTAATGGCCGGCGGGGACCAAGGGACACGTGGAGGGGGAGGGGAGGAATGGAGATGGGTGACAGAGAAGAAGAAAAGGGGTGAAAAGGGGAAAAAGGGACAGAAAGGGTGAAAAGGGCAGAAAAGGAAGAAGGGCGAAAAGGGGTGGAAAGGTGAAAAAAGGGATGAGTTTCAGCCTGGCAGGGGTTTAAATAGCGACTCCGGTGGCTCAAGGGACCCCTGACTCCATAGGCTGCCTGGGGTCGGAAGGGGAACCCCTGTGCCATGATTGGCTCAGTAAGGCACCTGAGGTGTGGCCAGTTTAAGGCACCTGGGAGGTGTGGCCTGTCCAAGGTACCTGGGAAGTATGGCCTCTCGCCCTGGAATTATCTAACACTACCTATCTTTAAGTCTGGCTTCATTTCTTTCCATAGAACCATTGATCATTAATTAGTAATCTTGCAATTAATTTAGTAGAGCAACTAGAGGGCTAGGGGTTGGAAATGGAAAAAGGGTAAGACCAAGATGACATTTGCTCTTTGGGTGGAGAGACATAATAAAAACAGTATTTACAAGACTAAGAAGTCCAGGATGCATCCACTCCTGTCTGTGAATCTATTTAGAGGCCCTACAACTCTGTGTTTGCTTATACAAAATACAAAGCCTTTGAAAATGGAGGCTCAGCTAGTGTGGATCTGATTCAAGTAATTCAAAAGAACATGAGAAAAAGAGGTGGATTTCTTTAAGAATTTACATATTGAAACATAATGTTAACCCATAAAGATCCTATTCAGAAAGGTTAAAATAAATCTTTAAAATAGTAAAATAGTGCCTATAAAACTTAAATTCAATTACCCCTCCCTGTGTATTAAATGTATGCTGGGTGTCCCCATGGCTGAATAGCCTCTTCTTTTTTTGCAAAGGTATATTTCTTCTTTGAAATCCCAAATCTCACATCTTAACTAAAGAATAATGACAAGATTTTGTATAGCAATTCAGCAATACCTCTACATGACCACATTTATTGAATTCACAGCTGCTGTGGAGTCTTTCATTCAAATTTAAAGTCATCAACATGTAACAAATCCCTTCATACTACTTGTTATTTTTCCCAAGTACTTCCTGCACTTTAGCTCAAAATCATTTCAAATTGTTTTTGGCCTTAGAATAGGATGTTTTCTTGCATAGTTGTTGAAGATTTGATCTGCTAACTACTGCACAGATGTGAATTGAAGGATAGATGAAACACACTGGGACCGCAGTGTAAAAAAAGGGGGTTGGGGATTTTATTAATCAGCCGAAGGGACACATGGGGGGAAGGGAGAATCGGCGTGTGGAACAGGAAAAGAGGAAAAGAAGAAGAAAAAAAGGGCCGGTTTCAGTCTGGTGGGTGCTTAAGTAGTGGACCAGTGGTCTGAGGGACCCCCCAGAGGGAGCCCCAGTTCCATAGGCCGCCCGGGTGGGGGTGGGGTCAGAAGGCAAGCCCATATGTCGCAATTGGCTCAGTAAGGCACTTGGGGAGTGGTCAGCGGTATGGTCAACCTGAGGCGTGGCCAGCAGTGTAGCTGACCTGGGGTGCTTGGGAGTCTCAAGGCGCCTGGGGGTGTGGCTAGTTGAGCTGCCTGGGAGGCGTGCCTTTCCCTGCCCAGAATCCAACATTCCCCCCTTTTTGTTTTCTTAAAAAGCGGGGCGTTGTGTTTCGATCTGGCTGCTTCGGAGCTGAAAAGGAGCGATGTGGGGTGTTATGAGGGGGAAGATGCTAGCAGGTAGGTCAGGCTTGAGGGCAAAAAGTTCCCAGGAGGCAGGCACCAAAAGATGAATCTCTGCAGGAGTGAATTGGATGAAGTTTCCTTGAAGCCATAAATCAGTGAGGGTGTCAAACCAAGCTTCTGCAGAAAATCACTGAGGGAATCAACCAGCTATCTTCTCGAAGAGCATGCAGGAATTGTAGGCCTCAGTTTACAGGTAGCATCTTAACACTATTATGAAAACAACAAAGAGAAAGAAAGTGAGAGGGATTATTGTCCGACTGCCTATATTTCACTGGGCGGGACTTACATCGAAGAGGCCAAGAGAGAATGAGGTAAGGGCCTTTTGGAGGTAGCCATCGAGGAGTTGTTTAGTTGATCCCTCTAGAGATTGGTAAATCTGTCCCGAGGTGGAGAGAAGTCATCTCTGGTTGGAAAGTCATCTGTGGTTTTTAGCAGTTGATAATCCCTGAGGAGAAGCTGGTTAAAGACTTGATTAGAAATCTAAGACATATGATTTTGAAGGCATCTTATGAGACAAGGGGCTATCATCAGGACAAGACATATAGTTATTAGTGGGCCTAGGAGAGGGAGGATCCATGGAGCCATCCCTTCCCATAATTCCCATGAGGACCTCTGCTGCCATTGAATCTTCTTGTCCCCTAGATCTTGTATCACCTCCTTCAAGTGATGTACATTGTGGTCCACCTTGCCTGACTGGTTGACATAATAGCAGCATTCTTCACCCAAGAAAATGCAGGTACCCCCTTTTTCTGCTGTGATGAGGTCTAAAGCTCGTCTGTTCTGGAGTACAACCTCTGCTAACGATGAGAGTTGTTGCTGGAGGGCCTGGATGGAGTAGGCGGAGGCTTCATCCATGATGGTGAGCTTATCTGTGAGATCAGAAAGCTCCTGTCCAAAGGATTGAGCCATTACAAGTGAATGAGCCAATCCTCCAATTAAGAGGCCTGCAGAAGCAATTGCGGTGACTAAGCTAACACCCACTAAGGCTGCCAGAGTGGCTGTTTGTTTAGAGCACCCCCCTTGAGACTGTAGGGAGGTAAGAAGGTGTTCAACCTCAGTCTCTGTATATAAAGTCAAGCTTGGATTAAAACAACAGGATAGCAGGGACCTGGGGTCTTAGCGTCAGAGCATTGGAACATATGGGTGGAGCACCAAAATAGGAGAGGGGAAGGGAGAGTCAAATGACTCAATATGGGATGCCAGGTGTGTTCCTGGGCAAGAGTCTTTGGCAGCGGCCCAACAAGAAGTAACGTTAAATAAAGGAGGAATAGTCGGAAGAAGAAGAGAAAGAAATGGTCGATCGTGGCATGAGGAGGTCGGGGTGGCGTTGGCTTGAACTGGGACTGGGACCAACAGGGACTTGTGAAGTGGCGCACAGAGGAAACAGGTTGAGGCATTAAAGGAGGAATAGTTTGCTAATAAGGAGAGAGATAAAGAGAGAATGGAGTTCCAGGAGAAAGAGAGACTCGTTCAAATGTTGAAGATGGGTTTGAGTCTGTTGTCTGGTGGCATTAAGTATCTCGAGAGCCCTGACAGCAGAAGAGTCCTTTATAGTCTTCTCTATAACAATTTTACCTCGACCATGGGCCCAGTCATGATTAGCAAACCCTACTGCAGCAACACGACTCTGCCAGGAAGAAGGGTTAGTAATCTTAAAAGTCACATTGTTACTGTACCTCCAAGATTGGAGTTGTCTTGGTGTGATTCCCCAGGAATTTGTTACTCCCATAACAGGATAGGACCAGTGATATTTACAGCTCCAGGATGGACATCCAACCCATCCATTAGGGTCATTGCACCAATCCTCCGTCTGGTCCTTTTTAAAACAAAGGTATTTTGGTGATAGTGACATTTCAGAAAAGCATTGATGAGCACATGTAGAGACCACATCAAAGGTGAGCAGGATGGAGGGACAATTATCAACAGGGCAGGACGATTGATTAAGGAGGCGTGTCCTTTGCCCGTGGTTATCTAGTTGCCAAACCTCAAAGAAGTAATGGCATGGAGGAGAAGAGCAATAGGACACAGAACTTGCAGGGACAAGCAGAAAGAGAGCCAAAGATAGAATGAAAAGGACAGAAAAGGTCATTTTAGGTCAGTGTTAGAGACATGAGAGAAGCGGACTTTCAGGGGATCGGTGGGAAGGGGAGAGCAAGTATACTGAGGTAGTTGTTTGTCGTCCTTTTGTGGATCCTCAGTTGGTTGAGCAGCTGGTTTCAGTCTGGAAATATGAATCCAAGAAGTCAAATTCCCTGAAGTTTCGCGAAGCTTAGCAGCCATGGGTGTGCACAGCACAACCTGGAAAGGGCCTGTCCACTTCGGGGCAAGAGAGACTGTTCCTGTGTCCTGGAGAGGGGAGAAATATACCCAAGAACCCGGGTGTTAATGGGAATGAAGCATTAGTCTACCTGGGTCAGGCAGTGTAGCTGCCTGACGTACAGCCACAATGCCGCGGGGAGAAAAACTCGGAGGCAGAATGAAGATGAAAGAAGGTTTTTTTATTCTTCGGCTTTAGCGACCTCTCAAACTCTAACCTGACTCTTTACTTCTTCTGACTACTGACTCTTTACTTTACTTCTACTTCTTTACTTCTTTACTTTATTTTCACTTTTACTTTCTTAGAGAGAGCTTAGAGAGAGAGAGAGAGAGAGCTTCTTCTTTCTAGTCTCTGGCTTTCTCTTTATCTCTTCTTCTCTTCTTAGCTAAACTCTTTTCCTTTCTTAGTCTCATTTCTTTCTTAGTCTCTGTCTCATTTCTTTCTCAGTCTCTGTAGCTAAACTCTTTTTAGAGAGCTGAGAGAGAGAGAGAGAGAGAGAGAGAGAGAGAGAGAGAGAGAGAGAGAGAGCTTCTTTCTTCTTCGGCAGCCTCGGCCTGACTCCAACCAGCAACTACTACTTCTTCTTTTATCTCTTTGGTTTCTCTTCTGACAGAACTCTTAACCGCTCTGACTCTTATTTCTTCTTCTGACTATGTTCTGGCCGCTCTGACTCTTTTTTTCTTCTCCGACCCGAACTCTTCTTCCGACCCCCGAACTCTTCTTCCGACCAACTGAGCGACTGAACAACTGACTGAATGAATGCCGCTTCTGACCGCTTTCACCCGGTTATATACCCTTAGTTTTGCGGGTGTGTCACATGCATTTACAGGTGCGTCACGTGCATACTTAATGTATGATTATTATCAGGTGGAACTTATGGCTTCCAGCCAACCGCAATAGCCATCTCCCTGATTGGGGCTCCTTCAAGGCAGGATGAAATCTTGGCACTTCCATAGCTGATGTCTGATGAAGGACAAGGTGGGAAGAGAAAGATCTTTGGGTAGGGGTCCTTGAGTTGGGGAAACTCCAGGTGGAAGAGCTGGTCGCACAAACATAACCTCAATAGGGGATAGCAAAGAAGGCTTCTTTGGGAGGACTCGGAGCCTAAAGAGGGTGAGGGGGAGTAACTTGACCCAGTCCAAGTGGAGCTCTAGGGAGAGTTTAGTCAGAATATCTTTATGAGTTCTATTAGTCCTTTCTACCTTCCCTGATGACTTGGGATGATATGGGATGTGAAAATGCCAAGGAATGTTAAGGGAAGTAGAAATATTTTGGGTGACATGGGAAACAAATTCAGGCCCGTTGTCAGACTGGATGGACGTGGGCAATCCAAAGCGGGGAAGGATTTCTGAGACTAAAATAGAGGCTACTGTGGAGGCCCTTTTGTTGGAAGTAGGGAAGGCCTCCACCCATCCAGAGAAGGTGTCTACCAAAACCAGGAGATATTTGTGTTTCCAGACGGCTGGCATGTTGGTGAAATCTATCTGCCAATCAGCTCCTGGAAGTTGACCTCGAGCTTGGTGAGAGGGAAAAGTTCCTGGTTTAAGGGGAGTATATGGGTTGGTGCGCTGACATGCAGTGCACGTGGAGGTAAGCTGATGGAGGAACTGTGTGTCTTCTGAAGTCAGGGTGAGGAAGGAGGTAGCGAAAGTTTTGAGGGCCTGAGGGTTAGGATGGAAAAGAGAATGGAGATAGGAAAGGATTGATTGTGTGGAAGGGGATGTGGGGGTCTGGGTAGTAAGTTGGACTGGAGCCAGAAGAGGAAAAGATAGTGCTGCTTCCCTTGCTGCCCTGTCAACCTTTGTGTTTCCCTGAATTATGGGAGAGTCTCCACTTTGGTGTGAAGGACAATGGGAAATCCCTATTAGCTTGGGCAGAAGAGAGGCTTGCAAGAGTTTTGATATTAATTTCAAATTAGTAACTGCAGAGCCTCTTGTGGTCAAGAGTCCTCACTCTTTCCATATTGCTGAATGGGAAAGAAAAATATGGTAAACATATTTTGAGTCTGTGTAAAGGGTGAGGTTTTGGTCAGCAGCTAATTCAAAGGCACGAATAACAGCTATTAATTCATCCCATTGGTTTGTGGTGTTAGGGGAAAGGGGTGCTGCCTCAATAACCTCAGATAGGGAGACGACAGTGTAACCAGCAAAACGTTGCCCATCCTTAAAGAAAGAGCTGCCATCTGTGAACCAAATTAGGGAAGGATCAGGAAGTGGTCCCTCCTGGATGTGGGAGAGGTGGGGGATTAAAGCCTCAAGCAACGCTATACAATCATGCTTTGGGGTCTCTGAGGAGACTGGGAAGCTGGGTGTAAAGAGGAGCAGGGTTGGAAAGTGATTGAGGAGTCATGCAGAAAAGAAACAAGGAGAGAGAGAATGCGACAGGGCAGGAGAGTTTGAAGGCTCTTATAGGTTAGTAATTCTTTTAAATGGTGAGGAGAGGCAACAGTAACCTGGGCACCAAAGTTCAACTTCTTTGATTCCTGTAGAAGTAGGTAAGCAGCAGCCAGAGCCCTAAGACAAGGGGCCCATCCACGAACGGTGGGGTTAAGCTGTTTAGAGAGATAGGCAACTGGAGCAAAGGTGGGGCCCTTGTATTGTCCTAGAGCACCGAGAGCCAAGCCCTTCATTTCATGGATCTAAAGGGTGAATGGCTGAAGAAGGTCTGGGAGATGAAGAGCTGTGGCCTGTGACAGTGCCTGCTGTAGGTGCTTAAACTCAGCCTGAATGCCTTCAGGGAGGAACTTTTCTTCAATCCCCTTGGCTGCCTCATACAGGGGCTTTGCATAAAGAAAAAATTGGGAATCCAGGCATGGAAATATCCCGCTAGGCCTAAGAAGGAAAGAATCTCTTTCTTTGTCTTGGGACATGGGAGATCCTTGATGAGGGCCTTTCTGTCTACAGTAATGGCCTTTGATTGATGGGAAATCTGAACTCCTAAATACACTACCTGGGTCTGGGCAAGCTGCACCTTAGATGGGGAAACACGATACCCACAAGAGGCAAGAAAATTTAGAAGGGTGTAAGAGTCTTCACGAGCTGTGGAAAAGGAAGGCCTGCAGAGGAGGAGGTCATCTACGTATTGCAGGAGAGTGGAGTCGGAGAATTTAAGGTCTTTGAGGTCTGCAGCCAATGTCTGTCCAAAGATATGAGGGCTGTCTCGAAAACCCTGAGGGAGGACTGTCCAGGTCAGCTGTTGGGACCGCTGTGTATCTGGATCTGTCCAAGTAAAGGCAAAGAGGTTTTGCGATTCCGGAGCTAAAGGGACTGTGAAAAAGGCATCTTTCAGGTCAATAACGGAGAAATGGGTGGATAAGGAAGGAATTAAGGAGAGAATAGTATACGGATTTGGGACCACGGGGTGTATGGATTTAACAGCCTCTTGGACTAGCCTATACGACCCGTTGGACTTCTGAACTGCCAATATGGGAGTATTATAAGGGGAATGGGTGGGTTTGAGAAAACGTTTCTGCAAAAGATCTGAAATAATGGGTTGGAGACCCCTAAGGCTAGTGGCTGGAAGTGGATACTGGGCTCTGTTGGGGAAACGCTGAGGATCTTTAAGGTGTATTTGCACAGGGTCACACTGAGCAAGGGAGGGAGTCTGAGTATCCCAGACTTTGGGGTCTACTAGATCGGTGGGGACAGGGTATTGGGAGGTCTCCACATCAGTAGAGGGTGGTGTGGTGTCCTCATCAGCTTCAGTAGGGGGTGGCGGGTCAGTTGCCTTTGAAACAGCAAAAAGAAAGATGGGAGAGGAGATGGAGCAAAACGAACCAGGGAGCACAGCTGAGCTAGGCGGATCAAAAAACACAATTGAGGCCTAAAACTTGGCCAATATGTCTCGACCCAGCAAGGGCACGGGACACTGAGGCATTACTAAAAACTGGTGGTTGAAGGGATGGTGGTGAAGACAGCAAGACAGAATAGGAGTCTTGCAAGGGCGAATAGCATTTCCCTCTACCCCAACAATAGGGGATGGTGCTATGGTGGTGGAGCCCCAAAACTCCCTCAAGACCGAGGAGGTGGCTCCTGTATCTAGCAGGAAGTTCACGGGGCATCCATCAACAAGGAGAGTAACCCTGGGCTCCTTCAATGTGATGTCAACGGTCGGGAAAGGAGCCCCTGGGCCCCATCAATCTTCCGTGGCCAGTGACAGCAGGCTGGGGTTTGCGACTGGTCCATCCCCCCTGCGGGGACTGGGGCAGTCAACGCCCCAATGGCCCACCTTGGAACATTTTGGGCACGGGTACTTAGGGGGCCTGGGATCAGGGTAGGCTCTAGCCCAGTGTCCATCCTTCCCGCACCTGTAGCAAGGCCCTGGGGGTTCCTCCTGTGTGGACTTACGTGCCCCTGTTTTCAAGGCCTGAGCGTCCGGGCCCCGAAGGGCCTGAGCTAACATTTGGAACTTTGATCGCTCAGCCTTTTCATATTTTTGAAACCTGCGACGTTCGGCGTCTTCCTCACGGTTATGATAAACCTTAAACGCCATAGCCAAAACCTCGGTCTGAGGAGTTGCTGGCCCCTGCTCCAACTTCCTTAGCTTGCCTATGTCAGGGTAACTCTGGGATAGGAAATACGTCATAAGGACTTGATGGCCCCCCCTGAGATTCTGGATCTAAATTTGTGAAATGCTGAAGGGCTTTTGTCAATCGATCAAGAAACTCAAAAGAAGTCTCTTCCTTTTTTTGAATAATTTCCTTCAGCTTATCAAAATTAACAGGTTTCTGAGCTGCACGTTTAAGACCACTGACTATGCAAACTAAAAACTGATCTCTCAAGACCATGTCCTCTGGGGCATTGTAGTTCCAGTTCGGATCTGTCTGGAACAGCCTCAGGACCAAATAGGAAATTTGGGTTTACTCTGTGAGTCTCGTCCGCATAGGCTCTTGCTTGCTCCCAGACCCTTCTGCGTTCCTCAGGAAGTAAAGTATTTGACAAAATGCTTGGGTGACCCACTGGAATTCCTTTACATAAGTTGTGGGATCTGTGGAGTACGAACCCAATTGCTTCTCTATCTGGGACAAATCTGACATGGAAAATGGAAAATGAACCCGTACAACTCCCTCTGCCCCAGCAACCTCTTTTAGCGGGGCGATAACCTGGGTACACTGTCTTGCCTGCTTCCTTGAACGGGTTATGGGTGGACTGAACATGGAGGGCGGCAGACTATCCCGCGTGTCTGGGAGAGACTCCGCGAGAGTCACTGGGGCCGGGAGAAATTCCGCGGGAGTTTTGGAATTCTGCACTTGAGCCGGAAGAGGGGGAGGGGCGGGAGGTCTAGACTGTCGTTATGGGGGCGGTGGGGCTTCTAATCCTGGGTCAAAGTCAAGATCAATCAAGGGTGAGGGTGGGTCGCTAGGTTTGCAAGCTAGCAACACGGTTTCAGGACTGCACCTAGTACAGACGGAAGGATTTGAACGGAGAAGGGAAAATGCATCTATATAAGGCAAATCTGTCCATCTTTTCGACTGTTGGCAAAAGCTGGAAAGTTCCTGCAAAACCCCAGCGTTTAGGGACCCTGACTCTGGCCACCAGTCGGATAGTGGATAGGAAGGCCAAATTTTTGTACATAATTTTATTAATTTCTTCTTCTTTATTTGAGGCTTTAAGCCTAGGTTCACATGATTTCTCAGGAGGCAGTTAAGGGGAGATTCAGCTGGAGTTGAAAAGGAAGTTCCCATATTTCCCGTTAATGGGGAAAGGCTAATACAATATTTCGAAAAGTGTCCCTTTCAAAATACGTATTAGAGTGAGATCCAAGTCCACCTGTCCAGTTGTCACCAGGTCAGGCAGAGATGGGGCACCTGTGAGAAGCGTCCTTCTCAGGGCACCAGAAGACAGTGAGCCCCCCTGCGCAGGGTAATTTCGTGTTCCCGTCCCTGATGGGAAATAAAGGCTCAAGTCCAGAGTGCAGAAAGAAACTTCTTTAGCCACTCCCAGCTGAAAACTTTAATCACTACTGCTGACAATTTTGACTACTACCAAAAAACTTTCTAGAGCAGGCAGATAGAGTTCCTGGGGTCCACTGTCGCCTTTAAGACTCGGGTGGGGTGCTTTCCCCCCTGCACAGGTCACGAGTGAAATTGCCGGAAACTCAATGGTCAATTTTCACTATGTAGTGACCAGACAGGTTTTGGAATTCCTGGCATGGGGCAGCTTACCAGCATCCAGCAATGCTGTAGACGAAAGGATGAACAGATGAAGAGTAGACACACCTTCCCATCCAAGTCACAGGCACCAGAATGAAGGATAGACGAAACACACTGGGACCGCCTTGTAAAAAAGGGGGGGTGTTTTATCAATCAGCCGAAGGGACACATGGGGGGAAGGGAGAATCAGCACGTGGAACAGGAAAAGGGGAAAAGAAGAGAAAAAAGGGCCGGTTTCAGTCTGGAGGGCGCTTAAGTAGTGGACCGGTGGTCTGAGGGACCCCCCAGAGGGAGACCCAGTTCCATAGGCCGCCTGGGGTCAGAAGGCAAGCCCATATGTCGCAATTGGCTCAGTAAGGCACTTGGGGAGTGGTCAGCAGCATGGTCAACCTGAGGCGTGGCCAGCAGCGTAGCCGACAGGGGTGCTTGGGAGTCTCAAGGCGCCTGGGGGTGTGGCTAGTTGGAGCTGCCTGGGAGGCGTGCCTTTCCCTGCCTGGAATCCAACATTAATAGTTGAGATTTTGGAATTGTAAATTATAGATATGAAATATATGACTATATATGAGCATCATCATAGGAAAATAAGAATTATCTATCTTTCTAGTTTCCAACTATATTGAGATGCTCAATTTTAAAATGTCATAGTGCCATTAATGTTTTCTCTCTCTTTCTCTCTCAGATGAGAATAATAATAATTGTACTAGTCAACGTTTATTGAGCATTTACTCTCCCCTTTGTTTGAGAAGGTAACCCCTAACATGGGGAGAATCTAAGATGTCACTGATGATCAGAAGCACCAAATTTCAGGGATTTTTTTTTTAATTATGAAAAATGGTCTGCCTTCTAGAATTGATAAAATACAGAAGTTATATTATGTGGGATTCTTCCAGACAAAAATAATGATGTTCACTACTATATCATACATGGTAGATAAGGATTCTAAACCCCATCTAGTATGCTTGGGTGTTTGTTAGACATAGGAAAAGCACAGACCACAATCTCAGACTTTCAGCTGTGTCTCATATTAGTCTGGCTCCCACCACCTGAGCAAGAAGAGGTGGGGCCAGGAGGAACCAGTTTCTGCAGCACAGTGGCTGAGGCATTTGTTTTCCCAGTGGCAGCAGTGACAATCCCAGTGGCTGGCTACTGGCAGTGGGAGTTGGCAGGGTATAAGGTGCCCTTTTTTCTTGGCACGCAGCTGGCATGGTAATCTTGAAGTCAAAAGGCAAGCAGTGGCTCCCTAGTTCTCATCATCCTGATTGTGGTAGAGGCAGTAACTTGCTGGGCTGGTTCTGGGGGCTAGTCTAGCAGCTGCTCCTCTTGTCCGAACAATCTAGATGCATGCATTTCCCTACAGTAAATCCTTTCTGCTTATACCAGTTGCAGTAGTTTCCGTATTTGCAATTGAATTTTAAAAGATACACTAGCTCTTTTTATTTGTGAATTGTGTTTTAATATATTTCTTCCTAGCCGGGCGCGGTGGCGCATGCCTGTAATCCCAGCACTTGGGAGGCTGAGGCAGGAGGATCACGAGTTCAAAGCCAGCCTCAGCAATGGCAAGGCACTTAACAACTCAGTGAGACCCTGTCTCTAATAAAATACAAAAAAGGACTGGGGATATGGCCCAGTGGTCGAGTGCCCCTGAGTTCAATCCCTGGTACCAAAAAAAAAAAAAAAAAGAAAAAAGAAAAAAAAATATATATATGTATGTATATATATGTATATATATTTTTCTTTCATTTACTTTTTCTCCTAAGTAATTGTTTTAACCTTAAAACAATGCTTTTTAGTTTCCTGAAGTTGTATTATATTAGAAAGAAATTTCCTTAAATGCTATTATTATTCATTAAAGTTGTCTTCTCTCTCCTCTTAAAGTTCTTTTTTCCAGGGTACTTCCTAATTATTCTTCTTTGTATTCCTGCAGTTGATTGGTTCTCCTTAGGTGTGGTGTTCTTATTTTTCCTCTGCCTGCTCATGGTTCTGCTTACCTGGGTTGCCAGGGAAGACTCCTGGTGGGTAACAAGATTCTGCTCTGGTAAGCCTGGACTCTACAACAAAATTTCAATCTTTTGTCGATAGCCTGCGGAAGAAATCCCTCTGTTCTCCCTTGTCTCCAGGTCTGTAGGTATCAACCCTTTGCTATGTGTGCAGCTGCCTCAAGGTTCTGCTAGGCCTGGAAGATTTAGCACACCCTCCGGGGACAGTGGTCATTCAGAAGCATTGCTTTCCCTTGAGGACATGCATAGTTCCGCTGTCCCTGGCAAACTGAAAGCCTGTCCAAGAGCTTGCTTGGTGTTTTACTCAGGAAAATGTAAGTAAAGATTATTAGAAATATATTTTCATGCTTTTCATCCACTGCAACCATTTAACACCATCACTGAAAAATATCAATCAAATAAAAATGGAGTGATGGGAAAACTGATTTCAATTAGAACCAGATTCGCCTGCAGGTCCCAGGAATCTGATTAGTTTTGTTTATTAAACTCTGATTGGGCTTTCATTTTTATAATTGGGAGTTTCTATCAGAGGTTGGCAGCTGGAAGTCTCTTCCACAAGCCTTCTCAGGAAAGACAGGGAGCTACTGAGGAACTTACTAATGTAATGTCCAACTACTTTGGCCCTTAACTTTGGATCCTAAAATACCCACTTCTATCTGATGGGCATTCATCTTTGCTTGTTCCCACCTCCTTTCCCCCAGGCTGCCTTCTCCTGTCTGTTGGTTGTAGATGGGGCATCCCCATAGAGGAAAAGAACTTCCAAGAGTGATCTTGTTGCTTGGGGCAGGGAGAGGTGGGAGACTGTTAACCATGTGGGAGATTCATCACTAACCTAGGAATCAGGATATTTCTGTAGTGTATGTGGCAGAGACTTCCAAATCCCCTTCTACGCATCCTTCCTGATGTTATTCTAGTAAATAGAAGCCTGAGGATTTTAGGTGAACACATGATGCTCAGCCGGAGCATCCCACCTGAACCAGGGTCATGTGCTGCTGTCCTCTGACTGTGTGATTTAGGTGGAAGTAACATATGCAGTTTCTGGTCCTATTTTTTTTTTAAAGAAGTGATTGACCTTCACTTTCTCTTTCCCTGCATACTGAGGATGATAGAGAAAAGGAAGTGGGGTGAAGAGCCAACTCTGAGGGTGCGCGTGAAGATGACAACAGGTGAAGGTGGAAACGGAGTCTTCATGTGACTTGTTGGGACAGAAATTCCTCCCTGCCTTAGAGAAATCACACGCGGAAGTCAGCAGTTTTTTTTTTTTTTTTTTCCTGTAAAGGGCCAAATAATAATTATTTTAGACTTTAGAGGCCACCTACTATTCTTGTTTATACAACTTTTTCATATATAGAAAGCATGCTTACCTTGAAGACCACACAAAAGCATACTCTAGATTATGGAGAGAAGAAAAGTCTATTCTTTGAGAGACACTAAATTTTAAGATTCTTTAAAAAATTGCAGTCTACTGTGGCATAGATCCATGTAATTAATGATTTATAACAATATATTATAGAAAATATTTTCTGCAGAGAGGGAGTACATCTATCAAGCACTGCACAACCCAATCATATAAAAGATCCCAAGTCTGCAGTTGTCCTGCAGTTCTCAACCCCAGGAAGATACTGCTTGCTTTGAGATGCTGTAAATTTGTGTATTGGCTACATGTTTTAGACAGATGGCAATAAATCATATTGTTTTAAAAGGTGTGAAAATACAATGACAGACTCTGCACCATGTACAGCCAGGGGAATGAGAAGTTGTGCTCCATTTGTGTACAATGTGTCAAAATGCATCCTACTGTCCTGTATAACTAATTAAATCAAATTACAAGAAAATAGAAGGGAGACCAGTAGAATAGAAGAAGGGGAACAGGGGGAGGGAGGGAAGGAACTGGGGAATGAAATTGATCAAATTATACTGTTTTATTGTGTGAATATATGAATATATTATAACAAATAAAAAATACAATGACAAATTTTTAGCATATGGAAGTAAATAGTGTATTCAGAAACCGAGTGAACAGTGGTGCTAGTAAAAACCACCTTGGTAGTTAACCCTTTGATCTCCATTATTTAACATTAAGTAAGTTAACATTAACTTGTTAAGTAATGTCAATTTAAAAAATGATGATTTTCTTCCCTTGTGAGCATGTGCCCATTGATGAAACCTGTTGGCAGTGTGCCTTCTTTGTTTGGTCTGCATATAAGAAGGGCCTATGGAAAAGACTCTGGGGCTAAATGGGGGCAAAATAGGGATTAAAATGGAAAGTGTTTGTGGCTAAAGCTAAACCTAGAGACTATTACCACTTTCGAATAAAGCATGTCTACTATCCTAACTGTGTCTTACATCTTCTACTTGCTGGGACCCCGAATCTGCTTCCTGGGTCTGAGCCCCCATATGATAGAAGTCATGATCACCAAATACAGAGAAGATTCCATGACAGAGAAGAGCTATGTGTCTTTCCTTCACATAAGAAACAATTTAGGTTTCCTCCTGGTGTTGGGGTATAAGATGCTTTCAGGGAAACTGAGAGTGTATAAAAGTCTTTTTACAAGAGCACAGGTTAAAAATGTCAAAATTAAAGAAGAAGGTCGACACTACTCAGTTAAATATTTGAAATTGGGTTTCATACCTTTGCTCACAAACAAGTAATCACCAGTGTTAACTTAACCTGCAAGTGAGATTTTTAAGATTGAAGCAATGAAAATGTCAACATTAATTGAATATTTTACAAAGAAGCATGCCGACAAGTTGGAAGAGATTTCATACTTTTGACATTTAAAGAAAAAGTTTAAATATTGTAATCCTGTTATTAAAAAGAAATTTGATCAAAAGTGGGAGAATTGTGATTCAAAAGAATTGTACAAATTTTTTCAAAATATGATAAGCCAAATCATAAGGAATGAAAGAATTAGCACTATCTTCTGTGTTAGATGTTATTAATGAAGATGAACAAGGTCAAAAGAATTACTTTCTTCTATTTCATTAAATTATGGTTTCAAGAAGAGTCAATGAGATGATGAAGATGTTAAAAATCAAAAGCATGATCACCACAAGATGAAGCATCATAAAATGATACTTCCTTATTTCCTTTTTTAAGATTCACTAAAACAACAAATAAGGGAATAGAGACAGTATAAAAACGAAGTATTGGTTTACACGGATATTTTACAGTTAATTTCCCACAATTAAAGAGAAACATGAAACATGTATGAAGACCTAAGGAAAAAGCTGCAAACACCACAGCAGTTGTGCCATTTTGTCCTTAAAAGTTTGGTGGAATTCATGAGTGAACCCATTTGGGCCTGGTGTTTTTTGCTTTGGAAGGTTATTAATTAATTGCTGGTTCAATTTCTTTAAGATATAGGCCTATCCAGATATGCTTTTATTGTGTGAGTGTTGGGAGATTGTGCCTATCAAGCAGTAGTTTAGACACATGGGCTAATGGCTCCTCTCCTAGGCAGCAGAGTTGTAAGGAGTGGTGATCCTCAATGATCTTCAGGGCATGATTCCTTAGTTAAGAACTCTGAATTGGGGATTCTTTTATGGAATATTCTTTCAGAAACCAACCTAACGAGATGGGAGATGAAATTTCCTACTTTTTTGAAATGAGGAAATTGGTAGAATTAGCGGAAATTGGATCTGACTCAGAACATTAAGGTAATTAGCCAATGGCCCTCTGGGGACCTAAAAAGTCTCACTTTCTTACAAAGTAAGTCTCACTTCCTACAGAGGTCCCTACCTCACAGGTGGCCATAAAGATTGACAGAGAATGTGCTTAATATAGAGTAGGTTGTTGTTGTTGTTTAATGAGAAGGGTGACTTTGTAATTCAAAGTCAAGTAATTGTCATCTTTTTCTTCCTTTTCCCTTTTTTCCACTTTTCCCTTTTTTTTTTTTTTTTTTTTTTTTGTAATCTGAAATTTAGATCTGGTTGTACTGAAGAGGGAGGAAATTATTTGACTTGCTGCAGAAGTTATGCTAGGAAAAGAAACACCAGAAAACTATTTCAGATGTGGATGAAGGATAATATCTGTTTTTTTTTGTTTTCTTTCTTTTTTTGCCTGCTAGTTCATTTAGTTTGCATTTCCCTTCTCTACCTTTCTATTACACAGAGATAAGGGGGCTGTGAAACTTTTCTTGGTCCACTTTTTAATCATTGCCATATACTACATTGCCAGATTATCAGTCTAAAGGACTAAAAACTAAATTTACATATGTCATGATTTTCACAAGCATGCATTTTTGTTAGTATAGATATGTTACATTTCCACATATTTAGGTATCTGGAAATATTTTATTACTATTTAATGCAAAATAGAATGCTCACAGACATTTATTAAGAGTTTTGTATTAGACAAGTATAGGTTTGTATATCAATTTGATTTATCCACCATAAGACTATGTGATAGTTATAATTAAGTAAGATACAATTATACAAGTAAAGTGATGTACTTATGATTTGTTAATTAACATGATTAAAATATACATTATGATTTAGACTGAATCAAGTCTCATGGAATGTGGGAACATGGTGGTAGTATCCACCCCCAGGGAATAATTCCTTCCATTCAGGCTGATTAACTCCCAGCTGTGTGATTATTCCCACATTTTGGCTCATCAGTTGAAGCTACTCATTTCACCTTCCACCTGCGAAGGGGCTCTCTGGTACATATATATATACACATATATATATAAATAATATATATATATGTATATATATTTAATTCAGATCTTTTCAATTGTGTACTTTATACGGGGCTTATTTATTTATTTATTTTATCAGTTTGGCAATGCAGAAATGATAAACTGAGTCAAAGCTGAAATTGTGTATATATTAGGTATTTCTACCCATTCAATCATTCAACAGTAGTTTGTTCCAGATATAAACATAGCTCAACATAATTCTCTCACCCTCAGGGCAGTTGTAATTTACCAAAACAGAGTGCAAAAGCAAATCTTTATAGTGCAGTAATACAGGTACAGATGGTCAGCCCTACCTACCTGGTAAGAAGAATAATGCAGGGAAATACTTTATAAAAGAGCCTTGAAACATAACTGTTTGTCCTGCAGAAAGGAGTAGAGATGGGGAAAGCACAGTGGAAACCGTGCTTTGAACTCAGGCTGAGAGGCTTGAAATGGTGCAGAGTGTTCAGGGGAATTGTAAGTCGCTGGTCATGGTTGAACCTGAAAACTTTTGCTTGTCATGGTAATGAACAAGAAATTTTACCATATGCGTGATTGCCATCAAAAGATTTTATTCTGGTGGTAATAGGATTCATTTGGTGTCTAAAGACATCACTTTTAAAGCAGTGTCAAGGGCAGTTGGAAAGGCACCCTGTTCTGTTTCCATAATACAGTGATCCCTTAAGATCCCCAAGGGATTGGTTCCAGAACATGTTCTTCCCGCCATGTCATGGACACAAAAATCCAAGGATATCCAAGTCATGTAAAATGGCATAATATTTATATATAGCTTAAATACATCCTCTTGTATACTTTAAATCATCTCTAGATTTATTATACCTAATACAGTGCAAATGCTATTAAACAATTACACTGTATGGTGTAGGGAATGATGACAAGAAAAATGTACATGTTCAGGACAGGCACAACTCTTAATATTTTTGATTTGCAGCTGGTTGAATCAAAAAATGTGATATCATAAATATGGAGGCCTAATTATATATATGGTGTCCATGGCAAGAGCCCACAGGTAATGATGTGTGAGTGAAATTGCTGGCAATTGACAAACATGAGACTTTTCTTGAAGTCTCTCTGTTACAGTTTGGAGATGAGATGTCCTCCAAAAGCTCCTGTGTTAATAGTCACTGGTGAAGTGATTAGTTCATGAGAGCTGTAACTAATCAGTCCATCTCAGTTTGAATGGGCTAACTGGGGGGTAACTGGAGACAGGTGTGGCGTGCCTGGAGGGGGTGGTTCCCTTCACTGGGCACATGCCCTGGAAGGGTTCATTTTCTCTGCAGCCCTTTCTCCTTGCTCTTTCTGCTTCCTAGCTGCCATGAGTTCCTCTACCACTCCCGTTGCCACGATGTTCTGCCTCACCTCCTGCCAGAGCAATAGAGTCAGCAGGTTATGGACTAAGCTCCTGAAACTCTGAGCCAATATAAACTTTTCCTCCTCTAAGTTGTTTTTGTCACAGTGACAAAAAGCTGACTAACACAAAATCAGTTACGTAAGAAACATAAAAGAAATACTGTTCTCAAACAGTTTAAAGTTTACTTAGAGACATGCCTTATTTGTGAAAACAATTTGAATCCCTAGTCTCTGAAATCTTGATTCAGTAAGTATCTGGGATTTTGTATTTAACAATAAGAATTTAAAACAATAACAATGAAACTACAACTTTCTAGGTGATGCTGACGATCTTCCAGGATGGGCACCCATGTGTTTAGAAAAGAAAAGCTCTCAAGAGTTCAAAGGAGTAAGTCAGAATAAGCCTGAGTCAAAGGAAAGACGTCTTTTGTCACAGCTTCTGTCACACTGTTTTTCCTACATCTTACTCTGGAACAGGAAAATAAAATGTTCTGAGGCTCACCCACCTCATTCATTAACTTTGTTCAACAGGAAAAGGACATAGGTGATAACAAAAAGTGGAGAGGATTTAAGGTGTGATTTGTAAATTTGTCAAGTTTACAACCAAAGCCAATTTTTAGTAGATATATGAGTTAGAGCTCTCCGTAAACTCCAACTGTGTAATGATTTTGGTTTATAAGTACAAGTTTTGCCTTGCCCCAGAGTGATCACTGTGTTCTGTCCATGATCATTAACTGAGGAAGGACGTTTCGATCTTCCAGCGTCACTCTTTTGGAGAGATCTGATGATGGTTTGCAGATGGCTGAAGCAGTGTAAGCCAGGGGTTGAGAGATTAGACAGTGGAAAAGGAAGTAGGATTACAACATGGTCTTTGGGACCCCCATGACCTTCCAATTTGGAGATCACTAGGAAGTTGGTGTTTTCTGGATAAGCTGCAAAGGTTCTTACCTGTGAAGGATTTGTGAGCGAAGTGTCTCAGTAATAGTTTTTAATGTTTCCACCAGAGGGCAGTGATGCCCTCTGCAATGAAGATGATTGTAGCTAGAAAACTTTCATTCTTTTTTATACTTGAAGTGGGTGTGAGTGGGAAGCACTGATTAATTCTGACTGCCCGTGGGGATTAGGGTGATCAAGAGCTGAGTTCTAGCAGAAGACAGAATAGTTAAATAGCATCTGTAGAGTGAAAATCTTTCAAACCAGAGTGAGTACTTAATTAAATCAGTTGCTACAGTTGGTTAAATTGAGTAGCTATCTTAATACTCTGAAAATTTACAATTGTTGAAGTTCCTGTCCAGCAGCCTTAGGAAGATCAAGGGCTTGGATTTGTTAAGAGTTATGTGTCCCATGAAACCATAGGAGCAAATTTGCAGAACAGAGGACAAGGGATAGAGAATTACTTCTGAAGAACTTACACTTTTTTTTTTTTTTTTTTTTTTTTTTTGTGGTACCGGGGATTGAACTCAGGGGCACTTGACCACTGGGTCACATCCCCAGCCATTTTTTGTATTTTATTTAGAGACAGGGTCTTACTGAGTTGCTAAGTGCCACGCCATTGCTGAGGCTGGCTTTGAACTCGCAATCCTCCTGCCTCAGCCTCCCAAAGTGCTGGGATTACAGGCATGCGCCACCGTGCCCGGCTTGAAGAACTTACACTTTTAAAAACAGTTTTAATGTGGTTTTGCTCTCTCTACCCCAGTAATTCCATCTTAGTTTGTCAAGAGACATTTGGCTGCGGGAAAGTAAAAACTGTTTCTACTGAGTGAGTGGTATAATGAGCATGGCCCGTAACAAGCAGAGGGGCCATCAGGGTACTATAGTAGAAAAAAGAATGGACTGAATAAGGGGAAGCTATTTCAATCTTGCCTTTTAAATGACACTGGGACCAGAATTTACTGCAGTGGGATGGATTAGGATCCTGCCAGCTGGCCTTTTCCTGGTTCTGCCACTAATTGTGTGGGATCTTGACTAAAGTGCTTTGCCCCTTTGTTTTTCACAGTCCATATCTGTAAAATGAGTTGGTCCAGGTGAGCTTTCAGATATATAACAACCATAAAATTCTGAATTTTATGAAAATACAAATATATTACCACATAGTACTGTCTATGCAGCTCAAAGTAGCTCATGGCAAAAGAGATTTTCAGTATTGCCAAATTTACCAATTTTATGCTACAGCACAGAATTTGAATTTATTTATAAAAGGAGATATATTATTGTATTCAATGGGCAAATAACTGGGAGAAAGGGTTCATATGCATTTTTATTGAAAAAGCATTAGTACATTATTTCTACCCCACTCCTTTACAAATGAGAAAGAGGAAATGTGCCAAGATTCATTCTTCTAGACATTCTGGTAGAGATGCTGAAGCAAAGAGAGTAGGCAAAGTCCCTACACTATTGACCTAATGCTGAAGCTAGAGGAGAGCTAATATGCAGAATTGTAGATGGTGCTAAACTGGAGAGCAAAGGTAAGGCAACAGAAAAGAGAGTGCCAGGGTGCCATTTAACTTGGGTTCCTTTACAGCAGGCTTCTCAATAAGAAGACATTTGAGCAGAGTCCTGGGGAAGAAAGGGAGTCAGGCAGACATCTAGTGGAGATGATTTCAGGGAGTGAGAAGAGTGAACACAATGCCCAAGAATAATGGGCAGAGCTAGGATTTGCTCATTCACTAATTTATTTTTTATCATACACTTAACCAGAGTTTGTGATGTGCTTTGTCATTTTGGAATCTTGTTCAGTTCAAAACTTTTCAAGCAAGGGGCCTCCTGGGTATAGTGCTCTTTTTCTGAGCACCCACCCCTCTCTATGCTGAGCACCATGGGCACTTTATGGGTACCATGTTCAAGTCAGTTTTCAGAACAATCCCACAACTTTGTTCCATAAAGAATGAAAAGAAATATGCTAAGAAATACAGAAAAATGAAACCTAATGTTATTTATTTTACACCTTACTATGTTTAAATGGAAAGAATCACTGCTTTCTCCCATGAATAACTACTGTAAGAAAGTTATTTTGAGTGACTCCACTGAAATTATTCAGCTAATTCATATGCCTGGTGTGGTGTTAGGAAGGTGAATAATGAACTTGTGTATGAAGTTACAATTGTGTTGATACCTCCTCTAAGTATTAGGGTTAACTCTAAGAGAATTAGTCAGGTGCCTAGGGCAGTGTGGGAAGCAAAGATCTGAGTCTTCCTGGGGAAATCAGGAAAATTTTATAAACCAACGTCAGCTCAAGAAGGAAGTTAAAGGCATTGTCACAAGGGGTCATGGACATACCCCACGAACACTGTATGGAGCAGGTATTTTAAAGGGTTTATTGGGGAAAATGTACAAGAGGATTAACAGAGCACATGTGATCCTCTACTCTCTCGTTGTTTCACACCTAGGCCAATTGTTGGCTGCATGTGTGATGGCCAGCATTCCAGTTGAAAGAGGTCCTAAACCTGCAACTCTGCAAATTTGTAGGGTCAAAGGAACAAAGGCCATGCTGTGACTATACAACAATGGGCAGGAAAATGGCATTATTAGGAAAGGGGGACTCTGAAGCCTGGCAACTGGTATCATTCACATTTTCTGAGCCAACTTTCTGCTAATTTACTAAAAAGGGAGGAAGTGAGGCTGTGGGCTTATCAAGAGCTGATCTATCTTGGATGGATGAGAGGGAAATTCAAAGGTGCTCAAGAACATTCAGATAGAGAAAAGAGAGTGTGGAACTGGAGGGAGACTAGATAGAGATCATGGTGTGAAGAGAACTGTGAATATGCTGTCATGATACCGTGTGAGGCCAGGAGGGATGGGTTCCAAAAATGTCCCTTGGCAGAAGCATATGCAGAAGGCTTATATGCCAATGCAGTCCTGAGATCTGTGAGTGAGGGTGCTGTGTGGGAACTGCAGCTCAAGGCATTCCTGGTCTGCAGGAACAAGGAGGTATTCTGCTCCATGTTGTTGCTATGTGGCAATTTGTGTCCACTGTTACCAAATCTTTTAATTTTTCAAGTGAACTAGAAATATAGGTTCATAAACCAAATATTCCTTCTTTAAATGCTATAAACAAATTCAGATTTACTTAACAAATGTATGTGCCAAACTAAACATAGGCTGCTTGATCTTTAGTTTTCCAAACCTGTGGGAGGCATCAGGGACCATGTGAGATCTTATTAGGATGACTGATGTGACTGGATTTGCTTTTTGGAAAGATTATTCTGGGAACAATGAGCAGAATAAATTAAAGGAGCTAGCATAGGGTCAAGAAAAGTAATTAGGAAGCTGGTGGTGAGTACTGAACCCAGGGCCTCACACATACTAGGCAAGTGCACTACCACTGAGCCATATCCTCAGCCCAATTATAAAGCTTTTTGAAATAAAAATTGAGAAACAAAAGTAAAGCAAAGGCAGCAGGGATAAAGCTGAAAGACATTTAGGAAAAGAGTTGGAAAGACTTGTTGACTAATAAGACATAGAGTTTTGTGCAGTATGAGAGATAGGGGTTTACTTTTATTTTGCTACATATGGATTTCCATTCTTCCAAGCAGCATTTGTTGAAGAGGCTATCTTTTCTCCAATGTATGTTTATGGCACCTTTGTCTAGAATGGGATAACTGTATTTATGTGGGTTTATCTCTGAATCTTCTATTCTCTACCATTGGTCTTCATGTCTATTTTGGTGCTAATACCATGCTGTTTTTGTTACTGTGACTCTGTAGCATAATTTAAGGTTTGAAATTGTGATGTCTTCTGCTTCACTTGAGATATACATACTGTAGGAAAAAGAAATTAGAATGATTCTCAGATTTCTGATTTGAAAGGCCAAGTCAATGATCTTTGAAGGCACTAAAATAGGAAATGAGTAGGCAATGCTGGCTTGCAAAGCAAAATCAAGAGTTCTTTTTGCATACACAAATTGAATATCCCTAATCTGGAAATATAAAATCTGAAACACACCAACATGATGCTGAAGAAGTTTTGGATTTGGGAGCATTTGTATTTTGAACTTTGGGATTAGAGATGCTCAACTAGTAAAGTCTATGCAAATATTCCCAAATCCAGAACACTCCAAATCTGAAACACACTGGTCTCAGGCATTTTGGGTAAGGGATACTCAGTCTGTATTGAGTTGGAGGTATCTCTGCAACAATTTGGTAAATTCTTAACTACAAGCAATAAATTAGATTGGGGTTACATAATGGAGTATCATCAGCAAATGGCTCATATTCCTTATTTTGATTAAACATTTCCCTTCAATATGCCAGGCTTTCAGCTTGTCACTGGTATATGGAGGGTTAATGACCAGCTGGTCTCAGCTCATAAAACTTGCAGATTAGTGAAGCAGGCAGATAGTAAATGAGAAGGCATATGAATAATAAATACAAATTGTGTTAAATACTGTAGAGGAAATATGGTATTCAGGAACAAGATGAAGTGAAAGGCAGGATTGATTCTTTGTCCAAAGGAGCTGAAAGTGAAAGGCAGGATTGATTCTTTGTCCAAAGGAGCTGAAACCTTGGTGCTGGGTGAGAGGAGAGTTGGAAAAGAACCTGGGGTCACGGCAGTGTACTGGACTGAAGGAGAAGCAGAACTTCAAACACTGGAGTGTCCCATAGCCCAGTCCTCTGAGCTCTTCTCTTCTCCACTTGTCCTCATCCCCTTTGTGATTATCCAACTCATAACTTGCAATTCCATGCATCCTATGATTTCCAAATATATGTTTTTAGCTCAGACTTCTCCCTTGAATTTCAGACTCAGGGACACAGCTTCCTCTTGTACAGCTTGACATGAGTGTCTAAGAGGCATCTGATAGTAAACATGTCCCAACGCAAGCTTCAGACATGTTGTCATCCTCTCTCCTTAATCTACTTCATGTATGGTCATTCTCATTTTAGTAATGGCAATTCTATTCTTCCAGTTGATTCGGCCCCAAATCTGTAAATCCTAATAGCTCTACGTAGAAAACATTCAGAGTGTATCACCTTCATTGTTACCATCGTAAAGCCACCAACACTTCTCATGCTCAATATTGCAATGACCTCTTAAAGAATTGGTTTTCTTGCTTAAATCCATGAACTCCTTTTTGTTCCAATTGAGTAGCTAGACTTACCCTCTTAAAATATGTCTTATTATCTCTTTTCTCTGCTAAAACCCCAATGGGTCTCACTTTAGTCAAGACCCTTCTGAAGACCATACAGTGTCCCATGGGGTCTGTTTCTAATCACTTCTCTTTCCACAGTTCCTTGTTCTCTTTCCCATGCACATTTGGCTCTAGCCACACCAATCATTTGATGGTCTTCTACTGTACCCTGAATGCCCTGCCTCAGGGTCTTTGCACATCCTGTTCTATCAACCCAACTGATCTTCCTGCAGAAACTCATCTGTTTTATCTCTATGTTCCTTCAAGTATTTAATCGGTATCCAACATTACCTTTTCTGGCCAATTTACCTAAAATTACAATCACAAACTGCTTAAAAACACCCCATCCCACCTCTGTTTCAATTTGTTGTTCTTAGAAGGTATCATTTTTTAGTGTACTAAATATCTTACTTATTTCTCTGCACCCCTGTTATAATATAAATTCCATGAAATCAAAAAGAATTTTCTCTGTTTCATCTTCTTGTGTATCCATAGAGCTGATAAAAGTGCTTGGTATAAGCCGGGCGTGGTGGCGCACGCCTGTAATCCCAGCACTTTGGGAGGCTGAGACAGGAGGATCGCGAGTTCAAAACCAGCCTCAGCAATGGCGAGGCACTTAGCAACTCAGTGAGACTCTGTCTCTAATAAAAAAATACAAAAAAGGGCTGGGGATGTGGCCCAGTGGTCGAGTGCCCCTGAGTTCAATCCCCGGTACCACAAAAAAAAAAAAAAAAAAAAAAAGTGCTTGGTATATATAGTATACCCTTAAAAAACTTTTTTTCAAGTGGGCACAGTGATGCATAGCTGTAATTCCAGCAACTTGGGAGGCTGAGGGAGGAGGATCACAAGTTCAAGGTCAAATGGAGAAACTTAGTAACATCCTGTCTCTCTCTCTCTCTCTCTCTCTCTCTCTCTCTCTCTATATATATATATATATATATTTTTTTTTTTGTTTTAAAGGCTAGGGATGCAGCTTCAGCTTATTGGTCAAGTGCTTGGATAGCATGCATGAGGTTCTGGGTTCAACCCCCAGGACTGCAAAACAAAATCAAAACAAAACATTCAATTTCAAGGAAAGAGTATCTAATAAATGTAAAAGAATAGAAACACCATGAAAGAGGACTAAAATATGGACTTTGGATTTGGCCAGCAAGGGGCTACTAGAAGCCTTAGCAAGAAAAGAGGAGGTAGTGAGAGTGGTACAATGAACAGACAGACCCTACTAGTGAATCAAGCTGAGGAGCTAGGATGATAAAGGGTGGAAGAGTAGAACAGAACCCTGGAGAGGAGGTTTCAGTGTTTCCTACACACCACGGGTTGTGGTCTTTCCATCTGTGCTGGGGTTGGTAATCATTCTTATTCTCCCACTTTTTACCTATGGTAAGGTATGCTGCTTGCAGGGCCCATCTAGCTTCATCTTTTGATAAATATTTCAGAAATACATTCAAATATCCCAGGCATTTTGGAGTTTGTGTTCAATTTAGTATTTTAGTTTTTGATTGTCCTCCAATTTTATCAGCATACATGCATTATTTTCTGAATAACATTGTTAGCCCCTTCAATTCTTTCTCATGCTCCTCTGGTGTTCTCCTTAGTCAAGGCTCAAATGATTTTTTTCTTTGTTGCGTTGAAGGACTTGCCTTAGATTGATTAAAACCATATTTTGAAAAATGTGTTATTTGCTGACAATTGCTCTTTTCAATCTGTCCTGCCAGAGTATGCCTTTTCTTTTCTTTTGCATTGATTGGTCATTAAATGTCATTGTCTAGCCCTGACACATCAAGGTATGTACTAAAATAAGATCAGAATGCATTTATGATCTGTAATATTTTCATTGCAGGGTTTAATTGACTGTTATCTTTTCTATTTTTTCTTTTATAAAAAACATCTGATACCCCATCTGTTTGTATTGTGTTGTACTGCTTAATAAAATAGCTCTAGATAATGGAAATCCATTACAACTCTCAAAGAAAATTTTTAAAAATGCTCTGTAAGGAGTATAAGGCAACACAAGCAGGAATTCAATCTCTGACTAAGAATCAGCATGTGTTTTTTTTTTTTTTTTCCTAAAGAAAGAAAGAAGAAAATAAATAAAAGGTAGAACACTAGACCTCAGAATTGTATTTTCGTGCTGCTGCATAAAAATAAAACCCATGTGATAGCAGAAAGGCTGTCAATAATCCTATGGAGCGGATGCATTTTGTTCTTTCAAGTGAAGAAAGAGCTTGCATCTTTACTCCTAAAATATCTTGAAGTTGAAAGTAGCAAGGTTTATTTTCACCACCACCATTTTCTATTTCAGACTGATATTTCTAACAATCACTAGAAATCAGCAGGAAATCCTCAAAAAAATTAGCATTAAAATACAAAGCTCTGTGTCATCCACCCCATAGGAAACACTGATATTTTAAAAGTGCATTTATTCTTGATTTGCTCTTTTATTTCCTCAATTCATTTTTAATTTCTTTTTTACTTTTCACTGTTTTAAAGATTAAAAAAAAATTAATCCTCAATTTCTTCTTTAATGAAAAGCAACAAACTCTCTTCTGACTTTGCCTTTTCTCTAACTACAAACTTCAGAGGAAAACTTTTTATTGCTTATTAATGCATAATAATTGTCCAAATTAATGGGTTTTATTGTGACTTTTTCATATGTGCATATGTCTGTGCTTTGACCATGCACCCTCCCTCCTACCCCCAATCCCTGTCCCCTTTCCCTACCCTAATCATTCTGTTACAGAGGAAAACTCTTGGTAATTTCTGTGTTCATATTTTGGTGGTTTCCTCAAGGAATCAGAAATCATGATCATATCTCTATTTCACATTTATCAATAGCTAATTGTCGTACGAGACAAAGGATGAAACAGAAGATATCCATTGGGTCCCTGTCATGGAAGGTGAGGCTTTGGCTTTACTAACCCGGTTTCCTTTCACCTTACCTCCAGCTCACGTCTGGTAGATATGTTATTGTAAGTTCCTCAATTTGTAACTTTACATAGTAACCTTAACTCTCTGTTTCTTGTTCTGTTGTCTTGTAGTAGTGTCTTGACTGCCTACTACATGAGATAAAAATATCAGCATCCCCTGCCTCTTGTCTGATTTTCTACCTTCTCTATGACCACCTTATATCAATTAGGATTTTGCTTTTATGTTACATTTTGCATTCTGTTCAGAAATCACACCCAAGTCTTTCATACTTTGTCCATATGTTAAATCTCATGCTGAAAAATGAATCTGAAAAAGATATTATTTTAAAAATTTAGCCAGGCATGGTGGTGCATACCTGTAATCCCAGCAGCTCAGGAGGCTAAACCAATAGGATTGCAAGTTCAAAGCCAACCTCAGCAATTTAGTTAGTCCCTAAGCAACTTAACGGGACCTTGTCTTAAAATAAAAAATAAAAAAGGGCTGGGGATGTGGCTTAGTGGTCAAATGCCCCTGGGTTCAATCTCTGGTACCAATAAATAAATAAATAAATAAAATAAAACTTTAATTCATGTTTAGGGGATGCTAAGGTTATACTTCTTCTCTTATGTTGCATAGATATTATATTACAGTTCTACTGAGAAACAGAACAAGATGTACTTGTGTATGTGTGTGTGTTTAGTACACACATATGTGTAATTATAAAAATACAATGAACTGGGTTGCATGATTATGGATGCTGACAACCCCAAGATCTGAATTCAGTAAGCTGGAGACCCAGGAGAAACAGTGTTTAGCTAGCATTCTGAAAGTTAAGCAGGCTTGAGTCCCAAAAGTCAATGTTTCATTTTGAGGCTGAATTCAGAAAAAGATGGATGACACAGTCATGCAACCAGGTATGATTATTCTCTCTCATTTATGGGAAGATATGTCTTCTGATTTTATTGAGGCCTTCAAGTGATTGGATGATATTAGGTGTTGGGGACATTAACAATACGCCAGTAGATAGAAACTCTCTGGCTGCCTCCCACTTCCTGATACGGGGACTTGGCCTGGCCAAGGGGCGTTCCCCTGATGTAAGATGAGAACTGAAACCACCCCAAGGATAGGCCAATGGCTCCGCCAATGGCGTCCGCCTATGCTCCTTATGTGTCCCTATGATCTTTCTGCTGATTGGCCCATGTCCTCTATAAGACCGTCCAACTTTCTCAATAAACCGAGTTCATGCCTTGACAGTTCTCCCTGATGCGTCCCTGATTGTCTTCCATCGTGAGGGCTGGTGTGGGCGGGGGGTGGGGGGGTGGGGGGGGAGCTAAAGACCCCAGCAACTTAAAAAAAAAAAAAAAAAAAAAAAAAAAAAACCAACAAGGGAGGGCAATCTGCTTTACTTAGTCTACCTAATTGAACTAGAAAAGTAAGAACAAACCAAATACAAATTATTTCTCAGTAGAAATAAAGAAGTAACAAAAATTAGAAATGAAATAAATGAAATAGAGACTAAAAAGACACAAAAGTTAATTAAATGAAAAGTTGTTTTTTTGAAAAGATAAACAAAATTGACAATTTTTAAAATTTTAAAACACCATGAAACAAAACATAAAATAAAGAAATAAATTTAACCAAGAAAATGAATTATTCCTATAACAAAAATTTTAAAATATTGATGAAAGAAATTGAAGAGAACACACACACAAAAATGTAAAGACATTTCATCTTCATAGGAAAAGTTGCCTGTACTTTGGGAAGTAATCCACAAATTCAATGCAATTCATATAAAAATACCAATTATATTCTACACAGAACTAGAAAAAAACACTCCTAAATGTGTACAAAACCACAAAAGAACTGAAATAGCCAAAACATTCCTGATAAAGAAGAACAGTATTGGAGACATTATAATACTTGACTTCAAACTACACTACAAAACTATAGTAACCAGACCAGCATGGCACTGGCATAGAAACACAAGGATCCTATTTCTGGAATAGAGAATCCAGAAATAAATCCACATATTTACAGCCAACTAATTTTTGACAAAGGCAATAAGAACATACACGGGAATAGTGAAGTCTCTTCAATAAATGGTGCTAGTAAAATTGATTATCTATTTGGAAAGAAAGAGAGAAATAAAGAAACTAGCTTCCTGCCTCTCACCACATAGAAAAATGAACTCAAAATGGATCAAAGACTTAAATAAAAGTACTGGGAGGAAACAAAGGGGAAATGAATCAGGACATTGGTCTGGGCATATATATTTTTTAATTTCTTAAAAATTTTTTCTAATTAGTTATACATGACAGCCGAATGTATTTTGACACACTGTGCACAAATGGAGCACAACTTCTCCTTCCTCTGGCTGTATATGGTGCAGAGTCACCCCGATCATGTAATCATACATGTATATAGGATAATAATGCCCCATGTCCCAAAAGCACAGGAAAGAAAGCAAAGGTTGACAAATGGGGTTATATTAAACTAAGACAGTAAAGGAAATAATTAACAGAGTGAAGAGATAACCTTTAGAACTAGAGAAAGTGTTTTGCAAACTATTTGTCTGAGAAGAGATTAATACTCAGAATATATAAGGAAATCAACAGAAAAACAATCTAATTTTAAAATGACCAAATTACCTGAGTAATTTTCAAAAGAGAATGTCCAAGTGTTTCAAAAGTATAAGAAAAAAATATTCAATAGCACAAATCATCAGGGAAATTAAAATCAAAACAACTAGATATTATCTCATTCTAGTTAGAATGACTATTACCAAAGAGACAAAAAAAAAAAAAAATGCTGGAGAGGATGTGGAGAAATAGAAATGTAAATTACTACATTCATTATGCAAAACAGTACAGAAATTCCATAAAAACTAGAACTAGAACTTGCTATATGACCCAACAATCCTATCATTGGATATATATCCATAGGAATTGATATCTTCAAAGAGACATCTGCCTTTGCATGTTTATTATAATATGATTCACAGTAACCAAGATATGGAATTAACCTAAGGGTTCATGGATAGATGAATGGATAAAAAAAAATCACACACACACACGCACACACAGACACACAGACACACACACACACACACACACACACACACACACACACACACACGGGATATATCCAGCCATAAAAAATGAAATTCTGTCATTTGCAGTAACATGGATGGAACTGAAGAACATTCTGTTAAGTGGTATAAGTCAGGCCCAGAAAGACAAGTACTGCACTTTCTCACTTATATGTGGAAACTAAAAAGCTGATCTCACAGAAGTAAAGAGCAGAGTAGTGGTTATCAGAGCCTGAGAAGTGTGTGGGAAGGGATAGTTTAGAGGCTGGTAAATGGGTACAGGAGTGCATTTGGATAGGAGGAATAACTTCTTCACGTTACACATTACATGATAACTATGGCTGACATAAATTGAATATTTCAAAAATAGCTCTTAGTATTTTGAATATTCTCAATACAAAGAAATGATAAATATCTGAGATGGAGACAAGGAATGAATCCAGGCAGTCTCTCATCAGCTGCTCTTATGGTAATTGTACTCTTTAGTGGCTCTAAAAAGAACAACAGCAAAGCTGAGTGCCTTCTATTTGTTGCTTTATGCAACTATGGTAAGTAGGAAGCATAGTCAGGAATAAAGACAGTAGAAGACTGGAGACCACACTTTCATCGCCCTTATTCCATAACCAAGCTGCTAAATCCTTCTTCAAAACAGATGCCTTTTGAGGAAGCTGGGGAAGAGGGATATACTTTGAGAGAGAAGAAAAATTTTGAGAGAAAATTTGATCTTTGACATTTTTGAATATTTACTCAGAAGAGGAAGTACTTAACCCCCCAAAGAGATTCTTTAAAACCAGAGCAAGCAGAAATAACTTTGCAAGTTCAAATGCAAAAATAAGTTCAGCAAGGTGAATTCAGGTTTAGAAACAAAACTACCTGACTTTGCAAATATGAGACTTAGTAAATTTTGATCCCAGTGATAATGATTTTGAATTATTTTATGGATTTATTTTTTTTTAATTTACATTACCTGTAAGATGAGAGTAAGAATCTTTAGGGATGATACCCAACATCAGTGATTTATTCATGAAGTTCTAAGATGAACCCAGCGTGCAACCTTCATTGAGAAGTAGTGAGTTAGAATTATGATACATGGGGGAGCCATAATGTTAGTAGTGAAATATTAACTAGATATATCTTTGTTTTTTAGAACTCTTAAAACATTTTTGGAGGCCCAAATATACTTTGATCTTAAAAAGCTTTTCCAGACTCCCCACTGAATTTTTATTGGTAGTCTAGTGAGTTAGATCTGTAATGGTAAGTATTTGTAACAAGGTGGTTGAAGAGCAGTCACATTAGTAATGGGGGAAAGTGGAATAAAGGTTTTCTAAATATTTCCTACAGGTTCTATAAAACAGGAGGTTATACCTTTGCTTTGGAGAGTAAAGTTGCAGAACATTTAATAAGACAGCAGCATGAAGGAGCAGCAAATAGTATTTAGAAACAATGTTTTCAATGTGACATCCTTGAGTCAGGCAAAGAGTTGAAATAAAGGAAGTTCAATATTTATAGGGCAGGGATCTTATGGAGGCCAACGTCTGGTGACAATAAATAATGAGCATTTTTTTCTATCTTTCTGTCACCTGTCTACTGAGCATCTTAATATATATTGGCCAGCAGGATTTAAATAATCCTATTTTTGATTTTTAAAAAATGCATGAACATTTTAGGTTTATGTGCCCTTAATTTTCTTTTCTTCTTGTTGATGTCAGAATATGCAACTGATGGAGGAAGGAGCTTTTCCAGAATGCTCTATGATCTTCACTAACAAACCACTGGCTGTGGAGAGGTTTTCAGATGCTTAACACCCATCTCCTTTTTTGAGTAGTGTGGTTATATGATTTTTGTTGCTTTTTCTTTATGTGTTATTACCAAAGACTTATGGGAGAACATCAAAGGTCATCATTAAATCCATTCCTCTGTTTCTAGCAGGATAATGTTTTCTACACAAATGATTTTATTCCTGTGCATAAATGATCCTTCCTCATTAGTGTTTTAGACTACTTCATTATTCAAAAACAATATCCTTTATACTACTTTGCTGTTCGAATTAAAGTAGGAAGAATAACCATTTTTGGGTATTGCAGATCATTTCAGAAAGAAACGTACAATATACTCTTTTAGTTAATTCATTTTCTTTCTTTCTCTCTTTTTTTGTGTGGAGTAAATTCTTTTTTATTAACAAAATATTTTTTCACAATTATCAACAAAATCTTTTTTACAAGAGAGCATAAGGAAAACCGTAGGGAAAAACATGAACATGATTACATAAAACAAATTTTTTAGAGGCATACATTTCACAATCTTGAAAGCTAAAAACTAGAATGAAAAGAATAATGGTGTGTCATTATCCATAACATACAAAGAACATAAAAAAATGTGAGGAAGGACACTGAGGAAGGACACAGAGTTACTTCGTGAGAATAGACACTGGGGGTGGAGTCAGCCTGGAGACTAAAAATGAGGGAATGTTTGCTCATATATCTTTAGCTGTTTTCTTGTTATGGTGAGCTTGTGTTACTTTTGTAATAAAAAGTTGAGAACTATACCACATTAAAATAGGTGTTTTAAATGTAATACCCGGATGTCATGCAGCTATCCCACATGTCAGAATCTAAAAGTGATCAGAGTTAGATAATGGTGCAAATAATTTCAAATAGATGCCCCCAAACTTAATAGACTATTGGAAAATGAAAAAGTGTTTAGGGTGTCAGAATTTAGGTGATCTGAAGAGGAATTCTTTAGAGAGAGCTTCACTAAAGGTTGGTGGGAAATGTCCATCCTGCAAACCAAGACTAGTGAGGGGAGCTGCACTGAGAACACTGTAGAATTTACTGTGTGGCCCCACCCCTTATACCAGGGCTCCTTGACTGTTGTTTAACTTGTGTCTGGGAGCAAGAGAAAAGGCCACTTGTAGATAAGCAAAAGAGAGCTGCTGCTCTCCTAGAGTATTTGGGTAAATTATGGGCAATGGGATCACTGAAGAGAGAACCTCCAAGGAGTAGGGCACTGGAAACTGGGTGACTGACAGGTGAGAGGCAAGAATAGAGGGCATCAATGGCCTGGCAGGAAATTTTGCTAGAAAAATTATACAAAAGAACAATCATTAGGGGCTGTAGTCGTGGCTCAATAGTAGCGTGCTTGTCTAGCATGTGTGAGGCACTGGGTTCAATCCTCAGCACTACATAAAATAATAATAATAATAATAATAATAATAATAATAATAATAAAATAAAAAGAGAACAAACATTAGCATTTCAACACAATGCCTCCCAAGCATAAAGCTTTCCTAAATTTCCCATGAAGTGAAAGCTTTCTTGCTACTCTTTCCTTTTCTGAGCAACAGCTATCACGATGACTGTGGGGTTAAAAACCAAGGCTAACAAGCTGGGGAATGAGGGTCTGGAAAAGAAATATTTAAGTCAAGTTTAGAGTTTTGGTCATTATTTAATGACCAAAATGTCTGTATCCCTGTAAAATGTAACTGTTGAAGCCCCAGTTCCCAATCCAACGGTATTTAGAGATGGGGCCTTTGGGAAAAATTAGGTTAGGTGATATGAGTGGACCTTCATGATGATACATGGGCCCTTATCAAGGAATGATGAGACCAGGGTTCTCTCCCTCTCTGTAATTACCATGTAAGGATACATGAAGAAGTTGTCTGTCTATAAACTAGGAAGAGGGCCTTTATGAATTTGACCATACTAGCACTCTAATCTTGGACCTTCAGCCTCCAGAACTGTGAGAAATTGATTTCTATTGTTTGAGCCACTCAATCTATGGCAGTTTGTTACAGCAATTTGGATTAAGATAAAAATTGTTGGTGCCAGGCGCGGTGCACACCTATAATCCCAGCACTTGGGAGGCTGAGGCAGGAGGATCGCGAGTTCAAAGCCAGCCTCAGCAATGGCGAGGCACTTAGCAACTCAGTGAGACCCTGTCTCTAATAAAATACAGAAAAGGGCTGGGGATGTGGCCCAGTGGTCGAATGCCCTTGAGTTCAATCCCCAGTACCCAAAAAAAATAAATAAATAAATAAAAAAAAAAAAAAAAAATTGTTGGTGATTTGAACCAACAATTATTTACCAGTAACTGGAAGTACAGGAAAAAAAACTTCACTTGCCAGTCTCAGTATGCATACTTTACATCCATCCCCAATTTCAGTTTAGGGGTTGAGCAGGTGATTTAGGTCTATTAAACCACCCATTTTCCTGGCCAAGATGGCCATTTTTCAATATCTGTTGGGTTAGGGATAGGGCATAATAGAGTTCATGAAATAATAAATATTAACAAGAGTTCACAAGGCTTGATATTTCCTAAACTGGTAAGCTCTGAATTGTACAACATTAAGAGAAGTATCACAGCTAATTAAGAATGAATACAATGAAAATTTCTATTCCTTTCTTTCTCTACTGTTCTCTACTATTTCTCTGAATTTAATACTTTTAAAAACTATCTAAATGAGGTCAGGATATTTATGTTCTTATATACTATAGTAACACACATGCATTTGTTATTTCCTTTCAATGAACATTATTGCATTAACTGAGTTTGTAATAGAACTTAGAACAAATATTTTCAGAATCCTGAGAATAAGGCTGCAGCTCACTACCAGACCCTGTTAAGACATTGCCTCTGGTCTGTCAGTATCCAGTGTAGGGAGACAAATTCCTCTGCTGTCTTGTGTTCTGATAGAATTAATTTCAAATTGTTTTAATTTTAGAATATTGCCAATAAAAATAACAAAGGGTTCAGTAAATTAATTCAGTTGGGTACATTTGTGGCAGGTAGTTCACTCAACTCTTGTTTTCCTGTAAGCATATGCTTCCTGCCCCCTGTCCTTCATATTGCTGGGTCCTCACTGTTGGCAATGGGAAACTTATTTTCACCTTCTTCTATAAGGGGTCAGGAGTAAGGAACCTAATTTATGCCAACTACTGTCTATAAATATTCTTTTTTTTTTTTTTTTTTTTTTTTTTTTTTTTTTTTTTTTTTTTTTAAGCCCAGATAAGAGTTAATAGGTTTCTGGTTCTTTGAGAGAATATTTGTAGAGGTGGGGAAAGGTATCTACATTTATTCATTAATGAATGTATTATTTCTCTGGAAGCCTTCAGACCATCTACTGTAACTATCCATTTCAAATTAACTTTCCCACAGCCCAACAATCAAATAAGCACTTCCAATTTCTCTGTCCCATCTTTTGTGATATTGGTGGTATACATTTTACTTTTACACATATTGGTGGTATACATTTTACTTTTACACATACTTGAAACATACAGTATATCAGTACTTGTTCATTTTAAATTACAGAGTGTTATAACACAAAGAATTTTATATTTATCTCATCTATGCCTTTCAGCACTCCATAGTTTATTGCATAAATATGGTATTTCTTTGCAGTATTATACTCTTTTTTTTTTCTGTAAGAACATTTTTTAATAGTTTTTGAAGTGCAGCTCAACTGGCAATAAATACATGTACTTTTTGTACAAAAAGTCTTTGTTTTCCTCTGGACATAAAAATTCTGAATTGATGCTTTTCTTTCTGTCTTTTTAATATGTGCTGTCATTGCTTTCTGATTTTCATTGTTTCATCTTAGAGGTCTGCTCTATTTCTTATCTTGGTTCCTCTCTATGTAATGTGTCTATTTATTTCTGGCTGTCTTCAAGATTTTCTCTTTATCTGCCACGTTTTTTTTTTTTTTTTTTTTTTTTTTTTTTTTTTTTTTAGCAGTTTAAATATAACATGTCTAGATTTTTTCTTGTAGTTTTTTCAAATTAGAGCTCTCTGAGCATGTAGGGCCTGAACAAAAATATCATTTTTTCCTTGCTAGTTGCATACCCTATGAACTAACAATATAAAAATGTATCAAGATGTTTAGTATATGTTTCAGAAGAGCACTCTCTTTAAAAGCAGAAATAGAACAGTCTTTTGGAAATAGCTGATAGAAGAAGATGCCTAAGACCTGGAGTAGGGGAGATGTTAGACACTGAGTTATACAGAAAAAAAGTATTGATGATTAAATATACCAGGTTTCTACTTGGAAAGACACAAAGATAACATCAATATTACATACAAAAATGAAGATAGAAAAATGGAATAAAAGTCATTTGTTCTTACTTCTGAGGCCTTAGAATTCTGGTTGACACAAATTCTCAAGTCAATTTTCTTCAATTCAAATATAGAATAATGAAAAAAACAATACAACTGAATTAACTTGTATTATTTGACTTAATTTGTTTCTTTATTTAGAACTTGAACTTGATGTAAATTTTCTTGCACTTTAATTCAGATAGCATTAAAAATGCATCAAATGTAAATTAATGTCTTCTGTAAAAAGGCTTAGGGAGAATAAGCAGTAGAATTTAATGTGAAATAAGAAACACCTAAATTAAATTAGAATCATACTGTATTAGTCAGGGTCCTCCAGAGAAAATGACCCTGAATCAATTATATACATAGGAAGACATATTATGAGAGGTAGCTCAAATGGTGATAGAGTCTGTCAAGTTCAAGGTATTCTGGATAGACTGGCAATTTGGAGACCCAGGCAAAAGCATTAATGCCACAGCTCAAATTTTTTTTTTTTTTTTTTTTATTTAAAAATTTTTTTTTAGTTGTAGGTGAACACAATACCTTTATTTTATTTATGTGGTGCTGAGGATCAAACCCAGGGCCTCACACATACGAAACAAGTACTCTACTGCTGAGCCATAGCCCCAGCCCCACAGCTCAAATCTTAATGTCCGTCTGTTGACAGATTTGCTTCTTGTTTAGGGAAGGTCAATCTTCATCCATCCTTCAACTGATTGATAAGGCCTACTCACACTATGAAGTGCAATCTGCCTTACTCAAAGTCCACTGATTTAAATAGTAATCTCATCCAAACATACTGTTACAGTTTCAATATTAGGTGTCCCTCCGAAGCTTATGTATGAGACAATACAAGAGGGTTTAGAGGTAAAATGATTAGATTATAAGAGCCTTAATCTAATCAGTACATTAATACTCTAATAGGGATTAACTAGGTAGTAACTGTAGGGCCAATAGGGTGTGGCTGAAAGAGGTGGGTCACTGGGGACATGCAGGAGCCCTGTTTGGGGATTGGCTTGAATTGCGGTTGACTATGAGCCGTGGAGATTTGGCCTTTGTCGCCACCCGTAGTCTCACGGGATTGTTGCGTGATCTCGAGTGACTTGGCCGAAATTGCTGATCGAGTCAGCGCCATTTTAGTGTGTGTTTTTGGCGTGTGTTAGTCGTTATTAGAACCAGAGAGAAAAGTTATCAGAATAAAAAGCTGTTTGTCTCCAGTTTGCTTCTGAAGTTCTTCCCGCAGCTCCGTTGCTTCAAGCGCTTCAGGCAGCAACAGGTGGCGGCCCGTACGGGGAACTTCAGAGCGGACAGGTAAGAACTGAAAGGTCTCTAAAGATGGGTTCGAATATAACTGAATCCCAAGTGATAGAGGCTATGCAAAGACTCCTTGATATACCTGACTCTGTTCTCAGTGAGGAGTATATAGACAAAAGTGAAAGTGATCAAAAAAGTGTAGATTCCACTGGGCCAACTGAGACCAGTAAAGAGAGTATTAGAAGAGACCCAAAAATGACAAAAATCCAAGCTATTAAAGCTATTCGGAAGTTATTGGCGAAAGCTGAAGGATACTTGCTCTCACTGGAACCTGGGCCTCAGGATATTGCTGTCAGTGAAATTAGCAGTGGTGAGGAATCTAGTAAAAGTGATCCTGAGAAAATGAGGAAAAAGAAATTTAAAAAGACCGAGAAAAAGGTCCGTCAGGCAGAGGAGTCACTTGTGGAAGTGACTACTCCCCCATGGGTGGAATCCATTACAGAAAATATGAAGGGTATTACTAGGCATTTGCATACCCTAGAAACAGAAATAAAAAGTCTTTCTGATCGCTTATGCGCCCTCGAGGACAACTCACAGATACATTGGGAACCGCCAGCATTTGAAAAGAAAAATGGACAGAGTGTCCATCAGTCAGTAGATTTCAAAACTATAAAAAATCTCAAAGAGGCAGTAATGACTTATGGGCCCCAAGCTCCTTTCACGTTGAGTATGCTGGAGTCCCTTAACACCTTTAGCTTAACCCCCTCAGACTGGAAATGTCTATGTAAAGCAACATTAAGCGGGGGGCAATTCTTGGTTTGGCGATCGCAATTCCAAGAACTTTGTATAGAAACGGCTAAAAGAAACGCGGCTGCAGGGTTTGAAAACTATAATATAGACATGCTCACAGGAGAAGGGCAATTCGCAGACTTACAGGCTCAAACAGATTATGACTCAGATATATATGCTCAGATAAATGCAGCTGCCTTAGAGGCATGGAAAACTGTACAAGGACCTGGGGATCTACAAGGTAGCTTGTCAAAAGTGATTCAAGGACCTAATGAGCCGTATGCCGACTTTGCTGATCGACTTTTGAGAACTGCAGGTAGTGTGTTTGCAGATGTTGACCAAGCTATGCCTTTAGTTGTTCAATTAGCTTATGAAAATGCAAATAAATGGTGCCAAGCAGCCATCAGGCCATGGAGAACTAAAAAGGATCTTTCCGTATATATACAACTATGTAAAGATATAAATGGCGCCTTTGTCACAGGAAATGTGATTGCAGCCTCAATGAGAGGTGCTTCCTCTCGAAATTTCACAAAGGCTAAACGTAGACATTATAATCAATCAGGATATTCCAGGCAAAATTATCATAATCAATCAGGCAATTCTAGGCAAAATCCCAAAAGAGAAATAAGATCAAGCTCATACCGTGCCCCAGGCCGCTGCCCCAGGTGTAAAAAGGGAAATCATTGGGCCAATAAATGCTATTCAAAATTTGACATCCATGGAAATCCTTTGTTCAGGAATTCAAAAAACGGGGCACGGGGCCCAGTACCCCGGGGCCCACAAATGTACGGGGCATTGCAGAAGGAGTATCCTCAAGCATCCACTCAGATGCTTCCCCGACACAATCCCTACTACCCATCCACTCCCTCGCCAGAGGAACAAGAGGAAATGCAGGATTAGACCTCTGTTCCACCGCCCAAATAGTGTTAACACCTGAAATGGGGGTTCAACTGATTCCCACAGGAGTCAGGGGACCTCTTCCCTCAGGGACTGTAGGACTTATTATCGGGCGTAGTCCTAAAAGCTTATTAGGTTTGCAAGTGACCCCAGGTGTAATAAACTCAGACTACAAAGGGGAAATAAAAATAATGCTTAGCTCACCCCAAAGTGTAAGTTCTGTTAATCAAGGAGATAGAATTGCTCAGTTGCTTCTCCTTCCCAATTTACATAATTCATTTAAAATGGGTATGCCTCAAGAAGGGAACAATAGAGGATTTTGTTCCACTGACTCAAGTCCCATGGCTTGCTGGGTTCGAGACTGTTCAAGGAGGCCTATGTGTAAAATAAAAATCCAAGGAATAGAAATGGAGGGATTAATAGATACTGGAGCTGACTCTTCCATTATTAATTTACGCCAATGGCCCAAGCACTGGCCTCTGCAAAAAGCTTCAACCAGTTTAAGAGGCTTGGGATATAATAACCTCCCAGATAAAAGTGCAGTAATTTTAAAATGGGAGGATGATGAAGGCCATAAAGGAACATTTCAGCCTTATGTTTTACCTAATCTACCGGTTACTTTATGGGGAAGAGATATTTTGCAACAAATGGGAGTACACCTTGCAACCAAGCCTGCAGATGTTAAATGTGAAAACCTACAGGGTAATCTTAACCATAAAAGAACTCATTATCAAAAAGTACAGAGTAATCTTAACCCTAAAAGTAATCATTGTCATAAAGGAAAAAGATATTTTTTTTCGGGGCCACTGAGAAAATAATTTTGAAAATACCATGGCTTTCTGATAAGCCAGTGTGGGTCCCTCAGTGGCCCCTATCTAAAGAGAAATTACAAGCGGCCCACCAATTAGTTCAGGAACAATTAGAAGCAGGTCATATAGAACCTTCCACCTCTCCCTGGAATTCCCCCATATTTGTGATCAAGAAAAAGTCAGGAAAATGGCGATTGTTACATGATCTTAGACAAATCAATAAAACCATGCAAGTTATGGGGCCTACTCAACCTGGACTTCCTAGTCCCGTAGCTATTCCAAAAAATTTCCATCTTATTACTCTTGATATAAAGGATTGCTTCTTTTCTATTCCCCTACATCCTCTGGATGCCCCCAGGTTTGCTTTTTCCGTTCCTTCTATGAACAATAATGGCCCTGATCAGAGATATCAATGGAAGGTTTTACCACAGGGAATGGCTAATAGCCCCACCATATGCCAAATATATGTGGACAAGGCTATCCAACCCATTAAAAATAAATATCCAAATCTCATGTGTCTACATTACATGGATGATATTTTATTGGCCCACCCTAATCAAAAAATCTTATTTAATATATTCAGTGATGTGGTAGAAAATTTAAAAAAATATGGATTATATATAGCAGAAGAAAAAGTTCAAACCAGATCTCCCATATTATATTTAGGATTTAAAATCATGGATACTTTTGTTAGACCCCCAAAAATTTTAATAAATAAAGAACATCTGACCACCCTCAATGATTTCCAAAAACTACTGGGAGACATTAATTGGCTTCGCCCTACACTAAATCTCACTACTGGCCAACTAAAACCTTTATTTGACATCCTTCGTGGAGATCCTGATCCATCTTCACCACGAACATTGACTCCTGATGCTAGGAAAGCTTTAAAATTAGTAGAAAAAGCCATCGAAGGAGCTCATTGTGATAGAGTTGATTTAACTCAACCGCTGATGTTGATTATTATTTCTTCACAATATACACGAACATTGACTCCTGATGCTAGGAAAGCTTTAAAATTAGTAGAAAAAGCCATCGAAGGAGCTCATTGTGATAGAGTTGATTTAACTCAACCGCTGATGTTGATTATTATTTCTTCACAATATACACCCACAGGAGTATTTTGGCAACAAGGGCCTTTATTATGGATACATTTGCCCGTCTCTCCTAAAAGTATAATTGAATCTTATACCTCCATGGTGGCTAAACTTATTCTTCAAGGACTTAAGACTTCTACTAAAATATTTGGCATTCACCCTGCTACTATTATTACTCCCTATTCATCATCACAGATTGAATACTTATGCTTCAATGATAATGATTGGGCTATAGCTAAA
Source organism: Tamias sibiricus (assembly GCA_025594165.1). Classification (NCBI taxonomy): domain Eukaryota; kingdom Metazoa; phylum Chordata; class Mammalia; order Rodentia; family Sciuridae; genus Tamias; species Tamias sibiricus. Next base: position 96,395,053 of record CM046661.1, on the reverse strand, counting down.
TGCTCTACTTCTGCAAATTTTGATAATCATCTTCCTAAGTCCCCTATATTATCTTTTTGTATTAATCATCCTATTATATTTCCACAGGTAATAAAAAAATCAACCTATTCCTAAGGCATTTAATGTATTTACAGATGGGTCCTCAAATGGTACTGCTACAGTAGTCACTAAAAAAGAAAATATGACTTACATAACTGCACACAAATCAGCTCAACTAGTGGAACTGGAAGCTGTGGTAAGAGCTCTGGAAAATTTTAGGGACCAGCCCGTAAACATTTTTTCAGATAGCCACTATATTGTACAAGCCGTCCCAAAATTAGAGTTAGCAGGACCAATAGCACCTCATACTCCAGCCTTTAAATTGTTTTATCAAATACAAAAACTTTTGTGGGCAAGAAAAGAACCTCTATTCGTAGGCCATATTAGAGCACATACTAATTTGCCTGGTCCCCTCCATGAAGGTAATCAAAAGGCTGATGAACTTACAAAAACAGTATTTATACTTTCAGCGCTACAACAAGCTACTTTATTTCATTCCCAGTTTCATGTCAACAGCACCACCTTGCAACGTAGGTTTAAAATCACAAAGGAGCAAGCCAGAACAATTGTAAAAGATTGTAAATCTTGTATGACACATTTGCCCAATCCTCATTTCGGAGTTAACCCTAGAGGATTAATGCCCAATCATTTGTGGCAGATGGATGTTACTCATGAGCCAAGTTTTGGAAAATTGCGATTTATTCATGTGACTATAGATACATGCTCAGGCATGATTTTTGCTTCCTTACATTCTGGAGAAAAAGTTAAAGATGTTACATCTCATTGTTTGCAAGCTTTTGCTGCATTGGGCATCCCCAAAATGCTTAAAACAGATAATGGCCCCGCATATACGTCCTCATCTTTCAAGCAGTTTTGCGCAAAATTCAATATATCCCATAAAACAGGCATCCCATACAATCCTCAGGGTCAGGGCATTATTGAAAGAGCAAACCGAACACTGAAAATTATGTTATTAAAACAAAAAGAAGGAAATTGGAAAAGTCCTAAGGACAGATTGGCAGTTGCCCTGTTTACCTTAAATTTTCTAACTTTAGACTCTAATGGTTATTCTGCTGGAGACAGACATTGGAATCCACACCAACAACATAAACCTTTGGTTTACTGGAAGGATGTTCTTTCAGGTACATGGAAGGGTCCAGATCCAGTATTAATTTGGGGAAGAGGATCTGTTTGTGTTTTTCCAAAAGACGAATCCTCTCCAATATGGATACCATCTAGATTAATAAAACAGGTACCACATCAAAATGATCAAGATGAAGTTATTGAAGAATCAAGATTAATAAAAAAGGTACAAAATCAAGAGGACCAAGATGAAGGTACAGAATGATTCCCTCAAAAGAGTCTTTCAAAATATTTCACAACTTAAGTGTCATTTCTCCCGGCCGGGACAAGGAGATCTCTCTTTAGTGTGCACACAATTGTTTTTTTTTTTTTTTTTTTTTCTTTTTATACATGTCTTTATGTCTGTACATTTGTCTACATTTCATGTTAATGTGACGTCACAAATATATGTTTGTATGCTTGTTCGTCTGTCCAGTGTGACGTCACAAAGAACAAAGGGCTTATGAAAAAGAAAATATATATATATATGGATCCAAATAACTTTAATTCATTTTAGGTTAAGAGTATTCATTTTAGGTAAATAATTTTATAAATGAAGGTACTTTCAATTTTGATTTATAGGTGTCCCTGGGACTTCTCTTTAGCAAACAAATATGACTAGTGCTATATAACCTGATATTTTGGTGTTTTGACTTAAGATTGTTTATTTGTTATTAACTTCATTTGTTTAATAGCTCATTAATTTCAATTATCTCAACAGGTAAAAAATTGCTCTGTATACAGAGACTCAAGGGTTCCAGCTAACAAATTATTTCTCTCAAGTGCCTTTACCTTTTCTTTAATCTATCTTTAATGCAGTAATTACCCTCAGTCTTTCTTTGTTTTGTTCTAAATATGACATTTTTCCAACTTATTTTTGTAAAAGCTCAACCAGCGATGTATGTGAACAAAAATCAACTTTAATTTTCTAATCTAATTATTCTATTTTGTAGTTTGACAACTCGCCTCTTGACTCAGTGCTGCAATAGCACTGCCTTTCCTTTAATAATTGATGCTTGAGTTTCTAGGTAGCGGGCCCTGAAGATTTGCCGGTGGCATTGTCTAAACATAAAAAAGACGTCTGCTGCTCAAACATCAAACAACCTCACCAACAGTGTGGCCTCTGCTCTACATGCATGGGGCCTCCTACATCAACATGTTATAACAAATGGACATTTTGATCTTTCATTGTTTGGGACTTTACGGGACAATGCCTTGCGGGTATTTGTCTAGAGAATTCAGTGTGTTACTTGATGGAACTTAGGGCAGCTGATTTGTTTAAACAATTTGATATGCTATGCAATTTGGCTCATCACCAAAAGGCTTGTTGCCTTAAAGCCGCAACATCTCCTCACAATTTGGACGGCTGTTAGTCATCATATATAGTCGATCCTAAAGGGCTCCATTGGATGGCTGGTTAGCCAATGACGGGTAAGATCCCCAGAGGGGGACAACCTAAGACAGGCACAGTCGCACGGGACAGTCTCATGTGGCCGACATATCAACCTAAGACAGGAGTCAAGGGCACAGCCTTGATTATCCGATGACGGGTAAGAATGTTGGTTGCACATAGACGTCCTAGAGCATTACCTCTTTTAAAACAAAAAGGGGGAAATGCAGGAGCCCTGTTTGGGGATTGGCTTGAATTGCGGTTGACTATGAGCCGTGGAGATTTGGCCTTTGTCGCCACCCGTAGTCTCACGGGATTGTTGCGTGATCTCGAGTGACTTGGCCGAAATTGCTGATCGAGTCAGCGCCATTTTAGTGTGTGTTTTTGGCGTGTGTTAGTCGTTATTAGAACCAGAGAGAAAAGTTATCAGAATAAAAAGCTGTTTGTCTCCAGTTTGCTTCTGAAGTTCTTCCCGCAGCTCCGTTGCTTCAAGCGCTTCAGGCAGCAACAGGGACATGCCCTCCAGGTATATATTTTTCCTGGTTGAGTAGAGTTCTCTCTCGGCTTCCTGGTGCCACACTCCCAGTTGCTTTCCTCTCCCATACCTTTGTGCCACAGTGCTCTGTCTGGCCTCAGGTCCTAAAGAATGGAGTTAGCTATATCGTCTGAGACCTCTGAACCATGAGCCTCCAGATAAACTATTCCTCTCTTAATTGTTCTTGTCAATTCTTTTGGTCACAAGGAAAAGCTGACTAAAACATATATTCTCCTGGAATATTATGTTAACTAAAATAAGCCTAAATCAAAAGTCAAGGGTCACATGTTTTCTGTCATATATGGTATCTAGAGAGGAAAATGCAAAAGAAAGATATGTGGGGATGGGTGATACCTCATGAAAACCAAAGGGAGATTACTATAGTAGAGTAGTGGGAAGGGAACAGGGAAGGGAATAGGGGAGGAAAAGGGGAAATACTGGAGAGTGATATTCATCAAATTATGCCATTATATTTTGCACATGTATGAATATATAAGATGAATCCCACCATTATGTACAACTATAATGCACTAATAAAAACATGGAACAAAAACTAAAAGACTCACAGAAGCATCCAGAATAATGTTTGACTAAAATCTAGGTGCTATGAATCAGCCAAATTCACAAATAAAATTAACCATCACAAGACCACCCCTTGTCAACATGGCACTAATATATGCCTCCTTGAACCTTACTTAATCTCCAATTAAAGACAATAACAAGATCATACTTCTACCTAACATGATACAACTGTTTTTAATACAACCAAAACCACTCTAAAAGAAGAGGATGCAAAATCCCTAGATGACATTTACTCTTTTTTTCATGAAATTCTATGACTAAAATACTACAATATTAGGTTAGTACACTCAAATGCTATGACATTTAAAAAGAAAGCCAATATTTCTTATGTTACATAAAAAGGGGTTGAAAGAAGCAGAAAACAACAATATTTGCTATACACAGAAACATATAGCAAAATGAGGAAAATATTTTCATGGTAATTACAGTCCTTATTTCTTTAACTATTCACATAGTGATAGCTAGTATTTATGAATACCTTTTTCTACTCCCATTCCATATTGCCTTTGTTCTCAGCAAGCACCTCATCTACTTGTGGTTCTTTACCTGGTGGGTGACACAGGACTTCATTCCTTAAGGGTCTGGGCCATTAGAAGTCTTATTTGGATTGGGTTGTTGTAGTTTTCCATCAATGTCAATCACAAAGCCAGGTAATAATAATAATAAATGTTCTAAGAAGTCTCTTGTGTTCTAGACATACTCTTTCTCACCTCCATTGTGGAGTAGTTGTCCAATTGTTCCTTGGTAGTCCGGATCAATCATTTCTTCTAGCACAGCAGCTCCATTTTTTTTTTTTTTTTTTTTTTTTTGTTTTAGGGGCATGAGTAGTCCAAAGAGGCCAGGTAGTAGTTTTAACTTTTAGTTCAGTGAAATTAATGTTGTGTCTCCCGGGAGAAGCATTCTTTCCTTTGGAACTAAGACTTTTGGGCCAGCAAAGCAAAACGTTGTGGGGACAGGAAGAAAAGGTTTTACTAACATGCTACTAGATATAATAGTGAGTGGTACCAATCCCATTTTTATCCATTGCTTCCTGGACTTACCCATGAATCTTGACTATCAGAGAAATAGCACAACAATATTGGGTGCTGATTCAGAGATTAAATGGTATTCTGGAGAATCTTGCTCCAGTCCTACAAGGTATTGCCACGTAATTAATACTGTAATTGCGTCTTCAAAAGGTCATTACAGTGTTCTACCAACCAGCTACTGCAGGATGGTTTAGAATATGGTAAAACCAATGAATTTCAGGAGCATGATCCCATTTTTAAACTTCATTTGTTATGTAGTGAGAGCCTTGATCAGAAGTAACACTTTTTGGAATATCAAGATAAGCCATTCAGTCGATACTATGATGGTAGTTTTGGCAGAATATTGCATAATGGGAAGGCAAATCTATACCCAGATTAAGCATCTATTCCAGTAAAAATCCTGCCACTTTCATGATGGATATAGTCCAATGTAATCAGCCTTACTACCAGGTAGTGCATTGATCAGCCTCATGAATGGCATCATGTCAGTCAGTCAGTGTTGGTCTCTATTGCTGTTTGATTGGCATTCAGAAGTAGCTGTAGCCAGGTCAGCCTTCATGACTAGAGTCCATGTTGTTAAGTATATGTATAATGTGTTCATGTATAATGCGTTTCCCTACCACAATATCTACTTTGCTCATGAGTCCATTAGGTGCTGACAGGAGTAGCTGGAGAAAGAGGTAGAGACCATTCTACACAGTTGATTATTAATATCCTCCTCTGCTGAGGTCACCATTTGGTGAGCGCTTACATAAGACACAAATATGTTCAATATTTTGCCCACTCAGAGAGGTACATCCATATATCTTTTCCTCAGACCATCTCATCATTTTTCAGTCAAATAACTTTGAAATCTCTGACCATTCAGCTAGAACAATGGCCACAGCCCATGGATTGGTATGTAATAGCATGTCTTGCCATTTATCTTGCCAAGCAAAGTAAACAATCAGATGTACTACTTGAAGTTCTGCACACTGGGAGGATTTCCCTTTGCTACTCTCCTTTAGGGATGTCTTAGAAAGGGACTGTAATGCCATAGATGCCCACTTTTGAGTAGTACCTGTCTATCATACAGAACCTTCTCTAAGCAAAACCTGATCTTCCTATGTCAGATGATCATAGGAAATTCTCTATGCAGTCATTGGTGCAGGCTTGGAGAGAGAAAGCAGTACATCAGGAGAGGGGACGATGGGCATTCAGGCCACATCTTCCTGTAACTGACTCGTGCCTTCAGGGCCTTCTCTGGACTTATATCTTATTCTCTACTTTCATTTGATGATAAAGTGCTACTGTACATACTCAATTTTATGGTTTTGTGGGTCACATATAACACTCAATTAAGGTGGGATGCTCAGGTCTCATGGTAACTTGGTAACACTTGTTTAAATATTCAGTTTCTTTATTAAGGCCCAGAGGCAGACTAAAAGCTGATTGTTCAAAGAGTAGCTGTCTGCAGAGGACATTGGGATTTATTCTAAAATTCTAAGGATCAATTAATTCTGTGAATGACATCAATATGGCATCAAAGGACTCCCACCTGTCTTCCCCAGCGACACAGACTTCCTTCTGTAATTACCACCTTCTTACTGTGCTTGACTATTACAGATAATTGGAAAGACAGATTTATACTTCATTCTTATAATCTGCAACTCCCAGAAGGGCAGATTAGTGTCAGCTTTATGGACTTTGCCTTCCTTTCTCCACCACTGAATTTATAAAATCATCTTTTAAAGAAAAACATTCGTCCAAAATGGGACTTCCAGTTGCTGATTTGGTCTTTCTGTTCTTTGGTTTCTTGGCAGCCAGCACTCTGATGTAGAACCCAAAACCTTCATCTGTAGCAGAAGCATTTTAAAATTGAAGAACTAGAATCTTTTCCAGAATAACTCAATATTTCAGTAGACTCTTGAGTTTAAAAGAGAGCTACAAAGTTATTTAACTATAATACAGATATAAATTATAAGTAATAATATTACTTTTTTCTCCACATAGTTTTGAATTTCAAGACTATTCTCCATATAGAACATTCTAGAATTGGAAAGTGAGAATAAAGCTCTTATCATCCATTTGATAACTTGATGTCAGAATCTAACTTAAAGGACATACTGAAGTTGGAAGTCTGTGTTGCTCAGCTACACATGTTTGAGTCTTAAAATTGTAAAGAATTGGGCCTCGGGAATTTCCTATTAAGGTGAAATCTTCTAGCCATGTCTGTTTACAGATGTAAAGAACAAGCCTCAGAAACACTAAGACTTTGTACAGTGAGTGCTTTGTTTAAATAAAACTAAGATTTAAGCCTCCTCACTTCCAATATTGAAAGAACTTCACTATGACCTAAGCTGCTGGATGACTTTACGGAGAGCATCTGAGCTGAGTGTGTGTGTATTATTTTAGCCACGGTTAGCACCCAACTTCCTTTTGTTAAGTGAAGTCTGAGTCATGTTTGGGTTTGGGTTCAGTGTTCTTGTGCTGTCAGGTTCAGAAGCATATGACAGTGATGTTCCCTTCCAAATGATACAACTCTAGAGGCATCCTCATGTATTTGTGGATATCCACTTTACAAAAAATCATGGAGGAAAAAGTTGAGCTTCTGATATACTTCATGTAGCTTTATACTCATTAAAGTCATCTCATTAGTATTTATTGCATCTTACTTTTTCATCCAGGGTATAGACAATAATTAGATTCCATGACATGTGCCGAGTGCCTACTGTAAGAACAAGGCTGGAAGGCTACAATACCTGCTTTCAGAAGGCCTAACTCTCACATGAGGTAGAATGAAGAGAATTTTAGGTAGAGGATATGTAAAGTTCTTTGGTGGCTAAATGACATGTTTTAGTTAAATGTCAAAAAGTGACAAGTTCAGGCTTTGAAAATCAGAGAACAGAAAAGTCACAAGAATGTAATGGGGGAAAATTAAACAAGTCCTAACTATTTACATTTAAAAAGTTAAAAATCCAAGGGGGGAGATATTAGTAAGATAAAATCCATGCAAAATCACCTGTTTCAGAATTTCAACATTTATCCATTGTAGTTTGAAGGAAAGCTTAGTATAGGAAGCAAGTAGAATGGTATATGCTAATAGTACTTGGCATGAGCACTTTGCCGACTAGAGGAAGCTTCCTCTGGTGCAACACCCTTGGGGCTGTGCTGGAATACAGGTCTTTTCTCTATCACAAGACACATCTCTCCATTTGCTTCTGAAGAATACTGAGATCTCTGAGAATGAAGCCACTTTTTCTTATTCGTCAAGGCATGCTTAGTTATAGGATGGAAAGATGAATAAATAGTGTTAGAAGATTTATTCACTATGCTAAGAAAAAGTTATCAATTCCAGATAGCTCAACTTGCATTCCATTCTCAGTCTTCCTGGATACAGAATTGACTCAGTATCAAATAATTCTTTTTTTTTTTTTTTTTTTTTTCTTTTATTTATTTATTTGGTTGTAAAATGTTTACGTGGTGCTATACCCGGGCCGCACACGTACACACAACCCCAGCCCTCAAATAAACCATGGGTAAAATTTTAGCTCTACACTAGAACCATGGTTTCTCTCAGGTAAGAAGGCTGGGCTTTGGAGAGCAACAGAGGCTATGATAGCAGTAGCAACTCAGTACTTGCAGTCAACAGGCAGCTGTATTCATCCACATCACTTTGGGTTTCTCTTTTAAATAATCTTATAAAACCATGGGTCTCAAAATGTGGTTCTGGGACCAGTAGCATTAGAATCATCTGAGATTATCCAAAATACAAATTCTTAGGCTTTGGCTTAGATCCACTGAATTAAAAACTCCAGAGATAGGGCTCACCCATTTCTATTTTAACAAGCAGGTGATCATAATGCATACTAAAGTTGATCTACTGTATATCATGGTGCCATGGACTAAATTGAGTACCATGGATAAATCAGTTTGAGTAATGCTGAAAATTTGTATATCCCACTGAAAAAAAAATACAAGATTTATTATCAAATTAAAGGCCAAGTATTCCATAGCAGGAAGCTTGAGAAACAAAGCATTTATATTTCTTAACATTGTTTGACCATGGAAACCATGAAAAAATCAATATCTCCTATCCTGATCCTGGAGAGAGGTATGCTCATGTGGCTGGGTTCATCCAATTAAGTGTTGGTGGGAGTAATATGTGCCACTCATATCCCTGGAAAGTCTAATGCCCTGGGAAATTTTGGAAGCCACAGATTAAAGAGAGTAAAGTCTTTTTCAGTCTGGGCTCCTGAATGACACTGAAGCCACCATCCAATTGCCTTATTGGAAATCTCCTTGGATGGTTTGATGAATAAACTGCTATTGTGTTACAAAAGGAAAAATTTCCACCTGTAACAGTACATGCTTAGGGTGCAAAAAACTAACTGCTGTGTTTCACTGACATTAACTCTAACTAGTGTCAAGCTGAGGGTTAGTTTGTTACAAAGATCTGTTACCATCTCACCAAGATATTTGGGAAAACACTGATCTAATTATTGTTACATTTACAAATACATCAGGGTAAATGGTGGTAGTCAGAATCCTAGGTTTGAATCCTTTTTTTTTTTTTTTTTTTTTTTTAATTTTTGGTACCAGTGACTTAATCCAAGGGTACCTAGCCACTGAGCCACGTCTGTAGCCTTTTTGATTTTTTATTTTGAGATAGGGTCTTGCTAAGTTGCTTAGGACCTTACTAAGTTGCAGAGGCTGGTTTTGAAATTGCAATTCTCCTGCCTCAGCCTCCTGAATTGCTAGTATTACACTGTGCATCCAGGTAGGTTTGAATCTTTGCTTCAATATTATTAACAATCTTGAACTAGTTACGTCATGTCTATAAACCTTAGTTTTGTTTATAAAGAAATAACACTTCATTGGTTTATGTGATTAAGTTTAAAATAGTAAATCAGAGTAACGAGGCCTAGTGGTGTTCAAAAAGATTTTTTTTTGTGAATCCAAGCTATTTTTCAAAGGTTAAGATTCATGTAGGTGATTACTCTAGAGTTTCTGGGTTAAAAAGGATTAATTTCTGAGAGTCACATTATCAGTTTTTTGTTGACTTAGGACCTAGTGCATTCATTAGATGGTTGCCTTTTTTAAAAGGCATCTTATACAAATGGTGAATCTTGTATCATTTAGCCTGTACCATTGATTTGATGAACATGAACATTCATCATCTAAGCAAGCCACACATTTTATTAGATGTAGGAGTTTTTTAGGGGTCAGTTGCCAGTGGTTAAGCATTCAGTAGGAGGCTTTCTGGTGGAACTCTCTTTTTCAGATTTTACTTCTAGTAAATGAGAATGGGATATGCTCTGTTGGTTGCCCACTCAGCAGTTTCCCCCTTCCTTTTCCTTCCTTCCTTCCTTCCTTCCTTCCTTCCTTCCTTCCTTCCTTCCTTCCTTCCTTCTGAAGAGAGCCTCACTTTTATTTTGAGAGCAGGGTGTCAATCTCAGGCCTTTTTGCCAATGACCATTTGAGGGGAGAGGATGTGACCCTGTTTTGGCTAGTGATCTGTAGGAGGAAGCCCTCTAAGTGCTCCTGAGAAATGTTTTTCTCCCTCAAAAAGGGCATCAGCTGTGCGAGGGAAAGCCCTTCTGCCCTTTCCTAGTCCTTCCTGCCTGAGGTGCTGTTATCTCAGGATGTTTTTCATGTAACTTCAGTAGCCATTTTGATATCACAGGACAATATATTTGACAATATGAAAGGCAACAGAGTAGAAAGATGGAAAGACCCAGAGTTTCCTAGAGCCACAGAATCACCTCCAGAACTAACAACCTCCATATTTCTTATAAAGTAGATAATAAAAGGTGCTTGTAACTCCAGCCATCTTTGGTCAATTTTCTCTCTCTTGATACTGAAAGAATACAAACTAACTGATATGGCATGAATGATAGAAATGTGTTTATAAAAGTTTCCAGGAATTTAATACCAGTGTATTGGTATGAATCAAATCAATCAAGGTAAAAACGTTTGAAATGCCTACTAAAATTTTCCACTGGTTTGCCATTTGCCCAGGCTACACACTTATGTTCACATTCTACTGATGGCTGATATTCAAATAGACACTTTATTTTTTTGAAATGCTATTGGATATTATTTGAAAGGCTTTTTATATAATAAACCCTCACATAATATCTTACATAGCTGTTGCAAACATTTGGTAATTCTTCTATTTTATATGTACATGAGAGAAATTTTCATATACACATGTTCTTCTCTCCAATGGCAACACTGAATGATATGATCATCTTGCAAAAATATTAAGAAGGCAAACTTATGTTAATTTTGCCTTTTCCCATCTAAAATTTTTATTAATTAGAACAAAGAAACTTATAATTATTTATTTAAGAGTTCATATTTCATTTTGAAAAGGAGACCTTTTCAATAAAACATTTGAGTAAAAGTAGCAACAAAATTTTAAAAAGTTATTATTTTTTCCTTTTTTTTCTTTAAAAGTTACATGTAAGTGACCTGGGAGGCTGAGGCAGGAGAATTGTAAGTTCAAGACCAGCCTCAGAAACTTAGGGAGAGCTTGTCTCAAACTAAGGAAAACTAAAAACAGCTGGGGATGTAGTTCAGTGGTAAAATACCTCTGAGTTAAATCTCCAATACCAATAAAATAAAATAAAAAGTCACATATAAACCTCTAGCCAGGTGAACAAAGAAAAATGAAAGAAAAGAAAGATACAAATTATAATATCAGAAATGAAAGAGGCCCATAACTACTGATTTACCTGACTTTAAATAAAGATAGTAAAAATTTATGAAAAACTTTATGCCTGAAAATTTGGTAACTTTGATAAAATGGATCAATTCCTTAAAAAGAACACAAGATTAGTGAAAATGGAAGTCACTTGAACATGCATAACTCTTTTGAAGCATATGGGACTGCTGTAGTTTGTTTTTACATTTATATTCCATGCCTAGCCAACAAAGGTTGCTATAGTCACCTGTTTGTGTTAACAGAGCCTTTTAATTTTTAAAGTGAATTGAACAGTCTTCATGTAATTATTTATTTATTTTTTTTTGCTTTTCTCACCTGTGCTTGAGTGTTTTGCATTCTCAGGTATGTGGCATTGTGTAAAAACATAAAATGTTTATAATTTTATAGGCCATTTACAAGCAACTCAGTGAAATCCTTTAGGGGAAACATTGTTAAGCTGACAGGCAGATTCAGTTGAAGACAACTGTAAAGAAATTTCAGAATTATCTCTTAACCATTTTTCACTAACTTGAGTTCAATCTCTAGCCATATTATAAGGCCACTGAATTTCTTATATACTGAGACTGTTTTCATTACGTGACACAGGAGAATATTTTCTTAAAATATATGCTTTTATAAATATGTATACAATATTAACATTCTAAATTTTTTCAGATGAGGTTACTGGCATGCTCTACTATTACTTCTGTCAGCCATTCTCAATTCATTATATGAGTCACCTGGAGATATTTAAATGAAGTTTCTGAATTTCTAGTAAACTCTCATGTGATCGGAAGTTGCTAGTTCATGGACCACACTTGGAACAGCACATCTTCAGATGAAATATACTGTTTAAATGGAGATACATTAATTTCATACAATGTTTTAAAGTCATCAAAAAGAATGAGGGCAAGAATAGTAGAATGAATTCAACATTATTACCTATGTACATACATTATTAGATGACCGGTGTAACTCTACATCATGTACAACCAAGAGAATGAGAACTTATACTCCATTTATGTATGATGTGTCAAAATGCATTCTACTATCATGTATAACTAATTAGAACAAATAAAATAATCATTAAAAAATGAAAAAAAGAATGAGGGCAAAAATGGAAAGCCTACAAGATTAGCTATTTCAATGTTTTAAAAAGCAGAATGAAAAACTATATATGACTGTTAGTATGTTTTTATATAGTTTCTAATAGCCCAGTTATGAAATTTTTTAATACATACTTCTCTATCCTCATTTTACAAATGACTAAGACCTCAGCCTGTAATTCAGATTCCAGAAAACCAACCTTGAACATTACGTTCTTGACACTTGGGTGTTGTGTTGGTTTCAAGTTCAGTAGATTTTGGCTGAAGATCCATCTCTAAGTTTATTTCTGTCAGGTGACAATCAGTGTGTTAGTATTGCATTGCTGTCACCAAAATATCTGATGAGAATAACTTACAGAAGGGAAAGTTTATTTTGGATCATGGTTTCAGAGGTTTAGCTCATGGTGGCCCATTCCATTGCTCTGGGCCCAAGATGAGGCAGAATATCATGGCCCCAGTGACCCACCTCCTCCAGCCACAGCCCACCTGCCTACGGTTATCACCTAGTTAGTTCATTCAAACTGGAATGGACCAATTAAATTGCAGTTCTCACAATCCACTCATTTCACTGGGTAACATTACTCCATCAACACAGGAGCTTTTGGGGGCTTCTCATATTCAAGTCATAACAGATAGCAAGGAAGAGAGGGGTCACATGACAGTGACAAATGTACTAGATAACAGTGATTGGACCATGTCTTCTAGTCTACACTCTTTTATTTACTACTCATGGATGTAGTTTTTTTTTGTTTTTTTTGTTTTTTTTTTTTTTTTTTTTTTTGAGATTGAGCTGTGATAGATTTCAGTAGTGATGATGGGTACTTTGGTTTCACTGACTTCATTGTCATCACTGTCACCTTAAGCATTTCCTTGACTTAAAAATGTTGAGGGTGGGAGATGATACACATGCAACAATTACTTGAGGCAGCCCGCAGGCCTTGGTTGGAAAGGAGAAAAGAGACAGTACAGTCTTAGCTCTGACTTTCCCCCTTATTGCTAACATTCATTTCAAAGGGAGAAAACTGAGAAATGTATAAAACCAAGATTATGAAATCAATAATGGAGCTTAATGAATGTTTTTGAGAGCAGCTTGAGATTTTGGGAAAGGATTGATGGAATTATTACTTTATAAAGTGCAGATCTTTTAGCAATTGTATAAAATATCAGCTATAAAAGAGAGGGTATTTTATGATGTTTTTGCCAGGAAGAATCATGCAGATTTAGGCTTCCATTCAAAATGAGTGAGACTTACATCCCCTTTATTGTCTTGAGTGAAAGGTTTAATAATAGTACCCATTTCCATAGCTACAGCTCTATAAAAATTGGTCAACCTCCTTGAAACATAAATGTAAATTGAATGATGCCACTTTCCCTTCTACTGTCTTGATATAAAAGAAATAAAAACAATTGAATTAGTAATTTATTGCTGTGAAACAAATTACCTATAAGCTTAACTGCTTAAAAAAAATAATCATGCTTTTCCTCATGCTATTTCTAAGAATCAGGAATTTGGGAGATGTATGTGGGTGGTTTGACTCGACATCTCTCACATAGGTAGAAGACTGCTGCAGTCATTTCAGGCTTAACTGGGACAGGAAGGTTCATTTCCAAGATGAAACACTCATGGAACTGCTGGCAGAAAGAATCAGTTGCTTAGTCGCTGTTGGCAAGAAGACTCAGTTCCTCACCACATGGATCTCTCTGAAGGACTGCTAGAATGCTTTCATGAGATGGCACAGGTTTCCCAGAGCAAGTGATCTCAAGGAGAGAGAGGGCAAGGAGAATGCCAATAATGCCTTTTGTGATTTAGTCCTGCATATCCCTGATTATCACTTCTGCACTCTATCCATAGAAGCCAATCACTAATAAAACCAGCACTCACAGGAGGTGAATTTAGCTTTGCCTTTTGGAAAAAGAAATATCAAAGAACTTATAGACATATTTTAAAATTATCACAATAGTGAAATTAATTGAAGAGGTCTCAGGATTACAAAATAAATTACAAAATTATAATAAAGCATAACTTTATTAAGCCCTTTAATTTATATTATTTTTCTAAAGAAAAATCACTAATAATAACTAAAACTGGTTTAGTACTACATGTATCTAGGCTTCACTTCATCTATTTTATCCTTATTACAATTCTGGGATATAAATCCTCTTCTGACCATGTTTCATCAAAATTAAAATACCATGAATTGCAACCTACATCCTGATTTCATGTACAATTAAGAAAGAAAAATGTCAAGTGCTCCATTTCTCAATGACTTCTCATTTATTTGAATTTTTACTTTGTACTTACCTAAAGTATAATTTCTAGGCTTATTTAGATAAATTTTTCTTGGTTATATATCTCTCTTGGGCACACACAGAAAAATATAAATGAAATAAATTGGTATTCCTAAAAAATTCTTAAATTCAGAGTCCCATTCTTCTGAATCATTGGCAATTCAAAATTATAATGTCCTCCTTTTCCACACAGTATTGCCCAAAGCATTGAAGAGTGTCCTGCTATTTCCTTCAGGATCTTTTTCTAAGTAGCTAGTGAATATAGTTTACTTTAAACTAGCTTGGGAAGTAACTAAAATACTGCTTCACAGGACATACAGTGAGAAGACATTTTTAAATTTTAATAATTTCTACCTTATTTACCCTTTAAATTAAATTCTTTTTGCCATGTTCTGAACTAAAATGTGGTGCAGAAAAGATGTTTCATTTCTGCAAGTTACTTTTCTTTCTGTTTATATAGTTACAGTGTTTCTTCATCTTGCAGATGGGGAAGAATTCTAGAAATAAGTAGGTTGATTTGGGTGATATTTGACATATGTTTCTCTTTATTGATACTGAAATACCATTAAATTTTATTTTCCACATTAGAGTAAACCTTTATTTTGTAATTTGAAGTTCAGATGTGGGAGGGCTGCCAAACAAATTTTGTAATACCTGAAAATAAAATTAAAATAACCCTTCTTTGTTGGAGTGTTTATATTGTCATCAAACTGTTGCTAAAAAATTTTATTTATGTTTTTATAAAATGAAAGAGGAAAAAGTTGAGTGTAAGAGCCCTGTTTGGGGAGATGGCTAAGATTGTGGTTGACTACGGGCCATGGAGATGTTTGGGCATTGCCGCCTTCTGTAGTCTCAAGGGACTTGGCTCGGGAAGGGACTTGGCCCGGGATCTCGAGAGACTTGAGCCGAGATTGCTGATCAGGTCTTTGCCATTTGGTGTGTTGGTTTTGGTGGTGTGTGTGGTGCGTGTTAAAGTCATTGTTAGAGCCAGAGAGAAAAGTTATCAGAATAAAAAGCCTATTTCCAGTTCGCCTCTGAACTTCTTTCCGCGGCTTTGTTGCTCCATGGCCATCGCTTCAGGCGGTAACAGTTGAGTGCATATAATCTGCAGATATTCATTTTGTCTTTGTTCTTTACATATATTATCAGTTTTGTTCTGATTTCACAAGTCTCAGGGTTTCAGTGAACTCACATTTCTTAAGATTTGATCTTAAAATGGAATTTAAGTGGAACGAGTTAATGTAAAAGCATTACATTGCTTTAACATTTTAACATCTCTTATATTTCTATGGTCCATATTATAAATCTTCCCAACTCATATATTAGGAATTTCATCTCCTTTGTTTTATTGCCCAAATTAGTAGAATATACAGGGAATTTTCTGATGAGGGAGTTGTTTTATTGGAAAACTTACCTGCTTTTGAGTCAGAGACCTGGGTTCCCATTCTGGCCTCACAATCTCCTAGGTACATGTCTTTGGGAGATTATGAAAACTATGTGGGCTTCATGATCCTCATTTATAAGTCAGTAATGTTGTGAGTTCTGGGGAAGGCCACCGGCTCTGTGTGTCTGTGCATTCTGGGTGGGTATGCTATCCATGCAGGTCCTTGCCTGCCCTTTAGCTAGGCCATTGTGCACATTGGGCTTTCAGTGAACAACCTTGAGAGGTGATGAGATTCTCTACTCAGGCAAAAGGCAAGCTTGCTCATCACTCACTGGCAGGCTGGATTTCCCAAGTTCACAGTTCTTCTCCATTTAGACCCACCTGTGCCACTCCCATGGGACTTCAGGGACATCAGGAATTGACACAATATGATATTCATGCTGTTTGATCTAAGTAGTTGAGTGTTTGACACACTCAGCCCTTGATAAATGTTTGTTGAATAAATAAAGGAATACCTCAACTTATGTTGAGGCAATGTGTCAGGGTATACTCAATGCTGTAACAAATACTCCCCAATCTTAAAGGCTTAGCATCAGAAGAGCTTATTTATTACTCAAATTGAGGTCTAACAAGTGCTTTGGGAGTATGCTTTCCTCCATATGTCATTGAGTGATCCAATTTAAAAATCAAAGGTCTAGTTCCTTGGTCCTAATAGTCACATTTCAAATTCCAATGGCTGGCTACTGTTGGGGCAAAGTAGGTGTACAGCACTTCTATCATCACAGACAATTTTACAGAGCAGCAGTACCCTGGATGCCCTGGAGCCTTGGGCCTCCACCAGAGCCTCTGGATTCAAAGGCAAAAGAGGAGAGCTGAATGTGTGGAGAAATATTTAAAAATATTCTCTTAAAATCCTCAGGTTGGGGAAGCACACATATCTTCTGCACACATTTCATTGGCTAGACCCACCTAAAGGCAAGAGTAGTTGGAAATGGTGTGCTAGTATGTCAGGAAAACAAGAACTGAGATTTGGAGAGCAGTAGCAATGCCAGCCCACAAGTCTTAGCCTTTAACTATGATCCAAATACTATGCATTGTTCTCCAATTTTAACATCTTTCAGTGAGTAAGGTGATGCTATTAGCTAGGACTCCACAGCTTTATAGACCATGGTTCTCAAGACAACATTGCTATTAATATAATTTTAGTTCAGTTGACACCCATAATTTCTTTTTTTTCTTTTTTTTTTTTTTTTTTTTTTTTTGTTACCAGGGATTGAACTCAGGGGCACTCGTCCACTGGGTCACATCCCCAGCCCTTTTTTGTATTTTTATTTAGAGACAGGGTCTCACTGAGTTGCTAAGTGCCTCACCATTGCTGAGGCTGGCTTTGAACTTGCGATCCTCCTGCCTCAGCCTCCCAAAGTGCTGGGATTACAGGCGTGCGCCACTGTGCCCGGCCCATAATTTCTTGATCCAGCATTAAAGTGGCTTGTCTTTTATTTTACACTCAAGGAGTGGTTTTGTAAGACACTTTCTTTTATTATTTATTTCAATATATTGGCTATCTTTTGCTACTACTAAAATTGCACTGTTGACATCATCTGTAACTGACTGCACTCACACAGAGCCAAGTCTCCTTCCACAGGTATTCTCAAAATATGTAGTTGGGCATTTTCCATGAATTCAGTTAACTTATAGTGTCAATTAGACTCAATCATAGGGCATCCAATTATTTGACCAAATACTATCCTGAGTGTTTCTGTGGAGCAATTTTTTGGATGAAATTAACATTTGAGTTGGTAGACTGAGTCAAGTATCTTGCCTCTCTTCATGTGAGTAGCTTATCAAACTAGTCGAAAAGCCTACATAGAACCAAAGAAGTCAATCTTCTCCAAAAGAATTTTTTTTTCTTGCCCCTCTGCCTTCAAACTGGCTTATCACATTTTTCTTGTTTTCAAAATCAAACTGAAACACTGGTTTTCTCTGGGCCTTGTGCCTACTGACTTTCAGATTAGAAATATACCATTGTCTTTCCTGATTCTCAAGCCTTTGGACTCAAATTGAAACTGCACTATCAGCTCTCTTGGGTATCTAGTTTGTTGACTCACCTTTAGAATTTGGATGTATTACTGTCTATATTATGTGAAAAATTCCTTACAATAATCTCTCTATATATGCATGTGTGTATGAATACACATCCTATTATATTCTCTTGGTTTTATTTCTTGTACAAACCCTGAATAGTACAACATAAATGTCCAATCCTGGCATAAATGGAGATTTACATATCTTTCTCTTAGATACTTACATCAAAGGTCATGAGATACATTTTAAATTTAATGCTTCCCACAGAGGATCCAAGCTTCATTTCAGATCCTATGCATGCAGGATCTGGTTGGTATAATTTAGAAGTGGTTGTAACTTCAGCCTTGAAGAGTTGATAGCCATCATTTGTGGTTGTGGGATTCGGGGAATTATGCTGGAAAAGAAAACATTGACTAAAGATAACTTTATTTCAAATAAGTTCAGGGTCTTAAATTGTATTTTCCATGTCCCATTCATATTTGTATTCAGTATGTTCAGTCCCTCAACTACAATGTCTGTTTTAAGTTTTAGATTCTATGTAATTACTTTATACATTGCTCCATATTGGATAAGCAATATTTTACATAATCTATTCTAATTTATTCAGTGGGTTGTCTCAAATCATTCCCTAAAATTCTATCAATAAATGTATAAGAAAATTTCATTTTCATAATATATGCTTGTTTTTCTAATACATGGATTGTTTTCCCCCTTAACCAGAGATATTTTCTGTTCTGAATACCCATATAACACTGTTTCATTTCCACTTTGGCTAATTTTACTTTAGCAAAGAAAGGTTCTAAATACCTTACTTGTATTTAATTTGGCCTTTTCATCATGGTAGGCACGCTTCAATATATCCCTCTTGGCTAACAAATTATTCTATTTTCAGAGGAGAGGATAGAGCAGGAAACTAACATTTCCAAAGGTTATACTGTAGATGACTCTTCAAAGACTAAGATTATCTGGTGGGCCATTAGGCCTGATAAGTTATTTTATTTCTCCAAACTTTGCCATTTTTCACAACTAATCAAATTCAATGATAGTTACTGTTCATATGACATAAAAAGATATAAAAAGTTGAGGTCATTAGAGAAATCAATTTTCATGCAAATAGGGAGGTTTCTCCTCATAAAATTGGTTTTCACTATTTAGTTTGAGTGATTATAGCTCTTTATTTACATTTCCTAAGCAATTACAGCCATTTGCATGTGCAGTGATTCAGTTCCCACTGAATCATGATGAAAGGGGAAGCAAAAAGGAAAAACAGAACAAAACTAACATTCTAAAAATGGTAAGCTGCCATGTTCCTCTCAGGATTCTGGAGGTCCATGGATGCTTATCTCTCCTCACCAGATGCACACTAGGCAGCAGGAAATGGGGCAAAAACCACTTGTTCCTTTCCAAAGGATGGAGGCTTACACTGAGGAGGTGAGGGCCATTAGAGATGCAAAGTTGACTCAGATGGCTAAAGCAAGGTTCTCAAACCTCTTGGAAGCCAATGGAGACTTACCACGTACCTGGCACTCTTCCAAGAAGCTCATCCTGGGAGGCTAGAAAGTAGGAATGCTAACACCATCAAGGTGATTCTTAAAGTGTCTTGGCCCAGAGGGGAAGCACAGACTTTGGAGACAGACATGCCTGGGTTTAGTTTATTCTTAATCACATACGAAACCTTCTCAGAATTAAAAGGCATCACCTGGGGATCTTGTTGAAATGTGGATGATAGCTCAATAGTTTCGTGGTAGGTCCCAAGATTAGTTTTTTTTTTAAAGTTGCAAAAATGATTTTTTAAAATTTATAGTAGTAGTATATATTACAATTCATAATGCACATAAATAGCATCTTTTTACATACAACTATTTGTACATAAAGTATATAAGTACCATTCAGATCTTCAATCCTGCATTTAGGATAATGATATCAATCTCATTCAACCACCAATTTTTTTTTCCTTTTTTCCCCCTCCCTCCCCCTTGCTCCCTCCCTTCCCCTCCCTTTCCATTGACCATTCTAGTGTTCCTCTAATCCTCCTATGTACCTCCATCCAACAACACTGTGAATCAGCCTCCTTATATTAGAGAAGACATTCGGTATTTGGATTTTTGGGATTGGCTAACTTCACTTAGCATTATATTCTCCAACTTCATCCATTTACCTGCAAATGCCATTATTTTATTCTCTTTTATTGCTGAGTAAAATTCCATTTTGTATATATACCACATTTTCTTTATCCACTCATCTACTGAGGGACATCTAGGTTGGTTCTACAACATACCTATTGTGAATTGTGCTGCTATAAACATTGAAGTGGCTGTGTCACTGTAATATGCTGTTTTTAAGTCCTTCGGGAAGAGACCCAGGAGTGGGATAGCCGGGTCATAGGGTGGTTCCATTCCCAGTTTTCCAAGAAATCTCCATACTGCTTTCCATAACGGTTGCACCATTTTGCAGTCCTACCAGCAATGCATGAGTGTGCCCTTTTCCCCACATCCTCTCCAACATTTATTGTTGTTTGTGTTCTTAATAGCTGCCATTCTGACTGGTGTGAAATGATAACTTAGGGTAGTTTTGATTTGCATTTCTCTAATTGCCAGTGATGTTGAGCATTTTTTCATGTATTTGTTGATTGATTGTATATCTTCTTCTGAGAAGTGTCTGTTCATTTCTTTGGCCCATTTATTTATTGGGATATTTGTGTTTTTTTGGTGTTGAGTTTTTTGAGTTCTTTATACATTCTAGAAATTAGTGCTCTGTCTGATGTGCAGGTATTAAATATTTGTTCCCAGTTAGTTGGTTCTCTATTCACCTCACTGATTGTTTCTTTTGCTGAGAAGAAGCTTTTTAGTTTAAATCTATCCCATCCATTAATTCTTGATACTAATTCTTGTGCTACAGGATTCTTATTAAGGAACTTGGGGCCTAATCCGACATGTTGGAAATTGGAGCTCACTTTTTCTTCTATTAGGTGTATTGTCTCTGGTCTAATTCCTAGATCCTTGATCCACTATTTGAATTGAATTTTGTGCATGGTGAGAGATAAGGGTTTAATTTCATTTTGTTGCATATGGATTTCCAGTTTTCCCAGCACCATTTGTTGAAGAGGCTATCCTTTCTCCACTGTACATTTTTGGCACCTTTGTCTAATATAAGATAGCTGAAATTATATGTATTAGTCTCTGTATCCTCAATTCTGTACCATTGGTCTACCAGTCTGTTTTGGTGCCAATACTATGCTGTTTTTGTTACTATTGCTCTATAGTATAATTTAAAGTCCAGTATGGTGATGCCCCCTGGTTCACTTATCTTGCTCAGGATTGCTTTGGCTATTCTGGGTCTTTTATTTTTCCAAAAGAACTTCATGATTGCTTTGTCTATTTCTTTGAAGAATGACATTGGGATTTTTATTGGAATTGCATTGAATCTGTATAATGCTTTGGGTAGTATGGACATTTTGACGATATTGATTCTACCTATCCAAGAGCAAGGTAGGTCTTTCCATCTTCTGAGTTCTTCTATGATTTCTTTCTTTAGTGTTCTATAATTTTCGTTATAGAGGTCTTTCACCTTTTTTGTTAAGTTGATTCCCAGGTATTTTATTTTTTTTTTGATGCTATTGAAAATGGGGTAGTTTTCATCATTTCCCTTTTGGAGGCTTTGTCAATGGTGTACAAAAATGCCTTTGACTTATGGGTATTGATTTTGTATCCTGCAACTTTGCCGAATTCATTTACTAGTTGCAAAAGTTTTCTGGTAGAGTTTTTTGGGTCTTCTAGGTATATTATCATGTCATCAGCAAATAGTGCTAATTTGAGCTCTTCTTTTCCTATCTGGATCCCTTTAATTTCTTTGATCTACTGTCTAATTGTTCTGGCCAGAGTTTCCAGTACTATGTTAAATAGCAGTGGTGAAAGGGGGCATCCCTGTCTTGTTCCAGTTTTTAGAGGGAATGCTTTCAATTTTTCTCCATTTAAGATAATGTTAGCTCGGGGCCTTGCATAAATAGCTTTTATAATGTTGAGATATGTTCCTGTTATTCCTAGTTTTTCCAGTATTTTGAACATAAAGAAGTGCTGTATTTTGTCAAATGCTTTTTTCCGCGTCTATTGAGATAATCATATGATTTTTATCATTAAGTCTATTGATATGATGTATTATGTTTATTGATTTACGAATGTTGAACCAGCCTTGCATCCCTGGAATAAACCCCACTTGATCGTGGTGCACTGTCTTTTTGGTATGTTTTTGTATCCGATTTGCCAAAATTTTGTTGAGGATTTTTGCATCTATGTTCATTAAAGATATTGGCCTGAAGTTTTCTTTTTTGGATGTGTCTCTGCCTGGCTTTGGGATTAATGTAATATTGGCCTCATAGAAAGAGTCTGGAAGAGCTCCCTCTTTTCCTATTTCTTGAAATAGTTTGAAGAGCATTGGTATTAGTTCTTCTTTAAAAGTCTTGTAGAACTCGGCTGTAAACCCATCAGGTCCTGGACTTTTCCTTGTTGGTAGCTTTTTGATGGCATCTTCTATTTCTTCGCTTGTAATAGATCTGTTTAAATTGTGTATAGCCTCCAGTTTCAATTTAGGGAAATCTTCGGACTCTAGAAATCTGTCAATGCATTCAGTATTTTCTATTTTATTAGAGTACAAGTTTTCAAAGTAATTTCTAATTATCTTTTGTATATCTGAGGTGTTTGTTGTGATATTCTCTTTTTCATCATGAATGTTAGTAATTTGAGTTTTTTCTCTTCTTTTTGTTAGCATTGCTAAGGGTCTGTCAATTTTGTTTATTTTTTCAAAGAACCAACTTTTAGTTTTGTCAATTCTTTGAATGGTTTCCTTAGTCTCAATTTCATTAATTTCTGCTCTGATTTTAATTATTTCCTGTCTTCTACTGCTCTTGGTGTTGATCTGTTCTTCTTTTTCTAGTGCTTTGAGGTGTGATGTTAAGTCATTTATTTGTTGGTTATTTTTCCTTTTAAGGAATGAACTCAGTGCAATGAATTTTCCTCTTACTACTGCCTTCATAGTGTCCCAGAGATTCCTATACGTTGTATCTGTGTTTTCGTTTGCCTCTAGGAACTTTTTAATCTCCTCTTTGATGTCTTCTTCAACCCCTTGATCATTTAGTAGCATGTTGTTTAGCTTCCAGTTGATGGAGTAGTTTTTCTTATTCCTTGTTTTGTCGTTGATTTCCAATTTCATCCCTTCATGGTCCGATACCATGCAGGGTAGTATCTCTATTTTTTTATATTTGCTGAGAGTTGCCTTGTGACATAATATATGGTCTATTTTGGAGAAGGAGCCATGTGCTGCTGAGAAAAATGTGTATTCGTTTACTGAAGGATGAAATATTCTATATATGTCTGTTAGATCTAAGTTATTAATTGTTTTAAGGAGGCCTAAAGTTTCTTTGTTTAGCTTTTGTTTGGATGATCTATCCATTGGTGAGAGAGGTGTGTTGAAGTCCCCTAGGATAATTGTGTTGTGGTCTATTTTACTCTTGTACTTGAGAAGTGTTTTTTTGATGAATGTAGGTGCTCCATTATTTGGGGCATATAGATTTATGATTGTTATATCCTGTTGATGAATGGTTCCCTTAAGTAGTAAGAAATATCCATCTTTGTCCCTTTTGATTAGCTTTGGCTTGAAGTCTACCTTATTTGAAATGAGAATGGAAACCCCTGCTTGCTTCCGCATGCCACGAGAGTGATAAGACTTTTCCCAGCCTTTTACCTTCAGTCTATTGATGTCTTTTTCTATGAGGTGTGTTTCTTGGAGACAGCAAAATATTGGGTCATTTCTTTTAATCCATTCAGATAATCTGTGTCTTTTGAATGGTGAGTTTAGGCCATTAACATTCAAGGTTATTATTGAGATGTGATTTTTATTCCCATCCATTTTCATTTGTATTATGGTCTTTAGTTTGATTTGGTTTCTCTTCTGGTTGGTATTTCCCTTAGTTTAATATCTCCCTTTGTTGATTTTCATTGTTATTTTTCTCTTCTTCTTCATGAAAAATGTTGCCGAGGATGTTCAGAAGTGCTGCTTTTCGAGTTGTGAAATCTTTTAACTTTTGCTTGTCGTGGAATGTTTTTATTTCATCTTCTAATTTAAAGCTCAATTTTGCTGGATATGAGATTCTTGGTTGACATCCCTTTTCTTTCAGAGCTTGAAATATGCTATTCCAGGATCTTCTTGCTCTTAAGGTCTGGGTTGAAAAGTCTGAACATAGTATTATTGGTTTTCCCCCTATATATAATCTGCTTCCTTTCTCTTGTGGCTTTTAATATTCTCTCCTTGCTCAGTATATTAGGCATTTTCATTATAATGTGTCTTGGTGTGGATCTGTTGTGATTTTGTATGTTTGGTGTTCGGTAGGCCTCTTGAACTTGGTTTTCTCATTCATTCCTCAAGTTTGGAAAAATTTCTGTAATTATTTCATTAAATAAATTACTCATTCCTCTGGCTTGAAACTCTGCCCCCTCCTCTACCCCAATCACTCTTAAGTTTGGTCTTTTTATGTTGTCCCATAATTCTTGAATGTTCTGTTCTCAGTTTCTTACCATTTTTGCTGTGTAATCTAGATTTTTTCTCTAGGATATATATTTTGTCTTCATTGTCTGAGGTTCTTTCTTCCAATTGATCTACTCTGTTGGTGATACTTTCGATTGAGCTTTTATTTTGGTTTTATTGCTTCTTTCATTTCCGGGATATCTGTTTGGTTTCTCTTTAGAACCTCTATCTCCCTATTGAAGTAATCTTTTACTTTCTGTATTTGTTTATGGAGTTCTTTGTCAAATGATCTTTCACCTCCTGTATTTACTCCCTCATCTCATTTTTGAATTCATTCTTAAGTTCCGCAAACACTTGGAATATGTAATTTCTAAATTCCATCTCTGGCATTTCACCAACTGTGCTTGCCATGGAATCTATTGAGGAGGTATATTGATTTGTTTGTGTCACTTTCTTTCCTTGTTTCTTCATATCGCTTGTGTGTCTTATCTTTCTGCACTGTGGGACCTTGACTATTCTGATTTTACCTTAAAGCCTTATGTTGCTCCTATAGTACAATGCTATCAGATCCCCTTATATATCCTTTACTCTTTAAAATCAAACACTTTCTATTCAGAGAATCCCAGTTTGATCACAATGTACAGATTTAGTTAACCCAGATATTGTTTGCAATTTACTCTGTATGCTTCTGATGGGGTTTTATAGTTTCAAGAATTGGACACAGAGGTGATATGTTTAGGAAGAAGGAGGTGAGTATATTGAATTGTTCTTTCTTAGAAAGTATGAGAAGAGAGTTTTATGGAAGTGGTTTAGTATCAGCAGACGAGAGAGGAAAGAGAATGGAGTGAATGCTTATGTGGAAAGTCCAATATATAAATACAGCTAACTTATGCAGTGGTTGAGAGAAGAAACGAAGAACGATGGAAAAGAGGAAAAAAAAAATGACAAAGGAGTAGAAATTAGTGTAAGAGAGAGAAGAGAGAGAATGAGTCAAGAAAATAGAGAATGAACTATATATAACACCACTTTGTTATATATTTTAATTGTACCCGTTCTAGAACTCCCAATTTCTGCGTATAACTTGTTTTTGCCTCTGTTGAGTATGCAATGGCAGGGTGTAAATAGGGAAGATGCAGGAAGAAGAAAAAATACAAAAGTGAGAAGGAAGAAAAGAAAGAAAGAAAAGAGGAGCAGAAGCAAACAAACAAACACACTGTCATTCGAAACAAAAACAAAGCAAAAACATACAAACAAAAAACCCCCCAAAAAACAAGAAAACAAACACCAAACAAACAAACAAACAAAAACAAAACAAAACAAAAAAAGTTGAACCCAGGAATCAGTCTCAAACAATCTGGACCCTGGGATGCCCTTCTTTTTTCAGTTGACTTGGTTCATGTCCAGTCAGCGATCCTGTTAGTGGAGTCAAAGCTGCATCTTTGGCCAGTTGCAGAATGGCACAGCGGAAGGGTGGCTTGGCAGGTGCCTACCTCTTGTTGTGGTTGCAGCTGGGCATGTCGCACTTCCCCTCTTGTTCTGGTTGCAGCTGTGCAGGTTGCACTTCCCCTGGGAGAGGAGGGGGTTTTTCCTCAGGTCCTGTCTTGCTTGCAGCAGCAGGGAGCTGCTACTCTGGGCCCTGGAGGCCAGGCGAACTGGCGGCTGGGTCTCTCCTTCAGGGCAGGTGCACTGGCAGTCTGAACTGGGAATTCTGACCCTAGGTCTCAGGGCCAGTAGGTGGAACTGGGATCTCACGTGGGCAGGCCGAGCTGGCAACTCAAGCCAGCTGCTGAACTGGGGACTCTGCCCACAGGTCGCAGGGCCCACAGGCTGAACCGGGATCTCACAGGGCAGGCTGGACTGGGAACTCCGCCCACAGGTCGCGGGGCCTGCCAGCCAAACTGGGAACTTACACTGGCCGCCTGAACTGGGAATTCCGTAGGTCTCAGGGCCAGTAGGCGAACCGGGATCTCACATGGGCAGGCTGAAGTGGAAACTTAAGCCAGCTGCTGAACTGGGGACTCCGCCAAGATTGGTTTTTATGAAATCTTATTCCCAACAAGTTTCTTAAAATGCCCATGCTGATGATCTCTAAGGGGTTGGGGTAAGTACTTCATCTCTGAGTTTTAGTTCTGTCTTCTGAAATATAGGTAAATAGTGTCTAGTCATAGATTTGTGGATTCAGTTAAAAGTTTAAAAGTCTACTACCATGTGTGACACGGTAGGTGTTAAGCAATGGTACCAATGTTGAACTTTTCCACATTACTCAACTTCACATATTTTGCCAATTATAGCCAACAAGCAATTATACAAGAGATGTTCCTATTAGGTGTGATAACAACATTTGTCCAGCTAAAGAAGCTTTCATTTTTTTCATACACATAATTGGGTTCATTTTTGAATGAATGACATGTTGGCTGCCTCAATATTGATGGTTTTCTTTTCTATTTTCCTTAGCTAATACAGTAAAAAAGTAGAATGGGAGAAAAAGAATGTACCAAACAAAAGCTCAAATTGTAACAATTAATATTACCTTCAGGACTTTTTAAAAGAAGAAAATAAGATTGGTTAAGATTTTAGACCTAGCCGGGCGCGGTGGCGCATGCCTGTAATCCCAGCACTTGGGAGGCTGAGGCAGGAGGATCGCAAGTTCAAAGCCAGCCTCAGCAATGGCGAGGCACTTAGCAACTCAGTGAGACCCTGTCTCTAATAAAATACAAAGAAAAGGGCTGGTAATGTGGCCCAGTGGTCGAATGCCTGAGTTCAATCCCCGGTACCCCCCAAAAAACAAAACAGATTTTAGACCTATTCATCAAATAAATTGAAGTACAACAAAACTTACCCAGAGTCAACTGAATGGTGCCACATGCTGAGCATGAGTAGAGTCTCTAGATGCTTTATCTTTCTGTGTTACAAAAATTCTTTACATCTCTTTCACATGTCAATAGTTTAAGGTTTTACCACTTTATGTAATTTCTTGGGTAGCTGTTTCTGATGTTATAAAGTCGGGCTTTTGAGATAATTATGAGTTCTATTCTGGTTGAAGTACAGGAGTCCTGTAATTACCCACTACATCCCACAGTAATTATCTACACTGGTGCCATTTTCCCCTGTGGCCAAGCAGGACTGCCTTATTTTGATATGGTAAGTGCTTCAAAATGTTCCCCTGGGAGGAAATGACTCCCATGTGGCCTACTCCCTTTCTCTGCCTGTGATAAGAAGATTAATATAAAAAGTCCAGATCACTCTGCCATTGTTTCCCCTTTCTGTGCACTTCTTGCAAGTAGCTTTAACTTGAGTTGGAGATTTTGTGAGCAGATGAAAATATTTTTCATAAAAGATGCCCAAGGCAAAGGAATAAGATGTTTCACAGATAAAAATTTTAGAGTCATATTTCATTTTGTTTCCTTGAGAGGGTAGTTTTGAATACAAAGGAAAATAGGTTAAACTTTAGTTTTTCAGGAACAACCTCTCAAAAATCTAACTAGTCAAAACAGCTTGTTTTCTTCCATTTACAGAGAATCTTAAAGTAGAATCAATAAAAGTTTTAATTTATATGGCCCAGCATTACTTTGTCAAGTAATTCAGTGTGGTTTTGTGTAAATGGGAAGGTTTGCCTTCAAATATTTGGAACACAAATATTATCTAAATTTTTGATATGTTGAAGAGTGAGATGAAGTTCTTTCTGGCAGATTCCAGGAACAACTGCAGGAGATTGGATGTATTTGTATCCTAGATTTCTATACTTGCTTTACTGTTTTGTCAATGAAGAATGCTGATACTGCTAAAAATGGCATTTTTTTTTTTTTTTTTTTAGAAATCCTACAAGGCAGCCCCCCAATTAACTAACCAACAAATATTTAATAAACATCTATGTGCCAGACATTGTGTTTGGGAGTTGGAATAAAATCAACACAATTCTCATCCTCATAGCACATGTGGTCCAGCAGGGTGAGAAATATGCCAAGTAATCACAGATTTGGAGCATAGAAGCAAGTGTGGGCTGAAGGCTTAAATTTGGGGGTCATCAGTATAAGCAATAATTGTAGCTCTGGGTATGAGCGGGATTGGCTGGAGAACAGTAGTCTTCAAACAATAGTTGCACATTAGAATAACGTAAGGAGTTTTAAAAAATTCTGAAGCTCAGGCCCTATCCTAGCTCTTTAACTTAGACCATCTCTCAGGGGTAGGCCCTGGCATTAGAGTTTTGAGAGCTTCCCACGTAATTCTAATGTGTAGCCAGAATTGAAAAACCTACTACAGTGGGGTGGGGAAGGAAGGTTAAAAAAGAGGTTATGCAAAAGTATCAATCCTAGTTCTTAAAACAATTTCCAAAAAGCAGTTTTAAAGATGAGTTGACAGCAATTTAAATTATGAGCAAATGATTTAATTTGTGGGGTAAAAGAAGGCTTCCAATCCTGTCTTGTCTTTCATCTTTCTTGAATGTTGAATCTTTAATTAATTATTTATTTATTTATATTTTTATTTTTGGTACCGAGGATTAAACTCAGGGGTGCTTAACCACTGAGCCATATCCCCAGCCCTTTTTTTATATTTTATTAGAGACAGGGTCTTACTGAGTTGCTAAGTGCCTTCCTAAGTTGCTGAGGATGGCTTTGAACTTGCAATCCTCCTGCCTCAGCCTCTCCCCAGCTGCTGGAATTACGGGCATATGCCAGTGCACAGGGCTGGAATTTGTAATTTTGACACTTTTCTTTAAGCTTTAGGAGGATGCGTAGTGTCTACCACAGGTTCCCAACATTAGCACTTGCTATGGTTGTGGAGTTGGTACTAGGCACTGTTGAACTTTGATCAGTGTCAAGGTAGCCCCAGAAAGACACTGCTGTACGTGAATGTTCCTGCCCTTTCTTCTACCACAAGAAGATATCTGGATCTGGACCTGTTGATTGTAACACAACTTTCACTTGCTGTGCTTCCTTCTTTATAGCTCAGATTTTATACCTACCCACAGATCTTGGTGGTGTAAAAAATTTTAGCTATTGTTACCTATTTACAAAATCCACAGCAGGACATAATTTGTGTCTGCATTTAAAGAACTCCAAGTTCAACTCAGTAAGTATCTTTTATTCTGAGCATTCACCACTGTAATCAGTTTAGGAAGCAGAGAGGGAAAGAAGAAGGATGGAAAGACTGTTGTCCACTCTCAATTTTGCAGCACTGATTAGATACCAAAGAAGCACTGCCTGTCACAGAACAGTGTTAGCAGAGTTATAACTTATGCAATTCTTTGTAGCCAGAATTGAAAAACCTAGTACAGTGGGGTGGGGAAGGAAGGTTAAAAAAGAGGTTATGCAAAAGTATCAATCCTAGTTCTTATCTGTGCTGGGAACACACCTCAACTCAGAAAGGCAGAGATGGCATGTTCTCCTTTTCTTTGGGGCATAATGGAAGATTTAATGCCTCCTCTCCTCTCATCTGCTATTATGGTTTGGGTTTATGGAATCCCCCCAAAGCTCATGTGTGAGATAATGCAAGAAGGTTCAGAGGTAAATGATCAGATTATGAGAGCTTTAATCTAATTGGTGGATTAATTTGCTGATATGGATTAACTGGGTGGTAACTATAAGAGGTATGACATGGCTGAAGATGATTGGGGAGTGCCTTTGGGGTTGATTCTTTGTCCCTGGTGAGTGGCGTTCTCTCTCTACTTCTTGATTACCATGTCCTAAGTTGCTTTCCTTCTCCATGCCCTTCTACCATGATGCTCTGCTTCACCTTGGGCCCAGAGCCATGGAGTCAGCTGACCATGGACTAAATCTCTGAACCTATGATCCAAAATAAACTTTTCTTCCTCTACATTGTTCTTGTTAGGTCTTTTGGCCACAGTGATGCAAAGCTGACTAAAACATCTGCCTTCCTTTCCTCCTCTGAGGACACACTTTGCTTAATCCAACAATGAAGAGAAATCTGAATATTTCCTTCTAGAATGCCATCATTTTGATGATGCTTCTCTTCAAACCATTCCTTGCAAGACAGAATGATTTTTCTTACTTGGGATTCCTCTTCCCAGAAGTTCCAGGCTTCATGTAAATCCTTCCTAGAATTTACTCATTCTTTTTTTTTTTTTTTTTGGTGGTACTGGGGATTGAACTCAGGGGCACTCGTCCACTGGGCCACATCCCCAGCCCTTATTTGTATTTTATTTAGAGACAGGGTCTCACTGAGTTGCTAAGTGCCTCGCCATTGCTGAGGCTGGCTTTGAACTCGCGATCCTCCTGCCTCAGCCTCCCAAAGTGCTGGGATTACAGGCGTGCGCCACCGCGCCTGGCATACTCATTCTTTTAAGTTGATATTTCTCCTATAGTTTTTGATATTTTTATGATTAAGTGGGGTCAGACCCTCCACTTTGAGATGTGAGTCATCAGAATCTCAATTATTAGTTGGCAACTGCCAGTAGTCATTATGGATGCCAGCTCTATTCATCTACCAGGCTCTGGCTCTGTCTTTACTTTGCTGATAACTGAGAGTCTGATGACTCACATCTCAAAGTGGAGGGTCTGACCACTTAATCATAAAAGTATCAAAAACTAGAGATGAATGTATAAAGACCTAGGGATGCTTAACTGCTCAGCCACATCCCCAACCCCCCCCTTTTTTGTGGGGGGTACTGGGGATTGAACTCAGGGGCACCTGACCACTGAGCCACATTCCCAGTCCTGTTTTTATTTTATTTAGAGACTGGGTCTCACTGAGTTCTTAGGCCCTTGATAAATTGCTCAGGCTGGCTTTGAACTCAGAATCCTCCTGCCTCAGCCTCCTGAGCCACTGGGATTACAGGCATGCACCACTGCACCCAATTGAGAGTTTCTTTTTAATATTAACCTTTCATGGAAATATTGCAGAAGAAAAGAAGGACAAATACATACATCCCAATCACATAGCACATATAAACATGGTATTTTGGGCTTTGCAGCTTAAAGCACAGAAAGAGGGCAAGTAAAAATGACACTTGTCTCTAAATTAAAGTAAAAAATGATAAAGGGATTTTCCTAAATCTGATTATTTTGAAAAACTCATTTTTAGGAAGTTTGTCTTTGCAATAATCACTCTATATTTTGTATCTCTTCAAATTTTGAACATTTCTGTTAATAAATTTGTTTGTAAAACTTACTTCAAACCCTAAACTAAATGTGAATATATTCTCTGGTGATAGCTGGAATACACTGTCATCAATAAATACAGCCACTTATGTTGCAAAAGTGCTGGGGAAAATTTGGTATGTGTGATATAGACAAATGATTTTTGTCCTATCAACCTACATAAATATGTCCCCAATTAGTGAGATAGATCATATGAAAATGTCCTTTAGAATGTATTGTATCTTTATATGGCACTCTGTTCTCAAGAGGTTCAGAGTTAATTTATTACATTGTGTCTGTATCTAATATGATTTCTTATTTATAAATCATACATCAGCATTCAGTGCTTCCTTACACATTGTAAAAGTTTATTATGGGGAAATGCATAAAATAAGAGTCATTGGTTATTTTTATCTGGTGTGATCCAGTTGTAGATCATTGTAATGAACTGATTCTTCTTTTTTTTATTTGTTCTAATTAGTTATACAGTAGAATGCATTTGATACATCATACATAAATGGAGTATAACTACTCATTCTTCCAGTTGGACATGATGTAGAGTTACACAGATTGTGTAATCATATATGCACATAGAGTAATAATGTCTGATTCATTCTACTATCATTCCTACCCTCACACCCCTCCCTGCCTAATCCAAAGTACTTCTATTCTTCCAGGGGGGGGGGGGGTTCCCCCACAATGTGAATCATCATCTGTATATCACAGAAAACATTTGGCCTTTGGTTTTTTGGGATTGGCTTATTTTGCTTAGCATGATATTCTTCAGTTCCATCCATTTCCTGGAAAATTCTGTCATTTCAATCTACTTTAAGGCTAAGTAATATTCCAACATGTATATATACACCACAATTTGTTATCCATTCATCTGTCAAAGGGCATCTAGGTTGGTTCCATAGTTTAGCTATTGTGCATAGTGCTGCTATAAACATTGATGTAGCTGTGTCACTATAGTATGCCGATTTTAAGTCCTTTGGGTATAAACCTAGGAGTGGAATAACTGGGTCAAATGGTGGCTTTATTCCAAGTTTCCATAATGGTTGCACCAATTTGCAGTCTTACCAGCAATGTATGAGTGCACCTTTTCCCCACATCCTCACCAACATTTATTGTTGCTTCTATTCTTGATAATTGCCATTCTGAATGAAGTGAGATGGAATCTCAGTGTAGTTTTGATTTGCATTTCTCTAATTGCTAAAGATGTTGAATGTTTTTTCATATACTTGTTGATCAATTGCATTTCTTCTGTGAAGTATTTGTTCAGTTTCTTAGCCCTTTTATTAATTAGGTTTTTTTTGGGGGGGGGTGTTAAGTTTTTTTAGTTCTTTATATATCCTGGAGATTAATGATCTATCTGAAGTGCAGGTGGCAAAGATTTTCTCCCATTCTGAAGGTTCTCTCTTTACGTTCTTGTATGTTTCCTTTGCTGTGAAGAAACTTTTTAGTGGGATTCTATCCCATTTATTGATTCTTGATTTTACTTCTTGCACTTTAGGAGTCTTGTTAAGGAAGTCAGTTCCTAAGCTGACATTGTGAAGATTTGGGCCTAATTTTTGTTCTATTGGGCATAGGGTCTCTGCTCTAGTGCCCAAGTCTTTGATCTACTTTGAGTTGATTTTTGTGCAGGCTGAGAGATAGGGGTTTAATTTCACTTTGCTACATAAGGACTTCCAGTTTTCCCAGCACCATTTGTTCAAGCTATCTTTTCTCCACTGTATGTTTTTGGTTACTTTGCCTAGTATGAGATAACTGTTTTTCTGTGGGTTTGTCTCTGTGTCTTCTATTCTGTACCATTGATCTACATATCTATTTTGGTGCCAATACCATGATGTTTTTGTTAGTATGGCTCTGCAGTATAGTTTAAAGTCTGGTATTGTGATGCCTCCTGCTTCACTTTTCTTGCTAAGGATTTCTTTGGCATGTTGGAATATTACTTTTTCTGGGTCCCTTGTTTTTCCAAATGAATTTCATGATTGCTTTTTCTATTTTTATGAAGAATGTCATTGGGATTTTAATAGGAATTGCATTAAATGTGTATGATGCTTTTGGTAGTATGGCCATTTTGACAATGTAAATTCTGCCTATCCAAGATCATGGGAGGTCTTTTCAACTTCTAAGGTTTTCTTCAATTTCTTTCTTGAGTATTCTGTAGTCTTCCTTGTAGAAGTCTTTCACCTCTTTTGTTAGATTGATTCCCAAATATTTTCTTTTCTTTTTTTGAGACTATTGTGAATGGGTTGTTTTCCTCATCTCTCTTTCAGTTTACTCATCACTGATGTATAGAAATTCATTTGATTTATGGGTGATAATTTTATGTCCTGC
Source organism: Tamias sibiricus (assembly GCA_025594165.1). Lineage (NCBI taxonomy): Eukaryota > Metazoa > Chordata > Mammalia > Rodentia > Sciuridae > Tamias > Tamias sibiricus. Next base: position 96,360,852 of record CM046661.1, on the reverse strand, counting down.
TACTTTGCTAAATTCACTTATTAATTTTAGAAGTTTTCTGGCATAACTCACCAATTCTTTTGGACCATTGCACTATGTTTTCTAACATTCAGGGATTCCCTGAAGATTTTTTTGTTTTCTTGACAAACCACAGAGGAACCCATATGTAGCTTTTACTTAGTCTATAAATTAGAATTACAGAGTAAGATTTTATTTGGCAAAAAACAAGTAGTAAGCAAATGGGAAGGCTGGCATTTTCCCTCAATCTGTAGACAATCAATCCTTGTTCTAAAGGGTCAATGTTAATGAAAACATGGGAAGAATAGATATAGTGTCTATATTTGGTGACACCATTCCCCACCCCCCAAAATACAAGATAGACGTACTAGATTTCCATGATTTTGCCAAGAATTTTAAATAGCTTACTGTTATATTTGGCTACTTTGTGGTTTTAGCTTATTTGCCTTTAAGATTTCAAAGACTTTTTTCCATGTCTATATAGTACTTTGTATATTAATTATACCTTTTGGGATTTAAAAATTATTTTTGGAATGGGTATTCACTTTCATTTTATTCTTAGCTCTTACTGATAATTATTTATCTGCACTAACATCATGTCTGGGGCTTATTTGGTAGATTTTATATATTCTCTAGTTATAGACAAAACTCTCTAGAGAGTAGGCCATATCATTTGACTTAAGTACACTTTCATTGTATACTTTTATTAATATCTCTAATTCACTTAAGATGATGAATACTGAAGTGGTAATTTATTGCTTTTACATAGATTACCACTTCCCCATTTTTATGTGTTAAATTTATGAGGTCAAGGGAAAAATCTTTTCCCTCTCAAAAATGTTTTATTTTTTGCTATTATTTGTATAGCCCATGTCTTCAAATATTTTCAACAACTTGTTGAAACATCTCAAAAGCCCATCCCGATGACATTAGTAGAGGACTTACATACAAGCTTATTGATGATTACAAAAGCTAGAATATTTTTTCCAGCAAATGTCAGAATTATAAGGAAAACGTATATCAGAAGGAAAGCTAACAATGAACTCTTCATTTATTAAAAGTCATTAAGCAGTGCTTGGAAATAGTAAAGAATGTATGCACTCATGACATTTTAAAATTATCCTGTATCTCTTTTTGTAATACCATAAACTTTAAATACAGCTATTTTTATGCACCAATAAATAGCACATGTATAGCTGTTCTAATTGGATAGTTACAAAGGCATGAAGATTTTTTATTAAGTGGCATAATCAGCAAACTGTGGATATAATCTCAGCTTGAGAAACATTAACATTCTAAGACCCTGCTAACTGGGAATTTAAGGGCTACATAGATGAAAGATGGGTTTTGTTTGGCTTACATAATGTTTTGTGCAACTTGTTATGACTTAAAATTAGACAATTCGAAAATCTGGTGATGTAGAAAATAGGCAAATCTGGTACAAAAGGCTGTGTGTATTTCTGCATGGCTATATGGGATGGAATTGAGAAAATTTCTGTTCCTTTTAGGTTTCATGGTCCCTGCCATTCATCCATGGCATGCCCTGATTCTCTTAACTGATGTAGGCTTTCACTTTTCATTTCATGTCCCAATCAGAGATGACCTGGTTAAGTCTGCATCAGCCACGTCCTTACTCAGCTCCTGTAGCCTTCCCTGATCCATTTGTTGAGTTGCTTTCTTTCCTATACACCAGCACTTTATAGAAATCTTCACACCAAACCCCATATGATAAGGATGGCCATTGACCTCATCAACAGAAGTAAATTGAGATACTCAGAAGTAAAGCAATTTGCCCAAGGTCACCCAGAGAACATGTGGGTTGCTAGTCCAGGTCTAAGGCCACTGTAGTAATAGTGTTTGCCACAGTGGAAAATAGAGTTTCTGTTATTCAGTCATTTGTTTCCAGTGAACCACCTCTGCAAGATCTGACTGCCTAAAACTATGCAATTTTACTTTCTGTTAACACTGATTCCATGTAACATGTTTTTATATAATCAATTTTTATTTTAATCAAAGTATTATGTTTTATTTAAAAATAAAATTCCCATACTATTATGAGGAAGTTGCCTCTGTTATTCACCTGTGAGTTTCTGAATAATATCTTTTTATTTCTTTATTTATAAATTTTGATCACTGATTTACCTTTCTGGGAGTTGAGAATTTAAGTTCTCACCATATGTCATCCTCATTTCCTTCTTTCCAGTTTCCTAATATAATTATACCATATTGTAAATGATAATATTTGTATTTCATGGCAACAAATATCACTAATCACTTAGTACTGTACTGTGGCCACATATTTATTCCCTTACCATATTCTCCCCTCAACCCTCACCACATCACCAGAGGTAATAGTGCCTATTGTTCATTTGCTTAGTTTTGTATTTGTTTAGTTTTCTATATATTTGGACCTTTTTTCAAGCTCTGCCAAATCTTTAAACATTTGTGAACCTTTCCTAAATGCTTACTCTGAGCAGCCTATCATTCCCACTCCCTCTCTTCTGTAGCTCTCTGTGGGTGGCTCGGATCTAGACTGGTTGCCCTCCAGTCCAGGGCAGAGTTTCCAAACTCAATACTTCACATGTTCCTGTTTTGAATCTTTGACCTGATCCTGTTAACCCTCTCTTTCTTATTTTATTCCCTCATTTTCCGAAGCATTTCTCTTTGTAGCTAGCTAGGAAAGTGTGCATGGTGTTATGTTTTTTTGAGTTCTTTCCTGCTTGAAAATACATTGATTATGCTATCACTGTTACTTTTTAGTCTAGATGGAGTTCTGTGTTGAAAAGTGTGCTCTTTGAATTTTGAAATTATTGTCCCCACTGTCTTCTCTTAGTCACGGTTGCTGCTAGATATCCAATGTCATTATAATTTCTAGTTCTTTGTCTGTAATCCCTCCTTCTTCCACCCCCACTTAATAACATTTTAGGTATTTTTAAACCTGTGCTGAAATTTTATGGTGTGTGTTTGTATGGGTTTTCTGTCAATCCAAGAAATAGGTACTCAGTGGGACTTTCAATAGGAGGATTTGTAGCTTTAAGTACTACAAATTTTCTTTTGTTTTTGATAATTTTTGTTTCTCCTTTGTTTTCTTATTCTAAAACTCTTATTTAGATATTTTCCTTCTCAATATAGTATTCTAGTTCTTAAGACTATTCTTGACTGTTTTCAGTAGTTATTTTGATCACATATCTCAAGACTATTAAAAAACTTTTTAAAAAATCACTTTCATGCATAACTTGCTTATTTTTTATTCAGTTTTACTTCTCCAAGTATAGAATTACAGGCTTTTCTCTAGTTGAAATTTTCTTCTATTCATTTTCATCATGCCCTTCCAAGTCTCCCAGTCCCACTTTTTTTTTTTTTTTTTTTTTTTTTTTTTTTTTGTCTTTGTTTTGGTCCTTCTCTCTCAAAGTTGGATTCTCTCCTAGAATGTCTGTGTCTCCTTTGCTGTCCATTCACATTTAATAGTGAAGTACTAATAAGCATTTTGGAATGTCTGCAGCTGGAAGTGGGGATTGTTGCCTGGGTTTCACTGCAGGGGAACCAAGTAACTTGCTTAGTTTGGGGGCTACCCTATAGCTAAGGTAGTTCAGTTACTCCAGTAAAGAAAAATCTAGTCTCTCACAGTCATAGTTGTTCTGAAAGCAGGTCTGGGAAGAAGGCTGGGATACCCAGTATTCTGTTAATAAGTGCTCTATAGTTTCACACTTTTTTGGAAATATTCTCAGTTGCCTTGTTATTAGCTTGCTACCTCTTTCCAGCCCTGACTTACCTGAAGACTCTGGGCACAAAGAGTGAACTTATGATCTCCCGAGAGACAGTGGGGATCAGATGAGGAAGCATGGAGCTTTCTCAGGCCAGGTATATTAACATGGCTGAATATGTGCTAATATTTAGTGTTTAGTCAAAGTTTATATTTTTTTAGGGATGAACCTGAATTACTGATTGTGATGCTATATTAGTGAATTTTGGTAATTAAGATAGTGTTGACTTTTGAGCATTCAAATTAGAATTCATTGTTATTAATCATGACTTCCATGTAGAACTATTCAACTAGAGCTATATCTGAAGAACTTAAATTCATCTTTTATAATCAACATAAAAGATAAGTATAGCTGATGATTATGGAAACAGATTGCCATATTTACCACTATTTTCCTGAATAGTTTTCCATTTGCCTGTGTTTCATTTATTTGGGCTTTGAATTACCTGAAGACAGAATGATTATGAAGTTTGACTAAACACTAGCCTGAGTAGTAAAAATGAACAAACAAAAAATGCTGCATATTAAAATTGACCTACTAACTGTACTTTGGTGTAGCAAATGATTTTATGTTTGAAAGATTCACCCCATAGAAATAAATCAACACTTAATGCTATTCACAAAGCACACAAAAAAGCTATCTTTCATACTTATGTCAAGATTTTTTTCTGTTAAGAAGCCATCTCCAATTTCACAATAACGATGTAAGATTTCCGTTCCTAGTCCCTACTTGGCCCTGGAAAGCCTGGCTCTAGACAACACCACCCACATTGATGCTTCCCCAGAACTTGCTAGATGTGCCTGAATTGTATTGCCAAGTGGAGTCCTTAAATGAAAATAAAAAGTTCCTTGGCATATGTATTTCCCTAAAGAGTGATAATTCTAACCTTTTTGTAATTCAAGTGTAAGAATAGCATTACTTTCAAAATGTATTAAAATTAATGAAATTAAATGAAAATGAAAATCGCTTACTAGAAAGCTTTAAACATTGGCTTCCCTACAAGTGATCCACCTTCACAAGGCAACAAAGTATCTTGTGAGCGCCTTAATTTCCTAGGGGTGCCATAACAAAGCACCAGACGGTGGGTGTCTTAAGCAACAGAAATTTATTTTCTCATAGGTCTGGAGGCTGAAAGTCCCTAAGATCAAGATGTTGTCAGGGTTTTGACTTTCTTTGACTTTCAGATGGCCATCTTCTACATGTATCTTCACAGCATTTTTTCTTTATATGTGTCTGTGCCCAAATTTTCTCTTTTTTCAAGGTCACCCATCAGATTAGGGTCTACTCTAATGCTTTTATCTAAACTTAATTTCCTTCTTAACCTTTGTACAAATAAGGTTACAATCTCAAGTACTTCTTGCTGGGAGTTAGGGCTTCAACATATGCACATTTTAGGGGAGTGTGGGGGAGACATAATTCAGCCCATAATACTGAGATTATAAGTGAGTTATGGACCTTCAGTTTATTATACTTGTCAATTTTTTTTCCTCAAAGGTAACAGATATTTGTATCATATCAGCCATTCCAACAATAGGTTCATAAATTGTGTGCAAATATTGTTAGATTTAGATAGAGCTACATAACAGGGTTTAACTGAATGGAACCACAGCATTTGCAGAACACACGTGTCACAGTGAATGGGAAGAACAGGGGTTAGGTGGGTTTCCATTGCATGCTCGATGCAGCACTTTCACAAATACATTCATTATCTCTCTGATTACTCACAGCAATCCTATGATGAGTATTTCACAGAGGAGCGAACTAGGAATCAGGGAAGATAAGTGACGTTCCCAAATTAGCACCACTATTAGATGGTGAACTTGGATTTGCATCTCTTCTCTGTTTGATTCTAAACACCATATTCTTCTACTATTTTATGATGCTACTTTTGACTCTTCTTTCTGCTGATAATCATTTTGATCACACGAATCAACTTTGTACTGACTTTAATTTTTACAAAAGCAAGATGTACAGGAGAAAGTTTGCATGTGAGTAGTCCCTCCCTCCTTCCCTCCCTTCCTTCCTTCCTCCCTCCCTCCTTCCCTTCCTTCCTTCCTACCTTCCTTCTCCCTTTTTATCTTCTTCTCTTTGTCTGACTTTCTCCCTCCCTCCCCTTTCTTTTCCTCATACTATGTTGCCCAGCCTGGGGTTGAACTCATGATCTTCCCACCTTTGCCTCCCAAATAGAATTTCAGACACGCACCACTGAGCCTCTGTAAGGTAATGTTTGTAGATTATGAAATCTCTAATGACTTTCTAAACACTATGCCACAAAAGTGCAATTTATAAGAAGAAGTAAATAAGAAATGTAATTTAAATGCAGAAATATGGCTTTAAAAACCTTTTCGTGAAATTTGTGCAATAATTTATATGCTTTTAAACTTACCACATAATAGTATTGTAATTTTTTGAACTACTTTTTTTAATGCCTTCATTTTCATGAATTAGTGATCATATTTCTAATTTGTCTTAAAATGCATGAACAAAAAGAATTGGGCAAGAATTTTGTGCTTTTACTGATGTAAGAGAACTAGCATTTGTTCTGAGAAGTTTTATACCTATCAGGAGAATGAAATACCCTACTGAGTAGGCCAACTCTACTTTAATGTAGAAAAAATGTATGTGTTGAACATTGGACTTTCATGTGTAAGCTTTCTTACAGGTTTCATAATGAATACCACTTTTAGGTGCCAATTTTTTTATATCTAAGAAGACAAATTATACTATATAATTTTATAAGAACACTAGAAGATCCATTATATGTATGGAACTAAACATATTTCATGAAATTCTAGCAAATAGCAATCTCCTATGATTTCTTTTATTTCTTTAGAAAAGCCCTTGGTCTATGGAGGTCACAATAGTACTATGCTTATGTTGAAATTCAAGATACAGTGAAGTGAAACAATTGATAATGATAAGTTAGGATCTGAAATGGAGAAAAGGTAAAACAGATTATTTCCTCTGCCTACAACCAGCCACAACCTTGAAGCCTAAGAATTTAAAGTGACAGAAATAAAAGAAAGAAAAAGGAAAGAAAATGAAGGAATTTTGGATGTTGAAGGTAAAATTTAAAGTTTATATTTAGACATTGCAGAGTTGAAATCTAACATGTTCCTGGATTCAAGTAGAAAAAATATGTTTGGATTTCTCATTTATCTGTTACTAATTATTTCTTGAGTTTGCAGAAAACGGCAAAAATACTAAAAACAAGTATTAAAGAAAAATGCTTTCAAAGTTTGTGTGTGGATATGTTTCATGGAATACCTAAATAAGGAGTTAACCTATAAACCAATGATCAAAGTATATGGCAACAGTAGACAAACTTTATTATATTTAATAATTTTTAATAAACAATTCCTTAATCTGTTAAATTCTGAATTTATGTACTGTTAAGAGTCAGTTTAGAGTATGGCCCAGTTAAAAAATTCTTTTTCTTGATTGAAGGCATAACTAGTTGTAATGTCAATCATCTGTTCATGTAGACTTTGTGGCCTAACCCTCTTTGGTAGGGAGAAAAAAGTTTGTGGAAATTATCTGTAATCTTGAAACTATCTGAAATGTTTCTCTGGTTCCCAGACACATAAATCCCCCATGATGATTCACTTTATGGGCCTTGCATAAATGAGGAAAGTAATTTATAGTCTTGTAGTGATACAAAAGAATTGTTAGTGGTTTCATTATTGCCATCTAATATTTTTGCAAAGATCCATTTTTGTGTCAACAACTAAAATGTGTATAGAAAAATTATTCAACAATCATTTATTCCAGAAAAGAAAAAACATGTCTTTCTATAACATACATCATCACAAAATGGTCTCTAGTTCTATCCATTTTCCTGCAAATGACATTATTTCATTTTCTTTATGGCTGAATAAAACTCCATTGTGTATATGTGCCACATTTTCTTTATCCATTCATCTGTTTATGGACACCTCAGCTAGTTCCATAGTTTGGCTATTGTGAATTGTGCTGTTATTAACATGGGTATACATGTATTGCTTTAATTTTTCGGGATGTATACTGAGAAATGGTATAGCTGGGGTCATATGGTGGTCCCAAGCCTAGTTTTATAAGGAGACTTGATACTAAATTCTATAGTGGTTGTACTAATTTACAATCCCACTAACAAAGTGTTCCTTTTTCTCTACATCCTCTCCAGCATGAAATGATTGCTTTACTTGATACTAAGCAAAGTCCAGTGGTTAATTATTTCTTCATACTTTGTATTTCTTTTTTAAATGGTCTGTCTCTCATTTGATAGAAAAACAAATATGTGTGTGTGTGTGTGTGTGTGTGTGTGTGTAAGTTCTTAGGTATAAAACATTTGGATTGCAATTTTCATGGCACTTTATTATCAAAGCACTTTGGGAAAAATCATTTCATTTGCTCCTGAAGAGAATTTCAGGAGGTAGAAAGGACAGTATTAAATTTATTTTCATAAGCTATAACTGCAGCTTAGAAAGGTTAAGTGATTTATGCGAATTCTCAAGACTAGTGATTGACAGAGAGAAGAACTCTTCTGACTTCCAGCCTGGTGCCTTTCCCTCCACTCAACACTCTCTTATAAACAAAAGGGTTTGATCCTGTTAAGAACACTAAAGTTCTTCATTGAGAAATATGCATTCAAAAAGTTTATATTTGCATTTAGGTACAGCAGATTCTGAATAAGGAAGAAAAGAATTTCATGCACACTGTAGGAAACAAAAATCTTCTTTTAGTTAAATCTTTTATAAAGAAATACATTTAATGGGAAAGTTCCAGGTTTTCCAAACCTTAATATAATAATATTAGATTATGTGCACTTTGTAATACATATGGATAAAAATTTCTATTTATTTTGGACATACAATTTGTATAGTAGTACTACAGGTAAAATAAGAATGATTTTGACATGAAATTTCATTCAAAACTATATACGTACAGGTAGAGTTACTTTCATTTCTTTCTAATCTGTCACAGAAATATTTTAAACCTCATAGTCATGAGCAAGAATTTGCATATACTTAAGCATTCATCTCAACTTGGTATCTTTTATGTATTACTTGAATTCTCTGCTGTCACTTTTTATGACTTTACTCATCAAAGACTGAAACAAAGCCCCACTCTTCAAGGGGACTGATGACTCTTAAAACTCTGATAATAAGAATTATCATGTCTCAATTTGCAAAGCCAGAGTAGAAAACACCATAAATTTTGTAGCACTTAAGAGCAAATTAGATCTTAACCAATGGGAAGTCTTTAGAAACCAATCAATGTGGGATTAATTTCTGATTTAAAAAAAATCTATATATCATAAAATTCTACCTTTACATCAGAATAGTTTTTTAAAGTTGGGATTTCATGTGTGATTTTAATTCTAGATTCTCTAAATTTTAAAAAATGAACGTCATGAAAATTGAATGATTTAGAGACTTTATGGTAATAAATGACTGTCTTCTGACCATTCTGCCTCCATCTCCATTCCCTTCCCTGCAGTCAATATTTTAAAAAGATTTCTTTTTTTTTAAGTTTCTGGTTATTACTTCTATAATTATAAGTGCCTCTATTGTTTGATTCTAGCATGGACCTTAGGAAATGTCAATTGATTGCCTCACTACTAAAAAAAATAAAGTGTAGATTACTTATATTCCATTTCTACTCTACCTTCCCTTCTGCTCAGTGTTAGGGGTTAGCTCATTTTAAGTTCTTATATTGGTTAGCTTTGTTCAATTTAAATTACATACTTTTACTTATTTTTCCACTTATTATAGTCTATATCTTTATTCACAGCTCAACAAGGCATATAAATGCAGTATACCTGCCTTCTTTTTTCTTTCCTTTTCTCTCTCCTTTGAACTATCTCTTCTTAGCAGCTATAATTCTAGTATTTTGTTGGTCAGAGAAAATGTAGTTTGAGTATGTGTGTGTGTGTATATATGTATATACACATGTATGTAGTGTGTGTATGTGTACACACTACATTTTCTTTATCCAATGAAATACTAGAATTATAGCGGCTAAGAAGTGTTTGATAGATATGTTATGTGGAGTTTTACTCAGCCACAAAGAATAATAAAATCATGTCATTTCTGGTAAATGGGTGGAACTAGAGAACACCATGCCAAACTCAGAAAGTCAAGGATTGAATGTTTTCTTTCATATGTGCGAGCTAGAGAAGGAAAGAGAGAAAAAAGAAAAAACAAGAACAACAACAAAATGGGATCTCAAGAAAATAGAAGGGAAAGCAATAGAATAGAGGAAGGGGATTGAGAGAGAGGGAGGTGGAGAAAGTATGGGGCAGTACTGGGGAACAAAATTGAAATCAACAAAATTGTTATGTCCTTATACAAATATACCACAATGAATAAGCTTTTATATATAATTATAGTGCACTAATTAAAATAATTAGAAGAAAAGTATAAGGAAAATCATCAGTACAGTAGAGCAAGCAGATGGGAGAGGGAGGCAGGGAAGGAAAGGGAGGGTACTAGGGAATAAGATTGATCAAACTATGTGCATGTACAAGTATGGCATTGATGAATCTCACTATTGTATAACATCAGAATGCCTAACATTATAATTTCCTGAGTAACTCATCTATAATGAGTACCTACCATTCTATACCAATCTGTAGCCCAGCTATACCTGCTGTACAGTATTTTAGGATTTGTAAGTGTTTTCCTCGGTCAGATTCTTATCCTCCTTTAAAATGATCTTTGTTGAAAAAGTGTTTTTGTTTTTTTTCTTTCGTCAGAATTGAGTTTTGACTTTTTAAAATTGAATTTATTTTGATTTGGGTTTTTTAAGATCCTTTAAAAAAAAAAAAGGAAACATGGTACTAAAACACCAGTGAGCAGTGAGGTATGATTCTTTATGAGTTTTGGGGAAACTGTGATGGCCTTTGCACTGATAACTCCTTTAGAGTGAGACATGTCTATTCACTTTTTCTTGAGTAGAAGATTCATTACTTACTTTGCTTAAGATCTTTTATGTATACTTTTACTATTCTTTCTGTAACCCTGTAGAGTATGTGCTATCTCTGTTTCATACTTACAGAAATAGACTCAGAAGGCATATATAAATTATCTAAGTGTTGAGAAAGTGGCCAGGCTAAGATCAAACCATGTCTGACATACTTTTCCTGGGAGGACTGCTTCTCTCATAACAACTTTGCTGGGGATTGGCAACAATGGTAGAAGGCTCTTCCTTGTCTTGTCAAAATGTGCAGAAATATTGAAACATTTGAGCAATTTTCAACTGTTTCAATTATTCCCCTAATCTAAGTTTATCTTACCCAGTATGGATCACTGAAAAAAGTTATTTGGAGACAAAATGATGTTGATTTAACTTCTAAAAAGCATAGGGCTGAATAGAGATGTTTTGATTAAAAAATCAAAACAGGATATTTAGGTATAATTTAGAAGTGCAATTGTCATGTCTCACTCCTCAAGCTCAGAATGATATTCACATTCAGATCCCCATATGAAGACATCAAAAAAAATTGAAAGGATATTCAGTTTCTCAAATAATAAGAAGGCACTGAAAAGAAAAAGTTACTTTGTGCTCAGAACCCATGTACTACATGTAAGATAATTTTTTCAATGTATTATTTTTGCTGAAAAGGGAAATTATGAGTTCCCTCTAGATCAATGACTATAAATAAGAAGAATAAAGATATGTCCTTGTTCCACATTTGTAAGAAAAATTTTTAAAAATGACATTGAAAGTGTAGGATGTAGTTTGTTATTCATATGCCACCTTTGGATATATTGTTTTTTGATAAAGTTATAGGTAGTAATGTAATGAAGGAATGGAATCTGTGTTCTAATATATCCTGTTTTAAGTTGGAAAGATTAAGCCCAAAATAAGCTTACTACAATGGAGTTTCTAGAAAATCAGTACAGCCCTTTGGTTTTTGACAGTGTTTTCTAAGCAGATGTCATGACAGTCATTATTAAATTATGTCTTTAAGTCATCACCAACTCAGTTTCCCATTTATCATGACCATCTCCAAAGTTGCTATGACAACAGCATGGTACTTTTAACAAAGTGACTAGGTATAGCTAAGCTTATAAACAGTATGATGCACTTATAGAAATATCATTATCTATTGAATTTGGAGAGCTTCCCAACTGTTAACATAATTCTAATGCAACCTATTAAAATTCAGATTGCTTCCAGGATTGAATGACTTGAACCAAGGAAATACATCCTATAATTATGGTGTTGAGAAAGTTCAATATTCAAGATACTATTTGTAACATAGAACCCAGTACTTTTGTGGCACAAGTTATGGGATATTTTCATTGTGGTGAATAATTGAGGAGAGAGAAAACAAATTCTGAAACTTTAAAATTCTCAAAAAAGGTGATCAGGTTTTCCAAAGAGAAATTAATCTGATCTAAATTTTATGCCTCAACTCATTCTGTAATATAGATTAGACACCTCTCTCCTTCCATCTGTATGTGTCCATCTCACATGGAAGAAAGTATCATGGAAGAAAGTTCCAAGGGGACACCACTACATTTATCTACTTAAATAATTTAAAATGTATTCCTAATATGTGAAGCTATAATCATAACCAAGGTTTTATTCTAACTTGTGGGAGATCTTTAGTTCTATTCTTTATTTCCCCCAGTTTTTGAAAAAGAAGGGGTGGGGGAAGAGAAGAGGAGTAGGGAAAGAAAGGGAGGGGAGGGGAGGACAGAAGAAGAGAGGAAAAGATTAAAGATTTGTAGCAAAGACCAAGAAATTTACTGTAATTTCTTAAACACAGATCCCGATTTTGGGAAGTTTTAAAGTTCTAGGACAGTTAAGCTATTCATATATAGAACGAGGTCATGTAATTAATTGTTCCTTGAATCTTTACAGAACCTCTTTGTGTTGGAGATAGTTTAGAACTAATGTAAAGGAAAGCATACATATGAGAGTGTGTTCTAAATTCCATGGGAGATAGAAAAAAAAAAAAAAAAACCCTTTTAATAGTATTCTTGGTTGTTTAGAAATTAAACAAACTAGTTATACCAATGAGTATATAATTAAGTAGTGTATAAGTACATTTTACTTTATGATCTTTGAAATTGGAATTTCTAAAAATGTGTGGCGTTTGACAAAAAATTCCCAAGATAAAATCCTCACCAAGTATTCTTCACTTAAGGATTAAAGATAGTACCTTTAACATGTCTTCTTTCAATTTCCAAGTACTGAGGACAATGACTTCATTTCCTCTTTTCAAAAACCACAACACGTGCACATAGCATAATTTGATGGATTTCATTCACTTTCTACACTTTCCTACCCATCTTCCATCCTCATTGATCTCCTTCCTGTACTCTATTGTTCTCCCTTCTATTTTCATGAGATCCCTTTGTGTCTGTTTGTTTTATTTTTATTTTTTTTTATTCTAAGATGTTATAAACGTCAGCAGAATGCATTACATTTCATATTACACATATAGAGCACTTTTTTTACAAATCTCTGGTTGTATGCAAAGTATATTCACACCATTCGTGACTTCATACATGCACTTAGGGTAATGATATCCATCTCATTCTATCATCTTTTTTATTTTTTCCTTCACCCTTTTGCCCCCTCCCTTCCCCTCCCTCCCCATTGGCCATTCTAGTAGAATGCATTACGGTTCATAATACACATATAGAGCCTCTTTTCACATAACACTGTTTGTATACAAAGTATATTCATACTATTCAAGTCTTCAATCATGCATTTGGGATAACGATATCCATCTTATTATACCTCCCCCCTTTTTTGTTCACGACCCCATGCCCCCCTATCTCCCTCCCTTCTCCTCCCTCCCCTTTGACCACTCTAGTGTTCCTCTAATCTTCCTAAGTACCCCAACACCAAACACCACTGTGACTCTGACTCCTTATATCAGAGAAAACATTTGGTACTTGGATTTTTGAGACTGACTTACTTCACTTAGCATTATGTCCTCCAACTTCATCCATTTACCTGCAAATGCAATTATTTTATTTTATTTTATTGCTGAATAAAATTCCATTGTACGTATATACCACATTTTCTTAATCCACTCATCTACTGAGGGATATCTAAGTTGGTTCTACAACCTAGCTATTGTGAATTGTGCAGCTACAAACATTGAGATAGCTGTGTCACTGTAATATGCTGTTTTTAAGTCCTTTGGGAATAGACCAAGGAGTGGGATGGCTGGGTCATAGGGTGGTTCCATTCCCAGTTTTCCAAGAAATCTCCATACTGCTTTCCATAATGGTTGCACCATTTTGCAGTCCCACCAGCAATGCATGAGCGTGCCTTTTTCCCCACATCCTCTCCAACATTTATTGTTGTTTGTGTTCTTAATAGCTGCCATTCTGACTGGTGTGAAATGATATCTTAGGGTAGTTTTGATTTGCATCTCTCTAATTGCCAGTGATGTTGAGCATTTTTTCATGTATTTGTTGATTGATTGTATATCTTCTTCTGAGAAGTGTCTGTTCATTTCTTTGGCCCATTTATTTATTGGGATATTTGTGTTTTTTTTTTTTTTAAATATTTATTTATTTGCTTTAGTTGTACACAATGCCTTTGTTTTTGGTGTTGAGTTTTTTGAGTTTCTTTATACATTCTAGAACATTCTAGAAATTAGTGCTCTGTCTGATGTACATGTATTAAATATTTGTTCCCAATTAGTTGGCTGTCTATTTACCTCACTGATTGTTTCTTTTGCTGAGAAGAAGCTTTTTAGTTTAAATCTATCCCATCCATTAATTCTTGATACTAATTCTTGTGCTACAGGATTCTTATTAAGGAACTTGGGGCCTAATCCGACATGTTGGAAATTGGAGCTTACTTTTTCTTCTATTAGGCATATTGTGTCTGATCTAATTCCTAGGTCCTTGATCCACTTTGAATTTGAAGAGATACAAGTTTAATTTCATTTTGTGCATGGTGAGAGATACAAGTTTAATTTTTTCATTTTGTTGCATATGGATTTCCACTTTTTTTCCCAGCACCATTTGTTGAAGAGGCTGTCCTTTCTCCACTGTACATTTTTGGCGCCTCTGTCCAATATAAGATAGCTGAAATTATATGTATTAGTCTCTGTGTCCTCAATTTTGTATCATTGGTCTACCCTGTAAGCTGCCTAAGGTACCGTAAACCGGGAGGAAAAACTCTCGGAGGCAGAGTTAAGCTTTTACTACTTTTACTTCTACTTTCTTAGAGCTTAGAGAGGGAAAAAAGAAAGACTTTTTTCTTCTTAGCTTAGAGTAGAGTAGCTTAGAGTAGAGTAGCTTAGAGTAAAGATAGAGCTTAGCTTTTCTTCTTAGCTTAGAGTAGAGTAGCTTAAAGAAAGATAGAGCTTAGCTTAGAGAAAGACTAGAGCTTCTTTCTTCTCTCTTCTTTCTTCCTTCTTCTGTCTTCTGTCTTCTGTCTTCCTCGGGAGCCTCGGCCTTACTCTGACCAGTCATTACTTCTTCTATCTGGTTTCTTTTCTGTAACCGCTCTGCCTACGTTCTGGCCGCTCTGATTCTTCTGACCGACCGAGTGACTGCCCGGCTGACTGAATTCTCCGTTCTCCTAACTCGGACCGCTTTCACCCGGTTATATACCTTCAGGTTTGCGGGTGCCTACAGGTGCGTCACATACATATCAGGTGGAACCCATGGCTTTCAGCTAGCTACAACAGCCCTTCCTAATTAGGGCTCCTTCACTACCCATCTGTTTTGGTGCCAATACCATGCTGTTTTTGTTACTATTGCTCTATAGTATAATTTAAAATCTGGTATGGTGATGCCACCTGCTTCACTTTTCTTGCTAAGGATTGCTTTAGCTGTTCTGGGTCTCTTATTTTTCCAGATGAATTTCATGACTGCTTTATCTATTTCTTCGAAGAATGTCATTGGGATTTTGATTGGAATTGCATTAAATCTGTATAATGCTTTTGGTAGCATGGACATTTTTACAATATTAATTCTGCCTATCCAAGAATAAGGAAGGTCTTTCCATCTTCTGAGGTCTTCTATAATTTCTTTGTTTAGTGTTCTATAATTTTCTTTAAAGAGGTCTTTCACTAAGTTGATTCCTAGGTATTTTTTTAATTTTTTTTTGATGCTATTGTAAATGGGGTAGTTTTCATCATTTCCCTTTCAGAGGGTTTGTCACTGATGTACAAAAATGCCTTTGAGTTATGGGTATTGATTTTGTATCCTGCCATTTTGCTGAATTCATTTACTAGTTGTAAAAGTTTTCTGGTAGAGTTTTTTGGGTCTTCTAGGTATATTATTATGTCATCAGCAAATAGTGCTAATTTGAGCTCTTCCTTTCCTATATGGATCCCTTTAATTTCTTTCATCTAATTGCTCTGGCCAGTGTTTCAAGTACTATGTTAAATAACAGGGGTGAAAGGGGGCACCCTTGTCTTGTTCCAGTTTTTAGAGGGAATGCTTTCAATTTAAGATAATGTTAGCCTGGGGTTTTGCATAAATAGCTTTTATTATGTTGAGATATGTTCCTGTTATTCCTAGTTTTTGTAGTGTTTTGAACATAAAGGGGTGTTGTATTTTGTTGAATGCTTTCTCTGCATCTATTGAGATGATCATATGGTTTTTATCTTTGAGTCTATTGATGTGATATATTATGTTAATTGATTTCCGTATGTTGAACCAACCTTGCATCCCTGGGATAAACCCCACTTGATCGTGGTGCACTATCTTTTTGATATGTTTTGTATTCAATTTGCCAGTATTTTGTTGAGAATTTTTGCATCTATGTTCATTAAAGATATTGGCCTGAAGTTTTCCTTTTTGGCTGTGTCTTTGCCTGGCTTTGGAATCAGTGTAATATTGGCCTCATAGAAGAAGTCTGGGATAGCTCCCTCTTTTTCTATTTCTTGAAATAAGTTGAAGAGCAATGGTATTAGTTCTTCTTTGAAGGTCTTGTAGAACTCAGCTGTAAAGCCATCAGGCCCTGGGCTTTTTCTAGCTGGAAGTTTTTTGATAGCTTCTTCTATTTCTTCACTTGAAATTGATCTATTTAAATTGTGAATATCCTCCAGATCCAGTCTGGGCAATTCTTACGACTCTAGGAATCTGTCAATGTCTTCATTATTTTCTATTTTATTAGAGTACAAGTTTTCAAAGTAATTTCTAATTATTCTCTGTATATCTGAGGTGTTTGTTGTGATATTTCCTTTTTCATCACGGATGTTAGTGATTTGAGTTTTTTCTCTCCTTCTTTTCGTTAGCATCGCTAAGGGTCTGTCAATTTTATTTATTTTTTCAAAGAACCACCTTTTAGTTTTGTCAGTTCTTTGAATTGTTTTTGTAGACTCAATTTCATTAATTTCAGTTCTGATTTTAATTATTTCCTGTCTTCTACTGCTCTTGGTGTTGGTCTGTTCTTCTTTTTCTAGTGCTTTGAGGTGCGATGTTCTCATTTATTTGTTGTTGTTTTTTTTTTCCTTTTGAGGAATAAACTCAGTGCAATGAATTTTCCTCTTAATACTGCCTTCATAGTGTCCCAGAGATTTCTATACGATGTATCTGTGTTCTCATTTACCTCTCGGAATTTTTAAATCTCCTCCTTGATGTCTTCTTCAACCCCTTGTTCGTTCAGTAAGATGTTGTTTAGCTTCCAGTTGTTGAAGTAATTTATTTTATTTCTTGTTTTATCATTGATTTCCAATTTCATCCCATTATGGTCTGATAGAATGCAGGGAATTATCTCTGCTTTTTTATATTTGCTGAGGGTTGCCTTGTGGCATAATATATGGTCTATTTTGGAGAAGGAGCCATGTGCTGCTGAGAAGAAGATGTATTCACTTACTGAGGGATGAAATATTCTATATATGTCCATTAGGTCTAAGTTATTAATTGTTTTAATGAGGCCTAAAGTTTCTTTATTTAGCTTTTGTTTGGATGGTCTATCCAGTGGTAATAGAGGTGTGTTAAAGTCCCCTAGAATAATTGTGTTGTGATCTATTTTATTCTTGAACTTGAGAAGGGTTTGTTTGATGAACGTAGGTGCTCCATTACTTGGGGCATATAGATTTATAATTGTTATATCCTGTTGATGAATAGTCCCCTTAATCAGTAAGAAATATCCATCTTTGTCCCTTTTGATTAGCTTTGGCTTGAAGTCTGCCTTATTTGATATGAGAATGGACACCCCTGCTTGCTTCCTTGGCCCATGTGAGTGGTAAGATTTTTCCCAGCCTTTAACCTTCAGTCTATTGATGTCTTTTTCTATGAGTGGGTTTCTTGGAGACAGCATATTGTTGGGTTATTTCTTTTAATCCAGTCTGATAATCTGTGTCTTTTGAATGGTGAATTTAGGCCATTAACATTCAAGGTTATTATTGAGATGTAATTTGTATTTCCATTCATTTTTATTTGTTTATGGTATTTACCTTGATTTGGTTTCTCCTCTGCTTGGTGATTCCTTTAGTTTAATATCTCCCTTTGTTCATTTTCATTGCTATTTTTCTTTTCTTCTTCATGGAATATTTTGCCCAGGATGTTCAGAAGTGCTGGCTTTTGAGATGCGAACTCTTTTAACTTAACTTGTGTTTGTCGTGGAAGGTTTTTATTTCATCTTCAAATCTAAAGCTTAATTTTGCTGGGTATAGGATTCTTGGTTGACATCCCTTTTCTTTCAGGGCTTGAAATATGTTATTCCAGGATCTTCTAGCTTTTAAGGTCTGGATTGATCTGTTTGTTTTAAATTGGTTAGTTCTCTCTAGGCTCCACTTGAGAGAAAATATTTGACTCTTGACTTTCTGAGTCTGGCTTATTTCACTTAGCATGATATTCTCTAGTTCTACTCATTTACCACCAAATGACATAATCTTATTCTTATTTGTGATGTAGTAAAACTCCATCGTGTATACATACCATATATATATATATATATATTTATTTTTATATATATATATATTTTATATATATATATATATATATATATTTTTTTTTTTTTTGGTGCTGGGTATTGAACTCAGGTGCACTTGACCACTGGGCCACATCCCCAGTCCCTCCCCCCCCCCTTTTTTTTTGTATTTTATTAGAGACAGGGTCTCACTGAGTTGCTAAGTGCCTTGCCATTGCTGAGGCTGGCTTTGAACTCACAATCCTCCTGCCTCAGCCTCCTAAGTGCTGGGATTACAGGCATGTACCACCACACCTGGCTATGTATACATACCATATTTTTAAAAAATCTATTATCTATTTATCTGTTGATGGACACCTAGGTTGGTTCTATAACTTGACAGTTGTGAACTGTGCTACTATAAACATAAGAATGAATTACAAAATATGCAGATTTCATCTCTTTTGGATAAATACCAAGGAGTAGAATAGCCTGGGTCATATGATCAAAATGAATTCTACTTTTATATATAATTATAATGCATCAATTAAAAATAATAAATAAATAGAAGGAAGACCAGTAGAGGAAGGGGATCATGGAGAGGGAGGAAGAG
This sequence comes from Tamias sibiricus, assembly GCA_025594165.1. Classification (NCBI taxonomy): domain Eukaryota; kingdom Metazoa; phylum Chordata; class Mammalia; order Rodentia; family Sciuridae; genus Tamias; species Tamias sibiricus. The sequence goes on along the minus strand of CM046661.1, from coordinate 96,341,649 downwards.
GAGTAAAAAAGAAATACTGGGAATTAAAATGAAGCAAATTATGTTATATGCATTTATCACAAAACTAACCCAACTATTATATATAACAAGTAATAAAATTCTCTTTTTAAAGAAAAACATGAACACTTGCCCCATTTTGGAAAATAGTAATATCATGGGACAGTATCTACTCTATAAAAATAGAGAGGTTCTTTCTATGAATATGTGTATTATTGTAATTAACTAGTATTTTTATTAGTGAAGCAATAGATATAAATCTCTGGAAAATATGTTCTAAAGGTAAAAGCTTGTAAAATAAAACTTTTACTCTGTAAGTGGAACAAGTCTTGTTTAATGCAATTGATTCCAAAATTTGGAGTATAAGATAGAAATGCCAAGTCTCTTATAATAAAACCTGTGCAGTCAACAATTATTATGGAAAACAATTATTATTAAAACAGAAAATGGATCTGATAAAACCCCCATAGGAAACCTCTGCTAATTTCCAGCCTCCCCCTACAGCCACATTGGTTTGAGAAATGACTGTCACAATCTTCAAAGCAAATCCAACTTCACAAAGCATTAGTGAAATATATGATTTTTTACTGAGGATATTGTAGGTAGGTTGAAGGAAAAACATGCAACTCTGTAATCAGCAATAATTGGTCAAAATCCCATTAAACATCTCTAAGCTTTCTGTAGGAGTTCTCTTCCAGACCAAATCCACCTGGACCACATCTTTACCAACAGCCTACCAGCCTCCTTCCCACCATGTACAGCCATTTCTTAATTTTGGACATACTCCTGTCAGCTTTCTTTATCTCTTTCTTTTTTCCATTCTCCTACTTATCACCCAGTTTAGTAAGCAAAATATTTGATATGGATTAAATATTCCATCAAAACTTATGTTGAAATGTAACCGCAGTTGTGAGGTATAATTAAGAGGATAGAAACTCACCCTGACTTGTGGTTTTTAGGGGTGGCATCTTTGGGAATTGAGGTTAAATGAAGCCATAAAGTTTGGGGCCCAATAAAATAGGACTGTGGCTTTATAAGAAGAAAGAGACCTGAGCTATGATGCTCACTCATTCCCACCTGCTATAAGATGTCCTGTGTTGTTGCAGCCTGCACAATGGTTAATTCAGTAAACCAGATGATGGGCAAGGGGGGATTAGAAAAAACAAACACACACACAAATAGAGAAGAAGCTGGTACCTAGTGGGTACCACACCCTGATGCAGTGCAATGACCACAAGTCAGCTCAGCATGTTTATTATATAAATTCTATCATTGAAAAGTTTATTGTGGGAAAGTTTCTTCAAAGCAAGTGGAGCCAAGGTCATAAATATGAGCAGCTTGATTATGATGATCAGCTTGCTCCCAAAACTTTCTACCCTTGAGCAGCCAGTGTCTGAAACTCAAGAACTGAATAGCTGTGTGACTGGCACAGAACCCCCTATTGAACATAGCATCCCTATAGCAACTGGGCTATCTCAATTGGCACCTTTGCACCGAGAGTTCTCCAGAGGAGCATAGCCTCTGTCACAAGACAGATTCAAAACCCATAATTCAGTTGCTGTTCCTGACATCTCCTCCCTTTTTATTTTTAAAGTACAAGTCTTAGTTTATTATTTGAAGTTCTGAGATGTCTGCTCAGAATATGCAGCAACCTATTGTTACAACACAAAAGAGAATTAGTATCAAAGACATAATTCCAAAAATATACCATAGTGAATGTTTTGACTGGAATGGATTCTCCAGTCCACACAGTTGGATGTACTAAAGGTGGATCTGGGAAATAAGTCCAAATAGTTTCTCCATGAACCCTACTTACCTGACAGCTCAATAAAGATGGCATAGCCACAAACATGGTGGTTGGAGACTTAGTATATCCCTGATGTTTGACCATCTGCTCAGCCTGGTGTGTCAGGTACTTCTTCTCCCACACTTGCACTCTGGCATTCTGGATTCATAGAGTCTTCTCATTCCTTCTCCTCTTTCTCAGTTTCTTGTTCCTGGTGGAGGTCAGGATCAACACCTCCAGTTCAAGTTTCAGTTGTTTCAACTGCAGCTCCAGATCTTCCATGATGGTGGTGAATAGCATGCTCAGGTACCCAAATAGGCGGAATTGCACCTTCTGGAAATACACAAGCATGGTCTCTACCATATATTATTATTGCATCTGGTCCATTCTCTTGTCCTGTTTGTACATTTCTCCACCAGACCAGGCCTGATGGGCCTACTGTAGTTGGAGTCATGTTTTGCTCGGAAGCGGCAGTGTGACCTTCATCATGACAATTTAAAATTTTTTGAAAAAATTTTGTAAGATTTTGTGGGGTTCTAGCTCTACCTTTTTGCTTTTGTAATCATAATTTAAGGGACAAATGATCCTGCTCTATAATGGCCTAGCCTTGGGGATTATTAGGAATACCTGTTTAGTGATCAATCTGCTATCACTCACAAAATTGTTGCAAAGAAGAACTAGTATAAACTGTAGCATTATCAGTTTTAATTTCTAGAAGGTGGCCCAGGATTGCAAATCAGCTAAGCAGTGAGAAATGACTTGATGAGTATATTTCACTTGACCAGGAAAATTAGCAAATGTTACTTGTCAAGCATCTGAGGATTGCCAAAGCCAATGTTGTTGTTGAACTAAAAAGGGCACCACAATGAAAGAAGGCTCAGCTCCCACCAACTGTATGACTTGACTTTTGTCTTTAATAATAAGCTGACCAATGAAATTATGGAATGAAGTAAATACTGGAAGTCAGCCTTACATCTTGTTTGTCCTATGGGTGATGGTCTTATTACCTCAAATTAACTTAGGTTGTCATATTGAAAGTTGTACTTTTGTAAGACATTAACAGACAATAGTTACAAAGTTTATGAGAAAAATATAAAATGAAACTAACAATAAGAACATGTTTAGTTTGTATAATAGCTATGAATCAAAAAACATTTTTTTGTAATCTCAAATCTTTACTTAGCTATACATTGTATTTACTGTATATTTTAATATTACATTAACTTTTAAAACAAAAATCTACCTTTTAGACTTAACTTGAGTGGTTATCTTAACGTAGAATAAGATAAGAGGCTGAGTCTTAACTCAGGTAAGGTGGCCTCCTGATAAATCTTAGGTAAGATGTTTTGTTTTTGAAACTGATCTTAATTTCTTACTCAAATAGTCATTTTTCTATATCATTTTTTGAGTCAATATGAATAAGTTGACATAATTTAACATTACAACTGAAACATGAATCAGACAAGAGAGCTTTTAACCCCCTTTTGTGGGAAAGTGGCAAAAAGTCTTTACATTCTATATTGTTAAACTTTAATTAAACCAGGCTCTATTTATTGTCTCTTAAAAATGTATTTGAGTTTACATTTTGGTTTAAAGAGGAACAGCAAATTTTATAATTTGTCACAGATTATTTTTATCTAATTACAAAATATTAAATGATATAAATAAATATTTAACTAATTTTTAAATTTTTATATAAGTCTGTAAAAGACCACTGTTAAAGAAAATTTTAGTTTGGAGAAAAGCTTGGTTAAATGTTCTTTTAAATTTTGTACTTCAAAGACTTGTTTATGAATACTTTTAGAATACAAAGAAGCCAATAATGGCACCACAATTACACTAATGTTTTTATATTAACCAAATTTAATTTTTGAAGAAAAGTTTTGACTTAGTAATGTAGTGTAATACTCCAAAATAACAGTCGTTGTTCAACCAGATTGTAAAAATCTTAATTCCTTTAAGACTAGTTTCTCTAAATAATAAAACTTAACAGACACAAGAAGTTACCTTATTGTATGAGAGCAGAATAACATTTTAAGGAATCTTTATTACTCTAATACGTAGAGGGTTAAATTTTGGTTTATATCAGTACATTAATTTTTGACTTGCTTCTGGGGAGTGAATTTTCCTTCCCTCTCTCAGGCCTTTCCCAGGCTTTTTATTTATTCATTTTTTTGAGTGTATTAGGCTCTTGAAATGTAACAGCCACTTTTTCTTATCTGTTTCTATAAGCATGGTCCATGCCGGGCCTTTAACCTGGGAGATGAGAAACTTTCTTATTAAAAGAGGAAAAAAGCCTTAAATAACTTTAAATGATTGTGGTAATTTATATATAACCAATTTAATTACACACAAACTTTTTGAAAATTATCCTTTATAAACTTTTTAGATTTACTTAGACATTTTATAACCTTTTATTTTACCAAAAGACCACTTTACCAAAAAACCTTACTTTCTATATTAAAATATATTTCTATACCTAAAACCTTCTTGTATATCTTTCCTAGTTACTGAACTCTTTTCAAATTTATATTTTGAAAAAATCCTTATGAAATTTTTGAATTTAGACAAATTACTCCACTATTAATAAGATGAATTACTTTTTAGTAATCTAATTGAAACCAAACAAAAAATTCTTACATTTTTTGTATGTAAATTACACCTGACAGAATCTTAACTCTCAGTAACTGTTTTTAGTGAAGACCCAGAAACAAAGCAATCTCAAAACTTTTCCATTTACCAATTTATGAAAACACATATAATATTTAAATGTATTTCCTTATGAAATTTAAGAAGTGCTTGACTTTATATTTAGTTGTTGATATTTTAGCACTTTAACTTTGTAAATCAATTAGATGTCTTCTTTAACAGACACATTTATGAAAATTAATCTCATTTGCATTAAATCTAATTTACTTATTTTTAACTGTGAAAGCCAAGATATCAAACAAATGTAGTTAACTGTATTAACCATCTCTTTCCTGTCGAGGAAAAATCCTAGAAGCAATGGATATTACATTTTAGACATTTTATAGAAACTAACACTTTACTAATTGTTTGACCAGCTAGAGAAACTTGTGAATTAGTAATTTTAAAGATATCTTTACTTTTATTTGTTTACCAATTTAAACTGAACTGATTTTTGAGTCATGCAAATTAAAAGATATTTGGATCCATTTCTTATTTTGATTTTAATTTATGAGAACTTATTTATCTATATGCCAATTTTAGTACCACATACATGATACATGAACACAAACACATGTAGACAGAAGAATACAATACACTGATGTGCACACATACACAAAAAAAGACAAGAAACAAAGGTTTTACAACTTTCTGTAAGTGGAGTTCCACAGGTAGGAGGCAAGGTTACAGATGTTTCTTAAAGACAGTATTAGATTGTACTAGTTAGAAATTAAAATAGAGCTCATCATAATTTTACATGATGACTTAAATATAGAGCAGGCCTGTACAGTTGGAAATGCCAAATGTAAAATCTAAAAGCCATAATGGACACTGAAAACAAACATTCAGCTAGCTGGCCATTATTCATCCTTGATGGCTATCAGACATACTTTCAACATCATCATATCTATGTCCTTTGTAGGATTTTGTAAGAATTTTTAAAAATGTATTTGAGAATCAACCCTTGAAAAATTTGGCCTCTGAAAAAAGATAGACTGTAAAAACCTTTATAGTTAGATAAAATAAGTATGATTAGGAAAATAGATTAATTCAGGCACAAAAGATCAAATGTGAATTCACCATAAAATCATGAGCTCAAACCTTTAAAATTAAAAAAGAAACAAAACAAAACAAAACAAAACAGGAGTTCTTAAAAAATTACTTAGCACAATACTTTAGTAAAAGAGCATGTAAAACATCTTTATCAGATCAGAGTTCAATTTTAACTTAGATTGGAGTCAGTTCAGATATTTAAAGAATGTGGGAGCCTGTAAAGTAAGAAAAAGAAAGCTTGTAAATTTAGGATCTTTCTATTTTTTTCTCCTGGGCTGTAGCATTAGAAAAGGATTTTTTAAGGAAGCATTGTGGCAGAGTGCCAAAAGTAGACAAGATAGCCAGCCAAGCTGTTAAGAGGCTTGAATTTAAATGTGATATTTTTTTTTCCTTTTGATTTAGCCCTTTTTCTGTAAATATTTCTTGTAAGTCTCTGCAATTTACATTTTAAATGTAAGCTTAAAAGAGAGAGAGAGAGAGAGAGAGAGAGAGAGAGAGTTCTAACAAACTAAGAAACAAGGAAGCCTTTTTTAAAAAAAAAAAAAAAAAACTATTTTTTCTTCTTAATTTTGTCCTATTAGTCCTCTCCACCTCCAATTCCTGTTTACTTTCAGGAGACAAGGGCTCCAGTAGGGGAGGGAGAGGTGCTATAAGCAGAGAACTTGTTGTTAACTGTTTATAAACTTTAATGGTATTTTTAAAGGCAGGAATCATGTCAGAAGATGACCATTTTACATTTTTATGAGATGAGTTGAGACAATCTCATACCAAAGACCACAAAGTGAAAGTAGCCATGGGGGTCCTATATGGTCCCTTGGCTGCATATCTAGCATGCAGCTATTAACCAAGTTTCTTCCATGTCTCTACATTAACAGCTCCCTCCCTCTTTAAGAAACCAGAGGCAAGTTTCAGTAACAAATTTTAAAAAATGTGACAACTGCGCCTTCTTTGATTTAAGCATAGTTTTAAGCAAAGCAACATAGGAATCCTTTACTCTGGACCCTTTATATCCCATGTTTTACATTAGGCTATACTGCACACCTCACCTCAACTTAAATGACTGTGTCTTCCAGTAGTCGTCCTCATCTGACAACTGAAGTTCCCCTTTATCCAGTCCCTGCTCAGGTGCCAACTCTTGTGGCCTACAAGATGATTAATTCAGATAATCAGACAAGGGGCAATGGGGGATTAGAAAAAAACAAACAGACACACAAATAGAGAAAAAGCTGGCACCTGGTGGGCATTATACCCTGATGGAGTCCAATGACCACAAGTTTATTATGTAAATTTTATCATAGAACAGGTTATTGTTTTAGTCAGCTTTTCCACTGCTGTGACTAAAAGACACGACTACCACAATTGTAGAGGAGGAAAACTTTATTTGCAGGCTTGTGGTTTTAGAGGTCTTAGTCCATAGATGGCAGGCTTCATTCCTCAGGGTTCTACATGAGGAAGGACATCACGGTGGAAGAGTGTGGCAGAGGGAAGCAGCTCATTTGACGAACAGGTAGCAGAGAAAGATACTCAACTCACCAGATAGAAATATATACCCCAAAGCCATGCCAAATACAAATATATACCCCAAAGCTACCCCCCTAATGCCCACTTTCTCTAGGCATACCCTACCAGCCTTCAGGTACAACTCAGTTAATCCCTATCAGGGCCTTAATACACTGATTGGGTTAAGAGTCTCACAACCCATCATTTCTCCTCTGAACCTTCTTGCATTGTCTCACACATGAGCTTTTAGGGGACACCTCACATCCAAACCATAACAGTTATTGTTGGAGTTTCTTCAAAGAAAGCAGATCCAAGGTCATAAGAATGAGAAGCCCAATTATGATTATCAATTTGCTCCCATAACTTTCTACCCTTGAGTAGCTGGTGTCTGACACTCAAGAACTGAATAGCTGCGTGACTGGCACAGAACCCCCTATTGAACATAGCATCCCCATAGCAACTGAGCTATCTCAATGGGCACCTTCATGCCCAGAGTTCTCCAGAGGGACATAGCTTCTGTTACAGGACAGATTCAAAATCCATAATTTAGTTGCTGCTCCAAATACTGTTTCATCTTAAGACTCTGTCTGTAGGGTCCCTACCAACAACAAAGACCTCACCAGATATGGCCAACTTGAACTTCATCTGCCTTGATAACTGAGAGCTCCATAAAGTTATATTCTTTGTAAATCATCAGGTCTCAGGTATTTAGTTACAGCAATAGAAAATTGACTAAGACAAAATCCCAGCTAGGATCAGCCCTCCTTAAAAGCAATCAGAAGACTGTATATTAAAATAAAAATATACAAGCATTTCATTACATTTTTAAAGATTGTAAAGATTTTCTTGACACATCTAGAGAAATGTGAGTAGGAATGAAAAATATATAAAGTTGACTTCAACTGGAGTTATTTATAGTCCCATTTCCTGTAAGCATGATAAATTTCAAATGGTCTCTATTAAAAATTTTCAAGCCAGTTTTCTTCACTGACTGTCAAAACAAAGCATGATCTCCTTTTCTTCTGGGTGCTAATACAGAAAGCAATCTTGCTTTAGTCGTCGGTCCAACAAATATAAAATGAATCAGCAATTTGAGGGTGATTGGCACCAGAAATCAGCTTTAGAGTTTGGGATTTGCACACCATGGAAGTTCTATACATACTCTTTTAATATTGAACACTGAAATCCAATTCAAACCAAACTAGTTTTTTAGCAAAAGTGGAGAATTTATTGGAATGATACTGGGATAGTGCACACAGTTGAAGAATGGACTCCTGGACACTGGCAATCCTATGAAAACTCAGGACTTGAACATAAAAGTTGACTTCCAGGATTCTTTACATTTTTGTCTTCCGTTTATGCCATATCATAGGATGGGAACATGGCAGCAAGGAACTTTGGGATCCCACTTGATGGGGCCACAGGTGGCTCCACCTTGCTAATTCCACTTAGGAAAAGTCCAGAAATGGCCCAATTTGTCCAATTTGCTTGGCATCCAAACTTGATCTATCTACTGAAGTAAAAGATAAAGAAAAATTCTATGCTTATTTCAGGCAAACATTCACCTATGCAGGAGCCAAAGGTCCTGACACTACCTAAGTAGGGAGAATGATTGTTCTGCACTGGGTAGATAAAATCATCATTGGCAGAAGGACGATGCTTATATTTAGGATAGCTATTCTTATGTTGTATTTATTAATGACTCAAAAAGCATTGTTTGATAAATTTTATATTATGGTGTAAAACCATTTTTGTGCTTGTAGAAAATGCATAAGTTTGACTTCTTAAATGTGACACATATAATTTTTTTACTTTGTTTCCCAGATGAGAAATGTTTACATAAATTTATTTATGATGCATGTTGAGATGATCATTGTCAGATCACACTATTATTTGCCTTCTTGGCTCCATCTGTCTTTTCTTTCCAAGAGAATGTTGTTCATGTTAAAACAGGTCATTTCTTGAGGTCCTAATTTATGTACAAAAGGAGACACAGCTGTGAATTCTTTGTTGTCCTTGAAGCTTTTATGTGTCATTTCAGAAGTGTGCACTTAGTTATATAGTGGCAACTGCTATAGTGAAAAAATGGTGGCCAGAAATGCTGAATTTCGGGATGGTTGCCACTAGAAAGAATAACTTTGTAGGTAGCTTGGAAGATATGCATATATAGAAAAAAATAGATTTATTTAGGAAAAAAATGAGACTACTGGAATCCTATGATTACACAACTGGCTAGAAGAAGCCATTGGGTGTCTTGGATTTGGTGACAAAATGAGTTACCCTTGAGAGACTTTAGAAAGTATTAAAAAAACAAAATGATAATTCTGAATAATTAAACAGATGGAAATAAAACTTAATTTGGAAATTATTTCCTTAAATAAATAAACAAATGCATAATTTTATTAGAATTTCTCATATTTAAATTTATTTAATTGAAACAATGTGGAGAAATTTTCACTTCTCTTGGTAAAATACCATCAGAAGAATGATGGCATTTTATATTTATATTAAAAATTATATTTATATTCAAATTTTATATTTATATTCAAAAATTCATTATATTGCTCTAAACCATAATTGCAGTAGTTAAAAGAATGAATTAAGGGTGAAAAAGGCAAATAAATAATTTTTTAAACATATTTATTTATTTGTTTTAGTTGTACACAATGCCTTTATTTTATTTTATTTTTTTAGATTATTTATTTACTTATTTATAATGCACAAGTATATCATCTTTTTACATACAACTGCTTGTATACAAAGTATATAAGTACCATTCAGATCTTTAATCATGCATTTAGGATAGTGATATCCATCTCATTCAACCACCATTTTTCCCCCCTTCTCCCTCCCTTGCCCTACCTTTCCTTTGACCATTCTAGTGTTCCTCTAATCCTATGTACCCCCATCCAATCACACTGTGAACTAACCTCCTTATATCAGAGAAAACATTTGGTATTTGGATTTTTGAGATTGACTAATTTAACTTAGCATTATATTCTCCAACTTCATCCATTTACCTGCAAATGCCATTATTTTATTCTCTCTTATTGCTGAGTAAAATTCCATTTTGTATATATACCACATTTTCTTTATCCACTCATCTACTGAGGGACATCTAGGTTGGTTCCACAACCTAGCTATTATGAATTGTGCTGCTATAAACATTGAAGTGGCTGTGTCACTGTAATATGCTGTTTTTAAGTCTTTTGGGAACAGACCCAGGAGTGGGATGGCTGGGTCATAGGGTAGTTCCATTCCCATTTTCCCAAGAAATCTCCATACTGCTTTCCATAGCGGTTGCACCATTTTGCAGTCCCACCAGCAATGTATGAGTATGCCTTTTTCCCCACATCCTCTCCAACATTTATTGTTGTTTGTGTTCTTGATAGCTGCCATTCTGACTGGAGTGAAATGAAATCTTAGAGTAGTTTTTATTTGCATTTCTCTAATTGCCAGAGAGGTTGAGCATTTTTTCATGTATTTGTTGATTGATTGTATATCTTCTTCTGAGAAGTGTCTTTTCAGTTCCTTAGCCCATTTATTGATTGGGTTATTTTCTTTTTTGGTGTAAAGTTTTTTGAGTTCTTTATATATTCTAGAAATTAGTGCTCTATCTGATGTGCATGTATTAAATATTTGTTCCCAATTAGTTGGCTCTCTATTCACCTCACTGATTGTTTCTTTTGCTGAGAAGAAGCTTTTTAGCTTAAATCTATCCCATTCATTAATTCTTGGTAATAGTTCTTGCGCTACAGGATTCATATTAAGGAACTTGCGGCCTAATCTGACATGTTGGAAATTGGGATCTAATTCCTAGGTCCTTGATCCACTTTGAATTGAGTTTTGTGCATGGTGAGAGATACAAGTTTAATTTCATTTTGTTGCATATGGATTTCCAGTTTTCCCAGCACCATTTTTTGAAGAGGCTATCCTTTCTCCACTGTACATTTTTGGCACCTTTGTCTAATATAAGATAACTGAAATTATATGTATTAGTCTCTGTGTCCTCAATTCTGTACCATTGGTCCACCCGTCTGTTTTGGTGACAATACCATGCTGTTTTAGTTACTGTTGCTCTATAGTATAATTTAAAGTCCAGTATGGTGATGCCCCCTGCTTCACTTTTCTTGCTCAGGATTGCTTTGGCTATTCTGAGTCTCTTATTTTTCCAGATGAATTTCATGATTGCTTTGTCTATTTCTTTGAAAAATGACATTGGAATTTTGATTGGAATTGCATTAAATCTGTATAATGCCTTTGGTAGTATGGACATTTTGACAATATTGACTCTACCTATCCAAGAGCAAGGTAGGTCTTTCTATCTTCTGAGTTCTTCTATGATTTCTTTCTTTAGTGTTCTATAATTTTCTTTATAGAGGTCTTTCACCTCTTTTGTTAAGTTGATTCCCAGGTATTTTATTTTTTTTTATGCTATTATAAATGGGGTCGTTTTCATCATTTCCCTTTCAGAGGCTTTGTCACTGATGTATAAAAATGCCTTTGACTTATGGGTATTGATTTTGTATCCTACTACTTTGCCGAATTCATTTACTAGTTGTAAAAGTTTTCTGGTAGAGTTTTTTGGGTCTTCTAGGTATATTATCATGTCATCAGCAAATAGTGCTAATTTGAGCTCTTCTTTTCCTATCTGGATCCCTTTAATTTCTTTCGTCTAATTGCTCTGGCCAGAGTTTCTAGTACTATGTTAAATAGCAGTGGTGAAAGGGGGCGTCCCTGTCTTGTTCCAGTTTTTAGAGGAAATTCTTTCAATTTTTCTCCATTTAAGATAATGTTAGCTCTGGGCCTTGCATAAATAGCTTTTATAATGTTGAGATATGTTCCTGATATTCCTAGTTTTTCTAGTGTTTTGAACATAAAGGGGTGTTGTATTTTGTCAAATGCTTTTTCTGCATCTATTGAGAAAATCATATGATTTTTATCTTTAAGTCTATTGATGTGATGTATTATGTTTATTGATTTCCGAATATTGAACCAGCCTTGCATCCCTGGAATAAACCCCACTTGATCGTGGTGCACTATCTTTTTGATATGTTTTTGTATCCGATTTGCCAGAATTTTTTTGAGGATTTTTGCATCTATGTTCATTAAAGATATTGGCCTGAAGTTTTCTTTTTTGTATGCGTCTTTGCCTGGCTTTGGAATTAATGTAATATTGGCCTCATAGAAAGAGTCTGGAAGAGCTCCCTCTTTTTCTATTTCTTGAAATAGTTTGAAGAGCATTGGTATTAATTCTTCTTTGAAAGTCTTGTAGAACTCAGCTGTAAACCCATCAGGTCCTGGACTTTTCCTTGTTGGTAGCTTTTTGATGACATCTTCTATTTCTTCGCTTGTAATACCTCAGATATACAGAATATAATTAGAAATTACTTTGAAAACTTGTACTCTAATAAAATAGAAAATGCTGAATGCATTGACAGATTTCTAGAGTCATATGATTTGCCTTAACTGGATCTGGAGGCTATACACAATTTAAATAAATCATTTTTTTAATGTCTCCTTTGTATCATACACTCTGCTGGATCTTAGATGTCTTATCTCAACCTCACATATATTGAGAGGTAGTTATCATTTCCCTTTGAAGGACACAAGAGTTAAGGCTTTGGAGAGTAAGCAATTAATCAAACGAGCATGCCTACTAAGCAGAATATTCCAACTTAATTTTCAAGTAAACTCTTCATTTATTCAACAAATATTTATTGAGACCAGATAGTATAAAAGTATATAAGCAACCACACAGTATTTTAAGAGATAGCAATAAAGCAGTTGCTAAGAATGGAACTCCTGTCCTCCAGTTGCTTAGATGAAATGTCATGAGCAGGACCATAGTCATAAAATTTGTGTAAATGTGCACACACATCAGCCAGTGTGCCTGAATTTTCATAGAATCAACCCCTCAATCCTCTATGGATTAGACATAAATGGAGAAAGCCCAGGCTCATGATTAGTGGCCCCTGTCCTGCATCATTGACTCATGACATTCACCTCACATTATCCTCTGATTTGATACCTGCTCTGAGTCCAATAAGAAATCAGAGTCAAGAACTCTTTAACCATTTATTTGGTCAACCTCAATCATATTACTGCTTAATGTTTTATTCTTGATTCTGGTTTTGAGTCTTTTTTACAACTTCAGTACAGTCAATTCTGGGATTTCGATTTTTGCTGCAACTTGAATACAGAAATCCTGTTTGATTCCATGGACTAAGCCCAGGAGGCATTTAACTTCTTTTCAGAAAAGGCTGATCTTTTCTAAGGCAAATTGCTAGAAAAGGCCTTTTTAATTTGAGTTTATATTTTCCCTCAAGTTTAATAAAATCATATAGATGTGCTTAAAATAAAACAAAATAAAACTCCTAAGCAGTCGTGGATGTGGATGAAATGTGAAATCGTTGACTAATTCTGCCTTTGCCAGAGGAGGAATGGTTTCTCATTGAAAAATATTAATCATTGTACAGGAATCTGATGATGGAGGTGGGATTAAGGAATCACAGGCAGAGAGGTCTGTAAAGCTGAGCTAGAAAATCTGAACATTGAGGCTCAGGAAACAAGCTGCAGCCTTAGGGGAATGAAATTACTTGGCGAGAGTTACAAAGAAGGGAGGAAAATAGTTGATAAGTTGATAAATCCAGTTTTTGACTAAAAGTTCAATATTTTTTCTATTACCCATTTATTTTCTTTTTAAAAGTCTGAAATGTACTTTCATTGTTTGTTAATAACATACTTTAATAGGTATACTGTGCTTTTAGTTGGCATCAATTATGAGTTGGTTTTGAAACAATCCAGTATTACATCAGTTAGGATGATAACAGATCTCTCTATTCATTTGGGGTGACTTTGCCAATGGTGGACAGGTTCTGTTCTATTCTAATTGTGTAAGTGTGTATGTCCATACAGGGAGTGACTCTATCAGATAATACAGAATTAACATATTTGTCTTGAAATTAGGCTTCTGGTGGCTCTGCCTTGTCATTGTTTGGGGATTGCATCAAACTCAGAGATAATATGGTTCATTTCTTTCCTGGGGAAACAATGTGAAGAGGAAGAAGGAAACATGGCAATTCCAGTTGCTGTTTTGGAGTGACCTAGTGTCAGGTTAACTTTAGCTGGGGTTTTTAATATTTGTTGTTGTCAAAATATATAACATAAGATGAAACCTGTTGACATATTTTAAGTGCACAGTATTATTGATTACAAACACCAAGTTATATAATAGATCTCCAGAGCTTTTTCTCCCCATGAATGAAACTGTATCCATTGAATTTCCAAGTCCTTTTTTCCCTTCCCCAGCCCCTGGCATTCTACTTCCTACTTTTATGGAAGTAAATGCTTTAGATATATTATAGAAGTGGAATCATATGTGCAGCATTTGTGCTTCTATGGCTGGCTTATAATGATAACTCCTCAAATTCATCCTTGTCATAGTGTATAGCAATATTTCATTCTTTTTATGACTAAATAATATTTCATTTTATGTATATACCATATTTTCTTTACTCATGCATCTGTCTATGGACATTTGGATAGTTTCCTTTTGTTTATTGTGAATAATATTATAATGAACATGGGAGTACAAATCTCTTTTAGATCCAGATAAAGTTATTTTAGATAAGTGCCTAGAAGTGGAATTCATGGATTATATTGTAGTTCTAGTCTTAATTTTTTTTGAGAAAAATTTGCATTTTTCCCACAGTAGCTGGACCATTTAACATTTCCACCAGTAATTCACAGGATCCTATTTTTTTTCTACATTCCTGCCAACACTTGTTGTTTGCTGGTTTCCTTCCCTTCCTCCCTCCTTCCTTTCCTTTCCTTTCCTTTCCCCTTCCTTCCTTCCTTCCTTCCTTCCTTCCCCAGCCAACAGGTTATTACACGAACAGGTATAGAATGAGATTTCATTATGGTTTTGACTTGCATTCTTTTTTGATTAGTGATATTATATGTCTTTTTTAGAGAAATATCTAAGTCCTTTGCTCATTTAAAAATAGGGTTATTTTGGTTTTTATTGTGATTGAATTGTAACAGTTTTGGATATTAACCCCTAATCAAATACATGGTTTGCAAATATTTTCTCCCATCTTGTATGTTGATTTTTCATTTTGTTAGTTATTCCCTAGTTTTTAGCTTGATGTAGCTCCTCTTGTCTATTTTTGCTTTTTAAAAATTTATTAAAAGATAGAAGTCCCCTATGATTCATTTTTTGAATGTCAGACTCATCTCCAGTTTCTATTGTATGTCTAAGGCTCAGAATGGCAATAGAAGCAGCCACATAGACACTGGAGAAATGCTCATGCTGCCCAGGAAATCCTCCTGTTGAAGAGCAGGTGGAAGGATATACTGGCTGTGAAGGCAAAGTATATGACTTTGGATGCTGCCCTCCCTACAGGACAGCTGTGACTGGGAAGTCACTTAAATTCTTTGTGCCTCAGTTTCCCATCTAAGATAATGGGCCCTCTTATTAAAACAGTAAACCCACGTCCTGGAGTGCTGAGAAGCTTGTTCCTTCCTTTCTTAGAGCATTTTCCTTAAATATCCAAATACTTTCTCTATTATTTTCAAATCTTACCCCAAATACCACTTTCTCAGACCAATCAACCTATTCAAAAATTGTAATTCTCTCCTTATGTCATCAGTTCCTTTTTCTATTTTAAAATTCAACTTGTTAGTGAAAATATTATATATACCCAGAATAGTACACAAACATGACAAGTTCATAAAACCAGAATCCAGAGCAAGAAATAGAATATAGCCAGTCCTCAGAGAAGTTTCCTTAATATTCTGATCCCTGCCCAGAGGGAACCACTGTCCCAATTTCTAATATGTGTAGCTCCACCTCTTTTGAAGTTTATATGAATGTAACCACATATTTCAAGGATATAACCTTGTGCTCTCCTCAGCTTGATGAGATTGGAGACATACTTCCTTGTAGTTCTAGGCCTCTGACCTTCCTTTCTTAGAGCATTTTCCTTAAAAAATTGCAAGGGCAAATTCTTTCTGAACTCCTTTGAAATGCATATAAATATTAGCTCAGTGAAGATTGTACAACACAGGGATGTCTTTCTCAAGGATCTGGGTGCTAGCACTTTAAATGAACTCCCAAGGAAGATACCACCCCCATGTCCAAGTCTAGTGGGAGGACAGCCTACCTATGCCCATTAGCCAACACAGATGAAAAATGCCCTGAGCCCAGGAAAACGTCTGCAACTCTATGTGCTGGACATGTCTTGTTGATCGAATCCCTGCCTTTCCCCTTGTCCCATTGAACTGGTTAGAACCTCCAATAAAATGTGGGATAGAGGTGGTGATTTTAGGCATCTTCATCTAATTCCCAGTGTCAATGGGAGAAAGAAAACATTTCACTATCACATTTTATGTTAATTATAGGTCTTTTGTACATATTTTTGTCAGATTGAGGAAAATTTGCTAAGAATTATTTCATTTCATTTTCTAAGTTTTTATTTGGACTGCCTGATCATGTCTTTTTTTTCTCCCTTTAAGAAAATGTCATTAACTTTTTAATTTAAAAATTTTAATACATAAAAATTATACATGTAATATTTTCATGCATGTATACATTATATAATGTACAAATTGGGGTAAACCTATCTATCTCCTTAAATATATATCATTTATTTGTGGTGAAAACATTCAAAATCCTTTCCTCAAGCCTTTAAAAAATATATGTATGTGTATATGTGTGTGTGTGTACACATATATATATGTACAGTATATTATTGTTACCTTTGGTCACACTACTGTACATATATATATGTATACACACCAGAACTTCTTTCTATCTTACTATAACTTCATATCTGTTAATCAACATTTTCCCACCCTGCTTTGCCCAGCCTCTAGTAATCACCATTTACTTCCAACTTGTGTGAGATCCCAGTGTCTTGGGACTCTAGTTGAAAATCAGCTACTATGGATGTGTTTATTTATTTATTTATTTATTTTTTGGCTGATTTGTTTTTATTTTTTTTTTAATTTTTATAATTTTTAATGTGTACAACTCATAGTGCATGAATTTAGCATCTTTTTACATACAACTGTTTGTATACAAAGTGTATTCGTACAATTCAGGTCTTCAGTCATGCATTTAGGAAAATGATATCCGTCTCATTCAACCACCTTTTCTTTTTTTTTTTCTTTTCTCCCCCTCCCTCCCCCTTCCTCCCCCCCTTACCCTCCCTTCCCTTTGACCATTCTAGTGTTCCTCTAGTCCTCCTATGTACCCCCCCCCCATCCAACAATACTATGAACTAGCCTCCTTATATCAGAGAAAACATTTGGTACTTGGATTTTTGAGACTAACTAACTTCACTTAGCATGATGACTTCCAACTTCATCCATTTACCTGCAAATTCCATTAATTTATTTTCTTTTATTGCTGAGTAAAATTCCATTGTGAGTATATACCACATTTTCTTAATCCACTCACTTACTGAGGGACATCTAGGTTGGTTCCACAACCTAGCTATTGTGAATTGCGCAGCTACAAACATTGAGATAGCTGTGTCAATGTAATATGCTGTTTTTAAGTCCTTTGGGAATAGACCCAGGAATGGGATGGCTGGGTCATAGGGTGGTTCCATTTCCAGTTTTCCAAGAAATCTCCATACTGCTTTCCATAGTGGTTGCACCATTTTGCAGTCCCACCAGCAATGTATGAGTGTGCCTTTTTCCCCACATCCTCTCCAACATTTATTGTTGCTTGTGTTCTTGATAGCTGCCATTCTTTTTTTTTTTTTTTTTTTTTTTTTTTGGTACCGGGGATTGAACTCAGGGGCACTTGACCACTGGGCCACATCCCCAGCCCTTTTTTGTGTTTTTTTATTAGGGACAGGGTCTCACTGAGTTGCTAAGTGCCTCGCCATTGCTGAGGCTGGCTTTGAACTCCTGATCCTCCTGCCTCAGCCTCCCAAAGTGCTGGGATTACAGGCATGCGCCACCGTGCCCGGCAATAGCTGCCATTCTCACTGGAGTGAAGTGAAATCTTAGAGTAGTTTTGATTTGCATTTCTCTAATTGCCAGCGATGTTGAACATTTTTTCATGTATTTGTTGATATGTGTATCTTCTGCTGAGAGGTGTCTTCTCAATTCCTTAGCCCATTTATTGATTGGGTTATTTGTTTTTTTGGTGTAAAGTTTTTTGAGTTCTTTATATATTCTAGAAATTAGTGCTCTGTCTGATGTGCATGTACTAAATATTTGTTCCCAATTAGTTGGCTCTCTATTCACCTCACTGATTGTTTCTTTTGCTGAGAAGAAGCTTTTTAGTTTATATCTATCCCATTCATTAATTCTTGGTAGTAATTCTTGCGCTACAGGACTCTTATTAAGGAACTTGGGGCCTAATCCGACATGTTGGAAATTGGAGCTTACTTTTTCTTCTATTAGGCATATTGTCTCTGGTCTAAATCCTAGGTCCTTGATCCACTTTGAATTGAGTTTTGTGCATGGTGAGAGATAAGGATTTAATTTCAGTTTGTTGCATATGGATTTCCAGTTTTCCCAGCACCATTTGTTGAAGAAGCTATCCTTTCTCCACTGTACATTTTTGGTGCCTTTGTCTAATATAAGATAGCTGAAATTATATGTATTAGTCTCTGTGTCCTCAATTCTGTACCATTGATCCACCCGTCTGTTTTGGTGTCAATACCATGCTGTTTTTGTTACTATTGCTCTATAGTATAATTTAAGGTCCGGTATGGTGATGCCTCCTGCTTCACTTTTCTTGCTCAGGATTGCTTTGGCTATGCTGGGTCTCTTATTTTTCCAGATGAATTTCATGACTGCTATTTCTATTTCTTTGAAGAATGACATTGGGATTTTGATTGGAATTGCATTAAATCTGTATAATGCTTTTGTACGGACATTTTGACAATATTAATTCTACCTATCCAAGAGCAAGGTAGGTCTTTCCATTTTCTGAGTTCATCTATAATTTCTTTCTTTAGTGTTCTATACTTTTCGTTATAAAGGTCTTTCACCTCTTTAGTTAGGTTGATTCCCAGGTATTTTATTTTTTTGATGCTATTGTAAATAGGGTAGTTTTCATCATTTCCCTTTCAGAGTCTTTGTTGCTGATGTACAAAAATGCCTTTGACTTATGTGTATTGATTTTGTATCCTGCAACTTTGCCAAATTCATTTACTAGTTGTAAAAGTTTTCTGGTAGAGTTTTTTTTGGGTCTTCTAGGTATATTATCATGTCATCAGCAAATAGTGCTAATTTGAGCTCTTCTTTTTCTATCTGGATCCCTTTAATTTCTTTCGTCTGTCTAATTGCTCTGGCCAGAGTTTCCAGTACTATGTTAAATAGCAGTGGTGAAAGGGGGCATCCCTGTCTTGTTCCAATTTTTAGAGGGAATGCTTTCAATTTTTCTCCATTTAAGATAATGTTAGCTCGGGGCCTTGCATAAATAGCTTTTATAATGTTGAGATATGTTCCTGATATTCTTAGTTTTTCCAGTGTTTTGAACATAAAGGGGTGTTGTATTTTGTCAAATGCTTTTTCTGCGTCTATTGAGATGATCATATGATTTTTGTCTTTAAGTCTATTGATGTTGTGTATTCTGTTTATTGATTTCTGAATGTTGAACCAGCCTTACATCCCTGGGATAAACCCCACTTGATCATGGTGCACTATCTTTTTGATATGTTTTTGTATCCGATTTGCCAGGATTTTGTTGAGGATTTTTGCATCTATGTTCATTAAAGATACGAGCCTGAAGTTTTCATTTTTGGATGTATCTTTGCCTGGCTTTGGAATTAATGTAATATTGGCCTCATAGAAAGAGTCTGGAAGAGCTCCCTCTTTTTCTATTTCTTGGAATAGTTTGAAGAGCATTGGTATTAGTTCTTCTTTGAAAGTCTTATAGAACTTGGCTGTAAACCCATCAGGTCCTGGACTTTTCCTTGTTGGTAGCTTTTTGATGGCATCTTCTATTTCTTCACTTGTAATCGGTCTGTTTAAGTTGTGTATAGCCTCCGTTTCCAGTTTAGGCAAATCATACAACTCAAGAAATCTGTCAATGCTTTCAATATTTTCTGTTTTATTAGAATATAAGCTTTCAAGGTAATTTCTAATTATCTTCTGTATATCTTAGGTGTTTGTTGTGATATTCCCTTTTTCGTCACGAATGTTAGTAATTTGAGTTTTTTCTCTTCTTCTTTTTGTTAGCATTGCTAAGGGTCTGTCAATTTTCTTTATTTTTTCAAAGAACCAACTTTTAGTTTTGTCAATTCTTTGAGTGGTTTCCTTAGTCTCAATTTCATTAATTTCTGCTCTGATTTTAATTATTTCCTGTCTTCTACTGCTCTTGGTGTTGGTCTGTTCTTCTTTTTCTAGCGCTTTGAGGTGTGATGTTAAGTCATTTATTTGTTGGGTTTTTTTCCTTTTAAGGAATGAACTCAGTGCAATGAATTTTCCTCTTACTACTGCCTTCATAGTGTCCCAGAGATTTCTATATGTTGTATCTGTGTTCTCATTTACCTCTAGGAATTTTTTAATCTCCTCTTTGATGTCTTCTTCAACCCCTTGTTCATTCAGTAGCATGTTGTTTAGCTTCCAGTTGTTGAAGTAGTTTTTCTTAATCCTTGTTTTGTCATTGATTTCCAATTTCATCCCTTTATTGTCTGATAGAATGCAGGGTAGTATCTCTATTTTTTCACATTTGCTGAGAGTTTCCTTATGACCTAATATATGGTCTATTTTGGAGAAGGAGCCATGTGCTGCTGAGAAAAAGTGTATTCGTTTACTGAGCGATGAAATATTCTATATATGTCTGTTAGGTCTAAATTGTTAATTGTTTTGAGGAGGCTTAAAGTTTCTTTGTTTAGCTTTTGTTTGGATGATCTATCCATTGGTGAGAGAGGTGTGTTGAAGTCCCCTAGGATAACTGTGTTGTGGTCTATTTTACTCTTGAACTTGAGAAGGGTTTGTTTGATGAACGTAGGTGCTCCATTATTTGGGGCATACAGATTTATGATTGTTATATCCTGTTGATGGATGGTTCCCTTAAGTAATAAGAAATATCCATCTTTGTCCCTCTTGATTAGTTTTGGTTTGAAGTCTACCTTATTTGATATGAGGATGGAAACCCCTGCTTGTTTCTGCTGGCCATGTGAGTGATAAGACTTTTCCCAGCCTTTCACTTTCAGTCTGTTGATGTCTTTTTCTATGAGGTGTGTTTCTTGGAGACAGCAAATTGTTGGGTCGTTTCTCTTAATCCATTCTGATAATCTGTGTCTTTTGAATGGTGAGTTTAGGCCATTAACATTCAGGGTTATTATTGAGATGTGATTTTTATTCCCATCCATTTTTATTTGAATTATGGTCTTTAGCTTGATTTGGTTTTGCTTCTGGTTGGTATTTCCCTTAGTTTAATATCTCCCTTTGTTGATTTTCATTGTTATCTTTCTCTTCTTCTTCATGAAAAATGTTGTCCAGGATGTTCAGAAGTACTGGCTTTCGAGTTGTGAAATCTTTTAACTTTTGCTTGTCGTGGAATGTTTTTATTTCATCTTCTAATTTAAAGCTCAATTTTGCTGGATATGAGATTCTTGGTTGACATCCCTTTTCTTTCAGAGCTTGAAATATGCTATTCCAGGATCTTCTTGCTTTTAAGGTCTGGGTTGAAAAATCTGAACATAGTCTGATTGGTTTCCCCCTATATGTGATCTGCTTCCTTTCTCTTGTGGCTTTTAGTATTCTCTCCTTGTTCAGTATATTAAGCATTTTCATTATAATGTGTCTTGGTGTGGATCTGTTGAGATTTTGTATGTTTGGTGTTCAGTATGCCTCTTGAACTTGGTTTTCCCATTCATTCCTCAAGTTTGGAAAATTTTCTGTAATTATTTCATTAAATAAATTACTCATTCCTTTGGCTTGAAACTCTGCCCCTTCCTCTACACCGATCACTCTTAAGTTTGGTCTTCTTATGCTGTCCCATAATTCTTGGATGTTATGTTCTTGATTTCCAATGAGTTTTGCTGTATAGTCTAAATTCTTCTCTAGGACATATATTTTGTCTTCATTGTCTGAGGTTCTTTCTTCCAAGTGGTCTACTCTGTTGGAGATGCTTTCAATTGAACTTTTATTTTGGTTTATTGCTTCTTTCATTTCTGGAATTTCTATTTGGTTTCTCTTTAGAGCCTCTATTTCCCTATTGAAGTAATCTTTTACTTCCTGTATTTGTTTTTGGAGTTCTTTGTCAAAATGATCTTTTACCTCCTGTACTTGCTCCCTCATCTCATTTTTAAGTTCATTCTTAAGTTCCCTAAACATTTGGCATATGTAATTTCTAAATTCCATCTCTGGCATTTGACCAACTGTGTTTGCCATGAAATCTACTGATGAGGAATCTTGATTTGTGTCACTTTCTTCCCTTGTTTTTTCATGATGCTTGTGTGTCTTTTCTTCCTGCACTGTGGGACCTTGACTGTTTCGATGATTTTACCTTAATGCCTTATGTTGTTCCTGTAGTGCAATGCTATCAGATCCCCTTATAATTCCTTTACACTTTAAAACCTAACACTTTCTATTCAGAAAATTCAAGTTTGATCACAATGTACAGATTTTGTTAACCCAGATATTATTTCCAATTTACTCTGTATGCTTCTGATGGGGTTTTATAGCTTCAAGTATTGGATACAGAGGTATTATGTTTAGGAAGAAGGAAGTGTCTTGAATTGTTCTTTTTTGGAAAGTATGAAAAGAGAGTTCTATTGAAGTGGTTTAGTGGAAGTGGTTTGGTATCAGTAGACGAGAAAAGATAGAGAATGGAGTAGACAATTAGGTGGAAAGACCAATTTATATATAAAGTAAGATGGAAAAGAAAAAAATGATTAAAGAGTAGAAATTGGTGTAAGAGAGAGGAGAGAGAGAATCAAGAAAATAGAGAGTAAACTATATATAACACTGCTTTGCTATCCAGTTCAATTGCGCTGGTTCTAGAAATCCCAAGTTCTGCGTAAAACTTGTTTTTGCCTCTGTTTAGTATGCACTGGCAGGGTGCAAATATGAAAGATGAAGGAGGAAGAAGAGATACCAAAGTGAGAAGGAAGAAAAGAAGGAATGAAAAAAGGAGCAGAAGCAAACAAACACACTGACAATCAATGCAAAAAAAAGCAAAACAAAACAAAGCCAAAAAAAGAAAAAGAAAAACAAACAAACAAAAAACCCCGAAAACCAATAAAACAAGCAAACCAACCAAAAAGAAAAGAAAAGAAAAGAAAAAAACGTCGAACCCCAAATCTCAAACAAAACGGGCCCTAGGAAGCCCCCTCTCTTTTCCCTTTCCAGTTTAAGCCAACTGCATCGGACTACGTCTAGACAGTCTGTGACCCTGTCAGTGGAGTCAAGTCTGCACCCTAGGCCAGTGGCCGAATGGCTCAGGGGAAGATTGGCTCAGGGCGGTTGTGGTTGTGTGTCAGCAGATGAATGGCACCGGGAAGGGGACCCTCCAGAAGGCACCCTTTCCCCACGCCCACCCACAGTTGTAGCTTCTTGTGGCCGCTGGGCTGGCCTCAGACATGCCCTCCCCTGCTGGTTACCTGAGCCTCACCCAGGTGTGTGCTGCCTTCAGAGCGCTGGGGCTCCCTGGATGTCTGCAGCTGTTTGTCTCCTCCGTCTTTTCCCCTTTGTCTTGGTCAGCCGCTGTACTTCTCAAAGATGGCGGTGTTCTCCTCCCATTCAACAGCAGCTCTGCAGACCCTTGTGTCAGTCCAGAGCGTGCGGGATCGGCTTGGCAAGCAGTGCGAAAGAGCTCCACGTGGACACCTCCCACGCCTCTAGGCCTCTTTCTATCCCTCCTCGCCAATCGGTTTCAAAGCCGCTGGGTGGATCGTCTCCTTGCCGAGATGGTATTGGCCCCTGCGCCTCTGTGTTTATTTTTGACTCTCAGGTCTGTTGCACTGATCTGTGTGTCCCTCCTTATGCTACTATCATACTGTCTTGATTACTTAGCTCTGTAGTGAGTTTTGAAATGAAGAAGTGCGAGTCCTTCAGCTTTGTTCTTTTAGTGATTATTTCAAGATTACTTGGATATTCTGGGTGCTTTATATTTCCATACAAACTTTAGGAGCACCTTTTCAATTTAGCATAAAAGGCAACTGAGATTTTCATAGGGATTGCATTGAATTTTTAGATCAATTTAGAGTTTTGCTGTCTTAAATCATATCAAGTCTTCTGATTCTTGAACATGAAGTGTCTTTCTGTTTGTTTAGATATTTTATTTATTTCAACAATATTTTGAGATTTTTGGTGTTTAAATATATTTCTTTTGTTAAAGTTACTCCTAAGGATTTCATTCTTTTAATGATATTGTAGAGGCATTATTCCTTAATTTCATTTTCAGAATGTCTATTTTTTATATTTATC
The DNA here is from genome assembly GCA_025594165.1 of Tamias sibiricus. Taxonomy (NCBI): domain Eukaryota; kingdom Metazoa; phylum Chordata; class Mammalia; order Rodentia; family Sciuridae; genus Tamias; species Tamias sibiricus. The sequence goes on along the minus strand of CM046661.1, from coordinate 96,317,216 downwards.
TTGTATGCCAAACATTTTTTCAGGTTAAAATACTTTCTCTATTTGTGACTCTTTTCATTCTGTTCTGCATAGAATGTAAATTCATTCAATAAAAAGTGAAAATCTATCAAAGATTTTCCACATGTTGAAATATTCTGAAGTGTAATTATAGGATTTCAGATTAAATCTTGCACACTGTTCAGCTTCTCATTGTGTAATTTGTTCAGTTCATCCTTCATTTTAAAAAATAAATTTCAAACTCTAATTTATTGCAAGCTTCACTTTTTTTTTTAGAGATTGGTTTATTTTGTTTAGCATAATAGTCTCCAGATCCATCCATTCATCAGCAAAAGGCATAAATCATTCTTTTTCATAGCTGAGTAATATTCCATTTCACTATAAAGCTCTAGCCAAATCACTTAAATTCACCAATTTTTAATTTCCTCTTTAAAATGAGAACGATATGGTACGCATAAATAAAGCTCTCCAGAATGTTAACACCACAGTTAATAAGGAAAATGGTATGGCAGTTCCTCAAAAACATAAAAATAGAGCTATAATATGATCCAGAAATCTCTCTCCCATGTACATACCAAATAAAGTAAAATCAATACTTTTTTAAAACATTTCATGAGATGTAGTTTATCAACATTCCTAAAAAAGCACATCCTGGTATTTCTAATGCACGGATAGTCTCATATATTGATTGTTACAGTTACCTCTCTATATCTCTGATGTTTCCAATCCAAATCACCTATACTGGATTTTACTCCAGTTTGACTTTCTCTTTTCTTTGCACTCAATATACTTTATATTCTAGTTAATTGTGGTAGCTTAAACCTCTTCTCTATGTAAATAATTCCCAACTCTTACATCTCCTATCTTAACCTTTCATGAACAACTCCATACTGCTAATTAACATCCAGACCTTTTATGTGCATGTAAATTCTGGGGGACCTGTAGCTACATTCCCCTTTTAGACCCAAAGACCTTTCCAATACTTATTTTTTCTAAGTCACAAAGTATATTAATTACAACTAGTACCTATTGTTTCTATATAATAAATTTGAAGAACTGAACTTATATTTCTCAGAAATATGAATTAGTGTTATTGGAACAGATAGAATATGTGATGCTTTTAGAAAAAAAATTCTAATAAGAAATGTAGTTTAAAGATATAGGTCATAGTGCTTGCTAATAATGCCACTAAAGAGTAGAGAACTTCCACTGACATAATGCTAAGTGAAGTTAGTCAGTCTCAAAAATCCAAGTACCAAATGTTTTCTCTGATATAAGGAGGCTATTCCAAAGTATTGTTGGATGGGGGTACATAGAGGATTAGAGGAACACTAGAATGGTCAAAGGAAGGGAGGGTAAGGGAGGGAGCAAAAGGGGAGGGAGGGGGAGAAAAGAAAAAAAAAAGGTGGTTGAATGAGACAGATATCATTTTCCTTAATGCATGATTGAAGACCTGAATTGTACCAATATACTTTGTATACAAATAGTTGTATGTAAAAAGGTACTAAATATATGCACTATGAGTTGTACATATTAAGAATTATAAAAATAAAACAAACAAACAAACAAAAAAAGAGTAGAGAACTTCCACTAAAGCTTCCTTGAGTGAGGTCATGGGGTCATGACTTGATGTTCTTACAATCAGTCATGTCTGTACAAAGACAGTATTTAAAAATTATAGAGGGCTGGGATAATGGCTCAGTGGTAGAGTACTTGCTTAGCATGTGTGAAGTACTGGGTTTGATCCTCAGCACCACATAAAAATAAATTTATAAAAAAGATACTGTGTCCATCTACAACTAAAAAAAAGTCTTTAAAAAATTATTGAACTCTTTCTTTGATGCACATCAATATTTGTAGACAGAAACATTCTGTCCATCTTGGTAATATGTTTTAGGCCCATAATTAATCAGATATATGAAAATGACAGCAATATAGGAGCAGCAATATAAGCTGTTATTATAGTTGAATTTCAACCACATTATTTATCTTACTTGAACTAAAATTAGACTAATTTTAGAGAAATGAATAAACCCTAATTTCAGATATGATGAAGATTGACACAGGAACTTAGCATAATCTGCAGATATGAAAATAAGTTCTTCATATTAATTTCTTCTCTTGCTTTCTCCATTATTGTTAATGATTCTTGGTTCTCACTCTTGATGAACGCACTCATGTGCACCCCAGATAAAGAGCCCTCAAAATATGTGTTAGATTTCTTGCTTTAGGAGGGAATATATTTCCCTGTTCTATCTCTAATGTCCACTTTTTTGTTCTGCTCAGGCACCTGCATCAGTGTTGTTCAGACAGGTCTCCTGCTTTCTATAGTTTCAACCCCACAGGAAAGCAGTCAGGGTCCTTGGACTACCCACAGCAGAATGTGTGCAACCACAGGAACCACCTTGACCACAGAGAGGATCTACTGGCCATGAGGGACCAACAGCTTGTTGAGGACTACATCTTGAACACTGTCCTCATTGTAGAAGTAAATGTTGTACTACTTTAAACTAGTATGTATATTGTCCATCCTCAGGACTTCAAATAAGGCACGGTTTCTTCCCTGAGTGGCACTTCTATGATTTTTAAACTTTGCCACACAGTCTGGCCATCCAGTGAACAGTGAAAGAATTTTAAATTTTCACAATGAAAAAAAATTTTTTTTCATATAATTTTCAATGAAGCTAAGTTGATCCAGAAGCTGCCTCCTTACTTTGAGATCCTATATAATGAACTTCAGCTAACTTTGTACGAATTACAACAAAACTTGAGAGAATTTTGTGTTACAAGTAGCTGGGTTTTAGCCAATCATAACAGCCAAGCTGCAGTCTATCACAGGCAGCCTACTGACCATGCAGTGAACACATAAGGCAAATGGTTATCACACCATGCTCAAATTAGGGAAATGCCCAGCTATAATCAATCAAGCTATATCTACACATCACTTCCTTTTTCTGTTTATAAATATGGTCTTCTCATATTGCTGGGTGGAGGTCTCTGAGTGTCTCCTCCTCTGGGTGAAACCCAATTCATGAATTATTGTTTGATCAAGTAAGCTCTGTTAAATTTAATCTGTCTAAACTTTCTTTTTTTATTCAATTATTTATTTGCTTATTCATAATGCACAAGTATAGCATCTTTTTACATACAACTGCTTGTATACAAAGTATATAAGTACCATTCAGATCTTCAATCATGCATTTAGGATAATGATATCCATCTCATTCAACCACCAATTTTTTTTTCCTTCCCCCCATCCCCCCTTGCTTCCTCCCTTCCCCTCCCTTTCCTTTGACCATTCTAGTGTTCCTCTAATCCTATGTACCCCCATCCAACAACACTGTGAACTAGCCTCCTTATATCAGAGAAAACATTTGGTATTTGGATTTTTGAGATTGACTAATTTCACTTAGCATTATATCTCCAACTTCATCCACTTACCTGCAAACGCCATTATTTTATTCTCTCTTATTGCTGAGTAAAATTCCATTTTGTATATATACCACATTTTCTTTATCCACTCATCTACTGAGGGACATCTAGGTTGGTTCCACAACCTACCTATTGTGAATTGTGCTGCTATAAACATTGAAGTGGCTGTGTCACTGTAATATGCTGTTTTTAAGTCCTTTGGGAATAGACCCAGGAGTGGGATGGCTGGGTCATGGGGTGGTACCATTCCCAGTTTTCCAAGAAATCTCCATACTGCTTTCCATAGCGGTTGCACCATTTTGCAGTCCCACCAGCAATGCATGAGCATGCCTTTTCCCCCACATCCTCTCCAACATTTATTGTTGTTTATGTTCTTAATAGCTGCCACTTTGACTGCTGTGAAATGATATCTTAGGATAGTTTTGATTTGCATTTCTCTAATTGCCAGCGATGTTGAGCATTTTTTCATGTATTTGTTGATTAATCGTGTATCTTCTTCTGAGAAGTTCAGGATGCTTTGTTCTCACACTGCTGGATAACATAGGATGCTCCCTGCCTCCAATTCTTGAATAATCACCTGCAGGTGTGTGGAACTCTGAATGCAAGGAAATTCAAAGTCTGTTTTTGGTGAGGTTCATCTATAGAGAACTAGTTACATATGAACATTTCTGCCATGTGGTCAGCTATAACTGTCAAAAACCATGTATCCCAGCAAACCAGAGGCAAAACACAATCAAATAAATTGCTAATTCAAATCTACTGTAGCTAAACAAGGCTGTCTGTGTTTGAAACAACTCACCAGACCTATGTTTACAGACAGCTGCTTTTCTTTAGTAAATGTTTTCGAGTGTTGGCCAATGGTCAGTACCTTGCACCAGGCAGCTCTGGAGTTAAGCATCCAATCAATCCAAGCCAGATGAGATTAACCTGTGCAAGGTAGCATAACCCAGTAACCTTAAGTCAAGACCTTTTCTTTATAATAAATTGCTCTTTATAGGGATTAGTTATAGTACATCTTTTTAAAAAATATTTTTGTTTATTGATTTATTTTAATGCGGTGCTGAGGATCAAACCTAGTGCCTCACATGTGCTAGGCAAGCACTCTACTACAGAGCCACAACCCCAGCCCTATAGTACATCTTTTATACCAGTGACATAGTAGGCAAAACAATAATATGTGAACTATTATATATTATTATAATGTTAAAATACTAGCACATCTAATATTATGTAATAATTCAGCTGTATCTATTTAAAAAGACAACTCAATCACCCTATAGTTCCTATACATGTATATTCATGTTTTTGTGTCAATTGAACATTTCTGTTACTATTTTTGTCTATTGTAATTTGGACTTTGTGATAAGTTTATGCTGATTGAGTTAAAACTGTAACTGATTTCTTTTTTAAAAATATTTTTTTAGTTGTAGATGGACACAATACCTTCATTTTATTTATTTATTTTTATGTGGTGCTAAGTATTAAACCAAGTGCCTTATGCATGCTAGGAAAGTGCTCTACCTTTGAGCTACAACCCCAGCCTTCCTATAACTGATTTCTAATTAAGTTCAACTCCTCTTCAGGATAAGCATCTTCCACCTTGATAAGGTTTGAACTCAATTTCCAAGTACATTTGATCATCTACATCTATATTTGTGTGGGTCTTATTGACAACTATCAAGTTGCCCTCCCTTATAATATGCAATATGATTACAAATATGAGAGATATTGTTATAGAACAATTCATAAAAGAAGACTAGATTCACTGGCCCTTCCCAGAAGACAGGACTCTTTTTCATATAAAATATTATTATGTACCAGGGCATAAACCAAAGCCCATGTCTGGTTGAACTTAGTTTTCTGAGTATTCTGTGGACAGAATCAGATATAGGAATGATCAAAATAGGTTCTCAGTGGTAGTGGTCTTTTAAGATGGACCATCAGCTTCCTAATAGAAGTATGTAAATGAAAATTAACTAACACATGTCTTATCGCCACAAAATGTACAATTGTGTATGTCTTATTCTCATCTACTCTTGGTGGCAAAGCAGTAAGATGGCAGCTATAAATTACAGACTCCATTTAGAAACTCTCATAGATCAAGAATCTAAATGTTTTCTGCAACTTGGTATTTACCATGCCAGGTAAAATGGGTCTGGGCTACTTCTGCTTCCATCTGAAATATATATATATATAAATTTTACTACTTGGGTTGAGTACAAATTCTTTCTTACCATTGTGTTCTGGTGTGCTGTCTTTCAGTTTGCTCCATTTGATAACCCAATTTTCATTCTTTAGAGCTTATTATCCTTTGTCTTGTTCCTGGAGTCAGATATCCTTGAGACATTCTATTCTTACATGAAGATCTGAGTGACTGAATTAATTTAAAAAAAAATCTGTGTGCTCTAATATTCCTAGGTCTGATCCCATTTTTTGCAAAACTCTGATTTGGTAAACCAAAATTTTATTCCTCCTCCTCCTTCTTCCTCTTCTTCTTCTTCCTCTTTCTCCTCTCTTCCTCCCTTCTTTTCCCACTGTATATGCTATTACCACCATGTACTAACTGCCTGAGTATAATTGTAAAATATTTTGAATCCCCAAACATTGTGCTTCATGGAAGAATTCATACAGGTCATGGTTGCTCCTAAATGTACCTTTGTTTGCCTGTGTCAGATGATCCAACCTCCCAAACAACTTCTCCAGGTTTCAGATGTTTTTAGAATCTAATATATGAGGCCATCATGTGATCTTGTATATTAACTGATTTCAATAACTTGCATGCTTTTTTTTAATGTTTCCTTAAAGTTTTCCATCACAAAACAAACAAACAAAAGTAAGAAACTGTTTTGACCTTTAACACTATGACCTCTTGTAACATAAATGGGTGGGTTCTTTGTCTTGTAAATTCAAAGAATGAAATCCACAGACTTGCAAGGGTCAGAGCAAAATAACAGCATATTTTAGAGTAACTGAATGAAAGTGGAGCTCCCAAAGGGGAAGGGTCCCAAGTATGGGTTTTCCATGGGTGTTTGTTGCCTACGGAGTTTAAGAGCTTCATCTGTCCCCATAGGTGACTGGTGGGGTGACATGTCAATGTAGGATTCAGAAAGGGGCCAATCAACTCTATTTTGTCTTTTTAATTAAATCTGGAGAAAAATGATTTCTAAGCCTTTATTAGCACAAGGGTAGAATAAGGGTTCATTTACACAAAAGGAAGTACTTGGGATAGGGATAGATTTTGTGGTCAGCCATTGCTAGGGCTAGGGGCGGGGGTAACTAAGGAAGAGACATTGTGGTTGAAGCTGTAAGGGGCAGCAATATAATATTCTCCAGGCACACTTTCTCCCTCCAGGATGGCTTGGTCTCATTTATTCCTTCCCTTCTCCACCGAGGTCCTTGTCCTATCTGCCTGTGGGTGGTTTACCTTTCTGCCTCACTACCAGGAAAACCACAGATTGATTTTCACCTTTATAACCTGGTACTTTTCTTAACACTCTACCATAACATATTTAGTTATAAAATAATTCTGGGCTGTATTACATAACAGTATGCAAAGGTTGAACTGAAAGAAGAAATTTCTAGAGACAATATCCCAATATGAATCCTCAGTAGTAAACATTACTTTTAAGATGAGAGCCAAAACCAGAGCCACGTTAGTGCTGCTCCATTTATCCTTCTTGTGGGTTTGCATTCTTTCATTGAAGTGTATGTCTTAGTCACCCCCATAATTTTAGTGCCCGGGTCTGTTGCCTCCCTGGTAACAGCACTTTGTTTTAGCAATGGCACAGGCTTTAGCAAACCGTGCGTTACTCTTATCTGAGTGTTAACTAAGAGAGAATTATTTGCTGTAAGCCTGCCTTGAGGCAACAAAGGTTTGCTTGATTTTCTGTTTAGAAGAATCCATTTATATGCTCCTTCAGCCCCAGCCATCTCTTCCCTTTCTACTTGTCACTAAGTTCAACCCAAACTTTGTGTTCCCTAAATAGGCACAAGGGTTCACCCATGGGGCAGGTTTTAATTCTGTTGTATAAAATACTTCAAGAGTTCTATTTTTCTGAATTTAGCATCTGATCTTAGGAAGAAAAAATTTTCATAAGAAGAGATTGGTTATTTGATTAAGTCCAGACAGAGGTGTCTAAGAGCAATGAAGGACTGGAACTTGGCTACCTTGAATCAGAGCATCAATACATAGTTTTAAAATAAATATAGCATGGTGATGTAATTATAAATGACTCTTTGGAGTGAGGAAATCTTCCCTCTGCTATTTCTTCTGGCCAGTCTCACATTTCCTGACTTCTGAGACCCCTAGGCTATGGAACACCTTTTCAAGCTGTTCTGTTTTTCACCTTTTCAAGCTGCCAAAGACCTTCACAGCTTTTGTCCATCATCAGACCACAGCCAAGACATTACACACAAACATCTAGTCAGTGTCCTGAGGACTGATGTGCCAAACAAGTCTACTAAGCTCTCACCTGGATGTGCAAAAAATACCCCAATTTCCAGCAGCAAAACAAAGAGAGTATTCAGACGCTTACTCTGAAACATAATAACCAGAAAAACCAACTATGAGTTAACTTGCTATTTCTAAATAGTGTTCTAACATGACTTGTAGAATTAGATTTTTCAGCTTTTAACTTTTGAAAGATAAAGACGTGTTAGGTAAATGGCTACACATAAGTTTGAAAATGAGTCCAAACTGCAAAGTGAAAATGAAAACCCCCAAGCTCCACAGATGAGGCATTGCCACTCAGTAATGAGGAAAGTCAAGGAGACACAGACAGTTCTAAAGACATGTTTCTCATTCTGTCCCTTGGTCCAGTGGCTGTCTGCCATTCTAGTGGGTTCTCCTGGAACAAACAGATTCCAGTAGGCTTCCCAGAATGGCTAAAAATGCAACTTAAAAAATGTTATAAAACAGAATTCTCATACCTAATAAGAGCATTTTGGTTTCATTTAAATTACAATGACAGAACCAGTCAGTTCAAAAGAACAGAAGAGAAGCCTATGTAAAAAGGGTCAGTGAAAGAAAAGAGAAATAGAAAGGGAAATATAAAATTGGGTAAAAATCTGCAAGAAAAGTAAGGATAAACATCGGGTGTCTTCTCTATCAGATAAAATGATTTTTATTTCCATCTAATAAAACTTATTTTAATTTTATCAGTTTTCTATAAATTAACATCAAACATTGCAGAATTATTATGTTTGGGTCCAAATCAATAGTATGTAGTAAGTGAAAAAATTGTGTTCCCTTAGAGTTAGATGATAGGCTTATTAGAAAATTTTATATTAAAAATGAAGGCTGTACAACCAACTTTTATGGTTTTGCTCTAGGCTGGTGCTTCTCCCTATCACAAAGCTGGGGAGGTGTAAACTGATGATAAAGGAACTGGTACAGCTTTGGATGGAATTGAGTACCTCACATTTTGTGCATACTTATAATATTGATTTTATTATTATTCAAGAGATGACTTCAATATTTCACAGGCAAATACTCTTTATCCCAATTATAGGCTGATTTTTGTTCACTGAAAATGGTATTTAATTCTTTAATGGTGAGACCTTAGTTTTATTGTTGGTTGACTTGTCCATTACAAATCAGATTATAAATTTTACTTGCCATGTTGGGTTTTCCTGTTCTTCCTAGAAAATAACAGATTTTAGCTTCTGATTTAAAAAAAAAAATTATACAAACTATTCTAATAATTTAAAATAGAAAAAAAGCATAGTATCTATGTAACTTACCTTCTATGTTGTTATATTTTTGAATCACATTAATGGGCCTTAAAACAATGCAATTATTTTATGATTATCCCCTTATATTTGTAAATGTTAATGAGCCATGAAAGAAAAGGAAAGAAAAAGTAATAGAACCTTTTTTACTTTAATGAAGTTAAGGCTTAGCATTTTGACTCTGATCACTGAGGTCTCCTGAGTGACTTCCCAGTCACGATCTCACACTCAAGATGAGAGGCTTTTAATTTGCAGTTACTTAGCAAAGTGTTTCACTAACTACCATGTTACCACGGAAACACAGGTTGCTGTAGTGCTTTTTACTACTATTATTATTCATTAACGTCAGATCAATCTCAGTAAACCAAGAGCCTGATGTCCTCAGATGTTCTGTGGTGGGGCAGGGGATGCCGTTTTCCTATCGTGTATTTGTGGTTCACATTTCCATATAAGGCCACACTTTTACACTTTTCAAAATAGAGACAAGCACTTTCATTAGAATGAAAATGTGTTATTAATCATTGCTCGACAGCAATTATATAAGGCACAATGACTTCCTTCCTGTGTCTTAGAACAATTCATATTTTTCCCACTAGTAACACAGTCACAGTGCAGTCTTCCTTCTCAGCTGAAGGAAGCATGGCAGAAATGGGACCCTTTCTTATAAGACAAAATACTTGAGTGCTCCCTGGAGTCTAAAGCTCAGGTATAAAGAATTTAGGGTCATGGATCATTGTTTTGGGACGCCACAGCTCTCTCTTGTTTTTTAAATTATCTACAAATGTTTATTACAGATTTATAATTCTTTCACTTTTGAGCAGAAAGCAACTTAGGAACTGGGGAGGAACCTGATTTTGTTTTCCTTTCTGGCCCTGGGGACTGAACCCAGGGGCACTCTTCCACTGACCTATGTCCCCAGCCCTTTTGTATTTTGAGACAAGTTCTCACCAGGTTGCCTCAAACTTGTGAGCTCCCTGCCTCAGCCTCCTGAGTCCCTGGGATTACAAGTGTGTGCCACTGTGGCAGGCTGTGGAGTTTAGATTTCCCTAATGCTAATCAACTTTCTTTCTTTCAAAGATGAGGGTTTCTGTTAGTATGTTTATTCATTCATCATCAAAGAACTAATAGGCATTTGTGCTTTGGTAGTAGATGCCAAAGGAGTGAAAGGAACAGGTAAATGAACAGACATGGCTCCTGGTCTCTGTAAGCTTTTAGTATGATGTTAATGAAAATGCCCTTGAATGAAAAAAGCACTCTCACCCTAAAGTTGTCTTTTTCTTGTGCTGATCTTGTAAACTGGACTAAAGAGAATCTAGTCTTCCTTCAGTGCGTTAGAAGGAGTGACAGTGGTAATGCATTAACTGCCTTGAGAAAATTCAAATGTTGGACCAAGAATGCTTGCTTCACACTTTCCTCAGCTGCAGCATCAAAACTGCAGGACTAAGAGCTTGGACTGATTGTCCTTTTTCATTTAAAAGCCTCGTTAAGACTATTCTCCTCCTGCCTCGCAGTGCAATCTGTCTGTACCACCTAAAAGAGCCAACGGGGCCTAGGCCATGCACTCTCCCCAAGACTCATTCTCATGAATTTCTCTGCATTCCCTATTCAGACTAAATCCTCAGTGCTTCTCCTCAAAAGCCCTTTACTCTGCTACCTTAAACCATAGGGTTTGAGATCAGCAAACTCTCCTATATTTTCATCTCTTTTCTGAAATTCCTTTGATCCCTTGCTTTAGGAGAGCTTTTTTCTAATGCCTGTCAACTGAAGGTAGTTTTCTCTTTTGCAAACTTAGTATCTTAGGACCGGGAAGCAGGTTAGGTATACTGTTTGTCCCAATTTTCCTTTTCTAATTCTTCTTTTAAACCAGGTAACTATTGAGATACATGTCATATCATGGGACCAGCTGTGAGTCCTTCTTGTTGATGCCATCCACAGACCACTATGTCCTTTACATTGTTCTGTTGAAAATTTTCTTCATCTCTATCCCAACTCTATCATCTTCTAAATGAATTTATTATGCTTGTGAATGACTGAACTTGGGTCCTGAATATACTGGCCAGAGAAGAAAATCTCACTGGTAATTTAGGCAGGAAAGTTTTTTCTTGTGTGGCAAATGACTTGAAGAATCATTGGAAGATCTGGAAGAAAACAACCTATTAAGTTTTCAGCAATGGCTCCTAAAGCCAGGGTGGCCCTCTAAAGGATAAGTTGCCCTTTATTTGATTAGGAAGGTCCCAGCTTCAGGACTGCACAATCACTGACATAATAAAACTGTGAGAAGATTCCCACCATTTAACTGCTGTGTTTTGCACCAGAAAAAATGAGTACACTGTTCTCTTCCTCTTGACCTCACAAAGATGGTGATTGAACATTGGGACCTTGGCAAACACTGCCTCACCACTCTGCTGGCCAGGAGAAGTAGATGAAGCATCAAAAGCCTGGTCTCAGCTGGGCGCAGTGGTGCATGCCTGTAATCCCCGGCGGCTGGGGAGGCTGAGTCAGGAGGATCCGGATTTCAAAGCCAGCCCCAGCAAAGGCCAGGCACTTAGCAACTCAGTGAGACTCTGTCTCTAAATAAAATACAAAATATGGCTGGGAATGTGACTCAGTGGTTGAGTGCCCCTGAGTTCAGTCCTGGTACCAAAAAAAAAAAAAAAAATCTGGTCCCCCCCTCAGTTCTGCCTTCTGCAACTCAGACACACAAGAAGTCATCAGAAGGGAGTACCCTCATATTCCCAACAGCAAACCCATAGATGTGCAGGCAATTTTACAGATCTTGTCAGCTTCTTACTAGAATGCAATAAGGGGCTCTTGATTCCAATCAACCAAATTCCTATGCTTGTGCTCTGGACCCTGTCTTTCCTTTATTTCTCAGAGGCTTCTCTCTGTTGTTCACACTGTCCCCTGCATTGCCTTGTGGTGATTAATTCCACCACACACGCAAATTTCCTACAGAATCACCCATATTGAAAGACAAAAATCTCTCCTGACTTCCCCAGACATGTCCTTTCTGTATTTCAAACACGTCAAGCCTGTTCTGCCCTGCAAACATTTGTTCACATTCCCATATCTCAGCTTGAAATATTTTCTTTAGGTATTGTATAGCTGTTCTACTCACACAGCTGTCTCAATCCCAGTCAACCAGAGAGGCCTTCTCTGACCTCTCTCTATGCATGAGTACCTTCTCTCATACTGTCTCTTCACACTGCTTATTCTCTTCCTAATTCTTATCAGTAAAATCAATTTACTTATGCATTTACTTTGATTATTTGCTTACTACACTAGAATGTAAGCTGTAGGTCAAATATGTGCTCAGTCTTCTTCCCTTCTATATCTATAGCATATGTCAGGTTGCTTGGCATATGAGAAAGTGCAATAAATATAGGTCTACACACCAGGTGGAAGAAAATGGTCAGGAGGGGTATAAAGCAATGGGAGAAAAAAAATCACCCTTCCATATTTCCTTTTCTGGATCAGGTCTTGAAGTCTCAATAAAAGGGATGCCTCTTCTTCCCTTTCCTGTGCTGGTCTCCCTATAGTGAATAGCCAAGAGTTCCTGCTGTAACTCCTGTCATTTCTCAGATTTCTCACTTCAGGGAAGCTCTACTTTTTAATAATTTCTTGGATTTATGGAAAAATATCTATCTGTAATAGCATCTAATTTGTGGCATAAATTTGAGGCATTTATTTTTCAGTTACTCCCTTCTCAGCTCCCTTTAAAATCAAGTTTGTTTCCTTCTTCATTTCCTGTAGTAGCTTTTAGAACAACCCACATGGCTCCTCTGTTCAAATTATTACTACTTATCCTTCAGTGGGGCCTATTTTTCTTGGACTAATTATTTGCTTACTCCCTATTGCATGGTCTTTCTGTCTGAATTGCATATTCTTTTCTTGTTAGGAAGAAAGAGCTTAATACCCTGGATTACTTTGTCTTATTAAGTTTCATATCATTGTCTTATTTTGTGGCTACATTTAAAATATTTAAGTGCTTCTGAAGGAAGGAAAAAAAAAAAAAAAATTTGGTTTTAAAACCATTTTGGATAATATAATCACATCTGGTTTTATAGAATCAGGAAACTGAAGAATTAAATAATACCTTAGGTATCATTTACCAAAAAACCTTCCTCAATGTATGAATCCTCTCTAACATCCCTTCTAGACAGTTCAAGCTTATTATTTTGGTTGCCCTGTCCCTCCATATGGAGCATGATGCCTGGCATATAGTACATGCTCATGCAACATTTAAAAAATAAATATAATAAAAATCTCCATTGAGTAACATAATTTTCAAATTCAGAAAATATGAAAAGATTTTATAACCATGAATTCTATTCTTATAGAAATATTTTGAGAATTTTTCCAAATATGTCCAAGAAAACAAACACAAACATTTTCATGGCAGTCTTTCTTTATGAAAAACCAAATACTGTGGAGTCATCTATCAGTGATAAATGAAGTGTTATATATTCATTTGAGAAAATCTTATATACAGAGGTCAGAGTGAATGAACTATAGATATATTTACCAACATGGATGAATCTCAAATTTTTCATTATGAGGAAAGAAAAGCAAGTCATAAAAGAGTGAAAGAGAACCATTCCATGAAAAAATAAGTAAAACATAAAATATATACTTTGGTTCCAGTGTGGTGGCACACACCTGTAACCCCAGCAACTTGGGAGGCTAATACAAGAGGATAGTGAGTTCAAAGCCAGCCTCAGTGACAGCAAGGCACTAAGTAACTCAGTGAGACCCTGTCTCTAAATAAAAAGCAGAAAAGATTTTGGGGATGTGGCTCAGAGGTTATTCACAAAATAATAATTACCTACACTTTATAGATTTTCCAAACATCCTAATGTCTTATCTTACAATCTATATTAGTTCTTCCCAAAGAAGATAAATGTAGCAAATGGTTAACCAAAACGAAAGCATTTTTCAATATTGTCCTTGGAACATGGCTTTGTTTGGGTATTTCTTCTTCAACATTCTCTATAGTAATAAAAAATTTCTGTAAGGAGATATTAGATAGGAGATTCCTGCTCTGGAAGAATGTTTTACCAATTTGTGGAAATATACATACAAAAAACCCCAAAAGATAAAATGTAAAGCAAAGTATGTCCACAATGGTACAGTATAGATTAAAGAACAAAATAGTGAGGGTATATAGAATAAAAGAGTGATCTGAGGGAGATGGAATTTTTTCATTCCAAACAGAGTTCCACATACAACTTTCTTTTATTTATTGTACAGACTTGCTTTAACAGTTTGGCAAACAAGAGGTAGTTTGTATCAACAAAGGTTTCAGAATGAAGTTGCTTCCCTGCACCGGATCAATAAACTGATTTAGAGCTCAGCTGTTTTAAGACACATGATAGAAAAGACATGTAGGTGTGTTTTTTGTAGTTGTTTTGTACAATTCTTGAGGGAGAAAACAGACCAACTGAAGCAGGATTTTTCAAGGGCATCAAACAATTATGTGCCCAACAGGTGCACATAACAGTAATCAGAGTATCTCGCTATGCATTTAATTACTACTCTTACAGGACACCAACCCCTTTTGTGCCCCATCAGCCATCCATCAAGATCAGTGAAACCACAGACTGTAATGGTAACCGTGCTATTACAAGGTTATTTTATTTCAAATTATAAGGCATAGTACGCATCTTTATTTGCTGCAAGAATTTTTAGAGGAAATTATTTTTTAAATTCCATAAAGTAGTAACCCATTTCACAATTATTTGAGAAGCTTTTCTGTTAAATATACAAGTGGTTCTCAAAGTGTGATTGATTCCCAGACCAGCTGCATCAGCATGGTCTAAGAACTTATCAGAAACACAAATGCTCAACAGCGTTCCAGACCTACTGATCCAAAATTCTGGTGTGGGCCCAGCAATCTGTTTTAAGAGATCCTCTAGGTGATTCTGATGCACACTGGAGTTTAACAATTGCTGAAATAAACTATAATGGAAGGTTTCTCAAGATGTGGTCAGTTGGTGATTGCAACAAAATCATCTTGGGGTGTTTGTGTAAAAAATGCATATTTGGTGCCATGTCTTCTCTTCCCCAAACATGAATCTGAATCTATGATTTTAGGGCTCATCAGCTGCACTTCTAACTTGCCCACCAGCTAGTTTACACACACCATGAAGTTTTACAATCCTTATTATAGGAGTTATTATATATGTAACATGTATATAAATACAGATGCACCACAACTTATGATGGGTTATATTCTGATAAACCCCCCTAAATTGAAAATATTGTAAGACAAATGCATTCATTTAATATACCTAACCTGCCTACCATGTATAGCTCAGCAACACAGTACACTGTAGAGTATCTGTTGTTGACCCATGTGACAGGGTAGCAACTAGGAGCTATGGCTTGCATTATGTGCCCAGCATCATGAAAAACACTATACCACCTGTGGCTAGCCCAGGACAAGATCAAATTTTGAAGTCTGGATTCTAATGAACATGTAATACTTTTGCACCACCATAAAATCAAAATACCTTCATGTCATGATTACTTTGGAGACCCTGTATATGGATGTGTGTTTTTAAGTGATATTATCTATCATTATTAAAACACATGTTATACACTCAATATATGATAGACAGACTTTCTTATTTCCTGGGAAGAATGAAAGATCAGGCTCATTCCTACCTTGAGGAGAAATTAATTTTTCAGTTACAAATAATGCTGACTTCATATTTAATGTGCTATCAATAACACTCAAGAAATTTAACTCTATATTACTGGCTCTGTGACATTGTCAAATTCAGTAATCTATTTAAGCCTCAGTTTTCTACCTATATAACATGGAATTTCTCCATGATGAGTTTAAGGTTTTAGCTCTTAGCTTAAATATCATCTCAAAGAGAAATTTCCTGACTCTAATCTAATGTAGTCACTGTGAAATGCAGACTTGCATGGCACGGAGTGTCTGCTTTTCTTAATTATTATTGGTTGGTTTTGTAACTGGTGGGATGTCCGGTTGGAGTACATGCTCTTCATGTCCTGAACAAAGAATTGAGCAAGACATTCAAAAGTTACAAAGTATAGATTAATTGAAGGTTAAAATAATGTTCTGTAAAGTAGAACAAATACACTTCATAAAGCAGAGAAGGCTGAGAGGGAGAGGGAGAGAGAATCCAGCCCTGGGGGTTCTTGTCTTATATGCTGAGTTGTGAGGAGTTCCCCTCCCTATTCAGACCTGATTGAAAACCATACCTCAGTTCTTCTCATTGGTCACTTTATGATACCTAATTAGAGTACTGCCCACTTTGCCTTCATCAGTTACTTTATTTTCTCATAATTAAAATACTGAACCTGTGGTGGGAGTTGCCATGGGTGATAAGCTCTCAGTGGTGGAAGTTGTCATGATAATGGTACTTTTTGTAAACAGGGACAGGATGACTCATCTCAACTTTCGCTCCAGTCATTTCTCTCTCTCTCTCTCTCTCTCTCTCTCTCTCTTCCTCTCCCTCTCGCTGCCCTCTCCCCCCCCCCTTTTCTTGGTACCAGGGATTGAACCCAGAGCACTTAACCACTGAGGCACATGCCCAGCCTTTTAATTTTTTTTTATTTTAGACAGGGTCTCACTAAGTTGCTTAGGGCCTTGCTGTATTGCTGAGGCTGGCTTTGAACTTGAGATCCTTCTGCTTAGACTCCCAAGCTGCCGGAATTACAGGTTTGAGACACCATGCCCAGCTCTCCAGCCATTTTTCTTGTACCCTACCTCTGCCGTCTGAACTATAAACTGCTATCTAGTATGGTTTTTGGATTCCTCTGGAACATATAATGGATCAGTCAGAGACTTTTTATTTTGTTTATTCTTATGTGAACAATAGCTAGAATGTAGTAGTCACTTAGTAAATATTTTTGATTAAAGGATTTTTTAATGAGATAATATAAATAGACATGTTTAGGGTCTGTCATGATGACAGCTCAATAACTGATTGGAGTATGACACTAAAAATACATGTGAGGTGCTGGCACAATGGAGCCACCTGGCCATGGCAAGTCAGTTGAGTTAGAGGCTTGCATTTGTTTTCCTGTAAAATTTAGTTTTAAAATATCTTTCATTTTTTAATTCTGAAGTTTTCTGGGTTTTAGCTGCAAAATAGTCTGTTTTCTTATGTTATTTACTAGTTGGTGAGATTTAATACATTTTTGTTAGATTTGTTTTACAGAGCTAAATTTTCTACCCATGTCCAGGTATATATTTGTTATACAAATAAATGATGAAGTAAATGTCCAAGGGATGATAATTTTAAAATTGCATTGAAATGTCTTCTAATGGGCTTAGATTTTTCCCTCCCCCATATATTTTTCTTTCTTATACATATTTAAAAACCTCTTAAAAACATAAATTCTAATGATATTTAGATTCTCATAATACTTGCTGGTAAACCAGCATAAATAACTGCATATTTAGATGCTAAAAGAAATAATCTGGTACAAAGAGAAAAATGATGATGTAGGATAAAGGGGAAGAATTGCTGGAGTCATGTGCTTGCCTTGGAAAGAGAGGAGAGTTAGTAGAGAATGGAGGAATTGGCTTCAGTTTAGAGTTAAGAATAGTTCATCTATATTGAAAGGAAGGTAGAATGTGTTCATGACTAGGTATGGCAACTGGGGTTTGAAAAGCTTTCCTCTTCTTTCTCCTCTGCTGCCATTCCTCCTTTGTGAAAGTAAGAGGTCAACATTTCATATTCATAATAGCCCACCCTCTGTAACTAAGAAGGAGGTGGCCCTGCCCTCCAAGTCTGTGCTCTTGTGGAAGCTGCAACTCTGGCTGCTTCTGAACCATCTTTGGCATCATTCTCTCCTTTTCTTGAACTATAATGCATCTTTGCAGCTGAAAAATCTCTGTTGACCTGGTTCCTTCCTATAGAATCCTAGAAGTCTGAGAGTGTTTTGACATTTTATCCTGTCTGTCCCTGTCAGTCCAAACTGGCAGTGTTTCTCCTGTTGATTGGAACTTCATCATCTAGAGTCATTGTCTTAGCTGGACATAGCTTTGTCCTTATCCAGCTCATTTGTGCTATTGCTGTGAAGTATATTTTATTTCTAGATATTATAGGTTCAGCAATATAATTATATACATATTTTACATAATCGTGGTTTTTTAAATAGAGGATTTTTTTTTTTTAGAAGTTTTAGGTTCACAGCAAAACTGATAGAAGGCACAGAGACTTCTCATAGTTTTCACACCCACACATGCATAGCTGGCTCTGCCATCAACATCCTGTACAAGATTGTTTATCTGTTATAATCAATGAATCTACATGACACATCATTATCAAAGTCCATATTTTACATTCAGGTTCAATCTTGGTATTCAGCTTTCTGTGGGTTCTGAAAATAATGTGTCTATCATTATAATATCATACAAAATAGTATTTCTGCTTTAGAAGTCCTCTGTGCTCCTTCAGTCCATCCTCCTTCTTCCTAACATATGATAACCACTGGTTCATCTCCCATCTGTTATGGTTTAGATATGAGCTATCCCACAAAGCCCATGTGTGAGACAATGCAAGAAATTTTAGAGGTGAAATGGGAGTCTTAACCTAATCAGTGAATTAATCCCCCTGGTAGGGATTAACTAGCTGATTACTATAGGCAGGTAGGGTGTTGCTAGAGAGGTGGGCATGCCTTTGGGGTTTATAGTTTGGCCCTGGAAAGGAGAGCTCTCTCTCTCTCTCTCTCTCTCTGCTTCCTGGTGCCATGTCCTGAGACACTTTCATCCACCAGTCTTCCACTGTTATGTTCTGCCCCATATTGGGCCCAAAGCTATGGAATCAGCCATCTATGGACTGAGAACCACTGTAACCATAAGCCCCCAAATAAACTTTTCCTCCTCTAATTGTTCTTGTCAGGTCTTTTAGTCACAGCAGTGAAAAAGCTTAGCAAAACTCTATCTCTTGTTAATTACCTTTTCCAAAATTATTTGAAATTATTTAAATCAGTTTTTATGATAAAAAGGAAGAATTGCTTGAGCCATGTCCTTGCCTAGGAAAAAGAGGAATGAGTATAGAAGTGGACGGATAGGCTTTAGATTGGAGTTGAGATAGTTCCTCTCTATCAATAGGAAAAATAGAATGTATGCATATAACTTAACTTTTAAAACCAGTTAAGAGAAGCAAGGGTAAGAATCATATGGTGTGTAGCTTTTTCAGACTGGGTTCTTTTACTTAGTAAAATGCATTAAGTTTCCTACATATCTTTTCATGGTTTAATAGCTCATTTCTTTTTAGGGATGAATAATATTCCACTGTCTGTACATCTTGCAGTTTATTTGTTCATTAATCTACTAAATAATATCTTGATTGCTTCCAAGTATTGAAAATTATAAGTACACTTCCAAAAACACCACTGTGTGTAGTTTTGTATGAACCTCAGTTTTTACATAATTTGGGTAAATACCAAGTAACATGATAGTTTGGTCATATGGTAAGAATATATTTAATTACCTAAGAGAATCACAGCCTCTGGTACAAGATCTCCCTGATTTTTTCCTTTTGTAACAAAGCAATAAATTTTCTTTTTTATTTTTCTCAAAACCATGTCCTCTTTACTGAATTGGCATCAGAGACAAGGACAGAGATTTTGGTAACAAATTTGACAAACCATATGGGACCTGAGGGCAGCCCCCACTCCAACTTCCTTGGGAAGGCCTGGCTTTCCAAGAACCCCATTGCCATGCTGAGGATGCAAGGTTGAGAGAAATTGTTGAGAGCCATCTGCTGAGTTTACTTCAGACCAAACTGGAGTAGCAATTCCTAAGTAAGGGGAGGGACTCAGAGAGCATCCCAGCAGCTACCAAAGCTCCTTTTACTTTGGGGAACTCCCATCTTCTCTCCCTTAATGGTACAGGTTGCTGCATCGTGATCCACTTTGAGAAAAATAAAATGGGAATTCAGTAAAGCTACAACATCCTTGGCCATCTGGTAAGTCCCCATGTGCATGCTGATACCATTGATTCTAAACATGTGGTTCCTCTTTGTAGGAATATCTGGTCCCTCTTTGTGGAGAACATCTGTGGAAACACTAGTGTGTCATGGTTAAGCAGGACTCAAGAACCTAGGGATATTTGCTCCTTTCTGGTCTATTCTAGGTTTCATCTATTGTTGGACGTGTGTTCAGGAATTCCCTCTGGTTGTCTGTCTGTGTTTTTATTTATATCTGTTACCACCCCTTTTAAGGCATGGCCAATACTGCATTGATCCTATAGGTAGTCTCTTGGAAAACATTTTGGCTGGACTGTTTTAAAGGTTCCCATCTATTGGCCATGGTTTTGGGGCTTCTCTCTGATTGTCTGTTCTGTGTTTTCTTTTTTATACAGTCTGGCAATTGGAGTTGGTCTGTCAGAGGTAAAGTGGTTGAAGAAAGGGCCACTTATAATGTCTAAGATAATGTTTTACTGTAACAATCTAGCTTTTGAATAGCTTTCTGAATTGTTATACAATCTTGCAGTTAGATTTGGTCTGTCAGAGGTAAAGTAAATGGAAGAATTTGTATGTGTAGGTCTGTCTGTTTTAAATGTTCCTGTCTGTCAGCCATGGTTTCAGGGATCCTCTTTTATTGTCTGTGTTGGTTTTTTTGTTTGTTTTTGGTATCTGCTACTGCCCCTTTAAAACACGGGCCATGCTGTGTTGATCTTACTGGTAATCTCTTGAAATGAAAGATCTTGGCTGAATGGGCCACCTATAGGTATAAGCCTAAGAGAAGGATATTTTACTGTAACACAATCTGGCCATTGAATGGTTTTTCTGGATTATTACACAATCTTGCAGTTGAAGTTGGTCTCTCAGGGGTAAAGTATATGGAAGAGATTCTGTATGTGTAGGCATTTATGCAGTTGCATAATAAGGGGTCTGAACAGTCAGGAACTAAATTTAAGATACCAAAAAGCATGGCCTCTGGTGTATAGTGATAGCAGGACACCAGAAGAAAGGGTTTAAAAAGATTTAAATCTTTTAAATCCAATGCTGGCACTCCCAGCACTGTTTCTCAGCCTGGTCCCAGGCAGGCACAGATTGTCTCACTGTGGGTCAAGGACACCAGCCCTAAGATGAAACAACAAGAACAACAACAACACAAAACAAAACAAAATGAAAAAACCAGAAAAGATGCCTGGGCTGTAGAAAAACTGGCAAAGAGAATCTGGCTTCTACCCTGACTTCCAGCCCCTTTGCCCATGGTTTGGTGGAGGCTACAGGCCACAAAGAATGTGGCAGTAGGTTCCAGCACTGTTAGTTTATGATCTAGGGAAAATAATAGTTTCCCCTTTTAAGATCTGACAGGACATCCCATTTGGTAAGAAAATATTCATCACTAGGACAAAGCAATTTTTGCTATAACAGTATTCCATCAAACTAAATGCATGGAGAGACTGGCCGGGTAAAAAACTATACCAGAAAAGAAAAAGACAGAAACTAAGGCCAACCTGTGTTTTGTTGGCAGCCTCTGTAAAGGGATCTTCAAGGAAACCTAAAGAAAAGGATGGAAAGGGCCTCCTCCATTGAATGTCAATATGCCTAGTAAAAGAAAAAGGCCCAAGGAGGCTCTGGGTACAATTGACAGTGGGAACTTACTTAAAATTGATGGCATTATGATCATGAAAAGGGAAACAAGTCAGGCTCAAAAATATCCTGTGCTCCAACCCCTTGAATAAAACCATATGTGTATGTGTGTGTGGGGGGGAGGGGATTAAGACACAGTTTTTGTATATGCTGGATTGTCCAACCCTCTCCTGGGATGAAATTTGTTTTGTAAATTAAATGCACAGAAAACAGTCATAAGGACTGTTTCAGGATATGAGTTTAAGAAAGGGTCCAAAACTAGAAAAGAGAAAAGAATGTTATAGGTATGGAAATATATTTTAGTATGGAAATATATTTTAGTATGGAAAATAAATGTTTCTGGATGAGAAAGTATTTTTTCTGGTAAAGTTATATTCTTGTACTAAAGTTCAAGATGAAAGAGAGGACAAAACTGAAGATGTAAACAAGTTGTAGAATGTCTAAGTAAGTTGCAGAAGGTTTGTGTGAGAGTTTGGGTATGTGATTAAATTGGCTATAATTAGCCGGATGCGGTGGCGCACGCCTGTAATCCCAGCACTTGAGAGGCTGAGGCAGGAGGATCGCGAGTTCAAAGCCAAACTCAGCCATGGTGAGGCACTTAGCAACTCAGTGAGACCCTGTCTCTAATAAAATACAGAAAAGGGCTGGGGATGTGGGATGTGGCCTGGTGGTTGAGTGCCCCTGAGTTCAATCCCTGGTACCAAAAAAAAAAAAAAAAAAAAAAAAGAGGCTGTAATTAGCACAGAGTTATTCAAATTTTAATGTGCTGATATGAAGCAAAGTCTGAAACATTGATCTGCTCTTATCTGTAAAGATAATTTTCTTGTATTTCCTGGGTTTTATCATTTAGGGAAATTAAGTTTTAAAGAAATTAGGGTTTATATCTATTTTAAAATCTTTTAAATGATTACTTTGTGATCAATCAAATAAACAACTTATTTTAGTTTGTAAAAATATAATTGACACCCTAAATATACGTGACTTGGTGTTTGTTTGCATCTGAGAACTAATCTGTTTAAACCTTGTCTATGTGTTATGTGAAAGTTTATAAAATAAAAGTTTATGTAAGTTTACTGGCAAGATAACCAATAAATGCTCTCTTTTATACATTGTATCTGACATGGAAGGGCCACACTGTCATCTGAAGACTTGTTTTATATCTGTTTGTTTCAAGTAAGTAAATTTCTGACCTTTAACACAGTTTCCTAAATGTATAAGAGATTTAAGCCTATCCTTTCAAATTTTCTAGTACTGTTAACCCATGCAGACCTATGATTATTATTACTCTACACTATGGATTATATATTTTACTTTCAAAGTTAAACTTAGGGGAGGCAAGGGGACAGGAATAATGCAGAATGAGTTAGACATCACTACTCTTAGTACATGTATGAAGACACAAATGGTGTGAAAATACTTTGTGTAAAACCAGTGACTTGAAAAATTGTGCTTTATATATGTAATATGAAATGAATTGCATTCTGCAAGCATGTATAAAAAATTAGAATAAATAAATTATTTAATTAAAAAGAATAATCAGGGCCATAACCACACATACACAGAAAAGTTAAACTTAGTTAAATATGAAGCTTGGGAGAGCACTTTGCCAAGTTGGTATTCTCCAAACTAAAACTGTCTGTAGCAATAGTCACCTTCATATTTATATAGAAATAACAAAATTGGTTGGTATCTATTTATGTCATTTAATGTTCTGTAAGTTACATATAAAATTTTGTGTTACTCTTTAAACTAGAATGGGAGTTTGAACATAGTTTTGGGAGGCAATAATGAGAGCCTGATTTGTTCAAAAGTTGAGAATGTGGAATATGAAAACAATCTGCCAACTTTTCCATTAAAGGAAAGTTAACAGCTCTCTGTTTGATTATGTTTCACAAGTAATGTTGTATTTTGTTAACTGATATTCAGATAGATTCAGGAAATAATACATGAGAACTTTGTAGAATGATATTTTAAAAAGGGGCAAAGATCATTTTCAGAAATAAAATATTTAAGATTTGTCAAGAGGCCAGCCTCACCTGAGTTAAGGCTCTGCCTCTCATCCTTCTCCATGTTAGGATGTAGGCTAGAATTAAGGTAATTTAAAGTTGTGTTCAAAAGGGATTTTTTTTTCTGTAAAGATTACTGTGATCTCAAAGTAAACAGGAGATATAATAGAAAACTTAAGTAAAGGTTTGGATAATTTGTTAAATGTATTTAGGTTTGTAAAAGAGTTTTTCAGAAGTAAAACTTTTATGTAACTGAGTTGATAAATATATGGGGTCTTTGTAGAGGCTAAATAGACACCAAAGATATATTAGTGTTCATTTTGTATTTTCCTTGTAAAATGTTTTAACTGTTGTCTGTTAGTGTTTTGCAGAAATATTACTTCTAACTGAATCAGTTTGAGACAAAAAGCCATCACCTACAGGACAGACAGGATATAAGGCTGAATTCCAGGACTAATATTGATCCAAGTTAAATGGAATGGTTAACTATAAAATTATAAATATTGAAGTTATAACCCATTACTCCCACTTTGAGACTGGTGAAACTGGCCTGCTAGATATTTAAAACCAAAATCTTGGAGACCAAAATCAAGGAAGTAAAAGGGCTAAGGAAAAAGCAGCCAATATTTGGCCCTTGCTCTCTAAGGTCAGCCAGGGCCTAGAAAATGACTGGATCCCTCTTAGGGCCCTACAACTTCAGCAAGTCCCCCGATCTGTGGATTAGGGAGATTGAGAAGACCTAGAGAACAGGAAGACAATCAGTGCACATTCTACAAAGAAGAGGGTCAGTGGAGAGGGAAATATCCCTGAGGACAAGATCCTGATCCATCCTGGCAGATGGCACTATAGGAAGAGGAAATCTTAATTAGCCGAGAGGCTGTGCACATGTCCCTAAGAGTGATCTCTGAGGAATCTCAGGTGACTTAACAGTAGATAGGAACAAGGCTGTTTTTTGGCCAACTTGGTCTTAAACACCTGGCAGGAGAGTATGGCCAAAGTACCATCATACATGGACATTTAAAAGGAAACAATAGTTTTTAAAAATTAACTTAATATGTACACTTGTGTCAGATCTACCAAAATAAGTAAAGCTGGAGTCTATAAAGGAAGGGTTCTTAAGTAGGACTAAAAAGACAATGATCACAAGTTTGTCCTGAGTCAATTTGAGCTTGATGTCATAGACCTACAAATCTTACTTACTTCCTACATAGATTAACTGAATCTTTTTTTCACTGATGATTTTGAGTTACTCTCTTCATGGTTTTCAGATACTGGCTGAAACACTAATTTGTTTGGTGCTAGTTGTTTACAAAAAAAAAAAAAAAAAAAAAAAAAGGGAATGATTAGATTTCTTATTTCTTGTTGTCTTAGCATGATCCCTGCCCTATGTTTGCCCTGTCCAGTCACCTGCCATCTACCAAAATGGACCTCTGGACTGCCCTGATGCTGAAAACCCTTAACTGTCCATGCCCCACCTAATAAAGAACATAACTTTGGGTCACTTCCCCCAACTTCACCCTCTTTCATCAGGAAGCTGCTTGGAGATGTCATCAGCCATTTTTACATAGGAAAAAAAAATGTAGAAATTGACAGTGAATATATTTAGTTACATAAGAAACTGCCCAACTGTTTTACAAGGTAAATATACAAGTTCGTTTTTCCACTTGCAATAAATGAGA
This sequence comes from Tamias sibiricus, assembly GCA_025594165.1. Lineage (NCBI taxonomy): Eukaryota > Metazoa > Chordata > Mammalia > Rodentia > Sciuridae > Tamias > Tamias sibiricus. The sequence continues at coordinate 96,291,782 of CM046661.1, read as the reverse complement.
GTTCCTATTGCTTCACATTCTGACCAGCATTTAGTATTATCAGTGTTTTTAATTTTGAAGTGTAATGGTTACAAGTGTTTTAAAATCAGTTAATAGAAGCAAGAGGAGAAATATTTATGCCGTCGTAAAATTACACAGTCACTTTGACTTGCCTTCTGAGATTTTTAGTGTAAATTCAAGTGACTGGGGTTTTTTGCTTTCAATCTGAAGAAACTTTTTCAGTATGTATAGAGAGATGGGTCTGTTGGTAAGAAATTCCTTCCATGTGGCTTCATCTGAGAATGACTTTATATTTCAATCACTCTAGAAATATAGTTTTGCAGAATAGGAGGTTCTTGGTTGACAGTTAATTTTTGTTATTTTAGCACTTTGAATATGTCTTTCTCCTACCTTCTGGTTTCCATTGTTCCTGGTGAAAGTCAATTGTTAATTTTAATGAGGTTCTCTTGTGTGTGCCTTCATTTTATTCTTGCTGCTTTTGATTTCCTTTTTGTCTTTGGCACTCAGCATTTTGCTATGATATTTCTGGGTGTGAATCTCTTTGTGTTTATCTTAATTGGAGTCCTTTGAGCTTTGTGGATATATATAAACTAATGCTTTTCATCACATTTGGGAATTTTTAACCTATTTTTTTCTTTGGAAAAAATATTGCTTTGTTCTTTCTCTCATTTCCTTCTGATATTCCATTATATATACCCTTAATGGTGTCCTGCATTTTGGGGCTGTTTATTTTTCTTCAAACTTGTTTCCTCTCCATTAGATTACATAGCATCTGTTGATCTCTCTTGAGGGTTCTAATTTATTTCTTCTGTCAGCTGACATCTACTGTTGGGACCTTCTAGTGAATATTTAATTTCAATTTTTGTACTTTTCAACCCCTGAATTTCCATTTGGTTCTCTAAAAAATAATTTATGTCTCATCAATATTTTCGATTTGATGAGACACTACTTGTTTAAGTATAGTTTCTGAAACATATTTATAGTGGCAGCTTTGAAATCTTCATCTGCTGAATCTACCATATTGTCCACTTCAAGGAAGTTTCTGTTGCCTACTTTTTTGTGGGTATCTGTCACACTTTCCTGTTCTTTGCATATCCTGCAAATTTTTTTATGGAAAACCAGACTCTTCAGATAATATATTGTAGCAACTCTGGCCACTGATCACCCTTTTAGAGCTTGTGTTTGTGGACATTTACTTTTTTGTTTGGAGATTGGTCTGGATTGTTTTTGTGAAGTATATTTTACTTGCAGTGTCCAGCCTGGACGTTACCCCATTGCCCGTCATGGGGCTCAGTCTTGGACCTGGTGCACGAACTCTGTGATAAAAGGGTTCTTGTCTCTCCTGTAGATTTCTCTGTTGAGCTTGGATTCTTTGGTATCACACTCAGCTATTAGTTAATACTAATTACCAGCTGATTATATGTATTATCTTTGACAATGCATTAGGATCATATATTTCTCTACAATTTGATAATTGTGAATCCAGTGGTTTTACTTAGCTTTTTTCATTGCTGTGACCAAAAGAACTGATGAGAACAACACAGAGGGGGCAAAGTTTATTTTGGATCATGGTCTCAGAGGTTCAGTCCATTGTCTGCCAACTTCATAGCTCTGGGCCTGAAGTGAGGCAGAAGAACAAGGTTGTGAAGAACAAGGACTCTGTTCACCAGGGTGATTAGGGTGCCAATGTTCTCAGTGTTACTTACCTGGGATAGGAATTCCTCTTTACAAGGGGGCTGCTAAATAGAGAAAGAGAACCCAATATCTCTCATCTGCTTTTGCCTGTAATAGAGTTTTTGAAACACTGAGGTGGGGAGGGGATGGTGAGAAATGTTCTTGGGTTATCCTGGGGAGAAACCATAACCCTACATTATACTGGGAGCTGAGGAGACAGAGAAATTTATGTTTGTGGACATACCTTCCTAGGGTAGGGTTTCCAGCACCTACTGAACTGGTACTGGGTAGGATGGGATGAAATAGGTCATGTCTCAATGGCATAGACTTTTGCTATTTATGAACTAAGATTTAAATTTTATTGAATAATTTTTTTTCATTTACTATAGGCCCTTAGGACAGTTTCCCAAGACTATAGAGTTTTTACTAATATTCCAGGAGTTGTCCCATGAATGATGATTTTTATAAGGAGGTAAGATGACAGCATGAGACAGACAACACACTTTATTTTTACACTACTATTTATTGACAATTTGCATATATAGCTATGACAAACTGTATATCAACTAATGACATAAGACCATAAAGGAGAAATCTATTGATTAAGATTTCAGGTAAATATCATTATAGACAGTGAAGATTTTTAAATAGCTTAAATCATTACTTTTAAAAAATTTAATCCTAATGGATATGGAACTTTATCAAATACATTACCTAATTCTCAGCCTTATTTAACAGATCACATTAATTAACATTTTCTTTAATTAGGTATTTGTTAAAATATAAATTATTGTGACATAACATAATTTATTGATATTCTCAGGCTTACTAAAAGGATTAAGATGCTTTGTCCTAATATGAGGTGATTATAGAAATGTTTGGTACTTTGTGGGCTTATACATATAGCTCTCAAATATGTCATTACCCAGTGGTGACATAATTTAATTTTGTTGTGCGTTTGAAATTTGAGGTATTCTTTTAAAACATAAACTTCTAACTTCTTTTGAAAAGTTAAAAATCTGGACGGCACTAAGCTTTCATTTCAATTTGGCTGTGGTTGGCTGTTGCTGAAAAGCCCTCTAAGTGGTTGTCCCCTCTAGATGGAGCATGTGTTCTCTTTTGTCTCAGCTTTCAATCCACCTTACTGTCTTATATAACTCACTCGCTTTGCTTACTCTCCCCTGTAAGTATCAGAGTTTTGGGAATCTAACTTTTTATTTTAATAGGACATGGAATCCAAGTAGCCAAGTTCTTGGGGGAGAAAGGGGCTATAAAGATTATTAGTCAGCTCTAAAGGAAACCTGAAAACTTTTCCTTTGAGTATAGATAGTTCGCTAAGTATGTTAGTTAGCTTTCTCTTACTGTGACAAAATACCTGAGAGAATCAACTTAAAAGGAATAAAGGTTTGTTTTGGCTCATGCCTTCAGAAGTATTGTGGTCCATGTTTGCCTGTTCCTCTTGCTTTGGGCCTATAGTGGAACAGATATCATGGTGTGAGTGCTTGGTGGAAGGGGGTTATTCATCTCATGGTGGCCAGAAAGCAAATAGAAAGGGAGAGGAGGTGTCAGGGTCCCAAGATCCTATTCAAGGGCATACTTCCAATAACTTAACTTCCTTCCACTAAGCCCCACCTCTTAAAGTTCTGTGCTATGATCTAATAGCTAATAGTGCTGTGATCTAGGGATTAAGCTTATAAACATGGACCTATGCAGGGGTCAATTATCCAACATTAGCATTCTACTTCCAACCTCCAAATTCTCATGTCTGTCTCATAATGCAAAATGTATTTAGTCTACTTACAAGAATTGCCAAAATCCTTTAAACGTGGGCTGGTAGTGGTCACTCATCCAAACTTTAACACTAAGTAAACTTTTTAACATTTAATTTGGCCTCCCAGAGGTCTTTAAAAAATTATTTGTTTTTGTTTTTCCTTATTACAAACTAGTTTCAGATTAATGAGGGTTCTAGGTAGCTGAGTCTTAAAAATAGTAAATAGAGCATTTTGGGATGATTAACTTTGAAACTACTAATGCTTTTGTTAAGTTGCATATAGTTCATTAACTCTATTCAGAATTTTTAAAAGGGCAGCATCTTGACATTTAGGAATAATACACTTAAAATAATAACACAGTCTATAGTAGGTATTTCATGTAGCGAACTTGTGGCCATTTTTTGGCATTCTCATTTCTCCAGCCATGATTTAGACCTCAACCCTTCTTTATACTCATGTAATAGATTTCACATTGTTATTCCTACCTCTAGCTTTTCTTCTCACCTCTAGCTTTTCTTCTCTCTGTTTTTCATGCTATTGCTAAAGAGCTACTTCCAAACCAAAAGTCTGATCAAGGTAATTCATGCTATAGTTCTATGGTTCTATATCTTCAGTAGCTGTAATTTCAACTCTTAAATGCAGCTTACAAAACCTTATGTGATTGCGTTTCACTCTCATCTACCAGCAAGTAGGAGAGATCCTCAAGAACCTTTCATGCTTTTTTATTTGTATAATTGACTAACTTTGCATGAGTGCCCCAAAGAAGGTCAATGTGAATATTGAAGCTGAGACTTTTTGTTCATATTTATGACATTATACCTACCTAAAACTTTATTAATAAATAGAAATTTTGAACAGATATATTTTCAAACATCATATCTTGAACCTCCCATGTTTTAAAATTACCTTATCTTATGTTATTTGTGAATGTTTCATTGGATCTATCACCTATAATATGTTCAAGGAAGATAGAATGAAGGTGTTTTATGTGTTTATAAGCTCATTCATCAGAAGACTGTCACAAAAGTGTAGATTCTAAGTTGTTAAATGGCTTGGAGGAATAGATTAAAATATAAATGACTTTTGAGATTGAGGAAGAACAATTTAGAGTTATCTGTGAGAAACAGAATGTTATTCAATCAGAACCAGTGTAGTAAAGTTCACTCTGTAATAAAAACCAAACCACATAATATTATGTGCTAAATATAAAATAAACTGGAACTGCAGGCTTCATGGCTTGTTTCTGCAACAGGTTCTGAGTCTAGCTGGAATTAATTTCTCTCTTCTACTCCTTCTAATATTCCCATAAACTTTAGTGAGGAGATTGGTTGGTCAGGGTCCCCACTTGCAGTCATCTTGTTTAACATATTTATCATCTTCCCTTCATCTTTCTCATCAGGCAAAGTTGTATAAGAAGAGCACTTGACTTTCATGTATTATATTCTTGGCCCTGATCTTATATTTTTCAGGGATCACAATTAAAATCTCTTCATGAATAAAGTCACAGGAACAAATTTAACTGAGTAGTGCATAGGGTCACATGGAAAGGAAAGCTTTGAAGTCCTGCGGATCTGTCTCACCCATGGCTCTGAGGATTAGATAGTGAGTGCCATTATAAACAGTTTACATAGCTGAACTACATCACATGTGTATGTGTGTGTGTGTGTGTGTGTGTGTGTGTGTGTGTGTAAAAGTATACTACCACCACTGGCAGGTGAATGTCATCCTTTTGTTATTTTGTTATTCAATGTTTATTCAAAAAGGAGAAATATGCACTCTCTAGGTTAGTAACTATGTGTCAGTTGCCCGGAAATGTGTTAATTTGCAACAGTAAGAAGACTACATTGGCAACTGGAGTCACCACCTAATTTTATATACGATAATTTGCTGCCATTCTCACATAGCTATACATGTTCTGCATGTGTTAAGTTGGATAATTAACAGAGAATAAAAGTTATCACAGTTGCAACTTTTAAGTTTTTATGATGGCACAATTCTTTGTAATTGCCCAAGTCATGTGGTTATAGCTTTTGTTTATTCTTAATGGTAGGTTAGTGAATTGATAGTGGTTTCCATATGGCTCCTCATTTCATAATAGGTTTTGCTATGGTCAGGGAGTCAATGTGAGGTTCTGTTAACTGATGAAATATCACTCAAATTATACAATTAGGAACTAGGAAAATAACCAGTGAACAGAAATGAGAATCCAGTTTCTCTAAAGTCAGTCATCAAACCTAGAAATATTACAATAACTTTCCCTCCATGTTTCTGTGTAAGAACAGGCCATGAAGAAATTCTCTGACATACTTTGTTTAATTATAGGTCATAAGGCCCCCCTTCCAGCAAGGGTCCTGCCCTATAGTGATACATCTAAGGGGTCAAGAGTCTACATAGACAGGTCTTGCGGAGTTTCATCTCTCCATCTCTTTCCATTGGGTATGTCAAAACTTTTTAATATAATTACTGTTCCTCAGGGCTGGTTATCAAACCTAAGCATTTAAATGGACAGTTCACCCTGAATCTCTCTGTGTCTTCATTCTGAAGGCTCTGGTGTCATGTAAAACTATGATCAAATAAATTTGTTATGGGTTTTCTCCTGTTAATTTGTCTATTGCCAGCTTGTTGCAACAGTTTTGAATATTGAACCTCCAGAGAGAACGTTTGAACTTCCCTTCACCACTAACAAATAATTTGGCCACTCATGCTGTAAGCACAAAATGACGGATGCAGGCCTCAACAGATTCAGAGAGGTCGTTTATTCATTCATGGACTCAGGCACCGTGGGGCTCATTTCCTCGATGTGAAAAATGGCCCTCGGTTACAGAGGGAACTTTGGTTTTATAGGATGCAATTAGGATGGTTTCATCATTGGAACTTGTGGGTGTGCAATTTGGATAGCCAGGGGCTAGTTATCTAGGTTAAAACTTTAACTCAAGAGGGCTGTTTTAAAAGGTTGAAACCCATTGTTACTTGGAGAGATAGGAGCCCAGATTGTGAGGGATGGGTATTTAAATTTTACCCATTATTTTTCATTTATTGTCTTCTGGAGTTTCAGTATTTGCCTCCTTCCTTCAGTATTTATTGAGTGTCCTTTTAGGACTAATTTGCAATGGGAGAAGGTCAAAATCTAGAGCCTAATATTCAGTATTCACCTCTTTCCTATGGGTCCTATCATTATCAGGAAATGATTTACTGGAAGGTTAATGCTTGGCTAGTTTATTTCCTTCCTCCCTAGCTGCATTATCTCTCTGCTTTTCTTTGGGGTTGTTTTGTAGGATTATTATTTTCCATAACCCTTCACATGTAGCCATTTTTCTTTCTTTTAAAGCAGATGACAATGGTGTCTAAAATATGTGGATCATGTAATGCTTAGAAGATAATTCTTATTACAAGTTGTGTTCCTCTCCTAAATAGAATTGTTGAAATGTGTGTAGTATCTTTTAAAAAATGCATTCATATCTGCAAAATTGCAAAATATTTTTTATTATTACTAAGCAAGGGCTCATTGCCTGAAGCTCATGGAAGCCAATACAATGGCACCGGTTTTTGCAAAAAGAAAGAGCTTTTTTGTAGGTTGACCTGCAGGAGGCACACTCAAATCTGTATCTGGCAGGGAGTAAGTGGAAACAGAGGGCTGGTTGGTTGTCACCAGCATTCTTGCTATAGTCTGCACCTACTGCGCTGGTCCATGTAATTGGGGGAATTTCCATTCCTTCCGTTATTTTGATCTTTCCTAAGACTATTGACAGCATTCCTTCTTTCTAATCTAGGTCCTTGAGGCATGTTCTCATTCTTCACATTCTGATTGATGGAGACTTTCAGTTTCTCCATGCTCTAGAGGTCATTTTAGGTCAGGTCCTAAAATTCTGTACCTGTGCCCTGAAAAACAGCTTGAACAGTTTTTAGGAGTATGAAAATGGCTGTTTCATTATTGGCTAATTAAAATCACAATCACAAAAAAGAATGTGTGTTTCGACTTGTTTCTTCAAACTTTGGCAATGGTAGAGCATGGTCAGTAAATATAGGAACAAAGGCAAATAAATGTTCTTGCATTACAGGGGAGAGATTGCTAGACATATTGAGAAAAGATAAATCCTTAAGGTTGTTAATGGAGAAGAAAGATTTCTGCTCAGCAGGCAGATATTGAAAACAATAACAATCTCAACATGAGTCTCAAAGGCATATAATTAGCTTATGGGGGAAAAATAGTTTCGACCAGCAGTTCTCAACTCTCTCTGTGTCAGAATCATCTTTTGGAAAAGCACAAAAGCCCTATCACCATTTCCAGAAATTTAATAATGGGGCTCCTGCTAGGCCTGCTGCTTGCACTGCTCCCTGGGACTCCATTCACATAGTAATTATATGCCTGGTGTCTCTGGGTGAGTGCAGAGCCATGGCCTGCTTGACCATTGGCATTTTTAAAAATTCCCTAGGTTGCCCAGTGGTGGAATGCCTTATTGTGATTCACAGTGTCTTATCTGTGTTAAAACATGACCTTGCACTTCTACAAATGTAAATATGCCCTGCAGAATGGGGGGGGGTACTGGATGTATAGAATAATTTGCTTTAGCATGTATCTCCCATGAAAGACCAAGCTCTGCAGCTTATCCTAGGGCAAGTGTAGAAAAAGTTGGAATGGGAACATATTTGGTAACAATGAAATACTTGAATGTGTCAATGATAAATGGGTAGATTTGGTTTATCTGCAGTTAACAGCCAATGACAGAAGTCATTGATAAGCAGCTAATCTCTACATGTTCATTTAGCATGATACTTATTACCTAATTATCTCCTCAACTGACTTTATTTTTATTTATTTTATTTTATAAGGGAGGACATGTACATTAATTTAGAAAAATTCAAATATTTTTGGTGCTACCTCTAACTTTATTATACACTTATTTTGAATCCTTAATATCTTGCTTTACAGAACAGTCACTTTCAAATTTCAGAAAGCTCACAATTTAAGAGGTGTTCAAGCCTCTGTAACAGAAGTACAAATGAAGATACTGATATTAAACTCCAAAGAAAGTAACCCTGACTATTGTGATAATCATCTATGCAAGTTGTGCAAAATTGGCTCATTTTATAGCTGGCCCAAAACAAATCTTTGCTTATCTCTGGGAATGCCTGAAAATCTTGCACTGAGATAAGATATGAATGACAAATATTATTTAGTGATTTATATTACGCGGTTCTATGTTCAAAACCACCCTGGAGGCACCAGGGCTGGCTTGTCTACACTGTCTAGGGATGTGTGGATTGAAGGGTAGATTTAGAGCCTGGTTGGGCTGTGGGACCAACATCATTGAGAAGACCCCCACTGTAAACTTTTTTCTGCATCACTCTGAAGTCAGGTTCGGCCACTGAAACAGAGAAAGGGCCCCTGGAGAGCTGTGCCTGGAAGTCTCAAAGTCTTGCTCAGACTTTGTTTCCCCTCCTGGAGCATGTTCTTTACTTTTGTGAAAGCCTTCCAGGAATACACACTACAGTCCTGTGAGTCCTTATGGTATTCAGCTCTGTAACCGATGCATATACTGCTTGCAATTGGCTCTTTATCAGTCAGGGATGAGTGAATAAGGAAAGAAATACAGTGGCTCTGGAGGCTGAGGTGGGAGGATTGCAAGTTCAAAGCCAGCTTTAGCAGTGGTGAGGCACTGAGCAACTCAGTGAGACCCTGTCTCTAATAATATACAAAATAGGGCTGGGGATGTGGCTCAGTGGTTGAGTGCCCCTGAGTTCAATCTCCAGTACCCACCTACCCCCCGAAAAAAAAAAAAAAGAAATAAAGAAATACCTACATATAAATGATAACTTAGTATGCTTGCACCCAACACTTTTAGTTAAAATAAATAGTATTAAATATATATTTAACTCTTTGCATACTATTTGCTCTTCATTTGGTTGTTAATATATTTATGTCTTTATCAAAAACATCTGTAAAATTTGAATTGCCAGGTACCTGCTTTTTGTAAAAACATACAACAAATGGAGTACCATATAAAGCACCCATAATTTTCACAAAATTTGCTCAAATGGTTTGCATATTATAATAGTTTGAGAATATTGTTCAAATTGTTTCCCACTCGTCTAGCATTTAAATCAACCTTAAGTAGGTTCCTGAGTCTAAACACCCATTTTCATATTATAATGAAAAAAAATGAGATAAGACAGTTTTATTGGTAATGTTTTTTAAATGAAATTGACTTCAATCTTCTAACAAAGATCTTGTGTTAATATTATCTTTTGACTTGTGTTTTCAAACTTGTGCAGCTGCCTATATTCTGTGCTAAGAAGTTAATTGATTTTTAGTGATATTTGTCCACTTAGTGCTGAGAAATATTTTTAATATCTTCACAGACGTATATTTTAATCTTTTTAATGGAGTTATTTCTGATTTATCTTTAACTTTCATTTTTATTTGATGGATGGATGTACTTCTCTTTCTACTTATTTATATGCTATTAAACATACATAAAACACTATATACATAAATCTTGGCAGAGCTTTCTCACTGATAATAAGAAAGAAAAAAGTATGTAAATAGGTGAATTATAAGTAAGATTACATTTTGAAATGGGATGTTCAATTTTCCAACCTGCTTAGAATTTATAAGTTCTGAAATATTACATTTTTATGTAAATGGAAAAACTATAGAAATATTGTAGTATTTTTTTGCTGAAATATTTGTTTACCCATGAAATTGTTTTATGGCTTAAATAAAAATGTTCTGTGACATCTCTGCTTTTGTTTTAATTTGGGCTGCATGAGCATGCTGAGAGAGTTGAGAATCTGTAGAACATTGTTTAACCTATGCATAATATGAGGAAAGGCAAATGCTTTTATCTAGCAATTCATGTATATTTGTCTTTGTTATTTAATATGTGTAAGGTATTATTTAAAAGTTTGAATTAGCCAAATTTCACTTTAAATATACCAAGAAAAACAATCACCATTCAAGGAACCAATTGTTACATAATTTTGTAAAGTGAAGAATCTATAATATAAATCTTTGTCCTTGACTGTATTTTTGCTTGTATGTGAAGATTTTTTTCGTTGATTGGGAATTCATCTATTCACTTTTTTTATATAGATTTTTAAAAATTTGTTCTTTTTAGTTATACATTACAGTAGAATGTATTTTGACATATCGTACCTATGTGGAGTATAAATTCCCATTAATGTGGTTTTACATGATGTGGAATTACACTGGTCACATATTCATATATGAACATAGGGAAGTTATGCCTGATCATTCTACTATCTATTCAGTTTTGAAGCCATTTTACATACTTCGATCTAGGTCTGTATTCTTTAAACTATTAAACTATGTGAATCTTTGCTATAGACAGGAGGAGGACATAGGTCTGCTAGGAACTGTCTCCATAGAGCTGAAAGGAAGAGGATGTTGGCAAACTAAGGAGGATACATCTGAGAAAATCATTCCATTGCTGTTTCTTCAAAAGCCTTTCAGGAAGATAAATTAAATATCCTAATTGCCAGTGATGGAAATCCAACATGTTTTTAGCCAAAGCAAAAAAATGTGATTTTTTTTAAAGCAGCATGGTGGGTTCATAGTAGGAAATGAAACAGGACAAGGACCTGAATCTTGGAAGCCAGAAGTGAGAACAAAGTAATACTCTGGTTATTGCTAAGCTTTTATTTCTGTTTGTAGACTTCATCTTCTTGGGCTTCTCTACATGTTTCAAATCATGATCCAGAAAAAATAGGTGCATCCCACACAGTTGGTGCCAGAGAATCCTGGGAAAGGCTGGTGACTCATCCTGCTGAGTCACTTGAGTACAGGTTAGTGATGCTCTGTGCTGTGACATGGGGCCACCCTAGGACAAGGAGGATGAGGGTAGAATCATGTTACTGGCCATCCCATTGGAATAACATGGTTCAGGTAGAGAGATGTTACTACCAAAGAAAAATGTAACCCTTGCCAGAAGAAGGCAGAAAGTGGTCTTGGGCAGAACATGCCATCATTTAGCACTTTTTCATTGGACACAACATGGGTACAATGTGAAAATATTCCAGATTAATTAATTTCCTTACTGGGAGGTAAGAAGGCAGTAGATGGTTTAGATAAATGTGTTTTTTACCTGTCAAATTATTTATCAAAATCCCACAATATCCTTATGAATGAAGTAGGTATTATGGGCTGAATGATAGCTCTTTTTGATGAGTTACTAATTTGAATAATCCAATAATAATCTGTCTCAACCTGGAGTGAGGTTTCTAAAGCATTCTGTAAAAATTGGCCTTTGCACTGTGAAATGTTTTCCAAGCCTTTACAGAAGACAATAATTTAAAAAACATTTTTAAGAACATCTTATGGTCAGGCACTATTCTAGGCACTGTTGATAACAAATCATACTGAACAAATTACCTTCTTCAAGAAGCTCACTATCTGTTAGGGTAGACAAACACATAAACAGGTAGTTACTTTAAAATAACACATTTTTTTAAGGTAGATTAACCCTAGTTGAGGGGCTGTAATGAAAGAATTCTCAGAGATGCTGATGCTTGAGCTGAGGTCTGAAGTAGCAAAAGGCAGGAGAAGTACACAGTAGGCAGAAGTGTGTGCCTAGATCAGGAAACAGGAAGAACATTACACATTCAGAAGCTGCAAGTAGTTCTATATTTAAATATCTTAAACTTGAGGTAAAATATAAATATATAAATTAAAATAAATTCTGTATGTTTGGGTCTAGCCTCTATTTTGGGGGAGTAGAAGGAGATATGGCTAAAGGGTTGTGATCAGATCTTGAAAAGGCTATGTGAGATTTAGGAGAAGACTGTTGCATATAAATCAGGGCAGTGTAGCCACTTGAGTTTAGAAAAATCCTTCACATTACTTCTAGTTAAAAGTAGAGCAAAAGCATCCCTACCTTTAGACGTCATCAAAAAGCTACCAACAAGGAAAAGTCCAGGACCTGATGGGTTTACAGCCAAGTTCTATAAGACTTTCAAAGAAGAACTAATACCAATGCTCTTCAAACTATTTCAAGAAATAGAAAAAGAGGGAGCTCTTCCAGACTCTTTCTATGAGGCTAATATTACATTAATTCCAAAGCCAGGCACAGACACATCCAAAAAAGAAAACTTCAGGCCAATATCTTTAATGAACATAGATGCAAAAATCCTCAACAAAATTCTGGCAAATCGGATACAAAAACATATCAAAAAGATAGTGCACCACGATCAAGTGGGGTTTATTCCAGGGATGCAAGGCTGGTTCAACATTCGTAAATCAATAAACATAATACATCACGTCAATAGACTTAAAGATAAAAATCATATGATATCTCAATAGACACAGAAAAAGCATTTGACAAAACACAACACCCCTTTATGTTCAAAACACTGGAAAAACTAGGAATATCAGGAACATATCTCAACATTATAAAAGCTATTTATGCAAGGCCCCGAGCTAACATTATCTTAAATGGAGAAAAATTGAAAGCATTCCTTCTAAAAACTGGAACAAGACAGGGATGCCCCCTTTCACCACTGCTATTTAACATAGTACTGGAAACTCTGGCCAGAACAATTAGACAGTCGAAAGAAATTAAAGGGATCCAGATAGGAAAAGAAGAGCTCAAATTAGCACTATTTGCTGATGACATGATAATATACCTAGAAGACCCAAAAAACTCTACCAGAAAACTTTTACAACTAGTAAATGAATTCGGCAAAGTTGCAGGATACAAAATCAATACCCATAAGTCAAAGGCATTTTTATACATCAGTGACAAAGCCTCTGAAAGGGAAATGATGAAAACTACCCCATTTACAATAGCATCAACAATCCATGAAGAAATGCTTCTTAGTTCAGATACATTGAAGCAAGTAGCTGAGAGTAGAAATTATACCTCCTCAGATGTCCAAAAGTGGTTTGCATAACCTCAGGCCATTCATCAAAAACATTTTCTTTGAAACAGCCACGTTCTGGAATGTGAGAGGGCTGTAAGAATATTCTTCAATTCAATTTGGCAACCCCACAGACTGGCAAATGAGTCAGGTGAATGAAAAAGTGTATAGCTAGACCTCCCCCTACCCAAATCAAACTCCTCATGTGACAGATTGGAGATGTATGCTGGTCAGCTGCTAAATCAAAATGACACACACACCCCTCATATAGAAGAAGTTCACTTAGAGCCAGAGAAACTTCCTGTTAGCTATGGACTGAACAACAGCCCCTGGAGAGTGTAGAAGGAAAATGTCTAGAAACAAAACCAAACTCCAAATTACTCTTCCACCCTCCTCCCATTACCCTTCCTTATACAATCTTCAACCCAAAACTTGCCTATAAAAATAAGCCCCCTTAAAAGACTTGCTTCTCACCAATAAAGCATGGTGATAGGTTTTTGCTCCTATGCTCATAATCGTTAACAGTATATGACATTGTGTCACATGAGCTGACTATCAGAGGTTCTCTCTCCTTTGCTGGCTTGGAAGAAGCAAGGCACTGTGAATCCTACTACTCAAGGAAATAAATTCTGTTAAAAACTGAAGGAACTTGGGAGCAGGCTCTTCCTTTCCTAATCAAGTGGCAGATACCCTAATGGCAGCCTGTGAGACTCTGAGGGGAGAATCCTGTTAAGCTATACCTGGACTCTTGACCCACAGCAACTGTGGCATAATACTTGTATTTGTCTTAAACTGGCACATTTGTGTTAATTTCTTTCACAGCAATAAAAAACAAATACAAATATGGGTGCAGTTCCTCATTTCTGACATTTATAGAAGATTTCCAGGGACCTAGACAAATAAAACAGCTATTTGAATTAGAGCATGGTAAAAGTCATACTGAGGGCAATTTAGGGCTTTGTTTGTTCTCAAGAAAATGAAAGTGATTCAGTCTTTGTTGGTCTTAGAAGAGAAAAAGCTCTGGAGGGAGGCAAAAAAGCAGACCAGGGAAAGCTCTGTAATCCATGCTTAGGAACCTACTTAGCCTGGAGCAGAGAGGAAACAATGGAGTACTTGAAGCAGAGTAGTCTAATCTGATTTGCATGTTAAATTGATCACTCCACTAGTTGCAAGAAATTTAGATATTTAAAAAACTTTAACTATATAATAGTTGTGTTCTCTGGAGGTTTACAATGTGATGCTTTGATTTAGAAATTTAGATTTTTTTTCAGGGAAAATTTAAATTTCAGGAGATAGACATACTGAAAGAGAGAAGAATTACAAAGTGTCATAAACAAGTAATGGGTAATGCAGAGATCACAAAGCTGTACATTCAGCTTTGTTCAACTGTAGCCACTCACTGAGTCTGGAGTTAAGGAAAAGAGACACTGACACTGAGGTTGATGATTTATATGACAAAAGGTGAATATTGATACTAAAATATTATTTTCAAATAGCAAATCATGATGCTCAGGCAGATATAAAGTAGTCAGAGGCCAAAGATTTTACATAACATAAGCTCATTTGACTTACTAACATCTTCAATAATAAACAGTAATCTGTTTTAACTGATTCAAAGGATAAACTGAAGACAACATAGGTAACCAGGGATATTGAAATAAATTTGTTAACAGATACAAAGCTTGTACTATCCTGGAGGACAATAAAATGTGACATTCAGAATAATAGGATGACAATCAAACTCATCAAAATCTATTTGTAATTCTATGAAACAGAACAATTACTCTGGGTTTTCAATTCATAGAACTGCAAAATTGCCAAAATTAGAGTACAAACAAACATATAGATCCAGCATTCTGTTGAAGGGATGTTCATTAATCCTTTGCCCACTTTGGTTTTATAAAATCTTCCTCAGCAATGATGCAAAAAATATGTGTCCAGGAGAAAAAGTAAGTTTAGAAAGGAACACATGGCAGAGAAGACCCAGGATATCCTTGTGAGAAAAAGCTATTCATTTTTTTGGCAGGGAAGCAAGAGGGCAGATTCCATGTTCGAGTTTTTCTTCTCATAGGTCCAACTTTGAATGGATTTGATGTAGTAGAAACTTCAAATAGGTACTTGCAAATCAAGAATGCTAGAAATGATGGAACATTTTCCAAGGCATAGCCTGAAGGAGGCTATGGGTCTACAGGAGAATTTGTGCATTGGGCACAGCACTCCATGCAATATTTATGGAGATAGAGTGGACTAAATATATTTTAAGAGGAGAGAGACTTACATCAGTAAGCCTGAGGTCATGCTCCTGGCTCCCCTGGCCAGCAACTGGGATGCAGCGGATTGAGAAATGTTTTTTACTCCACTAGAAAGGATACAGAAGTGCTGAGGGATGAGGGCAACAGCAGAAACCCCAGACCACAGGAAATGGGAACTTGAAGACTGAAGGTCAATGCCACACCACTTCAACTCTTTCTTGGCACAGCTCCAGTTCAATAAAGGGTAAAGGGGGAGTGCTGTCAGAATATAGAGGCAGGTGCATTTGCACATCCATTATTCCATCATTCCAAGAATTTATTGACTACTTACTGTAGTTAGACAATTGACTGGAATCCTTATTCTACTATATTGCCTTTAAGAAGAAAAACTGCAAGCAAGACAGATTTTAGGGAAAGATACATGCATGGTCTCCTAAATTTTCCCTGTGATGGTTAGTTTTGGTTGTCAACTTTACTCAATTGAGAGCTGCCTAGAAAATTGCACACTCCTGGGTGTGTCTTTGAGGGTGTTTCCAGAGACAGTTGGCATGTGACTCTCAGTGAACTGAGTAGGGAAGAACCATTTTGAATATAGGGGCATAGTCTAGTAGGCTGGGGGCACAGATGGAACCAAAAGTGGAAGAAGGGGGGAAACTTGTTGGCTAGCAGGTTGCACGCTACTGCTGTCATCATCTGCTCACCAGCACCACACTCCAGATTCTTCAGGCTTTGAAGGTGGACTTGTACTATCAACTCTCCTAGGGGCTTCCAGGCCTTCCGCCTCTTCTGGAGCTGCATCATGGGTCTGAATGTGACTTTCAGCTTCATTAGTTTCCCCAGATCTCCAGTCTGTAGTCAGTCATCATGGGACTAGTCAGCCTCTGATTGTGTAAACCAATCTAACAAAGCCCCTCTTATATGTACATTTGCTTGGTTCTATTCCTCTGGAGAATCCTAATACACTCCCTTTCTTAGTCTGAAGACACATCTATGCAAATTTAGTTCATAGAAATTTCCTTAAAAAATTCCACCAGTGTTTGTGGAGTGACTCAGATGTTATGTCTTAGCAAAGAATGGTGATTAACACTATAGACACAGTGTTTTCTCCTTACAGTCTGGTATGGAAAATGGTAATGAAATAATTGCAATACAGTCTTGTAATATTATGGTTGGGTAAGTATAGTGAGTTAGATGATCTAGGGCAGACTTGTACTGACTACAGAAGTATACCCCATCTTCAGGTGTGATAATATTACTGTGTTTGGCTGTCAGTGAATTACTTCAAAATTCTTTAATTAGTGTAATAGGTATTGTGGAATCCTCAGGTTAAGCTATAACCCATTGAAAATGCAAAGGCTCAATCCAAGAGTAATCAGCTAGCATGGCAACTCAAAGGCCTCACTTAGAAGTGTTGACCCAAACAGATCTGTGGTTTCTAACTTGTTCAAAAGCTTTAGAAGCTTTGCTAATTAGCTTTAAATAAAGTTGCAAATAGATTTTTACTGGTGAAATTGATGACTTGATAATTAAGAATGTAAATGTTACAAATTGGTGGACTTAAGTGTGTTCAAGACATGAAGATTGGCTAGAGTATTTAAAAAAAAAAAACTCATGCATAGATGGAGAGTAATAATACAGTAAAATCAGCCCTGTAAACTAGACCTTCAGGAGATCTGAACTCTAAATGGCCCTGTGTTCAGACATTGGTATAGAGGATTTCTGGTTATCAATGCTGACTCTAAAAGAAAAAGAATCCTATTCCATAACATAGTGAGTAAATCTTTAAGAAAAATGGTAGTTGTAATATTATAAGGGGTCAAAAATCTGGGACTCCGTTGAGCTTACAAAACATTTTATTTTATTTTCATTGTCATTTTATTCTTTAAAAAATTTTTTTTATTATTATAATTTGTTATACATGTTTGCAGAGTAGATTTCATTTCATATTACATATGAAGAGCACAATTTTTCGAGTTGCTGGTTTAATATAAAGAATTTTTACAACAATTGTGTCTTATACATGTATTTAGGGTAATCATGGATAACTCAGTTTGCCATTATTCCTATCCCCTTGGCCCCTCTCCTCCCTCCCCCCTCTTTGTTCTATTTAAAGCTCTTTCATTCCTCTCATTCCCTCTCTCTTGCCTTTATAAGTTAGTATCTTCATATCAAAGAGATCATTCCACCTTTGGTTTTTTGGGATTGGCTAACTTCACTTAGTATTATTTTCCCCAACTCCATCCATTTATCTGAAAATGCCATGATGTTATTCTCTTTTAGTGCTGAGTAGTGTTCCATTGTGTATATATACCAAAGTTTCCCTATCCATTCATCAGTTGATGGGCATCAGGGTTGGTTCCACAATCTAGCTACTGTGAATTGTGCTGCTATAAATATTGATGTGGCTGTGTCCCTGTAGTAAGCTGTTTTTAAGTCCTTTGGGAATAGGCCAAGGAGTGGGATAGCTGGGTCAAATGGTGGTTCCATTCCCAGTTTTCCGAGGAATCTCCATACTACTTTCCAGATTGGCTTCACCAATTTGCAGTTCCACCAGCAATGTAAGAGTGTGCCTTTTCCCCCACATCCTCACCAGCATTTATTGTTGTTTGTTTTTTTTGATAGCTACCATTCTGACTGGAGTAAGATGAAATCTTAGAGTTGTTTTGATTTGCATTTCTTTAATCGCTAGAGATGTTAAACATTTTTTCATATATTTGTTGATTGTTTGTATATCATCTTCTGAGAAGTGTCTGTTTAGTTCCTTGGCCCATTTATTGACTGGATTGTTTGTTTTTTTTTTTTTTTTTTTAGTGTTAAGGCTTTTGAGAGCTTTATAAATCCTTGAGGTTAGTGTTCTATCTGATGTGCTTGTGGTAAAGATTTGCTCCCATTCTGTAGGTCCTCTATTCACCTCACAGATTGTTTCTTTTGCTGAGAAGAAGCTTTTTAGTTTCAATCCTTAAAGGAATACGCATAGAAAAAGGAGAACTCAAATTATCACTATTTGCAGACAATATGATTCTACACATAGAAGATCCAAAAAATTCCACCAGAAATCTTCTAAATCTAATAAATGAATTCAGCAACGTAGCTGGATATAAAAATTAATACCCATAAATCAAAGGCATTTCTGTACATCAGTGACAAATCCTCAGAAGGGGAAACTACCACCCCATTTACTATAGCATAAAAAAAAAATATTTGGGAATCAACAAAAGAAGCGAAAGACCTCTACAATGAAAACTACAGCACACTAAAGAAAGAAATTAATGAATATCTTAGAAGATGGAAAGATCTACCTTGTTCATGGATAGGTATAACTAATATTATCAAAATGACCATTCTCCCAAAAGCACTATACAGATTCAATGCAATCCCAATCAAAATCCCAATATCATTCCTCATAGAAATAGAAAAAGCAATCATGAAATTCATCTGGAAAAATAAGAGACCCAGAATAGCCAAAGCAATTCTTAGCAAGAAGAATGAAGCTGGTGGCATTACTATTCCAGACCTTAAATTGTACTACAAAGCAATAGTAACAAAAACAGCATGGTATTGGCATTAAAATAGACCAGTTGACCAATGGAACAGAATAGAAGACTCAAACCCACACACCTACAGTTATCTTATATTAGACAAAGGTGCCAAAAATATTCACTGGAGAAAAGACAGCCTCTTCAACAAATGGTGTTGGGAAAACTGGAAATCCTCATATAATAAAATGAAATTAAATCTCCTTCTCTTACCATGCCCAAAACTTAACTCAAAGTGGATCAAGGACCTAGGAATTAAACCAGAGACCTTGCACCTAATAGAAGAAAAAGTAGGCCCAAATCTCCATCATGTTGGTTTAGGCTCCAAATTCCTCAATAAGACCCCTATAGCGCAAGAACTAAAAACAAGAATCAATAAATAGGATGGATTCAAACTACAAAACATCTTATGAATTGATTTTGTTCCTGCTTGCTAAGGAATATTGTTTTAATAGTTGTGTCAGAGTTTGGTCTCAGACTTGGCTTTCCTTGTAATCTGGTAGCAAGGTTATGAAGCAGTAGTAGTGAACAACCACCATTGTTTTCTAAAAAGAACATGTAAGAGTTAAGGGTAATTAATGATACTAACTGATGTAACAGATTAACTTAGAAATGTCAGTGAAGTAACATGGTACAAATTTATTCTTACTCATATGAAATACAAATGGTAAACATGGGAGGGAGGGAGGACTTCCGCCCATATAATCAGTCATCCAGGCACCCAACGTATTAGAAAGCATAGCTTTTAAGGTTGTGCTGAGCACCCATATCCAGTGAGCAGAAAGAGGAACCATGTGGGTGGTTTAAGTGTTTGGTGAACATCATCTCTATCTATATCCATTGGCTAAAACTCAGTTACATGATCCTACTTAAAAGTCAGAGAGCTGAACAAATGTAATCTTTAGCCAAAAAAATCCTTCCACTAACTCCCTCTAATAATGAATAATTCTATGGAAGGGAAGTACAAATTTTGGGTGGGTAATTAGAGCACTCTGCACAAACCCAAGAATTGTTTATGACCACTGTTTTTAAGTAAGTTTCCCAAATTGTTCCTAGAGCTGTCTTTTCTTTTGCTTCACTCAAACACAAAATTTTGAAGCAAGAGTCCATTGTACTCCTTCATATGATCATAAAATATTAATATCAAGTCTAGATATTATGATTAATATAATTTAAATTTATTTGTACATATGGCAATTATATGAAGAGAAGGCTGTATATTAAAGAAAAGATATTTATTAATCCCAAAGAGCCTACCCTAAAGTAGTAAAATAATTCTTGTGACAAATTTGAGCTTTAGATTCTTAAAATTAGTTTCCTCCCTTTTCTTCTCACTCAAGGAGAAAAGGTATGTTTGCAATGGATCTCCTCTTTCAGATCAAATAAGTCACAAGAGAATTTTGTCTATTGAATCAGCCAGGAAATAGGTGAGAAAGAGATGGCCCCATAAGCTCAACATTGAGAAACTTAATAAAGGGAGTCTACAAAGCTATGGGACAAAATTAGGTACATCAACAAGGCATAGTGAAGTGTCTTGAGGCCAGCACCAGTAAGAAGTGACTTTTTGGTAGAAGGAACAAAAGCAGGGAGCAGAGGGAGGAACACAGAGAAGGTGATACCCAGAGGTCTCTACTTGGAGTGACAACTGAAGAGAATCAACACAGCTACTACTCAGATGTAACTCAATTTTGCCCTGAATTATTTCATCTAAGAGTTCCTGTCAACCTCAGAGAAGGAATAAGACATAGCATAATGGTTAAGGGCATGTGCCATGGAGCCAGACTGTCTAGATTCAAATTCCAGTTTTGCTACAGTCTCTTTGTGCTTTGGTTTTCCCATTAAAAAATGGAAGCTTACCTCTTGTTGTGAAGAAGCTGAAGTGAGTCACTATAAGCAAACTCTCAGAGCAGTGTGAGACACAAGACAAGTGGCATATAGCTTTTGCCTATTTTATTTCTAATTTTATTAAAATTATATATATATACATATATATATATATATATATATATATATATATATATATATATATATATATACTCTTGTGATGCTGCAGTTTGTTTTAAAGCACATTAGCACATTAGCACTGGGGAGACACCCTGAAGTGGTGTCTTTCTGCACTTCCAACACCTCTTTGGGGAACCATTTTTCTCTCATTTCTAGGCCTTTCACATGGGTTAGATTAGACTGTCATTTTGTCCAATAGGTGCTCATGTACACCAGGAGACTGACAGAAGACTTAAGCTAACTAGACACCTTCTTTTTACTGGTTCTGGGACCATAATTGCTTTGGATCCTCTTTTCACTAGGATGGTTACCTTAAGGGCTAATTTAAATCTGGTAGTCATTATTCCATCCTCCCTGAGAATAAAGACAATAAATGGGAAAGCAAGAAAGAAAATTACATGAATCAAGAATTTCCTCATCTTCCTATCTAGTTCCAATTGGGCATCTCTTATTTTTAGCCTAAAATCTTAATTTCAAAATTACATCATATTTAGTACCATTGTCAAAGCTTTCTATTTTCTAGTTATATTATTAGGCATAATATTTGAAACCTCTCATGTATATTACTGATAGCTGAGATTTCAAATCTGTAAAAACTAAAATTGCAATATGAAAACCAATATGGAAGATTACTGTGATACCACTAATTCCTTCAAAAATTGAAGGTTAACAGTTTTTTTGGTGAAAACTTGGAGACATAATGCTAAAGATCTTTTTATGAATTATTTCATTTGATTAAAAATAATCCATGAGATATGTGTTAATATTGATCCATTTCCTAGTGAGGACACTTGGTGTCAGAGAGGTTAAAATCAATAATAAGGTCCCTCAGATAAGTCAGGTAAGTGAATGTTAGAGTAGGAAGCATGCTCTAAAAATTTATGCTATGCAAATCATATTTGCTGACATGGAAATTTAGCAAATATGTCCTATTATGGAAGAAAAATAGGTAACAAACATGTAAAATATTTTGATGTAATTTTAATGCATTTAAATATTTACATACTAATATATTTTCACAAGGCAAGGTCTAGATAAGATTAATATAATTCATATTTGATATATTTATGTTATAATAAAGATGTTTAGGAAAATCCTCATTAATATACTACATGTTTATAGACATAAATATACCTACCTACATATAAATAACATTTTATTTATTTATGTGTTTCCATAAGAAAATGTCTGGAAAAATGCCCACCAATAGTCCTGGCTTGTGGGATTTCAAGTTCCAATTGGGCATTTTGAACTTCCCTCTATTTTTTGTTTCACTTAAATTTCTTTTTTACAATTAATGTGTATTATTTTTTATAAAAACAAGGCTTAAAAAAAATACCAATAACTGGGGATGGGGTTGTAGCTCAGCAATAGAGTGTAGCCTAGTACATGCGAGGCCCTGGGTTTGATCCTCAGCACCACATAAAAATAAATAAATAAAATAAAGGTATTATGTCCAACTACAACTAAAAGTAAATACTTAAAACTAACAAATTCTTAATAAATATTACATCCTAAAATAGGAGGAATAAAACAAAGGATTAGAATGCTGAAATGGCATCTGATATTCCCTCATTCCCCCATTCTTTTATTCAATAAATCTTCATTGAGTTGTGGATATTGTAGTAGGTATTTAGGCTAAAATATCGAACCAAGTAGATGCAGTTTCTAAGATTAATGTGCAAAAAGCTTTTGAGAGCCAGTTCCAGAGTGCTAATGGAATCTATTGCTTCATAAGCCCATGTGTGTTTTGGGTGTGGTTGTGTTTGTGTATGGGTGGGAAGATGGAAGTGAGCAGAGTGGGGAGAAAGCCCATCTCTCAAAGCTTCCCCTGTTCTTTGCAGACATTTATAAAGCAGGCAGTTCCTGTAACACTATGGATAAGTCTGAATGAGGTCAGGCACAAGTAAAGGCTGTATCTAGGTCACCACTCGCTTCTCAGAGGCCCAGTTCTGGGACTCTCTGAATTCACCAGAGTTTACAATTTACACTCAGAAGGAGTGACTTATGCGAGTAGTAGCCATTATGTGTGTGCAAGTGTGTGCATACAGACATAGACACACTATTTCTTTATTTTTTTCCATGAAAGTGCTTAATGGACACATTGCATAATCCACAGTGAAAAATGGCATGACCTCATTTCAAAAGGGAGAAATGTAATTTTCAGCTAGTTTGATCACAACCTGAAAAGTGTTGATGTAAATTCCTTCCCTGTGTGAGTGCTTAGTACAGTTATTTTTCTTTTTCTCCTCTCCCCTCCTTCAATACATATTCACCCAGCAATTTGGAAATCAACTGTTGCTTGGATCTGACAGACTCATCAGAGCAAGAACATCTCTTGAAAACATGTTACTGATGCTGGAAATGAGAGGATATCTGGAAACATGGAATATTTAGAAGAACTGAGTAATAATCCAGGAATTGTAAAGTTTGTGTGTAAGTACCCATATTTGTTTATACACAGCTCCTTAAAAAAAGGAGTTTTGTGACATGACCTTCATGGGTAGCAAGGAGAACTTCTCTAACTTGATCTTGATTTTAGCTACCTTACCTAAGGCATGCTTAAATGACTATCAGGAGAGAGAGTAATGAACTCTAAAGTACCTTATCATTTCATGTTAAAACTTTTGTTTTTAAATGGTATCATTTATAAACAATGAATTATTTCTTTTTGCCAAAGAAAATAAACTTCCAATAATTTTTTAAATTTTGTTAGTGATTGCCCTACTTTCACTGTAACACAATATTTGCTATTAGATTTGCACTTTTCCCCTAAGACAATATTAAGGGAGAAAAATTAATTAAATTTAAGGAGGTAGATTAGATAGTCTCTAAGGCCACTCCCAGTCTCTCATATACTCTGATTAGGTGAGGTGGGTTTGAGATTTTATTTTACAGTTCATGGAAGTTAGAGTGAGGATAGAGCTGCATTGAAAGGGCAGCGGGGATATTAAAGACACAATCTCTCAGAATTATGGGTAAGGTAGGAAGAAAATAAGCTATATTTGATGTCTCTTTCATGCTTCCCCCTTTTTTATACCTCCCCTTATTTTTACCACATAGCAAAATAAAGATTAAAGAATTAGAGTTAACATAGCTACTACATATTATCCACAGATCTGGATTTAGTACAAATGTCCAAGATTAAGAATCAAAAATTCATTACCTGTAATTGTATAGATATTGTACAAAACAAAGGACAATAAAAAGCAAAGGCATTCCAAACAAGAAACAAACATGGTTTGAGGGTATCCACATTTGGACATTCTTCATCATGGCAAAGAGGTGGGCATCAGTATGATTTTTACATACCTGTGGGTAGTTCATCATGGCTAGACCAAGGAGGACTATGTTATGATGGAAGGGAAGGCAAAAGGAAGTAGAATGGAAGCTAAGACCAGGTTGTGAAGGGCCTGCAGGACTGAGCTATGAATTCAAATTGTACTCAATACTATGCAGATCCATGAGAAATTACTGAAAGCCTTTTAGCTGGGAAAGACATGCCACTAATTAGCTGGGTATGGTGATTTGCCTTCAACTAGTTTGGGGTAGGAGAATTAAATGTGTCAATCATCAGCATATAAACGATGACCTCTGGGTAAGGAGAAGAGAGTTATGATACACTCTTCTCTTCACCCATTCCAGCTCCCACTGAGAAAAACAAAGAAGGATGGGACTAGAAGATTCCCTTCCACCCTTGTCCTCTGTGAGCACAGCAGGGTCTCTTTCCTTCTTCCTTTGGGGTTGGCTGTGGTATAGTGGTAGAGAAGTCCATTCCTTTCCAAGCAGATATAATTCACTTAAGAACAGGATTGAAAGGAGCTCATAGTAGTATCATTTTCCTCTTTCCCTCAACTTCCTAGAGGGGATCTATAGGAAGGGGAAATCCTCTAAAGGGTAAAATGATGTTTTGGAGAAGAATACTAGAAAATGCAGGGGTTCTCCTAATCATGCTGCTCTTTACATTTAAGCAAATGAATCCATTATCTTTTGCCAGTGACCCAATAAAACAGACTGGGTAACTTCCAATAGAAAGAGGTTCATTTTGATTCATGGTTCTCTAGGTGCAGTGTCACCTCATATGGTGATGACCTTCTTGCTGACAGAGTCCTGAGGTGGTACAGCCTATAGCATGAGGAGAGGTAGGGAATATATGTGTGTACCCTCTGGTCTCTCTCCCTTTTCTTATAAGGTCACCAGTATGCCATCATGGAGGCTCCACTCTGATGTCCTTATTTAGTCCTAATCCCCTCCCATAGATCCGCCTCTAAACTCCATAATTGTATTAGGTTTCCACCCTCTTCATATCCCACAGTGGGGGTTAAATTTCAACATATGAGCCTTGGGGGACACCTCAAACCATGTCCATATCATAGCACTAAGCAAAGCCTTACTGTTTGGTTTGGACCAACAAAGTTTTCCCTGCCCTGGCCCCACTCCTGCCTTTCCTTTTTAAAATGAAGAAATATAAAATGTGAAGAAATGTTAAGGGAAAGAGTTTACAAAGTCCGAGTAAACAAGAAAGATGAGGCCAAGACCCTATGAAACATTAAGCAAAATGTTATAGAAAGGAAAAGTGATGATTTTTTAAAAAAATATTTATCTATTTAGTTTAGTTGTACACAATGCAATGCATCTATGTTTACATGGTGCTGAGGATCAGACCAGGCCGCGCACGTGCAAGGCAAGTGCTCTGCCGCTGAGCCACAACCCCAGCCCAAGTGATGATTTTTTAATGAAAACATTTCACATGTTCCTACTGCATTGTCTCATTCTCTATTGCCTTAGGCCAAATTGAATACCACTGACTTTAAAGTTCAGTGTTCTGTTTTTCCTCTTTGCTTTGGTTTGTTTTTGTTTGTCAGTAGAGGCTAGGGTCCATTTTGGTTATAGTCCGATCAGATCTTGTTGAAAATAAGTAAATTGGTAATTTGGATTAGGATCTTATATTCCAGAAAATCGATTGCCCAGGTCCTCCCCAGTGCAGGTCCATTGCTATGGCTTGACCTGACTAATTGATCAAGTACAGATCTTCCATAAGTAATGGCAGCCACCAATATTTATAAATTGTCACCTTCCAATCTCCCTATCAATTTAAAGAAAGCAAGCCTCACACCAAATTTGTCATGTATACAGACATCCATAAAGCAAACATTTATTAATAAGCAAATATAAAACAAAACATACAATCTTTTTGTATCCTTCATGAATTTTTAACTCTCT
This sequence comes from Tamias sibiricus, assembly GCA_025594165.1. NCBI lineage: Eukaryota > Metazoa > Chordata > Mammalia > Rodentia > Sciuridae > Tamias > Tamias sibiricus. The sequence continues at coordinate 96,265,445 of CM046661.1, read as the reverse complement.
GCACTTTTGTGTTATCTAACAAGACCTGGCATGAAATATTTATTCAAAGCAAATGTGACAATCAATATTCTAAAGGCAGATGACAGATTTATAATCAGCATCAAGTAACCATAATCCTTTAAGTGGCTGGACCCAACTCTGTTATAGAATCAATCTTGAGAGCTTTTCCAAAAGTGAAGGGCTTGCTAGAGATTCACATTCATTTGAAGGTTTAAATAGATATAATTTATTTTATCAAATTCACTTATTTTTAATCTATCACTGAAAACTGTTTTGAACATCTATTGCTAACAGCCCACAAGTTTTCACAAGAATTTTTCCTGGCATTCATTATGCTAATTAACTAGGTTTTTGATATTGATCTGCAATAATGCTAGCAGAAAGGCATGTGGTAGCAACCTCCAGTGTGTGGATGCTTTTGATTAAAGGGCTAGCTGAACAAGTCTGGAATGTGACTTCCTGATTCGGGCAACACATTGCCTCTAGAGTGCCATTTAAACTAAGAAATGAAGAATATCACATTGCTTGTGCTGAGCTATTTTAAATTGCAGAGCATATAAGACCTGCATGGTTACCATCCTAGCCTACTTGCTAACAGGAACCTGACAGATTCTCCCATGTTCCTGGTATGTTCCCGTTCTTAGGCAGCATGGACCACACATGAGCATGTAACGTGATATGTGACCAGGGCCCTTTTAAAGAGCATTATATCAAACCACACTAAAATGGCCTGTGACTTTGCATTCACACTGATTAACTCATTCATATTCTATAAGGGTAAAGCTTTGGCTTGTAATGGTTCAAAATTCAATATGTCACAGCACAGCATACATTTAGTTACATAATTTGATTAATAGTGCTTTAGAGAGCATGCTTGACATTTACCTAAGAAATTTGATTCCATTGGAAATTGTTTACTACTCAAGAGATACATATAAATTTATATTAATGTTGTCTTCCAAAACCAAAATTGCTTTTCCTTCAATAAACAAATCATGTCAATTTTGGTCATTTTGAAAAATTGAGAATTGATGAGTGTTTTGTGTTGTTATTCAACAAAACTAGAGAAAATTCAGGCTGCCCATTTCACTGCTGCACAATAAAATGACATCATTTTGTACAGGGCAAAATTGCCAGTAAAGGGTTTAGAAATTTTTATTGATATCTTTTGTTTAAAAGACTGGCTTTTTAAAAATATAAATACTTCAGGCTTCCCACCAAAGGCTTATTTCTTTGTTTTCTGGTAAGATGAAAAATAGGCTATACTTTATTACAATTACTATGAAATATGGCAATAGAGCACATAAGTTCAATTTGAGTACCACGAAAATTGTTTTTCTTCTTACTGTGGTTATTAATGAAGTGCAGGGATTCCCACCTCTCTCCATGCATTAGTTCTGCTGTATGAGTCAACTAATAGCCTGAGATTGTATGTGTAAGTATTCCTCAGACCGTCCTCTTTATCACTGATGGGGAAAGAACAGAGAATCATTAGGTGAGACATTGTCAAATGAACTTTAATTACATGTGGAGATTCTGGCTGAGCAATTTGATGTAGCAAAGGGTAGGTTAAAAGTTGGGTTGCCAGGTAAAATGCAGAATTCCAGTTTAACTTGAACTTAAAGTAACCAAGGAATGATTTTTCAGTAGAAATGTGTATATGTGCACAGGACATATTTATACTAAAAATTATTCCTTATTTATCTGAAATTGAAATTTAACTGGGCATCCTATATTTTTGTTTGCAAAATCTGATAACTTTAGGGAGCTGGGGGATATGGGAATTTTTATTTCAATTTCCATCTTTGCCTGCATCTTGAACATTGATCTTAAAAATATGGTGATCTTAAATTAAAGCTGCTTCAAGAAATAATCATGAATTGAGACTTGGAGGGCTTTTTTATTTCTCCCTTCCTTTTTATTTTTTCTACCTAGGTCTTTTTTGAAATTTTTTTCTTTCTGAAATCTTTAAATTAAAGTGATGGGAAAGGCACCCTTAGTTGTTTGGAAACAAGTCACTCAGGGGGAATGGAATGGGCAGTAAAGCTGGGTTGTTGGCTATTGCATGGTTTGTAGATTGGCACATACTTGAGCTCTGGGAGGCTCTACATTAGTAACTCAAAGATTGGATTTAAAATCCGATAGACTTGAGTCCAGCTACAAGATTTATGATGTAGCTTTGGGCCTTGTTATCTCCTTAATATAATGACATGAATATAATAGTAGTGATCCTGTTCTCAGGATTAAATAAAATAAAATTGTAAAAATTCTTGGCATAATCCTTTACACATACAAACTACTCTAAAAATGGTAGCTCTGTTCTTTTATGGCTTTCAAGTCAAATGTGTTTTGCACTAAGTCAAGTATTTATTTTTTTAGAACAAATAAATAGGAAAAATCTTGAGATCCACTAAGGTCATTTGGGAAAAATTTTTATTTACTGTGTAAATAAAGCTAAGGAACAGGAATTAAGAGAACTATTTTCTGTAAAGAAAGAAAGAACATGGACAGTTTTGCTAGTAACTTTTTCTTCTGTGTTAAAGTGTTCTCCCCTATGTTATTAGTAGTGCTCTAGAAATGATCACCTAAAACTCTTTTTAAAGTTACTATAATTTACTAATAAATATCAGTTCAATTCAATTTTATTTTTAGTAATTCTTTAAAGAGTATTGCTGTAGTCATAAAACTGATACAGTGATTATGGAGATAAACTATGATGAGTGGTGATTGTTGCTAACCATAACATCAGTAAACTTGTGATAAAATTGGTATGACACACCTATGCTGTTTTCTCAAGTAAATTTAGATTATTAAATTTAGTGAGGCAAATTCTCAGAATCTCAGGAAAATGAATCCCCATTCCAAAGGTAGAGCTCTTTGGGGTCCAGTTATATCCCACCTGGTCATGTTGACCACAGCATCATTTTGATTTTTTGAATAGGGTCATGCCATTCATACATCCTTCTTTTATGAGATGAGAAGGCTCCAAGACTCAGAAGAAGCAAAGTTCTCTTCAACTCCATACTTGAACATTTAGGGGGTTTGCTACTGGCTGTCCAGGTTTAGGGAATGTCTTCACTTAATAGGAAACTACATTCATTCCTGCACTGGGTGCTACTAACAGACACTGTAAGTACTCTGAAATAATTTTCTGTTAGGGAGAGATGGACCACCAGTGTGAATGGTGTGGTCGGAAACCAATGTCCATGACCAGTGGAGGGGAAATGCAGAGGACAGGGAAGTCTTCTGAGAGGTCAAGCTTGAGCTGATGTTCAGAAGTGTATATAGGCTTGTGTCCCTGGGACCGGGCAATACCAACGTTTTCCCAAAGTAAAAAACTGAAGCAAGCTAGGGATCTCCCTGGAAAATCATCTATTTTGGAAATTGTAATAGGAAAGCAAGAGGGTCTAATATGGGGACTAATGTAGAACAAATTCTTCTTTCTTTTCTGATTGATTAGGAATAACAATAGCAATAGTAGCTAGCTTATTAGCATTTAATATACATTGGAAAATGTGCTTAAGTGCTAATATATTATTTCATTTAATCCATACCACAATCTTTAAAGTATAATTGTCCCCATTTTGCAGATGAAGAAGTGGAGGCTCAGAGAAGTTAAAGACCACAGTAAAGTCTGAAATCCAAGTTTGTCTCATCCCTTAGCCTGTAGTTCAATTTTTCCATTTTAATAAACTATTTCTATTTAGCTCAAGAGATGGTTCCTTAGCATTCTTTAGAGAAGAAAGCAGATTATGCAGAAGAAATTACAGAAGTTCTTAAAATTTGAATTACTGATATTAACTTCTACACTATTTCACCCACACACGAAGAAAATATATGCACTCAGCCACTTGCTCAGACAACACATGTACATAAATGACGTTAATATTCCCTATTTTAATGCAACTATCCAGTAGTAAAGAGAAAAACCAATAGTAAGTCAAATATTTGCCTATTAACATATGACCAGAAAACATAGAATCTGAAGAGCTAAAGTGGAACTAGTTGTCCACAACATTTGTGTTTAAATTGCTCCACTTTTTGCACATTTGATTTCTTTTTTAAAAAAATATTTATTTGTTTGTTTTATTTGTACATAATGCGTTTATGTTTACGTGGTGCTGAGGATCGAACCCCGGTCGCTCAACGTGCTAGGCGAGCGCTCTACCACTGAGCTACAGCCTCAGCCCCCTGCACATTTGATTTCTATCAGAAAAAGTGGTTGGAAGCTTTGTTCTTATATGTGTTCGGTGCTGAGGTCCAGATTTGGTGGTTCACCTTCAAGAACTGTAGGTTGCTGAAGCCATTTGTGACAAAGATAGGGGAGCAGGGAAGATAGTGGGAATTGTGAACCCATTTATGAAAATCCCATGCTTTGTGAGACATTATCAGTATTGCCACCAGAGGGCAGTAATGTCCTCTACTATATCTTCAGAGTTCCTGAACATTTATTAATTTGCTAGAACAGTGGGAAGGTACTTTACCCATTCTGAATTTAGACAGCAATATAAGACAGAACAGCAATATTATTACCACAAATGGGTGCTGCAAGGCTTTTAAATAAAAGTTACAATGGAATAACACAATTGTCAGAATTCATTGAATTCGGATAGTATCCCAAATTCTAAGTGTGGTAATCCTGCAAGATTCCATGAACAGTATTCAGTGATACCTGTAAATTGGCAAAATCTTTGTGTCCCATGAAACCACAGGAAGATCATTTTTCAGACCAGAGAAAGAAGTAGAGATATGGCATTCCTTTGGGGAGCTCAGGTATCTAAATCTCTTTGCCTGGTTTTATGGAGCAGCTCTCTTTTCTCTGATTGCACTTGTCTCTCATTCCACTACTGCAGATTGGATTAGCTGGAATTAGATGCTAAAATGTAATCTGAGATTCAAAATGCTCACGAGGGATCAAAACCTGTGAAAGAAAGTGGAGGAGGAGAAAACCCAGTCAGAACATAAAGTTGAGCTGTGAAACAGGCCTGGTAAAGCCTTGGCCAGGCTGGCTGGGAGATCTGGTGTGATAATCGCTCAGCAGTGTCCTGTTAGGCTGAATGGACTAGGTCCTTCTACTGTCTCACTCAGTCATGGGTGAGAGATGCACCTAAAATGAACTGTGAGGTGGAGACTGTTTGAGTCCCTCAAATGGGCCCTTTCCTATTTATGATAGATACATTTAGTTTTTGGATGTCAGATAAAGTTGTAACAAGGTTCCTTCCCTGTCATCACGAAGACTCTTTCTTCAATGAAGTCATCCTATAGGTTTATATTCTTAAGAGTAGTTTTGCTCTATGATCATGATGGATTTCCTTTTCCCCAAAATCATACAATGATTTGACAATTATTGTAAAATAATACATACAATTATCATCATACAATTATTTTCTTCTAATATCAAGACCAAGCTTGAAATTGTATGCTTATGGCAAAGGGACTGTGTGACAGTTCCTTGCAGCACTCACCAGTCCTAACACATTTTCTATTGTGTTTACCTGTAGGTTAATTGATTTGCTTCAATTTAATACTTTTATTCTATTTGCACTACACAGAGCTTTGGTCTTCTCATTTCTAACCATTTCTCTTCCTATCTATCTGAACTCTCAGTGTTTAAGTCTAGTAGTTGGTTAGTTTTTCCTGAATGTTTTTCCACTTTATTATTTTCAGTTTTTTTCTTTTTTACATCTTTAAAAATTCAGTAAATGTTTAATGATGCATATAATTTTGATCAAATATATACTTTCAGAAATTCATATTTTTAATAAATTCTCTAATGTATTAAGTTCAAAACCAGTTATGTTTTTATATGCTTAGAATGTTCCAAAATTGATTTTAAAATAATAGTTCAATGCATGCTCAGAGATGAATCCAGTTTTGTCCTTTTTTTTACCTGAGCATGTCAAGGTTTATAATTTTTCTGGAGTGTCTTTCTCTTATCAATGAAATGGGCACCTTCCATATTATTGCTAGATATGATCATTTGAAAACTAATAGTGCTGTATCTTAGGAAAAGAGTATTTGGATTTTAGTTGTTTCTTCAACAGCCCTGTAAAATTAATATATAAAGAAGTAATAAAACTCAGAAAGAAAATGAAAAACATTGAAACCTATATTTAATATTGCTTTCTATTCTTAATATAGCAGAAGAATAAAGGACTTATTAGAAGATTGTTAGAGAAGAAAGTTGTCAAAGTCAACCCCACTGACTAAGTCATTTAATCCAGCTATTGAGTAAACTTGTATGGAGACCTACAACTCTGTGCTAGGAACCAATGATACCAAGATCAGGAATATGAGTCTGGGTCTCAAGGAATTCATGGATGAAGCCAGTAAAAGGTATATATGTAAACAGGTAATTACAATACAATACTAAATATTTCTTATAAAGCAAGCATAGAGTGCCTTGTACAAAGAACAAACATTTGACCCTTCTTGGGAATGTGAAATACTTCATACAAGATGGGCAATTGCCTGAGGAGGTTGCATGGAAGAGGATGAATTATTTTAGAATGCATTAAAGCTGAGAATCGCCTAACATTTTTGTACCTAAAGATTTGGTGTGATGTAATCTCTCATCTTCCGTAACTGCTTTGTAACTTTTATAAGTGCTTATGGTGATTGAATTTATTCCTGTGAAAAGCAAAACCTTTAGAAGCACTTCAAGGCCCATTTAAACTCTCATCTCTTCCTCAATGCTTTCAGAAATCCTTTGAGATTTGTACTTTATTTTATTCTTTTTAAGAGTTGATAGTTTTGTTTTTGCATTGAATTTTTGGTTCATCCCTTAATTTTAGGGTATAAGTCTGGCCTTCCCCCTGTGCTCAAACCTTAGTCCCATTTAATGTTTGCTGGGGTTTGAATACAGTCTGTCCCCCACCCCCCCACCACTGAAACTCATGTTGAAGTTTAATCTTCATTTAATCCCCCTTGTGAGGTATTAAGAAGGTAGAAACTTAATGTTGCTATGGTGTGTGGAGATGGGGCCGCTGGGAAGCGATTAGTATTATATAAAGCAATTAATGTGGAGCCCCATGATGGAACACTGGTGCCTTTATGTAAGAAGAACAAGAGCAGAAGAGACACAAGCACACACACTCCCAGGCTCTCACCATGTGATCCCCTGCACCTCCCTGTGACTCTGCCAGCACAGAGATCATGGCCAGATGCAGCCCCTTGACCTTGGACTAGAACCATGAGCCAAAGGAACCTCATTTATTGGTAACTTACCCACTCTCTGATGTTGTGTTATTTGCAACAGAAAAAAAGATTAATGTAGTGCTTATTTTCTGCCTTCCATGATTTCTATCATGGCAGGGACTCTGGAGGAAGAGGGGCAGTCTCTTGTTTTATCTTTGAACCTGGAAGGCCTGGCATGCCTAGTATGTTCTTAAAGCCAGTTGTTGAGTGAAAAATTTCCTTTCTTTGCCTTCAGTAAAACTTATCTGTGGTCTCAATAAATCCTTGCTTAATTTCAAAGAACTGGCTTATATTAGCTCAGAATCTTAAAAGTTTCATAAATTCCCAAAGCAATGACAACTGTTTTCTTTTATCTTTTAGCAACAGAGCAACTTTTCTCTCTGGATTGGCTAGCTAGTCAAAGATTTCTCTTACCATTCAGGGACCTGAATGGTACGAATATACTTTGTATACAAACAGTTGTATGTAAAAAGATGCTATATATGTGCATTATGAATTGTAATACATACTACTATTATAAATTTTTTTTTAAAAAAAGATTTCTCTCTCTTTTTTTTTTTCTTTCTTGAAATACTTTTTGACTGTTTTTATGTTCCATGTTTTTTATTTAGGATTTCTTTAATTGATTTCATCTCTTTCATCTGCCACTTTTTGCCCCCTTATACTTTCTTTTTTTGTATTGGGGATTGAACCAGGAGCAATTAACCACTGAGCCACATCCTTTTTTATTTTGAGACAGGGTCTTACTAGGTTGCTTAGGACCTCGCTAATTTACTGAGGCTGGCTTTGAATTCACAGTCCTCCTGCTTCAGCTTCCTGAGTCACTGGAATTACAGGCATGCAGCACTGCTCCCAGCCCTTTATATTTTTAATACAGCTTCTTTTTGATGATACTGGCTTAGAAAATAGAAAAGTTTTCTTCTCCCCAAAGAAAGAAAACTTTCCTTTATTCTACAAGTGATACGCAAGAATTCAAGTATGAATTCAAAGCTCTGACTTACAATCAGCATGTGCTTTTCTTTTCTTTTCTTTTTTTTTTTTTTTTTTTTTTAGAAAAAGAAAAGAACATTGGAAAAGTAAAGCTCAATTGTATCATTTGGTGTGACTGAATTAAGTAAAAGTACATGAAAAATAAAGAATGTCAGTAGTCTTCTAGAAAAAAATGAACCTTGCTCTTTCATATAAGAAAAAGCCCACTCAACTTTATTTTTAAAGTGTCTTGAATTAAGGTAAACAGGATCTATTTTTGCCATCAAAGAATTTTTATTTCTGTCTGATATTTTTCTAATCAATAGAAATCAGCGGGACACTCCTACAGAATTAGCATTAAAATGCAAAAGCTCTGTAACATCTCTAATAGATTTTGACTTTATGAATTGGATTTCATCTGGTTTGCCCTTTCACTTCCTCAGTTTAGTTCAGATTTTTACTTGTACATCGTTAGCACATTAAATGCTTTTTTGTGGTCTTGGTTGTGTGCATGCATATGTATGTGTGTGTATTATATTTTAGTTATCTTAAAAATAATAAAACTATATGTGTTTATTGCCTGTTGATTTGCTTTCAGTTGCTTGGAAAATCTATTTTACTTTGTTGTCAGAACTGTTTGGTCAGTAGGATGTGTTGGCAGTGCATTTTGTGTATTATTTAGAGGCTTTAGAGTTTATAGCTCAGCTCATTGCTTTTTATTTTTAAATTAAATTCCCTGTGCTCCTCTTATCCATGCCTCCCTTCCCTCAGACCTCTGCAACCACTGCTTATTTTATTCTTTGTGGTCTTGCCTTTTCCAGGATGTCATTTATAGATAGTCCCTGACTTGAAAAGATTCAACACAGTTTTGGCTTTATCGTAGTAAAAAAGCAATATGCACTGGGTAGAAACTACTTCAAATTTTGAATTTTGATCTTTGCCCAGGCTAGCTATGTACAGTAAGACAGAATCCCTCTTATAATGCTGGACAGCACTAGCAAGGTGCAGCTGCCAGCCAGCCATCAGTCATGAGGGTAAATGACTGAAGTTCTTTGGTGTACTGTGTTGCTAAGCTAGGATGTTCAATGGGTTGCATGTATTAGATGTATTTCAACTTATGATATCTTTAATTTACAAGTCATTTGTTGGGATATAACCTCATTTTAGGTTGAGGAGCATCTTTAGATGGAATCACACAGCATGTACATTTTCGGTCTGACTTCTTTCCCTCAGTAATATGCACTTAAGGTTCCTCCATGTCTTTTCATGCTTGATAGTTCATTTCTTCTTATCACTGTGTGATAGTCTATTGTCTGTATGTACCACAGTTTATTTATTGATTCATGTATTGAAGGTGCTCTTAAGTTTTGGCAATTATGAATATAGCTTCCATAATTATCCATGTGCAGGTTTTTGAGGACATATATTTTCAACTTATTTGGGATTATACCAAGGAGCATGACTGTTGGATCATGTGGTAAAAATATCTTTAGTTTTCTAAGGAACTGCCAAGTTGTCTTCCAAAGTAGCGGTTCTGTGTTGCAATTCCCGCATCAGTTAATGAGAGTTCCCATTGCTCCTATCTTTGCCAGTATTTGGTATTATCAGAGCACATCACCTTTATTTAATTTTTAAAATGATTTTTTAAAATATTTTTAGTTGTAGATGAACACAATACCTTTATTTTGTTTAGCTTTTTTTTTTATGTGGTGCTAGGGATTGAACCTAGTGCCTCACACATGCTAGGCAAGTGCTCTACCACTGGGCCACAATTTTATTACTATGTTATATATTATAATGGGATTCATTTTAATATAACCCTACATGCATGGAATATAATTTACTCCATTTCAGTTCCCAGTGATTCTTCTTTCCCTCCTCTTCTTCCCCTTTCTCCTCCCCCTAATCTCCTTCCTCTTGGTCTTCCTTCCTTCCTTCCTTCCTTCCTTCCTTCCCTCCCTCCCTCCTTCCTTCCTTCCTTCCTTCCTTGCTTCCGTCCTTCCTTCCTGGTACCGGGGATTGAACTCAGGGGCACTCGTCCACTGGGTCACATCCCCAGCCCTTTTTTGTATTTTTATTTAGAGACAGGGTCTCACTGAGTTGCTAAGTGCCTCACCATTGCTGAGGCTGGCTTTGAACTCGCGATCCTCCTGCCTCAGCCTCCCAAAGTGCTGGGATTACAGGCGTGCGCCACCGCGCCTGGCTCATTTATTTTTTTTTAATTAGTGCTTTATAGATATACACAAAGATGCAATCTACTGTGGTATATTTATATAATCTTATGTTAGAATTTCCAGGAAAGAGTCAGGAGCCAAAAGCTAGGGATCAAAAAAATTTCTTTTGCTTTTTATGAGAGACGGAGAGAGAGATGGAGACAGAGGAAGTGTGGGATGGAAGTGGATGAATGTAAGTGGGATAGGAGGAGAAGAGAAAGAATGAATTTTTCCCTTTTCTATTTTAGAACTTCTTAATTGTAAGGTTTCTGAGGTATCTTGTAGACCATTCCTGGAAGAGAAAAAATTACCCACAAAGTAAATAACTATGAAGAACAGTTTTAAACATTTGGGCAATAAACAGGTTATTTTTAGTTCTATATTACCGCCGTTTAATTGTATTTACTTTGCAATATTTGATTAGACATATAAACTTTACTGAACAAGCTTTACTTATACTGGCAACTAATTTTCTATTCACTAGGACAAAATTAGGTTAGAACCTCTCATTATATCAAACACCAATATTCAAGATTGATTGACTAGCATGTGTATTGAATTCATTTCCTTCTGGTGCATACTTGGCTTTTTCAAAAGTTACTATTGTTAAAATAATTAGTTGTAATAAATACATCATTCCTAGTCACACAAATCAAATGATATAAATCATTTTGCAAACTCCTTTCAATATAAATACATCATTTTTATAATACCCCAATTCTAAATTGTATCAATTTGGGGAATATGTTGAATTGAATTTGGAAAACTCACACAATCAAACTCCTAATGTAATTTCTCACCTGAGGCCCAGGCAAAAGCCCTCCCTTTGGTAAGCTCAGGAACCCTAACCAGCAGGGTAGAGCTGTAGACTTTAGGAAACCTGACGTTTTTATGTGGTGATTTATAAATCCAGAAAGTTTTTTAAAAGTTTCTTATTTGTTCTTATATTAAAGATCCAGCTGGGAGCAGTGGTGCATGCCTGTAATCCCAGTGGCTCAGGAGGCTGAGGCAGGAAGATGGCGAGTTTAAAGTCAGCCTCAGCAAAAAGCGAGGTGCTAAGCAACTCAGTGAGACCCTGTCTCTAAATAAAATACAAAATAGTGCTGGGATGTGGTTCAGTGGTCGAGTGCCCCTGAGTTCAATTCCCTTCGATCCCCAGTACCCATCCTGACACATACAAAAAGATTCCAATACCATCTATTTAATTTCTAGTGATAAAAATTGACCAATTAAGAAGTTGCCGACTTTGTATTCCTTTAAATAGAAATAGTGTGGAAGTATCTGCATGAGTGAATATTCATGATGAATTGCAAGTCAAGATCAAAGGAATGAAAGGGAATGTTCAGGATGCTCCATCAAGTCACCATCCATCTAAACATTAAAGTAAGAAGCAAGAGAAATAAAGATGTTATTAAAAAAAAGAAAAAGAAAAAAAAATTGATGAGGATTGAAAAAAATAATAATTCTTTAAATTTACCTGCAGACAATATTTCCCAAATCTCTGATAAAATTCTTTTTTACATTTCAGGAAATCTTTTGCACTTAAAAAAAATTGCTAAAAGAGAAGGGATAAGTTTAATAAATAATTTGACTCTGTTATTTAGGAGTATCTTCTGTAATAGCAATGTATTACCTAAAGATACTTAAAGATATAGACTATATGATTCTTTTCAAAGTCATGAAATTTAATTTTCACTTAGTAACAGCCCCCCCACACACACACAATATGTACAGGCACTACCTTAATGAAAAATATGTAAGTCCATTAGATGGAAAAATTTAAAATTTGCATCAGGGACTCAGAAGATAATATGTATAAATGAGTAATACCCTATGCACTTGGGTGGAATGACTTGGTATTATAAAAACATCACCTCTCCCCAAGTTAACATATAATTTAAGTGCAATCCTTATCAAATTTCCAGTTGGGTTTTTGAAGTACTTAGAAATGCACTTAAAAGTTTAGTTGGAAGAATAAAGATCCATGAATAACTGTCATCTTGAATGAGGACTGCAGAAGCTTGCCTCCCAAATTGCTCTGCTTTTTGTGATTTTTTTGTGCACCACACACAGGTTTACGCATATGCATAAAAGATAAAACATAATAATTTATGCTTTCATTTGAAGAAAATAACATCTAAATAAAGAGTTTTTTTAAGAATACCAATTTACTAAAAACTTTCAGATATGACATGTTAGGCATTATGGAAAAAAGCTTTCCACATGCCATAACCTATAATTGGTGCATGAGCCTTGATGAACTTTTAGCATTTCTAATGAGGCACATACTATTTTGGCCACAAGAATCAGCTTATGTTTGTATTTTCTTTGCTAAAGGAATAAAATGTCTTTTGTCTGAATTGAGGTCTCCTCAGTTCATTGTAGCTGTGCTTTCACCTCATTAAACAGTGACAAGCTTGACTTTCACATGTATGTGTGAATTGTCACAGTTCTGATTTGCTAACAAGGGCTTACCCTAGTGAGAAGTTTCACTGAATGATGTGCCCTGGAGTATCAAGTTTTCACTTAAAACTAATAAAGTGCTTAATTAATGAAGCTGCCAATGGCAATTTCTTTTTACAAAACACTGCATGACGTTAGAACTTTAACCAGGCTAGAAAATAACCTTACTTTTTCCTGCCAGAACCTTTCCCCTGGATAATAAGTCTACCTTTGGAAAGTACTTGCCTTCATAGTTTCTGACCATGGATCACTGAGGGGAAAAGAAAAAATCTTTGTTGAGTCCTTTTCCTTAACCAGAGCTTAATTTCATGATCCCAATTGTACAATATACATATTGACAGTTTTACTGATTCTAGGGTTTCTACCAAAGTTATATAAAGAATATGAAAACAGCAACTTTCTCAATAAGAAGCATTTTTTCTGTTTTTCTGATTGGAAATCATAAATATGTACTCATCTGTATATTTCTAAAATTCAGAGAAAAATCACACAAATTTATAAATTTAGGATTTTGCAAAATATTCTACATCCTTGTTTTTGCTAAATATGTATTATAAACATTTTCTGTATTATTAAAAAGCATATAAAGATAAAAGTCAATAAATGGGATGGTATAAAACTACAAAGCTTTTTCACAGCAAAGGAAACAATCAAGAGTGTGAAGAGAGAGCCTCCAGAATGGGAGAAAATCTTTGCCACTCACACCTCAGATTAAGGCATTAATTTACAGAATATACAAAGAACTCAAAAAGCTTAACACTAAAAAGCAAATAACCCAATCAATAAGTGGGAAAAGGAACTAAACAGATACTTCTCAAAAGAAGATATAGGAAAATATAGTCAACAAATATATGAAAAAATGTCCAACATCTCTAGCAATTAGAGAAATACAAATTAAAACTACACTGATATTTCATCTCACTCCAGTCAGAATAGAAATTATCAAGAATACAAGTAACAATAAATGTTGGTGAGGATGTGGGAAAAAGGTACATTCACACATTGCTGGTGGGACTGAAAATTGGTTCAACCACTCTGGAAAGCAGTATGGAGATTCCTAATAAAACTTGGAATGGAACCACCACTTGACCTAGTTATACTACTCCTTGGTACATATCCAATGGAGTTCAAAATCAGTATACTACAGTGACACAGCAATTCACAATAGCCAAGCTTTGGAACCAACCTAGGTGCCCTTCAATAGATTAATGGATAAAGAAAATGTAGTGTATATACCCAATGGAATATTACTGAGGCATAAGGAAGAATGACTTTATGACTTTTGCTGGTAAATTGAAGGATTTGTATACTATCATGCTAAGTAAAATATGACAATCACCAAAAGACAAAGGTACAATGTTCTAATATGTGGATGCTAACACACAACAAGGGGTGAGGAGGTAAGAATATAAATTCAGTGGGTTAGACAGGGAAATGAAGGGAAGGGAGGGGAATTGAAATAGGAAAAGACAGTGGAATGAATCTGATATAACTTTCCTATGTACACGTATGAGTATACCACAGTGAATCATACCATTGTGTACCTCCACAAGACTACTTAGGATCCTAGTTAGAATAAGATATACTCCACGTTTGTAAAATATGCCAGAATAGACTTTATTGTTACATATAACTAAAAAGAACAAATAAAAAAAGAAATTAAAGTATACAAAGATAATATCAACAATAAAATACTAGTTTTCATATTAATGCATTATAATTTATTTGACTGTCCTGCTGTTGGATACTTGGTCATTTGAGGTTTTGCTCTCATAATTAATGTAATAAAACCCAGAAGGATTTCTAACCCTTTTACAGAGGTGGACAAAGGAATTGCTTACAATGTCCAATGGGCATTGGGGTAGGGTGTTTTGGACTGTAATGGGAGTTGTGCTTTGGGCTGGCACTCCCTTGGTTTAAGATGAAATGTTGAGAGGCACACTACATACACTCATCCAGACCCATTCATGATTTTGCAAGAATTCTTTTATCAGACAGTCGCTTACTACTACCCAGGAAGAATGAGGCAGCAGGATATGAAACACCATGGTAATTGTGATTGGAAGCAAGTTCTGGGACATTGATTTCCTCAAGGTAGATGGGGCAATGAAGTCCCCAACTTGGGACTTTGGGTAGACACAGGAGGAGTAAATAACTGAAATGGAAGAATAAGAGACACTATTGGAAAACAAGTGTATTTTAATGATCAACTATAACAATTACGTCGTAAAGTATTTGAAAGCCAAATAGACTTTTAGCTTGATTATCTCAATTGTAAATTGATGATGATAATATTCATGGCCCTAATTAATATTTAGGGTGTCACTTTGCAAGTGGAAGTTTGGTTTGTTAGGTGTTATCTTCTGCTATGGTCTGATGTTGGTTCCCCCCAAAATGGATATGTAGGAACCTAATAGCCAATATGATAGTATTAGAAGTGGGACATAGGGATGTGATGAAGTCATGAGGATTCCACCCTCATAAATGGGATTAATTCTCTTGTAAAGTAGGCTTGCAGGAGCTTCCTGGCCCCTCCCACCATGTAAGCATGCAACAACAGAGAGTAAGCTCTCACCAGACACTGAATCTGAAAACACCTCGATCTTGGAATTCCCAGCTTCCCAAACTGTGAGAAATAAATTTCTATTGTTTATCATTTACCTGGTTCAAGGTAATTGTTATAGCAGCATAAATGAACTGAGATGCCTTCTTACTGAAATAAATAAAAATACACACACTCAATCAGTTTGTGATATTTAGATGATAAGATAGGTAAGTTGCAAGGTAGCGTTGGTAGGAGGAATGGGGTCAAATATATAATTTTATCCTTGATTATTTTTCCTGTTGTCACCAAAAAACATTTTCACTTAAAAAAGATTGGATTGTTATACAAGATATTCTTTACAGAGTAATCCCCATGAGTTCTCTGAATGATTTCATTCAGAAACTGGGAAATTGGTGGTTAAAGTTTGGCTGGAAGTTCAACAAACTTCATTGCTTACATCTGTGACTGGAGAATAGAATAAAAGTTTCATTAAGAAAAATTTACTGATTGCTAGTGATGTTGGACATTTTTTATATGTTTGTTGATTGATTGTATTTCTTTTTCTGTGAAGTGTCTGTTCATTTCCTTGGCCCATTTATTGATTGGGTTATTTGTTTTTTTGGTCTTAAGTTTTATGAATTCTTCATATATCCTGGAGATTAATGCTCTATCTGAAGTGCAGTTATTTGGTAAAGATTTTCTCCCATTCTATAGGCTCTCTCTTCAAGTCATTGTTTCCTTTGCTAAGAAGAAGTTTTTTAGTTTGGATCCATATCATTTATTGATTCTTGATTTTACTTTTGTGCTTTTAGAAGTCTTGTTAAGGAAGTCAGATCCTAAGCTGACATGGTGAAGATTTGGGCCTACTTTTTCTTCTATTAGGCTCAGGGTCTCTGGTCTAGTGCCTAAGTCTTTGATCCACTTTGAGTTGAATTTCATGCAGGGTGAGAGATAGGGATTTGATTTTATTTTGTTACATGCGAATTTCCAGTTTTTCAGTAAATGTTTTGGTGCCTTTGTCTAGTATGAGATAACTGTATTTATGTGGGTTTGTCTTGGTGTCTTTGTACCATTGGTTTATATGTCTGTTTTGGTACATATACATTTTATATAAAATGCCTTTATATATATATATATACATATATATATATATAAAATATTACTCAGCCTCATGGAAGAATGAAATTATGGCATTTGCTGGTAAATGGATGAAGCTGAAGAATGTCATGCTAAGTGAAATAAGCCAATCCCATAAAATCAAAGACCGAATGTTTCTCTGATATGTGGATGCTGATTCACAATGTGCAGGGTGAGGGGTGCTAGGGAAGAATAGAGTTAATTTAGATTAGGTAGAGGGGAGTGAAGGGAGGGGAGGGGGTATGGGGGTAGGAAGGATAGTAGAAAGAATCAGATATTATTACCCTATGTACTTATATAACTATATGACCTGACCAGTGTGATTCTACATCATGTAGAACCAGAAGAATGAGAAATTATACTCCATTATATATGAAGTATCAAAGTGCATTCTACTATCATGTATAAATAATTAAAACAAATTTTAAAAAATGATTTAAGAAAGAAAGAAAAGTTTACTGGGCAGATAATATATTGCAAATACTCCCATGTATCCAGATGTGGGTGGGGGTCAGTGGAGAGTTAAGCAACCTTTCTAGTTTGTTATTTTTATTTATAAAAAACATTTATTAGATAAAATATTAAGCTGACACCTGTGTCTTTCTGCTACTCTCAGCAGATTGTTTTTTTTTCATTAAAATACTATGTTTAATAATAAGGAAAGAATATAAAATGTACATATATAGCATAATGTACATACATCACACACATACAAATCACAAATGGTGGTTTACATCTCAATTGTATACAACTACAGTGGTAAATCTTAAGCTATATACATACATACCAACTATATATCATGTGTACACACATGCATACATACATAAAATCACATTTAAAAATGCATATCCAAATCTATTGTTTACATTCAGAAAAACTTATTTGAATTTAGATAGATAATTCTTTGATCCTGAATCCTTTACTTAAACTATCTCAGTCTCAATCTCATCCTTCCTAAAATGAGGACAATAATACTTATCCCTTGAGTTTATTAGAATTTAATGATTAAATATATATAAACACCAAACCCTATAAATTCATATATAGAGGCTCAATAAAAGGAAACTATGCATATAATTTATTTCAAGCAAATTGCAAAAATCATATTCAAAAATTTTCATTTTTTCAGCAATTAACACTAGCAATCATTAAAGAGCGAAGCATCATATTTAATATATTTTTTGTTTTCATTTTTTTATTCTAATTTGTTATACACGTTTGCAGGGTACATTTCATTTCATATTACATATAAAGAGCACAATTTTTCAAGTTGCTGGTTTAATATAAAGTATTTTTAAAACAATTGTGTCTTTATACATGTATTTAGGGTAATCATGGATAATTCAGTCTGCCATTATTTTCATCCCCTTGTCCCCTCCCTTCCCTCCTCCCTCTTTGTTCTATTTAAAGCTCTTTCATTCCTCTCATTCCCTCTCTCTTGCCTTTATAAGTTAGTATCTTCATACCAAAGATATCATTCCACCTTTGGTTTTTTGGGATTAGCTAACTTCACTTAGCATTATTTTCCCCAACTCCATCCATTTATCTGAAAATGCCATGATGTTATTCTCTTTTAGTGCTGAGTAGTGTTCCATTGTGTGTATATATACCAAAGTTTCCCTATCCATTCATCAGTTGATGGGCATCAGGGTTGGTTCCACAATCTAGCTACTGTGAATTGTGCTGCTATAAACATTGAAGTGGCTGTGTCCTTGTAGTAATCTGTTTTTAAGTCCTTTGGGAATAGGCCAAGGAGTGGGATAGCTGGGTCAAATGGTGGTTCCATTCCCAGTTTTCCGAGGAATCTCCATACTACTTTCCAGATTGGCTTCACCAATTTGCAGTTCCACCAGCAATGTAAGAGTGTGCCTTTTCCCCCCACATCCTCACCAGCATTTATTGTTGTTTCACTATTTGCAGACGATATGATTCTAAACCAGAGACCTTGCACCTAATAGAAGAAAAAGTTGGCCCAAATCTCCATCATGTTGGTTTAGTCTCCAACTTCCTCAATAAGACCCCTATAGCACAAGAACTCAAAACAAGAATCAATAAATGGGATGGATTCAAACTAATAAGCTTCTTCTCAGCAAAAGAAACAATCAGTGAGGTGAATAGAGGACCTACAGAATGGGAGCAAATCTTTACCATAAGCACATCAGATAGAACACTAACCTCAAGGATTTATAAAGCTCTTAAAAGCCTTAACACCTGATGGAGTTAGAGAATATAATGCTAAGTGAAGTTAGCCAATCCCAAAAAGCCAAATGCCAAATGTTTTCTCTAATATAAGGAGGCCGATGCACAGTCGGGTTGGGATGGGGAGCATAGGAGGATTAGAGGAACACTAGAATGGCCAATGGGGAGGGAGGGGAAAGGAGGGGGGGAAAGGGTCAAGAAAAAAAAAGATGGTAGAATGAGATGGATATCATTACCCTAAGTGCATGTATGAAGTCACGAATGGTGTGAATATACTTTGTATACAACCACAGATATGTAAAAATGTGCTCTACAAGTATAATATGAAATGTAATACATTCTGCTGTCATTTCTAACAACTTAGAATAAAAAATAAATTAGAAAAAAAACCCATTGTGTACAACTAAAGCAAATAAATAAATATTTAAAGAAGGAATTTATTGATATGAAAACCAAGCATCAGAATTTTTTAAAAATGTTGCCTCAGTGATTCCAATATTCTTGCCATTAAAAACTACTGGGGCCGGGCGCGGTGGCGCACGCCTATAATCCAAGCACTTGGGAGGCTGAGGCAGGAGGATCGCCAGTTCAAAGCCAGCCTCAGCAATGGCGAGGCACTTAGCAATTCAGCGAGACCCTGTCTCTAAATAAAATACAAAAAAGGGCTGGGGATGTGGCCCAGTGGTCGAGTGCCCCTGAGTTTAATCCCCAGTACCAAAAAAAAAAAAAAAAAAAAAAAAAAAAAAAGCCTTAACAACAACAACAAAATAACCCAATCAATAAATGGGCCAAGGAACTAAACAGACACTTCTCAGAAGATGATATACAAACAATCAACAAATATATGAAAAAATGTTCAACATCTCTAGCAATTAGAGAAATGCAAATCAAAACAACTCTTAAGATTTCATCTTACTCCAATCAGAATGGCAGCTATCAGCAGATGGCTTTTAAGTAAAGCCCAGGTATTCACAGTCTGCACAGAAGAGCAGCTCCTCACTCACCCTGAGTAGCAGTGGGGAGCTGGGGGTGGGGGGTCTTGGTTGGAGGAGGATGTAAGTGCTGACAGCCTGGGATGCAGATGAACTTGCTAGACTTACACATGACTCTTGGATCCGTGTACTTTTCTTCTAGTTGAGTTCTCTGGAAAGTGTGAATGACTGATTTAAAATATGCTACTGAAAAAAGTAAAGAGAAAAAAACAGTAAAATTTTCAGTGGATTCTTTGTTAGAAGTCAGGTTTTATGGTTTGCCTCTTTTGCTTAAAAGTCCTCCTCCTCAGGTCAACAGATCAATGTGAGCTACTTCAGAATGTCAATTCCACATTCTTATACGCATTTTCCATTATATTTGTCTTCTGTCTTTTACTGTTGGAAATTTGGAGTGGACTTTGTAATTTATGTTAGAAACAAAATCTCTTTTTTGTTAGCAACTGGCAAATGATGACTTAGCTTACTTCTAGTCAATGACATTTCCTTTTATTTTTTAAAATATTGACAGTTTTTTGAAGACAATCCAACCAACATAAAAGCAATGCCAACAGATAGCCTACCATTAGATGTTAAAAACAACAGGAAAATCCCAACTATGAGATGGAAATTTGAGTCTTTCTGGAAATCCACTGATTTCATGCCACTATAAACCAATTAAATCTCCCAGGTATTAATTGGCAGAGGTGTACTTTGGGGTGATGGCTGGGGTGGAATCCCTGTGCCCTCTCATTGCTCCCTGAGATGTCCTTACTAGCACTTATCACCATGCTTGGTCTGTAAAGGCAGGATTTTTGTCTGCCCTATTTACAGTTATATCCTGTATTTAGTCAGCATCTGGCCCAAGTAGGTTCACAGTAAATATTTATTGAATAAATATTTTTAACCTTTCAGAAATTTATTTTCTGAGCAGAAATCATACCTGAAGGAAATATCTATAATGGAGGTATGTGGAAATGCAATGAAAAAGATTTTTGAATTGTATAAGGAAGGGTCTGGGAAAAGAGGAACTTGTAAATATAAATAAATAAGTTTATTTATGTATACCAGATTTATTATATTATTCAAATGCACATAATAAATAAAAAGTTGTCCCTGTCTACTTTCTCAGTCCTCTCTCACCAAATAACTGGTATATTAAGGATGAACTTTGAAGCAATTACTGAGTTAGCTCTGACCTTCTTTCCCTGCATCTATTGTATTATGAGATGCAGCTATTTTCTTCATTAGACTATCTGCTGAATATTCCATTTCAATATCTTTCTTATTTAGATTTAATATACAGGATGCTCTCATAAACAGGTTTTCCTACTTAAATACACTGAACCCTAGAAATTGATGGATGTTTGTGATTTATATGTCAATGTGAAAAATGAGAGATAGGGCATATTAGGATTTCTGTTTATATAAGCTTAAAATAACTATTCACTGATAACTTGTGCCAAAAATGTAGTGCTTTATGTAATCAGCCTAATCTGTTGATGAGATTGTCAAAAAGGGGGGATTATAATCAAGTTAGTAAATATGTAGTACAGTAAATATTTAAGATACTAAATGTTTATTTTAATTGGAATTTTAAGGTAAATTAATCTAATAAATTTTGAAGAGGCATCTGATTTGTCCATAGACTTTCATATTATGAATAGTGATTTAATATAGTCTACAAAGTTTTCAAAATCATATAATTCTTTATTCTAAGGAATTAGGTTATTGCAACTAATTAAGAATGATCACAGCATTGTTTATTTTTATACATCTGTTGCTTCCTTTGAATGTATTGAGCAAATAGAAATAAATAATTAAAACATATAAATACAGCTGGGAATTTTAAATATACCTCTAGGATAAAGATAAAGTAATATTAACATATGTGCATGTACAATTTCTTTGCTACCCAGTGGATAATATCTTAGAAGCTACATAATATTTTTATAAATATTTTAAGTTTATCATAGGAAATCTGAACAATCTTAAGAAATCATTCATTATTTTGATTTAAAAAAAGTTAAAATTGATAAACATGTAATATGATATACACAATTACTATTTCTAGGCATATTCCTGGATTTCAGCAAATAATGAAGACTTATAAAAATTCTTTTTTAAAAAACACATTGAATTTGATCCTAATATAGGTTCAAAATTTTAATCAAGTATGTGCTGTGAATAAATGTAGTTAATGTTCCTGATCATTTCTAACTCTGTTGCACTGAGCATAAATCAAGCCTGAGACTTTCTTGTATTTCGAGTTCTTCCCTTTCTGTCTGAATTTTAAATGTTCTATCTCATTTTCCTTGTAAAGATAAATTTGTTATATGTTATGTCCTACTTTTTGATATAAAAATATGGGCACGATAGCTATAGAAGAGCTTGACAAATTCTTAAATAACTAAGACTTTTTATGTAAATATTACAGTGCATTTTCCAATTTATGTAATTGAAAAGTGGCTCAAAATTAAACTCCTTTACCTTATACCATTTATACAGACAATTTACCTTATCCATCTGAAAAGTATTGCTTTAAAGTAAAGTTGGGACTGTGTATAAATATGTGGGTCTGAGTTTTTGAGAGATATGGTGGGGTCTACTCAAATGACAAACTAGGTATGATTAGTTTTACCTAAGTTAGCAATACTCAAGTGTAAGATACATGTGAATGTTTGTTATTGTTTAGATATGAGGTGTCCCCCAAAAGCTCACATGTGAAACAATGCAAGAAAGTTTAGAGATGAAATGATTGGGTTGTAAAAGTTTTAACCTAATCAGTGCATTAATCCCCTGATGGGGATTAAATTGGTGGTAACTGTAGGCTGGAGGAGGTGGGTCCATGGGGGCATGTCTTTAAGGTATATATTTTGTCCTGATTGAGAGGAAATCTCTTTGCTTTTCGATGCCATATTTTGAACTGTATTCCTCCTCTACACTTTTTCACTGTGATGATTTGCCTCACCTCAGGCCCCAAGGAATGGAGTCAGCCATCTATGGACTAAGACCTCTGAAACCATGAGCCCCCAAATAAATTTTCCTCCTCTAAATTGTTCTTGTCAGGTCTTTTAGTCAGAGAAAACAAAACAAACAAATAAAAAGCTGACTAAAACAATGCTATGCTTAATGGATTTTAAAATAACTATCTTTTGGGACTTCAGAGAAGTTTTCTTGTATTTTCTCATGTTTCAGAGGGATTTAGAATTTAGGTCAGACACTCATATCTCCATAACTAAGGTCTCAGTGTTCTCAAGATATTTGCTTGTCAAAGATCTTTGAAGCTTGAAGTAGAAATGGAGAGGCAGTATTAGGATGCAGAAATATGCAGACTTCTTCCTTCCCTCATTTCAGCAACCCCAGCTCAAACTATTGGTGTAGCTCAGATATGGTTCAGATCTGGGCCCTGCTGTTCACCCTGCAATTCTGAACTCCACTAATAAATTCTGCTTTAGATATAATGTAATACAGAATAGAATAGTGGTGCCCGCTGGGTGATCCAGCTCTTTGTTAGACCCAAACTAACAAAGAGCAAAGACCATGTGTTTTATTTTATAAGCAAACACATCGATGGGATTTATTGTGAGAAAAACTTCTACAAGATAAACAAAAATGAGGCTGTGGAGAAAATAGCCTAATTGGGAGCTTATCCACTTGTGTAGTATTTCTTCCTCCTCCAGGCAGCTGGTGCCTCAGGCTATTTGGGCACACTGATATCTCTTCTACCTCTGGGGCAGGGCAGCTGTGTTTGAACCTAGGGCTGTTGGAACCAATAAATTCTGTGGAAGACAGAATTCTCTTTGAGCAGGATGTCAGCATAGACTGAGCAGTCTTTTTTTTTTTTTTTTTTTTTTTCTTTTTTTTTGTGGTACTGGGGATTGAACTCAGGGGCACTCGACCACTGGGCCACATCCCCAGCCCTTTTTTGTATTTTATTAGAGACAGGGTCTCACTGAGTTGCTAAGTGCCTTGCCATTGCTGAGGCTGGCTTTGAACTCGTGATCCTCCTGCCTCAGCCTCCCAAAGTGCTGGGATTACAGGCGTGCGCCACCGCGCCCGGCTGGAATGAGCAGTCTTGAATCAACCTAGAGTTCTCAGAAGAGCAACACCCCTTGTAGTTGCCTGACGTACAGCCACAATACCGCAGGAGGAGATTCGGTGGCAGGAATCTATTATTCTTAGTCTTCTTCTCTTAGCTAAACTCTTTTAGTCTCTGTCTTTCTCTTTATCTCTTCTTCTCTTCTTAGCTAAACTCTTTTCCTTATACTAAACTCTTTTCTCATTCTCATTTCTTTCTCTAGCTTCTTCTGACCGAACTCTTAACCGCTCTGACTCTTATTTCTTCTTCTGACTACGTTCTGGCCGCTCTGACTCTTTTCTTCTTCTCCAACCTGAACTCTTCTTCCAACCGACTGAGCGACTGACTGACTGACTGAATGAATGCCACTTCTGACCGTTTTCACCCAGTTATATACCTTTAGCTTTGCGGGTGCGTCACGTGCATTTACAGGTGCGTCACGTGCATACTTAATATATAATTATTATCAGGTGGAACTTATGGCTTCCAGCTAACCGCAATAGCCATCTCCCTGATTGGGGCTCCTTCAACCCCTGCCTTGAGATGACTCAAACAAACCCATAATCCATTCAGGGCTGCCAACATGCATACGTGTAGTGTGAACATCATTCATTAAATATTGATGAGTCAAAAAACTAGTATCTTGTGATTTTGGTTAACTTGAATTGTCTTTCAAGTAACTGCTTTCTCCCAACCATATTGTGCTGACAGTTAAAGTACAGTGATTGAATTTCTGGTCAACTAGTGTCACTGGACAGGGGTCCAAGGAGGTCCTTCAAAGTGGGCAGTGGGACTCAACTCAGCCAGGGTGGGTTCCTGACTGAAAAGAATTTTAAAATATATTGAAAGCAAGACACAAACAAAGATTTATTAGAGGACAGCAAAGCAAAATCATACGCACATCCAAAGGCAGAGTGTGTACACACCTCACCTGTCAGAGAAGAAAAGACAAGTGACTCACCTAGGGTTGAGCTCTCCGAGTATATGTAGTATATTCCTGGGAAGAAATATTCAGGTTCCCAGGCAAGCTTTATAAAAATCAAATCCCATGTTAATCATTTGATATTTGGGGTTCAGAATATTTCTTCTTGGTTAAGCAGTCTAGCTGTAGGTCAGTTGTAGGCACATTGTAAAAGTCTTTGAATCTGGAGACATTTAAATAGATTTTTATTGTTTTATTTTTGTTATAGGTGATCTGATAGAAGCATTGCTGGAGGTTTTGTTCATGTGTCTAAAGAGACAAACATAGCTGGTCATGCTCAAAGATCTGGGTCTCTATCTAGGAAGGTTATTTTTCTCTCTTCCCAAAAGCCCCACCTATCTAGCTAGTGAGGTATCCTCAGAACTGTAAATTTCAGTTTTGAAAAGAAATTGTAACCCGTTTGCAACTTCTGTCACCTTGTTCCTAATTCCTTTAGTAGGGTAAGGGACTTAGGTCGGTCAGATAAATGAGTGATTTTTCAGTGATATTTGCATTTTTAGGGTATTGTTATAAGTACAGTCCTCATCTTAACCACATGAAATAGGCAAGGCCTATATCATATTCATTTACAGATGAGGAAAACTTGATTCATAAAAATTAAAGGACATTCTTCTCAGATTATAACAGTCAATGGAGAGTAAGATTCAGCTTGAAGTCATCTGTAGCTAATCTCATGTTTTTCCTTTGCCCTATCATGCAGGTCACTAGTAATCTTGTGGGAAGAATTTCAAGGAGTTGTTCTTGCCTTGGTTTATACTTTGTTATTCTGTAGAAAAAAATCATGGCCAAAAGAATTTACTCAAATTGTTCTGTATAAATGCATTACATACCATGAACAAACATCACCTTTCTGAGACCTTAATTGGACTCCTCCTCTGCATTGTTCTGGCAGATTAGTGACTTACTGTATGGTAAATTTCTTTCTTTCAAAAAATTTTAAATAAAAATTTAATTCATACATAATCCCAGCACTACATAAAGTTAATACAAAATTGTTTTAAAAATCTGGTAAATCACCTATTTAGCATTTAATGTTAATATCTCTTGCTGTTGATGGAATTCTGAAAGGAATTTGAGGATTTTCATTTACTAATAACAATTGAACGTTGTAAGAGTTTGCCAGCTTATTGTGCTAATCACTACATATGTAAACAATAGCTAATATACCACGAGGCATGTGCAGCTGCTGATCAAAAACGTTTACATGTAGCAACTTATTTAACCTCTCAAAATTTATAAAGCTGATGCCATTTCTATTCCTGTTTTGCAGAAGAAAAATCTGCAGCACAGTGAGGTCCTTTGTGCCAGAACATAGTAAGGGTTAGAACTGAGTTAGAACCTGAATGATATGGCCGGAGAGAGAGTGCCCTTAACCACAATATTGCAAATTACAGTCAGCCCTCTCTACCTGTGGGTTTGCATCCACATATTTGACAAATCACAGACTGAAAACATTAAAAAAAAAAAAAAAAAAACCCTGCACCTATGCTGACCATGTAGACTTTTTCTTCTCATCATTCTCCAAACAATACAGTATAACACATGTTTACATACTATTTACTTATAATACATACTTGTATTATAAGTACAGGCATTACTAATTTTATTGCAATTTATTTTATTGTGCTTTGCAGATAACTGCATTTTTTACAAATTGAAGGTTTATGGCAATCTTTAGTTGAGAAAGTCTCTCTATCATTTTTCCAACAGCATGTGCTCACTCTATGTCTCTGTGTCACATTTTGGTAATTCTCACAATATTTCAAACTTTTTCATATTCAAGTTGTGTATGCAGAGGAAGAGTTCTTGAGGGAAATTTAAAGTGCAATTCCATCGAACCCAGGAAGAAAGCCAAACAGCCTTGTTACCAATATGGAAAAAATTTTAGTGGTTTGAAGAGATCAAATCAGTCACAACATTCCCTTAAGTCAAAACCTAATCCATGGCAAGGTCTGTCTCTCTTCAATTCTGTGAAGACTGAGAAGGTGAGAAAACTGCAAAAGAAGAGATGCTTACAGAAATTGGTTTATGAAGTTTAAGGAAAGACTGTCTGTATAACATAAAAGTGCAAGGCAAGGTAGCAAGTGCTGATGTAGAAGCTATCCTGAGTTATCCAGAAGAGCCAGCTGAGCCAATTGAGGAAGGTGGCTTCTTTAAATGACAGGTTTTTCAGTGTAGACATAATAGTCATACATTGGAAGAAGATTCCATCCAGGACATTCATGGCTAGAAAGGAAAAGTCAATGCCTAGTTCCAAAGTTTTCAAAGGACAGGCTGCCTCTCTTGTTAGGGATTGTAATGGTTAATTTGAATTGTCAACTTGATTGGATTAAGAGATGCCAAGGATCAAGAGGATTATGGGTATGTCGATGGGGCTGTGTCTAGGAATGATTGGCATGTGGGATAGCCAACTGAAATGGAGACCCTCCCTAAGTATGGGCAGCACCAACCAATAAGATGATGGCTTGGATGGAATAAAAGTTGGAAGAACAAAGAAATAGCAGCAGATGCAAGCTGGAGTCTTCTTGAACGGGTTCTTGATTGTTGCTGTGATTGTCTGAGGATATTGGACTCCTGATTCTTCACTCTTCCAAAGCAGATTCTCCAGAAGCCTTTGGTCTCAGACTAGGGCAGCACCCATAGATCTCTCCTGTTGTGGGGCCTCAGCCTCTTGGACTGTGCTGCTACTGGTTCTTCCAGCTCTCCAGGCTGCAGATGGCCATTGTGGTCTATCTAGTTCTGGTTGCACAAGCCAACCCAACAAGTCCCCCTTTTATAATTATACTTCCTGTTGATTCTATTCCTTTAGAGAACCCTGACTAATACAGGGGTTAATGCAGCAGGTGACTTTAAGTTAAAGCCAATGCTCATTTACTATTCTGAAAATCCTAGGGCCCTTAAGAATTATACTCAGTCTATTCTTCCTGTGTTCTATAAATGGAACAACAAAGCTTGGATAACAGTACATCTATTTACAGCATGGTTCACAAAATATTTTAAGCCCATTGTTGAGAATTACTGCTCAGAGAGTTTTTTTAGAAATAGTGTTGTTCATTGACAATGCACCTTATCACTGAAGAGCTCTGATGGAGATATACAATGAGATTAATGTTGTTTTCATGCCTGTGCATACCACATCCATGGTTTAAGCCACAGATCAAGGAGCAATTTAAACTTTCAATTTTTCATTATTTAAGAAATAAATTTTGTACAGTTATAGTTGCCCTAGATAGTGATTTTTATGATGGATCTGGGCAAAGGAAATTAAAACCTTTTGGAAAGGATTCACTATTATAGATGCCATTAAGAACATTCATTGACTCATGGGAGCCCGTCAAAATAACATTAACAGGTGTTTGGCAGAGGTTGATTCTAACACTCATGGATGTCCTTGAAGGGCTTAAGACTTAATTGGAGGAAAGTACTGCAGATGTAGCAGAAATTACAAGAGAGCTAGAGGTGGAGCCTGCAATTATGATTGAATTGCTGTAATTCATGGTACTTTGAATAAATAAGAAATAGCTTCTTATGAATTAGTAGATAAAGTGGTTTCTTGAGATAAAATCTGTTCCTGGTGAAGATGCTGTTGAAATGACAACAAAAATTCAGAATATTACATCCACTTAGTTGATAAAGAGGTAGCAATTGAAATTGGGCCATAGAACAGTAACTTCCCAGTTAATTAAGTGTTATGCAAGTTGAACTTCAGGACAAAGGTACAGATCTTGAGAGATGGTCAGAAGCAAATGTAGCTGAGGAGCACAGAGCAGAACCCAAAGGGGAACAGGGTCTCAAGGATTGAATTTATAAGCCAGGAGAGTTTTCCACAGTACTAGAATAGATCGGAAGAACAGTGACTAGAAATTCCCTAGTTACAAAGTACTCAGAAATTCCACCTGATTCCATACTTGGCATACCAGGTGTGGACTATTTTACCAAGACTCCCAGTTACAGTGAATCAGGCCTGTTTCCTTACCCTGGTCTGAGATTTGAGCTTGCCTTCTCTCTCCTTATAGATCAACCTACAATCAAGTTCTTTCTTTTTGCAAAACCAGAGCCATGGTAGTGGTTTTGTGCATGTCAGGCAGCAAATTCTTGCTCAGTTTCACAGAGTTTGAGACAATCAACTCCAATTTTTAAAGTAGTTCTATTGTGGGTAAAATGCTATCAAGCATCATCACAGGCTCCAGAGAAATTGTTCATAAATGGGAGAGGCAGCAACCTTTGTTGTCTATTTTAAGAAATTGCCACAGTTATCTCAGCCTTCAGCAACCACCACCTGATCAGTCTGCATCCATGAAGGTTAAAGCAAGACCCTCCACCACCAAAAAGAGTGATTCACCAAAGGCTTAGAGGATCTTTGGCATTTTCAATGATAAGGTATTTTTAAATTAAGGTATGTACATTTTTGACATAATGTTATTTCACACTTAATACACTACAGTGTACTTGAACATAATGTCTGTGTGCACTGGAAAATTAAAAAATCCTAGTGACTCAGTTTGTTGCGATATTCACTTTGTTGCAGCAGTCTGAAACAAAACCTACAGTATCTCTGAGGTATGTCTGTAATCTAGAGGTGATCTAACACTAGAGTGTTTCAGAGCCATGGTTGATCCTCAGGACCAATCCTTGCAGTTGGTGCAGGATAAGGAGGGAGAATTGCTAAAGAGAAGAGGGGAAGTAAGCCATTTGGTAGCCTGCAGAAGAAACTGAATGGGACGCTCAGGTGAGCTAAAGCATAGATGAAGTAATAAACTGAATACAGACTATAAGGATGCATAGATGTCTTTATAGGCAGTTGTCATTTAATGTGCTTCTAGGTTTTGTTTGTTTGTTTGCATGTATGTGTGTGGTGTTGGCAATTGAACCTAGGGCCCATACAGGCTAGGCAAAGTTTCTACCATTGAACTACAAACCTCCAAACCCTAAACATACTATTTGTTTGTTTTGAATGTTGAGGAACAGAAGTTAGGGAATGTAGTTTTCTATTTGTTGGAACTGGTGTTTTCTTTCCAAGTATTGTTAGGATAAGCATTTCCAGTTCAATCATGTAATACGAAGCACTGGTCTTCTAATTGCACTTTCCAGACTCCTGGTTATAATTGATGTTTTCCTGGTGGTAGATGGATGATGACAGTTTTGTAGGGCTCCTGAACATTTACATGTGTGCGCGTACACATGTGTGTGCATGTATGTGCACGTACTGGTGAAGCATACTGATTCATTTTGGAAACAGTTTATAAATGTATAACATAAAAACATAGGATTAGAACAAATGAATTATATTGAAATTCTTGTCAAGATATTTAATAAACAAATTTACAATGTATCAATATATACAGATTTATTAACATACTAAATAACAAGATCCAGAGTCAGATCCAATTGACCACCATAATTTCAAAATTATGGTGAATTTAAATTGTATTATAAGAGCTCTACAATGTCTATAATGTGATACAAAAATATCTGATCTCTGCAACAAAATGACATGTACTGTGATTATAGCTTTGCAGCTTTGTTGTCTATTTTCAAAATTGAAGGAAATGCTGTTTTAGTTAGAATTAGTGAAAATATGTATTTTTCCCATTAAAGGTCATAGGTCTCCCATTGTATTTGATTATTCATGCTCTTAAATCTTTTATTCTATAATAGTTCACCACCACCCACTTCTTTGAATGTCATTCATTTGTTGGAGAAAACGGGTTATTTGTTTTGAAGAAAGTCCCATTTTCTGTATTTGGCTAATTCTTCCTCGTGTTATGTAAGTGTTCCTCTATCCCCAGTATGTCCTTTCTTTTATTTGCCTCCTCTCACTGGTCATTGGTTCTAGAGACTTGAATAGGTTCACGTTCAATAATTTTTGACAGTACTCCACAGGTGGCGCTGTGGACTTCCTACTGCATCACATGAAGAATCACATACTATCTTTTGTTTTCCCACTTTCAGTGATGCTAAGATTTATCACAAAGTGATTTTCTGGTGAAAACTTGATCCTTCCACTATAAAGTTCTCCATCAACTTTCACTTTATAATCTTACTACCTACTGATGATCATTACCTGCTAGATTATTTCATTAGGAATTGCAAAATTGGGTCTGCCTGAGTCCTCAAGCTGTCATAACAAAATACCTTAGACTGGGTAATTTATAAACAATAGAAGTGTATTGCTCACAATTCCAACATCTGCAAAGTCAAAGATCCAAGTTCCCACAGGCTGTGCGTATAGTGGGTCTGTTACTCACAGATGGTGCCTTTTATGTGTGATCACAGGTGAAAGGGCCGGC
The DNA here is from genome assembly GCA_025594165.1 of Tamias sibiricus. Lineage (NCBI taxonomy): Eukaryota > Metazoa > Chordata > Mammalia > Rodentia > Sciuridae > Tamias > Tamias sibiricus. Next base: position 96,234,401 of record CM046661.1, on the reverse strand, counting down.
AAGTTCCCTCAGGTCTCTTATAAGAACACTAATCTTGCTCATGAATGCAGAGCTCTGATGTCTTTGTCATTTACCAAAGGCCTATCTCTTAATAATATTGCATTGGGGATTAGGCCTCAACATGTCTGTATTTGAGGGACCAAACATTCAGATCATAGCAGGATCTAATTTCTATAACTTCTTATGCATTTACTAGCTGGAATTCCATTTTAAAAAACAACTCTACCTGATCAATATATGGTAATCCTGTAATAGAATTTATATAAGAAAATAACAGTGCAATTCTTTCCCTTCAGTTATCAATTTTCATGTAATAAATATTCAAATTTTGTCTTGGCAACTACACACATACACACAATCTTCCTGTATGTCCATTGAATTCAATTGTTTATCTTCTGGATGTTCAAATGCTACCACCTAAGACTGCTAAAAATTACTTCAAGTTGACACAGGTAAGGTGTGATGCCCGTTTTCCTATCTTGAACATAAAGATGTGCTAGGATCTTCTTTTCTTTCTTAACCTTAGAATCAGTTGTTTTCCCATGGAGTCCTTTTCTTCTAATGAAGAATGGTAATTAGAAGCCACTTTGGGTGTTAGGAGAGCTTATTGTTACTGGGTTATCATTGCTGCTAAGTTTTTTTTCAGAGTTAGAAAATATGCATGTTTATTAAAAAGCTTGATTGGTCATTATTTCATCCTAATATTTACAAATCAAATTCAGATTACACTGCGGTGTTTAATATTATTTACAAAATTTTGCACATTTTTCTCTTATGCTGAAATAGCCACTTAAAGTCATGAACATAATTACTTATTTGCTTCATGCTATAATGTATCATAATAATTTTAAAGTTAAAATACCATTATTAATAATAACAACAAAGCTACTGGGTCTAATGCTAAGATTTTTTATGTTTTACCTTCTGAATATATGCAATTAGAGATATACAAATATTTTCTTTAATGTCACTTGAGATAATTCCTTTCTGGGTGGTATATTAACAATATGACAGATTTTTTTGTTCCAGTGTTTATTCAATTAACAGCCATTGATTTTTAATATTTTTTAAAAAATTATTTCTTTCTTAATTAGGTAAAATAATTTATATGATTTCAGATTGAAACTATATAATGAGACAGAAGAGACTGATTCTTGTCTTCTTCAATGAATCTATGTCACCATTTTCATTCATTTTTGAGAGATTATTCCATATAGCATAAAGACAATTCTTCATTCTTTTGTATGACTTCCCATTCCATAATTTATTAAATCAGTCCTTTCTGAAAGTAAAAAGAATGTTTCACTGAAGATCTTTATATAACATTGGTATAAATTTCTAGGAATGATATCTCTGAAAGAGTGAAAGCATATATAATTTGGTAGATATTATCAAATTGTCCTTAATAGAGATTGTGTGATTTTTGCCTGTCCATCAGGAATGTACATATGAGAGTTCCCATTTCCCAAAAAGATATGTTCATCAATTTGATAGGCAATTCCTAGGGGTGTTTCATGGATCTTACTTGCAGAAACAAAATTTAGGAAATTTTATAATAGAACTAAAAAGAGATCAATTGCCCATGACTGCTATTTAAAAACGGATTAAACTATGACTGTGTTCAATTTTGATTTTGAATTTGAAGTGAATTGCATCTGTATTCCAATGTTTTATTCCATTTATGGGAGAGAAAGATTAGGAATCCATGAAATTGATTACATTAGGACAATAAAATTCTGCCAAATAACAAAGGTGAAGAAATCATTAACACTGGCAGCACAAACATAGGATTTTTTAAAGTGGGAAGCCACAGAAGAAAGGAGATGATTGAATAACCAAGTGGTGGCATTTTTGAAGGTCTGGAATATGTTTGTTTAGAGGAAACATATATGGACATTTCTGCAGTATTATTCTTGAAGACCTGACAACAAGTATCCAGTCAATAAATGAAGGAAGCAATAGCAATCAGAAAAGAAATAATTATATTGACTTGTGAAATCCATTTGGAACCATGTAGAAGATAATAAAGAGTAGATGTTTAAGATGAAAGGAGAATAAAGGACATGCATGATAAGTCTATTGGGAGTGATTTAATAAAAATGTCAGGCAGGGGATGTAACTCAGTGATAGAGCACTTACTTAACAAGTGTGAGGCCCTCCCTGGGTTCAATCTCCAGCACTGCAAAAAAAAAAAAAAAAAAAAAAAAAAAAGAAAAGTAAATAAATTTAAAAACCAAATAAAACTGTCAGTGCTGTATCATTAAGGGACAGGCTTTTTTCTTCGTTTTGATTTACCCAGGATGACAGATATGTAGTATTGTTTACTACTTACCCACTACTTCAATCACAATCTAGGCATTATAAGAGAGACTTATTTTTTAAGTTCTAAAGAAGATACTTGATTATAAATCTTTTCAATATATCTTTTCATTTGCCCTGGCCTCTTTTTCTTCTTGGTTCAGTACTGGTCCAGTTAGTTAATTTGTTTGTGCCCAAGTCTGTAAGGACTGCCTGCCTGATGCTGGAGCTTTTGAAACTACCTGCCTGGGTAGGCATTGCTGCAGATCTTTATCTAAACCCCATGCAGCCCTGGTATTTTGAGAAAGTTGACTCATGTTTTGTAGTAGTTGTCTCTGAATAAATTGACTATTGCCCAGAGTCAGAGGCAAATGAAGCCAACACAAATGTCACTGGTGTGTCTCTGTCACTACCAAGATCCCATTTGGTTTCTAAAATTCCAAGCAGCAGGCTGTTGGTGTCACAATATTTCCCATTCAGAAATGCATTGCTAGTCGTGTTAAAAGAAAAAACCAGTTATCCTGCCTATTCCAGACATTTTATCTGAGGTCCCATTTTAAACATTCCCAGCCAAGTCACCAGTTGACTGTAGCTACATGAATAATCTCAGGCAAAACCAGGAGGCTCTGAAGCAAACCAAGAAGTTAAAAATGGTTTTGGTGTCCTATATCCACTCCCAAAGGTGCTTTTCCCAGCAGATGGTCCAAATGACTATATCATGAATAATCAACCTTGAAGCACAGCTCTAGGATGAAGGTATATAAGTTTCCTAGAACTTTTAATAAACACTTCTACCAACTAAAATTTATAATCCAGGCTTGTAAGTTTATTTGGTACAAGTTACCTCAGAGATTCCATTTTACTTTCATTTGCTATATCCTGAGAACTTTGAGCTCTCGTGGTCAATCAAACAGCCTAAAATACATGGCTTTTTGCTTCCTAATCATTTTTACTTCTAAATCACTGTCACAACTCACCTGTTGAAGAGGAGGCTACACCCCTCTCCTGTTTCTTAGACAGTTTTATGGGCCCTGTCAAACAGCCAGGAACACTCATTATTTTGTGTAGAAAGATGATTCATGGCAAATAAGTTGGGCTAAAGTAAGACTCCTGTGTTTTTGCTATTTTTTAGAAAGGACCATTCTCTAGTTGCATATCTTATGTGAAGCATCATTTAATACTTAATATTTGGTGAAATGACATAAAATATTAGAGTGAAAAAATGTTCTTAATAACAACTATTTCATGATGACATCTGAAATCATACTTTACTATAATCAGAGTACTTACTCTAATTAATAGGTACAAAAATAACTCAATTACAAAGGATATGCTTAACTTTTGAGGGGAAAAGGGATAAATAATCACTTTCCTTTATTCAAGATTCTTAAGAGAAAAGCAAATTTAGTGAGTAAATGTCACCTTAAAAATTTGTCGATGTGCTGATTTTTGAAGACTCAATTCTTGATATGGAAGTTGTGGATGTTTTTCTAGGAAATGTACAAAATTTGTAAAATTGTGGCATTTACTTAGTTGGAGCTGAGCAGAGTGTTATGAAGGCTGACTTCACCTCATTTTCTGTTTGGAATCTATGAGCCATTACATTGCATACCTTACATTTCGTGACCAGAGCTTGAAAACTGTGTCAAAGTCTATTTTCCAGTTACATTTCTTACCAGGCAGTAATGTAAAATTTAATGATGATGCTTAGGAGTTTTGTCCGCTTTAAGGACAAAAACAAGAAAATGATAGGAAACACCAGCAGGAAGCAGAGGGGTAAGATCTGGACTGAGAGAACTGATTTTTAATGAGGTAGAACAAGGTAGTCTCAGAAATACAATGCATTCCAAGTTTAAAGAAAAGAAAAATATCATTATGGTTTGTTTTTATTGCTTTCTGGACCTTGAAAATGCTCTGCTCTGAAGAAACCAGCCTATTTTACAGGCTCAAAAATAGACCTTAATTGAGCTAACTTACATTATATGCTATTTTCTGTTATTCTAAATTTGCCCTTGGTTTGAATTTTTACAGAGTTTAGCAGAGACCATCATGGGAAATGTTTTGAATATTGATTAAAATCTAAAATTAAAATATAAAGAGCACAGGATGAGTAAGAGCAGTGAACCATAAAATGGAATAAAATAAATAAAAATCAGATAAATTAAATCCTATCTTAATTAATTTCTTACTGGGAACAGAGGTTACGTGTAACAGAATTGCCTGGGAAGCAGGACTCTGGGTAACTCACTAGGACTCCAAATGTCTGTCTTCACTGCCTGCTTCCTCTGGGTTATTTGTAATGTCTACCCAGCCCTGAACCTGAGAGATCTCATTATGTTCAGTTTGACCATCAGATCATTTTGTTTACTGAATTTAGACAACTTCCCAAATCTTAAAGGATTCTTTGTAAATAAGAGCAAATAATGTTAGAGGCACTTTCTGAGACTACCTTGTTCTATCTCATTAGAAATCAGCTTCTCTCAGTCCAGTTCTTTCCCCTTGTGCTATACCAAATACTGTGGACCTAACTAAGAATGTATCTGAGGAACTGGGCCTCTGTCCCTGGTCTTGACTTTGGAAGTCTTGAATAGAGAGAATGAGTGGTAAAGGTGGTTATGGTGATATACCATTAACTGGGATATGTGTGGTAGTTTTGCACATAGCTGTGAAGGTGACAAAAAAGAACAAAATTGGGTGAAGAAGGGTTGTGCTTAGAGCTTCACTGATCACTCAGGAATGCTAGTGATTACTTCTGGGCCTAGCTTTTATAAGTCATCGATGGCTGACTGAGCATGGCTAGAGGAAGACCTGTGGTTATTATTTCATTTTGTCACAGAGAAGACTGTATTATAATCATTTAACTCAGAGTTAGATGAGCAACTTTTTAAATTTTTTTAGTTTTACCAATTCTTAGAGATATACGAGGAAGGAAATTTGTAAATATTCTTTATCACCATTCCAATATTTAACATCTACTCTTCATTGTTTTTCTCTTAGTAAGATTTCTTATTTTAATTTCATTTTCTTGCTAGGCCAAATTGTTTGTCTCTTTTTTTACCTAAGGAATTCCACTCATTTGTAAAATTGAGTATGCTTTACTTGGCTAAAAAAATTGGTTTATCTTGTAAGTAAAAAATGATACTTCCTCCATTGCATTGGATATAGCATTTCATACTAAGGACAGGCTCCATTTCAAGGTAGCTGTGACTGTTAGTCTGCATGTGTCTTGAGTATGTGTTTCTTCATGAAGGTTTTTAGTGTCATCACACCCTTTGGTTAAATACCTCATAATATCTTGTTCTGGAGGTAACTATAGATTTCTCATTTCACTTACTAGTAACATTAGAAATATATATATATATATATGTACATATACATATATATATATATTTTACTAGTTACTAGTTACTATGTTACTAGTACATATATATGTGTATATATATATTTTTAATCAATACAAGTTTTACTCTTTTAATATGTTTTAGATTTTTGATCCTAATGATGTATGACTTAAAGTTCTACTCAATATAGATTATCCCTTAAATATGGCTGTGGACCACATCTATAATGTTGAATTTGTAAATGATACATTTCTCCAAAACAGAGTGATAAGAAAAGAAGTCAAGAACAGTATTACAAGTATGATTTGTCTCAATATGCATTTAGTTTTGTCCTTAGAAGCCTGGAGAAGTTATGAAGGTTATAGAATTAGCAAATTTACAATATTAGAAAGATGTCACATAAAACTATGTGGAATTTAGGAAAACTTTTCATTTAGCTTCTTGTTACATTGTTTATTAAGGAGAGTTGAATTGTAAAGATTGTTGTTGGGGTTGGTGGTGCAGCTCAATGGGTATGCATAAACTTAGCATGCACAAGGCCCTGGATTCAATCCTTAGTACCAAAAGAAGAAGAAGAAAAAAGATGGGTTTTATTTTCAGTTTTAAAATTCTGTGTTCCCTTTCAAAGTTCTTTTTTTTTTTGGTACCAGGGATTGAACTCAGGGGCACTCGACCACTGGGCCACATCCCCAGCCCTTTTTTGTATTTTATTAGAGTCAGGGTCTCACTGAGTTGCTAAGTGCCTTGCCATTGCTGAGGCTGGCTTTGAACTCATGATCCTCCTGCTTCAGCCTCTCAAGTGCTGGGATTACAGGCGTGTGCCACTGCGCCCAACTCCCTTTCAAAGTTCTAATTTAATTGAACTGGTATAGAGTACATGTTTTAATATATATTGGCTCTTACTATTTTTACCATTCTATTCCTTTTAGTATTTGGCCTTGAGTTACACCAGTGTGGGAAATAAAGCTATCCTTGTTTCAGTAACTCAGATGGTCAACCTTGGTTCTAATAGTCCCATAGCTCTCACTGTTTATATACCCCATTTAATCATCTTTATTCCAAATGGACTATATTGAGTTTCTGACTTCAGTGGATTAAAAATGACCACAAGTACTTTTCAGCTCCTTCCATGAAGAGGTGGAATCTATTTCTTTACCCTTTGAATCTAGGCTGATCCTTTGAAATGATTTGACTACAAAGGAAATGACATGTGACTTCCAAAATCTGGCCTCAATAAGCTTGCTGCTTCCTCTTGTCACCATCTTAGGCCACTTTTGCTATCATGTGAAGAAGTTGGAGATGGAAGTCTACATGGAAAGAAGGACCAGCCATTTCACTTGATCTAGCCATCCCAAGTGAGTCCCCAAACTTATGAATAAGGTCATCTTTAGTACAGGGAACTGAACCCAGGGATGCTTAATCACCAAGCCATATCCCCAGCCCTTTTTTATATTTTATTTAGAGACAGAGACTCACTGAGTTGCTTAAGGCCTCACTAAGTTGCTGAAGCTGGCTTTGAACTCATGATCCTTCTGCCGCAACCTCCCATGTCACCGGGATTACAGGTGTGCACCATCTTGCCTGACTGTGAGTAGTGTCTTCTTATGCCATCCAAACACAACTAAGTTGACAGCTGGTTCCTTTCTGACTATAAGGTACATCAACCCAACCCTATACACTTACGTTGTTTGAAGACCAGAATCATTGCCCAGTCAACCCATAGAATCATAAGAAATAATAATTGTTTTGGCATGCATAAATTGAAAACTAATTCGGAAAATTTGTTATAGTGGCAGTCTCTAAACATGTGGTGTCATTGGTAACAAAAATATAAATCATTAACTTTGGCACATGATGACAGGCAGAGACTAGAAAAAGAGTGAAAATTTACTTATTAAGGCTAGTGGAATGGTGAACAAGTTATTTGTGGAAGCCGGAAAGGCAGCTGCTCATGTTTTGTGTTGTTGTCTATAACAATTTGGAAGCTAGGAAATGTTCTGTATAATACTAAAAGTATTGACCTATTTTAATTGTGTGTAATGTTACAGGAAGAAAGAAATAAATTAATGAACTGTACAGTTTATTAAGAAACATTTGAAATAAATATAGTGCGACTTGTGCTAGTTGGGTTGAAATATAAAACTGTATACTTATCTGAGTCTTTCCCGCTAGGAAGATATTCCCTAAGAAAGAAGTGACCTTAGTTAAAGCTTGACAAGTGTGTGATTATAGCCATTATTGAGATCATGGAAAGATTTAACATGTTGTCTGACAGATTTTCTAAACTAGGCAAAAGGGTTTTTAAAAAAATCTTAAAGGTGTTTTCTTACAGTGTTCTACCCACAATCAAAAAGAATTATGAATATTTTGGGGGGCTTGAAGTGGACCTTAGTCTTGTTTATAGAAAACCTATAATTGTTTTAAGGGCATTGTATCAGGTTGGGCTAGAAAAGTCAGACACTGTTCCATGTTAAAAGATGATACGTCTGAGACTTTCAATAGCCAGCAAGTAGGATAGAAAACAACTCAACTGTAAGCATGAGTCATTATTTGATGAAGAAAGGACCTTTCAAAGGATAAAATTAGAAGCTCTGAATAGGAACCAATAGTCACAGAATAATGGATCAGGGATCAATTCTTACGAAGTAAAACTGGACATTTCCTGTGTTTAGAGTAGGAGACCCTGGCAACATGTGCCAGCTTGGGTTTCAGAATTGCTGTGGAACTGATACAGCTATGCATCTCCTGTTATTTCCTCTCTTGATTGGGAATGATTATTGAAATTATCCTGTCCTTCCTTGTTCAATCATTGTATGTTGGATATATGGAAACAGATAATTTGCATTTTAAGAAAGGTAACTGCTCCCAAGAAGCTTTATCATAATCATGAGACTGTGGATGTCGAGTTAGATGTTATAATAGGTTAAGCCTTTTCAGAATTTTAGGAGGGGACAAATATATTTGCATGTAGGGGGGATGTAATAATTGTGGTCAGAGGGTAATCTATAATGAAAACAAATGTATACACATTATTTTCATCTTCTCCCTTAAAAGGTATGATTTAATTTATCATCTCAAGACTTCAGGGTAGCCCTGTAATTGGGGAGAACCAATAGATTGTGACAGAAGAGATATATTCTTTCTGAGTTCCAGCCTAAAAGGACTTACAAATTTCATTCTCATGCCTGTAGAACATGCCTGTAGCATATGCAAAAACCTGAGATATGAAAGGTCATTTGGAAAAAGAAGCCCAGTCATCTCATCTCTTCCAGACAGGAGTTAATCTGAAGTCCCAGATTAACCGGTTCCAGCTGAATCACCAGCTGACTGTAGCCACATGAATATAGCAGGCAAAGGCAGCAAAAGAACTCTTCAAGAAATTGTGACAAATAATGCAGTGTTGATATTCTAATCTACTAAATTCAGGAGTGGTATGATATATACCAATAGAAAATGGATATGATAACGAAAGTCTGGTTCTCAGCATGTGTTTTTGGTCACTGTGGGTAGGGTGAAAGAGAATGCAGTGGATATCAAGCTGATCACCATAGGAAGAAAATGAGCTTAGAGCACATGCCTTCAGAACCTGGTATGGCAGATAAAGCAAGGGATAAAGCAAGCATTCAGAGAAGAGAAGTTCACCATAGTTTAGAGTATAGTCTTTAAATTAGAGAGACACACATCCAAATCCTTGCTTTGCCACTTGAGTTGCTGTAGGAACTCAGGGAAGTAATTAAAATTCTCTAAGCCTATCTTTTTCCCCCTGTAATATTGGGGTTTTACTAATGTTTGGTGACATGGAATAGCAAAAAAAAAAAAAAAAAAAAAAAAAAAAAAAACAAACCAAAACACACACACACACACACACACACACACACACACACAAAACCCTATATTCTCCATAAATGGTATTTATTTTATTGGATATTTAAAAAACAGACTATCACTGCCTATCATACTGTATTACAGTACGTGTTTTATTTCATATCTATACTTGAAATTTTGTTATGGATGTGTTTGCTTTATGTGTTTATTATCTTCTATAGAACAAACGAGTATTAATGGCAGGAACTCCATCTTTGATAGGTTCATCATTCCTAACCCAGAGAATAACTGGTATTCAAGAAATATTTGCTGACTGGCTAATTGTGAAATTAAATATACAGTCATGTGCTGCATAACAATGTATGGTCAGTGACAGACTGCATATATGGTGGTTGCCCCATAAGATTATATTGCATAGTGATGTCATAGCCATTTTAGTTTGTATAAGTATATTCTATCATGTTTTCATAACCATGAAATCACCTAATAACACATTTCTCAGAACATGTCCCCAACATTAAATAATGCATGACTGTACTGAGATTTACAAACTTACATGTATTGAGAATGTCACCTCCAATCCTTAGTAATTTCACTTTTGCTTCTCATCTTTCTGCACTTTTTCCTTGATTATGCATGTCTTTTCTGGACACCTTTATTCTGCAGACCTCTAAATCTGAATCCAACTTCAACTTGATCCAGTTTCATACTTAGAGTTTCATGTTGAACAATTCCACTTTACTGTCCTGCTAGTCTTTCAAACTAACAATGTCCAAAACCTAATTTACACCTCTACATCCCACTCAAACTTTCCTGTGTCTTTTATATATCTTACTTCCAGACAAACAGGGCTACTGGCTTGCTATTTCTGTGACCTGCCTTGTACTTTTCTTCCTTTCCATTTACTCATTTACTCAGACTCTTTTCTGTTTCTTCCATTTCTTGAATGCCTTCCTCTTTTGTCTCTGCATGCTAAAATTTTCCCCCTGTTTAATCTATCTTCTATAAAAAGTTTGTCTTTATGTCACACTTAGAAGTATTTTTTCTTTTAAACTTCAGAATCACCAAAACTGTACTTTTCTTTTAACCTTATATTTTATACCTTACACCACATTCACTCACTATCTTATTCACTATCTTATTTCTTCCTGTGGATTTTAATCTCCTATATTGCAGAATTAATCTGGTTTATATTTGCATGTTCTACATATTCAAACATTAGGGAATGTTCAAGGCAATATCTGTGAATACTTGTTCCATTTCTCTATAAGCACATTTTAGGGGTTGCAGGAAGTGCCTGCAAAAGGAAAGTGTTATCAATTTTATTAGATACACTGATAGAATAAGACAAAGGCTGATAATTGAACATAGGTGGTAGTAACAGGGAGTTCATCCTACAAGAGCAGTTCCAATAGAGTTTTGTGGAGGTTGAGGCCTGGGAAGAATATCTTCAAGAGGCAGTTGGAAAGAAATTAAAAAGATTGAAGGTAAACAACTCTTTTGGCAAATATTATTTTAAGGAAGCATAAAATGAGGTCAACACATGGAAGGTAATTTTATTTTTAAGATGAGAAAAATGAAAATACGTTTTCATGATGATATGAAAGATGGCATAAGGAAAAGAAGGGAGAAAGACTGGAGTCCAGCGCATTGCTGGAGGAGTTCTCAGGAGCTCAGGCGGTTCATCATCATGGCAGAAGAGTAGGTAGACTCACGTATGTGGGCACAGAAAGAGCTGACAGTCGCTGATTTAGGTTTTTAACCAAATTCTTTTGATCACTCAGCAACACATGTCACAGGATCCTGCACATTGAGATCAAAAGGCTAGATGAGTAATGAGGGCCCATCCTCTTCAGCATATCATTTTATACAAACGAGTCCCAGAAACTTGAAGGAACATGTCTCTATCAAGTAATAATGAAAGTGAGACTGAAACTCAGATTTGCTTATAAATTTAAAATAATTTATAATTCCTGTCAGTATATATGAAATACACTTGAATAGAAGTTTGTCATCTATTCATATGTACATAGGATGTATATTCCCTAACCAACCATTTCCCCCCAACATTCTAAAAAGAAAATATTTACTTCTAAAGACCATAGCGTGTGTTCCTCTGATTAGTTGACAAGAGAGATTAGATACCAATAATTGATAATGAAGAATTTCTTATAACAAATACATAATACAAAGCTATCTGTTTTGAAACAAGGAATAAAATAGCAAGGGAACTTTATTTCAATGAAAGTTGATTTTTATTTGATCTATTCAGTTTTATTTCCTTTATAAGATACTTAAAAGGAAAGTAATGTGGTTCTCTTTTATCTTTACATGTTATTATTTTAATTGCTTTAAAATTATTTTAGTTTCATTCAAACAATGAGAATACTATGTTTGAATATCATTTGAAAACTTAACATTGTTCACGTAGTGCCATTTTCTTTTTCTTTTTGACTTAGTTTGTGGATTGATAAAATAAGGTCTAATTTTTAATGTTTTATACAGAGAATTTCAAGAGAAACAATGAAACAGATCATTTTTTCTTTTTTCTTTCTTTTTTCTTCTTCTTCTCCTTTTTTTTTTTTTTTCCTGAGAGTGTGTGCCACTATGTTGCCTGGGTTACTATGTTGTCCTCTTGCCTCAACCTGCTGAGCAGCTGGGGCTACGGCATGCATCACCATGTCCAGCTTGAAATTTAGACTTTTATTCAAGAGGTTTTTTTTCTTTGCTTTGTTTTAATTTTTAAGAATAGATATAGAATCAGTGTTCATGAAGAGGAATGAAAAACTAAAAGAATATTTATTAAAATGGCTCATGGAAATATCAAGAGACTGTGGACTCTCTGCAATGGCTAAACTTTTGGGAACACTGGAAATTAGAAGGAGCAGCAGGAGAGGGGACTGCCACAGCTTATGCCTATTATGTCGATTATTCTAGTTTTAGTGAACTGGCAATAACAGTTCATAATATGTCATACACTTATGGCAGCCGAGCCATTTGAAAACCACTAACATGAATTTTATGGATAATGATTGAGATTCCTTTCCTGCTCAGGAAAGGGAGGGCTAGAAGTATGCATTTAATAAAATATATACAGAAGGTTGCCTTTCAGGTTTGTGGTTCTGAGTAATGAGACATACAGCACGTGGCTCTTGGTTCTGCTTGCCTGATATAAATAGCACTTCAGATAATCTGAAGAAAACCAGGTCCTTTTATAAACAGTGACATAGGTTGCGTTTTGCAGGAACATTGATAGTGAACTACTAAAGCTTAATTGATACCATTCTTTACAAAGAAGTCAAAGCCAAAAGTTTTTTCTTACATGACATTTTAGAGAGCTAATGTTTAAAGTTCATAGGCAAATTGAACTAAAAATAATTCCTTAAAGGCATCGTGACTGTTCCTTAGAAATAAATAGGCACCAATTTGGTCACAGCGACTGTTTAAAGGGCGAGTTGTGGCTATAATGGTTGGCAATTGCTGCTCTGAGGTTGTCCCATGTCCCCCATGCTGTTTTGTTGCTTCTCAGTCCCTTCACTCATTTAGCTCTTCCTGAATTTCAGAAAAGGGCCAATGACTCTCATCTCTGGGGGCTTTCAGGTCCTGTCTCAGGCCATGACCCATATGGGTTCAGATTGGTCAGCATGTGCTGGGCTAATTTTTAGCATCTCTAATATACCCCTTTTCTCTATCCTTTCTAAATGATTTCTTTGGGGCAAAACCTTGAGGTAATTTCTTAAGTACTATTGATATTCTCATGTAACCTTTGAGATAGATGCCTAATAATCAAAATAAAAGTCCTTTTTCCTCACATTAATGTTCTTTTCACACCTTTGAGGCAAATGGTTACCACTAATATTATAAATTAATCAAAGGCACTATGGAGGTACTTTGGCTTTTATTGGAAGTCTTTGCAGCTAAGTGAAAATTGTAATGAACCACCAGGAAGTTCTAGGTGGAGGCTTTGCTCTTGAGGAGAAAAAAAAAAAAAAAAAAAAAAAAAAGTCTTGTTCAGAGTGAAAACATAAATTGATTTCTTGTTTTGAGGGTCTAAAAATACTGTATTCATTTAAGTACAAAAGAAAAAGATACAAAACACTGTTTTCTGGGGGAAACAGAACTGAATACACATTGCCCTTCATGCACAGGAAGGATCTTACCTGTTCCTAATAGTGTCCCCGATCCTTCACCTTTTCAGCTGTAATCTGGGCCCTTGCTGTGCTTGTGTATCAACCTGCAGTTTATCTGCACATTTCACATTTTGCTGTAATTACTTCTTGTTTCTGCTTCTTATTTCTCTGTGCATTTCTCTAGTGCCCAGGACAGTACTTGGCAGTCAGGTAATGTTCATTAAATGAGAGCAGCAGAGACACCCTAACTAAAGGAGTATGCATGATACATACCCACGTAGACGTTTTTGTAGAAATTTTGGGAAAGTGAAGTGATACATTCATTATAGAATCCCTAAAAGACATACATTTGGTTCAGATCTTCTTTCCATTAGAGCTGTCCCCCATCAGTCACCCTCTGGGCTCTAAAAGTTTCAAGAGACACCTGGTAGGAAAGATTGCTTTTTTTTCTTTCTCATGATTATCACAGCAAAGGCTTTTATCCTTATATTTTGAATTACTTGATGGTCAGATTAAGTGACAATGATAACAAAAAGCATTCTAGCAGTTTTTTATTTAAACGGCTCTGCTCAGACCCTCTCCTGGCCCCAAAAGTATCTGCTTCTCTTTCTACCTCTGACGAATTCACCCTGGAGAGATCATTTGAGTAATGAGGGTTTGAAGGAGATATGCAATAAGTTAGTAGCAAATGTCAGGTACTGTCTGTGAACAGACTACCTGGTGGACATAGGGGAGGGGGAGAGAGAAGGAAAGGGAGGAAAAATGAAGAGCACAGAGGCTAAACCAAGGCATGATTGCGTTTTCTTCTAGTAGTTTCCTTTCAGGAAGTTTTCACCACAAAACCCAGTTGTGATAGGCCTTCCCAAATCAAAGGGCTGGGAATTGTCACGTGCCACAGAGCATAGCAGACCAGAAATTAATGAAATGGAGATAATTAGCTGTGATTAGAAGGAAACAAACAAACAACAACAACAACAACAACAAAAAGTAGTTCTATCTAGAAGTCTAGAATATTTCTTAACTGTAATTTTAATGGAAGAAAACTTTGGCTAAATTATTCCAAACATTTTCAAAACTACTAAATAAATAAATAAATAAATAAAAAGAAAGAAAGAAAACTGTAGCACCTTCACAAGAAATGTGGGATTGAAAACACTTTTCTAATAAAATCACAATCAAATCAGGAAGGAGCATTTGTCTAAATGTAGACACAATTAGCATGATATTAGAAGGCTGAAGGATGGGTAATCCACAGATATGCTAATCACTTCTCCTTCATCAGAGCCAGGGCCTTGGAAATGTGCATGTTGGTTACAGCAATGTACTTACCTCTGTGCACTACTGGAAATTTTCAACAGTAGGGCTAAGGAACATGTAGAAGTCAAGAATTCCTTCAATGGTCCAGTATGCTAAAGAAGGATAACATCTGAAAAACATAGTACAATATAAGTACAAATAAAATAAGTAGCAGAGATCACTATTTCAATATTTCTACCATTTGTATGCTACCTAGTCCAGTTTTCTACATTAGGCATGATTCATAGCTGTGAAAACCTTTAAAATTCTGCCAGTGAAACCAGAGTTTGAGAGTCCCTACTTCTGTTGGTGGATGGGGTTTGTGCAGGCTGCAGGTCTCTGCAGCAAGAAAGCCCGTTTTAGTGTTAGCAGCTACACCCACAAGTATGCCTGCTCGTGTCAGCCCCAAGGTGGTAGCCGGCAAAACGGGGTTCTTCACTGTTATCTAGTAGCATGTTGCAGCTTTTAGTGTCATAGCAAAACCCAGCAACTCATCACCAATTTGCTTCTGGGTTCTTGTCTCACACATTTGAAGGATAAAATCCACAGACAACAATGGAACTCAAGAGTAAATGTAGTAAGATTTATTTAAGCGAGAAGAGTTAGAACTGTGATATGCAGGAGGGGACCTGATAGCAGGATACCATTTTGTTGTGCTGGCCTAGGGGCTTATATAGTTTTAGGGTATGAGAATTGACCAAAATGTATGTTAAACAGGCATTGAAAAAGTTAAAAAGGCTATTGGTCAGAAGCTATGTAAGCAATATTGGAAAAGTATCAAGGTTATTGGCCGTGTCCTTTAGCTTTTTAATTTGAATCCTTCTGTAACTCCCATTTGGGTGTTCAACTACCTTCTATTTTCCCACTGCTCCAGGACAAAGGAGTTGGCTGGGATGTTTCTCCTGTTTAGCCACATGCAATGGTCTTTACATGTGAACAAGACCTTAATCAGAGCCCATTACCATGACTGCCTGACCATTTTACTATCTGTTCTGTCTTATTCACCAGGATTTTCTAATTCTGTGTGTTTACAGTTTTCTTTGTAGAGTTTATCATGTTAGGTATATACTGTATTTATGTGTGTGCATGCACACGTACACACACACACACACACACACCCCAGGCACAGAGTTACTTAAAACCCCAGGCACACAAAGAAAACCACTGCACAGACAATACATTTCAAATATGTCTAGTCTAATTTAATTCAGAAAGATGGCCTTGGCAATGTTTACATGACTGAGATGATATGGCAGGACCAGAGACACTGAATTACCATGAAATTCTAACTTTGCTTGTTCAAATGGCTTCTGATTTTTCGAGTTATGTGACTTTAGTATTATGTGTCTTAGTAGCATTTTGCAGTATATTGAAATGACTATAGTTCTCTAAAATAATGTCCCATTTTGAAGCAAAACATTAAGGTTTAGACAATCTCTCCGTTTGGTTCTAATTAATTATTTTCTAAGGGAGAAAAGGTAAAATTAGCATTTAAATTGTGCATTTGCTTCTTTATAATTTAACCAGTCACATTTCCTTGGGCATTTGAATTCAGGAAAACACCCTGAATATTAAAATCATTCTCTATGCACATATAAAAAAGAAGAACTCCATACAGATTACTAAGTGGTTGCCACAGCAAGATGAAATATGATGTTTTTTAATGGTTTATTATCATTTAATTATCCTACCTCAAAGAGACTAACAATTAATGGCACTCCAAAATATGTGTAATTTTTATTGGGAGGGTAAAAGACAAACTAGTGAAAACTTGGATGTAAATTTTGGATTTCCCTTTATGATTAAGCATAACCAACATGTTTTCTGAGAGTAAATTTATAGAACTTTATAAGAAATCATTCTATTATTCATTCTCTTTTTTTTGTTCAAGAAACACATTTATAATATTAAGAATCTATATTCACACACTGCCAGTGGCAATTGATCTTGAAAGCATTCCATATTTAGCAAAACTGATCATGCTTATGTTCACCAAATATATAAATGGAAGTAGAGGAGATAGTGGTCATTGCTTGTACGAACTGGCTAGAAAAGTTATATTTCCAATATTCAAGAGATATTTCCCATCTGTGTGAGACTGGAAGTCTAAAGACTGGCTGGGTGGTCTTTAGTAAGGAACTCTTCCCTCCATTAAATTATGGTAAAAAATTTGTTGAAAGTTAGCTCGAAAAGGAAATGAGGAAATTAATGGGGGGGGGGGTGTGAGGGGACATAAGGGAATGTAAGAAATTCATATTTATTGAATATTTATTAACTGCTGATCTCTGAACCCGGTATAATTTCTATGGCATTTAATTTAATCCTTACAATAGCCATATGGGAAGGCATTATCATTCTATTTTATAAAAGAAGAAACCAAAAATGAAAGGAAAATTACATAAACTGTCTAAAATTACACAAATATGCCAGAAGTCAGTCAGTTTTGCTTGCTCAAATGTTAGCAAAGCTTTTATCTGTTGAGATGGAGGTATATGTTTTGAAATAAAGGTAGCTGTGTTTCAATAAGACATGGGAAAATTCGGGTTACCCAAACCTAGGTAGATTTCTTTTCTGTGGCACTTTTAAAAAGTTTTTAAGAAGGAATGATGCATAATGAACTTCCAGGAGTAATTGTCCCAGAATGCCAATTTACTTGTGATAGGGTAAAATCACTTCAGGGAAAGGAAAAGACAGAGGTGGAGGGTATGACAGTTGCAGCAGTCACCACACTGCTGCCTGACACACAACCCCTGCACAGCCTCTGCTGCCACCCAGTTCCTGGCCTTGGTCCACAGGAGACAGACAGATGCTCCTAAGCTTGCTGGAGGAGAGTTTCTCACACACTTGGGAAGACCACTGCTAAATAGCAACTCTTAATTTGTTCAGTGGTGTTATTAATATGTACCACTTAGCTCCTCTGCTTAGGGCAAGTTTATTTTGATTGTTAAGCCTTTAAAATAGCTAGCAGGGCTCATGACAAAAATCAAACAAGTTACTTTGTTCCAAAAGCAATCTGTCCCTTCCCTAAAGAACTGGCTAAAAAACCAACCAAACAAAAACATTTCTTTCATCATATTTCCATCTTATTATTGATAACACAGACTTCCTTTAGCCCATTTAGTATTTTAACAGAGATGATGAACTGGTTATATAGGTCTGTTCTGGTTTGGGTATGAGGTATCCCCCAAAAGTTTCTGAGTTAATGCAGAAACATTCAGAGGTAAAATGACTGGATTGTGAGAGCCATAACCTAATCAGCCTATTCTAGTTTGAACGGACTAACTATGTCCTAACTATAGGCAGGTGGGGCATAGCTGGAGAAGGTGGGTCACTGGGGGTATACCCTGAAGTGTTCACCTTTCCCTTTCTCTGACTGCTTCCTAAATTCCATGAGGTGAGCAGTGTTCCTCCAGTGAGCCCTTCCACCATAATGTCCTGCCTTGCCTTGGACCCTCCATGGACTGAACATGAGCCAAAATAAAGTTTAAATCATGAGCCAAAATAAAGTTTTCTTCCTGTAAGTCATTCTTGTCAGGTATTTGGGTCACAGTGGCAAAAGCTGACTAACACCATGTTTATATAATTGGCATTTCAATTAAGAATACATGTACCAGATGCGTGGCTTGGAATGTTGTCTCTATCCCTCATTTGCTGGGTGATCTTGGGCAATTTTCTTGATCTTCCAGTGTCTTTCATTTTCCTTAACTATAAAATGGGAATAATTATAGTGTTGACCTTATAAGGTTGCTGTGAGAATTAAATGAAATAATATAAAATATGCTGTAAAATCACCCCTTAAGCTTCAATAACATTATATGCAATAGATACTTTTATCTCGTTGGACCTCTCCACAGCTTGGGGACTTGTTGCCGCCTGAAGCAATGGCTGCTTGGAGCAACAAAGCCGCGGAAATAAGTTCAGAGGCAGACTGGAAACAAACAGGCTCTTTATTCTGCCAGCTTCTCTCTCCGGCTCCAACAACACCCCGACAAGCCGTCCACGCGCCTCCAACAACCACAAAATGGCCCCGCCGACAACCCACAATCCTCCAGGCCAAGTCCCATGAGATCATGCAAATGGCTCCGACCCAATCCACAATGTCCCGGGCCAAGTCTCATGAGACCATGGAAGGTGGTAATGTTTATGGCTCACAGCTAACTGCAATCTTAGCTATCTCCTTTATTAGGTGTCCTGCAGGGACTACTCTCTTTTTGCTTGTTATACTTTGGAAAGTATTTCCTTGCTCTCATCTAGTCACTCTAGCTTATTTTTCCTAATCTTTTGACAGAGGTTTTACTCACCCCATAAATGTTGGTATTTCTCAGTGTTGTCCATGTGTATGACATCACCCAGTAGGCATGATTTGAAGAATTGCATGTTCTCTCCTTCAATCCACAGCTTTACTCAGAACTCCGACCAATTTCTTTTCATCTATTGAAAAAATATGCTTCAGGTCCTAGAAGTACCACAGTATTCCAAGCTGTATTACTCACCTTTTCCTGAACTTATTACTTGAACTATAGCTCTTCCTATTATCATCATCTTCTGATTTAATGGAATTATCAGGAACCCATCTATCCAAACAAGGAACTTAAAGTGTTTAGTGTCTTTTCAATCTTTCATTTTTTTTTATAGTCCATGGATTGAATCTCTTCCCTTATTTTGTCTCCAGCACTCCTGATGAGTTTCCATCTTTTCCTCTTGGACTGGTACGGTTGCTGGGAATGGGTTATCCTGTCTTCTATTTGGTTTTCCTACAAATTATACTTCACACTTCTTCCAGGAGGATAGTTCTCAAATGCAACTTAGATATGTAATTTAAAGATTTTTAGTAGTCAACTTTAAAAAGATAAAGACAGGTAAAATTCATTGAAGTAATATTTTTATTTAGTCCAGTAAATCCAAATAATTTCAACATGTAATCAGTATAAAAATAATGAGGTATTGTGCATCTTATATTGTCTTTGAAATCACAGGCATATTATTTTATACCTACTATACATCTTAATTTGAAGTGGCCACATTTTAAGTTCTCATAGTCACATGTAGCTAGTGGCTCCCATTCCAGTTTCCAGTACATAAAATGTCCCAATTAAAAGTTGCAAGCCATACCATGTTCTTAGCAATGATGTTTTCAGAGATATTTCTCCCTTTAGTTGGAAGAGTGGCCTCTCTTGTTTACTCAGTGATTTGTGTATTCTTATTCCTCCTCTGTGAAGTCTAGTCCCCTTTGTTAAAGACCCAGACAGCTTTCTCTCTCTCTCTCTTTTTTTTTTTGTTTTAATTTTTTTTTTTTTTTTTTAGTTGTAGCTGGACACAATACCTTTATTTTATTTATTTATATGTGGTGCTGAGATGGAACCCAGGGCCTCACACATGCTAGGCGAGTACTCTACTGCTGAACCACAACCCCAGCCCACCCAAGCACCTTTCTACTTGCATACCCCCTGCTTTTTGCATGGTATGAGTCAAGGTTTCTTTATACAGAGCCCTTCTGGTCCTACCTTTCCAACCAGTCATGGGAGAATATAAGTCCTCTCTCTAATTCAGTGAAAGTAAATACTATGAAATTTATCATTAGTTGGTATACGGAGGAAACATGTTTGGATCAGTTTTCTATTTTCTTGCTTTAACCCACATTGTGAGCAATTTATTTTTATTATTTTGGCTACAATTTACAAACTTCTTTTTTTAAGATAAGCATTCAAAGCCTCGTGGAATTATATAATCCGTAGTTGTTTTTTTATTTCTTTCATAGTACTAAAACCCCAGCAGAATTAACCTTAAGAAAAGAAGACCACAATGAATTTCAATTAATTAATTTGCCAATAATTTATTTAATTAGTGTTTCCTTATTCTTTAGTTATAACACAATTGACTTATAACCAAGGTTCTAGTATAGTGGGATTTCAAAAAACAATCTTCATTTTGTTAATATTAAAAATTACATCTACATTTCTAAATAAGCATGCCCTTTGTGAATATTCTGGGTTGTTTACAATGAGATTTGGGAATATTTTTCAGAATATGTTAATTTTTAATTACACATATACTGTGGAAATTTATTCTCCAGGCAACAAAGCAGGAGTATCTACATTTAGAAGAAAAAATTTTAAACAATTTTCCAAATATCCTTCCAGACATTTGCTGTGAATTCACACACATATATTTGTATTTTCCTTTTCTTTATAAATGAAATTATATGAGGACTATTTTTTTAAATTTACCTCTGCATTGAGATCTTTCTATGTCAGTATGTATAGATCTACATTATTCTTTTTTTCTTTTTTTATTTATAATAGTAGTATTTATTACAATTCATAATGCACATATATAGCATCTTTTTACATTATTCTTATTAAAAGCTGTCTTGAGTGACAGTCAAGTTGATTTCCATGTTTCATTATTACAAAGAATGTAATAATAAGCATCCTTGTTCAACTGTCTTTGTACACGTGTACATATCTTTATCACACATTCTGTAAGTGAAATGAATGAGTCAACAAATGAGTAAAGAATACTCCTATTTAATATTTTATACATATTCCTAGTACTTTCTCTCCAAACAAACAAAAAAAGACCATAAATTTTTATTTGCATTTAGAGTGTAAAGGATAGGAACTGGACCTTAAAGAAAGTGTAATTTGTTGGCAGCAAGTACATTGAGTCAGAGGTCAGAAGAACTGGTTCCTTTGATGCTCTAATTAGCTCTCTGACATGGTATGAATCATTCAACCTTCCTGTCTCTCAGGATCCTTTAACATGTTAATTCTAAGAAATGCTAACATGAAGTTTGTAGACTTGGTTTGTAAGCAAGTAGCAGAAGTTAACATGCACAATATGCAGGTTACAAAGACTGTATTTCTAAATCAATCTGGTAAATCAGCTTGGCTAAAGTTCTTTAGGATAGATCCAAACTCAGAGAAGCTAAGTCCTCCAAGACCCATTTAGTTTCTCAGAAGCCAATGCTGCATTTGGTGCCTGAATGCTGCTTTGGCACAGAGACCAGGTTTGGACTGGAGTGATTCCAGGTAGACAGCAGACAGTCAGTTAGCATGCCAGGAGAAAGGTTCAGGGCAGGAGGACAAGACACAGCACAGATCGACTTGACAAGCATTCTGCGAGAAAATGCTGTGTTGCTTGTCTAACCTGTTTCTCAGTATTTTTTTTTTCATGAAAAGGTTATCTTTTCCTTCAAGATATTCCAGAACAGCATTCAAGCAGTGTCTGAAGTTAACATTGTCTCTTACCAACATTACTATTGCCACTGTAAATTTTTGGCTTACATACAGTGGTATTATGAAGTGATGGAGATAAAATCAGCTGCTAGGTGAACTCTATTCTAGGACTTGCTGGAAAAGTAAGAAAGTGATTAAAGGGTATCTTACACTTATTTTCTTTCTCCCTTTCAAGTACTTCTTCCAAAGGGAAGAACAATGAAGGATATACAAATCAGGATTCTAAAACCAAGAGAAGGATTGCCAAATGATAGAGGTTTTATGGTAGCTATTTTCTAGACCACTAGGCTTTTCACTATTATGTACATTGGATTACCTGGTTTTGGAAAAGACTGGGGGAAAGTGGGGAGGGGAGGGTACCCAGAGATTCTGATTTTATGAATTTGGTAAATAGTCTGACATCAGGATTTTTTTTTCACTATTCATTTTTTAAAATTTAATTTAATTTGTTATACATACTTTTAGAGTGCAATTCCTTTCATATTACATATAAAGAGCACAGTTTTCCAAGTCATTGGTTTTACACAAAGTATTTTCATACCATTTGAGTTTTTATACATGACATCAGGATTTTTAAAAGCTCCTGAGAAGGTAATTATAATGCACAGGACTTAGAGAACCACTCTTCTAGTGCTGCACCATCCAATATGGTAGCCATAAGCCATGTGTGTCCATCCAACACTTGAAATGTGATTAGATGGATATGAGGCATGCTCAAAGAATTAGCATGGAGTTCAAAGACTTAGAATGGAGTTCAAAGACTTAGCACAAAAGCAGAAATTAGAATAATTATTCACATATTATTAGTGGTATATTTTATAATAGTATTATGTCGCATATTAATATTATATCAATAATACTATTAAATTAATTATTTGCATATAAATACTAACAAAATACTATTTTATGTGAAGTACATTTTAAAATGATATATTTTGAATATCAATGTAAAATATGTTACTGAAATTAATTTTACTTTTTTTGCTTTCTAAAATGGAACTAGAAAATTTTAAATTACATATACAGGACATAGTTGTGTTTCTACTGGACAGTGCTATATGTTATCATCAGTGTAGACATTATCTCTAAGGATGCCTGTGCATTCATATACCAGGAAGAACTATGATACTCCAGTTAGAAGGAAAGGGTAAGTTCTTTAGTTTTGAGGTTTCTTTGGGGGACAATTTCCATTTCTCATGACAATAGGAAATTTTTTTCTCCAAAAGATGTAGTCTGCCACTTTGGAAACATAATCGTCAATCAAATGTCATCTCTTATCTTTATTTTCTCACTGTTTTCTGTTATAATGTCAAGATAAATTCATCAAATATTTTTTCTTCTTTCCAAAAGAAGTTTGAAAAATGCAGAGAAATACATTTATTCTTGTATAGTCTTTTCATATGCCTGAAACTTTCTTTGAAAAAATTCATTTCCCCTGTGGCAAATGAATAAGTATGGTAAGAAATTCACTGGCTTCTCTAAAGAGAGAAAGAAAAAAATCAAGTGACTTTAAATTCCAGTGTATCATACAGACTATTTTGTAAAAATGTTTTATACCAAGAGAGAATTGAGAAGCGTAATAATAGTCAATATTTAGCCAATCTGCTAGGAAATTTCAACTCACCATTTTTCTTAGTAGTTGGTCCTATTTCCTAACTGTAGGAAGCCAGAAGCCCAAGTTTCTTAAGAAAAAAATGTGCAGGGATATGGGATTTATCTAAAATTGATCTGGCAAAGAAATCTGGATTTCTTTGATCTGGATTAAATCTACCCTGAGCTCCATGAACACCAAATAATCAAAGGAATGTAAAGATATCAAGAATTTAAAAGTAGAAACTGTAAAAATGTCAAAAAATATAACTCTCTACTCAGAATTTAATGCTCTTAATAGACAATTAGTGCATTGCTTTGTAAAATTTGAAATTTTAATAATTTTAATTACTTTAAGGCTTTGCTTATCTGTTTCTTCTTAGCTTTGTTCTGAGACAATGTATTAGTTACTTTTCTGTCACTGTGACAAGACACCTGAGAAAATCATCTTAATACAGAAAAAGATTGATCTTAGCTCACAGTTTTAGCCAGTTGGTCACTTGGCTCTTTCATTTGTGCCTGCAGCAGTATAATGCATCAAGGCATCCGGAGTACATGATGTAGTGTTTGGTTTGGATCTAAGAATGTCCCCCAAGGGGCTCACAGAGCAATGTTAAGAGGTGGAAAGATTGGATTATGAGCATTGGTCGTACCTTTGTTAGTAGATTAATCCATGTGATGTATTAATGATTTAAGTGGACTATTGAGTGGTACCTATAGGCAGGTGGGGCATTGTTTGAGGAAGTAGTTCACTTGGGACATGCCTTTGGGGATTATATCTTGTCCGTGGCTCTGTAAATGTGTAAATGGCTCTCTCTCTTCTGCTTGGATGCCAAGAACTGAGCAGCTTAACTCTGCCATATTCTATTGCCATGATATTCTGATTCATATTGGGCCCAAAGCAATGGAGTCAGCTGACCACGGACTGAGCCTCTGAAACTATGAACCCAAAATAAACTTTTTCTTCTATACGTTGTTCTTGTAAGGTATTTCAGTCTTAGCAGTAAAAAGCTGATTAACACAGGAATTGGTACTGAAATTGGGGTCATTGCTGTGATAATTCTCTGTGGTTCAGAAGCCTTGGGAACTTCATTGCAGGAGAAGTTTAGAAAGTTTTGGTGATGCAGGTTGGAGAGCCTTAGATGTTGTAAGTGAGCCTCCTGGGTAATTTTTCTGGGAGGTCAGAAGACCACCATGCTGATAGGAATACACATAGTAAAGACTGTGCTTATGAGGTTTCAGAAGGGAATAAGATCTCTTTTGGAAATTGGACTAGAAGCCATTCATGTTATATTCTGGCAAAAAAAAAAAAAAAAAAAAAAAAAAAAAAAAAAAAGCATTCCTACTTTTAAAAAATTTTTTAAATGTCCTGAGACTTTTTGTGAGACTGACTAAATTTAAAGGTGATGTACTAATTATTCTGGCAGAGGAAATTTCAAGGCAGCAAGTCGAGCAGTAGCATGGGTATTTTTGACAACTTTTGGCTAGGTTTACTATGAGACTCTGAAGTAGAAAGCAGAGAGGAAATATTTCAGAAACTTCTGGTTTGACCAGAAAAGGAACACAAACAAAATCGGGCCAAGCGAAGTAGGGTTGCTGAGATGCCATTAAAGAGAGGCTAATTAATTTGCACAGAGATGATAAGAAAAATGCCTTGAGGGCATCTCAGGAAATCAGCAAGACCATACCCATCCCAGGAGGCTAAGACAGGAGGATTCTGAGTTCAAAAGCCAGCCTTAGCAAAAGCAAGGCACTAAGCAACTCAGTGACACTCTGTCACTAAATAAAATACAAAATAGGGCTAGGGATGTGGCTCAGTGGTTGAGTGCCCCTGAGTTCAATCCCTGGTATCCACCCCCCAAAAAAATAAGAAGTGTAAAAATGAAAACTTTCAGTTGTTCTTGTCAGGTATCCTGCTCATAGTGATGAAAAGCTAATACATGGAGGAAGACTGTTCCTCTCAGGTCACTGGAGGGTGGGGGTGGAGACAGAGGCTGGTTTTGGGATCCTAGTGTCCCCTTCAAGGACAGGGACTCCGATGACCTTAACTTTCTCCAACTTGGCCCCACCTCCTAGGGGTTTCAGGACCTCCCAATAGTGCTACAGGTTGGTAACCACATCTGCAGCATATAGGCCTTTGGACATATGAATATTTAGGATCCAAATCATAACAGAAGACATGTAAAATGGTGTTAGTTCTCTTCCCTTTATAGTTTTTACTTGCTGAGTTTCACTCTTCCTTCCACATCCCTAACTGGGAGTGAGAAAAGACACAAAGCAGATACAATAGTCACCCCTTATCAGTGGAGACTATCTTCCAGGGTATTTTATGGATGCCTGAAACTGCAGGTAATAATGAGATTAGTAGTGTGTTTTTTTCTTAAACAAACATACTTCAGCAATTTGAGGTGTTACAATAAATTTTGCATGAATTTCTTTGCTTTTCTTCACAATTTCATGGACAGAAGGTTCATTCTTATTGTAGGTATTATCAACTTTAGCATACAATTTTTTTTTGTCTTTCCTTATTAAGTAGAAAACTTTCACCTTTTTTTGTGTATAGTGCTGGGGATCAAACCAGGCTAGGTAAGCACCCTACCACGGAGATGGATTGGCACTGGATGAAATTTGATCACACTTCTAAGAATGGCACACAGTTTCAGACTTACTGCTTATTTTTTGAATTTTCCATTTAATATTTTCATACCATAGTAGGCTGTAGGTAAGTGAAACTGCAGAAAGTGAAATCATGAATAAGGGGACTACTGTAGTTTTAGTGGAGGATTTTCACTACTGTCTCTAGTTCCAAATTTTTTAAAAATTTTTTGTAAGATGGACACAATATCTTTATTTATTTTTATGTGGTGCTGAGGATCGAACCCAGTGCCTCACATGTGGGAGGCAAGCGCTCTACCACTGAGCTATAACCCCAGCCCCTAGTACCAATTTTATAGTTCAAAAAATTACCTATTATTATGAAAGGGAAGCTGTAATTTAAATTTTTGTAGACTTGAAAGACCATGAAATAGTTGAATTTTGTGGCACAGAGGAAAAATTCTTAAAAGGATGGTTTGAAATAATTCACTTTTTTTTTTTTTTCATCACCAAAGAAATAAATAGTCCTTAAGGACAACACGCAGACTTTTTAAAAAAGTAAAGAATGGATCAGTTTAGAGCTGTGGCTTGATTTATTTTCCTCTTTATATAAAAACCTTTGGAAACTTTAGATTTCAAGACTTAAGAGTTTTAAGAAAATTATCCATAAAAATTCCTTTTGAGGACTGGGGATGTAGCTCAGGCCTAGCATGTGTGAGGTTTAGTCCCCAGCACCACAAGAAAACAAAAGCATTGTTTTTGAACTTTGCTTTCAGGGGATGTGATGCTACCTAGAAAGTATTAAAAGTGTGTATATATTTTCGGATAAATTTGTAGCTTCTGGTCTAAATTGTTTCTTTATTCTCTTCACTATTTGGTATGTGTGCAGTTCAGGAAGACTTTAGCCTCCCATAGTCCTGAGTTTTGCATGAGCTTGTGTGTGTCTAGAATTTTCTGAGAAGGCAGACATTAGGCTCTGACTTTCCTTATCTGACTCACATATATTTGTGAGACTGTTCTAGACATCAACTTCATTAATCTTTAAAACTCAGGTCATAATTCTTACATAGTTCTTCTCAAGAAGTAACAGAATCCAGCACTGAGTCTGCGTTTTGACTGAATGACACTGAACTCTAAGGGAGGCAAGTTAAGGTAGAACACCAGTTTTGAAGCCAACTTCCATAAGTACAAATCCCATTTATTTTGCCTACTATCTGAAAGACATTGGGCAATATTTTTCATCTCTTGGCCCTGTTTCCTTACCTTCCTAATAGTTTACTTCTAGTGCCTAGAGAATGATGGTATATATTCAATGAGTCAGTACAAAAGAAGATCTTAGAATATAATTCCTGGCACAAAGAATAGCTATGTAAATATATTTAGCCTGCCATGTTCTATGTAGTTGGTACATGTATTGTCATATAATTGTATCATCATCAGAGACAGCTCTGATTCTCAGGTGGGAGGGGGAATTTGGGGAAAGGAAAGCAAAGATTTCAAATTTCTCTAGGATACCAAAAGTATGAACTTATGAGAGGCCAATGATATATGGATTGAAATGATGAATATGTGCTATAAAATTGTGAAAATGATCTAACTTGTAATTTCCAGATAGTCTTGCATTTTAGGAACTAAAATATTTTGAGTTTGTGGAACTCATGGAAAAACTTTAAAAAACTTGAGATTTAGGAGAAACATTACCATTTTAAAGGGCAAAAAAACTGAAGCTTTAAGGAATTTAATCCATATGCCTAGGAACATAAAACCAAGGCAAGCCACAGAATCATAATTCTCCTAATAATAAGTCTCCTGGTTTTGGTAATTTTTAATCATTACATCACTTTGTCTAAATAGGAAGTGATATTGGTAAATGACCATAAGTTTTTTCTAGATTTTCTGACATGTTCATTTAACTGATTCATTGTTTTAATGTCTTTCTGAAAAATCTTCCTTGGGGAAATTTTCCCTTAGGGAGACTCACATTCATATATACACAACCAATAGATTTTAACCTTGGAAATATTTTAAGTATTAATTCTTCAGACCTATAGCATTAACCCTTGATTAACTTAGGAACATTTTTATCAGTTGAAGTTTTTGTAAGCAAAACTCTTGGGAGTTCTAGTTTACATTTAAAGAATCTTCATATCTAAATTGCAAAGATTATTCTTCTGAAGCTACATTGGCTTAAGAATAATGACAGTTTTCTTTTGTACAACATCAACAGTGACTTTGGTTTTTTTTTTTTTTTTAATCTTTAGCTCAGAATTTGCCCAATATTGCACAAATTTTGGCAATATTTTTCACCTTTGTGGAGAAAGCCATTAAATAATTTTAATGAAAGAATTTCTCCTTTAGGTTTTGGGATCTTTAGTTAGGTTTATAATCTTTAAGTATACATAATAACTTAAAAATTAGCTATTTAGTGTATTGCCTGTGTAGTATTCTAATTTGGACATGATTTCACAATGTTAATTTATTTTATTTATCTTGAGTTTGTTTTGCTGATAGTCTCTAAAGCACAGATTATTTACCTGCTATAGGCTAAACTCTCAACTTTATTCCTGTATAGTGTGGTAGCAGGGACTCTTTGATCTTTTATTGCTATTTGAGTTTGAAATAATCTTATCTCTTATACAAGCAACAATTAAAAATAATTTGTTGAAAGAGTACACTTCAGTTGACAAGTCATTGCCCAGACATCACACAAGCACAGAAATTTAGGGACTGAGGTAAAAGGATTTTGACATAACCCAGATCTTATTTTCTACAACTCAAAGTCCTTTCACTTTAATAACATCTGCTGTTTTCCCCTGTAAGCTGCTTCAGGAGATGGATCAGTTGATCTTTTAGAAGCACTGTGAATCCTCCTGTACAATTCTTTTTGTTTATTGCTAGATGGATTTTACGGTTATTTTTGGACCCAGGAAACCAAATGATTGATTTAGAAAAAGCCTCAAGACTAAGGCCAGTTATTTTATCCAGTGGGGCTCTTTGCAGTTTAGCCCATCATTTGATCGACACAACAACAAGGTGTGATGTGTTCTGTTAGAGCCCATTTTAGTTCACTACAACTTCAAGACTACACAGAGAATGTCCTTTAGCCCTTCAGCGTAGGGGTCACCACTCAAATACTTATGGGGCTGGACTGCTTAAATAATCAAGCAGAGCCTATAGCCAGCAGGAGTGGGAATACTGTCAAGAATAGGAGGATGTGATGGGGCCAGGAGCCATGTGTTCCTGAATAGGGGCCACTGCTAGCTAGTTTCACTGTTCCTTTAGACATATGGCTTCCTCATTCCTTCTGCATGTCCCCAGTCACTTGGAACTTGACTTGCTTCTCCATATATGTTTCCACCTGGGAACAAATCGCTCTGTTGATGATGCGTGGTGTATTTGTTGATGTAGAACATAGATGTGGAGAAATCAGTCTACCTGGCTTTTCTCACTGAATTATCCACCCAGTCCCTGTGTTGCTGGTGCCAGAGCAAAACATCTGACCTGTCCAAGCTCAGGATGCTCAGAGCCACTTCCACTATTTGCAGTAGGCTTTTACTGTATATTTTCTTCTTGAACTTGACTATTTCTATATTTTTTTTAGAAAACAGTCAAATTATTAAAGAATAGAAATATGCTGAGTGTGGTACTAGTATCTATACTTATAGATTATTTTGGTACAGTCCAAGAAAACCACTGTCTTACAGGAAGAGCTACCTTTAATTTTTACCTTTAGCAATCTGAGATCATGAAAAACATGGAGCTAAATAGCTCAATTCACAGTTTGTATCTTTGTTTTGTTGTCTCTTTGAGGTTCATTTTAGCTACTGGCATGTAGTTTGGTGCTTAATTAACAATCATAGAAGAGATGGTGAACTATCATCTACTTTAGAAATTTAAATGATTTGAACACATAGAAGCATAAAAATTATAAATATTAGAGTGGCTGATATTTATCAAGTAGACCTTGCCAGGCATGGCCAATTGCCTTTCCACATAATCTTTTTCATTCTCTGCATGACCTCATTTTATGGGTGGGGACTAACTGATGCACAGGGAGCTGAGGATACATAGGTCACTTGGTAAGGCAAGGATTTGAATCCAGGGCTGTTTGACTCCCCATATCATACTCATAACCAATTACTTTTCAGTCAGAGTAGAAAGTTTAAAAATAAATTTCTAAATAAACAAACCCCCAAATGATCAGTTACTTGGACCATTCAAGTAAAATCTCTGATTTCTTTGAAACTATCCATTTGGGGTTATTGTGTTAGAGAAGCATCCCATATCTAGGAAGCAATAGTTATTTTAACTCTAGTTTCTTTCTATGCTTTGTTTTGTAAATTGTCATAAAAATAATATAAAAATCAAAGTTGCATTCAGTGTTTAAAATTAGTAGATAAAAGATAATTTTTCATCCCTACATCTAGTATTTTAGCCATTTCTATCTGTATTTCTTATAGTGATTATTTCTATACCACTAAATAACATATTTATAAACTGCTGCTTCTGCATTAGGTTCTATTTTAGGTATAAGGTATATAACCAGCAGATAAAAGCAAGAAATAAGCAACAGATTCATTTTTATCAAGATAACCTTCTAGTGAGAAGGGAGTCAACTAACAAATAAGATGGATAATTTCAGAGATGAGCAAGTGTCCTGAAGAAAATGATATAGAGTAACTAAGGAATTATGTGGAAAAGTGGTGAGGGGAATTCAGTTGATTTTATTTGTTCTCTTGAAATTGCAGCTCTTCTCTTTATACTATTCTTTTTTTTTTTTTCCCCAAACATTTTTCAACCTTCAGGTAGATAATTGTATTTTTAAATGAAGGACCAGGTAGATCATTGGAGGTGGTCTCCCACCTTTCCTTCTTGAGAAGACTGGATATAGGCTCTGGAAATGTAGGAAGGACCAGTCTGACAGCAGGCAAGCCAGTTTTACCTTAGGGTCTGCAGGGATAGGCTGTGTCTTCCCAACCACCAGGATAAGAGGTGAAGGGCTTTACACTGAAGTGCCTGCTCAGAGTAGAAACACATTTAATGGATTATCTGGGGCATGCAGATAGAAAAGATTATTGAATAATTCTGGTGAAAGAATTTTGCCTCAACTCATTCTCATTGAAATGCTTCTAGAAGGGAGTGTGGATACAGTATGGACAAATATCCTTCTGAATGGCAAATGCAAGTTTTTACATGTAATTTTCTGATCATTAAATATTAATCCAATTGTATAAAAGCGCTCTATTTCTGCATTAATCTTGAGTCTGCGTCACTGAACCTGGCTCCCGGCGTGGTGTTTTCGCCGTCACACTCACCTTCCTGGACCCTGCTGGACTACTCTGCGTTCCACTTGCAACAGGACTTTAGTTCTGTGGTACAGCTTTGCAATGGACTCACTGGCCTATAGGTACAGCTCACTTCCTGCCTCCTGAAGGGTGAATATGCTACACATATGCTACATATGATGGTTTCTACTGAGTGGTAAAATTCACAGAAATTCCACATTACTCATGTCAGAATCATTCCTTATGCAAAGTTTGATGTAGATGAAGATAAAGTGATTTCTTAGTAAAAAAAAAAGTATTAATCCAATGACTTTTCTATTGATTCTTTTTAGTTATACATTGAAGGAGCCCTAATTAGGAAGGGCTGTTGTAGCTAGCTGGAAGCCATGGGTTCCACCTGATATGTATGTGACGCACCTGTAGGCACCCGCAAACCTGAAGGTATATAACCGGGTGAAAGCAGTCCGAGTTAGGAGAACGGAGAATTCAGTCAGCCGGGCAGTCACTCGGTCGGTCAGAAGAATCAGAGCGGCCAGAACGTAGGCAGAGCGGTTACAGAAGAGAAACCAGATAGAAGACAGAAGAGAAACCAGATAGAAGAAGTAATGACTGGTCAGAGTTAGGCCGAGACTCCTGAGGAAGACAGAAGACAGAAGAAAGAAGAAGGAAGAAAGAAGAGAGAAGAAAGAAGCTCTAATCTTTCTCTCTAAGCTCTATCTTTCTTTCTCTCTACTCTAAGCTAAGAAGACAAGAAGAAAAGCTCGCTTTAATCTTTCTCTCTAAAAATCTTTCTTTCCCTCTCTAAGCTCTAAGAAAGTAGAAGTAAAAGTAGTAAAAGCTTAACTCTGCCTCCGAGAATTTTCCTCCCGTGGCGGCGCCGTGGCTGGCCGTGACAGGCAGCTTACAATACATGACAATGGGATTCATTTTTACATAATTATAAAAGCAAAGTTTACAAATTGTTTGAATTCAGTTGCCAGTACTTCCTCTTTCACATCCCTCCTCCCTCACCTGGTTCCCTTCCCTCTAGTCTATTGATCTTTCTGACATTTACTTTATTTTTTTTAATTAGTGTTTTGTGGATGTATATGATAGTAAGATTTACTGTTCTATATTCATATATGTACATAGGAATGGTAGGTCGAATTCATTCCACTGACTTTCCCTATCTCTTTCCTTCTCCTTTCCCTTTATTCCCTTTTGTCTACTCCATTGATCCTTCTTCAATTCCTTTTTTAAATATCCCCCCCTATTTTGGATTAGCTTCCACATATCAGAGAAAACATTCAACCTTTTAAGTTTTTGGGACTGGTTTATTTCATATAGCATGATAGTCTCCAGTTTCATCCATTTACTGGCAAATGCCATAATTCCATTCTTCTTTATGGCTGAGTAATATTCCATTGTGTGTGTATACATATATATATATATATATATATATATGTAATATACATATATATGTATATATATATATATATATATATATATATATATATATATATTTCTTTATCCATTCATCTGTTGAAGGGCACCTAGGTTGGTTCCATAGCTTAGCTATTATGAATTGAGCTGCTATAAACATTGATGTGACTGCATCACTGCTATATGCTGATTTTAAGTCCTTTGGGGATACACTGAGGAAGGGAAAAACTGGGTCAAATGGTAGTTCAATTCCCAGTTTTCTGAGGAATCTTCATACTGCTTTCCAGAGTGGTTGCACCAATTTGCAATCCCATCAGTGAACCTTTATCCCCACATCCTCACCAACATTTATTGTTACTTGTATTCTTGATAATTACCATTCTGACTGGAGTAAGATGGAATCTCAGTATAGTTTTGATTTGCATTTTTCTAATTGCTAGAGATGTTGAACATTTTTTCATATACTTGTGATCATTTTTATTTCTTTTTTGGAGAAGTGTCTGTTTAGTTCCTTTGCTCATTTGTTGATTGCATTATTTATTTATTTATTTGTTGGTGTTGAGGTTTTTTTTATTCTAAGTTGTTATATATGACAGCAGAATGCATTACAATTCATATTACACTTATTTTTAAAGCCATTTTATAGAAAATATAACATATGTTTTTACTTATGTACTTGCATAACAAAAGCCTGATTGAACTTCAAAATACACCAGATAATCCTGAATGAGAGATTTCATAGAAATAATAATAGTGTCTCAATAGGCAACAAAGGACATAATGTAGAAATATTTGCAATACAAATGTCAGCATTCCTCATATTACATTACTCTCACAAATTACTCATTAAAGATTGAGAGAAAATACATATGTCTATTGATAAATACATGTTTATCCAGAAAAAAACATCAAGACTAAGGTTATCTAAAATGACAAATGTTTAAACTACTGACCCTAGCTGCAATATTGATGTCATGAGAGTATTTGATAAATGTTTGGGATCCCTCAGAGGATAAAATTATTGTTGTAGAAGCAAAATACTTGTGTCGACTTCAGCACCCTAGAGAGCTCCATTATAGAGCACATTTTTTCATATCTCTGGTTGTATATAAAGTATAGTCACACCATTCATGTCTTCATACATGCACCAAGGGCAATGATATCCATCTCATTCTACCATCATTTTTTTTTACCCTTTTGCCCCCTTTCTCTCCCTCCCCATTGGCTATTCTAGTGGTCCTCGAATCCTCCTATGCTCCCCTGTCTCAACCCCACTGTGAATCGCCCTCCTTATATGAGAGAAAACATTCGGCATTTGGATTTTGGGATTGGCTAACTTTACTTAGCATTATATTCTCCAACTTCATCCATTTACCTGCGAATGCCATGATTTTATACACTTTTATTGCTGAATAATACTCCATTGTGTATATGTACCACATCTTCTTTATCCATTCATCTACTGAAGGGCGACTAGGTTGGTTCCACAGTTTAGCTATTGTGAATTGTGCTTCTATAAACATTGATGTGGCTGTGTCCCTGTAGTATGCTGTTTTTAAGTCCTTTGGTTATAGACCAAGGAGTGGGATAGCTGGGTCATAAGGTGGTCCCATTCCCAGTTTTCCAAGGAATCTCCATACTGCTTTCCATATTGGCTGCACCATTTGCTGTCCCACCAGCAATGTATGAGTGTGCCTTTTCTCCCACATCCTCTCCAACATTTGGTATTAAGTTTTTTAAGTTCCTTGTATATCCTGGATAATAATGCCATATGTGAGCAGCAGGTAGCAAATATTTTCTCCTATTCTGTTAAGCCAATGACTTTTAAATACTTTGTAGCCAAGCAGAGTATACCTCACTGTTAGAGGTATGTGATTTGTACTAAAATACAGTGCTGCCAATCTTTTCTATTTGCACAAAAAATATCAATGTCATATTGTTGTTACAGACTGAGCTGCTTGCTCTGCCCAGGCCTTCTGGTGGCCTCAGACCCCTCATATCTTCCCCAATAACTGAGAGAATCAGTATCCCAGGATACACATACATAGAGTAGCCATACCTGTGGGTTTGCCCTAGACAGTCCCAAAATAATTATTATTAACATTCCCTTTCACTATCAGAAGTTTAGGTTTCAGGAGATTCAAGATGGCAGATTAGAAGAAGGCTGCCTTTCCAGTTGCTCTGTGACTTGACATTCAAGCAGTGGGAGTACTGCTTCTCAGTGAGGTTGGTTAGAAAGGAAATTCACCAAAATTCATTCTTAGACAGAATCTATGAGAAACTGAAAATTTTGGGTGCACTAAAAAAAGATTAAGAAAGAGCATATTGGAGCCATGTCAGTTGTAACAGTGGCAGTGGCACTGGTTAATCACAGAGGACAGGGACAACACAGAAAGAGAAACATGATGGACAAATTTGCAATGGAAAAACCTGTAGATCAGAAAAGTACCCTGAACTTAGCCAATCCATAGGCTGCACAGTGAACTGGCATTTAAAAAGTGCTCTGCATTTTTCAACTGGCGAGCATAGCTAAGGTGGGAGCCAACTGGAGAAGGCCATACTACAACTGCTGCAGAACCTAGGAGATAGAGCAAACATTGCCAAATTGTCTTAGCAAGCACATTCTGTGTGACCTAGGGTGTACATAGCAGAATATGAATAAAATAGGCACAGAGAAGTTGTACGCAAGGGGATTTAAGTCAGAAAAATGAAGGGGAATGTAACTTGCTTTTCCCTTTGAGTCTGGTGGCTCATGTGACCAGCTGATGGGGGTTGGGAAACTGAACAGGCAGGTGTGAATACAGTCATAGTGACATCAGGGTCTAAATTGGGATATTCTTGGGCAGCAGAGTTTGTGGAGGATTGGCTCCCCTATGCCCACAAGTATAATTCTTGCGAGGTTCTTGAGATTCAGACTCCCAGCAGAAACTGGCATCTGCCCAGCCCCAATGTTCTAATCTCTCCAGAGCAGATATCACCCAATAAAGCTTCTAAGGTCTGATTGACCTGAGCCCCAGACATGAGAACTCCCTTCATAGAACTCTGCAGTAGCTCCACCCTGGGAGTGCATCGATCTGGACTGTTTATACAAAGCTTCAATTGATAGCACTTACCATTACATGCTACCTTATATAGTTGAGAAGGGAATCTGAGGGATATTTCAACCAGCTTCATTTTTAGGCCACTCCAGCTGATAGCTCAGTGAGCAACACAAAAAGAGGAATGGCTTAACAATCTCCAGCTCTTGTATCCTCCCCCTGCCCCCAATTAATTCAGTACATAGTTCAAGAAGGACACTTAGACACAGTCAGTGATCATCTATCCTCATTGACTATTTTGACTACCTCAGTGGAGACAATTCTTTCTTTCTCATTAAGAATCTTTTTTCCTTTATTTATTTATTTATTTATTTTTTTTGGTGTGTGTGTGTATGAGTGTTCTTCCTGTGCTGATTGGTTTGCTATGATATTTATATCTATATATATCATATATGAAGTGATAAATATATATATCACATATATGTATACACACATACTTGTTTCTTTTTTCTCATTTTTTACCATTTTAAAAATGATAATTATTTTTCCTTTTCTTTTTTTTTTTTTTAAGTTTGGGTACCAGGGATTGAACTTAGGGACACTAAACCACTGAACCATATCCTCATCTCTATTTTTGTATTTTATTTAGAGACAGGGTCTCACTGAGTTGCTCAGCACCTTGCTTTTGCTGTGTCTGGCTTTGAACTCACGATCCTCCTGCTTCAGCCTCCCAAGCTGTTGGGATTACAAGCCTGAGCCGCCCCACCTGGCTTTCCTTGTCTTTTGAGAGTTAGGGTTTTGTTTTGTTTTGTTAATTGTTTCTCTTTCTTCTCCTCTTTTATTTTTGTATTATTTATTTATTTATTTTAATTTATTTTTAAATTCTAATTTGTTACAATGTTTGCAGAGTACATTTCATTTCATATTACATATAAAGAGCAAAATTTCTCAAGTTGCTGGTTTTATATAAAGTATTTTTACAACAATTGTGTCTTCATACATATATTTAGGGTAATCATGGATAACTCAGTCTGCCATTATTCCTATCCCCTTGACCTCTCCCCTCCCACCCCCCTCTTTGTTCTATTTAAAGCTCTTTCATTCCCCTCATCCCCACTCCCTTGCCTTTATAAGTTAGTATCTTCATATCAAAGAGATCATTCTACCTTTAGCTTTTTGGGATTGGCTAACTTCACTTAGCATTATTTTCTCCAACTCCATCCATTTACCTGCAAATGCCATGATTTTATTCTCTTTTAGTGCTGAGTAGTGTTCCATTGTGTAATATACCAAAGTTTCCCTATCCATTCATCAGCTGATGGGCATCAGGGTTGGTTCCACAATCTAGCTATTGTGAATTGTGCTGCTATAAATATGGATGTGGCTGTGTCCCTGTAGTAAGCTGTTTTTAAGTCCTTTGGGAATAGAGCAAGGAGTGGGATACCTGGGTCATAAGGTGGTTCCATTCCAAGTTTTCCGAGGAATCTCCATACTTCTTTCCAGATTGGCTTCACCAATTTGCAGTTCCACCAGCAATGTAAGAGTGTGCCTTTCCTGCCCACATCCTTGCCAGCATTTATTGTTGTTTGTTTTTTTGATAGATGCCATTCTGACTGGAGTAAGATGAAATCTTAGAGTAGTTTTGATTTGCATTTCTCTAATTGCTAGAGATATTAAACATTTTTTCACATATTTGTTGATTGTTTGCATATAATCTTCTGAGAAGTGTCTCTTTAGTTCCTTGGCCCATTTATTGACTGGATTATTTGTTTTTTTGGTGTTAAGGCTTTTGAGAGCTTTATAAATCCTTGAGGTTAGTGTTCTATCTGATGTGCTTGTGGTAAAGATTTGCTTCCATTCTGTAGGTTCTCTATTCACCTCACTGATTGTTTCTTTTGCTGAGAAGAAGCTTTTTAGTTTGAATCCTTAAAGGGATACAGATAGGAAAAGAAGAACTCAAGTTATCACTATTTGCAGACGATATGATCCTATACATAGAAGATCCAAAAAAATTCCACCAGAAATCTTCTAAATCTAATAAATGAATTCAGCAACATAGCTGGATATAAAATCAATACCCATAAATCAAAGGCATTTCTGTACATCAGTGACAAATCCTCAGAAAGAGAAACTAGGAAGTCCACCCCATTTACTATAGCCTCAAAAAAACATATTTGGGAATCAGCTTAACAAAAGAAGTGAAAGACCTCTACAATGAAAACTACAGCACACTAAAGAAAGAAATTAATGAATATCTTAGAAGATGGAAAGATCTACCTTGTTCATGGATAGGTAGAACTAATATTGTCAAAATGACCATTCTCCCAAAAGCACTATACAAATTCAATGCAACACCAATCAAAATCCCAATATCATTCCTCATAGAAATAGAAAAAGCAATCATGAAATTCATCTGGAAAAATAAGAGACCCAGAATAGCCAAAGAAATTCTTAGCAGGAAGAATGAAGCTGGTGACATTACTATTCCAGATATTAAATTGTACTACAAAGCAATAGTAACAAAAACAGCATGGTATTGGCACCAAAATAGACCAGTTGACCAATGGTACAGAATAGAAGTCTCAGAGACGAACCCACACACCTACAGTTATCTTATATTAGACAAAGGTGCCAAAAATATTCACTGGAGAAAAGACAGCCTCTTCAACAAATGGTGTTGGGAAAACTAGAAGTCCTCATGTAATAAAATGAAATTAAATCTCTTTCTCTCACCATGCACAAAATTTAACTCAAAGTGGATCAAGGACCTAGGAATTAAACCAAAGACCTTGCACCTAATAGAAGAAAAAGTAGGCTTAAATCTCCATCATGTTGGTTTAGGCCCCAGCTTCCTCAAGAAGACCCCTATAATGCAAGAACTATAACCAAGAATCAATACATGGGATGGATTCAAATTAAAAAGTTTCTTCTCAGCAAAAGAAACAATCTTCTCCTCTTAACAGCCAAATTCTCTTGTTCTCTTTTTGTCTTTCCTTTGACTTTGATTTTCTTCTGTTTTTATTCAGTTTCTTTATAACCATCACTTGTTACATCTTTTTTGTGTTCTGTCTATTCACATTTTGAACATCGAAAACTTTCTTCTCCCTTTCTATTACATTTTCTGTTTTCTTAATAAATTATATTTTTACCATCTTTCAGAACAATTTGGTTTATTTAACTCCTGCTCCATTCATTCAATTTGTTGCAGTTATTAGTACTGTGGATGACATAGTTGACACCTGCTCTTTACTTTAATGCCAGATCTAGTTCATGTTTATTTATTGTTTTTGTTGTTGGCAGTTGCTGACTCCCCCGTTCCTGGTTTTATAACAACCAGTGTTGTAGATGTCACAGTGGGCACAAGGTATTTATTTTAATGCTTTGCTTAGGTGGTTGCTATTATTTGTTCCTCCTTTTCTGTGAGGAGTGGGAATCTACAAGTATACCACAAATTCATAGAGTAGACACTCTGTTGCTGAACTAAACCCAGACAAAGGATATCACACCTTGCTCCACACACAAATTAATCACATTCAAACTTTAGCCATAATTTAATAGAAAGAATAGAAGAGAAAAAAAATCCCATATTAACAACCAGGCTCCAAGTAGGAATGGCTGGGTGAGGCCCCAAGGTCCTACTTACTCATGGACATGCACTTCTATAGCAAAAAGGAAGAATTAACACAAAGACTCAGGATACCATACTTACAAGGAGGTCTTCATCTAGATCACTGTAGGACACTTTGGCAAGAAAAGACTGTGCTCTAAAAAGCCCAATATGTAAGAGTGGAAGAGAAATCCACCGTATGCATAAAGAACAACACAAGAATAAAAGAAATATGAAATGAGAAGGTAACACAACATTTCCTAAAGTTCATAATTCACCAGCCACTGAATTCAAAGATATTAAAGTGGATAAAATGTCAGATAAAGAATTCAAAAGACTGATTATAAAAATTATCAATGAATTCTGAGAAAACAGAAAAACTACAGAATGAATTAAGTCAGCACATGATATGAATGAATATGAGAATCAGTGAAGAAATGAAGATGTTGAAAAAGAACCAAACAAATCTCGGAATGAAAGATATGATAAATCAAATAGCACCTTCATTCAAAAGTCTCTAATAGAATAGACCATGCTAAAGCAGAATCTCAGAGCTAGAACACAAAATGGCCAGCCTTGAACATTCAGACAGTATTAAAGAAACTAAGTAACCATTGCCAGACTATATAAAGAACTCTGGAACAACATTAAGAGAGCAAATGGAATTGAAGAGGGTTGTGAGATACAGGTTAATGAAATGGATAACCTCTTTAGGAAAATAACTGAAAAATTTCCAGACTTTGAGAATGAGATGGACATCCAGATTCACGAGACATTTAGAACACCAAATAGACAAGATCAAAAAGGAACCTCTCCATGACACATTGTAATTAAATTGCCTAACATAAAGAATAAGGATAGAATTTTAAATGCCTCAAGAGAAAATTTAAGGTCGGATTTAGAGGAAAGCCAATCAGAATTACTTACAATTTCTCAGAACAAACTCTAAAAGCCAAGAGAACTTGGAATGATGTGTTCTAAGTTCTGAAAGAAAATAATTGTCAACCAATACTGCTATATGCAGCAAAGCTATCCTTCAGAATTAAAGAAGAAATAAAAACCTTTAAAGATAAATTGAAACTAAATTAATGACCACTAAATCAACACTACAGAAAATGCTTAAAGAAATACTTCACACAGAAGGAAAAAAAAAAAAAAAAAGAAAAGAAAAGAAAAACACACACACACACACACACACACACAAACACACAAACTGTAGCGCTCACAAATGAACAAATCTCATTTGTAGAGTAGTTATTGAAATGCGAATCAGGACCAAATTAAACATTAGAAATAAATCAAAATGGCAAGAATTAATAAACATCTCTCTATTGTAAAATAGAATGTAAGTAGTTTCAACTCTCTAATTGAAAGACATAGATTAGACTGGCAGAATGGATTAGAAAACAAGACCCAACTATATATTTTTGTTTTTACAAGAGATTTATCTTATAGGCAAAGACATGCACAGGTTGAAAGTGAAAGGATAGAAATATATCATGCAAATGGAGTCTGAAAACAGGAATAGCTACTCTTATATTTGACAAAATAGACTTTAAACTGAAGTGAATCACAAGAGACAAGGTTACAAAGAAAACATAATTATAGTAAATATTTGTGTCCCAAATGTTGGTGCACCTAATTACATAAAACAGATACTACTTGAATTAAAGACTCAGACAGACCCAGTACAATAATACTGGGTGATTGCAACCCACCCCTTTGACCAATGGATGGATCATCTAGATATAAACTCAGTAAAGACTCTTTGGACCTGATAAATATTATAAATCAAAATAACTTAAGAGACATCTTAGAATATTTCATCCAACAAGAGCTAAATACACTTTCTTCTCAGCAGATCATGGAGTGTTCTCCAAAATAGTCCATAGAGCAACTCTTAGCAAATACAAAAAAAGTTTTGATATAATTCCTTGCATTTTATGAAATCACAATGGATTGAAAATAGAAACCAACACCAAAAACTTTATAGAAACTATATAAACATGTGAAGATTGAACAATACAATGACATTCTTCACAGAACTAGAAAAAAAATAGTCTTCAAATTCATTTAGAAGAATAAAAGACCCAGAATAGCCAAAGCAATTCTAAGGCAATAAAACAATTCTGGAAGCATTATGATACCTAATTTCAGATTATACTACAAATCTATAATAACAAAATCTACATGGTACTGGTTTAAAAGCAGATACGTAGACCAATGGTAAAGAATAGAAGATATTGAGACAAACCAGTACAGATACAGTCATCTAACCCTTCACAAGTTTGCGAAAAAAACATTCATTGGAGATAAGGCAGCCTTTTAAACAAATGTTCCTGATTATCCATATGTAGAAGAATGAAACTAGACCCTTATCTCTCACCCTGCATGAAAATCAACTCAAAATGGTTCAAAGACCTAGGAATTAGACCAGAAACATATGTAACTCCTAGAAAACAATGTAAGGTCAACACTTAACACAAAAGCACAGGCAATGTTTTTCACAGAAGAATCTCTAAAGTTCAGAAAATCATGCCAAGAGTTAATGAATGGGATAGCATCAAATTATAGCGCTTCTGGACAGCAAAGGAAACAATTAAGAAAGTGAAGAGATAGCATACAGAGTGGGAGAAAATCTTTGCTAGCTACTCTCTTGAACAGAGGATTAATATCCAGAATATATAAAGAACTCAAAAAACCTAATACCAACCAACCAACAAACAACAACAACAAAAGTCAAATAACACAATTAACAAATGGGCAAACGGACCATTTCTCAAAAGAAGAAATACAAATGACTAATAAATATATAAAACAATGTTTAACATCATTAGTAATGAGGGAAATACAAATCAAAACAACACTGAAATTTTTTCTCATTTCAGCTGGGATCACAGCCATGAAGAATAGAAATAACAACTTCTGGATTGGATGTGGGGGAAAAGAAACACTTTTAAACTGTTGATGGGATTCTAATATAGTACAACCACTTATAATCACCTTACATATAAACCATTAATGGCCCACAATGGTTGGGGAGTTTTGAAAGTCTTTGGGGGAGTAATACTTCCACTTGTTTAGATAGAAATTCTATGTTAGTGTATGCGCAAACTCGATTGCTGCCCATGAAAGAAAGATGGAGCAGGGGCAGCTAAAACTAAGTCATGTTCCCAAAAACTCTTCTTAACTAAATACTTTGATTTCTCTTCTACTACATTTATCCATTCCCATAGCTTGTCTACCTTAAGATTGAGATGCTACAAATCCAGTCAGGAGAAAATCTCTCATTGCGACTACTTCATTCTCCTCTGTACTTTCTGTATGATATTTTCATTGACTCTGGTTCTTCGTAATAAAATCCCTTCTGTGTTCTCCAATGCATGAATATTTTAAATCATGGGATCACAGAGGTGTTGCCCTTTTACTTAGCACCATTAGTGCATACACTTTTGAAGTTTTTAATGCAGTTTTAATGGAATTTGAGTATAGAGAAAAGAGATATGTGCATGCTCAATTCAACATTTTGATCCAAAAGCTTTTACTACTTTCCCCCCTGACCCAAATGAAAATGAAAAAATGAGCCTTGGATTCTATTTTCCCTTTTACTTTCTTTGTAGGGTTTTGCAAGCTTAGTAGACAGAGTTTCCAAAAGGAAAGTTCTTATCTGTTTGAAATTGTGCTTTGCCTTATCAATATCACTGTTCAAATATACCCAGAGATCTGTTCAGATCTCAGCATGGGGCAGTGAAGTCATTCTGGTAGTCAGAGTTTTCAGGTTATCCAGATAAATTAGATCATGGCAAAAGTCTATCATCTGTGTAACATGACTTCCACACTTGTCAATGTAATTTCTGCCCTGGAATCCTGGCCAGAGATCAGTTTAAGAGTGCACCTACTTATTTAGCTTGCTCTTTTCATTCTTTCTTTCAAGGTAGATTCTAAGCAAGATATTTTAAAAGTTAGTAATGCACTTACCCTGAAATGCTCTAAATGGGAGCCCTAAATAAGCATTATCAAATAGATTAGCAGAGAAGTGCCAGTGACGTTTTATAACCAATGCTTGCCAGTGCTTCTGAAATTAGGAGTGAGTAGGAGAAAGGGCATGGATTTGAAAACTCTCATTTAAGCGACAAGACTTACCCATCTCTAATAAGCTGCTTCCTTTCTTGTCTGGGAGTTTCCTAGGAAATAAGCTGCCTGTGACACAGCAGGGACAACATCAGCTTTATCTTTTTGCCTCCTGCTTTGGTGAACAGGCATTGCACAAACAGGGGCTACTAGTAAATAATTCAGTTTTGTTATCTA
Organism: Tamias sibiricus; assembly: GCA_025594165.1. NCBI lineage: Eukaryota > Metazoa > Chordata > Mammalia > Rodentia > Sciuridae > Tamias > Tamias sibiricus. Next base: position 96,190,428 of record CM046661.1, on the reverse strand, counting down.
GACTGAGGAATTTATCCTGTGAAAGCAATTCCTTTAAAATGATCATCCATCAACCACATGCAAATGCTATAGGAACAACTGTGTGAATAATTAGGGGAAAGCCAGACTTGTAAAAATAATCAGGGGATTCAAACAGGAAAATCAATGATTGTTTCAAATTTTAGAGACTAGTCTCTGGGGAATTCATTATTATGTGTCTTCTTGATCAACAGCTGGAAGATATATTTTTGTTAATTTTTACCTGAAGCAAAGTTATTGTAGTTGCATTCTCTAATGGTGAATGAATGATTGGAAAGGAAATTAAGGTCACCTGAAAGGGAGGGAGACTTTGTACTTTTGGTAATTATAAAGTACTTAAAAAAAACAAATTAGCAATGGATTGAATCATGGAAAACTATATAGCTAATTAGTAGGTCAATAAAATATGTACCGGTAAGATAAGTTACCCATAAGATTTGATTCAAAAGGATTATGATCAAATAATTTTTTAGAATTAGAACAGAAGATTCCTTTACTCAGAGGCTTGGGTTGGATGGAGTCCACCCCTGCTTCTAGCTGATCCTATGAACTTGGCTGAGTCCCTTAACCCTAATGGACTTTAGATTTCCTGAGTGCACAGAGAGGAGATGATACCCCTACCTGGCTAGAGTGCCTATAAGCATCTCATAAGAAAATAAAATTCCCTGGAATTTCTGAGGTAAAATTTGAATATGAGGTAATAGTAGTATTTTTTTATACCTTTGTCTTAAAAGCTGCTAAAAAATTTATTAATCCTGTGTTGGATAAACTACTATCCCCATATATCCTAATTTTCCCTTGCAATTTAAGCTGGCTGAACTGTCAGTCATCTCAGCTGAAGCTGAACATATATGTCTTTAAGAAATTGATTCTCTTTAATCCCAATTTCTTCTATCATTGATCATTTGATTTCCTAAGCTTGGCAGTGCTGGGAAATACTTAACTGCAGCATTCTGATATTGGTAGGAGTTGAGTTCTTTGGTGATTTCATTTCAGTCTGAAATCCTTGGTGCCTTTTACATGCCTATGAAAAAGTTTTGTCTTAGAGAAATTTATTTTATGACTCAAAGGAAGTTATTAATTTTCTGTGTTTTACCCAAATTCTGTTTTTCTTTGCATGATTATTGCATGTTGAAATTGAAGCTATAGTTTATATTATATGGTGAGAAAACCATCAACCTGGCATATCTTCTCTGTCCAGCTTTGACAAATGCATTGGGTGCCTCTTCAAGCTTCTATGTAATTTAGGTTTCTTGTGACTAACCAATACCACTACAGCAGCTAATTTAAGAACATTTCTCCCACTCAGATTTTTATAGTTCCCTCCTACATTGTTACTAAGAAAATAAATTTGGGCAAATATCACATCTTGAGTCATGAGGGACATGTCTCGTTAGGAGTCCTTGATTTTCAAAGGAAATTTCAGAGTGAATCCATACATACAATCCTCCCTGAGGCTTATCAAGCTAAAAACATGAAAGCCAATTACTCAGCTTTAGAGGTTTGAATTAAAATGTGTTGCTCTCCCAAGGTCTGTCATTTCCTGTGAAACTCACCATAGCCAATCACAGAGGAGAGAGGAATTTAGTGAGAATCCTATCTACCATGCTGATTGAATAAGAAAATGGAGCTCTACAGAGGTTGATTGACATTCTTAGTCAAACAGCTTGCCTTTGGGCACAAAGCTGAACCAGAATGAAGGTCTCTGGCACAGTCCAGTGCTCTTCCCACTGCTTCATGGAGCCTACCTACATTCTTTGCCATGCCAGGTGCCATGCCTCAAGAAAGATGTAATACATTCTGCTGTCATTTCTAACAACTTAGAATAAAAAATAAATTTGAAAAAAAAAAAGAAAGGAAAGCATGCAAGAATTTTGCCCACTTGGATGCTTCATTTCCCAACAAATTCTCCTCTACTAGATTACATTGGAAATGTGACTAAATCTGCATCATGCTGTGAAATTTAGGCTTTTGGGAGTCCAAATACAAATGGAGAGATTTAATAAAAGCTTTAAAATTTTTGTCATATTGAATTGGGGGAAGAGAAAAAATGAACAAGTCCTCCTGCTTTCCAGGACTGACTTATTTAATGCCTACCTTTAGTACATCTTATCTTACTGAATGAGCAGAATAAAGAATCTGGTGATTTGTTTAATAGTAAGGAGAATTAACTGAGTCTTTGCTTAATACCAGTGAGCTTATTGGTTAACAAGAAAGTTTTTCCTTTCTAATTAATATATCCAAAGTTATGAGTGCAAAATGGACCTCAGTGATGGTCAATGGCAAATGATTGGTGAGTAGCTTGTACATCACTATCATCAGTAGTGGTCAATCCTTTATTTACTATTTTTTATCTACCTATAGAAGTTTGGGCATACAAAATATAGTGGAGGATTATTTGAAAAGGGAATTTTTACTTCTCTCTGAATAATATAGGGTATAATTCTAATTTTAAAGCAAATATTAAGAAGTCACTTAGTAATAAATTAGGTATTTGCATTATAATCTCATGTGATGGAAGCATTGTGGTGTACTGGAAAGAGTAATGGATTTCAAATCAGAGCAGCTGATTCTACTTCTTGTTGATTGACAGATCTTGAGAAAGGTGTGTATATTTTCTAAGATTTCGTTTCTTATCTGTTAAACTGAGGCAAATGTCTTATTGAATTAAGTTCAGATGACTGCATGAGAGGAGGTTCTTGAAAATATTTAACAGGACCTGGTTCATAGACACTCAATTAGTGAAAAATTATTCTGATATAAAAATGCAATTCAAAGTACAATAAAGTAAAAGCATGATAGGGTTAAGATCAAGCAAGGAGAGATAGCAAGCTTTCAATTTTTCTTTTTATTCCTCAGAACACTTTAATGCTCTGTTGTAATGAAGCAACATTAAGGTTAAAATTCATAATGTAATTATTTTTTCTTATCCAAGTTAGTGTCTATTAAATCTTGGCTTTAATTAAATGTCTTGGCCCGTAAGAGTTCTGACTATCGAGCAGATCAAAAAGGAAAGCATACAATTGATTGAGACCCAGAGTAAGAAATGAAGGTCATTAACCTATGTCATGTTCAGGTATATGAGATTAGTAACAATGGTCAAATTTCTAAGAGCTTTCTTCAAAGCAAGCATAAAACAGACATTTGGAAGTAAAATGTCAGAAAGGAGCTTTTGCTTCTTTGAAAGGAAATATGAAAATTAAACTCAGAAAAAAAAGTAACACCAACATTAATACAACTCAGCTTATGTTAAAAGCTGCTTTTATCCAGGATGCCTGTTGACAGTCTTCCTGTTAACAGTACTTTCTCCACTGTGTGTTGAGTTTATGATTTTTAGTGGCCTCTTTTTTGGATCAATGAGTCAATTCTAAACATGGTCGCCTAAATTCCCATAGCTCCAACCCAATTTACTATTATTTTATATTATTGTTATTATATTATGAATAATGTACATATTCATATTATTAATTTATTTACATTATTATATAATTTTCTGTTATTTCTAGCATAATTTTTATTCCTGTCTAATCTTTCTTCTGGGAGCATATCTTACTCATTCCTGCTAGTTTCTCTTTATTTCTGTTTGCTTCACATCCATCTATGAAAAAGTATACATCCTAGTTCTTCTATGACCATTTTCTATTTCAGACATTTTGAACATGGTCATATTCTGACCATAGTGTTCAATATTTGTGTGTATATAAAAATCTTTGCTTACTAGCAAATACCTTTTGGATAGGAATTCATGCCCTGTATTTAATCAATTCTCATAAAAGTATTTTTATTGAATTAAATAAACAGATAGTGATAGCTCCCAAATGTGGACATTTATTATTGCATGTCTATCTCTTATACCTGAAAGTTCCAACATTTGAAAATGTGTCAACATGTAATCTAGGAGACAGAATTCTATTACTGTATCATCAGAAGATGAAGATTTCACACTGGCTTTGTTTCTTTTTTCTGCTTCCCTCACTTTTTTTTTTCTCCTTTCTATCAGTTACAGGATATTTACTATTTGTGCCAGGCACGATACTAGGCAATTTATATGTGCATCTCCCTTTTTTCCCTATTTTTCACATAAATTCAACATGTCTCTAACGTTCTCTGAATCTTGACATTTTTTTTCACTTGAAAAATGGAAACCATAATATTTTACAAATTTATTGAAGGTCTAAATAAGAATATGTCATTCTTTGTATTTCTAATCTATAAAATGTAATCACCTAAATTACAGTCTTTCCTGTTTAAATGATTTTGTATTGAAGGACAAATGAATAATGCCATAAAACTGCAGGCACCTCTTCCTGAGAATGAAAGTATATTACCTTTTTCATTGTTACTTAAAAATTCTTCCAGAGAGATATCTCAGTATGATTTTTAACTTACCTCAGCAAACTATAATAAGCATTTAATATTTTGCATCCAGAGAAGCAGCAATGTCATTTTGTAAAATCAGAAGCTGCATGCCAAGAGGGAAGGTAAAATTATTCATGCCTCCACTGAGGAAGCACTTTAGAGATAGAGTGTGCTAACCTTTCTATTTTGAAATTCTATTACAACATAGGTAGGTCAGAGTGAGCTTAAAGTATAAATATGTAATCGATTTTTTTCTCCTGGTTTTTCATATAGTATATTGATTTTATTATTCTGTTCTTATGATCTGTTTGAATCTGAGGGGGTTAGAGACATTTGGCTTTCAAATCTTCAACCAATTTTATAATCAGAGCTAACTTGGGTGGAAGTCACCACTGTATTTAAGACTCAAGAAGCACAGGCAACAAAAAGAAAACTAGACAAATGGGATTATATCAAATTAAAACAATTCTAAACAGTGAAGGAAAAAAATCAACAAACTGCAGAGACAACATAGAAAATAGGAGACTATATTTGCAAAATATACATTTAAAAAGGGGTTAATATCCAACATATATAAGGAATCTAAACGATGGTAAAATAGCAACTAACCCAAATAATAAAAACCTGAATTGACGTTTCTTAAAAGAAGACATACAGATAGCCAATAGGTATATAAAAAATGTTCAACATCACTAATCAGTGGAGAAATAAAAATTGAAACCACAACGAGGTACCACCTCACTCTAATTAGAATGGTTGTTATTTTTTTTTTAAGGTATTCATGAGGATGTAGAGAAAAGGGAACCCTCACAAACTGTCAGTGGGAATGTGAATTTGTAACATCATTATGGAAAATAGTATGGCAGTTTCTAAAAAAAATTGAAAATAGGACTACGATATGACCCAGCAATTCTACTGGTAGGTAGATGTACATCCAAAGGAAATGAAATCAGTATGCTGAAGAGACATCTATGATCCCATGTTTATTGCAGCACTATTCACAGTAGCCAAGGCATGTAATAACCTAAATGTCCATCAATGCATGAATGGCTAAAAAGGAAGTGTGGTATATATACACCATGGAATATCATTCAAAATGAAATCCTGTCATTTATGGCAACATAGATAAACCTGGAGGACATTATGTTAAGTGAAAAAAAAGCCAGGCACAAATAGAATAAGATCTCATCCACATGCAGAATATTAAAAAAATTTTTTTTTGATCTCACAGAAATTGAGAGTACAATAGTGGTTACCAGAGTCTGTGAAATTTGTGGGGGAAAGATTGATTAATAGGCACAAAGTTACATTAGATGGGAGGAATAAATTCTCATGCTGTATTATCCAGTAGGGTGACCATGATTAACAATACAATATAGTATATTTCAAATTTAGAAAAGAGGATTTTAAATGTTCTTACTACAAAGAAATGTCAATTTTAAGGTGATGGATATGATAATTACATTTATTTGATTATGACACAGTATATATGTGTATTGAAATATCACATTTTACCCTATAAATATATATGATTAACATGTGTCAACTGGAAAAAAATTGAAGAGATGATCTCTACATATAAGAAAAGTGATTGGTAATGCCCTTACTGTTGTTCCTCATATGAGTCAAATTCTGATGAGCCACATAAAAGCCAGGCTGCTTCTGACAATCTTTCTTTGGAAAGCTGTAAAATTGAGAGAACCCAAGCAAATATATTTTTTTAAAAGCTAGAATTTTATTAGCCTACCCATCTCCACAAAATACTCGTATCCATAATTACACCTATAATCTAATTTTTCTCTAAGCTGTTGTATCCAGAAAAGGTTCACCTTCTGACATTTTTCTATGTCCTTCTATAGTCCATTTAATCTAGAAATATAGACTTTCTCTTACTTTATTTTTGTAAGCAACAGGCATTTAGTGGTTTATGAAATACAATTACAAATGACTATTGTCAAAATTCCATCATGTTGATAAATGAAAACAAAAACAAGCAAAAAAAAAAAATGGTCCTGAAGTTTAGAACCAAAGATGACTAGATTTGTGAGTTAGAAGAACATGAACTAAAAAATATGGGGTTTGTTTCCTGTGTCTATTTCTTACATGTGTACCTGGTCAGGTTACCTCTACTCTCCAAAGTTCCATATTCTCCTTCTCTATTTACCAGTGTTCTCTTTAGTAAAACTGGAAAGGCACTCTATAAGTACCTGTTACACAGTGCATGGCAGGAGGCAGGTATGTAGTAGACAACAAATGTTTTATTAAAATGTCTCGTGTTTGAAAACAGATTGTTTGAAAAAACTTCTGAAATTTTATATTTCACTAGCATTTGCAGTGATGGTTGTACAAGAACAATGGTTTTAGAACCTTTACTATTTTCAGTTTTTGTCCAGAAAAATCTTCCTTTGAATGTTAAGACCTGGGGAATCCTCTTTTTGTGTGTCTGAGTCTGGCAATCTCATGTTCTAGAGACAAAATTTTCACATGTTTTGTGAGTACTCACTCTTAACTGAAGGCTTATTCAGTCTAGGCAATTAATTCAACAGTTTTTTTTTTTTTTTTTTTTTTTTTATAATCTTGGTTTCAGATGAGCTTCAGGTATTTTTGTGAACCACCTCACCCTATATATATTTTGCATTTTCTGGGAAGTAGAGTCAATGGCTTTTATCAGATAAGCAAAGGATCTAAGATTAAAAATGATACTACTTCAGAGGTTTTCAATATTATAGATTGCCTAGGAAACTTAGAACCTTACAGTTAAAATACTGTTTACCAAAGCTATTGTAAAATAATTGAAGGAAAACAGGATTTGCAATTTTCTAGGACATGGATGAATATATAGGTACAATATCATTCCCCCTCCCCCAGAGATGCTGCAATATGAGATGTAAGGGGATGTTGTGCAATGGGTGGAGGAGTAAGCTAGTTAACATGATGGGACTGAGGAATTAACAATCAGGAGTTGGTCACCTTTGCACAACTCAAAAAGGGCTCTATATCCTGCTGGTGATAAATGTTGACAAGGAGGCTGGTCTTTTTCACTGACGATTTTCCTTATTTTGTCAAAATTTTATCATGAGAAATTAATTCTTTCCATTATGAAGGCTAGCTTCTGAAAAACTTTATTAAAATACATACTTTTGTAGAAAAGATTTTTGAAATTCTGTGAGGCTTATCCGAAGTATATATCAATCACATCTCTTGAAAAGAGAAGCTTCTAGAAGAGATGATATATTTACATAAATAAATTTAAGTCAGAATGTAAAGTGAAAAGTGCCATAAAAAATTATAGATGAACAAAGAGAAACAGGAAGAGGACAATTACTACCAAGTTTACAGTGGTTGGGGTTTTAGGTGTCAGGAAAGACTGGGAAGGTAGATGGGGTTCTAAGAGGAGGCCACATATGAACTGGGCTTTAAAGAATGTGTGCTGTCTAGATATGTATCTTGAGCAAAAGGGCCTTTGAAAAAAAGGAAACATCATTTTTAGGAAATTGAGGAGGGAAATTTGAAGAATATGTAGTGTGGTAACTGGCACAGGATACCAAAAGGAAACAGCTGAAAGCAGTGAACTTCCCAAACCCACAGGCACATACTCTCATAAGGTACAGAGCATGTTAATGCTTCTTGCAGAGTCTTCATGGAGTTTTCTTTGGGTCCCTTGAAAATTTCACCTCAGCATGGTTCACCCACACAGCTTTTCTGTTCAGCTTCTTTGGCAACATTCCCAGACCACCTGATTCTCTTCTTGCTGTACTGGGGGTTGAACCTTGGAGTTCTACCACTAAGCTACATCCACAACCCTTTTAATTTCTTATTTTGAGACAGGGACTCAGTAAGTTGCACAGGCTGACCTTGAACTTTCCATCCTTCCACCTTAGCCTCCCAGGTAGGTACGATTACAGGCATACACCATAGTACACAGCTTCTTGAGAATTTCACTTAAGAGAAAATGCAAGGGAAGCTCATTCAAATACCGCAGGTAGATCCTTAAAATGATAAAAAGGATGACACTGATGGTCTCTCAGGTTGGATGAGGGTTTGTCCCAGGCTCACTGTTTCATATGAAATGAGTTTAGGTAGCTTCCGGTTTGGCTGTGGACATTTTACTGTTATGGAACCACAGCTACACAGTTATTTTCTCCTTAGACATTGGCACGTGGTATAAATAGGCAACAAGGTATTCCCTTAAATGATCACCACTGTCTTTGTCTCATAAATTAGACCTTTTGTTTAGGCACGCGAGAAGCTAAAAGACCTGATGAAGTTTAGGAAGGCAAGTTTTTCTGTATGTCTGACTATTGCTTAAGGACTGATAACTAGTCATATTTATCTTCCATTGATCACACCATATCTAATGGGGACAATCAAAAGACTAATTTGGAATATAAGATTTGACAATGTATCAGTTGGGATAGAGGTGGGATCTTAAGACTACAGTGAGCCTCTTACGTTTTCTCCATTGACATTAAGTAATTGCTTATTTCTTATATAATTATTTAATATTTATTTTAAATTACTTATATCTTATAAAAATATTCAGTATGACAAAAACTATCCAACATAAAACTATAGAATCTATCAAAACGAACCTAATTAATATATATCACACTGTCTGATTAATATACACCACACTCAAACCCAGCACTTCCTGGGGTAGGGACAGAACGATCCCTAAATGATCCCTAAATGAGTAACTGGAATGTCCCATTATTGCTTGTAGGTATAGATGCTTTCACACTCTCCAAGGGATGCTGGAGCCATTATTATGGATTGGCTCCAGTATGTGGGCCCTCATAAGAGCAAGATTTAGAGTAGGCTCAACCTTCCCATGTTGGGAGAGCAGAGAGATATCATGTGCCCACAGTGGGAACAAGTAGCATCATGCTATGAGACCTGAGAATTTTTATAGTCCTAATGTGTTGGTCCTAGATATAAATCCTGCTCACAATGGCACTGCTGCCTCCAACTGGTTGTTTTATATAGATAGTACAGTGGGGAAAACTCATTATGCTATTTCTGAGTTTGTTAGTACACATTTGCATGTCAGAGAATGATATTTACTTGAGTTTGTATATTGCACAACAATTATGAAAGCAAGATTTTGTCTTTTCACCCATAGGCCTAAGTAGTCATCTGTAAAGAGTGAACTGTCACTGATTTTTAGTTTCTGGTTAAATGTAGGAGATACACATTGGGTTGTCGGTATTGCCAAATGCTTGTGAATAAATTTTTAATGAGAGTTTGACCTAAGGGAAGTGAACAAATGATTGAAATTCAAACAACTTATGTATATTACTCTGAACAGGCTAATATATGCAGGATGATTCTGGAAAAGACAACACAATTTTGTTCAGAGTTCACAAAGTCATAATGAGTTAATTCAAGACATATTCCAAAGATTTTGACATTTATATACATATATAAGTCAAAGCTATACATACATATATATGTGTGGGGGGGTGTATGTATGTGTGTTTTGTGTGTGTATACATATATATGTGTGTGTGTATGTATATATACTTCTTTCTGTAATCAGTTGATGAAATAAAATGCTTCATTAAATTTTGATTGGACTCAGAATTAGGCTGGAGTAATATCTCTAGCGGAAGAGAAAATCAGTTAACATTTTAAGCTTGGTGTCCTCAGTTCACTTTGAATTCTGTGTCTGTTAAGATCTTTTTTGTTTTTTCCTAAGAGAATGTCTTAAAATAGCTCAGAGTATGATTTGACCATCAAATTGAAGAGCTTGATGAGTATGTGAGAATGAGACCCATTTTTGCCATGAAACATTTGGTGGGAGATCTCAATTTAAATCAAGTTTTCTATTAAAGTCCATTAGTGATTCCCCAAGAAATCCCATGAATTAGGCCAGGACTTTTTCTCTGTTAGTTGGAAGGAAGAAATGATATAGAGATGATAGTGTGGTATTTATCTCATTAGTAACACAGTTAGGGAAAAAATGCTCAAGTCGTCTGTAATTTCTAGTCCATTACAGCTTCCTGAGTCCTACTTCCTTTCTTTCAAAGTTCCTAAAAAATATGCATAAAAATAATTAATTATAATTCTCCATTCAGTTGCTATAGCAATGGCAGTTCCTTAATGCATCCTCTCTTTCTTCATGCCCTTCTGAATTAATTTAGCACAAAACAGCTCAATTTTAGAAATAAAGTCCTTTGAAAATAGATGTCAAGTGTTATTAGGGATATTTTATGGTATCCAGATGAAAGTATCTAAAGATTTACTGAAGAGCCAGGGCTTTGTGGCCAGAATTAGAAGCTTGAAGTTTTCTCCACCACTGGGCCCCTCTTTCCTTCTATGCATATTCTATTTTGAAAGCAACCAGTGGGAGTTCAGATTAAGAAATAGGTAAAATGATCGTCAGAGTCTTTTTTTCATAATCCCACATCAAAAATGTATCCAGAATCTGTATTCCTCCCTATTGTTTCTTGAATCTTCTTTTTTTCTGATCATACTCCAAGGAAAAAGTAAGAATGTTAAATTAATTTTATTCAAAATTATTTCTAAAATCCTGAAAAGCAAAAATTGTTCTGTCGTCACTTAATATTTAGTAAATGATAGGTATCCAGCCTTTTGAGAAGATAGGCACTTTTCTACACTTATTAAATTCATTCCTGTGGTTGTCTGCAATTACACTGATATTTGAAGTGGGGACTAGGGATTTGTCTCAGTGGTAGAGTGCTTGCCTAGCTTATGCAAGGCCCTGGGCTCAATTATCAATCCCAGCACCAAAAAGGAAAGGAAAATTAAAGCAGGATGTATTTGAATAAACAAAACATTTCAAATGTTTATACACTTACAGGTAAGAATTTATTAAACTTCAATTAGTTAAAAAAAAAAAAAAAAAGTGGCCAGTTTTTCTTAAGGGAAAAAATGGTTCAAATTTTGTCAAAACCAATAACCAAGCTCTTTCATGCTGTTAAAATGAAAAGATTAACATAATTAATAGAACAAAGACTTGTATTACCTCTCTGTTGGATTGACCATTTAGATTTATTCATCCAAAATTTGATCTATGAGTCATCTTTTTTTGGAATGAAAGGGAACCTGGTAATAGAGCTCTAGGACTTAATATATAAGTAAGGAAGGAATCAAACCCATTGTGTTCACACAATTTTACCATTATCAATTGAGTGTCTATTAGAGGAGCAGAACTGCTAGGAGACAGCCACTTGTTAGAGATTTGACCTTCCCCATGTTCGTGAGCTTAGTCAGCCCTCTGAATATTCAAGAATAGTTGACCCTAACTGGAAACCTCAGAAAAAGGAATTTTGAAAACTAGTTTTTTTAGCCAAGTTGACTTATGACAAAACCACCACAAATGGTTTGAAATTTAAATATATTTCCTTTAAGACTTTTGAGATTAAAAAAAATAATAAAATGCTCCAGTCTGCCTCAAGTTTCTTGTAATTAATTGTTTAATTAATTAAATGTTATTTAATTATTTCTATGTGATTTTAAAAATCATCCATTAGAATTATAAATATTATGAATTAGGATAACTTCTGTCAAACAAAATATTGCCTTTTTAAACAATGATCAATAGGCCATATATTAAAATAAATCACAGGCATATGCCTTGTTGTAACTAGGCAATGTAATATAGTACCTTTGAAATCTGACGATTGGAAGAATTTGAATTCTGGCCTTATAAAGCTGCTAGTTGAATGAAATAAACCTCTAATTCCTCATGATACAAAAATAAGGACAACACCTGTTGGGATAACTAGGAGGCTAATGGAGATAACTTATTATGAAATGACATACATTATCTTAACTAACTCTTAGTCTAGTGTCTGGGACACAGTAACTGTTCAATAAATTATAACAAATTGCTATTAACAAAAAGTTCACCATTATTGTAAAGCCATGATTGATAGCTTTGACCCTGTTTTGTTCAAATGACATTCCTGACAGCACTCTGCCAAAAGGTGGATATTAAGATACTAAGATGCATTTTTGATTCCTCATTGATTTTTCATGTCTATGAATTTTAAATCTCTAGTGCCCTGGATGAATTTGCTGCTGTCCCTCATTCCTTCAGGGCTGATTTATTTCTAATCCAGTGGGCAGCAGAGGAAAGCACCTGGTAAGTGGTGAAGCGGAGACAATTCCCCTGTTCAGATAGAAGGCTGTTATTTCCCAGCACGCTTTTCTTATCCTTGTCATTCCTGTGCAAAGCTGCTTTATTTGCAGATGGCCAAGAGCATGAAGCCAAATAATAAGCAAATGCAATTAGGGGAAATGGATGAAATTTCCCTGTATAAAGCTGACTTTTCTGCACTCCCCCAGGCTGCAGAAATTGTAATTGCATGTAGAAGGAAGTAATAAGTGCAAGGGTAATTATTCTGGCTGAATACTACAAAATGTGTGAAAGAGGCAATTTGTAATCCACAGTGGGTTTGTTTCATGGGCCTGGTGAGGAAATATTGTGCTTGTATGGCCTTTTAAGCCATAAGGATGAGGCTTAAATCCCTCTCCTTTCTGTCAACAGTATCTGTTCTAACAAAGCCATTCTACTCTGAGGAAACAAATACAAAATTTGGTTATGATAGAAAGGGATTGAATAACACTTATTCTCATATTAAGGTGTTAAGTGCATGAATTTGAACAGTATAGGGAAATGGTGATGAGGTAAAGAATTTTGTTTCTTAATTTCTCAGCAATTCTCATCAGACATTCTTAAAGGACTATTTAAAAACCTAAGAGTCCAGTGGTTTTTAAGGAAGAGTGAAATTTATTAGACTTGGAATCAGAAGACTTAGGGTTTTGCCTAACTGCTATTTTTTAATGTTTCTCATCTGTTATGATGTCAGGCTATGGATTCCTCTGCAATAAAGTGGACATGAGTACATTTACTCTGTTTACCACACTGTATTCCTGAAAAGATAAAATAATTTAACAAGACACTGTATATGTATGTACCACCACTACTGCCTCTACCACTCCACTAACAATTAAGAAAATACAATAGAAGAGCTGGAATATGCCTTGAAATAAACATTTAAGTAATTTTAGGGTTTTACTTGTTAGGTCAGTATTGAAAATGTAAGGCTAATAAACTTAATGTTTTTAATTTAATGTTATTTATATACATTATGCACTAAGTATATAATGTTGTTTTTAGTAATTATATGTTTATTATAGTGACATCCTTCATATTTCAGACCTAAATGTCTAGAGAATTCTGAAAGAGCATATGGTAGGAGGCTGCTATGGTGGTTTTAATTTAGTATGAAGAATCTTTCTTGACATACAGTAGAACTATGGTACATGGAAGCTGGTGGGCATTTAATTCCAGCCACTGGGGAACAATAGAAACCATGTTTACTTAGATGTTATGTGTAGCTTCATACTGTTCAGTAGGCTTTTACTTTGCCTTTATTTTTTATTTTTCATTTGACCCTCACCACCAGCCTGACCTCTTTGCCCTGGTTGTGATTTGTAATCCTTCAAGCATATCAGTTTGTCTAAGGCCTTGTCTCCTGGCTGCTTCCTTCTCCAGTTTCTTCACTGTCTTTTAGGGTAGGTGTTTGCTATGCCATTGAGAAGCTGGAAATAAAACATTCAACACTTATTACAATGTGAGAATGAAAGAAAAAGGATTTAAAAAAACAGCTGCCAAGGGGCTGGGGTTGTGGCTCAGCAGTAGAGCACTCGCCTAGCACGTGCGCGGCCCAGGTTCGACCCTCAGCACCACGTAAAAATAAAAAAATAAAAAACGCATTGTATACAACTAAAGCAAATAAATAAATATTAAAAAAAAAAAAAAAAAAAAAAAAAAAACAGCTGCCAAGACTAACAGTAAATGTGGCACAAGAATCACTTGTGTAAGGTTTACAAGATTGAGTCAACATGGTATTTGGTGGGAACTGAAGATAGGCCAAGCTCCTTGTCTGAATATGGGGTTACCAGGGATAAACACAGTGCCTGTTCCTCAGGAGCTCACCACCACAGCAGTAATCCTCAAATCTCATCCTGCACTAATCACCTGGAGGCCTCTGAAAACAGGGTGGGCTCTCGATAAGTACTAGTTATTTCAAAGCTCCCTAGATGATTTTATTGTTCAGTCAGATTTGAGAATCACAGTTCTAATCACAGTTTTACTCTTTTATGGACTACCAAATCAGGCAACTCAAAAGCAGATTTCTGACTCAGTCTCCCCATCTGTATAACAAGGTTGATATCATCTCTTCTTCATTCATTTATTTTCTTATTTATTATTTCTAGATACACATGTTAGTAGAGTATATTTTGACATATCTTACATATGCAGAATAAGTATAACTTGTTTCAATTAGGATCCCATTATTGTGGTTGTATATGATGCAGAGTTACATTGGTTGTGTATTCATATATAAGGATAGGAAAAGTATGTCCGACTCAGTCTACTGTCTTTCCTATTCTCATTCCCCCTCCCTTTCCTTCATTCCCCTTTGTCTAATAAAATGAACTTCTAGTTTCCCCCTCCCTTGTTGTGGGTTAGCATCCGCATATCATAGAGAACATTCTGCCTTTGGTTTTTTTGAGACTGGCTTATTTCACTCAGCACAATATTCTCCAGTTTCATTCATTTACTGGCAAATGCCATAATTTCATTCTTCTTTATGAGTAATATCCCATTGTGTATATATATCACATTTTCTTTATCCATTCATCTGTTGTAGGGCAGGTACCTATGCTGATTTTAAGTCTTTTGAGTATATGCTGAGGAGTGGAATAACTGGGTCAAATGGTGGTTTCATTCCAAGTTTTTTAAGGAATCTCCATACTGCTTTCCATAGTGGTTGCACCAATTGCAGTCCACCAGCAACATGTGAGTGTACCTTTTCCCCCACATCCTCATCAACATTTATTATTATCTGTATTCTTGATAATTGCCATTGTTTGTGTTAGACATTATCAGACTCAAAGAGAGAGACAAGTCATAGTAGCCACTGTAAAGGGAATTATAGGAAGAAAACTTGAAGAAGAACTGCAGATCTGAACAGTGAACTGCTTTAGGGCTTTCAATATCAACTCTGTACACAGCAGACAGAGACTTCATGCCATTGATTGATTCAGTCAGTAACTGCACCAAATGCATCTGGCAATCACCAGGTTGTGCTGACCAGTCTCCCTTTAGTTGATTCTCTAGCTCCCTCCACAGTCTGGAAATCCTACTAAACATCTTTGTCGAGTGATTTTACAATCAATTCACAGATTATGACTTCCCACCTTTTCTTCTTAAACCTCCAACATCACTCCCACTCAATGTTAAGTTGTTGACATGGTTTATTATTTTACTAAGAAAAATGGAAGCAATTAAAAAAATCATTGCATTCCATGCATCAAATCTATTGATTTACCAGTCCATGTGCCCATGTTTTGGCTTTCTTCCTGTCGTTCCTGCTCACGTCTAACAAATCTTTCTGTGCTCCAAGTGCACTGTGTTCTCAGCTCTCCACACCTGATATTTATTGTCTCTGCTCTCGGCTGCATTTTAATGAATCCCCCCCAGGTCTTTCCCATCAACAAATATGCAAAAATAGCATCTATTTGAACAAAATCAAACAAGCATATCCTCCTAGGAACCCACAACCTGCTCTGGCTATTAACCCCATCTCTCTACTCCTTCTCTGCTGAGAAAAAGTTCCATAAACTGTTATATACAATCTCTGCGATTGTCTTATCAAAATCACATGATATAGAGGTCAAGTCTCTGTCCTCCTCGAAGCCTTCATTAGTACATGAACATAGGTGGTCACTCCTAGAAGCCCCCCTCTTGCTTTGGCAGTACCTTGTCTTGGTTGTCCTCATACATAACTACTTGTTATGAGTCTCCTTTGCTCATGTCTTGCAATGTTGGGTCTCTGAGAGGTTCATGGTCTATAACTGACTCTTGTAATACCTGCTGATTCTGTCATTTTGCCTGGTAAGAGGTAACCACCTTCTCATCACCTGTGCTGTCTTCTTACAAATTTGTGCTTGTTCATCCTTAAATTTTCTCCACCTAAATCACCTCAATTAAAATTGTCTCTGCCCTTCAACTTCAAAACTTAAATGCCACCTTCATATCTTCATTCTGCCACATCAAATCCATCAGCAGATTCTGTTAGCAACATTTTCAAAATGCATTCTAGTCTGTTCTCCTTTTAACATCACTGCTTGACCTCTTTGGTTAAAACCACTTTCATCTTTGCCTGCACAATGCACAGCATCTAAGTGGTTTCATTGCTACTACTTTTGCTTTCCTGTAATTTATTTTCCTGGGTTGTCACAGTGATTTTTTTTTTTTTTTTTACTTAAAAAAATCGTATTATATTAATCTTTTCAATGGCTTCAATTGCAATTCGAATAAAGCCCATCTCCTTTCAAATAAACCAAGCATAAAATGATATTTTTGAGAAAATTAGGGAATTGAATGAGCATCGATGATTTTAAGGGATTGTGGTTAATTTTGCTGGTTGTAGTAATAGTAGGTGCTTATGTAAGAGATTGCTCTTATTTTAGAGATGCATTTTGGAATGAAATACAAATGTTTGAGTTTAAGAATTTTCTTTAAAATGCTATAACACACATTTCTTCCAAAAAGGAAAAAAAATAAATAAAGAAAAATGATGAAGTATGGCGAAATGATAATTATTGATTCTAGTTACATGGAGGTTTATTATACTATCCTCTCTACTTTTACATGTGCTTAACAGTTTCCATAATACAAAGTTTACAAAGACAACTAAAAATTTCCAGTTCTTTGTTATGCTCTGTGCAACTGAACATTTGTCCAATTCCCTGGCCTATTTTCCCATTCTTCTTTTTGTTTGCCACAGGTCAGCCACACACACTTTTCTCTAACACTTAAAGCCTTTGTACTTTCTGGTCCTTTTGCCTGGTGCACATGTCATGTGGTTGACTAATTCAGATCTTCCTTCCAGAGAGGATTGCCCAAACCATTCCCCCACTCCCACACACTATTTTTAAAAATTAGACTCCTTTGCTTGTTCTGATGTTCACTGATTATTTTCCTCTATTAGAATTTAAACCCCACAAGGCAGGAACTTTTGTCCAAAATATGCATAGCAGATATTTAACATCTATAAATGAATGAATTATTACTTTTTGCTCCATTTTGAAAATGAGGAAAACAAGGCTATACAATAATTTTGTAATTTTCTTAATGCCACACAAATTGAGAGGCAAAACTGAGATGTGAAGTCAAGTTTTCTTTTCTTTTTTTTTTATTGGAGTTCTTTATCTATAGTCACCCTACTGTGCAATAGTGCACCAGAACTTCTTTCTCCTAACTCCCAAAGAATGAATAAGGAGGGTATTGGAGGAAAGGGCTGGAAGGTATAACCTCCTAATCCAAAATTGAAAGAATTGTCTTTGTAGGTATATTGCATTGGGAAGAAATTCCATAATTTTAATTAGATTTCAAAGGAACTCTTTAGTCATCCAAATTTTAATCATTGTTTTCTTTGTTTGCTAATAGGAGCGACTTACAATGTTGGTGGCTCAGTACAATACAGGAAGTTTAAACTGGTTGCTGACTAAAGTGTTAGGTTATGTAGTCCTATGAACAAAGCTGGTCAACACTTAATTATTCTGGATTTATTGAATTTTTTTCAGGCCATTGGACTCTCTTTTTGCTCTTGGGATTTTAGCTATGTGGATGTCTATAGTAGCATAGATGTGCTGAAAAAAAGTTGGAATTTTAAGGCAGTGAAATAGTCTACATGTAAACATACTCCAAACAGTATGGTAGGAATTAAGAAGAACAAGGAAATTAGACAGTGTGGTAATTATACTGTTTTATATGTGTGTGTATGTGTATCTCTGCATATAGATGTGTGTTTTACGTGTGTGTGTATGTGAGTAACATGGAACTGGCATCTTTTTTCTATATTATCTTCTCTTTCCCAATAAAAGAATCATTTTTATTCTTTTTCTTATGAGACCATCTGAAATTCACATCAATATTCAACTTTCTAATGTAATACAGTAACTTATAAGCTACGTTTGATTCTGAGGTATTTGTTTGTCTGTTTTCTTATTTCCCTTAATGCTGTGTGATTATATCCATGTTGCTCCTTTGTATAGGTGTTCCAAACGGTGACACTGAGTATGTGGAATATCAGGCGGACTTCACACACGACAGACTAGCTTTGTTGGTCTGCCCAAGTACATTAAGGTGAAGGAGCCCCAATCAGGGAGACGGCTATTGCGGTTAGCTAGAAGCCATAAGTTCCACCTGATAATAATCATACATTAAGTATGCACGTGACACACCTGTAAATGCATGTGACGCACCCACAAAGCTAAAGGTATATAACCGGGTGAAACGGTCAGAAGATATTCAGTCAGTCAGTCATGCAGTCGCTCAGTCGGGTCAGTCGGAAGAAGAGTTCCGGTGGGAGAAGAAGAAAAGAGTCAGAGCGGCCAGAACATAGTCAGAAGAAGAAATAAGAGTCAGAGCGGTTAAGAGTTCGGTCAGAAGAAGCTAGAGAAAGAAATGAGAAAAGAGTTTAGTAAGAGAAGAAAGAAAAGCTAGAGAAAGAAATGATAAAGAGAAAGAAAGAGACTAAGAATAATAGATTCCTGCCACTGAATCTCCTCCCGCGGTATTGTGGCTGTATGTCAGGCAGCTACATTAAGGAACTGAAAAATTATGGGATACATTATATGTCATTTGGTAAATTTCTTTTGAAGCTCAAACATAAAATATTTTAATCAAATTTTTAAAACATCTCTAAAATATATATTACAATCTATTTATCAAAAGTAGAATTCCCAGTCATGTCACCTTTTAGTAAATATAATAAATTATAAGCAAATTTTAAAGCAATCATATATTTATGAGCAAATATTGAAGGAATTCAGTAAACTTTTAAAACTCCAGTGCTCTAAGAGAAAATTGACCTATAAATAAAATAAAAAATATGTTTTCCAATAGTTGGCCCTATTTTTAAGATTTAAAGATTCAATCATAAAAAATCCTAGATAATAATATAACTATTGAGTAAGTGGAATGATTCTTAGGTTGAAAGAATCTTTTCTTCATATTGGGGCACAAGAGTCTCTTTTATTTAATATATTTGTATTATAAAAGAAAAGTCATCTTTATTACTATTTCTGAGGACATGAGTGTTACTAAAAGTTGATTCAAAATGAGATGTTTATCTTTCTGTATATGAGAGAGATTTAAAATATTGTGAAATGATTTTTCTTCTATTATCTTAATGTATTAATAGAAAATGTTATCATATGTTAAAATTCCTATATGAATTAATGGTGCTTGAGATTTATAGACAAAGAGCTTATTTTTTAAAGAAAGAATGGATTATTATAAATCAATAAATATATTTGTTACCTAATTGAGATTATTAACAGGAATGTCTAAATAAAAATATTTAAATATAAATATAATAGTAAAAAGCTAAGAAAGGGCAACGGATTTGAAGAAGGGTCAATAAATATTTGGATAAAAGTAGAATCAGACACCCCCTCCCCACTGCCAGAATCATTGAGCTTTAAAAGGGACAGTGACCTTAATAATTTGAATACCACATTACTTTTTTTAATTTTAAACAGAAACTTGGGCTTCTTAAAAACTAAGTGGCCCACCCAGGCATTTGTAGCAGAATTGAGAGTACAAATCAAATTTCATGATTTCCTCACACCTATTTATTATATAAAAAACAACCACCAATAAAAGCAAGAAAGGCTGTATGCCAAAGTAGCAAGAATGTTAAGTTTATCTTCTCCTACACTGTTTCAAGTAAAGAAAATTAGAGATTTAAACAACTGATTTTATTATTAAATTGATATTACATAGGCCCATACCTTGCAGTACTAAAACTCATCAGAAACAGACGGTTCTTACATTTGTGACCATATTTAATAATTGGGAAGATCTCAATGTGTATAATGTATAACACATTGTTTATATAAACATTAGAGATTGTTATTTTGAAAGTTATTGGAAAGTTTACAATTAAACATCTGTTATCAGACTATTACCATTTACAATATTCTTTAGAATTTGCAGGCTCCTTTTTTGATAAAGCATGACCCACCAGGTACTTTGAAGCCTTATGAGTTTGGACAGTAAATGAGAATTTGGGCCAATAACTCTGATGGAATCATGCCAACTATTGGCAAGGTAAGCACCTTGGAGAAGAATAGATGACAACCTCTGTCTGTATTATCTGATGAGTTCAATTCACTGATATTGCTGAGTTCAGTTCAAAAAAAATTATATGCAGTTTCTGCAGCTGTGCTCACTCATGAGTATTTGGCACATTGGCCTAGATGAGAAGAATTTTTATGAAATCATTTAAGTGCCAGAGAAATAAAAAGGATGTATTAATACACTGTGCAACACATTTTAAAACAGCACTCCGTTGTGAAAAATTATAGTGTTGATTAAGATTATATTAGAAAATTAAGTTTTTGTAGATTGAAGAATGAGATACATAAACATCTCTTTGGTGAAAATTTCCTCACTTTTATGCAACATAAATATCTTTAATGCTTTCCTGATTACCAAAGTAGCTCAACATTATTAAGAATTATGTAATAGGGATTTAAACAAAGCAGAAAGTGATTGTCTTTCTTTATCCTCAACTTCCCAAAATATCACTTTTATCATTTCAATGTATACCTCTCCAGTTTATTGTCATGGCAAAATACCATTTACTACATGGCTTAAATAACAAAATTTTATACTTCTGGAAACTGGGAAGTCTAAAACCAATGTTCTGGTGAAGGCTTTCTTTCTGGTCTTTCTGGTTTGCAGATGGCTACCTTCTTGTTGTGTCCTTTTTGGAAGGGAAGGAGGAGTGAGAGAGAGAGAAAGAGCGAGCAGCAGATCTTGTGGCCATACTCTCATTAACTCCTCTAAATCTAATTATCTCTCAAAGGCTCCATCTCTAAATACATAATGGAATTAAGGGCTTCACTACTTGAATTTTATACACAATTCTGGTTATAGCATAGAATATAACAATTTTTTCTAAATTGATAATATGCCAAATATTACCTATTAAACAAGTCAGTATTTCTGTACTTTGAGATATTCTCTTATTGCAAAGTAAATTTTCACATAGACATCTATTTCTTATCTGTCACTTTTGTTGCCTTGCTGTTTATTCATTGTTCTGTCTAGTCTTGTTTTATTTAATATGAGCTTTGGTTTTTATTTTTCTAGGCTTTTTCTTTTTCTTTTTTTTTTGGGGGGGGACGTGGGAACCAGGGATTGAACTCAGAAGAACTTGACCACTGAGCTACATCCTCAGCACTATTTTGTGTTTTATTTAGAGACAGGGTCTCACTGAGTTGCTTAGTGCCTCGCTTTTGCTGAGATTGGCTTTGAACTTGTGATCCTCCTGCCTCAGCCTCCCAAGCCGCTGGGATTATAGGTGTATGCCACCATACCTGGTTAGGCTTTTTATTTTTCTAACATTTGTTGTCATCATTCCTGATGAATTTAGACTCAAGTTACAAAGCATCCCGTCAGAATTTGGGTTGGAATTGCTTTATACTTATAGATCAATTTGGAATAACTTGACACCTATAAAATGTTGAGTCTTCCCATCCACAAACATTCTATATGGGTTTTTTGTTTGTTTGTTTGTTTGTTTGTTTGTTGTGGTACCGGGGATTGAACTCAGGGGCACTTGACCACTGGATCACATCCTCAGCCCTTTTTTGTATTTTATTTAGAGACAGGGTCTTACTGAGTTGCTAAGTGCCTCGCCATTGCTGAGGCTGGCTTTGAACTCACAATCCTCCTGCCTCAGCCTCCCAAGTGCTGGGATTACAGGCGTGTGCCACTGCACCTGGCTCATTCTATATGTTTTAATGCATATGTTTTTTAAGTACTTTATGACTACTTAATAGTTTTCATTATATTATTCTAGTGGCTCTTATTGACACCATAGTAGTATAGCACAGTTTTATGTTGTAAATAAAATTTTCATGTTTCCTAATCCATATGTTTGTATTGCTATGGGTTTATGTATGGAGAAAAATGGGTAAAATTATAATAGAACAATAAGAATATTATTTTCTGAACAATATCATGACTGGAGAGCACTGGATTAGGATATGTGGTTCTATTCCCATTCTACCATGATCTTATTATGTACTTATACTATATATTTGATTATTTAATTTCACTGAAACTCAGTTTCAGTTTGTATAACTAAAAATGCAAAATAAGGCTCAACTATAGACATTTCTTTACTTTATTAGATGAGTTGTATTACTTAGTTTGACTTAAGATGAATTGTAGGCCTGGCCTCTAAGAGAGTCAGTGTTTCCAAACTATAACACAAAACAGCAGAATTGTGGGTTCAGGTGTGTATGGAATTTAAGAATATTCTTGGTTATGACAGGATCTGAACTTTAAGTCTAAAATTTATTATTAAAAAATCAGTCCCTCATGAAAAAAAATGAAATGTTTACCCATTTAATCTTTTCTCAGCATTTTTAACTAGCCATAGGAAGTGAAAATTCTCCTTCCTTAAATCCTTTATATTCTCTGCTTCGTCCTTAGTACATGACTGGAAGGGGAGCTACTTTCTCCAGGAGTGGCTGCAGCTGTGCCTTCAGTTGGACCATTGCTTCATCTTACCCTGAACAAGGCTATTTATGCTCTCAGCATTATTTAATGCCTACCCTATGCAGGGCAGTAGTGGGGGAGCAACAGTTAGGGAGATAGGCCAACAAACAATCTATGGCCACATCATGATCAAGCAGGCACTGAATACAGTGGGATCACAGACAATGGGCATTGAACTTTGGTCAATTATACTCAAACCTAATAAGTCCAGGGAAGCTTCCCAGTAGAGATTATGGTTAAGATGGTGACTAATCAGTACGTGAGAATCAGTCAAGTGAAGGAGAATGAGGCTGTGAGTGTATTTCAGGTAGTGAGAATAGCATGTGAAAGAGATCAGAGAGAGACCCTGGGGTGATCTAGTAGTGTTGGCACAAAAGCCAATGGCATGTCTAATAGGCCTCACTCAGCCAGAGAGACACTTGCAAACAGAATCATAGAGCCAGAAGATTAAGTGAAAACTAGAGAATGTCTTTTATTCCACAGAGGGGCATTTTTCTCTACATGCAGTGTAATTTGTTTCTGTGCCTTGGTTCATGGTATCCTTCTCATTTTCCCATGTTCAAATTTTATGAACCCATCTACACGCAGCATACATGCCAACCGTTCCATGGCACTTTCACTGGTACTGAAAAAGTCTTTCCTCTTTCCCCTCATTTCAGCAAAACTAGTGAGTCCTTACTCTGTGCGAGGAGACAGTGGGAAAACACTTAGAACAATTCTTGCCTTTGTGGAGCTGACATTTTAGTGGGAAATTTAGACAATAAGCAAGATAAATGAGCAAAACAGTTTGTTGGATAATAGTGATTTCAAATGAGGAAAATTAATCTGAGAAGTGGGGTAAGAGATTGGGGATGTTGAATCAGGTTGTAATTTAAATAGGGTGGGCATGGAAAGTGGTAATTCATAATAGAGTGGCTGACCCAGGTGGTTATCTAAGAGAAGAACATTCTGGCAAGGAAACTGCAAGTACAAAAGCCCTGAAGTAAAGAAAACCTTGCATTTTTCAGGAAACAGCAAGTAGGCCAGTATGGCTATAGCAGAGTGATAAGTGTGGCAGCAGGGTATTGTAGAGGAAGGACTCACAAGGGTGGGTGGGAGTCAGTATCATAAAAAGCACCATGGAGTGTATAAGATCTTTGATTTTGAGTGAGATGGGAAACACTGGAGGTTTTAAGCACAGGTTGTGTGCATGTGTTGGTACTGGGGATCGAACCCAGGTGTGCTTTACCACTGAGACACATCCATGATCCTTTTTTTATTTTTTGAGACAGGGCCTCACTAAGTTGCTGAGGCTGGCCTTTAACTTGTAATCCTCCTGCTTCAGTCTTCTGAGTTTCAGAGATTATAGGTGTGAACCACCCTGGCTAAGCAGAAGTTTTAAAAAGTTGCTATTTTGAGAGTAGACTACAGGAAGGGAAAAACAATGTGAAAGCAGGTGAATCCAGGTTTTATGATGTTTTATACAAATAGAGCAATTGTCTTTCAGAAAAAAATTAATTTCTAATGGAAAACTAGGTATAAAAATAGGGATCATGAAATAGGGATATAAAAAGGGATCATGAAAAAAGTGGCTATTAAGCTTGCTTTGTCAGTTTCTAGATAAATCCACTTTAGGTCCCTGTTGAAAAGATAAACAAGTTAAAACCCATCATAATAGCAAGAGACAATGGTGGAGCAGGCTATGGTAATGACAGTGGAGTAAGATGTGGTCAGGTGCTACACACACTTTAAAGAGAACTAACAGGATTGGCTGGCAGATTGGATGTGAACAAAGAAAGAAAGAAAAAGAGGGAGGGAGGTCTATGGTTACAACCTTTGAAGATTATAATTGCCATTCACTATATAGAGATGGTATCCATTCCTGTGCAATGACATTTATGTATTTGTGAAAGTGTTGCTAATTTGCCAGTACATGCTTTTTGAGATCAGGGACATTATCTTGTTTATTGCTGTGTTTCACAGAGCTCCTAGTTTATCACTGAAAACATTTTAGGTATTCAAACATGTCTTTGAATCAGTAGTCCTTACATGCTCTGTTTCCTCAATGGGAAGTAAGAAAACTATGCCCAATATTACTCACAGTTCTTACTACTATGTAAGGATATGAATTAACCATCCCATCTTGGGACAGGTTAGCAGCTAGGATGTGAAGAGAAAAGTCTAAACTACCTACCTTATACTTTGGGAAAGTACACTGAAAGTGCCAAATGACTAAAACATTTTTATGTCCCATCAGTAAATCTCTTCAATGTTATCCATTTGTCTTAAGAAAGTATAAACTCACCAATCTAAAAATAATAGGTTTGTAGCTCACCAACCTAGGAATAATCCAGAAAATTCGGAACATGTAAGTGAACTCCTTCAGTGGAAAGGCCTTGGGATGTTTGAGAATCATGTTTTCACCTGTCCCTGTCTTGGCTCTCCTAACAAAGAGACAGGGAACTAGATAGCTACAAGATCTGTTCAATGCCAATTGAAATCTGCTCAATTTTTCACAACTTTCACTATTTGTCTAATATACAATCAAAAAGGCTTCACACTGGAAAAGTTGTAAAGATTTAATTGAAAATTTGAATTTTACAGTCAAAACAGGAAAGGTAGGTTACTCTTAAGCTGCAAACTTCTAGTTGGAGTGATTATAGCTCTTCATTTACATATTTTTCTTTGCAAATACAGCCATTTGCATTTGCAGTGATTCAGTTCCCAGTGAAATCTTAACAAAAGGGAAAAGTAAAAGTGAATAAACTCCAATTCAGAGAACTGGTAAGATATAAAGTCCCACTCACCTTCCTTGAATCCTGGAGATAATGACTTCCTTCAACAATGGACTTGTTAGGCAGAAGAAATGGAGTGTAAAAACTACTCCCTTTCCCCATTGTTTTGTGAAATATCTCTATGAAAATACTAAGTAGACAACAAGACACATAAATCTGGAGAGGGGTGATCTGAGCTTGAGATAAAACTCTTGGAATTATATATTTTAAAATGGTATTTAAACTCACAGCTATGGGTGATCAATAAATTGAGAGTAACTGTAAAATATGAAATCGATGAAAAGGTTCTTCAACTCTGAGCCTGAATGAAACTGAATCCCAACATTGAGGCTTTGGATAGAAGGGAAGATACAGCTAAGAAAACCAAACGTAAGCAATTAAATAAGGAGGAAAGACAGGAATAGCTTGGTTTTGTGTCTCAGTTGAGGAGATGGCATGGTCATTTCTTTTTTCTTTTTTAAAAAATTTAAAGTACTGGTGATTGAACCAAGGGGTGCTCTACCTCTGTGTACTTCTCCAGCCCTTTTTGTTGTTGTTTGTTTTTGAAACAGTCTCACTCAGTTGCTGAGGCTGGCCTCTAACTTGTGATCCTCCTGCCTCAACCTCCTGAAAAGCTGGGATTACAGGTGTGAGTCACCACATCCAGCTTAAGTCATCATTTCTATGAGATGTTTCAGAAGGTCAAATAAGATGGGCACTTGCAATATTGACATATTATTTTCAATAGCATAGTAAGAATGGATGCCAAAGGAAAACCAGAGAATGAAAGGGAGATAATGAAGAGGAGACAGGAGTAAATCAATCATTACTGGGTGTTTGGGTGTAGAAAGAAGAGAAATGGAGACACTCCATACCTGTGAGTTTAAATACCATTTTTAATATATAATTCTGTTATTTGGAGAAGAATGTGAGTGAAGAAAACTCTTGTTTTATTATCTTTGCTTTTTAATAAATGGGAGATACTAGGTATGTTTATTTATGTTTATTTGCTATTAGAAATGAGTTTGTAGACTGGATGAGATGGATGATGCAAAAGAAGAAAGAGTTAATCCAAAAATAGAAGCATCAATGTGAGGAGACCTCTTTATGAGGAGCAGGGACTCTTTTTCATTGTCTCTGGAGGAAGAAGAAATTGTATACAGATGTGCATAGATTTAAGGATTTGGTGGTAGGAGGAAGATCTTCCCATTGGATCAGCTGCTATTTTAAAGATTTGTTCATTGGCAGCAGTGGAACAGGGAGTGCGATTGAATTTGTGGAGTAACTGTGAAGCCAGAAGAGAACATGGGGCAATATGCCACAGTCCTGTAGGAGAGTGGCAAAGTGGATTTATGAAAGAAACATAGAGGGATGCTTAGACAGTGTTGAGAATTCGCCTGTGGTTTGTCTTTTTGAAGCAGAGGATGAGGAAGAATAGAGAGAAGGAAGTTTGGGTTTTTAGAGATGAAAATGTCAATGCTGCGGTCTGAACTATATTTGATTAAAATGCCAGAGAGTCAATGAAATCCCACACAGAAACTTCAGCAATAAGACACCTGTGTCCTAGCACAAAGTAGTATGGAAGTACTTGTCTCCAGAGGCAGCTCACTGCAGGACAGGCAGCATGACACAGGGAACAAGCGTGGGTGTTAGTGTCACACTGCCTTCAAACCCTGGCTCAAGCATTTTCCAGGCTTGTTACTGTCTCTTGACCATACAATGGTGATAGGAATACTATTTGTAAGTGTAGGATTAAAACCACAGCATGTAAAGCAGGTGAGTGACTTACAGTAGGTGTATGAAAAGAAGCTACTATTGTGTTGATTATAAACAATTTGAGAGAATTTAAATTCAACTCCAAATGCTTTGTCAAACACTGCAAATAAGCAACGGATAGAGCTGATAATTACTGTAACAATTTCCCATCATCATCTGTGCTCCAGAACATGAAGCCTGAGTCCTCATTATTACCCTTACTGGAATAATTCTTTCACAAGTGGACCTAATACTTTGCTACCTAATTCATGGTTTATATTATTCTAAAGGACAAATTTATCCCCATGCAGAACTTCAAAAAAAAAAAAAAAAAAAAAAAGAAAGAGATGAATCAGAGAAGAAAGAGACTGTTAATGCCAACGTGGGGCATGAAAGAGAAAAGAACAAGGCTAGTTAAGCTCTCGGATGCATTCTTTCTAAAACAGATTATTGTAAAAAGTATTGAAGAAATTGCTTGCAGTCAGGGCGAGTGTTGCCAAGATACTGAGCCTGAAGTCTGTTGAGACCCGATGCAGCATCAGATGAATATTCTCATTCCCTGTGCTATTTTTAACCAATATTAAATTTCTTTTTATCTCTTTTACAATTCAACAATCTGTTTTATCACTTTGTGTAATATCTTTGATTGGTAACTGTTTCTGATTGTATAAAGTTAGGATTTTGAGATAATTAGGAGTTATATTCTGGTTAAAGTACAGGAGTCCTATAATTACCCACTGGGATGCAGTGGGTAATTATCTACATTTGTTACTTTTTTTTTTCTTTGTGGCTGAGCAGGCTAGCTGTATTATGATATAGTTAGTGTTTAAAATGCTCTTTCAGGAGTGAGAGAATGTGATGAGGTGGCTGCCTGAAATTGCAGAAGGGAAGAAGATGATGGCACAAGGTCTTGATTCCTATGTCATAGTTTCACACATGCTGCAAACAAAGGGCCTTAGCTGCACTAAGTGTGTGGTTAAATCAAAGCTGTGCCTGATAGCCTGATAGCCAAGGTGAGGTGAGTCCCTCTGTCTTCTATATATAGACTTTACTGTGAGTTTCATTAGGCCTATATTTGGGTATGTAAGTTCAAAATTGTCAAGAGGCTGTGCATCCCTTTTTTTAATTTATAGTAGTAGTATGTATTACAATTCATACTGCACAACATCTCTTTAGAAACAGTTTCTCTTCAAAACAATGATGGGTTAGGGGATGAGTATATGGAAGAAA
The DNA here is from genome assembly GCA_025594165.1 of Tamias sibiricus. NCBI lineage: Eukaryota > Metazoa > Chordata > Mammalia > Rodentia > Sciuridae > Tamias > Tamias sibiricus. The sequence continues at coordinate 96,161,688 of CM046661.1, read as the reverse complement.
CAATAACACTATAGATTTTCCTTCCCTACCTTTCCAGGGAGACCAAAGCTTTTAGTATTTATGAACTTCCATATCCCCCACCCATCATAAGGAAGCTTTAAAATGATGTTAATATCTCAATTTTGAATATCTAAAAGAGACAACATTTCAAGGCAGCAGAACTCAGACTAGAATTAGATTTCCTTTTGTATTAGATGCCTTCGATCCTTGCTTCTGTGTGGAACAAAATGCATTTAGAAAGTCATAAAAGCTCAGATTAATGATTCCAAGGGGAAAAGTTACACAGAAACAAGGGCAGGGCAGCTCACAGAGTGAATCTCTACAAGGAACCCATTAAAACTGGTGTTACTAAGAGCTGACTTCAAGTGACTTGCGTTATGCGAGGTCTTTGTGATATGTACTTGATATATTTTGAGAGATGTAATTTAACTTTGGGGATCTTTTTGTGAAAGGCTGGTATAATTTGCATCTGGAGTTTTCCCCACAGTCTCATGTGTTAAGACTAGTGCCCAGGGTGGCAGATCATTTAGAGGTGGGTCTTACTGTACTGGGAGATTGTTAGGTCATTGGGATCATGCACTTGAGAAAGATTGTGGGACCTTAACTCTCCCTTTCCTCTCTCTCTTGCTTGCTGGCTATGAAGTAAGCGGTTTTGCTTCTCCACATGCTTCTCATGTTGCCCTACCGCAGGCCCAAGCAAAGGGACCAATCAATTATGGACTGGAAACTCCAAACCTTTTCATCTTATAACTTTAAGTATCTCAAATATTTTGTTATAGTGATGGAAAGCTAACCCAGGAGATATGTACTTGAGAGGCTTTTGGAATTTTGATATTCTTGTTGGAATATCTGGAACATGTCAATTGTGCATGCTTTGCCAGTAGCACCACTATTAGAACCACCTCATCTTCAGCCAAACTTATAACTTAACCTCTTCCACTGCAAGGGTCAGAACAGGTCTGTTGAAGGACAAAGGTTAGACAAGGTTTTGTATTTTTACCTCAGTGCTGCATATTATGTGACTTTCAGCACATTTTTCACTCTATTCTTTCAATAGTTTCTCCCACATTGCAGGATTCTATAGTATTTTGAGAAACTATTAAGAATACATGATAATAAAAGTCATTATGTATTAGAACATCATTATGTTATACTAGGATGATATTGGTGTGATTAAGATCACAGAGAATATAATTTAGGTCCAGGTATAATCAAATTTACATCTAATTTACTCCAGGTGTTTAACACAATAGTAGGAACAGAAAATGAGTAGATATTATTAAGCGCCTTTGGATCTCAACCTCAAAAAACAGATATCAGTCAGGGAGATTGGGCATATATTAAGAAACAATTAATAAAATGCAAGGCAAGAGCACTAAGTACCAGAGAGAGTAGTACATCTTTGTATGTTTAGCAAACTGTTTTAAAAAGTTATACTGAGTGCAAAGACATTTCTTTCTTCCAAGTTTTCTTATTCTCTAATCTTTTACTTAGATATAGCAAAAGATTTAGATTATATTTAGATTGAGTAGACTGCATCCTTATTTTGCTTCCTAATTGTACACCAACCTTTTTTCAACCAGATTATTATGTTTCTTGAACTGGACCATTTTTACAAAACTTCTCTTATTTCTTTTCCTACTAAGCCAGATAACTTTTTTACTTATTGAATTCTCTCAATTTCATAATGTTCCATCCCAATCTAAATCATGGCTATAGAGGAAATATTATATTATTTTATTTCCTTTAAAACAAGTCAAATGTGTTTCTCAGACCCCATCCTACCCTTTCCAAGGGGAAAGATCTTTCTCAGTCACTATTGAAGTATTTCTCCTCCTCTCAGTGTCATGCAAATGTCCTAGTTGTTTTAGGCAGAGGAAAATCACGTGGGGACTTCCTTGTAGTCAGTCATTGGTTTCTACTGAGATGTAAGCCCATTGTTTAAGTCCAATCTCTGCCTGCAGTCTGGCCTTCTATTGCTTCTCTGCCTCCTCTGGGAGCTCTTTGTTGAGCTTGGGACACTTGGATTCTACAGGTACAGAACTTCTGCTGAGGGGCTCCACATACTCTTTTTCTTTCCCATGTCCTTCCCTTTCTCTAGGGCACTGTAGTTTATGGTTCAAAGATGGACACCTTCCTAGAGCCTGAGGAATAGAATCTCCTCTTTTAGCCTGGGTGAATTTCCTCTTTTCCTTATTGCCTTCCTATGCAAACACCTCTTTCCCCTTCCCCCTTTTCCTTTAGAAGATTTGATTTCTGGAGGAAAAACTTAGAAATAGTTTTTGTTGAAATAAAGGGACATCTTGAAACATCGTGAATCAATAGGGAAGAAAATATTTCCAGGATGAAACACGAGTTAATAAATTCATAAATGAATTCTCCATGCTGCAGTTTACCTGCCATCACAGATTTATGTCACTCCAGGGCTGATCTTATTAGTTCATCAGCTAGATGCACATAGCAACTTCACCTCAATTGTGAAAAATGTCTTAACATTAGGCCTCACAATTTCAGACAAACAAACATGAGTCCTAGTAGGCAAATTGAGACTTGAAAAGGTCTAATTTGGGCTGGAAATGTAGCTTCATGGCATAGCATTTGCCTGGCATTTATGAGGAAATATTTTTCATTTCACTGAAATGATAACAATTGATAATATATATCTTGCTTTAAATATTAGTAATGTTTACTAATAGTACAATAAATAATTACATTTTGATAATATAAAGGACCTATTATTTATTCTCATTATTTAATTCCCATAACACACCAGTGAAGAAACTGAGACTCAAGTAATGGAGTCCCTTACTCAAGGTCACAGTGTTAGTAAATGGCAGTGCCAGGATTGGAGCCTAGGTCTATCTGATTCTAGATCTGGGCTCTTTTACTATTACACTATACTGCTCGTGGTGAAGATGCACCCATCAGCAAATTTCTTCCTAGAAGGTCCAGCTGAGCTGGACTGGCTCACAAGTGTGTGCAGGTTTAAAGCTAGCATGGGAAACTGAGCTTTCATCTTGGATTGGAGTTCAACAGCACCCAGTTTATAAACAGAAAGACAGTAAAACCATACAAGTCTTGCTTATGTGTGTCATCTTTTGCCAGTTTGAAAACCTCTCAGATTCATTGCCATTTTAGTTTATTGAAATAAGGTAGATGATTATAAAGTAGGACAAAAAGGCAAATCCCTTTCTTGCTTCCTTTTGCATTTCAGTGACTATTGTTGAGTTGATATGCTATATAGCCCAAGGCATGGTGAAAAATTATTTTTTCAAAATCAAAGGTAAACTTTCTCCAAACTTAAATAGAATGATAAAAGTTGCTACATTAAAGCAACTTACAAGCACTTTGAAGAATATATCCTCAGAGAGTGTGTCTTTTAATAACCTTTCTGAATTATTCTCTTACTTTTCAAATTTTAGACTTTCATGCAGCAATTTTTTTCTTTACTGATCTTGCTTCAACTATGTAATCCAAATACATTTCAGAGATGGGTAATTTTTTTTTTTTTTTTTTTTTTTTTTTTGCCAATTGCTGTAGTAGTACAAAATATATGGATTTGGGATGATGCCTATAGGGTGGAAGGCAGTAATATTGATTACTTAATGTATCTTTCACCTCTGAAAAAAATGGAAAAGCACAAGAAAATAGTCTAATATTTACTATAAATGATGTTTAGACAACAAAGATTAATCTTCATTTTCCTTATTTTATTTGTGGTGTCAACACTGAGTTAACTTAACAACACTGAGAAGACTTTACTGTAGTAATGTCTCCTTTCCAGAAAGTCTGAGCTTCTGTCATTCATAGGTGAGAGCTTTATTCCCTTTGCATCTGCAGAAACAAAGATTCTCATAGCCAGTGGGGAGCACTAGTGATTCTCAGCATTTCCCCTATTTAGCTATGACAGTCCTCAAATTTTCTTCTATAAAGATTTCCAAAGTCTTCTGTTTTAAAAATCATCAGGAAGAAAATCACTATTTAGTCTGGCAACTTTCCTTATATTTAGTCTAATCTCTATGTACTTTAAGCCTGTTTCCTCTTGTCCAATTACTTGCAGAAATGGGAGAGAATTTCCTAGTTATTTTGCTCTGTGTAAGACTCCTGTATGCTCTTGCTGAAGGATCTTTCATTCAGCAAGTATCTATGAATCATTTGCTCTCTGTTATGTACAGTAGAAGATGCTAGACACCTACCATTGCTGTCTGTTCAAGGGGCTGGGCATATAGGCCTGAAAGATAGCTCTCCCGAAGAAGCTGACACTCTAATGAAAGCAACCAAGTGTAAATAGAAAGTCAATATAATCATTGTAACTTCCAGGTAATGATGGCAGAATGAAGTTAAACCCAGAATTTTCTACCCCCAGTAATTAACACAATGAGGAAAAATGGTAAAAACCAAAATTTTGTCAGTAGCAATCAAAAAGGGAAAGGGAATTCTGTTTTAAGCCATCATCTTGTCCTAGCCTAGGTGACCTAGACAACAAAGTCTAGATAGGCAAAGTTTAACTGGGAAAGGCTATACTGGTGAGGAGGGAAGCAATCCTAAGGCAGGAAGGGTAAGGACAAAAGGGGGCTGAGCAGGCAGAAAGGAAAGCAAATGCTACTATAAGGTGGCAGTTTATTGCTCTGGCCAAAACTTCATAAGAAAGACAACCAGTGCTCAGTCATCTTAATCACTGTCAATCTGGTGAGTATGAAATATCAATTTATTATGTATTTAATTTGCATATCTCTGCTTATAAATGAAACTAAGATTTTTTTCCTCTTCATTGACTTTTTTGGTTTTATTAAACTGTTCAAGTGTGGTTCCCATTTTTCGTTTGGGGTGTGGGTTTATTGCATTAATTTTTCAGTTATGTGTTACAGATATCTTTAAAATTTCTGGCTTATCATTTACTCTCTTTTGACAAACATAAGTTTCTAACTAAAATATTGTCAAAGTAGAGTCATACCATTCGTGTCTTCATACATATACTTAGGGTAATGATGATCATCTCATTTCACTGTCTTTCCTACCCCCATACCCCCTCCCTTCCCCTCCCTCCCTTTTCCCCTTTGCCCTATCTAGAGTTCATCTAATCCTCCTAGCACTGCCCCCCCCCCCATTATGAATCAGCAGCCTTAAATCAGAGAAAACATTTGGCATTTGGTTTTTTTTGGGATTGTCTAACTTCACTTAGCATTGTATTCCCCAACTCCATCCATGTACTTGCAAATGCCATGATATTATTCTCTTTTAATGCTGAATAATATTCCATTGTATATATATACCACATTTTCTTTATCCATTCATCTACTGAAAGGCATCTAGGTTGGTTCCACAGTTTAGCTATTGTGAATTGTGCTGCTATAAACATCGATGTGGCTATGTCCCTGTAGTATGCTGTTTTTAAGTCCTTTGGGTATAGACTGAGGAGTGGAATAGATGGGTCATAAGGTGGTTCCATTCCCAGTTTTTCAAGGATTCTCCATACTTCTTTCCATCATTAACCTAAGTACATGTATGAAGACATGAATAGTGTGACTCTACTTTGTGTACAACCAGAGATATGAAAAATTAATATGAGTTGTAAGGCATTCTGCTGTCACATATAACAAATTAAAATAAAAAAATTTTAAAAATGATTCAAAAAATTTTTTTCTTTCAGTTAAGCAAGAAATTGTTAACACAAGATAAGTTCTCAATCATAACTTTGGAGGCTGCTATCTACCAAATACACTTTATTGTTATTTCTGAATACATAGCTAAGCTGCATTATCCAGTTTTCTCTGACATAGGCAAAGACATCCATAAAACTATCTACTCAACAAAGGGAAAATCTGTATCTAGACATACCCATACAATTCTCATATCCCCCAGGTACTTTTTCCTCTTCATGCAGGAAAGAACCATAATGACCCCAGAAGTCTTAGAAATAATTTCTTAGAGATGGCAGAGACACCATGGGCCTGGGTCCCTACATGACCAGGTACAGAAGAACTTCCCACACCAGCAACACTCAATGGTATTGGTATATGAGCAAGAAATACCTTTCTATTTCCCTTGAGCTTTATGATTTTGAGGTTTGTTTATTACAGGTGTATAGACTACATTAAATAATAATAATAATAAATAGTAATCCATATAAACATCTAATAACTTCATCCATTTCTGTTCAGTTATTAAAGTCCATGTAGTGAATGCTGAAATTGCAGAATCAAGAAGGTGTCATGTAGATTATAAGCAGATTGGAGAGTCTTGGAAGAGAATACTGGATAGATCAGACCTACTCTGAGTAGGACAACATTTGGCAAAAATCAATAGAGCTTTCTGAGCTACCCTTTTACAAGACTCTATCAGCAAGAGTTAGGGGAGACTGGAGAATCTGCTTCTGATAGTACCTTCTCTCTTCCTTCCCCACACAATCACAGCCTCTTCACTCTGTCTTCTTTTGGAACATTAGATTCTATTTAATTACATTCCTTTACCTATGTCCATTTCAGGTACCCAAGAAAGTTTTGGTAGTTAATCTCCCTATGACGCTGTTAGTCACTATTTTCCTAGAACCCATAAGCAAACCTGTCCATCTTACTGTGCCCCCCCAATGCAATAAATGCTCTTGCTGAACATAGTCAAATGTCATCATATCTTTCCTTAAAAATTAATTTGTAACTTAAGAACTACTTTTGAACCTATGATCATAAAGAGCTATTGTTTTAAACGTACATTATAGGCTTTCCCTTTCACATTTGTGTAATCCACTTGGAGTTGATTTTGAGCAGTGAGAGGCAATATGGAGAAAGCATTGTTCCAGAACCAACAAAATAGCATGTCCCAATTCCAGGACTTACCTAGAATATCACTATGATACACATTATCTACTTGGCTGGTCATGAGCAATAGCTACTTTCTAGTGAATAGTTTGTAAATCTTCTTGAAATATTTTAATATTCAGAAATTATTATTAAAATATCTTTTAAGAAGTAGAAAAAGTTGCATACTTTTATTATATTGTTTCTTGATTTTTAAGGACTAGTAAATAATCTTCCTCTTCTAAAATTTTATCTTGCTGATTTATGGTAAATGTTATGGATATAGTTATCTATAATAGTATTTTTATTGGTTATAAATATTTTTATTGATTGTAAAATATGTAAACAACCCATTGCAATGCACAAAATAAGAATAAAATGGTCTTAGTAGAAGCATTAAAAGGTATCTAAGAGAGACACAATTAAAACCTTGGCTTCAGATAAATATTAAAGAAAATGGAATTTTGAGGCAATGTGGAATATAATTATTAACAAGTTCTTTTAGTTTTTAGAGGGTACCTTCATTAGTATTGCCTGTATCTTACTTTGACTAAGTGACCTCTTATACCATCAGCTCTGAAAATAGAGCCATTTTAAAGCCTGGATGTTAAACATGGATACATAAAGTTCCCACCACTAGAGCTATATGTCAGGAATTATTTGTGTATGCTTTTATACTAAGAGCAATATACCACAAGCTCAGCAGACAAACCTCTTTTCTCCTGGAGTTAACAACCCCAGGTCTTTAAGTACCCTCTCAGTGACCACCTGACTCATCTTGTTCCTCTAATGAGGTTTGCTGTCTATTTTTTTCCCGTGTGTTTCTATTAGGAGACTCTCTCAGCCTGCATTAGTAGAATTAGGTTTATGGGCTCAGGTATAGGACACTGTGTTTCCATATACTGCATCCTTGTCTATCAAAAATAGGTTTTCATTCCAATTCCAATACATTACTTTAATAATCTGTTATCAATATGGGTGAAGTATATATGCTTGATAGAGTCAGCCTGTTTGATTAATAAAGTAAAATATCAGAAATACTGGCTTTAAGGTGTGAGGATCAAGATAGAACTGATTCTTGTGGCCCTATAAAAGTACATTCCAGGGGCTGAGGTTGTGGCTCAGTGGTAGAGCACTCACCTAGTGCAGGTGAGGCACTGGGTTTGATCCTTAGCACCACATAAAAATAAACAAATAAAAATAAAGGCATTGTGTCCATCTACAACTAAAATTTTTTTTTAAAGTACATTCCATTTTTATATATCAAAATATTTTTTAGTTGTCAATGGTAATAGTTTTATTTTATTTATTCATTTACATATGGTGCTAAGAATCAAACCCAGTGCCTCCCAGGTGCTAGGTAAGTGCTCTACCACTGAGCCACAGCCACAGGCCTAGAATATACTATCTTTATGGAGCTATGAGTTCTGGGTATCTAATGAAATTTGGTGAGAACAATAGATAATTAAAGAGCCAAGAATAAGCCAGGCTCTCTCATAACTTACTGAAGAATTCTTAGGTTTTGATTTGACTGAAAATAAAATGAATAAACTATATAGTAAACTTGATAAAGTTTTGTATATATATGTATATTTAAAATATGGCTAATTTACTATATCTGCCAACAATTTCTACTGGTAAAAAGAGAAGTTAAGGCCTCTGACTCCATCTCATCTCCACACACCTATGTGTAACCCACTTGTCCTGTCTTTAGCTATGCATGAATCTCATACCAGATGCTGAGTAGATGCTGGCCCATGCTCCTGGGCCTCCAGAACTGTGAGCAAAAATAAACTTCTTCCTTTACAAATTTCATGGTTTCAGGAATTTTGTTACAGCAACAGGAAATGGATTAAGACACAGGCAGTAAGAAGCAGTAAGCTCACAAGTCCTGTGATTCATTGTGATACATTATCAATATTTGATGGTAACTTATCAACCAAAATATTTTTAAAAGTGTATTTTTCACAAAGGTTATGAATGAGATGTTATTACAGTTTTAATTAAGTATAAAGAGTTATTTATGAAAATAATGACATCCAAGTAAATGTATATGTCCTCATTTGCTTGAAACAATAATTCAAAATAACATATTTCCTGGATCCTTTCCTTTTTTGTGGTTCAAATTTCAATGAAAGTAAGTGTTAGCTCTGAAATCAACAACTTGTATACATGGTAATGACCATTGATTACTGCTGTCTTCAGTAATCTAGCTGTATACTATAAACATGGGAAGTGGGTCTGGGAGTTTTTCATTTTTTATTTTCATATCAAAAAAGTGTGTAATTTGGGCTATTTAAGGAAATCTATAATTGCTATTATTTCCATTGACATGATATGTGCACTTCAAGATTTGTATTAAATCATTTGAAAAACAAAAATAAAAATAAAAGTATCATTCTGAAAAAAAAGAGAAGTGATTTTTAAATATGAAAATAAAGCAATACATTTTTGGTCTTTTTTTAAAATTTTTATTTATAGTAGTATGTATTACAGTTCATACTATACATATAGAGCATCTTTTTACATAAAACAGTTTGTATTCAAAGTATATTCGCAGCATTCAAGTCTTCAATCATGCATTTAGAATAATGATATCCATCTTATTCAACCACTTTTTCCTCCTTCCCCCCTTGCACCCTCCCTTCCCCTCCCTTCCCTTTGACCATATAGTGTTCCTCTAGTCCTCCTACGTACCCCGACCCATCAATACTGTGATCCGTCTTCCTTGTATCAGAGGAAACATTCAGTATTTGAATTTTTGAGATTGACTGATTTCACTTAGCATTATATTCTCCAACTTCATCCATTTACCTGCGAATGTCATTATTTTATTCTCTTTTATTGCTGAATAAAATTCCATTGTGTATATAGACCACATTTTCTTTATCCATTCATCTACCGAGGGACATCTAGGTTGGTTCCACAACCTAGCTATTGTGAATTGTGCTGCTATAAACATTGAGGTAGCTGTGTCACTGTAATATGCTGTTTTTAAGTCCTTTGGGAATAGACCCAGGAGTGGGATGGCTGGGTCACAGGGTGGTTCCATTCCCATTTTCCAAGAAATCTCCAAACTGCTTTCCATAATGGTTGTGCACCATTTTGCAGTCCCACCAGCAATGTATGAGTGTGCCTTTTTCCCCACATCCTCTCCAACATTTATTGTTGTTTGTGTTCTTGATAGCTGCCATTCTGACTGGAGTGAAATGAAATCTTAGAGTAGTTTTGATTTGCATTTCTCTAATTGCCAGCGATGTTGAGCATTTTTTCATGTATTTGTTGATTAATCGTGTATCTTCTTCTGAGAAGTGTCTTTTCAATTCCTTAGCCCATTTATCAATTGGATTATTTGATTTTTTGGTGTCAAGTTTTTTGAGTTCTTTATATATTCTAGAAATTAGTGCTCTATCCGATGGGCATGTATTAAATAGTTGTTCCCAGTTAGTTGGTTCTCTATTAACCTCACTTATTGTTTCTTTTGCTGAGAAGAAGCTTTTTAGCTTAAATCTATCCCATTCATTAATTCTTGGTAATAATTCTTGTGCTACAGGATTCTTGTTAAGGAACTTGGAGCCTAATCCGACATGTTGGAAATTGTAGCTTACTTTTTCTTCTATTAGGTGTATTGTCTCTGGTCTAATTCCTAAGTCCTTGATCCACTTTGAATTGAATTTTGTGCATGGTGAGAGATACAGGTTTAATTTCATTTTGTTGCATATGGCTTTCCAGTTTTCCCAGCACCATTTGTTGAAGAGGCTATCCTTTCTCCACTGTACATTTTTGGCACCTTTGTCTAATATAAGATAGCTGAAATTATATGTATTAGTCTCTGTGTCCTCAATTCTGTACCATTGGTCTACTGGTCTGTTTTGGTGCCAGTACCATGCTGTTTTTGTTACTATTGCTCTATAGTATACTTTAAAGTCTGGTATGGTGATGCCGCTTGCTTCACTTTTCCCGCTCAGGATTGCTTTAGCTATTCTGGGTCTCTTATTTTTCCAGATGAATTTCATGACTGCTTTTTCTATTTCTTTGAGAAATGTCATTGGGATTTTGATTGGAATTGCATTAAATCTGTATAATGCTTTTGGTAGTATGGACATTTTGACAATATTAATTCTACCTATCCAAGAACAAGATAGGTCTTTCCATCTTCTGAGGTCTTCTATGATTTCTTTCTTTAGTGTTCTATAGTTTTCGTTATAGAGGTCCTTCACCTCTTTCGTTAAGTTTATTCCCAGGTATTTTATCTTTTTTTTTGATGCTATTGTAAATGGAGTAGTTTTCATCATTTCCCTTCCAGAGGCTTTGTCACTGATGTACAAAAATGCCTTTGACTTATGGGTATTGATTTTGTATCCTGCTACTTTGCTGAATTCATTTACTAGTTGTAAAAGTTTTCTGGTAGAGTTTTTTGGGTCTTCTAGGTATATTATCATGTTATCAGCAAATAGTTAAAGCAATACATTTAAAAAAGGAATTACATGTCACTGTTATAAAACAGAAATCAAGTGGTTAATAACTATTTTAGGTTTATTCATCCTATTTTAATAAGGATTTCAAATTTCTATTAATAAAGCAAGAAATGAGTTCTTTACACTATGCCACTCATAACTGTGTTACCCAAGGAACTGCTAGTTGTGTCTAACTCAAAAAATAATTTAGTCAAGAAGGAGGAGAAGAAGGAAGAAGAGGGGGTGGAGGAGGAGGAGAAGCAAATTTAGACATGTATTCCTCTTTGGTATTGAGAGTTATATTTCTGAACACTTTTCATATCTCCTGGGTAAAGTGAACATGACTTCCAAATTCTGAACTTAATGAATTTCAAACAATGAAATTATTTCCCTAGAGATATAAAAATAGTTTTATGTGGAAATGTTACAAAGATTCACCTTGACAAAGCAATAAGAGTGTTTCCTGAATTTATTAGTAGAGCTTCTATTATTCAAATTAATCTATCCATCAGTTTAACTTTTTTCACCCATATTATTTTACCCTTTAAAGACACAATGATTGATCCTGGAATTCTGGGTAAATAATGGCTAAAACTGAGATTCAAGTGGTCTAAGTAGAGTAAAGCAAATTTGAAGCTAAAACAACTGAATCTAAGTGACTATATGCTAGCTGTTGTGAGAGGTTTTATATACTTTTAAATCCTTCAAAACCCCTATGATATTAAGCATTATTAGGCTAATTTTATAGTAGTTAAATAATATACTCATTTATATATCTTTTACATGAAAGTGCTGGATGGAGTTTAAATTAGATTTGTTTGAATGTCCATTTTAGTTTATCTTTATTTTTAGGTGTAATTTTAAAATGGCTATGCATGCAAATTAAATTCAAATAAATAATAACCAAAGCAAAAACTTATGATAATTCTGCTAAAAGACACAAGTATTCTTTTTCATATAAACATAAGGTTTCACTAGGAAAATATAATGAGGTATCAGAAGAAAATCACTAGTATTTCCAACACTAGTATAAAAGCCACCCTGGCTACCATAATAGAATCACATGGAATTTTTTAAAAAAAGAAAAGGTGGTTGAATGAGATGGATATCATTATCCTAAATACATGATTAAAGACCTGAATGGTACAAATATACTTTGTATATAAATAGTTGTATGTAAAAAGATGCTATATATGTGCATTATGAATTGTAATACATACTACTATTATAAATTAAAAATTTAAAAAATGCTGAAGTTTCCCTCCTCTAGATAGTCTTGTCTTAGTTATTTGATCAGGGATAGGACCTTAGCTCTGTTTTGTTTTTAATGCCTCTAGAAATTTCTAATATACAGCCATTTGAGAAGCCTTAAACTATATGAAAACTCACAGGAAGAGTTTATTATAAGAAAATTTAATTTGGATACTTACCATTGACTTTTAATAGAATTTTTAAAAATTATAGAATAGTTTAAATATGGATTGTTTTTTACTTGCTGCATTGTCTCCGTTTCATCTTTACACAGATATGTGTCTGTAGATACAGTTATGTCTTAGATATACATTTGAGTTGCATGAATACATTTTAAAACTATGAAGTTTTTTTGAAAAAGAAAAAAATACAGGTGTCTTAACATATTTCTGAAGTTTTAAAAATATTTTCTTCAATGCTTTTTGGAATGCTATGAGAAAAAAAGCATATGAGGTGTTCAACATTTGTTGGGCATGGGAAATGCACTGGCTATTGGCTAGGTGATAACTTTTCAGGTTGGAGAGATACACATGTGTCAATCATTGGAATGCTTGAATTTAATCTCATTGAAATTTCATATGTAAATTTAAAAATTGATCTCTTACATTCAGATCTGTGTGATGATCAATATTATCTGGGGTGCACAATCTACTTCTGTGAAGATAAATGTCCTTAAGTTGTTTTCAGAATATTGTAATACAATTTATTTGTCATTGTAGAAATTCCCTACCCATGTAGATCTCAGGAATACCATATCTTTTGTCATTATCATTTTTCTATTTGTGTTAAGTCACTAAAGTACTGGCAATGGTAAAACTGGAAAACTGTATTTTCTCTGTCACTCACCTCTACTCCTACCCTCTTTATGACTCCTGGACAACCTGTTATTATGAGGTTCATAGATAATCGGGGTAGAATGAAAATTTAGCAATTAAGCTATTAAAGAAGTTAGCGAATCAAAAACTTTTTTTGTGCTAGATTCTCCATATTTCAGTTACTTCATAAAAGAAAAATATAGAGAAATATTTGCCTTATTTTGGAACGCTGCAAATGAAATTGTCAACTCTCAAATTTGGTGAGAACTGCATTTGTTGTTCAAGTGATATATTAGATCCAATCAACCACAGGTCAAACATATTTGAAACAATAAATTGCATCTGTACTGAACATTCATAGACTTTTTTCCTTGTCATTAGTCTCTACACAGTACAGTATAGCAATTTTTTAGATAGCATTTACATTGTATTAGATATTATAAGTAATCCAGAGACAATTTAAAGTATACAGGAGGATATATGTAGGTTATGTGTAAATACTATTTTATATAATGGACTTGAGCACCATGGATTTGGTGATCTGCAGAGGGTCCTAGAACCAATCCTCTAAAGATAGTGAGGAGTAAGTGTATATGAAATCATAAAAAATCAAGCTTATCTTCAATGCAACTGTTGAAAATATGCAATGTTTTTTATAAACATTTACATGTTATTGATTTTATCAAGAACTTTGAGAGAATGACAAGAAACATTTTGAAGAAATAACTTTTCTAAAATTGTTCTTGAAAATGCATTTTTTATAATTTTTAAAAGACAAAGACTATTTCATCATTTAAAATAAACTGTGACCAAATTTTGCCTTTGTAGCACAAGATAGCAGCCAACAAATATATATTTGAAATTTCACTCCGTCAATGAGAACTTGACCATGCTCTAAGTTTTGATAGAAAGTAGGCTATGGTATGATCTAGTACAAGAGTCTCTCTTCAATGTGAAGCCAGAATCCTTCCGCAGTCAAATGCTTGTGATGTCATCCTCTCTGTGGCAAAGGTAGAGTAATGATCTTTTATCAGACATTATTTGAAACTTTGCTGGCAGCAGGACATGCACACTACATACTGCATACTGCTATATGTAATCTTTTTGGAATATATTTAATTGAGAACCAACTCTGCAATAGCCTACCACTGTGAAAGGCCATCAAGTAGAGAGAAATAATATTTAAAAACATGACTGCCTTTCCCTTATCCTTGTTCATAAGAAAAAGAATAGCACTTTAAAAATTCACACTTCAGGAAATAAGTGCATCAGGAAGATTCTTTTTAATAGGAACAAGATCCTGAGAGGTGTGGAGAAGAGTTTGCTGCAATTTCTTTCTGCACTAAGGACTAAATACTTATTCTGGCCTTGCTCATATGCCCTCTTCCGTGGGCATACAGTGATTCAGGACTGATGCATGAAGAAATAATTGTTCTGGTCTAAGATGATTTGCCATACAGAATCTGGAAGGCTGAATTTTCCTGCCAAGGGAATTATTTTGAGCATATAGAAAAAGGCAAATCAGGTTTTTTTTTTCCTTCTGAGTATAAATAATTTACATGTTTGAAAAAATTAGTTAAGAAACTACTTTTAATTCAATTAACAGAAAGTGAAGATTGCATCTTGCTATCTAAACAATGTAGAGAATATAAAAGCATGAGGTATAGTCCTTCTTCTTGGGGGAACTGGTGTTGTGATTTGGATCTTACATGTCCCCAAAGGCTCATGTGTCTACAGCCTGTGGCACTATGGGAAGGTGGTCAAGCCCTTAGGAGGTACGGCTACTGGAAGGATTTAAGTTATTAGGGTCATACCCTTGAAGGAGATGTGGAGACCCTGACCCTCCCTCCCTCTCTCTTTTTGCTTCTGGCTTCTATGAGGTGAGCAGCTTGTTTCCATCAGGTGCTGCCTGTCATGCTGTTCTGCTTTGTTATAGTCCCAAACAATCATCGACAGAAACCTCTGAAACTGTGAACCAAAATAATTTTTTCCTCCTTATGATTAAATTTATCTCGGTTGTTTTGTCACAGCATGGAAATCTGACTATTACAACTAGGAAGATAACAGATTTGAAAGAAACTGAGTATACAATATAGAATGAAGGAGCCCTAATTAGGAAGGGCTATTATAGCTAGCTGGAAGCCATAGGTTCCACCTGATATGTATGTGACGCACCTGTAGGCACCCGCAAAGCTGAAGGTATATAACCGGGTAAAAGCGGTCCAAGTTAGGAGAACGGAGAATTCAGTCAGCCGGGCAGTCACTCGGTCGGTCAGAAGAATCAGAGCGGCCAGAACGTAGGCAGAGCGGTTACAGAAGAGAAACCAGATAGAAGAAGTAATGACTGGTCAGAGTTAGGCCGAGACTCCTGAGGAAGACAGAAGACAGAAGAAAAAAGAAGGAAGAAAGAAGAGAGAAGAAAGAAGCTCTAATCTTTCTCTAAGCTAAGCTCTATCTTTCTAACTCTAACTCTAAGCTCTAAGCTAAGCTCTATCTTTCTAACTCTAACTCTAAGCTAAGAAGACAAAAGCTCGCTCTAATCTTTCTCTTTAAAAACAGAAGACAGAAGAGAGAAGAAAGAAGCTCTAGTCTTTCTCTAAGCTAAACTCTAAGCTCTATCTTTATCTTTCTTTCTAAGACTCTAAGCTAAGAAGACAAGAAGAAATCTTTCTCTAAGAAGCTCTATCTTTCTTTATCTTTCTTTCTAAGACTCTAAGCTAAGAAGACAAGAAGAAATCTTTCTCTAAGCTAAAATCTTTCTTTCCCTCTCTCTAAGCTCTAAGAAAGTAGAAGTAAAAGTAGTAAAAGCTTAACTCTGCCCCCGAGAGTTTTTATCCCGGTTTACGGTACCAGGCAGCTTACAATAGAATATTACATATTTATGTCTTGATTATGTGGCATAGTCTACAGAGTACTATAAAAGTTAAAAGGAATGTTAAGTTAGTGTGAAATGGAATAGAGACTGCACTATAGGGACCATCTGTAGAAGTGGGAACTTGTGCTTGATCCTTTTTTTTTTTGTTTGTTTGTTTGTTTGTACCGGGGATTGAACTCAGGGGCACTCTACCACTGGGCCACATCCCCAGCCCTTTTTTGTATTTTATTTAGAGACAGGGTCTCACTGAGTTGCTAAGTGCCTCGCCATTGATGAGGCTGGCTTTGAACTTGTGATCCTCCTGCCTCAGCCTCCCAAGTGCTGGGATTACAGGCGTGTGCCACCGTGCCTGGCTCTGTGCTTGATCCTTGAATGCTGTTTAGAATGCAAAAATGAATGACCACAAAAACTTAAACAATTGGATTACTCAGCACTATTGTGACCTTAGTTTTCATACCCAATTATCTTTTGGTAGGGGAGACAATCAGTAGCAATTGAATCATATGATGACTAGGTTCTTGTTTCTAAAACACGTTCTGTATCCTAAACTCTTCCCTGCCTTTGTCTTTTGTGTATGTATGTTTTTTTTTCTTTGTTTTATTTTTCTTGGTATTTATCACTATAACTGGAGGGGGTTGAGTAAGACTAGTTAGTTATAGAAAGGCATTCCTTTGATTAAATTGATGACTTTTCACCCTAAAAATCTCAATTTATATCAGTCTTCAGATTCATGGAACTGACTGATCTAGTTCTTGAAGAGGTGAGTACTAGAACTTTATATCAGCACAGTATTTTACTTACAGTTGTTCAGATTGGTGTCACATCACACTTAGAATCAGTCTAGGCTCACCACAGTCCCTATAGCTTTACACCATTTTCTTTCTTAAATTTGAAATCAATGTATTTATATGTTTATTCATGTTAAGTACCTCTGAACAAAACTGAAATATTTCTGCTATTCAGAAATTCTGATATTGGTCTCAAGATAATTCAAAGAAGTAGGCTTTTGACTTAAAAAATATATGTTGTATTTTAAAAAATGGAGATAGAAATCCCTTTTCATCCTTACCAGTATAAAAGCAAAGATGGTTAGATTGAGAACATTAGCAGCTTCGTGTAGTTTTTAAAACAAAACAAAACAAAACAAAACCAACATTCTTGATTCAAATCTATTTTTAACCATCTTATCCATACTTTAAACACAAACAAGGACATACCTCAGTTTAGGTAAAAAAAAAAAAAAAAACAACAAAATTATTATTTGTATGAATTAATTTAAGAAGATCAAAATCATACCAAGTATCTTCTCCAAACTCAATGAAAACCAGAAGTCAATAACAGAAGGAAAAGTGGAAAACTCAAAATGTGTGAAAATCAAACACATTTTTGAACAACTAATGGGTCAAAGAAGAAGTCAAAGGGGGAATTAGAAGATGTCTAAAGACACAGCATGATTTCAGCCTTCTTAAATTTGTTAGCAGTTGTTTTGTGACCTGATGTATCTGTCCTGGAGAATGCTGCTCAGGCACTTGAACAGAATGTCTTCTGTGCTGCTGTCAGAGGAGAGTTCTGTGTATGTCCTTTAGGTCCACTTGATCTACAGGGCTGATCAAGTCCTCTGTTCTTTGGTTATTTTCTGTCTAGCTGTTCTATTCATTATTAAAAGTGAAGTCTTGAAGTTTTCTTCTACTGTTGTAAAGCTATTTGTTTGTCTCATTATAGGGTACATGCTCTACCCTACCCTTACCCAGGGAGAAATTGAGGGCTGAGGGGATCTCTCTGGGGGCTGAGCTATGTTCCCTCGAGGGAAAGGCTGACTCTAGCAAATTGAATACTCATCTCATCTGTTTCAAGGCAGCTATTTTCGTTCTTATCTAGGGTACTAAAACTTCTTTTTCTTTTTTCATTTTCAGTTTTTGTTTCAATTTATAATAGTAGTATGTATTACAATTCATAATGCACATATATAGCATCTTTTTACATACAACTGTATACAAAGTATATTAGTACCATTCAGGTCTTCAATCATGCATTTAGGACAATGATATCCATCTCATTCAACCACCTTTTCTTTTTCTTTTTTTCCCCCTTCCTTCCCCTTTGCTTCCTCCCTTCCCCTCCCTTCCCTTTGACCATTCTAGTGTTCCTTTAATCCTCCTATGTGCCCCCATCCAACAACACTGTGAACTAGCCTCCTTATATCAGAGAAAACATTTGGTATTAGGATTTTTGAGATTGACTAATTTCACTTAGCATTATATTATCCAACTTCATCCATTTCTTAACTGGATTCTGTACTGATCATAAAAGTATCTTGGTCCATATACCATTGTTCAATTGGTGTTTCTATGGGAGAAGAGGGGCTGAGACTTCATATTCTGCCATCTTACTGCCAACTGGTTTAATTTAATATGGTTATCTATCTCTTTAATACTAATGATTTACATTTATATTGTGTTTAAAAGTACACAGAGCATCTTTGCACAAGTCACCTCATTTGATTTTTACAAATCCTGATGAATTATGTTGCTACCTCATGATACCAGATGAAAGTTCCCCTCTTCCACTTCCTTGGCTATGATCCTGTTTTAGAATATTCTTTGGTCTAGTCTAATTGAATTTTCCAAAAAAAAAAAAAAAAAGTACTTTTCTCTTTGTATTAAAAAATAATTTTATACTGGCTATCCAAATTTATTTATTAAAAAATATAGAAAGACAAGTGAATATTATTAAGTGAATACCTCAATGCAGGTTGAAATATAGAACTCTGTCATTCATCTCTGAAGTCTGTACTTGCCTTATTACATTAAGAATTCTCCACACCCCATATATAACATCCGTAGGAATAACTACTATCTGTACAGTGCTGAAGCCATACAAGCAGAAATTATCCCTTTTAATCCATTACAAAAAAGCAGCTTCTAATTTTATTTCCAAAAATATATCTGTAAATTCTCTTTATTACAATTATTCTAGTTTAAGTCTCTATATCATCTCTCTCTCTCTCTCTCTCTCTCTCTCTCTCCACACACACACACACACACACACACACACACACACACGTACGTAATTAGTGTGTCTATCTATCTATTCATTCTTATTATATTTTGGTTTTGGGTATTGTGCCCAAAGCTTTGTGCATGCCATGAGTGTACTCTACTACTGAGTCACATCCCAGGCCCTGTCAGTTTACTTAAAAAAAAAATAAATATATATATATATATATATATATATATATATATATATATATATATATACACACACACACACATATATATGTAAATAATAGTATATACCTTTATATATGTATAGGTGCATATGTATGTATTCTGCCTTACCAACTAGATTTTAAGCTGCTAAAGACAAGAATATTGCCAGTTTTGTTCCTGCTGGTATTCTTAGTAATCTACATGTACTCTGTACCAAGAAAGAACTAAAAAATGTTTTGGAAAAAAATTTATGCATTTGATATTTTATACTTTTCCATTACTGTATGAAAATTACCACTGAGTTAAAAGGATACAAAAATGTACATGGTTACTAATAAAATATACCTTCATTATAGTTAAATTTATTAATAGGTTATATTTTTTTAAATTTTTATTTGACTTCCAGTGCCTTGGACTATATAATTCTAATGATTTGGTTCTTTGTGAAGTGTTTTATTTAAAATCATGTGTTCTTTTCAAACTGGT
Source organism: Tamias sibiricus (assembly GCA_025594165.1). Lineage (NCBI taxonomy): Eukaryota > Metazoa > Chordata > Mammalia > Rodentia > Sciuridae > Tamias > Tamias sibiricus. Next base: position 96,141,801 of record CM046661.1, on the reverse strand, counting down.
AGAATTGGCTATATATAGATCAGCAAATATTTAAGATGAGGGATGAGATAGGTTTTTTATTTAGAAGCAGAGTAGACTTATTTGCTTTATGCAAACATTTAAATTAAAAGCAAATAAATCCCCAGAGTGATGTTTCTTTATAGCAGAGTATAACGAATACTGTAATCCACGAGATGGTACTTTGTCATATAAGAAACAGAAATTCATTCAGGCTAACTCAAGTGTGGGTTTATGGAAGGGATATATATGAACCAAGAAGTGAAATCTTAAGAAAATGCAAGAACAGCAACTGTTATAGCACTGATTTCATGGAGAAATTAAAGATTCAGCTGCAAGTGTTTGTTGAACTTTATTTCAGTATTGTACAATTCCCAGGGCTCCATTCTTCATGGACATTTTTGTTTTCCTAGAGGCCTCAAATTGCCATGGACTCTTTGGCCTAGAAAGTGGTGCTTCTGTGGTAAATTCAGGCTTTTCCATGTTTTGTAGTTAAAATTCCCAAGAAATGTAATACTGTTCATCTAAGTCATCTTTTCTGTCAAACTAAACCTAGTCTTTTAGGCAGCAAGAGATGTTATATCTCTACTCCAGAGTGGTTATTTTACTAATGAACCCATTTTGTTCATTATTTGATTAAGTTTTGATGAGCATTGATTAATCTCATCCAGTCTTTAAAAGAATTTTGTGGAAATAAGTTTTGACTATAAATACAGGACTAATATCAAACTGGAAAAGAGGGAATATGATCTATTTTTAAATTTTCCATTAGTTATCACTGGGGGAAGTAATATTAAGAATTCTTCATTCTAGTGGCCACAACATTGAAGTATCTTAGCAATTAAATCGGTGGTTTTCAAACTATATTCTCCAAAGGTGCTTTATAAATTTTTGCATTAAATTTGGTGTATTTTTTGTTTTGGTACTGGGGGTTGAACTCGGGGAACTTAACCACTGAACCACATTCCCCAGCTCTTTTATGTATTTTCTTCAAAGACAGGGTATTACTGAGTTGCTTAGTGCCACACCATTGCTGAGGCTGGCTTTGAACTTGTGATCCTCCTATCTCAGCTTCCCAAACTGCTGGATAACAGGTGTGAGCCACCGCTCCCAGCTAAATTTGATTTCTTAATAAAATTTTTTAAAAAGTAAAATAAAAACGTCCATGCAAAAGTGTTATTATATCTGATTTTAACCTCTTTAGTAAGTTAATGTGATTACAAGTTTGGACTTTTGGAAAAAGTCCATACTAATGAATGTTACTTTTGTATTTTTGCAAACTGGAATTTATATAAGCTTTTTTTAAAAAAATGAATTAAGATATTGTAAGTCACTCTTCCTGTCAGTGAATTCCATGTATGCTTTGCTAAATTGAAACAGAAGTTTAAATTTCAACTTCCCGTGTCTTCTGAAATGTATTCCTTGTTACTAACTATGTAACTGGAGCAGTTCACTCTGACTTGTTCTTTGCTGCGAGGGTCAAGTACTATCTTCTTGGCAGAAGCAGTTTGTTGAAGTGCCAGCTCCTCTCATGGTAATTCCTGTCTTAATTGGAGTAGGATATATTCTGCTTAGGTATCCAGCCAGAACAACAATGCAGAGGTAACAATCACATCCTGTTAGGAGACTTCAGGCTGAGTATTCTTGACCTTCCTACATGGAGACTATTTGGGAACAGGAGGCCAGAGACAGGAGATCGGCTCCATTAGTTATGCAAGTAGCTGTCTATGTGTGAGTCTGTATATGTGTATTCTCATGTACTTGTGGGTATCTGAGGGACAGACAGAGAAAGGAAGAAGAAGGTGGAGGAAGAGGAAGAGAAAAAAAGGGAAGGAAGAAGGAATGTGGAAGGAGGAGGAGAAAATAAAAGAAAATGAGAGAGGATAATAGATTATATTCTGCTTGAACATTGATCCCGTTCAAAGCTGTCCTTCCCTAAACGTCTTCCTATTACTATTTTTAAGATAGCTTGTGATTTCTGATACATGGATTTTCTACTAGGTTTTATATGAAGATGCGGTCAGTTCCCTAAGATTTTTTTTTTTCAACTTAGGTTGTATTTAATTTATTGTTTCTCATTCATAGGTATCATGTAATCAAATATTTTATCAAGCAAACAAGCAGATTTTTAAAAGTAATAATTAGCTCATATTTCTGTTTTACATCAAAGATGCATAATAGCAAATCAGAACTTCTAATCATCATTAATTAAAAATAAAATTAAACTGGGCACAGTGGTGCACGGCTGTAATCCCAGCAATTGGGAGGCTGAGGCAGAAGGATCACGAGTTCAAAGCCAGCCTCAGCAATGGCAAGGCACTTAGCAACTCAGTGAGACCCTGTCTCTAATAAAATACAAAAAAGGGCTGGGGATGTGGCCCAGTGGTCGGGTGCCCCTGAGTTCAATCCCCGGTACCCCCCCCCCAAAATAAATAAATAAATAAATAAATAAATAAATAAAATTAAAATTAAAATAAAATTATCTAAAAATATACATCATCATTAGAGCAAAGTTTTGGCTAGACATTTTTGAAATATTGAAAGGACCCTGAAGATCCCCAGAACTACATACTATATTCATAGTTCCTGAGCACTAATTTTGATAGTGAACAGACAGATATGAGTTGTGGGAACATAAGGTTAAGGCAATAATTCTGTAAACTGGGCTCACTGTGCTGACCCCCACATACTTTCTTTTTAAAAAATCGACTTAGGGCTGGGGTTGTGGCTCAGCGGTAGAGCGCTCACCTAGAATGTTCGCGGCCCGGGTTCGATCCTCAGCACCACGTACAAATAAACGAATTGTGTACAACTAAAGCAAATAAATAAATATTTAAAAAAAATCAACTGCAGCCCTGCCCGGCTTAACTCAGTAGCATGTTACATTCCTCAGTAAACTACCTGTTATCTGCAGGAGAAATAGAGGTCTGAAATGCTGATAAAAAGAATACATATTACCCTGAAGGGGAAGACTTTTACATAGACCAGGGAGACCACAACTCAGGGAGATAAGAATAATTCCCCCCAATCATAAAATCTGTAAGAACAGGTTTCAATTAGAACCAGTCAGTATGGACCAAAGTGACCTAGAGCTGTCATGTGCGGTGGGGCCTTAAAAGTCTGAGATCATTCTGCTGACAGTCAAGAGGTAGATCTGGGCAGAACTCTCTGGAAACTTCCCTGGTACCCCCAATAAAACTGGAGGATAGGAGGAGTATACCATCCTTCTCCTCTTTGAGAGGACCCACTTTGTTTCTTTATAGTGTTTTCCTTTCTCTTTTTCTTTCCCTTCTAATAAACTCATGCCTGTTACTCTGAGCAACATGTCTGAAATCTTTCTGGTGTAATCAAAAGAATTGGGGCAAAGAGGGGCCAATTCACCACCCCAGCTTTGCCCTAGATCTGTGTTCTGTGACAAGTTCAATAATAGATTTGTTTGAATTTCACATTATTTATTTTGTTCATTTCTAAGAAGAGAGAAGGTGTCTCATGCCTAGCTTCTCACTTCAACAGGAAAAAGTGCTGGTGTAAGTGTATTTCATATGAAACCAAAAACTTTTCCTTAGAAATTTTCACTCTAACTCAACTTCTCCAAAAGTATATTTATCATTTGAATTGTGTAGTTCTTCTCTCATTATGCATTTTTGCCTTGCCAAATGGTTGGGATTGAATTCTTGAGTTCTGTTCCTGTTGTGTAATCATAAAAATGTGCCATATGGATTTCTGGCATCCTCACTCCTGAGATATTAATAAAACTCCCAGCTGTGTGGACTTCTCAAATTATTCTTCAAGCTTCATTTTCCCATTGGTCATACCTTAAAATCACTTTCTGGGATCTCTAATCCAATGACTTTAAGGTCATTTTGTTGTAACTTTCTTTTTGTTATAACAAGCCAGAGTTTGAGAGCCATACCTTTAATTAGTATGGTACAATAGATATATCATTTTATTAATTTTTAAAGAATTCACTTTTTTCCAGTCAAAGGTACTTTAATAATTGTATTTGAGAGGTCCCTATTACTACCACTTTTTTTTTTTTTTTTTTCAGATTGAGTTGTTCAGCAGCAGAAATATGTTACTTAAGGGTATTTTAAGTTCCCTATCACTAGAGGTATTCAAGGAGAAATTTTAACATTTGGTAAAGATAACAAGTGAGCTTTTGGTAAAGATGTTTACAGAAGGGTTTAACAGCTTTCTAGGAAGTATTTTGAGATGTTGGGGTTAGGTTTTTCTTACCCTGGAAAAACATGTTTATAAAAGAAAATCAATGCCAGTGTTCTCTGTTTCCTCAGCTGTCTGAATCCTTTTAGCTTGGTCTTTGCTATGGATGAATGGGCAGAAGCACTTGACTCCCTCTCTTGGGATGATGGTGACTTTCTTAGCAGGCAGAAAAACATGCACAATAGTTCAAATGACCTGAATTTGAATATGACTTTACCTAAAGACTGGTCATTTATGCCAACAAATTAAGTATGATAGACTAAGCACCATAGCAATATTCTGCTTTCCCCAGCATTACTCCCCAAGAATGTCTGGCCACTTCTCTGTGTTGAGCAACACAGGTGAGATCATTATCTCCAGGAACATCCACCAGAGATAATAAAGCCTATGAAGCTACTGTTCAGAACATTTCTTCTTACTGTCTCCATATTATTGAACCTCACATCTGTATTTTTTCTTACCCCTTTTTCATAATCAAGAAAGGAGAATCATTTTAATAAGGAAGTTGAAAAGGTAGAAAAATAGAATGCGAAGCCAAGTGGGAAAATATAGTCCTAGTCTTAAATGTAGATTATGTGGTTAGTGGTTTTTCTAGTAAAAATCAAAACAAGGACCTCAGGGGACCCCAGTGTCTGGATGTTCATGACAACCAGCATTCTTTTGTGTTCCTTTTTCATTTTCTTTGTTTCCTTTCTTCTCAATGAATGGATGCATCTGTCCCTGACTCTTGTGTATGTGGGCAACATACACCTAGAGCAGAATGATCTCAGACTTTTAAGGCCCCACTGCATATGACAGCTCTAGGTCTATGAGTGATGCAGGAGGTTGTGCACAGTGTTCCCTATGCTGTGTCCCTACTTACTGGATCACGGTATTGATTTCATATATCTGAAAAGCTCTTCCCCTGCTTTTATCCATAGGAAATAAGGGGGAAAAATAAGGAGAGAAGTGGGAAGAAAGATAAGATGATAAGGCCACTTCATCAGATTAATTCTTTTTTAAAAAAAAAATTTCAAACAGCATCATGAAAAATGAAAGTTGGAGGAAAATGACTAATCTACATTAAAAAAAAAAAAAAAAAAAAAACAGCAGTTTCTAAGTAATTTAGAGGATTCCAAGTAAAAGGCTTAGGTCAAGCACTTGTAGACTTGGAACTTAGTTGACCAGAATTTAAATTAAAAAAAAAAATAAAAAGATAACATTGACCTTTATTTTCTAATATTAATGCTTGTTTTGCAGATTCTGTTGAAGGGAAGAGTCTTCCTATGTCCCATACACATTCAGTGATGCAAGTTGAAGCATTCAGTGTATGTGATGACATAATAGTTCATCTTTCTAAAGCAACATATGTTCTAAGGGATCTTAAAAATAAGAAGTGTTTAAAAGTATTGGCAGTTATGCAGATTACATTGCATTGTATACTGCTTTGTATCTCAATCATTTATTTAAAAATATTTTTGTATTCTCTATAAAAGACTGCTGAAAAGCATTATGATTGAAAATGCCTACCATGGGAGACTAGGGTTGTGGCTTAGTGATAGAGTGCTTGCCTCACATGTGTGAGGCCCTGGGTTTAATCCTTAGCACCACATATAAATAAACAAATAAAATAAAGGTATTGTGTCCATCTACAACTAAAAAAAAAAGTATATTTAAAAAATGCTTACTATGGGATCGAAACTTTGATGTCATGTCATGCTCTTCAGATAGTTTGACTTCACATCCTGTCAAAAAACAATTTTTGTACAAAGTTCAATATTATACCGCAAAACAGTATCGTTTAATAATCCTCAGGGATCCAAGGAATAAATGTAAAGAGGCAGAATCGGAACACTTAAAAGATATGTTACAAAAGCAAAAAGATGGAAACTGGAAAAATCCTAATGACAGATATGGCAGTTTCTGCCCTGTTTTTTTACCCCTAAATTATCTTAACTTTATATTCTATTGGACAGTTCGGCTGGAGATAGCCACTGGAACCCACGACCAACAACAGTAACGCTTTGTTTTACTGGAAGGATAGTTCTCTCATGTCATGCTCTTCAGATAGTTTGAACTTGGGGAGAGGATCATGTATTGTGTTTTTTCCAGAAGCACGAATCCTCTTCACAATATAGGATACCATATCTAGATTGATAAAAGCAGGTACAAGTGATATAGGCAAAGAAGGATCAAGACAAGGTATTGAGGAGTCTATATTGAATAAACAAGTGCTGAAGCCAAATATTACTTCCATGAATGGTAAAAATCATTCCAAACAACAGTATAAGTATAATTCAAGTAGGGTAAGGCTTAAACACAGTACTGAGTTAAAAGATAAAATTTTCTTTATGAAATCCTGAACACTAACAATTGAATTTTCCCTGAATTCTGTTTTTTGTTTTTGTTTTTGTTTTTTCCAGAAATCATAGTAGATCACGTTTCTAAAATAACCCCTTGCATACTTCTGAAGCTCCAGGAAGACAGTAAACACAGAGTTATATTTCCAGATATAAGTGTGCCCACATTAGAGCTAAGAACTTGTTGGATTAAATGGCACAGACAATATGATACAATGCTGGTGTGTTCTCTGGCAAAGGTAACATAAAGGAAAGGTAAATGGGGAGCTAAAATAAATGAGAAATGAAGCTTATAAAAAATTGAATGTGAAAGGTTCTGGAACTACTCAATTTCAATTCCTTTATGTAACAGTTGTTCATTTAACTGAGCATCCGAGGAGAAGTGACATATCAAGGCCACATACTTAATAATTGGCAGGTTGAGACTTGATCATAAAACTCCTGATATTTCATGCTTCTTTCCTTCTACCCTATTTCACCTGGAATTTAAACATACCTATGAAGAGCTTGAAAGTGTATATGTCTATAGATACATGATTATAGATACAAGACAGGGTCCCCACTCCTGAAGAACTTAATAAATAGCATACTGAATAGACACCACTTTTCTACAATAGAAAAGAGTGTTCTAGAGATTTAAGAATCTCTGAAACTCCTGCTCTATTTCTGAAACTTTACCACACAATGTAGCCTATTGGTCATTAATGCAGAGCAGTGACACAGAAAATCCGAATCCTGAATTTTCTTTTTTCTAATTAAAATTAATTGATAATAAGGTCATTGGATAACAATCTAGGCAAAATTTATTCTTCTCTAATTGAATGTACTTTTTTCTCTGGCATATTTTTTTGAAAGTCATTTATGTTTTAATTATAATGATAATTCTTTATTTGAAGTTTTGTAATTTACAACGCATTTTTACTGCCATAATTCCATTTGATTCTCAATATGGTCCTGGGGGATGGATATGTATGACCAATATTATCATCCAGATTTTAGAAAGGAATCAATATTTTCTTAGAATGATCTCATGGTTAGTGGTGGGAAATCTGAGTTTTCCTTCTTGTTCCCTCAGCACTCTTTTTTCATAAGTTCACTGATAAACCAGAAGTGGTAGTTCAGGTCAAGAAAACAAAAATAAAGGCAGAACCTGTGTGTCAGTAGAGATACAAGCTAACTGTGGATTTGGTGATGGAAACATATGCAAGTCCTATTTTTAATGGTTTTGTTCCTGAGTAAAAGAAGGAGCAATGTCATCAAGTAGGAATGGGAACAGGTAAAAAAGTGCTAGAAGTGCTGGTGAGGATGCAGAGCAATAGGAGGCCCTCATTCAGGAATGCAAAATGGCATAGCCACTTTGGAGGACAGTTTAGCAATTGCTTATATGCTGCATATATGCCTATCACATGACCCAGCAAAAATACTCCCAGGTATTTTCTCAGCTGATTAGAAAACTTATGTCCACATACACAAATAATGACACCACTTTTGGGGCAATTCAGAATTGTCCCAAACTGGATGCGACCAAGATGTTTTCCAATAGTTGAATTATGGAACAATGGTATTCTAGCAGCAATGAGTACTCTAGCATTTGGATCTTGATTTCTCATAACATTCTCCAATGAAAGGAATAAAGGATCCTTGGGGAAATGACTATTTCTAGGGCTTGGACAGAAAATCTTCAAGGGGAGTGTGTAGCATAATATAGTGCCACAAAGTAAGAAAGTATTCAAAAACAATATGACACGGGGGTCCAATTACAAAGCTCACAATGGTCAAAGCTGCAACATTTTGAGCAACAAAATTTATAATGTATTAGATTTTAACCCTAAGCATAAAATGAATATCCATGTGTTGGTTCCATATGGCTATAACCAAATAATTTAGTAAATAAGCAAATGGGGGAGCGATATATCTCCCTTGAAGAATGCGAAGAAACTTCCCCCTCAAAGTGAGCTGCACTTAGTGACTTTCTTCCAAAGAGCACATCACAGAAAGAGAGGAAAATAAAGGAGTAACTACAGAGTGGAGAAACCTAACAAATACTGTGGTCGAGGCCCATATCATAGGTGAAAAGTGTCATTGACTGTATGTACTCCTAATATTTGTATTGAAAGTGACAAATAACTCTCTCTGAGAGTCTTCTCAAGAACCCAAAACCTTAGTCTAACTATGAGAAAAACATCAGATAATCCCAGATTGAGGGATATTCTGTAAAATACTTAACCAATACTCTTAAAAACTGTCAAAGTCATTAAAATCCAGGAAAGCCTGAGAAACCATTACAGTCCAGAGGAGCCTAAAGAGATGATGATTGACTGCATTGTGACATGTTGGATAGGATTCTACAACAGAAAGAGGCCATCAGGGGAAAAACTAAAGAAATTTAAAATAAGTTTTGAGTTCAGTTAACAATATAGGTCAATATTGGTTAGTTAATTTTGACAGACACACCATGGTGATATATATTAACAATAGGAGAAACTGGGTGCAGTCTGCAGGGAAATCCATCCTGTACTATCTTTAAAACTTTTCTGTAAGTCTAAAATTATTCCACAATTTTAAAAGTTCATGAAAAAAATAAAAAGCATATGGAGCATCACAAGAGCTCACATATTTGCCTGAAATTTGGCATTGTTTTCTCAGCAGGAGTCATTGTAGTCACTGTTAAATTATCTTTTCAGGTCATCACTGTTTCAGCTTCCCATTCATTATGACTTCCTCCAAAGTTGCTGTGACACCAGTATGGTGCTTATAACAAAGTGGCTAGTTGTCTTAAGCCTGTACACAATGTAAAACAATTATGGAAATATAATTATCTTTTTAATTTCAAAAGCTTCCAGCTGTTTACACTATTCTAATGAAACTGTTATTGTAGATTGCTCCCAGTCTTAAATTTATGTTTGAAACAGGATTAAAGAGATTCAGTATATATTATGTGGATATACTAAATGATACTCACAATTTGTGACTCCTGGATTGTCAGTATGGGATAAACAATATCATTTATTTATTGAATAAATGTTTGTCCTGGGCCCCTTGTGTAACAAGCATTGTGCTACCCACTGGGGATGCAATGGGGAAGCAAGACATCATCTCAGACCTCTAGTGGATCCCATTAACATGCTTCTGTAAGAAGCTATGTCAGAGCCAACTAGAAAAAAAGGGACTAGCTTATCGCAAAGACAGCATCTTGACGAACTGTTTAGAATTCCCAAACACTGGTGCTGAGCCTAGCTTCCCAGGTCTGTCTCCTTGGGACAGAATAACACTTCCGAATGCCACTTGCAGGGACTCCTGAAAATCAGTAGAGATAGCAGAAGAGTTTCCAAAACTACAGTCTGTTTTTGACAGCCAACGGAAGAGGCATCAAACATTTCTTTCTCATTGCTGAGGAGCATCTTACCCTATAACTTGACCCGAGAGATGTTTGAAATTTCCAAGTGGAACTTTCAGAGAGTTGCATAAAACCATAGTTTCTTTTCAGGAAACTCAGCTTTCATCATATGGCAGTGTGTCACTCCCATCAAAATGTCATGGCACAGCTGTCTCCTCAAACAAGCCTCTTCTGCCCTAAGTACCTTTCAAGTGATTCCATTGAATTCTTAGCTCTTTGAGGCTATCAATGCCCCTCATGTGGATTTTTATAAAGAGAATGGTTTTAAAAATACTGAATCTTACCAGTTGTCTACCACCTTTATAATGTTCCTTGAACTGTCTCCTAACATTTTCTTAAACCAAGCTCCTTGAACTCTTTTAAGCCTGAGACTACTTACAACTAGGATGCAAAATTCTTCATGCAACATTCATCAACAGAGAGCTGTAGGATTCATTGGCTGGTTAGTTTTATGTGTTATTTAAGTATAATGTAATTATTTTGCTAGAAATAAACAAAAATCATGTAATTATTTTACTAGAAGATATGATTTTGAAGTGTAGCCATACAGAGGAAACATGGATTAATTTATATTCAAATATATTCTGAAGACCAATTATTGCCTATATACAACCCACAGAAAACGTGGATTCAAACAAAGCATATATCAAAATAACATCACCTGTGTTCATTTCCAGTCTGAGTATATGTAGTGAGTGAGCAAGAGGGAGGCTTTATCAGAAATGTATTACACATATAGATTATGGATCAATTTTCCTTCTTTGCAAGCAAAGCAAAAGCCCTCTGCGTATTTTCCTCAGAGTACCCATAAAGAAAGCAAATTCACTCTGATTTTCCACACCAAGGAAAACAAATGATACTGAAATTGGAGGGAAATTAGTGTCAATTAAGACAATTGTGCAGCTGTGAAAGGGAGGGGGCATGTTTATACTTAGATTGCTGCCCTTATGTTATGCTTAATAATGGCAAAATCTAACAATCTGATGTGTAAATCAAGACTTAGTGATTTTCAACAAAATTTTAACTTTTATTTGACAAATGGTGCTATTTTTGTTCTGGCTCACAAATTGAAACCTTCTTGTGTAGATTATTTAAAATGCATGTTGGAGTGTTCATTGTACCTTCAGACTCCTGCATTTGCATTCCCTACTCCATCTGTCTTTTTTTCTGAGAGATTTCTGTATGTGTTAAAATCAATCCTTTCTTCAAGTGTTAATTATGTACAAGAGAGAGAACAACTGTGAAAGGACTGTCATAAAGGGCTTCTCAGGTTCCCTCTGTAAGTGCTCTCTTGTGAGTGGTTGTGTAGTGGTAAGAGCTAGGCAGGCATCCTCAGACACTGTCCATGGATTTGTAGTCAACTTACAGACATACAGGCAGAGAGGACCCAAACACCAAACACACACATATGAAATGCAATATTCATTTTATTTAACTTGCATAGAATTGTATGTAACACAGGCCATACTTCATGTGGTACATGCTGGTATTTGTAGAAGGCAGTATTAAGATAAACAGGCTCTACTGGTTGGTAAAAGATTTTGTACATACAAGGCACTTCACAGGTTTCCAAATAGAGACAGAAATAGATTCTGTTAAATCTAAAGAAGGAATTTTAAGGGGATACATCAAGTTTCAAGGATTTTAAGTGGAAAGCATTATAAAGCCTTCTAAAAGGATGGGAAATGGCTGACCACAAGGGTAGGAAAGGAAAGGAAATGAAGGAGTCCAGAATGACTTGGAAAATGGCTTTAAAATATATAAAGAGAAGGTTAGATACCACAATAAAATGTGAAAGATAATATAACCAACTTAAGAATAGATTAATTAAATGTCCGGATCACAAAACTCACTTTGATGATGAACATGCAAAGAATCATAAAGAATTAAGGTGTTGACTGAACTAAAACACCACAAATGGAAAGAGTTAATAGAGAAATTATTATAGCAAGATAAGTATCATGATGTATTCCATGTCATCGCTCAGGATCCTGGTGTGTACTGGTATGTATATTTGTGTCTTTGTGTGAATGTGAGGGTGGATACACACCACAAACACACACACACACACACACACACACACACACAATTTGCTCCCCCTCTCCATACAAATGCAGACATTCATTAGGCGTGGTGGCACATACCTGTAATCCTAGCAACTCAGGAGTCTGAGGAGGTTCGAGGCCAGCCTTAGCAACTTAGTGAGGCTGTAAGAAACTTAGTGAGATACTGTCTCAAAATAAAAATGTTTTTTCAAAAGGGGATCTGGGGATGTGGCTCAGTGGTAAAGCACTCCTGGGTTTAATCACTGGTGCAAAAAAAAAAAAAAAACAAAAACAAAAACAAATGAAGACATTCAGTGATGGGGCTGGAAAACTATGTTAGTACTGTGGCCTTTCAACTTGTGGATTTTCTAAAACAGATAATGTAGGTATACATATAAAGCACAAAGGAAAGTATCATGTAAAACAGAATTTAGGGAGATAATCAAAGGTGTCTTCTCACTATGCTCAAAGCGGCTTCCTGGTAAAATGTCATGGTGTAGATTTGATCTTGCTAAATGCTGCTTCTTAGCACATTGATTTAAATCAGTTTTTGTGTGCACTGAAGGCATTACTCTTCTACTAAAGGTGAAGAAAGATTGCTTCTGAACAAGATCAGGTCACAGGGACCAGCTACCCTCCCACCTTAAACAGCTACAACAATAGCCAGAAACATAGAAAAAAAAAAAAAAAAAACATAGGCGGCAAGAGTTTTTTCAGTGCAGCACAATAAGGTAAGCCCTTGAGGTCCCTACTTCCTGCCTTGAGAGAGCTTTCAGGCCATTGAGTAGGGAGGGGACATAGCCTCATAGGGGACATAGTTGACTCCCCAAGTTAGGAGACAAGAATTTGCAGTCTGGGGAGGCCAACAGAGCTAGAATTTTCATGGCAGAGGACCAGAGAAGGAAGAACTGACTTATATTTCTGTTAAAAGTATCCCAAATTGGTTAGAATCAAAGAAATAAAATACTTTTTAAAAAGTTAAATTCCAACCTATGAATCTGCTAATCCAATCCACTCACCAATTCCAATCTACTTCTAAAAATAGTTCCATTTTAAATGCTAGTAAGAGATACAAATTCTAATCCACAATAGTTTTTCCTAAAATACAGTGTTATACCTGTAGTTGAACTGGAGATGTGACATGTTGAATTCTTCATGCTCTAACTCCCCAGACCCCAGCAAGATGCTGGAGTAGTCCTGGTCTTGACTCTGGTAGCATACTAGTACATAAGTAGCACACCACAGAATAAGCCTGTAAATGCATAGGTGAGTCTGTCATTTGATTCTGGTAAATGTTGTCTCTCACCAAGTTGTTTTAAATCAGATTGAATGTGCACTGAAGGCACATTTGCTCCATTGCTCAACCCTCCAGACTTTCCCCACCAATTCTTCATATTCACTATTACAAAATCCCAGGTGCCAAGATCTCCTAAAACTCTTGTTAAAGGAGAAGAAGCTGAAGGGGATGATAAAGATTCCTCAGCAGTATTGGTGGAGGAAAATGAAGAAGAGTAAAGGATGCCTAAACTCTCAGACACTTTTTCCTCCTCTTACATTGAGTCGAACAACCTCTCCAGTGGTATGTCCTAAGAACAAAATAACTGAGTTTTGGTTATTCTTAAGAATGATCAGTGTTAAATTTGTAGTTCATAATTGTTTTAGTTAGTTTTTTTTTTGTTTGTTTGTTTTTTCTTTTGCTGCTGGGACTAAAAGATGTGACTGAAGGAGCCTATAATCAAGGAGATAGCTAAAGATTGCAGTTAGCTGAGAGCCATAAAAGATGTTCTAGTTTCCACCTGATAGTAATACATTATCCAAAGAATCTTTGTATGCCCGTGAACACTGCGTGACGCACCTGTAAGCTCGAGCTATAAGCACGTGTCCTTGTTAAAGCCATATGTATATAACTGGGTGAGTTTAGTTAGTGAGTGTGGGAAGAAGAAGAAGGTGGTGGTTGGAGTTAGAGCGTTTGGAGTGATTGCTGGAGCCGGAGAGAGAAGAAGAATAAAAGACCTTTTTTCATTTTCATCCTGCCTCCGAATTTTCCTGCGGCGTTCGTTGCTCCAAGGCGGTTTCCGCTTCAGGCAGCAACATGTGACCAGAACAATTGTAGAGGAGGCAAAGTTTACATGAGGGCACACAATTCAGATGTCTTAGTCCATAGAAGGCTGGCTCTATTCCTTGGGGCTCAAGGTGAGGCTGAACACCATGGTGGGAGAAGGTGGTGGAGAGAAGCAGCTCACATCATGGTGACCAGGATGCAGAGAGAGAGAGAGAGAGATTCCACTGTCTAGATACAAAATACATACTCCAGCAGGGCGCGGTGTCACACGCCTGTAATCCCAGCACTTGGAAGGCTGAGGCTGGAGGATCATGAGTTCAAAGCCAGCCTCAGCAATGGCGAGGCACTTAGCAACTCAGTGAGACCCTGTCTTTAATAAAATACAAAAAAGGTCTGGGGGTTGTGGCCCAGTGGTCGAGTGCCCCTGAGTTCAATCCCCCGTACCAAAAAAATAAAAATAAAAATAAAAATACATACTCCATAGCTACACCCCAATTCCTACCTCCTCCATCCGCAACCTACCACTTCAGTTAATCCCATCAGGGATCAATTCACTGATTAGAGTTATGGCTATAACCCAATCATTTCTCCTCCAAATTTTTTTGCATGTCTCACATATGAGCTTTCAGGGGACATCACATCTAAACCATAACAATAATATTTAATATGGATCACCGTGACCAAAATAATTCAACTCCAAGTATCCTCAATATTCATTTGGGAGAGACAAATTACTAGAAAGATTTTTTTTTTTTTAATTTTTGGCAAGATTGTAAAAAATATTGAATTTATTTGTTAGAAGCAAACAGTTTAGAAGCCAGAAATAACAGCCAAGCCAGTGTTGTTTCTTGAATAACAGGTCATTTATTTTAACAAGAATCAATATATATGCACGTACACACAGAGAAAGAGAGGTGGCAGATTCCTCCCACATAGAATTTTATCAGTAAGTAGAGAACTTTCAAATAGATCTCACAATCAATACTAAATGAAAAGTATAGAGGTTATGCTGAGCAGATGGACTTATTAATGTGATGATAATAATTCATGAAAAATTGTTAATCTCTATTGAAAAGATAATCAAATGAGATTATTGCACATTCATGTACTCTGCCAAGTTCTGAGTAAAATTTCTTGATTACAAATTTTGAGGCATGAATTTTAAGCTGTTATAGCTGAAGATAACTTAATCAGAACTTTTTTGAGGAACCATATTATTGAAAAAGAAATACAAAACTATATTAATATTTAAATTCTTTGATTTAAATATTACTAGCCAAAGGTACTCATAGAATAAGAATAACCTACAAATAAAACCTTTTTGTTCCTCACAGTCCTGATTTTTGTTTTAGCATCAGACTGAAATGTAACTTTTGTTCTCATCTGCAAGTTTGGATGAATCACGTAAGTCATGTCTTGCTGAGGAAATAAAGGTAACTTATTTACATTTTTTATACATAATTACCACTGAGGCAGAAATAGGATTTGCAAAGTGAAGGGTGCAAAGACGTTTTTAAATTGAGGTGATCTAGTTACCTATACTAATGAGCCATGTATGTCCTACGCTTTGTTTTGTATAAAGGTTCAGCTCTATATTGAGAATACACAGGAACATTGGCAGTAGAAAAAATATGAAAAGAAGATAAGTAATTGCACTACCAGAATGAAATAGAGACAGAAGAAAAGAGATGAATGGGGAGCTTAGGATTTTCGATGTGAGAACTACGTATTACTAGCATCTTCAGTTATAATATGCCCAAATCTGAAAAGATGGGCAACTAGGCATGGCTGTACATTCTGGTCTCTCTCTCTTTTTTTTCTTTTTTTAAAATTTTTTATTATTCTAATTTGTTATACACATTTGCAGAGTACATTTCATTTCATATTACATATAAAGAGCACAACTTTTCGAGTTGCTGGTTTAATATAAAGTATTTTTTACAACAATTATGTCTTCATACATGTATTTAGGGTAATCATGGATAACTCAGTCTGCCATTATTCCTATCCCCTTGCCCTTTCCCCTCCCTCCTCCCTCTTTGTTCTATTTAAAGCTCTTTCATTCTTCTCATTCCCTCTCTCTTGCCTTTATAAGTTAGTATCTTCATATCAAAGAGATCATTCGACCTTTGTTTTATTTGGGATTGGCTAACTTCAGTCAGCATTATTTTCTCCAAATCCATCCATTTACCTGCAAATGCCATGATTTTATTCTCTCTTAGTGCTAAGTAGTGTTCCATTGTGTATATATACACCAAAGTTTCCCTATTCATTCATCTGCTGATAGGCATCAGGGTTGGTTCCACAATCTAGCTATTGTGAATTGTGCTGCTATAAACATTGATGTGGCTGTGTCCCTGTAGTAAGCTGTTTTTAAGTCCTTTGGGAATAGGCCAAGGAGTGGGATAGCTGGGTCGAATGGTGGTTCCATTCCCAGTTTTCCTAGAAATCTCCATACTACTTTCCAGATTGGCTTCACCAATTTGCAGTTCCACCAACAATGTAAGAGTGTGCCTTTTCCCCCCACATCCTCGCCAGCATTTATTGTTGTTTGTTGTTTTGATAGCTGCCAATCTGACTGGAGTAAGATGAAATCTTAGAGTTGTTTTGATTTGTATTTCTCTAATCACTAGAGATGTTGAACATTTTTTCATATATTTGTTGATTGTATATCATCTTCTGAGAAGTGTCTGTTTAGCTCCTTGGCCCATTTATTGATTGGTTTTTTTTTTTTTTTTTTTTTTTTTGTTTGTGTTGTGTGTGTTTGTGTGTGTGTGTGTGTGTGTGTGTGTGTGTTAAGGTTTTTAAGAGCTTTATAAATCCTTGAGGTTAGTGTTCTATCTGATGTGCTTGTTGTAAAGATTTTCTCCCATTCTGTAGGTCCTCTATGCACCTCATTGATTGTTTCTTTTGCTGAGAAGAAGTTTTTTAGTTTGAATCCATCCAATTTATTGATTCTTGTTTTTAGTTCTTGTGTTACAGGGGTCTTATTGAGGAAGTTGGAGCCTAAACCAACATGATGGAGATTTGGGTCTATTTTTTCTTCTATTAGGTGCAAGGTCTCTGGTTTAATTCCTAGGTCCTTGATTCACTTTGAGTTAAGTTTTGTGCATGGTGAGAGAAAGAGATTTAATTTTATTTTATTACATGAGGATTTCCAGTTTTCCCAACACCATTTGTTGAAGAGGCTGTCTTTTCTCCAGTGAACGTTTTTGGCACCTTTGTGATTCCAAAACCAGACAGAGACAAATCAAATAAACTTCAGACCAATATCTCTAATGAATATAGATGCAAAAATTCTCAATAAAATTCTGGCAAATTGAATAGAAAAATACATCAAGAAGATAGTGCATCATGCTCAAGTGGGCTTCATTTCAGGGATGCAAGGTTGGCTCAATATAAGGAAATCAATAAATGTAATTCATCACATCAGTAGGCTCAAAGATAAAAATCATATGATCATCTTAATAGATACAGAGAAAGCATTTGACAAAATACAAAATCCCTTCATGTTCAAAATGCTAGAAAAAATAGGGATAACAGGAACATACCTCAATATCGTAAAGGCCATCTATGCTAAGCCCCAGGCCAACATCATCCTAAGTGGAGAAAAATGGAAAGCATTCCCTCTAAAAATTGGAACAAGACAGGGATGCCCTCTTTCACCACTCCTATTTAACATAGTTCTTGTAGCTCTAACCAGAGCAATTAGATGAAAGAAATTAAAGGGATACGGATAGGAAAAGAAGAACTCAAACTATCACTATTTGCAGACAATATGCTTCTATATATAGAAGATCCAAAAAATTCCACCAGAAATCTTCTAAATCTAATAAATGAATTCAGCAACATAGCTGGATATAAAATCAATACCCATAAATCAAAGGCATTTCTGTACATCAGTGACAAATCCTCAGAAAGAGAAACTAGAAAATCCACCCCATTTACTATAGCTCTCTCTCTCTCTCTCTCTCTCTCTCTCTCTCTCTATATATATATATATATATATATATATATATATATTTGGGAATCAACTTAACAAAAGAAGTGAAAGACCTCTACAATGAAAACTACAGCACACTACAGAAAGAAATTAATGAAGATCTTAGAAGATGGAAAGATCTACCTTGTTCATGAATAGGTAGAACTAATATTGTCAAAATGACCATTCTCCCAAAAGCACTATACAGATTCAATGCAATCCCAATCAAAATCCCAATATCATTTCTCATAGAAATAGGAAAATCAATCATGAAATTCATCTGGAAAAATAAGAGACTCAGAATAGCCAAAGTGATTCTTATCAAGAAGAATGAAGCTGGTGGCATTACTTTTCCAGATATTAAATTGTACTACAAAGCAATAGTAACAAAAACAGCATGGTATTGGCATCAAAATAGACCAGTTGACCAATGGTACAGAATAGAAGACTCAGAGACAAACCCACATACCTACAGTTATCTTATATTAGACAATGGTCTCTCTTTTTCAATAGATCGAGTCTTATCCTCCCTGCAGAAATAATTGTTTGGGATCACTTGAATCAAATCCCCCCTCAGCATTTACTCAGAGAGCTGGAAACCAACACTAATACACCATTGTCAACACTGAGCAGAAATGAAGGTGTGCTGTGATAGAAGCTTAGACCTCATGCTTTAGAGAACCAAGTAAGAGCCTGACTCACTCCATTGGAAAGATCCAGGGAAATCATGTGTGTTGGAGGCATGGGAATGAAAATAATAGGGGAGAAGAATTGATTAAAAATCAGTAGCATTATCATTTGAGAGAAGAGTTAGTTTCTAAAACACAACTATTAGGTTTTTTTAAGTAGTAATGTAGAATTTGCAAGCCATACCCTGATAAACACAAAGAAAAAAGATAATAAATGAATTCTTTAGAAGTAATGCACTCAAAAAGCAATCAAAAACAAAGAAATTTCCTATGATAAATTTTACTTTCCAAAGAAGGTAGGAAGTTAAAACTTAAATTTGGGAATGGAGAATTTAAATCCATGTTTACTTAGGACAGTCTTCAAAATATGTAACACATGGTTCTGACAGTCTATCCAATTGTATATAGAATGCAATTTAAAGGTTTTTTTCACATCACTTTGTTTAATATGTTCTATTAAGTTTTGGGGAAACTAATGTACTTTTTGCATATAAACATTGCCCAGTAACATATGATTGATATATTCTTGAATTATATATATTTGGGAACCAAAAGGCATGTAAAAACTAGTAAACATGAGTAGTATTTATATTTGAGTTAATAGTATTCATACCATAGTTCAATATCAATATTATGTACCGCTACTAATTTCCTGATTTTGACAGCTTATTAGGATTACATAAAATGTTTTCAATGGGGGAAGCAGATTGAACTGTAGATAAGGTTGTATTTTTACAACCTTTTGTGGGTCTTAAATGATATAAAAATATAAGGTAACTTTTAAAAGTATTAACTGGGAAGATATTATGTTAAAGGAGCCTATACTTTGTTATTGTTTGAATTATGCTATTGGGTTTATGCTAGGTGCACAAAATAAATTAGAACTCTTCTTTTAATATATATCAAAGGTACTTTGTATTGGGGATTATTAAAATATATTGATCATCACTATCTGATCACATTACTTATATTAAGGAATAAATTTCCTAGTATAAACAACAACTGTGATAGCATTTATATAACTTGTTAAAGGTGATACAATGAATGCACTATCAGTTTCCACTTGGAGATGTTTTTGTTCTATAAAATGTTATGAATTCATTTTAGGTTTTTAAAATCAAAAGAAATGTCATATAGCAATTAATACAATTTAGGCGTCTATAATTCTATTTTTGTAAGAGCTTTCCCATCATTAACTATATGCTAAATTTTAAGACTGTGGTCTTCCAGTGAGCAAAACAGACTGGAGTGAAGAAATTCATATTTATAAAGTATCTATTGTGTATCAAGCACTAGGCTGGGCACTTCCCTTTTCTCATTTAATCCTCCTAATGACTCTGCAAGTCAAGTGTTATTATTTCCACTTGAAAGATGTGGAAATTGACTACAAGAGATCAAGAAACTTTTCAAAGCCTTCACAGCTAGTAAGTGTTTGAGGCTGTGATTTAAACTCAGAACCACAGCTGTCATTCAGTCCCCATTGTCTTCTGCTGGTAGGGCATGATGATTCTGATTTTGATACTAGCTCAGTAATTGCACTTGTCTATAGAGATAATAAATCTTTGATCTTTCTTTAGCCTGGAAAAGTATTCTGTATTGATCATTATGTCCTTCTAATCTGTCTGCACTTTTGAGGAACACTTGTTCAGATATAGACTAAATTTTAAATATTCCTGAGCACCTGCAATTTTTGCCTGTGTTCCGTAAAGTTATTCAGTCAGTTATCCACCCACCTCCAAACAACAGAATCTACTTGTATTATCTCCACAGAAAAAGAATTTGTTTGAAAGATGTTGGGTAGGTCACAAATCCTCTAGTGAGGCAGAGAAACTAAGTAGCTAGAAAGAATTTCCAACCATGGAAATTTAGCTAGGACTTACCTAGCTAAAGTATCATCTGCTGCTGATGCTTGGTTTCTTTTACTTTTAGAACTAGATTTCAGGATAAGTACCTGTGTCACACCAACCAGAAAGTCAACAACCTTCCTGAACTTAAACACAGCCACCTAATACACATTTTTACATCCAGGACTTGTGCATATGTGTTAGATTGGCAGAATTTGAGTCATATGACTTCATCTGGAATAAACAGGAGACCAGGTCTACTTGAGGAAAGACCTTTCAATGGTGATACAAGTGCTGTAAAATCTTTGTTCTAGCCTTCATCGTTGAAATAGCCATTTATGGTGATTACTCAGTGCTGAAGGAGAAATGCCTAGGAATTTCAGGGTTAACAGAGCTCTGAACTGACATGAATCCCAGATAACCTAAAATGATTTCATGCTTCATCAGTCAGAGTGGGGACCAATGGAAGTCAGGAAATAAGTGGAGTTTTGGCCCAATTTCCTTTCAAAGTGGGTTTCTAGGACCCTGAATCTAGAGTTCTGAATTTGTGATTTGGATAGATGACTCAGCACTTGCTCAATAAAATACTTGCCAGCAGTAGTGACCAACACTGGGCATCTGATATGGCACCATTTCCTACAGAAAGCATTTAACTCTTTTGCCTTCCATTATGGATGGTGAAGCAATTTGATTTCACTGGACTAGACATCAAAGGTATTGATTTGTCTCCCCTGCCCAAAATGTTTGGGCCAGCCTTATAATCCAGAGACTTACTGGTTGCTTTATTGAACATCATGATATCTAACAACAGTATTTCTTCTGGTCAAAGGGCATTTTTTACATGGATATGAGTCTTCTCAGGGTCATATCCATGAGAATCAAAAGTCTTTCCACATGTACTATACTGTGAATAGAAGCAGCGACATGGTAGAACTGTTCATGATATATTAAAAATTTGAATTGCAGAGTAAGTAATGAAGAGGGAGGGATTGATTAGATACCCCAAAAGATTCACCAGGAACTCTAAACCAGTCTCCAGTTTGTGGTGTTTTATTTGCCATACTCAGAACACAAGGGTCTAGGAACTAAGGGTAGAAAAGGGATTTACACTAAGTAATTATTTGCTTTTAAGGCCCTCAAGTTTGGTTCTGTTAGTTTAGAATTATTTCTGAGGAAGTTAAGGAAGGGAGAGGCGTCACTATATTGGATAAAGTGGTTGGTTCCAACTGTCAATGAAAAAGAAAGCACTGCTACCCAGTGGGGAACCAGAGCAATATGAGACTGAGAGGACTACACAGGGTAATTCTTAGTGTTTCCATACAGTGATTGAAGAATGGAAGATTACAGTAACCTAACTAGGAACACGAATGACTCTGATCCTTCAGGAATAAGGGTATGAGGAGGGAAACTAGGTCAACAAACAGAAAATCAAAAAACTTTGTGACCAATCGGGGTACCAGATAAGGAGTGTTAGAATAAGGGAATGATAAATATAAAAATGACTTCATGATTAGGTACAGAAATTGGACTATAATAGCTACAAATATTTTCTTTCTTTTTTCTTTGATAAATATATATATGCATATATGTATGTTTTGTAAGCATTAATAATTTCCTCTTCACTCTAAATTTTACATAGGATGTGAAGGTGATGTTTTTAATCTTGTAATTCTGTAGTACAGGATATCAAAAAGAGATCATGACTGCTAAAAAATAAAAAAGGAATGACCATTATCCACAGATGGATATGATATCTTAGGGGAATTTGTGCCTATTTTGCTTATAGGACTCTGATTGGATTCTACAATGAGAGGCAATCATGACGAATTCATAACTATAGGTGGAAAAACAATTATTCTCCAGTAGCAACTATAAGAATACTCATGAGCATTGACGGCAGTATCAAAGCTGAGAAGGGTTAGAGATTTTAGCCTGTTTGCATCAAGTTGGCCTGTCACAGTTCATAAATGCTGGCAGAAGACATGAAACTCCTGGGTCAGAAAAAAATATTTGTATCACTTGTGGCAGAGCAGATAGCATAAGGTTCATGTTCACACCAATTCCTCTTACCCAAGTCCTGTGGGGGTAATGTGGAGCAACATAGATAGATGCTAGATCTATAGTGACTTTGTATCACAACTGAGAAATCCTGAATTTAGGAAATCCCAGTCTTATAAGGGTCTGATAGAAAATCTGAGCAAACTTTGCTCAGGAGAAGAACATTAATTTTATCATCCTGATAAGGAAACAAGTCTACTTTCTGCCCCAGAAGGCTCCTAAACAGCTTTGGAAAGATAGTACAGAATGAGAAATGGTCTGAGATATGCATGCAGAAATATCATGGTGAATTGTTTTTTAATAAACTGATACAGAGGTGCTAAATCCCATCTACTCAAATTACTTCTTTTTTCCTAAGTAAATCTGAGAGACACAATTGTTTTCTGGAAATTCTAGCTAAGGTGATAATATATAAAACATAGATAAAAGAAAATGGGAATAACATTATTTGTTTTTTTTTTTTTTCTTTTGGAAAGAATACTGGAGATTTAATTGGAAAAATTTGAAATCTGAAATGTTTCAGAGAATTAGCTAAGCATACTCATCTTAGATAATATTTATCTTTAATTTCACATCTTTTAAAAAAATTTTATTATTATAATTTGTTATACACATTTGCAGAGTACATTTCATTTCATATTACATATAAAGAGCACAATTTTTCAAGTTGCTGGTTTAATATAAAGTATTTTTACAACAATTGTGTCTTCATACATGTATTTAGGGTAATCATGGATAACTCAGTCTGCCATTATTCCTATCCCCTTTTCCCCCCCTCCCTCCCCCCTCTTTGTTCTATTTAAAGCTCTTTCATTCCTCTCATTCCCTTTCTCTTAAAAAATATGGAACGCTTCATGAATTTGCATGCCATTCTTGCGCAGGGGCCATGCTAATCTTCTCTGTATCCTTCCAATTTTAGTATATATGTGCAATTTTGCCGAATGTGCGAGCACGGGATAACATTATTTGCATGTCACAAAATTATATTTATGTATATTCCTAAGATCCCCTGAAAATATTGGGATTACTAGAACACCATTAAAGTGACTGGAAAAAAATATATATTGTATATAAATATGCGAGTATTAGTAGCTCTCCTAGGCACCAATAATAACTTGTGACAATACCTACTTAAAATAATTCATAGCCAAATATAAGTTAGTCACAAAACATGTAGGAGTTAATTTAAATTGAGAAACAAAACTGCATAAAGAAAACATTATTATTGATACATGTGAACAAAAATTGAATAAATGAAGAGAAATTTAGAACTCTTGGGTAGTATAACCTACTAATATAGTAAAATTCCTCCTAAACTAAAGCTTTAATACAATTTTTTCTCAAAATTCCAATAGCATAGAAAAGACTCAGAGTAGTGAAAAATGGAACTATGGGTGAGAAGTAAATCATCAAACATCTAGCAAGAGAAGAAATCCAAGTCTAGATGGGTTACATAGGCATTAGAATCATGAAACCAAGACAGAACTTTGATTAAATGTCCATAGTTCTTTCATTTGAGTCCATTTATTCTGTAATATTAAAAGTTTACATTTTATTTGCATTTCTGTCAGAAAGATGAATTTTAATAATTTTAGTAGAAGGAATTCTAAGGCAAAACTTTAAATGTTTATTATTATTTATGAATGTGATATTATTGTCAAAGACTTAAAATGCTTCTAATGGGCTGAGGTTGTCTTATGCAGCTCCCACCCTATACTACCCCCATATTTGGTAATAGTACTGCAGTTTTCCTTTAGGGAACCACTTCTATTTAAGTAACAAGGGTTTTCAGGCATTGACTCTTCTCAGTTCCAGGAGTTTGCTTGAAATTTTGGAGAAGTAGGTGAAGGCAGGTAGGAATGAGGCTAATCCATTAGAGCATCTCATGGCCATTGAATCAAAGTTCTGCATGAGCCCCAGTCAGACCTAATGGGATCCTAATTAGAATAAGTTATACCCCATGTATGTGTAATATATCAAAATATATTCTATGTTGTGTATGTCTAAAAAGAACAAATAAAAAAAGGAAATGTAATGAGATATTTTATGTCAGGATCGTTGAGGGAGAGGCAAGTCTTAATTTCAGTGTAACTGCTGGTATTTATAATGATGTGAAACTAGAGCTCTCTAAAATATGATAATGTAGCCAATAGAGAGATAAGAGTAAATTGTTTGAACTCTTGGGTCAAGGTCTTTTTAATGAAAATAAAAACATATATGTGTGTGCATGTATATATAATATTATATATTATATGTTATTGTATTATTATAATATTGGTATAATATTTATATAATATTGTATAATTTATATAATTATATATTATATAATATAATGTTATATTATTTTATATACATATATGAAATGATATAAAATTATATATAAGCTATATAAATTAAATATAATTATATGATGTATATAATATTATATTACGATTTTCCAGTTTTTTGGTTGAACACTTTTTCTTTTTTTAAGTAAGTTGATTAGGTGTTCTGTTACAATAAGAAGTAGCCCTGATTGAACCAACTATTTTAAAGTGATTACAGTAATACATTTATTATAACAAAGTGGGAAAATCTTGTATAATATACAAAATCTGAATGTAATACAGTATAATTCAGTGGCAGTAATTTTTAAAAGCTTTTAAATTCTATTCATAAAAATACAGCTTTTGAGATAAGCAGTCTTTTGAGAGATAATTGCTTTGTATGCAAATTTACTTAATAATATTTAAAGAAATCCATTTGAAGAAGTAATATATAATAAGTGATACTCAAGGTAAATATGTATTCATACTTATTAAATTCTTAACAAAAGCTTGAATCATTTATAGAAGAAAACTATAAGTGCATAAGAGTCGGCAAAATTTAGCTTGACTACTGAGTTACTGAACTGATAATACATGTGAATACAAAAAGTCTTCTCTTCCTAATTGGTGTCTTTTATGTATCTCCTTGTCACTTCCCGTATACCTGGTGGCTTTTGTCCAGCTTGGGGGATCTTTACATCCATGTGGTCAATCATGGAAAACTGGATCTCCTTTATTCCCATTCAGGATTATACAAGGAATATTTATCAATCTTGTAGTCTTCATTTGCTGTGGAAAATTAAATTTCTGCCCATGAAGAGCTTATCCCTCACTTGAAAAGACTTGAAAAATAATAACTACATATTATAACACCAGGTCATCAAGTACTATAAAATAAAATACTGCAAAGACATACATTTTGAGCGTTATCTAAAAATAGTGCTATTTTAGATAGAACAATCAGAAAGAGATTCTGAGGAGTGCATTTAAGCAAAGATTTCAATGATCTAGTGAGTGACACCAACTTAGGAGAGAGTTGATGGAATTGAGTGTTATCTGTAAAGCAGTGCTGGCCTGTTCTATTGGAGGAATAGCAAGAAGCTCACAGCCCAGAGCAGAGGAAGTGGTAGAAAATGAGCTCAGAGATGTAGCCAGAAGCCAGATTCATATGGCCTTATAGGTGTAAGAAATGTTGACTTTAATTCTAAAAGCCATTTCTAAAAGTCTTAGGCAGTGAACATTAATGGCCACTAAAATCACAAGAGCAACAACCAGAAATGATATAGTTCCTGATAGCAGCACACAATATCACATGTATAGTAGTTTTCTAAATAGCTGGTTCTGAGTCTGAGCAAACCTTTGGATCTAACTATAGATATAAAAAATAAATAGGGGACAGAGGAGCATGATAATTGACACAAAAGAGATTCAATCAGCAAATTTCAGAAAATTCAATCAGCAAAACTAATGACAATAGTTCCTGCCATAAATAAATTGCAAGGTTGGGGAGTGGAAGAAGAGAGGGGGATGGACAATGACAGTAATTGAGCTAAGGAAAGAAAGAGAGGGTGTATATTTAGGTAATTTTAATACATACATTTATGAATTGCAATGTGTGGACTTTATTCTCACATTGCATTGATTCAAACAAATAAACTCCAAAAATTATGGAATAAAACTATCAAGGAAATGTGAATACTGACTGGATATTTAACAGCAATAAGGAACTGTGCTGAACATTTTAGGTGGCATGTTAGTTTTGTAATTGTGCTTTTAAACACAGTTTCTATCTTTTAGAGCCATGTGCTAAAAAGTATTTAAGATGGGATGATACCATATCTAAGAGTTGCTTCAAAATAATTTGGGGGAAATGTAGAAGGGAGTTAGATACAGATAAAACTTGATGACTTTGGGTATGTAATTATGTAAGACAGATCATGGGAACATGGGGTTTTATTTTGTCATTCTTTATACTTTTACACATTTGAAAATGTTCATGATGAAATCTTAAATTAAAATAGAAGCAATTTCTTAGCTTTTTATATCTTCTCTTCTTTCTCCTTGTTTCTCTTTATCTCTCTTCCTCCTTCCCTTCTTTCCTCTCTTTCTCCTTCCCTCTATTTCTGTCTCTATCTATGAAGTCAAGCCTCGAAAAGATTAACAAGTATACCCAAGGCACAATAATTTCCAAGGATCAATTTTGGGAATGGAGATCAGATGATCATTGATTTCATATTCCTGCAAGAAATACTTATATATATATGTGTGTGTGTCCTTGAGTATTTGCCACCTGGAAAGATTATTTTTAATGGACTCTCAAAAGAATACAGAATTTGATATGGACTCAGAATTCTAGAGTAAACATATTCTATTTTATTATAAAATTTTCATTAAATGATTTACCTTGTGTATTGAGGTAATTTTATTTAATTAACTATAAGTAATCATGTGTTTGACATGATCTACCTTCAGTCCTTGAAGGAGCCCTAATCAGGGAGATGGCTATTGTGGTTAGATGGGAGCCATAAGTTCTACCCGATAATCAAAAGTATGCATGTGATGCACCTGTAAAGATAAAGGTATATAACCGGGTAAAAGCGGTCAGAACGAATTCAGTCAGTCAGTCAGAGTCAGAAGAAGACGTCGTCAGAAGAAGAACATAGTCAGGCAGTTAAGAGTTTGAGAGGTTGCTGAAGCTAGAAAAAGCCAGAGAAGCAAGAAAGAAAAAGAGAAAGTCAAAGAGAAAAAGAAGAAGAATATAAGGAAAAGAGTTTAGTTTAGAAGCTAAAGAGAAAGCTAGAATAAAAGATTCCTGCCACTGAATTTCCTCCCGCGGTGTTGTAGCTGCAACAGCAAAAAGAAGAATAAGAATATTATCAGGCAGCTACAAGTCCTGACCAAATTGCAGCTGTAAAATAATTGGACGTTTCATCTCTAAGCATTTTATAGTAAAGAAAGGAAGTTTTGAGTTCTGATTGTAAAAAAAAAAAAAAAAAAAAAAAAAAAAATGAAAAGCCACCTCAAGTAATAAGTATAAAGAGCCACCAAAACATTTTCCTTGGAATATTATCTTCTTAATTTAGCATATACCCATTGAGAATTTTCTATGAATTTATCTTTCTATATATTTGCAGAAATGTTTTTCTGCA
The DNA here is from genome assembly GCA_025594165.1 of Tamias sibiricus. NCBI lineage: Eukaryota > Metazoa > Chordata > Mammalia > Rodentia > Sciuridae > Tamias > Tamias sibiricus. Next base: position 96,113,712 of record CM046661.1, on the reverse strand, counting down.
GCTTGCTTTTTTTTTTTCTCTTAACAATAATCATTAACATATTATTCTTTGTAAACTTCCAGAGATTACCTCATTCTCTTTTACCATCTTATTTAAATGAGTAGTATGGATATAGCATAATTTAACTACTCCCACACTAATAGATACTTAAATTGTTTCCAGCATTTGCATTATAAATAGTATTGAGGTATGTATCCTTGCATGTGCAACTTTGTGGTCATGTGAAAGTGCTTCTGTTGGATATGTACCTGTTTCTTTAGGATATATACCCAAAAGTGAAGTTAGGGGTCAGTGGCTCTCTTTAAAGTTGTAGTCAGTCCTATTGAATTGCCCTCCAAAAAGTTATCTCAGGACAACAAGATGTCTCAACCCCGGTCACAGGAGGACCTAGAACCCCCACCTCAACACACACATACAAAATTGTACAGATTACATTTTCACTGACAGTTTCAAAGCCTATTTCCCCACATCTGTGGTAATCAGATTTATTATCAATTCACTTAATCAAATTAACTAAGTATTAAAAGTAGTAACATTTTCCTGATTACTAGACAGTTTGAACATTATTAACAGATTTAGAGACTATTTCTATTTCTTTCTTGCATTTCACTATTCTTTGTAAGATGAAGAACATTTTTGTAGACACTTGTTTTATAAAACAAATACTAAGTTTTTTATTACATTAATTTCATTTATCTTGTCAATCTTTTCCCTATGTCTATTTTGATTGTCATGTCCTTGACAGAGTTTTAGTTTTTATGGAAATTTTATTTTATGAACTATAGTGTTATTTCCTCATTGGAAAGCCTCATCACATCAAAATTTAGAAATATGAATTGTATTCTAGTAGTATTATAGATTTGTTTTATATATTTGACCTATAAACAATTTATAATTTATTTCTTTAATAAGATATGAGTCATTATTTTTTTACGAATTGCTGATTTTCTTAATAGCACCTATTAAATAACTTATCTTCTCTGTTGAATTATCAATCTTAATTTAAACTACATTTTCTTTAAGACTTTTTTTTTAAACCAATTCTTGTGTCAACATAGTACTCTTTTAATTAACAGGATCTTTCATGTACTTTGACATATATTATTGATACATTTGTGTGTATGTGAGTGTGTGTGTGTGTGTGTGTGTGTGTGTGTGACAATAATTTAAACTTTCTGAATAACTCTTTAGGTTATTCATGCACATGCACATTTCCTGTTCTCTGTGAACTTTAGAATCCAAATCCCTGCTGGTATTTTACCACAGTTCCATAGAATTTATACAGTTATTTAAAATTTTGATTTTAAATTATTAAATTATTCAAAAAAGTAAAATGTATTCATTTTACTGGGGCTTCTTTTATATCTTTCAGTCAAATTTGATAGTTTTGTTGTCATAACTATTAGCTAGTTCTTATCATGTTCATCCTATTTTTAGTAGAAATATATAGGATGAGTCTAAAATATCTTTTCATACTACAAAGAAAATAAGCTATTAAAACTTGTTGGAGTCATGTCAGGAAAGGAGTCAGGAGCCAGGAGCCATGTTCAACAGACTCCCAGGTCAAAGATGAGAAAACATAGTTACCAATAAAGTCAGTATCTGCAAATGGCTTGAAACAAGATTATATTTAAGTCTCTATGTTCAGCACTATAAACATATACTGGAGAAAAGATAGCCTCTTCAACAATTAGTGCTGGGAAAACTGGAAATCCATATGTAGTGGAATGAAATTGAGGTCCTCTCACCCTGTACAAAACTCAACTCAAAATGGATCAAGGACCTAGAGACCAGAGACCCTGTGCCTATTATAAGAAAATATAGGCCCAATTCTCCATCATGTCGGCCTAGGAACCAACTTCCTCAAGAAGACTCCTAAAGCACAAGAAGTAAAAATCAAGAATCAATAAATGGGATGGATTCAAACTAAAATGCTTCTTCATAGCTAACAAAATAATTAAGAATGTGAAGAGAGAGCCTACAGAACGGGAGAAAATCTTTACCACCTGCATCTCAGAGCATTAATCTCCAGGATATACAAAGAACTCAAAAACTTATTACCAAAAAAAAAAAAAAAAACCCTATCAATAAATGGACTAAGGAACTAAATAGACACTTCACGGAAGAAGAAATACAATCAATAAACAAATATATGAAAAAATGTTCAACATCTCTAGTAATTAGAGAAATGAAAATCAAAACTACACTGAGATTCCATCTTAATCCAGTCAGAATGGCAATTATCAAAAATACAATACAAGTAATAATAAATGTTGACAAGAATGTGGACAAAAAGGTTCACTCATACATTGCTGGTGGGACTGCAAATTGGTACAACCACTCTGGAAAACAGTATGGAGATTCTTCAGAAAACTTGGAATGGAACCACCATTTGACCGAGTTTATCCACTCCTCAGTATATATCCAAAGGACTTAAAATCAGCATATAACAGTGATGTAGCCACATCAATGTTTATAGCAGCTTGATTCACAATAGCTAAGCTATGGAACCAACCTAGATGCCCTTCAACAGATGAATGGATAAAGAAAATGTGGTGTATATATACAACGGAATATTACTCAGCCATAAAGAAGAATGAAATTATGGCATTTGCCAGTAAATGGATAGAATTGGAAAATATTATGCTACGTGAAATAAGCCAGTCCCCAAACCAAAGGCTGAATATTCTCTCTGATATGTGAATGCTAACACACAATAAGGAGAGGAAGGATAGAAGTTAATTGGATTAGATCAAGAAGAATGAAGGGAAGGGAAAAGGGATGGGATAAGGAAAGAGATAGAATGAATCAGATAACCTCCCTATATTCATGTATGAATACACAACCAATGAAACTCCACATCATGTACAACCACAAGAATGGGATCCTAAGTATGATAAGTTATACTCCATGTATGTATAATATGTCAAAATATACTCTACAGTAATGTATATATAAAAAGAACAAAAAATGTTTAAAAATTCCCTGTATTCAATAATGACACTAAGAAAAAAATATCCTTTGTTAACTTTAGAGATTGCTAAGGAAGTCATTATTTGGAAAACTGGTAAATAAAAGAAAAAAAATTAAGTATTTACCTTCCCTTCCCTATGTAAACTGTACCTTGGGTAACCAAAGGCTGTTTCCTTCTACAGAAGCATTCCAGATAATAACCAAATAATTAATGCATTTTGAAATACCAGATTATTTTAATGCATCTGTGTAATTATAATCAATAGCTCATGATCTAAGTGATAGGGATAAGCAGGAACCATAGGAAGTCACAGAGAGGCAGTCACAGAAGGAGATAAAATTAGCTCTCTCAAGAACACAGGATGTGCTGTCAGCTGTCTCATGAGAACAGGATGTCCCAACCCTGATTCCAGCAGGCCTACAAAGCACAAGGACAGAACAAGGAACCCCTACCATCTCCCCACATGTAAAACAGGCCTGAAAACATAAGATAATCAGCATATACCACCATGAAAATTGTGGGACCTATCTACATACCACCTTGGTTGTTCTCAATTCCGTCTTCAGACCTGACAAAACCAGGATCTAAAGGCATGTAGAAACGACTCCTGAATACATAGGTGCAGTTCTCACTCTGGGTGAGAACCATTGGGTGTCTATGCCAAACGTACTTTTGCTTTCAATAAATCTTTGATGTGTGCAGCTATATGTGCTTTCACAGGCATGTGTGTACGTGTGTTTGTGTGTGTGTGCCATTTCAAAATCTTGCCTGACTAGAACACAAGACCTGAGGGACCATGGTGGTACATTCCTGGCATTCCCACAACATAAGGACAGGCATTATGTACATCCTAATGGAAATCTATAACACCACTTATCAAGCTTCCATGAATGAATCCAATGAAGCCACTTAATTGAACTACCAATTGCCAAGAAATACAGGGAACAGAAGAACAAGTTAATAGATAATGCAGTTAAAAAACAAAAACAAAGACCTTAAGAAACTCTATAGAATAAACAATTCAATTCTTTCAACAAAAACAAGCCCCCTAAAAATATCACAAGGAAAAAATATAGCAAGGAAAACTAGAATATAAGAGAATTTGAGAGGGTTATCAAACAGCTAACATGCCCATTTTGTTTCCTGATTCCAAGAAATTAATGAAAACACTGCAATGGTTAAAAGTGAATTGACTGGGTATGTGATGATATAAGAAAATTTGTATTATATTTTGAATGGCATAATGAACTATGTTTTAAACTACATTCTGGGGGAAATTCCTTTATTTAATCTTCCAGTTTAATAATATAATCTTTAGCTATACTTATATTGGCATTAAATCCATCTGCTGAAAATTCTTTTCTATTTTAACAATCACTGTTTACATTTCTACAACCCTTTTCCCTATGAGTCCACTAATATTTTATGAATGTAATAACTTTAAATTTTTTCTTTCTTTTCTTTTTCTCTTTTTTTTACAGTAGTGGGGATTGAACCCAGGTATGCTCTACCACTGAGCTACATCCCCAACTCAATTTTTTCTTTTTTAAATTTTGAGATAGGATGTTACTGAGTTACCCATCCTGGTCTCAAACTTGGAATCCTTCTGCCTCAGCTATTTCCCTTCCCCAGTAGCTGGGACTATAGTTGTGTGCCACTGTGCCTGGCTTTAATATATTCTTATGTATTCTTTTGTCCTTTCATATTTTTCCCCCTCAGATGTTAGCTATTCTGTTGGCTGAGTCTATTTATTCATAATGTTGATTTCCCCTGAATTTTAAAAATTCTTCTTTATATCTTATTCCAATAACTCTAGTATCTAAAGGAAGGCCTAAAATATCAATGGGGAAGTGTTTAGAGAAGACAAAGGGTATGACAGGAAAAGAGATTAACGTGAGAAGAAATAATGGATAAATATGGAAATACACATTACTTAGTATGGCTGAAACAGAAATTGTTAAAGAATTGTGGTGATGGTAAAGTAATCTACAAAGTTGAAAAAAGATGTCAGGAAGGGCTTTTTGTGCAATGTCAGGACATTTTGGATTGTATTTTCAAATCAATGGGGAATGATTTTATGATATTTGTGATTTGTAGTAAGATTTCCTTGGGTAAGCAGTTTTCAAAGAAATAGAAAGCCATCCCTTAACAAGCTGTGGAGCTAGAGGCTTTGTTTGATGGCTGGATCCAAAACTTGTAAGCTTTGTGTACTAGGACAAATTGCATTACCAAGCAACCACTTTCTGAAGTGCAGTATAGCTAATAATCCTACCTCCTGGGGATATAGTAACAATTCATATTGCACTTACCACAATAATGTAATGAATCCTCAAGGAATTACAGTTTAAAATTATGATGATCATCATACTTGTAACTCTTCTTTTGGACATTTTGGAGTTGAGTTGTAAGATATATTAAAAGCCTGAGCAACTGATGATTTATTTTGGACACAGAGTCTTAGCATCCACCAAATAGCCTTTATTTCCTTGTGTATCTTGAGCTAAATTTGAGGCCAGGTGATTATTTCTGGTCAATAAAATATGAAAAGTGATATATGTCTATATCATAAAGAACTTATAGGTCACATATTTTATACAACATGGCTAAAATATAGAGGTAGGAAATCTGAAACAAAACTTAGTTGTGTTAGACTACTGAGATTTGAGGTTTTATTTGTTACTGTACCCTGTTAGATCTCAATAATACTCAAATATGGCACAAATGACAAGTGGTAGAATGAAGAATCTAGAGAAAAATTTAAACCACTGGAATATAGTAAAAATGTTTTTGAGAGAAAGCTTGTAATTTGGCTATGGGTTAAAAGAGAAAAAATTGGACAAGAAGAAGAAAATTTAGAATGAAAGGAAAATTTTGGAAGGGCAGATTCCAAGGCCCTACCACAACAATGTGAATCCTTTACAAGTGACCCAGATGATAAAATTTGAGAACCAATGATCTGGAAGAAAGCTTTAAGACCTTAACCAAATAACTGAAATAGAAGAGAGTACACATGAGAATTGTCATGTATATAAGATGTTCAAGTAAACTGTTAGGGCAGCTCAGATCACCTGGTAAGTTGATCTTTATTAGCCACTAGGGAAGATATGAAGAAGTTGGCACTGAAATGAGAGATGGAGGAATGATAAGATTTAGGCAGATGAACATACACAATTCAGGTGAAGGAAAATGGTTTATGATAGGAGAGTAGAGATAAGGTATTGAACTTGCACCTCATAGCTAATATTTATAGCCAGTCTAATCATTAATTAAATAATTGAATTAATTAAGGAAAAGAATCTTGAATCTGGATATCCAGATTTAAGCTCTCCTTCCAAATCTAAGTTTTTTGGTTTGTTTCATATAGATACTTTCATACTTAGAAATTTACACTACAGTAACTTAGAAATACTTTATGAAAATAACAATTTCACGATTAGAGAAGTAACACTTTTCTTTTACTGTTATAGGCTGATTTTCATCATAAATTTATAATATGGGATTTAAATTTATTACTTGTTTAAATTTTTTTTTTCGATAAATTACTGATCTTTCTTGCCATGACAACTGGTGGGTTTTCCTAGTCCTTTTACCAAATAATAGTTTTTAGGACTCTCCTTAGATCCTGAGTCATAAAAGAGCTCCAAGATGTGTTAATTAATGACTTCCAATGGAAACAAAGAAGGAAGTTATGGGGGAGTGATTGATATTTACATCCTGTGGCAGTTGAGTTCAATTATACCATTGAAACCTAGAACAAAGCAGTGCTTTAAAAACCAGCCTCTCATATTCTTAAATGTTCCCTGCCTACTTATTCTGGAGAATTGTAGGTTGCTTACAGGTTTGGGAAAAAAGGCCTTTGAATATTAAGGTAGGTGCAAAAGCAGCATTTTGAGTCTATTATTTGTGATGATACCTTGTCATCTACAGCTACCACTATGGCACTTACACAATCTTTCTCTTCAGTCCTTTTAGTATGTTACTATGGAAACATATTTTCACATCAAAATACCTCTTTTGATTTAAAAAATAAATTTATCTCAATTTCCTCCCATTCCATAAAATTCCTCAAGTCACATGCATGGTGTCCTCTGGAACAAGTGTCATAACATAGAATATAGTACAAAATATGTTTTTCTAAAAACATATTCTCTGTATAAACCCTCTGTGTTAATATTTCCTGCCTTTCAGAATAGAACTTCCTTGTGTTATTTCTTACAATGACTTGGTAGGAACTATGTAAAAAGTCACAATAAATAAAACTTTTCAAGTCACCATCTTGCAAGAAAACCAAGTCTTAGAATAAACACATACTTCCTATCTAACTTTAGGCATAAGTTACATAGTGTTACTTAATGCCAAAATAAAAGCAGGAAGTAAGAGAGCTCATTGCGTTTTGTAAGAAAGGTATGAAATGAGTGATCCCTGGCTTCAGCATTTATGGGTCACTAGGCTACCATTTCAAAACACTGGACTTGTGACATTAGTCTTTTCTGCCAGGTGGCCCATAGGTTGCATTTCTGATCTAAATTTAATACTGAATAAGACCTATGGGGAAAGTAGACTACTGACTTTTAGTTCAATTTTATAAATATTCTTAATACAATCAGCTTAATTTTTACTGATTGAAGGTAGCAGTATAGGATAATGTGATGGGTGGTATAGTTCATTACTGTTGGTGTTGCAAAACTAACAATTCTTCTGCTAGTTCATTTCTTCTCAATTCATTCAATCATTAAACATTTTTAAGTATCTATTCTATACTAAGGGTACTTTTATAGATTCCAGGAGTCAATAAAGAAGTGAATTAGACATAGTCTGATCCCTAGTCTTCAGAAAATAATGCAGTCTAGTGGAACAGTCTAGAGGGACAGTCTGGTGAGTTGCATTTGGGGGTGGGATTTTTTTTGGGGGGGGGGGGATGGACACAGGGATTGAACTCAGGGCACTTGACCACTGAGTTACATCCCCAGCCCTATATTTTGTGTTTTATTTAAAGACAGGGTCTCACTGTGTTGCTTAATGCCTTACTTTTGCTGAGTCTGGCTTTGAATTGTCAGTCTTTCTATCTCAGTCTCCGGAGCTGCTGGGATTACAGGTATGCCGCACCCAGCTTGGGGGTGAGATTTTAATACTAATCATTTATATTTGGTGTTTGTAAACAACTACATAAGTGTGCACAATTGAATAAAATTTTGCTGGTTAAGAAGGTGCCATATTCCAAAATGCTAATCCAGAGAAGGAAAATTTCTCTTTCTATAAAACTCGGGTTCCAAAAAGCAACTTTATTTTTTTATTATTATTTTTTTTTTTCTGTAGCTAAACTTAGCTTCAGTTTAAGTTCTTCTTCCACTTAGTGGTAGGAAATCTGATCTTGCAAATGTAGGATACACTCAATCCATGTAGGTTATTGTCTTTCCATCCTATCTCCCCATGCATTTAGTTTTCTTAGGGGCTTTCACGTTATCATAACAGCCAAGGTTCAAGATTTGTTATTACTATTAACACTAGGAATCACATTTGCTTCCTACTTTATTATTTCTTTTACTGTAATGTAAGTTCCATAAGCAGAGCAGTGAACTGACGATATGAGTATACAAAGCAGGAATGCTTTCAACTAGTCGGTATAGGAATGATTCTGTTCGATTAGAACCTGCTAGATAGACGCTTCTTATTTGGCTTTTTGAGGCTTTTCAATTGGCTGGCATTTTTGTGGTCTAATGTGCTGATTTGCATGAGATATCCTAGATTTACCACATACCCCTACATTGAGAGACAATTTTTCTTTCTGCCTTTTCTCAAACAGTACAGGATTCAATTACAGTGCCAGCTGGGAGACACATTATTTTAAGGCTGAGGTGTTCTCCTAAATATAGGATGCCTAATATACTCTGAACTCATTGAATGGTTCTTGCTGCTTATGTGTGTATCTCTGGGTTCTTGTGGCTTATAAGTTTGAGTATATCCATGGAAGAATACTTTCTCTTGAAGATACTTAGGATTCCATTGAATTTGAAGTGGATATTGTTGTCTGGAAATTTAAGGCTTCAAATGTCATTTAAGGAAAGGCGGTAATATTCAAGGTTATGGTGTTAGCTTGGGTGATATAACCTGAAAATCAAATGGAAACAAGTTTGCTATTATACAATAGAGATAGAGAGGAGAACAGATAGAACCCAGGAGATCTCTGGTATATCATGTCAATTAAATGGAATAAAAATCAATGGTATAGAGGCAGAACTTTCAGGGACTGGTTTCTAATAAATGAAGTTGTAACTTAAAAATTTAGGCAAGGAATTCTGCTCAGATTTGGTATTGGTTGAAGAAAAGGGAATAAGTAAATGTGATTATTGATGAGTATGGAGGTCATAATACCAATTTTAGATATAACCAGTTGTAGATATGAAGTTGAGTATGCTTGAATTTTTTCTTATAGCCATGTACACACACACACACACACAAACATACTTTAAAGCCTAATCTTCATTTCTTTCTTTTCTTCCCTCTTTCTCACTTTATTTTAGTCCATAAATTAAAGGTCATTGACACAGGAATATGTTAGAATAAGAAAAGGAGTGGAATCCTCCAAAGATCTTGAAACTAGATGTGGTAGCTGATGTCTTTGTGGAAGAAATGAGTGCATGTTTTATGAGCAAGATATAGTTATAAAGTTCCATACATAATCACACATGTACATCACCCAAACATTTGGATATTTTAAATAGGGAAAGCCTCACTAGACATGTTTTTTGTCTTCCAAGTGCTATAATGCCTTTCCATATTTCATTATCTCTTACTTTATGAGTTTTGGTGGCAGACAGCCCATTTGTTGCTATAAATGCCAGTTAACTCTATATGTTCATCTTCTCAGCTTCCCTTGCATTTGGGGAACAGAAACATGTGCTTGGCTTAGTGTCTCCAAGAAGGAGAAAATGAGGTATTTTCTCTTTGATAGTGATGGCAATGGTGAGGAACTGGCAGAAGAAGTGGTGGAAATGGTGACAATGGTAAAACATACGGTGGTTTGGGTATAGTGCTGCATGTGGGTTCATTTTTCAGGGCCAGTAACAGGAGAGGAACTAGAGGAAGCATTGAGTAGCTATGCAAGCAACAGCCATGACACAGAGCATCATCTGATACTCATTGATAGAAGTAATGGTATAATCATTAGACCTACATTGAATTATCATTAATGGGCATAGTTTTCTAACTCCATTGTCGTTGAGACTGGGTATCTTTAACTCCTAGTGATTCTGGGAAATCCAATTAATTTGTTAATTTTTGGCTTAAAATCAACCTGAGGCAGCACTGGTTGCTTGCAGTTACATAACTTGAATGATAAGATTTGTTGATTCAAAGCCTTCCTCTGAGAGAAAAAAGGATGTGAGGCCTGGGAGAGGTTTTGTTCTCCTAGAAAACAAAGATTTCTTTATTCTTCTTTTGATATATTCTTCCATTGAATATGAGCCTCAGAATTTCCTCCCTACCTAGATTAAACCACAAAAAGCCTGTCTTCAATAACATTAAAAATATATCATTTATGGGTACTTTAAATTACTTCCCTAAATATTAGATTGGGTTTTTCTTATCGTCATTTTAAGTTTTCTTGTATGTTATTTTCTGGGGTTTCCTGTTGGGGGTCCTCTCATTTTTTTTTATCCTAAATGGCTTATAAAATCTTATTTTTTGATCAAGGTTTTGGCTCAGTGTGAGACAGCAAAAAGCAAGAAGACTATTTAAATAAAACTGGAAAAGGACCATTAATTAAATGCTGTGTGCCTGGAACTTTACAGATGTCTAAATTTAACAGCAGTTTAAAAAAGTTAAACTGCTATATATTTGTTACAGGAGTTATCACTAAAAACTCCTCAGAATTAGAAAATGCAAAATACTTCATGCTTCTTTAAATTAACTTGGCTCTAAAATAAACTCATTTAAAAGATAAAAAGATGACAGTTTTGAAAGGTACAATAATTGTGCAAGGTAAAAGATAAGAAAATGTCCACCTTTATGTTTATAATAGAATTCAAAGTAATTTAAAGAAAATATGTCTATCACTATCTCAATTTCTATTTGTTCATGTTTACCTTGTCATGAAGAATTTAAGAATACAAGCTATACCTCTCCTCAGGAAAAAAGAAAATCACTCCCACAAATATGTTTAATATCATCTTTTAAGATTCATGTATCCCTTGAAATCCTTCCAATAACCTGTTTTTCTCTGGTGGTACTAAATGCAGGCCCCTGAACATGCTAGGTAAGTTCTCTACCATTGAATTATACTCCAAGCCCTTTTTATTTTGTTTTGAGATGAGGTCCGCTAAATTGCACAGCAGGCCTCAAACTTGCCATCATCCAGCCTCGACCTCCCTAGTAGCTGGGATTACAGGTATGTGCTACAATCTGCTCCATTAGCCCTTTCTTAAGGATTTTGGCTATCATGTCAGAAATCTCTCTTCTACTCAAAAATACATAGAAAAGTCAATTTTTCTGCCAATTTGGTTTTCAATTTATATTATTATATTATAAATCTAATTGCTTATTTAAGAATTTAAGATTAACTGGGTATAAGTAACTTATCTTTTTACATTGAGTATCCTTCAGAGTAGAGTTTAGGGGAAAATGCATTGAAGAATAATGGCATTGATTATCTTTAAAAGAGAATTTTATTTCTATTTAATGCAAGTAAGACTTTAAGTAGAAGGAAACACATGTATGCACAAAAATCTAGTGAAAACAAAAGTAATACCAAAATCTGAGTCTGAGCAGTCAGAGCTGTTCACAGCAGCAGGAAGGAAATGCACTGGCAGATATGTAGTTGCTGGTTATTTGTACTCACCAGCCACCTGCAGGTCAGGTAGTTTGAACTGTGAATATTCCCAACATGCTGCATGTGTGAGTCAAGAGTCTAAAGAATGTGGATATCTTTTCACAAAACAAAACCTGTTGGGAATTTGTCTCTTTAGGCAGCTAACTTACCATGTTTCTACTTTCTGAAAGGAGGTATTATATTGTAGAATAACTCTCAAATCAAACTTTCAAAACTTATAGATTTAATTTATGATGTGCATGACATTTGTTTCACATTTGAAATGAAATCCACTATGTGTACAAACATAAACTCTAGTGTTGAATTTGTTTTTCCAATTTATTGAATCTCTCTTTCCACCAAAGTATATATGGTATGTTATATGTTAGGAGAAGAATTTTTTAACTGAATTATAGAAATAATCCTTGGAAAAAACTTATTTATCTATCCATAACAATCTGAAATGGTGCTAGAATGTAAGGTACCTATCAAGCAAGGCCTCTTATGAGTGATTTCAAAGATATATGGACAGCTCCTTGAAGTAATCATATACAAAGCTATAAGAGAAGTCTTCACATATCATAAACTATTGTTATATAATCTAAGTTAACTGACAATATTGCAGTTGGCTTATTAATCAATAATAAAAAAGCAAAAATGAAAGTCCTTGGAGAAACAAAAAAGTTTCTTAAATACTATCAATTAAATATACATGAATTTAACGTGAAATTAACAAAATAATTGGAGTTGAACAACAAAGTACTATTTGTTGAAACTCATAGATGTATCTAAAGCAGTGCTAGAAGGAAAGTTATAGCTGTCATTCAATTTATTTAAAAAAAAAAAAAAGATAAACTAAGCATTAAACTTAGTACTCAGAAAAAAAAATGTAAACAGGATAAACACACACACACACACACACACAAAAAAAAAAAAAAAAAAAACAAGAAAGAGCATTAAAAAAATAAGAATGGAAATTAATAGAAAATGGATTATATGATCTACAAAATTACATTATAGATTAGGCAGCATCAACAGAGCTAAATGATTAAGAACAATTATAAATGCATGGGAGCTTAGAGGAGGAAGAAATTGACTGTGAAGGAAGGGAAGTTAACTTGCTGTGGTGAGAATAACTCTGGAGTTGACTGGAGCCATTTGCTACTTGTTCTAGCTTTGTGACCTAAAGTAACTTAGTGAGACTCCTGAAGTCTAAATTTTCTTGCCTATAAATAGGAAGAAAGAAAACCAATTCAAAATACTAACTATTTCACAAAGTTTTGGTGAGAAGTAAATGATAATAGTTATTAACATTATTTAATATATTTCAATTTCATTACTTAAGGAGTGCTGTGATACAGTGAATTTCATTCAAGGCTTTGAAATGCTTAATGTGTACACATTTAAATGGCTTTCAGTCCTGTAGTACACATGTGAAAAAGAAAGCAAAATCCTTTATGATTAGAATTTCAGAGTTTAAAATTCTCTGGATTGAAAAATCATACTGCCACCTAGTTAACTCTGCCAATTTATCTTCATATTTCAAACAAAAACCTCCAATTTTTAATGCATTCAATACACATTTACCATAAGTAACTATGCCAGGCCTGGACCTCAGGAGTTAGGTGTCTTGGCTCACTCTCAGTTCATGGACAGTTACCATCTCTTGAAAGCTGGCTTGGTTAATTTTTTGTGGGTCATTTTGTTTTGGGTGAAAACGTATTTCGTTTTCACAGTTGCAGAGGGCAGAATAGAGATCAGTTTCAACCACAAATAGGAAAAGGGATTATTTGAAGATTTTAATGTTGTTTAATTCCCCCCCCCCCCCCCCACGCTGCTTTGTGTGTTTTGGACCACATGCAACTGTTTGCTTTCTTAAGCAAATCTATTTATGTAGACCTTTCATATGGTGGTTAAATAGCCATCTGGAACCTTATCATTCACTTGTGAATTCTGGAGTCATGGAGCCACCACTTGCATGATAAAAAAGTAGGTTCAAGGAAAGTGATTTGGACAGATGAAGTTATCTAGCATTCCCCCTATCAAGGTTACATAATACTGTGCTGTTTTTGGCTACACTTACAATAAAAATAATGTGGTTCGATGAAGTCTCATGAAAAGAATAAGAATATTGTATCTTTTGAATCTGCAATTCTTTAAATGTTAGTGCTTTTTCAAGAAGGGAAAGATACCAGATTTTTTTCTTTTATAAACCCAATATAATTGTCAATCTTAGTAATCAGAATAATTAACTGCCAGCTAATACAATAAATTACATTAGAAATGCTTCTTAAAACAAGCATAAAAAACACCATCCCCTTTAAACCCTAAGATTTAATGGAAAATGTTTTCAATGGCTCCTTATTAAAGGTAAGCCATTCTAAAATATAAATGGATTTTATGAATAGGCCATTTAAATGTTAATCATTATTTTATGTTTGTTGATATTATTGGAATATACATGAGTTAACTTTTAAAGGAGTCTAATAAAGGTATGCATGGTTTTGAGATTCTATAAATACCACATGGAGCATAGGAATCAGTCATTATTCTCTACCCTGTAGAGATCTACTATGTCCCCAATACAGAGTATCCCAGAGGTTGCTAAAAATCTTATGGCATCATGTGATACTAATAATTAATGAAAAGGAAACCTACTGAGGTAGTAAAAAGGGAGCAACAGGAAAGGATAATAGAGAACGCTTCCCTCCAAGCTACATGCTTATCAGTCTATGGCCAGTGGGGTTGGAGAGGATCCAAGCTACAGTAGAAAACAAGCTACAATGGTATGATTGGATTGCTTGAATATTTTCCCAACTATCTAAGAAATATTTATTAAGTATTAAAAGAACAAGGGACTGGGTTGTGGCTCAGTGTTAGAACTCTTGCCTGACATGTGTGAGGCTCTGGGTTTGATCCTCAGCACCACATATATAAATAAATAAAATAAAGGTATTGTGTCCATCTACAACTAAAAAAAACTATATATATTAAAAAAAGAACTAAGGGCTTTTTCTTTTGCCACCATCTTCTCACCAACTCTCCCCTCTCCCCGTCCTCCTTCCCGTTCCCCTCTCCCTTCTTCCCTTTGCCCTTACCTCTTTTCTCCCCTTCTCCCCTTCCCTTAATAAACCCCTCCTTTTATACAAAAAAAAAAAAACTAAGAATTTTCACTAAATGTGTATGTCCAAAATATTTGGAACTAAAAGTTGTCTTTCTTTAATTGAATGAGAAGGCTTAAAATCCTATTTAAGTCTTGCAAGATGTATTTTTCTGATGCCATGAATATACTATTTTGCTTAATTTGTGAGAGACCTAAGTCTTCTGACACCAGTCCTATTTGATAATATCAGCTGCCACCGTATGCATATACTAGAGTCTACCTCAAAAGATTTGCGTATCTAGGTGAAAGTATAGAGGAAAAGTATTTCAACTAACATTTAAAGCAATAGCAAAGGTATGCTAAACTTTGTCTCTTTATATTTTAGTAGTGGTATACAATGCAATAAGTAAAACAGTTTTAAAAGGGTTAAAATACGGTTACTAAGTTTGACATTATGCAGAGGTGGCTCTGATAAAGAAATGAACAAAATTTAGAAGAAACTAGTGGGCATACAACAAAAACTCTCTTGTCATTCTTTTGTTCCCAAACCATCCATGGATAGGAATGAACAACTCAAACAACTCTTATAAAGTTTTATTTGGACCCTCCAAGGATAATATTTTACCACTTAACATATGCAACATGATTATAATCTGTTTCAAAGGTGAGCATGGCAAAGGTGAGCATGACATTGCTTTGCACTTGTTTTTTATTAATTGATCTATTAGTAATTGTCCCCTAGCAGTAGAAAAAGAACTTATTCTTTATTTTGCCTCTCTAATATTCAACTGTGATATACAATGTATTTATCAATTTCTCTATAGATAAGCACTCATTTATCTGTAGCCTTTTGGTATTATTAACTACAGTACAATATATAACATTAGGCAAATATCATTTTACATATTTGCAAATATTTCTGTAGAATAGATCCTTGAGTTATAATGGCCAGCCCAAATAGTATATGAATTAAAAAAAAAAAGCTTTATTGAATTGTTATTCACATACAAGAAACTACACATAACCGAAATGTACCTTTGGATCTTTTAACCTATGTATTCAATCAAGAAACCATCACCACAATGAAGATTGTGAACATACCCAGCACCCCTCAAAATGTCCTTGTGTCCCTTGGTAATCTCTCCTTGCTCCCTTCATACCACCTCCTAGTTCCTAGATAATCACTAATCAATATGGTGATGTCCCTATACATTAGCTTACATTTTCTAAGTTTTTATATAAATTTAACATACACTAGCATGTGGTCTTTTTTTTTTCCTGCCTCCTTTTACTAAGCACAATTATTTTAAAGATTAATCTATATTGTTGCCCATATTAACAATTCACTTGTTTTTGTATGGCTAGATCACTATTTATTTACATGTCTTTTGGTAAAATTTTGGGTTGTTGATAATTCTGGGCTATTGTAAATAAAGCTACTGTGAACACTTCAGGTATTCATCTTTGTAAGGACATGTGTTATGTATCTTGCATAAGATGTCAAGTAGTAGAATGGCTGGATCACATGGTCAGTGTATGTTTAACTTTTAGGAAACTGCCAAACTTTTTATTATTAATTAATTTATTTATTTTAATTAGGTATATATGGCAGCAGAAAACATTTTGATTCATTATACACAATTGCAGCACAACTTTTCATTTCTCTGGTTGTACACAATGTTGCATTGCACCATATGTGTAGTAATACATGTATGTAAGGTAATAATATTCATCACATTTCACCATCTCTCATGTTCCCACGCTCCCACCCCACCACCCCCCCCCTTTGCCCAAAGTTCCTCCATTTTCCCATGCCCCCCCCCCCCATTATGGATTAGCATCTACTTATCAGAGAGAACATTCAGCCTTTAATTTTGGGGATTGGCTTACTTCACTTAGCATGATAGTCTCCAATTCCATCCATTTACCTGCAAATTCCATAATTTTATTCTCTTTTAATGCTGAGTAATATTCCATTGTGTATATATACCAGAGTTTCTTTATCCATTCATATATTGAAGGGCATCTAAGTTGGTTCCACAGTTTAGCTATTGTGAATTGAGCTGTTATAAACATTGATGTGGCTGCAGATTTTAAGTCCTTTGGGTATAGACTGAGGAGTGGGATAGCTGGGTCAAATAGTGATTCCATTCTAAGTTTTCTAAGGAATCTCCATGCTGCTTTCCAGAGTGGTTGCACCAATTTGCAGTCCCACCAGCAATGTATGAGTATGCCTTTTCCTTCACATCCTCACCAACATTTATTGTTGTCTGTATTCTTGATAATCGCCATTCTGACTGGTGTGAGATGAAATCTTAGAGTAGTTCTGATTTGCATTTCTCTAATCACTAGAGATGTTGAACATTTTTTCATATATTTGTTGATCAAATGTATATCTTCTTCAGAGAAGTGTCTGTTCAGCTCCTTAGCCCATTTATTGATTGGGTTGTTTCTTTTATTGGTGTTAAGTTTTTTGAGTTCTTTATATATTCTGGAGATTAGTGCTCTAACATGCATGTGGCCAAAAATTTGCCCCCAAAATGTAGACTCTCTGTTCACCTCACTGATTGTTTCTTTTGCTGAGAAGAAGCTTATTAGTTTGAATCCATCACATTTATTAATTCTTGATTTTATTTCTTACACTATAGGAGTCTTGTTAAGGAAGTCGGGGCCTAATCTGACATGATGAAGATTTGGGCCTACTTTTTCCTCTGTTAGGTACAGGATCTCTGGACTAATTCCTAGGTCCTTGATCTTTGAGTTGAGTTTTGTGCATGGTGAGAGATAGGGGTTTAATTTCACTTTGCTGCACCTGGATTTCTAGTTCACCCTGCTCCATTTGTTGAAGAGGCTATCTTTTCTCCAATGTATGTTTTTGACTCCTTTGTCTAGTATGAGATAACTGTATTTATGTGGGTTTGTCTCTGTGTCTTCTATTCTGTACCATTGGTTTACATGTCTATTTTGGTGCCAGTACCATGCCATTTTTGTTAGTATAGCTTTGTAGTACAGTTTAAGGTCTGATGTTGTGATGCCTCCTGCTTCACTCTTCTTGCTAAGGATTGCTTTGGCTATTCTAGGTCTCTTATGTTTCCAGATAAATTTCAGGATTGCCTTTTTTTTTTGTTTGTTTCTGTAAGGAATGATGATAGGATTTTAATTGGAATCATATTGAATCTGTACAATGCTTTAGGTAGTATGACCATTTTGACAATATTAATTTTGCCTATCCAAGAGCATGAGAGATCTTTCCATCCTTTAAGGTCTTCTTCAATTTCTTTCTTTAATGTTCTTTAGTTTTCACTGTAGTGGGCTTTCACCTCTTTTGTTGATTCCCAAGAATTTTATTATTATTTTTAGGATATTGTGAATGGGGTAATTTTCCTAATTTCTCTTTCAGCGGATTAATCACTGATGTATAGAAATGCACTTAATTTATGGGTGTTGATTTTATATCCTGCTCCTTTGCTGAATTCAATAATTCTAAAAGTTTTTTGGTGGAGTTTTTTGGATCCTCTAAGTATAGAATCATGTCATCAGCAAATAACGATAGTTTGAGTTCTTCTTTTTCTATTTGTATCCCTTTAATTTCTTTCATCTGCCTAATTGCTCTGGCTAGAGTGTCAAGGACTATGTTGAATAAAAGTGGTGAAAGAGGGAATCACTGTCTTGTTCCAGTTTTTAGAGGGAATGCTTCCAATGTTTCTCCATTTAAGATGATGTTGGCCTTGGATTTAGCATAGATAGCTTTTACAATGTTGAGGTATAGTCTTACTATCCCTAGTTTTTCTAGTGTTTTGAATATGAAAGGGTGCTGTATTTTGTCAAATGCTTTCTCTGCATCAATTGATATAATCAGATGATTCTTATCTTTAAGTCTATTGATGTGATGAATTATATTTTTTGATTACCATATGTTGAACCAACCTTGCATGCCTGGAATAAACCCCACTTGATCATGGTGAACTATTTTTTTAAAATATGTTTTTTTATGTTATTTTCCAGAATTTTATTGATAATTTTTGCATCAATGTTCATCAGAGATATTGGTCTGAAATTTTTTTCCTTTATGTGTCTCTGCCTGGTTTTGGTATCAGGATGATACTATCTTGTAGAATGAGTTTGGAAGGGTTCCTTCCTTTTCCATTTCATGGAATAATTTGAGGCATATTGGAATTAATTCTTCTTTGTAGGTCTTATAGAACTCAGCTGTGACTCTGCCTGGTTCCAGGCTTTTCTTGGTTGGTAGACTTTTGATGGCATCTTCTATTTCCTTGCTTGAATTTGATCTGTTTAAATTATATATGTCCTCTTGACTCAGTTTAGTTTGATCACATGCCTCTAGAAATTTGTCAGTGTCTTTGAGGTCTTTGAGGTTTTCTGTTTTACTGGAGTATAAATTTTCAAAATAGTTTCTAATTGTTTTCTGTATTTCAATAATGTCTTTCATGATATTTTCTTTTTCATCACAGATTTTAGTAATTTGAATTTTATTCCCCCTTCTTTTAGTTAGGGTGGCTAAGGGTTTGTCAATTTTATTTATTTTTTCAAATAACCAGCTTTTCATTTTGTCAATTTTTAAAATTGTTTCTTTTGTTTCAATTTCATTGATTTTTGCCCTGATTTTAATTATTTCCTGTCTTCTACTACTTTTGGTGTTGGTTTGTTCTTCTATTTCTAGGGCTTTGAGATGTAATGCCAGGTCTTTTATTTGTTGACTTTTTTCTTCTTTTGATGAATGAGCTTAATGCAATGATCTTTTCTCTTAACTCTGCCTTCATAGTGTCCAGAGATTTTAACAAGTTGTATTGGAGTTCTCATTTACCTCTACGAATTTTTTTTATCTCCTCCCTGATGTCTTCTGTTGTCCATGTGTCATTCACTAGTGTATTGCTTAGTCTCCAGGTGTTGGAGTAGCTTCTCTTTTTGTCATTGATTTCTAATTTTATTCCACTATGGTCAGATAGAATGCAGGGTAGTATCTTTATTTTTTGATATTTGTTAAGATTTGCTTTGTGGCATAACACGTGGTCTATTTTGGAGAAGGATCCATGTACTGATGAGAAGAAAGTGCATTTGCTTACTGATGGATGGATATTCTATATATGTCTATTAAGTCCAAATTATTGATTATATTATTGAGTTCTATAGTTTCTTTGTTTAGTTTTTGTTTGGAGGATCTACACAGTGGTGAGAGAGGTGTATTAAAGTCACCCAGTATTCTTGTGTTGTGGTCTATTTGGTTCTTGTATTTGAGAAATGTTTGTTTGACATACATAGATGCCCCATTGTTTGGGGCATAGATATTTATGACTATTATGTCTTGTTGATGTATGAATCCCTTAAGCAGTATGAAATGTCCTTCTTTTTCCCTTCTCACTACCTTTGGTTTGAAGTCCACTTTGTCTGATATGAAGATGGAAACCCCTGCTTGTTTATGTGGTCCATGTGAGTGGTATGTTTTTTCCCACTCTTTCATCTTCAGTCTGTGGTGTCTTTTCCTGTGAGATGAGTCTCTTGAAGGCAACATATTGTTGGGTCTTTTTTTTTTAATTCCAATCTGATAGTCTATGTCTTTTAATTGATGAGTTTAGGCCATTCACATTCAGGGTTATTATTGAAATATGATTTGTATTCCAGGTCATTTTGGTTTACTTTTATTTTTTAACTTGACTTAGTTTCTCCTTTGATTGGCCTTTCCCTTAGTGTAGTTCCTCCCATTGCTGATTTTCATTGTTGTTTTTTCATTTCCTCCTCCTGGAATATTTTACTGAGGATGCTCTCTAGTGCAGGCTTTCTCACTGTAAATTCTTTTAACTTTTGTTTATCATGAAAGGTTTTTTATTTCTTCATCAAATCTGAAGCTTAATTTTGCTTGAATATAAGATTCTTGGTTGGCATCCATTTTCTTTCAGAGCTTGGTATATGTTGTTCCAGGATCTCCTGGCTTTGAGGGTCTGGGTTGAAAAATCTGCTGAGATATGAATTGGTTCCCCTTATATATGATTTGATTCCTCTCTCTTATGGCCTTTAAGATTGTATCTTTATTCTGTATGCTAGGCATTCATTATAATGTATCTAGGCATAGATCTGTTGTAATTTTGTACATTTGGTGTCCTATAAGCCTCTTATATTTGATTTTCCAACTCATTCTTCATGTTTGGGAAATTTTCTGATATAATCTAATTGAAGAGATTGTACATTCCTTTGGTTTGAATCTCTGTGCCTTCCTCTGTACCAATAAATCTTAGATTTGGTCTTTTCATGCTATCCCATAATTCTTGGTTATTCTGTTCATGGTTTCTTACTATCTTCAGTGTGTGGTCAACTTTAGTTTCTAGATACTTTGTCTTCATTATCTTACGTTCTTTCTTCCAAGTAGTCTAGTCTGTTGGTGATGCTTTCTATTGAGTGTCTTATTTGGTCTATTGTTTCCTTCATTTCAAGGATTTCTGATTTTTTTTCCCCCCAGAATCTCTCTTTCTTAAAGTAATCTTTTGCTACCTGTATTTGCTCCCTTATCTCTTTGTTGCTGTGATCAATGGACGCCTGTATTTGCTCATTTATGTCATTCTTTATTTCACAGATCATTTTAATTATGTGTATTCTGAACTCCTTCTCTGACATTTCCTCAACTGCACTGTCCATGGATTCTATTATTGTAGTATCCTGGTTTATTTGGGGCACTTTCTTCTTTTGTTTTTTTGCATGTTGTCTATGTGCCTTCCTTTCTTGCAGTGTGGATCTGAGTTATTAAAGTTTCTACTCTATGATCTTGTAGTATCCATGCAGATTATCTGTACCTCACCTTGGTGTTGGGCTTCCAGACCCTGATGGTGACCTGTGATGGATGCTACTACAACTATGGGTGGTGGTGACAATAGTAGAAGTAACTTGAGATAGCAGTGGGGGTGTCCCAAGATGGATGCAAACTCTTTCAGAGATGGGGTTGAAAGGGTGGGTCTTACACTAGCTTTGGGATGCCTGTTCCTAGATGCAGCTGCTTCTAGGCCCTGTGTGTTGTTACCAGGTGGAGGCCACTGCATGGGGAGGGCTATGGCAATGGCCTGGGCCTGGGTTCTGGAGTGGGTCTGCTAGTCAGTGAGGGTGGTCCTGGGCTGGGGCCTGAACACTGGCCTGGGTCTGCCAAACTGTTTTTTAAAGTGTCTGCATCATTTTACATTTTCAACAGCAGTATATAAGAGTGCCAGTAGCTCTATATGTTCACCAACATTTGACATGCCCAGTCTCCTTAATTTTATCCATTTTAATAAGGATGCAGTAGTATCTAATTGTGATTTTAATTTGCAATTTTCTAATGATTAATAATTTTGAGCATTTTTGCTTCTTTGCTATCTGTATATCTATTTGTTTAATTGTACATATAAATGTTTTGCTCATTTTTCAAATTGGGTTGTAAGTTTTCCTATTATATCTTGAGATATAATATCAAGAGTTCATTATATGTTCTGGTCATTGATCAGATATATGTTATGGAAAATATTTCCTCTAGTGTGTGATTTCTTTTTATTTTCTTCACAATGTCATCCAAGTAATAGTAACTTGTGATTTTTAATTTTGATGAAGTCCAGTGTATCAATTTGTTTTTTAATGGATCTTGCTTTTGGTGTCATACCTATGAAATCTTTGCCTAATCCAGGATCATGAAAATTTTCTCCTATATTTTCTTCTACAAGTTCTATAATTTTGGGGGCTGGGATTGTGGCTCAGTTGTTAGAGCGCTCGCCTAGCACGTGCGCGGCCTGGGTTCGATCCTCAGCACCACGTACAAATAAACCCATTGTGTACAACTAAAGCAAATAAATAAATATTTAAAAAAAAAGTTCTATAATTTTAAGCTTTAGATTGAGATCTATAGTCCATTGGGGTAAGTTTTTATGTATGGTATGATGTATGCATCCAAGTTTATTTTTAAAAAATGAACATCTAGTTGAATAATTTTTAATTTTGATAAATATTACTAGATTTTTCTCTACAAAGATTATACCATTTTGCATTTCTAACAGCAAGGAATAAGGCATCAATTTCCTTGTCTCACAATACTTATTATTAGAAAAAGGCAGTATTTTCACCTATTTTAATTAGATTTTAAAAATTATAATTGAGATAAGTACCATTTCATGTTCTAGAGCCATTTGCATTTCCTTTCTGTGAACTTTTTCTGTCTTTTACTCACTATTTTATATTGGGTTGTAATTTTTGGTATGTTTTGGTGAATTAATTTAAAATGTTAAATTTTATTTGGTTGTTTTTAAAAAATAAAATAGAGCATCATACATAAACACTGTTTGTAAAAAAAAAATTTGAACATTTAACATTCTAAAATAATGTTTTTGAAGGAATTCTCAAACTACATCAGAATACTATTACTGAGTTTAAATGGGAATCCAAGATTCAAATTGCCTAATTCATGAAAAAAATTTTTGGTGACATGGGATTGACCAGGCCAATGTAATAGTGAAATGGTGAGGCCCTGTAAATAAGCTGCTTTAACTTTAAAAGATTCAATGTTTTGCTTTCTTTTACTATGTCTGTATTTGCAAAACAAAACCACAGAATCCAAACACTTGGCTTCAGTTCATCAAATACTTGTGGGCTTCCAACAACCAGGTTACTGTGGCTCACTTTGAGAGACTCAAGGCTGTTTAGCAGAAATATGAGGGTTTGGTCCCTCAGGATCAACAGGCAAAATTAGAAAGATTTTATGATGTTGAAACTTTATGAAAGCTAATTGTTCCCTTGGACAGCTGTTGGTAGATTAATTTTAACTAATGGTGAGCTTTATAACAACAATCAGTTCTCCTCTTATTAAAGTAGAAACTAAACCTCAACACATTTTCTTGGAATAAACAATTTAAGTTTTTCCTCCTAAGCCAAAGTTACTACCCTCAGAGACTGTGGAACTTTCTTTCAATATCTAAAAACCGAAAAACCTAAATTTATTTCTATAAACCTTACTCCATTCTAAGGAACTCTGTTGAGAAAGACAATGATTTAATTATTTGAATGTCCAACAAAAAGTTCTCCATCTTCTGTGTCAAATTATAGTAAATTTAAAAGCAACTATCATGGTTATGAAGATAATTTTGTGAATCACAGAGTGTTGCCTAAATCTCTTGGACAGTTAGAGAAAGATTCTGGAAATTTTAGAGTTTAAGTTTTTTTTTTTGTTTTTTTTTTTTTTTTTTTTTGGTACCAGGGATTGAACCCAGGGGCACTTAGCTACTGAACCACATCCCCAGCCCTTTTCATTTTTCATTTTGAGACAGGGTCTCACTAACTTACTTAGGGCCTTGCTAAATTGCTGAGGCTGGCTTTGAACTGATGATCTTCCTGACTCAGCTTCCCAAACTAACATTTTAGAACTTTTTTTTTTTTTTTAATTTTTGGTACTGGGGATAGAACTCAGGGGGCACTCAACCACTGAGCTACATTCCCAGCCCTATTTTGTATTTTATTTAGAGACAGAGTCTCACTGAATTGCTTAGTGTCTCACTTTTGCTGAGGCTGGCTTTGAACTCGTGATCCTCCTGCCTCAGCCTCTCAAGACGCTGGGATTACAGACCTACACCATCATGCTCAGCACATTTTAGCATTTTTAAGTTAAAATAACTATTTTCAAATATACCAAAAGCTAATTATTCCAGAAGATTGTTAATTGTGTCAAGTCATTAAATACCCAAGGTTTATATATATTTTTCTATCTCTTTTTTTTAAAGGTAATTTTAATATTATATTTTGTTTGTCTCTTTGTCTCTTGTTTCCACAAAAACTTTTATTCTTTTGCATGGTTGTGCATTTTAACTGCTCAAGCAGGCAAAAAAAACAGAGTAGACTGACCACATATTAATGAATGCTTAACTGCCCTGCTCTAGTGGAGATCTAAATCAGGTTTGAAAATTAGGCATTAGTTGCTCATACATTATGGTCATAAAATGCCAGGAAGGTTGTTCGTGTGCCAGGTCCTCAGTGATGCACGACTTGCTCGAAACTTATTTTCTGCATCAAAGACTTCTGAAGTAGGTTGGGCTTAACACTCAAGACAGAAAAATGGGGCTCGGGTGTACTACCACTGACATTTCAGCCAGACAAATCTGAAAGACAGATGTGGGATGATAAATGAAAAGCTCTAGAGGATTCTATAAAATTGGTACCTGCCCAAGAAAAAGAGGCAACCCACAGCAGTACCAAAAATAAGGAAGGGATGTGGCCTCTGAAGCATCTGCTGGGGTTACCCTCCGTTGCCCTTAAGAACCTTTTCTCTTTATTGTTAGTGTCTTGATTCTGTATTCCCCCCCCACACCCCTGTTTGTCCAGGTTCTTCTGGACCCATTTCCTTGGTGGGACCTTCCTTACCCTCCTTTTTCCAAGGTGGACACTCCTCAGAGTTGACTCATATTTTCACTCATTTTTTCCTTTGTTCCTGAATGTGTACCTACATTCTTGGCTTCAACTACTAATTCTAAGCTACACATTCCAACCCCTACAATCCTGACCCCCCACAGTGTCCCCAAATACCTGCTGGATATTGAACTCATCATACACAAGTGATCTTAGACACTTTCAATAGACTGGTACCTGACATCTGACTTCATCAATGTGCACTATGAGGGCAGGGGGCAATCAGAGAATCAGACAGAGGAACCCTTGTGCTCTTGAGGCTCCAGGCCTAGCAGGACAGTAGGGATTAAGCAAATTGTCACATAATCATTATTTTAATTATGATAGTTAAAAGTAAAAGGTGCTATGACCTGGCCTATTTGGGCATCTAGAAAGCTTTCTGTAGAAAAAACTTAAGACTTCATAGTCCTATTTTAAGAATGCAGTCTTTCTTACATTCCTTTGACAAGTATCGATTCTTTTTTTTTTTGTTTGTTTTTTGTTTTTTGTGTACCGGGGATTGAACTCAGGGGCACTCGACCACTGGGTCACATCCCCAGCCCTTTTTTTGTATTTTATTAGAGACAGGGTCTCACTTTGCTAAGTGCCTCGATATTGCTGAGGCTGGCTTTGAACTCGCGATCCTCCTGCCTCAGCCTCCCAAAGTGCTGGGATTACAGGCGTGCGCCACCACGCCCGGCAGTATCGATTCTTTAGGCCTGCCTTTTCTGATGCACTATAGCAAGTGGGTTTCTTTTGGCAGCTTTGAAAAATCAAACTCTGAATTAGCAGGTTTAGGGCAAGGCTACTTAGGAGAAATTTTGATACATTTAGAGGCTGAAAACATTTATAAAACCTGTCTTATTCTATGTTTAGTAACCATGAAAAAAATATCCTTGTAGTCTTCTGACAGGCTACTTTAAAAGACATCTACATTTCAAGAAATGTATGCATTATTCTAATATTTTTTCAAAATCAACTGGTTATCACTGGATGATAACCAATGATAAATATTTGAATATTTCATATTCAAATAAATGTCTATGAATCTAGAAGAAAGAAAATCTGCCATTTTTAGACTGCATTTCTTATTTTAATTTCTTCTCTACACATAAATTGTCCTGTTAGATTCATTATTTAAGCCAGGCACAGTGGTGCACGCCTGTAATCCCAGCACTTGGGAGGCTGAGGCAGGAGGATGGCGAGTTCAAAGCCAGCCTCAGCAATGGTGAGGCACTTAGCCACTCAGTGAGACCTAAATAAAATACAATAAATAAAATACAAAAAAGGGCTGGGGATGTGGCTCAGTAGTTGAGTGCCCCTGAGTTCAATTCCCAGCAAAAAACAAAACAAAAAAAAAAAACAATGTATGAAGGATATTTTTTGGATACTTCCATGAGGAAGTGACATTTTAGATAGGCAAAAAGACTAAATGGGAGTTTGGACAAAGAAAGATGGAGCTAAGAATTATTCGAGTTTTAAAAGCTTTAAGAAGGAGAGGGATATAGTAGGTTAGAATAATTCAGGGAAGGCCATGTGGTTGAACCACAGTGAATGTGGACCTCCTTTGAATTATATGAATCAATCACACAAATAATTTTAAATCATCACTTGGCAGATAAGGTGGCACTTTATATGGAACTCTGGGAAATTTGCATGAAAAAATAGAACCAGAGAGTGTAAACCATCATCACCAAATTAACACATCTTTATAATCACTATTACCAATCTCACATATGTGCTAAATGCTAAATGAATTACATATCTTATCTCTAATTTTCATAAACTTTGTATCATAGGCAATGAGATTATTTCCCAGATAAGAACACTGAGGTCAAGTATGTAAAGAGTCTTCATCAAGGACATAGTATCTAATCTGGAGCTAGAAGAATACCTAAGTGTTACTTAAGGGAAGAGGGCAGAAAGGCATATTCTGGAAAAAGAAAATGGTAGGAATAACTGAGGCAGGGCATTGGCAACATGAGATTAGTGTTTTATAAAGTGCATTCTAGCTGTGGAATGAGGAGCAGATGGAGAAGAGTGTGACTGGAAACAGGGAGGTGAGGTAGGAGTGTTGCTTTAACCCAAGTGAAGGATGCTGTTAGATGGAACTACTCACAGTAGCAGAGGGAAGGGAAAATTTAATAGATTTTCAGAATGTTTAGGAAGTGTAATAATTGTCAGCACTGTCCAACAGAATTTTATAAGAATAAGGAAATGTTCTATAACATGCACTGTCCAATATGGTAACCACTGACCACATGTGGGTATTGAGCATTTGAAAGTTGTTAGCTAACATAACTAGCCAGTGAACTGCATTTTGAACTTTATTTAGTAGTAATTAATTTAAATAACCATTCTGACTCATGGCTACTATATTGGATAAATTGTATAATTTTGTTTACTCTTCTTTCATATATCTTGCCTTAATTACAAGATCTTTTAAAATAACCTCATTCTGTCTAGTCTAATTTAGGCTTCTCTCTACTGTACAAACATATGCAGTGCTTAATTTTATATTTGGTTGTATTTCCCCCTCATCTGAATTTCTTTGTTTTTTCTCTTTTTACCAGTTTTAATGATTATTCTTTCTCATTAATATACCTTTCCTTGAGCATCACTCATAATTTATACCGTATTACCTTATGAAGAGTCAATGCTTATGTGTAGTATTCTTATAATTTTCCTTGATATAATGAGTTGAAACTAAATTTCACATTAAACTGTAAGATACTTGAAAACAAAGGAGGTATTCTTCATGTTTTCTACATTTCTTTCTCTATCTCAACTGTTCAGCATGCAGGTAGTACAGCAATTCTTGAAGACAAATCCTTGCTCATAACTATGAGTGTTCATAAAGGTTTGAATTTTTCAAACAAAAAAGTTGAAAGTAGAAGAAAAATTAAATCAGTGTTTTTTTTCTTAAATGAAGGACATGTTTAATTTTTTAATATATAATTTTATTTTTATAATTTCTAATATGTACAACTCATAGTGCATATATTTAGTATCTTTTTACATACAACTGTTTGTATACAAAGTATATTCGTACAGTTCAGGTCTTCAATCACGCATTAAGGAAAATGATATCCATCTCATTCAACCACCCTTTTTTTTTTTCTCCCCCTCCCTCCCCTCTTGCTCCCTCCCTTACCCTCCCTTCCCTTGACCATTCTAGTGTTCCTCTAATCCTCCTATGTACCCCCATCCAACAATACTTTGAAATAGCCTCCTTATATAAGAGAGAACATTTGGTACTTGGATTTTTGAGACTGACTAACTTCACTTAGCATTATGTCTTCCAACTTCATCCATTTACTGCAAATGCCATTAATTTGTTTTCTTTTATTGCTGAGTAAAATTCCATTGTGCGTATATACCACATTTTCTTAAACCACTCATTTACTGAGGGACATCTAGGTTGGTTCCACAACCTAGCTATTGTGAATTGTGCAGCTACAAACATTGAGATAGCTGTGTCACTGTAATATGCTGTTTTTAAGTCCTTTGGGAATAGACCCAAGAGTGGGATGGCTGGGTCATAGGATGGTTCCATTCCCAGTTTTCCAAGAAATCTCCATACTGCTTTCCATAACGGTTGCACCATTTTGCAGTCCCACCAGCAATGTATGAGTGTGCCTTTTTCTCCACATCCTCTCCAACATTTATTGTTGCTTGTGTTCCTTCCTGATGGCTGCCATTCTGACTGGAGTGAAGTGAAATCTTAGAGTAGATTTTTGATTTGCATTTCTCTAATTGCCAGCGATGTTGAACATTTTTTCATGTATTTGTTGATTAATCGTGTATCTTCTTCTGAGAGGTGTCTTCTCAATTCCTTAGCCCATTTATTGATTGGGTTATTTGTTTTTTTAGTGTAAAGTTTTTTGAGCTCTTTATATATTCTAGAGATTAGTGCTCTATCTGATGTGCATGTATTAAATATTTGTTCCCAATTAGTTGGCTCTCTATTCACCTCACTGATTGTTTATTTTGCTGAAAAGAAGCTTTTTAGTTTAAATCTATCCCATTCATTAATTCTTGGTAGTAATTCTTGCGCTACAGGATTCTTATTAAGGAACTTGGGGGCCTAATCCAACATGTTGGAAATTGGAGATTACTTTTTCTTCTATTAGGTATATTGTTCTCTGGTCT
Organism: Tamias sibiricus; assembly: GCA_025594165.1. NCBI lineage: Eukaryota > Metazoa > Chordata > Mammalia > Rodentia > Sciuridae > Tamias > Tamias sibiricus. Next base: position 96,084,276 of record CM046661.1, on the reverse strand, counting down.
AATTCCTAGGTCCTTGATCCACTTTGAATTGAGTTTTGTGCATGGTGAGAGATAAAGGTTTAATTTCATTTTGTTGCATATGGATTTCCAGTTTTCCCAGCACCATTTGTTGAAGAGGCTATCCTTTCTCCACTGTACATTTTTTGGCACCTTTGTCTAATATAAGATAGCTGTAATTATATGTATTAGTCTCTGTATCCTCAATTCTGTACCATTGGTCCACCAGTCTGTTTTGGTGCCAATACCATGCTGTTTTTGTTACTATTGCTCTATAGTATATAATTTAAAGTCTGGTATGGTGATGCCCCCTGCTTCACTTTTCTTGCTCAGGATTGCTTTGGCTATTCTGGGTCTCTTATTTTTCCAGATGAATTTCATGACTGCTATTTCTATTTCTTTGAAGAATGACATTGGGATTTTGATTGGAATTGCATTAAATCTGTATAATGCTTTTGGTAGTATGGACATTTTGACAACATTAATTCTACCTATCCAAGAGCAAGGTAGGTCTTTCCATCTTCTGAGTTCATCTATAATTTCTTTCTTTAGTGTTCTATAATTTTCGTTATAGAGGTCTTTCACCTCTTTCGTTAGGTTGATTCCCAGGTATTTTATTTTTTTTGATGCTATTGCAAATGGGGTATTTTTCACCATTTCCCTTTCAGAGTCTTTGTCGCTGATGTACACAAATGCCTTTTACTTATGTGTATTGATTTTGTATCCTGCAACTTTGCCAAATTCGTTTACTAGTTGTAAAAGTTTTCTGGTAGAGTTTTTTTGGGTCTTCTAGGTATATTATCATGTCATCAGCAAATAGTGCTAATTTGAGCTCTTCTTTTCCTATCTTGATCCCTTTAATTTCTTTCGTCTGTCTAATTGCTCTGGCCAGAGTTTCCAGTACTATGTTAAATAGCAGTGGTGAAAGGGGACATCCCTGTCTTGTTCCAGTTTTTAGAGAGAATGCTTTCAATTTTTCTCCATTTAAGATAATGTTAGCTCGGGGCCTTGCATAAATAGCTTTTATTATGTTAAGATATGTTCCTGATATTCCTAGTTTTTCCAGTGTTTTGAACATAAAGGGGTGTTGTATTTTGTCAAATGCTTTTTCTGCGTCAATTGAGATGATCATATGATTTTTGTCTTTAAGTCTATTGATGTGATGTATTATGTTTATTGATTTCCGAATATTGAACCAGCCTTGCATCCCTGGGATAAACCCCACTTGATCTTTTTGATATGTTTTTGTATCCGATTTGCCAGGATTTTGTTAAGGATTTTTGCATCTATGTTCATTAAAGATATGGGCCTGAAGTTTTCTTTTTTGGATGTGTCTTTGCCTGGCTTTGGAATTAATGTAATATTGGCCTCATAGAAAGAGTCTGGAAGAGCTCCCTCTTTTCTATTTCTTGAAATAGTTTGAAGAGCATTGGTATTAGTTCTTCTTTGAAAGTCTTATAGAACTCGGCTGTAAACCCATCAGGTCCTGGACTTTTCCTTGTTGGTAGCTTTTTGATGACATCTTCTATTTCTTCGCTTGTAATTGATCTATTTAAATTATGTAAGCCTCCACATCCAGTTTGGGCAAATCATATGACTCTAGAAATCTGTCAATGCATTCAGTATTTTCTATTTTATTAGAGTACAAGTTTTCAAAGTAATTTCTAATTATATTCTGTATATCTGAGGTGTTTGTTGTGATATTCCCTTTTTCATCACGAATGTTAGTAATTTGAGTTTTTTCTCTTCTTCTTTTCGTTAGCATCGCTAAGGGTCTGTCAATTTTGTTTATTTTTTCAAAGAACCAACTTTTAGTTTTGTCAATTCTTTGAATGGTTTCCTTAGTCTCAATTTCATTAATTTCTGCTCTGATTTTAATTATTTCCTGTCTTCTACTGCTCTTGGTGTTTGTCTGTTCTTCTTTTTCTAATGCTTTGAGGTGTGATGTTAAGTCATTTATTTGTTGGGTTTTTTTCCTCTTAAGGAATGAACTCAGTGCAATGAATTTTCCTCTTACTACTGCCTTCATAGTGTCCCAGAGATTTCTATATGATGTATCTGTGTTCTCATTTACCTCTAGGAATTTTTTGATCTCCTCTTTGATGTCTTCTTCAACCCCTTGTTCATTCAGTAGCATGTTGTTTAGCTTCCAGTTGATGGAGTAGTTTTTCTTATTCCTTGTTTTGTCGTTGATTTCCAATTTCATCCCTTTATGGTCCGATAGCGTGCAGGGTAGTATCTCTATTTTTTTATATTTGCTGAGAGTTGCCTTGTGACATAATATATGGTCTATTTTGGAGAAGGAGCCATGTGCTGCTGAGAAAAATGTGTATTCGTTTACTGAGGGATGAAATATTCTATATATGTCCGTTAGGTCTAAATTGTTAATTGTTTTGAGGGGGCTTAAAGTTTCTTTGTTTAGCTTTTGTTTGGATGATCTATCCATTGGTGAGAGAGGTGTGTTGAATTCCCCTAGAATAACTGTGTTGTGGTCTATTTTACTCTTGAACTTAAGAAGCGTTTGTTTGATGAATGTAGGTGCTCCATTATTTGGGGCATACAGATTTATGATTGTTATATCCTGTTGATGGATGGTTCCCTTAAGTAATAAGAAATATCCATCTTTGTCCCTCTTGATTAGTTTTGGTTTGAAGTCTACCTTATTTGATATGAGAATGGAAACCCCCTTGCTTCCGCTGGCCATGTGAGTGATAAGACTTTTCCCAGCCTTTCACTTTCAGTCTGTTGATGTCTTTTTCTATGAGGTGTGTTTCTTGGAGACAGCAAATTGTTGGGTCATTTCTTTTAATCCATTCTGATAATCTGTGTCTTTTGATTGGGTGAGTTTAGGCCATTAACATTCAGGGTTATTATTGAGATGTGATTTTTATTCCCATCCATTTTTATTTGAGTTATGGTCTTTAGCTTGATTTGGTTTCTCTTCTGGTTGGTATTTCCTTTAGTTTAATATCTCCCTTTGGTGATTTTCGTTATCATCTTTCTCTTCTTCTTCATGAAAAATGTTGCCCAGGATGCTCTGAAGTACTGGCTTTCGAGTTGTGAAATCTTTTAACTTTTGCTTGTTGTGGAAGGTTTTTTATTTCATCTTCGAATCTAAAGCTTAATTTTGCTGGGCATAAGATTCTTGGTTGACATCCCTTTTCTTTCAGAGCTTGAAATATACTATTCCAGGATCTTCTTGCTTTTAAGGTCTGGGTTGAAAAATCTGAACATAGTCTGATTGGTTTCCCCCTATATGTAATTTGCTTCCTTTCTCTTGTGGCTTTTAGTATTCTCTCCTTGCTCAGTGTATTAGGCATTTTCATTATAATGTGTCTAGGTGTGGATCTGTTGAGATTTTGTTTGTTTGGTGTTCGGTATGCCTCTTGAACTTGGTTTTCCATTTCATTCCTCAAGCTTGGAAAATTTTCTGTAATTATTTCATTAAATAGATTACTCATTCCTTTGGCTTGAAACTCTGCCCCTTCCTCTACGCCGATCACATCTTAAGTTTAGTCTTTTTATGCTGTCCCATAATTCTTGGATGTTATGTTCTTGATTACTAACAAGTTTTGCTGTATGGTTTAAATTCTTCTCTAGGACATATATTTTGTCTTCATTGTCTGAGGTTCTTTCTTCCAAGTGGTCCATTCTGTTGGAGATGTTTTCAATTGAGCTTTTATTTTGGTTTATTGCTTCTTTCATTTCTGGAATTTCTGTTTGGATTCTCTTTAGAGCCTCTATTTCCCTATTGAAGTAATCTTTTACTTCCTGTATTTGTTTTTGGAGTTCTTTGTCAAAATGATCTTTTGCCTCCTGTACCTGCTCCCTCATCTCATTTTTGAGTTCATTCTTAAGTTCCATAAACATTTGGCATATGTAATTTCTAAATTCCATCTCTGGCATTTGACCAACTGTGCTTGCCATGACATCTACCGATGAGGTATCTTGATTTGTTTGTGTCATTTTCTTTCCTTGTTTTTTCATGATGCTTGTGTGTCTATTCTTACTGCACTGTGGGACCTTGACTGTTTCGATTTTACCTTAAAACCTTATGTTGTTCCTGTAGTACAATGCTATCAGATCACCTTATAATTCCTTTACACTTTTAATACCTAACACTTTCTATTCAGAAAATCCAAGTTTGATCACAATGTACAGATTTTGTTAACCAGATATTATTTCCAATTTACTCTGTACGCTTCTGATAGGGTTTTATAGCTTCAAGTATTGGATACAGAGGTGTTATGTTTAGGAAGAAGGAAGTGTCTTGAATTGTTCTTTCTTGGAAAGTATGAAAAGAGATATCTATTGAAATGGTTTAGTGGAAGTGGTTTAGTATCAGTAGACGATGGAAGAAAGAGAATGGGGTTGACAATTAGCTAAAAAGATCAATTTATATATATAGTAAGTTGGAAAAAGAAAAAAAATGATAAAAGAGTAGGAATTGGTGTAAGAGAGAGGAGAGAGAGAATCAAGGAAATAGAGAGTAAACTATATATATAACACCACTTTGCTACCCAGTTCAATTGTGCCAGTTCTAGAAATCCCAAGTTTTGCGTATAACTTGTTTTTGCTTCTGTTTAGTATGCACTGGCAGGATGTAAACATGAAAGATGAAGGAGGAAGAAAATATACAAGAGTGAGAAGGAGGAAAAGAATGAAAGAAAAAAGGAGTGGAAGCAAACAAACACACTAACAATCAATGCGGAAGGAAAAAAAAAAAGCAGAACAAAACAAAGCCAAAAAAAGGAAAAGAAAAATAAAAATAAACACACAAATAAACAAAACAAACAAACCCCTCCCTGCAATCCAAAAATCAAGCAGACCAATAAAAAGAAAAGGAAAAAAAAAAAAAAAAGTCAAACCCCAAGTCTCAGACAAAACGGGCCCTGGGAAGCCCCCCTCTTTTTTTCCTTTCCAGTTCAAACCAATTGCTATTGGATCACAGTCTGTGCTCCTGTTAGTGAAATCAAGGCTGCATCTTAGGCCAGTGGCTGCACGGATCAGTGAAGGTGTGGCCCAGGGGACTGTGTGTGTCAGCAGATGAATGGCGCCGGGAAGGGTACCTTCCAGAAGGCACCCCTCCCAAGCCCACCCACAGCTGCAGCCTCTTGTGGCCGCTGCGCTAGCCTCAGAAACGCCTTCCCCTGCTGACCACCCAAGTCTCACCCAATTGTGCGTTGTCTCCAGAGAGCTGGAGAGTCCCTGGATGGATGCAGCCGTCGCTCTCCTTCTCCTCCCCTCCGTCAGGACCAGCCCCTGCAGCTTTCAAAGATGGTGGTGCTCTTCCTCCAGTCAACAGCAGCTCCGCAGACTCCCGTATCCTTGCCGATCGCACCAGGAAGCCACACCTGTGACTGTGGTGCAGACAGCGCTGCTCCAGACCCTGGCCCGCTCCACTCTGCCCCCGCTTGCCGATCGCAGATCTCTGCGCCGCTCTGTCCGGGGCCCCAGTACCGAGGGTCGCGTCAGGCGGAGTGTGGATTCGAACTGGTGTGTGGACCCGCGGTCTCCCGTGGCTCCCCAGCACCAATCCCGCTGGCTGTTATCGCTGGTTTCTATCGCTGGTTTCACGCTGGTGTGCTGTGAGTTCGGCTGGGGTTGCAGCAGTAGCGCGGTCTCCTCACACTGACTTTGTTTCGCTCGGCCTGTGCACCACCCGGCGGTTTTGCAGGAGCCTCGCGGCTGCAGCCGCTGCAGACAGCTTGTCTCTCTCTCTCTCTGGTAGTAGTAATCAAACCATCCAGGAGATCGGTATTTTCAGCCTATATATATATGATGAAAGGCAATTTATCTGCTTTGTTGGATTCTTTCCATGGAGCTGTCCTGAAGTACGGCTTCCTCTAATCTGCCATCTTGGATCCTCTGCCGACATGTTTAATTTTAACCTTCATTGAATTAACTATTTTATGTAGGTAGTCTCCAAAGATGCCTGTCATTGATTCCATCTCCCTAAAAGGTGCATGTTTCTCTACTCTTTAAGTCAACCTAGCAACACATGGCTGCTCCTATCACTACCTTGGGCTGGCCTTGTGACCTACTTTGACAAATAGAAATCAATGGAAGTGACATAGCATCACTTCCTTTCGAAGGCCTGGCAATTTCCACTTTGTCTATGCTGTGGAGAGGCTCGGGAGAGAATGCCCCATGAGGAGAGATGACTGAGTACTGACATGCAGGAAGGGCATTGAACTGCTGGACATGGGAATGAAGCCTTCTTGGATTTTCCAGTCTAGCCAGCCTCTAGCTGCCATGTGTCTGACCCTAACTGAACAACTTGCTTAATTTCTGACTAAAAGAATCATGAAAAGAGTAAAATTATGGTTGTTTAGTATGATTAAATTTTGGACTGACTTGTTATAGAGCAGTATAAAATTGAGATACAACCATTACAAAAACAGAAGATTCAGTTATACAGATAATTGAGCAGACTTCCATCACTTCTGTTATTTACCTCTCCTCTGACTCCAGCAACTTTGAGGTATCTCCTTCTTGAATAGCTAGGGGTTGGGGCCAACTTACTCTGTGAAAGGAAAAACTAAATATTATCCAAACCAACCCCAGATCTTCAAATATTTACATACTTAAATACTAAGTGTGAAATTCTGAAATTTAAAGATTCCTGCATTCTAAGTGCTACTTTTAATATAAAATTCACATATTAAACTCAGAAAAAGATATATTCTTGACAATAGGTTTACATAAATACCCATGTACAATCCCTTAGAATGGTGTTATTTGATTGAAATATTGGATTTAATATTCTCAGACATTTCTTTGCAACATATATTAGCTGTGCTATTATTTGTAATATTTTTAAGTTAATTTTAAAAGTGATATTTTTCTGATTGTCCTAGCCATGGAAAAGTTAGGAATTTCTAAGATTGGTGAGATATTGATTTTTAATGACGAAGGTAGCTTCAAGTTAAAAATATCTGTGATGCTGGCTATTTAAATATATGTAATGATTGAATTCTCTGCAGATTTCATCCACTCTTTGTTGTTCAGATCCAAATGGTTATCAAGTCCAGAGAGAGGCAGGTAATCAAAGAACAATTTTTGGCCAATCATTAAATTGTCTCCATTTATCTGCCATTTTCCCTGTAGCTAAACAGCTAGCCCATTTTTTTCTATTATGTAAATTTATTTTATTTTTAGCTGTGCCTTCATAAAGCAGGCCACTGGCTAAAATGATTGTACTGCTATCCACAGAAAGCAATGCCCTCACCCTGCATTTTCTGAGGCCATTTTAAAGTTGAGCACATGCCAATGTTGGTGTTTTTGGCTTATCTTGGGGTAGACCAGTTGTTGGGTCCAACAGACAAATGTTCCATTGATGTAGCTCCAGTCTAAAAAAAAATACTCAGCCCACCATTTTCTAAAATTTAATTAAATTTCATTTTTATTTTTGTGTTAATTGACACACCATTTGACTGTCAAGGTAATGTACTTGTCTTTATAAGCATAAGCTCTTTTAGGAATAGCTGATGCTTCAAAATATGTCACCCCCCCCTTTTGTTTGTTTCTTGCTTTTATTGGTGTGCCAGTAGTTTTTGTTTGTTCTGGTTTTCTCTCCATTTGTTTTTCTTCTTGGCATCTCTTTAACCATACTATTTTGTAAATGAGTGTTTCTGAAAATAATGGATAATGACAATTTCATTTACAAACTGAGGTCTTCTCTTACCTTATGATATAATAAAATCTGAGAAATGAAAGGAACTCAATGAGTTAGTCAGTATAAGCCCTTGTCAATCCTTTATCTTCTTGCCAGTTTTTACTTATTCTATTAGTACCAGTAGGAGTTTCTGTCTTGACTCTAGCATAGTGCCCAAAATGACTAATGTTGAATCACACTCAATGAATAATGACATATTATAAATTTTGGTAAGTAGAATTTATCTTTAATTTTTAGCACATGTATTAGCTTTTCATTGCTGTGTCAAAATACATGACAAAAGCAACTTAGAGGTGTAAAAGTTTATTATGGACTCACAGGTTCAGAGGTTCAGTCCGAGGTCTGCTGACTCCATTGCTCTGGGCCCAATATGAAGTAGAACATCATGGCAGAGTTAAGCTGCTCAGTTCTTGGCAGCCAGGAAGCAGAGAGGGAGAACAAGAAGCCAGGGAGAAAATATAAAAATATAATCCCTAAGGACATCCCCCCCCAGGGACCTACTTCCTCCAACAATGCTCTCCACACCTGCTTACAGTTATCACCCAGTAGTCTATTCAAATTATTAATCCATCAAATGGATTAATTCACCGATGAGGTTGCAGGTCTCATAATCTAATCATTTCATCCCTGAACATTCCTGTGTGGCCTAACGTGAGCTTTTGGGGGGGGGGGACATTAAATATTGGAAACATAAAAGTACATTCTAATGTTATTTTTATATTAACTTAAATGAATTTTAATAAAGATGAATTTTAATAAAAAATTTTCTAAATAAAAGTTTTATGAGTTATGATATATATGTATTATTATATATGTGTGTATACACTTATATAGATATATATATGTATATATACATATATGTACACATATATATATATGTATATATATATGGTGGTGCTAGGTTTTGAACCCAGGGCCTTGCACATGCTAGGCAAGCATTCTACCACTCAGTTACATATCCCATCCCAAAACACACACATTGATTGGCTAAAATTCAAAAGACTAACAATAATAAATGTTGACAAAGATGTAGAGACTGGAACTGTTACTGCTGTGGGAATAGAAAATGGTAATTCTAGTTTGAAAATAGTTTGGTAGTTTCTTTAAGAGCTGAACAGGGCTGGGGTGTAGCTCAATTGGTAGAGTGCTTGCCTTCCATACACAAGGTCCTGGGTTTAAATCCCCAGTACCACAGAAAAAATATGTCCCACATAACCCTTCTAATCTACCTCTAGACATTTAGCCAAAAGTAACAAATGTGTATGTCCACAAAAAGATTGGCAACAAAAATGTTCAGTTTTGTTTTTAATAGCCCAAACCTGGAAACAACCAAAATTTGTGGCACATCTATATTGTGGACTATTACTTACTATCGATGCACTCAATAACATGGGTGAATCTGGAAAATATTCTTTTCTGAATCTAAGAAGCCAAATTAAAAATAGCTTATGTTCTATGACTCCACATATATAATTAAAGAAAATGCAAACTATAGTGACAAAGAAAATCATTGGTTGCCTAGAGCATCATTTTTAGTGGTGGAGGGCCTGCTTACAAAAGGGACATGAGAAAACTTTTTGGGTGATGGGATGGATGATTCATTATTTAGATTGGTGATGGCTTCACAGGAGTGTATGTGCATCAAAATTTATCAAATGTGCGCTTTATTATATATCTTATACCTCAGTTAAGTGGGAAAAATTAAGTAAGATTTCTATGGGTTGAGTACTGTTTTAAGTTCTTTTTTTTTTTTTTTTTTTTTTTTTGGTGGTACCGGGGATTGAACTCAGGGGTACTCGACCACTGGGCCACATCCCCAGCCCTTTTTTGTATTTTATTTTTAGAGACAGGGTCTCACTGAGTTGCTAAGTGCCTCGCCATTGCTGAGGCTGGCTTTGAACTCGCGATCCTCCTGCCTCAGCCTCCCAAAGTGTGTTTTAAGTTCTTAACTATTATTTCTTCAACACACTTCTATAAAAAAGAATTGTAGTTAGCTTAAAACATTTTACATACTTGTTTTCCCCCAAATTAATTTTGGGTAGCATAATAGAAATGCCCAAACTTTGGGGGGGCAGTTTCAGTCATACGCTACAGTTCAATTTGTTATAAGGCAATAGGAAAAACAACGTAGAACTTCTGAATTTAAAGGGTGACTAGTCGTGAATGGGGAGATCAGAAAAGAAAACCGAGAAAAAATTATGGGAAGTGCACCCAGCTGGGGGAAGTGGCAAGCACCTATACATTCTCACCCGCCACGCTATAAATTCTCTATGCAGGTGGCTCCAAGAGGATTACAAGGTTAGCAAGGAAGCTGGATCCTCAGCTGCGAAAACAGCTTCTCCCTGAGTTAGCTTAGGCAGCTGCAAACTCCGTGCTCTGAGGGTTAAGTAGGTGCGGACACCAGAGCATCGCCACCCTGCTTCCCGAAGCTCCTCGTTCTGCTCTCCGTCTCCCCCTGGTGGCGAACGTCCGAGGACCCGCAGGCGCACGGGAGAGGCCGGAGGGAAGGTGCTGGTAATTAAAGGTCGCTGTGGTGGAGGGGTTCTTCAGCTACCTCCTGATACTCTCTGGCCGCATCTACATCTAAACACCAATCCCGCTACCCTGGCATACAGTGTCCCAAATGGGGCGACCATTTAGCTTCTTATCCGTCCGGTTTTCGGTTTTGTGGTTGGGAGTTGGGATGAGTTAACTGTATTATTAGGCTGTGACCTTCCGGTTTCAGGGCAAAAATTCCATGCATTTGGAAACGAGGGACGCAATAAAACTCTGAATGTAGGAGGACTGTCACCTTTAGACGCTCAAGCTCCAAAGAACCGAGAAGGAGACGCAATCCAGAAGCCATATATATATATATATATATATATATATATATATATATTCCACTCAAGTGGGGGAGATATGTATATCTCCTCCCCCACTTGAGTCTTCGGTCGCCCCTTCTTGTCCCATGTATTAGTCTGCCACTTTACCACCGGGAGCCAAAGGTTGGAGAACGTCCTCATGTCCCACTGTCCCCAACCTTCAGGTAGCCCAGAGTTGGCAGTTCAGAAGAGGGGACTCAACTCATCTGCTCGTGGTCACAGTGGGCTGAAGCCCCGTGGACTCCGAGAGTGAGATGAGAACCTGTGCGGGGAGTTAGAAACGGGCAGCGTGAGCTCACCTCCAGCTTCCAACACAGGCGAGGAAACTGCGTTAAATTCACGTCCACACCTGACTGACAGGAGGAGGGAGTCAAGGCCGAGGAGGCGGGGATGTGTAGAGGCGGAGACAAAACCCAAACCAAACCCAAAGCCTGCTAGGGCTTGCCCTGCTAGACGGTAGGCGTGTGCGTGTGATACCACAAACACGGCCAGGCGCCGAGGTGAGTCCGCAGAGACTGACACAAGAACCAGGAGGGAGTAGCAAGGTGGGTTCCCCGTCCGGCTGCTGCCCGAAAGGAGGGGGCAGGGTAGCCACGAGTCCCGCAAGCCACTTCCCCGGTAGCTCCAGCTTCACCCGGGACTGACTCTAGGTTCCCTCGCGGCTCTGCGCGGAGGTCCGCCTCCTCCCTCCCTCTTTTCCTCCCTCCCCCTTCCCGCGCACTGCCTCCGCCTCTTTCCTCTGCCTCCACCCTCAACCCCCATTCCCGTCTGTCGGGAGCTAGGCTCCGGGCGAGCCCAGAGTCTGCCTGAGCTCCGGATGTGGGCGCTGGACAAGTCTACGGCGCCTCCACTCAAGATGGACAGCCGCTACACCAGCACTGCTGGCATCGGGGACTTGAACCAGCTGAGTGCGGCCATCCCAGCCACGCGGGTGGAGGTGTCTGTGTCCTGCAGGTGAGGACGTAACCTTTCCCCTCTCTTCAGTCCTCCCATTTGCGGGTTTGGTAGCGCTTGGCTAGTGCTTGGGGTACCACGAGGCTTTACGCGGGTGAAAAGTTGCACGATGAGTGGGGAACATCGCTAGTTACCGGATTGGAACCCCCCCCCACCCCCCGCGGCTGGATCAAGTGACACAGAGTGGGGAGCGGGAATTAGAAGCGAGTGATGGGCTCTGGGACTGAGACTTTCTTTCTGGGAAACGCTATAAAAGTTGGCTGAGCTGTGACTCAGCTACGGGAACCCTCGGCCGCCGCCCACTTTACAAGCCCTTTTCGCGTCCCAACCCCTCGGGAGCTGGATGGTTGAGTAAAAACTGGAATTGAAGGGGACCGCACTGCCAAAAGCGCTCGTGACCGCTGCGCTTAGTGGCCGGCACTCCCCCTGCTAGGCGCGTGCAAACCTATTGCCGTGGTTGGCTCCCAGCCCTGCCACTTCCTTCCCACCCACTTCCCAGAGCCATCCAACTTCCTCACCCCCACCCCCACCCTTTCAGGCTTTTTGCCTTAGGCCTGATAGAGATTTCAGCTTCAGCCCTCCTTGGAGAGGAATCTGTGTATGCCTTACCTAAGATCTGGCAAGTCACGACTTTCTTCTGCCGGTAGGCACATTTGAGTGCTTACAACAACTCTCAATGTGCCCAAGGACTGTACCTTTCAAACTCCTTTTCCTGACATTCAGTGGGTCAGTTTCCCTGAAAAGAAAACAGCATACATGCTAAATCCTGGAAGATTTCAAGGACGACATGGGCTGACTACTCTATATTGTAATTGTAATGGCAAAAGAAGGAGTGGGGAAATTCTTAAACTATAATATAGACTCCGGAGCCCACTCCCTTGTTTACTTCCATCTCTCTCAGTGGAAAACTCATTTATCCATTTTTGCTCTAAGATTGTTTTTAATGCCTACAAATCTTTCCATTCCTTTCTGCAGCAAAACTTGCTTTAAAGGAATCTTACAAACATTGGTAATCTTTGATGCAGTTAAGCTCTGAAGTTTAAAATGCCATCAGCCTTGATTTTTGCAGACTAACCCATGGAAATTCAAGCACCAGTACCCCCAGTAGTGGGGTTATTTGGGGGCAGGAGATAGCCTTTAGCTATCCCTGAAACTATGCTTATGATTGCTTGCTTTCTCTTAAGGCTGACTTTAAACTATGAAAATAATAATGCTGATAATGATAGCTAACATTAAGCTCTTGCTTTATTGGGGTCACTGCTTTTAGTACTGCCTGAGATTTCTGTCAATAGAATGGGGGAAGCTATATGGAAAACTCTTTTCTAGGCCTTTTTTCTTTTCTTTTTATAGTTGGCTTTGGATACTAGGTTATTGATATATAAAGATAATAGACAGCCAAAAGTCCTACAAATACAATATTTTCTAGAGTTCTTATCCTCTGCTCAACATCCTGCAGTGTTTGAATGGCATATGGGCTATATGTAAAGTAGAAAAGGAGGTTATAGATATGAATGTCCCCCAATGCTTTAGGGGTGGTGGGAAAATTATACTTTGGCTGGTCGTTTAGCCATAGGGTATACATTAATTCCTCTTTCCCCTCTTTTGATGCTTGTTTGCTGGGAATCCTGAGGTCAATTAGATTAGCCAGTGTGTTTCAGGTTGCTGCCACAGGCCCTGGAGATGCCCTTTTTCAGCCACTTTGTGAACCATGGCTTTGGCATTTTTTTTTTTTTTAATTTTTAAGTTTTTAATCAGGAAAAAAATCTGGAAAGACAACCCAAGAACTTAGTTTCAAATATCTCTGCTGAGGCCACTGGTGCTTAGTCCATTATTTGAGTTGCTCTGACTCAGTTTACTATTTACTTTTTGGTAAGTTTGATATATAATACATCTTTTGGGCAAACAAAAACACCATTAAATTATCAGGTTAGTGCCTTAAGGTGGGTAAATTATATTTTATATAGTTGAGAATTGGATCTTGTAATCACAGGATGAGGTATAGTTTGGGCTTTGGCATCGAAGACTTCTGTACAAATTCTGGCTTCATCACTTACTCTTGTTCCCTTGAAGTAAGTTTTTATTTAATCTCTCTAAGCTTCTTTATCTCTAAAATGAGGACAATTGCAGTTTTGACTTCATATAGACTGTTATCAGGGTTTAATAAAATGAGGTGGGAAAATTGCTTCCACGGTACACAAAAGAATAATCTCAAAATATTTGCTATTATAATATTGGAAACAGAATTTATTGAGTAAATGTGTCATATTTTAATCATTTACAGAATTCTATAAGTAGTCCCTCTGTTTGAACTTTAATATATTGGTTAAAGAAAACAAGGGCTGAACCAGCATTGGGATACTTGTTTCCTCTTTTTCTTTCTTCTTTGATGTGCATAAGGCACTTAGTTCCCAGAGTGTTTGTGGAGGTTTCACTTAGCAACAAGGCACAATCATAGGCCTCACTATGGGCAAGAGAGTAAGGCATTCCTTGTTTTACTATATCAGAGACTGCTGATACTTCAAAAGCAGCTCAGGAGTAGGATCCTTTGATATCTGTTCACTGTCCCCTATCATGAAAGGCTTCATCTTCACTTTGGGTGAGGTGTCAAGGATCAAAAACTAAAGCTTGAAGCAAAATATAATTCTGTTCACTCATCAAGTATCTGAATGTCTTTTATATGTCTAGAATTATGTCATGCTCCATGTGAAATGCAAGATAATTTCTCCTCTCTGAAAATATAAAATCTGGTTGGCAGATAAATATGACAGAAGACATGGTAGCCTGGGAAAAAATCCAAAGATGAAGCTCTTGCATGAGGAGGGAAGGGATTATTATGGAATAGAGTGCTTAGAATGTATTACAGAGAGACATGATGGATGGGCATGGTTTGAGAAAAGTGACAGTATCCATGGAAGTTTTGGTAGGGACTATAAATTTGTTGTTAGGGTGGGGAGAACTTTTCTTGTTGTATTTATGTGGAGGCAAGCTCTTACTCTGACTTCCTTCTTCTTATACCTATCATCTAGCTATTCTTGCATTCACTTTTCTTTATTAAAACAATTTGTGGATTTTTAAGTTAATTAGGTTACCTAATCAACTGAACTTGTCTATAGCTGCAATGATACAGCTTTAGTTAGACAAAATAACTTTTCCATTTTATTCTGAAAACATTGATACATAGTGGGGTGAAACCAATGGAAAAAGTAATTTAAAGTAATCTGTTTTCCCTGGAGTTTTGGTTTGTTTCACTATTTGAGTGGTTTTTGTCATTTTCTGTGATTGAGAAATCAGTTTATTGATTATAAAAGCAGTGAGAACATTGTGTATTTCTAGACTTTATGTGATAGCTATCAAGTATAGATCCTTTCATATAAAGAATCCTTTAGTGGAAAGAATAGTAATTTTTAACATTACTGTGGAAAGAAGTGGACATTTATTATGTGCCTACTTTGTGTTCGGTCTGAAAAGCCAGAATTGGCCTTAACTCTTTTGCCTCATCAATCCTCACATGAACTCTTACCGAACAGAGTCCAACAAACACATGCTTACTATATGCTAAGACTCATGCCAGATAAATATGGCTACAAAATATGAATAAGAGGCACAGTTCCAAAATGTGTGCTAATGTTGTAGCTGACTGCACTCTTTGTGCCTGTGTGGCTGTGTGCCTGCTCTTGTGCCCTGAACATCCCTGCCTCCCTTTCTCTCGTCTTCTTGATTAAATTATGATCCTTCTTCAAGACTCAGGTCAACCATCATCTTCCTCATGACTTCTCTCCCAAGCTGGATTCTTCTGCATTCACAAAGCAGTTGGTATGACCAGTATTGTAGGTATATAGTAATTCTTGGTGTCCATATGCTTCTTGAGGACAGCTCTTGTCTCTTTTGTGTTTGTATATACTGAGTGTGGTACAGACTGCATAGTCAATAAATGATGCTACAGTTCTCTAATGAAGTCATCTCACGTGGGTAAGAGGGATTCCTGTTAAGATAGACTCCTAAGCCCCATGGCAGATTTATTGAAACAAAATCTCTGGCAATGGGACCTTGCAAGCTGGACTTTTCAACAAGTTCACCACTTGCTGATTATGCCATTAAAATTTTTATTTTACTTGTTTCGTAATAAATGACTGTGTAGTTTACTGATCTGAGTTAACAATACTCTGCTAAGGGTCTAGGATAATACTGTTTGATGGTGTGTGGAGTTGGCTTAAAAGGGCTTGAGATGGGAATTTGTGAGCCAGTTGTGAAACAAATTGATTGTTAAAAATTAAATTGGCCGGGCGCGGTGGCGCACGCCTGTAATCCCAGCACTTTGGGAGGCTGAGACAGGAGGATCGCGAGTTCAAAGCCAGCCTCAGCAATGGCGAGGCACTTAGCAACTCAGTGAGACCCTGTCTCTAAATAAAAATACAAAAAAAAAGGGCTGGGGATGTGACCCAGTGGTCGAGTGCCCCTGAGTTCAATCCCTGGTACCACAAAAAAAAAAAAAAAAAAATTAAATTGTATGAACTTAAAGTCAAACATTATATTGAAGACAAAGCTAAGGAATAAGGTTTATAACTTTGTAATTATTTTATACATTTTATAATCCTTTGTGTTCTTCATCATCATCTATCTTTTTATGTATGTGGTTAAAATACTGTGCAATGATGTATTATTATTCATCTTTTCTCATTTCACGCACAGGATGTCATGTTGGTAGCCATGGCAGGAATATTTACACCACAGAAATCAGAAGACTACTGCAAATTAGGGCTTGATTTATTGTGTTGTTGTTTACACATAAGAAAGCATTCTATGAAAATCAGTTGGCTCTGTGGAATTTATAATAAAATTTTATGTAAATTTATTATTTGTAGATTGCTCAGCTATATATTCTTGATGTAAGTAAAATGTATACTAAAATGTATATAAATACATTCCACTTTTTTACTTTTTGAAGAGTCTGTTTATTAAGTACATACTTGAATATCACCATTCATAGGCTTTTTGTAAAAGGTAAAGCTGTATATAGAGGAAAAATCATTGCTGCTTATCTTAGTTGAGGTTATAACAAAGTACCATAGACTGACTAGAAATTTTATGTCTCACATTTGTGGAGTCTGGAAGTTGAAGATCTGGGTGTCAACATTGTCATGTTTTGGTGAGGGTACTCTTCTACGTTGCAAACTTCAGACTTGTCCTCTGATGTGGAAGAAAGAGTGAGAAAGCTCTTTGGCTCTTTGTCCCCCCCCCTTATTATTATCATCATCATCATCCTCATCATCATTATTATTATTATTATTATTTTGGTACTGGGGATTGAGCCCAGGAGTGCTTAACCACTGAGCAACATCCCCAGCCCTTTTACTTTTTATTCTGAGATAGGGTCTAGCTAAGTTGCTTAGAGCATTGCTAAATTGCTGAGATGGGCTTTGAATTTGCAATCCTCCTGCCTCAGCTTCCTGAATTGCTGGCTTTATAGGCTTGCACCAGTGTGTGGGGTTTGAGGTTCCTTTTATAAACACACATTAATCCTATTTATGAAGGCTCCACCCTCATGGCCTAATGACCTCCCAAAGGCCTCAACTCCTAACACTATCACATTGGGGTTTAGGATTTCAACGTATGAATTTTGGGGGACACACATTCAGTCCATAACACCAGACTGTCGGTATTGAAAGTGATTATGTCAGGTTTGGCACTATCTCTTGTCATATCTACTGGAATATGTGGGGTTGTGTGATTTTTATAATCCATGAATGGTTATGACAGCAAATATATTATGAATGGAGCAGGAAATTGAATTGAATTGAAACTTTGTATAGGTTTTACTTTCTCCCTCTCCTTTTCGTGTGATCCTTTCAATATTCCTTATTCTCTTACTTTGAAGTTTTGTTGTTCTTGTTTTCTGTTTCTCCATCCGCTGCTGCTTTGTCCTTCACAGATTTACATGTTACAGTTCAACTGACTACCTGTGGAAGCACATGCAGATTTCAGGAGAGAGAATCTGACTGGTACAGCTGGAAATGGCCCAGTATGAAACAAATACTTATTTTGTTCTAATTATTTATGGTGAAAGAGAGTCAAAGTATTCCAACACAAATATGTGGCTCTACTCCAATGCACATTTGTTCATCTAGACATTCTTTACCTTTCCTTGGTCAGAAAAAAATTTTAAAGATACTCTGTGAATAGGTTTTCAAATGATGCTTCTCCCTGGTAAATTCTGGTACTTTAAGCTGGGGGTGGGTATTAGAGTTCCTATTAGGATGAATGAACCATGGGCAAAGTTATTGCATGACTATAACATCCCATTCTTCTGACTCTGCAGTTCCTGGGGTCCTGTGGTTCAAGATTATGGTCACTCCATAGTGGTTTTTTTTTTTTTTTTTTCCTTGCCATATTTGGGTTTGTCTTAGCCCCATATTTTTAGGAAAATCTTTCCTAGGATCATTTCCCATCTGTGATTTGACATCTTAATGTGGATATGGCCCAGGTACATCTTTTCAGAGAAACACCTTGCATTGTTATTCTGCTGATATTTTGGTCTGCCCTTCATGTCTTAGTATTTGGGACTCCAGGGTATTCTAAGACAGCCCAGGGATATGGAGAATGTAAGTCTAGGAGCAATTCACAAAACAAGTCTCCAAGGGAGAGGGGTGGCATCAGCCATGTATTATTTGTGCAACAGCAAGAAGCTCCATCCTCTATTTGAGTTTACTGAGAAGAAATGCAATTTTTAAATGGATTTATTCTGTGGCTAGCCTATTTTATAACAGTTATACTTGCTTGTCAGAGCCAGTTTTGCTTAACCTTGAAGAACATGGATGTGAAGCTAGGTTAGTTCTACCACTTTTGAATTGTAACTCTTGTATTGTGTATATAAGATAGAATATAATTATATATTCTCTGCAGTGTATCTCCTATGATTTTTCATTAACATTATATATCATTAATAGTTTTCTGTCATTAGGCTTTAAAAACACAAACTTCCTTGTCCTCAGTATTCTATTATATGGGCATACTATATTTATTTAATTTAGCTCTTATTTTCCAAATTTTATTTCAAAAACTTGCTGTTCAAAACAATGCCAACAGTGAGTATTCTTATTCACAAACATTTAACATCTCTGATTTTTTTTTTCTGGGGTTTAGTTTTCTAGAGCTGAAGTTACTCAAAAACTATCTTCTCAAGGGGATTTTAATATCTTGTTTGGTAATTTCTCCCTCATTTCTCTTTAAATAAGCAGAGTAAAATCTAAACTACTGAGTGTACCTTTCTAAAAACTTTTATTCCCCTGAGAAGGTTTCATTTGAGATTAATGAGAATTTGGGGCAGCAGAGTATAGCAGCAAGAAAATGGAATTAGGAGTCAGGCAGATGTTTTTAAATTATATTTTTATCCCAATATTATTTTGAGTAACTTCAACTTTTGAAATCTCATTTCTTAATCAGTAACATAGAAATGATTTAGAAGTGAAATTTTCAAGGTTGTTGGGCAAATAAATGAAATAAATTCTGTAGTGCCCAGTACAGTGCCTGTCACAAGAAAAATACTTAATAGTTGTTTGTCTTATATCAGTTTCATAGTAGTATTTTACTGGGTGACATATAAGCATCTTAGGAGAGAGTACCTTTACTTTGGAAAAATTTACAAATTAATTTAGGGAGACATAGAAACATGGTGATAATTATAAAGCTGCATATTAAAGATAATACATTTTACCCCAGGCTGAATAATTCAGTGTAGTGGAGTATAGAAAAAAATAGTGGTCAAAAGAGTGTGGATTTTCTACAGATTGCACTCCATGCTCCCACCCCTTCCAGGACACACAGACATGTGGAACTAGTGGGATTTGACAGGCAGGAGGTTGTCTACCATATAACAAAGTTTTAGAACAAAAGAGCATTCTGGCACATTCATATTTCTGACTAATAAAATCAACGTGTCTACTTTTAAGACAGCTCTTTTTTGTTGGATATGTGATAAAGCAGAGATTGCAATAGGTGACACCACAAGCTGAGGGTGGGTAAGTGTTTATTGCTATTAGTAAAATGAATTGCATTTAAAAGGTGCCTTGCCCCAGTGACCGCTGTTCACTGCCTGACACAGTCCTGTAATATTTGCAAACTTATGACAGCTGTCAGTGTTTATGCCTCTCCAGCCGGGAACATTGCCTACCAGACATTCTCTTTCCAGTGGAGAGATAATTTTTCAAGTTTATTCTATGAGGAATAGTGTTCCAAATATTCCAAGGGAATAATCAGTTGATTTTCTAAAAATGAATAAAAAATGTCATTGATAGTCCCTGAGAAATATTTGTATTTATTAGACAGTAAAGGAATTCAAACATAAGCTATACCATTGAAGCCAGGGAACAAGAAAGCTTTGGATGTTTGCTATGAATTTGATTTAAATTAATGTCAAAATCAAACTGTATGATAGACAATGTGTAAAGCACATTGTCTATCATACCTATATGTAGGTATGTATAAACCTATATGTAGGCTAATTTACTCAATCCTTACAACAACTTTTAAAACAGGTGATATTAGGTCCTGTTTTACAGAAAGGAAATTGAGGTTCAGAGAGAGTTTAAATAATTTGGTCCAGGCCATGCCTCTAGCAAATGACAAAATTGAGTTCTTCATCCATATATGTCTAATTCCTAGGCATGTGCTTTTGATTGCCAGTCATATGCTGTCACTCTTCCATAAATTTTTTTTATTTTAGGCTTGAAGGTGTGGCTCTGTCCTATCAGTATCACTGTGTTATTAATAACTGAAAAGAAATTGAAAACTGGGGAGACACAGTAGTAATATCAGCATATCCCAAAGGAAATATTTCTCTGCAGATGGGAAATAGGGTATTCTTTTGTGTTTTTTAGCCCCCTATTGATGAGAGCTATGAGTAGAGCAATTCAGGGGAGTGGCATAAACATTCTTATGATACTATGTTACCTAATGAAGCTGTGGGAAATTAATTAATGAGAGGACTATTTAGCTAGAAATCAGAAGGCAGTGTGAGATGAACACTAAGTGCTGGAGAACGGTAACGAAGAATTAATTGAATTGACTCTGTGACCTTCAGATCCACTAGTGGAGTTGAGAATTAACCTTACATTCTATCATTTTCAGTCCACTGCTCTCTTAATGGGGAAGTCACCATTTAACTTGCTAACTTTTTGTAATACTCAATTCCTGGATTGCCCATCACGAAAAACTTGGACTTCCATGTAAATAAAATAATTACTTAGATACTGAAAATGTCAGCACGTTACTCAGACATGAGTTTATAAAAGTCAGTATTTTTTACCTTGCTAATTACCTGCTCACTTGTGCTCTCTCTCCATATATATGTAAAATAAATAACAAATGACACATTCATTTTATTAATAAGTATCTCAAATGTCAGAGAGTGTAACGAACCAGAGCAATGATTATAATTGCCATAACTGTTTGAAATGAACACATTTCTCAGCCTTGTTAGCATAATGGTGGTTTTACAGTCCATTTTGAGAAATGAAATTGCTTCCTTCTGCCTGGAGATCCTTGATTTTCCATCATCTCAATGTGTATAACACTGTGGGCATTCCTAAAAATCTCTTCTATCAAATTGTCCTCCCGTAAAGGGAATATCACATTATTTGTGGTTTTCTAGGTAGGTGAAAGAAACTCAGTCATTCGTCTTCAATGTCTTCAGTAGGTTTTCATGTTTTTCAATAATAAACAAAGAATATGAGAGAGTGGGAGGAAGAGAGGGAGAGAGGAAGAGAGAGAGAAAGAGAGAGAAAAAATTCCAAGAGCAAGAACAAGTGAGTAAAACTAAGATATTTGAGAACTGCACCAGAACAATAACTTTAGTTGCTAATATATCTAGATTACCTACTATTTTGATCAAGGTTTTTTGTTTGTTTTGGTACTGCGGGTTGAACCTGGGGACTTTTAACCACTGAGCTACATTCCAAACCCGTTTTAATTTTTACTAAAAAGACAGGGTCTTGTTAAGTTGCTTTAAGGCCTTGCTAAGGTGCTGAGGGTGGCCTTGAACTTGAGATCCTCCTGCCTGAGCCTCCTGAGTCACTGGGATTACAGGTGTGCACCACCTCATCCAGCTCTTACCTACTATTTTGGATTTAGCTTATTATCTGGTTTACCTTGATATTTCAGTTTTCAACTTGATTGTGGAAACAGAGATAGTGGAAGTTGTTTATAATTGATTTTTATTTCAGTGGTTTCATTCAAAGCTTTTTTGTAGGCTTTGGGAAATGGAAACATAATCAATATTCTTAGTGACCTTTTCTCTTAATTGGTAATTTCAGTGAGCAAATTTAAACAGATTCTGAAAGAAGTTTTGAAATACACACCTTAAAAATGATCGATTTTCAACTCAAGATTCATCTTATAACTTAGTTTTTCTTTGTTTGGGTTAAATCATTTTTTATTCCATTTCTGCCATTGGAGTGTCAGTGTTTTGCTTTCTTATGCCACACAGCAAAGTGTATTTAGGATCCCTGAGCTTCCATTGCTTCTCTAATTAGTTTTGTGACTTTGATAATTGTTCTACTTCTCTGCATCTTAGTTCCTATAGAAAAGTTGGGTCCCTGGCCCATATGGTCTGTTATGTCACTTGGAGCTTTATAATTCTATGATAGGAGAAGTAGAACCTTGAAATGAAAGGTATTCATGCTCTAGTTTAAGAAAATCTTCTGTCAATGCATATTCGCAAACTTGCTAACCTGGGTGGTTTATAAAACAAACACAAAGCAAAGGATATTTCACCTCTCAAAACATTTATCTCATATTGTCTTTTGTTTAATTTTTTTTTTAGTTGTAGATGAACACAATACCTTTAATTAATTAGTCAATTAATTTTTATGTAGTGCTGAGGATTGAACCCAGTGCCTCACACATGCTAGGCAAGCACTCTACTGCTAAGCTACAACTGCAGCCCCTCAGAGTGTCTTTTAAGCACATGATTTCCTTGGTGTATTAAAATGGTATTCATTTATAATTTTTAATAAGAATAGATTTCAATAATAAACAGAGAAAATGAAATGTAGTACTATTTAATGAAGAGCTTTAGGATCATGGAAAGTTATTTATTCTCTGAGTTTTTTGAGAAATGAAAGTGAGTGAAGAAAAGTCAATAGGAAAAAGTATAGGATTAATATATACTTAGATAAATTGTAATTTCCTCCTTCATAGTATAATATTATTGACATAGTACGCATGATTTTCTGAACACAGTTTCTTAAGCCTTTGTGCGACCACATGAGGCTTTGAAAAGTTAGGACTTAATTTTAGTATCTGAGAATTGTTTAAAAAGCTATCATGATAGATGATTTTAAGTGCCAGCCATGTGCTATTTCAAAGTCCTCATTTTACTAATTCCCCAAAGGAGTGTCAAGTTCTGATGTCATTGTTCTAGTTTTTCCTCTCAGCAGAAACCTATAGCTAGCTTTTCATCTTAGAAATGAACAATGTTTGATATTAATAGACACCTGTTTTTTGCAATTTACTTTTATAATATGTTGCTGCTTTTTAAAAAATATATATATTTTCGTTTATGACCATGTGTGAATGGAGTTTTCAGTAGAGATGGTAAATGGATTTGGCCTTGTGTGCTAGCCAGTCAGTTGTTGCTGAGTGCCAGCTGCCTAAAGTTGTCTGGAGGAGTTCAGAGGGGACATCAGGGCTTTGTGGTAAAGAGTTGACTTGAGAAATAAAGTACGCCATAATGTGTGACATGGGTACTGTTAGTTCTCTGTCAAACCTTCCTTACAGTTTCAGCATGTTGCTTTTTTTTTTTCCTTCTGGAAGATTTTTTTTCCACATTTTTTTCATTGGTGAATTATAGTTGTACATACTGATGGGATTTGTTGTTGCATGTTTATACATACTCATAATATAATTATGTAGTTTAGCCAATATCATTCCCTAGCACTTCACTGCTCCCTCCTCACCTCCCACCCCCTTGATCCCTTAGTGAGATCTGTCCCGGCCTTTCTTTTTCCTTTTTCCTCTCTGCCTTTCACATATAAGAGAAAATAGAGGACCCTTGACCTTCTGAGTTTGACTTACTTTGCTTAACATGTGATCTCTAGTTCTATCCATTTTCCTGTAAATGACATAATTTCACTTTTCTTTATGGATGAGCGAAACTCCATTGTATAGACCACATTTTCTTTATCTCTTCATCTGTTAATGGACACCTAGGCTGGTTCCATAGTTTGGCTATTGTGAATTGTGCTGCTATAAACATAGATATGCATGTTACCTATAGTATGCTCAGTTCAATTCTTTAGTACAAACATCAAGGAGGGGGATAGCTGGGTCATATAGAAGTTCCATTCTTAATCTTTTGAGAAACGTCCATACTGATTTCCATAGTGGTTGTTCTAATTTACAATCCCACCAACAGTGTAAAAGTGTTCTTTTTTCTCCACATCCTCTCCAACATTTGTTGTTGTTTATATTCTTAATGATAGCCATTTTGACTGGTGTGAGATGAAATCTCATTCAGCATGTTCTTGTTAAATCACTTTGTCAGCCACTGAGACTTTCCAGTGTCTGTCACTCCTTTCCATTTCTGCTGCTACCATGCTGGTTCAGTAAGTAGTCACTTTACCCCAGACAATTAAAATGTTCTTGGAATTATTCTTTCTGATTCTAGAATTAACTTGTTTCATTCTTCACATGTTGAGTAGCTTTCCAAACAAAGGTTGAGTTGTTTGATTTTTCTTTTGCAGAAACATCTAGTGTTTCTCCTTTGTTTACAGAATAAAGTCCAAGCACCCTCCATGGATTCAGGGTACTTCCTCATCCTGTCAGCCAGGCATTTCCATTCTCTCGTAGACATTGGGTACTTGAGTCAAAGTGGAGTGTTTGCTAATGCCCTTCCTTCCTTCCTTCCTTCCTTCCTTCCTTCCTTCTTCCTCCTTCCTTCCTTCCTTCCTTCCTTCCTTCCTTCCTTCCTTCTTCTTCCTTCCTCCCTTTCTTTTGTTTCAGTACTTGGGGTTGAACCCAGGGTTGCTATACCACTGAGCCTCCAGCCTTTTTTATTTAGAGATAGGGTCTCACCAAGTAGCCCAGGCTGGTCTGGAATTTGTGATCCTCCTGCCTTAGTCTCCTAAGTCACTGGGATTATAGGCATGCACTACCACAGCTGGACAAATTTCTTATTTATATTCACTTCCCACCATAGTTGATACTGTCTTATGGCCTGAAAGCCTTTGCCTATTTCTGTCTACATGGAGTTGGTTGTCAAGGTTGATCTCACAAGAACTCATGGTTTTACTAGATTCTTGCAAATGGAATTAATTAATCCTTTCTTTGAGTTCCCACACCACATTTCTTGTACTTTAATTCAATTAATACTTAGAATTATTCAGATTTTTGCATGTTCATGTCCTCAACCAACTGTAAAAGTACCTATTTTGTGATTATTATAAAATCTAACTTTGTGCTTTGCACATAAAATATTTTCAATACAATAAATGTTTGCTACTTGATGAACAAATTGGAAAAATGAAATCTGAATATCCATGATATCCAGAACTTGAGTATGTTTACACCCTTAAAAATGGCTTGCACAGTAAGGGTAATAAAATGATTGGTTTTAACAGTACAATTTAATAAAACATAATCACTTAACTTTACTCATACAGCACATGTAAGTAAGAAAATAGATGAACACATATTTCAACCAAGAAAGATTTTTGTTTTGGGAAAAATATTTTGAATAACTTATTTGGTGAGCTGATGAGATGCTGCAGAGTGTGATGGTTTTACTTGGGTATAATCTATGGTACAGAGATCTGCTTGGTGGTCTGGCCTCTTGAGGGAGCAATAGGTTACTTATATGCTGATGGTCTCTCTTCCAGACCCTCTGTATTTGCTCCAACAATTGTAATTTTGTGTCACAGAGCACAAAACAGAATTTTCGAAAAGCCCCAATTCAACAACAAAATAAAGTCTCAAGAATGGAAAGATGCAAGGAAACAATACAAAAGAAACTGTTTTCATGGGCACAAGTTAAAAACGAATGAGTTTACTTCATCAAGTCACTACCCATAAATCATGTGTCATTTCTCATACTTGTCTGGCTCTAAAGTTTTGTGGGATTGTCTGAGTAATTTCCTAAGTGCTTCTAACACAGCTGAAAAACCTAAGTGCTCAATTGATTACATTTAGCCTAAAATGTTGTCATGCCTGATTAGATCAAGTCTTCTCAGAGGCACTAACCTCACTAATGGGTGTTTTGATGAGGGTGATGAATAACTGAATTAGTTTAATACATGGTGATGATGATGAACAAATCCCAGCCCACATAGGAGACTCCTTGATTTAAGAAAAATGCAATTATTATGTGGTTGTATCTTTTTTGTTTGGGGGCATGGTCTAAACCATCTATTCTCAATAGGGATGTCATCAGACTTGCCTCAGAGGTTTTTCAAACTATATATGGGAGCTCTTAAAAATTCTGGTTCACTTTTCTGCAAAGAACTAAATTCTTTCCACCATTTTCTCTATGTTCTCTTTAGTCAACTCCTGTCAGTTGAGCCTCAAGCCCTCTCTGCCTGTCTCTTCTGTTTCTGTATATCCCTTTAACGTGGCTGACTATTGTGCTGACTGGTCCAGGCCAGACTGACCCTTAGAGAGACCAGGGTACATGTTTCTTGACTCTTTCAAGCTCACATCTTGTCTGGTCTCCTGCTCCTCCCTGTCATCTGTCCTGCAGTTTGGGCGGGTAGGGCTCAGTTAAAAGGGAAAATTACCATTATATTATGGCTCTCTTGTTGAGAACTCCTTAATTGCCTATGTAATAAGGATCTTTCAATTCCTGACCTAACTTTTCAGCTTCATCTCTTTCTCTCCATGTCTGACCACCCTCCTCCTCTGCATTGTTCCCTCCAAACTCTTTCCTGAACTCTGAGCCACGTCAGACCACTTGCGTTTCCTGAGAGCTCCTGTGATGAATGCGTGTTATCTCTTGCAGGAGACTCCCTCATCTCACGGGAGGGATTCCACTGATGGTACACATATCCCTCATTGTGAGGACTTTTCTTGAACCTTCAGATAGAAATTACTACTCCTTTCTTTCTCTAATCTGTAACAAATTTATTTTACACTTCCCACATTTTACTGCACATATTTGTTTATAAATCTGTCCCTTTGTGAAATATAAATAATCTAGGGCCAGGAGCCCATGTGTTCATATCACAATCTCCAACACCAAATCCTTTTGGTTTTTTTCCTGGCACTCAGTAACTTAGTGCTTGTTGAGTAAATATTTGAAAGAGTATCAGACAGCTATTAAACCATAAATTCTCATAGAGCAGATACTGTGTCTTACCTAGATTCTGGTCCAATACCTTTACATGTTGAAAGTGCTTAGTAATTATTCATTCAATGTATAGTTGAAGAAAGGAGAGGAGAGCATCTCAGATGAATGGAAACCATATATAGCATCAACTGAGTTAAAAAAAAAAAAACAACTGTAAAAAGTAGAACCAAGAACACTTGGCTAAGCAATTGCCTATGCTGTTTTCGTTCTGTTGTTTTTTAGGGTTTGTAGAAGTATATGTAGCTTAGGTTTGTAGTTGCAATTGTTGTTTTTGTTGTTGTTGTTTATTTATTTTAGCTAGATGAGTGCTTTTGAGTCGGGTACACATTCCTAAACACTCGAGATGCATATAACAGATGCATATTAGGGAATTTTTTCAAGCTTCCTATCTCAGTGGGTCATTTATGCTTACATGCAAATTCTCATTCCAGATTAATTCCTTCTGTTTAAACTCTGTTGTTGAGTCTGCAAAGTTCAGATTGCTGTTGGGAACATTTGAATTATTCAGTGATTCAAGCAAGTTACAGAAGAGAGAAACACCCCTGCCAATCTAGCTTTACCTTTCTAGGCATATTATTGTTCTCACTGGCATAGCCTGCATATTGATGGGTGAGTCTTAAAGATGGCTTACACAAGGCAACCCTGAATATAAAAATTTTCTTTTGAAGCTTTAACACATTGTACCTGAAGATGAATGAGGATTTAACCCTTATGTTGCTCAACAGCTGATGGATAAAGAAACAAAAAGTTAGGAGACCTGGACATAGGTGCATCATATTTGGGGATTGCCTGGACCAAGGCAGAAACATCGAGCTGATGTTGGTTAAAGTATTGTACCTTCAGCTTTCTCCTTCCTGGTAATTTGCAGACATATCACAGTCGTGAGCACTCACTTCTTGGACCAAATGTGCTTCATGCATTGACTCTAGGAGAAATAAATGTTGAAAGACTACTAATCTAGCCAATTGTCTAAAAATATGGGGAAACTCATTGCCCATTTAGCTGTTAGTGAGTTGAAATATTGTTACTGTTTGCAGAGTGGGCAGGAAGAGGGATTGGGCAAAATGGTGATATGAAATTCAAGTGTGTAACATAATTAGGTGAGTGTATTAAGGATCAGAACAAAAGTTAAGAGCTAGAGAGATCTGGTTTTAAACTGCAGCTCCATTCATTACCAACTATGAGAATACAAATAAATTAATTTCTCTGTTTTTGTTTATAAATAGGAATAGAAACTCCTTCTCATATAGTTGCTTTGAGGATTGTAGGATACAATGTCAATAATATGTTTTGAAAGTTCAATGTCACTGGCAAGAAACTCTTAATTTTTACATCGGTATTCAACTGAAATAGTTGGAAAGCAGTGGATTACATCATGAAGACAGGGAAGCCTCTCTAAAGAAATCTAAAAATCTAATAATGTTTATAAAAGTGCTATATGATCATTATAAAAATACACGGGAAACCAAACCACACTATTGAAAAGAGCAAAAGAGAAAATACAAATCTGCCCAACTTCCCCACCCATTAAAAATTAAGTTATGCCAGTCAGACATCTCTCTCTGCATTTATTGAGATATATGTAAGGCACGTTTCCACTAAAATCCACGTGATGACCACTTAGCTAAGATGAAAGTCTAACTTTAAAAAAAAAAAAAATCTACTCCAGATAATAACACCTGAGTGTGGTTTCCTCTTAGTAGCTGGTACCTCTGCCCGGAGAGCACCTTACCAAGTGAATGACCTATGCTGTAGATAGGTCACCTGACCTGCACTCTTTTCTCTCTGCCTCCAGGGAGCCTTTGCTGCTGCTGAGAGGGACCTTTGGAAGGGGCAGTGCTGCCCCATTGCTGCCGAGCCTGGCACGTGGTCTTGCAGCCTGCTGCCCTTGTAACACTGCTCATTGCTTCTTGGTGCCTGTCTCCCTTGATTTACCAGATCTTTGTGATTCTTTGTGGTCTCTCCAAGGTCATTCTCAACCACGAATTCCCCTTTGTAAAAATTCTCTAAATATCCTCAGTTCTATAAATCCATATATACCCAGATTTTTTTTTTTCCCCCTCTGTGGCACAGACTACACAGTTCCAGGGTTCAGGTTGTCTGGGTCGATGCCTTGCCTTTGAATATGGGTTTCCAATAGGATTTCCACTCTCCCTAGGGGACAGAATCCATGCAGGGGCTCCCACTGTATTTTCCTCCCATCAGACCCCAGCTGTCCAGTAGTACCATCTCTTAAAGAAACCGTGATTGTTTTTTTTTTTTTTTTTTTTTACTGGTGGCTCTTTGCCCTTGAAGGGACATTATTACCTACCAACCCTGAGAGCAGTAGGCCACTGTCAGCCTGGACATTATTGTGTTTGCTTTTTCCCCTAGTTGCTTTATTTAGTTTTACTGTATGCTAATATATTCTAAGGGCATTGTTGACTAACTCATTTACTCCTTGAACAACTCTATGAGGCAGGTTCTATTATCACCCATTTTTTTTTTTAAACAGACGATAAGGTGAAACATAGAGAATTTAGTTTACATAGTACTGAGCAGATAAATTAGCAATTCCAAAGTCTGTGATTGTAATTATTGAACTAGGCTTCCTTTTCAATGCTAAATTTTCACTAAAGTGCTTCAGGACATTAATATTTTTGGAATCCAATCTTTTAATCAGTCTTCATTGTATGAGTATTTAGTTTTACCCAAGTGTTTTGTTTGTTTGTTTTTGTTTTGTTTTTGGTACCTGATATTGAACTCAGGGGCACTCAACCACTGAGCCACATCCCAGCCCTATTTTGTATTTTATTTAGAGACAGGGTTTCACTGAGTTGCTTAGTGCCTCCCTTTTGCTGAGGCTGGCTTTGAACTTGTGATCCTCTTGCCTCAACCTCCGAGCTGGGATTACAGGCGTGTGCCACTGTGCCCAGCTAGTTTTACCCAAGTTTTTAAGCATTATAAGTGTATAGCATGTAACTATATAAGTGAGAAGAATGTCATTGTGTATGCATATTATTTACTTCTGCACTTGATATCCTATACTGTATTTCCAGGAAATAGATTGGCAAATCACAAGGAATGCACATTTACCATTTTGACAAACATTTTTAAAGCTTTGGAAAATATATCAAAATGAATTTCTACCTTGTTTTATAAGAATATCAGTTCCCCACAGACTCTCCAGTCTTAGTAAGCTGGGTTTTTGTTTAAAGCTACACAAGCCTCCTGTTTCAGGACAGTAACTTTCTAACAACATTCACAACAACATTTACCATGAAACTGTGTGCTACTGTGGCCACAGGAGTGAGCCCTCTCTCTGCCTCTTCTTCACATCATCATCTCTCTCACTTTCTTCTCCTGTCTCAGGTCCTTTGCACTTATATTGTCTGCCTAGCATACTATATGACCATGCTTGCCTTTTTTCACTTTATCAGTTCAAATTTTGTGTCACAGAGGCCTTCCCTAAACCGAACCTCTCAAGCACTTTCAAAACACTGTTTGATTTTAAAGTCTCCACTTTTCTTAACAGAAATGCAAGTGGCTACCTCTGTATGGGTTGAGTCTTTCCTCTCCCCTGGGAAGTGAACTCAGTATCAGGCCTTCACTGTTCTCTTATACCATTGTATGTCTACTTCCTAGAACAGTAGTTGTTATGTAATAGATGTTCAGTAAATACATGTTGAAAGAAAGAGGGAATGTGGTTGAATGAGTGTGACTCTTGTCTGTGATCACAATGTATTACTTAACTTAAACACATCCAGCCACAGTTGGTTGTCTCAGAGGTAGGCATCCTGCCAGCTGGGGATAAATTCATGAAGTTTGGTGACTATAATCAAGAAAAAGATGGAAACTCTTCTTGGGTGCCAGAATTATAAAATGTAAAGCTTGAGGTCTGTAGGCATCTATGTTTCCTTCCACGTGGACAAAGAAGTAGAAGAAACAGTTAAAAACAGTTGATAACAGATGCCCACAGAAAAAGTTTTGCTGAAGCTTTTCTCATAGGGTCAGCTGCATGGATTTTCACCATAGATTTCTCTTTTTTTCCGTCACAACTAAATGAGCCCTAATATGTTACTTGCTACTGAATAGCTAATATTTGTCTATCTCACAGGAGAAAACTAGCTTTTTATTTATTTGCATATCCATGCTCATTATTGAGGATGAGTTTCATTGAATATGCTTAAAGACCAACTATATATCTTCTTTTATAAAATAAAATGCCTGTTAACCTCTTAAGCCAGTCTTTTTCTTATGGGCGCTTATATTTTTTTTTCTTGGTAATTTAGAGAATGCTTCATATTTTTATAGCTATAACATTTTATCTGTGATATATGGAACAGATATTATATTTTAACTTTAATTATTGAATCATTTTTGTACATAATTTTAAAATGTATTGCTATCAAATAAGTTTGTCTTTCCTCTGGGCTTTTTGTGAAGCTTATAAGACACTCTTCATGCCAAGATTTTAAAAATGGGAACATGTTTTATTTTCTTCCTATCTTGTTCAATTACTTCTGGTTAATAATATATTTTCTGCTATTTACAATATTTTAGCAGAGGCAATGTTATAGATGTGTGTTTTAGGCTATAAAGTTAAATCTGAATCATCTTAATCAGCATACTTTGGATATGGTGAGATAGTATTTGAATTTTAATCATAAGTCCACATGCTGGTGGAGTGGCTGCTCTGGACTAGTACACCACCAATGGTTAATGAGCACCAGAGGGTGTTGTAATTATTATGGATGTTAAAACTGTTTTTTTTTTTTTTTTTTCCTTTTTGCTGGTGGAATGTATGGTAATCAAATGTATGGATTAGTTACTTCATACACCATTTGGTTGTAATAAAAAAGACAGGCAATAATAAGTATTGGAGAAAATTTGGAGAAATTGAAACCCTCTAACATTGATGATGGTAGGAATGTAAAATAGTGCAGCCACTTGGGAGAATGGTATGGCAGGTTCTCCAAATGTGTTGTCACTTGTGTGTAATTACTGCAAGACTCAACGTTCCACTGTTGGGTATATACCCAACAGAAATGAACCATGTGTCTGCACAAAAACTTGTGTACAAATATTCACATCAGAATCATCCATAATTGCCAAAATATGGGAATAACCCAAATACCTAACAACTGATGAAAAATATGTGGTTTAACTAGGCAATGGAATATTATTTGGCCATAAAATGTAATGAAGTACTGATTCATGCTATAACGTGGAAAAGTCATAACTTTTATGACTAGTGAAAGAAGCTAGTCATAAAAGATCACATGTTGAATGATTCCATTTATATGAAATGTCTACAAATACCAAATAAAGGAAGACAGATGAATGGTTACCAGAGGCTGGAGAAAATGGAATAGGGTATGATTATTAACAGGCACAGGATTTTTTGGGGGGGAGGCGGGGAGGAAAGAGGTGAAAATGTTCTAAAACTAAATAGAGGTGTTAGTTGCACAATTCTGTGAACATGCCAAAAACTAAACTATACATTTTGAAAGGACAAATTTCATAGTACACAAATCATATCTGAATAATGCTGTTATGAAAAAGATTGCTTAACAATAGATATATGGAGATATGTTCTGAGAAATGCATTTTGAGGCAATTTTGTCAGTGTACAAACATCACAGATTTTATCTACATTAATCGTGATGGTATAGCATACTACACGCCTAAGCTATGTGGTACAAATGCAACTGTATGGCCATGATGAATAAAACACAAATAAGGCATAAGAGAAAATGGTACAGTTAAGAGGGGATATAAATACAAGACGGGTCAGTCTGCTACTGGCCTAATTACAATAAACTTTCTTGTATAACTAAAAAGAAGTACACTCTAAAATAACACTGATTAGTATAGTAAATCATAAACCAGTAAGTCATATATTGTCATTATTGAATATTATGTATATACATCATCCTTTGTGCTCTACTTTTATACAACTGACAGCACAGTAGGTTTGTTTACACCAGCATCACCACAAATATGAGTTAAGTGTTGGTCTGTAATGTTGGAATGGCTGTGATGTCTTTAGGTGATATGAGTTTCTTAGCTACATTATGACCTCACGGGACCACTGTTGCAATGTGGCTCATCCTTGATTGTGACTACATTGCTGGAGTGAACAGGTCACACACGCCTAGTGAGCCTTTGCTTATGCTTTTTAGAATGTTCCCCTAGGCTTAAGGACTCCTTAAGTCCTGGGTACAGAATGTTTAGGGAATTATCTACAATGATAATTCCAGAAACTCAGATAAATTATGCCACTAAAATATAGTCACATCTGCTTTAAAGTGCTGTTCGGAGTGCCTGCAAAGACAGAGCTAAAAGTTGATTAAACTCAGAGAGCATATTGTGTGACTGTTTTGGGTCCTGCTTGCTAATGAATGTTTGTCTCTTTGGTACATTTGGTCTGAGACTTGCGTTGGGAGTGCAGTTATAGTGAAAGAGAGCTAACCCTCACATACTTCAGCAAGGGACGGCAGCAGATAATTATCGAAAAGCCTGAATTGGATAAAAGAATTATTAACAGTTGATAACCCAGGATTGACCTTCACCTATTCCTCATGCTTCCAATCACTTTACTGAATTATCTATTAATTTTAAAAGCTTTTATTAGTTAATTCTTTTGTTTTTCTCTATGCAAAATTAAATCTTCTACAAGTAAAACTAATTTTTCTCTTTTTAATATTTTTGTTTATGCTCTAGAACATCCAAAATGATGCCAAATGATAACATAATTTGCTTGTCATTTAATTTTCTTGTCAATGATAGCAACCAATAGTCAATATAATCAATACAAACATCAAATGTCAAAGTCAAAACATAAGGTCAAATTTTTTTTTTAATTATAAAAAATGTATCTTAAGCACTTCTGTGGCTTTGACCACACTCTATTTAACATCTCTGAATTTTGTAATCTCATCTGGAAAATGGATTCTGCCAATAATCACTACTTGTTGGTACTATGGTGAGGATTAGATGACATGGTTTATTTAAAGTGCTGAGCACACTACCTGGAACTGGGTCAGTTGAATAAATAGTAGGTGTGGATTTGTGGTATAGGTTCATTTTGAGTGAAGTGGGGCATATTGGAAGGTATGATCAGTTTTCCATGCCTTGGTGATAGCTGTGGGAGAGTTTAAAAGATGTTGGTGTGGAAATTTCTCGGGGAGAGAGTGCTGTGGATTAGGTAGTTTAGGGGCTGCAAAAATTCTGAAATGTCTGAAGAACAGTCTGTGAAATACATGGATAGAGGTGCCCCCGAGACACAGCCAAGTCTATATTTGTCAGAATGTGGCTAGTGCTATGAAAAGAGTTTGGGCCAGGCATGGTAGCACACACCACAAGTCCCAGCTACTCAGGAGGCTGAGCAAGAGGATCACAAGTTCAAGACCAGCTTCTGCAACTTAATAAGACACTTGTCTCAAAAAATAAAAAGGGTTGAGGATGTAGGTTGGTGGTAGAATCCCCTGAGTTCAGTCTCTATTACTTAATTAAACATGGAATTCAGTATTTCTGTTAGGCAATGAATTTTTTTTGTAAGGGAGCCCTTTATTCAGGTATTTTCTGTAGAGAAGTTTCTCTAGCAGGCATCTTGGTGAATGAATTGGGAGATGGGAGGGAAGTCAGCCCATTAAGAAATCTAAGGCTGGGAAAGTAGCTGGTATTGGAAGCACAGCTCATGGTGGTAGAAGATTTAGGCTTAAGGGAGAGGAATAAAGGAAGGCGACCCTGGAGTCTTACTTGGAAAAGTGGGTGGACAATGTTGTGGTATTAGTTTCTTGTGGCTGTTGTAACAAGTCGTCACAAAGTTGTTGGTTTAAAGGAACAAAATTTATTTTTTTCACAGTTCTGGAGACCAGAATTACTAAATCAGTCAGTGGGCTGAACTCAAGGTGTTGGCAGGATCACTCTCCACTGGAGGACTGCTGGCATACCCTGACCTGTGACCACAACACTCTAATATTCAAGGCCAGAAGCTCTGGTTCTCGCTGCTCTGTTCCCCGCTGCTCTGTTCCCATGGCCATTCTGACCCCTCTGTTGGTATCAAATCTCCCTGCACTTTCCTCTTATAAGGATGCATGTGATTGCATTTAGGACCCACCCAGAGAACCCAGGATAATCTCCTCATCTTCAGATTCATAGTATAGTAACATTTAAAAAGACTTTTTTTTTTTTTCTTTTCCCAAATAAGGCCACATATATAGGTTTTTGCAGTTAGAACTTGGTATATTCATGTGCCTGTTATTTCACCTTCTACAGTTGCCAGTCACCAGGATAGGAAATATAGGAGCTATGAGATTGGGGAAAGATAGTGAACTAAATTTTGTACCTGAGTTTTAGGTTTTAACAATGGCCCATATTGCACTCTGTCTTTTTCTATCCATTTTTAAAAACACAAATGTTGTATTTCTTTTCCTGGGCTGAAATCAGGGATTGTATGCTATACCATTTTCTGGAAACTACGTCACCCTCAAGTAACCCCACATTTCTTCAGATCATTAGGTTCTGTTTATCTCAGGTTAACCAGAGTAAATTGTCAGATTGTGACAAAGTTGGACTTCTTTTAAGTAATTTCCAAGAGTATCAATCACAATCAGATGCCTCGTAAGAAATACTAAAAACGTTTGCTGTTAATTATCTTCCCCTCAAATTTCTTTTAGTATCCAAACCAAACTTTATTCATGCAGAAGTTGAAATTGTATTTTTATCACTAGCCTTTTCAACTCAGCAACACTAATATGTACATATTTGGAAAACCAATTTCAGCAAAAACTGCAAAATAAACTTTCTATTATTCCCAGTGTTTGTGGAGTAATATCTGTCATTTATGACAAAGTTCTACCTGTGTGCTTAGGCTATCAGAGGAAACTGTTGAAACAAATTTTTGGTCTACTTGTGCAAATTCAACTCTAAAAGTCTATTCCTACTTTCTTGAAAGCCGAATAATCTTGTTAAGTACTTTCCAATGACCCTATCTTTCAAAATTACTTGGTATCTTAGATTCTAGCTGACTTTGGCTTTTGAGCAAGTTTCAGTTTCAAAATACTTCATTATTTTTTCCATTTCTAAACCTACTTATGCCTTTGCACAGTCTGTCTCTTTTTGCCATAGCAGTGATAGTTTGGAGAAAAATATTTTTTCCTTAAGTATGTATGTTGAATTTCCAGAGATGATGTTTGTTCAGTGAGTAAAATAATGAATAAATGAATCAGAGAAATTAAATGTTACATTCAAGTCACTCCTAAAGACTGAGTAAATTTCCTTTCAATTATTCAATAAATGTTTTGATTTCCTTGCCTTTATATATATATGTATATATATATACATATATATATATATATATATATACACACACACACACATATATATATATACACACATATATATATACACATACATATATATGTATATAAACACCTCTGAAAACCATTTGTTTTTTGCATTTAACAAAATGGATGATAAATAACAACTTCCTAATTCTAGCTCATGAGGTAGTATAATACCCAAAATAAGGACACCAGGGATGGCCTGGTGACATGGGGCTCCTTTATAATTCCAATGACACTGCCGCTCTCATGTGTTTTCAGTTAATGGATTACTTATTAGGGCAAAGGCCCCAAATACCACCTTCCTCTTCTACTCCACTTCCCATAATAAAACACCTCACCATAGCTAATGTGAAAAAAGTTAATGCTTTTGATTAGATAAGAAGATTCTTCATTTATCAGCAGGTGTTTAGCTTCTGCTTATGTTTGAGCTTCTGCTAGTTTCTGAGCCTAAGCAATATTTGGTAAAGACTTTGCAAGCTGCCAGTGGTCTAGACTGTACACTGAAAAATAGGCAAATAAAGGCTCTTAATAATTATCAAATTTTAATTAAGCCCAGATTTGTTCTGCTTATTGGTACAGGACAATTTGCAGGAGAGACTGTATGATAAAGAGATGTTGGTCTCTGTCACATGTGGAAAATTTATGCTGGAAAATGTTCATAAATGATAAGGCATTGTTGACTTTAAATATTTATTAGCACTATTTATATCTCCATAAGAAATTAAATAGATTGGTTTTTATTCTTTGTATTTATAAGCTATATTTCTACTCCTATTAAAAAATTTAGTGGAACAGTACCACCCAGTTATAGCTGTGAAGTCCTCTATGTGTTGTTGGAGCTTGGCTGGCCACAAGTGACAGTGTTCTTTGGAACTTACTCCCTCCCTTCAATATGAGGACTTACTCTGTAAAATACGTATAATGTATGGTTTCCTGAACTAGTAATTTAAAAGGTCACAGACAGTGAAATTGTTAATACTCTGATGCTTATTAGCTTTGGAATTCATTTAAATACCAAATAGATTTTCTTTTCCAAGTCACATCTGTGGTAGGATAATGTTTGTTTCTTTTTTTAAAATATTTGTTAGTTGGTTTCAGTTACTGAGTAGAAAAGAGTGAGAAGGAGGCCTGCAACTACTGGGTGAACCCACAGGTCACTTTTAGTCCATCTATTCCTTAAATAGGTCATGTTGTAATGTTCATTTTATGTGTGAGGAATTTGAAGGTTTTATTTCCTAATATTAAAACTTCATCATATATAAATAAAAATAATATTTGAGCCTTTTAAAACTAATATGTATTTCAGCTTATGTATTTGTTTAATTATTTTAATTATGTATAAATATCTATAAATGTTTTTTCATAGTATGATTTAAAAAATGATTGGAATATGAGCTATCCACGCTACATGATTTTGTTGTTGTAGCTGAATCAGTTTGACTGTTTTTAGGTTACTGTACCTTCTTCCCATTACACACTGCTATTTTATATACCACCTGATTTTGCTACTTAATTGTTTCTGTGAATTTGTTATCCCACTAAAATTCAGGCTCCTTGAAATCAGGGAATGTGTCTTTAATATTTACTGTATGTTTGGTAGTACTTTGTTAGGTCTTGGGCATTCAATATTTGTTTGGAAAATACTTTCATAATTTTGCAGAGGTTTAAAGAGAATTGTTATTTTTCAGTTAGAAAAAGGCAGGCATCCTGAGGTGCCATTTTAAAAGGCTACCTGGCTGTTAAGTGTGGGACTCAGAATGCCAATGGCACATTTTCTGGGCTAAAAAAAAATGTATAGGAAGCTTTCTTAAAATAGGAAAGTGGCTTATTGAGCATTAAATTGGAGGAGGGTTCCCACATGGGCTGCCTGACTGTTGTCATCAGGGAAGATAGCTGGGTGCTCTACTATATGGGACTAATATCCATAAGGACTGGACAGTAAAGGGGGCAGGCAGGGAATCCTTTCCCTTGGATGCTCTCAGAAAGATGTTACTAAATTCTCACTTATCTACTGTCTTATTATACATGTATAAAATATGCTTTTTCCATTAGCCCAGTATTTCCTGATACTGGTTAGAGTTTAATTGTCCAGGTCTCAGCTTTAGTTGTGTTGTTTTAATCATATTCTTTTATGTCTAGAGACCAGGAATGTTAATTGGAATTTGAGGATGAGTGGTTATTAGAACAAGTCGGACAATTCACTTACAATTTTGGTTATGCCTTTCTTCAGGTATTATTTCTACCTCATACACTCTGTTTTTTCTCGAACCTTTTATTTTTTCAAGAATTTGTTCTCTTCCATTTTTGGTGACATCTGGATTTGTAGACTACAAAGAGAATTTTAAACTGAATGTTGAAGTTCAATATCATGTTAGAAAATTATATGCATAAAAGTATGGGTATTTTAGCTCAAACCCATGATGGCCCATGGAAGGAAAAGTAACCTTGCCATCTGAAAAGCAGGTTGAAGTAGGAGAGTGTGTGTGTGTGTGTGTGTGTGTGTGTTTAAAAGTGAGTTACATAGAAAACAAAGACTTTTCTATGAATAAGTGCAGTTATGTTTGGACTCTCATTCTGGCTTTCTCTCTTCATTTCTCTCCTGTTTTTGGTCAAACAGAATTGTAAAGTTAAATTAATAGAGTTTTACTTCTCATAACATAAATTTTTTGGTTTTGTTTTTGCCTTGCCTTATGTGTTATGGATCATAATTGTGGGAAGAAACAATGTAATGAGTAAAGTCTTTTCATTAAGGATATTAATATCTGTCTGTTGTTGATAAAAATCCTTTATTTTATATTTTTAATTAACAATGTAATCTATCTTTGCATAACCCAGGCACTGAAATTGCATTATTTTCCTTAAAGTATGTATATAGCATAGTTACAGAGTCTGAACAACACTGAAGTATTTTACACTTTTGATTTTTGTGAACTTTGAAAGAAAGAGCTTAATTAACATTTTGTTAAGATACTTAATGAGCAAAAGCTGGAGCCACAGGAAGGGTTGGAGAATTTCCACTCAAGTGGAGAACTAGCTTTGTAAATATAATATTACAGTACTTTTTCAAACGGAAATGTTTTAATTTACTGTTTGCCAACCACTACTGGAGTCATGGTGTCTGCTTAGGGGACAGAAAGGATTATCTTAATTTGATTTCTGACTAGTGGTCTTTTTATCTCACTTAATTCCAAATGTAAATATATCTGATGTTTTCTTTCCACGAATATTTCAAAACATATTTCATTTTATGACCTGTGCTTCATTGTTCTGTTGAATCTGTTTTTTATTTTCTTAGTGTCCAGTGATTCCATGGAAGCAAGAATAATGTTTGAGAACCTGAATGAAGTAAAAATGGATATTAGGTTAAATGAAAAAAAAAGGCCTGTTTAAATGCCAAGGGCACAACAGATATATGCACAGGAGCAGTGGTCCTGTGGAGGAATAAGACAGCTTACACATGAGATTTTCATTAAAGTATTAGAGACAGAATTATAATTTAGCTATTAAAATTATTACCAATAAATGGAGGATGAATATGAAGTACAAATTTGAACTTTTGGAACCTTCAAGTCATCACTATAGATTACCCTTTTTCAGAAAAGAATGTGGCTTCAAATTGTCCCTTTAAAAAAAGTTAGTTTTAGTTGGGATTTTTTTCTACTTCAATTTAATAATTGCCTCCCTTGTTGATCATAACATACCAAACTTAAGTTTTTATTAATTTCCCTGTATTACTATTATAAGCATAAGGTGTAGGACTGTGCTACTACCACGAAGAATAACAGGATACCTCAATATCCACTTTCTGATTTTCTATTTTGATTCTTTCATAAGTGTGTAAATAATACAAAAAAGGTGCTGATAATTGTCTTATATACTTGTTTAATCTTTTCCTTTATTGAAAAGAATCTTTACCCAAGGTCTGTATGTTCATCTTAAGTTTCCAAACTGTAATAGTGACATAAAACTCATCAGGGTAGATGTGACAAATGGTAGGAGACAGTACTTCACTACTGTGTTCTAACTGATCATGGGCTCTGAGTTCCAAACAGCTTTGCATTATTAATAACCCACATTTCAATTCAGGAAGCATTTCTGAGCATGTATACTTTTAATGAAAATTTAGAAATAAGTCTGAAACAGGTACTTCTCTCAAAGAGATTTTAATTTAGAATGTGGAGTGTTCATATTAGTTAACTGCAAGGCAAAACTGAGGTAATAAACCACGCCCCACCCAGCTTCCTGTGCAGTGATATTCAGACCTTTAGCACATTTTTACTTAGTTATGCATACATAAGTATATATACATATTTTA
Organism: Tamias sibiricus; assembly: GCA_025594165.1. Taxonomy (NCBI): domain Eukaryota; kingdom Metazoa; phylum Chordata; class Mammalia; order Rodentia; family Sciuridae; genus Tamias; species Tamias sibiricus. Next base: position 96,043,802 of record CM046661.1, on the reverse strand, counting down.
TATATTTATAAACATTTTATACATTTATATAAATATAATTGGAAATATTTTGGCCTTACACCCATTAACATTTTCTGTTTTATTCAACAGAAATCTTCTTGACAGAGACACATTTTCTAAATCTGATCCAAGTAAGTATATGTTAATTTGCTTTTAGAAATAGTCTATTCATTTTACTTTTTTGATTTTGCAAAAATCATATGAAACTTATAGTTCAGCCAGAGGGAGATGGTACCATGCTTTGCTTGCTTATCTACCTGGGCAGAAATATGGCTAAAGATGAAGGGGCTTAGCATTTTGAGAATAAGGGAATGCAGATAACTGCAGCATAGGACAGTTTCCTTTGAAATTAAAACTTCATGATATGGCCACATCGTAGAAATATCATTTGAACGACAGCCATAGTAGGCTGTAATTTTTAAGAGTTTAAGTCACAGAATAATACTTCTTTAAAAAAACCATTAAAGTGGTATAAAAGGCATACTAACCAGTGAAATGCATGGCTTCTGGCATGAGCCAAATTTGATTACTAAGTAAAGAGATTGAAATTTACAAATAATTTGTGAAACTAAAAGGGTAGTTTGAATTAGAAAACAGCAGAAGTGTGTAAATCAATTAGTGTTTCCAAATCTCATAATATTTAAAAATTGATGTGCAGGATTCTGGATCTCTGCAATGTATGAACAATGTGGTTAATTACAGGGAAAAAGGTCTTTTTGTCAGGTGCTGGAAGATTCTTGAAGTGGTCATTGTGGAAAAGGCATTAGAATTTTGGGGTATTAAAAAGTCTTAGGGTTTATTTTACAAGTAGATGAGATGCTTTTTATCCCTTAATCTTTAACCAAAGCCCTTAATCTCCCTTTCTTGGACTCCCTTCATTGATTGATAGGATTTCTTACCTGTTTAAAAATATTGAGGCTAGATGTTATAATTTTTAAATGAGATGATTTGTCCCAGTTTGTCCCTCTTAGGATGGCTTTGAGCACTTTAAATATCTTAGGAGGAATTTGACTTATATCCATTAACACACTGACATACTTCAAATTATTAAATTATAGCTTGAAAATTTACCTACATCTGTACATAATATAGGTAAACATATTAGCAAATAATTATTGTGATCTTTACATGTCAAGCTCCAAAGGTCTGATATAGTTTATTCTCTGCTTCTTTCAAATAATTTTTAATCATTTGATGATTGACTAGCAATTTTCTTTCCAGGGTAAGTTTAGGAATTAGGCATTTAATTGTGATGTAGCTTTTGGACAGTTGAAAAGGAAATTCTATGCATTCCCATCTGGTGTTTATAAGAGATATTTATATATGTATTTTTTTCATCTTTTGTAGTTTGTGTTTTATATGTACAAGGAGTTGGAAATAAAGAATGGAGAGAGGTAAGACAAAGAATATTTTAAAAAATCACTGTGTTGGAAGATATAGTATAAGCTATATTTTTACAATTTAGTCACAATGGAGCGTCTCTGTTTTTAAGTCTTTTCAGTCCAAAGGTTTTGTCTTTCATTTTATGACCGTTATCTTTGCATCATATTTTTTAATACTACTGAATGTTTATGACTGTTTAGCTTATTTATGAGCTTCTTGTAAAATATTCTAGACCTGAGACTTTTGCTTGTGTTGGCCAAGTGTTTATTATAGTCTATTTCACATGATTCCTCCTGCAAGTATGTGAACTTAGTCTCCCATTCAAAGGTCAACTGATTTTCATAAAATTCCACATAAAAGGGTTTGTGTAGTGCTTGATATCAAATATCACATGACTTTTGCCAGTTACTTGTTTAAAAATAGAAACTTACTTTCCTAATACAACTATTACTGTTTAATGAAGCAAAAGTAGAGGCTGAACTATCATTTCCATTCATTTATTTTCTAGTGCATTTCCAAGTTTGAATGAAAAGGTGCTTACTGGAGAGTGGGTGCATGTTAAAACATGAGGCATTCCATGTGTCTGTCATTTCTGGCTATTTTAGAAAGAGAGTGCATTGTTTTAATGGGGTTCCTGTTTCTGGATAGATTTCCCTACAGACATTTGTGCTCTTTGTTCTCACAGATTGCTTTGTATCAGCCATGTTATCAATGCATCTCAATAGTGAGGTAGAGGGTAAGAGTGGATCTTTGTAATTTATTGTCATAACTTGGGGAGAAGAAACAATTCAAAACTTGTTGCTACTGGTAATAAGTTGGTAGTCAGTAGGATACTGAGCACAAATTTCTTATGTTAGTCAGCTTTCCACCACTATCATAAATACCTGAGATGATCAAGTTATAGAAAGAAGAGGTTTAGTTTGCCTCACAGTTTTAGAAGTTCCAATCTGTGGTTGGTTGGCCCTTTTGCTTTGAACAAAGCAGTACATTATGTGGGGGACACATGGCAGAGCATAAGTGCTCATCTCATTGCCAGGAAGCAAAAGAGAAGGAGGAAGAAGCTTATCATTTTACAATCCCCTTCAACCACCTTTGACCGAAACACCTCCCACTAGACCCTGCTTCTTAAAAGTTCCACCATTTCCCAGTTGGACTAGACCAAGCCTTTATTTAACACATGGGCCTTTGGGAGACTTTTAAGATCCAACCTATAACGTTCTGTCCCTGGTCTGCAAAAGTTCATTTCCATCTCATAATGAAGAATGCATTTAGTCCATCTCCAAGAATTAAAAAAAATCTGGGATGGCCGTGCAGATTTCTGTTTCACCATTTCTCAAAAGTTTCAAGTCCAATGTCCTGTGAGATGTAAAGCACACTCCACTTTGAGCCCCTATAAAGAATCATAAAGAAAGTTACATAATTCTAAGATACAGTGGTGAGAGTGGCACAGGGTAAACGTTCCCATCTCTAAAGGGAGGAATAGAATAATAGAAAGAAATTGTACCTAAGCAAGACTGAAACCTATCAGGGCAAAAACACCAAATCTGAAATCTCCACATCTCACACCTGGGGTATACTGTGGCAGGATGTAGGCTCCCGAGGACTTGGGTAGCCCCCTACCCTATGGCCTTGCTGTCCCTGTGGGCTACAACCAACCTTACCTCTTAAAAATTCCATGAGCTTCCATTAACACCACCCTGGGACCAACCCTTTAACACATGGTCCCACATTTAGGGCTGGCTCTGCTTGCTGCTTGCTCCATTCTCTGATGAATGTTGCATGTTTCAGGCATCTGCATCTTCCTGGGGTCTCTATTACTGTTTGATCTTTGTCTCACTTTGCATTGCCCTGTCAGGGGCTGCTTAGAGGACTTTGAATCTGCACTGCAGAACACTGTCTTGCCTCATGCTTTCATTTGAAATCTTGGTGACAGCTCTCTCTGACATTATGGAATGTTTGGATTCTGCATGCCCGGAAAACCAGCGTGGTATAGGTGACACCAGGGTTTGCCACCAGCTGGAGCTGTACCTGGACCCATTTGAACCATGATTGCAGTGGCTTCTTAGTGACCTGATGGCTAACCATGGGGAAATGATTTCCTCGTGGGTCCTAGGTGAAGAGGGTGCTCAAGGACTCTCTTCTCAAATGAAAGTCTTGAATACAAATTTTCATTTCTGTGTCTTTGGGCCTGTGATTCCTGGGATGGCATATTTCCGAGGTGCCCCTCAAGGATCTTTCCTATTATCCCAGTGCAGAGTCTTCTTTTTATCAGTGGTAATCATGCCCCCCCCCCCCCTTTATTTAAAGTGCTTCCTTTTCTGGCCAAGCTGAAAATTTTCTAATTTTTTTTTTTTTGCTCTGCTCCTCTTTGTATCTGATTCTCACTTTAAATTTGGCTATAGGCAGCCAGTACTACCTATGCTGCAATTTGAATGATTTATTGCCTTGAAATTTCCTCTCTCAGATAAACTAGTCTATCACCTTTAAACTCAGCCTCCCACAAAATATCAGGGCATGGACAAAAAGCATCCAAGTTTTTACCATGGCGTAACAACAATAGTCTTTGGTCAAATTCCAGTGCAGTTCTCATTTCCATCTAAAACCTCATCATTTCCATCTAAAACCTTTACTGTTAGCATCTCTATTAGCATTATGGTCTGAATCACCCAATGAAGCTCCACTTACTGCATTTTAGGTCTTTTCTAGCTTGCTTCTACAAACTTTTCCAAATTTCTCCTGTAAACCAATTCCAAAGACTTCTCTACATCGTCATATGTGTAGTAGTGATAAAGATCATGCCACTTCTTGTTACCAGTTTTTTGCTAGTCAGCTTACTGTTACTCTAACAGATACCTGCAGTAATCGACTTATGAAGAGAAGAGATTTAATTTAGCTCATAGTTTTAAAGGTTCCAGTCCCTGATTGGTTGGCCCTGTTGTTTTGGTTGAGGGATTACATTATGGCAGGAGTAGGTGACAGAGAAAAGCTAGGTGAGTGTGGAATCTCCTAATGCCCTCAGAGGCATGCCTCTAATGACTTAAAGACCTTTCACCAGGCTCCACCGCAATGGCTCCACCACCTCCCAGTAGCACCACCCTGGGGACCAAGCCTTTAACTTATGGGCCTTTGGGAGATATTTAATATCCAAACTAAAGCATCACTTCTAATTGCTTTTGCACATTTTTGTGCTGTTGTTTAATATTTACCGTGAACTCTAAATATCCAAAGGTAAACTCCTCTTCCCTACCCTATGCCTGCTTCAGATTTGCTACAAATATGGCTAGTAACATCATCAACCAAAATATAAAACCAATTTTTATAGTTGTCCTCACTTCCTCACCACTTGTCATTGAATTAGTTATCTAGCACTGTGAATTCTCCTTTATGAACAAAACACTAACTCTCATACAACCCTTGCCCTGTATTCAGACTTAGGTTGCCTTTTGTCTTCCTTGTTGCAACATTTTCCTGTCTGTCTGTGCTCCCTTGTCTCTTGTTCATCTTTCTTTTTATTCCTTAGATTTTCTTTTTCAAGGTCATGCTGTCTCTTATCATTCACTCTCTTTCTTTCTCAATTTCTCTTTTAAAGGCCTGGGACAGTCCAATATGGAACATAGGTGCCAGGCTTAGAATTTACCAGGGGTGTTCAGAACATAGTATTACTTCAGAAACCAAGAAAAGACCCAGGCAGCTGGGCCAATGCAACTCGCTAGTGATGGGGCAATTTGAAACTTCATTAGATAAGGAGAAATTTCAGAAAGGACAATAGAAAATATTTCAGAACTGAACAAGGGACCTCATTCTTATTGAGTGGTAAAGGACAGGCTTAACTCCCTTGCTTGAAAAATTTCCTATTGCTTAAGAGTGAAATGTAATTTTCTTACATAACTTACAAGTTCTTTCATATTAGTAATGGTTAACTACTGTTTCAAGCCCTTAGCATATATTGACTAACTTAGTTTATACCATAACTTTAAGAGGTAGAAACTATAACAATCCTTATTTTATACATGAGGAAACAGAAACACAGAAAAGTTAAGTCATTTAACCATAGCTACTTGGTTCTAAATGATAGAGTGAAGATTCTAACCCAGACTGACTAACTCCAGAGCCACTAGGCCAGCCTACTGTGCACTATTGCAATCTGGTTTTAGAAATGGGAAGACATTTTTTTTTTTATCAGATTTTGGAGTTTTACTATGACTTTCTTTAGCTCAATCTGAAAGAAAGTCAAGTAGGAAGAAGATTATTTTTAAAAAGTGGCATATTATTAAACTGAAACAAAGAAAACAGAATATTTTGGTGGAGTAGAAAGAAAATCTAAGGAATAAAAAGAAAGATGAACAAGAGACAAGGGAGCACAGACAGACAGGAAATGTTGCAACAAGGAAGACAAAAGGCAACCTAAGTCTGAATACAGGGCAAGGGTTGTATGAGAGTTAGTGTTTTGTTCATAAAGGAGAATTCACAGTGTTAGATAACTAATTCAATGACAAGTGGTGAGGAAGTCGATAAAAGGAAATAATACTCAAACAGGATACTGAAAACATAGTAGAAATGGAGAAGGCGATGAGAAATAGGACCAGAGTTGTATACAATGTGTAGGAGATGGAGATGGAGAGTCACCAGTAGTCTTAGTTTGTTTTGTGTTGCTATAACAGAATATCACAGGCTGGGTTATTTATAAGAAAAAATGATTTCTCCTATTTCTGGAGGCTAGGAAATCCAGGATCAATACTGAGAGGCCCACATCTTTTTTAAAAAATATTTTATTATTATTATTTTTTAGTTGTAGTTGGACACAATGCCTTTATTTTATTTATTTATTTTTACGTGGTGCTGAGGATTGAACCTGGCTGCTCTAGGCAAGCGCTGGACCCCAGCCAAGGCCCACATCTTGAGAGAGCCTTCTTGTTGCATTATCCCATGGTAAAAGGTAGAAGAGAGTAGGAGGGCTGAACTCATGAACTTTTCTTACTACAGGAACCCACTCACTCCATAATGAATCCCCTCTTAGATGATTCATCCATTCATGAGAGCATTACCTAATCATCTCCTGAAAGTCCCAGCTCCCAGTATTGCTGCACTGGAGATTAAGTTTCCAACCCAGGAATTTGGGGTGGTAGTGGTGCATATTCAAACCATAGTAACAATGAAGAGGTGATTTCAGTGGAGTTTCAAAAGAGTTAAATGTGTTCCAGAAGGAGAGAATGATATGGAAGAGTAGAAAAAACAGGCCAGATGCAACAGACAAACACCGTATAGCATTTAGCAAGAGAAAGGGAGGAGAAAGTGAAATATACTACATTTGTTAGTATTCCCTATAAAACATTTTGAGAAAGACAGTTTTCTTTGAGAGCCATACACTGCATCTCTCAGTGACTCTGTTTCCCCATCTGTAACATGAGGGAAGATGATAATGATTCTGTTATATGTTTGTTCTGACAATGAAATGGGAACCACTGACATATCTGGGACATAGGAAGCATTATACCATTAAAGATACATTGGGATTCCAAGAGATTAAATGACTTGCCTTGAAAAAAAAAATAGCAAGTGGCAGGTAAGTAAATTTCTACAGTATATAATTTTTATAAAATTCTTTACACAAGCTCAGCAGTTGATGGGAAAATGACCTATGGGATTTACTTGTCCTCAAACCTAATCTGAAGCTGTGGTGTTACACAGCTGCTAAAAAGCTAATGCAATCTGAGGCTGCATTGATGGATGTGCAGTGCTCTACATCAAGGAAGATAATTCTGTTATGTTGAACCATATGAAATTGTCATTTTTGTAGGTCAAAAGTGGCTGAGTGTTGTCAGTTTCATGTGATTCAAAGTAATACTGTTGTGATTTGCTCTGGGGGGAGCAATTTGGAATGTTACTTTTCAGTTCTACATTTTAGTCCATCAAAATTCCAAGTATGGCCAGATGCCTTGGCACATATCTGTAATCCCAGTGATTGGGAGGCTGAGGCAGGAAGATTGCAAGTTGGAGGCCAACCTGGCCATTTTTGCAAGATCCTGTCTCTAAACTCAGTGGTAGAGTAGTGTCCCTAGGTTTCATCCCCAGTACCACCAAAAAAGGGAAAAAAGTGAAACAAAACAAAAAGCAAATATGTGTTGGAGGAGGATTACCATCTTGAAGTAAGGGATAGAAGTTCTGCCATGTGAATAAAGAAAGGTTTACGCTGAAAAATGTGGAGACTGAGTAGTCACAATGATTGTCTTCAAACTCTTATAATACTTTCAGTGGTAAGTGGGGCTAGGATAACTTGATACTGTTCAGGAGGAAGCAAACAAAAAAATTGATCCAAAGGTTGGAGAGACAAAGAGGTGATGTTTAGTCTGCCATGAGGAAGAAATTTGTAGCACACAGTTTCCTGGAACTGTATTTAGGAATTATAGTGGATATACTGTTACAAGCAGTGTTCATTCAGAGGCCACATCCAGTCATCAGGAAGAAGATATTCTTGCTAGTGTCTATTTTTTTTTATGTTATAGAGTTTAAAAAGAGTTTCCTAATCATTTTTATCAATTTTCCAAATACTTTTTATGTATTGAACATTATTTTATAAGGATGAAAATTAGTTGTGATATTTCTGACTGGGAAATTTTGGATACTTTATTAAGAGATATCCATTTATCAATTAGACCAGCATTTAGTGGGTGCCAAATGTGTAGCTGGAGTGGTGAATGAAATTTAAAAAGAGTGTTTTTGTCACAGGAACATTCTATACACACACATACACACACACACACACACACACACACACACACACACGGAGAATTTTATCAGCAATCTTGGTATGTCTGTATAATTAATTTACTGATTTATGTATCAACATTATCCTAATAAAATAGCGATTATGTTTTGGTTTGAATTCAGATGTGGTATGGAAAAGAACATAGTAACATTAGATTTTGTGTTCCAAGATAAATTAATTTTAGATAGTAAGGGTAGAAGAGTGAAAAGAGCTAAAAATATGAAACAAAAGACTCCAAATAAGGAAATAGAAAATTATTTTAAATTAATCTGTATTTGAAACCTGCAATTTTAATATTACCTATGTCACTATTAGAATTACCACTTTTTCTTTAATAAAGTCTAATGATTGTGAATTATGAAAAGCTCTTGAAATAATGGTTCTTTTAAAACTAAAATGATTTTTCAGTGCATAATAATGTCAGAACTAGAAATAATACTTAAATGCCATGAATTATGAAAGTATGAAAAGCTCTTAGTGGTGAGTGGATATAGCAAAGTAACATCCTTAAGGGCACGCTTCAAGAGATTCAGAAAATATTGCAATTAACTTCTTTGAGTTAGATTTTAGTTATCTATAAGTAATCTACTTTGTGAATTACCTTTAAACATTTATAATTGCTGAGTTGGTTCTGGATTCCCTGACTTAGTATATAAAGAAAGAAAGAAAGTTGAAGTTGTTTACAAACCACAGTGATTGTACTTTAGAGCAAACAATTCTACTGTAGTTTGACATTGTCTCTGCTCTGCTCTATTTCATTGACATTGAGCTATTTTAACACTCATTCATCTACATACTGAGTAATAGATGTGACACACATGTGCATACACACATGTTGAAGAAGGATGAGGACATTCTTAATACTTCAGCTGAACTGTTATTTTAACTACAAGTCTTTTCTAACCCTACAAATAAAATTTTCACTTTGCACCTTTGAAATTCACTAACTTTTATGTTTCTTATGATTCTTGTCATCTTTTCCTTTATATCATTCAATAAACATCAAAGACTTTTTTTAAAAATTAAATTTGTTTAACTGGCACATAAAATTTTTTAAAAGTTAATTAAAAAATTAAACATACTAATGGTGTAATGTGATATTTTGATACATGTGTGTATTGTGTAAGGTTTAAATCGCGTTAAACATATTTATCTTATGAAACATTTATTTCTTCATGCTGAAGTTTGAAAATTCTTTCTTCCACTGTTTAATATATTGTATACATAACTGCTATCTAGAAACATCCTTCTGTTCATTAGTATGATAGAACTTCTTACCCCTATACAACTATAACTTAGTATCATAGATCAAGCTCCCCATCTCCTTCCTCTCCAGCCTCTGGTGACCACTATTACTCTTAATTTCTGTGAGAGCTCCCCATCTCCTTCCTCTCCAGCCTCTGGTGATCACTATTACTCTTAATTTCTGTGAGATCAACTTTTTAACATTCCACAAATGAATTAGATCATGCAGTACTTGTGTTCGTTGCTTATTTTATTTAACAAAATTATCTCAGTTTCATCTATGTAGTCACAAATATCAGGATTTCCTTCTTTTTAATGGCCAAATAATATTCCTCTGTGTATATGTGCCACATTTTTTTTTTAATTATTCATTCAACAGTTGACAGACACTTAGGTTGTTTCCACTTCTTGGCTGTTGTGAATAGAGCTGTAATGATCATAGTAGGACAGATACTTCTGTTCTACATACATTTCCTTTGTATGTATATACACAGAATTGGAGTTGCTAGATCATGCAGTAGTTCTAGCTTAATTTTTTTTTGGTGAACCGCCATACAGTTTTCCTTAATGGCTTTGGTAATTTCCATTCCCACCAACAGAGTGTGAGGGTTCCCTTTTCTCTACAGCCTCACCAGCAAGTGCTGTCTCTATAGTCTTTTGGATGGAGAATAGCCCTTCTTATTGGAGTAAGGTCATATCTCATTTCAGTTGCATTTTCCTTATGATCAGTGATGTTGAACATTTTTTCATATACCTGAAAATATGAATGTCTTCTTTTTAGAAATGCCTATTTGCCCATTTGGTAACTAAGTTGTTTTTTGATTTTTTTCTTTTGCTATTAAATTTTTATATATCTAGAAAACACCCTTTATATTTTGATTATTTTTTCCATTCAGTATTATGTTACTTATTGATTTATTTTATATGGCCTTTATTATATTGCAGAATATTCCTTTATATTTTGATTATCAACCCCTGTGAGATATATATAGTTTTCAAATATTTCAAATATTGTTTTTTTGCTTAAGATTACTGTGTGTGTGGTTCAATATAAATTTTCGAGCTTTTTTACTAGTCCTGTGAAGAATGTTAATAGAGACTACACTGAATCTATTGTTTGCTTTAGATATTATGAACATTTTAATAATATTAATTCTCATAAACCATGGCCATGGATTTCTTTACATTTTTTGTTGTCCTTTGCAATTTCTTTCATCAGTGTTTTATATTTTTTGTTGTAGAGATCTTTCACTTCTGATTGAATTTATTCTGAGTATTTTTTTGGTAGTTATTATAAAAAGGATTGACTTCTATTCAGATTATTCAATATTGATGTATAGCAGCACTCCAGCTTTTCTTTTTTTATTAAATTATTTATTCTAATTTATTATATATGATGGCAGAATGCAATTTATTTCATATTACACATACAGCACAATTTTTCAAGTCACTGGTTGTACACAAAGTATTTTCACACCATTTGTGTCTTCATACATGCACTTAGGGTAACGATGTCTAACTCATTCCACCATCTTTCCTACCCCCATGTTCCCTCCCTTCCTCTCCCTCCCCTTTGCCCTATCTAAAGTTCCTCCATTCTCCCACGCTGCCCCTCCCATCCCCCATCGCCATTATGAGTCTGCATCCTCATATCAAAGAAAACATTCAGCCTTTGGTTTTGGGGGATTGGCTTACTTTACTTAGCATTATATTCTCCAACTCCATCCATTTACCTGCAAATGTCATGATTTTATTCTCTTTTAATGCTGAGTATTGTGTATATATACCAAAGTTTCCCTATCCATTCATCTATTGAAGGGCATCTGGGTGGCTTCCACAATTTAGCTATTGTGAATTGTGCTGGTATAAACATTAATGTAGCTCTGTCACTGTAGTATGCTGTTTTTAAGTTCTTTGGGTATAAACTGAGGAGTGGGTTAGTTGGGTCAAATGGTGGTTCCATTCCACATTTTCCAAGGAATCTCCATACTGCTTTCCAGATTGGCTGCATTTTGTATCCTATAACCTTGATGAACTCATTTATTAGTTCTAATAAGTTTTTGGTGGAGTCTTTGGGCTCTCTACATGTGAGATCATGTCTTCTGCAAACTGGCAATTTGGATGCCTCTTATTTCTTTCCCTGATCTAATTACTCTGGTTAGAATTTGAATAAAAGTTGAAAAAGTGGGCATCTTTGTCTTGTTCTAGATCTTGCAAAGAAAGCTTTCAACTTTTCTTCATTCAGTATTATGTTACTTGATTTATTTTATATGACCTTTATTATATTGCAGCATATTCCTTCTAAATCTAATTTTCTCAGAATTTTTATCATGAATGGGTGTTAAAATTTTATCCAGTGATTTTTATGTACCTATTGAGGTGATCATATAGTTTTTGTCCTTTTTCTAAAATGTGTTATGTCACATTTATTGATTTGAAGGTATTGAATCATTCTTGCATACCTGGGATGAATCTCTCTTAATCATGGTGAATAGTCTCTTTTAATGTGCTGTTGAATTCAGTTTGCTAGTATTTCGTCAAGAATTTTTGCATCTATGTTCCATAAGGAAAGCCTGTAGCTTTCTGTTTCTGTGTGTGTTCTCATCTAGTTTGGGCATTAGGGTAATGCTGGCCTTAGAATGTGTTTGAAAGAATTCCCTCCTCTTCAATATTTTAAAAAATTTATAAATGTATTAAATGTTTTGTAGAACTCAGAAGTGAAGCCATCTTGTCCTGGCTATGATGGTAGATATTTTATTACTTAATCTCATTACTCATTATTGATCTGTTCAGGTTTTATATTTGTTCATGATTCAGTGTTGGTAATGCATATTTTCCAGTAATGTTTACATTCCCTCTAGGCTATTAAATTTGTTGGCATATAGTTGTTTATATTAATTTATAATGATTCTTTGGATTTTTGATTGTGCCAGTTGTAAATCTCTCTTTTTCATTTCTGTGTCTTCTATTTCTTTTTATTTTCTTCAGACTGTTTAAGGATTTGTCAAGCAACAGTTTGTTTATCTTTTCAAAGAACCATCTCTTTCTTTTTTGATCCTTTGTATTATCCTTTTTAGTATTATTTTCATTTATTTCTGTTCTGACAGTTATGACTTCTTTCCTTCTACTATTTGATCTTTTATTCTTGTTGTGCTGGTTCCCTGAGATGCAGTGGTAGATTGTTTATATGAGGTCTTTCTTGTTTCTTGATTGCTGTAAACTTCATTCTTAAAATTGCATTTGCTATGTCCCATGGGTTTTGGTACATTGTTTTCCATTTTCATTTGTTTCAAGAAATTAAAAAAAAAATTCTTCTTGATTTCTTCCTTAATTCTTTGGTTGTTCAAGTGTCAGTTGTTTAATTTCCATGTATTTGTATGGTTTCAATTTTTTTTTCTTGTTATCAGTTTCTAATATTGCATTGTGATCAGAAAAGATACTTAGTTTGAGTTCAGTGTTTTCAAATTTATTGGAACTAATTTTGTAAACCCTCATGTGATTGATTCTAAGGAATGTTTCATGTATTGTTGAGAAGAATGTGTTCTGTAGCTATTGGAGGAAATATTCTATAGATGTCTTATTAGTGCCTTTTGGTCTAGGGTATAATTTAACTCTGCTGTTTCCTTGTTTATTTTCTGGCTGGATGATCTGTCCATTGCTAAAATGTGGTGTGGAAGTCCCCTACCATTACCATATTGGAGTCTTTCTATCTCTTTAGTTCTACTGATATTTGGTTTGTATATTTGGGTGCTCCAGTATTGGGTGCATATGTATTTAGAATCATTATTTCCTTTTCCTGAATTCATGTCTTAATTATTATATACTAGCTTTCTTTATCTGTTTTTATTGCTTTTAAGATCTATTTTTATCTGCTAGAAATATGGCTATTCCTACTTTCTTTTGGATTTCATTTGCATGAGATATATTATTCAGTTCCTTCACTCTTAGTCTCTGTGTATCCTTGGAAGAGAAATGAGTTTCTTGCAAGCAACAGTTGTTTAGTCTTTTTATTCATTCAGTCACTGTATGTCTTTTAATTAAAGAATTTAATCCATTGAACTTTAGGGTAATTACTAATAGGTAAAGGCCATATTACAGCCATTTTGTAACTTGTCTTTGAGTTTTATTGGAGATCCTTTCTTTTTTCTCCCCCAACTGCTGTCTTCCTTGTGGTTAATTGATTTATTCTATTAGTGTGTTTTTATTCCGCATTATTTTTGGTTTGTTTAAGCTTTTTGCTTTGTGGTTACCTTAAGGCTTACAAAAATCTACATTTTGATTATAATCTACTATTTTGAAATGATAACAACATATTATGAATGTAAAGATGACAACAAAAAATAAGAGAAAAATATTAATAAAAATATCTACAGTGGTATTCCTTTCCTTATCACATTTTGAATTTCTGATGCCCCTATATCTTTCTATTTTTGTTATCTCATATATTAGTGTAGGTATTAATTGTTTTATGTCAGTTCTTTGTCATTGTGGCAAAATAACTGAGATAATGTACTTAACCAGGGAAAATATTTATTTTGGCTCATGATTTCAAAGGTTTCAGACCATCATCACTTGACTCTGTTGGTTAGGGCCTGTGGCCCCATAGTACAAATAAAGGAGATCTATTCATCTTATGGTGCCTTGGAATTGAAGAAAGAAACAAGGGGTTAGGATCCCAGAATTATCTTCCAGGACATGCCCTCATGACCTAACTTCCTCTCACTAGGATCCGCTTTCTTATCATTCCATAATCTCCTAATAGTGCCACAAACTGGGCACATGCTTTCAGCATATAGGGCTTTAGGAGATTTTCCAGATTCAAACTGTAACATTTTTTTTCATGCTAATGATGATATAAATGATTTTTACCACTATATATATATATATATATATATATATATATATATATATATATATGGACTTTCTGAATTTTTCTGTATATTTACCTTTACCACTGAATCATACATACTCATATGTTATCTTCTCATTAGTGTCTCTCTGATACTAATTAAAGAATTTAATTCTCTGGGGTGCACCCAAGCCCATGCTGCAGGTGGTGGTGTTTCAGGCCAAGACATGAGTGTGTCCCACCAGGCTGTGGGTCTCTGCCTGGTGCTAGGACAATGTTCAGGTCAGCTCTGCTGCCTGAGGTTGGGGGATGTATGGTATAGACAGTCCTTTGCCCACCGAGTCTGGCATAAAACAAGGTCACATCTGAGTCTCAGAGCTATAGGATCCTGCGTAGTGTGATTGGCAGCATGTGCTCCAGGCTGAAAGTGGAGTCCATCTTGCTAACTTACAGATCTCTGTCTGATGCTGGGGCAGACCTAGAGGCTCCATCTGTGAGCTCTGGCCTAGATATGGGCCCTTTGGTTTCTGCCTAGTATTGGTTCCCACTGCAGAGATCCCAGTACTGAACTCCAAGACAAAGTCCCTTGCTAGTTTTAGTGTTCTGCTCTCCTGCTGGTGGAGTCTTGGTCCCCTCGTTGTTGCCTGAGGTTGAAGGATGGGTGGACGCAGTCAGTCACCTGTGTGAAGCAGTTCCAATGTCTCTATCCATGGGTGTTGGCTTGGAGGCAGGGGTTGTGGGGTTCTGCCTGGTACTTTTTACCAAGGTGGGCCAGATTCTGGGTTTTAAGTATAAGGCTTGGTCATAAATCTCTCTCCTTCCTTCAACTGAGGGGTATTTTATTTCATACTGTTTGGAGTGAGGGAGGGATAATACTGGCAACTCTTTCCTTCCTGCCTTATTCACTGCATCTGTTCTTTTTATTTTGCTAGAACCAGGTACTATGGTCTGTCATCTGGCTTTGATAGTTTGGTCTGTGGGGAGATGAATGCTGGAAGAATTTAGCCACCTTTGTGCTCTGCCTCCAAACTTTACACTTTTCAAGTCTATTACCAGTTAAATTTAGATAATCATATAAATTAAATTAACCCAATTAAAAATAATTGGAAGATTCAAATAATCTTGTCTTAGTATGTTGCATTGGTATAACAAAATTGTCAAGGCTGGATACTTTATAACGAAAGAGGTTTATTTGGCTCACAATTCTGGTGGCTAGAAACTCCAATAACATAGTGCTACATCTGGCTGCATTAAAACATGATTAGTACACAGGGAACATGGCCATGTGTAGGGTAGCATACATGCAAGTAAGGAAGCAAGATACCTGGGTCAGTCTTACTTTTTTTTTTTTTTTTTTTTAACATTTTTATCAGACCTGACTCACTCCTGAGATAATATTAATTCATTCATGAGGGTGCCACCCCCCACGACCTCATTACCTTATGCTAGACTTCCCCTCTTAAAGGTTCTGCCACTTCAACATTGCCACACTGGGCACCAAGCCTCTAGTTCAGGGCCTCGGGGGGACAAGCCATAGCACTGCATGATTCATTTTAAAAATGTTCAATCTCATATATATAAATATTTAATTGATACATGAAAAAACTAACTCATATTCTCCAATAAGGACCCTTTTATAAATTGAGTCTGTAGTTTTTTTTTTTTCTTTATATGGTAACATATGTCTCTAATCACAAAATCAATAGCTGGTGATAACTTGTGAAAATCAGTCCCTTAAAATATTATTTTTAAGAATATGATTTGATTTTCAAAAATGTTTTCAGTAGTTCTATAATACTATAATCTAAACCTTGATAAAGTTTAGTCGTTTCTATAAAAATACAAAGATATGATCAAAGTATTTTTAAAAAATATTTTTAAATTGTAGATGGACACAATACCTTCATTTATTTATTTTTATGTAGTGCTGAGGATCAAACCCAGTGCCTCACCCATGCTAGGCTAGTAGTCTACCACTGAGCCCCAGCCCCAGCCCCATGGTTAATGATTTAGGTGAATTCCTAATAAGATTCTAAAACTTAAATGAAGGTTTATACGTGAAACATTGTCTTAACCAAGAATATTATGAAATCTATTTCTCTTCCTGTGTATTCATTATATCTGTGGTTCCATTTCATTGATCTATAATAATGTAAGATCTAGATAGAGCCTTTGGATTTTTAATATGTCATCTTATAACAAAATGAATTTCAGATTATTGATTTGTGAAAAAAACAGTCTTTCATGATGAGTTACATGACAGAACTACATCTCTCTCCCAAAGGAAGAGGGCTGTCAATTCTCTGATGAGGTGTGTTTAACTTCTATGAGGAAAAGTATGAGAAGTCAGATCTTCATTGTGTGTGTGTGTGTGTGTGTGTGTGTGTGTGTGTGTGTGTGAACTTGCCTTGCTCTATGTACGTGGGATATTTATGGTCCTAAATAGAGCTTTTTGGTTTGAATTTATCTTAATAGCTTGTCTTCATATTATTTACCTTACAAAGTTCTCTTGTCTAATCTCTGGGAAGTATCCTCTGTATATCATTAAGATTTAATTATGTGCACTGGGGCTGGGGCTCAGAGGTAGAGCATGTGTGAAGCACTGGGTTCGATTCTCAGCACCACATATAAATAAATAAATAACTAAAAGATTTAAAAAAGATTGATTACAACTAAAAAATTTATAAAAAATTTTAAAAAAGATTTAATTATGTAAAATTAAAGTTCATAGGACCTTGTTATTACGTCACTTTCTGTTTAGTTCAGTTGACAATCAAATATGAGACTGGGGTTTGTGCTGCCCCTTTATAATTTATTAAACCTTTCTGAACATTTTTTTTTTAAAACATAGCTGAAGTACTTGGTACCATAAATAGATGGAATTACTGACTGTTCTTTTCACTTCTGTTCCTCTAGAGAAGTTTAACAATTAGTTGATTTAGAAATCAGGAGTATTTCCAATCTATCATTTTCTACAAGATTTGTTCCTAAATTGGAAAAGTAGGTATTTATCCGATTAGCTCAAGCATAAAACAAAGAAAAACCTTCAAAGACTTGATTGTGAATTGTTCTTTTTGAAATTTTTTTGCTTCAAGTTTTGCAAGAAGCAATGTTTTATGTTCTAATAAAACTCACAGTTTGCATGTTTGTTTTTTCAAATAAATAAAAGCTTTCATACTTTGTGAATAAAAAAACAGTTCCCTAATTATTAGATGGTGAAAACGGAATATTGTATTATTATGTAAAATTTCTTGACAGGCCACATATTTGTATATGTTTATTGTGCCAGAGATTATTATAACCAGGCTTGTACATACTTTTGACTAAATCTAGATTGGTTAATATTCAGAACAAGACATTTTAGGACACAAGTTATAATTCTTTCATATGTAGCTGTTTCTGGGCATTTATCATCAGTAAATATTATTAATAATTGTCTCTCCTCAATATTTTAAACCCCCTCTGGTATGCATAGAATGTTACATACCTGACTATTTTCTAAAAACGTAGAGATTTTTTATTTAGTAATAAAATATATTAGCTAAGACCTAAATTTTATTTCAAGTCAGGAAGATTAATCATTAGGTTGAAAGCTAATATATTCTAGCCTCTGGGAAGGAACCAACATATTTCCCATGAGCTGAACTAGTCATAATGTATTTGTGGATTTCTTATTATTTTCAGTTTTCACTTTTCATAGTATAATGAATTAAAAGCATGAATGTGGTTTAAAATTTTTTGTTTCTGATATTTGAAGTTAAAACATTCATTGTAGGAAATTGGGAAGAGTTATAAATATATATCAAATTAAAAACAACAATATAACTATAACATTCTGATTTACCTTCTATTTTTATGTATGTGTTTGTGAATATACTTACAGTTTGTCAAAATTGGTATAATATTATACATTGCTCTTGATGTTTTTACCCCCTCTGCACAGTCTTTCTGATTTATTACTCTTTAGTTGTTCATTTGTTTAATTTTATATAGGTGTAAATCAAACAGATATGTATGTCCTTTGCCTTCATGGAACTTATTGTCTAGCAGAGGAAACATAAAACAAATGTAAATGTGTATTTCCAAAATGTAACTTTTGTGAAGGAGGAAAAGAGTTGGTATGAGATTAAGGGTGGGTAAGTGGGACCAACTTTAGATTAGATGCTGGAATGCTGACATGCTAGATGATTAAGCTGAGGCTTAGAGAGTGAGAAAAGTTAGCCCTGAAAGAATGGGGTTAGCAGCATTCTAGGAAGAGGAGTTTGCAGGTGTAGAGTACATCAGGTGGGAAAGGGTTTGTTGTATAAAGGGTTCTATCAGAAAGCCAGGAGGCCAGAGCAAGGAAACAGAGAAGTACTGACCATGTGAGATCAGAGAGGAAATCAGGAACCAGGTTTTGTAGATAGAAGTGATTTTATTCTGGGTACTCTGGGACACCACTAAAAATTCTAGGGTAGTGAAATGGCAAGATCATGTTTATATTCTTCAAAACATTACACTGAATGTTGTATGAAGGATTAACTGAAGGAAAGCAAGAGTAGAAGCAGGTGAGTTAGGAAGGTTTTTGGAAGTAGCCCATGAGAAAGATGAAAAGCTTGAATTTAAGTTGATGACATGAGATATGGAGAGGAGTAGACAATTGTGTGGTATGTTTTGGAGTTAGAGTTGATAATTTATGAGCTGGTGATAAACAGAAGTTGATGGGTTGAAAGGAGGAGATAGGATAGATGACTATATATGACCTGAGGAATCAAAGTGGGTAGTGGTGTCACTTACTGATAGGAGGGAGGTAGGTATGGTAAATACCAGGATTGGGCATGTGGTTATATAAAATCAATATGTCTGGATGATATCATTTTTGGGGGCCTATAATAAGATAACCACATATGTAAGTTAAGGCAGTTGCATATACAAATCTGTAAGGAGGTGAGTCTAGGCTGATGGTATCCATTTGGAAGTTATCATCAGGTAGCTGGGATTTAAAGCCAAAGGAACTGTCTTAGTCTGATTTGTGCTGCTACAGCAGAGTATCTGACACTAGGTAATTTATAAAGAATAGAAATTTATTCTCTCATGGGAAACTGGTAAGTCCAGGATCAAGGTGCTGGCATCTGGTGAGGTCTTCTTCCTGTGTCCTCATGTGGTGGCAGGTGGGAGGGCAAGCCGTAACTGAATACCCACTTAATGCTTCTTTTATAAGGGCCTTAATTCTACCCACAGGGGAGGAGCCTGCAGTCACCTCTTAAAGGCCCCATCTCCAAGTGCTATCACTACAGCAGCACTTGAATTTTGGAGAGGACACTTTCAAACACAAGGAAACAGATGGCATATCCTAGAGAAGAGTGACTACAGAGAGATGAAGAGAGCCTGGAACTGTGCTCTGAAAACAGGAGATGGAAGGTCTGAGAGTCTGAGTACAAGAGAAGCATAGGAGGGTGTGGTACCAGAAAACCAGGAAAGGCTGCTTCGGAAAGGTTGGAGTGGACAGCTATGTCAAATGCTGCCGAGAGGGCAGTGCAGTGTGGACTGTAGAGTGACCACTGCATCTAGCAATATGAAGGTCACTAGTGATATCCTCAAAAGCAATTTCAGGGCATGTGTCAGAAGACATCAAAAAGAATATGGTCATAATTTATAGATGATTAGCTAAAATCAGAATTTTAATGGCTACATATTAATCTTCACTAGAGATAGCAGAGAATACTCAGCTGTCCCTATTGCTGATGAATCAGTATTCCATAACAAAAAACTATTAGGCCCTGGGGAAGTGCTGGCTTGAAATTCAATTGGGTTTACCCTGGGAATTTCACTCTATCATCTAAATTTTCCTCTAAGTGTGGATTTGGGTTAAAATCCATACGACGTATTTGGGTGCTCAGGAATATGGATGGATTGGCTGAATTTCTGTTTGAGAGACTTTTTTTTTTTTTTTTGATGCCAGTTTGATGCTCTGTGCTTAGGTTTGGAAACCATTTGCCTCTTGGCAGTGGGAAGGCTGCGGGGGCGGGGCGGAGGGAGGCACTCTCCACTTTATACTTAAACTTCCTGTCCTCTGTCCTCTTTTGATGTGTGTGGCACTGCCAGTCTGTGGTTATTTAGGTATATTCTCTTATTCCTTTTTTCTTAAAATTAGAAACCATAGATAGATCCATAGTTGGATCTTCCCCAGGATGCGATATGTTCTGTGCTTAAATAGAGGAAAATCCTAGAAAGAATGCAGATATTGTAACCAAAGTAGCTTAGGTTGGTATCCTCTGCCTCAGTATTCTCATCTGTAAAATGAGATTAATAATATGTACCTTAAATTCTATAGTAAAGATTTAAAGTAATGTAGGACAAGTGCCAAGTACTTAATACATAGTGCCTTGGTGCCTATAATTATTAACATAGTTCAATGTAAATGGTCATCATTTTTGAAATGTTAAATTAATTACCTGAGTTATTTTCTGTCTGTATGACATTGGTCCTTGATATAAAATATTGTCCAATGACATAAGCCTCTGTCCATTAGTGCTTTTATGGTGGGGGTTACTATTTGGCAGTTGCCCTAGTAAATCCTTTACCAATATTTTATACCATGGTTTTATTTAATAATATTTAAGAGAGTTTCTGACCTTCACATTTTAATGGATTAGCACAGTTGTTCTCTTTTCCTATTAAAAAGATAATATTTCCTTGAACTTTAATAAAAGTTTGTTCTTTGATAAGACAGCATGCTTGATTGCATAATGTTATGCAAGAGCTAAGGTTAAAATTCCCTCATTAGAATTCCATGGCAGTTGGAGAGGAAGAATATAAAAGCCAAGGACAAAAAGATCTGTAAAGTTTATGTTTATGCTCTGTCTTTAGGAGTGGTGCCTAATGGCCTTCCTTCACATTGAAAAAGGGAAGACCTAATGTGGATTTTTCTTTCCTGGTTTCTATTTGCTGAGAGATGGGGAAACTTGTTTTTTCCAAGCTAAAGTTAAATACATATCTCCAAAACACACAAGAATCGTAGTTCTTATTTCAGCTTATAGATTCCATAAAAATTATATCAAAATAAAACAAAAATGACTGATTATTATGACATAAATGTGTCACAGGAAAATTCTTCCCAAAACGTGGCTGATAAACTCTACTGGATGAAGGACTGTTTTTGATAAATATTGAGGATGAAAAATTTGAGTATTTGACCCCTCCAATTGAGACTGTGTGTTACCTGGCTTATTTATATACAAGATTAGAAAAATAATTTAAATTTAACATACATGTAGCTTCTTTTGAGTAGAAACGGATTTGGCTTTCAAGAAAACAAGGGAGGAAGTGTTACTGTTTCATGAATTTTGAGGAGAAGCTCAGCTTTTAATGAATTCAGAGCTCATTTTCTGATTTCCCTGAGTGAGCAGGAATGATGACCTAATCTCTAAAAACTTTTCCAAAAGATTTTATTTGATCAAGTCATTTGGATATTAGTTGGTTATGTTTTAAAGGGACTGTATCAATACTAAGTATTATTTTTAAAGTAATCAACCCCATGAGGCTTGATTTTAACCTCTGACTTTCTCTGTCTCTCTCAACAGTTTGGAAGAACTGAAGTGATTGATAATACTTTAAATCCTGATTTTGTAAGAAAGTTTATTCTGGACTACTTTTTTGAAGAAAGAGAGAATCTTCGTTTTGACTTGTAAGTTCTACCAAAACGTACAATTTTTAAAATTGACTTTTAAAGAAAGTTTTTTATAACATAAGTTTGGGTCCTGTGGTTGCACTGAATGCAGGATTATATTAGCAGGAAAGTAGATTCATTCTATTCAGAGTGTAGACCAACACTGCTTTGCATTTTGTGGGTTTTCACCTACATGCTTGTTGAATAAATAAGTGAACAGTTTAACCATAGTAGGCAGTAATATGGGTGTTTTTTCAAACCACTGATGTGCCTCAGTGGGTTTCTTATAATTTCTTTGTAAACTCCAGTTTGATAGCTAATGTCTTTCTGTAGCTTCTTAGTGTAGTACACAGGTCTCTGCTTAACTATGGCTTCATCTTTTGATAGCCCAGTATTTTTAAGACCCTGGGTGGCAGATGTAGCATTTTCAATATTTTAAATATTCTTGCTACTTTGATGCTGAATCAAGCATATAAAAGTATTATTGTCAAATTCAAATTCCTGTCCACAGAGACCTGGAGTCACTTTGGTTATAAGGTGGTATTAACTTAGAATTTTTGTCCCACAGAGGAAAACTCTGGTGATTGTTGAAGTTTCTGCATATGGTTAAAGGAAATCTGTTTGGGAGGAGGGAAGAAATATCATACATTACAAAATTTGCTCAATGTACAAAATACTTAAAGGGAGTTTATGAACATCACAACCACTTAGAAAAGATTAATATCTTTTATGGTGGGGGGTGGTACTGGGGATTGGACTCAGGAGCACTTACCCACTGAACCACATCCCCAGCCATATTTTATATTTTAATTAGGGACAGGGTCTCAATGAGTTACTTAGTATTTTGCTTTTGCTGAGGCTGGCTTTGAACTCACAATCCTACTGTCTCAGCCTCCTGAGCCACTGGGATTACAGGTGTGCACCACCATGCCTGGCTAAATGTCTTAATTTAAATATCTGAAATATTAAGTATGCCATTATCACAATTTATAAATACTTTTTTCAATAATAAAAACTATCAATATCTTATTTGAGAAAATCCTAATTTGCTTCCTAATGTAAAAATAAGATTCTTTTCTGTTAATAGTCATTTTCATTTTTCTCTAAAATGTATGTCATAGCCAGGCATGATGGCACATGCCTGTAATCCCAGAGGTTCGGAAGGCTGAGGCAGGGAACTGCAAGTTCAAGGCCAGCCTCAGCAACTTAGTAAAGCACTAACAAACTCAGCCAGACCCTGTCTCTAAATCAAATATGAAAAAGGGCTGGGGATGTTGCTCAGTGGTTAAGCGCCTCTAGATTCAATCCCTGGTATCAAAAAATAAAATAGAACACAATAAAATAAAATAAATAAAATAAAATATATGCAGTAAATAACCTGCAGTGCTTCTTTTTGAGTGTCATCTCATAATAGCTCCTTTTCTTCAGGGTACCACGTACACATCATATTTATCAAACAATCTTTATTAAGTTCACACTTGGTTTTTACTACTTACAAACTCCTTTCCAAATAATAAAAATATGGTTTATGAGAAGAAAATTTAGAGTTCAGTGTAATCACTTCCTCTTTATCATGGAGATTGCACACAGTGTTGTTACTCGAAACCAGACATAAATCATGTAGAATGTGACTGCATGCTTCCCTTGTTCAGAACTTCATAACCATTATTCTTTCTCATACCTCATGGTACCCCCACAACTTTTCCCCTTAGTTTCAAACTTTATCTTAAAACCAGCCACTATTTCATGATTCTTTGTTCTGTTTCCCTTTTTATCTTTCCCCTTTCTCATTCATCTGTGTTACATCCTCTCATTTAAAAGTAATAAAGGTTTATTATAAACTAAGTGATGTAGGTATTTAAAAATAAAGATTCCCTGCTGTCCCAATATTTTAAAAAAAGGTAAATAATTCAGTGTATACATTGGCAGGTTTTTCTTTTGCATATGCAATTCCTGCACCTTAAAATTTTCAGATGTTTTATGCCACTGAATATGCATATTCCTCATTCATTTTAAAGGTCACATAATTTTTATTGTTTGTAAGAACTGTAATTTATTTAAGTAAACATTTATGGATGGACATTTTTGCTGATTCCATTTTTTTCTGTTACATGTGCCCTGTTGCGAGTTTTCTGTAACATATGTTTATATTTTTTGTTTGTACTTAGAGAGGAAAAATTACTCAGAGTCAAATTTTAGTATAGAAGGACATGTGTAGGACTGCTTATTGTCTGGTTATCAATCTTTGAAACTGACTTGGAGACCCTGTAAGCTTTGTTCTTCCCTGAACTCTCTGTTTGCTTTTAAGCCCTAACTTTTAGAGCCCCCTTTTTTGGGTTCTTCTGGCTGCTCTCTGCTGACACACCCTGTCACGTCTAGGAGTACCCCTGCCAGGTGGCTGTACCTACCCATTTGCCACTCTGTTGTTTCACTCTGGCCCTTCTAGTGCCAGCTTCTATGTCCACGTCCTGCTCATTATTCCTGATGCTTACTGCTGTGGGTGTTCCAGGAACATTTCTCTCAGCGTGATAAGAAAACATAAAGAAATTAGTCTAGGTAAATTAATGTTTTAACATCTTCAATTTCCAAGAAATTATAGTAATTTTCACAGAAACCATGCAATGTTTTGAAAAGTAAAACATATTGCAAATTGAATTAAATAGCTATCACTCTACCTTTTGAATGCATTTGGTTAATTTCAGAAATTCAATTCAAATAACATCACAATTTTATATGCTCTCAAAAATATTAAAACAGGTAACTCTTGAAAGTGTTACTTGGAGAAGATTATCAAGAAAAACAATGAAGCCGGGCGTAGTGGCGCACACCTGTAATCCCAGCACTTGGGAGGCTGAGGCAGGAGGATTGAGAGTTCAAAGCAATGGCGAGGCACTTAGCAACTCAGTGAGACCAAAAAAAGGGCTGGGGATGTGGCCCAGTGGTCTAGTGCCCCTGAGTTCAATCCCTGGTACAAAAAAAAAAAAAAAAAAAAAAGCAATGAGTATATTCTTTGGACTCATGATATATCTTTGATATCACTTTGATTAATTTCTTTTGATTTCCCATTAATTGGAATATCTCACATAATACTTTTAAACTGTGAGAGCAAGCTTTGTTTTTCTACATTGTGCTGTTTTTTTTCAGTGAATAAGTGAAATAAGTATGGATATAATTTACCAGTTCACTAGTTATGTAAATATACCTGAAATTGACTTTTAACATTTGTCTAAGCAATGTGCTGTTCCTTGGAGAAATAATATAAGTTCATTGTAGAAAAATTGGAAAATAAAAAATGGATAAAGTAGATACAAAAGTCATCTATAGTACCAACCTCCATCGCCTAGAGAATTAGTGCAAATATTCCAACGTATCAGCATTAGCATAACCCTTGATGGAACAGTTATGCAGAGACACACCACCGTAGAATGGCCAATAGATAGATGCAAATTATTTTTTGAATTGTTTTCAATTTAATTGATATCTGTTGATTTTACAAAATTATGAAAGTGGCTTTCAGAAACACATTTTAAGAAAATTATATATACATATTATTATGTATATATGTATATATAGTGAATATACATATATATTAGAGAGAGGGAGAAAGAGAAACAGAGAGACAGAGACAGAGAGACAGACAGACAGACTGAATGACTGACTGACTAACAAAGACTGTATTCCTGGTATCACTGATTTAATTCTTATCAGTTCTGGTTAAGCTATAGTAGCTTTTCTTTTGAAGCCATAGTAATTTTTGCTGTTATTTACAATGAATGTCTGAGATGTATTTTAGATTAGTTTATCAGTTTTGTATCTTCAAATTCTCTTGCCTTTTGATCTGATGTGTACTTATTCATTCATGAGACATGGTCATTGTCATTGTGCTGTGTATTTATCACATCATAGACTTTGGCATTTGTTTTCATTATAATTATCACACTGATAGTAATATGGGTACCTCATAAATATGCTTTGTTGTCATAGTTTAAAGCCTTATTGGTAGAGTACCTGTAGCAAAATGTCTTTGGGCAAGAAGTGTAGGTATCTTATCACTAATAGTATATGCTGGAATACAGAAGAAATGAGATAGACCCTTCTGACATGTTTTTTACATACACTAAAAAGGGATTCATTAGTCTAGATTTGTCTTACCCAGCAAATTATTTTCTTTCTTGATAAATCAAATGGTGATAATCGTGAAATGTATACTCTTATTACAAACTATTATTGAAGGATCTCAACATTTTAGAAAAAATAAGTTATTTCATTTGTTTCAATAATTGTCCCAATGTGTCCATTCCACTTTTCCCCATTGGTTAAGGGTTTCTTTAACAAAGTCTAAGCTGAATTTCATGAATTTGCAATCACTCTTATTAGAATCATCCTATTCTGCTAATTGTTGGGTACATGTCATTTTAAAACTTTAATCTCAAACTTAATTCAAAGTTCTTCATTTCCTTTTCCTCTTTTGGATCTGTCCCAGCTCTTTTTAGGAAAGAAGGGAGGGGGAAAGTAGGATGTGTTCCTAGGCAGAGATGTGGTTCTCCAACCTTCTGAAAAATTTAGGCCTCATCTTAAGTACCAGCTTTAGGGACACATTTTTAGCACACACATTTAGTAATAAGGACATTCCTTATTACTGGTAGCCTCAGGGTGGACCTGCAGGCAGGTTCTGTACCCTACTGGGGAACCAGATCTTGTGTCCTCCACTTCTCACAGGTAGACTAGATTTTGAAGCTACCCCTTGCTTGGCTTTGTGGAGTGGAAAGAACTTCCCTCCTGCCTTTTGTCAGGGAAGGAATACTTATGAATTCAGGGCTGATCACAAGACCATGGACCCGTTTGACCCTAAGGATCCATGACTTAGATAGCTCTGAGCCAATATGAGGGAATACTTAGCACCTTGTGTTTTCCACTTTGAGAGATAGATGCAGTTCCAGAAATGCAGAAATTATTCCCATCGACATCTGTTCCTCTCTAATAGAAAACATATTAAGATCCCTTCAAACCAAATACTGTCAATTCATTACTCTCATCATAAAGGTTCAATAGCAGAATGAAGTAAGTAGTTTACTTATTCCCCTTAGTTAGTCCACTTAGGCACAGTGAGGTGCACCCTCCAATGCTTAGCTTCCTACTCTGTCTTGGTTTATGGCTTCTTCAGGACTCTCATACTCTCATGATCATAGTCACACATGAAGGCATTTAGGATATAGTGTGCATGTTCTGACCTGTGAGGATCAGGACTAGAATGGTTCTGATATTTTTAGAAAAGTTAAATGGAAAATTCTTAGAAAAAAATATAGTAATTTCTAGTGCTTTTATAATTCAGCATATTAACTAAAGTCTGCACAGAAATGACATAAATTACCTATTTTTGAGATAATAGTATTAAAAGGGTTTTGTTAAATACAGTTAAACAGGATTGTATTTGAAGACGCTTTATCTCTTTGTGATGAAAACATGAACTTTTTGTTAAATTCTTCTGACTGAACTGAGCATAGCATTCTTTTTGGCCATAATAACCTCAAAGACATTTTCAAGGGTTGATCTGTGAGAAGGAGCCAGCATAGCTTTGTTTCATATCTGATATTATTATAGTTGCTAACTTCAATGTCACCTTTAAAAATTATCTTGAATAAAAATTATCTTTGAATTACCATCTGTGGGTCTATAGTGGATGTGGCATTTTGCTGATATGTGATTCTAAGCTGTAACTGTTGAAAAGTGATCAGAGTGCCCTGATGTGAAGTTGAGAGTCCTTTGTGAGTATTCTCAGGCAGGTCTTTGTATCATACAATTTTAAAGCGAGTTTGTGGAAAATATTTTTCTTGCTAGGGAGTGAGTGCATCTTTGCCCATCAGGACACTCAATAAACTGTCTTTTTTTTTTTTTTTTTTTTCCCTTCTATTGATTGAGATGCTTTGTTTCATTGTGAAAACAGTATTTATACATTGGAGACTTTAATTAATCTTTAAAAAAAAGAGTTAATTTTTGGTAGGAAGCTACCCATAAGAGATGTGAAGGGAATGTGATTTGGGAGAAAGATTGGAACCAGTGCAGATATTTTCCTATGAAAGAATTTGGCACATTGAAGTTATTTTAACTGTCAGTGGTCTCTCCTTTTCTACAAACTCTTCAAAGCAAGGGACTAAAGTGATGGTGAATGATATCATCCCTAAATCTAAAAGATAATGGATTTTCAGCATCAACTAGTGAAAAGCAGAACATAGAGTAGTCCCATGGAAATGCATTCCTGTTTCTATAAACACACAGTTTGCATAAGTCCTGTGATTAGGGAAGAATACTCTCATTACTTCAGTTTCCAAAGTTAACAATAGTATTTAAGACATTAAGTAAGAATTATAATAGCAATTATAATAGCATATAAGACATTAAAAAAGAATTATAATGTACAAAAACAACAGCCCGTTGCCAGGACTTGTTTAACTTTTTATTGATATCCAAAGAAGAGGGATTTTCAATTTTTAGGGAGTTTTGAAGTTACTTGAGCATTGCTAGGATCCTACTGATACACAGAAAAGATAAATTTTAAACTTCTCAAACAGCAGAATTGATGATTAGGCAAATAGTAAGACTTCCTAGATTTGTGAAAATAAAAGGATCCAGGGTTCTGTAAACTCTATCTTTGGCATATAGGCCACAGATTATTATGAAATTTTTAATTTGCCAAGTTTTTCTCTCTATTGGTATTTTTTATTCATTTTTACGTATTGGAAAATATTAATTTTCTGGATTTACTTTGTGGAAATAATTTGAATTTTATATTTTAATTTTTCAGGTATGATGTTGATTCAAAGAGCCCCAACTTGTCCAAACATGTAAGTTCATATTTTTATGTGTTAATAATTGTATAATTATTATATGATGATTTATTGTTAATAGTTATGATGGTATTATTAATATTAAAATTATATGTCCATAACTTTTCATGTGATGTGATTGTTATAGAAAAGAAATAACATTTCTTTCTTTTCCCCTCTACTGGGGATTGACCCCCCCAAGCTGCATATATGCTGGGCAAATACTCTATTACTGAACTATATCCCAGCCCTTTTTATTTTCTATGTTGATACAGGGTCTTGCTAAGTTTGCTAGGCTGGAATTTAACTGTTGATCTTCCTACATTAGCCTCATAAGTAGCTGGGATTACAGGCCTGTGTCACCACTCTAGGCTATAAATAATATTTTTTTTTCTTTTATTTGACTTGGGGATGGAACCCAAGTCAAATAAAACCACTGATATATATATATATATATATATATATATATATATATATATCCCCAGTTCTTTTTATTTTTTTCCTTTGAGACCGGGTCTTGCTCACTGAGTTGCTGAGGCTGGCCTTTAACTTGCCATCTTCCTGCCTCAGCCTCCTGAGTCAAGTTCCTGGTATTATAGGTATGAGCCTTGGCTATAAATAATATTTTTAAAGAACATGAGGATCAATTTTGGCAGAAACTTATTAAAAGTGAAATGGACTGAACTTCTTATATTTTCTATATTTAAGAAATGATGGCAGTTCCTTGTTATCATTTGGAACACTTTAAGAACAATGAAATAGTGAACTTGTGTCTTTTGGAAGGCTTCACTTCAGAGAGAACAGGAAGTACTTGTGTTTGGGTGGAGTGGTTTGTCATTATGCACTCCTTTTAGTTTTTTTTTTGTTTATCAGTACTTCCTTAGTCCAGGCACATGCCAGTTTCTGAGGGTGCAATGTGAGCAGGATGGATGCTTTCACTCTGTTCTCAAGTCACATACGGTGTTTTTATTTCTTATGTGGTCCTGATTCCATCCCACCTCTTCTACCCATTCCTTATTCTCAGGGGCTTCACTTGCCAGACAGTAACTCTTACCTGGGGTAGTTTACAAATCAGGAGCCACAGTGTCCTCAAGCTTGGCCATTGAAAGGCAGTGGCAGGAGGGGAGGATGACAGTGAGCTGTCCTGGCCAGGCACTGGCATTCCCTCAGCCTGTGCAGCAGAAATCAGGCCACGCCTAGTAGGAAGGGGTGAATGGGGGTGAAACTAGCATCCTAAAAAATGTTCAACAAGGTTCAAAATGAAAACTGAGTACACTGATACAGAATTGACACCTGTACCAGGGTTGGAAAGCCAGCTGGACTAGTACTTGTCCTCAGGGATTTTTTACTTTTGCGTAATGGTATGCTGTTCAAATAGACTAGATGGACACTTGTTATCCAGTGTAGCTTAGAGAGAGGTGGAACGTCATGATTCAGAGGAGAGAGAAAACCAAAAGGGTGATTACAAGTCAGGAGATAAATTTAGGGAAACTGGGAACCTGGTTTAAAAAAAAAAATCACAATTTACTCTTTATTTCTTTGAAGAAAGTATAATATTTATTTGTATGATGAAGCAAGCAGAAGAATCATGTGAAGAAGTGTTCCAAAAATATTCTAAGTGATTGACTTTTCTATACATTGAAAAAAAAATGCTGTAATCGGCTCATCCTCTCCATAAGTAATTTCATTGCAGCTGCCATGGCACCTTCCTGCTCTCCATGGGAAGACTTACATTGTGACTAGACATTTAAGTTGTTTTGCATAGCTTTATATTGGAAGTTTTCCAAATGTCCTTGGAAGAATCAGGAAAGGAACCATATTATCTCAGCAAAGGAAAGAAAAGAGAAGTATTCACTTATGTCACAGAGGGGTTTATTAAAGATTAGGAGCATCTCATAAATATCAGGTATAGCTTGGCCTCATGAGAACTGAAGCTGGAAACAGTTATTTCTCCATTTCCCTCTCTCACTCTTTCCTCACTTTCCCTCTCTCTGAGGCCATATATTCTTTTTACTGTGCCTTTTCTCTGAGCTTCTGTTGTCTAAAGAACAGGTATCTCTGTTTATTCATCTTTTTACATATGGAAAAATCAACTCCCTAACCCTGGCTGATCATCGACCTCCAAGTCCTCCTTCTCCATGAATTTAATTTCTGTGTTTCTTAGTTCAAATTATTCAGAGGCCATTTTAACTGGGTAGTTAGGGACATTCCATGGAAATGGATATTTTGAAGGTGAGTGTGATGGTTCCTACCAACACCGTTGCTTGTGTTCAGAGATGAAAGTAGTATATGAGATGGGAACATGCTTCAGACGGGACTATGTCTTCTCCAATGATCAGTAATTATCAAATGATACTAGATGACATATGTCTCATCGAAGGTATAAAAGATACATATTTCAAATATTTCTCTTTTATGGGAAACATCCTTTTCCCCCTACAAAGTTTCATATTTTTCTCATCATAAAGTGTTTTATTTTGATTTTGATTTACCCTCATGATACTTTCTTAACTATCTGCTCATCACCATCCATCTTAAGGACACCTGTGTTTGTATCAGAACTTTCTTCCTTCCCATTCTCCCTTCACCTAACTGGACTCTGGTTTCCACTTGTACTTATACTACTCTGACACAGGTTAGGTCAAGATTTAGTGCCCACTCTTCCATTCTTTGCTTTTCTTTCCTCATTTTTGGGCACAGAATTAACTGTTCCTTTCTAGAAAATATTTACCTCCCCTGAATTCCATGGAAACTTCTTCCTTGCTTCTTCCCCTACTTTTCTGTTCACTCATTATAAAGCTCATTTCCTCCACCTATCTCTTAATATTAGTGTTTCGTACAAATTATTTAAAATTTTTATGTCAACTTACTCTATAAGTTCTTGGAAGAACTCAACCATTTTCATATCTTAACCCGATGACTCCTAAGAGTTGATTGCTCTGTATACATAAGTAAATCCAAGTTTCTGATTGCTCATTGAGGATTTCCTAGTAGATGACTTACAGAAGCAAAACCAATATATATATATATATATATATATATATATATATATATATATATATATATATATATATATATATATATATAATTTATGACCCTTTCCATGTCAATCTTGATCTTCTGTCTATATTAGCTACCTTGAGAATAATTCATCAATATAGTTTGCTTAGATAATTTGGATGCATTGTTAACAACTTTCTATCACACACTCCACATTTAGTGAATCAGTGAATCCTGTTATTATGACAAAGAATTGTTTCTGTGTTCTTTCCTTTCTTGCTGTTAGTGCCTTAGTTCAAATTCTCTTTGCCTTTTTCCTGAAGTTTTGCATAGCTACCCATACTTCCTATGGTTCACATCATCTCACTTTTTAATCTGTTCTTTATATTACTGTGCTGCATTTTAAAAATATATTCAGTTGACAGGATAAGTTGGTTGATAAGTGCCTCCATTTGTAAGTGGGTGAAGCATGTCAAAGAGAAAGGAAGTGTGTTTTTGAATTATTGTAAGAATTGTTAGAGATGACTGCCTAGAATTTTTGTTTGAAATTAACAGCAGCAAAAGCCCTTTTTTACTTGAAAGCATCAAGAACAGATTTTAGGTAAAGGGCATATAGCTCATTCAGCCTAAAAGGAATTCATGATGCATTTGAAAATCAGAGGAACCAATAAGTAATCAGGGCTAATCCCTGAGGATATGAATATTTAAGAGTGTGGTTGTCTACCTGCCAATTTTACAAAGTGAAATACAAACCAGAACCTTTTAAGAAAGACTACTGAGTGTCCAGGCTGCATGTGAAGTGAAGGTACTTATTTATGTTTTACAAAAGAGATTTTATTGTTGTTTGTGTTCTTGATAGCTGCCATTCTGACTGGAGTGAAATGAAATCTTAGAGTAGTTTTGATTTGCATTTCTCTAATTGCCAGTGATGTTGAGCATTTTTTCATGTATTTGTTGATTAATCGTGTATCTTCTTCTGAGAAGTGTCTTTTCAATTCCTTAGCCCATTTATTGATTGGGTTATTTGCTTTTTTGGTGTTAAGTTTTTTTAGTTCTATATACATTCTAGAAATTAGTGCTCTATCTGATGTGCATGTATTAAATATTTGTTCCCAATTAGTTGGCTCTCTATTCACCAACAATAAATGTTGGAGAGGATGTGGGGAAAAAGGCACACTCATACATTGCTGGTGGGACTGCAAAATGGTGCAACCGCTATGGAAAGCAGTATGGAGATTTCTTGGGAAAATGGGAATGGAACCACCCTATGACCCAGCCATCCCACTCCTGGGTCTATTCCCAAAAGACTTAAAAACAGCATATTACAGTGACACAGCCACTTCAATGTTTATAGCAGCACAATTCACAATAGCTAGGTTATGGAACCAACCTAGATGCCCCTCAGTAGATGAGTGGATAAAGAAAATATGGTATATATACAAAATGGAATTTTACTCAGCAATAAGAGAGAATAAAATAATGGCATTTGCAGGTAAATGGATGAAGTTGGAGAATATAATGCTAAGTGAAATTAGTCAATCTCAAAAATCCAAGTACCGAATGTTTTCTCTGATATAAGGAGGCTGGTTCACAGTGTTGTTGGAAGGGGGTACATAGGATCAGAGGAACACTAGAATGGTCAACGGAAAGGGAGGGGAGGGAGGGAGTAAGGGGGGGGTTTGGAAAAAAATTGGTGATTGAATGAGATGGATATCATTATCCTAAATGCATGATTGAAGATCTGAATGGTACTTATATACTTTGTATACAAGCAGTTGTATGTAAAAAGATACTATACTTGTGCATGATGAATAAGTAAATAAATAATAAAAAAATTAAAAAAAAAGAGATTTTATAGCAAGAGAATCTTTTATTTTTCATCATAATTTGTGATAATTTTGAAATAATTCTCTTTACGATGATTTTATTTTGTGTCTAGTACTCAGGGATCTTGGGTTAAACTTTTTTTTATACTATTAGGGAAAATAAATCTATCTTAGATTTTGAATATTGCAAATGAATATAAGGTGAGAGTTAAAGGGTCCATATAACTAATTTGTTCTGCTGGTAGTGGAAAACATTGTGCTCCAGGTGAAGAATTATGGAATCCAAGTACAGGTGCCTTTACAGGACTTGTCTCTGTTGTGATTATGAGGAAATATCTTTACTAAAATATGTTTCCCTGGAAGAGTTAGGTACCATGAGCAAAATATGGTAATTTGAATTCCAAGTTTGTTCTTTAAAGTGCCAGTGAACCCACTCATCTTAATGCTATTAGCAGAACTACATAACATCCTTTCATTTGCATAATTTAATTGCATCAACTGAATAATTAATAAAACAATTAATCATAGGCCCAGAAATTGTGCATCTAGGATCCTTCTTTGTGTGCTGGACCAGATGACAATGACACTGTACTTTGTGTACTAAAATTTCATACCCACTAGGCAATCAAAAAAATGCATTTATCCACTTGATTGATCTCAGATGGCATCCACTAAGATTGGCCAAACTTGATAAAGGCTTACTGGATTATTTTGGCCACAACATATAGCTTTCAATAAAGGTGTATATGTTCTTTGATATAAGTATCATGCATGTATCTTCCAGTGTAGATTAGTTTTATTTTTCAATTTCATTTGGAAATTATTTGGACCATGAAATGAACTTTCACATAGGAACAGATTTATGAGTGGGGCAACATTCTTTCATTATTCTATAAAACTTAGTTCTTTTATATATATAACCAAACTGAATTATGTGTGTGTATGTATGTTTTCATATAGTCAGGCAACAAATATATTCTAGCCAAGGTTATGATACTGGTGAATATGGTGAATGTGGCAGTGAATAATACAGACAAGATCTCTGTCCTTAAGCTTACATTTTGGAGTTGGGGAGGTGAGGTGGGAAGATTTAGTCAATGAACATGAATTCACATAAATGATTAAGATAAAAATTTTCTTTGTAGAAGTTACATTAGTTATTATAGCAATACTGAGAGAGAGAGAGAGAGAGAGAGAGAGAGAGAGAGAGAGAGAGAGAGAGAGAGAGAGAGAGAGAGAGAGAGAGAGAGAGAGAGAGAGAGAGAGAGAGATATTGGAAAAGCAGTGTTAAGTTAGAAGCTGAGATGTTCCTCAACCAAACAGCATAGTTTCATACCAGTTTTCACCCTAAATATACTTACTGAGGAAAAAGAGGGGACTGCCAAAAATGTGGGATGATAGCATTCTAGGAAAAAGAAACAAGAATTCAAAGGCCTTGAGACAGGAAAATTTGGTATATTGGTTTGACAGAAAGATGGCTGGCAAGTATAGAATATTATGAATGATGAGGACAGTGGATTGAACTAGTTTGGGAAGGGACATATGACACAGAGATTTTTAGATCATGTATAAAAAATAAGTTTGGGTGTTTTTTGATGGATATCATAATAGAGTACCTGATATGATTTGTGCATTTAAATGAAGACTATGATAGTTGGAGAAGCCAGA
Source organism: Tamias sibiricus (assembly GCA_025594165.1). Lineage (NCBI taxonomy): Eukaryota > Metazoa > Chordata > Mammalia > Rodentia > Sciuridae > Tamias > Tamias sibiricus. Next base: position 96,008,593 of record CM046661.1, on the reverse strand, counting down.
TTGGAATTAAGGAGACCAGCTATGTTGTAATTTGGCTAAGTGAGCAACGTTTGGTGGTTAAAGCCATTGTAGTGGTAAGAAGTGGTCAGGTTTGGAATATATTTTGATGTGTGAATGCTGATGATTGCTGATGAATTGGATGTCAGGTATAAAAATAAGAGAAGGTGGAATGATTTCTGGATTATTAACTGGGTAAATAGTGATGCAATTTATGCAACAAAGTCATTGGGGAGGAAGAAACTGAGGCAAGGAATGAAGATTGATAGACCAGTGGTAAAGCTTGGTTCATGTTAAGTTTGAGACCCCAGTATCAGTACCTCCAAACGCAGGCACTGATTAGGCAGTGTCTGGAGATTAGAGATATTCATTCAGGAACCATCAGCCAGTAGAGTTGGAACTCAAAGTCATCTAAAGGCAATAGAAATGGAGAAAATAATAGGATAGAATCTTGAAGGAACTTTACCATTTAGAAATTTGGTAGAAGGAGCTGAGCCAGAATTGTCATTTTAAGAGCGAGTTAGTTAGGATAGTCACTTTCCTATTCAGTGCACTCATGGCTTTCTCCTCTCTTAGGTAACCCCTGTAATTTCTGTTCCCATCTTCCTTGCTTGTTCTGCTCTAATCCACTGGCCCTCATGCTTTTCTGCGAGTACCTGAGTACATTCTTGTCTCAGGGACTTCGTGCTTTCTTTATCTCCTGCCTGGCACATTTTTGCCTCAAATATTCACATTATTCTCTCTATCAGATTAGTCAGGTGCTTCTTAATTCACCTCTGAGAGTGCCTTGCTGCCCTCCATGTCATCCTGTGATGCCTGGTAGAAAACAGTGTATTTTTCTATGTAGCCTTCTTTCCGGCCCTTTACAGATGGTGAGAGCTAGCCTTAAAAAGCTATTCAAACTGAAGTATTTATGTACTTTATAAGTGGGTTATAGCTCCTGTTTACATTTTTAATAGGGTCATGTAAAAATCTGCTTTAGACTTTGAGACAGATAAGGATAATTCCTGGGATGGGTTTGATGATTGTAATTTTAGTACTCATTAAGTTATATTAGGTAGTATTGTTTGTGTGTAAAACTGGCCCTTATGGAGGACTTAGCATTTAATATTAATATTATGATAGTATTATCATATTTAATCATATTATTGAATAATATTTTCATATGTTTGATAATAACTTTAAATAATAAGTATAATAAGTAATAATATTTGGTAGGTTTTCTAGCTATTTGGAAAGTCCATTGTTTTAACTATGTTTACTAGCAGTGAGAATATTTACGTATTTTCAATTAGCATGTTACATTTCAAACTTCTTTATTGATGAGAACTGTACTACAAAAGTGATATGTCTCCAAGAGGCAAATATTTTTACATAGATTTATTATTATGTTTGTGAATAGTATAGCTTTTTTTTTTTTTTTTTTTTTTTTGGTACTGGGGATTGAACTCAGCGGCACTCGACCACTGGGTCACATCCCCAGCCCTTTTTTGTATTTTATTAGAGACAGGGTCTCACTGAGTTGCTAAGTGCCTCGCCATTGCTGAGGCTGGCTTTGAACTCGCGATCCTCCTGCCTCAGCCTCCCAAAGTGCTGGGATTACAGGCGTGCGCCACCGCGCCCGGCTAGTATAGCTTTTTATAACTCTACATATCATATATGTTTACTAGTACTAAAATATATATGTGTAGATAATTTAAAAATGTATTAGTTTCATCCGTGACCACCCATTCTTTGTAAGATTAATTTTCTTTCTTTCTTTCTTTTTTTTTTTTTTTTTGGTACCAGGGATTGAGCCAGGGGTGCTTAACAACAGAGCCACATCCCCAGCTATATATATATATATATATACACACACACAAACATATATATACATATTTTTTATTTTGATAAACATATTTATTTTATTTTGAGACAGGGTCTCATTAAGTGTCCTAGGGCCTTACTAAGTTGCTGGCTTTGAAGTCACCATCTTTCTGCCTCAACTGCCTGAGCCACCTTGCCCGACCAAAAGCTTAATTTTATTTTAGTGGCTTATTTAATTGCTTCATTTGGACTCTTAGAAAACCACAAGTAACTTGAAAATCACCATTCATGCTGGGGGAAAGAAATAAATTGATCTTTATGGTATAATTTTTAAACTATATTTGTAATTTAACCAAAAATGTGTTAATTTCTTGGAGGTAGGATTACCATCTTTGAAAGTGGATCTATCAAAAATGGATCTATCATTCAAAAGACAAATCCTTGCTTTGAAAAAAAATGTTTATTATAATACTAAAATGCAGCAAATTGTACTAACATTTTGAATCTGTTTTTTTCCACGTTGAGTTTGTGTTATCACCAAAATGCATGTGGATATGTTAACAGTCATTTAAAAGGAGCAACTACTGAAATAAAGAAATACCATGTTCAATTATTTAAAATGATTGCCATATAATACATAGTGCATAACATAACTAAGTTACATCTTGGTCTTTACTCTTGATGTGATTTGTATTAATTTAATTAAATACCAAGGAAGTCTGAAATATTAGTAAGGAGTAGCAGCAATGAAGAATTAATAAGTAATAACCAGTAATAAACTTGTTTGCAGATAAATTTCCCCACTGATTTTTGCCACAATTGTTTAAATGTTGCAAAAGCAAGAAATTTTTTTTTTTTTTTTTTTTTTTGTGGTACCGGGGATTGAACTCAGGGGCACTCGACCACTGGGTCACATCCCCAGCCCTTTTTTGTATTTTTTTTTTATTTAGAGACAGGGTCTTACTGAGTTGCTAAGTGCCTCGCCATTGCTGAGGCTGGCTTTGAACTCGCGATCCTCCTGCCTCAGCCTCCCAAAGTGCTGGGATTACAGGCGTGCGCCACCGCGCCCGGCTAAGAAATTTTTATTATGTGTTTTCTCTAGTTCTGATTACCTTGGTATGACTGTGCTTAAAATCAGTTTAACATATCACAAAATAGGTAGAAGCAATAGAAAGGAATTAATCATGTCTCCATTTTATGAAGAACTCTAGTGATTAACTCCTGAACAGTTGACTACACTCAATTACTATGCTATATTAAAACTGAACTATCAATAAAATCATTTAATGTCTTTCAATCTAACTCATCTATTAATTAGGGAAATAATATTTTCAAATTCTCATTGATCACTTTATAAAACAGGAAAGTCATTTAAAGATCATCTTTAGTGCAACTTCCAGGAGAATGGTTCTACTCTATTGAATGCTTATGAAATTGTTTATGATGATGCTAATAATAAATTACATATGTTAATTACTTTATAGTAGTATAGAAATCAAACATTTCCATTGCAGTTAATGCTTTGTGGCTCAGCACATAATTGTTTTCAACATGTCATTCTTTTATATGTATATGTTGATTTTATATGTATACTAGTCAAATGTAACACAAGTTGGTGTGTAAGGCTCATTTGGATTTCATAATAGCATTTATGATAAGTGTTTGTTTAAACAAATTTGTATTAATCATGATTGTAAAGTGGTTTTGGAAAAGAATACATAGTATTTTACTTAAACAGTTATAGAATCTCCAATATTGAAATCCAGTAGCAAGTAATAAGTTTTAAGTATATTCTTTTAACCCAGAGGAGTAGGAGGATGAAGAAGTCATTTATTACTAGATGCTTATGTTCCAAGCATCTGTACTAAGTGCTTTGCATATATTATCTTACATAGTCCTTTTAACAATCCAAACAGTAGATATTATTATGTCCATTTTATAGATTAGGAGACTGAGGCATGCATGCATCAATCTGGATACAAACACAGGCAATGTAGAGCTTAGTAATTTTCATTCTTAAAGAGTATGTTGTATTACTTTGCAAAATAAATAAATGTGAATATATACATGTATATGTATGTGTAAATTTTTAAAAGGATATACAGGAACCATTTATTTTTGTACCTAGTGAGGTAGCAAACAGACCAATAAACAATACCAGTTCTTTCACTGAGAAGTCAGTTTCACTTTTATACAGGCAGAATTACTAAAGCCCATGATATTAATATAATTTTCATGAATATAGACAAGTAGTAATCTACAAGATAAAATATAGTTTAGGTACTGAGAACTTATCGGTACTTAAGAAATAATTAAAGCAATAAATTTGAAGGAATAAAAGTATTATACTCATAGAATAGACACTTTCCTGTATATTAATAAAAAAGAAGAAATAAGTGTGTATAATAACCATTTGGAACCTAATAATATAGCAATATTTCTTTAGAGTTTGAGCCAGTTGTTAGTAATAAAATCTAGATTTAGATTGTATGGGAATAATCTGAAATGCTCCTTCTGAGTATTTGATTAATTTTTTAAAAACTATGTAACGTGGGCTGGGGTGGTAGAGCACTTGCCTAGCACATGTGAGGCACTGGGTTCGATCCTCAGCACCACATAAAAAGGAATAAATGCAATAAAGATATTGTGTTTATCTACAACTAAAAAAAATTTTTTTAAAAACTCTATGTAAACTCATATTATTACTATATCATGCCTGTCTTGCTGAACATGCTGCTTATTTCTTGTCTTTTCCACTTCTCATTGTTAGGTCCTTCAGCTTTAACACCGTCATACTAAATTAAGGATGACATTTAGATACATTTTAAGAGTTTTAGAAGTCATCCTGTATATTAGCAATATGGTTTATATACACTTAAACAAATTCCAAAACTAAGTTCTATCAGTTTATTATTATTTAGTGTAATAATTCATCATTTCAAACATTTATTGATTTCATGGTTGGTTTGAGGGAGCCCTGGGGCTAAAATGATTGAATAAATAGAAGCATTTCTGAGGTGCTGGAGATATTCCAAGTAGATATGGACTATGTGTGGGTTAGAGTTGTGTAACTGGGCCTGGACTTGTTACTGAAAATATTACCATAATCTAATTGTAATGACTCATTAGTAGGAATTTAACAGTAGAGGAAGAAACAATGAAGCAGCTCAGAGCTAGCTTGCTTTTATTTCCATCTTTATCTAACTACAGACCAAAATATCTAAAATATTTATTTAAGGACACCATGTTATTATATAAATACATAGGAAACGTGAACCACGAGAACAGCTAAAACATGAATTTGGTACAACATTCCCACACAATGAGTAGTTGATAAATTTGATTTGGTGACTTTGCAATGTGACTAGTAAATGTGTTGCTTGATAGGGAATATATCAGCACACAGAAACTACTACATTTATGCTGTCCATACATGGGGATACAATGTGTAATAACAATAGGGACAGTGCATATTATATTAATTCATTCCTTAAATTTTTTTGTTCAGCAATGATGATTCACTGATGTTCTTTTCTATTTGCTAGGAGGCATGAACCCTAATCTAAAACATGCTCAATATTTTCTGATTTGTTCTCTTGAATAATTATAGCACATAGCTTTTACTGAGACTACTCAGCCAAATCTATTTAATATATAATATTTGCAGCTGTCCATTAATGCAAGTATGCTTAGAAAAGAGTTCTAGAATCCCTTATGTGTTTTTTTTTTTTTTTTTTTTTTTTTTGCAGCTGACTCAGAAAAGCAATGATTTGTTCCAAATAAATGTTCAGTATTCTGCTCTATCTAGCTACCATGAGATTTAGATGAATTTAAGTTTATTAAACTCCCATAACCATATTTTAAAATCTGTTTGAAATTAGTAAAGATATGCTGTTAAAATGTTTAATTTAAATATTAATGCTTCACTTTGAGTTCTTTTGGCATTCTTGAAAAGCAAACTTAAAATGATTTGCAGGTTTATGATGATATAGCCACTCTGCTAGTTGCCAAGTTCTAAATTCAGAGTTATTTTTCATCTCCCTCCCCTGTCCCCATTGCTCCCAACCCCTACCATGTGCAGGAACAGTTTTCACCATCTTTTCTCTCTTCTGTGTACTGTTCTGTACCATTTGCTTCAACCTTAGTTTGAGCCTTCCTACTGCTTCTTATTAATTCCTGTGGCCTTCTGTTTGGTCTGACTTCCAGTTTTTCTCCTCACTCCTCAATACATTCTGTAAACTGGTATACTTGAATAATTGTCTGATTGCACTATTCTAATGGTGTCCCTGCATTGCCACAAGGCTTTGGTCACTTCTGATTACCCTAACGCCACTTTTTCATTTAGCCAAGGGGGTCCCCCATAGTCTTGTCTCTTCATCTCCTTTTCATTTACTTGGGCTCCTTTCTTTCTCATTTCTTTCTTGCCTATAACTCTGATCTGTTCTCTAAGTCTAGAGTGGCCAGTTCTCTTCTCTACAATATAATTCCTACCTGGCTCTCACAGCTTACTTCCTCTGGGAAAGACTTCCCCTTACTATCTTAGTATTTTTCCTATCTTTTGACTCAGAGCTCTCTCTCTCTCTCCCTTACCCCTTTCTTTCCCACTGCAAAATATACTTTTTACTTTGTGTTAGGTTTCTGTGTGTCTGGGTCTTATTGTTCTCCTTAGACTAGAAGTAGAGAGGCGCAGGGCTGGGCATATACTTAGTGGATGAACCTTGGATTTGGAATACGGGGTCCACATCATAGCTCTTAGCAAGTTGCTTACTTTCTCTATACTTCAGGTCCTTTATCTGTAAAGTAGGGCCAGTAAAATTTCCCAAGCATGAATTGGCTTTAAAAAAAAATTGCTCTGTAACTCCAGTGAACAAAGTATAATGCTTTGTATATTTAATAAATGGATTTGCTAAATTTGATTTACTAAAAAATAAAAAGTTTTGTTTACTGTTAGTCCTTTGTTCATTCGTAGGGCTTCTCTGGGGCCAGTGCACTGTACAGTCAGTTTGGATAGATCTCTCACCTTCTCCTTCAGGTCAATGCAGTTCTTTGAATCACATACAGGCTAAACTGGAGGGATGGGTATTCTTCTATGAAGTAACTCTCTATTTCTTGATGCACATATTCAGATAGTGAATTATAGTACAGACATGTGAAATTGCATTTTATTTTTATTGACTGGTGGCGTGTCAATCTAGCATAAGAATATTTGACTTCTTATGCTGCTGCTTGCTTCTTCTTCTTCTTTTTTTTTTTTTTTTTTTTTGTGGTTCTTATGCTTCTTACTGACTGCTTAAGACAAAAAGATTAACCTCCTAGACTGCTAAGTTTCTTTTTATGTAAAATGTATCTCTCATGTTGCAGGGTTATTCTGTCTTGAAGATTTTTTCTAGTTCTATGCTAATGAACATTATATTTTACTTAACCCATTTTTAGACATGTACTATATGCTAACATTAACTCATACAGTAACTCAGTGAACCCTCAAAACAATGCTGTGGGTAGGTACTAATACATTTTAGAGAGGAGGAAACTGGAGAAACTAATTACCATAATTGCCAGTGATGAGTGTTGGTACAGGAATAGACACATGGTAATGTGGCTCTGGACCCTGGTTGTGGCTGTTGCATCACACCACCTTTCTCTAAGCTCATTAGCCACCTTTGCCATGTGCACTCGAGATTTGTCTCCTCAGATAGCACTTTGGAAGTCTCCGCAACACCCTAAGTCAAGCATTCAAAACCATGAACATATTTTTATTCTATTTTCATTTTAGTTTAGACCATAAAACAAATACAGGGTCTGAAAACTCAAAGTAGCAAAACTGTTCTGTCATTAAAAACACAAAATACCGTGTAATGTTATGGGAAGGCCTTATGCTAAAATTAATTTATTATCAGAAGTTAAAAACACAATACTTCATTAATGAAAATAATGCAAATGTGATGTACAAAATATGTAATGTAAGGATAATTTGGGAACTGATGAGCTTTAATTCTTTTATCTGTTTTAGGACTTTCTGGGGCAAGTATTTTGTACACTGGGGGAGATTGTTGGTTCACAGGGAAGTCGCCTGGAAAAACCAATAGTGTAAGTATTTTTTTAATTCAGACAGTGAAATGTTAAGTCTTCCATTTCTTTTTTTGCAGTTTGGAATTCAAGAATATGTGGCTGTAGATCAAAAGTGGGCTTTAAAATCTTGTTTGAATTTTTTCTTGTAATAATTAATTTTGACATATTTGTAAAGCTGTCATGCCATGCTAAAAAATGTTCCCAAGGTGAAGTGAACAAACTTAAATAAGGAATAATGCAGTTTTCCTTCTGGTTGTACCATTAGTTGTTAGATTAAGCACTTTTTGAGGAAGATATTTTATTCCTTTGGATCAGGGACTGTATGTAACATCCCTTTTACACCATGTGTTTGATAAATGTGTTTTTGATGATTGAGATCTGAATGATGTTGTTGGCTATAAAAGTGATCTGTGGAGAAAGTGGTGAATGTGCAACTGTTGAGAAGGCCATCATTAACAATTACACCCTCCATCTTCTTCTTCCACTTCAGGAGAGTGTTTGGTTTTTGAACTATTGGAAGAGATGATCCTGTTTTTTTTCCCATTTCCAAATAAGGTGGAAAACAAATTCTAGAACTTTTCCATATGTCTTTTCTTGTCCCTTCCTCCTCCTTTCTCCTCCCTCATCCTGAGTATTTAGATTCATTGACCTGCTTATAAAAAATCAGAAAGAAAAGTGTATTTGACAAATATCTCTGATTTCATCAATCTTGATTGTTTAAAAAAATTGACTATTAATTTAAAAAGTTCTTGTTTAGCACTGAATAGTGACATTGAACAGAACTAAACACAGTGTCAACAGGTTTGGGTACTTTTAATCTTTGTCTTCATCATTCTTTTAAGATTTTATCTCACTCCTGTCAGAATAGCAGTTATCAAGAATACAGGCAACAATAAATGTTGGCAAGGATATGGGAGAAAAGCTACACTCAATACATTGCTGGTGGGACTGAAACTTGGTGAAACCACTATGGAAAGCAGTATGGAGATTCTTCAGAAAACTGGGACTGGGGGCTGGGGATATAGCTCAGTTGGTAGAGTGCTTCCCTTACAAACATAAGGCCCTGGGTTCAATCCCCAGAGCCACATACACACACACACACACACACACACACACACACACAAAAAAAAAAAAAAAAAAAAAAAGATAAAGAAAATTGGGAATTGAACCACAATTTAATTCAGCTATCCCACTCCTTGGTTTATACCCAAAGGACTTAAAATCAGCATAGCATAGTAGCACAGCCACATCAATGTTTATAGCAGCTCAGTTCACAAATAGCTAGACTATGGAACCAACCTAGGTGTCCCTCAGTAGATGAATGGATAAAGAAAATGTGTTATATATAGTCAATGGAATATTACTTAGCTTTAAAGAAGAGCAATCTTGTGGCATTTGCCAGTAAATGGTTGGAGTTGGAGAATATCATGCTAAGCAAAATAAGCCAGTCCCACAAAATCGAAGGCTGAATGTTTTCTCTAATATGCGGATGCTAATTCACAATAAGGCAAGGGGGTTACTAGGGAAAATTAGCTTTACCTTAGATTAGGTAGAGGGAAGTGATGGGGATGTGGGGATGGAAAAGATAGAGGAATGAAACAGACATTATTACTGTATGTATATATGTGACTACATGACCAATATGATTTTGCAACATGTACACTTAGAAAAATGAGAAATTATATCCCATCTATGTATATCAAAGTGCATAAATGCATTCTACTGTCATGTATAACTAATTAAAACAAATTTAAAAATTTAAAAAAATCTCAAACTCACAAAATAAACTGTCAAAACTAATTTTGTTCATTTCTGACATCAAATACTCAAGTGGCCAAAATATCATCCTCACATTCTGTCAATAAAATTAAACTTCATACTTAGTGTCATAAAGCACTTTCCTTTATAATACTTTTTGATCTCTGTTAATTTTAACTTTTCTTGTTTAACTTGATTTCCTTAGAAAATTATTACCAAATGTCAGTTTGAAGATTTACACGTATCAACTCCCTTTTTAATATTCTTTGTGTGTGTAATTTCTTTTCATGTCATTGGAGAACTTGAATGCTCATTATTAAAATATTTTATGCTAGGTTAATAAGTAATAAGTAATCTGTAATGGAAGTACAACTATTAAGTACATATAATTCTTACTTCATTTTCTAATCCAGTGACTTATAACCACAAGGATACTTACAAGGCAGACTGAGTTATCCATGATTACCCTAAATACATGTATGAAGACACAATTGTTGTAAAAATACTTTATATTAAACCAGCAACTTGAAAAAAAAAAGATTACTAAATCTATCTCATTTTGGGTGCACAAAGAATCAATATTATATACAATGCCACCTTGAAGATTTTTTAATATTTTTCAAGAGAAAAAAAAAGCAAGTAAAATATCGAATTTTCATTTCACATCAGAGCAAAAGAATATATTTTTATGAAGTGGCATACATATTTTTAAGTTGGTGATTTCACTGGAAATTTTTCTGGTGCTATTTTCTCCTTAAAAGGCCATCATAAGCCGGGCGCGGTGGCGCACGCCTGTAATCCCAGCACTTTGGGAGGCTGAGGCAGGAGGATCCGGAGTTCAAAGCCAGCCTCAACAATGGCGAGGCACTTAGTAACTCAGTGAGACCCTGTCTCTAAATAAAATACAAAAAAGGGCTGCGGATGTGACCCAGTGGTCGAGTGCCCCTGAGTTCAATCCCCAGTACCAAAAAAAAAAAAAAAAAAAAAAAAGGCCATCATAATTGTAATTTCAGAAAACTGTTGAATTACAAATAACTTTTCCAGGTGGAAAATCCTATTTATATTAGTTTTGAAACATGTGAACTGTTGATATGATGTTGGTTGGAGTATGTGGTGAATAGAACATAGCATATGATAATAGCCTTGTTCAGGGGATCCAGAGTTCCCACTAGATAAGACCATCAAATACCAACACTTGCTAAGAGATGGAGATATCTAGGATGATGCTTGGATGAATATGCAAATGTTGGGAGAATTTACCTGTGGTTGAGTCATGATCAATTTTCGTAATCAGAAAGATTGGGTTGACCTTTAGATTTTTCTTAGTTCTTGCTGAGGATGGGGTGGCATAATGAGGCAAAGCCTTTGAAACCTGTTCATGGGATGTGGAACTATTGTAATGCATGCTGTGATTCATCTAGAGGGTACTTTGAAATTTAGACCGCTTTGTTGAATGTGTTGATGTTATAGATATCCCCTGGGAAAAGATACAGTTCCTTCAATTTCTAAGTATATGTATTTAACTAATATTTTATTCAGTGCTTGATTTTATTGAGCAATCTTTTCAGGCAAACAAGCATTAACAAAAGGCTTAAAAGTGGGCTTATTGTTTGGGCAGTGGGAGATTTTTAAGATTTTTACTAAGAGAACTTACCCAAGCTAAGCTTAGTAGTAAGTGGGTAATGATTTGCAGAACTTGAGTTTGAGAGATTGGCTAAAAAAAGAAAGAAGTAAAGAAATATAACTAGAAATTAAAGAATGGTAGCTTGTTACATGAGGGAATTAAATCAGACAACTTGAGATAAACAACAGAAAAGAGATGAGAGAAGAAAATCAAATAGTAGAGATAAGTAAAAAATAGAGTAAAACTGAATGTGCTTGGTTTACTAGTAGAGTGATATTTTGGCTTGGCTACTTGGAGCATGCAGTAATATACTCACATGCTGTCACCTGAGCATGCTCCTACCAAGGTCAACACACTGGATTGGAGAAAACATTTTCTGGTTATCTGTTCTCTGGCTTGAAAAAAAGTTTGGCTTTTATGGAAAACTCTGAGAGAAAGGCATGAATCTGTAGGAACACTATAAAAATTGAAGAACAAGATCCATTGTGTTAAGCACGAGATTTAAGTGGATTGAGTGAAGAGACAGCTTCTAGGCAAATTGTGTTTGACTCTCTTACCTCAACCTCAAATGAAAGCTATCAAAAATATTCATGCTTTTTGTTAGACAAAAAGAATACTGGGTTGAGGAAGAGTTAAATGTTGTTTGCGTGACAGAGTCATCAGTCCCTCCTGTCAAAGTAGCTCTTCAAAGCTGCTGGTCCATTTGGTGAATTTTTTCAGATTCTACATTCATCCTTGAAAACTCCTGACCAGTGACATCCTTTTTCTTGTACTTTAGGTTTTTCTGGAATCAACATAATAGGAAAATGGTGGGGAGAGATGGGGAAAATGGAACGACCTGGGATGTTTTAGTGGAAGAGGGAATGACTTTGGAAGGAAAGATGAAGCCAGGGGGGATACCAGGAAGATTTTTTGTGACAAATGCAACTCTTCTAAAGGTGACATGTTATATCACACAATATATAAAAATAGTGCATTTTATGAAATGATGCAGAAATGATGCAGTTAACATTAGGGAAATAATAAGTATTTAAGATGCAGATTGTACATCTGTTTCCCATAGTCCCAGCTGCCTTCCCTACTGTGTGAACCTACCTGGCCAGACATGCAGTCTCTAGTTAAAGATAACAACATAGGGCAGTCATTAAGCATTAGACTATATTTTTCATGATCTATTTCTTATAACTGGAGATTGAAGTTGCACATTGTCTTGCTGCAGCCATCACCTCTGCTATCTTGCTAAGGCTTAGACCATCTTCCCTGTCTGGGTGGGTCTAGGTTTCTGAATTGCAGCACAGGATGCTTCCTGAGGCAGATAATCCACTCACAATTAGCTAAATTGACTCATCTTGAATTTAAAAAGTCCTTCTGTGTCCCAAATGTTTTTATCCTAAATAGCATTATCCAAGTGATTTAGCTCTTATTTACTAATTTGTTTTAGATTAGAGATTTATTTTCTAATTAGTTTCCCATTTATATTCTAAGCTATTCAAAATCATCCCTTGTTTTCTTCTCTTTAAATGTCCTCATTTAAATTATTTTCTGATAAGGGATTCAGGATAATTTCTTCCAGCTTCTGAATTGCAATTGTGTTATAATATCTCCTCAGAGATACTATTTTAAATTGATGATAATTGTAAAATTTTGGAATATAAGGGAGACAAACCAGAGTTCTAAATTATTTATTAGTAATCAAACCTTTAACAACTAAGCCAGCTTTGTTACAAGGAAAAAATTGTTACTTTTACATAGCCTCATGCCTTATTAAATAACCAGAATTTGAATTTCAACTTAGGCCTTTTTACTTCCATGCTTCAATTATTATTATTTTAAAAATCAGATTTTCTCTTCTTATGAAATGAAAATTATTATTTTAAATAATTTTAAATAAATAAGCTAAAGAATTTTTAATGGCAGGTCAAGATTTTCTCAATTTGCAACAATTTCTTCTGTTGGATTTAAACTTTGAGCAAACACATTTCTCATATCTTAATTCCATCCTATACTTTTGGTCTTTTCCCTGAACCCTCCCCAAACGAGTGTTGTGCTACTTAATTCATCTGCAGCATTTACTGTGCCTTTCTATGACTCATTGGATCCTCTCTTTAGATAGTGCCATTGTTATTTAGCATTATTTCCACTCAGCAGTGTGTTTTCTCATGCTGTGAGATTGTATCCAATTTTCTGTGTGATGCTGTCAGAGAGTCTCACTTTGTCTATCTTTAGGTATCTCTGTGATGGATTCAGCAAAGCCTTCTAAAATGCTGGAATCAGCACCAGTTTAAGAAAGATTGCCATTCTCTCATTTTGGGGGAAAACATTCATTATGTTCATCAAGTAACATACCTCTTTGTTCCTGTTGCTCGCTGTCAGATGTGATTTGTTCTGTATAAGAAGATGGAGCAGGATAGCAAGGACTAGTGATTAGAAAGTAGGTTCCTATTCTGGGAAGGAGCAGGGATCTCAGGGGTAACTGAACCAGCAGCTGTTTTGGTTACAGAAAGTTAAGGAGGGAAGAAGTTGCATTCTCTATAGGCTGTCAATAGCACTTTGTGATCTAGGCAGTCTGTAGTGGATGGAGGATAAAGGGAGGGATCCAAGATGGATCAGTGAGTATCCTAACAGGTGTGAAGCATACATGGAAAGGAACACAGATGCAGGTGATAAACAGAAGACAATATTGGAGTAGTGTAGTACTTGCAGCATTCCCAATTGTGACACAGCATTAAAAAACAGAACCAGATGGATCCACAAGTTATGCAGGGAGAGGAACAAAGCAGAAAGGATAATTGGGAATAAGGCAGGAAACCAAAACAAAAGAACAGGGCCCAAGGGAACTTGAGGCTCAGCCATAAAGTGTTGGCTTAAAGATCTGGACTTATCTTGAAAACCATGTGGTTACTGTGAACACAAGAGATCAAATATCATTGTGAGAGGAAGGGGAGGAAGAAGGAGGCTGGGATATGGTTAATCTTGAAGTTAACAAACATGAAAATAGTACAAAAGGATGTGTCTTTATTGTGCCACCATTTGCATGTGAAAAATAGTCAATTTTGAGAAAAATTTTGGCTCTCAAAGTCATCTTTATTATTAACTTCCCTGCAAATTTGATTGTTATTTTTATACTTTCTAATTTGGACTGATATCTTTATAATCTCTAATTTACTTTATTGGAAAGAATATTGGGCTAGAATTCAGAACATATTTTTAGTCCTATTTGTGCTACTGATTTGCTATGCAGTTCTACATTTTTTTATCTGTATTGTTGTCAGTCAGCTTTCTGTCACCATAGCCAATTCTTGAGATAATCAACTTATAAAGAGAAATTGTTGATTTTGGCCCATAGTTTTGGAGGTTCCAGTCTATGACCATCTGGCCCCATTGTTTTTGGTCCTGTGGTGAGGCAGCAAATCATGGTGTGGAGTACATGGTGGACCAGAACCACTTACTTAATGACTGGGAAGTAAAGGAGAGGGGAAGTGACAGTGTCCCCCTTAAGGGCACATTCCCAAAGACCTAAAGACTTCCCATTAGACCCCACCTCTTCAAGTTTTCACCACCTCCCAGTGGGGCCACCCTGAAGACCAAGTCTTTTCACCTTATGGGCCTCTGGAGGACACTTGAAGTCCGAACTATAGGATGTGTTCTATTTTTACATCTGTGGTCATGTTTATAACCTAAAAAGATTTGTTCTAGAAAAATGGAGGTGAGAGTACAAGAGCCTTGCAGCCAGTCAGACCTGGATTTCATAGTTTATTATGTCTGTAATTTGAGCAAATTCGTTTAAATTCTTCAGCTCCATTTTTCTCATTTAAGACACCTCAATAATACACTGTTAAGAGGTTTGCAATAAGAAATAGCAATATTTTATATATTTCTCATGGAGAACACTGAAATTTCATAAACACTCAAACAGTGATTAGTTAATATTATTATTAAAATAGTCAATGTCTTTTAGGAAAAACCTGTTTTTATTTTTATTTTCATTTTCTTAGTCATAAATAATTTATTATTCAGGAGTGAATTTGTTTTGTTTCTTTTTTTCTTTCTACTTTTTTAAAAAAAATTGACGCATTATAGTTGTAGATAGTGATGGGATTTGTTGTTACATATTTGAACATGCACATAATACAGCCATATAATTTGGCCTGTGTTACTCCCCATCACTTCCTCCCTCCCTCCTTTCCTCTACTGATTTCCCTTTGATTTTTAAGGAATCTTTTCCCCCACCCTTTCTTTTCTGTTTTCCTCTCTAGCTCCTATGTATGAGAGAAAGCATATGATTCTTGACCATCTGAGTTTGGCTTATTTCACTTAACATAATGGTTTCAAGTTCTCTCCATTTTCCTGCAAATGACACAATTTCATTCTTCTTTATGGTGACTAAAACTCCATTTGTGTATACCATATTTTCTTTACTAATTCATCCATTGATGGAAACCTAGGCTGCTTCCATAGTTTGGCTATTGTGAATTGTGCTGCTATAAACATGGATATGCATGTAACTGTAGTATGATGACTTTTATTCTTTAGGATAAAAACCAAGGAGTGGGATAGCTGAGTCATATGGTGGTTCCATGCGTAGACTTTTAAGGAACCTCCATACTGATTTAGGAAAAGCTTCTTAAATCATCTAATAATCTCTTCCCTTCCTTCCTCCTTTCAGTCTAACCTCTTTCTATTCTCTTTCTTCTTTCTTTCTCCTTCTCTTCCCTTTCCTTTCTCCTCCCTCCCTCCCTCCTTTCCTTCTTTCCTTCCTTCCTATATTTTTATCTCCTAAGGGAAGAATTCAGCAACTTTAGGGGACAATATTAAACCAAACTTGATTACATTGTGTGAATTAAGTGCTATCCAAATGTAAATATTAAAAATTATTTTCTCTATTCTTAGTACGTGGCTGACAATCAAATTGGGGAAATGAGTTACAGTTCTGATTTTCATTAATTTGGGTATTATAAGATAGTTTTATAGACTTTTTTGGAAATGTTCAATTTTTAGAGTATTAGAACTGTGTTCCTATGTAATTGCAAAATAATCTCAAGTTCAATATCAACTTATTATTTTAGTATTTCATTTTCAAAGATTACACAGATAAATACATGCATATTAGCAACATTCATAGGATTCAACACATTAAAAATTAGACCACTGGTTGTATTTTAGAGTGGTGCTAGATTCTTTATCAACCTGGAGTAAAGGACTTATCTAATTCTGGGAGAGCCTGTCTGAAAAAATCACGTTTTTTAAAGGATAAGCGTATAAGGAATTTTAGTACATTCCTTATATACATTCCTTATATATGTCTTTCACAGGCATCTGAAACTTACATATGATAGAAGTTTAATAAATGTTTAGGTGAACTACTGTCTAACATTTATTTTTATATCTGAGTTTATGCTCTGGAAAGATCACCAGGAATGTAATTGTTGATTCCAAACAAGAAAATTGGACACAACTGCAAATTACATGACTATTATGCTCAGAAATTCCAGTAGTTACAAATAATTTCATACAATGAAGGACTTTTCTAATTATAAAGGCTTATAAATGGTGTGGTCAGTCACGAGAGATTTGAGTAAAATGAATGCATTTTTCTCAAAAGTGCCTTTAACGCCCCCATCAGAGACAAGCCCCGCAGTGGTTAGCCTGTCACTTTGACATCTGTGACATTTCCCTTGTTCTTATGAGACTTGTGTATAAGTAACTCCTTTAGGCATTTCACTTCAAAAGAGAAAAACAAAAACAAAGTATTTTATGTCAGTGTTTAATGTACTGAGCAAATAATTAACTGATTGGGTTTATTTACTTTTCTGCTGGGTAAACAGAATCTAAGTTTAATAGAAGCCTTAGGGATTATTTTTCAAATTGATTTACTTAATAGATCTTTACTGGGAACCACTTATGGACTAGAAACTGTTAGGTGCTGAGTATAAATGATGAAAATGCAATATGTTTACTATTTATGCGTTAAAGGACTAATTACATAAACAAGTATAAGCCCTTTGAAAATTAGACTATTAGCTTAGACCAGAATATGTAAGCCATTTTTAGTATTCTGAATTTTACCATGAATTTGGGGGAAGAATTCATGAATTTTGTTCAAAGAGGTTCATTTCTTTCTGTTTGGAGAATGGTCATGTGTTGTTAACAAAAAGACAGTAGTTTGGACTAGAAAGATGAAGAAAAATGGGCAGATTAAATATATACTTTGAAAGCTGATTTCTCAAAGCTTGGTGACAGGTTGATAATCTGGCTTGAAGAAGATTTCAGAAATGACCTTCAGATTTCTTGCATGAGTAACTGGATTTAATGGGGTAGATGCACTACATTCTGATAAGAGGAAAAACATCGATTTCTGAGCTTGCCGCTATCTATTGGTAAGCTGTAGAAGGAGGTGGGCCATTCTGTCCTTGTGTTGCAGGTGCCAGTATTTGCCTAGACTGTAAAGATTAGCAAGATGTTTTTGTTTGTGTTTGCCTAGTCTCATTGGGTTGGAAAACCTGGTGGAAGATTTTGTCCTGAAGGCAACAAATGGGGAGACATGATCTGTGCTATTTTGGAGGATGTGTTATAGGTTAATTAGCACCTATCATATAGACTGCATAAACAGTCCTAATTTCAGTAAGTTTCTGTATCAAATGTGTTTCTAAAGGATCACTCTTTCTATTGACAGTGTTTGGAAATCATGCTGGGACAAAGTTTTTCAGAGAAACTACCATATTCTCTACATAGAAATTCATGGCTCCTTTTTTCTTTCCACCCTCATGCATATTGCAGAATTTGATGATTCTAGGATTCAAATTGCAGGAAGGAATATAGTTCTATAGTTAAGCAAACTAATAGGTAAGGAAAGACCTTTATGGATCAATATTATTATTCTTATCTTACTCTGAGCTCTAACCAATTGATGAAATGGGTATTTGGAAGATATATTTGGGGATTCTTTGCTCTTGTACTTACATTCAATTGGTTCTTAGTTATCAGAGCAAGTGTGTTAGTCAGATTTTTGTCACTGTGAAAAAATACCTTAGAAAAACCACTTAAAAGGAAGAAAGCTTTATTTCCTCATGCTTCTTCAGAGGAAATCTCAGGTTTCATAGATTTCAGTCCATGGTCACTTGGCCACATTCCTTTGGGCCTGTGACAGCACTAATACATTAGGACCTAAGCACATGGTAGAGGAGGTTGCTCACCTCATGGTAGTTGGGAAAGAGGCGGGGGGCAGGGGAGGGCAGTAGGGAGGGGTCAGGGTCAGGGTCATGGTCAGGACACACCCCCAGCGACCTAATTTTCTGCCCAAGGTTCTATTACCTCCCAGTAAAGCCACAGGCTGGTGACCAAGACTTGAGCTTGTATGCCTTTGGGAAACATTTAGGATCTAAACCATACAGCAAGTGAGAGAAGCCATGAATTGTTTTAAATAAGGCTAGTGGCTAACTTGATTTTATTCTTACAAAGTGTTAGTTGCTGGTCTACCTACTTTACATATACTAACTTCCTTAACCCTCATAGCTAATTATAAGTTAGGTAAGTATTGTTAATATTGCTATCCACCAGAGGAAGTAACTGAGACAAGGATTCTGGAGACCCAAGGTAAAAGTAGAGGTGGTTTGGTTTCTGAGTTCATATGCAACATATGGTATGTTGCCTGCAACAAATGAATTTATTTATGTATAGCTTTGAAAGAAAAATTGGGCCTTCCTTTTATTTTAGTAATATAAAAATACTTACTGAAAAATCCTGACTATCTCTGGATGGTTAGAAGAACTTTCAGGGAATACTATCCTGACAGGTCTTTTCAAGGATGAGGTTCCTTCCAACATCTCTCACCCACACACCTCTTCCTCAAGTACAGTCCAAGGTCACACCTTTTCCTGAGATAAACAGTGATCGATGCTCAAATGCTTATCAATACAGAGCCCAAACAATCTAAACGTAGGAAAACTATTGGAAGCCTTAAAAAAATCCATATCAAGTTTTCAAAAGAATTAAATAAGTATACCAGGATTTCCCCCCTAAATCTGGGAAATTATCATTTTGAATTTACAGTATGATGAGAAGAAAACTGCATGGAGTTCCCATCCTTCCTCCTTTCTTCAGTTTGGTGCTGAAAGATGATTTGCCTCTATCTCTAATCATACTGAATGTTTTAGTTAGCTTTTTTGCTGCTCTGACTTAAAGATCTGACCAAAACAATTGTGAAAGGGGAAAGGTTTATTTAAGGGCTCACAGTTTCAGAGGTCTCAATCCATAGACAGCCAGCTCCATTCCTCAGGACTCCAAGTGAGATAGGAACTACATGGTGGAAGAGTATGGCAGAGGGAAACAGCTCACATGGTGATGAGGAATCAGAGAGAAAGATTCCACTTGCCAGATACAAATATATACCCAAAGCCACGCCCCAGTTCTCACCTCCTGTTCACATCCTATTCACTTCTGTTTCCACTCAGTTAGTCCCTATCAGGGAATTAATTCCCTGATTGGGTTAAGATTCTTCCAACCCAATCATTTCTCCACTGACCCTTCTTGCATTGTCTCACACATGAGCTTTTGGGAGACACCTCACATTCAAACCATAGCACTGAGCTTTCTGGGACTGATTTTAAAGTTCCTGCCTGAATGGCTCATGTATTCCTTAGAGGACAGGAAAGGGATGAGATTAGACATACTATTAATATTTTTATTTATTTATAAAACATTGTGAATAGTTAGACTTATGGCACCATTTTAGGTATGTGATGACTCAGAGTACATTAGACTTCCCTGAGAATAAATTCCAGTAGGTGACAAATGTCAGTAATGTGTGCAATTCACTCTGTGCTATAACAGCAATATTCATTGGATCCTCCCAGTAATGATGAAAATAGGTCAGTTGGATCTGAACTCTTTCTTAGATTGAGTTAACTGATGAAAGCCTCAAAGTGACATTTCTAAATACGACTACATTCTGATGTGCATTTTGAAGTCATTTGCATGAATTGTGAGTTTCTCCCAGTGTTACAGTAAAGATTCTATCTCCCCTTCCTTTCATACTATCTTTGTTTGTTTTAAATTTTTTATTGTCTTTGCTTAAGCAGACTCACTTAAGAACAAAATTCAAAAACAACACACACACACACACACACACACACACACACACACACACACACACACACACACACAAACAAAGCATCCCCAGTAGTTGTCCCTGCTCCTTTCTTACTAATTCTTTTGAGAACCAGGCTGCAGTCAGTTCTGTAGCAGTCAAGGAGCTGAATACTTTTCCTATCCTTTTCTTCACATAACAATTGTGAAAATACTTAAAAAGGAACCGTCCTATCTGCTGCATTGTATGGACCTGTTGTATCTTATAAATATTAAGAACTCAATGAATGTTTATTGGACTAAATATTCCAGACTAATAGTCAAATTTATGTGTCTTTTTTGTTGTTGTTAAGTATTTTTAAATGTCCCTTCTGCACATTTTAGTTTTGAACTTATTTCTCAGGACTTGGGATTTAATTTTTAGATTGTAAAATCCTTGCTACAAATGCAATTTACTACATTACAAATTCAAAGCGCAATTTTAGTAATACTATCTTAATATATCTGTAGATAGATCTAGCTTATCAAAGCACAATAAACTAATTTCTTAAAACATTTTTGGCATCTGTGGTATTTAAGAGCTAGACACATGCTATTCCGTATTCAGTTATTGCTTTTTTAAACAGTCTGAATTGCCAGACATTATGAGCAGTTTATTTTGTTTTTGTTACTGAAAATTATGTGTTCAATACATTGGTTGTACCTCTTATGACTTTGTACTATGATAATAACCAACTTGCTTTCCTTTCAGTGTCAACATTTACATTCTAACTATAAAATGAAATCACATTTTATTTAATTGCAGTGTTAAAAATTACAGGGTAACAGATGGATTTATTGATGATCACAGTATCTCAAATTTTAACAAAAGTTGCAATTTTAGTTTTCTGGCATATGATATATTTTATCAGCAAACACAGTATTTTTCATTTTGAGATAACTGACTAAAATCTTAGCAATGACATTTTGTTAAGAATTTGGAGATAAGGCATATTATGCATAGAAAGATAAATGCATCAGAATTAAATTAAGTGAATCAATAGTTTTGAAAACTGTACTTGCATGGATCTTTTATTTTTACCTTTGAAAATGACACAATTTCCTCATGTAATTAGATCTCTGAACAAAATTAATACACTAAATTTCTTTTTCACTTACATGTTAGAGTTTTCAGTTATTTGACTCATCCTGACTCTGATTTTTTTTTGTTTGCTGTAAGGAAGGACTTTTGAGATATTATGGCTACATGTCAGTTTGGCAGGCCTACAACATATGTTTTAAGGAAACTGGTATTTTGTATATATAGCTATTAATATATAGCTTTTCATAATCTGTATCCTGTTCTAAATGATATACTAACTGTTACAACTGATTATAGCTTGTTAGCAACTAATATGACCCCCCCTTTTTTTAGTCTTTTTATAGAAATCTATATAGATTCAGCATGAACCCCACTGAAGTAATTTTATTTTGCCAGTGAATATGTCAACAATTTAAAATTTACATTTATTATCCTCTTTAGCTATGTGTGACCTGCAATACCTATGATTCATTATTTCCCTTCCTTTTAAACTTCCTTCCAGTTTGCATTGCATGATCAAACATTTCATTGAATTTATTGTCAGATCTTCAACCCTTTTTCATAGCCTTCCTTCGAGGCTGTCCTAAACCCTGGCTAGTTACCTCTGTGCATCTACACCCATGAGTCCCAAGCACTACAGGATCCCAGGAGAGACCCAAATAGGCTGGTGCTCCCCCAACTCTGTTCAGCTGTGCTTCCAGGCACAGCTCCACCCACAATGCACTGTGGCCCTCAGGAGCACACTTCCCCTTTCTGCTCAGTAGCTTTTTCAAAAAGGCATAAATGACCTTCTAGCCATCCACCTCACACCCTTTCCTGTTCTCACTTACTCCCAGCCTTTTCCTTTTACAACCTTACCTTAAACTCTCAGAGAAAATAATGCCTTTCTAATTATCAGTGCTTGTATTTGTTATTCAACACCCTGTCATACTGTGCCAAGAGCTTTTTATTTGTCCTATCATTCAATCTTTCTTCAACCTAGCAAAATATACTCTACCAATGCACCTCATATTTTCAAGATGAGATGAGTGAGAATTAGTTCAATTCCTTACCTTAAATCAAGTCAGGACCCAAACTGATTTTTAAAATTCAGGTCTGGCACCTTAAGCTGTCATCAGAATTTTGTCTTCATACAGATGAGATTCTTTTTGCCTCATCCTATCCTGGCTTAGATCAGCATTTATTTCTGTTCTTTACCCAGGGAGATCATTTGAGAGCTCTGGATCACTCCTAACAGATCTCCCTAGAGACCTGGTCTTTCTCTTCACTTCCCTGCCATCTGGGCCAAGAAGCACACAACTGTTTCTACCTATGCTACAACTCTCCCTCCATTCTTCCCTTCAGGGCACAGGGACTCTTGTACAGCTCTCAGCTCCTGCTTCCTTTTGGCACATTCTTTATGCATCTCCTCAGATGGCTTACTTGGGGCCAGCAATCTCCTGTTTGTCCTATTCATAAAGTGCTTGCAATTTTCATCTTATTTGGCCTCTCTGTGGCTCTTGGTACTCTTGATCCCCTCTTCCTTGCATCTCCTCCCTCTTTGTTTCCAGGACAGCATCCTGCTCCATTTTCTTCCTGGTTTCCTGATTTATTTTTCTCATTCTCTTTCATAGGCCCAAGAGTAACCTCAAATTTTATGCAAAATACCAGATGACATTTTTCTCCTGAAAAAATTTTCCTAACTTAAAATCTCAGAGTTGTTTATGAATCAACAACGTTTGAGGTCTGTAGCCTACAGTGTATGATATCTGAGTGACCTCAAACATGCCCCTGTTTCAACTGCCCTCACTCATATTTCTTATACCAGCCTGTGCCAATACCATGCTGTTTTTGATTGCTCTATAGTATAATTTAAAGTCTGGTATGGTGATGCCCCCCTGCTTCACTTTTCTTGCTCAGGATTGCTTTGGCTATTCTGGGTCTCTTATTTTTCCAGATGAATTTCATGACTGCTATTTCTATTTCTTTGAAGAATGACATTGGGATTTTGATTAGGAATTGCATTAAATCTGTATAATGCTTTTGGTATTAGTATGGACATTTTGACAATATTAATTCTACCTATCCAGAGCAAGGTAGGTCTTTCCATCTTCTGAGTTCATCTATAATTTCTTTCTTTAGTGTTCTATAATTTTCGTTATACAGGTCTTTCACCTCTTTCGTTAGGTTGATTCCCCAGGTATTTTATTTTTTTTGATGCTATTGCAAATGGGGTATTTTTCATCATTTCCCTTTCAGAGTCTTTGTCGCTGATGTACACAAATGCCTTTGACTTATTGTGTATTGATTTTGTATCCTGCAACTTTGCCAAATTCGTTTACTAGTTGTAAAAGTTTTCTGTGGTAGAGTTTTTTGGGTCTTCTAGGTAGATTATCATGTCATGAGCTCTTCTTTTCCTATCTTAATCCCTTTAATTTCTTTCGTCTGTCTAATTGCTCTGGCCCAGAGTTTCCAGTACTATGTTAAATAGCAGTGGTGAAAGGGGGACATCCCTGTCTTGTTCCAGTTTTTAGAGGGAATGCTTTCAATTTTTCTCCATTTAAGATAATGTTAGCTCGGGGGCCTTGCATAAATAGCTTTTATTATGTTAAGATATGTTCCTGATATTCCTAGTTTTTCTAGTGTTTTGAACATAAAGGGGTGTTGTATTTTGTCAAACATGCTTTTTCTGCGTCAATTGAGATGATCATATGATTTTTGTCTTTAAGTCTATTGATGTGATGTATTATGTTTATTGATTTCCGAATATTGAACCAGCCTTGCATCCCTGGGATAAACCCCACTTGATCGTGGTGCACTATCTTTTTGATATGTTTTTTGTATCCGATTTTGCCAGGATTTTGTTGAGGATTTTTGCATCTATGTTCATTAAAGATATGGGCCTGAAGTTTTCTTTTTTGGATGTGTCTTTGCCAGGCTTTGGAATTAATGTAATATTGGCCTCATAGAAATGAGTCTGGAAGAGCTCCCTCTTTTTCTATTTCTTGAAATAGTTGCATTGGTATTAGTTCTTCTTTGAAAGTCTTATAGAACTCGGCTGTAAACCCATCAGGTCCTGGACTTTTCCCATGACATTTCTTCCTGGATCTATTTAAATTATGTTTCCTGATTTATCTGTTTTTCTCATTCTGTATATCTGAGGTGTTTGTTGTGATATTCCCTTTTTTCACGAATGTTAGTAATTTAGGTTAGCCAAGGGTCTGAGTTTATTTTTTCAAAAGAACAACTTTTAGTTTTGTCAAAGTCTCAATTTTATGCTGAAATTATTTCCTGTCTTCTACTGCTCATTTGGTGTTGGTCTGTTCTTCTTTTTCATGCTTTGATGATGTTAAGTCATTTATTTGTTGGTTTTTTTCCTCTTTTCAGTGCAATGAATTTTCCTCTTACTACTGCCCTTCATAGTGTCCCAAAAATTTTCCTAACTTAGGAAAATCAACCCCTTGTTCTCAGTAGATGTTGTTTGTTTATAGAATCAATTTTTATCCCTTTACAACGTATCTCTATTTTTTTATATTTTGAGTTGCCTTGTGGTCTGTAGTATTCGTTTACTACAGTGTTATAAATTGATAGGCTTAAAGTTTCTTTGAGCTTTTGTTTGGTGATCTATCCTCCTAGAATAACTGTGTTGTGGTCTAACTCTTGAACTTAAGAAGCGTTTGTTTGATGAATGTAGGTGCTCCATTATTTGGGGCCCTGTTTATATCCTGTTGATGGATGGTTCCCTTAAGTAATAAGAAATAATCTTTGTCCCTCTTGATTTAATTTTGGTTTGCCTTATTTGATATGAGAATGGAAACCCCTGCTTGCTCCGCCGGCCAATGTGAGTGATAAGATCCAGCCTTTCATGTCTGTTGATGTCCTATGAGGTGTTGTTCTTGGAGCAGTGGGCTTATTTCTTATACCAATCTTTTTCTCTCCCTGTCATACCTGCCTGTAGAACATAGATGTCATCTATAGAAGTTGCATGCTGCTGCCTGTAGAACATAGATGTCCTATAGAAGTTGCATGCTGAATATGCTCCCAAAGTAAATTTGTCATTTATACTATCAAAATTTGTCCTGCTGGGCTGGGGATGTGGCTCAGCGGTAGAGTGCCCGCCTAGCACATGCGTGGCCCAGTTCGATCCTCAGCACCACATAAAAATAAACACATTGTGCACAACTAAAAGCAAATAAATAAATATTTAAAAAAAATTTTGTCCTGCTCTGTTCTTTCTCTGTGGTAGCATCACAAGATAGTTTTCAAAGTAGGATAACTGGGAGTCATATTGCACTCTTTCTCCCTTTCTCCTTTTCCCAATTAGTGTTTCAGACTCTTGTGTCCACCCCATCTCTCTTTGGCAGCAACTCTTCCTGCTTAGCTGTAAGACTTTCCAAGCTGGCCTTGGTGTCTATGTTTTTAATCTGTACTCATCCAATCTGTGTGCAGCAGCTTCTACTTGTCTGTCTGGTATCTGATCTAAAATTCAGCTACCTTCCCTTTTATGAAATCTTCCCAATTCTTCTCCTTAATCTTTGAGGAAAACTAATCTCAACTTTTTGTGATAGTACTTGAGACATAGCAGTGCTCTCTAGTTTACCCAAATATACGTTATGCTCCCACTTACTTGGATTTCCTTCAGTGGACTACATAACAATGTATTTGATTCCTTTGTCTGGAAGGTACTTATCTTAGTCTGTTTTGGTGCTGCTATAATAGAATACCTGAGGCCAGGTCATTAGGGGAAAAGAATAAACACAGAACTTGATGCTGTCGAAGTTCTAAGGCAGGAAATCCAAGGTGAAGACACCAGCATCTCATAAATGTTTTCTTACTGCATCCTCACGTAGTGCAAAGTGGAAGGACAAGAGAGGAATGAACTCTGTATCCTCATATAACAGAGAAGCCAAAGAGAGAGAACCCAAATTCATAAATTTTTGTAAATTTTTATTCTTACAGCATTAATCCATTCATGAGGGCAGAGCCCTCCTAGAAACCTCTTGTTTTAGGCATATTTTTCGCTGCTGTGACTAAAAGATCTAACCAGGACAATTTTAAAGGAGGAAAAGTTTATTTGAGGGCTCACAGATTCAGAGGTCTTAGTACATAGAAGGCCAGCTCTATTCCTTGGGGCTCAAGGTGAGGCAGAACATAATGGCAAAAGAGTGTTGCAGAGGAAGCAGCTCACATGGTGATCAGGAAGCAGAGAGAGAGAGAGACAGAGACTCCACCAGCCAGATACAAATATATACCCCAAACCATGCCCCTATTTCCAGACACATCCCACCACTTCAGTTACCACTAAGTTAATCCCTACCAGGGGATTAATTCACTGATTGGGTTAAGACTCTTACAACCCAAGATCATTTCTCCTTTGAACCTTCTTGCATTGTCTCACATGTGATATTTTGGGGGACACCACATCTAACTGATAACACTTCCAAAAAGGCCCCACATCCCACACCATTGCATTGGAAATTAAATTTTCCATACACAAACTTTAGAGGGGACACAACATTCAAACCATAACAATGTGTCTACACTTTTGTCCCACTTGCTAGTTTGTATTTAGAATTTTCTCAGACTCACTTTCTGTCACCTTATCTCTGCCAGACTAGGATTATTGTTCCATTTTGGTGTTCCGGAACCTTCACCTCTTTTCTGTTATTGTTCTTAGTCACCCCTCACTGTTACTGTATCAGTTAGGGATGGCAACTTTTCTGTGTTTTTTTTTTTTTTTTTTTTTGTCTTCCTACTCAGTTCCTTTAGGCTGGGAACCATTTCTTTTTCCATTTTGTGCCTTCACTGTCTAGTACAATGCCTGTGAAAGCATAAGCACTCAAAGCTTCTTTTAAAAATGTTTATGTTACAACACATGTGAGGAAAAGAAAACTACATACCAATACCCCTGATGAACATAAATACCAAAATCCTTATAAAATATTAGCAAACCACATTAAAAAACACATCAAGAAGATAATACACCATGATCAAGTGGGTTTCATTCCAGGGGTGCAAGGCTGGTTCAATGTATGCAAATCAATAAGTGTAACTCACCACATAAATAGAATTAAGGGCAAGAATCACATGATCATCTCAATAGATGCATAAAAGGCCTTTGATAAAATCCAGCACCGATTCATGTTAAAATGCTGAAGTAACTTGGGATTGAAGGAACTTAGCTCAACATTGTAAAGGCTAGATATGAAAAACCCAAGGCCATCATCATACTGACAGAGAAAAATTGAAAGCATTTCCTCTAAAATCAGAAATAAGACAAGGATGTTCATTTTCACCACTGCTATTTAGTATAGTTCTTGACACTCTAGTTAGAACAATCAGACAAGAGAAGGAAATTAAATGGGTATAAATAGTAAAAGAAGAAGTCAAACTATCTGTTTGCTAATGACATGATCCTATATGTAGAAGACCCAAAAAGCTCCACTAGACCTAATAAATGAATTCTAGAGCTGACAAATAAATTCAGCAAAGTATCAGGATACAAAATCAAAATTCATAACCAATAGCTTATCTATATTCTAATAGTGATTCTGCTGAGAAAGAAATCAGGAAAACTATCCCTTTCACGATAACCTCAAACAATAAAAAATAATAAACTTTGGAATCAGTCTAACTAAGGAAGTGAAAGATCTCTACAATGAAAATTATAAAACATTGAAGAAATAAATTGAATAAATATCAGGAGATGGAAGACTTCCCATGTTCTTGGGTAGGCAGAATTATGTTGTTAAAATGTCCAAATATTGCACAAATTATATTCTATTTACATTGCAATTCTGTAAAGATAAGTGATTTTATTTTTACTATTTGGACTTAAAAATAAATATTGAGTACAAGTTATTTTTGTTAACATTTTATAGTGAAATATAATTAATGACAATAATCATATGATCATCTTGACTGTCATTTTCATATATTAGGAACGTAAGATTAATATACAATGTATCCATGATTCATTTTGGGATTAATATTCAATGTATCCATGATTCATTTTGGGATTAAAAACAAGGAAAATCCATAGTTCCACATTAGGTTTACTCCTTAGATTGAAATAATTAATGTTGATGAAAAACAGATGTATTTTCTATGTTTATTTCAATATTACATGCTTTGCATTTTTCTGAAAGGGTCAGTTTAAATTAATTATTTGTATGTTTTCCCTTTATGCTTTAAGTCATTTCCCCCACACACTTAAAGTATAAACAGAATTCTCATCCATTAATTATTTAGGTGTTATTAAATCAGAGTGTAATGTTCACAGTGAAATATTTCATTGCACTACTGGGTAATTCTTATAATTACATTAACATTTTAATTTAATTTTTTTAAAAAGGATCAATCCAGAAAGATTAAAAAATTTTTTTTTGCTCCAAACATAATAGATGGTATGTCATACAAAAAGTATTGCTCTATTTTTTACCCTTTTAAGAAATAACCCTGATTAAAGCCTACATCCTTTTCTCCCTACCCCTCCAAAGTGGGAATTAGCTGGTTAGTCAAGACTGGTCCAGTTTGTATACAAAGTTGATAAATTTGGTTCTGAGGATCATCCCTTGATAAGGCAAAACATTTGGCAATCTTATTCTTCCCCTTTAGCTATCCAACATTCTGTATCAAGAACTACCAGTCTGTTTCTTTATCACTTGCAACCCTCTGCCTGCCCACATTCAATGAATGTACTACATTTTATTATATTCTCAGCAGAGAGCTAGTGGAATAAACTTATCAGTGCTAGGTTTTATGAAAGGCATGCTAATCTTAATTTGTTAGTCTTGCACATCCATTGGGAGTTATATCATTTAAGTGGGGCCCCCTGAAATCATTCTCTTAATAAATCAAATGTTATTTAATTCAACAAATGTTTAGATAATATCTAAATAAATGACAGACATCTCTAGTTGTAGACATATAGAAAGAGCATTGCATAGTCTTTCAGCTTCTGGAATTCACTACTCTTAGGAAATGATGTATGCAAACATATAATACTATAATCTACTGATATTTAAAACCACATTATTATCTTGATTTCTCAGATAAGGAAACTTGAGTTTTAAAAAGTTGAGCAACTTGTTGAACGTCGCAGTCATCTATTGATGGATCTGGGGTTTAAGCTGTGCAGTGTAAGCTCTCATTGTAACCTCTGTGAACTGGGTCTCAGTGGACAGTCAAAGTCAAGGTAGACAGAGGTTGGGGGAGAAACTAACTCTAGCTGTGGGTGACTGAAAAGTGGCATTTGAGTTGGACATTGAAAAATGAAGGCAGTTTTACCAGGTGACCAGCATAAAGATAAATCTGAGATCCTGAAAATTTTAAACATTAGGAAAGGCTGATGAAGGAGATATTTTGAGGCAGAAAACATTTTGTTACTGAAGACATTGTTCCTTTTAGCTCATCAAAAACACGTTAGTTTTCTGAAAAAATATTAAACCTTATGGCAGCTCTTTCTTAATATCAAGTGTGTTTTTTCACATTTTTTCAATTAATATAACTGAAATCATAATATGCATGTTTTTGTGTGGCTTGAATTTTTGCTCAAAATAGTTTATGAGAACCATTAATGTTGTGTGAGGCTATAGTTTATTCATTTGTTTCATTGCTGTATCAGTTTTATGAATTGCAAGTTCACCTAACATATAGGAACTGAGCTTTTTTGTCATTTTGTTACATTTTATTTTTTTTTTTTTCATGGTTGTGTGGTAATCAATTTTATGAATTACAGATTTACCTAATATCAAACTAGTGAACTTCTTAATAGTTTCAGTTTTTTTCCCTGTACAAGCAATACCACAATAAAAACAATCATATACATAGGAATGAAAATCTGGGGTTATAGGGTGTGTGCAGTGTGGAGTGGAGGAGTTTGGCTTCTGTGACTTATGGTACCATGTCACATTCATGGTTATGCTACTTTACGTAGAGAGAGGAGATCTGTGGATGTAGTTAAGGTTGGTAATCAGTTGAGCTCAAGGTGAGAGGTTTATCATGATTATTGAGGTAAGTTTCATGTGATCACCCCTTCGAAACAGATGAGAAAGGCAGAAGAGGAAGTCAGAAAGATGCAACAGTAGGGAAGTCAAAGAGAATCAAAGTTTGAGAAGGACTTGGGCTGCCTTTGCTGACTTGAAGCTGTAGGGAGCTGCTAGAAAACCACACTCAGGAAATGAGTTCTGCTAACTGCTAAGGAGCTTGGAAGTAAATTCTCTCCTAGATCCTGTAGATAGAAACCCAGACCTGCTGATGCTTTTTTTTTTTTTTTTTTTTTTTTTTTTTCCAGCTTTGCAAGACCCAAAGTAGTGTATATAGCTGTGCCTTGAGAAAATTTGACCTACAGAATAGCCTGATAATGAATATTATTTTAGCCCATTAAGCTTATGGTAATTTGTTAGGGCAACAATAGGAAAAATAGAAATAGGAAACTAAAACATTTTGGTAGCTGGAATTGAATGCTGCTGTAATAGAAAGCTAAAAGATTACAAGTAGCTTTTAAATCAAGGAGTGGGTTGAGGATGGGACAATTTTGAAGATTATGTTTGAAAAAAACTAGACTGTCTTGAGCAGAGTTGATGAATTGGGAAACCCTCAGCCTTTTCAAATGCAAAAGACTATTGCAAGGAAAATGTACTCAAGGAAGAAGATTGAAGATGTGACTACAACTCCTGCTAAAACTTCAGTGGTATCTAAAAATCTTAGTATTCACTCAAAAGGCTCTTTGAAGAGGCCAAGTGACTCCTAAGTCCTCTCAGGTAGGAGTAATCCATTTGGAAGAATCTAAAAAAGGCCTGTGGAGGAGCCTCAAAAAGAATTAAAATTTTTTGCAGGTAGAAACACTGCTGGCTAGGACTAAATGAGAGGAGAGTACAAATGAAAGTAGGCTGTCAGACCCCCTATATTCTACTGGCAGGATACAAGCTATAAGGCTAGCCACTTGCAATCTCTTGCTACCTTTCATGAAAAAGGAAGAACAACCCAGCTGTGCTACTATGAAAACTGAGAGTGTTCAGCTGTACTTTACAACTCCCTTCTGTCTTTTCTTTCTTCCATATTTGGACTGAAATGTCTATAACTGTTATCCTGTGTTTATATTTTGGGAGCAGGTAATTTGTTTCTTTAGAGACATGGGCCCCTCTGTTTTGATCTACTATAAAATATACCCATTGAATTTTATATTTCTATGTTATTAATTAGTATTTGTAATAACATAGAAATATATTAATAATAATATAATGATAATTACTATTTTAAAAGAAAATTTTAGTTGTAGATGAACACAATACCTTTATTTTATTTATTTATTTTTTAGTGGTGCTGAGGATTGAACCCAGTGCCTCAAATGTGCTAGGCAAGTGCTTTACCACTGAACCACAACTCCAGCAGCCCCTAATGATAGTTACTGTTGTTTCTAGTTCTATTTGTTTTTTTCCAAATATTCTTTTTTTTAAATAAAACTTTATTGTATATGTTTAAGGTATACAACATGATGTTGTAGGATACATGTAAATAGTAAAAAGGTTACTATTGTGAAGTAAATTCATATATCTCAGTAAACAGTTTCCTGTTTATTGTGTTTGTATGTGGCAAGAGCAGATAAAATCTACTCAGTATGCATCTCATGAAGTTGAAACAGAACTACCAAATGACCTAGCAATCCCTGCTCTGGATATGTATACAAAGGTACTCACTTTTACCACCACTATTTATTGAAGGGGCTTCTCTTTTTTCCATGTGTCCTGTTGGTGCCCATGTCAAAAGGTGGTTGACTTTGTATGTTTGGTTTTATTTATGGGATTCTTTAAAAAGGTTTAATGTGAAAATATTTCAGCATCCAATTTGAAGGCAAACCTGAGTTTACCAGGCACCTGTGATTAATTGAACTAAACCAATTCAATTTTATTTCCATTATCATGTTATTCATTAGACTTTCAGATTTGTACATCCTATATATTTTCTACATTGTATTCTGTGGCTTAGATCTCATTTCCTCCTCTCTTTGACAATCATCATTTCCTTCCCTATCTCTGTATTTTTGAATAGTTAAAAATATTATTCATATGAGATAATGCAAGTATTTTTCTTTTTGGGTCAGCTTATTTCACTTAGCATAATGTTCTTAAGTTTCATCATGTTCTTGCAAATGGATCTAGCTCATTATTATGGCTGCATAATATTCCATTGTATGTATGCACCACTGTTTCTTTATCTACTCATCTGTCATTATGTACTTAGGTGTTTTCAATATCTTAGCTATCATGAATAGTGCGGCAGTGAACACAGGAGAACAGATATCTTTACTAAGTGGGAATTTTATTTCCTTTGTGTACATATCCAGAGGAGGGATTGCTGGGTCATATAGTAGTTCTGTTTTAACTTCTTAGAAACATCCATAATGTTTTCTGAAGGAGCCCCAATTAGGGAGATGGCTATTGCGGTCAGCTGGAAGCCATAAGTTCCACCTGATAATAAGTATGTATGTGATGCACCTGTAAATGCACATGAGGCACCCGCAAAGCTAAAGGTATATAACTGGGTGAAAGCGGTCAGAGTCAGGAGAAGAATGAATTCATTCAGTCAGTCGTGCAGTCGCTCGGTTGGTCAGAAGAAGAGTTCGGGTCGGAGAAGAAGAAAAGAATCAGAGCGGCCAGAACGTAGGCAGAGCGGTTACAGAAGAGAAACCAGATAGAAGAAGTAATTGCTGGTCAGAGTCAGGCCGAGGCTCCCGAGGAAGAAAGAAGAAAGAAGAAAGAAGCTCTAAAAGCTAAGCTCTCTCTCTCTCTAAAGAAGAAATCTCTCTCTTTCAAGCTCTCTCTCTTTCTCTCTAAGCTCTAAGAAGAAGAAGAAGAAAAAGCTATCTCTAATCTTTCTCTCTGAGCTCTTTCTAAGAAGAAGAAAAATCTTTCTCTCTCTAAGCTCTCTCTAAGAAAGTAGAAGTAAAAAAGTAGTAGTATCTTTACTCTGCCTCCGAGTTTTTCTCCTGCGGCGGTTTGTGGCTGGCCATGACAGGCAGCTTACAGTTTTCCATAATGGCCATACAAATGTATGTCACTATCTACCAGTGTTCAAGAGTTCTCTCTTGCATACGTTCACCAATATTCATTATCTTTTGCCTTTTTGATAATTATCATCCTAACAATGAGTATGAGGTGCTATCTTATAGTTTTGATTTTCATGGTGATTAATGATATTGTGCAGTTTTTCACATACTTGTTTGTCACTGTTATGTCTTCTTTGGAGAAATGTTTTTCCACTGTTGAATTTCATGTGTTCTCTAAAAATTTTAGATGCTGACCTCTTATAACACATATAGTGTGCAAATATTTTTTCCAAATATGTAGGTTGCTCTTTCATTTTGTTAATTGCTTCCTTTGCTGTGCAGAAGATTTTTAACTTGATGTAGTCACATTGATTTATTTTTGCTTTTATGGCCTGAGCTTTTGGTATGACATCCAAAATACATTGCCAATGCCAATATCCAGGAGCTTTTATCTTATGTTCTCTTGTAGTAGTTTTATAGTTTCTGGTCTTATGTTTAGGTCTTTTATCCATTTCAAATTGATTTTTTGTATGAAATAAGTTAATCATACAGTTATATTCTTTTGTATGTGGAAATCCACTTTTACCACCACTATTTATTGAAGAGACTTCTCTTTTTTCCATGTGTCCTGTTGGTGCCCATGTCAAAAGGTGGTTGACTTTGTATGTTTGGTTTTATTTATGGTATTCTTTAAAAACGTTTAATGTGAAAATATTTCAGCATCCAATTTGAAAGCAAACCTGCATTTACCAGGCACCTGTGTTTTATTGAATTAAACCAAATTCTTGAAGTTTTGGTAACTACTCACTCATGTGGTAGCAATTAAGGCAGTAAACCTCATTGAGTCCTAAATCATTAGAACTGTTTTTTCTCTTTTATACATAAAGTTTTAAGGCAGTGATTTATTTTGTAGGCCTCTCCAAAGTGAATGTTTATATGTAATTCATGCTATGATCAGGCAATCTAGTCATTAGGACCCAAGCTTTCTGCTGAACTCCCACTTTGGGTGTTCCCCTCACCTTTCTCTCTTCTCTTAACTTTATGCACTAAGAACCTATTAAGGAAAAAAGAAGAAGGGGAAGCTAAAGGGGAAGCCCAAGAACAAATCCCCAGGATTCATTTCAGCTTCTAATTGGTCCTTGCTTTCCTGCCAGGTTATCAGAACTTTTATATAAGCCTTGGCATATTTTATTCAGCATTTTGTAGTATTTCCAGATAGATGCTCAGTCTATCTATTAAGATACTTAATTTGTCACCATGCTGAATATATAAATCTTGTGATTCACAATAGAAAGAAGAAAAGAAAGTTACAGCTGGGTTAGAAAAAATAAGCACACTGGAAGGATGCTAAAAATGACGTATGCAACATTTTAAGAAAAATGTGCAAAGTTAGATTAATTGAGCTCTTAGTCATGAGGACCCAAAGAAATGGCAGATTCTGACATGTGCAATTTACCTGATGCAGAGTAGGGATGTGGTGGAGACCAGATTTTGTGATAGACAGTTTATTGTACAAGCTATGAGCTGGCATTGTTAGTATAAACCTGAGTGGCATGCTCCAGAAGATTTCTGAGAACACAGAGAGAGGATGCAGTAGGTTTAGAGTGAATATAATTTATATTAATATATTCACAATCCCTAATATTATAACTTTCTATTATTTCACCTTGTTCCCAATCATGATATTCGGACTACAATTCTATACTTTGAGATAAGAGGGGTAAGGGACTGGTTGCATATAGGTTGTAATAAATTACTGAAAATGAATTATATTTTTGAGGACAAAAAATCTTTTTTGCTACCATTTGTAGTTCCCAAGACACACAGAAGCGTCTGGGCTATGGTTCATGACAGGACAAAGAGGCACAACATATACCATTAAAGTGTTAGAATTGTTCTTTGGAAACTTCTCATGGAATTGTCTGTATGTTTCCTTATGTAAGTAGGCAACTATGTTGATCAGCTTAATGCTACTGTAACAAAATAACTGCTATTAACTTATAAAACATAAAGGTTTATTTTCACAGTTCTGGTGACCCATGGATTTGGGTCCTTGGCAAAGGTGGCATATCATGGTGGGAATGTATGTTAGAGCATACTAGCATACTACTTCCCTCATGACCCTGGAAGTAAAGTAAGACAGGAAGGGGCCATGTTCCCACAGTCCTCTTTGAGAGCATATCCCCAGTGACCTAAGAACTTTCCACTAAGATCCACCCCCTAAAGATCCACAGCACACTGGGATTACTGTGGTACACCACCCTGGGACTGATTTTCTAACACATTGAACTCTGTGGACACTTGTCCAAACCATAGGAAATGTATACACATCTTGCCTATAATAATATTGACTTTGTTCTTGGAATCAGCTGGAAAGGCAAACTATGTAGAGATTAAATTTAGTGGGGATTTTGTTTTCTTTAGTTTTGCTCATATATTACATGCTTGCTTATATAATGTGTACCTACCTGCCAGGTGTAGATGTTTAACTCTGGATTAGCAAGAGGTTTATGTCATGACATTTGCTGTCATAGAACTTACCAACTTGAAAAAAGAAGGGACAAAATTATGTGACTTTAACAATTTAGAACTAATTAAATACTATTCCATATAGTACTAACTTCAAGTGCAGTAAGTGTGCAGAAAAGGCATAAGATTTTCCTGGAACAAAAGGAACTTCATCTTAAGTTATGGAAAATTTGAGGCACTCTAGGGAACAATTAGCAAGCTATGGTGTGTCAGATCCAGGCAGTGAACACAAAGAAGAGAGAAGCACAAATAAGGAGCCTTTTTGGTGAAGGAAGAGGGAAATAGTGGAAGGCAAGATTTCAGGTAGGTTTGTAATAGCACAGTTGAAACCTTAAGACACCATAAGGGAAAGTTTTGTTATATTACACTGTGTTTTGTATGGTGTATGTTAGACAGTACAGAGATAACTGAAGATTTTTGAACAGAGGAATAATATGTTGAAGTGATGTGAAAAGTTTAGCTTTATCGATAGGTGTGTATCTCTATAGGATAAACTAAAGGTTGAGCCTGGGAATTTATTTTGTTAGAGAAGAGCCACCTATTAGTAATATGCTCTTTATTGATCACATGAAAATATAGCATATTAATTTATATTGGATATTAATATAAGGTATTAATGTAGATAAATTATATTTTTGTTGTTTTAGAGGAATCCCAGGGAGGAAGTGTGGTACCATCATACTTACAGCTGAGGAATTAAACTGTTGCAGGGTGAGTAAATATTTCTTTTTTTAAAGTTATTTCTAATTCTTCTTTGAAATACTTTTCCTGAAACTCCATTTAAATAATTAATTCTTAAGTAATTTTAGCAAAAATAATTGAAATTGTTATTTAATTCTATTATTCATAAAATATTACTTTTGGTACTTAGAACTTTGACCAGAGAAACTACAGTTAATTAATACTTACTAAAATCTATTGTCAATACCTCTTTTTTTAGGCATTATTATAAGGTATTGTCAGTTACAACAACTGGTTCAGTTCCTGAAAGAAATGTTGCAGATTTATATATAATTTTGTTTTTAAAATTAATTTATTTATTGGTTCTGTGTAGTTACACATCACAATAGAATCAATTTTGATATAATTATAAAAGCATGCTATATATCATAGTCTAGTTGGGACCCCATTCTTGTGTATGTGCATGATGGTGAGATTAACTGTGATGTTAGATTCATTCCACAGTCTTTCCTTTTTCTATCCCTCCCCTTCCTTCTCTCCATTCCCCATTGCCTGATCTACTTTCTTCCCCTTTCCCTCTTATTGTGTGTTAGCTTTTACATATCAGAGAAAGCATTCAACCTTTGGCTTTTTGGGACTGGCTTATTTCACTTAGTATGATGGTATCCAGATCCAGGCATTTACTGGTAAATGTTGATTTATGCCTAATTTTGAAGGAATATAGCTATTTTTTTAACCTTTATTTTATTTATTTTTATGTGGTGCTGAGATTCGAACCCAGTGCCTCACACATGCTAGGTGAGCACTCTACCACTGAGCTATTACCCCTTTGAAGAAATATTTCTGATCACTTGATTTAGTATTTTTTTGTATTTATAACAGAATTACCCAGAATTTATGCTGGTTTCATCTTCTGCTAGTTTGGGAAGTTCATATTTGAAGAAAGGACCAACTGCCACTCCAAATGGGAGTTTGACTCTTAGAATACATTGACTGTATTTTTAGAAAAGTTCTATTTTTAGTTGTGATTTGCTGATATGCCCATTGACTCATCTTCAGTGAGTTCACTGTCAACAAGAAATGGAGAGATAGCTGTGACACTCTGCAGTGGAGGTAATGATGGCTTGCTAAATCCAAAGTCAATATTATCTGCTTAAAATGTGGCCCAGTGGATCTCTGGGAATTGTTATTTCTGGAGGAAAAAAAAAAGTTTGCCCTAGATTATACCTCTAGGGCTTTTTATTTTCCATGTCTGCTTGATGATTTTAGGAACAGAGACTTCCGAAGAATACCAAAAGCTTAATACTTTCACTTTAGCATCAATTTTCATATACGGTAACAGTGTTTTATTATCTTAAGGATTTTTAGATTTTAGATAATACAGTGGATTTATTTCACAATATATTTCTGAGACAATCTCATAAGAAAACTACAATATTATTGACTAGGAAAAGATAGGAACTGAGTATTTAAATTGAATACATAGTTTTGGGATTCTATTGGGCAAGGAAGGAGAAAAAGTTGAAATAATCACAGGAAACTAAATCATAGAAAGTATAAAACAGGCTAAATTCTGAAGGGAATTAAATAAGAATTAAGCAAGAATGTGAGAATCTTAGTAGATTAAAAACACTTGCAAATTGAGGATTTTTGTTTTTTCATACTCCCAGTGTCTTTATCTTCCTAGGCAGGCTACAACCACCTCTTTTCTCATCTGTAAAACCCAGAAACTACCTGAAGTATTAAAATCCCTCAGACTGAAATAGAATTTTAGTCGTGCTATGAGTTTGTGCTTTGTATTCTCATCTTACTGTACTACTTCAAGTTTATTTTCCATATTTAAAGGATAAAAATGAAACATGTGAATCAGCCACTGAAATATCTTCATAAATTCTTCCAGCTCTTATAATTGACTACCATAGCATTAAATTTGATAACACAGTGTACATAAAAGTACTTTGTATATTTTAAAAATGCCTTACAAAAATAGTATCTCTACTATCCTCTTTTTTTGTTGTTGTTAAAATGGCACGATGCCTTGAAGTAGTCATGTTTTATACTTCTTGTCTCTGAATTCATATATGTTTGTGATAACATGTGCTTTGCATAATAATGAGAGGCAGAGGAGAAAAGGAAGTTCATGGTCAATAAGATACATGTTCTTCATGGCAATATTAATGTGCTAGTTTGTAAAAATCTTGAGTTCATTAAGATAGTTCTTTTAAAATTTGCCATGAACACACTGTTATCAGTTCTATTTCAAAATGGAACCAAGGTATCAAGGGCTTAGGTTGAGCAGAGATGGTCAGGTTGCATCTTCAATATCTTTCACTTTCAATTCTATTACATTGCTTAGAAGAATGTGGAAATTCTTCATAGTTTCCATGCAAATGAAGTAGAACTTGTTACTTATTGATCTGGGTTCTTTCCCCTTTTCTACTGTGAAAGCTTTAAGAACATCTGAAATTATTTTTCAATGAGTAAATATATATTTCTCATGAAATCATAGATCTAACACCTTTATGAATATTGCTTATAACCTTGGCATAATTTCATTGTATATTCTTTGAGTTCTGATTCTTAGTTATAGCCTTGTGATGGTCAGCATCATTTTTAATTAAACCTAGAAACAGAATTTCATTCTATACTAATATAGTAGAATGCACAAGTGTATTCAAAATAGTGTTGACAAAAAAAATCAAGTTCTGTTGAATTTATATTTTAGGGAATTTTTAAAGTATCAAGCATTATGACTTATAATTTTAAGCTACATTTTTTTTCTTTCAAACAAGCATTGGTTGTTAACTTGTACAGTGAGCCTAAGCTTTGGAGTTTGAATGCCTGCATTTCATTCTCTTCTCTTTCACTATTCAGCTAAGGAATGTTATATACTTAGATCCTTAATTTCTGCAATTTAAAAGGCTACTATCCTGTTTTAAAAATCAGTTTATTGAGGTGGATTGACATACAGAAAGCTCTATATATTTAATGTTTGCAACTTGATGACTTTGGAGATAAATATATACCTGTAAAATTCAGTCAGCACAATCTATACCATAACCATATCTTATATTTATCCTATCTTCTTTCTTATTGTTGTTGTTTTTGTGTTGTAATAGGAACACTTAAGATCTACCCTTTTAGCAAATTTTTAAGTATGCAATACAGTATTGTTAACCATAAACACCACAGTAGATCTCTAGGATTATTCATCCTGCAAAACAAACTTTGTGCCTTTTGACTGACACCTCACAGTTTCCTCCTCCTCTCAATCCCTGCAACCATCCTTCTACTTCTTGGTTCTATGAGTTTTATATTTTAGATTCCTTGTATAAGTGGCATTGTGTAGTATTTATCTTTCTATGTCCAGCTTATTTCACTTACATAATATTTTTCAGGTTCATCCATTCTATCAAAAATAACAGGATTTCCTTCCTTTTTAAGGTTCAATAATATTATCCCCCCCACACACACACAGAGACACACACACATCAAAAACAAACAAACAAACAAAAAACAAACAAAAAAACCTTCAAGCACATGCATGCATATCCATTCCCTCACTGAGGGGCCAGTTAGATTGCTTCTGTGTCTTAGCTATTTTGAAAAAAGGGTACAGATATCTCTTTGAGATACTGTTTTAAATTTCTGTTGCTATGAACCCAGAAGTGGAATTGCTGAATCATTTAGTAATTCTATTTTTCATTTATTGAGGAGCCTCCATACTATTTTCCATGGTATCTACACTAATTTTCATTCCCACCAACAGCTCTAAGGATTTCTTTCTCTACATCGTTATCAACATGTGTAATCTTCTCCCTGAGGGTTTTCGTAATAGCTATTTTAACAGGGGTGAGATGGTATCTCATTGTAGTTTTAATTTGTCTT
This sequence comes from Tamias sibiricus, assembly GCA_025594165.1. Classification (NCBI taxonomy): domain Eukaryota; kingdom Metazoa; phylum Chordata; class Mammalia; order Rodentia; family Sciuridae; genus Tamias; species Tamias sibiricus. The sequence continues at coordinate 95,968,048 of CM046661.1, read as the reverse complement.
CCTCTGATGATCAGTGATATTTGGACTCTTTCATGTACTTGTTGGCCATTTGTATGTCTTTTTTGGAGAGTCATCTATTTAGTTCCTTGGCCCTTTTTTTTTTTTTTTTTTTTTAATGGCACTGGGGATTGAAGTCAGGGGCACTCGTCCACTGGGTCACATCCCCAGCCCTTTTTTGTATTTTATTTAGAGACAGGATTTCACTGAGTTGGTAAGTGCCTCACCATTGCTGAGGCTGGCTTTGAACTCGCGATCCTCCTGCCTCAGCCTCCCAAAGTGCTGGGATTACAGCCTTTGGCCCATTTTTTAAATTGAGTTTTTTTTTTGTTTTGTTTTCTTTTCTTTTTCTGACTGAGTTGTAGGAGTTCTTTTTATAGTTTGGAGATTAACCCTTCATCACTTATTTGTTTCATAAATATTTTGTCCCATTCTGTGGTTGCCTGTTTATTTTGTTGATGGTTTCCTTTACTGCAGAAACTTTTTATTTTCATGTAATTTTACTGATCTATTTTTGCTTTTGTAGCTTGTGTTTTTGGCATCAAATAAATAAAAAAAAATTTATAGTTAAGGTCAACAGCAAGAAAACTTTCCCCTAGGTAGGAAAAAAAGGGCTTCATTTTAGATATTTATAAATATTAAATTTATATAAATGTTTATTTTTATATGATAATCCTAATTTTCTTCATTATTATATACTTTTATTATCTAATCAAATGACAGAGTAAAAACTAATATCATTTAAGTCATACTGGCAATGTGTTTTCACTCAGTATTTTAAAAGTAGTTTGAAATTATTCAGCAAAGAATAATTTTTGCTTTCATGATTGATGTCTTGATCCAGTAATATTCATAGAATGACATGGATGTCCCAGGAATGGTTGCTTGGAATGCAATGGTGAGTGGAGGTCCTTGTCTTTAAAGAACATTTAATTAGGTGGAACTGCAGACATTGCCTAGCTGGCAATACAGATAAATATATCATGGTCTATTCTAAGTGATTCAGATATATTATGAGGGAGTGCAGTAGGCATCTGATTTATTTTGGGCAGGGGGTAACTGCATTCTTCTTTTAGAATGCAGCATTTTAAACCCAGACCTAAAAGGAGCAGTCAGCCAAAGTGTAAGAATTCCAGAAGAGAACACAGCTTGGGTAAGGTTGGGAAAGAAATGTGTCCAGATGTGATGACCAGGGACTGGCAGTGGGGGGTGACTGGGTTAAACCTTCCCCAGATAAAGGTAGAAAAGACTGGTCAAAGCCCATTTGATGATGGCCTTTGAAGACAATGTTAAAAATTCTGCATTTATCCTAAATGCAAGGGAGAGCCTTGAAGAACAATAAGCTGAGAGCAGCATGATTTCTTTCATGTTTGAAAAATCTTATTTTGTCTGTTGAATGTTCTGAAAATGGATTTGACAAGGTCTAAAAGTTAAAGAAGGAGAAATGAGAAGGTGCTACAGCCCATGTGTGGGTGCAAGGTGAGGCTGGCCGGGACTGAGGTAGTGGCAGTGGATGTGAAGCAAGGTTTGAGAGAAGTTTTACAGGTGGAATGGAACAACCTGGTGATGGATTGGATAAAGAGTGGTACAAAGCAAGGAGCTAAGGATGGCTTCCTTGAGCTCTTGGGAGGATGAATCTGCCATGAATTTAGCTGGGAAAATTGGAGGAGAAGCGAGTTTATTTATGAATAGACAGTACGGGCTTCATTTTGAACTTGTTAGACTGCCCATGAAACATCCAAGCAGATTTCTTCAGTAGGTAGCTCTTTATGCTGCTGTGCGGCATTAGGAGAGATCTTAAAAATCTATTCCATGGCATTAAGTGTAAAAGAGAATGAAAACCTCAAAACTGTGCAATGAGGCTGGTGTATTTCTAAAAGTATACTAATGCTTATTTTTCACCCCACATTAGATTTCTTTTGTGTTTAATACATTTGTGTTAAAACCATTTTTCCCAACATCATATAATTTGATGTATTGAAGGCAGTCTTTATTTAGACTCAGTTATTCATTTTTATCAGACTTAAGGAATAAAATTTGAGATACAAAACATTGATATTAAGCTTACCAATGATCATGTAAAGTTCATGCTTTAATAATAACATATCTTTGAAGCTTGATTCATAGTCAATTTAAAGTACACATGATTTATTTATTTAAAAATTTTTGTTTTTATTTTTTAGTGGTGCTGGAGATTGAACCCAGGCATGCTCTACCACTTAGATCCATCCCCAGGGCTTTAATTTTTTTTTTTTTTTTTACTTTTGAGACAGGGTCTTACCAAGTTGCTGGGGCTGACCTTGAACTTTCAGTCCTCCTGCTTCAGCCTCCCTAGTAGCTGGAATTACTGGTGTGTACCACTGCACCCAGTTTTTACATGTCTTTTGTGCATTTTATGTATATATTCCTTGGAAGTTTGTGTTTTGTTCCTCGTGCTTTGCAGGTGTATGTTGAGAAGGAGTGATTTTTCTGCATTAAGAACAATGCCATTGTAATGTCCTATGTTCTTAGAAAAGCACTCTCCCCCACGAGCACTTCCATATATGCGTGTATGTATATATATATACACACACACACACACACATATATATGTATATATATGCATATATATGCATATATATGTATATATATATATATATATATATATATGAAAACAAGCAAAACAGAACAGTCCCTCCTTCTTAATTCGGTTCTTGCTTTTCTAGTTTTATCATCCAGGATTATTTTCTCATTGCTTCTTTAATGGATAGTATGGAAATTTTTAATCTTTGGCCTTCAAATTTGAAAAGTAAACTGATTATATTTGATTGCTTTTTGTTTGAGGTGACAGAAGTCTATATTGCTCTTGTTTCTGTTCTTTTAATTTTCTTTAAAATGTGTATCATCAATATGCCTGGATAGATATTTCCTCCTTTATTAATTATGCTCCCCTGGCAGAAGTAACTACAGCTATATGTTAATTATAAAATAAAATAGCATTATACCATTATCTCTGAAAGTGAGAAATTTAGAGTTGCCTGTGTTATCGCACACCTGTAATCCCAGCTGCTCAGGAGGCTGAGGCAGGAAGATCTAAAGTTCAAGCCTAGCCTGGGCAACTTAGGGAGACCCTGTGTCAAAAAAAAAAAAAAAAAATTAAAAAATTAAAAAGGGCTGGAGAAGTATCTCAGTGACAGAGCATCCCTGGGTTCAATCTTTGGTATCTAAAGAAGGGATGGGAGGGGAGAAGTGAGGAAATTTAGAACTATGACTTTTGCAAAAGCAAAAATTGTCTTATCACCCTATTATTTCCAAGTCTGATTCGGATATTTCTTGAGAAATATTTGCAATGTAATTGAATGAATGGATGAAAAAGAGAGCATCATCTTTTTTTATGATATTTGGGAATTGAAAGTAAATATGAGAATTTTATGAATACCTTAATAAGTATTGTTGGACTCCCCCAAATAAAATGGTGAATAAGTCTGATTTTTTTAGGCATTGTTAATACTTCCACCACATACTATTCAAAACTGTGACCTCTTCATTTATTCTGAATTGCTTTTCCACTCTACCTCTTTTAAAATCTCCTATCAGTTAAAACACACACACACACACACACACACACACATGAACACACACACACACATACACACACAAAATCTCCAAAGTATTACTTTTCATTTTTAAAGAACTCTACATTATCTATCTTTTAGACAAAAACTTATATCATTAATGTCTAACTTCCCTACATTGAAATCATGTAGATTATGAGTGCCTGAATACATGAATTGATAGCAATGATTGGTTTGGCATAATAATTAACATGCAAATATATAATTATATTACAGATGAAAATGAAGGAAGGTGCTTTAGTTTTCTTGAAACCCAGTATCATGGGTTATTTTTAAATGTAGTTTTTCAGACATTTTGGTGTATTTGTTTATTATTTAAGAAAGAATTCACTACCAACCCTGCCAAAAAAGATTGTCTGTCTAATCATTTAATGTTGCCATCTAATCATTTAATGTATTTCAACATCTAATACATGGCAGGTATATGGTAGGGCTCACTAAATTTTTCCTGAGTGAAGGAATTTAGAACTTGATGTTCTAAATCTGTACCTGAGTGATTGAAAACACGAATGTAGATCCTGTATGGCAGTCTTGAATACCTAGAATCATTTAGCTTAATATCACTTTTTAGGGTAAGAATGTTAACAGTTTTTGATAAGTAAGTTTTGTGACTTGAATAAAAATTTTCAGGGCAATTTTTAAAGTTCCACAATCCTTGCAAAAGAGATTTTATGTTGTCTGGAACTCTTCCACACTTGGCCATTTGCATTAAAATGACAAATTTGTTTTCTTGTCAAGTCTTGCTTGAGGTCTGCAGTTTCTAGTTATTTATAGCCCAGCTTTTGAGCTTTTTTATTAATTTTGTTTTCAGGATGCTGTTTTGATGCAATTTTGTGCAAACAAATTGGACAAGAAGGATTTCTTTGGAAAATCAGACCCTTTTCTTGTATTTTATCGAAGTAATGAAGATGGCAGGTAGATTTATCTTTTATTCATTTTAACTCTTTGATTAGAGTGATATTTGAGTTATTATATTTTGTCAGAGAAGATTTAAATTGATAAATGGAGGAAAATATTTTGGTATTTTAAAAATTGATGTGATTTTTGTGTCTCAGTAGCAACGTATAACTTCATAATCATTTTATGTTATGTTTGATACTTAAAATGAATGATTTTGTTTCACAGAAACATTTTCTTTTTACTTTTTATTTAGTTATGACATTGCCTTAGGAGTGTGGAAGAATGATATTGTATAGAAACCCAAAATGCTGAAACAAATGTATTTTGTTGTATTATTGAACTCTTAAACCATTTTCTTTAGAACGATATGAACTTAAATGGATTGCTTTTTATGCTACAGTGTTTTTTTTCCAGTAATATCTGAGTCTAAAGTCAATACATTTTTTGGTATATTATAGTAAATTTGGATGTTCTTGCTAGTTATTATTAAATTGGTTTTTGTGTTTTTTCAGTACATATATATGGGTTATAGAGCATAATTTAGCATAAATAATTACCATTAAGTATATTTGATTATCATGTTCTATGATTCATGTTGTACTGTCAGTATTCATGATAAAATTTAGTGGTCAAAAATATTATCAGTTATGTTGCCAAGGTTTAAATCATTACCATGCTACTTAACAGCTATAGACCTGTGGGCAGGTATTTTAAACTATGTTGAGACTCAGTTTTCTAATCTATAAATTGAGGTAATGATCATAGTTACCTTCCAGGATTCTTAACAGAATTAAATGACTTATTACATAAAAAAAAATCTAAAAGTTTTTCTGGCATGTAAGAAGAATTTAAATATTACTTATTATTATTGCTATAATTATCATTGTTTTAGAACAATAAAGAGTGTAAATTAAGAGTGAAGGGCATAAAATGAAAAATAATTTGTTAGTACTGCTACACTTTAAGTAAAATTACACAGCATGTTAAAGTTATATGGTAAGCCCATAAGATGTCATGTAGAAATAGAAAGTTTGCTATTTAAAGTGAATTCACTGGGCAGTTTAGAATGATGCTTTACTTATTTTGAGAGTTTTGCTGATGAAGCTACTAAGTAACTGTAGCATATTTTTTGTTGTAGAGCCATATTATTGTATATGTCACTTGTATTTGTATCATTTGCATTTGTACATCAATTTTACCCATATGAAAAATACTGAAGCAACTAATCATATTTGCCAGGCATTTCAAATGTAGAGAGAAACTAAGGAATGATTCAGACTTTCTTGAGTCACAAAGTTCTCGTCTTCTCTTGACCAAACTATTTTTTCACTGAATTTCCTATTTTTCTTCTCACTACTTTATTTGTAAAGATTAGTTGTACAAGCATAGGAGTCATAGGAGTTCAGGATATCATACATTGGATGCTACTAGTGATGTTGCAAATATTATTATGCTTTTAAAAAAGATACTTAATCATTAAAAAAGTTAATTATTAAGAAAGAATATAATTGAAAATTGTAAACAACAATTGCTAAAGTTTGATAAATCTCATTTCAGAAAACTTTCCATATATATTTATACACAGAAAACTAGTTCACTAGCTAGGGCCAAGTGTATTCATTAATTACTATGTGACTTAATATAGATCATTCTGTTTTGATGGTGAAATGAATAGAATGCTCTGAAATACTACTCACTTTTTACATGTATATCAATTTCTTACTCAAAAGATTTTGCTTTATTTTTGTTTAATTGATCATGGAACTATTTCAAAACTGTCTCTCACCCATTGTATTTGAGGCTCATTTTATTTTAAAAAGAAGTAAATTCTTTTCTGCTAAAAACATTAATTTAAAACCTCTAATGATATATGTTACAAATTCTTACTTTCTTGCTTTCACATTTATTTAGTAACTCGACCTTTGTAGTAACTAACCTTGGTAAATAGATTTAGTTGAAGTATCTTCATACAGGTTATTTAGTGAGTATTTTTCTTACAATATTTTTGTGATAGATGCCCACACACATTTATATTCATATCTGTATTCCTGAATATTAGAAAAAACTACATCAGAATCCTGTGAGAATTTCTATCAGCTATACCAGCTCTGGAATTCTTACTTTTACTGGTGAAATTTTTCTGTCCTCATCACATCTAATATGTTACAAATGAGAATGATTAACAGGAGAAAAATGACTACCTGGCTCGTCAGTATCTCACTAAGATGAGTCACTTTCTTATGAGGAGAAATTTCAAGTGTCAAATTATTTCATCACTAAGAGTGGTGACACTAGGAATATACCAGAAATTTTCATTTAACCATAAGCAAATTAGCCCAAAAGTCAGTAGACTGTTGAGCATGTTGCTTTAAAGATGTTATCAAACAATCTTGTTATTTCTTCTGTCATGAAAAAAAAATAAGAATAATAAAAATAACAAAAAACCCTTTCCTTTATCTAATTTTTTTACTTTAAACTATTGTATTACTCAACTTTCTGTCACTGGGAAAAAGTATCTGAGAAAATCAACTTAAAGGAGGAACAGTTTATATTGACTCAATGTTTTCGGAGGTTTTAGTCCATGGTCAGCTGACTCCATTGCTTTTGGACTCATGTTGAGGCAGAACATCACTGTGAGGAGCCCATGGTAGAGCAAAGATACTCACCCCATGGTAGCTGGGAAGCAGAGAGAGAAAGAGAGAAAAGATTCCCCATATCTCCCTCAAGGACATATCTCTGATGACCTAACTTCTTTCCAGTGGGCACCACCTCCTCAAGGTTCCACTACTTCTCAATAGCACAGCAGACAGTGACCAAGCCTTGACAACATTAGTAGTGGGATCCATTGAAGACCCAAACTCAACTGAGTTATGCTCCATTTCTCTTTTTCATTTCACAGCTGAACCCTTTAAAAATATTGTACATATACTCTTAGTTTCTCTTTTCCTTATTAAACCCAATTCAACCAGTTTTTTTTCCCCAACACTCCCAACAAAACTGCTCTTTTTAGAGTTACAGGTCATCTTTATATTCTTGATGGCCTGTGGATTTTTCTCTTTAACTACTGTATCAGTATGACACCACAGTTTTTTTATAAAAATCACTTATAAAATAGCTGTAGGTTTATTGAATTTGTGGAAAATTAGTTGTGATAAACTTATAGCAAAATCTCATTGCTTTATACTATAGTGAGCTAATCTTAAAATTTTTAACATCATTCTCTTTTTATTAAATGGTGTAGCAACAATAGTGGGATCGACAACATTTATTCTGCACAAAAAGAAAGAGGAATGACATTAAAACAATATATCATAACTGAATCATGAAAGTAACTGAAAACTTTTTTTTTTTTTTTTACAGTTTTACAATTTGTCATAAAACTGAAGTTGTCAAAAACACTCTAAATCCAGTATGGCAAGCATTTAAGATCTCAGTCAGAGCATTATGTAATGGAGATTATGACAGGTAAAATAAATGGCAACTTCTCTGAGGATTTTGGATGTTTAATATAGATCTAATAATCGAAGCAAGATTATTTTTTAAATGAAGGTGGCATCTTTGCTTATGTAAATATGTATTTATAAAAGCTTGTTTAATTTATTCAAAAAATTTAAGTGACTCTTTTAATCGATGATGATTTGGGCAAGAGATATAATTTGGCTAATTAAAATTTGGTTAAACTGGTTTTTCAAAGATGAAAATGTGCAGTGAAAATATTATACATGAAAATATCCAAGGTGTATTGAACATTAGTTTAAGCTTTAACTTGTTATTTGAGAGCCATTTCGGAATTCTCATTGCCTCAAGGCTTTAATATGACATATCCTTCTAGAATGGAATAAGTACATATACAGGAGGTATAAGACAAGGACCACATTATTGTTACACAAAGTCTTGAAAATGTTACTTGGCACAACTGCTGTCTTGGTTGCTGATTCATAGAAATTCTATAAGATATAGAATGGTGTTTTTTGTTTGTTTGTTTGTTTGTTTTGGTACCAGGGATTGAACTCAGGGGCACTCAACCACTGGGCCACATCCCCTGCCCTGTTTTGTATTTTATTAGAGACAGGGTCTCACTGAGTTGCTAAGTGCTTCGCCATTGCTGAGGCTGGCTTTGAACTCATGATCCTCCTGCCTCAGCCTCCCAAAGTGCTGGGATTACAGGCGTGCGCCACCGCGCCCAGCTTAGAAAGGTGTTTTGATGTGTACCCAGATGAAGTGGTCCTGAAGATATTCCCACATCCCTGATGATTTCTTAAAATCAAATTTTTTTTTCCTTTTTTAGTGAAAGTAAATTATAAAGTTATAAAATGAAAACTTCTCTCCAGCCCCAAAGAATATAGGTTAAAAAATAAGAAGCCATCTCTCTGTTATTTTACTTATGTTATTTGTATATAAGAAAAAGGACATTTACTCTATTAACCAATGTTATACAAGGAACACTTGATTACCGGTGTGCCATTAAGCTTACTTTGAAATGTAATGTGCTACTTAATTGTCAGGTTATTTATTTAATAAGACTGCAATTTTTTTTTTTAACTGGACTCATTTTCTAAGAAAGTGGTTCTCATAATGCAATTAGTCGCATCTGCACCATCTGATAATCTTGTAGAAATTCAGATTTTCAGGTCCCAGTCCAGACCTACTGAGCCAAAAACTCTGCAGAAGAGGTCCAGTTACCTGTGTCTTGATAAGTCCCCATGTGATTCTGACTTTGAGAAATACCGTGCCAAGACAGTGATTTCCAAGAGTGTGGAAGTAGGGGCCTGCCTCCTGGTTGAGGAACTGCATCCCATGTACTTTCTCTACTCCCATTAAAGAATCAACATAGATTCTAGAAACTGACTTTAAAATGTAAAGTGAATTGTAGCAATGAAGTTAGCTAAATCACTTTTATATTACTTTGTAAATGTCTACAAGCTTGCACTATTTTATCTGACAAAAATATCTGACAAGTTAGTTTTTAATTCTCAATCATATTATTTTGATCTTACTAATTAATATTAATGTGTGTTTTTCCCATGGACAGAACAATCAAAGTAGAGGTGTATGACTGGGATCGAGATGGGAGGTAAGACATTTTCTTTTCTTTTATTCACGCTTTTGAAACTAAATGTGCTTTAAGAAGCAATTACATGGAAATGTCCCAATTTTTAATTTCCATGTGTAGGCATAGTTTGTCTGTTTTTTTCAAATGTCACTGAGATATTTACATGAGATTTTAAAAGAGTGTATCTTCTTCACCTTGGAGATTAAAAGAGATTTTCCTCATTTACAGTAATAAAGATTTTTCACCTTGGACCTGTTGTTTTTCTCATGGCTTCTGACTTGTAGATATCTAGTTTATTAGCTGTAGAGCAGAGATTCTCAAAGTTCTGCATCCTGCAATCTCTCTGGAGATTCCTACAACCTTTATATCCTGTACCATTCAAGGAAGTATACCTGAATACCAAACACACACCCCTCACTCCCCCTGCAGAAACAGACAAGACTTATCTCACAAAGAAACCTTAGAATTGTGTTTGGGGATTGGTAGAGCAAATGATTGTTCAGAGCTCTGCAGGACAGTCTCCCTCTGCATATCACAGTAGATACTAAAGACTAAAAGGGTGGAAAGATGCTACTTCCTCCTTTTCTTCTTTGACCATTTTTCCAGTGTTTCTGCCATTTTAAGTAGAATTTATATTGAGATGTCTTCAAATGTTAAAGCCAAGGACCCAGAAATGCTCAAAATCCCACTTTGTCCTAGACAATTGCCTTTCCTGGTGCTTCCAGAAAGGACTGAAAGAACTCATGACAAAGGAGAATGACAACTGGGAAAGTAGTAAAGGGCTCTTTTAATTTTCCACTTGGCTAATGCCCTAAACCCCAGCCCACAGCTCACTGGTAAATGGAGCTAAAACAGGAAGTCAAAGCTCAAGATGCAAGCAAAGTCTTCCTCTCTGCAATACATAGAAACCAGCAACCACACCCAGAGATGGGAGGGCCTAGCTCCTTGAGCACTCATGTAGGTACAGGAACAGTTCCAGAAGCCCAGCCTGTGCCAAAGGGGCAGCCTCTCTCATTCCTTTGGCTGCATAGGTAGGAAAATGTCCAACTGGACAGACACTTTCATGCATATATGTGACATTTGTCCATATATTGTCACACATGGTCCAATAATGTCCAAAAATTTGAAACAGTAGTATTTTCTCCTTTTTAAAAAAGAAATGATAAGGGAAGAGGAAAGAGGTGGAAATTTTACATCACATTTTAGCTACCAACAAATAACTGTAAGAAGGATTTCAGTCTTTAAATTGTATCTCAAACATGATTGTCTTGAAGTCATAAAGTCATGGTTTGGAATTTACTCTTGGTGATAACCCGTGCTATACCACTGATCATTGCATTTCTGCAGGTATTTATTTAATTAATTATTTGGGTTTCCTTTATAAGAATTTGACATGCTTTCTGGAGTAATCTTATCAGAAAACTTTATTTTTCTGTAGGAAACTTACATTGCTTCATTAAACTTGATTCACAGAAAAAATGAATTTTGCTTCCTTGAAAAATAGAAAAGGAAATAATGCCACTCTAAGTAAAGGAGGACTTTATGCCCTTTATCATATAAGTTATTTTAAATTTTGAGAATGGGCAAAACTGGTAGCCTTTTCCTAATACTTTTTACAACTTGGGGAAATGGTTTTAATTTGACCACTTAGGAATGAGGGGTGTAAATTCAGAGTTTATTGTAACCTGTTTGCAGAAATTGTAGATATTGTATTATCTATCTCTGAATGGTGTGCTTCTATGACTTTCCCTCAATATTCTTCTTAAGTTGAAAGCATTTCAAGTAGCTTTGAATATCAGAGTTAACTTGGAATGTGATTCTTCTTTCTTTTGATTTTGGGGTTTTGAGTATTCCTATCAGGATATGACTTGATGAATGTTTCTATTGTGCCAGGTATTCTCTAAGCATTTTTCATGTTATTTCTAATTTAATTTTTACAATAAATGATAGGTATTATATTAGTTCCATTTTATAGATGAAGAAACTGAGGGAAAGAAGTAACTTGTCTAAGGTCATACGATTAATAAAGGGTGGAGCCAGACCTTGAAACCTGGTAGTATGCTTCCAACAGTGCACTCATAATTAATGCACTGTGTTTCTACAGCATACACCCTAAAATTGTAAATTCTTCTACTTATATGAAAGCTTTTTTTCACAGACATTGTTCATACCCTGTGATACTTCAGTAATTGATAATGTGGTAATTATGAAGAATGGAAAGGCTATTTAGGAAACCATTTGATATAATCTGACTATTTTGTTACCTGAAATGCTATATTATCAGGAAAAATGTTCTTAAGTAGCAAGTCTTATATAACTGAAAATTAGGTACAGAAAAATTAGTATTATATATTCTTAGAGATTCTTAACAGATGTTGAAATGGGCAATAAAATATGTGCATGATCTGGGTTAGACATACACAAAAGCTAGAGTAAGAGCAAGAGAGAGAGACAGACAGACATACATAGAGACACCATTTATGAACAGTTTAATGGAAGTGGAAGATTTAGACCATTAGATTGGGGAAACATTTTTCAATAAATAATTACTTTTGCGACATCAGACTTAGAAGCAAAGAAACTATTTAGATATTGAGATTGTACAAACTCATTTTGTCATTGGATTGTCAACTGTTTGATATGTTGATTTACCTTTTAATTTTTGTTTCAATATACCATCATTAAGGGCATGTTCATAAGATGTCTGAATTGTTAAAGACTGAAAATAAAGAAGATGAGGTTGGAAGTAGAAAACATTATTATGGAGAAATTTAAGCATTCCTTGGAAATGAATTATAGGATTAGCAGAATGAATAATTAGGGAAATGGACTGCAACTTTGTAAGTGTCTTAATATATTTTTAATGTTAGGGTAGAATGCTTTTTCTTTAGTTGAAAATGTAGCTCAATATTTTAATAAAAAACTTCAGTCTATAATTCTGTATGATACATGTGCATCAGAACAGCTTTTTTCAGTGTTAGCAAGTTACTGGATTATGGATGGCATATACGAAGCAAAATTAAGATAATTAATCATTTCTCAGTAACTCTTCCAATTAAGTAACTTATTTGAAAATTAAAAGGTATGTTAGTTCCCAGTAGAAAATAATACATAAAAACTTTATAAATTTATCTTTATATAGATTTATAGTAATTTATAATATATAAATTTATATTTATATACTTTATAATATAAATTCAAATTTATATTACTACATAAGTTTATAGTAATAGTCACCATATAGATCGATATGCAAATTGATATCCAGCTGTGGTTACATGTAGAATAATAGCATGCTTATTAAACATTTTACATGCATTTTTGTTTTTCTGACATAGTTTCCCACAGTAAGTGTCCTTTCCTTAAATCGAAGTGACTATGATATGACACTCATTATATTTTATCACACAATGTAATGATCAGGAGACTTTCTTATTCACTATGTTTGTCCTTCTGCCATCTTTAATATTTGTTCAAAATCCTGTATGCTTATCATTTTATATTCTGTATGTATATCCAGAACTTTTGATGCCTCTTATCAGAATAGATTATTTATTCAGTGGATTTTGTTTTTTACAGTATACACTACCATTGTTCAATGGCTATATAATGCAAGTCATAATTTAACATTATCTAGTGGCAACATTAGGAATTAAAAATAGACCAGTGAAATTGATGTAATAATACATTTCATTAATCCTGTGTATTTAAAAGGTTATCTATGTAGAGTCAGTATAAAAAATAAGGAGAAATTTTACATTTTAATACTGTTTCTGAAATTTACAATGTGTTTTATGCTTACACCACATTGCAGTTCAGACTTACCACAATTCGGGCAACATGTGACCATCAGCCACCACACTGGACAGCACCATCATACTATTTAATGAAGTCCATCTGATAAATATCATAAGTAACTTTATATCAGATGGAATGTTTCCTCGGAATTTGATAGATGTTTAGAACTGTCCCCTGACATAATGGGAAAAACTGATCGTATGTCTATATTATTTTGTGTATAAATTTGACCACAGTAGAATAATCTGCTCTTTCAATCTGGAGGAAGTATTTCAGGTAAAAATCAAAATCAAAAGTGCTTGGTTAGTTTCACTTGCTTAGAACATTTTGTTTTTTTAGCAAGGGGTACTTAAGTTAATTGTGGTCACAATGATATTCATGGTCAGGGAACTCCAGATAGCAGTGTGGTCTTGTCGGAATCTGATAGTATTTTTAGCTTAATTCATCAACTTGAAATTAATTCTGTGAGGAACATCTCATGAATCTATGAAGTGTACACAAATGTGGTAATGCTGTTGAGCAAGTTAGCACTTAATACTAACTTAGGTACCCTGAGCTAATCTAGAAGAGAAGAAATATAGTCATCTGTCTCTTTTATTTAAACATACTAACAGTGTCTGAGAATGCCAGGGGGCATTGCTTGACCTTGGGATGAATAATTGGTTTTAATGTACTTAATTTTCAAAAAGTTAAACCACTTTACTAAAATCATTCCCATAGTTTCCACTTTTTCTTTAAAAGATGAGAAGGAAGACTGTTTAAACCGCATTTTAACAATTGGAAGCTAAAGTGCTGAAAAACTGACTTGTATGGGTTCTGAAGCAATCAGTGGCAGTGTCCTTGAAAAGCTTCAATTGCTTGAAGTTGCTTTAGCTGAATTTGTAGCTTAATTTAAAATTCAGTGAGCATTAATGGAACAGCTCTGCATTAAGTCCGTGTATCTATTATATGGGACTGATTGTAAATGGGCTACCAAGTAGATTGCTGTCTACCAGAAAATGATGATTTGATGAAAAGACTGAGATAGTGAACTGCCAATCAGGAAATCCCAGCTTGCCAAAGTCTATTGAATAGGGAGAGTAAAAGTTACATTGTTACCACTCTGCATTTTGTCAAATGGTGTCATTTAATAGGGGTATTTATTATAACTAAGTGCAAACTTCATTTATCTCTGAAATGCTATACAAATGCTATCTTTTTCTAGTATGTTAGCTTTGAAGCTAATATTTGATAAATGCGTTTGATATTTTGATTCTGGGATTCTGCATCATCATGTCCAAGTGATTCCTGGACCAGTGCTTGAGAATTTACTAGTGAGTTGTTTAAGAAGACATTAGACCTGATTTAGGAGGATCTTTGTAAATCTTTTATGTTTTTCATTTGTTTTCAGTTTTCTCACTCACTCTAGCTAATCTTCCCTGAAATATAACATACCATTTGCCTATAATTAACCCTGAATATCCTGTGTATTCAGTAGACAAGATTCAATATTTTCCTTATTCCATTGCCTATTCTTTGAGATTTTTAAAATATTAATAAGTGGAATTTCATAATGTGCATATTATTCACTGACATATCTATTTCCCCCATATACTAAATGATTTTTCTCAGATGTAGCTTGTGAGTTCTTCATTGCCTTTCCCTTTAATCTATAATTCTTACTTTCAAGAAAGGCTGATTTAATTATGTCTCATTAGATACTTAGTATGATAATCAATTTTTAACTCTTGAACATCTTCATTTACCTATGATCCAATTGAAATTCTGTTAATTAATTTGGAATAAGTTGTCATTGAGCACACATTGTGTTGAATGGTTTACCAGGTGATGCTATTTAACTAAAAAAGAAAATGCTTTATATAATAATATTTTAATCACATTTAAATTTTTAAAAATCCTTCTACCTTTAATGATTTTGGATTCTTTCAGATATATATTTCAAGAAATGCATATATCTCATCTCCAATTAGATATTTTTAAAGAAAATTTTATAACTATTTCACACAGGCCCTTTACTAACAGAAAAATGGAAGACAGATTTTGGGAAGTGGTACTCTAGCCAATTTGGACCATGCAGTCTCATGTTGGGCCCATCCTCTTCCATTGTGTATTTGCTCAGATAGCTTCACCACTTAGAAAACCCTGCTCTGTTCTTTTTGCCTCTTGGTTTTCTGTTTGGGCCAAATTTAAATGGCATCAATTGTATGAAGGCTTTTCTTGGTCTCTGAATTCATTTAATCCCTCTCTCCTGTGTGTTTATCACCTATGAATGTTTATTAGCAGACTTAACACATTTTGACTTGTATCGAAATTATTTGTTTCTGCTTTGCCTTTCATGATAATTATAAACTCCCTGAGGTCAAGAGCTGGGTTTTATCTTCTTACTCCTCACAGTGTAGATTAACTGCCTTTTATGTATTAGCTCCTTGCTGTGTTATTTTTTAATATTACAGAAGAGAGTATTTAAAATAGCTGTTATCTGTTTAATGAACACTCAATCCTCTGTCAACACTTGTTGTTTTATCCCCTCATTATCATGCTTTAAATGAAAATATCTTGAATAATATTGGGGCTTTATTTCCCCAGTGAAACTTCAGGTAGTGAGTTTTCAGCTGTCATTTTCTGAGTCTCTGTTTTACTGTTTGCAGTTATCCTAGGTTTTACATTCATGTGTTTATGGTGTTATGATAAAAATTGATTTTTTTGTCTTATTTCAAGTCCAAATACTGATAAATTTTCACCCGCTACACAGAATTATCAAATTCAAATCAACCTGTATATCCATACTGTTAAATTTTATTTTATTTATCACCTAACTATTTAAATTCTTTTGTCTCCATTAATATGTTATCATTCAATTGTGAAATATAAATTAATTTCTAATTCTGGCACAAGGTAATAGTAGAATCCTTAGGACTGAGAAAGACTATTCAAATTAAAACTATATTTTACAAAGATGAGCTTGATTCTGCTTCACTTTGTCCAATCCTGAACAAGTCATC
Source organism: Tamias sibiricus (assembly GCA_025594165.1). Taxonomy (NCBI): domain Eukaryota; kingdom Metazoa; phylum Chordata; class Mammalia; order Rodentia; family Sciuridae; genus Tamias; species Tamias sibiricus. The sequence goes on along the minus strand of CM046661.1, from coordinate 95,951,684 downwards.
AATTTAACCACTAATTCTGTCTTTCTTCTCTCAAGTTTATTCCACTGTGAGATTTCCAGGGGTGATATTTAAAATGTTCACACGCCATCAAAATAGAGGAGAGCCATGCAATGGGAATAGGGACCTGTAAGCCCTTTACATTGCCAGGGTCAGTCTTTTAGGATTTTGGGGTGACCTAGAGAATCTAGGGGGCATGCATGGAATCTGAGGTAGTAGTAAGCCATACAAGAGATTGAGCAGTGACTAATTATTACCAGGTTGGCAGGTAAATATCTTCCTATTTTTATATTTACTTTGGCTCTACCAATTAATATTTCTTGAAAGTAAGTCCTCAAACATGCAGACCTGAAGGATCATAATCATTTTTGGCCCTTCCTTTTTCTTATCCACAATGTCCAATTAGTTGTCAACTTCTGCATCTCTCAGAAATAAACAGTGAATAACAGCATCACTGTCACTACAAGGAATTTATGATTTTCCTAAAGTTAGTTCTGTAATTATTTGTAGTTTTCATGAGGTGAAAAGATGAAGTGAATACAGATGTAAATAAAAAGATTATAAATAGTTTAGTTGACATTGCTTTGTAAGAATACCACAATTTGTACAACAAAACACTGGAAATGATTTTTTTTTTTTTAAAGTAAACAGATACTTGGGCTAGGGTTGTAGCTCAGTGGTTGAACGCGTGCCTCACATGCATGAGGAACTGGGTTCAATTCTCAGCACTACACATAAATAAATAATAAATAAAAATAAATAAATAAAAGTCCATTGACAACTAAAAATATATTTTTTAAAAAAAATTAAACAGATACTGAAAAGAGAAGAATAATAAAGAGAACAGCATAGCAGTAGGAAATACTTTTGTAATACAGCCCAGAGAAATAGAAAATAAATCAAGACAAAAGATATCCTGAATAGTACAAATGGAAGAAAACGAATGTAGACATAAAGGACGGTCCAGAATAGGACAAAAATTTTCTAGCAAGCTTCGGAATAAGGGCAAATGGGTGAAGCTGAGGTCTTATTAATGTGTCTTGGAAAGATCTGGATTTTAAATTCACCTTTCTGAAATAAATCATTTTATGTCTTCAGGGCCACTATTGCTGAATTAAAGTTAACTGTCACAGAAAAGGAACTTAAACTGATTAACAATGTTAGCTTTTAGTTTGGTCTATATATATGATTTAGTATTAAAGTTTGTAGTTCTCTGAATCCAAAATCCTACAGCAACTCAGGTTGTGACCTGCCAGGGAGATAGGCTATTTGAAGGCAACCAAATTCCTTCTTTTGAATCAGATTAGGAAGAATGAGAAATTAGAAAATAACCATATGATTTGAAATAATTTATATATAAGATTCAAACTAACCTAAGAATTAATCAAGACTCAAACCATTGACCAAAATAATTTCCACCTAAATGGGAAGAACAGAAAGAAAATAGAAGACTAAGAATTAATTTCTGAATTTAAAGCGCCCTTAAACATAATAGGAGATGGAACTTATGGGTCTATTTTAAGAATAATCTTTGTAATTCAATTACAGTTCACTGCAACAAAGTGTGCAAGTCCTAAATTCACAGTGTAAGGAAGATGCACAGATTGATCACACCCTGTGATGAGCACCCACATTGACACACAGAGGTTCACCAGCACTTCAAAGCATTCTCCTGCCTCTCTCAGTCACTATCTACCTTCCCCAAAGCAGCCACTTTCCTGCCTTCTATTACCATAGCTTAATGCTTCCTGTTTTTGAATTTAATATAATGCATTCTCAGAGTAACTGCTCTTTTATGTCTGGCTTTGCTCAACATTGAAAAACAGTTTAGGAGATTCATTCATGTTGTTTTTATTCACTGCAGTATCTTTAGTGTATTTTGCTGGTCAGTGAGCTACAATAAATCCAATTAGTCCATGATTGGTGGACCTATTTTTTATGGTTTTGGTTGTTATGATCAATGCTGCATGAATGTATTTATGTTTCTTGGTTGTATGTGGTGAAATTTGATACAGTTGGATATATACCTGGGACTGAGTCCTGTATTTAACTTCAGTGGGTTCTCACCAACACTTTTCCAAAGTGGTTTGCCAACTTACTTAACAACCAGAATTGTATGAAAGTTTTAGTTGCTCTGTATCAGTCAATATTTGGATCCAGTTTAAAAATTTTTAGCCATTTTTGTAGGTATCTCATTGTGTATTTCTCACTTTGTATATCCTTGGGACCAGTCATGTTGACTACTTTTGACAGTTATTGGCCATTTGAAGAAATCCATAAATTTAAACATATAAAGCTTTATAGATAAAAATATTATTTCTTTCATAAGTAAGGAGTCCTAGTATAATAAGAAAATGTCCACACTCAATTACAAAGAGGCAAAGACTTTATCATTGATCAGAAAAACACAAATAGTAGATCCATAAGAAAATAATCAAGTTTACTAGTAATCAACAACAAAACAGAATTTCAAACATATAGCTTTATGTATAATAAATGACATTTAAACCAAATAACTTTTTAAGCCAGAGTAGAAAATATTTTAAAATACATTATTTAATATTGATCACAGGAGAGGTAGGTATTTTATACTTTAATAGGGTTATAAATGGTAACAAAGTATTGGGAACTGATTTGTTTACAACTATTAATATCCTTAAAAATACCTCTTTAACTTTTCTCTACTACTTTCATTTCTAAGACTCTAAGATAATTATCAGAAACTGGAAAAAGAAGGCTTATGCTAAAAGTGTTCAACTCATATATAACAATTTAAGTGTTCAAGTTAAGTTCTGAAACATCCATCAAAAGGAATCTTATAAATTTATTAATAGTATTGCTTTCTAGGGAGGTTTACTGATTTGTGGGTATGCTTTGAATTCTTTTTTTTTTTTTTTACTTATTCAATTGAAATTTCAGAGTACTTTTCAGGAGAAATAGCATATGAGTCACTTCAATTTTTGGTAGCCATTATAAAAAAGAAGTGTCAATCTGGTGAAACCATTTTAATAATATATTGTATTTAAATTGATGTATCTGAGGTATTATTTTTCAACATGACTAACATCAAGATTGTTAATGAGATTTTTTTTCTTTCATGTATTGAGTCTTTGAAATATCTTGTAAATTGGACACTGTAGCTTTAAGTGCTGTATCTGCAATGCTTAGCATATGTAAATTGAAAAGATACATGAACCATCAGAAAGGTTATTTCTGGATGGTGGGATGAAAAAACACCTTTTACTTCTTACATATATATATATATATATATATATATGTATATATATATATATATATCTTTCCATATTCTCAAAAAATTTTGCCATGGTTTCTTAAAATATATTAAGAAAAGAAGGTGTCAGTCAAATTCCTAGAAATATCAACATTATAAATAAATCATCTTGACATGCCTACTCTCCAGTTCCATTATGTGGCTTAGAGAGCTGAGTTCCTATTGCATTTCATACCTCTTTACCTGTGGGATTGAGAGATGGTTAAGTAAGCAAGAAGAGACTACCTCAGGGAGAGAGAGCACAATGGAGATAACTAACAAATGTCAGAAGATATTCTACCTAGAAACACTGGTCATAGCTACAAATATTGGTAATAGTATTTTAATTTTAGTAGAGCATAAAGTGTCTTATTAGAAATCACAGCTTGTTACTTTCTTAAAAATAATAGCATAATGGGATGGTAACAGTTCACAACAAAATATACAAAGAACTAGGAGAACAGAGTCTGAAGCTACCCAACACGAAGCAAGGATAACTGTTTGAGAGGGAAATGCTGATTATTCTGTTTTAATTATTATACATTGCATACATACATTGACTGAATTATCTCACTGTACACCATATATGTATATATGTATAATTATTACATGTCATTTTGAAAAAAAAATAATTCAGAAAATCTGGTTACTTCTGAAAAGCCTGGGAAGATCAGATGAGTAGAATCCTATACTCCAAGGATTGAGGCTAGGAGTTAAGTGTGAATGATGTGTCAAGTTAAACTGGCAAGCAGAGCACCCATTTCTCTAGTTTCCAGGTTCTCTTTACAGAAACTACATCTTAAGTTTGTTTTTTCTCATTTATTTAATTAATATGTGTTGCACTCCCATCTTATTATTTCAGGAGACAAAAACATCTAAATCATATGCAAATTCATTCTGTAATTTTCAATATGTAAGATTCCAGGTCTTGCTTTAAAGTTGAGCAGTAACAGAATGGAAGCTTTTAATTGCACTTTATTCTTCATAAAAAATAATATAATGACTGATTTACTGCTGATGATTTTGATTCAAGTTCCGGCTTGTGTCTCCAGGGGTTCATAGTTATTACCCTTAAAATGAAAATCTCTCTGTTATATTCACAACATTGGAGATGATTTCTTGTAATGATGCTTTCTCCAAAGAACAATCTCCTGATGAAGGAAAACAGTGTTCTTAATACCATACTGAGAGACTGACACTGTGTCAACAAGATATTCAATCACTGAACTCTGAAGTACCTCAGTATTATTCATTTTCATCATTTTTGTTATCTCCTAGCATCCTTTGGACTGTCTTACAGTTTGTAAATATTCATCTGAAAAAACAGTTTAATTATAACACACATGAGAAATATGCTGAAGTTTTAAAAGAAAAAGGATAAAACCTTACCTCTTTTTCTTGTTTATGGAAATCTTTTCTGACAACCAGGTTACTGGATTAAATATTTTATTGATTAACATATTTCTGACTTCAGGTCATCTTACCAGCTGCTTCCCAAAAGATTTTTTGGGGGAATGCATATTTTTTGGAATGCATATTCAAAGGTTTTTCCTTGGACTCACATTGAAAAGTATTTTGCATATCTCTGAAATGACCTTAAATGACATCTCCACCCTATGAAACATAACACATTGACTTTTTTATGTAATCAAGAGCAAACTATTGTATAATCTCACTACTTGCCAGAGATATATATTGTAGATCATTGGCATTGATGGTGGTTTCAACTGGAGGTGCACGTGGGATCACCTGGAGAGTATGCTTTAAACTGTTGCCCATCCAGATGCTGCTTCAGTAGACTCAGGATACAGTCTAAAGTGTGAGGTTTTTGAGAGAAACTCTGATTCATTCTGATTCAGATTTGGGCTGAAAACTATTTTAGAAACTTACTCTGGAATTGAATAATACAAATAATCTCAGTCAATTAGAACAGCATTTTTTTTTTTCTGAGATTAGGAACAGAAGGTCAATATGTTAAAATGAAGAAATGTTTTTTGAGCATCTATTAAAAGCAGGTTGCTATACTAGTTACTGCATGGGAATTAAAAATGATTAACATATATACAGACCATACATTGAAGAAGATTGTGGTCCTACAGAGTATAGAGTACAACCTCTGCAGCAAAACACTAGACAGAGCATGAGCATTTTATGGTAAGACTACATCATAAAATGATGCTGAATTTCAGAAAAAGATAAATTTACATCTGGGCGGGAGTGTTCTAGATAAATTTGTGGCAAATTGATATGTGATTTATCTGAAAGGAGAGCAGGAATTATAAGAAGAGATGTTGTGAAACTAAGGATTAGAGGATTTTGTTTTGGCTATGGTTCTGTGTGAATAGGTTATCATTTATTAGAATGAACTAGTGAGAAATACATATATAAAAAGTAAGGTAAAAGCAAAAAATGAAAGAACTCTAGTGAAAGATGAATCTCATTGGAATTTTGGAGCTGTTGAGATTTTGATTCTCAGCAGGGAACATTTTAACATGATCAAACTTTAGGAAAATATCCATGCAATCAGGGAGAGACAGAAGTACAAAAAAACACTACTTGGTAGGGTTATGGAGATTATTGGGATAGCAATAAAAACCTCTTAGGTTGATAGCAAAAACAATAAAAACAGTATTAAATTCACTGTCAGGTACAGTGCCTATACACTTCGACTATGCATAGAGTTTTCAGTTTCTAAAATACTTTTATACATACTTTCTCATTTGAGAAAGGTGAGAATGGATACTTGGGCTAGTTAATGGGTTGGATTCTATGAGTTTATAACAGCTGAATGGTTTTAGTTGGAAACTAAAGTAAAAAAAAATTTTTGGATTCCTAAGATAGATTGTAAAACAAAAAATTGTGCTTTATTGATGGAAACAGGGGAATAACAACTTGCTAACTTTTCAGTTTTAGAAGTGGATATGATGGACTTGGGCTTCAATTTGATGTATTTAAAATTCCAGTTTAGCTTTTGTTTAGTTTTGGTTAAGAGACGCCCATACATAAATCTGGTGCACAGTTGCAACACAGATGATACTAGAACTCGTGCTCACCTCCTGCTGGAAGAACAGAAACATGTCAGACCTTAGCAACTGGATCTTACTCTGCTTTGTAACACAAGACTATTCCTAAAAGATGTAGTTATCTGTGAGGCCCAGCTATGTTTCATCTTAGTTCTTGTTCTAAGATTATTTGGCTAAAGATTTTGCCATCCACTGTATCTCCTTTACTTAGTTTTAGGAGAAAAATCTATGGAACAGGCCAAAGGGATCTTACAAGTTAAATTTCTGGATATTGTGAAGACTTTTGTATAGTAATGGTGCTTATTCTTTATACAGAAGAGGGATTATTGATATTTAATGATCACCTACTATTTTCTCTGTAATTCTAAATCATCAAGGCAATTTGAGATTTTGTGTTATAATCACATTATATAACTGTGTAATGTTTGTCAGTCACCTGTATTTTTTAAAAATTTTTTTAGTTGTAGTTGGACACAGTACCTTTATTTATTTATTTTTATGTGGTGCTGAGGATTGAACCCAGCACCTCACACGTGCTAGGCAAGAGCTCTATCACTGAGCCACAACCCCAGCCCCCAATCACCTGTATTTTAAATGCACATAAAAGAAACATAGCAACAACTAAGTCTTAGAAAAACTAATTTGCTGAAATTCAATACTGAGAAGCTTACTACAGGCATGAATTTGCTGTATACCTTTGCTTTGTAATAATTGTAATAGTCCATTGGAATTGGTGAGAGAGATTAAAAAAAAAAGAGAGAGGGAGAGAATGATTATGAATGGGAGAGATACTATTATGGTATAGTCTTTAAGTTATATAGAATGATCCAATTTGTGACTATTCATGATAGAATTTTAAATTTAATTTGATATTTCAAACAATTTTCATATATTTCTTCTTAATTAAAAAAATTCAACAAAAACATCATTCTTCTTAGACATGAAGATGAAGGCTCAGCATGTGGAAATGACTTGTCCATTTTACATGACTATTAAGCATTCATGGGCTTGTAAAGCAAAATACTATTTATCTACTAGGTCTCATTGTCCTAAGCACTGTGTCTGTCTCCCACCACCCTTTGCTCCTTAGTATAGGAAAAATGGAATGTGACTTATGGAGGTCCAGAATCTCTCCTTGGAAATGCAAATTCCTAATCTTTGGCATTTGGTGATAACTCTAGTAAGCATATCCTGAGACAACAGCAAACAAAAACATATTTTAACCATGGATTTCTGTTGTAGTCCAATAGTGCTTGGGAGGGAGAATTTGATAATTGTTGATCTGGGCTAAAACTAAGACACACAGATTATTGTGACTACCAGTGAAAATTTAGCTTTTATAAATATTGAAATACATTTGCATGCTGGTTTTATATATTTAAAAAAAAAAAACATTTTATCTGTATGACTGGCATGTGCCTCCCTATTATGGGTAAAGGCCAAACATCTGAAATGCCATTTTATGTCTTAAGGTCTGGTTTGCTGTATTCCTTCACCCAACATTTCTGCTCAGTGTTTGAATTTCAAGCTCTGGAGTTCTACTACAATATTCTTAGTTCCAGCCTGCTTGTGAGCATTACTTTGGATACTAATAATTTAAGGAAGACAACAAAGCCCTCCAGACAGTTTTATTTGAAATGTACAAGTAGTTATATATTTGATTTATCTAAGTAACTGCCTCAGTTATCCGTATTCTTGCAAATGGAAGCAACTTTTTAGTGTATCAGATACTTCAAAATATTTGGGGTCATTTCTGCATTTTATTTGAAATCAGGTAATATAGTCCACATTAAGATTGATGTTACTAAAAATTAGGACATTTTAATATTATGATAATAAAATGTAAAATGAATATCTTTTTGTGTTTTACTGAATTTACTATCTCAGAGAACATCTGAGAGAGGAAGCTATTCTCTTGCATTTTTCTTATCCATCCTATATGTATATTTAAACATTTAATATAATTATTTGGTATTAATGTTCAGTTAGAGGAAATATTATGTAATTGCTTTCTGACTAATAAATAATGCCTTAAAATAACTTGAGGTTTTTTCTATGACTTATATTTATGATATAATGTTATTTAAAGATGTCAAGATTATTTCAGATTTTCTGGTAAATTATGTATTTAGTTAAATAAACAGAATCATTATCATTGTGTGTACAATGCTAAGAATATTAAATAATTATTCAGACCACTTCTTTAGAAGCAAATATTCTAAATTTCTATCATATTCAAACTTGAAATAAAACATAAACATGAAGGGATGAGTTTTCATAAATTGTACTATTTGTATTGTTGATCTTCCTAATATTATATGTCTAACTCTAGCATAGAGATATAAACTTGTTAACTTATAGTGTTTGAACTCGTATTTGTGTTGTTGTACATGAACCAAATTAACATACAAAACAAGAGGAAAAAATTTCTGATATGCTCTTTTTCTATGACTATGTCTTTAAAGTGAATTCAAAACTGAAATCTTTTTTGGCCACAGAAAATTATATTTATATTTGAGCCTTCACATTCATGATATCTCCTTGAAAATGTTACTATCTTATAAATAAAGGTATTGTGTCCAACTACAACTAAAAAAAATTTAAAAAAAGAAATCAGCGAAGATTGATGTTATCTTATAAAACATTCTTAAATACTGATGAGTGTATAAAAGAGTTAAGAATAGAAGAAAAGAAGAAAAATTTCACATTCAGAGGAAACAGATAAATTATTACCTTAACTTATAAACACAACTTTTCCTGGTGATCATGGGCAGCCTCCAGTCACATGGTACATTTTACTCGTAATCATCAAACTGGTGCTTCCTTTCCAGTCACCTGTGGAAGATGACTGGTCCCCCTCCTACAAAGACAGGTTTAACCAGTGAGAGAATGTCTGCAGCCTATGCATTGAACTGGGGTCACCATAACTATCCTTCATTTAAACGGAGTTGCCATTTCCATAACTGCTCAACTTTCAAACTCTTGCTGGTTTCAAACACCTCCCTGTCTTGATGGAAACAGGGTCCACACATCAGGGAAACATGGGGAATCACTGAAGTACAAATGGAGGAGACAAAAACCAAGGCTGTTTTTCCCATAAGGAAGATCAGTCATGCCAATCTTTGTGCCCAAATCTTTTCAATATCCAAATTAGGAAAACTTTCATTTAAAATTTGCTTAAAGATCTCCTCTTGAGATATCCTTCAGTATATACCCAAAACATCACACTGTGGTATATTCCAAAAGAGAATGCCTCATGAATTAAGCACTCTTGTATCAGAACAGTACAAGCCACAGGAGTGTGAAAGTCCACAATATCATGATGTACCAATATCAATTCATAAGCCTGATCCACCTTCATAAATGGATTAAATTTAATTAAATCATAAATTAAATCTTCTTTATTGACTACAAGTATATGTGTCTTGGACTGTGTTTTTAATAATTAAGATGTATTCTAGTATGCCTTTTAAAAATTGAACATTGCAGAAACACAATGGAACACTACTCAGCATTAAAAGATAATAAAATCATGGCATTTGCAGGTAAATGGATGGAGTTGGAGAAAATAATGCTAAGTGAAGTTAGCCAATCCCAAAAAACCAAAGGTCGAATGATCTCTTTGATATGAAGATACTAACTTATAAAGGCAAGGGAGTGGGGATGAGAGGAATGAGAGAATTTTAAATAGAACAAAGAGGGGGGAAGGGGGCAAGGGGATAGGTATAATAGCAGACTGAGTTATCCACGATTACCCTAAATACATGTATGAAGACACAATTGTTGTAAAAACACTTTATATAAAACCAGCAACTTGGAAAAAAAAAAAGAAAAAATATATAAAAGGGGTTGGGATGTGTAGCTCAGTGGCAACATGCCCCTGAGTTCAAACCCCTATGCCAAATAAATAGATAAATAAAAGTAAGTTAAAAATTTAAAAAAAGGTTAAAGGGATTAGCCAAGTTAGGTAATGCCATGACAGAAGCTTATTGAGAACGAATATCCCAGGAATGAATATCTACTAAATAAAAGCCATGCTGAAGCAATAAAAAATAAATAAATAAAAATTTAAAAAAAAGAATCAAATGAATTCTGTGGGTTTATTTTGGAAATAGCAAATAGAAATCACATCCAATTTTTAGGCGAAGATACAAGGTTCCTGAAATGGACAAACTAACTCAAAACTACATGATGGTAGAGAATATGATGAGATGGATTTTGTACATATTTGCAATGTGTCCATTCTGTGCAAAACTATTAAATGACAACAGGAAAATAAATATGCAGTTCATCAGAAGTGACAACAAAAGGCAATATTCTCCAGTTATGCTTTTCCTATAGCATGATTATGCAGGTATATTTCTTTGGGGAAACAGTAGTCATCTGCATTACTATCAGAGTTGTTTTTAGGAGGTAACATTATAATGATTAATATGATTGGCACTTGTGCCATTCTTTGGACTGCATTTGAATGTTATAAAGTATTATGGTTAATATTCCTGGCAAGGTAAGATCACAGCATGGCTGAAATCCTCTTGAGTGCTGCAACATTTGGCAGTGCCCATTGTTTGCCAGGCACTGAAATAGATGCTGGGAAGACTGAGCTGGATTTGTCACCTTTTGCACCTTCAAGCGTCTTATAGGCAGAGAAGGGAAATATATAAACACGACTGTGTAATACAATATAGTACAAGTGATGATGGAGAGATGCTGGGTGTTTTGTTTTTGTTTGTTGCTTTTTGTAATTGGTTTTGAAGAATAAAGAACACTGACATGAAGCAGGAAAGGCTTCTCGGAGGAGATAACTAAACTGTAGAGTAAAAGATAAAGGATGCAAGGGAAGGACGTGCTAACTGTCGGGGAGAATGGAAGCGCTTATGTGCAGGGACTGTCCTACAGGGTTCAGGTATAAATGTGACTGTACAACATATGATTTTATCCACTATTAATGGAACATAGGTAAGATTATAATATACAGATTTTATTCAACACTTTAATGTTTGTACTAGAGGCTCTGTAGAGCAAATTAGTAGCTATGATCATAATCACTTTGCTCTAAATATCTCTTTAATATATTCTCTTGGACCTTACATAATATTTACACATATAAAAACTATGAAAGAAATAGACATGTAAACAGACATAAACCAGATAAGTGGATCTAGACCAAACTTTATTTTGTAAATGCAGTCAGAGAGCTTGAGACTCATAACATAAAATAATTATTTGAGTTACAATTAAATTAACAGGAAATAGCAAAACAGTATTATTGAATCACAAGGAAATTGTTGGTTGTGATTTATTATCAGAGTACTTCCTGTGCTATTTCTCAATGTAGTAAGAAATGTTTCAATATTATGTAGTATTGACCATCACGAACAGATAAAAGTGTTAAAGTGAATTCATTTTCTTTCTTTTAAGTAGAATCTAGGAATCATTGATAAGGGAAAAATAATTATGAGAATAAATCAGTAAAATCACCTTTAATATTCTTTTTAAACTACTTGCCTATGATTTAATATATAATATTTGAAGTAGGGCAGGTTAAAACGGATAGAACTTATAAAAATATCCATGTATTCAAAGAGGTTTATAACAAAATTGACCTGAGAATCTACCGTTTATCCACCCAGATTTGTTCTTCAGATTTATTCATGAGACAAAGCCCCTTGCTTCTGGGGTTGGCTGTAGTATTGCTACCTCCACTTACTGCCTTATGTTTGTGATCTTTTGCAAATCTTTACTTTTTGTTCATTTCTGTGAATGCAGAATAGATCTAGGCACTATATTTTGTCTCATAGAAATGTTGTCTTAGAGGCTGAAATAGGATTTGGAACTCACTTAACAGACTTTCTCTTCTACAATGCAAGGATAGAATTGTATTTATATTACATGCAAATTCAGTGTTTTATTCAAAATAATCATCTTGAACAAGATTCAGAATGGAGGACTAATATTTTTTCATTGTTTCATTTATCTACACCCTATTCAATTCTGGAAAGGATCCATGGCAGCTTATAGAAATATATATAATAAGATAAAATATGTAAAGATACTGAAGCAAAGAGGTTTAAAGGCTAAGAAATTTGAAAAGCCTGTAGAAGATAGCATATTATAAAGTCATAATGTGTTGATTATAAAGACATAATGTGTTGGAGATAGACCACAAGTTTGGCTCTAAACTCTCTAGTAAAACAGAGGAGAAAACTCCATTTCATGAACAGGGGTCTTTCAGAATAGAAAACCCACATCAGCATCACAGAAGCACAGTTTTCTAGCATTGAGACCCAACAGATTGTATCCTGTTATTCAGAACTCCATGAGGAGTAACCAATTTAATAGGAACAAAAAAGAACCAAATGTCAAAGATCTACTTCTTACAAAGTTCCATGACTTTAACATGGGCATATCAAAGTGGAGTTTGGTCATTCCCACACTTGTAATTGTCAGACTGCCTATACCCAGATGGATGTATTACATATCATAGAAATGATAGCATAATTGCATTTATGTGAGACCAGTAAATATGGCTTCTAACAAGTTTTGGATGAGTATCTAGTGGTAAGAATTTAATGTTAACAATTAAGAACTGAACATTGGAACAATTAACCAAACACAGACAAGATTAATACAGTCAGAAGACTACTGTCAGGGCTTAAATGATCCAGACATTTTAGGGTCTCTGTATTAGGTTCCCACCACTACTGTGGTGAGCTCTGGTTATGTAAGACTTTTTCACACTTATCAACATCAAAGTGTTGTGTTTGAAGTGCTTCAATAGAACCTTTATCTCATTGGTGACTTAAGACATCTGAAATTTGCATAGCAATAGTGAGGATGGGTTCCAAATAGAATCTCCACAACTCAAAGAGTTTTAGGATTTTAGTGAAAGAAACCATGGGTGTGAGCTTGTGCTTCTGAAGATCAAAAAGAATCATTTCATTTAAGCTGATTAAATTCACCTTATCAGATTTCACAGGAAATTTACTAACACTAACAGACTGTGTAACACTAAAATGCTGTTCTGTAATTACCCCTAACTTGCAAGAGTGAATTCTAGTGGTTTGGGTTTATCAATATAAATATTTCAGTCTACAGTCCTCCTTTCTTTCTTTCTCTCTCTTCCTCTCTCACATTTTCATGTGTGTGAATCTGCTTCTGAATTTTAAATCTAGAAGAAGTCATGGTGATACTAGTTTAAAGAGGAATGCCCCATGTAAAGTACTGTGATGTATGTCTAAAATCTTTCAGGTAATGGAGAACTGGGAGGCTAGATATCAAAATGAGTTGTATCTTAATTTCTTATGGCAAAAACTCTGCTAAAATTAATAGCATCTAATCTTCTCCCAAACCTTTAGACATTGTATTTTGGTTAGTTAAACACAACGTGTTAGTAGCTGTTACTGGTCATTGTCAGATCTAGTGAAGGTCCATGGCTTCTAAGTGATCACAGCTAAACATTAACATAGGAGGGTTTGCTGGACTGTCCCTTCACATGGCCATGAACAGCTTGCCTTTGGAAAGTGAAGGGGCCAAGCTTAAATTCTATGATACAAATAGCTACTGTGACATCCCTCATGTTTATTATACTACTTTAGCTCCAACAATCTTATCTTCTTCCTGTTACATTTCTCCATTGTACTGAATACCAACCAGCATTTTACATTAATTTCTCACTAGTGTGTTTCAAACTTAGTGAAATCTTTAAATGGATAACGTAGATATGTCATGTTTTTGAGATATGAGTTATTGAAAAAGACATACCCATTTCACATAATTTTGTGTAAAAACTAAATATTTGAATATTAATAAAATTTAATTGTTAAATATATAAAATTCTGGACTAATAGATAATGAAGTTGTCAGTTTCTTAAAATAGTTTATGTTCATAAAGACAGCAATCTTTTTTTATATTGATTAAATTATACCTTTCTAAAAGACTTTACGATATAATTGACAAATGTATGAAGCTAGTACTATATATATTTTTTTCTTCTTAATTTTAGTCATGATTTCATTGGAGAATTTACAACAAGCTATAGGGAACTTTCAAGAGGGCAATCACAATTCAACGTATATGAGGTAAGAGACACTTTGTTTTACTACTGTTTCTTTGTACAGTAAGTAAATTTGTACTTTAAAACTATGGAATTTGCAAAGGGTAATTGCCAAGAGTTAACTAAGTTTACATACATATACCTGTATGCAAATGTATATATGTTTAAAGGTATATATATGCACACACACATATATATATATTTATGCTATTTGTATATATATGAATTATTGAGCTGTCTTATTTCTCAGATCAAATGATATTACTTCTCTTCAAGCCATGTGGTCTTTTAAATCTGTTTTGAGAGGTTTTTAATTCTTGCTTATAAATCTCTTTCTTACCTAAAAAAATTGATATGGATATAAGTTCATTTAAGCTTAAGCCTATGCATTTTGTTTTACTACCAATGCCCTCACCTAACAAACAAATGCATTTTAGTAGTGTCAGCATGGTACTATAAGATAAACTATGGTCTGAGTACCTTCCCTGTTGTTTAGGTGAAGACTGAAAGAATGATAGGGAATATGTAGTTACTCCAAAAATCCAAGTTATTAAAATAAACACACTGTAGTTATTTATGCTTATAAAGTACCTTGCCAGTTAATCATCAGATTTGTATTAAGCATATGGAATGTTTTAGTACTGTTCATCTTTTAATTGTGTTATTGTTGTTCAATTTTTAAATTTAATGTGTATGGGTAGCTGCGGGTTTTTTAATGTACATGGATACCAAAGGAAAATAGCTCAATATTTAACCAGTGACAGTTATTCCTCTACTACGTTGACACTAAAATTTACCTTTTTTAAAGTAGCAGAATCTCCTAAAATGATGACCTTCTTCCTGGGATAAAATAGTTGTATTTTATTCATATATCATTTATTAACTTATTTATTAAGTGATTAAAAGATATTTATTAAGTGGTTTCTATATTCCTTGCTCTGTGAACAAAAATTTCAGTGTGTAATTGGAGAGGTAAACAATTAAAATATATTTGGTATAGTTTTATATATGCTCAAAAAAGTAGTTTACCTAATGGACTATAAAATTATTATATAAGGGCCAGACTCAGCTCAAAAAAAGCTTTTTAGTAAAAAACAAAGATGAAGAAATAAATCAATCTCTTCTACTTGGGTCTTACAAGAAAAGATTGTTGACCCTGAACAGACAATGAAGGTGATATGACAGTTTGTGAGTAAGCAAGTGCCTGTACTTCCTGCCCAACCTCAGGGATGAGGAGGAATGCACCCGCATACCAGTTCTCTTGCAATTGCTAGTCCCCATACAGCCCTGCAGAGATAATAAACATGATTTTTAGTTGCAGTTAGATCCCACTTTCTCTTGTTCAACAAAGCTTGCTTAATGAGAAGACTGGTGCCACATCTGAGGAGATGACAAAAGTGGCTAATAGTGATATTTTTAAATTAAATACCCCATAAGAATTTTGGGCCTTCACTTCAAATACAAATGTTCTCTTACTTTGTATAACATCAGTATAAGACACCAGTCTGAAAGAACTTGAAGTGGGGAGCTAAAGCAACTACTTTTAGGATTTCACTGAACAGCTTTGAGACAATACATTGGACACTTCACTTTCTGCACCCCTTTTCTTGGAGGCAGCCAAGAAAATGTTTAGCCATTATTCCTTCTAGTATTCTTTCTCAGCTCTCTTTTTGGTGTTTCAGCATGCATAGGTTGGTTTTCTTGATGGTGTCTCGTAGGTCTCTTAGACTGTTTATTTTTTTTCTTCCTTTTCTTTTTGTTTCTCAAATTCAAAAATCTCAATTGACCAACCTTTGAGATCGATTTACTTTTTCTTCCATCTCAAATGTTCTATTGAACCCCTCTAGTGAATTTTTCATTATAGTTATTTTTTTTCAAGTGGAGAATTTCTATTTGGCACTGTCTTAAAATCTCAGTTTACCTGTTTTCATAGGTGAGACATTGTTTCATACTTCAATTCTTTAAACTGGTTTCTTTTACTTTTTCAAATACATGTACAGTAGCTGATTTAAAGACTGTTTTCTAAAAGCTTTATTTGCAAGTCCCAAGATAATTTATATTGACATCTTTTTCCTATGTGGTATATAAGTTCCTGTTTCTTTGGATGTCTTATTTGTTGTTGAATGCTGTAAATCATAAATAATACATTGTAGTAACACTATAGGTCAAATTAGATCCCTGTCCATTTTATGCTACTATAACAGAACACCTGAAAATTCTTTTTTCACATGTTAGCCTCAACAACTGTCTCTGTCCAAAAAGCCTAATTAAACTAAAAAAAGGGCAATTTGTAAAGAACAGAACTTTAGCTTTCACAGTTGGGGATTCAGAAGTCCCAAGATATACGTGCCAGCATCTGTTGAAAGCTTTCTTGTTGTATCTTCAGCATGGGGGAAGGTAGAAGAAAAAGAAACAGCTCTCTCTGTCACCTTATAACTCTCTAACAGAGAGTTATAAGGCCATCTAATTCCATTCACAACGGAGGAGCTTTTATGGCCTAACCATCTCTTAAAGGCCTCACTGATTAATACTGTCATTTTGGCAAAACCTGAATTTTAGAAAGGATACATTCAAAGCATAGCACCCACATTGTCCAGAGTAGTATTTGTGGGCATTGGCTACTCCTTATGTGCTCCAGCAGTGTACAACTCTGCCTTAGCTTTCACTGCTCTTTTGTCCTTCCTAGGCATATGTATACCCTTTCATAAGCACATGGTCTTCTTCATCCCCAGAGATACACTAGAGTTTTTAAAGCCCTCTATGAACTTCTCATTCCCCAGATCTTCCTTTTGGTTTTTAACATTAGCCTTTTATTTGCCCAAACTTGTTTCATCCTCTCTGGCAGATCTGTTGTTACATAGTTGCCACTGACTATTTCCAGTAAGTGCTCAGAAGATAGGGCTTTTCCCATTGGTCAAACTTCAAGTTGAGTAAAAAAAAAAAAAAAAAAAAAAAAAAAAATAGACTAGTCCAATCTCCATTAATTGGGGCTTTTGGGGGAGCTTTTGACTAAGTCAGTTAATGACAGTTCTCTGAAATTGATACTTTTTAGTGAACTCCATACCCATTCTCTCCCCTTCAGTAGCTTTTAGATTTATATTTACACAACTACTGTGGTTGCAAGGTTGGCTTATTTTCAGTGCTATGGAGTTAAGGAAAATGAGATTGGATAAGGAAAAGTTAAAATGCCACAAAGTGAGACTCAGCCTTTTTTCCTTAAATGATTGATTCCTAAGATTGGTGCAAGGTTTTGAGTTTTTTCAGATTCTTGGGGGGAAAAATGATTTTGACATTTTTTTCCAGTGTTCTCATTTGCCCTTATGGAGGAGCATATTTTCTGAGATTTACTCCACCATTCTAAAAGTGTTTCCCTAGTCCATTTTTTCAGTGTTCAAAATAATAATGCTATTATATTTCCATTTTATATAACTAACATTGTTATCACTATTACAGAAGGGGTGTCATTTTTGGTAGTTAAAATTGTCCTATGGGACTAAATGACAAATTTTCATATAATTTGATCACAAAATTGAATAATCTAAGATAATTCCTCTGGACTCTAGTTAATGATATCCTGGAAGCCAAAGAGATTAATATGAACTTTTTGAAAAATGCTTTTGAAATTTTACTGAAAATTCAGTCCAAAGATGCAGGAAAAATCCTAATGCTAAATGGATTGTAAATCGCAAAATGCTAACACACAAATTTTCAAAAAACTATATCATCACATTTATTTCTTATCTTTTGATTGATTAATTTCATGTTATTCCATGGTTTCCCACATATTTTTCAGTACCGTGCTACTCAAACAATTTTGAGAAATTCCTCAAACTTCAAGGTCAAACCTGACCCTTCTACCCCTGAAATAACCTACATAGTTAATGGTATTACCCTCAAGACATTTGCTTAATCTGAAAAATGTGTCATTTGCTGTTGGTGTCCTATATCTTAATCATTATATGTTTTTTTTTTTCATGTAAAATATGCTTGATAAGGGTTCTCCAAAATCTTGAAAATAATACATTGAATGAATGGATGAGTCAATTTTGCATTTTGTGATTTCTACCAATACCAACTAAATCCAGTTTATTCTATGTCCCATATTTTTCCTGTGAACTATTCTTAATGGTACTAACTTATTTAATGCAACATTACTTCTTGTGTAGATGATTTAAAATAGGGCCCTAACTGTTGCCTCCACTTTCTGTTCTTAGAACTCTATCCTGCAGATCAGTTATATCGTTCTCCTATTTAAATATTAATTGAATAATGCCCAAACTCCCTAGCCTTGTATTGAGGATTTTAACATGGCTTCTGCTCACCTTTTAATCTCTTTGTATATACCCTCTACTCCAGTCGAACTGTGCCATTCTTTTTCCTCTTTTTAGAATGCTGTATTTGTCAATTTTTATTAGAGCCCTATTTAGATATATCCTAGTTCAAATAATATCTATTCATAAATATTATAATGTCCTTCACCTTTCTTTCCCTGTCAAAGGCTTTTTTCATATTTTGGATTAAGAAAAACTGAAGGATCCTCTATTAAGGCATTTATGTATTTAATATCTCCTATTTTATTGACAGGTCCTTCTCATTTTTATATTCCCTAGTGTCTTGTGCAGTACAGGAATGCAATAATATTTCCCCATTGAACTATTAGTAAAAAAAATTCAAGCTTATGTCTGCAAATGAGACCCTTATCAATTATTATGTATCAATCATAGTATCTGGTGGAAATTTCTAGTGCTATAAAGCAATAGTTAGGCCAATAGATTCCTTAAATATTCATGCTTTGCATGATTTCTATTTTAGTATTTTAATCTAGGATGTAAAGTTATGCCTCTCCGATATACTTTTCTATATATAGCTATGATTTTTCTAAAAAGCAATCAACATTTTTTTAGGACTTTAAATATTAAAAGTCTCTCTCAAATGTGGAAGATTCAGATGCTTATAGGTGATCAATACATAAAATGATTGAGAAGAATATTACCAAAAAAGATTGTGTTTTAAAAGATGATCCTAGTAGCTTTTGCTGAGAAGTTTTTACCAAATGACTCTCCAAGAATCCTCCCGAAGGTACTTACAGATGAAAACCTGGACAGGAAGTGAAACAACAGAGTCAACTCTACATTTTAAAAAAATTTCAGTATAAAACCTAACACTTTAATTGTTTATTTGCTTTTAAGGTGGTGAATCCCAAAAAGAAAGGAAAAAAGAAAAAATACATTAATTCTGGAACTGTAAGTCAAATTTTATGTTATTCATTAAGGATTCAAATTAATGAATTATATATGATGTTATTAATCAGAATAAAACCAACTAAAGCACTGAGCTTGTTTAACTCTGATTTTAATATGAAGGACTATAGCAAAAAATTTACTTCCTTGGTGGAGTGACTGTGATGGATATCCTCATGAAAGTTAGTGGCTTGGTTTCCTGCCTGCTTTCTTGGGGTTAGTAAGGCCCCAGAGGGAAATTGAAGTTTTTTCTGAACTCTTTGACCAGTGGAATCAGAGTAGAGAATCAGGCAGACTTGGTAATAAGAAATAGTCTTTTTTATAGGCTACAGTTAAGTATTAGGATTCATTTTATGGGTTATGAAAGTGTCCATTTATAGTACATTCTCTTTGGAATGACCTTTTAACTCAGCATAGGAGGGGGCAAAGATGAAAGTATCTGAAAATTGTGAAAATCCAGTGTCATCCTATTTTGAGAAAAAAAATGTCCTGAAGATTTTTTTCTACGATTAACTGGGAGAAGAAAAATCTGTTTTCCTCAAGTTTCCTTTTAAAGATTTTTAAAAACCAAGACACTTAAAATATTAGGTGGACTTATTTATAAAACCATGACAAAAACACACATCTCTTCTGGTGTAGCATAGCTCACTGATTCCAGTCTTTTAGTTTTAATCATTTTCCAACACCCTTTCATCTTTCCTTTTATCTAAAATGGGAAATAACACAGTGTCCTTGTGAGTAATTTTCATGCTGTTCTTCAAAGAAAGTAAACTGATCATAGAAAGTAGTTAATTTAATATTTTTATCTCTTTCCTTCTGATATGTTAAAATGTACAATCAGTCCTAGCAGATTTTAATAAACAATAATGTCTTTACTGATTTTTTAAATGCTAGGAAGTATTATTTTCTCTTCAATAGTTAGAAAAAACGTCCATTTAGGGTTATAATTAGTACTAACAGGTAATTCTGTCTCTCTTGCTCTCTTTTTTAAGGTAACTTTACTTTCTTTCTTGGTAGAAACCGAAGTTTCATTTCTTGACTATATTAAGGGAGGGTAAGTCATTCTTTCAAATTATTTCATTGTTTAAGCATTTCTTTGAATGTGTGTAGCAAGTGCTACCACCAGGCATGGGGGCAAGTTTCGTACATTTTGATGCAGACCTACTGTAATTTTGTTTCAAACCTACACAGAAAAAATGTACATACCAAGAACTATTACTTCTGGTACAAAATGTAATTTTTCTTTAACCAAGAAATATACTTTATTATACCATTAATAGTTGTAGATAAAGCTATTATGTACCCTTCATAGAATATTTTTACTTGCCTAATACAACACTTTTTAGTTGTACTTTTTATTGCTTTTAAAATATCAAAACAGCTTGAGGGCCTTATTTAAATGCATATGCATGTGCTAACTTCAGAATATTAAAGGAATGTACCTTGTCATAAAATTATAATTGCAGACATGGATTATGACTATGAATAGTCATTTAGTTGTTCTGTTGGCTCCCAGGCAATAATACATTTCCTTAAAAAAACAGTTGTAACCATTTTTAAAATTTTCCTAAGTCCAGATAGATCCCACATTAGTAATGTTTTATAATTTCTGGTTAAATAAGGAGGCCTTTCCAATTTTCTTCCATTTTGAACCTAGGTTTTCCTTTTTATTACCTGAGTATTTCCAAAGATTTAACAAAAAAAAAAAAAAAAAAAAAAAAAAAGCTTTCATTTTTTCCAAAATACAAAATATTCACATATTTATTTGCTTTCATTTTATATTTATAATATACAAAATTGGTGAGGCAGATTTGACTGTTTAGTAAAGTCATGATGAATGACAGCCAGAGACATCACTCCTGTAAACCTTTTCTAACTATGATTCAGCATTATTATTATTATTTATTATTATTATTATTATTATTATTTTGCAATACTTACTCACTGATAGAATGTCATTGGGCCAAAGAAAGAGATAAGGGAATGAGGGACCAAAGGAGCAAAAATGAATACCCAGAAAACAGAGCGCTGGCTCCTTGTTACTCTGTTAAGGAATAGAAAGCAAGCAAAAACCAGTCCTGCATAAATGGGAAGTATGGTCTATACGTGGGTATCTTCTAGTCTGTCCCCTGAATCTATGATGGTGGTTTCGATAAAGTTTAAAGTACCAAATTAAAAAAAAAATGTTTGTGTATGTATTCCAACATCTGTGCATATTTTTTATCATTAGAAGATGGAAAGATAGTAAGCTGAATTTGTTGCTTTAGATTTTATTGCTATATAGATAAATTCATTAGTAGCTATAGGTAATACATGGTAAAGAAGAAAAAGTAAGACAATAGATATCCTTTACCATGCTCTTTATAAGCTTAAAGTGCTTCATATATCTGGTTATATTTTGCCTATTGAAATAATGATTTAAAATTTTGAAATGTTATATTCCTTTTGATATTTATTTCTTGTTTTCCTTTTGAATGTTTGAAGTGTGTGTGTGTGTGTGTGTGTGTGTAAAAATAGCAGTGTGTTTTGTCAGCAGTGCACACATCTAGTGATATTTTGGTGTCAGTCTATCAATTAAAAATATTCCCTAAATTATTTTCCCATCTCTTTTATTGGTTGTTCATATTCTCCTTTTGAAAATCGTCATAGCTAATCAGAGCAAATGGGTTTCCACAGTGCATACAACAATGATGGTCTTGACAGACTCACAATGTTCTCTTTTATGTGACTTCTGACCTCCAAAATTCATTGTGTTTCCATACTTCCTACTTCCCACACTGCCTATGCTGGAGGATGTGCCAGGAGGCAGTGTACTCATGGAGCCTAGCTTAGTAGGTCCACTCTGCCACACACTCTACTCCAATCCTGACTCCCTGAGTCCTATTCTAAGAACACATTTTTGATTTATAAATGGACCTGGGGGAAATGGAGCTTGAATTTCACTAGATAATTAATCCAACTGGACTTACATTAGTTCATGTAGAATCATATTATAGCAGTCCCCCCATCCACAAGTCATGTTCCAAGATGTCTAGGGATGCTCAACACTGGATGTACTGAACCCTATACATACTGTGTTTTTCTTATAGATATACATATTTATTATAAATTTAAATGTATAAATTAGACACAAGTCAAGATTAATAATAATAATGAAACAAACATTAAAATTATACTATAATAAAAGTATTTCAAATTTATGAATTATTTATTGAATTTTCCACTATATATTATTTGCCGGTAAGTGAAACTACACAGAAGAAAACTGTGAATTGGGTGACTACTGTATCTTAAAAGAACATGGAAAATATAGTTTATGGAAATATGTTTAATAAATGTATATAATATCTTTTAAAGATGTTACAATTATACATTTACATATTATTCATTACTATTTGTAGTATCCAAAATAAAATACAGAGCTATTAATCCAAATCAATAGCAGTAAGAATTATTTTATCCTGTGACGTTATGTGTGTTTGTTCTGAAGACTTCGTTATAATTGGACACAGAACTTCTGATTTTTATTAGTGATCTAGTGAGGAGACCTACTCTATTATGACATACCCCATTTTACATAATAGGCAAATGATTTCATATATGTAACCTTCATTTTCCTGGGGTTCACATGAATCTGATGTTCTAAAACGATTAATTCAGCTAGATCTTTCAACTCTTTCATGACTAAAAGTTCCTTTATTTTTCTATTTGCCCTGTAATTATTTTTTTTTATATTCTTGCAGAGGCTTATTATAAACTATTAGCTTACTATAGAGTATAATTTGCGTATATAATAGCTTATATTTGCTGACCATTTATCACATGGCCTGAGATAAGTGCCTGAAGGAAACTCTCCCTTCTTTCCATGGGCCTCTCACCTTTTATTCTCCCCTTTCTTCTTCCTTTCTCTCATGAGCAATATCCATGTTGACAATATTCTCTTTTTTTGTTGTTACTGGGGATTAAACTCAAGGGTGCTTTACCACTGAAGTACACCCTCGACCCTTTTTATTTTGAGACAGTGTCTTGCTGAGTTGCCCAGGCTGGCCTTTAATTTATAATCTTCCTACCTCAGGCTCCTGAGTTGCTGGGATTACTGGTGTGTGGCATCATGCCCAACAATAATATTCTCTTTCCAAAAATAATTACAAAAATAAATCATTTACTTGCGCTTATGTTTTGGTATTGGTATAATTAATATATGACATCTAATTACTACCAGTCAAAATACAGTATCAACAGTGGCTAATGACTTTTGTGAATGACATCAAATATTGTTGACAGAAATATTCTGACATACCTGACGGTTCAGTCTCTTGCAAAAATGGAAAAAAATAGTCTGAAACTGTTTAACACCTCAGTGCTATTTAATATGCTTCATAATAATCTTTTCTAAAACTACAGAATGCTTTAGTTCTATTATATCTTATTAATGTTTATTTTCAGGTATTGGGGGACATAGGTATCAAGACTCCCAAATTTTAAAATACTATATTTTTTTTGTTTCACTCTGTAAAGATAAAAGATAAAATGGTAAAAAGAAAAGTTAAGTGAGAAACATTTAGTGTTACATTAGAAACCCCCATAATCATACACCGTAACAATAATCACAGTTGGAGACTTGATATTTATTCTTGCCTGTTTATTTCCTAACACGTGTCACTATTTTTATAACAGTGGGATATGTACAGTTTCCTGCATTGTATGTTTTGTTCATTAAATATATTGTGCATCTTTGTAACCAGGCCACTGCTTATATATCTACCTTATTTTAACAGATCCAAATTGTATAGCTAGTGATAATTTAGTTTAAAAGTTTCTACTGACATATATTTTAGTTATATCCAAGTTTTGAAATTATAAACAAGGCTGTAATCTAAATCCCAGGTGCATAGCATTTTGTGCAGATTATTAAGCATGTCTTTACAGTCACTGCCTAGAAATAATGTAGGCTAAATGGTATGTATATTTTTACAGTTTGTACATATTTTAATGGTATTGCTAAAAGGCTATAGTAATTTATACTCCTAACATCTGTGTTTGAATGTTTATCATATCCTCACCCTTCCTAAATAGCATCCCTCCTTTTTTATTTTGCTTATTTAATAGATAAATTTTAAAAGTCACCGTTCATTTTCATCTGTGAAACCTCTGTTTACCAAGTCCCATGTTAAACCCACTGTGTCTCTGAACACACAACTTTAAGGCCCCCTTTTCTCCACTATCTCTTTCCTCAGTTCCATTACAAAGGACTTAAGTATTTTCAACTAAGACATCAACAGGAAGGCAGCTTGGAGCTGCTGTCCTTAGATGAGCAAGGCTTCAGCAACATTGCCTTGGTCTTGATGCCACTCCTCTTCAGCACACATCTGGGGACTCTTCTAAAACTAACCCATCTGACCTTGCCTCATTGGTGGAATTCTCAAGGTTAGCTGTTTGGAAGAGGTGCCCCATCATATTTTAAAATAGGTATGATATTTCAAAAGCAATTAGTACAAATTACTAAATTCAGTTTGGTTTTTAGAATGAATCAGAATTTTTAAAATCAGTGTTTCCTATATTTTTATGGATTTTTAAATTTTTTAATTAATTAATTATATGACAGAAGAATGCATTTTGATTTATTGTACACAATTGCAGCCCAACTTTTCATTTCTCTGGTTGTACATGATGTAGTGTTGCACCATATGTGCAGTCATACATGTAACTAGGGTAATAATATCCATCTCATTCCACCATCTTTTCTGTCCCCGTGCCCCTTCCCTCCCCTTTACCTCATCAAAGTTCCTCCATTTTTCCCACCCCCTACCCCCCCAATATGGATCAGCATCCACTTATCAGAGAGAACATTCGGCCTTTGGTTTTGTGGGATTACTTTGCTTAGCATGATATTTTCCAACTCCATCCATTTACTTGGAGATGCCATGATTTTATTCTCTTTTAATGCTGAGTAATATTCCATTGTGTATATATATACTATATTTTCTTTATCTTTATCCATTCATCTATTGAAGGGCATCTAGGTTGGTTCCACAGTTTAGGTATTGTGGATTGAGCTGCTGTAAACATTGATGTGGCTGCGTTACTATAGTATATTAAAATACTATAGTATTTTAATTCCTTTGGCTATAGACCAAGGAGTGGGATAGCTGTGTCAAATAGATGGTTTTGTTGCTAGATCTGGGTATCATCAATTTAGGGTCAGATTTACATCTTTTCTCATCTGACAGAATGTTGGGTTCTGCCTATGTTGAATCTTAATGAAGAAAGCTTGACGTCTTCAAAAGGGTGGGCAATCATCACATAAAATATGAATAATAATAATTAAATTGGTACTTATTATAGCTAACTCTGCTCCAACCAAAATAAAGTTAGTTGAGGTTTTCCTGAATTTACTTCATCCTCAAGATTCACTTTATAAACCATTTATCTGATATTGTGTTGGGAGCACAGGACTAGTGAAGGGGAGTGGAATGAGCCCCTGATGTGGACTGTAGCAGTGTTGCTGATAGTCATAATTGGGATTAAATGCATAGAAATATTTCAATTTCACTTTAAAAATTCATCTCTTTTTTTTTGTTCTCACAAGAAAATTAAATAGAAAATTACAAAAGCATCAAGTTATTCGTTTTCTCAGAATTCAGGTATAAATTATGCAGAGTTAAGAATGAGCATATTTAAATACGAAACAAAATTGTTTTCATAATTCTTAAGTATCTTCCCTTTCAAAGGAGCTTTCTTTTAGGCCTGATTCTTGGTATCAGACATTCTGGGCTTGCCTTGCTGTGGTCTTAATTGATGTAGATTTTTACATGAAAATATAACCTTGATTGTCTGTGCCATCAATCTGGTTGTAGCTTGTTATTTTTCATTCATTGTCTCAACCTTTTTTAAACACTGTGTTTGGCTGCAGTAGATAGGTTTATGGACTCAGGAGATGAGACAGATGATTTCTAAATTAGCCAAGATCCAGTTTTTATGCAAATATTCTCTGAAATAAAAATCTAATTTTTAGACCTTTTTTTTTTTTTTTTTTGGTTAAGCAATATCACAATTTTCCTGGATCATGAGATACATTCTATGACTTGAAAAGTTTTAATTTCTAAATAGAATAATATTTAAAAGGAATTCCAATAAAGAATAACAAAAACTGCTAGTCTCCCCTGAATTATTGACTTTGGAATCATTATTTTGATATAGCATGCATATGTATCTGTGAGGTTATTTTGTTCCTTTTTATATATTTAAAATAATTTTAGATATTAAACATCTGATGTAATTGTCTCCTAAAAATGTTTATTTAGTAAAACCTAATTCATGGCATTGAATATTTAAATTTTCATTAGTGAGAACAATGTCATATCCATTCCAAATCATATATTGTTCTAAAATACTTTGTTATTTTAATTATTATTATTTGTGAAATGGGTCTATTTGCCTATACAGAACACAAACCTGCATATTTCCAACAGCTCTCACTCTAAGAATCTAAGGGCAGAATCATAAATTTCAGTTGTTTGCCTGCCCTTCAGTCATTTGTGCCTCTCAGGTCTTTCTGAATCTGCACTCCACCAACATGACTGAAGAACACATACCCATGAAGTTTTCATGTCTCTCAGACTGGCAGATGAAGGAGGAAAGAGATCACAAATGTTGTTGCACACTGAGAACCTGCGAAGCTACTGGAATTTCATGTCAACCTGAAACCTTGGTCTATGCATTTATCAGAATATTGAGTGGGTTATAAAATTGGAGTTCTATGGGCTGTCATATTGGGAAAATTCCCAAACTCTCATCCAACCAGCCCATGTGAGCAATACATGACCTTCCCACATGTAGTCAGTGGCTGCTAGTCTCCCTAGGTGTCATTTTAACTGTCCATTCATATGTTTGTCTCTTCATAGAGACACAATTTTTAAATATTTTTATAAGGCTGAACACAAGGTAACCATTGAATAAATATGGATTAATTAGATGGTCATTTTAAGCATGACTTTCCACCTTTTTTCTGCTCAAATCTCTCAGTGTAATTAAAACATGAACAAATAGAACTTTAAACAGAGTGTGATAATTCAGTGGGCTGAATTACAAACCCCTCTGTCTCTCTCACACATTATCAACTTGTGACCTTCTTCTGTCTCTGCTATGTACAACCATCACCAAACAAAACATATAAACCGGGTTTTCTGGGATAAGAAAAAATATGCTTTTTTTTTTTTTTTTTGCTTCTACCAGAAATCATCTGAACTGGATTTAATATCTTGGTTAGTAGGTACCTGGAGGAAAGGCAAGAGCAGATTAAAATCATGAACTGCTTCTTTCTGCACATCCTAACAGTAGGGAGCATGAGAGAACATAACAGGTGATTCTGGGTAAGCAAGTTCCGGGAAAGAATTTTGGGAAGGGGTAACTATTTGGCAAAGAATCAAAACAGTCACAAAAAAGGTGTTGCTAGTAATTGAGACAGTGCATGTAGTGGCCGTGAATTTGAATTTAATTGCACAGTTCAAATCCTAGAACTGACTTTTGTTAGTGACAAATAGGAATAAAAATAATAATGCCTATCTTATACACAGTTCTGAGGATTAAATGCTATATGGTTAACACGCAATTTATGTTAGCTATTGTTTTTTTCTGAAAAATGTCAATGAGTTTAAAGTTTCAACATATCTCCTTTGTTCATCATAATATTGCTAGTGGTGATTGCCCAAGTTATCAGAGACATTGGGAGAAAAAGATGTGTTCAAATTTACTACATCAGTAACTTTCTTGTGTAAATTGTTAGAGCATAACTCATGGGCACTCACTTTAGACATTCCTGTTCACCCTACCCCAAGTCTTTATCTGAATCTAAAACTTGTCCACAATTATAGACAAATGGATTATATCCCACTTAAAAGAAGTAAAAAAAAAAAAAAAAAAAAAAAAAAAAATTCTTAAGGGGCAGGAAAAAAAAGCTACCTACCATAAGCTCATTTTAAAGCCTGAAGTGAGTTTCTTGATATTGCTTATTTTAAAGGCAAGTTGAATATCAGTAAGTGCCTTTATCAACAAGCCCCACAAGGATTGTTTTCCTTAAATATACTTAAAGCAAATGCAATAATGATATAAAAATGTTTGCCTTAGTTTTATAAAATTTATGGTATTGTGTTGGATATTTTGCCTCAGGGAGCACATTTTGCCAGAACATGCAACACTATAAGATTTTTTTTAAATCTATTTCTTACTTGAAAACTAAATATACATGTCTAGGGTTTTTTTGTTTTGTTTTGTTTTTTGTCTTTTAATAGGGCTTCTTGTTGTGGCACCCAAGTGCTTCGCATTTATCAAATCAGTGGAGAGCTAAACCCTGCAGGCTGAATGGGGACAAATCTAATAAAAATAAAGCCATTCTGCCTTCTATAAAAATTCACAGAGAACATTATCATATCTCAACTAAACTCATTTAAACTAGGACTTACAAAAGAAACTTTTATAAATATTAAAAGTAAGAAGAATTTTAAAAACGTTGTTTGGGTTAATGTTGTATTCTAATTTTTTTTTGTACATTAAAATGCGTGATTAGAAAGGCTAGGGTGTATGTGCTTTAAACATTAATCCATTCAAAGAAGAAGCTGTTTTAAAAACGTTGCTAGCTTTGGGTATTAATGTTGTATTAACCTAATTTTTTGTACAGCGGTTACAGAAGAGAAACCAGATAGAAAATGCGTGATTAGAAAGGCTAGGGGTGTCCAGGTTATGTGCTTTATGATGTATCTTTCTTTACTTTTACAGAAAACTCTTTCAGAAGAAAAATCCATCTTTCTTTCCCTCTCTAAGCTCTTAGAAGTAAAAGTCAAAGACGGTACCAAGCTGTACAGTATGTATTCTTCATCATAGGAAATAGTGCTAATGTAGCCAAAATATTGACAATTTATTTTGTACCATGCAGTTTCATAGTTAATTTTTCATGGTTAGTCTGCACATTTAGCCAACCAAAGCGAAGTCTAAAGGATCTGAGTGCTATAATAGCAATGGACTTTTGCAAACCTATTACTAATACTAGAACAACCCTTTAAATCTTTTCCTACTAATGATGGGCTAATTATTTCTCCTATAAACATAGAACTTTTTAAAATATAAGAGCTTCTGTAGGAACAAAATGTTATCATCTTTCTTTGAAATTATTGTATTATGGACAATAGACTAAATAGACTAATAGACTATGCTCTCTAAAATAGTTTCACTTTGGTAAGCAATTGAAAGGTTGGGGACAGGAAAAAGTAATAAAACAATAGTGGCTTTCCAAGGGCAGGTGGTAGTGGGGTGGAAGAGAATTTGTCCTTGACTTTGCTTAGAATTGCTAATATTGAGTGAAGACTGCTTATAGTAGATTGCATTATGGGTTGCTTTTAAGTTCTCTGTAGACAGTGCATTTCTTACTCCTGCACTGGTGGGACTTCACTGCTTCACCCTTGAACCACTGACCAACAATTATAGGAAGGATTAATGAAGAATAAATTTATGACAATGTAAAGAGAGCATTGCCCCTTTTGACCCAACAGAGGGAGTGATTAGTATGAACCAGGAGAAGATGTCATAAGATCTCATTCTCTAGCATGCAGGGTGTTTGTCATGTGCAGGTACTTCAGAGTTTTATTTCTAATATTTAGTGGACTCCTTCAAAGAAGCCATTACCTGTTTCTCAAAACAGTGGTGCAGACAGTTGTTAATTTTTCGAGGAATCACAACTCTCTGGCTAGTTGTGATCCTAGAACTCAAGCTCTAGTCTAGATGATTGATATATCACTGTCTTTCTTCTAGGCACCATTTCCTCTCCAGCACTCACCTTATTTTAAATGGAATTCTGGATAGTGCTTGTAATTGGGGTTACATGTTGTGGTTTGATGTTGATTTTTTTGTTTGCTTATTTTGATTGTTACTTTTGAGATCCTTTTTAAGTACTGGTTAGGAAAAAATAAGATTAGCAGTCTTGCATACCTTTTTGACTTGAAGTTTCTTGAACAGTAGGAAAATGAGCTAGCCTCTTTGTGAAGTAGTACTTTGGAGCATACTGAAATCAATCGTCAAAGTCTGGAGAAAGAACATTTTGTTAAATTATGAAAACTAGATTCTCTGAGGACCAAGAATATTTGCATAAACTATTGAGGAATTGCATCACTTGTCCTCTAGTTTCTTTTTAGTTCTTTTAATATTTCAGTGATTCCTTTGAAACTCACAGTGTTTGGAAGGATAGAAAGGAAATAAGCTGGAGGCCTAAGCTCATAATTACTTTGTACAGGAGGATTTTATTTGAAGAGGTATCCAGATGACACCTTTTAACAAAGATGGGTCATTCATGGTGCAGTCTTGGGTTGGGGCAGGTTGGGACTTTAGAAGCTGGTGTGAAGAAAAGAAAATCTGTCATGGGAGGATCAGATTCTAGGCAATAACCTGGAATTCTGGTAGACCCAGAAATTTGATAAGCACTGTACATTCTAGTTTTCAAGGAAGTATGCTGAACTCAGGTCCTAAAACACTTGCATCATTATTAGATATAATAATTAATTAATTCTTCAATGCCTTCTATGGACAGGTACTTTTCTTGTTTCATTAACAGCAATCCAAGGAAATTTTCTAAATTAGTATTACAAATGAGGTGCAAAGAGGTTAAGTAGCTTTCTGAAAGGCACAATACCAGTAGGTAGAAGGGTTTATATTGGAATTCACATTTGTATCTTAAAACCTACCCTCATTTGAGCAAATCTCCATTGTTGAGGACAGTATTCCTGGGAATAGTTTATGAGCATGGGAAACAGGAATTTTGAATAGGCAGGAAAGTTTGGAGTCTAGCAACTGTGTACTGTCATTCAAGTCGTTCAACTACTTTTAAGGAAAAGGAAAAAGTTAAGACAGAAAAGGATATATAGTTTATTCCATAATGAGATTGGGTCACCCAGGCTAGGTGACAGTGCCTGAGGCAAGGGACCTAGGAGTCCACAGCAGGTCCCAGAACTGAAGTAAAAACAAAGGTGCATGTTGGAAAATCAAGACAGAAGCATAGTCCTGGTATCCATGGATAGAACGAGAGGGCTGTTAGAGTTGGGTGGGCATCCCAGTATTTGGGGGCTCTGGATTCCACTAGCTAGTGAATCTGCATCTGTTTGTCAAAATTAAACAAGGATGGGGAAGTCCATTTTTAGGATTTATAATGTGCAGTTTGTACAACAGGATTTGAAATTGGAAATCAGTGAGAACAACCTTTCTATACACCCCCATCACAACTGTTAGTAAAAGTTCTGAGATGATACTATTGTGTGTGTGTGTGTGTGTGTGTGTGTGTATAATTTTCTTTGACAAGCATGTGTGTGTGTCTGTGTGTGTACATGCTTGTTTTCTGTGGATCTTGCTATACTATAAGTAAATTTTTTCCATCTTGACATTTAATTTTTTCGTCATTCACAGTTTTTAGAAAGTGGCAAAGTAAAATAGGAACACTTTCCAAGTATATATTTTAGAACATATGCATTGGGAAGTCTCATGAGATGTTGGTACTAACTTGTGCAATTTGGCAGGCATAACTTTTTTATATTCTAGGATATGGTACTCCTATCTGGGTTTCTTGAAACCTTGCATTTCCCTTTCTGTTTCTAAAACATAAAATGACAGCTAAAGTAACACTTCCTAAGCAAAATGTTTCAAAGATTTATATGTGATTGTTTTTATGAATATTCTATCAGGAGTCATCTGTGTGAATTTAGATTTTTTACTTTGATATGTGATTGATTTTTTCCCCCTCTAACATTAGACTTCAAGCAATATTAGAGAATGAAAGGGTAACAAGATTACTGGTGTTATTTTTTGGCTTGCTTTTGTAACAGATTATTTATCATTGTCTTCGAGAAATCTCTTAAGTTGTCATATTGCTAACATCTTTAAAACATTTATTAACTAATATTTTCTAAATATATAGAATATGGTACTTGATATAATAAATATACATTGTAGTAGGAGTGAAAGCTCTTAGGAATCATGGAAATGAATGATCTGTTACCTACAGTAAATGTGCAGTTGATTTTTAGTTTATACTATTGATTATCAATTCAGTGATAAAATGCCAGGCTGTTTTTGTCATTGTTTTTAAGAATAGAAAGTTGAAATTGTAAGCTCTGTGAGATCAAAGATAGCGCTTCATTTGTTCTATTTCATTTTATCACTTAGCACAGTGCTTGCCAATTGGAATAAATAAATAATTGCTGAGCTTTAGTTTTTTTTAAAGGAAAAAAATTTTAGTTGTATTATAGTAGGCTAAGGGAACATCACTACCATGAGGAAAAGCTTTATGTTGTGAGCCATGATATTTTTCTTCTGATCTGAATAGTGCTGCTGATTCAAAGTAATAAAGGGGAGAAAATCTTTCTGACATGCATAATGAAACAAAGAATTAATCAAACTTTGTAATTATTGAGCCACCAAATGTGCATCAAGCATTCTGATTTACTCCTTGAATATCTCTCTTGCTCCATGATTACCAAAGGGTCTTATTTACCATTAGTGCTAAATGAATCATCTATCTTTTATATTTAGTATTAAAGCATCCTGGGTTTTAGTGGTACTCCTTAGGCTGGCCTGACTATCTACCTGCCTGCCTTTCTTCTTCTAGCCCTCTATTTTTTTTATCTTTTGTCTCATTTTTTTAAATAGATTTATTTTATATCTAATATATGTATATTTATATATGTATTTTTATTTTATATATAATTTTATATATGTGTAAACATTTATTTCTACATATATATTTATATATACATAAACCCATATGTATATATAAATAAATAAACATATATCTATGTGATCTTATCATTTTGTTTAGCCATTATGTGTTTTACTGTTAGCTTAATTCTAAATACTTTTTTTTTATTCTTGTATATGTTATAGTTCTTAAGATAGTAGCCATAACTTTTCTTTGTAGTTTTGCTAGGCACAACTTTAGCTTTGAGAGGATCTTTGTATCTATAATTATTGATGGGTTTTTTTCTGTAATTGTTCTAAGAAGTAAATAAATATGCCATATAAATCTTGGAGAAAAAATTATAAACAACCATAAAATGAACATATTCATTGTGAGAGTCCAATTATGAAGAGCCTGTCATAAGAAAGAGGTGAATCAGGACAGAGTTGTTCATTCCTACAATCTAGACAAGACTGAATCAAAGACTGAACTTCTAAATCGATCTGTATAATATGCTAAAATGTGTATTCAAAGCTCAGAATTATTTTTCTTTCTTAATGAGTTGCCACTTAAATAAAATACCACAAAAGGCATGTACTGATGATGTTATGATTAATGTTCTTCATAACACCCTTGGCAGTAGGACATATTTGCTCAAGCGTTAAGACTATATCAAGGTATCTTCATCACTGAGGATAAAAAACACTATCTTTTATTATCTTTATGTTATAGCCAGTCAGGTTGCAAATATTTAATTGAAGAAACAATGTGCCATATATGAGTATGGTTTTTTGACATTGCATGTGAACTCAAATTCCAATGCTATAATGCTATATACTATTTACTATTGGCATGGGAAGATATTAAGTTTTATGAGCAAAACTGTTGTCTGTAAAAGGAGGACAATAGTTCTGTATTAAATTATTGTGAATTTAATTGATATTATGCATATAAAACATATATATTATGCACTTGAATCTATTTTGCATATAATATATTATGTAGTTATCTTTCAGTTCTCATTTTATTACTGTGTGCCAGGATCCTGCCCTCAAAGTTGCCTGACGTCATTGACTGAGTTGCTGGGACTTAATCCCTGTCCTTTCTGATTCAAAAACCATACCCTTTCTAAGATACAATACCATACCCTGAATTATGGTCACTTGTTCACAGGAAGTTGCATGACAAAGCAGTGTACTTATGGGAACTGTTCTTTTCAAGCCCTCAAAGGAGTTTCACTGGAAATGTTCTCCCAAAAGTCTCACTGTATTCTTTTTCTGAAAGTTTGTACTCATTTTGGTTCATGTTGGTTAGTGTTTTGCTCCACATTAGCCTATATTCATATTCTTAGCCTACAAACCTGATTTTTACTCCAAAGAGAAGTGATCCATGTAGCTGTAAAGGGAATCTACGTTAGTTTTTGTTAAATGTAACCACAAAAGGTTGTTCAATTGTTTTAAGTGGGGAAAAAAAAGAATGAATTTGATTCAATCCCTGAATAGTATTTAAGTATTTTTACTCTGAATTTTTGGAGAAAGGAAAAAATATTGTCATACCTTTTGTTAAGAACAAGGAACCTGATAGGACTGTACCTTGAGTCAGATTATTTTTTAAATCCCATCATCATCATCATTTATCCAACAGTTCAAAACTTTAAAGTGTTGCATCAGTTTTTCAATGTGTAAAAAGTAATTTTTGCTAAACAATAGTCCAAGTATCATTATTTCATATAATTTCCTTTTAATAGGAATTATTTTTATATTAAGTATGATTATAGTTATTACAACAATCATATCATTCATCACTATTTATGTGTTTGTGTCTTCTTTGGTAAGAAAGAGATGGAATTACGTACAGAAAGAGCCATAAGTATTCCTGAGTGAATTTTTTAGGTGAATTCCACCTGTTTGGTTTCCAACAGAAAAAATATATAGAAAAAAAAAAAAAAAAAACTAACATAGTAAAAAACACAAAAATCTGATTAATACAGTAAAATAATTTTGTTAATTAACATGTGCTGGCAATTTTTAAAATATGACAAATCTCATCAACCTCTCCATATTTATGATGCATAAATATACGTACATACACATAGAGGAATACTGTGACCAATTAGAGATAAATTTGTACCTGGAATTCTTGATTTCTAAAAAACATAGAAGAGAATCTTACTTTCAGAATTGCTGAAAGAAAATTAGTTTAAGCAATGACATCAGAAATGATTTTAGCAATGATATATTTCAAGGTGTAGCATGATGACTACAGAATAATCTTGATCTTAATATAAATTACTAATAAGTACTGGCATTTGAAACTGGAAAACAATTATTTGCAATTTGACTTTTTCACTGTGAGCTACTCCTGTAGTTATTGTGGTCCAAAATAAGAGGTACTTTTATTCCTAGGACTTTAATTTTTGTATTGTATGGTAGTATGAATATATTTTTATCAATGGTATTCTTATCAAGTTTTTACATTTATAAAATTGCCTATCTAATGCTGTCCAATGTATATTATAGTATATTTGCACATAAATAACACTTAAGAAACTTAGTCACACTAAAAAATATAATACAAATGGAGAACAAAATCCCTGTTTGCACTTATTTGCTTATTAATGATTATCATTTATTTATATTCTAGAACACAAATCAACTTCACAGTGGCTATTGATTTTACAGCATCAAATGGTGAGTATTAAGACTATTCCCTGATAAAAGCTATTGCCCATTAAGTGAAAAATAAATTTTTACTTTTATGAGGGTTAGGTAATTCATTTTTACCTTTACATACTTCTGAAGGTTTTCATTAAAAAAATAAAATAAAATACATAGGCCAGGTGCAGTGGTGCACACCTATAATCCCAGAGGCTCATGAGGCTGAGGCAGGAGGATCACAACTTCAAAGCCAACCTCAGCAAAATCAAGGTGCTAAGCAACTCAGTGGGACCATGTCTCTAAATAAAATGTGAAATAGGACTGGGGATGTATTGAGTTCAATCCCAGTTACAAACAACAACAACAACAAAAAAATCACATAGTTTTTCTTATATTATTAGCATTACAAAAAGTTAAGATATGTAAAAGACTAAAAAAAGTCACAAAGATGCATAACAGATTTATTAAATGTTGATACATTATACTTTTTGCTCCACATGTATTTAAGAAGAACACAAATTTTAGAGATCGTTAATCTCATTGTCTATCTCTGGCCCATTCTTACACCCTTTATTCTTTTCCATATATAAATTCAATTCTTACGTGTGTCTAATTATAATCCTCACTTTTGTAGTAATTTTTTGTGTGTTTCAGTACATATAGATGTAATTTAACTGTGCATGTGCCTTACCCAACTTGGTTAATTTTTACTCATTTATTTTTAAGAATTACTCACTAACATATTTATATCTAGTGATTGAACTGGGACTGACATGTGATAATCTATGTCTAGATATTCATAATTCATGTATAAAACATTTTAAGAAGAAAATTAGTATACTTTCAATCTTATTTTGAACCAACTTTGTTTCAAGTAGACCAACCATTTGAAATCCATTATTAGCTAACACAAGAGCATGAAATTCATTATCTTTTACCAGAAGTAGCAACTAGTTTTATTTGTCTATACTTGGTCTCCAACGTGCAATGTTTTGACTTACATTTTTTATTTCAGCTTTAAAAAGGTATGGAACAATACACATTTAGTAGAAACCACTCTTCAACTTTTGTAGTTGACCTTTTCCTGAGCTGGAGATATGTGGTACAGTATTCCCTCATGGTGCTAGGCAGCAGCAGCAACCTCCACTCCCAGTCCTCCATACAACCAAGAGGTTGAATGCCTGATTCTCTGTAGTGTGCAGTGTTGGTAGTCCATGATATTCAGTAAGCTCCATGTACTAAGTGCATTATGATATTTTTCAACTTACATCCCAATAAACATGGGACATAACACTATTCTATCATCAACTGAGAAGCATGTAGGATTATTTTTTAAAATTACTTATTGTGCCTATGGCTTTCACATTATATGACCTTTACTTCACATTTCTCTTACATTGACGTGTATTTCACAAAATAACAGAATTTTTAGGGAAAACTACCCCTAGGAGATCACTTAATCTACCCTTCTCTATGCAAATGAGGAAACTGAGAGCCATAAAATCTTTTTACTAATAAAAAGATTAGTCCTAGAGGTCCAATGCAGATGAGGAGACCAAACTGTAATTCGGTTCTCCTTTCACTGTGTGTTAAGTTTATTCTCCAGTATTATGATTTCAAGTTAATGATTTTTACTCATTCAGTACAATATGAAACAAAAGTAATAAAGGCAATTGGTTTAAATAACTTGCTTTTTTTGAACTGATAAATTTTAGCACAACTAAGAGAAGCAAATATCTGTCAATTAAGACACAAACTACTGAAACTTATTTAAGAAGAAATAGTCTGAATAGACCTCTGTAACAAGAGGTTGAATTGGCAATTAAAAAAAAAAAAAAAATCTGTCCTCAATGTTTATCTACCATGACACTCAGACAGCATCACAGGTAAATTCCATCAAATATTTAAAAAATTAATACCAATTCTTCACAAACTCTTGCATAAAAAAGGTATTTTCCCTAGTTTATTCTATGAGTTATTATTGCTTTGATGCCAAAGCCAGAGGGAGACATCAGAAGAAAAGAAGAAATTAAAGATCAGTAAGTATTTCTTATAGTTACAGAGGTAAATATCCTCAATAAAATACTAACAAACTGAATCCGGCAACATATAAAGATAATTATATCTTTTGACAGAATGTTTATTCCCAGCAATGTAAGATTAGTTTAATATTTAAAAAAACAAACAATGTAATATACTCTATCAATAGAATGCAAAAATCATGTAACTCCCAACTTATCAGAAAAACCTTTTGACAAAGCCCAACACATTTTCATGGTAACAACAATCAACAAACTAGGAATATAGAGGGACTTTCTGACCTTATGAAGGGAGTCTTGGAAAAACTCAAAGCCAACATTATACTCCCCAGTGAAAAGCTAGATGCTTTCCTCCTGAGAGAGGAAACCCAAGGATATCTGCTCTCATCACTTCTATTCAACAGTGTACTGGAGGCTGTGGCCATGAAAGTTAGGCAAGAAAAAGAAACTTAAAATATCCTGAATGGTGAGGAAGAAGTGAAACTCTATTTGCAGGTAACGTGATCTTGTGTATGGAAAATTCTAAATTTGATATATATGTATATATACATATATATCAATTTTTTAATATGCCCATCTAAGGAATGATCTTAAA
Source organism: Tamias sibiricus (assembly GCA_025594165.1). Classification (NCBI taxonomy): domain Eukaryota; kingdom Metazoa; phylum Chordata; class Mammalia; order Rodentia; family Sciuridae; genus Tamias; species Tamias sibiricus. Next base: position 95,913,094 of record CM046661.1, on the reverse strand, counting down.
ATGAAATTAAGAAGACAATTCCAAGCCAGGTGCAGTGGTACACGCCTGTAATCCCAGTGGCTGAGAAGGCTGAGGCAGGAGGATCACAAGTTCAAAGCCAGCCTTAGCAACTTAAAGAGTCCCTGTCTCAACATAAAAAATTAAAATAGGGCTGGGGATATGGTTCAGTGGTTAAGTGGGTTCAATCCCTGATACCAAAACAAGGAAGACAATTTTATTTATAATAACATCAAAAGAAATGGTATGATTAGTGACACGTTGAATAAAATAAGCATCAAATTTATTCTCTGAAAACTACATTCTGAAAATATTGTCAAAAGAAATTAAATATTTCGAGTAAATAAAAACATAGCCATATTCCAGAATTAGAAGACCTGATATTGTGAAGATGGAAGTATTCCTCAAAATGATTGACAGATTGAGTTCAATCTTTATCAAAATTCAGAAGGCCATTTTTTTCTTTAAGGAATGGAAAATTCATATGGAAAATTATAAGGAATTGCAAGGGTTCCAGAAAAGCCAAAGCAAACTTAAAAAAGACAACATAGGAAGATTCGCATTTTTAACTTCTAAAACTTACTATAAAGCAACAGTGATCAAGACAGTGTGATGCTGGCATAAAAAAAGAATACTAGATCAATAAAATTTAAAGCACAAAAATGGGATCCTAATTAGAATAAGATATATTCCATGTATGTAGGATATGTCAAAATACACTCTACTATCATGTATATCTATAATGAAAAGAATTTTAAAAAAGAAAAAAAAAAACACCTTTAAGTTCACTGATTTCAAGGATTCCAATACAATTCAATTGGCGACAGAATAATAGCCTTTTTAAATTAATTAATTTATTTATTCTAATGTGTTATACATGAAAACAGAATGCATTTCAATTCATAGTACACATATATAGCACAATTTTTCATGTTTCTGGTTGTACACACAGTAGAGTCACACCATTTGTGTCTTAATACATGTACACCATCCTTTCTACACCCATGCCCCTTCCCTTCCTCTCCCTTCTCTTTGCCCTATCTAAAATTCCTCCATTCCTCCAATCTTCTCCTACCCCCATTATGGATCAGCATCCACATATCAGAGAAAACATTTGGCATTTGGATTTGGGGGATTGGCTACTTTACTTAGTATGATATTCTTCAATTCCATCCATTTACCTGCAAATGCCATGATTTTATTCTCTTTTAACACCGAGTAGTACTTTATTGTATACACACACACACACACACACACACACACACACATATGTATATACATACATATATATAAAACACAGTGTCATCATATCAGATTAGGCCTTGACTTCCTTAACAAGACTCCCATAGTGCAAGAAATAAAATCAAGAATCAATAAATGGGATGGATTCAAACTGAAAAGCTTCTTCTCCTCAAAAGGAATAATCAGTGAGGTGAAGAGAAAGCCTACAGGATGGGAGCAATTTTTTACTACACACACATCAGATAGAGCACTAATCTCTAGGATATCTAAAGAACTCAAAAAACTTAACACCAAGAAAACCAAATAACCTAATCAATAAATGGGCCAAGGAAATGAACAGATACTTCTCAGAAGATAATATACAATCAATCAACAAATATATGAAAAAATGTTCAACATCTCTAGCAATTAGAGAAATGCAAATCAAAACTACTCAAAGATTTCATCTCACTCCAGTCAGAATGGCAGCTATTAAGAATATAAACAACGATATAAGTGTTGGCAAGGGTGTGGGGAAAAAGGCACACTCATACATTGCTGGTGGGACTGCAAATTGGTGCAACCAATCTGGAAAGCAATATGGAACACTTGGAATGAAACCACCATTTGACCCAGCTATTCCACTCCTGGGTCTATACCCAAAAGACAGCATACTACAGGGATGCAGCCACATCAGTGTTTATAACAGCACAATTAACAATAGCTAAATTATGGAACTAACCTAGATATCCTTCAATAGATGAATGGATAAAGAATAGTAGGTCCTTTTAAAAAGTGGTTCTGAGACAACTGAATAGACATACAGAAGAATGAAGTTAGACTCTTACCTCTATCATATTAAAAAACCTCAAAATGGAACATAGAAATAAACATAAGAGCTAAACATATAAAACTCAAGAAAACAGGTTATATTTTCATAATCTTGCATTTGGCAGTTGATTCTTAAGTGTGACACCAAAAACATGAACAATAAGAGAAAAAATAGATAAACTGAACTTCATCAAAATTAAAACATTTTATGATCCAAAGGAGACTATGAAGAAAGTGAAAAGACAAACCCCAGAATGGGAGAAATGCTTTCAAAGCATATATCCCATAAGAGACTTGTATCTAGAATATATGAAGAACTCTTCTAACTGAATAAGAAAGAAAAATAACCAAATTTTTTAAAATAGGCAAAGAATCTGAATAGATATTGCTTCAAATAAGATATACAAATGACCAATAAGCACATGAATAGATTCTTGGCATGCACAGGCTTCAAGAAATATACATCAAAAGTGTAAGATTTCACAACTAGTCGGCTGGCTATAATCAGTATTGGTCAGGATGTGAAGAAACCAGAAATTTTACAGTATTATGAATGGGTACATAAAATGATGCAGCCACTTTGGAAAACACAGATAGTCAAATTGTTAAATAAAAAGGTACCATATGACCCAGCAGTTTCACATCTAGATATATATCCAAAAGAAGTGAAAACATGCAGACAGAAAACCTTGCTGATGGATGTTTGTAGCAGCAAAATAGCCAAAACATGGAAACAATGCAAATGTCTGTCAACTGATAAATGGATAGACAAAATGCAGTATATTCATACAATGGATGCTGATCCACAGTAAGTAGGAGTGAGGAACTAATGCGTGCTACAACATAGATGCATGTTGAAATTGCAAAGCTGGTCACACAGACCACATATTATGGGATGCCATTGTATGACATGTTTGGATTAGGAAAATCAGGAGAGACACTTACTGTTTAGAGCTGGGGTGGATGATAAGGGGGCAATAGCAAGTGAGTACAGGGTTTCTTTTTGAAGCAATGAAAATGTCCTAAAATTGATTATAATGAGAGTTGTACATATCTGTGAATACATTGTACTAAAAATGATAGAATTGTAATTTGTAAATGATGTGAATTATGTCTCAGTAAGCAGCTAGCAAAGAATCTATTTAAGTCTACTTTTCTTACAAATGCATGGTGTTATCTCTAAGATAAAATCAGCTTTAAATTTGATATTATTCTAGGCTTAAAACTATTGTAAAAACCTTAAGTAAAGAATGATAACTAAGGTCAAGGGCTATGGAATCTGACTGCCTAGATTCATATTCTAGTTTTACCAATTATTTATACTATGTGATTTGGAGCAAGTTATTTAATCTGAAAGATGGGTATAATAAAATTACCCATGCCATTGGTTTATTGAGATGCTTAAGTGAGAAATGAAGTAAGATGTTCAATATATGTTAGGTTCCCTGTTATTATAACTATATCATATTAACTTGCTAGAGTTCATTCTTCATAAGCACCATTGCAGATATAGAGGAAGGACAAACATGGTCACAGACTCTAGGAGTGGGCAGTTAATTTCATAATGGAACATCAGAGCCATAAGGATAGGAAAGATAGCAAGGGCCAAGCTAGAGAAAAAAGTTGTTTGGTATACAGAAGACATAAGCTGGAAGAGAAGAAAGTTATTTTCAGAACAGGGTGGCAACCTGAGAAGTCTGTAGAGATGGGAGGGAAGTATCATTGGTGTGAAGTAGAGATAGTCTAGATGAAGATGCTGAGAGAGGAGTGGGGTCCTGCTATGCATGAGAGGTTAAGATACTAAGACATGCTGGGATTTTAATGGTTTGGGGTTTTTTGGTTTTTTATAGAAATAGAATTTTTTGTCATATTGCCACCATTGGGTAAAAACTCTTAGAGTTGTGTTAAATAACTATTTAGTCCAGGAATGGCATTTCTGTTTCTGACTCTAGTAGACTTTTGACCAAGTGACAAAGTCCCTACTTTAGAAGGACAAAACAAAGAAAAATCTCACTGGATAAATTAAAAAGACAAGGAGGACTTTATTCAAGACTTATTGCAATAGGGATCAAGAGTTAAGAGAAAAATTGAACTCTGGGGCTCTGAAGCAAAAGGCTGGAGGGATTTGATTGCTAGGGTGATTTAGTGGGTCATTAGCAGAGAGATTCCTCTGTGTGAGTAGGCCTCTGTGTTTGCTAATTGGCTCTTATTGAAAGTAGCCTCCTAACTTGTAGAAACTGGAAGATAAGGGTACTGTCCTTTTAGATGATTATATTTCAAAGGAATGGCCCCCCTGCTTCTTAAGGAAGATACTTCATGGTTGAAGAAGGTTTCCTCTTTGAGAGGGAAAGAGAGAATTTACAGTTACAAGTTTTCTAAAGCAAATGCTGTAAGAAAAGTGAGGTTAGGGTCCTGGAGTCAGGAAGAAACCATTCTAAAGTCAGTCAAGTTGAAGTGAACCTTGAAAACATCTATAGAAGACTCTCTTTTAGAAATTTTGTCATGCAGAACCAACATGTGAATGCTGGTAAACTTTTGGAAATACAAATGCATTTGTGTAGTTATATGTATTATAAACCAAGAGGAATCCCTTTTTTATTTTGTTACTCTCTGAATTGCAAGTATTTATTGTTACTTTTTTTTTCTTATCAGAAGGAAAAAAAAATGCCTCAAGGACTTCCTTCTTTGGGCCATGATTTAATGTGGAATAGACTTGTATGAGCTATTACAAGTCCCATCAAACTTTCCATTTTCACTTAAGAAATTGAATGGACTTGGAGGCTGCCTCTGTGCTGGCAGTTAGGGTGACTCAGTGTGAACCTCAGTGTGTTTGAGTGGTGTTTTACATTTGCTCTCAAGGTCATCTCCATTCAGATGCATACCTCATATAGAATAAGCATTTTAGAAATATAATACCTTGTGGATAACCCAATCAATAATAACAGTAGTAGTTAAGCTTATAATTATATGGTACTTTTTTATGTTAATCACTTTCAAACATTTTTGTCCTCCCAGTAATTACTAAGGGAGGATTTATTTTACAGATGTTGTCCTGGCAATGGTGAGACTTGCCTCTGGGCCTCTGGCTCCTAACTTACTATCTAGTTGCAAGTATGAATATGTGTCTAGGTATTTAATCACCTTGAATTTGAAAATAACTGTGCTTTGCTTTTCTTGAATGATAAGTTGGGATAGTTCTCCAAAGTTCAACTTATATTTATAGTTATATTGTAGGAAGGGCTTACAATTATTGAAACTCATAAATCATTTGGGTCCTCCAACTGTAGGCATAAGAATTCAACCTGAGGACACATAATTGTTTAAAAATAAAGATTATAGCACATGAACATTAACAAAGGTATTTTCATGCATTCTAGAATGGAAAATCAAAAATAGCCTGTGCTATTTACAATAAGGATTAATTTCTGAAAATTTTTTCATATGCTTTGGAATTTCTTTGAGAAAGTTTCTGTAACTCTGATATATTGTAATAAATATTTATATGTTAATATCCATCCAAAATGAAACTATTCGACACACTATGGAAATAGGCAGGAAATCATGATTTTGAACATTTTATTCTGAAATGAACATCAGAGAACAATGTTGTTTAAAAATATCCGTAGCCTGATGACTTATGCTTGCAATACATTTTCTGTTGTCAGGCAACCCTGCCCAGCCAACTTCTCTCCACTACATGAATCCTTACCAGCTGAACGCCTATGGCATGGCACTGAAAGCAGTGGGAGAAATCGTCCAAGACTATGACAGTGATAAGATGTTCCCTGCACTGGGTTTTGGTGCAAAGCTGCCTCCAGATGGAAGGATATCTCATGAATTTGCTTTGGTAAGAATAATATCGAAGGGATTTGATATTTTTGAAAAATTAATATGTTGGCTATTTGAACATTGATCTTCTGCTTATTCTTTACTCATTTGTGCATAAACCTTCATGACCATAGAGTTACCTTCATTTTGGTAAATAATTGACTTAGGAATGTGATCTTAATGGGAAACAAAGATAAATTAGATGATGAGTAAATATAACTGAAGTATTTCTAATTTATAAATAGGAGGTCTCTTCTGTTTCTGTTGCTGCATAACAGACATCCCTAAAACTTAGAGGGTTAAGACAACATCATTCTTTATGCTTACAATTTGTGGGTCAGAAATGTGGAGTAGTACATTTCTCCTTTTCAATAGCTGTGGCCTTGGCTGCTATGACTTGAATGGCAAGAGAGCTGGAATTGTTGGGCTAGGGCCATACTTCTGAACTTCAGTTCTGCCTATTGATTGTGTCATGTGTCCTGGGGCGCATGTGTCCCATAACATGGCTTCTTTGTCTGAGTTCATGTCCAGTGCCTGAGCTGAGATGGCTGAAAGGCTGGGGCTTCCTGGACATCTTTCCCCTTTTACATCTGGCCTATCCATGGTTGTTGTGGGCTTTGTCCTTGTATGGTGGCCTCACAGTGGTCATATTGACCAAAGTGAGTATTTAAGTCTGAGACAGAAACTCGAAGGCCATTCATAGCATAGATGTCAAAGTCTCAAAATGTTATTTCTGTCACATTCTGTGGTTTACATAAGTTACTTTGGCCAGCCCAGGTTCAAGGAAGGGAAATTAATTTTCACCTCTCAATGGGAGGAATATCAAAGAATGCCTAGCTATCTTAATTACCACCTTCCTTACACCTAAGAAAAGGAATGACTGTATTAAACTAAACGAAGCTTATTAATTTTTCTTACAAGTGTTACTTTTCATCCTAAGTGTCATTTTTTTTTTCTCTTTTCCTCTAATTCTCTCATTTTCTGCTTCTACTTCCTCATTCATTCCATGTAACTACACCAATACAGATATAAACTGCTAAGGAAGGATTTTATAATTTGCATTTTAATCTGTTCTTTGATCCAAAAATAACACTTATAGGATAGAGATTGCTGTGGTTCAGATGGGTCCTCTCCAAAACTTTGGTATTGCCAATGTAATAGCATCAAAAGATGGGGCCTTTAAGAATTGATTAGACCTTGAGAGTCTAATGAGATTAAAGCCCTAATAAAAGAAACTTTAGCTAGTGCTTGGTCTCTTGCTCCTCTACCTCTGTCATATGAGGACATAGCATTCTTCCAATCTATAGGATATCCCTCAGCAGACAACCAAACGTGCCAAAGCCTTGACCTTAGACTCTCTATGCTTCAGAAGTGTGAGACACATTCTGGTGTTATAAATTACCTAGCTTCAGGTATGCTGCTGTCATAGTGCACAATGGACTAACACAGAGCTTTTTAAACCTTATGGTAAATAGTCTCCCAAATTGATGATAAGAGCAACAATAATCATGTCAATGGTGATAATAATGTCTCAAATTTACATTGTAAATATTTTTTTCAAAAGCCATTTGTTTTCTTGAGTAGGTAAAACAGACTGGAGTTAAGTGGTCTTGATTCAGTGAGATGGTATGTGATTCAGGACTCCATAATTACTATTGAGCATATACTTTATACTCACTATCTTCTGTAATCTTTGTAACTCCTGGGAGTTAGATATATCATGGCAGATGCATTACACTACTCCTATTGACCCAGTAAGGAGAGTGCCCCCAAGAGTTGTATGCCTCAAACTCAGAGGCTTGGGAATTAACCAGAGTTCCAAAGGATAAGACTTGAATCCCAGTCAGTCTTTTTTCAGGATCTGGGCTCCTAACTGCTACCAAACTATATCCTATGAAAAAAGCACTCTCTTCCTACCACTCAGATGCATGCTTTATCAACACAAGGATATTTCCAAAAGATTTGATATGATTTATTTCATCTTCCTCAAATATGTTTTGAGAAGAGTATTTTTACATTTTTATTTCTGTACTTATTCTTGCTTTTCTATTCTGTCACCCAGACACTTTCTGGAAAGGTTGCTGCAGGGTTTAATTCTTTCTTCCATGAAATAGCCCACATGTCACACTCTCAGTGTCAAATAAAAATGAGTATCTGTTTGGATTTTGTTGTGTCTTAGAGAATTAAGATATCCCAGAAACTTATAAAACCATGAAAATCATTCATGTGATCCTAAGTCTTAAGTGCCTCAGGAAAAAGGTCATGAGCTATTTTGAAGCCTAGGAAAAGGAATAATTGTGTTAAACTAAATGAGGTTTATTAATTTTCCTTCTACACATTTCTTTTCACCCTTGTGTATAATTTTTTTTCTTTACTCTCTCCTACTTTCCTCTCTTCTGCTTTTGTCTACCTCTATATTCATTCCATGTAGGCAAATCTATACAGGTATCTAGTTGTGAGGAAAGATTTTTTACTTTTTGCACCTTAAGCTTTTCTTCTAACTGAATTCAAATCTTGCAGCATAGGCATCATAGCCCCTGAAGTCTATGAATGAAGCCTAGTCTCTCAAATTGATGATAAAAATAATGGTTAAGTGCATGCTGATGATCTGAATGCCTCTATTTAGTATTATGTAACAATGGTATTACTTTAATTTTTTTTCAGCACACTCTTGTTTTCTTGGATAAGTAAGACTAATGAGGATTAAGTAGGTCTTGCATGAGATATTTGTTCTGATGTCTGCTAACACATTACATTAACTTCATCCTAAATCACTGCAATATATATGTAGAGGTACCAAACATGGCAAATACAAAAACTTGAGTCCTGTATCAATCTGACAATGAATGACTACCTAGTAGTAACAAACCCTCATATCTCCATGGTAAGAATATATGATATGTATTAACTGCCAATGTAAGGAGGTAGTGGCATATACTGAGATCAAAATATAGTCACTATTTCACCAAATCAATTAATTTTTCAGATGGCAAGGGAGGCATATTTGAAAATGAAATAATCCCTAGTAAGTGACTTTGGCTAGCACTGATGTTGAAATTGAGTTTTTGTTTATCAACAAAGTCTCAGATAAACCCAGTCTTTTATGTGAAACATGTGTAATAATAGATACCATGGGGAAAGAAAAGAGAATGGGAAAAAAAAGAAAGAATTTCCTACAGTTTTAATACTTCTGGTTGTAAAAAGAATGAGTCATCTCTCGCCTCTCTTTATAACTTTTGATGACTCCTTGTAGGGCTATTCTAAAATGCAATCATGTGGAGTTCTAGAAGAATATTTCCAATGGGCATGTGGCCAGGGCCCTTTAAAGAAAGTCTTCCACATTGATCAGCAGAGAAATGCTGCTCCTGTCCAAGTGGTATCTCCTTCTAAATATCTAAAGCTCTTGCATACCTTTCATTTATTTTGGCGTTTATAGAAATCTGTACATTTTAATTTTTACATGTATGTCTTTCTTCCAGCTAAACACTAACAATTTAATTAACAACAGTCTTTAACACTGTACTATACACACATAAAGTAGAAGCTCAAAAGATGTGTGTTGGTTGAATAAAAGGAATAATTCTCCCAGATTTTTCCCACAGAGAAGAAAATCTCCAAGCAGCAACAGATACATTTCATAGTACAGCAACAGCCCCTAACAGCTTCTCTTCAGTGTCTTATCAGCTTGTTAGCCCTGCTGAAAACTGTTACAGGCTACAGGCAGCAATAGACGCTGTGGGTTTCTGGCATGGAATTGACTCTAAATCTCAGTAGGATTCCTGAGGCAGCCATGGGGAGGGAAATACGTGAGAGCTTGGACACTCCCAGCCGGTAGGTCTCTGTGGTGGGATTATTGCTCATTTGACTTCAGTTCTTCACGCTTTTCTACATATTTACAAGTTAACATTCATAATTTTATAATCTAAAAAGTTATTAATTAAAAAGAAGTTATGAAGTAGGGCATCTTTTGCCTCCTTCATTAATAAAACAACAGAATTAAGTGCATTTAATTTTAAAAACATCTAGTTTTACTTTTATGCCAGAGCCACACATATATTCATTCCAATTTCTTTTAACAAGCAGAAATTGATTTCATGTGTAATTACTTAAAGAAATTAGTTTTTAAACAGACAAAAAATCCTTTGTAACTCATTAAAAAGAAAATCTCCTTGGGGCTGGAGGCTGGGGCTCAGTGGTAGTGCACTTGCCTGGCATGTGTGAGGAACTGGGTTTGATTCTTAGCACCACATATAAATAAATAAAAAATAAAGGTCAATCAACAGCTAAAAAAAAATAAAGAAAATCTCCTTTGGGTAGACATAAAATATTTAAAATAATTCTGACATAATACAGAGCATCCGTGAGAAAGAAGATATGATTTTATATTATAAAACATTCATATTATCTTCTAAGGCATTTGAAGAAACCTTAGAGCAACTTATGGTATTAGGAAGAATTCAGAAATCAAAGCTTTATAACCAATCCATGTGATGAATAGTGTCCAGTGATTATCTTCCCACTACAAAAAAAAAAAAAAAAAAAGAAAGAAAGAAAGAAAGAAACTTGTTGTAAATTCAGTTCTAGAGGAAAAGAAGGAAATAGTTTCATAGAAATAAAAAACCCCAATAAAATGTTAAATGCTGATCAAAAAGTAGCTCAGAACTCTCCTAGTTTGTAATTGTTCCCTAAAGGCAGATACATACTACATTCTTATATGTTCAAAATTGGTAATGAGTTTTAATTTTAATTAGCTTCATATCTTATCAAGGGAAAAGAGCACCATAAAATCTTACTTAAAGGATGATTAGATAGGCCAGCTCAGATTAACATCAAAACCAACCATCAGCTGCTTTGTGCTGAATGTTAAACTTTTACACTTTAATTTCAAACAATCTGTGTAACCAATTTTATAATGTACAGAGGTCTTTATAATTTTTTTATGTAAAACATTATGTAAGAGTTAAGAAATGAAGAAGAGACAATAATAAAAAGAAAAAAATGGTTAAAAATCCTTTTCTTACAAATGACAAAATTGAAGTAGTTGGTAAATCTGGCTCATTTTCCAAGTTCTCCAAATTTGCAAAAGGTTTAGGGTTTCATAACATGGTGATGTAATGGTATTGAGAGATTGAGCCTTGAAGTTAGACTGCCTAAATTCAAATCTTAGATCTCCTATTTATGTCGTATAACTTTGAGCAAACTATGATATCAGTGCCTCAGTTTCTTTATCTATAAAATAGGGATAATGACAGTACTTTAAGCTACCTTTTTAGAGGTTATTATAAAAATTATATATGTAAATACTTTAAAACTTGGCATATAGAATTCAACAAATTCTAATTATAGATTGCCAGTTACTTGTGATTTTTTTTAAGACAAAATCACTCAGGCCAAAATGATTGCTTACTGTGCTTAAATGTAGTTACTGTCACTATGTTTTAAAATATAACTACAAAATTTTCCATATGCCCCTCTTTCACAAGTGGAGCCTCATTCCCCTTCCCTTGAGTGTGGGCTATACTCAGTGACTGGTTTCTAGCAAATAAAGTAGAAGTAATGGTATGCTACTTCTTAAAATAGCTTATGAAAGGCATTGGGGTTTTGTCCGTGCCCTCTCTCGGATCACAAATTCTGGGGGAAGTTAGCTGGCAAGGTGATCTGGCTTCTTTTTTTTTTTCTTTCTTTCTTTCTTTTATTCTAAGTTATTATATATGATAGCAGAATGTATTACAATTCATATTACACATATAGAGCACATTTTTACGTATCTCTGGTTGTATACAAATTATATTCACACCATTTGTGTCTTCATGCATGCACTTAGGGTAATGATATTCATATCATTCTACCATCTTTTTTTTTTTTTTTTACCCCCTTGCTCCTTGCCTTCACCTCCCTCCCCATTGACCTTTCTAGTGTTCCGCTAATCCTCCTATGCTCCCCTTCTCAACCCCACTGTGAATCAGCCTCCTTATATCAAAGAAAACATTCGGCATTTGGATTTGGGGGATTGGCTAACTTCATTTAACATTATATTCTCCAACTTCATCCATTTATCTGCCATTATGTTATTCTCTTTTATTGTTGAGTAATATTCCATTGTGTATCTATGCCGCATTTTCTTTATCCATTTATCTACTGAAGGGCATCTAGGTTGGTTCCACAGTTTAGCTATTGTGAATTGTGCTGCTATAATCATTGTTGATCTGGCTTCTGATGGACAGCCTGTGAGTCTTGGAAGTAGATCCTTCATCCCTGTCAGGCATACAGATAACTACAGGCCAGGTCAGAATTTTGACCTCATGAGAGACCCAGCTGAGCAGTTTCTGGATTCTCCCCACATGTGAGGCAGTTATTAATTGTTTATTGTCTTATGCCACTATGCAAACGGGCACAACTTTGTGCATCATTTGTTACATAGTAATGAATAACACATTGTCTTATTAGTTTTATTTGTGGAATGTGAACTAGGAGAATTAGATGGAATAATGACAAGAGCATGGAAGGTAGGTAAAGCTCAATGAGGTGTCCATCTGGGTACATCCCCAAATCAGAACTCATTAGTAGCATCTATGTTTCTTCAAATATATTTCCTTTTAATTTGTCTTGATGTTTCCTACTCCAAATTATAATCCCTCTGCTCCTTCTCTATTTGGAGTTATCAGTTGTAACCTGAAAATTGTGCATGTGGCATATCTTTTACATCTTTCCTTCTTTCAGTTAAAACTGATTAAAGTGATACACTTGTATGCATGTTCTCTGCATATATTTTTTTAAAAATATAGAATAGGCTAAAGAATGAAATGAAAATCACCAGTTATCTAACCACCTGGAAGTAATCACTATTTTGATGTTCTTCTTTTCAGAATTTTGATATGTTCATCTCTACCTGTACTTCAATATGTGTGAAATTAAGATAGTATTAATTTTAGAATGTGTGATATTCTGTTTCTCTTCAGATTATTTTGAATTTTCTTCTGTATGCATTTTATATCATTATAATATATAAATATATTATTGAACACTTTATTATATTTTTGTTTTTATAAAAAGTCTACAAAAGAATATTTTTTCAAAATAATTTTATGTATGTCTGTGTGTATTATTACCTTTTTTTTTTCAATTGATCTTCACAGAGACATTACTGTGTTTTTCACTTTCTTTTTCTTTTGGTACTAGGGATTGAACCCAGGAGCACTTAACCACTGAGCGACATCCCCACTTCCTTTTTACTTTTCATTTGAAGCAGGATCTTGCTAAGTTACTTATAGTCTTGCTAAGTTGCTGAGGTTGGCTTTGAACTTGTGATCCTTCTGCCTCAGCCTCCTAAAATGCTGGGATTACAGGCATTCACCACCACACCTGGCTGAGACATTAATTTTTTAACTTTTTTCCTCCTATAACTTTCTACAGAATGGCAACCCTCAAAATCCCTACTGTGATGGCATTGAAGGGGTTATGGAGGCTTATTATAGGAGTCTGAAATCTGTACAACTGTATGGGCCAACCAACTTTGCTCCTGTAATTAATCATGTAGCAAGGTAAGTATAGAGTAGAGAAGGTAGTGTAATGGATGATGGCATTTTGGGGAATGACTCCACACATCAAAGTTGCTTTCTTTAATGCACCTCTAAGAGAGTGAGGAAAAGGTTTAAGGGGTAGATTCCATATCAAGCTATCAGTGTACTTTGCTGAGAGCTTTACATCAGAATGTTAAGTGAAGAAACATACACTAGATTATGTTAGGACCTGTCTTTGTTCAATCAAATGGATTGTTTTCTTTGAAAAAGATTTCATGAGAGCAATAACATGATTGATGGTGAGCTTAACTATGTTAGTCATTCATACCTAATGTCATATTCCATAGCAGCATAGAAGTAATGAAACTGAATTCAATTAAGACAATAATTTGAAGCTTTCTGTGATATATAGGGCACATTATTTTAACTTCTGAAATTAATATAGTAGCTAATTTTATAAATTCCCAGAACTCTACCTGTATATAGTATATAGTACTGAGATCAGAATATAATTGCTTATGACTCCATCTACTACATGTTCTAGAGAAAATGTTAAAATCTAAAAATCTATTTATACTTATTTATCATTTTGTTTATATAATGCAAAAAATGAGTTAGACATCACTTTTCAAATCCCTAAAATTTTTCACTTGAGCCAACTGTAAATCCTATGAAGCTCTGTCTTATTTGAGATAATCAAAAAGAAATAGCTCTATATTCTTTCAAATAAGTAACCAGAACTTGAAAAAGTACCTCATTCTTATCAGTTTATCAGTGTACAAAGGCCATATGAAACTCCAGTTCACTGAAGGCTCTATTACTTTACCACCTCCCTGCTGGACATGACTAAAAATTTTAATGTGCTCTACTTTTTTCCATTATCTGGGACATGGACAAGATGCTAAAGTACCCCTGCACCCAAGGCTGACCTCAGTGGACCTCTCCAGGGGAACTCCACCTCAGAATGACAGTGATACATTAAGGAAAACTCTGAATTTTACCCTTTTAGCTCAGACTTTTCCAACATTTTATCTGCTGTGCTAAAATGTGACTTTTACATCTCAATCTTGTACATACACAAACAAAAAATTTAGTTATAAAATAATACTTATTCTTATCTTGTGTTTTCTCTGTTTCTATGATATGCTATTCATTTCTGTTCCCAATTCAGATTTTTTTTTTTTTTTTTTTTGGTACCGGGGATTGAACTCAGGGGCACTCGAACACTGGGCCACATCCCCAACCCTTTTTTGTATTTTATTAGAGACAGGGTGTCACTGAGTTGCTAAGTGCCTCGTCATTGCTAAGGCTGGCTTCAAACTCACGATCCTCCTGTCTCAGCCTCCCAAGTGCTAGGATTACAGGCATGTGCCACTGCGCCCAGCCCAATTCAGATTTTGACCCACAAAATTTATTTCACAATACACTAATAGGTACACTAATACCTATAATTTGAAAGACATATCCTACCTTATTATGCTAGCCTGGGTAAGAAATGTTATCATACTATATTTTCCTGTTTATTGATGATTTTTTTTTTAAAAAAAGCAGAATCAATATCATGTTAGTACAAGATAAATTTTAATTGATTCATATCACATAACAGATCACTTTTTTACAAAAAGATAAGACAAGAATGTCAGGACTTATTTTGTGTGAATTCCTGCTAGTTATTATAAATGTTCTCATAAGTGTTTACAAATTAATTTTAAAATTTTCTTATCCTGGTATATATCTTCATTATAAAAGTTAAAATTACAGACACAAGATTTCTTGATACATTTGTGTATACTGTTTATAGTATTCTATTGCCATTTTATGTTTTGCCCAGCATTTTGTAAATTCTTGTATATAGAGGTAGCTGCTAGCTAAAACTTTTAGACTTTTTGAAAATAAGATATGATCTAATAATTCTTTATTTTTATTTTTTAAATGGAAGAAAATAAGAAAAACAATAAAGATGGCTTTTATGAATCATCATTTCTTTCCAGCACAATAGGAAATGCTATGTATCTCTTTATTACAGGTCTGTAAAAGAAATACCTTTATTTATTCCTTTAACTGTTACATTTAGTTTATTTATTTATTTATTTATTTTTATTCTAAGTTCTTATAAATGACAACAGAATTCATTACATTTCATATTATACTTATAGAGCACATATTTACATATCTTTGGTTGTATACAAAGTATATTCACACCATTCGTGTCTTCATACATGCACTTAGGGTAATGATTTCCATCTCATTCTACCATCTTTTTTTTTTTTCTTCACCCTTTTGCCCTCTCCCTTCATCTCCCTCCCCATTGGCTATTCTAGTGTTCCTATTAAAACATAGTTTGTCTCATCCAAAAACTTTATCAACTACAAACAAGATACGATTTATTTCTATATCAAAAGAAGTGTCATACCATATTTAAAATGAGTGTGGCCTTTACTTATAGAAAATTTCTTATTCATCACTCATAAATGCATTTATATAGCACTTAGCACTATGTCTATCATACAGGCAGTAAGTAATCAACAAAAAACTAATAAAAGTATTCTGAATATACTAACTTATTGCCACTAAAAATTGTTTTAAGTCACAAAAATATTTGTATATACTTTGTTATTTGCTTCACTTTTTTTTTAAACCTTCAAAAGTATATTACTTGGTGGCTTTTTATCATTTCTATTGGCATTTTTGAAGAATGCTTATTCTTCATAAGAATGACTTTAAGCACTTTTTATCATTTCTATTGGCATTTTTGAAGAATGCTTATTCTTCATAAGAATGACTTTAAGTACATGCTCATTTCGGGGACTGCTTTCTGTGTAATAAGACTACTGACTTACAATATTAATGGGATGACAGACCATGAAATAGATAAGACTCAAGACATCAAATTTGTAACATTTGAAGGTTTTATATCCTTTTCTAAGGATTTCCAACCCTCTGCTTCCTATTTCTGGCTTTTTCAGTTCTCTTTTCCCAAAGCTGGCCAAGGAACAATATTTAAAATGATGTAAAAATCCTACTCAACATCTATTAATGCCTTGTTATAAATCTAAGTGCAGATATCTATGCATTCAAGAACTCCAATATCCAGTCACCACCCATCCATATGACTCCATTTCCCTTCATATTCTCCCAAATGTGCTGCAGTTCGGTCACAGTGAATCATTGCTTCTTCTGAACTATGGTATCTATCATTCCATGTATGTGTTTATCACAACACTTACCTAATTTAATGCTGTTCTATTGTCACATGTAAGTAGATATTTTCCACATTGAAGATAGGAACTGTTTATTGTGATTAAATTATATATTTATGTGTATATGCACAGTTCTTTGCATATACTGAGAAATCCATACCTGTTTAATTAGCCAAATATTATACATTATAAATGCATTTTAATTAGCCAGATTATAATTGAAAACTAAAGAAACTTTTAAATGTAAATGCTTAGTCTGTCTTAATCACTTCTGGAAAATGTGACTGTGATTGATACCTGCCCTATCAGGTTTCTGCAACAAATAAGAGACATGTAGAAATAGATATACATGTAGAGATGTATTTCTAGGAATTGGCTCAAGCAGTTGTAGGTGTGGAAACTGTGATATCTGTAGGACAGGTGGTCAGTTTGGAAACTCAAGTAAGCTGATACTGCATTCTTAAAATAGAAGTCTCTTTTTCTAGGAATGTTAAAAATGTTACAATGAAATTGGCACAGGTACATTAGATAGATTAGAAATGGTCATCTAAAGCTTAAATATATTATGTTAATTAATATTATAATTATTATATAATAATATAATTGTTTGTTTATTATTATATAATTGTATGTGATGTAATTATATCACATGTTATATTTAATTGTTTATAGATGTTCCAAATATGGGACAATAGGACAAAGCAAGTTAAGGCCTTTAACTAGTTGAATGAATTTCCTACACTTACTAGTCATTTGATTGTAGATGTTAACCACATCTACAAAATGCCTTCATAGCAGTGCCTAGATTATCATTCAATTAAATAACTGGGTTTTAAATCTAGCCAAGTTGACACATAATACTAATCATCATATCTACCAAAAGAAAGAAATGTTCTACCATTGTGTTGAAAATTGAAACCAAATTTGAAATTGGAAAAATAATTTTGGGGGCTTCCAGATCATGAGCTTAATAATTGCTTGCTTAATATTTATTACATGGTTTAAATGTCATTAATTAATAACAGTAGAGAGAAAATATGAAGGCAATTATATGTATATAGATACATGGTTTGAATAAAATGTAGTTTTAACTATCTCATGATTAATCTCAGTTTCTTCTTGGCTGTAGTAATATATTTTCATTCTTATTTTTTTCAAAAGTTTTGATTCATTTAAAATTTTATATCAATAATTTAAATTTTCTGAGATGAATTTTATGTGCTGATATATTTTCAACAATTTAATACTTCAAAAATAAATACACCAGTGAAAATATCAAATATCTTTTCAGACTACCATAAAATTTCAGTTTTCTTCAATTGACATAGATAATATTCATTGTTTCCTATTAGCCATTTGTTTCCTGTGCCTAATGAATTACTTGTTTTGAGGCACTAACATTTCTGTTTTTAAGAGGGATCTAGCTGGGCGTGGCAGTGCATACCTGTAATCCCACTGGTTCAGGAGGCTAAGGCAGGAGGATCACAAGTTCACAAGTTAACAAGCGACCTCAGCAACTTAGTGAGGCCCTAAGCAATTTATCAAGACCCTGTCTCAAAATGAAAAATAATAAGGGCTGGGGATGTGGGAGATGTGGTTCAGTGGTTAAGTGCTCCTGGGTTCAATCCCAGTACCCAAAAAAAGAGGGTTCTGTCAATTTCTGTTCTATTGACTTTTTATATTTATTTTTTCTTTATATTGAGAACATTGCAGAATCTAGACAACCACCTAAAAATAATTTTTATTTTTCAAAAAAATAACATTTTTATTTTGGAAATTAATTTTAAGAATGTGTTCTATTTTATCTTCCATATGATCAATAATAATAAAATCAAAACAATCACTATTGAACCCAAGCATTATCTTAGTGCTGCAATATGGATTATCTCTTTTAATCTTCATAATAACTCTTAACTCCGGGAGATGACAGTAGTATTATTGTTCCTGTTGTGCCGATAATCAAGTGAGTATGGTGAGTGGTTAGTCTGGTAGAGCTAAAATTCCAACCAAAATAGTCTGACTTCAACTCAGTCTGTTCTGACACCTTGCTTCTTTAAACCTTTTTATCACTGCTTCAGAGGTAAAGACACAAAAGGAAGTAAAGCAGGCTACCTGTCTTTGTGGATGTGTTTGGTCATTTCATTACACAGGCAAAAGTAGTTTGGGGTGACAACTTGGTAACATAAAATTTACAGTTCCTTTGTGTTGAAATATTTAAATGTATGCATTTCTTTAATAGATAGTAAGAAGATATAATCTGTTGTATAAATCATAACTGAATTTCTTAAGTAAAATATTCCTGAACCAATTTCTTAACTTGTCTTCATGCCCTCTCCATTCCTGCAAACTAATAATAAGTTGAAAAGAATATTTCACAAAAATGAGCCAACAATTTTTGAGCTTTTATGTGAACAATTCTAGAAACCTTGACAGAAACGCCAAAGAAATATTTTTGAAATCCACAACCCTGACAAAGCTAGCTTTTCTCTGAGATTGACCATGGTAATATTAATATATGAATTATAGATTGGCTATATTTGAGAAAAGGCAGTGAGGTGGATTTTAATACAAGTTTTAATTATGCGTTTACTGAATGATTCATTGTCAGGTTCTGTTAAGGAACAATCTTCTGTAAGACCTTTAAAATATGATATGGATCTGCCATGTATCTCTGTCACTTCCTGGAAGAGGGATCTGGGTGTGGCCAGTATAGGCTTTCTACCTCATATATATCTGTAGCATATTAAGTACTTAAGAAATACTAAGTAATACTTTTAAAATAAAAGGCTAAATTAGAAGAAGTGGTAATACAACATTGGATTTGTATGAAATTTAGATTTACTTACAAAGTGGAACAATATACCACTGCATAGGGCAAATGCCATAGAAACAATAAATAGTTTTAAAAGATTAACTTGTAATGCTGATTGTGATAAAGACTCAAATGGATTGGATGCTTTTATATAAAATAATGTAATTTATTCTCAGATTATTATGTATTTAGTGGTGGAAGGAGCCACATAATAAAATGAATGCATCTTTCTACAGCATAAATTTCCCTCAAAGTTAAGAAATATAAAGCATTAGTACAAGTGAATATATACTGTAAGTACAAAATTCCTATACATTTGTAAGATAAAACAGCAAATTTAAGACAAATTCCCAGTTTACTATGATCTACTTCAGTTGCTCTACCCTATGAATAGGGAGAATATGAATTTGGTCTCCTCTTAGACATATATACTGGCGATTCAAAAGAAAATCAGCTAAGCTACTTGAAGTGGTATTTTTGATGTCTACTTAATATTCAATTTTCTGTATTATTTTTGAATCTGTTAAAATTCACCACCACTATTTCTGTCCTTTATTTAATTACACAAAAGGTAAAACTCCATGTTTCAGAATTATGGCCAGTAAGAATGCTTTAAAATATGTTGCTATTTAAATAGTAAAAATTGAATTCCTGGGGGAAGTTGTGAGATTTCTTAAAAATATTAGAACAGTAGGTTTCTAACTGCTTTGGATTGTTTCCCATTGGTTGTAGCAACATCAAATCATCAAATTAATGCACATTCCTTAATATCCAGCATCAGTTGTTCACATTCTCTTCATCAGTCTACCATCATTTTATTAGAAGCATGAATACTTATTAGTTTCAGTAGCAACTAAGAAACTTGTAAATATATTTTTTTTATTCATATGGTTGTTAATTCTCTAGTCCAAGAAAAAATTCTTATCTGAGATCACATGCTATTTGTCTGTCTTGCAACCTGTTCAAACAGGATCCCTTGGGGTCCTTCTGATTGGAAGGAATTTCATTGGCCAGTCAATGGAATTTTTTAATTCTGATCTGGTTGATAATTTTTTAGAAACTTGGATTGTGGTTTTCCTGTTCACTATACGTGTCCTACAGGTACCAGTGAATGTTTGCTCATTACTGGACATGGACTGCATACTGATCAGGCACAGAACTCATAAAATTATCTAGTTGACAATATTTACTACAAATCTAGAATGCAGAACAGGAAAAGAAGAATGTCATAAATATAGCAAATTCATAAAATCTGCCTCTGAGTTATTATTTGGTGAGAATTCTGATAAACTTTAAACACTAGAATATTATTATTCTATATGTAATATTTTCCTTAATATGATTTTCTTCCCATTTTTCATCAATTCGTCATGTATTAAGAACTTGAAATGTGGGTATGTCAAAAGGCATTCCTTCTATTACATTTTTTATTGGTGAAATTTCTATTCTATAAAATTAACCATTTTAAGGTGTACACGTTAGAGGTATTACATACTAATATTTAGTATATTCACAATGTTGTGCAACCATCACCTCTATATTGTTCCAAACAAAAATCATTTTATTATTATATTTATTTTATTATAACAGAATTTTATAATATATTGAGTACCATACATGAAATTTCTTTATTAATTCATCCAATAATACAGAGATGTGTTATTATCTGATTTTTCAAGATAACAAAATAAAGTTCAGACAGCTCACATAATTTATTGAAGATTATAATATGTTGCTTAGTCAGGACAAGTCTATTTCCAAAACCCTCATGTATCCCATCATGCTAAACCAGCCCTCATCTTAGTAAAATTTTTATTAATAAACAAACTTCTAAAGCATACATATATTTCTATGTGCTGGCAGGCACTAATGTTGTTATTGTAGTGTGTTATTTCAGAAAACTGTTTACGTAAGAGTTTCCATTGTGTAGGCTTCTAACATGTTTAAGTATTTTCTCAAGATTAAAAGGTTTGTTTACTGTTGTTATTTAACAACCATTATGTGGAGATAGACTGTTTTATTTGCCATGGTATTCCTTACTTTTACAGATATGCTTCTTCTGTGAAGGATGGTTCCCAGTATTTTGTGCTCCTGATTGTGACAGATGGTGTTATCTCAGATATGGCTCAAACCAAGGAGTCCATAGTTAATGTGAGTACCGGTCTGGAGTCTTGGGCTAGGGAACGACATGGGGCCACTGAGGTTGAGAATAGAATCTATTTTAGGTGACTCACCAGTGAAATAAAATTCCCACACCTGTGCAGCAGATTGCATACTTAACCTTATCCAGGTAATTCATGTATATCTTTACCATTGATCCATAAGGACACGTCTGGGTGAATAGTTTAACTGGCACAAAATTCTTGTCTTAAAAACAGAAAGTAGCAGTATTAGTTTTATGTACATCAGTATATTTACCTCTGTTAGTTGATCTAATCGTTTGCAGTGTTATGATTTGTAAAGATTATTTCTTAACATTTGCATTCCAGTTACAAGAATTGTGCTAATTCTATAGAACTGGACTTGATTTCAAAACCATCCTCATTTTAATTTTTAATCGTATATTTAGTTTTTATTACTATATATTTCTAAAACTTTTTTGAAGTACTGGGGATTAAATCCTGGGATGCTTTGCCACTCAGCTACATCTCCAGCCCTTTTTATTTCTCATTTGGAGACATGATCTTGTTAAGTTGCTAAGGCTGGACTCTATTTTGCAATCCTCCTTCCTCAGCCTCCCAAGTTACTTTGATTACAGACATGCACCACTGTGCCCAGCTTCTCTTATAAATTGTCTATAGAAGTCTGTATTTACTAGATGATAGTCTTAAATCATATCCACTTTTACTCACCTTCTATACCTAGGCTTAGCAATGATTGGCACAATGTAGGCGTTTAATGAAAAATGAGTTTTAATAAAAACTACATGTGGGAAAAATCAAATGCTTTATAGATTTTCTTAGAAAAAAAACAAAAATGTGGTAAAGGCATACAAATTTATATGTTTATGTGTTTTTTAACTAGACATGCTTGGAATTTATCTTGATTTCCTTGCTGCTCTGGTCAGCTGCATTAGTTTGTACTTTAAAATATGGACTTAATAATTTAGGCTTTAACTAATAGGACATGATGCACCAAGAAACAATTATTCATAATTATTGACCTTCAGACTGAAAATGTGTTTGCTATAGAGTGCCATCTATCTGTTGCTGAATCTCACCTTCTTGCCATTTAAATATTTAAGGTAATAATATAAATTAAGTAATACAGATGATGGGAAAACATCAATTATTCAGTATCCCTCACAATTTTCTGGATATTTAACACATAAATTAAGAATGCCGAAAATAATTTTCTATGGTGATCATTTATTTTATTTTCTCATTTACTGTGAAAATGGCTTTTTCTAACCTTTGGTATAAATGAGGTAAAATATGGTAGTACTATTTCATGAATCTGGCACTGGTTTTGGTTCCCCCACCCTCCCTTAGATCCATGGAGCAGAAAGAAAATGAAAAACAAACCAAAGACACCCAAAGTCAACTTAGAAAGGTTTTGGCTGAAAGTAGCAATGACAGTATATGTTCCTTGATTTTGTGTAGAGCTGGTTATTCCTGAAGAATGCTCTACTGGGTTAGCATACTTAGAGGGTTTGGAAAGAATAAGAGTGGAATCAAGTATATCATTCTATTAATAATTTTGAATATGTTTAAAAACTGTGTTAACGAACCTCTGTGAAAACATCAAATGAAACTCAGGATTATTATTTTTTTCTTCTTAAGAACTAATTTTCTCAATTGAAAGCTAATTGTGTTATTCTTTTCAAAGGCCTCAAAACTTCCAATGTCAATCATTATAGTAGGTGTTGGACCAGCTGAATTTGATGGTAAGTAGTAAAATTGCACTAGCATTGCTTGGAAATCTATTGAATTTGATATGTCAAGCTCATAGATTTTTATTGTTCTTTTCTTTGTTAGAAGGATGTAATTTTTCGGGTTTGGATAAAATATCCAGGTAGACATAAATATAGACAATTTATGATAATGTCTGTTAAGGTAAACAAAGTAAAAGATACTGTCTTCCAAATAGGGTATTCTCTTTAGTTTTCAGATTAATTCAACATGTAGCTTGCCATTTCATTAGGGATAGTTTGTACCTCAAAATAATATTTAAGACTGACAGGGTGATAAATTGAGTTTTGATTCCTGAGGCAAAACACACTCTGTTCACTAAAAACCTTTAAGGATGAGCGCTAAATTAATAAATCATCAAGTTGTGAAAAGAAATGTTAAATAAGCATAATATGTTAATTTAATAAGTTTCCAGACTCTGGCTTGTTGATAGACATTAG
The DNA here is from genome assembly GCA_025594165.1 of Tamias sibiricus. Lineage (NCBI taxonomy): Eukaryota > Metazoa > Chordata > Mammalia > Rodentia > Sciuridae > Tamias > Tamias sibiricus. The sequence goes on along the minus strand of CM046661.1, from coordinate 95,889,334 downwards.
TTTTATAAATAGAGAAGTGCTGTCATGTGAAAGAGCAAAGTAAAATGAATTGGAACTGACCAGCTAAAATTTAATGAGACCTTAGATGATTATGCTAAATTGGTTCATGAGTGGTTTTCCGTGTGGGCCCCGGCCTCATTCAAATGTCAATTAAGTTACAGGTGTTTTGTAACTAGTGCTCTGGGTAAACTAGGGATAATCTATTTCTAGTCATCTTGTGAGTTCCTTTTAGGAAACTCTGTGCTGAAAAATAGTGTGACCATAGAACATTCACCATTGTTTTTATTAACAATGGCCATTTATTTAGCTCAGGACTTTGGAAATGAGAATACTTTTAGAATGTTTGTAACCACCTTTGGTAAGTTACCAGTTAAGTTAGGCACATTTGTGGCTCATTTGAGTATAATTATGACTGGGTGATTCTTGTTTAACCAGCAGACTTTCTGCCTAAGGATAGTGCTGATCTGTGGGTCTCTGGTACAACACAAAAGTCAAAGCTATCTGGCTGACACTGGATTCCCTTAGATTTTTTGCTTGACTGGTCATCCTTTTTGTGATTATTGTCTTAACAGTTTGTAAAGCAAAAGTCATTTAGCCCTGACTGCTACTGCTAATGTTTTCTCTCAGTGTTTGCATCAGCTTATATTGTACTTCAGGCATGAATTTGAAACACCTCTCTGGAGCTAGGAATGCCTTCTTTTCAATGCCTGTGCACCTGATAACCTGCAGTAATCATTGAGGGACTGTGATTCACAAACTTTACTGATTGCTGGACTAAACTCAGTTTTTCTTCAGCTACTGTTTGCTTTTAGCTCTAAAGGACTCACCACTCATGGGTACATCTCAGGTCTCCAGATGCCTATAGAATTTTGCTGTTAAGTGTATGACCTCAGTCATAGTCGACCTCAGTCCCTTCTTCTTGTTCAAGAGCCCCCCCCCCACACACACACATGGTACATGAGTACGAAGCACCTTCCTGATATTTTTGGTCATGTGTTTCTATGAAGAACAGCAGGCACAACTATCTAGACACTACCCTCATCCCACAGCCACATATGTTTATCTTCTTATTTATTTTGTTTCCAATGAATATGTTATGTTTTGAGGTATAATTCATCATTTCCCTCTCTGAGTTTCTGAACTAACTGGAAAAAAATATTCAGGCATCACTTAGACCAGCATAATAGCTTATATTACCAGCAATGCCTAATTTGAGATATGGGGTTATTCTGTGAACAGAGTCTGACTTCCCATTACCTTTGGATTAAATGACCTCACTGTTATGTGCAGATCTCCTGATGGGGTAGAGCTTTGGCTAGTAAACATTCCAATGGAGAAACTGCGTTCATTCAGAAGATAGGGGAAGTCAAGCTTATTTCTTTCTCCTAATCTTAGTAATCCTATGACTCACTCCTCTCTCTGCGTGTGGAGGAGTGAGTGAAGATTACAGGCAGAAATGGAAGTTACCTTCCCAGTAGAATTCCCTCCTGGAAATTAGAGTGAATTTTTTCCCCTGGACATACGTGAATAAGGAATTGGGATCCTGCAATACCTGGTTTCTATTTTCACCATGACAGAACTTTTAATAGGATGGAAAACTTTCAGGATACTCACCAGTGCTAGAAAAGTCAGCTATCCTGTTAAGAGACAATACATGCTTAATATAGAAAAGTCTCTGACTTACAGTCAAATTGCTGCTATCCTATCAGAAGAGCCTCTCTTGGCACTTTGAAATCTACTGTAGAATAAATTTACCTATCACATATATAATCCAGCATAGTAAAGACAGAAATCCAAATTGCAGATTATATCCACTAATACCATAAGTTTATATCTACACAGTTTTAATCAGAAAGACATGGTTGGCATGAACAAGAAATGCAATACTTTTCTATCCGTTCTTTGAGAAGAGAGGAAATAAGAATAAACTATTAGATTAGTGAATATTCTCATTCATTTATACATATGCATGTGCATTAGATATACATATTGGTACTCGAGATTGAACCCAGGGGTGCTTAACCACTAAACTACATCTTCAGCCCTTTTATATATTTTATTTAGAGACAGGGTCTTGCTGAGTTACTTAGGGCCTCACTAAATTGCTGAGGCTGCTTTGAACTCATGATCCTCCTGCCTCAGCCTCCCAAACCCCTGGGATTACAGGCACGTGTCACTGCACCCAGCCATTTCTATATTTTAATAAGAATAGTTTTAAATGCTCTGTGTAATTTTCCCTGGACATTTTCCTTTCCAACATAAAGCACCTTCATTAATAAAAAAGATTCTCCAAACATGGTTTCTTTATCCTTAAAAGACAGTCAGTCAAAGAGTCAATTTAAAGCAACATCTTGCCATCAGCTTTGATGCAAGTTGGGGAAGGAATAAATAGAAGGGATTCTAAATTTATTTTCTCCAAAGGCTAGCAAGAAGCGCAGGTCTGTCTCTCCTGCACCTTCATTCCAGGATGGGATACCTGTGGGGACTGGGGCTCATAATCTCTGCCTCCTTGAGGACAAGATGTTCTGAAAACCTGAAGAGTGGATGTGGCCCCTCCACTACTTGCACATCATCTCTTCTCCTTGCTCTCAAATGCAGAGCCTCCAGCTCTTGCTGCCTGAAACCTTTTAACCCAAAGGGCACATTGAAATGTAAGAGATGATTAATAAGATCTCACTCTTACATGGATTACCTGAATTACTGTCATTGTCTTCATTAATGATAATGAAACACTCTCAAAGACTGATAGATATTGTAGAAGACTGTGGAAGGTGAGACCTAGATTAGCACTGAATTCTTGTTTCCCATTTTAGAGTGAGCATAGGGTAATTATTGTAGCTTATTAATATATTAGAGAATAAATGGGTACTTTCTGTGATTGCTGACCTGACACCATCAATTGTTTGTTTGTTTTGAACTGGAGATTGAAATGTTTGTTTTGAACTGGGGATTGAAACTAGGGGTGCTATACCACTGAGCTACATCCCAACCCCTTTTAATTTTTTACTCTGAGGCAGGGTCTTGCTAAATTGCTTAGGTCCTTGCTAAGTTGCTGAGGCTGTTCTCAAACTTGCAGTCTTCCTGCCTAAGGCTCCCAAGTTACTGGGATTATACATGTGGCCACTATACCCAGGTACAATGTGCTGTTTTGTCTCAAAGTAATAATGAGAATTATGAAAGCTGAGTTGAAACAGGAAATAACTATTAAAAATATTTGAACATCAAATTTATATCCCCAAGAAATAGAGGAGAAAAATGTAGGTCTTTTGTATTTTAAATAAGTTAATTAATTTATTATTGGTAATGTACACATCTTACACAATTATGACTTGTGTGGTATATCTAAGAAAATCATCGAATGCTTGCTTTCTGTTGTATGTACTAGTGATACTTCAGTAGAAAACTTGACTCATGAACATGTGTAGAAAGATAAAATTGAAAATAATGTTTTGTAACCAAAATATATTATCCAAGGACTGAAGAAAATAGTGACAAGGTGGATTGTATTCTGACTGAGCACTGTTTTGTTTTGGGGGATAAAGAGGCAAACATAATTGCAAGTGTCTCTCTGGAGCCTGGTGAATGTCATGTGTATACAAAATGAATTATCAGTAATAGAATTATACTTTAAGCACAAATTAGCATCCCTCATGTAATTAATTATTTAGAAAATTCTCACTGAAAACTTAATAAACTCTGGAAAATGTTCTTAATCGCAGCATGGCATTCTGTGCCACCAGCTGCCCCATTATTTCCAAATACCCAGCTGATCTATGCAATGCTGAAATTACTTCTTAACCAACAACAACCAAAAAAACACCAGACTTTGTAAAAACCAAACGTTACCCAATCAGTATGAGGACTGATAAAATGTCACTTTATTTTGTAATTTTTTTAAAGTAAAAATTGGGCAATGTGGACATATAGCTTTGTTGTAGTTCCAATGAGAATGCAGTTCAACTTGGCATCCAGAATTCTAAAATCGCTGCCAAATTTCTCAAATTGGAAAGAAAAATTAAAATTTAATGGGCTAATTGTACTTGCCAAATCAGTCATAAAAGCATATAACTAAAGTTTAGAACCTATAAGATAGAGAGATGGACCCAAAGACTGTTCCAGAATGCACTGGCTCTGCCTGTCTCTGAAAGGGCCATTCAAGGTCTTGTCTTGCTTTCATCAAAAAGTGGTGTCCTCAGTCATGTTTTGTGGGAAAAATAAATGAAGCAATGAAGATAATAGGCTTACTATTATTACATAGAGCATATTGCTGTATATATATACTGATGTCTTATTGCCTATAGTTTCAAATTTTGACTAAAATATACTGAATAAATCATTGATTATATTTTATTTTTAAGCAATGGTTGAATTGGATGGCGATGACGTAAGAGTCTCCTCCAGAGGAAAATATGCTGAAAGGGACATTGTGCAGGTAAGAAACTAAGCAAAAATTGCCAGGCGCAGTGGTGCACAGCTGTAATCCCAAAGGCTTGGGAGGCTGAGGCAGGAAGATCGTGAGTTCAAAGCCAGCCTCAGCAAAAGCAGGCGCTAAACAACTCAGACCCTGTCGCTAAATAAAATACAAAACAGGGCTGTGGATGTGGTTCAGTGGCAAATGCCCCTGAGTTCAATCTCTGGTACCCTAAAAAAAGAAAGAAAGAAGGAAAGAAAGAAAGAGAGAGAGAGAGAGAGAGAGGAGGAAAGAAAGAAAGAAAAGAAAGAAAGAAAGAAGGAAGCGGGGGAGACGAAAGAAAGAAAGAAATTAAGCAAAAATTATTTTTTTCATTGTGAAGAGCCCACGTCTGCTCTAATTTGAAATAAGCAACCTATTGTAATCAGAAATTTTAGGTTCTATCTCTAATTAAGTTGGTTAATTCTCTGTGAGATGTATATGAAGTACATTTCCCTCTACTTCAGGTTCATTAGGTGTAAGTGGTATTACTAATAAGTGTTTTTCCTACTTTACTATTTTCAGAAAACATCATTGTGACCGTTAGTAAAATTAGAAGCTAGAAACATAGCAGTCTTTTAAATGATGCCCATCTATTCATTCTATTTTTTTAATTGGAGTAAATTATTTTTAATTTTTTTTTAGTTGTAGATGGACACAATATTTTTGTTTTATTTATTTATTTTTTATGTGGTGCTGAGGATTGAACCCAGTGCCTCATGCCTACAAGGCAAGCACTCAACCACTGAGCTACAACCCCAAGCCCCATCTGTTCATTCTTTAGTTCTCAATAAAAACTAAATGTTTTAAAACAGCTGATATATATCGAGTAAGTAAACATAGTAAAAAATGTACAAATAAAATAGTTACAAAAGATTGTAACTATTGTCACATTTCCCCCATAGATTATGGATAGGAAAGTGGAGAAATCTTAAAATTACATATGTGTAATATGTATGTATAAAAATATATAAAGATATATAATACGTAAGTTATATTCATAAGTTTTACGTATAGCATATGTTAGAATTAAGAAATAACCACTGACTACTGTTTGGGGAGTGAATAGAATGAAAACATTCAATTATCAAAAAATTCAGTTAAGATTTATAATTGAAAGCAAGGAGTTAATTCAACCAAACAGTTGCATATTTCAGAGTATCCATGGACCTTTTAGGTTATACAAAAAGGAAGCACATCTTTTTAACTAGGACATGGAATAGGGTCTTAGTATTATTTAAGCACAGTATATAGAAGTTTTTAGAGGAACAAACAATGGACTTCAGTATTATCTCCTAAATAATCAAACTTATATATTTACCTAATTAGAGACGTTAAGAGAAGATAATTTGGAATCATTCAGAATTTGGTTCAAATCCTGACTTGTGATAACTTGGATAAACTCAAAAATTTCAGTGTTCTGCAAGATAAATACCATTGTGAAAATTAAGTGAAATAACTTCACTTAAAATATATTCCTGAAATAGAACTCACTAAAAACAACAAAAAATGATTAATATAGCGAAAGAGAAGATAATGTCAGTTTATAATCAATTTATGAATATGATCATGTAAAGAGAAATAATGTTCTTAAAGATAAAAACAATTTTTTCATTAATTAGCAAAATTAAATTTTAAAATGGAAACAAGTTTAAAAAAATTGAATATGATTTAAACTTCCACTCTTAACATAGTTGGTAATAAATGATTAGTCTAAAAGCATCTGAGAAAGATGACATGTTGATGTCATCTATTTAAGAATCTCGTGTTTTTTCCTAACCATACAATTATTCACCAACCTCATCAGTATAATTATAAGTCCAAGTAATTGCACACTTTACCTAAAATCTTTCTGTAATGTCCAGCTCACAGTTTCCAAGAAATCACATTACCAGAGGGAATGTATGAATTTGAAGTCATTTAGAAAGTGTTGTGTTGCTGTTGTAATGCATTTTTATGAAATTAGCAAGGGACACCTCATATCTCATAGTTCCTTCTAGATGATGCTTGAGAGAAACAGTATTACTAATTCCTCCCCCAGGAAGTAGCCAAGATTGTTCATATCACTAAGATTTCCTTTAAAAGAATTGATTTGTTAGTGATAACAAAGAGTCATGCCTGCTTGCATTTATAAAAATAAATAATGTCCTTTATTATGAAACTAGACTCTCAGTGGATTTCCTCCATTGGGTAGAATATTAAGATAGGACCCATATATCTGTGAAAGCACAATTTTGACATGATCTTGAAGAAGCCAGTAAATCTCTAGTAGCCTTTGTTTCATTGTCTGTGAACTCAAGTTCCTTCATCTTTGCTCTTCCCGTGATGAGTCTCAGAAGTAACAACTTAAAATACTTTGTTGCCTAGCAGCATAGAAATATGTTAGTGTAATTATTTAAGTTTCCTGTTCTTGAAAATCAGAATTCTCATAACCAGTCTCTCAGTGATACTGGGATCCCCAAAGGTTTTGAATACACCCGGGCATACAGGCAATCACTGGAGGGATTCTGCCGCAAAACGCTGAGCTGAAAGAGTGGAGCATTCTTATAGACATGGACAGGAAATTACAGTATAGCCAGCAAATTAGGAGACCCCTAATGACAAGGACATCTTGTTTTACATTTCGTCATTCAGTTAAAGAGATTTTATGCACCCTTCCTAACTTCACAGAGATGTTCCTCAATGGGGATTGACCTTTTCAAAATAATAAGCAAGCCAAACATTTACCTATCACATTATGTTGAAGAACTGGCATCTTGTCTCACACCTTGAATAAGGTTAAACATTCTACCTTCAAAGCTGTCCATGTTCTCCCAGCCTCTGTAAACTGTTGTAAATGAGTTATTTTCAAGAATAGAAAAGCATTTTTGAATATTTAGAATATTGGGGTTGCAAGGGCACATCTAGGATAATATTGTCAATCTTCCTTTAATATTTTCCGTCTCCCCTCAGCCAGAAAATATCTGTAAACTAACTAGCTAAACTATTACCAGAGAATAGGGTCCATTTAGACGCCTTTATTTTTTCTTTTCTTTCCATTTCTTACATTTTTAAGCTAATCAAGTTAAATACACCACAAATAAAACAGATTTCTCTAGTGGACAAATAAAGGCCTAGGACTACAAATAATATGTAGTTGAGGTTAGCAGAGAGTCAAGGATAGTAGATTGGGTATTTATTATTATATCAAATCTTCCACAGCTTCCAACTTTTTCTCATAGTAGTAATTTCTAACACTGATTTACTTCATGTGCTGGGTAGGTCATCTGACAGCATTGCATCACTCCCTCCTTAATTAGCTTTATGAGACAGGTACTTGGATTACTATATTTTTCAAAAGAAAAAAATGAGTTCAATTTCTCTTGTCTATAATCACACAGCTAACAAGAAGTGGAATCTGGATTTAATTCTAAAATATCTGATTGTAATATTCTGAAGTATTCTGTATAAATTTGATTCTAAAACATAAACATAGCATTTAAGAATCTCTATGACTTGACCCCAGTTTTCCTCTTTAGCTAAACACACACACAAACATACTATATTTTATGTAGACAAATTAACTGTATTTGTACCACACAATTCTATGATACTTGCTCTTATTCTGTTGTCGTTTTTACCTAGAATATTCTTTCTCCTCATCTATAACGATGCCTCCATTTAAAAATTTCCCTCTGTCTTACCTCTCACATTTTCCTCTCCAAACCCCACACTCCCACACCTGATCTAGTTTCCTCTTCTTCACTTTGTTCCCATATCATCTTATATCTTCCTGAACATGCTAGTTACTTTTTGCCTACAGTCATTTGCACATAAAGAATCTGTGGACTAAGTTGGGAAGCTAAACAACTATGCCAAGTTCCTTAAGTCATAAATTGATAGGTTGAGATTTCCAACACCATTCTGATTCTCAAACCCGTGTTCTATGATAATATACCTACTCTCTTAAAAAGCAAAATTCTAAACATTATTGGGATCTATTCCCTTTTTCAGACTTCTGTAGTAGATAATGGGTGAGAGTTGGATTAATTTAGGTTCAAATAATGACACTTGTTACTGTCTGATAGGTAAGTTAATTAAACCCTCTTGAGTTTCAGTTTCCTCTTTGTAAATTTAAAATATGGATAGATACTTGTGGAAATTAAATAAGATATTATACTAAAAATCCCTTACCAGAAGTCCTCCCACTGGAGAGTTGTTCAGTAAATACATTAATGTCAGTATCAATTATTATCATCTGCTAGTGTGTTGGCACAGTCTGATGAGAAGGCACTTGGTTGTCACTATTTCACTATTTCATAGACGCTGTACCTTGACACATGTAGTGAATCTTATGTGTGATTATGTCTCATTGCTTCAGGATTCAATCTCATATGACTATAATATAAACAGTAAGCAAGATGAGTTCCTGTGGTTGTTATTCTAAAACTTGAGTTATTTCCTTAAGTCAATATATGCAAAGGCTTTTTATTTGTTTGTTTGTTTCTGCTATGGATTGACCATTGTGTATAACTCAATGCCATTCTTCCTGGCTGCACACAGCTGCTGGCCAGCCTATCATTTCCTTAAAAATTATATTTAAATCATATTTTCCATTAAAAGGAGAATAATAACCTCGAAGGCTTAGACTTGAAAATCACTAATGGAGCTCTGCACAGTAGGAACAATCAAACAAAATTGAGCAGAACAGCAACTAAAAGCCCATTTACGCAAACTAATTCAAACTTGTTTTCACAAATAGGCAAAGCCAGCCATTAGAGCAGCCATGTGGAACGTTTTCCTTATACTGGGTGAATGTTGAGAAAAAGATGTAGAGTATTAAGGATATCATATTTTTATACAGTACAGAATGCATTTATTGATATTTATCATATGAGTGTGATAAATTATTGAAGAGTGAAAGTTGACTTATTCTTGTAAACATTCTAAGGGTCCCAGCTGAATTCACAGTCAACCTGTAGCCACAAATGTGTGGGAAATTTTTTGAACAAGAAGTCCCCAGGCTGAGGACTCAGAAATGAGGTTGAAAGAGAAAATAAAAAGAGTGGTCTGAGAAGCTGAGTAGAAAACTCTAATGGTAGAAGGCCATGAGCCATCTTCCAAGAAAAATGAGGGCATATTTCATCATGAAAACTGTAAAGGAAACGAAGAGTCATTTGTCATTTTCATTTCTTACTTATAGAGTACTCCCTGACATGACTGAAGAAATGAATGTTCCTTTGGAAAAGATATAGATCATTTAGGTTAGTGAGGAGAAAGTTCCCAACTTCTTTTTCTACTCCCCATATATTGGGATGAAATGTGTTCCTGTGGAGGACAGTGACTTGCTTGGGCAGCGATTCTCAACCTGGGGCTCAAGTGGCACATTAAAGTCTGTGTGCCTAAATCATATGAGATATATATTCCCATGCATGGTTGAAAACTAGGGTTTCTTTCTTACCCATTATTTATAACAGATTTTACAAATCTGTATAAGTGTGTGTGATGTGAGAACAGTGGTTGGGAACCTGTATATGTGACATTCCAAAGAATCATAAAAGTCTTAAATGAAGTTTAATTTACTTCAATTTTAAAAATCTATAGATCCTATAACACCTGCTAGTAAGATGAAAAAAAAAAAAGTGTTCAACATAACAAAATTCTATGAATTACTGTTTTAGACTAGCTGCTGTTGTACTTCCATTTGAGAGAGATAAAATATAATAATTCTTCATACTCAATGTTTGGCATGAGTGTGAATAGAAAGCTATTGATAAAAAGCTTCATATTTATATTGATAACTCAATGAATGAACAAATGGGTGAAAAGCATTAGCAATGATGATAATGATAACTATTGCATATGGTACATGTTATGATTGAACATTGTTTTAAACAATTTATATGTTAATTTATGTAATACAACTACCTAATGAAGTAGATGTTATATACATTATAGTCATTTTATACAAGAGGAAACTCAGGCAACAGTGGAAAATAACTTGCCCAAGATCATGCAGGTAATGGGTAGCAAAGCCAGGCCTTAAACCTAAGAAGCCTAATTCCACAGTTTGTGATAATAAAGAGCTATAAGATAGGTTTCATGTCCATAGTATAGTAAGAGGTAAAGAATCAAAGCAAACTAAAAGACCAGAGTGAAGGTAAGACACAAGCAGATATGACCTCCCCTTTTTCTAAAGAAATATCCACTGTTTTCTATTTTCCTGAAATGGGCATATTAGCTACACATTTTCAAAAAAACTGAACCTTTAAAGAAATAGTTTAAAAAATGGCTATGTGTATACTAACTGTATCAACATTCCCAAATGTTAATTTGTAAAATGTCATGACTTATAAAGTAAGAATAAAATAACTATAACTGCAGTGGTAATTTGTTTCCTCTTAATCCTTAAATACATTGATTCCTATTTTCTCACTGTTCTAATTCAAGTTTCAGAACATGAACTTGTTTTTTATTTTATTTTTTTTTGCCACCTCTCTGTTTTTTTGTTAAAAATGTCAAGTCTTGTCCATAGCTAGATAATGTGACTTCACAAAAGTTCACATCCTTCTTGTTCTCAGCTGGATTGCATTCACTGTTAGGTTTTTCTTACCCTGACTTAGCTACCTTTAGGGGTAAGAGAAAGATGTGTCACTTTTCTATCATACTGTTTTGAATGCTGTTCTGAGTTTTCCTCCTGATAGCAAAATAGGATAACATTTTAGTGACAAAGATATGCTTCTGTCTATAGCATGACTTCTTCTTTTATTTAATTTTTATTTTTTAGTTGTATATGGATTCAATGCCTTTATTTGTTTTTGTTTTTGTTTTTATGTGATGCTACTATCAAACCTAGTGCCTCATACTTGCCAGGCAAATGCTCTACCACTGAGCTACAACTCTAGCCCAAGCATGACTTCCTTTAAAGACAACGGAGTAAATTTCTCCTTTTAAGAGACAGCTTTCACTTTGTAACAAACATTACGCCTGCTATTTGATTTTCCAAAATCTTAACTTGGTTTACCTATAGCAACATGATCATTTCATGTTTCCTAACAATAGTTTTTTTTTTAATTTGTTTATTTATTCTAATTTGTTATACATGAGAGCAGAATGCATTTCAATTCATAGTATACATATAGAGCACAATTTTTCATGTCTTTCATTGTACACAGAGTCACAGCATCCGTGTCCTCATACATGTACTTGGGGTAATGATGTCCATCTCATACCACCATCTTTCCTACCCCCATGTCCCCTCCCTTCCCTCCCTCCCCTTTGCCCTATCTAAAGTTCCTCCATTCCTCCCATTCCCTTCCCCCGCCACCCCCATATGGATCAGCATCCACATATCAGAGAAAACCTTTGGTTTGGGGGGATTGGCTTACTTCACTTAGCAGATACTCTATAGCTCCATCCATTTACCTGCAAATGCCATGATTTTATTCTCTTTTAATGATGAATAATATTCCATTGTGTATATATACCACAGTTTCTTTATCCATTCATCTATTGAAGGGCATCTCGGTTCGTTCTACAATTTAGCTATTGTGAATTGTGCTGCTATAAACATTGATATGGCTGCATCCCTGTAGTATGCTATTTTTAAGTCCTTTGGGTATAAACCAAGAAGTGGGATAGCTGGGTCAAATGGTGGTTCCATTCCAAGTTTTCCAAGGAATCTCCATACTGCTTTCCAGATTGTTTTACACCAATTTGTAGTCCCACCAGTAATGTAAGAGTGTGCCTTTTCCCCCACATCCTCGCCAACACTTATTGCTGTTTGTATCCCTAATAGCTACTATTCTGACTGGAGTGAGATGAAATATAAGAGTAGTTTTGATTTGCATTTCTCTAATTGCTAGAGATGTTGAACTTTTTTTCACATATTCGTTGATTAATTGTATGTCATCTTCTGAGAAGTGTCTGTTCATTTCCTTGGCCCACTTATTGATTGGGTTATTCGGGTTTTTTTTTTTTTTTTTTTTTTTTTTTTTTTTTTTTTTTTTTTAGTGTTAAGTTTTTTTGAGTTCTTTGTATATCCTAGAGATTAGTGCTCTATCTGATGTGAGCATGGTAAAAAATTGTTCCCATCCTGTTGCCTCTCTCTTCACCTCACTGATTGTTTCTTTTGCTGAGAAGAAGCTTTTCAGTTTGAACCCATCCATTTATTGATTATTGATTTTATTTCTTGCACTATAGGAGCCTTGTTAAGGAAGTCGGAGCCTAACCTGACATAATGAAGATTTGGGCCTACTTTTTCTTCTATTAGGTGCAGGGGCTCTAGTCTAATTCCTCCAGCACCCTTCATGTTCAAAACAGTACAAAAACTAGGGATAATAGGAACATATATCAACATTGTAAGAGCTATTTATGCTAAGCCCAAGGCAAACATCATTCTAAATGGAGAAAAATTGAAAGCATTCCCTCAAACTGGAACAAGACAGGAATTCCCTCTTTCACCACTTCTTTTTAACATAGTTCTTGAAACTCTAGCTACAGCAATTAGATGAAAGGAATTAAAGGGATATGGATAGGAAAAGAACTCAAACTACCATTATTTGCTGACGACATGACTCTATACCTAGAAGATCCAAAAAATTCCACCAGAGAACTTCTAGAACTAGTAAATGAATTCAGCAAAATAGCAGGATATAAAGTCAACACCCATACATCAAAGGCATTTCTGTATATTAGTGGCAAATCCTCTGAAAGAGAAACTAGGAAAACTACCCTGTTTACAATAGCCTCAAAAAAAATAAAATACTTGGGAATCAATGAAAGAGTTGAAAGACCTCTACAATGAAAACTACAGAACACTAAAGAAAGAAATTAAACAAGATCTTAGAAGATGGAAAGATCTCCCTTGTTCTTGGATAGGCAGAATTAATATTGACAAAATGACCATACAACCAAAAGTACCCTGCAGGTTTCATGTAATTCCAATCAAAATACCAATGACATTCCTCACAGAAATAGAAAAAACAATCATGAAATTCATCTGGAAAATTAAGAGACTCAGAATAGCCAAAGCAATCCTTAGCAAGAAGAGTAAAGCAGGTGGCATAACTATACCAGACCTTAAACTATACTACAGAGCAATAGTAACAAAAATGGATTAGTATTGGCATCAAAATAGACTGGTAGACCAATGGTACAGAATAGAGGACACAGAGACAAACACACATAAATATATTTGACAAACACATAAATATAATTATCTCATATTATACAAAGGTGCCAAAAACATATTGGAGAAAAGATAGCCAATTCAACAAATGGTGGTAGGAGAACTGAAAATCCATATGCAGCAAAATGAAATTAAGCCCCTATCTCTCACCATGCACAAAATTCAACTCAAAGTGGATCAAAGACCTAGGAATTAGACCAGAGACCCTGCACCTAATAGACAAAAAAGTAGGCCCAAATCTTCATCATGTTGGATTGGGCTCCAACGTCCTTACAATGGCTGTTTTCTAAATAGCACATCTGGAGTAACAGTTTAAAGCCAAAGTAAGTTTTTCAGAATAAATTTAAAACAGGTTACAGTGTGAGATCCCCCTTTCTAAAGGGGGGTAGGGAGATTTAACTCAGAATTTCAAATACTACACTTAGAAGTTGTTCAACATCCTAAAATGCCTTCACTTTGCCTTTTCTCTGAAAATTACTGAGCTCCCAAATTATCCCAGTATTTACAGTTCCAATCACTTCCAAGTTGCTCCAAGAATCATCATGTCCCTAAGAGGAAATTGAACTACTGCCCTCAGCACAATATTTATTAACTTAAGTAACCATTATAAATGAGAATGGAATTAGGCAATCTGTGCCAGAGTATCTGGTGTTGAGTTGACAAGGGCTTCTACATAATTACTTATATAGAGATAGAGCAATCATTTTTATGTGATGTAAAAATAAGAATGATAATATTTCAGTTAGAAGTATACAAAAAAAAAATCTCACGCCAACATCTTTCTTTTGCCTTTCTAAATAATAAATGTTGTTTTAAAAAATCAACATCTGGGTCAAGAATCAATGTACTTAATATTTCAGGTTCCATTTGTATGAATTTAGTATTCATTGTCCATGTGATTTGATGTTCTAGTAACAATTAAAAATAATGAGTTTAGGATTGTTTAATGATATATACTTTTTTACACTGAATTGAGTAATATTTGCTCCTTATGCTGCATTGGGTAATACTTTTGGATCAGAACTGAATTAGACATGTATTTACTCCATTTGACAGGAAACTAAGCCCCAAAGAGGTTAAGTGTTCCATCCTTTTAGGCTTCAGGCTAGGTAAAGGACTCAAAACTGCAGACCACATGTAGCAACCTAATCAGTGTATCAGGACCAACTGGCATTAGTTTTTCAGGAAAAAAAAACAAACAAAAAAAAAAAACAGAAAAGAATTGCATCCCTTTTTAGATAAAGTGTATGTATATTAAAAGTGTTTGTTTACTATTATAGTTGATTATAGTGTATCAAATATTTTTAAATGTGCTATTATCATTTATCTGCTGGTTATTCTGGGCTTCCCTGATTCTCCTCCCATCAAATGTTTACATGTGCTGATTTTTGTCTGCTATAGAGATTATGAAAGCCTGTGAAATAACTTTCTTTTGCCTCTGTTTTAGTTTGTGCCATTCAGGGATTACATTGACAGAAGCGGAAACCACATACTGAGCATGGCTAGACTGGCCAAAGATGTCCTGGCTGAGATCCCCGAGCAGTTTCTCTCCTATATGAGGGCCCGAGGAATCAAGCCATCACCTGCGCCTCCCCCATATACCCCACCTACACATGTGTTGCAGACACAGATATGACTGTACTCCCAGATGCTCATGTTACCTACACATCAGTCAGAGCTGCTGAGTCAATGCTTTGTGCCTGGTGCTCTGTAATGAACCAGGGATCAAGATAACATCTCTCAGTTTGGTTTCAGCAGTACTAGTTAATGTGCTTTCTTGGATCCAAAATTAATTATCTTCCTAAACCAAAACTGTAAATATGGATGTTGCATGAGCAACAGAAAAATTGTTTAAATGCTTGAAGCAAAGTACGGATGTCTTCTCTGAATCTCTAATTTTTTTTTTTTTTTTTTTTTTTTTTTTTTGACTGAACAGCTAATTTCCAATGGATTGTTGGGAAAAGCACAAACTATGTTTTTAACTCAAATATTGTCCTCGACTGCTATATGTATAGGAGAGCAGTCTCTCTGTATCAATGTTTACATGTTACTACTTTTTAAATTTCAATACTTTTATAACTGTTCTTAAGAATAAGAGTTTTGAATATTGAATCCTTTGTCTTCTAAATTGCAATAGTTATAATCACAAGAGCAATATCTCTTTGAATGACTGTCTGGACAAATACATTTGCAAATAGGGAAAGAAAATCCTCTCATGTTTCTCAGAAACTGAATTGTCTTAAGAAGCCACATCTGCTTAGTAATTAATTTCTCTGCAATGTTTGCCAAGTATGAGAGTTTAAGGTTAGCAGATGTGTATCCTATAAGAACACGAATTTTTAATGGAGTTCTGGTTCTAAATTTAGACAGCAGTTTATATTTTGTAATGCTAAGTAGAAGTAATAAAGTCAAACATTGTGAACTGTAAATGCACAGAAAATATGTTGTGTAAAAGTAGCATCCTTATATTATAATGCTGTTTAGAAAGACTAAAAACCAAGACTATTTAACTATGAACCATGTAGCAGATGTTTTAAACTTTTTATTCCATTACATCTTGTCTAGATATTTTAATTCAAAGGGATACTGGCTCTCTTGATTGGGATTCCTTGTTCTCACCATTCCACTTTGCCACACAGGGTGCACAGGCTGGAGTCTTTTGTGAAATTCCCAGTTCAATATATACAACTATGTGACTTAGTGCACAACACATTTGTGAAATAAACTACTCCTATATACTGACTTGCCTGTTCACAATTCATTGTAAAGATTTTGCATGTACAGTTTTTACAAGAATTAAAGTTTTGTGAAGTTGTGTCTAAATTAAAGCATTTCTTTAGAACAAATGGCCTTAAATTCTCACAGAATTCCTGGAAATGATTGTGAATTGCCTTCAAAAAAATAGAGAAGTGTTTTTATTTATTTTTCTTTTGTGTCAACAATGTAACTGCTTTCTAATATTTTTTCCTTACCCATACCCTATTTACTACCAGGTTTATTTCTACTGTACGTGGTTCTCTTTGTTCCAACTTGACCTATGGTGACTTTTATAAGCATGAAACTATTTTACTGGAAAAAAACCCACATACATCCACATATCTAACAGAATCAATGGTATATAACTGTAATATTAAATTGTCCATTTTTAAGTCTGTATTAAAATCTTCAAAAGGATAACTATTTGCTCTGTAATTTCATGTATGAGTGACATGAAGTCTGATGCTTTCCTTTACTCAACTCAAGTATTTATGCCAGTCTAATTTATTAATCTGCAGATTTTTTATTTACCTTCATTCATCCTTTCAAAAAACAAATAAATATGATCAATATTTTCTTCTTGTCAAACATCAGTTACTTTTCTTTGGACTCACTAGAAAAAATAATGCACATGTTCTCATCTAAATAATAGTATACACAGACATAGTGGGAATAGATGACCAGGAAAGGAGCAATCTCAGTTACAAGTCTTATCCATTGTGTGGCTGAGAATAATCAGAAACATGTGATTCTAAACATGTGATACTACTTTTATATGTAAAATTAGAGAATGTCTAGTATTGTCTCTTCATCAGACAAATGCAGAAACTAAGACTGAAAGGATTAAGTGATTTGTGTAAGGCTAACCAGAGAAGAACTCATTGCTATTGTGAAAATATTTGTTATAATTACTTCAGTTTTTGAGTTGCTGTTAGGTGCTATGCAATAAAAAATTCCAGGAATACCTTGCACAAGCTCAAATGCATGTCAGTTATTGCACCTACAACCTAGGTATCGGGAAATCCAGACATTAGATAACGAGCAACAAGAAAGGTATACATTGAGCGACAAATGATACATCCAAGTCATCCACTCTACTAGAGAAACAAATTCCAATCTAGGAACAGGTGTCCTTGGAAATCCCCAATGCTTTCAATGTTATCTTCTTTATAAGCCCTTTCTTCCTCTTGATGAAAGCCTCAAATTACCATTGTGTCTCCACAGTCCACTCTTGGCCTTGTATTCAATCATCTCCATCATCTGATCTTGCCCACTTGTACCAATTCCCATTGCTTCAAAATGAGTATTAACACTGTCCAGGCCTTTGGTCACATTTTCCCAACTGACCTGGATCAATCTGGAATCACAGTCACAATGCCCACACTCCTTTTGTTGGGCCCTCTCTTCATGTTCACTTATTGTATCATTTGCACTCTCTAGGTCAAGCCCACACTCCTCTAAACTGTGTTCGTTTA
Organism: Tamias sibiricus; assembly: GCA_025594165.1. Lineage (NCBI taxonomy): Eukaryota > Metazoa > Chordata > Mammalia > Rodentia > Sciuridae > Tamias > Tamias sibiricus. The sequence continues at coordinate 95,871,483 of CM046661.1, read as the reverse complement.
ACTCCAGCTAACAGTAACCAGTCCTTTCTATGAATTCATCTTTACAGTGCATCTTAGCATATTCATTACCTTATATTATTTATAAACTATGTACTTCTTATGGGGCATCTTGTCTCATCATTCTGAGAGAATATGACTTAATGGCACCTGGATATAAATAAATTTTAAGTGTTTCCCAGTTTAATATGTAACTAGGGTGTATAACTGCTGCAATTAAAGACTGTCAGATGACTCGATCACTACTTTTGAAGGCCTCTCTTCCTGCATGTGGCACAGAAAGAAAGAGGTGGATATGATTCTAATGTTGGTGTCAGGGAAGGGAGGGCACTGGGAGCAGACCTGGAGCATAGGCTATTTTGTTTCACATACTTAGTAGAGATAATTAGCTGGACTCTTACACATTTTTATTACTGTCAAAAATGAAATTATAACAGATTTGGTTGTAGATCTAATTGAATTTTATTTGCAAATCATGAATCAGGGCAGCATCCAGTCTACAAAACAGAATGAGAATTGAGAGTTCTGAGCAATAGCAGAACAGTGAGTTTTGTAAGGTGAGAGTGAGGAAACAACAGCAGGAAAAAAAAAAAAAATATTTATTTATTCTTATTTTTTTTTTACATCAGGTTACTGTTTTGCAAGGGTTGAAGCAAAGGGAGCTTCCTTATTATGCTGATGTGGGTATATTGAAATATCCTATTTTCAGAAAATCTTATCTGTTTTGAGATCTATCTTCATACCTCTTTATAGTTTCAGATTGGTTATATGGCATTTAGCAAGAGTGACTCCATTTTGGTTTGGTTTGGTCTGGTCTATTGGGGCCTACTGTAGGAGTTCAGTCCAAAACCATCATCTCCTGTCATTTAACATTATTGTGACCTATAGGACATAGATTAGAACATCTTAAAACATAGATTTCTCTCACCAGGGTGAGATTATATTGTAGGACCCACAGCTGCCAAATATTTTACTAAAGGGTATACATTTACTTTTTAGCTTGGGTGTGTTTTAAGTATTGTATGCTTTTGTGTTACTTATATCTGACACAAAATGGCAAGACACTTAATAAAAACTCAGAATAATTTCTGCCATTATTTTTCTAATCAAGAAACATCTGGGATATTTGGGGTTCCAGCCTCCAGCATTCTCACTGTCTAACCTCAGGATATCTTATACATATTCCCACTATTTATCTATGTCTTAACCCAAAAATGTAGTGAAGCTCTTCATTACAGAGATAATTTCTCAATCTGTGTTTACAATAGGCTTTGCCTTCAATTTTTCTCTACTTACATTCTGTATTAGTCTGTTTTTCAGTGCTATAACCAAATGCCTGAAATAGGGATTTCTAAAGAGAAGAGATTTGTTACCATATGGTATGTAATGTAGCAAAGAAGGTCCTCACCAGAACCAAGCAGATGTTCACACCATATTCTTGGACCTCCAAAATTGTGAGCTAAATAAACCTCTTTAAATACGCCACCATTTACTGAAAGTGTGGGTTCTTGAATCTATCACTAAATGACCCATGTGACACTGATGAAGCATAAAATCAAAAGTATTCAGGGTTTTATTTTTTCCTTACAATAAGCACAATTCTACAAGACTTTCCTTCCTTCTCACCCCTGTTGTGCTCTTCACCCCACTTTTCCCCCATCAAATACTCCTCCATTTGCACTACTTATACCTGAATGGCATTCACCTATGGCAAAGCTTCACATCTCTCAAAATATAAGGAAACACTGAGATAAAAGAGGTGGAACTTTTAAGTATTAATAAGCACATCTTACAAACTTTCTGACATAATTCTTTGCACTAAAAATTGTTTCTAAAAAAATGTGTCTTTTCTTAAGATATAATTTTGATAAGGAAGATTTGGTATATCATTAGCATACAAATGCTTGCAAGGGCATCTTTTGAAGATGTGAGAGGAGAAATTATAGCAACAACTAACGCAAATTTTCCCTCACAAGCTATTGTCTGAGCTATGCTTATAATCGGAATAGATGAGCATCCTAGCAGTGTTCACATCCCAAATTTCAAGTTGCACAATGTAAAGTGAGTAGGCACCTGATAGAAGTATAAACTTGTCCAATACAGAGTAATGTAGATGTCAAGGACAAAATTATTTTTCTTGATGTGACCCTAGCAACCATTTTACTATGTGGAAATAGTATGCTGCTAAACATAGCATACTAGCATAATACATCAAAGTCTCCAAACATAACATTTGTACAAGGAAGACTGCAGAGACATAATAGTTCTAGTTCCTATCTTGAACTCCTGAACAGTTTCTGAGGAAGCTTATTCAGACCTCATAAGGTAGGGCTGTTGCTTTCCTCATGCTTATATCAGTCCACCCCCAACCTAGCAGCTGAATTTGGAGAGACTCTGAATCTCAAAATCTAACAGGAAGATGACCACTGAGTTCTTATCATGGAAAAAGCAAAAGCAAACTGATCTGAAGATTTGCTCATTTAGTTTAAAGCAACTGTGGCCATGACCTCATGATTTTCTCATCACAAACTTATTCACTTATTTAATTTCCATGAAACAGGCCTGCTGGGCATTTGTAATGCATTTAGATAAGCTGATTTCATAGAGATAGGATTTGCTATCAGTGAAAGGAGTATCATTGACCTTACAAATTAGGAGGAAGTGTGAAGGAAGAAATATGCTTACAGATGGATTAAAAATAGCTACCTTTCACCAACCTTCACTCTACAAAATAAGCAAATTAAAAGGACATAAGACTGATTCAGCCATTTTTACAAAGAACAATCACCTTGATATCTCTTATAATTTCCACAAAGTGGTTTTGAAAAGAAAAAAAAAAAAAAAAAAACACCCTTCAAATCTTCAAATATGATTTAAAGCTGAATCTACCTAAAATTAATAAAAATTATTTCACTACCATTTGCAACAATACAAAGGCATATTCCATGCTTTGGAGGCTGGCAAATTCATCACACACTTCAGACAGTTCTGCACCAGATTTATAAGAAAGTGGTTGAAATCTGAGAAAACAAAGCAACAATTACTAGAAACCCCTTGGTGTCCAAGAACCTACTCTATAATATCCAAGTGTGGATATTATATGGACCTAACAACAATAATAAAAATCCGTTTTATCAGTTTGCACCTGACTCAGGTCATCAAATGGCAGACTTGAAGATTAATAATCATAGGTGCTTTTAATTGTCATTTATTTTATGAGGATATTGAGTAGTTTTAAATCAGGGATTTGAAACCTAAATCCAAAGAATTATATACATGCTTGATGTCTTCTATAGGCTGCTTAGAAAATTCCTAAAAGGATCACCAGGAGTCTGATCCATCAGCAAGCTATATATTGGTAGCCAAAGGACTTGACATTCCATCTTATCAGTCTGCTTTTGGAAAAATATCATGTAAATGCCCAAACTTGATTTTTGATCATTCCTTTCATGTGGTGATATTTCCAAGGGTCCTCAAAGCACTATCCTGCTGTTCTCTCAAAGTCATAAGTTGCTTTAATTGGAGCTCACCAGAAGCTTGCATGTTTAAGATCCAGATGGGAGGAGGTTACTGAAAGAACTTGAGCTATCAAAGAATCTTCTGAGGGATTGTGTAAGTGAAAAATCTCTACTTCTAATTCAAAAAGGCAGGTTATTAGCTTAGCCATTACTCTAAGTCACGTATTGTCAGTATTCTTCTTTTCACCTGAGAACACAGAAGATATGGGAAGAAAAGGAGAAAAAGCTGAAGTGCCATTGCTCTGTGAAGGTCTTCAGATCTATTTGTACATGACCCTCTGCCTGCACTCACAAAGAGAGCCATTGGACTTCCCATTTCCTAGTCGTCTTCAGAATGCTCAGAGGTGTTTCTTGACCCTCAGGGATTTGCCCTAAAAAAATACTAATGCCACTCAAAACAAATATTTCTTATTAGGTCATATCATTTGATGGATTGCATGATCTCTGCCTGCACCAAATGCTCATCCAATGCTTTTACTTTGCAAACTGTTACTTATCCTTCATGCCTCCTCTTTAGCACCATTCCCTCAGAGACCTTCCCAGATAGACTGACCCAAATCTCCTTGCTGTACACACCCACATCACCCTGCCCTATCCTCCTGCCATCAGCTGTGCAATTACGTGTGTGCTGTATGTAATTACAGTTTCCTCCACAAATTCCATGATGGAAAGAAGCCAGCAAGTCTTACTTATCTATTCCTAACACATAAAGGCCCAGCTCTAGCTTGATCATTAGCAGAATCATGAAAGCCAAATGAAACAAAAGACTGGTTACTAGGAAGGTTACAATAGCAACTCCTATCTTAAAACAAGCCTGAATTTCAGTGAGTCCAGACAAAGAGTGAAGATCTGTAGAACAAAGCAGCACCAAACCTCACTTTTCCCATTTTTTTTTTTTTTTTATCTTTCCTTCTAAATCAGAACTGTGAAATGGAGTGACTAGAGATCAAAAGCCTCTCTTTCCCTTGCTTTCAGGGCTAATTAGCAATGAAACGGTCAAAAGGCAGGCAAGCAGCAGGAGAGAAGAGATTAATGAAGTTTTGACATAATCTGATAGCCACTTGGTCCGGACTCTGGATAGACCAGGGAGAAAGCATTAAAAAATGCCAAGATTGTATATTATGTGCATTATGAAATCTCCTTTGCCAAGCATGCTAACCCCAATGCCAACCAAAATATAATAAATAACATACAAGACTCTATTAAGCCTAATATTGGGCTCACATTCTCCCTTAAACTTGAGAAGTGGCAAGAACTTATTTTTTAGGTATTGGAAAAGTGTACATTTTATCTGTATGTGTTTCTAAGTGGATTGTGCATGTGCATGTCTACATGTGGGGTGTGATGCATGTCTTCACTCCCAGATGAGCCCTCATATATGTATACACATAGACTATGTGAACACAGTAAATAAGGGCACAGGGTACAAAAGAAATGACAATGTTCTACGTGCATTTCCCACATTTTCTGGTGTTGATTTTTCTATCCTAGAGGAGGTGTTGATGACCTCTTCAGAATGTGGACAAGAATTCTGAAGGTTAAAACTTTGCAACTGCATTCATAATAGGACAGGTTGACTTGCAAATCCTACTGTGCTAATATTTATGATTATAATGTATTCTTGAATTCTCTACTTAGAAACAAGGGAGAGAGATTTAATGAATATAAATTTGACTGTAGGGAAGAAATGTGGAGGGCTGTAGTTATTACATGTTGACATTTTAACTCAGAATTCCACCCACTAGTTGATAAGACTGGATTCCATTTGACTTTCTGAGAAGAAATGAATGCATACTCAAAATCCTACCAGTATCCTCCATTATATGATCCATTTTCTGTAGCCATCAGTGTAGTAATAACTTTGCTTTAACATTTAATCACTTAGGAAGAACTATCTCACTTGTAATCTCCTGTCTGTGCCTGTCAAAACTACTCAGGTGCTAAGGCTCAGATCAAAAGCTGTTTTTCAACACAGTTTTCCTGTATTCCCTTGATTACTAGAAATCAATCCTTCTTTCCCAGTCTGTATGTAGGTATTCTGCTCTGCTTCTCTAGGGGCAGGATGTGTTTACAGTGGGGTGGTCTTACTGCCTTAAAGCCGTCAGAAGTCGATGTCTGATCGAAGAACATTAGCAGGAAGCTCACCTGCCTTAAAGATGAGTCATGTTCTCCACTGTGACCTTTGCCAACAATAAAGGTAATGCTTTTTCTTCCATCTGCACTACTTCTTTGTCCTTATTTTCACTGCTTCCAAAAAGAAGGGGGTGATTTATCCAGCCTTTCAAAGACCCCAACAGTCTCCCATGAGACCCGTGCCTGCAATGTTACTCTCCAACATGGCTTTGTGCATCTACCCTTGATGGGTTCCCCTGCCTTGCAGAATAGAAATCACAATTCTTAGCTTGTATTCTCCCCTAAAGCAGAATCCCAGACGAGGACTGGGTGAATATAGTTTGTTAAGTGGGAGTGAGGGGCTTGGGAGAGGAAGGAAACAAAAAAAGCTATTATAAGGGTGTATTATCAAGGTTGCGACTGAAGGTAACAAGCCTCCCTTTTTATCCTCTGTCATCTTTTGAGGATAATAGAGAATGATTTTCAGAGTTGTTCACCTGAGGACCAAGCAGAACTATTTATATCTGTAACCTCCTATCTCCTGGGGTTAGGGATACCTATAATTCTGAGCTACATATGCATGTTTGAAAAATAACCTTCACCAGTATCTGGCATTTGAGACTTTCCAGAGTGAAAACTTAAACACATGTAGTGCATAATTGAGGTAAGACATTGTCTCTGTAAGGTGAGTTACAGAGGAACTCTGGAAGCTGGTTGTGGATGAAATAGTAGTGAGGCTGAGAGAACAGGTTGGGTCATCAGAGGCACCTGAAACACAGAACCTTCAAGATCTACATGGAGCTGGTGTGCTCTGCATTTCAACCCTGTATCCTTCTTCTTCTCCTTCCCACATGAAAGGTAACTTGCACCAAAGTGCAGACAGGCCTATGAAGACGCCATTCCCTTTCATACCCCGAGCATTCCATGGGCCACTCCTTTCCTGCTCTCACTCTATGCATCTTCCATGCCTCTGCTCAGGTGCCTCCAGGTAGTTAGTCTGTCCTTCCTTTCTTCTGTGGGAAGTTTTAATTGGAGTATATTTAAAAGTACAGAAGTCATAAGCACTTTGCTTGATGACTTTTTATAGACACCAACACATGTATGTAATCACCACACAGATCAAAACTATAACACTGCCAGTACCTCAGCCTCTCTTCTTGCCATGCCATAAACATAAACCTGTCCTCCAAGACATCACTGCCTTGGCTTTTATTAGTGCAGGTGTTTTTTTTCTAATTGTATATAAATGAAATTTATGTTCATTTCTATCTGACTTCTTTCATTTTATACTTGGTAGTGATGCAAATACTTGTGCACATTTCTTTTCTCAATTCTGTATGGTATTACATTGTATTAATATGCCACAAATTTTTCTCTTTAGATGGACATTAGGATTTTCAGGTTTGGTGTACTATGAAGATAGCTTTATAACTAGAATTATACATGAATTTTGACACAAATGTGCCTCCACTTCAATTAGTTATATATACACAGAAATGTTTCTCTTTTTTTTGGGGGGGGGTGGGGGGAAGACTGGAGATTGAACTCAGGGGCACTCAACCACTGAGACACATCCCCAGACTTATTTTTTGTATTTTATTTAGAGACAGGGTCTCACTGAGTTGTTTGGCGCCTTGCTTTTGCTGAGGCTGGCTTTAAACTTGCGATTCTCCTGCCTCAGCCTCCAGAGCCGCTGGGACTACAGGCATGCATCACCATGTCGGGCTAGGAATGCTTCTATTGCTTTAAAGTTTATTGGTCCATAATTAGCATAACTAAGCTAGGCTTCTTTTGCTTGGTATTCACATTTGTATATTTTTACCCTTCTATTACTTTCAGTTTTTCTTATCCTGTATTTAAGGTTTGTCTTTTGATATCAACATTTACTGGGGCTTATACTCTGCTTCTCCAAGTACAGCTTTTGAATTTCTATTAGGGAGGACTACCTGAACTAGCACTGTAGTTGGGTTAATCTTTATGATTCTGAGGTTATTCAGGATGCTTTCTGCCAAAGGTTGCATTCTGCAGTGTGACTGATAACTTCATCAGTGGTAAGGGTATACCTATGTTTGCCAGGTACAATACATCATGTTTAAATTGGAATTTCAGATAAGCAATCTTTTGGGACTAAAACACTATTCATCATTTATCTGAAATTCAAAATTAACTGAGTGATCTGTCGTTTTACTTGTTAAATCTTTAGGTATATCCAGACTGAGAATAAAAATTTGAGTGTTTTGTCCAATATCAGTTAATGTAATTACTAATATAATTGGCTTGATATTTACTATCTTAATCATTTTTAAAATTCATTTCACTCATTCTGATTTTTATCCTTACTTGACTTGGTTTTGATTAACCAGTGTTTTTTTAATCTCATAAGAAAATTATCAATCTGTTAGCCTCTTAGTTATATATTCTTTTACTATTATTTTAGTTTTAGTAGAGACTATAATATATATCCTTGACTTAGTAGGGTCTAGAGAAATTAGTACATGTACCGCACATCAGGTAATGCAAGACTGTGGACTATTTTAACTCTAAACTAGTGTGATTGTGTTGAAATGTATGTTAATTCTACATATATGTTAAGCTCCACAACATACAATGATTATTTTTTCACAGTTAATATTAGTTTTTATTTGCCCACATGTCTACCTTTTCCATAAACTCTACTTATTTATATTTTATAAAGAGTCTGCTGGTGAAAGAATCAATCTTTATTTTTTGGATATGTCTTTTATTTTGCATTCAGTTTTAAAAGAAAATTTTAGATTGACTTTTGTTTTTTGATCTGTACCTTTAAGGTGTCATTCAATTTTCTTCTTGCTTTCATTACTATTTAGAATGTGCTGTTGTTTATCTTCAAAGGTAAAATGCCTACCTGTTCCCACAAAAAGAGTGTTCATTTGTCTTTGATGTTCAGAAATGTTATAGTGATGTACTTGGGTGTTGTTTTCCTTTTATTTAGTTTTATTTGGAACTATTCTTGAAGTTGTGGGTTTCTATTTTGATCAATCTTTAAAAATTCTCACTCATTATCCTTCTTAAATTTGTTTCTTTACCATTTTCTCTTTTCTCTGCTTCTGGGACTGCAATTACCTGCCCTATAAATCATTACACACTTTTTAAGTAGTCCACTCATTTTCTCTATGTGTTTCAGCTGAATATTTTATACTGATACATTTTCCATTTAATTAATCATATCTAGAATGCAGTATTCTATTAACCCTATTCATTATAGTCTCAATTATATTTTTATTCTAGAATTTTCATTTTATTAAATTTTATAAATTTCAGTTCAACATGACATTATTCATGATATTTTCTATATTTTAAGCATATAGTTAGTCATTCTAAATTTTGTGTCTGATAACTTCAATGTATATGATGTTGATAGATATATTTTTTATTTAGTTTCTTGTCCTGTTTCTTAATTTGATCAATCATTTTATTTAATTCCAGAAAAATGTCTGAAAATATATAAAATGTTTGTTTCTTCATAGAGCGTTTGTTCTACCTTCCAATAGGTAGGTGAATGGATCGTACCGGGTGAACCAATTAGGGAGTAAGCTGTTTAAAATGTGTGTTTGTTACCAATGGCGCCGCTTCTTATATTTGCTCCTGGAACACTGCCTATGCAAGTTTTCCAAATAAGATAGTAGACTGTTCTCAGAATCTCAACTTCATACATTTTAAATGGTATTTCCTTGTATCCAGGAGAATGCTTACATCTTGGTTGGTTTCTCTCTTTCTTAGAACATACTCTCATCCTTTTAACCTCATTTCCAAACCCAAAATCAGCAAATGCACCAAATGAAAAGAAAAACAAAAGCAGAATGTTGAGGTTGGATAAATGTGCATTCATCTTCTTCAAGACCCTGGACTCTCTTCAGTTCTCAGTGGTAGTATCACTTTTCTATGAACCCTTTTCTTAGCTTTACAGCATGGTGTTCTTTATGTATCCTAGGATGAAAACCACTACCAGATGGCATACTTATCTTCCAACACATTTTTCTTTTTCTTCATCCTCCTCATGAATGACATGTTCTCTTCCTCCTCCCACTCTTCCTCTGTCTTTTCTAGCTTTTTTGCATGTGGAAATATTGATGTGTCACAAGTTCCTCAATTCTAATTAGAATTGAAAACTCCTAGAATTATTAACCTCTCAATATTCCCGACCCTACTAAAAATTTACTAAAAAAGTATAATATGCTCTTTTATAAACTGGTATCTACTAGATAAGAAAGAGTTAATCTTTACCTGAGCACTGTTAGAAGAGGCAATAAGACTTAAGAGGTTAGAAAACTGGCATCTACCTATTTGAAAAGATCAATGCTCACAGTCATTCATTCATATAATTTTTGAGTTTCATAGTTGTCATGTTCAAATATAGGACAGGGGAAATTGAGGTCATACACAAGCACAATATAATCTGAAATTAGATATTATGAATGAGAATTCATTTTGCTTTTCTTCTTTCTTGGCTTACAGTCAAACATGGAACATTTCAAGATCTCACTTCAGTTCATTCTTGTAGCCTTATTATTTTATCTCTCCCAACTTCAAAACATGTGCTTCAGCCATACAGAACTACTTGCTGTGACTCAAGGGTCATGGTCTCTTTTATTTGCAGGCTCATACACATCTTTCACTCTCCTTCCTCTAGTTCATTCTCCTCCTTCTACAGGTGTCACTTCAGACATTATTTCCTTGAGGACCTTCCCCAGGTCCTCCAAGACCAGCACAGCTGCCTCATGGCTATGCTCCTACAGAACTGGGGCATAGTATTCCTATTTTCACAAATGGAATTGCAATAGTGTTTCCCCACTTATCTGTTCTTTTCTCACTCTAGTGCGAGCTTCCTAAGGACAGGGACTGCATTTTGGGGGGATTGACTATCTATAGGGCCTGGTACAATTCAGTACTCAATACCTATACTTCAAATTGAGTCAAATGTCCATTGAATAAAAACCATAGGAATAGTCTAGAACCATGTGTATGTAACTTAATTACAAAGAAGATTTTGAGTACTTCTCCTATCCTACTGAAATTTCTAGGAAAAGCATAAATTCAACAGAATTCACACTGTACTCATCTTTTTGTGAAATAATCAGAATTGCAAACAGAATCAGACTTTTTCTTTTTCCTGTCACAGGAAGAAAATCATTTCTGCAGTCTCAATGTAAGGTGGCAAACCCATAGAAAGATATTGTTTTGGTGCACAATATCATTATGACTAAAGAAAACAGTTCTGAAAGCCTCAAGCTGCTTTCAGTGGTTAATGTTTCTTCCACCCTCTGGTTAAAATAAACTGCAAGATGAAGATATTAGCCCTTCAGCCACTAACCAACACCCACCTGTTAAGCTTACCTCTCTCTGCCTTTCTTCTAAGACTCCCCCCACCCCATTTCTTTGGAAGAGATGTGAACAACCAATTAGTTTAGTGAACAATAAATCCATAAGCTCTTTGTTTTGTAATGTCATGCTTTGGTTACTATTTCCAACATATTTTAATTCTTGAGGAGAGATCTTCTTAGAACATGAAAATGTATTCACTCCTGTTTAAAGATTGAATCTGCAATAATTTAAACTGCATCAAATAGTAGAAAAATATCTAATGCATAAATATTATGTGTTGATTTATTGTACATAATTACAAATGGAAAAAGCAAGGCTATCTATAAAAGTTACAAGAAAGCATATTTTGAATCAATATAAAAATTTTTGACAAAGAATATGAGCTCTGAAGAGAAAGTTAGAATTTTGAAGAACAGGAATCCTAACCCTACCCACTTCCCTTCACTTACATTTTTTTCTGGGGCATCTGCAATAATATTTGCAAATGTGACTTTTTGGTCTTTTTCCTTTAAGTATGTGAACACTGGAAGATGTATGTAATTTGAGAAAAAATGCATTTCATTAGTATGAGATCTATTCAATGTGCAAAATAGACATATGGATTTCAATATGGCAGATTATGAACTATTCAGTGATAGTGTTTCAAGTTCCATATTGCAAAGAACCTTTAAATTAACACTTCTGCCATTTTATTGTAGTGTCAATGATGAATAGTGAAAGTTATCTCAAAAAATTATTAAAATGTTCCTCTTACCAAAACATTTTTGAAAAATAAATATGAATCTTTTATCTACTGAGTATCTTGACCTGTGAGAGAGCAAGTTTTCTTTTACTGAACACATTTAACAGCAAGCTGGATGACCTTTGGACATGTCATAGAAAGTTTTTAGCAATAAATTTTCATTATTTGTTCTAATTGGTTATACATGACAATACAATGAATTTTGATACATCATACATAATGGTGTAAAAATTCTCATTCTTCTGGTTGTACGTGATGTAGAATTATACCAGTCATGTAATCATATATGTACATAGGATAACAATGTTTGATTCATTCTATTATTCTTCCTCCCCCCAAAACCCCTCCTCTCCATTTCCATTCACTCCCCTCTGCCTAATCCAAAGTACCTCTATGTTTCCCTAGTCCCCCTGCCTTATTTTGAATTAGCATCTGCATATCAGAGACAACATTTGGGCTTTGGCTTTTAGGGATTGGCTTATTTCATTTGGCATGATATTCTCCAGCTCCAGTGATTTACTAGCAAATGCCATCATTTCATTTTTCTTTAAGGCTGACTAATATTCTCTTTATCTATTCATCTATTGAAAGGCATCTAGGTTGGTTGCATAGTTTGACTATTGTGAATTGAGCTGCTATAAACATTGATGTGGTGGCATCACTGTAGTATGCTGATTTTAAATCCTTTGTTTATAAACCAAGGAATGAAATAGGTGGGTCAAATGGTGGTTCCATTCCATGTTTTCTGAGGAATCTTCATACTGCCTCGAGGGTGGTTGCACCAATTTGAAGTCCCACCAGCAATGTATGAGTGTGCCTTTTCCCCCACATCCTTGCCAACATTTATTGTTGCTTGTATTTTTGATAATTGCCATTCTGACTAGAGTGAGATGAAATCTTAAGAATAGTTTTCCTTTGCATTTCTCTAATTGCTAGAGATGTTGAACATTTTTTCATAAATTTGTTGATTGATTGTATTTCTTCTTCTGTGAAGTATCTGTTCATTTCCTTAGACCATTTAATGATTGAGTTATTGTTTTTTGGTGTTGAGTTTCTTAAGTTCTTTATAAATGCTTGAGATTAATGCTCCATCTGAGGTGCATGTGGTAAACATTTTCTCCCATTCTGTTGACTCTCTCATCACATTACTGTTTACTTAGCTGAGGAGAAGCTTTTTAGTTTGAATCCATCCCATTTATTGATTCTTGATTTTACTTCTTGCGCTAGAGGAATCTGGTTTAAGGAAGTCAGTTCCTAAGCTGACATGATGAAGATTGGGGCCTACTTTTTCTCCTGTTGGGTACAAGGTCTCTGTTCGAGTGCCTAAGTCTTTGATTCACTATGAGCTAGTTTTGTGCAGGGTCAGAGATAGGGGTTTAATTTCATTTTGTTGCACGTGAATTTCCAGTTTGCCCAGCACCATTTGTTGAAGAGGCTATCGTTTCTCCAACAAATGTTCTTGGTGCTGTTGTCTAGTATGAGATAACTGTATTTATGTGGGTTTGTCTCTGTGTCTTCTATTCTGTACCATTAGTCTATGTGTCTGATGTGGTGCCAATATCATGCTGTTTTTGTTACTATAGTTCTGTAGTATAGTTTAAGGTCTGGTATTGTGATGCTTCCTGCTTCACTCTTCTTGCTAAAGACTGCTTTGGCTCTTCTGGGTCTCTTATTTTTCAAAATGAATTTCATGATTTATTTTTCTATTTATATGAAAAGAATGTCATTGGGATTTTGATTGGGATTGCATTAAATCTGTATAATGCTTTTGGTAGTATGGCCACTTTGACAATATTAATTCTGCATATCCAAGAACAAAGGAGATCTTTTTATCTTTATTGTTCTGTAGTTTTCATTGTAGATATCCTTTACTTCTTTTGTTAGATTGATTCCCAAGTATTTTATTTTGTTTTCGCTTCTTTCTTTTTCTTTCTTTCTTTCTTTCCTTCTTTTTCTTTTCTTTTCTTTCTTTCTTTTTTTTTAAGGCTATGGTAAATGGGGTAGTTTTCCCAATTTTTCTTTCAGTGAATTCATCACTGATGTATAGGAACATGTTTGATTTATGGGTGTTCATTTTTATATCCTGCTACTCTGCTGAATTCATTTGTTAGTTCTAGAAGTTTTATGGTGTTTTTTTTTTTTGATCTTCTAAATATAAAATCATGTCATCAGGAAACAGTGAAGATTGAGTTCTTCCTTCTCTGTTCATACCCTTTTAATTTCTTTCATCTGTCTAATCGTTCTGGCTAGAGTTTCCAGGACTATTTTGAATAGAAGTGGTGAAAGAGGGCATCCTTGTCTTGTTATAGTTTTTAGAGGGTATACTTTTAATTTTTCTCCATTTATAATGATGTTGTCCTTGGGTTTAGCATATATAGGTATTACAGTGTTGAGGTATGTTCCTACTATCCTAGTTTTTCTAGTGTTTTGAACATGAAGGGGTGCTGTATTTTATCAAATGCTTTTTCTTCTTCTATTGAGATGATCATGATTCTTTTTTTATTAATTTTTAAAATTTGTTTTAATTAGTTATACATGACAGTATACATACTGTGATATACATAGATGGTATATAATTTCTCATTTTTCAAAGTGTACATGTTGCAGAATCATATTGCTCATGTAGTCACATATATATATATATATACATATATATATATACACACAATAATAATGTGTTTTTCATTCCACTATCTTTCCCATCCCCCCATCCCCTCCCTCCCCTCCCTTCACTTCCCTCTACCTAATCTAACGCTATTTTTCCTTAGTGCCCCCCAACCTTATTGTGAATTGGCTTCCACATATTAGAGAAAACATTCGGCCTTTGGTTTTGTGGGATTGGCTTATTTTGCTTAGCATGATATTCTCCAACTCCAACCATTTACTGGCAAATGCCCTAATTTCACCCTTCTTTAAAGCTGAGTAATATTCCATTAAGTATATATACCATATTTTCTTTATCCATTCATCTATTGAGGGACATCTAGGTTGGTTCCATAGTTTAGCTATTGTGAATTGAGCTGCTATAAACATTGTTGTGGCTGTGTCAGTATAGTATGCTGATTTTAAGTCCTTTGAGTATAAACCAAGGAGTGGGATAGCTGGGTCAAATGGTGGTTCCATTCCCAGTTTTCTGAGGAATCTCCATACTGCTTTCCATAGTGGTTGCACCAATTTGCAGTGCCATCAGCAATGTATGAGTGTACCTTTTTTTCCACATCCTCAACAACATTTATTGTTGCCTGTATTCTTGATGATTGCCATTCTGACAGAAGTAGTTTTGCTTTATATTTCTCTAATTGCTAGAGATGTTGAACACTTTTTCATATATTTGTTAATCAATTGTATTTCTTCTTCTGTGAAATGTCTGTTCAGTTCTTTAGCCCATTTTTTGATTGGGTTATTTGTATTTTTGGTGTTTAGTTTTTTTGAGTTCTTTATATATCCTAGATATTAATGCATTATCAGAGGTGCAGGTGGTAAAGATTTTCTCCCAATCTGTAGGCTCTCTCCTTACATAATTAATTGTTTCCTTTGCTTAAAAGAAGCTTTTTAATTTGAATTCATCCCATTTATTGATTCTTGATTTTACTTCTTGCCCTTTAGGAGTCTTGTTAAGGAAGTCAGATCCTAGACCAACGTGGTGCAGATTTGAGCCTATTTTTTCTTCTATTAGGCACAGGGTCTCTATTCTAATGCCTAAGTGTTTGATCCACTTTGCATTGATTTTTGTGCAGTGTGAGAGATAGAGGTTTAATATCATTTTGATACATATTGATTTCCAGTTTTGCAGCACCACTTGTTGAATAGGCTATCTTTTCTCCAGTGAATGTTTTTGCCCCCCTTGTCTATTATGAGATAACTGTACTTATGTGGGTTTGTCTCTGTATCCTCTATTCTGTACCATTGGACTATGTAGTCTATTTTGGTGCCAATACCATGCTGTTTTTGTTACTATAGCTCTGTAGTATAGTTTAAGGTCAGGTATTGTGATGCCTCCTGCTTCACTTTTCTTGCTAAGGATTGCTTTAGCTATTCTGGGTCTCTTATTGTTCCAAATAAATTTCATGATTGCTTTTTCTATTTCTATGAAGAATGTCATTGGGATTTTAATAGAAATTGCATTAAATCTGTATAGTGATTTGGTAGTATGGCCATTTTGACAATATTAATTCTGCCTATCCAGGAGCACAGGAGTTCTTTCCATCTTCTGAGGTTTTCTTCAATTTCTTTCTTTAGTGTTCTGAAGTTTTCATTGTAGAGGTCTTTCACCTCTTTTGTTAGATTGATTCCCAGGTATTGTGAATGGAGTAGTTTTCTTAATTTGTCTTTCAGTGAATTTATTGCTGATGTATAGGAATGCATTTGATTTATGGGTGTTGATTTTATATCCTGCTTCTTTGCTGAATTCATTTATTAGTTCTAGAAGTTTTCTGGTGGAATTTTTTGAATCTTCTAGATATAAAATCATGTCATCAGCAAATAGTGATAGTTTGAGTTCTTCTTTACCTATTTGTATTCCTTTGATTTATTTCTTTTGTCTAATTGCTCTGGCTAGAGTTTCAAGGACAGTGTTGAATAGAAGTGGTAAAAGAGGACATCCTTGTCTTGTTCCAGTTCTTAGAGGGAATGCTTTCAATTTTTCTCCATTTAGAATGATGCTGGCCTTAGGTTTAGCATATATAGCTTTTACAATGTTAATGTATGTTCCTACTATCCCTAGTTTTTCTAGTGTTTTGAACATGAAGGTGTGCTGTATCTTGTCAAATGCTTTTTCTGCATCTATTGAGATGATCATATGATTCTTGTTTTTAAATCTATTAATATGATGAATTACGTGTACTGATTTCCGTATGTTGAACCAACCCTGCATCCCTGGGATGAATCCCACTTGATCATGCTGGACTATCTTTTTAATATGTTTCTGTATGTGATTTGCCAGAATTTTATTGAGAATTTTTGCATCTATGTTCATCAGGGATATTGGTCTGAAGTTGTCTTTCCTTGATGTGTCCTTGTCTGGTTTTGGTATCAGGGTGATATTAGCTTCATAGAATGACTTTGGAAGGGTTCCCTCCTTTTCTATTTCATGGAATACTTTGAGGAGTATTGATGTTAATTCTTCTTTGAAAGTTTTGTAGAACTCTTCTGAGAAGCCATCTGGTCCTGGGCTTTTCTTGGTTGGTAGGCTTTTGATGTTGTTTTCTATTTCATTACTTGAAATTGATTTGTTTAAATCATGTATGACCTCCTCATTCAGTTTGGGTAGGTCAGATATCTCTAGAAATTTGTTGATGTCTTTGATATTTTCTATTTTATTAGAGTATAAATTTTCAAAATAGTTTCTAATTATCTTATGTATTTCAGATGTGTCCATTATAATGTCTCCTTCTTTATCTTGTATTTTATTAATTTGAGTTTTCTCTCTTTTTCTCTTCATTAGCATGGCCAGGGGTTTATCAATTTTATTTGTTTTTTCAAAGAACCAACTTTTTGTTTTGTTTATTTTTTCAATTGTTTCTTTTGTTTCAATTTTATTTATTTCACCTCTGACTTTAATTATTTCCTGTCTTCTGCTGCTTTTGGTATTCATTTATTCTTCTTTTTCTAAGGCTTTGAGATGTAGTGTTAGGTCATTTATTTGTTGACTTTTTATTCTTTTAATAAATGCACTCAATGCAATAAACTTTCCTGTTAGTACTGCCTTCGTAGTGTTCCAAAGATTTTGAAATGTTGTTTCAGTGTTCTCATTTACCTCTAAGAATTTTTTTATTTCATCCTTGATTTCTTCTACTATCCATTCATCTTTCAATTGTGTATTATTTAGTCTCCATTTGTTACAGTAGCTTCTATTTTTTATCTTATCATTGATTTCTAATTTCATTCCATTGTGGTCTGATTGAATGCAGGTATTATCTCTGTTTTTCTTATATTTACTAAGAGTTGCTTTGTGATGAAAGATATGGTCTATTTTAGAGAAGGATCCACGTGTTACTGAGAACAAAGTATATTTGTTCATTGATGGATGCAATATTCTATATATATCTGTAAGTCTAAATTATTGATTGTATTATTTAATTCTATAGTTTCTTTATTTAGTTTTTGTTTGAAAGATCTGTCCAGTAGTGAGAGAGGTGTGTTAAAGTCACCCAATATTATTGTATTGTGGTCTATTTGACTCTTGAAATCGAGAAGGGTTTGCTTGATATACATAGATGCTCCATTGTTTGGTCATAAATATTTATAATTGTTATGTCCTGCTTATATATACTTCCCTTAAGAAGTATGAAATGTCCTTCTTTGTTCTAATTAACTTTGGTTTGAAGTCTATTCTATCTGAAATGAGAATGGAAACCCCTGCTTGTTTACACAATCCATATGAATGATAATTTTTTCCCCATCCTTTCACCTTCAGCCTATGGATATCTTTGTCCATGAGGTGAGTCTCTTAAAGACAGCATATTGTTGGGTCTTGCTTTTTAATCCAATCTGCCAGTCTATGTCTTTTGATTGATGAGGTTAGGCCATTAACTTTGAAGGTTATTATTGAGATATAATTTGTATTCTCTGTCATTTTGATTTATTTCTGGTTTTTGATCTCTCTTAGTTTCTCATTTAGTTGAATGTCCCTTTAGTGTAGATCCTCCCTTTGCTGGTTTTCACTTTTTTTTTTTTTTCACTTCATCCTCATGGAATATTCTGTTGAGAATGCTCTGTAGTGTAAGCTTTTTGGTTGTGAATTATTTTACTTTTTGTTTATCGTGGAATATTTTAATTTCACCTTCAAATCTGAAACATAATTTTTCTGGATATAAAATTCTTGGTTGGTATCCATTTTCTTTTAGAACTTGAAATCTTTTATTCCAGGACCTCCTAGCTTTAAGGGTCTGGGTTGAGAAATCAGTTGAGATCCAAACTGGTTTCCCCCTATATGTAATTTGATTTTTTTCTCTCACAGCCTTTAAGATTTTATCCTCATTCTGTGTTTTGGTCATTCTCATTATACTGTGTCTTGGTGTAGGTCTGCTGTAATTCTATACACTTGGGGTCCTGTAAGCCTCTTATATTTGATTTTCCGTTCTATTCTTTAGGTTTGGGAAATTTTCTGCCATTATATCATTGAAAAGATTGTGCATTCCCTTGGCTTGTATCTCTGCTCCTTCATCTATTCCAATAATTCTTAAATTTGGTCTTTTCATGTTATACGATAATTCTTGGGTGTTCTGTTCATGTTTGTTTTACTATCTTCTCCACATGCTCAACTCTACTTTCAAGATTATGTAGTTTGTCTTCATTGTCTGAGGTTCTGTCTTCCAAGTGGTCTAGTCTATTGGTAATGCTTTCTATTGAATTTATAATTTGGTTTACTGATTACTTCATTTCAAGGAGTTCTGCTTGTTTTTTTTTTTTCTTTTTTTTCTTTTTTATTTCCATTATCTCTAACTCTTTATTAAAGTGGTCTTTCATTTCCTGTATTTTTTCTTTGATTTTATTCCTTATACTGTCCTTTACTTCACATATCAATTTAACTATATACAATCTGAACTCCTTCTTGCACATTTCTTCCACTGCGTTATCAGTAGTTTTTGTTGTTGAAGCATCTTGGTGTGTTTGGACCACTTTATTCTCCTGTTTTTTCATGTTGTTTGTGTGTTTTCCCATCTAAAAGTATGGATCTAAGGCAGGACAAATTATACCCTGTAGATCTATGGTGTTCCTGAAGGTTTCCAGCACTCCACCTTTACTGGTAAGACCAATATAAACAGCACCCAATATACACAACATATAGTCTTAAACCTAATAGCTCCCACTAAGTCATCTACTAATTTCTTGCATTAACCCAAAATGATGAGTTCAATAACTATCTCTAGTACAAACAGAATATTTGTTAAGACTACTTACAATTTCAAATGGTAGATGAGAGGACAGAGGTAGTATAGTATGCAATATTCATGAGGAAGGAAGAGAGAAGCTAGAAGTAGAAATTCATAGGAAGAGTGGAAGTGGAACCAAAAGAGATTGGCTGTTGGTTGGAGAAAATGTGGAAAGAAAACCCAAGAAAATAGATAAGAGAGAAGAAGACTACAAAGAGAAAAAATTAAAGACATAATAATACAACAAAAATGCAAAACACAATTCATATATCATTGTCCTCCACATACTGATGCATTAAAAACATCCTGTTTCAAATATGATAGAGAGTAGTAAATCAAAATATAAAACAAAATAAATTTTGTGGCAAAGTTGAACTGTCTCTGTCAGTAGTCTACAGTTTCTCAGCCCTGTCTCTGACTTTTTCAGGATCACCAAACCCAGATTAACCCTCAGAAACCCAGTCTCTATCCCACCAATCTGGACTTCAGATACCTCAGTCTTGGCCACATTGCAGTCTCAAGATCTCAATGCTGCTCCTACTTGCAGAGAGACCACCAAGGATACCCTCATGCAAAGGAGCAACCCCGAGATACAGTAGCAAGAAAAGGAACACCAGCACTCTCAGCAGGAAGACCACAGCTCCCACAGAACCTGCAGGTTCCCCCACACTGGACCTGCAGGCCCCAGTTGGAGTCCCCAGACAGAGGCTCTTGTGGTGGTAAACCTGCTAGCACCCAAGCCCCAGGACCTAGTTGGTGTCCCAAAATGGGTGCAGCCATATGCAACCAAACATGGAGTCTCACCTGAAGCAGTCCTCTAGGCCTGGCAGCAGTGGTAGTGGCAGTGATTGTTAGCAGCTGGCAGCGGGTCAGCAGTAGCAGCAGTTTGCATCTGTGGGGGCAGGGTCACCAGGCAATCTCTTGGAGTCAGAAGCAGCTTCAGCTTCAGTTGCATCCAGGGCATCAGTTTCTTCTATGGCAGCAACACCCAGGAGGAAGACCTCCAGGTGATCTCAGGCTTGCAGCAGTGGAATCAGAGGCAGCAGCAATGGCTGTAGCAGTGCAGGTGGCGGTTGATTGACAGGAGACTTCTGGTTCCTCAGCAGCGTCCTTGGAGTTAGCCTTGCAATTCCTGTCTGAGGTAACCAAGGCTATGCAGGGAGGAGAGACCTCCAGGCACAGCAGTGGCTTCTGCAGCAGCCCAGAAAGAAGACCTCCAGGCAACCTCAGGCTGGCAGGAGTGGAATCAGAGGCAGCAGCAATGGCAGCAGCAGTCCAAGCATGGTTGATTGACAGGATCATTCAACAACATCACCACAGAGGTAGTGGGAATTCGAGTCTGACCTAACTAAGGCCATGCCCAGAGAGGAGACCTCCAGGCATGGAATCAGCTTTTGCAGCATCAGCTTCTCTGATCATGATTCTTATCTTTAAGTCTACTGACATAATGAATTACATTTATTGATTGTCAAATGTTGAACTAACCTGTTATCCTGGGATAAACCCCACATGATCATGGTGCACTATCTTTTAAATATGTTTTGCATGTGATTTGCCAGAATTTAAAAAGAACTTTTACATCTATGTACATCAGAGATATTGGTCTGAAGTTTTCTTTTTTTGATGTGTCTTTGTTTGGTTTTGATATCAGGTTGATACTGGTCTTATAGAATAAGTTTTGAAGGTTTCCCTCCTTTTCTAATTCATGGAATAATTTAAGGAGTATTAGTGTTAATTCTTCTATGAAGGTTTTGTAGAACTTAGCCGAGAATCCATCTGGTCCTGGGCTTTTCTTGGTTGGTTGTCTTTTGATGGCATCTTCTATTTCATTGCTTGAAATTGATCTGTTAAATTGTGTATGTCCTCCTGATTCAGTTTGAGTAGGTCATATGTCTCTAAAAATTTGTTGCTGTGTTCGATATTTTTCTATTTAATTGAAGTAAAAATTTTCAAAATAGTTTCTAATTATCTTCTGTATTTCAGTAGTGTCTGTCGTGATAGTTCCTTTTTCATCATCAATTTTAGTAATTTGAATTTTCTCTTCTTTCTCTTCATTAGCATGGCATCAATTTTATTATTTTTTCTGAAGAACCAAATTTTTGTTTTGTCAATTGTTTCTTTTGTTTCAATTTTGTAGATTTCAGTCCTGATTTTAATTACTTCCTGTCTTCTACTGCTTTTGGTGTTGATTTGTTCTTTTTCTAAAGCTTTGAGATGTAAAGTTAGGTCATTTATTCATTGACTTTCTATTCTTTAAATGATTGAGTTCAGTGCAACAAACTTTCCTCTTAGCACTGCCTTCACAGTGTCCCAGAGATTTTGATGTGTTGTATCAGGGTTCTCATTTACCTTTAAGTATTTTTTTTTTATTATTTCACCCCTAATTTCTGCTGTTATCTGTCATTCAATAGCATATTATTTAGTTTCCAGGTGTTAAAGTAGCTTCTATTTTTTATTTTATCTTTGATTCCTAATTTCATTCCATTATGATCTGATTGAATGCAGGATATTATCTCTGGGGTTTTTTTTGTTTTTGTTTTTGTTTTTTTTACAAAGAATTTCCTTGTGGCATAAGATATGGTCTATATTAGAGAATGAGTCTTGTGCTGCTGAGAAGAAAGTATATTTGCTTGATGATGAATTAAATATTCTATATATGTCCATTAAGTCTAAATCATTCTTGAAATTTAGAAGGGTTTGTCTGATATGTTTAGATGCTCCATTGTTTGGGGCATAAATATTTATGATTTTTAGTCTTGTTGATGGATAATTCCCTTAAGAAATATGAAATGTCCTTCTTTGTCCCTTCTGACTAACTTTGGCTTGAAGTCCACTTTATCTGATATGAGGATAGAAACCCTTGCTTATTTCTGCACTCCACGTGAGTGATGTGCTTTTTCTGATCCTTTCACCTTCAGTCTGTGGATGTCTTTGTCTATGATGTGAGTCTTTTGGAGAGAGCATTTTGTTGGGTCTTATTTTTTAATCTAATCTTCCAATCTATGTCTTTTGATTGATGAGTTTAGGCCATTAACATTCTGGGTTATTATTGAGATATGATTTATATTCCCACTCATTTTGGTTTATTTCTGGTTTTTAATTTGACTTAGTTTCTCCTTTGATTGACTATTCCTTAAGTGTAATTCCTCCCTTTTCTGGTTTTACTTTTTTTTTTCTCTTCATGGAATATTTTGCTGAGAATGTTCTTTAGAGAAGGGTTTCTAGCTGTGAATTCTTTTAACTTTTGTTTATCATGGAATATTTTTATTTCATCTTTAAATCAGAAGCTTAATTTTGAGGGATATAAAATTCTTAGTTGGCATCCATTTTCTTTCAGAGCTTGGTATATGTTGTTCTACAACTTCCTATCATTGAGAGTCTAAGTTGAGAAATTAGCTGAGGTGAGAATTCATTTCCCCTTATATGTAATTTGATAGTTTCTCTTGTGGCCTTTAAAATTCTATCCTTATCCTTTATGCCAGGCATTTTCATTATAATGTGCCTTGGTGTGGGTCTGTTGTAATTTTGCATTTGGAGCTCTGTAAGCCTCTTGGAGTTGATTTTCCATTTCATTCTTCAGGTTTGGGAAATTTTCTGATATTATGTCATTGAAAAGATTGTGAATTTCTTTGGTTTGGATCTCCACACCTTCCTCTATCCTGATAAATCTTAAATTTGGTCTTTTCATGTTATCCCATAATTCTTGGAAGTTCTGTTCATGGTTTCTTATCATCTTCTCTGTTTGGTCAACTTTATTTTCAAGATTATATATTTTGTCTTCATTGCCTGAGGTTCTGTCTTTCAAGTAGTCTAGTCTTTTGGTGGTACTTTCCATTGAATTTTTAATTTGGTTTATTGATTTCTTCATTTTGCAAATTTCTGCTTGGTTTCTTTTCATAATCTCTATCTCTATTGAAGTGATCTTTCACCTACTGAAATTTATCTCTGATTTAACTCCTTACATCATCCTTCATGTCATGGATCAGTTAAACTATGTACATTCTGAACTCCTTCTCAGACATTTCTTCTACTGTGTTGTCAGTGGATTCTATTATTGGTGCATCTTCATTTGTTTGGGGCACATTCCCCCTTTGTTTTTTCATGTTGTTCATGTGTCTTCCATCTAGCAGTGTGGATCTGAGGCAGTATACTTTCTACCCTGTAGACATATAGTCTCCCTGAAGGTCTCTAGTACCTCACATTTAAGGGGGAGATCAGTATTAACAACACCCAATACAAACAATATACAGCCTTAAAAATAAATAGCTCCTATTAAGATGTCAGGCACTTTTCTCCCAGGCAATGCTTGGGGGCTGAGCCCTGGTACCTGTGCACCTATCACAGATAGCTGTTCTGTACTGGGCAGATTAGAATCAGGCACTGAGAGCTGTTGTTTGAATGTATAGCTATGAGTTCTGGGGCCAGTTGATGGCTAGGGAGGGATTGAGAGACTGGGGATTGGGAAACCAGAGGGTCCTGTTAGGTGTTGGACTAATGCTGGACCTGGCATTACCAGGGGATCAGTGGATGCTGGGACTGGGGAGTGAGGCAGGGACTAGGCTTGTGCTGGAGCCAAGTGGGCCCTAGGAACATGTTGGATGCCCAATCAGCTGGCTATGTGAGCTATGTGTGAGCAAGATGCCCTCACACCCTCTACCTACCTTCTAACCCACTATTGCCAGTCTCCACACACTTCAGGATTTATGGAGCAGGAAAGAGCCCTGTTGAAATCTGAAGACAAAAATCAACCTTTCAAGGTCCAAGATGAACAATCCTTGGTGAGGGAGCAGTGAGCAAAAGTCCCTGAGCAGAAGGTCAGGAAGAGGTCCACTGTGACAATAGGCTGGTGAGCAAGGGCAGGAGCGGTACAGAATTTGGTGGAGGAATCAAGTCTCTTATTCCCCACAAGTTTCCAAGAGCCAACAGGAAAATACATTGTTTATGGTACAAAGTTCAGGAAAATACAATGATTCTGTGTTAATAAGCGCTTTGTTACTGTGACCAAAATACCTGACAAGAACAACTTGGAGAAGCAAAGTTTATTTTGGCTTATGGTTTCAGAGGTGTCAGTCTATGGTTAGCCAACTCCATTGTTCTGGGTCTGAGATGAGGCAGGCCTCAGCTTGAGGTAGCTAGGAAGGGGCAGTGGGGAGAAACCAGGGACAAGACATAATCACCAAGGACACAGCCCCAGTGATCCACCTCCTTCCAGATACACTCATATGCATACAGTTACCATGCAGTAGTCCATTCAATTTTTAATTCATCAAATGGATTAATCCACTAATTAGGTTATGGTTCTCAATCTTTTCACCCAATGAGTTTTCCAGGGGACATTCCTAGATCCCAGAAGAGGTTATAACAGTTGTACTCTTCATCTATCACCAAACCATCCCTTCTAGGTTTGACTATGTCCACAGGTAGTACTCTCTCTCTCTCTCTCTCTCTCTCTCTCTCTCTCTCTCTCTCTTTCCAGGTGGTATTCTTTCTTACTAAAGCCAATTAATGGAACTGTCAGATGCTGAGACCATTCATTTTCTTAGTGCAGAATAGATGAAACTTTCCCCTTCTTTTATTATAGAATATTAATAGAATAGTTGTGTTATATTTCCTACTGCTTCAAACCTGCTCTTTTTATCACTCTATATAATTCAAACTATTTCTTTAATAAATATTTTATTAGACAACAAATATCTGTTCCATGCCTAATTTTATATTTACATATCAGATAAAATTCCATGAGCATACATCTAATATGGGAGTAGAACCAGCTATAAACCTCTAGTAACATATTAATCATTGGTTCTTCAACTACTGAACTCATCATTATTTGATAAAATTATATTTTTCTGGATGCTTCTTCCTTTATTGTGATTTTCCTCAAGGAAATGTCATATTTCCTCCTACAACTCGACGATAGTGATTCAATCCACCCATTACTCAGATAACAAATTATTTGAGCCTAGTCGTAGACGTAGGCATAAGTTATTTAGTATTCTCAAGAATGTTGAATTTGCCATATAAAGAACTGAACAGAGAATGGCAATGCTCTAAAGCTGGGTTGTGGTGATAGTTGGACAACTATGCAAGTATACTAAAATCAATGAATTTTATATTTAGAATGAATTAATTTTATCACATGTCAATTTTACTTCAATAGACTTTTTTTTTTTTTAAATCCAAGGGTAAATGTCTGCTGTAATCCATGGGTGCTAATATTTTAGGAGAGATTAATCCAAAAGAAGTATGTCCTTTTTTATATGAAGTCTCAATTATTGCAGATAACATAAAGCATTGATTTCTCCATAGATCAAGCTTTGCCTGGTTTGCTGAAAATATTCCTGTCACTTCCGTAGCACTTCCAATTGTGAACCTTCAATCAACACATTCTGAAGACACCAGAGCTCACAAAAACTCCCTATTTAGCTACTACTTTTGTAATTATTGTGGGATAACTTAATTAGAAACACACACACACACACACACACACACACACACACACACACACGAGTGGTAGCCAAGGTTTTCAAACAGGACCCTGGCAAAGAGGATCATATTCTGACCTACTTTTATGGGTTATAGAAATTAAGGAACAAGATAAAATTCATAAGGAAATTAACTTTTACTAAGTTAAAATACATGGTAAAGAAAACCAAATAAGTTGAGGTAACACATTGGCTAGATTGTTCCTTGAGCACAATGAACATCTTTGATGACAGTTTTTCCTGAACTGATATGGCAGCTACTTTAGGGGACATCACAGTTCTCTGTAATTCTTTGCTACTTAGCATTGACTTCTAAAACAATGCAAATGTATAAATTTATTTTTAAGTGAAAAGAAATAAAATGAAGTAAAATAATTAAATAAAAATAAAAGACAAAATTTATAGTTTTTTCATATGTTTTCCTATTGGTTTAAATTAATTTTTGGATAATTTTGCCTACTATGTTAATTTAGTAATGTGTTAATAAAATTTTAAAATTTATATCTTGCCTGAGTAAATGCATAGAATTATTAGCCAGTGTTGTTGGAACAAGTACACAGCCTATGTTGAAAGCTAGTAGCTTCATTTCAATATGTAAGTGTCTGCATGATTATTAAAAAGAAGTGTCATTATCTCTCAGATATTATAAGAAAGCTCCCTGAAGCAGCCTTTCTCTTCTAGGTGTTTGCATTGCAAGGCATCTGTGGTAGGCAATAATCATGTCTGGATGCACTCCACACTGGCAATTAAATTTGAATGACCCACTAAAACCCCAGTACACCTTTAGTTATTGTTTTTCTCAGTGTCTGAGATTAACAATAAGACCATAGGGCATTTGCTGGGGATTAAAGTCTAATAGCACTGTCTGGCCAAATCAGCTTCAAACCATGTACTTTAACTACTTGTTATACCCTAGAATGAAATCCAAGGAGTAGATATTTTACTTTGTCTTCCCATTGTTGAAACGTTTCTTTCTTTTTAAGCATACATGTGTTACGCTGTCAGACTATTAATCAATAGATTTGCCATTGATCAAATGTGACCCACATGTTATTATAGTTGGTGGATCTTTGCTTGTTCTCCGTCTCCATGAAACTGGAATTTCGCGTCATATCTGGGCTGCCAACTTTCCATAATATATTGGACTGGATTACTTCTCTGCTTAAAATCCTTCAGCAATTCCCCATAGCTCTCAGGATAAAATCTAAACACCATTTCTCATCACACATGGTCTTAATAATGAGCCTGGTTACTGCATGCTACTTCAGGCAGTTTCCGCCATCATTCCACCAACCTCGTATTCATCATTTGGAGCTTTCTGTAGGTCTCTCAGACATCGTACATATGGACTTTTTTCTGCCGTTCTCCTGTACATCCTTGATCACAGTATTGTTGACAGAATGCTATCATTGTTGAATTAGTTGTTGATGTCCTTTAGTAAAACTATGTTTCTTGAGAGAAAATGCCAAGTACCTCAGATTCTAGTAAGTGTTCATATTGGTAGTCAATGAATATTTTTCAAATAAATGAATGAATGCATGAGGAATGTTTGCTGTGCTCCATCCAATTAATTGGACAAATATAGTAGTTCCTCTACTATGAGATGAAAATCCCCACAGTCATCATAAAGTCTTGGAAAGTAACAATAATGGCCTCCATTTAATCTGCATTTTTCATATGTCTTACAGCTATAATCATTCTCATCCCAATAAAACACACCTAAAATCTTCTTCCTCTCACCTCATCTTGTTTATATAGCTACAAAACATGCCTGCTTTAGTTTTAACCCTAACATTCAAATCATAAAATCCTAGAGTTAGGTAGTCATATGTTAAATTAATACTTTATATTATTTATTGAAACACTAACAGAGTGTTCTGAGGCCTTAGCACACACAGAATCAAACGAGTTTTGTCTGTGTTTCAATACCTGATTGATATAAATTTCTTGTAAGGGATTCTTCGTAGACATGTTTGAAATATACAATTAAATGGGAAGTTATTAATAAAAGCACTTTTCCAAATATCTGCCTTGTTCTTCTTTGACTTTTAATTGCCACATCAACTTCACTTTCTCATACATCTTGAACCTCAGACTGAGTTGTTGAAAATCCAGATTATTTATTTCCCATACCCCCAGTTCTGTTCTGGAAGCCCCTCTGTCCAGGAATGATGATTGTAAGAGAGGCAAGGGTGTGTTCTAAAGTTGTTCTGTTTATGTGCACCCCTCCCTCTGAAAGAGGCCTAGATGGGACTTCAGAGTTTGAACAAGGTCAGTTCTTACCATTGTCAATAAAAGGAAATAATCACTATCTCTGTAAACAGTAACACACATTTTCAAACCAGATATCTAGAAAAAACTTTTAAAACTTATTCTCTCATATCTTGTCAATCCATTCTATTTTTTATCTTAAATACCTCTCAAATCCACCAACTCCTATTTTCTGCCACAACTACCCTAAGTAAATCTACCAATATCTCTGAATTGAATAAATACACTGGCCATCTAACTTGTTTCTCTACTTCTGTTTGAATTTCTGTTACTTTCCACCTCACTACAGCTAGGGATCTTTACCAATCTGATGACTTTGGTATCCCTCTATAAATCTATCAAGGGTTTCTCACTGCCCATAGGAAAAAGCCTTCATACGTTATTATGGCCCATGAGTCCCAATTTGCATTTCTAGATTCATGTCCATCTTTTCCTTCTTCACTAATTCCTTCTCAAAACACACACACACACACACACACACACACACACACACACACACACTAAATCTTGATGCTATGATGCTCTCAATCTTAGTTTCTTGAATGTGACATTTTAATCTCCTCTTCCTTTGCCTGGTTACTCTTTTTCAGATATCCTGTTAGGCGCTCCTGAAGTACTCTGTTACTTTGTGTTGTAATATCCCACTTTTTTCAACCACTGGGTCATAGTATCCATTGAGGGTCTGGCTAGATATTCAAATCCTTATATAATCAAAGAATGAATAATCTATTCAAGATTCAAAATCCATATTGATTGGATGGTTTGTCATAATGACACATACCTTATAGTGTCTTGACTTTTATTGCACAATTGATTTCTTTGATAAATACCCGGCACTGATTCTTTCATCTATATCCAATGGATGTACTCATAAATAACTAAGGAAGTATGGTCAACATGAGCCTCCATTAACATTTGATACCTCTTGTCTATGAAAGGAATTGTGCTGTAAAGATTTTTAGTTAAAAAATCCATCTTTGAGATTTTTCATATATGTCATACAGTCTCTGCTCTGAAAGGGTTCCGGATACAATGATCTATCTAAGTAATGTCCTGATTAGAGAAGTCAACAATGCATGTAGTTCTGGGATGACGTCAGAAAGTCTTGCATCATCTCTCCATGCCAAAAAGTTAAATTTTAAAAAAAGACCTTTTCAATCTGAGAGAAGAAAGATGAGCCAATAATAAATAATGATGAGCCAATAATAAATAGTAATAAGCCAAACAAAAAGCCCATTAATGGAATTGGTAGAGGATAGTTTTCATGTTCTCTCTTGTACCTCCTAAGACTTCTTTATGTACAGTAGTTGCCCAACTCCTATTTTCTACCACCATTACCCTAAGTAAATCTAGTGAAATGAAGGCCATAGTGTACATCAAAAGTGAATACTTTTTCTCAGGAATCATTGTTATAATATGTTCCTTCTTATTGTTCAGTAAATATGTTTTCCAGATAATTCTGCTTAATACTCCATAAACCATTAATGAAAATCTCCTCTTAACCTTGCCGTATTTGGACCTGCATAACCCATTCAAAGAGACAATCTAAAATTACAACTGTGCAGATATTAGTGTCAAGGGAATTGTGTACATTCTGTTTCTCTACTATCTATTGAATTTTGGGGGTGAGTTATATAGGTAATGATGCTTTTCCTGTCCAACTCAACTGACTGTGTTGATTCTTGCTTTCCTAACTTCCATTCCTTTTACCACAAGAGATGCTACTTTTTCACTTACCAAATATTCAATGAGAACCTACTGTATGTAAAAAGCTGCATAAGAAAATGAGATTCAACAGTGAAGAGGAAAAAACAAAGACACGTTCTTGTTCTCATGAAACCTACTTTTTAGTAGGAATGACAGTTAAACATAATTAAGTTCATAAAACTGGCCCCTGACCTGATTTATTTCAAACTATCAGTAAAAAAGAGTTATTATTGTTTGAATAATTAGATTGTTAGAAATAAAGGTATTAACTGGATTATTTGTGGGAGGATTAGAACAAGCTTCTCCTAACTTATCCAGGACTGCCCTGATGTCTTTTATTTGGGAGTTACAAATTCTTAAGTGGGCTTTACCATTTTTTTTTTTTTTTTTGGTCAGTGGTATAGAAAATTGTTTTTATATTTGTATTTTAACCAAAAATTCTACATAGATTCTTTTCCCTTTGTAATAACACCCATTAAAACTGATTACAACTCACCCATTTGCCTGAGCACAAGAGGATTTATGTATGAAAAGAAACCGTACTTTTCAACCAGTACCAACAAAAATCTATGATGGAATACTTATTTGTAAAATTTTTCTTCTCCTTCACATAGGTGACTATCTGTGCCAAAGCAAGGCCTAGATAATTGCTATAACAGCATTCTTATCTTACTAAGCCTCTTGGGTGAATAAAAATAGGACACATTTAGCTCCAGTGAATGAAAAAAATCTTTAACCTTCTATGTTCTGATATTGTTTTGCGTGGGAGAGGAAAGGTATTAAAACAGGGAACAGTCAGTCTCTCAACAAAACAGTGTTTTATTGCTAAATAAGTACTATTTTCCTTCATAGCTACAATAGAAGATAGCATCTATTTTTTACTCACAATTATTTATGAGAAATACTGAAAATCCAGCAGCCCAGTTAGGCACCCATGTGGATAATTAGAATCACTTAACTCCACATCCTATGATGGATGCAATAGTTCTATTATAGCTTAGACCTGTATATATACCCCAAAAGCTGATTTATTGAAGGCTTGGTCTCCAGTGAAGCAATGTCCAGAGCTGGGGCTTTGGGAAAATGATTGAAACATGAAAGCTTTGTCCTCATCAGTGAATTAATCCATTAAGAATTAAATAGACTACTGGAAGGTGCACATGGTTGGAGGAAGTAGGTCAACAAGGGCATGCCTTTGGGACTATATCTTGTCTCTGGTTCCTTCCTCTCTCTTTCTTTGCTTCTACTTGCCCTGAGCTGAGCAACTTTTTCTCTGCCACACTTTTCCACCATGATGTCCTTTCTGCCTTACCTCAGGCCCAGAGCAATGGAGTTGGCTGACCAGGACTGAAGCCTCAGAAACTATGAGCCAAAATAAACAACACAAGTTGTTTGTGTCAGATATTTTGGTTACAGTAACAAAAAGCTAACAAAAGCTCTGTGTCAGTACTGTAATGGATTTAGAATTGCATCCTTCTTCTGGGAAGTCCTTCTTATTGAATTTGAACATAAACAGTTTGAGGAGGGACTGATATAATGGAAGATATTTGAAGCTTTCTCAATAGAACCAAATTATTGCCATTCATTCAACATGGATTTCCTGAGTACTGATGTAAGCAAACAAGTGTCACTATAAAGAATCTCCCAGCTTCCTTAAAATAATCAAACCAAGATACTCTATTATGTGGAGGGATGCTCATTTTTCTTTTTCCTTTGGGAATTGCTCCAAAGCTGTTGCTGCCACTACCACACTAACCTTAGGATTCTTTACAGAACAAATTCCGGGCACTATGAACATATCAGAGTATGCAAAGGTAAATAATTCATCATCCCTGCCTTTAAGGAGGTCTAGGAGACTGAGGTAAGAGAGCTGACAGTTTCAGGAAACTGTGACATGTTCTAAATGGGTATGCACAGGATGAGGAATTATCCTATATGTTACAGTTACAAAAAATAACTTCAATGGTCCTCCATCTCTGGAAAGCTTTATTTGATATATACAAATTAAAAACTCTTCAGTGCTTTCTTAATTCTCTAGATGATGAAAAGAGACTACCATGAATAATTATATACAATAAAATGGATAATAGAGAAGAAATTGGTTGAATTCCTAGGTATGTATAGTTCATCAAGCCTGAATCATGAAGAAACAAAAAATTAGACAGATCAAAAATGAGAAGATTGAATCAGTAATAAAAAGTTTCCCATTAGAAAGGGCTCAGGATCTGATAGCTTCATGGCAGAATTCTACCAAATATTTACAGAACTATTACCAATCTTTCTCATATATCTCAAGAAATAAGAGAGAAGGGAATACTTCCAAACTACTTTTATAAGGTCAACATTACTCTGATATCAAAACCAGACAATGATACTACCAGAAAATAAAATTACAGACCAATATTCTTGATGAAAACAGATGTAAAAACTAAAAATCTCAAAATAAAAAAATTCAACCACACACTAAAAGTACCATCCACCATGATCAAGTTGGATTTATCTCTGTGATTCAAGGGTGGGGGAAAATATGTGAAAAAATAATATGATATGTCATATTAATGTAATAAAGGACAAAAACTATATGATCATCCCAGTAAATGTAGGAAAAGTGTTTAACACAAGTCAATATCCTTTCGTGATAAAACTTACTTCAAATTAGGCATAGAAAGAATGTAGCTCAACACAGTAAGGTCCATGAGAGTCCCATGGCCAATATTATACTCACTTTTATAAAAAAATTCTTTTGTAGTTGTAGATGAACAGAATGCCATTATTTTGTTTTTAAATTTTTTTTTTATGTGGTGCTAAGGTTTGAACCCAGTGCCTCACACATGCTAGGCAAGTGCTCTGCCACTGAGCTACAGCCCCAGCTCTTTATACTCACTTTTGAAAATTAAAAACCTTTCCTGTGACAAAGGCATAAGACATGTCCATTATCTCCATTGCTATTCAACATAATATAGAAGCCTAGATAGAGCAATTAGCTAAGAGAAAGAAATAAAAGGTATCCAAACAGGAAAGAAGGAAGTGAAATTGTCACTGTTTACTGAGGACATGATCTCACACATATAAAACCATACAAAACTACACCAAAAAATTGTTAGAACTAAAAACCAAATACAGTAAAGGTGTAGAATACAGAATAAGCACACAAAAATCAGTAGCATTTCTGTAAACTAACAATGATCCAAAAAAGAAAACAAGAGAACAATCCCATTTGCAATAGCTGCAAAAACATAAAATACTTAAGAATAAATTTAACCAAAGAGATGAAGAGCTGTATACTGAAAACTATAAAATATTGATGAAAGACAGTAAAGAAGACACAAATAAATGGAAAGATATACTGTGTTCTCGGATTGGAAAAATTAATGTTGTTAAAATGTCCATACTATTCAAAATGATATATAGATTCAATACAATCTCTATTAAAATTCCAATGTACTTTTTTCATAAAAACAGAACAATTCTAAAATTTATATGGTAACTAAAAAACAAAACCAAACCAACCAAATAGTCAAGGCAAATATGAGAAAATAGAGCAAAAGTAGAGATATCATACTACGTAATTTCAAACTATACTATAAAGTTATAGTAAATTATGAAGCAAGATACTGGCCCGATAGAGAGAGAGAGAGAGAGAGAGAGAGAGAGAGAGAGAGAGTAAAGAGAAAGAGAGACCAACCAATGGAACAGAATAGAAGACCAAGGAATGAACCCTTGCATGTATGGTTTTTCCACAAAGCACCCAAGAACATGAAATGGTAAAAGGATAGTCTCATCAATAAATGCTATTGGAAAAACTGGACATTCAGATTCAGAAAAAAAGGTAATTAGATACTTGCATCACACCGTACAAAAATAAACTGAAAACTTACGAATGACTTACATGTAATGCCAGAAAGTGCAAAATCTACAAGAAGGAAACATAGCTGACAACTACACGAAATTAGTCTGGACAATGACTTTTTGGATTTGACTCCAAAAATGCAGGCAATGAAAGCAAAAATGAAAAAATGGGATTCCATGAAACTAAAAAGTGTACACCTAGCAAAGGTGTAGAGAGACAACATACAGATTGACAGAAACTATCTTGCAAATCCTATGAGATGATAATTTGACATGGGGTATGGTGGTTAATCTTGGTTGTAAATTTGACTGGACTGAGAGATGCCTATAAAAGTGATAAAGCACACTTCTGAGTGTGTCTGATTGGCATGTGGTTTAGCAAACTGAGGGAAGAAGACCCTCCTTGAATGTGGGCACTACCATCCAATAGCCTGGGGGCCCTGGTGGAACAAAGTAGAAGAAGTGGGAAGCATGCACGCTTGGGCAAGCTCCATTTTCCTGAAGCAAGTGCAATTTCTTCTTCCACCATGACCTGTGGACATTGGAATTGGACTTAAGATTCTTTGGTCTTTGAACACAACTTGCGCTAGCAGTTCTCCAGAGAGCCTCCAGGCCTTCAGCTCTAACAGAGGCTGCATCACTGATCTCTTGTTGTGAGACTTCCAACTTCTTGGACTGAGCAGCTATTCCTTTGCCCAGGTCTTCAGTCTGCAGGTAGCCATTGTGAAACTAATCAAGCCTCTGATCATGTAGGCCAATCTGATAAATCTCCCCTAGAAAACTTTGAATAATACAAGGGATCACTATTCAAAATATATAAGAAGCTCAAACAACTCAATAGAAAGAATCAAAATCCAATTAAAACATAGGAAAGGGACCTGAATAGACAATTGTCAAAATAAGACATGCAAATGACCAAAGGGGTTGAGAAAATACTCAGCATTCCTAATCATTAGGGAAATGCAAAGTAAAACACAATGAGATGCCTTAACTTGTCAAAAATGCTATTATCAAAAAGACAAGTGTTGATGAGAATGTGGAGCAAAGGAAACCCTTATGCCCTGCTGGTGAGAATATAAGTTAGTAAAGTCACTATGGAAAACTGTAGGGAGGTTCTTCAAAACACTAAAAATAGATTTATTTTCTGATTTAGCAATATCACTTTTGAGTATTTCCCAAAAGATCTGAAGTAAGTTTGTCAAAGAGATGTCTACATTCCATTTTCATTGCAGTACTGTTTACAATAGCCAAGTTATGAAACCAAAGTATCTATCAACAGATGAATGGACAAAGACAATTGTACACAGACAGAATGTAATACTATTCAACCTTCAAAATAGGGAAATTCTGTCATTGTGATAACATGAATGAAATTGGAGAACGTGTTAAATGAATAGGCTAGGCACAGAAAAACAAACACTGCATGTTCTTATATACATGTGGAAATAGAGTGGAATGATGGTTATGGAGATAGGGGGATAGGGAGAATGGGAAGATGGAGGTCAAAAGGAACATAATCTCAGACTGGAAAAGTATGTTTTTTCTTTAGTTCTATCACACACCATAATGAATATAGTAGAATATTCTACAGTAGAGTATTACATATTTCAATATTGTTCATAGAATAAATTTCAAATAGTCTGTCCATAAAATATTAAGTATTCAAGGTGATGTATATTTTAAGAAGCTAGAGTTAATCATTCCATACTGTATTCATAAATCATATCACTTTGTATCCCATAAATTTATGTAATTATAAATTATCAATTTACAATTGAAAAAATTGCAGGAAAGAGTTTAACAAATGAGGAAGTTCGCAGAAGGGAAAGGATATATACATTCCAAACAAAGAGATTAAGAGAACAATGGCATGAAATGGCACAGCATTCAAGAACCTATAATTACTTAGATATGAATGAGCAATTGTTTAAGAAAATAGGATTAAATAAATCTAGAGAGGCAGATAGCAGAATATCTATGAAATACATTACATCATAGAATAAGAAATTTGAATTTTGTTCTTGAAGCTTTATGGGAGGACTCCTGAGGATTTTGTGAGAGACAATTAAAGAAAATTTTTAGTTCAGGTGTTCTGGTAGCTGTGGAGAGTATGACAAGTGGGGTGAGAATAGAGGCAGGGGTATTTGATGGAGCTCACTAGGATCACATAGGCAAGAAGTGCTAAGAGTAATGATTTTTGGAGGGGAGAGGAAGGAACAGTTTTGAAAGCAATTGGGAAGGAATCTGTGACTGATCAGGTTTCTGGGGGTGATGAGGAATATCAAATGCCTCTCAGGTTTTGTTTGGGAGAATTGAGTGGGTGGAGAATAAAGGAGATAGAACATATATTTTATTGCCAAGTTTAAATTCCTGTGGTATCTCCTCATGCAGATATCCAGTAAACCATTCATATCAAATGTCTGCAACTATAGAGGAAGTTCTGGACAAAGTTGGTTATACCAATATGTCAGGCTTTTCTGTGGGTCTGTTAGGTCTTTACTGTAGAAAGAAGGTATAACATCTCCAAATCAACTGAACAGATGTATCATGTTAGCATTATTGTACAGTGTCTCCAGATCTACTGAATTCAAGCATATCAAATTAAATTAAATTATGAAAACATAATTTTTTATAATTTATGAATAAAAAATGTGAATATATTTGAAACTTTTACATAGGGCCACAGTTGAATGCTATAAGATCACTTTATTTTAAAAAAAGCCTGTGGTATGAGATGGAATAAGTGAAAACAGCTTTGTTTCTTTATCATTTTATTGTGCAGGGGTTGGGGAAGGGAACAGTGCTTAGCAATGATCTATTAACTTAGCACAAATGACTTCACGTGCTCTGCCAGGGAGTTCAGAGTTTAGTCAGGTAATAGAGAGTCAGTGAAAGGTTTGACCAGAAAAATAACATTACCAAACTTAATGTTATATAAAGCTAATGCTAGTAATAAGGGGACCAATAAGACAGAATAAGGAAAGATTGTGGTCAGGGGAGAAAGATGAAAAGTTATTTCAATAGTTCAGATAAATTTTGGATCATATACTCACAATAGAAGAACAGATAATGATTCCAGGTATTGTCATAATATTATTACTGGGTTATTAGTAGCAAGTGCTAGTATTATTTGAGTTTTTCTCATGCATGTGCCAGGCACTTTGGTAACCTTTACATATATTATTTTATTTTAATTCTTTCAAGCACCCTATGAAATAGGCACTATTTTTCCCATTTTATATTTGAGAAAGCAAAGATACCAAAAGTGTAAATGCCCAAGATGCTGTGATTCTGGAGTTCTTGCTCTTAACCATTATGCCTCAAAGGAATCCTAGACAGAAAGAAGGGACATCCAAGGTCATTCTGAAGACACAGGGCATTGTGTAGCTCTTACAGATCATCACTTGAAGTGAAATCTCCTCCAAACCATTCAGTTAGTACGTCAATAAAGACCACAAAAAGAAAGAGTCCAAATAGTTATCTGTCTACATCTTTGAAAATGATTGAATCTCCAACCCATTTTATCCATTATCCGTGGCCTTTGGCTAGGGGTTATAAAACACTGATATCCTCACTGTCCTCACCTAGCTGAGTGACTAGACTATCACCAGGTCTTGAATTTATAAAATACAAGATGAAAAGGCAGGACTAAATTACTTTCAAGGTCTCTTCAAGTTCTAACATTTTGTAATACTCAGTGTCAATCAAGAGGGTACTATAAAGCAGCAATTGGTTTGGGTATGTGGGCGAAGCCTTGGCAGTGATAATCTACTTGGTAAGTTAGGCTTATATTGAGCATTCAGGGTGAATGCATCTGTTTTTGTCAAGAATTAATTGCTTCATTTTATGGTCACCATCATCTCAGGCTACTGATTTAGTTTGCCTGGACTATAGTTATTAATGTAGATAGGAAATTTAGAAAGTTGGGGTTGGTCTCTGCAAAAATATGCTCCACTGATGCAGTTTACAAGCTGTTCCAAGGTCAAAGAGAATAGTCATCAGGGGGTGAGGAACTTATAAATCTCCTGCACATTAAGCATTGGACAAAGCAACAAACACAACGCCAAGAAAACAAAACAAAACAAAAACCCATACTCAGTATACTTATTTGGTATTTGGAGCTATTCAATTCTTTTTATTTTTTTTTTTTGTTGTTGTTGTTGTTGTTGTTGCTTTAATTTGAATAAAATCAAATGTGTAAGCTGGGCATGGTGTCACACGCCTGTAATCCCAGTGGCTCATGTGGCTGAGACAGGAAGATCTCAAGTTCAAGAACAGCCTCAGCAATTTAGTGAGGCCCTAAGCAACTTAGTTAGATCCTGTCTCAATAAATAAATAAATAAATAAAGGGGACTGGGAATGTGGCTCAGTGGTGAAGAATCTCTGAGTTCAATTCCCAGTACAAACAAAAAGAAAAATAAAAATCAAATTGTCCAGATAGGTTGAAAGTGCACAATAAATCTCCATTTTCCTAACTTCAAGTGTCATTCCTCAGGGGGGTAACCAATATTTGCAATTTCTTTAGCATCATTTCACAAAACCTATTCTCTATAAGCATATTTTATATATGCTTTCCCTCAACACACACAGATTTTATTATATTACATTTGTTTTTCCTAAACTGGCCTTCATTAATGAATATGTTGGATGTCTTTTTCTTATCTACACATAGAGAGTTATACTTGTTTATTTTCTGCTGATGAACAATAATTTATTTGCCTGTACCATATTTTCTTAGTAACCTGACTATACCATAATTTAATAAAACAAGACACTATTAATTGGTATTTAGAATTATTTCATATTTTACCACAGCAGATAATGCTTCAATGATGCTAGTTTGCATATTTATAATAAATAAGTCCTTAGATGATAAATTATGGAACAATTGTTAATTTGAAAAGCTCTTTACATACCTAGAAAATTTGTTTTTTCTACAAATACTAGAAGTAATTTTCTTAGATTTTTATCATTTTCCTTATGATATTCAGCCATATAGTGCAGACATTTCAAACCATTTGTGTAATAAAAATTATTTTTTATATCTTTGGTGTTTTTTTTTCATAAAGAAGGAACATAATCCACTCAGTAATTATTGCCTTTTTTCTCCAGTACTTTTGTTTTTTAGCACTTAAACATTCAATCCTTGTAAAATCTGCTTTGTTATAATAGATGACAAGGAAAACCACATTTATTTACTAGCTAGCTCTTAGTCTCAACATTTATTGAGTACTTCATCTTTTCCCTATGACATTTATATGTTAAATTCTATAACTGTATACTTGGGCCTTTTTTTTTTAATCCAATTTCTCAGTGTTTCTCTACATCAGTCCCAATCTTCTTTAATTGAAGTGGCATTTTAATATGCTCAAATATTTTTCTTTGATTATACTCTCCCTTTATTCCCTTTTCTTTTTTTTTTACAAAACACGTTAAAAATAGCTGAATTTTCCACTGAGCCTAGATGACTTTTTTATTTTATTTTATTTTTTATGTGTCTAGATTGGCAGGTTGAATCTACAAACAAATATAAACATATCTAGATTTCGCATTTGTGATCCTAGGGCTTAAGTTAAATCTTCTGTCTCCTACACTTCTTTACATTATTGAAGTATAACTGATACCCAAAAAACAACACATATTTAATGAGTTTGGAAATATATACACTTTGTTCCCATTAAACAACTCCTCATTCTTCCTGGTCCCCAGCCCTGGCAACCATTATTGTAGTCTCTGTTTTTATGAATTTAACTCTGTTAGTCCCCTCAACTCTTCAATAAGTTTTGCTAGTAAAACATGAAGAGTTGTATTCTCTTTGGCCAGACCTAATGCTAGTGTAAATCTCAGAGTATAAAATATGAATATCTGATGTTCAGCATTTATAACTATGATTTCCTTTCAGGAATTCATTATTTAAATTCTATGTCATATGTATAATATCTAGTGGATTCCAAAAGTTTTGCATTTGAAATGTGATTTTCTTTGTGTTTTAAAACGTTCTACTTTCTGATTAAATGTGCTTTGAGAACTGTTCTTGGTGGCAAGTGAAAGGAAACAGCAAATCTGAGAATCTTAATCTTTAAAAATTGCGATCAATAATTCTGTTTTAATTATTACATTAGCCCTCAATGATAGGAATTTCTTTATTCTACAAAATGTAGGAACATGTGCAGAGAGAGCTCTGAAGCTGCCAATACCAAAGGGTTAAACATTTTATTAGCACGGTAAATGAATCTGAGCCTAGTATAGACCTGGCTGCACCTCTACAATTACCTGGTGCATTTTGGAAATAAAGAAGTGGGAATGCAATCAACATAATTACATGGCCACGTTCTGGAGGAGAGATTTCAAAGTTAAAGTAGAACATATTTGAAAAAGAATAAATATAAAATGACCTGAATCCACAAGAAAGGTGATTTTGAGAACAAGTTACTTAAAAGAAGTATTAACTGAACTCTAAGCACGTCTAGAAAATAGTAAATGTTATCATTTTGGACTTCACCTAGAAACTGTAGAATAAAGAGATGTTTTTGATTGCCAAAACAAGGAACTGGAGGATGTATCTATAATACTGTTCTACCAACTAGGGCATTCTTTGTAGTGAGTTTCTACATGTAATGCTCTACTTAATTAAGAAATGAAATGTGGAGCTGACCATTGAAAAAGGATGATTGGCAATATGGATAAAGTAAAATAATATCTAAGGAAATAAGGACCACAAACTGGAATCAATAATGGATTTAAAAAATCTATACATAAAGTGAATTAGACTAAGAGACTTGGAGACCTATAATCTATTGTTTGAAATTTATATGCTGGTTGATTTTACTTTTGCTCAAGCTTTTTAAACTATGCCAGTTTTCCCTTGATGTTGATGGTTGGTGGTGGTGGTCATGTCCTGGGAATTCAGGTTGGGCACATAGGTGAGCAATGTTTGGGATTGACTGTGTGTGAATGTGTTCATATAACTAAAGCATAGGGAAGTGAAGCAGAAGCTTGGACAGAAGTCAAATAGAAGTCCAGATGATGGCTCCATGAAAAATCTCTAAAAGGAAGCACAATCTGTATATAAATCATTAGAATAGAAACCAATAAATCTAAAAGAGATCAAAGATGGAAATAGAATATTGGTTATGGAATATGCATAAATTTGCTTAATCCAAAAGTGTGGCATGGTTTTTTATAAAGAAATATTAAAGACATGGTACTGGCCTGATATACCAATTTTGTATTCAGCCATTGTATTATCTGCCAGCCCAAGCTCTAGTCATTCTTTACAGGTTATAGTTATACCTCCTCAACTAAATATTTTGTAATAACAGAATTCAGTGATCCACAATGACAGTTGCACAGTAGAATTGATGTAAGGTTTTTGATTTTGATTTAGTACCAGCATCTGTATCTCACCCATCTGTATCACTACAGCATCTGTATCAGGCTCTCAGGAGGTGGGTCCTGAGCTATTTTGTAATAGGGTATTTTTAGGATTTCCCACATGTAGTAAATGTAGACCTCTATGATCTCATAATTCTTCAAATTCCTGAAGATTAAAAAGTACATACTGTATAATCTGATCCTAAATTACATTTTCTTAATGTTTCCTTAAATAATTACATAGTTCTTTTACACTATTCATCAAATTGTAATTTTATTTTTTTCTGAGTCAGTGTTTATCTCTTTTCTTTTTCTTTTAAATAATAGAGCATGAGGTTGGGTGTAATTAATACTAATTAATTGCCTGTAGGAATAAATAGCCCAAGTAGGGAATAGTAATTAGTTCATATTTGAAAATCTTGATCAAGCAATCCTTTAAAAAGAAAAAGAATGTATTTTAAAACTATATACCCTTAACATTTAAATAGTCTTAGAACATGTGATAGAGATGACTAATTTTGTGCTGCTATCAAGGAGTTCTAAGACTTGGTAATTTATATAAACAGAAATTTATTTTTTACCAGTTCTGGAGGCTGGGAAGTTCAAGATCAAGGGGCTGAAGTTTGACATCCAGTAAGGACCTTCTTGCTGCATCACAACATGACAGGAGACAAAAAGACAAAGAGAAGAAAAAGAGTTGAATTTGCCTAAATGGCACTAATCCCAACCTCTAGAGTGAAGCCCTCATGTCCTAAGCTCCTTTCAAAGGCCAGTGCTGTTACAAAGGCAATTACATTTCAACATTAGTATTAGAGAAGAAAAATATTCAAATATTGCCCCCATGTTGAAATAGTTGTGAATAATGCCTGCAAGGGTCTTACTAGGTGACAAACACTGAAGCAAGGCTGGGCACAGTGGTGTATTCCTCTAATGTCAGGAAGCTGAGGCAAGAGAGTCAGCATGTTCAAGATCAGCCTTGGCAACTTAGTGAACCCTGTCTCAAATAAAAATTAAAAAGGTCTGGGGATATAGCTCAGTGGCAAAATACCCCTGGGTTTGATCCCCAGTACTGCCAACCCCCTGACCCCCCAAAAAAACCCCAAAA
Organism: Tamias sibiricus; assembly: GCA_025594165.1. NCBI lineage: Eukaryota > Metazoa > Chordata > Mammalia > Rodentia > Sciuridae > Tamias > Tamias sibiricus. Next base: position 95,829,088 of record CM046661.1, on the reverse strand, counting down.
CCAAAAGCAAAGCAGCCTATTAAAGAGCTTCTTTTAATAAGTCTCTGCCAAAAATGGAAGAGACTAATAGCAAATCAAAAATTTTGCCTTTTTACCTATGTTTTTGGTTTCAAATGGCCTTAAGATATCCTTGATTTAAATGAGAAAGGAGGGAATGGGCAGAGCCCTGAGATATAAGACAAAACAAAACAAAACCTAGATGGTCTTCGTTTCCAGACTAACAAATGATATCTAATGAGATATTTTGATTTGGTTACTCAGACATGGCACTCACCAGAAGAAAAGAGATCTGTTGCCTGCTGTATTTTTTAGGAAATTATTTTGCTAAAGAAATACCTAGAATAGCTTATTTAATTCCTAGAATAATTCCTTCATCCACAAACATCCAACACCACCACTGGGTCCCAAAAGTATGCAGTTCCCAAGAATGGCATCAAAGAAACATCTAGATGCAGATCCAGGGACCAGGGAAGTCAACAGATAAGGAATTTTATGACAAGCATGAACTAGAAGCCACCTGGGCTACTCTCTAAATTACGGATCGGTGACTACATATTTTTCCCATTCTCTCATTTTCCATTGCAAATTTTTATTACAATTTTGCATTCTGATTAGGTCATTATATATTAGGTGGAATGAGGGCAAATGCTATATTTTAATTTTCAAGATAAATTAAAAAGAGAAACTACTGAAATCAATGGGTTGGGATATGTATCACTCTGAGATCCTGGGACTGGGACTGAATGTAGTGCAATGTAGTGGTGCACTGGGGGTGTCTTACTTAAGGATGGGGTAAATTTGCTCTGTGAGAAAAAGGAATACTGCTGGATATTTGGGAAGCCAGAGTTTGGTTTCTAGCATCTAACAATTGCCCCCACTATCTTTTATCTATTTTATTTATTTATTTATTTATTTACCTCTTGAATTCCTGATTTTTTTTAGCTGTGGCTGCTTGAATGAAAGACTTTGCTTCTTAGTCTCCCCTTTGCCTAGGTGTTGCCAAGAGGCCAGTGCTACACAGGCAGGTGTGCTATGGATCAAGTTTGGGAAACCTTTCTGGAGGTGAAAGAGTACATGTTTTCTTTACCCACTTTTCTTCATTCTTTATCCATCCTATTTCCTGGTCAACTGATACTCTCATCTCTGCTGGCCCATGAAGTCAAGGTTATGCAAATGCTTCAACAACCTAAAATGCAAAGGGCACTGAAACTATTACCTAACTGGATCAACTTTTGGAGTGTTTATGGGAGACAAAAACAGAAACTTTAAAAAAATAGTCTTTAATCTTGCTTAAACCTGTGTTATGTGGAATATTTTGTAAATAACAGCAGAACCTGTTAGAAATATGCTCACCTATCCAAGCCCAAAGAATGGACTAAGAGTGGCAAGAAACAGCAAAAAGTGAGGCTTTGCTTTAATGACAGTCTTGCAAGAGTGAGTGTCTGGGAGAAAGCAGGCACCCCAGAGCAGTTACAATCTGTATTTTATCCCCTAGTGCGCAAGATCCCTCCCCTGGTTTCTCATTGGCTGAGTAGTATTGGATGTACAATCTTCCCAAGGAGTACCTAGGTTTAACTTTCTCCTATTGGGTGTACCATCTTCCCGAAGGGTGCCTAGGTTTAACTGTCTCCTACTGGGTTATTTAAAGAAATAGACCTTTAGTTGTTCACACCTTCCTTTATCTTCTTGTGATAGGAAAGTCCCCTTGGATTGAGTGCCTTTCAGCATGTACACAGTTTATCTCTGTTGGTGTGTGTGTTGGGGGGCTTCCTTCTCACCTCCTCTTTGTCAAGGGGCTGTGATTTCTTATGCTACATTGTTAATTGCTTGTAACTTTTCAGTCTGCTCTCCTCTCCAGCTGCCTTTCTTACATCTTTAGTCATTTTACATTTAAAGCTAAATACTGTATTCTGAAAATGGACCACCAGACTTTTGTTTCTTACAAACCTAATGCTATTTGTTCAGCTAAAACATGCAGCCAGGCTATTCTTATGTAATCAATTTAGAAAATTTTGTCTCCTTTTTATCGCTGGATTAATTCTTTAATAGAAAAGTTAGTGAACAGCAAAGCAGAGATAACGCAATAGCCAGAGAAATCTGAGAACAAGAAGGGGGAAAAGAGGAGGGATGGAGGAAGATAATAAATTAAGGCTATTTGTAATATCACAGGTTTGGATAGTCAAATCTTAAATGATCCACTTATTTAATTCTGCATCATTCTATGGTGAATAATCTGAAAAGCCCAGGCTACATGTCATGTTGTGATAAAGACATCTTCAAAGCAAACAGATGCTTAATTATACTTGCAGAATTTTGAGACAGGCTGCAGTTAAGGAATTCCTCTAGAATGGAGTCATAGATTTTAAGGATCTGCATTTTTGACACATGTTCCATCTAGCCTTTTCATTCCAAGAACAGAAACGTCCTGAAATGTATGAGCTAATGGATGAGCCATAAAACCTGATCAAATGAGATTCTTAAACTGAGCCCTATGGTTCATGGTCTTTTTAGGGTAGTATCTGTATAGAAATGTGACGAATGTGTCCACAGATGCATTTTGCAAGTGGAGAAGTTACATGACTCATCAGATTTTCTAAGTGGTCCATAGTGCAAAAGAAGAACTGAAAGAAAAAAATAACTAAAAGATGTGCACATTTTATGCATTTATGAGGATTGTAATTAAAAGACATTAAAGTTACCGCGATTCCGGACATTGTTGTAGTGTTAAGTATTATAGACTTTCTCATCTGTTTGTACTTACAAAGCAAATGGCAGCTGTTTTATAAGATGGAAAACATTAGAAGTTTTAATTAACACTCTTAATTTTCTGTGGCAGATAGAAAAATAGCTCCCCCCCAAATCCGTGTTCCAACACCTAGAAACTGTGAATGTATTATTTAAGCACTAGGACTTCTCAGGTGTGATTAGTTAAGGGTCAGGCCAATGGAAAGTATCCTATTTTATTTAGCTGGGCCCAATGTAATCACAGGGGTATTTTTGAGAGGGAGATAGGAGGGTCAAAGAGAGAAGGAGATGTTACAATAGGAGCAAAAGTTAGAGAGGACAGACTTGAAGATCCTGTTTTGCTGGTTTTGAAGATGAAGAAAGATAACTCTGTCTGCCATTATTCCTATCCCCTTGCCCCCACCCAAGAGAGTAAGAACCAAGATTGTCACTAAAAGTTGATGAAGGCAAAGAAATGAATTTTTACCCATAACCCTCAGAATACAGCTTTGTTGACTCTAATTTTAGCTCTGTAAGACTCATCTCCGATTTCTGACCTCCAGAACTATAAGATAATAAATTCATGTTATTTTAAGCTACTTGCTTGTGGTAGTTTACTACAGCTGCAATAGGAACCTAATATATCTTCAGCACAGTTCCACCAGTCTTTATTTTCCACAACACTTCCTCAAATTTTCCAACTGACGAGCTCTATTTAATATTTAATGCCCACTACATTTTTTAAATAATTTTAGATTATACAAAGATAATCCTTTGAAAAGTACACATAGATTGTGCTCTCTCGCTTGCTATTTTCTCTGTTCAGGCAAAAATACTTACTTTCATTGCGTATGCTTTTTATAAACATTCTCTATTTTGAAGAAATGTTAAATTTAATTTATTCTTTTTTACAATAGTCTGATTTGCCCTTAAATTCTTCTAGTGTATCCAACATGAGCCAGGATTTCTCTCTTGCTTGGGAACTTGCCTAAGCTAGGTGGTAGCCTCATAATCCTGGCTGTCACTTAAACAAGGTCACTGCTTCAGTGACCAAATCAAACATCACAAGATTGAGTTCTGTTTGGTTCAGGTGTGTTTGTACCATGGATTAAGCTGTGCTGCATTTCATGTAACTCTCTAGGGACCTAATTAAACTTGAAAGTCTGCAGGAAGAACATTTTGTGGTACTGACAATCAAATCAGTTAGTCAATTGAGAGATGAAGGCAATTTAACTTTCCTTTACCTATGAGAGTAAAAATAGGGCCTTCAAACAGAAAATAAGATACATTATCTTCAGCTTAAACTATTTTTGAAGACATACTCTCCATAGACCACAGTAAGAAGAATAAGACTGGGTCTACTGGCATTTTATGTAGAAAAATTTGATTGTCAAGATGATGAAACTGGTTTTCAAAGAAAGTCACTTGATTCCTGAGAAAATTAACTTTAGGAATCCCATTTTTCTACTTGTTTGTTTCTTTCAGAAACTTTTGTCTTGCATCTTGGATGTTATTCAGGGGTTTTGTGTGTTGCTTTCTTCTTTGCAGTTACTGTGTTATTGTGTGCTTGATTTTATTTAAAAAATAATTAGTTTAATGGAAAAATACTCAGCTTAATGGAAATAGACTTCTGAGATGGAAGAAGACTCAGGAAGCTGTAGGGCTGCTAACCTGTGTTGGTTCTGATAAACAACCTAACAGTGTTGAAAACAGCGTGAAAGATTAGTTTCCCCAAGTTTACAGCAGTTTTAGCTGCAATGCCCACAATTGCAAACTCTTTCCAAGGCTGATGAAGTGAGGCTTTTCTGGGCCTGTATGTTACCATTCACTAGGCACCTCAAAATAGGAAGAAGGCCACATGAAATACAGGAAGTCATGTCCCTGCCAACGACGTGGGAGTTTTCTGAGAGCATTGCAAGTCTCATTTTGAGATAACAGTGCTAGCAAAGGAATTTATTTCTGGTTTATTATAAGATTCTTTCATTTTCTGGGCCATTAATTGTGTAAAAAACAAACCAACCTATTCCAAACAAACAAAGCCATTTGATAGCTGAAACATTGCCACAGGGAATGGAAAATTTTAGTATTCATATTTATTAACACTTTCCAAGACTATTGTTAATTAACAACAAGAACTTTCTCTTTTTGGCTTTGTTATTATTTTCTGCCTGTCATTTAATTTTTTGCTGAAAAAATAACCATATAACCATATAATGCCACATTATTTGTGAGAAAGAGCTTATGAGAAACCCTGGAAACAATCAAATGTCATAAAATGAGAATTTATTTGGATAATTTAGGACACACAAATATTGTTAAATAGCCTCCAGTTAGTAAAAATGAAGTGGTAGATCAGTTACAGAGGAATATGTTAATTATTAAGTGGCAAAGGGGATTAATTATGGAAGATAATGGTAATAAATAATGTTAATGGTTTTCATATTGGAGAAGCTCAAAATGCCTGATCAGCCAAAGCAGATTCATTCTTGTTCACCTCCTGGTAAAGCCCAAGAGTATCAAAAGATGAACTTGTAAATGTAAGTATTTTCTGCTAGTTCCTCATTTATATCTGTAGTTCCAATTACATACATTTCAAACTGTTTTATGATTTTTGCATAGGTTGGTGAGATTGTGTTAATTTTTCTTTGGTCCTTTTTAATCCCAGTTCTCTGAATTTAATATTTTCAGTTCTTTCATTAAACTTTATTGATTCTTTCACTTTTGATTTTGCTTTGGTCATTATATATTTTACCTCTAGAAGTTTCTTCTTCTTCTTCTTCTTTTTTTTTTTTTTTTGTAGTTCTCATTTCTCTACTACGATTACTCAATTTTTCTATTTATTATGATTATATTTTTAAACCCCAAACGTGTTTTTAATAGCTGATAAGCATGTGGTCCCTGGAGGCTTGAAATATGTCCCCCTCACTTATGGTATAAGCTAAGAAATCAGAAGAATGGCCTCTGGGCACTATACCTGCTCTCTCTCCATGACACATATAGAACTGTTGCTTTATTGATAGGAACTGCATCGTATCTGTAGGTCATTTTGGGTAGTATTGACACTTTGCAATTAAGTCTTCCAATTTACGAATGCTGGATAACATTCCATTTATTTATTTCCTTTTTAATTTCTTTCAGTAGTGTTTTATAGTTTTCAATTTCAAGTCTATTACTTTCTTTCCTTAAATTTATTTTTTTATTTATAATAGTAGTATGTATTACAATTCCTAATGCACATATAGAGCAACTTTTTACATACAACTGTTTGTACACAAAGCATATTTGTACCATTCATGTCTTCTATCATGCATTTAGGATAATGATATGCATATTCTTTTACTTTCTTTATAATCCCTAAGTATTTTATTTTTGTTTTGCTATTATAAATGGAATTTTTTTTCTCATTTTTGTATTATTTATTGTTAGCATGTAGATATGCAACTGATTTTTTTTAAAGGAGAAATGGCACATAATTTTTATTAATTGTTAAATGCATGGGATTTCACAAAAAAACTAATTAGTCTTGGGTTATATAACTTTTTAAAAAAGAAGGGAAGTCAAACTTCAAGGGATGAAAAACTGTGGAGTGGCTAAGAAATGTATGGGGAACTAATAATTGAAGATAAGTGTTATTGCAGTTGGCCTGTGTATGCCAACTCATTTTTTTTAATACCAAATTTTTTTTATTTTAACTTTTTATACATGTTTAAGAGTACATTTCATTTCATATTACATATAAAGAGCACAATTTCTCAAGTTGCTGGTTTTATATAAAGTATTTTTTACAATTGTGTCTTCATACATGTATTTAGGGTAGTCATGAATAACTCTGTCTGCCATTATTCCTATCCTCTTGCCCCCTCCCCCTCCCCCCCTTTGTTCTATTTAAAGTTTTTTCATTCTTCTCATCCCCACTCCCTTGCCTTTATAAGTTAGTATCTTTATATCAAAGAGATCATTCGACCTTTGGTTTTTTGGGATTGGCTAACTTCACTTAGCATTATTTTCTGCAACTCCATCCAAGTTGCATATCGTGTACATATGGGGAATCTTTGGTGTATATACACAATATGCAACTGATTTTTGCAGGTACATAATTGTATTCTGCTAATTTGTGATGTGTGTTTATTATAGTAGGTTTCATTTTTTGTGTGTAGGATTTTTAGTGCTTTTTACATATAAGATCATATCATCTAAAATAGAATTTTATTTCTTACTTTCTAGTGCTGATGTATTTTATTACTTTTTTTCACACATAATTGCTTCCTTCCAGGACCATGGTTAATTAAAGTGGGAAGAATAGGCATTCTTTCCTATTCCTAATCTTTAAGGAAAAGCTATCAGTATTTCACCATCAGGTATGTTCAATATTTGTTTTTGTTGTTGTTTTCATTTGTTTTATAAATGGATTTTATTATTTTGAGGTAGTTTTGAGGTATTTTGAGGTAGTTTGAGGTAGTTTCCTTTGGTTCCAAGTTTGTTGAATGTTATCATAAAAATATATTGGATTTTTTCAAATGCTTTTTCTGCATCAATTGAGATAATTATGTGATTTTTATCTTCTGTTTCATTAATGTAATATATACTATTGATGGTCAATTTTGTATATTGAACCATCCTTACATTCAAGGAATAAATTCCACTTGATCATGGTGTATAATCCTTTTAATGTGGTATTGAATTTGATTTATTGGTATTAGGTTGAGGATTTTTGTATCAATGTTCATCAGGGACATTTGGTACCTCTTTGGCTTTGGAATCAAGGCAATGGATTATGCCCTTATTGTGGAAATATGTTTATTATAAAAGGAAGATGTTGGCTCCCTTTTCCTATTCTCTTATCTATGTGATACCCTTTTCCCTGTTATGATACAGCAAGAAGGCCCTTACCAGATGCCAGCACCTTGATTTTAGAATTCTCAGCCTCCAACACTGTAAAAAAAAATATTTCTCTTTTTATAAATTACTCATCTCATATATTTTGCTATAACAGCACACACACACACATACACACATACACACACACACACACAAAACAACAACAACAACAACAACAAAAAATACTATAGGAAAAGTCACCAGTTAAGCCATTTGCTTCAGACATTTCTTTGTTAGGAGATTTTTGATTACTAATTCAATGCTTTTACTAGTTATAGCTCTATTCAGATTTTCTTTATGATTCATTATTGGTAGGTTTTGTGTTTCTGGGAATTTGTCCATTTCAACCAGATTATTGAATTTGTTGATGTACAATTGTACAAAGTAGTCTCTTATGATCCTTTTTATTTCTGTAGATTTGGTACTAATGATTCCATGTTCATTCCTGATTTAAGACTTCTCTCTTTTTTTCTTAGTCAAGCTAGCTAAAGTTTTGTATTTGTATTTGAACCTACTTATTGTTGAGTTTCTCTACTTGTTTTTTGCTGTTGTTCTCTATATTATCTATATCTAGTCTTTACTACTTCATTCCTTCTGCTAGCTTTGAAGTTTAGTTTGTTTTTTGTTTTTACATTCCTTAGATTGTAAATTTAGATTATTGGTTTGAGATATTTCTTATTTCACAAGATTTGGTATGTTGTATTTTTGCTTTTAAATATCTCCATTTTTTCCTAATTTTCATTGTAATTTCTTCTTTGATCCATAGTTTGTCTAAGAATGTATGGTTTATTTTCCAAGCATCTGTGAATTTTTCAGTTTTCCTTCTGTTACTAATTTATAATTTCATTCTATTGTAGTCAGTGACATTTTATTTGATATCCATTTTAAAATCTGCTGGAAGTTGATCTGTGACCTAACATATGGTCTATTCTGGAGAATGTTCTTATGTATGCTTGTGTATTGTTATTGAGTAGTTTCGTATTTGTCTATTAAATCTTGTTTTATTGTGTTAAGTAGTCTATTTCCTAACCCATCTTGCATGTGGTTGTATAATCAATTATTGAAAGTAGGGCATTGAAGTATCTAGCTATTATTATAGAACTATTTATCTGTAGTCGCCTGAAGCGATGGCCGCTTGGAGCAAAGAAGCCGCGGGAAGAAGTTTTGAGACGAACTGGAAACAAACAGCTCTTTATTCTGGCAACTTTTCTCCCTGGCTCTAACTACACCCCGACACGCCGTCCACGCTCCTCTAACCTCCAAAATGGCGCAGACCTCCTCCGCAATCTCGCTCAAGTCCCTCGAGATCTCCGGCCAAGTCTCGCAAGATCCCGGGCCAAGTACGGAAGGCGCCAATGCCCAAACATGTCCAAAGTCAAAGCCCGTAGTCCACCGCAATTTAAGCCATCTCCCCAAACAGGGCTCCTGCATTTATCCTTTTTCAATTCTGCCCATTTTTGCTTCATATAATTTGATAATCTGTTATTGGGAATGTAAAGAGATTATTATATTTTCTTGCATATTGAAACTTCTATTAACATATGATGTCCATTTTAAATCTTAAGCTTTAAAATTTAGGGTAAAATTTAGGGTTAGTATCCACACATTAGAGAACATTTGGCCTTTGGTTTGTTGGGATTGGCTTATTTCACTTAGCATGATATTCTCCACTTCAATCCATTTACTAGCAAATGCCATAATTTCATTCTTCTTTATGGCTAAGTAACATTCCTTTGTGTATATATACCACATTTTCTTTATCCATTCATCCATTGAAGGACACCAAGGTTGGTTTCATAGCTTGGCTATTGTGAATTGAGCTGCAATAGACATTGATGTGGTTGTATCACTGTAGTATGAGTTTAATCTATTTACATTTAAAGTAATTACAGATGTCCCTCCACTTACAATAGGGTTATATTCCAACAAAATTTTATTATAAGTTGAAAATATAGTAAGTAAAAAATGCATTGAATACACGTAAGCTACAAAATATCATAGCTTAGCAACATTGCATGCTGTAGAGTACCAGTTGTTTACTCTCATGTTTACATGGCTGACTGGGAGCTGTGGCTTGCTACCACTGCTCAGTGTCATGAGAGGGTGTCCTACTATTGCTATCTTGGAAAACATCAAAATTTGAAGTATGATTTCTACTGAGTGGATAAGGTTTCCACAGCGTCGTAAAGTCAAAAATTTATAAGCCAAACCACTCTAAGTTGAGGACAATCTTTGCTGATTAGAAGGGACTTACTTCTTCCAATTTGTTTGTTTGTTTGTGTGCCTTACAGCGTTTGTCCCTGATTTTTGTGTATTACTGTCTACTTTTGCATTTAGTTGACTTTTTGTAGTGAAATGTGTTCATTACCTTCTTGTGTATTCTTTACCTGTTATCTTTGTGTTTACCATGGTTATTATATTCAATATCTTGTAGAAAAGACATTCTAATCTGATTTTTACCAACAACCTACAAAATCTATGGTTTTATGTTTCTCTAGGCTCATTTCTTTTAAATTACTGATATCACAAAATTACATCTTTATATATCATGTGCCCAAAATTGTGTACTAGTAATTTTTTGCAGGGGAGGAGAGGATGGAGCCTTATTATATTGCTCAGGCTGCCCTTGAACTCATGATCTTCCTGCCTTAGCCTTCCAACTATCTGAGTGTGATTATAGGCATGTGTAATATATTATAATCCCCAGTGTCTCTCTTTCATTTTCTCTCTCATTTATATTTTTATTTATTTTTTGGTCTGGAATTGAGCCAAGGGATGCTTACCACTGAGGCATATCATCAGTCATTTTTATATTTTATTTTGAGATACAGTCTCACTAAGTGACTTAGGGCCTTGCTTGCTGAGGTTGGCCTTGAACTTGCAATCCTCCTACCTCAATCTTCTTAGTAACTGGGAGGGCAGGCATGCACCACCATGCCTGGCTATTAGTCTCTTAAATCATGTAGAAAGTGAAGTTACAAATTAAAGTTGGAATAATTCTAGGTTTATAATTGTCCCTTGTGTTTACCTTTATGAGGATTCCTATTCCTCATATGCCTTCAAGTTCCTGTCCTTTCTTTTCAACTAGATGGACTTCCTTTAACATTTCATACAGGACAGATCTAGTACTAAGGCTCCCTCAGCTTTTGTTTATCTGAGACTATCTTAAATTTTCCCTTACTTTTGAATGACAGTTTTGCCAGATATAGGATTACATTTACTATTGTGATACTTATGAAGAGACAATTGAAACTATAAATATTTTAAAAATCCCAAGGTGTTGTTATAACTAAATGATTTTAAGATATTTGAATTTTTGCCAGATCCTAAAAATAAGTGCTCCTATTCCAAGAATTTAAGACTCTCCCTATGCTAGATTTTGTAAATGCTGGGGTAAGTCAAGACATAGGTACTTCTGGAAATGAGAATTTCTGTACCCTACTAGGACTCATTAATAATGACTTCCGCCTAAGGATTTTCAGAGAAAGCAAAGGTAAAAAGGATAAAATGCTCTGAAATGATAATTCTAAACATATTTAAAAGTAGATTCTTGAAGTTTCTGGTGCTTGGCTTACAAAACTGATAGCAATCTGGAAACCAAGCAAGATTTAGAACTAGTGTTCACCGCATCCCCAACATTCCTCTGCTCTTTTACTAAGACTCAACCATTCAGGGCCAGACTGAGCACAATAAAAAAAGGAAAACACTTTTTTTCTTTTTTAAACCTGAGGCATTTATTTTCAGTGATTGTCTCCACCTGGCAGAACACAAATCTCAGTGAAAGAAATAAATCCTGCTGCTACCACAACCAGTTAGCTATGACACCTGCCAAAGGTCACAGCAGGATGATGAAGGATTTCTTTATTTCTCACTTTATTACAGGGGAATGTGGGTCTCCCTTCCCCAAAAAATACTACTCCAAAGATTAAGAGGCTGTATTTTTTCATATAATTCCATGGAATATATTTAGAAAATTTCTCTGTTTATGGGAATCAAACACACACAATTAAAGCATAAATTCAATGACATTTCCCCTTAATGTGACAAATCTATGTCACATAAATAACTAGAGGGAAACATTCCAAATCTATGAATAGAATAATAAGTTTTCATCTTCTTTTTCTCTTAGAACCAACCTGTAAACAAAAAAAAAGTGGCAAATGGTAATCTCTGTGAAAATAGGAATATTTATAAACTCTCTAACCTGATTTACAATTGCAAGGATTACAAAATAGGATAGGTAGAGGGACATGAATTTTTTAAAACCCCAAAGAAAATATCTTTTTAATATACTCCAGGAAACCACAAAACTCTTCAATCATACTTGCTGACATTGAATAAAATCTCAAAACATAGTCATCTGTAGTATTATGGTTCTAGCAATGTAATAAAGCTAGTGATCAAATACTTTACATTCAAACAATTAGTGAGTGTTGGTGGGAGGAACAGTTATGTGCTGAGTTCTTATTAGAGTTCTGTACAGTCTCCAGTAGTTAAAAAACTTTGCAATATATTAGTCATGATTTTACAGTGAGAAAACTGAGGTCTCAGCATTGTACAGTTAGTGTCATAGTATATGCAGCAATGTGTCATGCTAGAAAGAGAAAACAGTACTTCAAGAAGAAAAAGATATAGTAGAGAGGATAAAGCTGCTCACAAATTGTTGGAAGGATACAAAACATACAAGTTTAGGGCTTCCAAGGGCAATCAGTGTCCAGATAACAACTGTGATTGTGATCCATATATGTGATTGGTGCTTCTGCTACTGGTGACGTCATAACTGCCGCTTGTCTAGCCACACACCTGTATGCACCATAACATTGTTGTTACCCATTGCAACCCCAGTAAGACTTATTTCCATTTCATTTCTACCTTCCCAACATGTGGGAGTAAATCTCACTGGCAAAACAAAGCTAAATCCTAGATTCCAGCTGTAAGAAATAGTACTTCAACCTACTGGTCCTTGAGATACAGAGGGGACCACAGAGGAGAATGTGAATGGATGTGCTCCGACTGCAGGAACAGCCCTTGTGCCTGCTCAGCATTCATGTCTGTGCTTTCATCCACGGAGTTCCCAATGCCCACAGTGATGGTGCAAGTCTCCCAGGTTACTTACATTATCCATAAGGGCAAAATTTCCTGTCACTGTATCTATTGAAGTCAGGCTTATTATTTTAAAATAATATTTCAAGTAAATTTTTAAAAATTTATTGTGATAGGAATATTTAATGTGAGATCTACCTTTTAACATTTGAAGTGTACAACAGATTATTATTGACTACAGGTGCACTGTTGTTACAGCCACTCTTAAACTTATTTGCCTTGTTCAGCTGAAACTCAATGCCTACTGATTAGTAATTCTATTTATCCCTTCCTTTTGCCCCTGGGAGCTACTATACCACTCTATCATTTAACAAATTTGACTATTTAGGTATCTTATATAAGTAGAACAATGAAGTATTCATCTTTTTGTGAGTAGCTTATTTCACTCAACATAATGTCATCTAAGTTCATCCATATTGTAATATCTAGCAGAGGTTTTTTCTTTTTAAGGCTGAATAGTATTCCATTGTAAGTGTATACTATATTTTTTAAAAAATCCATTCATCTGTCAGTGGACATTCAGATTGTGTCCATATCTTGAGTACTATAAATAGTGCTGTGGTAAACATGGGAGTGCTAATATCTTCAGAATTCTGATGCAGTTCTTCTTGATCAATACCCAGAGGTGGAATGCTGGATCATATTCTAGTTCTGGTTTTAGTTTTCTTAGCAACCTCCATACTGTATTCCTTGTGGCTGCACAATTTTGCATTCACACTAATAATAGTAAAAGAATTATAATTTTTCCACATCCCTGCGATATTGTTATTATGTGCTTTAAAAAAAATAATGGTGATACTTCATTATAGTTTTGATCATATCCCTGATGACTAGTGAGGTCAAGGATTTGTTTTCATATACCCATTAATCATCTGTATGTCTTCTTTAGAGAAATGTTGATTCAAGTCCTTATACTGTTTAAAATCAGATTATTAGTTCTTTTGCTCTTGAGCTGTAGAAATTCCTATTTTATAGATTAACCTCCCATCAGACATATGGTCTGCAAATGTTTACACTTGTTCAGTGAGTTGCCTTTTCATTTCATTGATTTTTTTTCCTTGTTGTGTAGAAGCTTTTTATCTCGGTGTGCCTCCCTGAATATTTGTTATTTTGTTGCTGGTACATTTGCTGCCATATCAACTTAATCATTGCCAGGATCAATATCATGAAAATTTTCACCTTTGTTTTTCTTCTTAGATCTGTAGACTTCAGGTCTCACATCTAAGTCTTAATCCATTTTGAGTTGATATTTATGTATGTTGTAAGATAATGGTCCAATGTCAATCTTTTGCATGTGGCTATTCAGTTTCAAAATCAAATAACAAAAATTGTTGAAGGAACTGTTCTTTCTCTGTTATATTCTTGGCACTCTTGTGAATAATCAGTTAACTGTGTATGTGTAGATTTATTTCTGAGTTTCCTATTCTGTTCCATTGGTATAGATTTCTGTCTTTGGGCTAGTGTCATACTGTTTTGATTGGTATATGTTTGTAATATGTTTTTAAGTCAGGAAATATGAGGCTTCCAACTTTGTTCTTCTTGCCTCAACTGATTTGGTTCTCCACGGTATTTTGTAGTTCCATATAACTGTAGAAGCGTTCTTTTCTATCTGTAAAAATAGTTTTGAAAATTTGATATAAATTGCATTAAATCTTCAGATCACCTTGGATAGTGTGTACATTTTAGCAATATGAAATCTTCCAATCCATAAACAAAAGATGCCTTTCCATGTATGTCTTTAATTTCTCACTTCAATGATTTGTAGTCGTAATACGTAAGTCTCTTACCTCCTTAGTTGAATTCATTTCTAAGTATTTTGACCATTTTGGTGTTTTATGTAAATGGGATTATTTTCCTATATTCTTTTCAGACAGTTCATTTTTATATAGAAACAAAAATGAGTTTTGTATGCTGATTTTGTTCTAACAAAATGTGTTACATATTTTGTAATTTTACTGAAATCATTTATCAGTTCTAAGAGTTCTTTTATGGATTGTTTAGAGTTGACTTTTTAAATTTAAATTTTAATTTTTTATTTGTTCTTTTTAGATATACATGAAAGTACAGTGTAATTTGACATGTTATACATACATGGAATATCATGGAATATAACTTATTCTAATTAGTATTCCATTCTTGTGGTTGTACATGATTTGAATGTTTTTGTTTCTTTTTCTTGCCTAGTTGCTCTGTCTTTATCACAATTATGTTTCAGTATCTTCTAATCTTAGGATTAATTTAGTCTTTGGATTAAATTAAAATTTTTACTATTACTGACTTTTTTTCATAAATTAGGAAAAGGGAAATAAAGGAAACTATGATTATGTACATAAAGTAAGCTGGAAATTATAATCTTGCTCTTAAATCTTGGACCCTGAAATTGGGCACTGAAGGAGATCAAACTACTTACTAATAAGGGAGTGCTCACTGTGGTTAAGGTGCAGAGCCATTGAGGGATTCTTTGAAACAGCATTGTATTCCATGGGGACAGTAAGGGTAGCTGTGCCTGATACTAGAGTGGAAGGAAGACAGACTCCTCCAGACCTTTTTCTACTATTTCTTCTATTTATTTCTCATTTTACTTACCACACAGGGACTGAACTACATGTGCCCTCTATACAGACTGGCAGGCCCCAAAGGAAGGATGAATGGCAGAACTTTATATGATCAGCTCTTTCCTGGTTCCAATGTCTCTCTTTGTTCAGGTAGGAGTGATAGAAAGGATAATGGAAACTTTCTTCACATTTAGTTCAAACACTGGAAGTTTATACTCATAAATACTAAATGAGGAATTAGTGCATAATGAGGAGAGAATGATTCCTATACATAAGCTATAAAAACAACTCATAGGCAGACTTTAAAGACAAATTATGTGGTAATATCAGTAATGTCATTAATAATCAGCCAAAGAGAACAAAGATACTATGAATAGGTAACTCTCCTGCTTAATGGAGAGAATTAGTTACTTAGCAAGTATTAAGACCACAGAATGAGCATTATATTATTTTGGGGTGGTATTAATTTTTCTTGTTTTATATATATCAAAAATGATACAAAATAAGGCTCAATTTGTTACTATGTTTCCTAACAATTTTATATGCATCCAGTTTGGAAATTGGACTAATAGAAATTGTTGAAGTCTGACTTCATAAAATTTTCATGTTTTTGCTGTCTTTATTAAGCAGAAGGACTTGATGGCTGTGGGCCATATTCTTATCAAAATGTGTGATCTTTTTTGTTTAATTTAGGTATATATGACAGCAGAATGCATTTTGATTCGTTGTACACAATTGCAGCACAACTTTACATTTCTGTGGTTGTACACCATATGTGCAGTCATAAGTGCACCTAGGATAATGATGTCCATCTCATTCCACCACTTTTTTCTACCCCCATGCCCCCTCCTTAACCCTCACTCCTCTTTGCCCTACCAAAGTTCCTCCATTTATCCCATGTCCCCTCCATTATGGATCAGTATCCACTTATCAGAGAGAACATTCAGCCTTCGGTTTTTTGGGATTGGCTTACTTCACTTAGCATGATATTCTCTAAATCCATCCATTTACCTGCAAAGGCCATAATTTTATTCTCTTTTAATGCTGAGAAATATTCCATTGTGTATAAATACCACAGTTTCTTTATTCATTCATCTAGAGGATTCCCAATTATAATCTGTAAGAAATAACATTAAACTTTAAGAGTCTAGGTTGCTATGTGATATTTTTTTATGATTAGATTTGCAAAATGTGCTTACTTTTATTTAAAAAATAAGAAAAAATACATCTTTCTCATAACATTTCTTTGGGAATTAGATTATTTGCTTCTCTAAATTAAAGTTGTAATATTTCTCAGTCAGAAAAGTTTCTAAATAGGTACACTAATTAGAATCTCAGCTTTTACAATACTTGGGGAACTAAACCATTGCAATCTCAAACATCTTGAAAATTCTTGACTTCTTCTTGTCTCTGAAAGTGCAGACTGGCACACTTGGGCTCTGTGATGTTTTCATTTACCACCAGGGACATCCTGCCCCCAGTGTCGTTGATAAATGTCCAAAGAACAAGTCTAACGTTAATGATACTTTCAATACCTGGTCATCTCCTTCACTTTTTATCATTTACATGGATGCTTTGCACCATCTGGGTATAATAGTGTGTTAGCTATTTTAAAGGAGCTAGATATGAGCAGAAAAAAAATGATAAGGAAGTAACATTTCAGCTCTTGCTTGCCAATTTCAAGAGAAATAGTTTTATTCTGAAGTCATGATCTCCACCTTCCATTATTCACATTTTGTTGCAAATAAAAAGAGATATGAAAGTTACAAATAATAATGGATATCAATCAATTTCTTCACTCAGCTCAAAATAGGAAACATTTTAAATTCATGCATCTCATCAAGGCACTGTTGTGGTACTGATGAGGTATTCTTGTATTTCCCCATCAGATCACATATACTGCATTGGCATTATCAAAAGCCTTTCTGTGACTAGCACTGAGTATATTATGCAGCAACAAAGAAGTTATGGCTTTCACTACACAATTTCAAAGCTTTGTTGATTTATCTCATGTGTCAAGCAACTACAATACCCCCTTATAATTCTAATGTTTGTGCAGCTCTTACCTTTCTTTTCTGCAACTTTCCCAGCTGTTAATTTACAAAGAACTCAAAGTGGGCTGGCTCAAAGAAAGTGGAAAGCAAGATGCAGTAAAATAATAGGAAAATAAAAGGCTTGATATTTAGGTGGATCTATAGTAAGTACATAGATAAATTTGATTGATTGATAAATTGATGGACAGACTGGAGAACATTTAACTCAGCAGATTGCCTATGGAGGAAATCATCAATTTTTTAAAGAAAAAAAGATTAATAGTCATCTTGAGAGTATGATGATGTGGTCAGAGAATAAGCCAAGTATCCCTCAAAATCCATTTTCCCTTTCTTTCTCCGTAATAGAATCATCAGTTTTCAACTGGACTTATGTCTGGCCAAAATAATTTTCCAACACCCCTTGACACTGTTGTGTAGCTAAATGAAACCTATTGGCAAATGGAATTAAATAGAAGTGCAATTTCTTGGAAGTATTGTTAAAGAAATGGGGGAGAAGTTATGCTTTTCTTGGGGTTCTTTCTTCCTTCTGATGACTGGAATATAGACATCTGCAGTCTATAATCCTCCACTATCACTGGGACATACCATACCAGACTGAGATCTTATTAAGAAATTTCTTTTATGAGAAAAGAAAATACAGTTATATCTTGCTTGAGTTCTTCCTAAGGTGCCTCTTGCCATTACAGGCAGCATACTAAAAGCATAACCAATACTGAAAGTCACTATAAACATGTTCAAATAGGAAATATGATGGGTAAACTGTGTTCTGACAGCATGGATCTCAGATGCTTTTTATATCCCTTAAAAAGCACACAGGAATAAAATAAAGTGTGTGTTAGTTTTAAGGAAGAAGGCAAGAGGGCTTGAATTATCATGTAAAATGAAAAGAGAGAAAATATGGGTTTTAGAGGAAATCAAGGAAAATTGAAAAGTAAAAAAAAAAAAAAAAAAGTATTGAGCAAAGAGAGGGAAAGAAAAAGAAAAAATCCAAAGAAATAAAAACAAAAATATAAAACCATTGTGGCTCAGAATAGATGAGGAGATTTGGGGTAACAAATTGCATGATAAAGACTTGTAATATGTTTGTTTTGGCTCTGTTAAAAATCTTCCTTTGTTTTGATTACACTACACAATTATCTCTGAACTCTAGGTATGTATAAGTGTGTGTATATTATATATACAGGTGCATATATATGTATTTTTTCTTTTGAGTTGACATTATGATTCGGAGGAAAATGGAATCTACATGTAAAGGTATAATAAATAAAGATTCAATTGGGTTACCAAAACCTGAAATATTCTTCATCTTTCTTCTTATGTCATTCAACTGTGAAGTCCTTAGAACTAGGTTGGCTTTAATCTCTGTACACTCCACACATAAAACAATAAATATAGACAAAGAAGTCCAGGGATTAGAGACTTCAAGTACTTCATACAGGTGAGATGAAGAGAATCATCAGAGACCTATGAATGCCCTATCCTTTGTGTGGAGAAGCAAGAGACATTTGTATGCCAGAGGCAGAGCAAAAAAGAAGAAAAAAATTTTATAGGACAGGCGATCAATTAAGGGAAAATTGCTGATAAGGCAAATGATATAGAAACTGAAATTAATCTTATAAATTGGCAATTTGGAGGTCATTAGTGACCCTCACAAGCACAGTTTCAGTGAGATGTTAAAGAAAAGCTTGGCTAGACAGTAGGAGAGAACAGGAAGAAAGATGTGACAGTGATTACACTATTTCTTGGAAGCATAGATAGTGAGTGGGTCATCGCTGGAAGGGGATCTAGGATCAAGAGACTTGTGAATTAAAATGGGAGAATGTTAGCTTTTTTTTATATTAATGGGAATAATCAAATAGTAAGAAGAGACTTATGGCAGTGGTAACCTTGAGTTGGGGAGTGGGATGCACTGCACAAGTTAAAGATTACCTCCTAGGAGGAGCCTAAGTCATTGGCTCACAGCACGAGGAGGGAAGACAGAGAGTAAGGGTACAGATGAGGTGGTTTAGATGTTTGATGGCAGCAGCAGGAGAAAGTGGAATTTATTACATTTGAAATTATCGTTATTTGTATTATTTTGATTTTGTGGTAAGGGCTATTTCTTCCATTAGACTGGAAACTTTCTGTGGACTAGGAAAATATGTGCCTATTATATCACCATATTACCACACAAAGAATAGTACTCAACTTTCAATAAATACCCAATAATAATGAGTGAATAAATAATATTCCCCCCTACCCCACTTCATATTGTATCACACTCTCACCTGGTCAGGCTGTGAATTCTGTGCTAAGGGTCATCATTCCAGGGATTATAAAATTCTAAAAATGTACAATTCCCAAAATTTCATGGAAAATTCATTACCTATGAACAAATTAAGGTTTTCTGGGATCTTGCCTTGTTTACAACCTGTTAGAAAAAATAAATAAATAAAAAAGTAAGAGGCCCTTTCTCTTTCTTTGTGCCACATGAATCTCCTCACTAGCCACAGTGGAGGACAGCCAACAGAGGCTCTGGAAAGGACCAGTTATGACATCTCTGGATATAATTGCCAAACACTCAAATTCATTTCCTCTTAGGAAATACAAATGAAAAATACAAGGAGATAAAGGCAGAAGGCAATATATGAACAGAGAAGGTGCAGGAGCCCTGATTGGGGAGATGGCTGAGATTGTGGTTGGCTGCGGGCCATAGAGATATTCGGACATTGCCACCTTCCTTGGTCTCATGGGACTTGGCCCAGAATCTCGCGGGACTTGGCCCGGGATCTTGCGAGACTTGAGCTGAGATTGGATTGGGTCGGGGCCATTTTGTTTTGTGGATTTTTTAGTGGTGCGTGTTAGAGTCTTTGTTAGAGCCAGAGAGAGAAGTTATCAGAATAAAAAGCCTGTTGGTTTCCAGTTTGCCTCTGAACTTCTTCCCGCGGCTTCGTTGCTCCAAGCAGCAATTGCTTCAGGCGGCAACAGATGGCGGCCTGTACGGGGACTTCAGAGCGGACAGGTAAGAACTGAAAAGTCTCTAAAGATGGGTTTGAATAAACTAAATCCCAAATGATAGAGGTTATGGAAAGAATCCTTGATATACCTGACTCCGTTGTCAGTGAAGAGGATTTAGAAAAAAGTGAAAGTGATCAAGAAAGCGTAGCTTCCACTGGGTCAACTAAGACCAGTAAAGAGAGTATTAGAAGAGTCCCAAAAATGACAAAAATCCAAGCTGTTAGAGCTATTCGGGAGTTATTGGAGATAGCTGAAGAATACTTGCTCTTCATGGAACCTGGGACTCAGGATATTGCTGTCAGTGAAATTAGCAGTAGTGAGGAATCTAGTAAAAGTGATCCTGAGAAAATGAGGAAAAAGAAACTAAAAAAGACCAAGAAAAAGGACCATCAAGTAGAGGAACTACTTGTGTCCTCTATTCCCCCATGGGTGGAATCCATTACAGAAAATATGAAGGGTATTACTAGGCGTTTCCATACCCTAGAAACAGAAATAAAAAGTCTTTCTGAGCGCTTATGCGCTCTTGAGTGTAACTCACAGATATATTGGGAACTGCCAGTATTTGAAAAGGAAAATGGACAGAGGGTCCACCAGTCAGTAGATTTCAAAACAATAAAAAATCTCAAAGAGGCAGTAATGACGTATGGACCCCAAGCTCCTTTCACGTTGAGTATGCTGGAGTCCCTTAACACCTTTAGCTTAACCCCCTCAGACTGGAAAAGTCTATGTAAAGCAGCATTAAGCAGGGGGCAATACTTGGTTTGGTAATCGCAATTTCAAGAACTTTGTATAGAAACGGCTAACAGAAACACAGCTGCAGGATTTGGAGACCATAATATAGAAATGCTCACAGGAGAAGGGCAATTCGCAGACTTACAGACTCAAAAAAATTATGACCCAGGTGTATATGCTCAGATAAATGCAGCTGCCTTAGAGGCATGGAAAACTGTACACGGACCTGGGGATCTACAAGGCAGCTTGTCAAAAGTGATTCAAGGACCTAATGAGCCATATGCTGACTTTGCTGATCAACTTTTGAGAACTGCAGGTAGAGTGTTTGCAGATGTTGATCAAGCTATGCCATTAGTTGTTCAATTAGCATACGAAAATGCTAATAAATACTGCCAGGAAGCCATCAGGCCATGGAGAACTAAAAAGGATCTTTCCATATATATACAACTATGTAAAGATATAAATGACGCCTTTGTCACAGGAAATATGATTGCAGCCGCAATGAGAGGTGCTTCCCCTCAAAATTTCACAAGGGCTCAACCTAGACATTATAATCAATCAGGATATTCCAGGCAAAATTATCATAATCAATCAGGCTATTCTAGGCAAAATCCCCAAAGAGAAATAAGACCAAGCTCATACCGTGCCCCAGGCCGCTGCCCCAGGTGTAAAAAGGGAAATCATTGGGTCAATAAATGCCATTCAAAATTTGACATCTATGGAAATCATTTGTTCAGGAATTCAAAAAACGGGGCACGGGGCCCAATGCCCTAGGGCCCACAAATGTACAAGGAATTGGAGTAGGAGTATCCTCAAGCATCTACTCAGGTGCTTCTCCGACACAATCCCTACTACCCATCCACTCCCTCGCCAGAGGAACAGGAGGAAATGCAGGATTAGACCTCTGTTCCACCGCCTGAATAGTGTTAACACCTGAAATGGGGGTTCAACTGATTCCCACAGGAGTCAGGGGACCTCTTCCCTCAGGGACTGTAGGACTTATTCTCGGGAAAAGTCCTAAAAGCTTATTAGGTTTGCAAGTGACCCCAGGTGTAATAAACTCAGACTACAAAGGAGAAATAAAAATAATGCTTAGCTCACCCCAAAGTATAAGTTCTGTTAATCAAGGAGATAGAATTGCTCAGTTGCTTCTCCTTCCCAATTTATATAATTCATTAAAAATGAGTATGCCTCAAAAAGGGAACAATAGAGGATTTTGTTCCACTGACTTGGGACCTATGGCTTGCTGGGTTCGGGATTGTTCAAGGAGGTATATGTGTAAAATAAAAATCCAAGGAATAGAGATGGAAGGACTGATAGATACTGGAGCTGACTCTTCCATCATTAATCTACGGCAATGGCCCAAGCACTGGCCTCTGCAAAAAGCTTCAACCAGTTCAAGAGGCTTGGGATATAGTAACCTCCCAGAGAAAAATGTGGTAATTTTAAAATGGGAGGATGATGAAGGGCATAAAGGAACATTTCAGCCTTATGTTTTACCTAACCTACTGGTTACTTTATGGGGAAGAGATATTTTACAACAAATGGGAGTACACCTTGCAACTAAGCCTGCAGGTGTTAAATGTGAAAAATCTACAGGGTAATCTTAACCCTAAAAGAAATCATTATCAAAAAGTACAGGGTAATCTTAACCCTAAAAGAAATCATTATCAAGAAGTACAGAGTAATCTTAACCCTAAAAGTAATCATTATCATAAAGGAAAAAGATATTTTTTTCAGGGCCACTGAGAAAATAATTTTGAAAATATCATGGCTTTCTGATAAGCCAGTGTGGGTCCCTCAGTGGCCCCTATCTAAAGAGAAATTATAAGCAGCCCACCTACTAGTTCAGGAACAACTAGAAGCAGGACATATAGAACCTTCCACCTCTCCCTGGAATTCCCCCATATCTGTGATCAATAAAAAATCAGGAAAATGGTGATTGTTACATAATCTTAGAGAAATTAATAAAACCATGCAAATCATGGGCCCTACTCAACCTGGACTTCCTAATCCTGTAGCTATTCCAAAAAAAATTTCCATCTTAATACTCTTGATATAAAGGATTGTTTCTTTTCCATTCCCCTACATCCTCTGGATGCCCCCAGATTTGCTTTTTCAGTTCCTTCTATCAATAATAATGGCCCTGATAAAAGATATCAATGGAAAGTGCTACCGCAGGGAATGGCTAATAGCCCCACCATATGCCAAATATATGTGGACAAAGCAATCCAACCCATTAAAAATAAATATCCAAACCTCATGTGTCTACATTACATGGATGATTTTACTGGCCCACCCTAATCAAAAAATCTTATTTAATATATTCAGTGACGTGGCAGAAAATTTTTAAAAATATGGATTATATATAGCAGAAGAAAAAGTTCAAACCAGATCACCCATATTATATTTAGGATTTAAAATCATGGATACCTTTGTTAGACCCCCCAAAATTTTAATAAATAAAGAACATTTGACCACCCTCAATGATTTCCAAAAACTACTGGGAGACATTAATTGGCTTCGCCCTACACTAAACCTCACTACTGGCCAACTAAAACCTTTATTTGACATCCTTCGTGGGGACCCTGATCCATCTTCACCGCGAACATTGACTCCTGATGCTAGGAAAGCTTTAAAGTTAGTAGAAAAAGCCATCAAAGGAGCTCATTGTGATAGATATGATTTAACTCAACTGCTGATATTGATTATTATTTCTTCACAATATACACCCACAGGAGTATTTTGGCAACAAGGGCCTTTATTATGGATACATTTGCCCGTCTCTCCTAAAAGTATAATTGAGTCTTATACCTCCATGGTGGCTAAACTTATTCTTCAAGGACTTAAGACTTCTACTAAAATATTTGGCATTCACCATGCTACTATTATTACTCCCTATTCATCGTCACAGATTGAATATTTATGCTTCAATGATAATGATTAGGCTATAGCAAGATGCTCTACTTCTGCAAATTTTGATAATCGTCTTCCTAAGTCTCCTATATTATCTTTTTGTATTAATCATCCTATTATATTTCCACAGGTAATAAAAAATCAACCTATTCCTAAGACATTAAATGTATTTACAGATGGGTCCTCAAATGGTAGTGCTGCAATAGTCACTAAAAAAGAAAATATGACTTACATAACTGCACACAAATCAGCTCAATTAGTGGAACTGGAAGCTGTGGTAAGAGCTCTGGAAAATTTTAGAGAGCAGCCCATGAACATTTTTTCAGATAGCCACTATATTGTACATGCCGTCCCAAAATTACAGCTAGCAGGACCAATAGCACCTCATACTCCAGCCTTTAAATTGTTTTATCAAATACAAAAACTTTTGTGGGCAAGAAAAGAACCTCTATTCGTAAGGCATATTAGAGCACATACCAACTTGCCTGGCCCCCTCCATGAAGGTAATCAAAAGGCTGATGCTCTTACCCAAACAATCTTTATACTTTCAGCCCTCCAGCAAGCTACTTTATTTCACTCCCAGTTTCATGTCAATAGCACCACCTTGCAGCATAGGTTTAAAATCACAAAGGAGCAAGCCAGAACAATTGTAAAAGATTGTAAATCCTGTATGACACATTTGCCCAATCCTCATTATGGTGTTAACCCTAGAGGATTAATGCCCAATCATTTGTGGCAGATGGATGTTACTCATGAGCCAAGTTTTGGAAAATTGCGATTTGTTCATGTGACCATAGATACATGCTCAGGCATGATTTTTGCTTCCTTACATTCTGGAGAAAAAGTTCAAGATGTTACATCTCATTGTTTGCAAGCTTTTGCTGCATTGGGCATCCCCAAAATGCTTAAAACAGATAATGGCCCTCATATACGTCCTCATCTTTCAAACAGTTTTGTGCAAAATTCAATATATCCCATAAAACAGGCATCCCATACAATCTTCAGGGTCAGGGCATTATTGAAAGAGCAAACCACACACTGAAAATTATGTTATTAAAACAAAAAGAAAGAAATTGGAAAAGTCCTAGGGACAGATTGGCAGTTGCCCTGTTTACCTTAAATTTTTTAACTTTAGACTCTAATGGTTATTCTGCTGGAGACAGACATTGGAACCCACACCAACAACAAAAACCTTTGGTTTACTGGAAGGATGTTCTTTCAGGTACATGGAAGGGTCCAGATCCAGTATTAATTTGGGGGAGAGGATCTGTTTGTGTTTTTCCAAATCACGAATCCTCTCCAATATAGATACCATCTAGATTAATAAAGCAGGTACCAAATCAAAATGATCAAGATAAAGTTGTTGACGAATCAAGATTAATAAAAAAGTACAAAATCAAGAGGACCAAGATGAAGGTATGGAATGATTCCCTCAAAAGAGTCCTTCAAAATATTTCACAACTTAAGTGTCATTCCTCCCAGCCGGGACGACGAGATCGCTCTTTAGTGTGCACACAATTGTATTTTTTTTTTCTTTTTATACGTGTCTTTATGTCTGTGCATTTGTCTACATTTCATGTTAATGTGACGTCACAAATATATGTTTGTATGTTTGTGTGTCTGTCCAGTGTGACATCACAAATAACAAAGAACTTATTTAAAAAAAAAATATATATATATATATATATGGATCCAAATAACTTTAATTCATTTAAGTTTAAGAGTATTCAATTTGGGTAAATAACTTAATTAGTGAAGGTACTTTCAATTTTGTTTTATAGGTGTCCCAGGGATTTCTCTTTAGCGAAGAATATGACTAGTGCTGTATAACCTGATATTTTGGTGTTTTGACATAATAATGTTTATTTGTAATTAACTTTATTTGTTTTATAGCTGATTAATTTGAGTTATTTCAACAGATAATCTCATAGAAGGTTACAGAGACTCAAGGGTTCCAGCTAACAAATTAATTTTCCAAAGTGCCTTTAGCTTTTCTTTAATCTATCTTTAATGCAGTAAATACCCTCAGTCTTTCTTTGTTTTGTTCTGAATATGATATTTTGCCAGCTTATGTTTGTGGGAGCTCAAACAGCAATGTGTATGAGCAGAAATCAACTTTAATTTTCTAATCTAATAATTCTATTTTTTAGTTTGACAACTCGCCTCGACTCAGTGCTGGAATAGCACTGCCTTTTCTTTAATAATTGATGCTTGAGTTTCTAGGTAGCGGGCCCTGAAGATTTGCCGGTGGCTTTGTCTCGATATAAAAAAGATGGCTGCTGCAGGGATCACGGTCGCTGCAAGCATCCCTGCTGCTCAGCATCAAACAACCTCACCAACAGTGTGGCCTCTGCTCTACATGCATGGGGCCTCCTACATCAACGTGTTATAACAAGTGGACATTTTGACCTTTCATTGTTTGGGACTTTACGGGACAATGCCTTGCGGGTATTTGTCTAGAGAACTCAGTGTGTTACTTGATAAAACTAAGGACAGATGAATTGTTTAAAAAATTTGATATGCTATGCAACTTGGCTCGCCAACAGAAGGCTTGTCGCCTTAAAGCCGCACCATCTCCTCACTATTAGACAGCTGTTAGTCATCATACACAGTCGATCCTAAAGGGCTCCATTGGATGGCTGGTTAGCCAATGACGGGTAAGATCCCCAGAGGGGGACAACCTAAGACAGGCACAGTTGCACGGGACAGTCTCGTGTGACCGGCATATCAACCTAAGACAGGAGTCAAGGGCACAGCATTGATTATCCGATGACGGGTAAGAATGTTGGTTGCACA
Source organism: Tamias sibiricus (assembly GCA_025594165.1). Lineage (NCBI taxonomy): Eukaryota > Metazoa > Chordata > Mammalia > Rodentia > Sciuridae > Tamias > Tamias sibiricus. The sequence goes on along the minus strand of CM046661.1, from coordinate 95,802,333 downwards.
TAGACGTCCTAGAGCATCCCCTCTTTTAAAACAAAAGGGGGGAAATGCAGGAGCCCTGATTGGGGAGATGGCTGAGATCGCGGTTGGCTGCGGGCCATAGAGATATTCGGACATTTCCGCCTTCCTTGGTCTCACGGGACTTGGCCCAGGATCTCGCAAGACTTGAGCCAAGATCAGATCGTGTCGGGGCCATTTTGTTTTGTGGGTTTTTTAGTGGTGCGTGTTAGAGTCATTGTTAGAGCCAGAGAGAGAAGTTATCAGAATAAAAAGCCTGTTGGTTTCCAGTTTGCCTCTGAACTTCTTCCCGCAGCTTCCTTGCTCCAAGCGGCAATTGCTTCAGGCAGCGACAAGAAGGCACTAAAAAGATAACAGTATGGAGTAAAATATAAGGATCCAGAAGGAAAATAGAGAGAGCATTTGAGGTAGCATAGTGATGGTAGCTCCAGAAGAAGCAAGAGTGGACTTCCTGGGGCTTTCTGAGTTCAGAATATTGTACAGTCATGACACTGATCTGATGAGTCCTTGGTGTATTATAACATCTAGACATGCAGCTGTGAAGCCTGTTCTTTGTTGTTTCTTCCTGCAGCAATGCCCTTTGAATTAAATTAGTAGGAGCATGGCTCTTTTTGTACAGTCTGAAATGTATTAGTACTTATTTATTACTTACGTTGAATTGTGTTCCTCTGGGTACATTACCTCTGATGACATTATTAAGTTTTATGTTTTCCTTACAAGTGTCAATACTACTGTCAAATCAGTAGAAGCATAAACTTTGTGATGATAGGGTCAATATTTGGTTAAGGTCAAATATATGTGATGGTGTAGCTGAGTAGTTATAGAATTGGTAAATATTGAGTATTTTATTATTTAAAATAATTATTTTTCTTCTTGGGTAGCTATTATTAAGAGGACAGATAGGTATGAATGATGCAGTCGGTCAGAAGAATCAGCGGTCAGAACGTAGGCAGAGCGGTTCAACTCAAAAGTAATAATGAATTCAATTAGATTTTAAATAATTTTTAACCCCCATCTTTCTTTTTTTTTAACCTATGAAATTCTACTTAATGCTTTTGACTGCTAATCATGTATGAAGATTAATTGCTCCCTAACATCTTCCTCTTTTTTCTTTGGGACTTCCTGGGACTTTCTATGTCTAGCTACTTTAATTTTATCCAGCTAAGGTCAAACATGGCCTCTCATTCCCTATGCATTAGCTATACTATAATTCTTTAGAAGAAAAACATTTTTGCTTGCATTATGACTTACTTTTAATGGTCTTTTTCATTTCTTTTCCTACGGGACATATTTCATATAGTTTCTGTTATGCTTTTGTGTCTTTTTTTTCCAGATACTTGGCTTCTTCATTTTCTTCTTTGATCTTTTCAAGTACAACTAAATGTAATAAAGTAGGTTTTTAAACAAAAATTAATAAATGTTCAATGCAAATAATGTTTAATATTGCTGATTTTAATATTACTTCTCTCTCAAGAAGACAGCAAATACAATGATGACTATTTGTGTTTTATTTAGCACTAGAAACATTGTATAGGTTTATTTCTTGATTTATTAACAACAATGGATATTCTTCTACAAAAAATTTGGGGCTTTGTTTAGAAACATACTATGAAGATCCTAAATATAGCTTTCAGGGAATAAATATTTTAAAAGGAGGTAGAAAGGAAAAGGTAAAATTGTTTAATAGGAGGATTTTCCTCTTTTGACAATATAAAGAAGAAGAATATGGCAGTTGTTTATACTATTTAAATAAAAGGGAATTCTTAAGGTTAAGAATTCCTTGGTCAGAAGAAAAACCTTTCTAACAATATTGGCTCAACTCAGTGATCTTAACCTCAGCTCCAGATCTCTTTCAAGTCAGGTGTTGTTAATGGCTGAGGCTAAGCAAACTTCCCTTACCAGGTATATGAGGTAGAATAATTGTCCCAAAAGATGTCTGCATCCTAAAGCCCAGAACCCATGAATATGTTAGGCTCCATTGCAAAGAGGAATTCAAGTTGCAGAGGAATTAAGGCTGCTAATCATCTGAACTTCAAATAGGGAGATTATACCAAATTGTCTAGGGTGGACCTCGTGTAATCAAAGGGTTTTGAACGTGAAAGGAGGCAGCAGAGAGGGTCAGAGAAGAGCTGTTGTGACAGAAGCAGAGTCAGAGTGTTGCTGGGTTGCCAGGTGTGAAGAAGGAGGAAGAGGACTGGGAGTCAAGGAATATCAGTGGCCTCTAGAAGCTGGTGAAGGCAAGGAGAAGGGTATTCTCCCTCAAAGCCTCCAGGAGGAATAGAGCTCTGTTAACACTTGGGATTTACATCCAGTGAGCTCTACATATAAATTGTAGCCTACAAAACTATAAGCTCAAAAACCTTGTGTTATTTTAAGTCACTAAATTTGTGGTAATTTATTATGTCAGTCAGTAGGAAATTAATGTGCCAGGCATAGCAATGAAACAGTATGCTTTTATTTTCTTCTTTTTTTAAAGAGTATTTGTGTTGTATTGACTTGTCTTCTTCTTAGTGGGGATGAATTTTGCGTGCAACTCAAATATTAAAGCTCAAAAAATCCAAAATTAGCATTGACAAAAAATAGTTTTTGTTGGAAGTGCAAAGTCTAAGAAATATGACAAACTAAATGCATCACTGCAGTTTGATAAGAACATATTCCATGCGCAGTTATCATGAGCATATCCAGCATTCCAAGTATACCAGCTTGCCTGGTTTATGCTGTTTCAGCTCTATGGAACAGCTTCTTGACTGTGCAAACTCTTTTTCTATTTTTTCACTAACTCCCATCATTTTGAGAAAAAAAATTGTGATTAGAAAACTTGCACTACCTAAAAATCTTTTTCTTTTTGAATTTCAGTGTCTTGAATTATTCTCAAGTTAGTCACATTTAGGCTGAAGTTCCACTTCCCTAAGCATATTCTCATTTGGTGTCAGGATTTTATAAGGGTTTTGAGGTCTTTAGTCCCCGATGCCCAGGACGGACCTCTTTTGTCCAGCAAAAGAGGCCAGAGGGGCCTACCTCAACGATGAGACTAGATTGGGAAAGTAAAGGCTGCTGATATTCTCTCCCTTGCCTTTAGAAGACCCAGGAACATACCAGGGAGCCCGGTCACCGGTCAGTGCTGGAACTCATTTATTAAAAATGTGGACAACGCTTTATAGTGGACAGCAGCCAATCAGTAAACAGTAGGGCAGTTTCGGTTCTCATGATACATCACAGCCACGCCCCCTGCTTAGCCTAGGTCAGTAACAGGGCGTAATAAGCAGCCAGAAAGTCAGAGCTTTTCATCCCCTTGGCTGACAGTGTCCAGAAGGCCTGACAATTTGGAGTTTCTTTCTGGGATTTCATGGGATACAACCCCCTTATCTACATTAATTATCCTACCTACAAAGGGAAATAAAGTCATTTTAAACTTTTAATTAAACAAAGCAGCAAACATTTATTGACTGCAATCTGTTAAGCACAGTTCTAAGTCATGATGAAACAAGAATACATATGGCATGTTTGTCAAGGAGCTCAAAGTTTAATGTAGAAGAATACACATTGTTTCAAAAATTGTAGAAGTGGGCTAATTTGGGGCATGCACAAATTGCATGAGAAAACATGGATGGAATAGGAAAAGGAGTAAGAGTTCTTCAAGGCAAGGGTGTTGGAGGTTGAAGAAAGCACATATATTATGGTATTGGGGTTGACAGGACCATGGATGGACCCAGCAATTATGTATGGCAATAGAAAATGCAGTGAAGATGAAGGTGGGAAATCACCAGTGATGATTCTAAGTACATCTAATTTTTTCTTGGCTTGAAAATCATGTGACATAAATCTCTCCTTGAAATTCTACTGACCTCAGATTTTCCACTCATATGTTTAAAACCTTGGTTGACTGGAGAGGTCTAAATATTTCATGCTAATTTCTAAAAGTAACAAAGTGAGTGATTATGTAGAGACCATTTTATTTGTACATATTACTTAAAGAACTACTTTTTCTAAGAAATCATCCTATGGGAAAACCCAGGATAGTTAGTCTTTGTAGTGCCCCTAGAAATTAAGCAAGTTAATGAATATGTAATATCCTTTTGTGTCTCCATTCCACAATAGAATATTAATATATAAAACCCTTTCACTTTCTCAAGAAAAGATGATTTTCTCCTTAACTGTGAAAATGAGGAGGATTTAGTAGGTAATGTGTTTATGATTTCTATCTCCAAATTATCTGAGATATTAAAAGGGAGGATTTGGGCTTGATATTCTTTCATATTTATAGAAATGTGAATCTTCATAATTTTCAATAAAATGTTCAGATGGAATCAATCTTCCTGCAATAGAAGAAAACACACAGGTATTATAAAAATTCAGAAAATAAAATTTAACATTCAAGATTTTTCAGTAATTTGCCACCATTTGTTGAACATGTATGTAGTAGGTACATTAAGATATTTTGTGATTTTTCTATATAATACATTATTCATGTGTCTATATAATCAGATATGTATCAGATTTCATATATCAAAGCTCAATTCAACTGAGTCAAATTGGTATTATTCTTCCATTTTAGATTAATATATCTAGACAAGATAAATGTCTTGTCTAGAACCAAGACCTGAGCACATGTTTTTGTGGGATTTCAAATTCTACTACCCTATAGTGATTTGTTTAGTTTTATAAATATTTTCTTTACCAACAAGTATTATTTTTCTCAAATTTATTTTTTATTCTAAGTTGTTAGAAATGACAGCAGAATGCATTACATTTCATATTATACTTGTAGAGCACATTTTTACATATCTCTGGTTGTATACAAAGTATATTCACACCATTTGTGACTTCATACATGCACTTAGGGTAATGATATCCATCTCATACTACCATCTTTTTTTTCTTCACCCTTTTGCCCCCTCCAACCCCCTCCCTCCCTAGTGGCCATTCTAGTGTTCCTCTAATCCTCCTATGCTCCCCATTCCAACCCCACTGTGAATCAGCATCCTTATATCAGAGAAAACATTTGGCATTTGGCTTTTGGGGATTGGCTAACTTTACTTAGCATTATATTCTCTAACTTCATCCAATTACCTGTGAATGCCATGATTTTATTCTCTTTTATTGCTAAGTAATATGCCATTGTGTATATATACCACATTTTCTTTATCCATTCATCTACTGAAGAGCATCTAGGTTGGTTCCACAGTTTAGCTATTGTGAATTGTGCTGCTATAAACATTGATGTGGTTGTGTCCCTATAGTACACTGTTTTTAAGTCCTTTGGGTATAGACCAAGGAGTGGGATAGCTGGGTCATAACATGGTTCCATTCCCAGTTTTCCAACGAATCTCCATTCTGCTTTCCATATTGGCTGCACCATTTTGCAGTCCCACCAACAATGTATGAGCATGCATTTTTCTCCACATCCTCGCCAACATTTATTGTTGTTTGTGTTCTTAATAGCTGCCATTCTGACTGGTGTGAGATGAAATCTTAAGAGTGGTTTTGATTTGCATTTCTCTAATTGCCAGAGATGTTGAACATTTTTTCAAGTATTTTTTGATTGATTGTATATCTTCTTCTGAGAAGTGTCTGTTCAGTTCCTTGGCCCATTTATTGATTGGGTTATTTGTGGTTTTGGTGTTAAGCTTTTTGAGTTCTTTATATATTCTAGAGATTAGTGCTCTATTTGATGTGCATGTGGTAAAAATTTGTTCCCAATTAGTAGGCTCTCTGTTCACCTCACTGATTGTTTCTTTTGCTGAGAAGAAGCTTTGTAATTTGAACCTATCCCATTTATTGATTCTTGATATTAATTCTTGTGCTACAGGAATCTTATTGGGGAAATTGGGGCCTAATCCGACATGTTGGAGATTAGAGCTTACTTTTTCTTCTATTAGGTGTAGTGTCTCTGGTCTAATTCCTAGATCCTTGATCCACTTTGTGTTGAATTTTGTGCATGGTGAGAGATAGAGGTTTAATTTCATTTTGTTGCATATAGATTTCCAGTTTTCCCAGCACCATTTGTTGAAGAGGCTATCATTTCTCCAATGTACGTTTTTGGGGCCTTTGTCTAATAAAAGATAACTGCAATTATATGTGTTAGTCTCTGTGTCCTCTATTCTGTACCATTGGTCTACCAGCCTATTTTGGTGCCAATACCATGCTGTTTTTGTTACTATTGCTCTGTAGTATAATTTAAAGTCTGGTATAGTGATGCCACCTGCTTTACTCTTCTTGCTAAGAATTGCTTTAGCTATTCTGGTTCTCTTATTTTTCCAGATGAATTTCATGACTGCTTTTTCTATTTCTATGAGGAATGTCATTGGGATTTTGATTGGAATTGCATTAAATCTGTATAGTGCCTTTGGTAATATGGTCATTTTGACAATATTAGTTCTGCCTATCCAAGAACCGGGTAGATCTTTCCGTCTTCTAAGGTCTTCCATAATTTCTTTCTTTAGTGTTCTGTAGTTTTCATTATAGAGGTCTTTCACGTATTTGGTTAAGTTGATTCCCAAGTTTTTTTTTTTTTTTTTTGATGCTATTGTAAAAGGATAGTTTTCCTCATTTATCATTCAGAGGATTTGTCACTGATGTATGGAAATGCCTTAGATTTATAGGTGTTGATTTTGTATCCTGCTACTTTGCTGAATTCATTTATGAGTTCTAGAAATTTTCTGGTGGAATTTTTTGGGTCTTCTAGGTATAAAATCATATCATCAGCAAATAATTATAATTTGAGTTCAACTTTACCTATCTGTATTCCTGTAATTTCTTTCATCTGTCTTATTGCTTAGGCCAGCATTTCAATTACTGTGTTGAACAGAAGTGGTGAAAGAGGGCATCCCTGTCTTGTTCCAGTTTTTAGAAGGAATGCTTTCAATTTTTCTCCATTTAGAATAATGCTGGCCTGGGGATTAGCATATATAGCTTTTATGATGTTGGGATATGTTCCTGTTATCCCTGGTTTTTCTAGTGTTTTAAACATGAAGGGGTGCTGTATTTTTTCAAATGCTTTTCTGCATCTGTTGAGATACTCATATGGTTCTTATCTTTGAGTCTATTGATGTGATGAATTACATTTATTGATTTCTGTATGTTGAACCATCCTTGCATCCTTGGAATGAACCTCACTTGAACGTGGTGTATTATATTTTTGATATGTTTTTGTATCTGTTTTGCCAGAATTTTATTGAGAATTTTTGCATCTATGTTCATTAAAGATATCGGTCTGAAGTTTTCTTTTTTTGATGTGTCTTTGCCTGGTTTGAGGATCAGGGTGATATTGGCCTCATAGAATGAGGTTGGAAGTGCTCTCCATTTTTCCATTTCCTGAAATAAATTGAAGAGTACTGATATCAGTTTTTCTTTAACGGTCTTGTAGAACTTGGCTGTGTATCCATCTGGTCCTGGGCTTTTCTTAGTTGGTAGGCTTCTGATGGCATCTTCTATTTCATCACTTGAAATTGTTCTGTTCAAATTATGTATATCATCCTACTTTAGTTTGGGCAGATCATACAACTCTAGAAATTTGTCAATGCCTTCAGTGTTTTGTATTTTGTTGGAGTACAAGTTTTCAAAATAATTTCAAATTATTTCCTGTATTTCCGTAGTGTTTGTTGTGATATTTCCTTTTTCATTGCATATGTTAGTAATTTGAGTTTTCTCTCTCCTTCTCTTTGTTAGCCTGGCTAAGGGTCTGTCAATTTTATTTATTCTTTCAAAGAACCAACTTTTTGTTTTGTCAATTTTTCAATTGTTTCTTTTGTTTCAGTTTCATTGATTTCAGCTCTGATTTTAATTATTTCCTGTCTTCTACCACTTTTGGTGTTGGATTGTTCTTCTTTTTCTAGAGCTTTGAGATGTAATTTTAAGTCATTTATTTGTTGACTTTTTAAAAAATATTTATTTATGTGTTTTAGTTGTACACAATGCCTTTAGTTTTACGTGGTACTGAGGATTGAACCCACGCCACACACATGCTAGGCGAGCGCTCTACCAATGAGCCACAACCCCACCCCCAACTTTTTCTTCTTTTGAGAAACGAACTCAATGCAATTAACTTTCCTCTTAGAACTGTCTTAATAGTGTCCCAGCAATTTCAATATGTTGTTTCTGTGTTCTCATTCACCTCTAAGAATTTTTTAATCTCCTCTTTGATGTCATCTGCAACCCATTGTTCATTCAGTAGCATATTATTTAGTCTCCAGGTGTTGGAGTAGCTTTTATTTCTTATTTTATATTTCTAATTTCATTCCATTATGGTCTGATAGAATGCAGGGTAGTATCCCTACTTTTTTATATTTGCTAAGAGTTGTTTTGTGGCATAGTATGTGGTCTATTTTAGAGAAGGATCCATGTGCTGCTGAGAAGAAAGTGTATTCGCTTGTTGAAGGATGAAATATTCTATAGAAGTCAAATAAGTATAAGTTGTTTATTGTATTTTTGAGTTCTATAGTTTCTTTGTTCAGCTTTTGTTTGGAAGATCTATCCAGTGGTGAAAGGGGTGTGTTAACATCACCCAGAATTATTGTGTTGTAGTCAATTTGACTCTTTAACTTGAGGAGAGTTTATTTGATGAACATGGATGCTCCATAGTTTGGGGCATACATATTTATAATTTTTAAGTCTTGTTAGTGTATGGCTTCCTTGAGCAGTATGTAGTGTTCTTCTTTATCCCTTTTGATTGACTTTAGCTTGAAGTCTACTTTATTTGGTATGAGGATGGAAACCCCTGTTTGTTTCCTCAGTCCATGTGAGTGGTAGATTTCTCCCAACCTTTCACCCTCAGCCTATGGATGTCTTTTCCTATGAGATGAGTCTCTTGGAGGCAGCATATTGTTGGGTCTGTTTTTTTTTTTTATCCAATCTGCTAGTCTATGTCTTTTGACTGGTGAGTTTAGGCTACTAACATTCAGAGTTATTATTGAGATGTATTTTGTATTCCCAGCCATTTTTGTTTATTTTTGGTATTTACCTTGACATGGTTTCTCTTCTGATTGTTTTTTCCTTTAGTGTAATACCTCCCTCTGTTGATTTTCATCATTGTTTTTATTTTCCTCTTCATGGAATAGTTTGCCAAGGATGTTCTGTAGTGTTGGCTTTCTACTTGTAAATTCTTCTAACTTTTGTTTATCATGGATGGCTTTTATTTTGTCCTCGAATCTAAAGCTTAATTTTGCTGGGTATAAGATTCTTGGTTGGCATCCCTTTTCTTTCAGAGCTTGGAATATGTTGTTCCATGATCTCCTAGCTTTGAGTGTCTGAATTGAAAAATCTGCTGTGATAAAAATCAGATTTTTTGTGATAAAAATCTGATTCCTCTCTTTTGTGGCCTTTAAAATTCTTCCTTGTTCTGTATGCTAGGCATTTTCATTATAATGTGTCTGAAGTTCAGTGGGACTGACCTGGGCCTGGCGGCACTCCAATATAGGTCCCCAGGACCGTTCTCAGCCTGCTTGAACTCAAGCAGACTTGGAAGGTCTGTCTTTTTGGTCTCCTGCTCTGTGGCGGAGGTCAGAGGGACTGGCTGGAAACTGGCCTGGCAGCACTCTAATGTAGGTCCCTGGGACTGCCCTAGGCCCGCCTGAACTCAAAGCAGAGTTGGTGGGTCTGTCCTTGCTGGCTCCTGCTCTGGGGTGGAGGTCAGCAGGACTGGCTGGAGCCTGGTTGCACACCAGTGGGGGCCAGCGGGACTGGCCTGGGGCTGACCATGCTGGGGTGAAGGTCAGCGGGACTGACCTGGGCCCTCCTGGATTTAAGCAGAGTTGGCACGTCTGTCCTTGCTGTCCCTTGCTCTGGAGCGGAGGTCATTGGGACTGGCTGGAGCCTGGGCCTGGAGGCACTCTCCCAACAAGTATTAATGTGGCAAGTAAAGATGAATATCTTAAGGGTTATACGGGATAAGAGCCCTTCCCTTTTGTTATCCAGAAGATGAAAGAGTCACTAAAAAAATGTTATTGTTGCAATGAGTTTGAACAAAAATATAGTCCATCACTTTGTAGCATAAATACTACAAAGTTTCTAGAACATTAATTTTGGAATTTAGGCTTTAAGATACTTATTGACAAATTGACAATGACTTCCCTCCTTAAATAATGATGTGAATGATTCTGAGAAGATGGGTACCATCAGTATGAGAAGGTCCTACTACATGTTCTCTATTTTTCTTGTGTAGTCAATCTAAAAATGAAAATATATGTATTCTATAGTTGAAGGAGTAGAAATGGTCATTGTTTAAGTGTACCTCATAGGAATAGAGAATACATGCTTTTAATAGGGATGTGAGCTTCAGGAGATTGAGATTGGAGTACGTTGGATTTTAAAAAGCAACCATGACAGACCATAGAGATATATGACATAAATTATTGATCAAGGTGAGGGTAGAATGATCTATTGGCACTGATACTCCATGGTAGGGGGAAGACTGGATTTAGAAACTACTGCTAGGTGACTGCTGGGATCTCTAGGTCCTAATCTGTTTGGTAATCTTATCATATCATACATAAAATCCAAAATCTTTCATCTTAGACCTCCATATTACTTGTTTCTGCACTTGTCTACATGTACATAAGATTAAAAAAAAAAAAAACATGTTGTGGATCAAATTAGATTTGAATGCAAGCTTTTGTATGATTTCAGATCGTTCTATCATTCCATAGTCACTTACTTTTTAGTTTTATAAATATTGTCTTGACCAACAACTATTAATATGGGAGGTAAATGGATGAAGTTAGAGAATATAATGCTAAGTGAAGTTAGCCAATCCCAAAAAGCCAAATGCCAAATGTTTTCTCTGATATAAGGAGTCCAATTCACAGTGGGGTTGGGATGGGGAGCATAGGAGGATTAGAGGAACACTAGAATGGCCAATGGGGAGGGAGGGGAAAGGAGGGGGCGAAAGAGTGAAGAAAAAAAAAAAAGATGGTAGAATGAGATGGATATCATTACCCTAAGTGCATGTATGAAGTCACGAATGCTGTGAATATACTTTGCATACAACCAGAGATATGTAAAAATGTGCTCTATATGTGTAATATGAAATGTAATGCATTCTGCTGTCATGTATAACAACTTAGAATAAAAAATAAATTAAAAAAAGATAGCTGTGGATAAAATATGAACTAAAATACCCAATTTACTCATTTTAAAAACTAATATGACTTCATATCTTTCCAGCATCTTGGGAAATTATACTATAAAAATCATACACGGGGCTGGGGTTGTGGCTCAGCGGTAGAGCGCTCGCCTGGCGCGTGCGTGGCCTGGGTTCGATCCTCAGCACCACGTAAACATAAATGCATTACATTGTGTACAACTAACGCAAATAAATAAACATTAAAAAAACATACACACATATGTATATATTATTTAAATAGCAATTCTGTACTTCACAATCTATTTCATGCACATTTTCTATGTTTGAGGTAGAAAGAGAAAGTATTCTTGTGTCAATTTTAAACCTATGGTAAAGAAGACTCCAAAATGTTATAGAGTGAGTTCAGAGTAAGGACTAGTCTTCTACCTTTTTATGTATCACCTGACAGTATCTTCATAAACATCATTTTGTGAATGAAAAGAAATAAGTCACACCTTCGCTTGACTGAAATGTGAGATCTGTGTTCCCTGTAAACTATCTTGGCTGTTGTACTTGAAATCTCAAATGCACCTTTTTTTTATGAAGGTTTAAAAATGAATTTTGGTTGTTGTACTGAAATATATACTGTTTACTGAATTTTCCATTACTTGCATCCAAAGCACTGGCAGTTCATTGACTTTAAAAAAATTAGAGTTTAACTACTGTTCATGAGGCATTTTTGGGAAGTCTGAGTTTATTCTATCTTCTTCACACGGAATTAAAGACAAAACAAAGGCCAACCCAACTGTGAGCTAACACATAGGTGGTTTCCTTGGTAACACATATGTGAAAGACTGCAAAATTTTCCTGATTTCCATTCCTGCTTTTGCAGCAGCTGTGGAGACTGCTAATCTGGGAGTGCCTGTGTGACAGCAAACCATTTTTTGTGTGAGTAAGTGCTTATAAGAGACAGGGTGAGGGTAAGGGCAAAACAATGTTTTTCCAAAAGCAAGTATGTAAGAGAACTGAACTGTTAACACGACCTATGGGGGCGATGAGCGTGAAGCCAAGAGATCCTTTTGGGGTTCTTATAAATGCAATGAAAGGAATGCTTAAGCAACTATAACAATACATAAAATAAAATTATGCTGTTTCAAAGATAAAGGTCTGCCCACATCTATATTTTGGGGGAGTGTGTTTTGATGCTTACCCCACAGTGAAATTACTCTTTACAAGTTGACAAAACTTACCTTCCCCCTGCAATCTGTGGACTTAAAAGCTCATATTATGTTTCTAATAACTAATATTTCTGCATTCTCTCTATGCATCAACCATGTTCCCAGGGCTTTATGTGTAGTATTTAGTTAACAGGGTAGTAGATGCCACAATAATTTCAAGAAGATGGTACATTTTTAGACAGAATACGTGAGTGTTAGGGTATGAACCTGCAAGTTTACCCAGAGGGTAAGGAGGCCAAGATTTGAACTCGGTACCTGACACCACAGCCACATCCTTAGCCACATTGCTGCCCCCAACTGTGGGAATGGTGTTGTCAAATGAAGTGGAATACAGTGTCCTTAAGGTTCATGATCTCTTCAGTTATTTTTTTTTCTGAGTATTCTCCAAGAACTTACTAAAAATTTGAACTAATAAAACAAAACCTGTAGCATATAATTTCTGAGTTATTTCACTATAACTAAGCATGCTTTTGGAAAGCTACAGAAGGGGGAAGACAGATCTTATGCATCAGGAGAAGAACAACATACATCATTTGGTGAGGTATTTGAAAGGACCAAAGGACGAGACTAGGAAAAACTCACATTTCTGTGGCAGAAAAGAATCAGTGAGTCAGGTGGAACCCAAGTGGGAATGACTCCTGACAGGATCTGGAAACATGTTCCTTTATTCTAGTTTTAAGGACCAGTGTGAAGACAGCCACCAACCTCATAAGTTCTCCACCTCTTACTTTTTTTTTCCCTTTTTTGTATGGAGGATGGACCCCAGAGATAATGTACTACTGAAGCAGATCCCCAGTCCTCTGCTCTTTAAATTTTGGTACAGTCTTGCAAAGTTGCTTAGGGTCTTGCTAAATTGCAGAGGCTGGACGCAAACTTGAAATTATTGTGCCTTAGCCTCTTGAGTCACCAGGATTACAGGTATGTGTCACCACTCCAGGCCCCCTTCTTTAATTATATATGCATCATCATTTCTCAATGGTATAATGTAAATGTTGCTGGAAAAAAAATAAACATACATATTTTATAAAACCACTCATTAAGTATAACAGTCTATAAGGAAAATAGGATTGTGCTAGACCACTCAACACATATAAAATTAAATCTTGTATACGTTTAAGAGAAAAAATTAATTTAAAATTAAATATCCATGAAAATAATATTTATAGTTTTAGTGGAAAATATGCTTATCACTGGAGATTTAGTCAGATTTACCTTTACCATCATCTTCTTAGAGATGTTACTGATTAATTCACATTATAACTCCCTGTATTTTAAAAAGCAGGTCCTTTGTTTTTCTAAAATTTCTCTGAACTTTTTCATGAGCTGCTCCCACATACTGAGTAGGACATACAGACACAATGAGTGTTTAAAATCATATTTAAAATTTGGTCTAATTTAATGATTTAAATAAGCAATCTGGTTTCACATAGTTGCTTCAGGATGATTGTTTAGTCTGACAGAGTTCCCCATTTTCCTCTACTCCTCTTGAGAAAGGCATGAGCATGGGGCTGTGGGAGAGAGGGGAGCACTTGATTTCAAGGTGTTCCAAGGATGCTTTGGTCTGTGCTGATTTAGCTAAGCCCTTGCTGGCACCTTCAGAGTTGTACTTGGCTTGATGGAATACCTGGACATGTCTATTTGCCGGGCTGTTGAAGGCTGTGGCTGAGGAACCTGTGGTATGTTCTGCATTTCAGCCAGGCCTGAGGAGCCCTCAGCAGCTGACTCCTACTCCTCTCTCTCCATGTTATCCTGCAGAGGCCTCCAACCATGTGCCATGTACTTCATCCCACCTTGGCCTGGGTGTTGATGCTGTAGCCCCTGTGGCATAGTCCTCTGCCTCCCACTACCACCACTGCCTGGCAGGCCTGCCAGCCCTTAATTTAATGCAGATATTTGCAGGGAACTGAGGAAAGCTTAATCTTACTGGAGACACCTGCCCTCTGGCTGAACTCTCCAGAAGCTGCCTAATATTGACTAAGAATCATCTGATACAGCTTTCCTCTTGGAACCCTTCACCTGAATCCAGGGAAATGCACCTGGTCCTGGGCATTTCCTGACATTGTCCATGTGCTTCTACTTCTCCAAACTGAAATCTGCAGAGGCAACAGGACCCATGTTTTCCTGCTCTCATCTCTCTCTCTCTGTCATCTCGTAACAGATTAGTTGGCTAGATGTGAAGAGCTTTTTCTTTTTTTTGTTCCTATCTGATCAGGACTTTTCTCTACATATATTGGTCTCTTTGTTGAGGTAGTAGCCATCCCTTCTTCTCTCTCTTAAAACTGTAGTAAGAGAGGAGATCCAAACCCACTCATGGATAAAGAATATAATTCAAGATATATTTTTTAAATATAGCCATTTTCTACTCTTCTCCCATGCAAAACTTTGTTTGAAGAAAAGGTTGATTTTGCAGTTTAAAAACTTGATATAGAAAGAAGTAAATGTAATTAAAAGTTTTGAGGAGTACAAAAGGTAAAGAACCCAAAGGACTTTAGGGATATGGGTGAAGCAATATAATGGCCTTGGGATGATACAAATTAATGATTCAGATATGTGTAATCAAGAGCTCAAATTTTTATTCCAGATAAACATAAATGTAGTAAATCAGAAAATATAGTCTCAGGAAGGCTTTTATAGCACTGATGTCCTAAAAGAATCCCAGTGCATTGGAGACTAGAGGACAGTGGAGGTGTCCTAAAGAGAAGGAATGAAAAAGATTGTGTAATTAAAGGTCTAGGGTAGGCATGTTGTGATAAAGGGAGAAATTCATTCATTTAGACAAATAGTAAATCATCACACTTATTCTAGCATATATTTAAAAATGAATAAACACAGAGAAAAGCTGATTCCAAGTTGTATGTTTCATTTTATGAGTGCCTAGAAAACAATGTAAGGATGCTTTTTATTAAAAATGCTGGGTTCCTCTTTTATAATCAGCACTCCTTTCTCTCTGCACAGGTGGGGATAGCGTGCTGCATGGGGAAGATAACAAATGTTAATAGATGAGACAGAGCAAGCAGGACCTCTGTTCTGATTTTGCTTCTGCCTTGTTTTTCTAGTAAAGAGATTAGAATGGAATGGAGAAAAAATAGAACAGAATTTAAAGAAAAGAACAAATACTATAAAGCAGATATTGAAATCCAAATTAGCCAAGGAATTGAGGAAACCTGCTTTCAATGAATTCAAATATCTGGCTCCATAGATAATAATGCAAGGTGCTCAGTGAATTCACAAACTAATTGTTCAGAGTCATAAAAAGTTGAGAAATGATAAAGAATGGGAAGAGCACCAGAAAACTATAAATAAAGAGGCAGACTCATTGTCAAGGTAAAAAAAAAATCTGTTTGATATCATGGTAACAAAATAATTATAGATGGATTGCAAAAGTAATGATTTGTACCTCCAGTTTGAATACTGTTAACAAAAGTCAGCATTTTATCATTCTCTTCCTGAAAATTATTCACAAGCAACAAGAAGATATGAAACAAATATAAAATCTATTTTTGGGCAAAACTAGGGGTCAAGTATAACTCTGCTTCATAAATAGCTTGGATGATGCTCCATAGACTAGAAACAGAGCTGGTGAACACATGAAAGAAAGTGCAAAGAAAAACTTTCTAGTGGGAGGGCTGGTATTGGCTAGAGGTTCTAGCATGAACCAGCAGAAACACCTTCACTGAAATTAAGGAACATACACTGCAGTGTAAAACCTAAATCCACACTATATAATATCAAGAACAATAAGACAGAGAGGAGTCTTTGTATGAGGGTGTGGGTATGTGTAATCCATGGCTATTTATGTATTTATCCTTGCCTGCAGGGAAGTAGTAACAGGTAAACAATTCTCACTTAAACCATGGTCACAGAATGTATCCCTTTCCTTATAGGAAGTTTCTACAAATGGCTGATCCAGAAACAAACAAACACACACACACACACCCACACCCCCCCAAGAAAAAAAATAAAAAAAGAAAAAAGAAAAAAAATTGCCTAAATGAATAACAATTTTTTAAAAGGTAGATTAAGGGAAAGGGATGAAGAAAGGAAATGGCAGATCAAGAATATTCTGGCAAGGTGGGACTGTGGCACACCTGTTGTCCCAGCTACTCAGGGAGCTATGGCAGGGGGATGGATCACTTGAGCCCAGGAGTTGAAGGATAGACTAGACAGTGTTAAGAGATCCTGTCTCTAAAAACAAATAACAAGAAGAATATTACAGCAATGGTTGCTTTTAAATACCCCCTACCCTCACCCATTGAATATCACCTACTTTCCTAGGAAAAAAAAATACTCATTTATAGATGCCACATGGACACTCAGCTGACAAACTACATTTTTGGTTTCCTTTTCAAATATGCAGGGATGCTTGCCTGGATTTGGTAAAAGAGGTAAGCAGAAATGTTAGGCACAACTTCTGAAAAGTTTCCTTAAAGGGAAAGTGGTACCTTCCTTTCCCCTCAACTTCCAGGTTAAATTTCTAACCAGGATGAGGTGCAGTGGTTAGAAGGAACCCCAGACAACTGACAAATTTGTGTGCCCTTGATAGCTCCAGGATGCCTATCAACAGTCTTCTTTTACATGTGCAGGGAATAAATTTTATTTGAACCACAGTCATTTGAGTCACTGTTAGAAGCAGCTGGAAAGAAGCTTACAACAGAAAAATATTATTATGGAACACAGAACGTTTTCCATGGCTTTATTTATTACTAAAATATATAAATACCTAATTAAATCATTCTATGAAACAAGTATTTAAAACAAAAATGTAAGTACAAAAGGAAAAAAAGGATGTGATAGTGGCCAAGATGAAAAGGAGTTGAATAACTCAGAAGTAAAAGAAAAAAGAATAAAACCATCATAAAAAGTAGAACAAATTTTAAAGGGCACAATGATAAAGAGTTAACATTTCAGAAAACAAGACATTAATGACAAAACAAAATGGAAATAATAGAGGAGTTTGAAAAGATCATAGAAAAAGTTACCTATGGAGATCAGCAAAGGAGATTTTAAAAATGTTTGAGCGCAGTGGTCACACACCTGTAAACCCAGCAACTCTGGAGGCTGAGGCAGGAGGATTTCAAGTTCAAGGTCAGCCTCAGTAACTTAGTAAGATCCTGTCTCAAAATAAAAAAATGAAAAGGGTTGAAGATATGGCTCAGTGGTTAAGCACCCCTGGGTTCAATCCCTGGTACCAAACAAACAAACAAAAACTCATGGTTGGTCCTCAATGAAGCTAATTTAAATGTTTAAACAAAATATTTAAAAATATAATTTCTAAATTGTAAGAGAACATTATTCACATGTTGAAAGGACCTATTATGTCCAATGAAAATTGACCAAAAAATTAACAAACATATATCCTGTTACATATAATGCACTTCAAAAATAATCATGGTATTCTTAGGCAACCAGTAGATAAAGTCACTTGTAAAGAGAAAAAAAGCTGGTGAACCTTAGTCTTCTCTGTGACATCATTAGATACAAAGGAAAGTTGAGTACTACCTCTGACGTCTGCTAGAAGAGAAGGTTTGGGCCATATTTTAAGCCAACTCTACCTGCCTTCCAAGTTAAAAAAAAAAAAAGTCATAGATCATCCATTTGATCATCTAATAACCAGGAAATAAAACATTTCTATGAGACTTTCCTAAGAAGGACCTCAACCAAGATGATTGGGTAACTGTACACAAGACATAAACACATGTGTGCTTTGGGGCAGTAAAGTATAGGAAACAGAAATAAATGCAATATATAAAGTTTTAGTTATAAAGGTAAAATTAGAAAATAAATAAAAACCTTAGAATAGAAGCACATTTTAAGAGGATATGGAAAAAAATTTATTAAATTCACATAGCATATTTTAAGCTACAAAGGACATAATAAAGTACAACAGAGTTTGCACACCATTGTGAATCGACCAAATGCAGCTATGTTACTTCCTTTAAAATGATTGTTTGTTATGTAAAGATCACCTAAATTCTTAAAAAGCACAACAGAATTAATACCAAACATTTTTTGTTATATTACCTAACATAAGTGGGCTATGCTTACCTACTAAAATAAAATAAAATCTGAATGAATTGCAAAATAAAACCTGACTAATGAATAAAAAGACATTCTTAAAAGATGATAGTTAAAAAGAATTGGCAGATATTCACTAGAAAAATAAAAACGCAAACATCAGGAACCATGTTCTTGATATCAAGTAGAGTTAATTCAGACTAAAATGCAGTACATCAGACAAATGGGGAGCTTTGCAGTTTGGAAAGTAAAGATACAAAAGTTAGTATTCCCCACACCCCATGTCATCACTGTTCAAAAAGGAATAACCTCCTATGTAAGATGAGAAGTAGACAAAAATGCATTAATAATGGAAGTTTTTGGTTCCTTCCTCTTAGTTCATCACAGTCCAAGTAGATAAAAAAAATAGACATATGCAATTTAAATTATATATATAAAAGGGTAAATGTAATTTCTTGTGTTGAATTCTGAAACTCTAGATAATAGACCTTCTTTTCAAGGGGCTATGGAACACTCGCAGTATTTGACCATGTATTAGAAAAAGAACCTCAGTAACAGTATAGGTTATATTCTCTCTTTACTGTCTAAGGTTATTTAAGATTAATTTAAAAAATAGAAAACAAAAATATTAAAACTGGAAACTTTAAAATAACTTTACCTTAGACAATGTTTATTCAAAGGGGAAATCTAAACTGACATTTTAAATATCCAGAAAACTATTATAGTGAAAATATTAGCTATTCCATTCGTAGAATCTATTAAGGCTGCACTCCAAGGAAAATTGTAGCTTTACTATTTTATTTAAATATAGAACTGATTCCAAAAAGAAAGAAAACAAATTTTGCACTCAAGCTAAAAAATTTAGGGAAAATTGTTAAAGAAAATGAAGCCAATGAAAGAAAAGGAAAGCAAAAAAACAAGTTAATAAATTGCAAAAGAGAAAAAAACAGTAAATAAATTCAAGTTTTTTTTTCTTTTTTTAAATATTTATTTATTTTAGTTGTATACAATACCTTTATTCTTACGTGGTGCTGAGGATCGAACCCAGGCTGCACGCATGTTAGGCGAGTTCTCTACCGCTGAGCCACAATCCCAGCCCAAAAGTTTTTTCTTAACACAACAGTAATAAATAATAAATTAATTTCTGTTTTAAGGGGAAAAATATAAAAGAAGAGGTAAGGATGAACAAACCCATATCAAGAGTCCCAGGAAACTGGGATACTCACTGTATGTAAAGATATTTTATGGACAGGATCAATGGCCAAATTTAAACAAAAAACAAAGATAGGATGATTATGCTGCCTACAAAATGAGAAATTTGCCCAAATGCCCTCTCCCTGGTTTTCCATAAATAACCAGACTTGCATTGTTTCACAGTGAAATATAATAAACATTTGAAAAACAATTTTAAAGCTATTTTAAATCTTCCCAAACATAGAAAAAAACCCTCCAAATTGTTTTTAAAAGTCAAAATAACTTTGATATTAAAACACAAAAGAATTGTCTATTTCTAAGATAAAGTTTTAAACATGAGTAAAAAGCAGCATTGTTAACATAATCAAAACAAAAACTTCCTCAATGGAGACTTGAAAAAAAAATAAAAACACTCATGTTCTGGAATATCAAATGTATATAATTCACACACAGACACATACACACATATATGTATATACATGCACATATACATATATATACACATGCATACATATGTATGTACACACATATATACTAAATAATATGTACATTTAATGCAATCCTATTTCAGTACCATTTTTTCTATGCAATAATTGAGCTGGTCTTCATTTAATTTCAAAAAATAATATCTGCAAAAATTCTGATTAAAAGATGGAAAGGAATGAAGGATTTTAGTCTAACTCAATATTAAATAATATTATAAATCCTAAAAAATTAAAACATTGTGACATTAGCACACAGCATAATATATCAGTGGAACAGTAGAAAATACAAGAGTATATACACATTGAACTTAGTATATTAAAATAGCAGTAAGTCAAATCAAAAGAGGAAAATGGATTATTCATTAAATCATGCTGGGAAAAATGGATAACCACTAGGAAAAACAGTTTGATTCATGCTCATTTTTCTTCATAAAGCAAAGTTCAAATGGGGCTTTAGTTTAAATGTGCAAAGTACTGAAAACATGTTGGGTGAGATTTCCTGCTCATGAGTTAGACATGCTTTAATCTCCTTCAAATGGATGCTGGATCATTCCCTTCCAGGTCAGAAGGGTCTCATTGCAGTCAGCTTGCTACTGAGTGGTCCTTGGCTCCATGAGGTAGTATAATACCGGGGACTCAGCATTGGTCTTTTGCTGACAGGTTAGAAATTAAGCACCAGTATTAGGTAGATTAATAGTGGGAGTACAAATTCTAAGGTCAATATGAAGTTTCTTTTTTTCTATCCAAATGGCCATTCCACTTTGGTGCCTGTTACATCAGTATCAGGTGACCAATGATAAAGGTCTATATTTATTTCAGATTGCTATGAAAACTACCATAGACTGGGTTTCTTATAAACAACAGAAATATATTTCTCACAGTCTGGCTGAAAGGCAAAGGTCAGGGTACCAGCATAATCAGGTTCTAGTCAGAGCTATACTTTTAGGTTGCAGACTAATGTCTTCTTATAGTCTCACATGGTGAAAAGGGCAGGAAAGCTCTCTGGGGTCCCTAGTGTAAAGGCACATAATATATTATTTCTGACTTAATTACCTCTTAAAGACAGCACTTCATAATATCATCACATTGAGAGTTAAGATTTCAAAATATGAATTTGGGGAGGACACGAATCTGTAAAAAACATCTGCTCCTGTTAGACTATGTAGGTAAGGGACACTAGAGAATGGAATGTCAGTTCCTAGAAAAATAAGAGTTTGGATAATAATAATAATAATAATAATAATAATAATAATAATAATTTAAAGACTTAATCCATCAGTACACATATACTTACTTTTGAGCTTTACCAAAAAAATAAATTTAGCCGGGCGCAGTGGCACACGCCTGTAATCCCAGCACTTGGGAGGCTGAGGCAGGAGGATTGCGAGTTCAAAGCCAGCCTCAGCAATGGGGGCACTTAGCAACTCAGTGAGACCCTGTCTCTAATAACTGGGGGTGTGGCCCAGTGGTCCAGTGCCCCTGAGTTCAATCCCTGGTACAAAAAAAAAAAAAAAAACAAAAAAATCAATAAATAAATTTAAACATTGTTTCATAGTACTTAAATGATTTAATAAGTTTTATAAAATTAAAACATGTAAGATTTTTTTTTCTAATTCTTTTCTTTGTAAGCTCCATTTCTTTAAAAGTTGGAGGAATTTGAAAGTCAAGGATAAAAAGTAAATAAACTAATGAATCCTCCATAGCGCTGAAAATAGTGTTTGGTCACAAAATTTATGCTAAGTTTTTAATATATATTGAATTAAATTAATAAGGAATTAATTATTTATCACTTTCAAATGAATTAATTCTTCTTTTTACTCCATTAAAGTCTACCCAAATAAGAACTTTGCTTTCTAGAAGGGTGAAAGTACAGGGTAGTGGAACATATTCACCTAGATCTTAAATCTAATGTCCAGGATAAAGTAATAGCTCTACCACTAAATGATTGTGTGAACATGATCATGTCAGGGCTTTTTTTCTCATCTATAAAATAAACTAAGTAATTTTTAAAATTTATTCCTGAAAAATGCTACTAAAGCCCCAATGGCTACTATCCCCATAGTAATAAGTGTAATCTGTTCACATCAAGTAATGTTTCAATTCTATAATTCTAGTGCATTAGATGTTTCAAACTCCTGTTAGCAAAATTTTACAATTGACCACAAAAAGGAAATTTCAAGTAATATTTTGTGATTTTCTGTACACTTAAATAGGTGCATCATGAAATGTTTGGGTGGGAAAAGAATTTAAATGTCAGAACCAGACTCCTCCAAATGCAAGTATCAATTCTAGAGCACCTCTGGGAAATGGTCATCTTGCTGGTGACAGGGAACTTAGTATTTAATTGAAGTGCCTATTCAAATATTGGATAACTCTAATTGTTACAGAGATTTTTCTTTTACTGAGCTGCAATCTACTTTCCTGTAATTACCTCTCATTGCTATTAATTTTGCTTCTTGGAACTTGTCTTTTCTCTCTTCCATCAGACAGCCTCCAAATATTTAAAGGTATTATTATTATTTTCTACCACCTATTCTACTTCCTTTAGCTGATACTTTGACAAAATTTTTCACTTAGCTCTCTTCTGAAGATAGTCCAGTTTGCCACACACTTGTGATAACACAGTGATGGGATCTCACACATATGAGGAACGTTTCACTATTGAAAGCATTAGAAGTTACAAACCTCAGCACTTTACTATAGATTTTTATCACAACTATGTCTATCACCCTAGTAATGGAATTTTTCTATCCTAATTTTAAGACATTATATTTACCCCAATTGAGTATCATTTATTCACCCTAGGTTCATGTAGTAACTCTGAAAAGGCACCACACAGATACTGTCCTGTGGGAAACATAGTTGACTGATTATTCCAGCCTCTGTCCATTTGTATTTGCCAACATATTGCATAGAAGTCATGTTCCTCCTGGGCAACTCCCACTGAAGGACTGTAGTCAGTGTGTATGTAGGAGAATACTAGTACAAACAACTCTTGCTCAAACTCTCATTATCTCTGGCCAAACTTTCTACTGAGACACTTCTTACCCAGCTTATTCTTCTCCTTTCCTTTTGCATAAGTCAGGTTTACCTTTCAAGATGAAGCCTCTCTCACTTCTTCTTCCCGTTCATCTTTTTTTTTTAATTCTTATTTAACATTTATTTCCCATAACTAATCCAAAGATTTCCTATTAGAACATTTAAAAGTGTAACAAATAAGCTATTGTCAAGTTTCTGCTTATATATATTAAAGTACATTATAAAAGCATGTTAAATATTATTGACTTTATAATAAGTGACTAATTTTTCTGCATTATACAATTTCTTTAATTGGGCAGATTATTTTTTATCATTTTTTGTGATGAGAATTAAGCTGACTTTTTCAAAGATAACAGAGCCAATGAATTATCTGTGTATGTACATATTGTTTTTTCTTCTGAATTATCAAGCTATTCTTTTCCTTTATTTTTAAAAAATGACTTTGAAATTTTTCTTTGTGGACTTTTTAAGAGGCTTTTCTTAGAGGCCCTTACAATAATGTCAGTAAGGAATTTATTAAATTCAAGCAGTGCTGCTCCCAGTTTCTGAAGAAAGAGGACATATTTTTGGTCTCATACATGGCCATGTGATTTTCTGTTTCCTGATGGATTTTTTTTTTTTTTTGTACAGTGCATTACATTTTGACACCAGATTCATAAAGAGCTATATTAGAAGATATTTAAATTGCAACAGGAAATGCAATTTGGCTACATTTCAACCTTCAAAAGACTTGAAAACAGCATACTACAGGGACACAGCCACATCAATGTTTATAGCAGCACAATTCACAATAGCTAAAATGTGGAACCAACCTAGATGCCCTTCAGTAGATGAATGGATAAAGAAAATGTGGTATATACACATAATGGAGTATTACTCAGCAATAAGAGAGAATAAAATTATGGCATTTGTAGGTAAATGGATGGAGTTAGAGAATATAATGCTAAGTGAAGTTAGCCAATCCCAAAAAGCCAAATGCCAAATGTTTTCTCTCATATAAGGAGGCCAATTCAGGTTGGGATGGGGAGCATAGGAGGATTAGAGGAACACTAGAATGGCCAATGGGGAGGGAGGGAAAGGGAAGGGGCAAAAGGGTGAAGAAAAAAAAAAAAAGATGGTAGAATGAGATGGATATCATTACCCTAAGTGTATGTATGAAGTCACGAATGCTGTGAATATACTTTGCATACAACCAGAGATATGTAAAAATGTGCTCTATATGTGTAATATGAAATGTAATGCATTCTGCTGTCATTTATAACAACTTAGAATAAAAAATAAATTTAAAAAAATACACACAGTAGTATCAAGAAAAAAATATTTTTTAGCTTACAGATCTACTAACTTAAACTCTTATCTGAAAATATTTGTTGATGATTTATTTCCCAGTGAAAACTATGTTACCTAGTATCAATAGGATATTTCCTTCATGCTAACTTGTTTAGTTACTCACCTTAAACTTTCCTTTAAGACTATGCATGATAGAAACTAATAATTCCCATTCATCTTTAACAGGTGTTTTCCAAAGAAAGTTCTTGTAACCCACTTCCATTTGGAATCTATATCTCAGAAGACCTGTATCATAAAGATAGTACTAGGAGTAGTCCAAGAAACTAGTCAGATGGGAACAGAGGACTAGCTTACTCATCATCTAGTGGGCAAAGAGAAAGACATCCTGACTGGTAAATGGAACCTAGATAGTTTCTGTTTCAGGGTCATAACTTGATTGCTGTAGAATTTTCTGGATGGTGACTAAGAAAATATCCAGTAGAAGGGAACTCCGTAAGGGTGGAAGAAGGAATAGAGCCGAGAAGTCCACTAGGGATTTGATAGAGTTACAGACTCCAGACACTTGCCAGTCAAGATGGGTCTTACAAGAATAGAAGAACTGGAAGCTGAGCATGGGCCATGCAATCTGAAAAGAGCAGATGGTTTTGGAGGGATTAATGGTAAGAAAAAATGCAGTATTCATCTTATGGAAATTCCCAGTGAGAAAATAATCTCTGTCCCTGAATTCCTGCAGCAAGGTCATGTCACTCCAAGAATTATACACCTTTAGAGAAAGCATATGGCATATATCTGAATGCTGGAAAAGATGAGACATCTGATAGTAGTGTACCAAGTGACCACACATTCAGATCTGCCCATCATGCATTGATTTCTATTGGACCTACAAAATTAGAAATTCAGGCAATCCCAAGAGCAATCCTCTATAATGTGGAAGTTGTACATTCTGGATTTAACCCAAACTAGACCTTAAGAAACATATAAAACAATATGTATACAAACAGATAGTCCACACTACCTATATCAACCCATATATTTTCATCAGCACTCATCGCTTAGTTCACCTATAACCATAAGGTGTCTTATATATGCCCAAACAAAAGAAAAAATAATTTTGATTTATGGATGCAAATGAAAAATAATTATAGCACATTAAATGTTTAGAGGTGACATTGCAAATCAGTGGAGAGAAAAAAGCTATCCAAGTAGTAGGTCTCTGAGCAATATTCTTGATCATCTATATTGTATGAAAGGAGACATGACTCAAAGTGAGAATATATTGAGTTGTAGGTAGCAGCCAATGGTCTGGCCCTCCAATTAAAGGCCTTATAGGAAAAGGACCAGAAAATTGGAGAAAAGGAAGGCAAGGAGGCTAAGGAAATATAGATGAACATATAGGAGTGTATACGAAGTGTGAAGTTTATTCTATCATGTGTTAATGGTCCACAGAATCTATTCATTTTCTAGTTGCCATCTAACACACTTACCAAGCAAATTTCTTTTCTGCAAATGTTGGTCCTGACAATGACAGAATTGAACTAAACCATTTTCTTTCACATTGGTTGAATGTGGATTTTGAAAAACTACAACTGATCATTTTCCACTATGTAGAAGGAACAGCAAAGAGAAAAGTAAACACAAAGATAGGTATAGACAACAGGTAGAGAAAAGCCCTCAGAACTCAGATCCTAGGTTCCAGCAGTTCAGAGGTCTGGCTATAGCAGACCTTCACCCACCCCAAACCCACCAGTGTCAGTTTGGTTCTATTATTCCTTGGTTTCTGTGAAATCCTCTCCTCCCACAAACTCTGCCAATAAATTCTCCTTTATGCTAATGGTTGTTCAAGTGAGGTTTCTTAAGTTCATGACAGAAAGAGCCCTAATGAATATATTATTTATATGTAATATATTAATTTTTATATAATATAATATATTCATGAATGTAATATATTATTCAACTATAATGTATATTTCATATATGTATATATGAAAAAAGAGAGCTGGCCCAAAATAGGTCACATATACAAGTAGAGGCAATGTATCATAGTGGAAATTTCACTGACTCGAAGTGAGCAGGTCTAGGTGGTAGCTCTGCATGAACTAGGTGAGATTTGATCCATAATTAACCTTCAAAATTGCCTTATCTATAAAATCATTGTATTGGATGAAGCTTTTAGAACTTAGTGGAAGCTGGGCACAGTGGTGTACACCTGTAATCCCAGTGGTTCAGGAGGCTGAGGCAGGAGGATCATGAATTCAAAGCCAGCCTCAGCAAAGGCAAGGTGCTAAGCAACTCAGTGAAACCCTGTCTCTAAATAAAATACAAAATAGGGCTGGGGATGTGCCTCAGTAGTTGGGTACCCCTGAGTTCACTCCCCAGTACCAAAACAAAAAGCAAAACAAACAAACAAACAAACAAAAACAGAATTTAGTGGAAACTTCTCTTCAAATCAAACCATACAGATAAACCAATATATTAAAGGGAAGGTAGAGAAGGGAATGAGGGCAGAAGGTCCAGGTCCACTCCCTTACTCCTCATAGAAGGCTCCATAGAACAAACAGAACAAAGCATTAAAGGACATCTAAGTCCTTAGTTATCTCTAATATTCTGTGATTTGAAGAAAACCCATAAGGGCTCTTAGTTAGTGAAGGTAAACTACTGGTTATACTGAAAGGGAGAAAAGCAGGAAAAACCAACAAACACCCCAAAAACAATTCTGGGGTGGAACTGGTAGCTAATTACTCAAAAGCTGCTTATCAGAAATGGAAGTTCTCAGACAGCTTCTCTTCAAGCATTGGCAGGAGGGTGACTCCAATTCCTACTGGTTGGTTGGCTGTTAGTCTTTCCTTTACAGATCAGCTGAGAATTCTGCCTATCCAGCTGCTGGTAAAGCAAATGTTGCTGACAGTGTTGAAATGGGGCCCATAGCTACAAAAACAATTGTTATTAGTATGCCAATTTTTATATCAAAACTGGGAAGGAATTCTTAGGATGAAAGCAGTTAAAGGGATAAAAATATAAACATATAATATGTATATATATATATATATATATATATATTTAAAACTGAAAATCAACCTTGGATCACTGAAGAAAAACCAATCAGTGTTTTCCTGCTGATCATCACTAACTGAATTTTTTTACCATAAGTACAAACTGATTTTCTCCCGCTGATATAAGCATCACATAAGCTATTTTGAAAATTATATCCTAGAAAACAGTTTTAGTCTTAGTTTGCAAGAGCAGACATCCTTCAGAGTAAATAGGTCTGCAACCCTTCCCCATTCTGACAGATTAATTTCTCCTCACAAGTGATGCTATGTTTAATTTTATTCTGTGTGAAAGTTAATGTAATTCTTACATTTCAGTCATTTTACAAGTGCCTGAGCATATTTTGCTCCATTGAGGAGTGTGGAAACCTCTACAGAATAGTCTCTTTCATGAACTTTTAAGTCATCTGTGTCTCATTGCTGAACTGGAATAGTAATACTTGGTGTTTTTAGTTGGTCCAACATCTTTTCTAACTGACCTAATTTTCTACCAGATTTTTAAGTTTCTTGTCAGTTATCCAGGACGTAAAGGAGAGTTTTAATGATCTTACTAAGCAATACCATAAAGTAGAAATAGTTCTTTCATAACAGATGGTAAAAATTGCTGCAAAGTAAGATTGACTACAATGCCTGAGGTTAAACAGCAAAATCTGGACAGGATGTAGGTCTTTGATTTTCTGCCTTTGAATTTCTACTTGGTTATATATTTAATATCAGTTAATTGTGAGAGTAACAAATATCCAAGAAAAGTGAAATTATGTTAGAATTTGGTTACTCAAGACTTTCTGTTCCCTATATGATATGTTGGTGTATATGATAAGAAGTTATTAGTCAGTGTTCTTTATAATGTTGAAAATCCCTGAGCTCAGAAATATAAAATGAATTTACTTTGTAAATAGTTAACTTATAGATATAATATACTTATGTAACATAATGTGATCTTAAGATGCATAATTTTTTAAATGTTTCAAGTATTTCCAAAATTCAGACATACTTAAAATTGCTCTTGTTGTTAAGTTGCTACTACCCAGCCACTTGTTAGGACATGTCAATGCCTGAGCTGAGGTAGCGTGTACTATTTGAACATCTCAGTATCTTCATATTTTCATACTAAATGATTTGAATAAAATCTAATTAAATATTTAAATTATATTAATCATTAATTGAATTAAATAACCCTATTTAATTAAAATCTTTGTGGCACAGGGTATGATGTTCTGTTGAAAAAATGTGGACATCAATAGTTCTCAGTCTAAAAGTATTTCAGAGAATTTGGACTCTGAGCAGAAAGTGTAGGAATACCAGAAGCCAATTTTATTATATGATTAGAAATAAGATATAATTTAAAAAGTCTCAAAGAGTTCTTTTACAAAACACAGTAATCCTTGGTGATAAGAAGCATTGCGCCTATTGTTAACTAGCAGTGATTGTTTCTTAGTGGTACTGAAAATAATAATGAATTTCACAATATAAATATCTTTGTGATATTTTGAAAGCTATGTGTTGTAAAGAATTTAGAGTCATAAGTTTTGCATCTGAGTGTTAAAAACATATACTGACCGCCATTTAGTAAAAACATCTATAATACGCTAAGAAATTTAAATATATCATTTTATTTAATCCTCAAAAGCCAAACTTATTTTCCCCATTTTACAGATAAGCCAAGACTCAGAGAGATTGATGATATGCTAAATATTTTATAGCTAAACAAGTATTGAGCCGTTATTGAAACTCAGGTCTATTGGTCATGAGCATGTTCCATACTAAATAAAAGACTTTCCTGCAGTAAGCAGAAAAGGAAAACTTAGAACTAAATGAACAAAAACAATAAAAATGTTTTAAAATACCCAAATAATTCAACATAAAATTTCATTTATACAGGAGGAATAAATTCAAGAGATCTATTGTATATCATGATGACTTGTTAATAACAATATACCATATGCTTAGAAATTGCAAACAGTAGATTTTAAGTGTTCTAACCACAAAAACAATGAGGTGAGGTGATGTATGTAGCTTGATTTAGTCATTCCTCAATGTATACATATATCAAAACATTGTATTTTTCACCCTTTGTTTTCACTGGTCAACAGAAAACAAAGGCCCACAATCCCTGATTGATGGAAGAGAAAGTGAGATAAAAAGCATGACTACTTCTGCTTACTGCTTGAGAGGGTTTTCTGGCCATGGTGCAAGAAAGGGAGAACTCAAGAGGAGCCTGATAGGCTCCCTGAGTTGTGGCATCAACAAAGTAAAACACAGGAGGCTAGAGTTAGTCAAACAGTATCAGAGAGGAGAGATCTGTATACAGGGAGAACTCCAGGATCAACATAAGGTCACCTTTGAGTGTTCAGCTAAGTACTGATCTGCACAAGCATGTTAGGACAATATCTGAGGACAGAGAATGGTCTACCAAAAAGAACTGGAAATAATAATGTTAGTGTTCAACCAGGGTCAAAAATAGTATGTGTTTCCAATACGCAGAAAGAGGAAAAATGCATGGTTCATGGAGTATTGGTAGAGAACATAGAAGAGTCTTGCATCTAGGGTCTGGAATAATTAAGTCTAGACCCAGCACTACTCCATTTGTGCCCAACAAATTTTAAAACAAGACCACAAAGTATAAACTTTTTCAAATAACTTCATTCCAAAACAAAACAACAAATATGCATAAGAATTCAAATATGTCTGTTACACAAGATCAAATTGCAATGTCTCACACAGTGAAAATTTACCAGGTGTGATGGTTAATAGTATGCATTGACTTTGGTAATGCAGAGGATGCCCAGATATTTTGTCGGCTATTATTTTGGGTATGTCTGTAAGGGTGGTTTGAAAACTTTATAATATTTAAATTTATTAACTGAATAAAACTGATTGCCTTCCCTAATGTGATGGGATTGACCCACTCAGTTGGAAGGCCTAACTAGAACAATAGGTGGACCTACCCCTGTAACAAAAGGGAACTTTTCTTTGCTGACCACCTTTAAGCTGAGACATCAGGGTGTTTTCCTGCCTAGATGCCAACTGAAACATTAGTTCTTTGTGGATCTTAAGACTACTGGGCTTCAGACTTGATTGGACATCAGCTCTCTTGGTTTTCAGGGTTTGGGACCTGGACTGAAGTTACACCATAGAAGCTCCTGGGTATCTAGATTGCTGATTGCAACATCTTGGGACTTATCAACCTCCATAATTATGTGAGCAAATTCTTTAAGAAAAATCTCTTTCTATTGATGGTTTCTCTGGAGAAACCTGACGAATATGCTAGGCATTTTAAGAATAAATATGACTCAGGAGAAAAATTTAAGAAATTGAAATGGACCCAGAAATGACACAAATATTAGAATTTTCTAAAACGAGGTTATTCCTATTCTATGTGTTCAAAAATTAAGTGGAGGATGGTGAAAACAACTTTGCAAAAGAATAGTAAATCTGGAAACTATATTTTATTTTAAGACTTATTATAAAGTTATAGCAACCAAGGCTCTGTGCTTTGGAGTAATGCTAGAAACTAGATCATTGGAACAAACTAGGTTCAGATATATACCCAGACATATATGGACAACTGTTTTTTGACACTAGATAAAATATTGTCTTTTTAAATAAACTGTGCTGGACATTTCAGATACCAATACACAAAACAAAAATGAAAGATTCTTACCTTGTAGTGTACAGAAATTAGCTCAAAATAGGTAATAGACCTAAATCTACAGCTAAAATTCTAGGAAAAAAAATAGAAAAGTCTTTGTGTCTTTGGATTAGGCAACCATTATTATTATTATTATTGTGTAGATATGACTCCAAAAGCATGATCCAGAAAGGGGAAAATGATAAATGAAAATTCATCAATTATTATTTTTCTTTTTGGAAGTCATTGTTAAAAGAATGAAAAGAAAGCCCCAGACTAGAAGAAAATATTTGAAAATTTATATATCTGATAAAGGTTTTTATCTAGAATACATAAATACTCCAGAAATTCAATAGGAAAACAACCCAATAAAGTGCAAAATATCTGAACAATTGTTTACTAAAGAGGCTTATAGCTGGGCGTGGCACACCTGTAATCCCAGCGGCTTGGGAGGCTGAGTTAGGAGGATGGCAAGTTCAAAGCCAGCCTCAGCAAAAGTGAGGTGGTTAGCAACTCAATGAGACCCTGTGTCTAAATAAAATACAAAATAGAGGTGGGGATGTGACATACTCACTGGTTGAGTGCCCTGAGTTCGATCCCCGGTACTAAAAATAGCGTGTATGAGGGGGATGTGCTTACAGATGACAAGTATGCATAGGAGAAGATGCTCAACACCATACTTAGACATATAAATTAATAATGAGGTGTCAGTCATGTTCAGAATGTACAAAACTAAGAGAATGGGGGATGGAGAAGAGCTGGAACACTCTTACACTCCTGGGGGAATAAGTTAGCTATTCTTACACATGAGCACATAACCAAGGAGTGCCAGACATCTGAGGAATCCACTAACATGCAAAATCTGGGCCAAAACCAAGAATTAGAAACAAGGACATGAGGACCACCCTAGGGAAGCAAATTTAGAGAGAACAAAGAAGTACTGTGAAGAAAGATGCTAAAACTGGGAACATTGGAGTTATTTTGGAAAAAAAAAAATCTGGAGATTTAATGGCTTCAAATTTTCAACCGGTATTAGCAGGTTCTGCTGAATTCTAAGAGCTAGGGGAAATAGTTTAAATTAGGTTGGATTTGCCTATTATCAACCTTTACTGAAGATTAGCTTTCTCTCCTCAATTACCATGAATTCATCAGCTTTCTAGTTTCCATTTTTTTCTGTTTTGTTTTTTTCTTTCTATTTCTTTTTGTTGCTAAATTTAAAATATGAATCCAGAAATGAAAATTTTGATAGAAATAAATAGTAAAATTAATTCAAGATGCCTGATATTCAAATAATAAGAGTTCCAGGAAGAGAGAGAAGAGGAAATCTAGGGGAGGATATTACCTACAAAAGAATTTAAGAAAATAATCACAAAGCATAGGGGTCGTGTTTTCCCACATTTAGAGTCTATCAACACATACTGGCGAAAATAGACTCACATTAATACACAAAATGGTGACATTTCAAAATCATAGGAATGGATAGGAAATACTATAGGCTTTCTAAATAAGGGAGAGAGTGGTTAACATAAAAATAATTTGGGATGGCTTCAGATTTCTTAATACTAATAGTGGAAGCTAATAGACAATGATTCATTTCTTTCAGAATTCTGAGGAAAAAAATGAACAGGATTTTAGTCTAGAACTTAGAATCCAGGAAAACCATCATCAAGTGTAAATGTAAAATAAAAATATTTTATAAGTACAATGTTAAAAAACATATTAATTCCCACAAACATATTGTGGAAAGCACTACCAATATGCACCTGTAAAATGACAGCGCAAACAAAAAATAAACTAACAAAAAGACATGGCATATAGGAAATTGATCACAAGAAATCCTGGGATGTTAGCTATCTATTAGATTCAAAGACTAATCAATCAAGATGATAGCTGGACTATGGTGTTATTCCAAAGGGTTGTTTTCAAGAAAACACCTTATTATGGACTGAAACCTCCAAAATTTGTGAGCCAAAATAAATCTTTCCTCCTTATAAGTTAATCATCTCAGACATTTTTTTAAAAGTTATAGATAGACACAATACCTTTATTTATTTATTTATTTTTATGTGGTACTGAGGATTGAACCCAGTGCCTCATACATGTGTGGCAAGTGCTTTACCACTGAGCCATAACCCCAGCCCTCAGACATTTTTTATAGTGACAGAAGCTGACTAACACAAGGCGGAATAAAAGTTCACCTAAGCAAGGCTTAATGTCACTTCAGCAAAATCAGCATCAGCAGACACAGTCAAAATACAGAGTTCTTGCTGAGCTTATTTAATCCTTTTACTGATGGAAATATGTTATAGGACAGATGTTGCTGTTTATTAGAGGATTTTTGTTTTTGTTTTCAAAATACTGTGTAGCTCTCAAGTCATTACTAAAACAAATATCTTTTTTTTTTTTTTTTTTTTTTTTGGTACTGAAGATTGAACTCAGGGGCACTCTACCACTGAGCCACATCCCCAGCCCTATCTATTTAGAGACAGGGTCTCACTGAGTTGCTAAGGGCCTCGCTTTTGCTGAAGCTGGCTTTGAACTCTTGATCCTCCTGTCTCAGCCTCCCAAGCTGCTGGGATTACAGGCATGTACCACTCTGCCTGGCTCTAACACAAATATCTTTAAAGAAAAAAAAAAAAAAAGAGGATTTGGATCTTTGGGGAGGTCAAGCATGGCATAAAACATGGTTAAAAGAAGAATGTAAGAGAAGGTTAAAACTAAATTTACAAAAGAGGAATAATATGGTTTCAGGAATAATTAGACTTGGGGAATACAGAGGAAGAAATAAAAGATGGCAAGGGTTTCTAAGTTAGAGTGTTAGAAAAAATATTTTAGGGATATTATAGCAAGAAGAAAGGCTTAAGCAAACATAAAGATATGTTTATTTTGAAGGATGATAAGTTGGAGGTGCTGGAGATTCCCCAATGGAGATTTCTCCCTCATGTCTTCACTATATTTTGATGAACAAGTTTCAACTAAGATGAGGAAGACTTTTCTTCAAAATAAAGGTAGAAATAAGTGATATTAGATAATAAGATATATTGTTCTGAAGTCTTCTGTGTTTTATCATATAAGGCAGAATTCTCTACATCTGTATTGTCGCTATGTATTGAGAATGACAGGATGTCAGATTGTAGTTTTGAAAATTTCAAGTTCTTTTTGCAGCAAATCACCTTTTAAAATGGTCTTATATCTCAGCTAGTACTTTGTCACGATAGGAATTCTTCTTACATAAGGAGACGAGGTCCTGAAAATTCAAATGACTTTCTCAAAGTTATACATTTAGTGAGTGAGAGAACCAAACTCCAAACCAAGTTGTCTTGTCTTGTTTTGTTTAATCCCTAAATTGAGATTTCCCTACTGTGCTATGGTGCTTCTCTGTAAAGCAAAATAAAGAGTCATGACTGAAACAGCAGAAAATGTGCTTTTAATGCTCAGCTCTGAATGTAACTCTTGGCAATTGTTTTGAATGCTCTGAACATCAGTTTTCTTCCAATAAAATGAGAATGTTTACTCAATCAATATTGACAGGGAACTTTTGGATTTTCTTTGATTAGCTTTTTAATTAAAGATCTTTCTTTCTCTTTTATTTTTCCTAGTGGGACCAGCAAAACAATGAGAACAAAATGAAGCAAAATAAAAATTACCAACTTGTATTAAAGATGCATTGGACAGATTTTTCCTGATAAATGACCATTCTTATAGGAAACCATACACACACACACACACACACACACACACACACACAGACACATACACACACATGAATATATATTCATCAGCATTTTTGCTGCTATAACTAAAAGACCTTACAAGAACAGTTTTAGAGGAGGAAAATTTATTTGTGGGCTCACAGTTTCAAAGGTCTCAAGGTCTCAATTTCATAGACAGGAGGCTCATTCCTCAGGGCTTGAGGTGAGGCAGAACATCATGGTGGAAGAGTGTGGCAGAGGGAAGGGGTTCACATGATGATCAGGAAGCATAGAAAGATTCCACTTGCCAGAAAAAAAAAATATGTATACCCCAAAGGCATACCCCTAATGACCCACTTCCTCCAGGCATATCTTATATGCCTTCCTGTACACTCAGTTAATTCCATCAGGGAATCAATTCACTGATTGGGTTAAGACTCTCACAATCCAATTATTTCACCTCAGAATGTTCTTGTGTTGTCTCATACATGAGTTTTTGGGGATACCTAATATCTAAAGATTAACTATAAATAAATGTATTTGTGCATGTGTGCATTTTACAAAAATGTCTCCTCTTCCCCTCATTTCCCACCATTTTTATTCTGTGAATCTCCCTCTCTCTCTCTTGCATTTGACTTAAAGATTTTCAGCATAATGCTGGCAACTTTTTCTTTAAGATAAATTTCTTGAATTATATGAATTAGAGCAGTTGAGCTTATTTTTCAAATTTACAGTTTCATATATAATATTTCTCAATATTAAAGCCCTTTATATTTAAAAAGATTACTGTATTATTTGCTATACAGTCATGAAGATATTAAATCATATGGAGAATCTGTTTGCCAACTGTGGAAAGATATGTAAGCACTTTTGTGCTTTCTTTAATGGCAACATTAACATCACTACCTGGAAAATTATTATTAGCTGGATCCTTTCCTTAAGTTTTGAGAACACTATATTACAAGAAGCAGACAATCATTAAGGCATTTTATTTCTCAGTTCCAAATTTTAGCATTTTCTTAGTACACATGACAAGTGAAACATGAAATGGAAATAGAACCTGTATACAGATTGAAATGGGGAAATTGCCTCAAACCGATAAGGAACAGGAACAGATGGGAAGGCCCCAGAGGAGCTCTGTTCTAAAGGGGAAGTTACAACCTGCCATTCCCACTTACTGTTGCAAAATTGAACACTAATTAGGACAGTCTACTTTTTGCAAAAGCTTTGAAACAAAAATACCAATTTTTGGAAAATTGTTTTCAAGTCTTATTTTAGATCGGTTTCATTCAAAAGCATTACAAAACTTACTTATCAACAATTAAAAAGCATTTGGTGACTCCAGACATATTGATGATTTTTATTCTCATTCCTACACGTATTTATCTTATACCTTGAGAAATTAGACATACATGTATACAGAGAGAAAACATTAGTTCAACTGATACCTTTTGATGTCAGTGGGTGCCAAGATTTCATAATTTGTCCTCTGTAGCTTCTGACTTTGTCTCCCTATTATGTTTACACTCAACTCCTCTGAAATAGCTTTCTCCTTTGCTAGAGTGAACTAATAATATGATGAGTTTTTTTTTTTTTTGTTTGTTTGTTTTAGGTTTTACTATTATTTATTTATTTATTGCAGTACCGGGTATTGAACCCAGGGGTGCTTTACCACTGAGCTCCATTTCCAGCCCTTTCTAAATTTTTGTTTTTGTTTTTGTTTTGAGACAGGATCTCACTAAGTTGCCAAGGCTGGCCTCAAACTTGCAGTCCTTGGGTCTTAACCTCTTATATCACTGGGATTATAGCCATGCACTACTATGCCCAGCTTTTAGTCATAAACCACCATTAATTCATTGGATTAGCTAATATTTATTACATTCTTCCAATTCTTAAGATCAAAATAGGCAGTATTGAAGGTTGTGTGTATGTGTGTGTGTGTGTGTCTGTGTGTATATTATTAGAACACAGTATTTTCTTGAAAAATATACAGTCGAATAATAGAGTAAAACAGATAACCATGTCAGTATAAACTTTTAAATTCTGTGGTATTTCATTATTAGAAGTGCCTTCTTTATATTATTCTACTCTGTGGTTGCAATTGCATAGGTGGACAGGGCAAATGGGCACATTCATTTATTTCTTCTCTATACAGACATTATTGAACACCCACAATGTCCCAGGAATTGGGATAGATTCTGGAAACAGAAAAGACAGCACCTACATTCTTTAGGAGTTTGGAGATTAGTTAAGAAAAAGAGAATTAAAGAGATAATGACAGTACACTGTGGCAAGGACTGAGTAAGGTGTAGGACAGGCAACCCTTCCAGACCTATGTGGGATTGGACCCAGGTTCTGCTCCTCAGGAATCATGTGTTTAGAACAGGCTATTTCATTCCTCCAGTCTTAGTTCCTTATGTGTAAATATGTCTACTTCATGTAGCTATTATAAGGACCTAATAAGATAGTATAGGTATGATGTCTGACATGTGGATCAGTAACTAGCTCAGTATATCTCAAGGAACATGTTGATCTACTTGAATGACTTCTTTGTTTGCCCAAGCTTCATCTCTCTTTAAGTATTTTGTCTCAGTCTCAAATGTCAGACATTTTGCAAGATGAACATCAGCATGAAATGGGCTGGAGAAAGAAACAGCAGAAAGCCGAATCAAAAGAGCCCAGGGAATCATCCGTCACAAAGCCATCCTGTCTTAAAGTGAAAAGTGCAATTCCCTAAGACTCTGGTAACACCCATGACTGAACATCTGCTAATTTTAGCAGAATAATAAATATGAACAAGCTTTGTTTATTCAATTGACTAAGGCCTTAGATTGAGAGCAATAAAAACCAGTTCTTCCCTTTCAATTGAAATTGCCATTAATAAACATTTGTGAAGACCCACTGGCTCTCAGACGATGAGAACTGGAAATGATTCAATACTTACAGCTTGCTAGAATGATTGTTTTTTAAACTTGTAAAATCAGCGATCAATGGAGGTGAGAGAATTGAAGGAGACTGAGATGACGAATAAAAAAGTCAGTTTGCTCAGGTTGATGCTAAAATTCCCAATGAAATGAAAATTGTCACCAAGAAAGAAAAAGAGCATATTAAAACAATGTAGTGTCTTCGATGTTACTGCCTGCTCAACTCCTTGGAGGAAAAAAATGGATTTTTTATATTAGATTTGCAGAAATGAGTAATAGAAAAAGGGATAAAAGTTTCTTTTTAAAAAATGATTGTGTCTTGTTTCTTTGACTGTGTTAAGTTTCTAGAACACAGGGATCACCAATTTCCTTCTCTATTCTGTGGAGCACAGAATAGGCTTGACATAAAGTAGGGATTCAACAATAAGTCCCATTTGGCTGATAGCTATGACTAGAAGATAAGGAAAGCATAGGACCCTGAATATTATTATAATATGAATTTACATGGGCATTACTTTTTCCATAGAAAAGAAATGAGGACAAGACATTTTAAAAAGCTGTACCAGATTACTTTATTTCACTTAGCACATAGATTAGCCCATTCATTGACAGAGTTAGTAGGAAAAGCTACATCTTGCAGATAAATGGAGGAGAGATCCTGCATTTCTATTACTTGATAGCAAGAAACATCCTCTTCCTTCTCCAGCAGGGGCCCTGGCAGCAGCAGAGGTAAATACAATAATACAGCTGTGTTTTTCTTAAAATAGGGCCATGGGTCTATAGGATAGAAACTGTGGTCTCCTGAAGGGTGTGGGTTACCATTTCTACGTCAGTGGCTAGTGCCCTGCTGGGCCCTTGAAAACACCTGGGGAACTGATGGAGTCATTTACTCTGGTTTTCCTTTTCTCCTCTCATTTCTTGTCTGCCAAGGTTCTCCATGTTTATTTGAAATTTCTCCCTTTACTCCAATCAAATAAATCAAACATAAATTTCAACTTTATCGATGTTATGCCATTTAGATTTGTTGTCTGCCTTTCCCGATTGCAATCAGGCCTTTTTGAAAGGCAGTCATTTTGAACTATGGATTTCCTGTCTAATTACAAAATCTCAAATAAAAAAGTCTTAAATTATGATATGTGCACTTGGATTTAGGCACGTCTGGATGTCAGGAGGACTTTTGGAGAGATGTTTATAACAAGGATCTAGTCACGTGAGGAATCGAGTTTTTCTGATCATCCGAGCACCAATCATGCTACAAAAGTTAGGCTTTGTGCCAGGCACAGAAAGTCATGACCTCTGCACCTCAGAGAGCATCCATAATGAGCAAGTGAAGTAAGCATTTCAAAACACTGTGGAATACTGTAGGAGAACATTGTAGGAGGTCCTAATCTAGTTTAGAGGGGACAAGAACACTTTCTTAGGGAAATGCTATTTATGCTGAAACCTGTAGAGTTAATTGCATTGTGTGAGTGTGGGCCAAAGAAAGGACAATGGCCAGGGTTAAGAGACAAGGGGTGAATATGACAGTGACATGATGTTTGTCACATGGGTCATCTCTTGGATTAGTTTATTTCCTGGGATTTAAAGAGCAATGTGGGTGGGTACGGGGCCAGGGACTGAGAATGATATCTAGAAAATCTGGCACCTCTATTCTGGAAGAACCAATGTCTGTGGCCTCCATGTTGAAAATAAGTCCTTGCCAGCTGTCATAGCTAAGGGACACAATGCTATTTCTTAAGATCTGTGGATTCTGTGTAGTTATTAGGACAGAGGGCTCACCTTTTGTAAACACCTGCAGGTATACAATTACCACAGAAGCAAGTCCAACAAATACAGGCAAATAGATAGGAAGGTAGTGAGATAATCACAGATGAGATGTCTATAGAGTTTCTTGGAAAAAGCTGGGAGAAATTTAAGCCTATTTAGAACTCCCCTGTTTAAGAGAGGGGTGAATGATATAAGGAAATAATCATTCATTACCATTCTTACAGTGACTTTGTTGGGATAACTTAGAAATACAGGCTTCAGGCTGGGGTTGTGGCTCAGCTGTAGAGCGCTCACCTAGCACGTGCGCGGCCCGGGTTCGATCCTCAGCACCACGTAAACATAAATGCATTGCATTGTGTACAATTAAAGCAAATAAATAAATATTAAAAAAAAAAAAAGGAAATATGGGCTTCCCTCATTGCTGGCAGTCTTTGAATTATATCCCATCTCTTCCACATTTTCTCGCCTATAAACTCCTCCTGGAACTTCTACAACATTGCCAATATTTTTTTTTTTAAAAGAGTTAGGAGTATGGGCAGATGAGCTAAGCAGATTGGCAGAAGAATTTTCCTCTACATTTGTTTCTAGTTTTTGTAGTATTTGGCCCTTAACATGGTGGGATAACATTAACTGATTTATCTACCACTCCTTCCACTGGATTCCAGCACATGACTTGCTTTTTCAGATATCTTGCAGATTTTTCTTCCTTCATAAATGTTGCCCTGCGAATGAAGATCAAAACACATTCAACAACCTGCTTTGTTTAAAACAGTTGAGCTATTTTAGTAAGTAAGTTGTATCCATAAAATGATCTATCAAATCTATCATGTTCTAAATGGGCTCATATTATTTCAGTCATTACCATAAATATAACATTTTAGACTTGGAGGGTTATAGAGTAAAGGTGATTTATGAGAAAAAGCAAACTCATTGGCATAAACAGATATCAGGATGCTGGCCAAGGGTTCTGGGATTCATCTGAAATTATTATTGGTCTTGTTACATTAAGTAGGACATACCTCAGTTATGAAAGATCTAGAATAGAGGTAAAATTATATTTTAATGAGAGTGATAATGTCCATTTTTATATGCCTGAGTATTTTTACATTTTTTGGCATTCCATGCTAAAATTGTTATAGATTAAATTTTTTGAAGTAAAAAATTTCTATAACACATACTCACGTGATTTTGAATATTTTGAAGTCCTCTTTAAAAATACAATACTTGTGTTTAAAAGCTATATCAGAATACTCATCTCACACAGCATGGCAATTTTAAGGTTATTTTTATCTTTGGGCATGATAATGAAAGTAGGGAATATTTTTAAAAATTATTTATATATATTTTTTCTTTCTTGATGTGTGCCATGGTGAAATTTATAAAATAATGACTCAACATCTGGAACCAAACAATAAAGTGCTTTTTTTTTAAGTGTTTCTATTTGATGGTGATCCCTGTCTCCCAGAAATTATATTCTCCTCATCTCTGAATTTTCCATACCTGCTACAGAAAAAAATTTAATGTTAATGTTAATGGAACAATTTAAACAAAAATATGTAAACCCATGTTTCTCTATGGCCCACAAATTATTGACAGTCAGAACATGAGAAGAACCATTACTTTCTGAAGTACCTGTGTTGCCAGCTTGGTGTAGTTGAGACATGGCATTAATCAAACAACTATGTTTTCTCTTCACACGAGAATGACACATGATGTGATTTATTTCATTATTCTAAGAGCAGATATACCTCGACAACACAGACAAAGTTGTCTGTAAACATTTGGAATAAAATCAACTCAACATTTGAAGCAGATGTCCTTGATACCACGGCTGTCCAACCACTTCACTTTTCTGAAAAACCTTTCGTATGGTCTGTAGTTACCTTCTGCTTTACACTGCAGCTATAGACTCATTTTTATAAATGGATA
This sequence comes from Tamias sibiricus, assembly GCA_025594165.1. Classification (NCBI taxonomy): domain Eukaryota; kingdom Metazoa; phylum Chordata; class Mammalia; order Rodentia; family Sciuridae; genus Tamias; species Tamias sibiricus. The sequence goes on along the minus strand of CM046661.1, from coordinate 95,761,008 downwards.
TGTTATAACAAATCATGTCCTTCCAACTCTCTCAGATTCTGGTTGAATCTACTCCTAAGTAGGTGGTTTGTGAAGTTGTTATTTCCTGCCTACATTCCTGGAGCTCCTGACTTTAAGGTGATTCTTCTCCCAGATGTGCCCCATGTTGCAGCCACTGACATTTAAAAGCACATCTATGACAGCACAGGCATATTGTCATCTAACTACTTAACATATTTTACCAGCCCTTTCTCCCTTTGCTCTAATTTCAAACATAGCTTCAGTACTCTTCATGACTTGGTCCCTGTATGTATTTACATACTAGTATATAAAATAGTATGCATTTATATACAAGTAGTATATAATAGTGCATATATATAATATATATATAAATATATAATATGTACAAGTATATAACTAGTATCAACATTTATATACTAATAAATATATACACATTTATATACTAATACTATATACTATTTATGCACTATATAAAAAAATATAAGATTCAGCTCTTGTTTCTCCCCCAGTTTTCCCCCAGCATGTGTGTGCACATACACCTTGCACACACACACATACACCCATATTCCATTTTTTGGTCCATTCTTAACTATATTTACCTCTCTGGAATACAGACCTTTATTTGTGGCTTCCTCTGCTTGGTAATTCTTTCTCTCTTATCCCCTCTGGCTTGACAACACTATTTATTCTTTGAAGTCATCTTCAGAAACCCTTTTCTTGCATTCCCAACACTAATAAGGTGGCCCCCCCTTCCTGCTTTTCCAGCACCCTGCACTTGTCTTTCTCATGTAGTGCACTCTGCTTTACTACCTGAATATCCATCCTTCCATACTGTTCATGAGATTAACCAGCTTCAAGAGAAACATGGGATTGTTATTCTTGGTGTGGTTCCTGGCATATAAGTGCTCCCTTTATATTTGTTGGGTAAACAAACAGCTTCCAACTACTTTTATGTGAGTTTATTGCTGTGCCCCAAATCTTTTTTTTTATTCTAAGTTTTTATAAATGACAACAGAATACATTACATTTCATATTATACTTATAGAATACATTTTTACGTATCTCTGTTTGTATACAAAATTTATTCACACTATTCGTGTCTTCATACATGCACTCAAGGTAATGATATCCATCTCATTCTACCATCATATTTTTTTTCTTCACACTTTTGCCCCCTCTCTTCCCCTCCCTCCCCATTGGCCTTTCTAGTGTTCTTCTAATCCTTTTTTTTTTTTTTTTTTTTTTTTTTTTTTTTTTTTTTTAATTTTTTTTTTTTTTTTTTTTTTTTTTTTTTTTTTTTTTTTTTTTTTTTTTTTTCTTTTTATTTTTTTTTTTTTTTTTTTTTTTTTTTTTTTTTTTTTTTTTTTTTTTTTTTTTTTTTTTTTTTTTTTTTTTTTGTTTTTTTTTTTTTTTTTTTTTTTTATTTTTTTTTTTTTTTTTATTTTTTTTTTTTTTTTTTTTTTTTTTTTTTTTTTTTTTTTATTTTTTTTTTTTTTTTATTTTTTTTTTTTTTTTTTTTTTTTTTTTTTTTTTTTTTTTTTTTTTTTTTTTTTTTTTTTTTTTTTTTTTATTTTTTTTTTTTTTTTTTATTTTATTTTTTTTTTTTTTTTTTTTTTTTTTTTTTTTTTTTTTTTTTTTTTTTTTTTTTATTTTTTTTTTTTTATTTTTTTCTTTTTTTTTTTTTGTTTTTTTTAATTTTATGCTTCCTGTCCCAACCCCACTGTGAATTAGCCTCCTTATATCAGAGAAAACATTTGGCATTTGGCTTTTTGGGATTGGCTAACTTAACTTAGCATTATATTCTCCAACTTCATCCATTTACCTGAGAATGCCATGATTTTAATCTCTTTTATTGCTGAGTAATACTCCATTGTGTATATATACCACATTTTCTTTATCCATTCATCAACTGAAGGGCATCTAGGTTGGTTCCACAGTTTAGCTATTGTGAATTCTGCTGCTATAAACATTGATGTGACTGTGTCCCTGTAGTATGCTGTTTTTAAGTCCTTTGGGTATAGACCAAGGAGTGGGATAGCTGGATCATAAGGTGGTTCCATTCCCAGTTTTCCAAGGAATCTCCATACTGCTTTCCATATTGGCTGTACCATTTTGCGCTGTGCCCCAAATCTAACTTGATCACATGTCTTTGATTACAGCTTGCTTGACTATGACAGAGAGATGAAGCCGAGAGCTTTATTTGTTTAACATGAAAATAGGTAGAATTTTAGTTGTTTTTCTTAAAACAGCATCTAATTTTGCTGAGTTACCTCAAAACTTTGTCAGCCCTCTCTCCTTTTGTTCTAAGTTCAAACATGGCTTACAGTATTCTTCATGACTTGGTCCCTGTATGTATTTACATGCTAGTATATAAAATAGTATGCATTATAAACAAGTAGTACATAAGTAGTACATATTTATATACAAGTAGTATATAAATAATATAAATGTCGATATACTAATAAATAAATTTATATACACTTACATACTGCCAGTGCTTCAAGTACTTTATCTTGTCAGAAATTTAATCTCATTATGAACATAGATATTGAGCCCTGAAATATATTAGGTACCCTTTAGAATGACTACTGAGTGGAGACAATGGGATCTGTTTGTCAGGTGTGCCCCTCTTGAAAAACCTATTATGTAAGTGCAGTAGGCAACCCCCAGCCCCTTCTGAAGTTTGAAGTTTGTTTTCTGTGGGATTCTTCTTGTGTCTCTTTGTGCCTTTGCTTACCATCCCTGAAGGGTGAGGGGTGAATTGCCTGATTGGTAAATTTGGAAAGAATGACCGGGATGCTTGGCTCAGCTCTAGCTGTCTGACTCTTGGGGGTGAGCTGCTCACAAGAAAAAAGAAAAAAAAAAAACACACTCTGTTTTTCATAAGGTCACCATCTATCTCTGAGTGGGCAGTTGGGGAGTTGGCTTGTGTGGGAAGTCGGTCAAACTCTGAGACTCTATACTGGGAAGCCTATTAGATGTCATGGCAAGCCATGTCCTCCAATTTGATCTTTAAATTGAGGGTATGCTTCAACTTCCCATCTGCTATTTATTTTATTTCTCAATTTGTTCAAACTCTAAACAAGAGACATTTTAGAGTCTCCCAGTCAAATATAATTTTTAAAAAACACTTGGAGACTCTACTGATCCTGCTCTTAAGCAGCACTCTGCTTAAATCAATGTCTTCTCATAAACTCACACATGAACAGACTCTGGACTTACTGTGTGCTGGGATTGATTCCAACTTCAACAGCAGGCAAAACTTTGGCTTATGGTCACGACAAAAGAAGGGTCTATTTTCATCAACTCTAGCTTCTGCTGGCTTGCTTGATACCAGACTCTGCTTTAACGTGAATTCCTTTTTTGTGTACCTGGTGCATGAATACTTAGCTGGGTTCTAACTCAGTGCTCTGCCTGTCTTGCCAATCCCCTGGCATGTGCCGTGTCTGGACTGCTTCCATGTTTGCTACAAACATGTGTTCTGAGTACTTTCCTGGTCCTCCTGAGGCTGATTTTTCTACATAATCTGCATTCTGTCACTCCCACACACCTGGCATAGTAAAATTGGAGACATCAGCTGTTATGTTGCTTTTTATAAAGGACAGTTTTGCACAGAGGGAAATGCTAGGGACCTCACCTCCAGAAAGTCTAATTTGAATTATACTTCAATCCTTACTAGTTGCATAAACTTGAATACTAGTAATGGCAGCAACAGATTACTGACTGCTTGCTCTGGGCATTTGCTAAGATATGTTACTTCTAATAACTCTCAACTAGTTACATCAGCCTTACAAGGTAGCTACAACATCACAGTTTAAACATAAGGAAGCCAAAGAGGCCATGGATCACACACAAGTGCTTCAGCATAGGGCCTGGCACATAATAGGTGTTCAATAAAACAAAACGCAAAAAAGATTGAACCTCTTTCTTTCTTATTTTAATTTTATTTTTATAATAGTTTTGCATTTACAAGGTTCAGAAATCATAATGATAAATAATATATTCTCCAAGCAGTCTTAGTCTCTTTCTTGTCTCCTTTTACCTGTTATTCATCCCCTGAACAAAATAATTTTTTATAATTTTTGTTTATCCTTACACTATTTATTTAGGCAAATATAATAACACATGTGCACATAAGCATGTTCCCCTTTTTTCATAATGTGTTTCCTGTAAAATATATGCTGTTCAGATGCTGAAATCTAAAATCTTTGTGTCTATCTTGCTTCCTCTAATGCCACACACCCAACATATAATCCATTAAAAATCTTATCTCCCTTCAAAATGTAAAGAATATGGCCATTTGTCATCTTCTCCACTCTAGTTCATGTCACCATCATCTCTAAACTGGATTATTGCAATAACAACCTCACTGGTCCCCATGCCATCGTGCCTGGCCCTCCACAGTGTGTTCCCACAGTAGTCAGAATAATTCTTTTAAACTAAGTCTAATAATGTCACTGTACTCCTAAACCTAACTGTAGAATGTGTTCGATTAAACTCTGAGCAGAATCTGAAGTTATACTGGTATTTCTGTTATCTATTGCTATATGACACAATTAGTGCCTTAAAATCACAAGTACACATTTATTCATGAGTCTCTAATTTAGACTTGGTTCACCACAGTAATCTGTAGGACGCGACTGACATCACTCATGAGGCTACCTGGAGCCTGTCAGCTAGATGCAGCTGGCACTGATTAGTCTGTGAGTTATGGTCCCATTCACATGTGGCAGTTCTCTGGGGGGTTGTCTGGGATGACTTGTTCTTTTTCCCATGAGCTCTCCAGTTGGATAATCTGCAGTAGGATGACTTCCTTACATGGATAACTTTGCTTCTTCATAAGGTTTTCCTTTATAAAGTAACTTCTTCCTTTAAAATACATTCTTTCCAGAGAGCAAAACGTTGAGAGTGCAAGGCCTTTTGAGCCTGGGCTTTGGAGCTCAGATAATATCACTTCCTATACATTATGTTGGTCAAACCAGGTCCCAAACTCCAGCTTAGACTCAAGGTTGGTAGGAGGGTGCTTCATCTACTGCACCTGGCCTGTAAGACTTTATGATCCAACCTCAGTCACTTCGTCATTTATTTTCTCCCACACTTTCTTTGCTTTCACCACACAACTCATTTCTTCCTTGTTCCCTGGGAATTCCATTTGTATTCATTCACCCTAGCCAAAGGCAAGTTTCTTCTGTGTGGACCTTGTTTTACTTCCCATGGCACATGGCTAACCACCTCAGTTTCTGTCTTTCCTGGTGTGTCCTCTATTCAACGAGGTATATTATTTTAAATCACAATCTACCAATCCACCTGTTCTATCCTCCTTTTTCTTTTATTCACAGCACCTGCTATTTTCTTTGACATATGATAACAGCTTACTCATTAGGTCTTCTTTTGATTTTCTTTCTGCTGGAGGGTGTATATCTTTTTCTGACATATTGCAGGGCCTAGAAAGTGGCCTGACACAAAATTCATTCAATATATATTTGTTGAGTGATGAAAGCAATTAATAAATGAAGCATGTGCTCTTATATATCTTTTTAATGAATTTGTAATCTTTAAGAAAAATTTATAATATTTCTAGTAACCACCTTCATATTTACATTTTTCTAGAATACCTTCTATTCTTTCTTTAATTGTGGTTTCATTACAAGCTGCAATAAAATTTCCTCTCCTTCCTCTCCTCTATAACCCAATTTTAGTTTAATAATATTTACTTTTTTATGTTTATTTTTGAACTGTTACATAAACTTCTAGTGCTTAACATGTTCAGCAAGAGATCTTTTGATACCTGTGTGAAAAATTAGACAATAAACAAGGATATTCCTGGGCTGGGGTTATAACTCAGTGGTAGAAAGCTTGCCTAGCATGTGTGAGGCACTGAGTTCAAATCTCAGCACCACATAAAAATAAATAAATAAATAAAGGTCCATTGACACCTAAACAGAAAAAACAAGGATATTCCTTCTTTTCTTCTTTTCACCTATTTTTATTATCTTACTTTAAATTATAGTCTAAATTTTTTATTTTTGACAAAATTGATGAACCCTGGCAAAACGTTTTAATCAAGGAAACAATAGTGTGATTAATAAAATAGCATCAGAAAGAGAAAATGTAAATCACCAATATTAGAAATGACAATGGAGACACCACTACAGATCTTACAGGCATGATAAAAAGGAAAAACCATAGAGTATTGAAATGAATATGTGAAACTAATTAACGTCACATGGCATGATTACAAGCATAGAAAATCCAAAAGAATCCATGATGTGTTATAATTTAACAACTTAGGTAAATTTATCAAGGTCCTTGGATACAAGCTCAATATAAAAAAATCAATTATGTTCCTATATTTTAGTAACAAGCAATTTAAAAATGAATTCTGAAACCAATGTCAATTATAACTGATTTAAAACATAAATTTTTAGGAATAAATATAACAAAAGATGTTCAAGGAAAATACCATTGAAAGGAACTAGAGAAGATCTAAATAAATCAGAGGTGCTATTACATTCATGGATTATAATTTTTAATATTAGTAAAATGTCCTTTCTATTTAAATTGATTGTTGCTGCCTGAAGCGGAAACCGCCTTGGAGCAACGAACGCTGCAGGAAAATTCGGAGGCAGGATGAAAATGAAAAAAGGTCTTTTATTCTTCTTCTCTCTCCGGCTCCAGCAATCACTCCAAACGCTCTAACTCCAACCACCACCTTCTTCTTCTTCCCCACACACACTAACTAAACTCACCCAGTTATATACATATCGCTTTAACAAGGACACGTGCTTACAGCTCGAGCTTACAGGTGCGTCACGCAGTGTTCACGGGCATACAGAAATTCTTTGGATAATGTATTACTATCAGGTGGAAACTAGAACATCTTTTATGGCTCTCAGCTAACCGCAATCTTTAGCTATCTCCTTGATTATAGGCTCCTTCAATTGATCTCTAAGATTTCTCCATAGATTGATAGAACCTCAATCAAAAATCCAAAAGAATCTTTGTGTGTGAATGTGTGTGTGTGTGTGTGTGTGTGTGTGTGTGTGAATTTTAAGCTAATTTTAAAATGTTATGGTAATGCAAAATGACTCAGAATAACAAAACTGGTGCTATCAAAAGTTATAATTCTACAGTAATTAAAGCACCATTGTGTTACGCAAATACACAAAATTTAAGAAACTCACATGTGCATGTGACTTAAATGACGCTCTGCTATTTCTATTTTTGTGGCATGCCTTTTAAAAAGATATTATTGGAACTGGGAATGAGAGCAGCAGCTGTGCGATTCTGTCTCCTTGATTTACGGAGATGAGTGCCCCTGTGTGTACTTAGCATTATTTTAATATCTCTCCATTATAATCTGAATCAATACACCCTGGTAAAACATTAAAGCCTAATATACTATTGGAACTACGCCCAAAGATTAGTCCCACAGTTCCTCTGAAGGGAGAGGTCCCCTGATTCCCGTAGGAATCTAGCTGAAACCCCCATTTCAGGTGGTCAGGACCATCCGGGCAGTAGAACAGAGATCTAATCCAGACACTTCCCTCTTGTCCCTCTGATAAGGGAGTTAAATGGTTAAGGAGGGACTGAGACGAGGAATCATTTGAATCTGAGGGCCTTCTCCTCTAAGTGCCTCGTACATATGTGGGCACCCGGGGCATTGGGCCCCGTGCCCCCGTTTTTTTGAAATCCTTGAAAAATCAATTCCATATTATATCATTATCTATCAATGGCATTGATTGGCCCAATGGGGGTAAACCCCTTTTTTGCACCTGTGCGCATCGCCTGGAGCACGGTATATGGAAACAAACTTCTTGCTTCATGTATTTACTATTTCTCCATAGATTGATAGAACCTCAATCAAAATCCAAAAGAATCTTTGTGTGTGAATGTGTGTGTGTGTGTGTGTGTGTGTGTGAATTTTAAGCTAATTTTAAAATGTTATGGTAATGCAAAATGACTCAGAATAACAAAACTGGTGCTATCAAAAGTTATAATTCTACAGTAATTAAAGCACCATTGTGTTACGCAAATACACAAAATTTAAGAAACTCACATGTGCATGTGACTTAAATGACGACAAACTTCTTGCTTCAATTCAGTGGAGAAAGGAGGGTGTCCAAAAAATAAATAAATAAATAAATAAGAAGAATAAGAATAAATTACACTTTGGCAGGGAGAGGTGATATATGCCTCTACTCCCAGCAGCTCGGGAGGCTGAGGCAAGGAAAGTCACAAGTTCAAGGTCAGCCTTAGCAACTTAGTGAGGCCCTAAGCAATTTTGCAAGACCCTGTATCAAAAGAAAAAATAAAAAGGGCTAAGGATTTGGCTCAGTGGTTAAGCACCCCTGGGTTCAGTTCCTGGTACCAATATTTAAAAAGTTATTTTTGAATATGCATATTGGAAAAATACACTTGGTCATTTCCTTACACCATATCTAAAATTAGTTTAAGATGGATTATAGACCTAAATATGAATATAAATTATAAGTCTAAATATGAATATAAATGTATAGATGGAAATAAAAAAGGAGACTATCTTTAGGAACTTGATGTATTCAAATACTTCTTAAGCCACAGACTGGTAGAAGATATTTGCAATATACAAATTTAACTAAAGGATTTCTATCAAGAATATATAAAGACCTTCTTCAAACCATTATGGAAAAGACAACATAATTTTTTTAAAAAGGCAAAACGCTCAAAAAGTCACTTCATAAAAGAAGATAACCAAATGATTAATAAGCTTATATAAATAGTAATATTGGTTTCAACCACATGTAACACAACTTCACCTCAATAGAATGTGTAAAGTTAAAATAATTAACAATGGTAACATTTGAAAGGATGTAAAATTGAAGTTGTCATTCATAGTACATGGGTGGGCATAGAGGCAGCAGAATTAGCATACAAAAGGATATGCTAGAATATATACCACATCCTTTTCCATAATACCATAATATCAACATAATGGGGAAATGGATAGCAAATGAGGGCATATTTATTCAGCAGAATAACGCATGTTGATGAAAAAGGAAAAACCCTATTACTATAAGCAACATGGTTGAAAGAATATAGACCCGGGACTTCACTGGAGAAACACAACCTTCACCCACTTTCCTCTGCCATTAAGATACTCTCAGCCGCCACCAAAGTGTTTCTCTTCGCCTACATTATATTTTGCCTAGTTCTTTTTTCCAGGTAGAGTCGGAAACTGGTGAGAGACAAGAAAGATTCTCTTTTCTCTGTGGGCATTTTAAGGTTGGAAAAAAATTTGCTTAGATGAGGCCTGGGACATATTCTTTCCCCATGGAAATGTTATGCAAAAGGTGGGTTATTGGAAGTCATAGATTAAACAATCTTCATTTTCATGGTATTTTCTTACTTCTCTTTGACGTTTTAGGGAAATGCTACATTAGTTACACTCTAATATTGCCATAGAAATTTTTGTTCTAATAAGTTATAAATATATTCCCTTTTCCCCTTTCGTATCAAGTGTTTCTATAAGCCATATTAACACAGTCTTAATTATTCTCAATTTGTTACATTGTAGATTTGTTGTTGTTGTTGTTGTTCTGAAAATTTAACCCAGAGACACCCTACTCTGAGCCACATACTTCACCCTTTTTGTTTTATATTTTGGGACAGGGTCTCACTAAGTTACTTAGGGATTCACTAGATTGCTGAGGCTGGCCTTGAACTTGGGATTCTCCTGTCTCAGCCTCCTGAACTACTGGAATTATCGGCATGTGCCTCTGTGCTCAGCACATTTTAGTTATTTTTATAAGCCACATTAAGAAGTTTTAAAACAGGATTAAAAATAAGTAATGTGTTAAATATTTAGTGATGTACATTGGACAATAATACCTTATCTTAAAAACTATACGTATTATAAATAAATATTAATTTCATATCAATAAAAAAACTATACGTATTATAGGCTGTTGACATAATTCCATAAATAGTTCTGAAATTGATTATTAGGGAGTTGATATAATCATTAGTCTCCATTAAATAAATGATTCACAAATTTGTCCATATGAGAAGCTACTCAGCAATTGACAAATTGCTACAATTTTATCTATCTTTGTACCTGGTGCTTAAGTTTGAATGCTTGTGTCCCCTCCCAAATTCATGTTGAAATTTAATTCCCAATGCAACCGTATGAAGAGGAGGAGCCATTAGGATTCAATTAGTGCTCCACACTCATTGTGACTTTATAAAAGATGTGCAGTGAGCGCAGTGGGAAGCTGAGGCAGCAGAAGCATTGCAAATTTGAGATCAGTCTGGGCAACTTAATGAGACCCTGCCTCAAAATTAAATTGAAAAAGGGCTGGGGATGTAGCTTAGTGGTAAAGAGCCTGTCTAGCATGTGTAAGACTCTGGGTTCAATCCCTAGTACTGAAAAAAAGAAAAAGATATGCAAATGCAGTTGGACAGGAAGAATAGCTTCTAAAGTTCTATGGTGCAGTAAGGTAACTATGGTTGACAACAATTAATTGTATATGTCAAGTGGTGAGTAGAGAGGATTTTAATATTCTTAACATAAAGAAATGATAGGTATTTAAGGTGAAGAAAAAGTCCATTATACTAATATGGTCATATTATGTACTCATATTAAAATCTCACATTGTATCCTATAAATTTCGTTTCTATAAATATATGTGTATTGTGGTCATCTTTTTTTCTGTTTTAATTTCCTCCTACTTTTGCTTTCTATTTAATTCATTCTTTTTCACTCTTGTTTCTGGTCTGTCTTGCTATCACCAAAACTTATTATTGATTTCTTTATTAAAACAACCTAGAAACTTGTATTGGAGAAAGATGTTTTTGCAGACAGAAACTAATTTACCTATTTTATGTCTCACCACTGCACGGTTTGCTAGATGCCAGCCAGCTCTCTCTAATGGAAAACTAATTTGCTTAATGTGTTTCGTCTCAAGAGGATTGTTAGTCAGTTTTTCATTACTATAAAAATACCTGAGATAAATCAACTTATACATAAATAAGGTTGGTTTTGTCTCATGGATTTAGAGATTTCAGTCCATGACCATCTGGTCCTTTTGCTTTGGGGCCTGTATTGAGGCAGCACATAATTGTGGAAAATGTATGGGGAGCAAAGCCTTTCATATCATGGCCAAGATGGGAAAAAAAAAAGAAAGAAAGAAAAAGGAAGAGACTAAGGGTCCCACAGTCCCCTTTAAGGGAGGATTCCCAAAGACCCAAAACCTCCAACTACATCCCACTTCTTAAAGTTTCTACCACCTCCAATAGCACCAAGCTGGGGACCAAGCCTTTAAAAACAAGAGACTTTGGGAGACAAACCCAAACTACAGCAGGAATATTCACATTTCAATGAAAAACTCCTATGAACAGCATGTCAATTTAAGCAAACTAATCCTATAAATGGAGGTCTCAAGTTTTGTGGCAAATCAACTGGAGTGTTATTCTTCATAAGACACATTCTCTAGTACTCTTCAAATCTAACCAGTTGCAGAAAAGCTGTAACTCTACAGTCTACAAGAATTTTTTTTTTTTTCAGGTAGGTCTGGAAATAGTTAAGACTATAGAGGACCAAGCATGTTTTGACTAGGCTATAGTCCACAGTGTATTCTCATGACCATGGACTTGCTGTGTATAAAGCACATGCCCGTGCACTTAGTAACGGTAAGAGGCAGATCCAAGATTCATACCTAGTTGACCTGACTGACTTTTCTGTCTGAAATGCCTTGCAACTTGGGAAAAAAACATAGCTACTTCTTCTCATTCTATAAAATATTTTTATACTTTTTCAGGGACTTTTTTTTTCTATTAAAATCTTTCTAATTGACTGTCAAGAAGTCAACATTTTGTCTACTTTAAATTCTCAATTTCTTAGTCTATAATTTAAGTTGGTAATGTTAAAGAATAAATTATCCAGTGTCACTTCTTGAAGAACAGTAAGGCAGACTTTATATTCAAGGAAACCATTTTGACAGGTATTGGAACTACCACCATGGGGTTTTGTAGCTGGGGAGAGAGATTGGGTTCTACTCCAACTACAACAAGAAAAATAAAAATTTGCCAAAGAGCAAATTAGAGGTCAGTGGATAAAAAATCACTAAGACGAAACATCAGGGATAAAAGGCATTTGTGTTCAACTGACCTAACAGGACTTCTGCTGAAGGCAGTCCAGGGTGATAACAAATTCCCTGGGGGATAGTATAGGATGAGGAACCTAATTAGACACTGAAGGTGCTCAGATATCAAGGTTGGGAGATTCTGGTTAAACTGATACAGCAGAATTCTTGATAAAACTGGAAAAGGCAGAGAAACACAGAGCCCAAATAAATAAGTTCTAGTTAAAAGAAGAGCACAGATGAACCTGACCAAAATTTGGTCAAAGAGAAAATCTTTGTCAGTGGTTAGAAAAATTGGGGCTAAGCAAGATTTTTGAAAACATATGTTCATACCTAGCCACTTATTAGAAATGATTTCATTTACTACAACATTGTTCACACATATTTCTTCAATTCGTGCTACTCCTTTAAAATATTTAGGAAACTGAATGTAAATAGCTTTGTTTGGAGAGAGATGGTTCTTTCTATCTGCTTTAGAGATAAAGACTACATTTTCTATACTGATTATTTGTTCAAAGAAAGGATTACACTATTTCTGAGCCTGTAATAGGTCATGCATGCATGCAATCCTGAGTATGACAAAGAATAAATTTATGTCATGTAAATGGTGTAGTCACTGTCACTGTGCAATATATTCTGTAATTAGAGGAACAAAGAGTGTAATCCAGGCCAGAGATGTTTCTAAAGGATGCACCAGCTGCAAGCATCTCAGCAGAGTGAATTCTACCTAAAAGAGTAAGTACTCTGCTGCAAGAATCACAAGTGAAAATACTAATTAATTCATTCCAAGATTAAAAAGAGTTCTGATTATTTGTTTGTTCAAATTGATTGAACTTAATATAGCTAAGACATTTTAAAGCCCTGAATTAGTCTAACTTAACTTTTAAAAATTATTGTGCATGATAATTTTTTTTTAATTTTGCATTTCTTTAATGACTAAGAACAATCGAGATTAGACTAGAGAGACTTTAGAAAAACAAGTTGATATCCAACTGAGAGGCCTCACTTTTTTCTACATTTGTTCTACAGATTTTGGGGAAAATTAACTGCAGCAATTTGCTGAAGTTATAAGCACAGTAGGATTTTTCACAAGAGTTACCCTAAAGATGTACCTTTGAAAAGAATGGAGTTAATAGGGCAGACGATTGAACACTTCAGTGTATGCTAAAGAGTTTCCTTGTGAATAAAATTATGTAAACTACCTACCTACATTGACCAAAAATGTAATAGAGCTGTGTGAGAGAACCAGACATGGGGAGATACCAGCTCAGGGCAAATCCATCAAAAGGCCCAAGCATATAAACCCAATAGTCACAAACAATATCTAGCACAGGAGTTCAAATAGATACTATTAATTGCCTATTTATTAACATTACTAAAAATTAATTTATTTTTAACACATCAAAGAAAACATTTTAAAGCACATTTTTTTCCTTTGGGAATTACTTAAAATCAGATTTTGGTATTTTTAAAGATTGAAAGGAAAATGTTCAACACAGGAATTAATAGAACACAATATGTAAAATGAGAAACAGTTCACTTGTTTAGCAAATACATTGAAATGCACTCTAACTTTGGAAATTGCTATGAGTTTTTTGATATAGGAGGCCTATTCATTGACACATAAATATAAACTGTTCAAAAGAAACAAAGAGACAAGAAATTGAAATAGAACAAATGTATAATGGACTTTAGAATTGAGTATTTTCTGACAAACACTTGTATTCACATTGGTTGCTTAATCAAACATGTATATTACCTGAATATTATGTTATAAAGATAAAGCCTTTTTATACTCCTTTGATTCCTTTCTTAAAAATATATGTATTTGTTACACATAAATACATATTTTAATATTATGTATCATATATAACGTGTGTGTGTGTGTGTGTGTGTGTGTGTGTATAAAACAAAGCAGATAATGAAATTGAGACATCAATTTATCCATGGATCAAGAAATACGGTCACAGCTTTTGGTTCATTATAATTTCAGGTTAAATTTATAGTAGCAAAATTCATCAAGTCAATATTTTGAGTGAATATATTTCCTTCTGAAAGGATGAGAACATTTGCTGTTCAGCAATAAGGAAACCAAAGATGTTAAATGACCTCTCAATCAGTAATTGAAGTCCCCTGCTAATCTAGTGATAAATTCCCCTAGCCATGCCCACTACCAAGTTAGAGGTTTAGCTGCTTACAGAGGTGGTCAAATTTTTAAACTTTTCCCAGTTTCCCCTTGAGTTTGACCAATGATTCCCACTCTTACACTCTTTTAGTCTCTCTTTCCCATCTGCCCCAACATTACTAAGACAAATGGAGTAAGTTTTTTCAGAGTGAGACAGAGAGAAGACGGCTTTGCCAAATCCACAGTATATAGATTTGGATTACAGAATGAAGATATATATAGAGTTAAAAAATTTACACTAGTGAAATTTTAATACATAACTGGAGGGAAGTTACTACCACAAAACTGGTTTTCAACAGAAGCCAAGTGTATTTTTTTAAGTTCATATGCAGATTTATGTATTATCAACCCTTGAAATCTGCCTCTTAATTTAAACAGTTTTTACAATTCAAAAGAAATTAAAGCTGATCATTTAACTTATACAGAATAGTATCTTAATTTCAAACCCATCCTTTAATTGTCAAACTCATAAAAATAAATATGCCAGCAATATTTTGGAGAGTTCATAGTTCATTGATTTCCAAGATATATGAGAATATAAAAAGAATTCAGCTTGCTATTTGGGCCTGCACTTGTAACCTGCCCACACAATCAAACAACTGCATAAACAGATGGGAGTTGGGTTTTGCTAAAATAAAGCAGGAGGCTAGTTCCGGAGGCAGAAGTAGTTCCTTGGGGAAATACTACTGCGCTGACAGTGTTGTTGGATCCAAACTTGGGTGTGATGCAGTGTGTTTGGCTGGCTTCAACTCTTAAGGTGCTTCAGGGCACCAATGTGGTATAACTAGTTAGCTGCCCTGACAATAAACATGGAGAATTTAATGATGAAAATATGTATCTTGGACTAGCATTGAAATTAAGTCAGTTTCTAAGTGAGGGGAAAAACATCAATTTTGATTTAAATGATTTATGACTAGGTAAGAAAATGTGCAAGTCTACTTTTTTTTTGTAGTTTGAAGAACATGTACATTCATGGACACAAGCTTAATTAGAGTGCAGAATTTGTCTCATAACATGATTTATAGAGAGAAAACACAGAGCAAGCTCTTGCTCCAACCAGATGGCCATATGCACCCAAATCCAGTCAAATGCCTAGGAATATTAGCACTAGGTGTTTTTCTTAACTGAAATCTCCATCCTATTCCTCCTATTCAAATTTTTCCTGCTTTCTGATTTTCAATATAAAAGTCTAGTGCCTCCTAAAACATATCAGAATAGTCCACAATGACACCTCTCTCTCTCTCTCTCTCTCTCCAAACCTCTGGTATTATACCAAAAAAAAAAAAAAAAAAAAAAAAAAAAAAAAAAAGGATATTGCACTCAAAATGCACTCAAATATTTTCTGAATAAAAAATCAAACATTCATACTCCCTATGAAGTGGTCTTACACAACTGTATCTTGGATATTGAGAAGAGTCCATCATGCTAGGGCTATCCTTTCCCTTTTATTCTGCTTAACAGAGGTTCAGATAGCTTTATACCTCATCCTGGACATTCTAGGAAGAGCAAAGCATGGGTTGTAATACAGGTTTTGTAAAACCTAATGTTGTTCTCTTTCCCCTCCTACTTGCCCTTCAAGATGAAATACCTGCATCCTAAAACTGTGTGAGGTGGTGCATTCTTATAAAAAAGTGAGTATTCTCAGTGCTCCATTTTACTGCAGGAATTTTTAGGGAATTTTTTTTTTCTTTTTTTGTGGTGCTGGGGATTAATTCTAGGGACTGGCACATGCTAGGCAAGCTCTCTCCCAGTGAGCTACATCCTCAGCCGTAGGGAATAACTAAATAATTTAAAATGTTGCTTTACATGAAAGCAAAAGAAGATATATTAAGGGGAAGAATTCACAATTTTCATGCTTTCAAAGAACAGATACATAAGGGCTGGGGGTGTAGCTCAGTGGTAGAGCACTTGCCTAGCATATGTGAGGCACTGGGTTCAATCCTTAGCTATAAATACACACACACACACACACACACACACACACATATGTATGTATATATGCATATATATAATTATTATTTTACAAAACCAGATACATGAAATACTGACTTGGGACAAACAGATAATTTTTAGGGAGTCCTGCTCTTCCTTTCTTTTCATCACTGTTCCCCAACACACATACACACAAACACACACACAATGAGTTAAAGATATTTAACCCAGAAGAGGTTCCAGAAATTGTATACAACATGTATCGGTACCTGTCTGTCTATCCTTCTTTTTCTATCTATTATCTATCTATCTATCTATCTATCTATCCATCCATCCATCCCTCTAAATTGTCTTCCAGGGAATAAGCGATCTCTATTTGAGTCCAAGCAGAAGGGATCCTGAGATAACTGTAGTGACCACAATAGGAACCAGGGTTAGTAAAACAAACAAACAAACAAACAAAGGAACAAAGGAATACAGGTGTGCAGAATGAAATTAGCATAATAAAGCCTTCCTTCCATTAGCTATGAGGCAATGATTGTTTGCCCTACTCCCTTGATTGTTTGCCCCATGCCCATGTGTATAGGAGGGAAGCCTCCTTTTGCCACAATCCACTCTTCATATGGAATCCCCAGGCAGCTCCCATTTATAAGAGAGGACTTTCTGGGAAACATAATTACACAAATATGGAAGGAGCGTTTCTAAGCCATAGAGTCATGAATCTTCTTTGCTGTTGGCTAACATAATCACAAATCAAGCAAAGCAAACTTGAAGGAAAACAAACCTGAAGTAGTAGGACTAAATGAAGAGATAACGTTTTTTAAAAATATAGTTTCCTAAATTAAAAATTAGTCTAACAAGTTATCACCATTCAAATTTAAATTAGGGTTTGGAAGGTAAGAGTTCTCTCAAAATATAGAGCACTAAGGAAAATAAACAGGATGGTTAGAAGCATGGAGAATCATGTTGTATGCTGTTGGTAACAAGGTAAATTAGTATAGCCATTTTGGAAAATAGTATCAAGGTTCCTCAAAAAAAAAAAAAAAAAGAAAGAAAAAAAAACTAAAAATGAAATTACTCTATAATCCAACAATCCCACTTCTGGGATTACAGTCAAAGGAATTGAAATTGATACATCAAAGATCTGTCTATTTTCCCATGTTTGTTGCAGCATTCTTTTCTTTTTTTAAAAAATATATATATTTTATATATATGTATAATATATATATTTAGTTGCAGATGGACACAATATCTTTTATTTTATTTATTATTTTACATGGTGCTGAGGATAGAACCCAGTGTCTCACATATATGAGGCAAGCGCTTAACCACTGAGCTACAACCCAGCCCCTGCAGCATTATTTTTCAATAGCCAAGGTATGGAAACAACCTAAGTACCATCAATAGATGAATGAATAAATATGACATATATATGTATGTGTATACACTTATATATTTATATATGTGTATATTTATATATATAAACATACACACAATGGAATACTATACAGTTTTTAAAAAGCAGGTATCCTATTAATCTCAAAGACATGTATAGACCGGAAGGACATTTGGCTAGGTAAAATAGTCAGGTTCATACAAAAACTGTATGGACCCACTCGTGTCTAATATCTGAAAAAGTCAATTTCATAGGAGCAGAGTATAGAAAGGTAGTCGCCAGCTAGGGGTAGGTGAGGGATGAGAAAAAGAGAGAGATTGATCAAAAGGAGTTCAGGCAGGATAGAAACATTAGTTTTAGTGATGTATTACATTATATGGTGACCACACTGAATAATAATAATGTATTACATATTTCAAAATTGGTGAAAGAATAAATTTTTCTCATTTTCATCATGAAGAAGAAAGATAAGTTGGTGAGATGATAAATGTATTAATTAGCTTGATTTAATCTTTATACAGTGTATACACAGATCAAAATATCACAATTACCACACAATATGCATGGGTTAACTAAATCTGTACATTGTGATCAAACTGGGATTCTCTGAAAGTAGTGTTGATATTTTAAAGTGTAAAGGAAATATAATGGGGATCTGATAGCATTGTACTACAGGCAGCAACATAATGGTTTTAAGGTAAAATCAAAGTAAGACAAGGTCCCACAGGATGCAGGTTAGGAATAGACGCACAAGCAATATGAAGAAACAATGGGAAGAAAGTTGACACAAACCAAATCAATATACCTCCTCACAATTATCAAATATCAGCAAAATTGAGCTTTAGATTTTGAAGATGAAATAAAAACCTTCCAACGACACAAGCAAAAGTTAAAAGATTTCACATCGTCGAAAGCCAGGCACTTCTGAACATCCTGGGCAAAAATTTTTCATGAAGAAGAAAGAGGAAAAATAACAATGAAAATCAACAAAGGGAGATATTAAACTAAGGGAAAATACCAACCAGAAGAGAAACCAAATCAAGACTAAAGATCATCATACAAATAAAAAAGGATGGGAATAAAAAATCACATCTCAATAATAACCCTGAATGTTAATGGCCTAAACTCGCCATATTTGCATATACAAGTTAGCAGTGGATACAAAAATCAATATCCCATAAAATAAAAAAAAAAAAAAAGAAATAGTCCAATGGAAACATGTTGGCAGCATTTCACATTAAAATATTATTGTAAAATTGCAGCTATAGCAACTGAAGACATTAATGGTTGGTCAATTCTGAATAGTGGATCAGGGATCTCATACGACCCAATAATCAGCCTGGGACTCTGAAGCAGATCAAAGGATAATGCCTGATTGAGAAGATTTAAAACAGTGTCAAGGATTTCTACCACATCCTTGGAAGGAAGGTTTTGAATTATGGAGGGATTCTACACCTGCGTCCACCCTGGGTTTCAGAGCCAAGCTGTGTGCAGAGCTCTAGGTCCTTGACCCTTCTCCTTGGTTTGGGTTTCAATTTCATATTGTTGTCTGAAGAAGGAGGAGGAAAGGACAGTCTTCCTACTTCTGGAATGCTGTAAGAAAATATAAAGTGGCTTCAGCGATCACATTTTTACCTTGAAGATTTTATAGTGTGGGGAGAACAGACAGCCCAGAGAAGAAGGACTGAGTTGAGCCCTAGCTGAAAACATAGGTAGACTTAGCAGGTCTAAAGTGGATATATCTATATCTGTTGACTGACAATTTTAGCATTTAGCAGATGTGTGTTGTCCTTTGGAGAGAAATACAGTACTTGGTTGGAAAGTAAACATCTAAAAGCCCTGATGTCCTGCTGATGGAAATCTGGAGGCTCTGTTTCAACTCTGCTGGCAATAGCAATATATCTTCCCTTATACCACATAAAATAAAGCAAGCCACACCATCTGCTTGTAATCTGCATTGCACTATTCACCTGGATTCATAGTTGAGCTAGTTGTTTAGAACATTATAGATGTTAATTTCTTGAATAAGTTTAGTTCATATCATAGTAAACAATGATATTTTAAAAATTAATTCAGGAGGCCCAATAGCCAATTAGTAATACCTATAAAAGAGTAAACACAATAAAACAGAGAAGAAAATACATTGGAAAAGTATTAATGTTGGGAAATTTCCAGGAATTAATGAAAGGTTAAGTCTTCAGAATATGGTTCCATTGAATGTAAGGCAGGATAAGTAGTTTCCCATCCATAAACCATTTAGGAATTTCAAGGCTTCAAGGGAATAAAATCTTAAAGCTTTTGATAAAGGGAGATGCTTTATTTATGAAGAGTCAAAACCAACTTATTATTGAAAGTATGGCCTGACTTCTGGTATCAGACTACCATAGCTTCAATTCCAATTGTGTTACTTGCTTGTAAAATAGATAATAATAGAACATTTGATTGGTTTGTTATAAGTATTAACAATTATCAGTTGAAGAGCTATACATAGTAACCTTGTACTTTGTAATATTTTAATACATATCATCATGATTATGGTTTCTTTTAGTCAGTGGGGAAATATTTATTTTAAACTTAGGGAAGAAGACATTGAAGCTAGAATTCAGTAAACAGCCAAATCATTATCAAATATGAGAGAAAGACAGTGATGATTTTAATTCTGTAAAACCTTAGTTCAGCATTTGCAGATTATATCTGAAATAATTCCATATAGATTTGTACTATAATGAAAATGAATCTGAGGAGAAAAAGATATGTAATATGTAGGATATCATAAAAGCAAAAAATTCACAGTTAACACTTCTGAAGACAGAAGACAGAAAAATCAAACCTTGGAAGTAAGCAACAAAGTAGCCATTGAAGTAAGGAGTATAGATATGGAGGGCCTAAGATGGAGAGGCAGAATCTGGGCAATTGTTTCTTAAAAACTATAGAACTAAATGCAAAGAAAATTAACCAAAGATTCAATGAAAGAAAACTGTTCATTAATTAGGGCAAACCTGATTCTACAGATTAAAAGAACCTATAGAAACACAGGAGAAACTAACTTAAAAATCTTATAATTTCAAGACATCTTTTAGTGATATTATTGAGTTATAAATTTAAGAAAAATTGCAGAGGACCAGGAAGTGATAATTGATGAAATATGTGTGGGTGGGTCAGGCAGTATGCAGTAGGTTAAAGTTATTGTCAACAACTTTGGAAGCCAGAGGACAATGAAGCACCTTCTCTTGATTATAGAGTCATTGAATTTGTTACATCTTTCAATGTTCAGCTCCAACGTTGAATTTTTAATGGGTTCTATTCAGACCATCTCATTTTAAATTGTAGACCTTATATTCCTCATCCTACTTTTTTTTTTTTCACTTTTCAATTTATTTTCTAAAATATATTATTTTCTGACTTTTATGTGCTTTATTCTTTTCATCTGTCTCCCTCCACTAGAATACAAGCTTTTAGAGGAAGGTCCAATATGCTTAGTATCTGGCATGAGTATGGGAAATGAGTACTCTCATAAATGGCTGGTAGATGTGTAAATTATTAATTATTGCAGTATTTCAAAAGGCAACTTGATAGTATAAATTTATAATTTTAAAATTTTCATATTCACCTCTTAATATTGTCTCTATCCTAGAAAGTATGCTGCACCCACAGGAAGAATTGCACAATGATTTTCACTCCAGCATTCTTTATACTTACTACATATTCAAATAATCCAAATATTCATAAAAGGAAAACAGTTCCCTGAACTATGGCATATATAATCCCTGTAAAATGACAGTATTTTTAAGTGGACCATTACAAAAAAAATGAAACGAAGCTATCAATCTGGATATGCACATGAAAACAAATATAAGTGAATGAAAAAGCATCAAGAAGGGCAAATAGTTAAGCGGCTGTCTGGAGGGACAGTGGCAGGGTGGGAAAAGGTGACAAGATGGGAAGTACAGACTACTTCCTCAGTTCACCACATAGTCACATATTTCTGTATTGTCTGAATTATATATTCTGCAATATATATATGATTAAAAATAAAACTTGAAGCAACTACTCACTATGAATGTTTTATAATCAATGATAAAAGTGTTTATGATAATATGAATAGTTCTACTGCTTACATTGTTAATGTTATTGTAACTAAGTATATCATTATCAACACTAGCATTTGTTAAGTTTTTGTTTGAATTGAGGCACATTCCAAGTATATATATATATATGTACATATATATATATATATATATATATGAGCCATTTTATTTAATCTTCACAACCACTGTGGTACTATTGTCATCCTTTATTATAGATGATAATACTGAGGTCAATACTTTGCTTGAAGTTTTCCAATGAATTAGAACAGGGCATCATGCCAGAAATCCTTTTGATTTCTAAAATACCACCCCTGAGGCTATTATAGTAATAATAATTTTTAAAAAGCTGATTGGGAACAAAAACCCTATCTAAAATACACATATAAAATTGTGTCCATATGCATAGGAGAACTAAATGATTGTAGATATGACTTGAATAGTGCAAAAACAATGTCTACACTATTTCACTGGACATATTCTACATAATATGACTAAATGCAGCTATTGTAGAGTGGCATGGTTTTTTGTCAATTTAATAATGTCCTAACAAAGATCAAATAACAGTTATAGCTACACAACACTAAAATACAGTTGACTTTTCTCCCTTAAGGTTTATATTTTCAACCTGTAGTTTCAACAAAGAATTAAATATATACTCTTTATAATTACACTGAACCTTCTGATTTTTCTTAGATGAATAATAAGACTTAGAATTAATGCTTTGATTTTCCTAAGCTGTTTAATTTGTTCTTTCTCATAAGACTTTAGTAATAAATTAGATTCTGAACTCTTTATTTTATCTATACTTAGTTGCAATGTGTGAGATTTGGTATTTCTATTTTAAATGTGTGCATTTCCTTGGAAAAGCAATAAAGCAATATTAAAAACATAAATTAAAGCAAACACAAGGCCCTGGAGGGTTTTCCAATATTAAATTTGAATACATTAAAATGAAGAACATGTTTCAGACTCTGAATAGACCCATGTAGTGGAAAAGGAACAGACAATTTATATTCACCCAGTGGCCTCAAGTTGAGGTTCAAATATTTGAATATTGAGTCATCAATGAAACTTCTGATTACTGGATGTTTTCTCTCCCATCAATATTTACCTGATAGAATCCCTGATTATTTCACAATCATTAATTGAACGTGTCTTACTTTCCAACACAATGAGTTCATGGAGCCACCACAAGTATATACATGTATGTTGTTCTGCACTTGTTGGCAGTAGTTTCACTGTACTGTGGACTTTTGTTGGAACCCTTGACAAGCCTAATGGTTGGACTTAGGGATTGAATTGTGTGGATGAACTGGGTACAGTGAACTGGCTCTCAGGTTTTTGTGAATGAACCTGTTCTCATTAACTGGAAACTAAGATCTAATCTAGTTCCTGGAAACATGATGATTCTCATTAGGGCAATTTTCTCCTTGAAAGGGGTGGGTTTTTTTATTGTTTTTTTTTTTTAAATTTCTCTTGGCATATTTTCTTATATTTTTCTATCTCACCTGGGTGAATGGAAAATATATTTACTATAATTTTCTTTAAATAAAATGTTCCTTTGTTCTTTTCTGATAAAAGAGGGTGTCACTTTCCCACCATATTCTGAATTTACAAGACCCTGAAAGGAGTATACACATTTGAGTTTGTTGAGTGAACAAAATGTACTGAGTTGGGTGGTATGGTAATTGAGGGGAAAAAGTATTTACCTTCCTCTTTCAGTCCATTTCTTAGATTAACTGACACACACACCCCCAATTAACTTAAAAGTTAAACTATATTTTCAAAAGAGAGGTAATATTTTAAGGTATGTGATAAAAAGGTGTGTATTTGGGGGGGTGGTAACATGGGAGACTTAAATCAATGATTCCTCATTATTTTATACCACTCTTCTTTGTTATAAGAATATTTATGTGCCAAAAGCCTTCTCTGCAATTTGTCACATTGGTCCTTAAATTTCTATTGCTAATTCATTCCCAATTCCCATAGATGGAAAAAAGAAGATGAAAAGTAGTCTTACACAAGAACCAAAAGCAGCTATTTTAAAAATGAATTAATTTTTTTTTTTCTTTTGGTACTAGGTATTGAACCCAGGGCTGGTTAACCACTGAGCCACAATCCCAGCCCTTTTTAATTTTTATTTTGAGACAGGGTCTCACTAAGTTGCTCAGGGCCTACCTAGGTTGCTGAGACTAGCTTTGAACTTGCCAGCCTCCTGCCTCAGCCTCCCAATCTGCTGGGATTATAGGCATGCACACTGTGCCTGGCATGAATTAATTTTAAAATAACAGAAATCCAGAGATTATCAGATTTTCTAGATTCTATGGGTAAATATGGTCAAAAGAATAATGCACCCAATGTGTATGCATTGGTGGGATACTTAAGGAACATTCCTCTGTGATCATGCTATGCAAGGATAACTGGAGTAAGATCAAAATGGGCCAGTGTGTCTCTCTTGCATTTGGGTTACTAGAATATCATCTAGGTTGTGATTCTAGGAAAGTCAGAGGTCTTAAAGTATCCCTTCAAATTAAACAGTCTCTAGAATTATTTGTAATCAGAGAACATACTTAATAATTTAAGATATTTTGCTTTCAGAAAGCTTGTGGTAAAATGTTCCATTTCATAAATATGTATGAGGCATTTGTTCTGACATTTGCCTGGAAATGAGGATAGGAAAACATATAAAGCCCCTACATTCAAGTGCAAAAATACAGAGTGGGTCACAGATGTAAATAAGTAAATATAACAAAAAATCAAAAGTGATAGGATGGAAGTGCAAATATTATGTATCAAGATTTTAAAAGAGAAAATAATCTAAAATGTTCTCATAGAGAATTAACCTAAGTCTTTATTAGTGAATCACAGATTAGCTTTCATCACAAAACTAAACCTAATGAATTTTGGCTGTAGCTATAAATATTTTGTAGAGAATAAAGTAAGAAATGGGGTAGGGGTGGGTCAAAGTCAGGAAACTTTACAAGTACATGCACATTTGTCAAAAAAGAATGTGATTAAAGCAATAAGAAATTTCAGAAAGATGCTATCACAATCCAGAGAAGAAGACTGCTTTCAGATGAGAAACAAGACTTTATGCAGGAGGTAGTATTTTGCTATTTCCTAAACACTGGAATTTATTCAGATTTTTGAAATTGAGAAAGAGGATTTCCAGGTAGTAGGGAGATTATTACCAAAACATGTAAAGTTATAAATTGCTGCATGTGCAGCAACAAATTAAATAGTTCATTTTATCTGAATAAAGGACACATAAAGTATCATGGTAGGGAATATACTTGGAAATGCTAAAGTGAAATTAAATGAGTTCTGATTAATTGCTTTCTTACCATGCCATTTAGTGTATACTCTGATTTTAGTATTCATCATATTTGAAATAATTGTTTGTTTTCATACCTCATTTTCTTTCTAAGCTGGAGATTTCCTTAAGATCTCGGACTGATTCTCCATTATTAAAATGATCTAGTTTGGTGAACAAAAATTACTGACCACTTACTGTGAGCCAGAGTATTAAATACACTAGAAAGACAGGAATGGCAAAAAATGTTTTAAGTCTCTATTGGGAAAGTATAGAAAACAAAAATAAGTTATTCAAATATATTTCAGGGGTAGGGGAAGTGCAATTTTAAAATAGGAAAGACCTAACTGTTAAGATGATTTGTGCTAAGACTTAAATGAGAGAGAACTATTCATTCAGGTATTTAGTGGAAGGGAACCCAATTCAAACACTCTGGAACTAATATCTGGCTAAAATATCTCAGGTCCTCAAGAAGATTTGTATTTAGGGTAATGAATATATACCCTAAATACAAGTGCATGTATGAAGTCATGAATGGTGTGAATATACTTTGCATACAACCAAAGATATGTAAAGATGTGCTCTATATGTGTAATACGAAATGTAATGCATTCTGCTGTCATTTGTAACAACTTAGAATAAAAAATAAATTAAAAAAAAAAAGAAATAAAATAAAATAAAGAAGACCTGTATTGGTGACACAGCTCCCTCTAATGTAAGGATAGTTAAAAGTGGGGGAAGGACAGAACCAACTTCCAAGATATTTCTGAAAACTTTGAGATAACTGAAGAGGGCTCTAGAATATAATAGGCTTAGAAACTGTCCTGCTCATCTTTTCCTTTAAAGAAAAGACTTAAACATGCATTAAAATGGTATAGAATTCCATACAAAATTATTGGAGAGAGAGAGAAGGGAAGAAGACAATGAAGTCATGTCTCAAGTTAATTGTGTCCACCGAAAAGCTCTAGACACAATTTAATATTGCTAGTGCCCAAATTATGAACTCCATAGCACATGTACCACTAAAAGGGAGCAGGGCTCCTTGAAGAAATGACATATTCTAGGTCCAGAGCAGGACATGTACAAGATGAGTCTGGAAACTTTTCCATGCCAGAAATTTGAGGAAATCAAAATTTACTAACTTCTGGAGGTTCTACTGACCAATTAGGTAAAAAATTGGGCATCAAGAATAACAAATTCAGTAAACTAAAACACAGCAAATGTACTGTAACTCATGAATTTATATTGATTTTTAAAAATTCACTGGTAATTTAGAAATTGTTGGGAGTCCAGAGATTGTTGGGAAATTCATTAGTCACATAGAGGTTGTTATTGAAAATTTGTAAGTAAATGGAAGAATACAGCATTTAATCTACTTTTGCTGCATGTTGTGCTTAGGTTAACTAGTTAATAAGAGAAAATTTCTCTTTTTAGGAATATTTCAATTGATAAATTATCAAGGAATAATAGAACTAGAACATAGTCATTTTATGGACACCTAATGAAGTATGGGTTGAGACTATAATTCCCATTGACCTCTAATGTCAAGCAAGATGTTAGAGAATCATTATTTTGTGCCTCTTAATGGCGGTACACAAAACACCTATGAAGCATTCTTGCCAAAATTTCAAACTTTCTTTATTTTAATTTCTAGATTTAACTGTCAATGTAAGGGCAATCCTGGGCAGAGGAGCTTGTTAAGTCCCAACACTGGAATGCAAATGGCCAACTGCAGACTGAGGAAACTCCACTAGACAACAAATCTAGCCTGTTCAATGAATGCTGAGAAAAAAATTTGTAAAATAAAAGAGACTTAAGAGACGTATCAGTTAAATGTAATCAGTACATATTGTTTGGATCCTGATTTAATTCCTGATTCATATATATTTGTATATGTATTTGTGTTTGAATGTATTTATATCTATATCTAATATCTACATGTGACAATTGAGAAAATTTGATTATTGTCAGGATAATTAATGACCCTAAGTATTTTCTTTTTTACCATTTTAAGTATGACCATGATATTATGATTATGTTACAAAACAGACTCTCCAACCATCAAAGAAATCTGATAAAATCTTTATAGAAGAAATTATATGATACCATGTGAGGAATTTGCTATATAATAACCCTGGGGTTTAGGAATTGAGGAAAGGGTCCAGATATACAAATAAGACTGATTATAATTTAGGGTTGGTGTAGCTGGATGATAGGCACAGGAAGTTTGTCAAAATACTTTCTCTACCTTTTCTATATATTTGAAATTTGCTAAAATATAAAGTTTCTCCTCAAAAATATCTCAAAAGTGATACTCATTGGCTATTGGACCAAGATTTTGGGAGCTTGGAATTGAGGAGTCTGGTTAATGGAATGGGGTGATTCATACCAGAGTGATATTGATGGAGTTTGTGAAAATTAGTCAGATTCTGGATATATTTTGAATGTAGAATCATTCAAAATATATGTGGTGATATGGGGTGTGAGAGAAAGAGAGTAGCTACTAAGGGTTTGTGGTCTGGAAGTGGAATAATGTAGTTGACTATTTAGTGGAATTGGGAAAAGCAGAGGAGGAGAAGATGTGAGCTGGGGGTAAGATCAGAGTGAATCCTCAGAGATGGCAGTTCAGGTGGTTGTTGGGCATCCAGATAGGAAGTGGCCACTTTAGTCTGGGCTACTCAGGACCAACAGATGCTGCTCTTTCAGGTCAGCATTAACAACTAAAGATTTAGGCCAAATCTATTTGTTAAGGGACACAAATCTTCACACAAACAGTCAGAACCTTGTAAAGGCAAGGTCAAGGAAGTTCAAGGAAATAACTAATTGTGTCCATAATTCATTGACACTCGATATTTTGAGAATATTTGCCTTAAGGTATTTTGACTGCAATAATAGTACTTTTTTAATGTGAAAAAAAGCTAATGCAAATAGTACAATGTTGAATGAGTAGAGAAATGCACATTTATCTCAAAATGCCCAGACTGGCAGTTATTTTCATACATGAACATGCTCATGTTTCTTAAAACTGTTTTCACAAATGCTACAGTAAAACTTTTAAAATGCCATTTAAAGATAAATTAAAAATCTACATTTGTTGATTATAGTTGCACCTCATTTTGAGAAAACTTAATCAAACTCCAAGTTCATTAAGTATCTTACAAAGTGTTTACTTGCTTTTCCAATTCATTATTCTTTTGTTGTAAAAATTAAAAATGATATCAGTGTATCAGTAACATTACAGAGTGTTTGAAAAATGCAACTTCCTTATAAAATAACTTTATTTGGGGAATTGATTTTAGTCTTTGGCCAATCACAGAAAAAATATATATGAAATTTTTATATATAATATAAATATTTATATATAATATAAATATTTGGTTATATATAGAATATATTATATAAAATATATATATATTTATTTAGGTTCAGAATATAATACAAAATTTTAACCCACTTGGTAATGTAATAATATGAAATAATCATACTTCTAAGATGTAATATAACTTTTGATCATTTTTAAAAATATCATATAACCTTGCATCCAGTAGATATTACATGAATTAATAATTTTTATTTTGCTCTCATTTTTCTATTCTATTAAAAACAACACATACCACACACACACACACACACACACACACACACACACACACACTTATTTATGCTGCTATTTTTTAAAAAAATTCCTTTGAATGACTTTCCTGAGTATATATTTTACATAGTGAAGTTACTTAGCAGTCTACATTATCAATTGTTGTGATAAAAATGATCATTTCTATTCCTTGTAGCAATGCATTGTACTGATTGACTGTACCCTTGCCAACCTTACCTATATTGTTGAAATATATATTTAGTGACTTTAGGTGTTAGCCCACTGTTTCAGTTTCAAATTATTGCTTAATTGTGAGATATAAGCTTTTTATTATTATTATTGTTTCCTCTTGTGAATTTGACTTATCTTACCAAGTTTATCTATTGATGTTTTAATATTACTTCTTAGCAACTTGTATTATGCCCCCTTTATATTTTTCTTTATCCTGCTTACAGTAATATTCCCCCAATTTTAGAAGAGAATTATTTATAAACAAAATAGTCCTAATTAACTTTCTTAATCATGTAAACATTACCCTACTTAAATAATAATTATATGCCACCTTTCCATATACTCAACAATTGTAAAATCAGACATTTATCATCTACTAGATCATTTATTGAATGACTTTAGTTCGACAACCACAATTATGATTACTATAGCTAAAATGTATGGAAAATTTACTAGATGTAAATCTCTTTCATGTACTGAAAGTCACTCGATTCTCATCACAGCCCTTTAAGTTAGGTCCTATTAACAAAGCATGTCAGGGTTCCCAGTTAGTAACTGAAAATAGGCTATTAAATATGTGAATACATAAGCACTTAAGGAATAATTAGACACAAAATGCAAAAGTCATTTCCTTAGGGGGAAAATGTTGAATGGATTCTCATTGTTGCTAGTTGGTCTTTTGTATTTGATGAAAAGAAGCAGAACTTAGGCTGCAGGAATCCCATCCCTTTCTTGTGAGGGTGCAGTGGCATTTGAGCAAGCCCCGCCCTCATCCCCATTTCTATGTTGCATGCAGTTAACAGCAGCTTCTTCAGGTTCTTTATTATTTTGTACTGCTAATATGTGCTGGTAAAGTTAGGAACACTCTAACTCAAGCCGTTGGAAAAACTTTGAAATCAGCCATTTCCCATGATGTAAAATATTCTCATTGGGGTTCTTTATTTTCTGTGTATTAACAAGGCTTCAAGCCTGAGACTTGCTCTCATTTAACAACTTTCTCTGTGCTTATCTGGAATGGAAAGTACTGATCTCTGAATGGACTGCCACTGAGCTCTGAAAAGAAAAGAAAAAGATGAGGATCTCTTGATGTCACTGAGAGTGAATGTGAAATGCACATTTTTAACTAGGACTCTGGCAAACTTGTCAGATAAGCAAACTCCTTTAAAAATTTCTCTGAAGAACAAATGACTTTAGATAGATAAAATTGTTTGACATTTTTTTAGTAGCATTTGCCAAGTACTGTAATCCAAAGTCATATTTTGTAAAATATATTCTTCATTTGAGACTGAAGTCCGTGATATTTTGTTTCTTTTCTCTGGCTGAGTACATACTGGATACTTTTGCAGTGAATAGAATTAATTATTATTGATCAAGTACTGTGGGCATATTGTGTGCTGTATACAACTTAATAGAGGAGACAAAGTTCTTGCCCTGAATACCTTCTATTCTGTTAGAGCAAGTGACGAAAACACATTGTACCCAGGCCAGATAGTATTTTCACCAAGAGGTGCAGTGTACAATTTTCATTCCACTTGTTCTCTCTGAGCATTTCCCTTGCTGGACAGTTACTAGGTGGCATCTGTGACATAGCTTGTGAGGGAAGTACTGAACAGGAAAAAGACAGTGTCTGAGGCTCCCTGAGGAAGACCTGGATCAGAGGTGATGCAAATAAGAGTGGCAAGAGCAACATAAGCCAAAGAGATAGAGCATCCAGAAGGACTCCAAGGAAAGAGAAGGGCCATTTTATTGTAGGAAGACAAAGAAAGAAAACTTTGATTCAAATGTCATTGTTTTAAAACTCTTTCACCTGCCTCAAATCCTGTGTATTTAATTGTTTCTGCCATCTAAAATAGCTTCATCTAAGTATACAACGCATTTTACACTACTCTTATTATTTTGCAATGTTTAATTTATATGATGGTATTGAAAAAATTAAGTTGCTATTTTTGTCAAAATGAGTCCTGTAGGTTCTTCTGTCCCGCTCCTCCCCACCTCTAATGGCCACTCGCAGAGATGGGAAAGAATCATTTTCAAAAGTGGCAAAATCATGACTTGCATCAGATATCAATGAACATATATCAAATGGACAAATACCAAAGCATTTAATTCATCAATTAATGAGGAAGCCACTTTAAAGGAGACTCACAGCACCAGACATGTACATTTGTCCCTGGGAACTGTTTGCATTGCATCTAGTTTTCTGCAAATTACATTTCTCTCTACAGAGCCACAAAAGACAAAGAATGGAACAAGCCCTATGGAATCCTTTAACCAGGAAAGATTTGGTCTGGGCAATGCAGAGTTCTCCACTGAAGTCACTGAGTGACTTGTTGGCCCATCTTAAAATCTTTCACGATTTTCCCTCACAGAGGCTGTGGCTTTTTACCCTTGCAGCTATTCTACTATTTGACTCCATGTTTTAAAATAGCATACTCTATGGGACTGAAAATAGGGTGATCCTCTCTGCCTGCCTACCAAAAGGGTCATTGCTGACATCACTATATCAAAAACCAGGTTAACAAGAGCAAAGCATAACAAAATCATGTAATCATCGTTTTATGTGGTTTGGAGCCTTCAGATTGAAAGCTCCAAAGCCCCTGGGTGAACTGTCAATTATTTTGCCTAATTTGGTGAAGCATGGACAGGTGAGAAGGATTGTGACCAGACTTTGTACCCAGATCAGTGTGAGCTAATGCAAGTAGCAAGGCCTCTCTGTTCAGAGTCTTCTTAGCCTCTTTGTGAAGCATTCCTTTCACTCAAATGTGGGACAAGACCTTTTCTGGGATGGGGGTCTTATGATCGATTATTAGCCAAGTTAGATCAGAGAATTTCTGATCTGGCTGGCTCTAAGAAGATTGGAGTAATATTTTTAGGCTTTGAGGGAAAAGGTTTTACTATGACTGGTTTCAAAGAGGATGAATTCTAGTTTCTATGATTTACATAATTGACCAAGTTTAGATATCAGTTATTGACTTCTTAGAAAAATAGTAAATTGAGATTTCACTCTCATACATCATTCTTTTTTTTTCCTCATTCCTGCTTATTTCTTTTTTTTTATGGAAAATGACTTCTTATTTTATTCACGTAAACATTTGAAATCAAAGAGATTAAGGGAGTTTTATGAACTCAGAATTTTTTAAGTACATGAAATTTCCATTACAGAGTACATTTCATTTCATATTACATATAAAGAGCACAATTTCTCAAGTTGCTGGTTTTATATAAAGTATTTTTACAACAATTGGGTCTTCATACATGTATTTAGGGTAGTCATGAATAACTCAGTCTGCCATTATTCCTATCCCCTAGCACCCTCCCCCCTCCCCCCCTTTGTTCTATTTAAAGATTTTTCATTCCTCTCATCCCCACTCCCTTGCCTTTATAAGTTAGTATCTTCATATCAAAGAGATCATTTGACCTTTGGTTTTTTGGGATTGGCTAACTTCACTTAGCATTATTTTCTCCAACTCCATCCATTTACCTGCAAATGCCATGATTTTATTCTCTTTTAGTGCTGAGTAGTGTTCCATTGTGTATATATACCAAAGTTTCCCTATCCATTCATCCACTTATGGGCATCAGGGTTGGTTCCACAGTCTAGCTATTGTGAATTGTGCTGCTATAAACATTGATGTGGCTGTGTCCCTGTAGTAAGCTGTTTTTAAGTCCTTTGGGAATAGGCCAAGGAGTGGGATAGCTGGGTCAAATGGTGGTTCCATTCCAAGTTTTCCTAGGAATCTCCATACTGCTTTCCAGATTGGCTTCACCAATTTGCAGTCCCACCAGCAATGTAGTAGTGTGCCTTTTTCTCCACACCCTTGCCAGCATTTATTGTTGTTAGTTTTTTTGATAGCTGCCATTCTGACTGGAGTAAGATGAAATCTTAGAGTAGTTTTGATTTGCATTTCTCTAATTGCTAGAGATGTTGAACATTTTTTCATATATTTGTTGATTGTTTGTATATTATCTTCTGAGAAGTGTCTGTTTAGCTCCTTGGCCCATTTATTGATTGGGTTATTTGTTTTTTTTGGTGTTAAGGCTTTTAAGAGCTTTATAAATCCTTGAGGTTAGTGTTCTATAAGATGTGCTTGTGGTAAAGATATGCTCCCATTCTGTAGGTTCTCTATTCACCTCACTGATTGTTTCTTTTGCTAAGAAGAAGATTTTTAGTTTGAATCCATCCCATTTATTGATTTTTGTTTTTAGTTCTTACACTATAGGGGTCCTATTGAGGAAGTTGGAGCCTAAACCAACATGATGGAGATTTGGGCCTACTTTTTCTTCTATTAGGTGCAAGGTCTCTGGTTTAATTCCTAGGTCATTGATCCACATATGATCATCTCAACAGACGCAGAGAAAGCATTTGACAAAATACAACATCCCTTCATGTTCAAAATGCTAGAAAAAATAGGGATAACAGGAACATACCTCAACATCGTAAAGGCCATCTGTGCTAAGCTGCAGGCCAACATCATCCTAAATGGATAAAAATTGAAAGCATTCCCTCTAAAAACTGGAACAAGACATGGATGCACTCTTTCACCACTCCTATTTAACATAGTTCTTGAAGCCCTAGCCAGAGCAATTAGACAGATGAAAGAAATTAAAGGGATACAGATAGGAAAAGAAGAACTCAAATCATCACTATTTGCAGACGATATGATCCTATACATAGAAAATCCAAAAAATTCCACCAGAAGTCTTCTAAATTTAATAAATGAATTCAGCAAAGTAGCTGGATATAAAATCAATACCCATAAATCAAAGGCATTTCCGTACATCAGTGACAAATCCTCAGAAAGAGAAACTAGGAAATCTACCCCATTAGCCTCAAAAAAAAAAAAAAAAAATTGGGAATCAACTTAACAAAAGAAGCCGGGCGCGGTGGCGCATGCCTGTAATCCCAGCACTTGGGAGGCTGAGGCAGAAGGATCGTGAGTTCAAAGCCAGCCTCAGCAATGGTGAGGCACTTAGCAACTCAGTGAGACCCTGTCTCTAATAAAATACAAAAAAAAAGGGCTGGGGATGTGGCCCAGTGGTCAAGGGCCCCTGAGTTCAATCCCCAGTACAAAAAAAAAAAAAAAAAACTTAACAAAAGAAGTGAAAGACCTCTACAATGAAAACTACAAGACTCTACAGAAGGAAATTAATGAAGATCTTAGAAGATGGAAAGATCTACCTTGTTCATGGATAGGTAGAACTAATATTGTCAAAATGAACATTCTCCCAAAAGCACTATACAGATTCAATGCAATCCCAATCAAAATCCCAATATCATTCCTCATAGAAATAGAAAAATCAATCATGAAATTCATCTGGAAAAATAAGAGACCCAGAATAGCCAAAGCAATTCTTGGCAGGAAGAATGAAGCTGGTGGTATTACTATTCCAGACCTTAAATTGTACTACAAAGCAATAGTAACAAAAACAGTATGGTATTGGCACCAAAATAGACCAGTTGACCAATGGTACAGAATAGAAGACACAGAGACGAACCCACACACCTACAGTTATCTTACATTAGACAAAGGTGCCAAAAACATTCACTGGAGAAAAGATAGCCTCTTCAACAAATGGTGTTGGGAAAACTGGAAATCCTCATGTAATAAATTGAAATTAAATCTCTTTCTCTCACCATGCACAAAACTTAACTCAAAGTGGATCAAGGATCTAGGAATTAAACCAGAGACCTTGCACCCAGTAGAAGGAAAAGTAGGCCCAAATCTCATACATCTTTCTTAAAAGGTGATTTTCTTTGCCTGCACCAGTCATCATCAAATCCCTACCAAATTTAGGCTGATGTTTCTGTCTGCTCCTTTCTGGAACTTTGCCTGGCAGATTATGCAGTAATTCCCTCTACCTGCTTCCCTACTGGGTTTTACGTTTCCTGAGTCCCTTATCTTTCTCTGTATTGATTTGTGGCTCTGACTTCAAGGAGCTGCCCTCCATTAGCTTTCCAACAAAAGATGAGTGGGAGACTCATCTCTCACTGTGAGACTGTGTACCTCTGAATATTATAGTCTACCTTTACACTTGATTAATTCCTTAGTTCAATATAGATGTTTAGATTCTAAGATTATTTTCTTGAAAAATGTTAAGGCATTGCTCCAGTATGCTCTTGATTATGGTATACTTGTCAGGACAATTGATTCTACCCTTATTTCCTGTCTTCCCATGGGAAGACAGGAATCATCCCATGTAATGACATTCCTACTCTGCCTACATGTGACACTGAGGATCTCTGAGGCAGACAGGAGTCATTCTTGCCCATGCTGGTTATGTACCTCAGAAGAGTGGTCATTAAAACATAGTTTTCAAATGAATTTTAATTTTTCCCTTTCAATTTTACATATTCATAAACTTCTTTACCAGAGGGTTATTTTAGAAAGTGAATTTAAGACGAGTAACCCATAAAAGAGTAGAAATGAGCTGGTCTTTTAGACCAAGCATCATGGAAATAAAATACTAAGCAGAATGTTATTCTTGGAAATGGAAATAGTAAGGTGCTTCACCTATTTATAATAGGGCCAGAGAGAATAAAAATAATTAGATGTAATCTTGCATAAATATTTAGCAGACTAATTAGAAGAGTCCAAAGAAAACTGAACAGAACATATTTGGTCTGAAGATAACTAGCAAACATTTTCAGGGAAACAGTGAAACTTCATGTCCTCAAAAAAGGTAAAGTTATTCTGAAGAATGCACTGAAAATTGTATGAGAAGAAGTCATACTGCCTTGAAGATAAAGTGAAACAAAATGTATTCATTTTCCTCTTCTATTTTGTGACTTGATGTCATCAATGTGAGAAATCTAAACGCTTCAGTGCTTCTCTAAATAGCCCCTGCAGTCTCTGCTTCTTTCCATCATTGTGCTTTCAGACATTTCTTGTGACACTCTGTTCCAACCACATGAAGGATGAGGAGCCAGAGCAGGGATGGGGGAGTACCGTGGTAGGCAGATCTAAGGAAGCTTGTCTGGGAGTTATCTTACTGCAGGTAGCTAGCAATGGGAGGAGCACATCTTCTATATGAAGGACTCCATCTGGCTTGCACTCTATTTTGTTTTGTATAAAAATTTTGATTGTTTTTATTTAGAAGTAAATATTTAGAAGTGGTTACAATGATAGACCTACTATTTATCTTGTTGTTCAATAGAAGAAAGTCTTGGGGGAGAAGTTTTATTAAAGTGGGCATGGAGAAATCTTAGTAGTTGAGTCTTTGACTATTATCCATCAGAGGCATAAGCATCATCAGCGGGGCACCTAGAACTTGACTTGTTGTTTTTATTTTCTCCCTTTACAAATCTTTATTCTGTCTTCAAGAATGTGCAAATCTTGTTTGGATTTTATTTTCTCTTGTAAAGAGTGAGCTCTGGATTTCCAGAAAGATATCATCTTCTCTGTCATTTTTACCTGCTCCTTTATATGTTTTCTTAGTTACACTGTTCACCTAGCCTATTAGCTGGGCGGAGAGCATGTAGCAGAGATGGAAGAGGAGCAAATTTTGCTGGCTGCATATTGACTTAGCATCAGGTAGAAGTTCAGCTGCATGTATTTAGAAACTAGTCTAAGTGCCTGTCTAACCTTTTACAGAGGAATCTATTTAACACAGCTTATACCAGGAGCAAGAATTTTC
This sequence comes from Tamias sibiricus, assembly GCA_025594165.1. Taxonomy (NCBI): domain Eukaryota; kingdom Metazoa; phylum Chordata; class Mammalia; order Rodentia; family Sciuridae; genus Tamias; species Tamias sibiricus. Next base: position 95,724,514 of record CM046661.1, on the reverse strand, counting down.
TCTACATTTGATATTGCTATCCCTGCTGTGGTTCAAAAGAGGAGACTATAACCAATACTGAAGATGTCTAAGTGCTTGAACAAATGGATTAGCTTCCTGCACACTACTCCAGGAGTTTTTAGGATTTCTTATATCACAGATTCTGTTATCAATGGGAAAGAGGAAGAAATAAACCAGGATCCCAACTCTTGGAAGCCAGAAAAGTATTTGTTGAGGAAATGGCATGAAACAACTTTTGAAAGATGATGAAACATTTTGCCAGGCATAAAACATACATTGAGTCTATCCTGGGCAAAGGGGGCCATGTGAAGAAACCAAGTGGCATGAAATAACACAGTATATTAAGAGAAATGGAAGCAGTGTGGTGTAGCTAGAAAGCAGAAGGGAGAAAAGAGATTAAGAAACTAACTGAAGGCTAGGTCAGGCAGCTCTCATAATATAGACCATTGGTATGTTAAAACACTGAAATACTTCCAATTGACAGCAGGTAGAGAGATAAATAGATAGCTACCCATGTATTATATACAATTTATATAGAGTTTGAAATATATATTTTACCTCATTTAGAAAACCAATGAGAATATATATTTTTCTGTTATTTTATATACTGATGAATAGAACCATAAGATTTGTTAAATTATTAACTCTCCCTGTTCTTAGTCATACCAGGAGTATGGCTCCTCCACCATGCCATCATTTTTTGTTGCTATTATTTTTTGAATGCAGTAATATGGATAACCCTTCACACCTTTTCCTGGAAGGGTTTGTAAAGAAGAGCAACAGTTTGCAGCAGTATCTTTCTGTCTCCCTTCCTACCTCCAGACCTGCTTCCTTAGTGTTAGCACCTTTTCTGTTGTTCCTAAGAGAATACTTAGAATAATTTTTGCCTAGTTATTGAAATGCATGAAATTGTTTCATATCTCTATTTCAGTGAAGTAAAATCCCTTACTACATTAGTCATGTAAATGATTACAACATAGTGGTAAGCAGTAGAACAACCTCTTCTAGATAAATGTGCCATGTTGACAAAAATTTAAGGCCAATGAAAGCCTGATTTTTGAGCAAGGTAACACATATTTTGGTGTGTGCCTGTAGCTACTTTAGGTGTTTTTATAAATGATACTTATCTAATTTCAAATAACTAGACTTTATAAGGAAATTTAAAGATCATAAAAGCTGTTCAAAATGCAGCGAGTCTTCAGGGGATCATTGGCCTATTACTTAATTTTTTTACAATTAGTCCATCTTCCAACCCTCTTCATAGACTCAAAGGATCTATTCATAATTGGTTGGTCTAATTCCTCTCCCCAGGACCCTAAGATCCTTTGTAGAACCTGAGCTCTGTACTGTCTAGTTCCTGCCAACTTTGTTTCCCCAGAACTGGGCCCTGTTGTACATCTCCCACAGGAATGGCAAGAGCCTGCTATTTACTGGGGATTATCTAACAGTATTACCTCTCCTCTTGAATTAAAAAGAGAATTGGTGCCTCAGATGTCCTTCTTAACACTTGGTTTGAACATCTTTGTATTGATGATAGTTTTTTTAAAAAAAAAATCACCTGAGGATGTTTGTATCTTCTGGATCTAACCTCTGCAAGAGAGTTCCCTGTCTTTGGATCTGTTCCACGTCTTCAGCTCTATTCTAACTTTTTCCAAAGCCCAATTAGCCCATAGAAGGTGACTTTTGTGAATGCTTTATATTTAAACTCACTCAAGTTTCATCAAGCAGAAATGTGTTTTTGGTTTATCTCTCCTCACAATTAATGATGATTTTCATTGCTAGTAAACTTCTTTCAAAAGTTGACTTTTCACTTACTTTTGAATGGTCTGTTGTTCTTTTTCTACAGGTTGTTATGATGAACACATTAGGGTTTGTTGATTATCACATTTGTACTATGGTTTGCTAATCTGGAAGAGAACTATTGCCTTCAATTGGTATTTTGAGGGGTGTGTGTGTCATGTCCCATGCCTCCTGATTTAATGCTTCTAGATGAACAGTGTATTATACTTTAAATGACGCACCATTTATATGATGAAATATGACTGTATGATGACAATATGATTACATGATGTGCAGGGTTATATTTTTATTCTGGCTCTACCATTGTCTGTGTGTCTGTTAGCACATCCTTTAATTTCTTTGGGCATAAATTGTTTTTTTTTTAATGCATAAAATAAGGTGCTTTTCTGCCCCATTTCACTCCTAATTTCCCTCCAAAGTTAAAGTCCAATTCTTTAAAGTTGTTTTGTAAGCATCTTTATGAACTTCATCAAACTGGAAGGTTTAAATACCGAATCATAATAATGACGGTTAAATATTAGGTATTTTGCAATCTTTTGCATGCTTCAAATTCGTTTAAAAGTCTCTGGTTTTCTAGATCTCAGTGTAGTTATGCTTTTGTGCCCTGTGATTCTAGAACCATACTTTTAGTTTTGCTGAGCTGCAAAGCAGGTAACCCACAGGATTTAGACTAACTGATAAGCACAAAGTGAAGTTGCTGGTGTGAAAAAAAATGTTTCTCCTTGATTTCCTCTCATAATCCTCCTAAGAAAACTTTTAATCTCCAGACAGGCTAGTATACAGAAAGAATTTCTGTCAAGACAAAAACACCTGCCCTGGAACCAGCTGAACAGATTGTGCAGTTCTACTCTATGACAGCTGTGAGAAAAAGGCTTGGAAACTGCTAATTCAATCAAGAACTGCTTAATGCAATTTGACAGATTTCCAATATAAATCAGGCTATGTTGCTATTTGGAAAAAAATACTTTCCCAACAAAACACATAGATTAAGGAGAAGCAGTGGCAGACTAAAAAATTTTTTGGGCTTCTGATGAAATTGAGAATAAATAGATCTGGTCTCCATCCAAAGCAAATCAATAATGAATTGGAGAAAGTAATTAGAAAATATCTGATGGCTAGAGCCTGGAACTTTCACTACATATAAAGGCAAAACATCTGATAAACTTGAAGTTCCACTAAACAGTTAAGCCCTAGTACTTCTACTTTTCAGATTTCCAGGCCCTGAATCAAATAGCAAACCTGTTTTGTTTCACAATGCAAAATTCCCGGAGAAGTCAGTGATCAATGACATAGATCAAGGAAGAATTATAAATGAAAACATAGACTCCTCTAGACAAAAATGTAGTACATCTTAGCTGTGTAGGTAGAAGTCCTGGGATTGAATTGTCTATCTTTGGTCAATTTGTATATTAGTTTGTTTCTCATTACTAGAACAAAATATGTGAGGCAGACTCAGTTATTTATCAACAAAAGGGATTTATTTAGCTCACAGTTTCAAATACTGAAAATTTAAAGAACATGGTACAAGCCCTGTGAGAGCCCCCCTTAGGGAGACACCTTGTGGCAGATGGCAATGGTGGGAACACACAAGGGAGGAAGTGATCACATCACCAACTAGGAAGCCAGAGATACTGGGGTCCCACGATCCATTCTGAGACCTGCCTTCAATGACCAAGCATCTCCCAGTACGCCCTATTGCTGAGAGTTTCCACGCCACCTCCTAACACTACCATCCTGGGAGCAAAACTCCAACACATGAAACCTTTGGGAGATATATGCCTACATGTCCAAACCTTAGCAGTTAACAAATATGTTAAGCCATAAATTACAAACTCAAAGGTTAAAATTGATTAAAAAAGAAAAAAAGTAATGGTACATGTGAAATATAGAAATGGTATGACCTGCCAACCCAAAGCATATCTCAAAGTGGCATCTACTATTTACTTCTAGCTGTCCATGATCAAGGTTACATTTGGTCCTAATGCACCAAATTTTATAGAGTTTTAAGATAAAACAGGAACACACAGTTTCTATGTGAAAATATTCCATTTTAATTTTTAGCTTAAATTTATAATGAAACAAAACATTTTTTTGAGAGAAAACTGTGGCCTTTGAGACTGTGACTGTTTCAATATCTGTGCATCAAAGACTATATTTTGTGATAGGTACAAGACTTGCTTTATATGGTTATTTATAAAATAAATTTCTAGATTTGGAAATGTTGGGAGGGTCAAGTATTTAAAAGTTTAAATGTTTTTGATATATATTGTCATACTGTCCCAGTATTGTAATCCAACTTTAGTAAATAGGCCATGTAAAAAGTAACCACTCTTCAAACCCTTCTCAATATAAACATTCAAATAGATACCAATACAATAATAACAAGTGATGTCAATACACTTCTCTCGTGAATAGAGAGCCTACTAATTGGGAAAAATTTTTTACCACATGCACATCAAATAGAGCACTAATCTCTAGAATATATAAAGAACTCAAAAAGCTTAACACCAAAAACACAAATAACCCAATCAATAAATGGGCCAAGGAACTGAACAGACACTTCTCAGAAGAAGATATACAATCAATCAACAAATACATGAAAAAATTTTCAACCTCTCTGGCAATTAGAGAAATGCAAATCAAAACCACTCTAAGATTTCACCTCACACCAGTCAGAATGGCAGCTATTAAGAACATAAACAACAATAAATGTTGGTGAGGATGTGCAGAAAAAGGCACACTCATACATTGCTGGTGGGACTACAAAATGGTGCAGCCAATAAGGAAAGCAGTATGGAGATTCCTTGGAAAACTGGGAATGTAACCACCTTACGACCTAGCTATCCCACTCCTTGATCTATACCCAAAGGACTTAAAAACAGCATACTATAGGGACACAGCCACATCAATGTTTATAGCAGCATAATTCACAATAGCTAAACTGTGGAACCAACCTAGATGCCCTCCAGTAGATGAATGGATAAAGAAAATGTGGTATATATACACAATGGAATATTACTCAGCAATAAAAGAGAATAAAATCATGGCATACACAGGTAAATGGATGAAGTTAGAGAATATAATGCTAAGTGAAGTTAGTCAATCCCAAAAAGCCAAATGCTGAATGTTTTCTCTGATATAAGGATGCTGATTCACAGTGGGGTTGGGACAGGGAACATAGGAGGATTGGAGGAACACTGGAATGGCCAATGGGGAGGGAGGGGAAGGGAGGGGGCAAAAGGGTGAAGAAAAAAAAGATGGTAGTATGAGATGCATAGCATTACCCTAAGTGCATGTATGAAGTCATGAATGGTGTGAATATACTTTGCATACAACCAGAGATGAATGGTGTGAATATACTTTGCATACAACCAGAGATATGTAAAAATGTGCTCTACAAGTATAATATGAAATGTAATGCATTCTACTGTCATTTGTAACAACTTAGAATAAAAAATAAACAAATTTAAAAAAATACACTTCTCTCACCAATAGATAGGTTATCCTGGCATAAACCTTAAGAACTAAAAAATACTATTAATCAAATGAGCTTATTAGAAATCTCATTATTTCATCTATAAAATATTATAGATAAAATAATATAAAATATTATTTCATCTATAAAATAGTGAATTTGTTTTCTTCTCAGTGGCATGTGGAAAATTCTCTAAAACAGACCATATTTTAAGAAACAAAACAAGTCTAAGCAAATATTTAAAAAAAATAGAAACTCTTCCTTGCATTCTCCCAGATCATAATGGAATGAAATTACAAATCAATAACAAGATAAAAAACAGAAACCATTTTAACACCTGCAGATTAGTTGATACACTTTTGAATATGGAATGGATCTTACAAGAAATCAGGAGAGAAATAAAAAAATGTTTTTAGGAACAAATGAGAACAGATATATAACATACCAAAGTCTCTGGGACATAATGAAAGCAGTTCTAAGAGGAAAGTTTATAGCATTGAGTGACTACATTAAAAAAAAAAAAAAAGAAATGTACCAAATAAATGATCTAATACTATATCTAAAGACTCTACAAAAAGAAAAACAAATTCTCAATCAGAGGAAGACAGAAAATAATTAAAATAAGAGCCAAAATCAATGAAATTGAACATAAAAAAGCAATAAAAAGGATAAATGCAATGAAACATTGGTTCTTTGAAAAGATAAAAAGGATGAATAGTAATCCTTTAGCCAAAGTAACCCAAATGAAAGAAAGACACAAATCAACAAAATTAGTGATGAAAGAAGATATATCACTACAGACACATCTGAAATCCAGAGGATCATTAGAAACTATTTTGAAAATCATATTCCAATAAGCTAGAAAATGTAGACAATATTGGCAGATTTCTACACATGTATGACCTACCCAAATTAAACCATGAGTATGTAAAAAGCTTAAACAGACTAATATCAAACCATGAGATTGAAACAGCAATTAAAAGCCTTCCAACAAAGGTAAGCACAGACCAGATGGATTCTCAGCCAAATTCTACCACACATTTGAAGAGAACTAATGCAAATCTTGCTCAAATTATTTTATGAATAGAGAGGGAGGAAATAACTACCAAATTCCATCTATGAAGTTAGTATCACTCTGATAACAAAACCAGACAAAGGCACATGAAGGAAAGAAAACTTCAGACCAATATCATTGATGAAAAAATATGTGAAAATCCTTTATAAAATATTGATAAACTATATTTTAAAAAATGTATTAAGAAGATAGTACACCATGATCAAGTGGATTTCTTCCCAAGGTTGGTTCAACATACAAAAATCAATAAATGTAATTCGCCACATAAATAGAGTTAAGGACAAGAATTTCATGATTATCTCAATAGATGCAGAAAAAAAATCATTTGACCAAATCTAGCACCCATTCATGTTTAAAGTACTAGAGAAACTAAGGATAGAAGGAACTTATCTCAACATTGTAAAGGCTTCATATGACAAACCCAAGGCCAACATCATACTGAATGGAGAAAAAATGAAAAAGCATTTCCTCTAGAAGTAAGAAAAAAGCAATGATGTCCACATTCACCACTCCCATTCAACATAGTTCTGGAAACTCTAGCTACAACAATCAAGCAAGAGAAGTGAAATAAAGTAATAAAAATAGGGAAATAAGTAGTTAAATTATCTCTTTTTGCTGATGACATGAGCCTATCTGTAGTAGACCCCAAAAACTCCACCAGAAGACTTGAGGGTTGATAAATAAATTCAGCAAAGTACCAGGAGACAAGATCAACATTCATAAATCCTTAGTTTTCCTATATACTAATAATGAATTTTATGAGAAAGAAATGAGGAAAATTATCCCATTCACAATTGCCTAAAAAAATGCTTAGACATAAATCTAATGAAAAAGGTGAAAGTTTACAAAGTAAACTATAGAACACTAAAGAAAGAAGTTGAATAAAATCTTAGGAGATGGTAAGACCATCTATGTTCTTGAATAGGTGGAATTCAAATTATGAAAATGGATATACTATCAAAAGCATTATACAGATTCAAAGCAGTCCCCATCAAAATACCCAAGACATTCTTCACAGATCTATAGACAAGAGCCCTAAAATTCATTTGGAAGAATATTATATCAGACTAGCCAAAGCAATACTGAGTGAGAAGAGTGATGCTGGAGGCAACACAATACCTATACCCATCAATACAATACCCATCTCAAATTATACTACAGAATTATAGTAACAAAACAGCATGGCACTGGCACCAAAACAGACATGAAGACCAATGGGATAGAATAGAAGACACAGAGAAAACCCACATAGATACAGTCATCTGATATACATAAAAATGTCAAAAAACACACATTGGAGATAAGGTAGCCTTTTAAACATATGGTGCTGGGAAAACTGTATATCCATATGTAGAAGAATGAAACTAGACCCTTATCTTTCACCCTGCACAAAACATTTCAACTAAAAGTGAATCAAATACCTACAAATTAGACAGAAACTCTGCAACTGCTGGAAGAAAACAGGGTTAACACTCCAATATGTCGGCACAGGAACTGGCTTCCTTAACAAAACTTCTAAAGTGAAATAAAAATAAATAAATAAATAAAAAACCAAGAATCATCAAGTGGAATGCCATCAAAGTAAAAAGCTTCTGCATAGCAAAAGAAATAATTAAGATGATAAAGAGAGAGCCTACAGAATCGGAGAAAATCTTTGTCAGCTACTCCTCTGATGGGGGATTAATATCCAGAATATATAAAGAATTAAAAAAGCTTAATACCTAAAAAAATTTTAAAAATAAAAAACTTCATCTATTGATGAGCAAAAGAACTAAACAGATATTTCTCAAAAGAAGAAATACAAATAATCAACAAATATTTGAAAAACTGTTCAATATTTCTAGCAATCAGGGAAATACAAATCAAAACTACATTGAGGTTTCATCTCAGCCCAGTTACAATGGCAATTATCAAGAATACAAATAATAAATGTTGGTGAAAATGTGGGGGGAAAGGTGCACTCATATGTTATTGGTGGGATTGCAAATTAGTACAACCACTCTGGAAAGCAGTATGGAGATTCTGCCAAAGACTAGGAAAGGAACAACCATATGATCCAGCTATCCCACTCCTTGGTATGTATCAGAAAGTCCTAAAGTCAGCATACTATAGAGATGCAGCCACATTAATATTTATAGCAGTATAATTCACAATGGTCAAGTTATTGAACCAGCCCAATTACCCACCAACAGGTGAATAGATAAGCAAAATATGATATATATATATATATATATATATATACACAATGGAGTTTTACTGAGTCATAAAGAAAAATGAAACTATGGCGTCTGTTTGTAAATGAATGAAACTGGAGAACATGAGTGAAAATAAGTGAAATAAGCCAACCTCAGAAAGCCAAGGGTCAAATGTTTTCTCTCATATGCAGAAGTTAGAGCAAAATAAGGGGAAAAGTGGGAAGAATCCCATGAAAACCAATGGAATAGAGAACAGGGATGGATGGGAAGGGAGGAGGGATGGAGAAAAGGAAGAATAGAAGAATAAACTATGCTAAGTACAAATACAACTATGCTACAATGACTCTAACTTTTATGTATATCTATAAAGCAGTAAAAAAAAAAAAAAAAAAAAAAAAATAGAAGGAAGACCAGTAGACCAGGAGAGGGGTATGGAGGAGAAGTACTAGGGACTGAGGTAGAACAAATTACCTTCCAGGGATATATGTATGATTATGGCAACATGAACCCCACTATTTTGTATAACTTTAATGTAATAATAAAAAGCCTTAAAAAATGTGATCCATATTGACAGAAAATGGGACTGAGGATGTCTGGGGTAGTGGTGGTGGTAGCATGGGCATGAGTGGAAAGGAGCAGGAGCAGGGCACATGTAAGATGCCGGAGACAGTCCCTATCTTGCCCTGTGTAGTGGTTAAACTAGGCATATGTAATTCGTAATTCGTGTTCATTCAGCTATACACATTATATTCATTTCTAATAAATGTACTTTATTGCAAAACAATAGAACGATACTGAGTATAATTGGGCTACATTTTAAAACTAGTGAATTATTTTTAAAATGATAAAGTATTTTTATAATGACAAATATAACACCTTTTATAAGAATAAGCAATTAAAACAGGAGATCAGATGAAGAAATTTTAAAATCTCTCATCTTTCCAAATGGCTCTATTCAGGAATATCTGCACATGGATACACAAATAAAATTTATTTTTGTAAATGAGATAATTTTATAAACACTATTTTGTTACCTGCTTTTTTCACAAAACAATTATCAAGAGTACTTCTACGTCACACTACAATACAGCTATATTTTATAGTTTTTAAATGGGCTTCATAAAATACTGGCATGAATATCTTTTTTCAAAAAATTAAAATACAAAACTTAAAGCTATTTAGTTAACCAGACTCCATTTGTGGACATTATGATTATTTGCAATAGTTTGCTCCTATAAACAATGAAACAATGATCATCCACATAACTGCATATTTTTAATCACTTGGCACTTAAATTTGTGGAATTATTTCCTGAGCTATGGTGAACATATATTTAAGTTTTGCTGTATATTTTCAAATCACTTTCTAGAGTTTGTTAATTTCCACTCTTAACAGCAAGGTAGGAAATATGTACCATTTGCAGTTTTGTATACCATTTTTAATTAATCTAATAAAAATTGAGTAATCAATTTAGTATATATTTTCTTATTCCTCATAATGAAGTTGAATTTTTTAATATTTTAAAATGGAACTTTCGGGAGGGGGAAAGGGGATAGGAATAATGGCAGACTGAGTTATCCATGATTACCCTAAATACATGTATGAGGACACAATTGTTGTAAAAATACTTTATATTAAACCAGCAACTTGAAAAATTGTGCTCTTTATACTTAATATGAAATGAAATGTACTCTGCAAACATGTATAACAAATTAGAATAATAAAAAATTAATTAAAAAATAAAATAAAATGGAATTTTTCCTGAATTGTTGGAATGTTTTCTAGGTTCTCATTAGCTATTGATTTGCAAGAGTTCTTTGCATGTTAGAGTTATCAATTCTTTTTCAAATGTACTGTAATATTATTTTTTTTCAATTTATCCTGTAATTGTGTTAAGGGAATATTTTGCAATAGAGAGGTTTAATTCTTCCTTAGATATTTTATAATTAAATCTACATTTTCTTTTCTAGTTTAGTATATATTACAAAGGACTTCATCTAAATTGTGTTTTAACACTCACCATAATTTTTCTTGAAATTTTGGTTTTAATATTTACCTTGAAATCTGTATCCATTGCTTTTTTAAATTACAATTTGTTTCACAGAAATCAGTTTTATCCCATCTATGTCTGTGGCAATATCAAATTATTTTAATTGTTAAAACTTTTACAGTATGTTTTATAAATGATGAGCTAAAGAACTAAAAGATTTTTACTTTTACAGAAGTTCTCTTGTCAAAAATGTCTGTGTGAACTATAGAAACACTTTGTTTAATCGGGAAAAAAATTACCTTGATATTTTCACTGAATTTTTATTGTAGTTAGGCATTAATTCAAAGGTCATATCTTTACAATGTTGAGTTTTTCTTGTCAAAATAAATTATGTTTCTCCATTTATAGAAATATATATGACCCTTTTTCTTTTTTAATTTTAATTTTTACTTTTTTAAATTTTTATAATTTTAATATGTACGATTCATAGTGCATGTATATAGCATCTTTTTACATACAACTGTTTGTATACAGTAAGGCTTACACATGTTTCTGTATGCATTTACTGAACTTTTTCTTATTTAAAATGGAATCTTTTACAATTTCCATTAAAATTCCTTTTTACATTAAATTAATAACCATCTTGTTTGAATCTTAAGTTTAAATCATTCTTGCAATTTCACATACATGTTCTTATTTGAGGCTAATTTAATCAACAGATGGAATGGTTAATGTAACCATACAAATGTTTTCCAAATATATGGAAATGTTTTTTTAACCATATGTTAACTGTTCATATTAAAATTCTGTAAAATCAATTACGTTTATCATTCATGATCCAGTAAAGTCAGTAATTTATCAAAAAAGAGACACACAGACACACACATTTACATAAAGTCCTGCAAAAACTTAGTTTCTTAATGCCATTCAAATTGTTCCTTGCTGTTGTGTGAGAGTAAAATGATGGGATTATTTTTGTTTAATAAAAAGGAGACAGATAGCCACCTTCCCTTCCCCTCCCCTCCTGAGAGTGTCTGTCTCATTGTAAACATAATAAGGTAAACAAGAGGCCTGAGCATTTGATTTGCAATGTAAGATCCTGGGTCTTTCTGATCTGTGGAATTGTAAATATATCCTTGTTAAATTTATGATTTTATCATAGGCTTTGTAAGAGAAAATCACAAGACAAAACTATTTTTCAAGGGGATGAGAGGTTTTCATTGTTTTTTTGATTCTTTTACTTTACACAGTAAATTTGTGTGAAGTTCTACCCAAAGTTTATGATGACTTACAAGCCTATAAATCTGATAAGCCATCCCAATAATAAATTATGTTCATTCTTCTGTATTGGTATAGAAGATTGTGTTGTTATTCCTGACATTATTGTTCTATTTCCCCAAGCATTTGACAAGGTATGGGCGCAGTACCTTTGCAACAAACATCACATCTATGAATAAATTATGAAATCAGAATATCAGATACATGGATATTATATCAAATTCCTTCATAATATAACAATTTAACCTTGGAGTACTAATTTTTCCTCTTATGACATTTTTGCACTATCTTTATACTTTTATCTATATGTGTGTTAGTCAGCTTTGCACCCCTGTGACAAGAACAACTTAGAGGTGGAAATGTTTATTTTGGATCCCATATCAGAGGTTCAGTCCATGGTGGGCCAATTCCATTGCTCTGGGCCCAAGGTGAGTTAGCAATCATGGAAGGGCATGGTGGAAGAGTGCTGCTTCATTAAAGGCAGTCAGCAAGCAGAGGGAGGAAGAGGCCACAGTGAAGAACAACCCTTTCAGTGACCTACCTCATCCAGCCATGACCCACCTACTTCCAGTTACCACCCAGTCAGTCCAAACTAGGATGTACTGATCAGGTTACAGCTCTTACAATCCAATCATTTTACCGCTAAACTTTCTTGCATTGATACAGACATTTTTGAGTCGGGGTCTATATCCAAGCCATAACATTATGTACATATACACATCTCTTCGTTTTGAATTTACCTAAAATAACATAAACTTGGTCTTCCAGATTTTCTGTTCCAGAAAATATTACTAAGAGTTCATGATGTTTTCCTGTCATATTAATTCAGTATTCATATATGCCAAGGCAACATCATTATTACTAAAATACCATATTTTATCTTCAGAACAGAATTTCTCTTGACTCAGGCAAATGACTGAAACTTCCAAAGCAGTGCCAAATTCAGAGGAACCCCATGGATCCCATAATAAAATTTGAATTTTATTGAGTGAAATAAATGCTTGGGAATACTCCAAAGAGAATCAGAAATATCTAGGTGGGTTTAAATACAAATGAAGATTTAAAAAAAAAAAAACAATTACAGAAAATGTTAAATGATTAAACTAAGTTAACTCTGCATTTTTGATCACTTTGGGGCTCTGAGTTATCATACAAACATCATAGCCCTTTGGAATATGAATCCCATGGTGAATCTGATAGATTTGATAGTAACAACTGAGAATTTGGTCCAAATATCAATGGTTTCTGGATCCTACCTCACTATGACATAGCAGGCTGAAATATATTCCTTTTCTGGAGTGCACTTATTTTTTCCTTTTTGTTTTTCTCTTTCTTTCTTAATCACTGAAAGCAAAAACTGACTCTCAGAATATAGCACTCTAAGAGTCAGATACTTAAAACTGGGAAAATAATTTTCTAAGATGGAGCTAATTAGAATTCATCAATGCATGAGATTAATTAGTTGATCACAAGTATCTTTCAAGAAGTATGCAATTTAAAATTTGACTTTTGTGTATTTTATTAATGAGGTGAATATGTACCTATCAATATTAGTAGGCAATCATTAAACTGTCAATTCAAATGAAGTGAATATAATTAGTGCAAAATAAGTTGAAATCCTAGAAATGACAACACGTACTAGAGGCATATTAAAGTAATGGAGATGATTTTGTAATTTAAAACTGTCATATACTAATACTGCTAAATACTACTAAAAGTGAAAATCTTGGAGAAAATGATACTTATGTGTGATCCTATCATTGCTTAGAAATTATTTTTATTGACTGACTGAAACTAGTGTTCTTGTTTCCTTTTTAAGTAGCGCTGCAGGAAATGGTGACCTACCCCTTAGCACCACTTTATGAAAACACTTCTTAAAGTTATACAATTACATTATGCTTTGGAATTTCTGCATTGTTTGGAGGAATATTTTGAAAGAGAATTTTATTCTTGTGGATTTGTATACTTGGTCCTTTTGGCTGTATTGATTTCAGAGAAAATAACTAAATTGTTATTTTGGTTCATGAAGAAAATTCATTAGGGTTTGTTGAACACAAGTTAGTCCTCAGAGCTGGATCAACGTCTGTATCTCAATAAACTAGCAAATTTGCTGAGGGATGGAAGTGTAAATTGGCAATGAAAGTAACAGAATAAACACCCCTCCAACACACACACACACACACACACACACACACACACACACAATACCTAGTATTTATATAACACTAATTGCTAGGCACTACTCCAAGTCTTTTTCTTAAAATAATTCATCTAATCCTTACAACTTTGTAAATTCAGTACTAATCTTTTCATCATTCCCACTTTATACATGAGGAAACTGAGGCTGGTGAGTGGCTGAACAGAATTCACACCCAAGTAGCCTGGTTCTGTAGGCTGCATCAAACCAACAACTCTACTGCCTACCCCAATAAAACTGTCACATTTTCGTGGGCTTACAATTATGTTCTGCATTATCTTTCTGTGTTAAGCCACAGATGCCCAAGTAAGTGTTTGATAATAGTCCCTCCACTCTTTACAAAGGAATCAAGCCTTCTTTTTAGGTATCTTTCTCAGTGTAGAAGCTGTTTAGAGAGACCTCATATTAATCTGCAGAGTTAATTTTCAACTTTCTGGTAAAAGCTTCAAAACCTTTGTAGCTCAACTAAATTTCTTTCTGACCATGTCTTGGAGATTTCTGTGGCTAGAAATTGAAGCAAGGCATAGTAAAAAAATTATTGTCTACTTCTTTCACATCCAGTATTCAATTTATAAGGTGATCCTAATGGTTCTACCTTGAAAATATATACAAAACCCAGACATTTATCACCATTTCCACGGCTATGCAAGCCTCCATCATCTCTCACCTCAGTCCCTTGAATTGCTCTTTAGCTGATCTTGCTGGGTCTGCCCTCAAGTCCCCAGAACCTATCTTAATACAATAGACAGTGGGATCTTCAAACATCTGGTGGATGATGCCATCCCTTCTCTGGAGACCCTCTAATTGCTTCCAAGTGTAGGTCTTTCCTGGGATTTACAAGATGTTCTGTTCTTGACATCATTTCCTATCACCATTCTCTCTACTCACTCTGTTCCAGTTCCACTGAGTTCTTTTTTAAAATTTATTTATTTATTTATTTGGTATCAGGGATTGAACTCAGAGCACTCAACCACTGAGCCACATCCCCAGCCCTATTTTGTATTTTATTTAGAGACAGGGTCTCACTGAGTTGCTTAACACCTCACCATTGCTAAGGCTGGCTTTGAATTTGAGATCCTCCTGCCTCAGCCTCCTAAGCCACTGGGATTGTAGGTGTGTGCCACCATGGCCTGCTCCATTGAGTTATTTAACCTTCTCATACATGATAGGTATCTTCCTGCCTTAGGGCCTTTGGATAGGCTGTTCCCTCTATCTTTAGTACTTCTGCCAGATACATGCTTAATTAACAATTTTCTTCAAATTATTCCTTAAATATCATCTTTTCAATTAAATTTTTCTTGACACTCTGTGGAGATTTGTAAATTTGACCCATCCCTGATCATCAGCACTCCCAGAGCAGTAATTGAATTCTTTTATTCGTTATGTATATTGATTGTCATCTGTCTCTCTCCTCTTCAAACTAGAATATAAACTCCTAGAGAGCTAGACTAGTGCCCACTGTATCAATTTTGATACTCCAGAACCTTGAAACAGTGCCTGGCACTTAGTTTTGATCAATCAGTTTGTCAAAAATGATGCTAACACAAAAGTAGTAACACTTGATCAGTGCTTACTTGTTCATGGGTATTAATACCTTCATGTTATTGATATCTTTCATCTTCATGGCAATCTTTAAATTAAGTGTTTTATTGAATTCACTTCCCAGATAATGTGAATGTGGCACACATGGGCACAAATGTCTACCAATTAATTATTAAACATTTTTAATAGAGTGTTGAGCACAGAAGCAAAGAAGGAAAGGACAGACAATTGTCATGCAAGATTGAGATATCTCTGGGCCTTGGGTCAGAAAAGTGTATTATAAAGAGCCTATTTTGATTGATGAAATAGAATAATTTTTAAATACAGATAGTATCCGCAGTATGTATACGCCAATGGACAGCTTTATGTTGAACGCAGATCTTCCACCAATTTGTTCCATAGATATGAACAAGGAATGTGCCAAAGTCTGAATGTTTGTGTCCTTCTAGAATTCATAAGTTGAAATCCTAATCCTCAAGGTTTTGGTATTAAGAGGCCTTTGGAAAGTGGCTAGGATATGAAGGCAGAGCCCTTATAAATAGGATTAGTTCCTGGTAAAAGAAATCCCAGATTGCTTATTTGCTGGGGTCTTCTTTGTGAGGTCACAACTACAGGGTCACCTGTGAAACAGATTCATCAGCCACTGAATCTGCCAAAGTCTTGGACTTACCAGGCACCAAAACAGTAAAAAATGAATTTTGGTTGTTGATACACAGCCCGTTTAATGGTAGTTTGTTGTAACAGCCCAAGCAGACTGACAGGCTGCTTTATTTCCTGTGTACTGGCATAAAGATATACACATAAAATAAAGAAAAATGTTTTGTGTCATCTTATGAGTAAATAATACCGTGGGTAGCAGCAGATGTAAAGTCAACCATTGATCTGATTTTTCAGTAAAAGTAAAGGGTTATAAATTAAATACATAACAACAATGGTATTATCATTTTGAAATCATTTTTCAGTTTATCAAATACTTTTATCTTACCTAATTTTATCATCATGGTAACTCTGCGAGAAAGTATTATAAACATTATCACTCCCATTGTACAGATAACACAGGTTTAAAATGTGTGAGCTGAAATAAGAGGGGGCGGATCCAAAATGGCTGATTAGGGGAAGACGCACTTCAGGACAGCTCCATGGAAAGAATCCAACAAAGCAGATAAATTGCCTTTCATCATATATATATAGGCTGAAAATACCGATCTCCTGGATGGTTTGATTACCACTACCAGAGAGAGAAAGAGACAAGCTGTCTGCAGCGGCTGGAGCCGCGAGGCTCCTGTAAAACCGCCTGGGTGGTGCACAGGCCGAGCGAAACAAAGTCAGTGTGGGGAGACCACGCTACTACTGCAACCCCAGCCAAACTCACGGCACACCAGCGTGAAACCAGCGATAAAAACCAGCGATAACAGCCGGCGGGATTGGTGCTGGGGAACCACGGGAGACCGCGGGCCCATAACACCAGTTCAAATCCACACTCTGCCTGAAGCGACCCTCAGTAGTGGGGCCCCCGGACAGAGCGGCTCAGAGATCTGCGATCAGCAAACAGGGGCAGAGTGGAGCGGGCCACAGTCCGAAGCAGCGCTGTCTGCACCACAGTCACAGGTGTGGCTTCCCGGTGCTACTTCGGCAGGGAGACATCCACCCAACAGCTTTGAAATCCATTGGCGAGGATACGGGAGTCTGCGGAGCTGCTGTTGACTGGAAGGAGAGCACCGCCATCTTTGAAAGCTCCAGACAAAGGGGAGGAGACGGAGAGCGACGGCTGCAGCCATCCAGGGACTCTCCAGCTCTCTGAAGACAAAGCACAATTGGGTGAGACTGGGTGGTCAGCAGGGGAAGGCGTTTCTGAGGCTAGTGCAGCGGCCACAAGAGGCTGCAACTGTGGGTGGGCTTGGGGAGGGGGTGCCTTCTGGAAGGACCCCTTCCCTGCGCCATTCATCTGCTGACACACACAAACCCCCTGGGCCACTCCTTCACTGAACCGTGCAGCCACTGGCCTAAGATGCAACCTTGATTTCACTAACAGGATCACAGACTGTCTGGACGTGATCCAATAGCAATTGGTTTGAACTGGAAAGGAAAAAAAAGAGGGGGGCTTCCCAGGGCCCGTTTTGTCTGAGACTTGGGGTTCGACTTTTTTTTTTTTTTTTCCTTTTCTTTTTGTTGGTTTGCTTGTCTTGTTGGATTTCAGGGAGGTTTTTTTTTGTTGTTGGTCTGTTTGTTTGTTTATTTTTCTTTTTCTTTTTTTGGCTTTGTTTTGTTCTGTTTTTTTTTTTTTTTTTCCTTCCACATTGATTGTTAGTGTGTTTGCTTCCACTCCTTTTTTCTTTCCTTCTTTTCTTCCTTCTCACTCTTGTATCTTTTCTTCCTCCTTCATCTTTCATGTTTACATCCTGCCAGTGCATACTAAACAGAGGCAAAAACAAGTTATACGCAGAACTTGGGATTTCTAGAACCGGCGCAATTGAACTGGGTAGCAAAGTGGTGTTATATATAGTTTACTCTCTATTTCCTTGATTCTCTCTCTCCTCTCTCTTATACCAAATCCTACTCTTTTATCATTTTTTTTCTCTTCCAACTTACTTTATATATAAATTGATCTTTTCACCTAATTGTCAACCCCATTCTCTTTCTTCCATCGTCTACTGATACTAAACCACTTCCACTAAACCACTTCAATAGATATCTCCTTTCATACTTTCCAAGAAAGAACAATTCAAGACACTTCCTTCTTCCTAAACATAACACCTCTGTATCCAATACTTGAAGCTATAAAACCCTATCAGAAGCGTACAGAGTAAATTGGAAATAATATCTGGGTTAACAAAATCTGTACATTGTGATCAAACTTGGATTTTCTGAATAGAAAGTGTTAGGTTTTAAAAGTGTAAAGGAATTATAAGGTGATCTGATAGCATTGTACTACAGGAACAACATAAGGCTTTAAGGTAAAATCGAAATACTCAAGGTCCCACAGTGCAGGAAGAATAGACACACAAGCAACATGAAAAAACAAGGAAAGAAAATGACACAAACAAATCAAGATACCTCATCGGTAGATGTCATGGCAAGCACAGTTGGTCAAATGCCAGAGATGGAATTTAGAAATTACATATGCCAAATGTTTATGGAACTTAAGAATGAACTCAAAAATGAGATGAGGGAGCAGGTACAGGCGGCAAAAGATCATTTTGACAAAGAACTCCAAAAACAAATACAGGAAGTAAAAGATTACTTCAATAGGGAAATAGAGGAGAGAATACTAAAAGCCACAAGAGAAAGGAAGCAAATTACATATAGGGGGAAACCAATCAGACTATGTTCAGATTTTTCAACCCAGACCTTAAAAGCAAGAAGATCCTGGAATAGCATATTTCAAGCTCTGAAAGAAAAAGGATGTCAACCAAGAATCTTATATCCAGCAAAATTAAGCTTTAGATTCGAAGATGAAATAAAAACCTTTCACGACAAGCAAAAGTTAAAAGATTTCACAACTCGAAAGCCAGCACTTCAGAGCATCCTGGGCAACATTTTTCATGAAGAAGAAGAGAAAGATGATAACGAAAATCACCAAAGGGAGATATTAAACTAAAGGAAATACCAACCAGAAGAGAAACCAAATCAAGCTAAAGACCATAATTCAAATAAAAATTGATGGGAATAAAAATCACATCTCAATAATAACCCTGAATGTTAATGGCCTAAACTCGCCAATCAAAAGACACAGATTATCAGAATGGATTAAAAGAAATGACCCAACAATTTGCTGTCTCCAAGAAACACACCTCATAGAAAAAAACCAACAAATAAATGACTTAACATCACACCTCAAAGCATTAGAAAAAGAAGAACAGACCAACACCAAGAGCAGTAGAAGACAGGAAATAATTAAAATCAACAGACTGAAAGTGAAAGGCTGGGAAAAGTCTTATCACTCACATGGCCGGCAGAAGCAAGCAGGGGTTTTCATTCTCATATCAAATAAGGTAGACTTCAAACCAAAACTAATCAAGAGGGACAAAGATGGATATTTCTTATTACTTAAGGGAACCATCCATCAACAGGATATAACAATCATAAATCTGTATGCCCCAAATAATGGAGCACCTACAGTCATCAAACAAACGCTTCTTAAGTTCAAGAGTAAAATAGACCACAACACAGTTATTCTAGGGGACTTCAACACACCTCTCTCACCAATGGATAGATCATCCAAACAAAAGCTAAACAAAGAAACTTTAAGCCTCCTCAAAACCATTAACAATTTAGACCTAATGGACATATATAGAATATTTCATCCCTCAGTAAACGAATACACATTTTTCTCAGCAGCACATGGCTCCTTCTCCAAAATAGACCATATTTTATGTCACAAGGCAACTCTCAGCAAATATAAAAAAATAGAGATACTACCCTGCATGCTATCGGACCATAAAGGGATGAAATTGGAAATCAACGACAAAACAAGGAATAAGAAAAACTACTCCATCAACTGGAAGCTAAACAACATGCTACTGAATGAACAAGGGTTTGAAGAAGACATCAAAGAGGAGATCAAAAAATTCCTAGAGGTAAATGAGAACACAGATACATCATATAGAAATCTCTGGGACACTATGAAGGCAGTAGTAAGAGGAAAATTCATTGCACTGAGTTCATTCCTTAAGAGGAAAAAAAACCCAACAAATAAATGACTTAACATCACACCTCAAAGCATTAGAAAAAGAAGAACAGACCAACACCAAGAGCAGTAGAAGACAGGAAATAATTAAAATCAGAGCAGAAATTAATGAAATTGAGACTAAGGAAACCATTCAAAGAATTGACAAAACTAAAAGTTGGTTCTTTGAAAAAATAAACAAAATCGACAGACCCTTAGCGATGCTAACGAAAAGAAGAAGAGAAAAAACTCAAATTGCTAACATTCGTGATGAAAAAGGGAATATCACAACAAACACCTCAGATATACAGAATATAATTAGAAATTACTTTGAAAACTTGTACTCTAATAAAATAGAAAATACTGAATGCATTGACAGATTTCTAGAGTCATATGATTTGCCTAAACTGGATGTGGAGGCTATACACAATTTAAACAGATCAATTACAAGCGAAGAAATAGAAGATGTCATCAAAAAGCTACCAACAGCCGGGTGCGGTGGCGCACGCCTGTAATCCCAGCACTTTGGGAGGCTGAGGCAGGAGGATCAAGAGTTCAAAGCCAGCCTCAGCAATGGTGAGGCACTTAGCAACTCAGTGAGACCCTGTCTCTAATAAAATACAAAAAAGGGCTGGAGATGTGGCCCAGTGGTCGAGTGCCCCTGAGTTCAATCCCCGGTACCACAAAAAAAAAAAAAAAAAGCTACCAACAAGGAAAAGTCCAGGACCTGATGGGTTTACAGCCGAGTTCTATAAGACTTTCAAAGAAGAACTAATACCAATGCTCTTCAAACTATTTCAAGAAATAGAAAAAGAGGGAGCTCTTCCAGACTCTTTCTATGAGGCCAATATTACATTAATTCCAAAGCCAGGCAAAGACACATCCAAAAAAGAAAACTTCAGGCCCATATCTTTAATGAACATAGATGCAAAAATCCTCAACAAAATCCTGGCAAATCGGATACAAAAACATATCAAAAAGATAGTGCACCACGATCAAGTGGGGTTTATCCCAGGGATGCAAGGCTGGTTCAACATTCGGAAATTAATAAACATAATACATCACATCAATAGACTTAAAGACAAAAATCATATGATAATCTCAATTGACGCAGAAAAAGCATTTGACAAAATACAACACCCCTTTATGTTCAAAACACTGGAAAAAACTAGGAATATCAGGAACGTATCTTAACATTATAAAAGCTATTTATGCAAGGCCCCGAGCTAACATTATCTTAAATGGAGAAAAATTGAAAGCATTCCCTCTAAAAACTGGAACAAGACAGGGATGCCCCCTTTCACCACTGCTATTTAACATAGTACTGGAAACTCTGGCCAGAGCAATTAGACAGACGAAAGAAATTAAAGGGATCCAGATAGGAAAAGAAGAGCTCAAATTAGCACTATTTGCTGATGACATGATAATCTACCTAGAAGACCCAAAAAACTCTCCCAGAAAACTTTTACAACTAATAAACGAATTTGGCAAAGTTGCAGGATACAAAATCAATACACATAAGTCAAAGGCATTTGTGTACATCAGCGACAAAGACTCTGAAACGGAAATGTTGAAAAATACCCCATTTGCAATAGCATCAAAAAATAAAATAAAATACCTGGGAATCAACCTAACGAAAGAGGTGAAAGACCTCTATAACGAAAATTATAGAACACTAAAGAAAGAAATTATAGATGAACTCAGAAGATGGAAAGACCTACCTTGCTCTTGGATAGGTAGAATTAATATTGTCAAAATGTCCATACTACCAAAAGCATTATACAGATTTAATGCAATTCCAATCAAAATCCCAATGTCATTTTTCAAAGAAATTGAAATAGCAGTCATGAAATTCATCTGGAAAAATAAGAGACCCAGAATAGCCAAAGCAATCCTGAGCAAGAAAAGTGAAGCAGGGGGCATCACCATACCAGACTTTAAATTATACTATAGAGCAATAGTAACAAAAACAGCATGGTATTGGCACCAAAATAGACTGGTGGACCAATGGTACAGAATTGAGGATACAGAGACTAAAACATATAATTACAGCTATCTTATATTAGACAAAGGTGCCAAAAATGTACAATGGAGAAAGGATAGCCTCTTCAACAAATGGTGCTGGGAAAACTGGAAATCCATATGCAACAAAATGAAATTAAACCTTTATCTCTCACCATGCACAAAACTCAATTCAAAGTGGATCAAGGACCTAGGAATTAGACCAGAGACAATACACCTAATAGAAGAAAAAGTAAGCTCCAATTTCCAACATGTTGGATTAGGCCCCAAGTTCCTTAATAAGAATCCTGTAGCGCAAGAATTACTACCAAGAATTAATGAATGGGATAGATTTAAACTAAAAAGCTTCTTTTCAGCAAAAGAAACAATCAGTGAGGTGAATAGAGAGCCAACTAATTGGGAACAAATATTTAATACATGCACATCAGATAGAGCACTAATCTCTAGAATATATAAAGAACTCAAAAAACTTTACACTAAAAAAAACAAATAACCCAATCAATAAATGGGCTAAGGAATTGAGAAGACACCTCTCAGAAGAAGATACATGATTAATCAACAAATACATGAAAAAATGTTCAACATCGCTGGCAATTAGAGAAATGCAAATCAAAACTACTCTAAGATTTCACTTCACTCCAGTCAGAATGGCAGCCATCAAGAACACAAGCAACAATAAATGTTGGAGAGGATGTGGGGAAAAAGGCACACTCATACATTGCTGGTGGGACTGCAAAATGGTGCAACCGTTATGGAAAGCAGTATGGAGATTTCTTGGAAAACTGGTAATGGAACCATCCTATGACCCAGCCATCCCACTCCTGGGTCTATTCCCAAAGGACCTAAAAACAGCATATTACAGTGACACAGCTATCTCAATGTTTGTAGCTGCACAATTCACAATAGCTAGATTGTGGAACCAACCTAGATGTCCCTCAGTAAATGAGTGGATTAAGAAAATGTGGTATATAAGCACAATGGAATTTTACTCAGCAATAAAAGAAAACAAATTAATGGCATTTGCAGGTAAATGGATGAAGTTGGAAGACATAATGCTAAGTGAAGTTAGTCAGTCTCAAAAATCCAAGTACCAAATGTTTTCTCTTATATAAGGAGGCTATTTCAAAGTATTGTTGGATGGGGGTACATAGGAGGATTAGAGGAACACTAGAATGGTCAAGGGAAGGGAGGGTAAGGGAGAGAGCAAGAGGGGAGGGAGGGGGAGAAAAAAAAAAGGTGGTTGAATGAGACGGATATCATTTTCCTTAATGCATGATTGAAGACCTGAATTGTACGAATATACTTTGTATGCAAACAGTTGTATGTAAAAGATACTAAATATATGCACTATGAGTTGTACATATTAAAAATTATAAAAATAAAATTTAAAAAAATGTGTGAGCTGCTTTCTAAGACCACACAATTGGCAGACCTAGGATTTAAAATTAGTGTTCTTTCCACCAAACCAACCAAAGAAAAATTCCTGAAAAAGATTGTGAAACAGAATTGTATATTCTCCAAAAAGTGTTAGGTGAAATATATGAAGCTGGTATGATTTTAAAATAAAAAAGCATTATCTACTAACAAATATTTATTGAAAGAATGAAGCTAGGAAATAAATCCATGTGCACAGAAAGACAACCTGTGTAGCATAGGTATTTTCTCAATGGTGATAGAAATGACAGCTAAGGGTATTGTGTATGCTGGGAGGTGGAAGCAAAGGTGTAATTGCTGGGAGTGTCAGGATGTTTGGCTCTGTCTAAGGAATTTACTGACTAAGAACTTTCCCAATCTGTCATCTGACTGTTTGCCAGGTGCAATTAGGGAAAGGAAGTTCTGTTTCTTATTTGCATTCTTATTTGCATTCATAAATAGCACAGGACTCCAGAGAAACAGATTTCTGCTGCACTGACATAAGAAAACACTGTGTGTGAAGCTTCAAAGTTGTTGTATCTGAAAATTCAGGAGTGAATTCTTATTGTCTCCTAAGAAGCTGTTTCTTCAGGATCCTGAGTGCATTTTTAGTTTTTGTCTTAAACATCTAAGAGGTCTTCAGCGCATTGTCCTCCACGGGACACCAAAACATTGCATCTCCCAACCCACATGCAAAGCAGTTGTAGGAAACAAACACTCTCATTCTAAAGGGAAGAAGAGTAGCCATGATCAGGAAGCGTGGGCATCATTGTCCATAGTGTGCTGTGCGCTGTGCGCTGTGCATGTTTATTTTCAAAATAACCACCCTATTTTGTATTTTTTTAAACAACTAATGTAATAAAGAAGACAACTGAGGGAATTTTCTAAGCTCTTTCATTATAATTAAATTATTATTTAAAAAGTCTTCTATTTTTATGCTGTATCTTTGGGGATGCTTTGTTACATTCAAACTAAAACCATTAGAAGTAAAGAGTTTATAGTTAGTTTTTTTTTCATTTTCTTTTTAAAATAAGAACAAATGCCATATACTTCTTCTCTTCCCAGTGGAGTTAATGGAAAGGGCATATTATAGAAGGGGTCTCCAGCTTTACTCTGGCTCATGGGTGCTGATAAAGAGGTTAATCAGGAAATGCTTTCCCATCCCTCTGTGAGGCAGAACCTCCATGAACCAAGTTCCAGAGGCAGTTTGTAAGTTCAGCAACTCCAGGAGTCCCTGGAATCACTTATCCCTCACTTCTATTAGAAAAACATGACATATATCAGAATGTACAAGATGATTTTGAAAGCTGATTTCCCTTAAGGCTGTTTGTCTCTGTGGCTTGAAGTATAGGTCAGCACCATGACTCATCTTAATGTGTAGTCTGATCAAGCCTTGAAACATTGCCCACATGATTTTAAAAATATCACAGATAGCCTACTTTGCAACTTCCATTAGGAAAACAGTGGACAGTTTGGGGAGCTTACGAAATTCTTAGTTTCTTCAGTACCATAAAACTTACAATATCAGAATCTCAGGCTTTCCCACTTCTGAGAGCCTCTTAGCAGTATAGGTGTGGAAAACTTAGAATGTTGTTTCTGATTGTGTGACCTCCCCGCTACCCCCACCATCGAGTCTCTGGTACTTTCAAGTCTTTAGAGAAAGCTCAGGTAAATCCCACCTTCTGTGGTGGATAGAATCACACAGCTGAAACAGAAGCTCATAACCTGGGAATCAAACACTCAGGAGAGTCTTTGAGTGGGCTTCAGGAGCTCCATAAACACCTGAAATTATACATTTGCAAATGTGCATTTTCATGAGATTATAACTTTACTGAAATTCACAAGAGACTGTGGTTTGGACAGTGTGCATTCCTAGTTTCTCGCTCTAGACAATTTAGAGATGAGAGAAATAGCCATGTATTAGTGAAAAGCAAGAGTAGTTCTCATACTGCCTAGACATTGCTTCTTATTTTTATTCACTGCTAAATATGATGAAGAATCTCATTGTCAATCTGCCAAAAAAAGACAGAGGAAAAGGGAAAAAAAGAAAAATAAAAACCTTCCAGATTTGTTCACAGGAAAAAAGACATGTTATTCAAGAAACATAAATGCTTATGATTTTCAAGTACAAGCTTAAGTGAGTAAATAGGAAGATGTCTATTTCTGTCTTCCCAATTTAATGTATCTGAAGGAGTTAGAATGAGTGTGGTGAAGCACTGATTGCAAACAAGACAGTATATGTGTTAGTCTGCTCAGGCTGCCATGATAAAATGTCACAATCTGGTAGTTTAAACACCAGAAATTTATTTTCTCACAGTTCTGTAAGCTAGAAGTCCAAGACCAAGGTTCTAGTCTAGATCAAGATTGTTTTCTTCCTGACTTACCAAGGCGCACAGGATAGGACATCAGGGGGAGACACTGGTAGGGGGCTCTCTCTGGTGTGTGTATGTTTCTTTCTTTCTTTCTTTTTTTTTTTTTTTTTTACAAGACACAAGTTCCATTGGACTAGTTCTCCATTCTCATGACCTCATTTAACCTTAATTAACTTCTTATAGGCCCTATCTCAAAATACAGCCACACACTGGGGGTGTACCATATGAATCTGGAGGTGGTTGATATAAGCATTCATTACATAACTGATCTGTCATTGAAAAAAATGTATCTGGAGCAATGATGGCTAGAGAGAGTTGTATGGAAGGGGATGGTATTCAATTTGGGCTATTAAGGGTAAGCACATTTCAAAATATTGTCCTTATTTTAAACGATGATTTTCCTTCTAGACACTTTAGATTTGTTTGAAAACCTTTCTTTAACAAGAATTACTCATTTGTTTCCACCGAGTACACTTAAAGAAAAAGAGACTCACTTATTATATGGAAACCACATTAGAAGATTAACATGTCCTGTAATGTGAGTGAATGAATGAGGTGAACAATATTAGGAATAAGCTCCCTGTATCTCCAAAATCAGGGCAATAAAAGCAAGTGTATGTATGTGTGTATGTATACAGACACATATATGTAGGCTTATAAGTGCCGTTTGATTTTTCTTAGCTTTTGGAAGGCAGAGATCCTGATGCATGCAAAATTTGAATCTGTGCCTACAACACTTAGGTTAACAATTTGTTCATTTATCCAATGTTCAAACTAGTAGTCACTGAGTACTTATTATTCCAGAAACAAATAATAAAATATATAAAGAGATGAAATACAGTACAACTCAATGAAAATAACTGAAGCAAACTCAGAACAGAGACAGGATATAGAAAATAGACCAAAGATTCAGTGAGGTTGTGGAAAGCCTGGCAGAAAAGATGACACTTGAGCTGAATCTGGCACAAAGGGGGACAAAGAGAAGGAAGGGCTCATTTTAAATCAATAAGAGCAGCAGCTTATATAAAACACAGTCATGAAAGGTAGAACTGAGTTTAGATCATACATATCTCTCAGTTGTAGAGTGCCCCAAATTGTATGTGATGCCCCTAATTTATATCTATATGCAAAACAGAGGTAAAATCCTGAGACTGACTCTCACATACCTCTAATCTGTCAGTTGAATGATCTGTCAATAAATCAGAGTGCACAGCTACAAGTAGTCTTGATATTGAATATTTCTTGGCCTATCTTCCAATCCTAATGAAAATGATATCTAACAAATGGAAAATACTTTTCTGTGTTAAGAAAGTAAGAGTTGAACAAGGACCTAAAAAAGGTAGTTATTAGACAAGTGGCTATCTGGAGGCAGAATATTTCAGGCAGAGGAAACACCGGAGAGAAGGCTATAAGCATCCGGTATGTGCAGGGCAGAAGCACCATGGAGCAGAAGAGGAGCACTGGGGTTGAGGTCAGAGAAGTAGCAGGAAGCAAATCACACAGGGCCTGACAGACCATTGTTAGGACCCTGTATGAAATGAGAGCCACTGAAGGATATTGAACACAGGACAGACAAGATCCAATTTAAGTTTTAGAAGGATCACTATTCTGCAGATGGAAGTAGAAGCAGGTAGAAGGTTTATGGTAAAAAAGTGAAGACCCACGTTAAGGCCATGCATCCAGGCAAGATAGCTGATAACTTGGACTAAGGTGATGGCGGTGGAGGTGATAAGTGAAGGGGCCCTAGATGGATGTTCAAAAGTATCAAAGAACAGTTTTATTTATTTATTTATTTATTTATTTATTTATTTGTTTGTTTGTTTGTTTGTTTATTTATTTATTTTTATTGCAGTACTAGGAATTGAACTCAGGGACACTACCATTGAGCCATATCCCCAACCCTTTTCATTTTTTATTTTGAGATGATATCTCACTAAGTTTTCCACACTGGCCTTGAACATGTAATCTTCCTACCTCAGCCTCCTGAATAGGAAAATAGCTGGGATTACAGGTGTGTGGCCATGCACCTGACCCCAGTAACATCTATTTATAGATATGGATTTGGAGAAAAAGAGTGCAAGCAGTGATGACTAAGATTTTGGTGTAAGCTACTGGAAGGATGAAGTTGCCATATATATCTGTGTGTATGTATGTGTGTGAGTTAGCTTTCCCTCACTGTAACAAGCACTTGAGATAATCAGCTTATACAGAGAAAAGGTTTGTTTGGCTCATAGATTTTGAGGTTCCAGCCTATCATTGGTTGGGCCTGTGGTAAGATAGGATATCATTGCACAAGTTTATAGAGCAGCAAAATTCCTGACATGATGAGCAAGGGACCAAAAAGAGGAGGGAAGAGGAGGCCAAGGATCCATAATCCCCTTTGAGGATACATCCCCAGTGACCCAACCTCTTTAAGTTTCCACCAGCTCCAAATAGCACCATTCTGGGGACCATGCTTTTAACACATGGGCTTTTGGTAAACATTCAAGATCCAAACCATAACAGTGTTTGTGTCTACACACACACATACATGTAAGCTGCCTGTCATGGCCAGCCACAAACCGCCGCGGGAGAAAAACTCGGAGGCAGAGTAAAGATACTACTACTTTTACTTCTACTTTCTTAGAGAGAGCTTAGAGAGAGAAAGAAAGATTTTTCTTCTTCTTAGAAAGAGCTTAGAGAGAAAGATTAGAGATAGCTTTTTCTTCTTCTTCTTAGAGCTTAGTGAGAAAGATAGAGGTTTTTCTTAGAGCTTAGAGAGAAAGAGAGAGAGCTTGAAAGAGAGAGATTTCTTCTTTAGAGAGAGAGAGAGCTTAGCTTTTAGAGCTTCTTTCTTCTTTCTTCTTTCTTCTTTCTTCCTCAGCAGCCTCGGCCTGTCTCTGACCAGCATTTACTTCTTCTATCTGGTTTCTCTTCTGTAACCGCTCTGCCTATGTTCTGGCCGCTCTGATTCTTTTCTTCTTCTCCGACCTGAACTCTTCTTCCGACCGAGCGACTGCATGACTGACTGAATGAATTCATTCTTCTCCTGACTCCGACCGCTTTCACCTGGTTATATACCTTTAGCTTTGCGGGTGCCTCACGTGCATTTACAGGTGCGTCACATACATACTTATTATCAGGTAGAACTTATGGCTTCCAGCTGACCACAACAGCCATCTCCCTAATTGGGGCTCCTTCACATACATGCATATATAACCTACTCATAGGTATATATGTGGATACTCTTTTCATATGTGTGTGTGTGTGTGTGTGTGTGTGTGTGTGTGTGTGTGCGTATAAAATTTATACTCACAGTTATTGGGATGTCAATTAAATGATTGAGCATTGATAGTCATTCAGAACAGTGTTTGGCATATAGCAAAAATCTAGCAAACATGAAGCATTTGTTTGCCTTACTACACATGTGTCTTTAGGGCCAAGTTCATTATTTTCTTGTGGGACTTTGACTCATTAATAGCTTCTGGGGCAGAACAAAGCTACCATATGACCTAGAAATGCAGGCTGCCAAGTAGAAAAGGAAACTGTGAAACTTTTCTTTCACAGCTTTATTTCATGGTAAACCTCCAGGAAAGAGCAAAAAATCACCTTCAGAGAGGAAATGCAGGTACTTAAAAGATAAGAGCTCAGGGGCTGTTTCATCTATAGAAACAGTGTTGTTGTCATTGGCACAAAGGATTAGGAGAGAACATGAAGCTATACAACTCAGAATGAAGGCTCCAACATGAGCCACAAGATAAAGGTCGTACTGAAGGAAGTCTTGTAGCTTTTCACTCGGACAGAAAATTGAAAGAGTGATATGACATCAAGTCAAAAAAAAAAAAAAAATGAAGCTGAAGGGTCCAAATAACCTGATAAAAATGTCAGCTCACACAGACCACTACCATAGTCATTTGGGATCTCACCTATATTTTTGGAGCACCCATCTTTGTATTTAATCCACAGTTGTATTATTTATATCAAACAAAGCCATGCTACTAATTTCTCACTCCTAGACAGAGGCAGCGGTTTTTAAACCTTGCATGGGAATACTGTGAGCAACTTGACAAAGTGCCATAATGCTTGGACATTTCACACATGGTTTCAGCTAGATAAACTCTACCTTGAAACTAACAGAAAGGATCAGGGCACTAGAATGTCTTGACACATAAGGCCAGATCAAAGCTAGTGTGTACCCTTTCTAAACGATTATTAAACCAGAAGTTGAGAATTGACCCCAATTTGAGCAATATGAAAAAGAATCTGCAAATCAATGACCAGCTAAAATTCAGCCTGCAATAGAAATGAAACAGAAGATTAAGCTGCAAAAGAAAGTCCAAACTCTCCAGTTCTCAAATGATAGATCTATTAGCAGATAACCCTTCTAGGAAACTTCTCCAAACTATATGTTAGATCAGAATCATGTATTTTTCTCTTGACATTTTAGTGTCATAATAGGGGGCAAATTAAAACTTGGACTACCTGCGTAATAGATTTTTGCTCAGGTAATTAAAGAAACAGCTGGAGTTTTGACTTCTATTGACATGTTTAGGAAGAGAAAGAGAAATGATCCCTGACCAACATACTGGTATCTCAGTGGGAGTAAAGTGTTTTTCCACACATATAATGATTAATTTGAGCTCAGAAAAGCTCTTAATACTCTTACTTCTCTGTGGATTTGATAATTTAATGTTTCAAAATATTCAACTATGACAGGATTTACAAATAGCACGACCTTGTTATGTGTATGATAATCAGAATTTATCTTCAAAAATGTCTATGTCCAAAGGATTCAGAATTATTATGTAAATGATAACCCTTGATGACTCTCTGTACAAGTCAATTCTAGCCATTCATCTCACAAATAGAACTGTGAATTTTCCCGTCCCCCGACAGCCATAGGCAAGAAAAGCACTGTGCTGGTAATGGAATTTCCTCTTTTTTTCTCCTTCTACTTGTGCTCATTCTTTTTGGCATCTAGATTAGAGTTTTATTTGCTTAACTAGTTAGACAGTAAAGAATGTCAGAACATCAATCTAATTAATTCAAATATATGGATGGAATAGTGACACTGGATGTAAGCTCTGCCTTTTATGTCATCACACTGTGAAGGTTAAGTAGATTTGTCCTGCTGTAATCAAAAGCAGCCTATCGGCCACCTCATTTTAATTAAAGCTCTTTGGGACTATTTTGATGCCAGAAAAGATCCTATACTTGCTTTATGAGGAGCATGATTAAAGTTGTCAGCCCTAAAATGTCAAAGTGCATGTAAGCAGAAAAGAATTCGATACTCTAGATTTCTGTTTAATTGAGGCATTAAAAGGATTAAATGTAGATGAGGAATATTCAAGTGTTTGATTTGCAAAATTGTTAGGCATTGTTTAGATGAAAGGGATGTATAAATGTAAGTTATTATCATAGATTTTCCAAACAAATGGAGAAAAATATTTGGGGAAAATAGAGACTGAAAAAATGAGTATGTGCCAGTATACTCAAGGTGACTACACCTTTGACTTTCTGATATTACCCAGAAATTTCACATCCCCACACAAAAGCCAACATCACTGTCAGAGCAACAAGTCCATAATTTGTGATTATTTATATTACTTTCTGGTCCTCTGCCTCTGTAATCAGCTGTAATCATTGGACTTTTGCAAGCTTTTGAGAATTCCATGGTAGAGAAGTGGTTAAAATAGTTGTTTCTTCAGGCTTCTTAAAAGAAAAAAAAAAAGGCTAATTTAAATATCCTTGAATAAAAGAAAGATAATGAAAATTTTAAAATCATGTTCACTATCAATATACAGCTGAACATTGTGGCACATGCCTATAATTCCAGCAGCTCAGGAGGCTGAGGCAGAAGGATTGAAAGTTCAAGGCCAGCCTCACAAATTTGTGAGGCCCTAAGCAACTTAGCAAGACCCTGACTCAAAATAAAAAATAAAAAGGGCTGGTGATGTGGCTTAGTGGTTAAGTGCCCCTGGGTTCAATCCCTCCCACCACAAAAAAAAAAAAAAAAAAAAAAAAAAGATTAAAGAAAAAATCAGAAATTATCATCATTAAACATTAATTAAGCACTGACTAAATGTTATTGAGTTTTTAGATGAAGCAGAGATCAGTTATGTAAGATCCTTTATGGAGGAAGTTCATATGAATTCTATAAAGGAGAAAGAGTGAAAATTTAAGAGTAAATTGCTTTTAAAGTTATTTACTTTTTTGATTAATAGTAATCCTATAAGTCCATCTTCCCTGTTAATGGTCTACCACCAAGAGAGAAAAAGTCAAGAAAAGTACATTTAAGAAAAATGACTCAGGATCCAGGAAAACAAGAATAAGAAAGGATAGGAATCCCTTTTAAACACGAGAGTAGGTATTTTATGGTAAATAGGTCAAGAATTCTCCATAAACAAAATTCGGAGTCTTAATAAAATTCTTCCTCCATTCCAAAACGTTAAATAAATTGACTCTTTTCATCATGTGGTCCAGAAAAAAAATGGTGCTATCTCTGATCGAATAAAGATACATGGCAAAGATTTAAATTTATGCATAACTAACTGGTACCAGAAAAAAATGACACTGATAAATAGCATACGACCAGTAACAACATTGCAGGCCAGAAAATATTTTGGAGGTGCTGCAGTTACAGAAAATTGATCTTAATAAAGCCAAGGTCATTAGTCTTCATTGTGCTCTTGTGAGAGGTATAACCTACAAGTATAATGCACTCTATCTTTTTAACTTCTTCATTGAATCCAAATGAACTCAAATTTGAACTTAAATTTTTTTATTTTTAATTCCCTTGTATCTACTGAGGAATTTAACTGTAGACTTACCCCACCACCACTACTACTGTCTATTCATCTAAGACTTAACCATCTCATGCATTTACCTGCTTAGTAACTTTTAAGAACCTAGATCATGACAATTTCAAAGATAGTTACCATCTTACTTCCAGCTGATATTAAAACGTCACTGAGTTTTTATGCTTTTCACATAAACCATGCTTACTGACTATTTGGTTGGCTAAAATGAATAAACAATGAACAAATCTTCACATATACACGTGAGCACACTTCAGGTGTCCTTATGTACTCTGGCACTTAGAAAAAGCTCTGTTGGGATGTTTGGCAGACCCAAAGGTTAGATGTGTGAGTGCCTGACTTGTCTCCAGAGTGCATAATATGCTATGGTCCTATGGTAAGAATTACTTGCTGGTTGTGATAATATAAAAACCAACAAGGTGGGTTTCATCATCTAGGTAAGTTGCTTGGAGAAAAATTTGGGATTCCAGCAGTGCATTTCTGAGAAGGAAGGTAATTAAAAAGAAGGACACAAAATAAAACTATCACTCTTCATACAACTACCACCACCAATTACTTGCCAATTACTGAGTACTTCCTATCTTCTAAGTCTTATATACATATTAAACTATTTCATCTTTTTAATAATCTTACATAGCAGGTATTATCATTATCTCCACTTTTGAGATACAGCAGCTCAGAGGTGAATTGCCTTGTTCCACATTAATGAGGCCACTAAATGATGGAGACAGCATTTTAAGAAGTCTGGCTCCTTTGTTAACCTTATTTTGTAAAAATCTCTTGTAAGCTATGTCATTTTGGCACCAAATATTAACAAGGATCCATAGACAATTGGCCCATGGAGGACAGAAAAAGAGGGAGATAAGTCGTTCTTCATAAATTTTCCCTAGGAATAACCCGCACTGCACAGGGGAGGACATATGTCAAGTAGGTCAAGCACATTGCTCTCCACTCCCCAGGATATTGCCCAGAGCAAAGGCAAGTCAGCATATGGGCTCCTTTCCTGGTACCAGAATCAAGCCAGAGAAAATATACTATTTCATCACCCTTAAATAACCTAGGCAGTTTTCACCAAGGCACATGACATTGGGCTAACTGATCATTAAGGGTAATTGCTGTGGCCTCCTGTGCTATTGAGATAGGGAGGTAAGACTGTGTATGATGGATCCATGAGAATCAGATATTTTAAGAGAAGAAATTGCTGCATCCTTCATTTTATATTCCAATTTTCAAAGTCTTTGAGACCAAGGAAATAGTCTCTACATTCTTCAGATTCTGGAAATACAATCTAGATGGACCAACTTGATAGTCGGTATCAGAAGTGTGAGTGGGCCTGTGTTTGGGTAATCCCAAATCAGTGCTCTTCATCACACAATTTTAAAAACATATCTGTTTATACACTTCTGGGTACTTTAGATTAAATATGGCAAGAAAGGAATGTTCAAAGAGGAAATGACTGAACAAGAAAATCTTTATGGGTTTTGAACTATTAATATGTTGTGTTGGAAGCTGCGAATGAACTGTGGGCATGTCTGAGCCATCTCTAAGTGGAGGTGAGCCCTGCGGAGAGCTGTTGGTGTAATCTCACCCATCTGAGACTACTTTGTTGCCTTGGCAATCGTCCTGCTCAAACAGAATTCTGTGATACCACATAATTTATTGGCTGGGGCAGCCCTCGGTGCAAATGCAACTCCCCAGAGGTGGAAAGAGATACCAGTGTCCCAACTAACCTTGTGGCGCCAGCTTCCTGGAAGAGGAAGAATTACTATGGAGTGATAAGTCCCCAATCAGGCCAACTGACCCAGAGCCTCTCCTTCTTGTTTGCCTTGAAGAACCCCTCCTCACAATAAATTCCTCACTATAAATAAAGCATTTGTGGGCTTTTTCCCTTTGTTAGGATCAGACCCATCAGGTCTTTTCCGCCTGTCAAGCCCTTGCTTTACATTACAGTTCTTGTATCCTTATTTCTTGATATTAACTTTTCAGACTTTTATTCCAGCCAGCCCACACCTCCCTGCAGAGGCTGTGGGTGAGAATGTCAACAAGTTGTGAATTAGTACAAAGAACAGGGAAAACAATATGGGTGATGTTTTGGTCCATTCTGTGCTGCTCTAAGAGAACACCTGAGATGGAAACTTTATAAAGAATACCAACTTATTTCTTATCATTTGGAGGCTGGGAAGTCCAAGTTCAAGGCTCTGGCCTCTGGTGAGGGGCTTCTTGTGGCATCATTATATGGCAGAAGGGCAAGAGAGCAAGCTAAGTGAACACTGCATAAAGTGTCTTTTGTATGTGCATTTATCCCCTTCACAAGGGAGGAGTGGAGTCTGAGCACCACCCAAAGCCCCAGATTTTTAGCATGATACCAGTGGCAAATCTAAAATTTGAAAGCAACATATTTAGACCACAGTAGGTGGTAAGGATTTACATGTTCTAGAGAAAGGAATAGGACTGCAATAGTCAAGTAGAAGATAAAACAAGTTAGAATGGAACTGTTACACTGGGAAAAGTGAAAGACAAGAGAAAATAGAATGATAGAGGTTAGTGAGGAAGGTAATAAAACACCTACACTGTGCCCAGCTTCACTAAGTTGTTTTTGCATTTTTAAGGCATGTGCTTTTGCATTTAATATTTCCATCCACCCAAAGAGGTAGCTATGGTCATTTTATCAATTTCATAAAAGAGGAAGCTAAGGCAAGTAAGTGGTAGATCTAAAATTCAAACCTAGGCTAATTTCCCTTAACTATTATAGCATGATGACTGTTGTGTCAGAATTTTCATTAAAAAAAAAAAAAAATACTGCTTTTCAGTGAGCTATTCATACTCTGTGAAAATATCTAAGACTACTTAAAGATTTTATCATAACCATACAAACCACTTACAGCTGCTTTACTCTGAACTAATACAAGGGTTAGAAGCATTTAATTTACCCTGAAATAGTTGCAAAAAATCTCATAAATTTAGAAGTTTACATTTTAAGGTCACTTTAGAAAGACTTAGCTTACTTAGCTACAGGGGAATCACATCATAAATTGATGAGAACTCACTGACAGGAAACAAGATCATAAATGTTTAAACAACAGTAAATCATGCATTAATAGTTGAGCTTCCCACATTTATCTGAGTAGATCTGAGTAGTTCCAATTAAATAGCACCTGGCAACCCAAGTACTGGAATTGGTCATATTAAATCCTAAGACTTTATTTCCAAATATCTGCTTTTGTAAAACAAGCTTATGGGAAAATTGCAATGCTTTATGAAAGGAAAATGGCAAAAGAAATAATGCTTCAGAACCAAACTGAGTTTGAACTTAGTGACACTAGTTAGTAGCTGTGTAATATTGTTTTAGTCAGCTTTTTCACTGCTTTGACTAAAAGATATGATTAGAACAATTTTAGGGAAGAAAAGTTTATTTGACAGCTCATGGTTTCAGATGTCTTAGTCCATGGAAGGCTGGCTCTGTTCCTTGGGGCTCAAGGTGAGGCAGAACATCACGGAGGAAGAGTGTGGCATAGGGAAGTGGCTTACATGATGATCAGAAAGCATAGAGAAAGTTCTCCACTTGCCAGATACAAATATATACCCCAAAGACTTGCCCCAATTCCCATCTCTTCCAGCCATACCCTACCACCCCAGTTACCAGTTAATCCCTATCAGGGGATTAATTCACTGATGAGGTTAAGGCTATAACCCAATCATTTCTCCTCTAAACCTTCTTGCATTCTCTCACACAAGAGCTTTTGGGGGACACCACATCTAACCCATAACAAATATTAATCAGTTTATTCTCTTGCATTACTTATCATCTACTTCATTGTTATAGGTGCAAATTAGAGTAAATAATGAACGTGATCACGCTTGACAAATAGAAGGCACTAATAAGTTGTGGCTATTATTATGGCACAAACTGAGCTAACCCATAAAAGAAACCAGTCCAGGAGAATTTGCTTTAGCAGATGGCAGCCTCTAAGCATATCTGCTACAGAAGTATGGTAGAAAATACAATTGCATTGGCCTAGTATGATCATCATGAGATTGCCAGTATAGCACAGGATAAAGGGCATGAGTTATAGAAACCTCCTGTAATAGTTTAGTTCTCAAATGTCCCTGAAGTCTTTGGTGTTGAAGCCTTGTTCACTGGCCTG
Organism: Tamias sibiricus; assembly: GCA_025594165.1. Classification (NCBI taxonomy): domain Eukaryota; kingdom Metazoa; phylum Chordata; class Mammalia; order Rodentia; family Sciuridae; genus Tamias; species Tamias sibiricus. The sequence continues at coordinate 95,687,547 of CM046661.1, read as the reverse complement.
TGGTGCTACTGGGATATGGCAGAACCTTTAGGAGGTGGGAAGAGCTAGTTCACTAGGAGTATGCCCTCGAAGGGGATATTGGGACCCAGACCCCTTCCTCTTTCTCTCTTTTCTCTTGGTCATGAGGTAAGCAACCTCCTCTGCTACATGCTCCACCATAATGTACTTTACTGCCACAGGCCCAAAACAATAGGTCAAGCGACTATGGACTGAAACCCTGGAACTCAGGAACCAAAACAAAATTTTCTTTCATTTATGTTGTTTATTTCAGGTATTAGTCACAGTGATAGGAGACTGACACACTTACCTTAGCACAAATCCTTTTGGTACAACTTCAGCCAAATGATTCAACATTTTTGTGCTTCAGTTGTTTCACACCTAGAGTGGAATAGTGACAGACTCTATGTTTGGCAATTGTAAGGATTAAATGAAGTGATGAATGTAAAGCCCTCACCTCAATTCTAGAAATATTGAAAGCAATGAATATAGGTTATCTGTAATGTAAGCTATCAGGCCCAGTGTCCTTTGTCATTTAATGCCCTACCACACTACAGCAGATACCTTTGGCAAAGAATTGCCTCTAAACTTCCTCTACTTAGATCACTCTTACCCTCCTTCAATTGTCGCTCCATAATGAAGCCTCCCTGACTCACTCAGGTGTAGATGGTCCTTCATGCTTCCGGGTAGATGTATTTCTACCACTGGTTTCTAGTACATGCTGCACAACACTGCAATCATGGCTTTACTTTTCAGTCCTTCTCATTGGAACATGCTCTTCTTTGAGAAATGTTTATATGTTTGTCCAGAGCTAAGAATGGTAGCTGGCTCTCTAAATATGTCCTTTAAATAATGTGGAATGAGATGAATAAATATGACTGAATTGTTCCAAAGTATAGTAGTAAACCACATTCAAAATTAGTCTATGCATTTAGGGGCAAAACAGCAAAGAGGTTAAGAGGGTGGGCTTGGGAGCTTGAGAGCTTGGATTCAACTCCTGGCTTGCATTTTCCAGCCAGCTGTGTGGCTATGAAGGAATTATTTAACATCCCTCTGTCTCCATTTTCACATCTGTAGAATGCAGATGCAAATAGTATATACTTCACAGGGTGGTTATAGGGGTTAGGGAAATAATCTCTGTAAAGTGCTTGGAATAGTAACTGGTACAGAGAAACCACTGTATTAATGCTAGCTATTCTGTGGGGACTATAATAGGAGGCAAATGTTGACAAACTGTGTTACAGGGTTTGAGGAAGGTCAGTGTAAGATCAGTGGCATTTGTTGCATGAGAGTCAAATACAGCCCTGGGTGTCCTGGTCACAGGACCAAAGGCTCGTCTGGAGACATTGAATATCACATACATCTGGACAAAGGAAGGCACAGGCATTTCACATATAATACGAAACTGGGTTGAAACATTTTCTTAAACTAACTCTTTCTTGATAAATATTCAGTATTTGTTAGTCTCCTACTTTTTGACCCCCTTGGGTCATATTCTAAGTAGTTTTCTTTCTTGCAGAATCTGGAAAAGTAGTTTGTTCACTCCTTGACCTGTGGAAATAAACAGGACTTCTTAATACTGTGAAGATGTTTTAGAAAGACCTTTGAAATGCATAAGATTTCTACTCTGTATACTAGAAAGAGCCACAATAGAAAATGATTGAATTAGATGTTAGATTGTTGCTCTGTTTTCATCAGAAAGTTTCCTCTCTCACTGGGAGGTTGCGACTACAAAGATTCACTCCCAATTTAAAAAAAATAATAAAAACAAAACAAAAAACCATCATATGATTCTATGGATCTCAATGTACTTTTATCATTTAGGAAAAAAAGTCAAGAAAACAGTGAAAATTGTAAAATTATATGAAAATTTCACTCTAGATAATTTTAATTAAGGGAATGGTAAGTTTTAGTACTGACTATTCTCTAGTTTTTTTAATCAAAGGATTCTGTACCAATGTAGGATAAGACAGACAATACAAGTACATGTGACTAACAAAAAATTAGAAAAATTAACATGGAAAATAAGTTTGAATAGAGAATTCACAGTATATGCAATTAAAGCAATAAGTTTCTGGGGTATTACCTCAGAGATCAAAACTTACTTCACTTCTCTGGGCAGAGATTTCTCCATGATGCAGGCAAGATAAAAATAGGAGCACTGCTCTGTTTACAGAGTTGACAGAGAAAAGGTAATAAGAGGAAAGTCTTAACAGTGCTAATCATGTACCATCTGGGTTTAATGTGAACAGCCTCACAAATCGATGAAGAAAAATTGTCATATTTTATAGAACACAGAATATATGACTCCAAATATCACTGCTGTGGGAACTTACTCAACTTGATAAGAAAGAAAATCAATATTTTCCTATAATTATTTGCCACCGATATGGCTGAGAATTTCCAGGGAATTAATAACGTATGTAATAAAATGCTCTGTATTCCCCATCAGTTTACGAGTCTCAGGACACTAACCCATGAAAGTGGCTGGGAGTAGGTGTGGAAAGGAGATGCAGGGTGAGTGGAAGTGCTGGTCTTATGCACAGAGTTGCAGTTCCCCTGCAGTTGCTGCCTGTTTCTTCTGCTACCCTTGGTTGCCCTGCTGTCAAACCATTGCCTACTTCATCTACCTTATCCAGTGCCATCTTTGTTTTTTTTATTACTTTTCCTCTGCTTATTTTTCCAATGTCTCTTGGTTCTTCTTCAGTTTAGGATTTCCTTCTGGGAAACTAACTTTGATGCTATCTGTAGCAGAGTTCTACAGCTCCAGCCTATGGCAATCAGAGACATTCTTTTTTTTTAATATTTATTTATTTGTTTTAGTTGTACACAATGCCTTTATTTTTACATGGTGCTGAGGATGGAACCCAGGCCGTGCACGTGCTAGGCAAGCGCTCTACCACTGAGCCAGAACCCCAGCCCCCAGAACCATTCTTTAATAATGGGTTCTTACCCATTTCCCAAATCATAGACTCTCCACAGTACTGTGGGGAATGGTAGGAAGTGGAGCTGACCTGACTGCTGAAGAACACCCTAGAGACAGACTTTCTGAAATCCTGTTTCTTCCGCATCTGGCCCACTCCATTAAACTTTTATTTATTCAGTGATAGTTATTATTATTTGGGGGAAGTGTACTAGGGATTGAATCCAGGGTCTTGCATATTTTAAGCATGTGCTTTTCTACTGAGCTACATCCCCAGGCCCCAGAGTAATAATTATTTTTTCTCTTGAGCCCATGTCCCCATTTGCTTTTGAAGCACATTCAGTACAATCCCAAGCCCCACTGGTATAAATGGGATTCATGCTCTTTCTGTCTTGGACCCATATAAATTACAGAAACTGTTCTAAATGCACATACTCTGAAACTGAAGACAAAATGTTTAAACATGGTAAGAAGGGAAACTCTTATGCACAGGACATAGAGAAGACACCAAGGGAATAATGGAGGCATATCAAAAGTCCTCATTTAGTACATATATCTTGTTATATATAAAAATGGTCATTATCTTCATATGCTTCATATGAAGAGGTCATAACCTATGACCCTATGACACTCATCCTAGTAGCACAAGCTCTCTCCTCTTCCTTGCATGACATGAAATCATTTGCTTTTGTTGCACAGCTCCTACTTAAGGTCAAATATCAGAGTTAATACACTGCCACTCCCAAAACCTACTAGCCAGAAAACTTGAAATCAAGCAAAGAAAACAAACAAAACAGGCTTAGTGTTCAGTTGACTTAAAAATAAGATATATGGCAAAAACATCTAAAACCTACAACTACATTAAGAGTAAACGTTAGTATTAGGCTATAGGATACAAACTGAAAGTTGATATCAGGGAGTTAAAAAAATCTAGTGCAATTTAATTTTATATTAGTGATACTATAAAAACAAGAATGAAATTTATTCATGATGGGAATATGCACTTATTTCAAGACATAAAAGACTACAATAATTAATTCCAATTTTCACACCAAGATCTCTTTAGATACAGCACTCGCTCATACCTCGTCTCTTAAATGTGACAGAAGAGTTACTGCTTACCCTGCACCTTAAGCAATTTTTGATTCAGGCATGGTGCTCTGATACTGGCAAGATAAAGTCAAAGAAGAAGTCATTCTTTATTCATTCCATCTGTAGCTGGGGAATCTGAAAGAAAAGTCTTCTAACAGAATGTAAGAAATGAGAATGTAGAAAAAAATTTTAGTTGCCATTGGTACTTGGGATTCCTGGATTCTTAAAATACTCTCCTGAAAAATTGTGCCATCAACATTGATTCACTTCCAAATTCTGAGTGAATCATCCTTCTTGAGTTGTTATTCTCTTCTATTTTTTCTACACAGCATAAAGGTACAAAAAACAGGTGATATATAAATTTTTGAGATGGTTGGTATGGGAGTTAGGAGATTATCCTTTGAAGAAAAAAACCTCAAGTTTCTCCTTTCAATTTTTCACCTCAAGTTCATCCCCATCATTCTCTCACTCTTATCCAAATTTTATTTTCTTCAAAACACTTAGGCCTATCTAAAATTTTCTTCAAAACACTTAGGCCTATCTAAAATAAAATGATGTTTGTTTACTGTTCTCTTTCTGCTCACTTGAAAATTTGATCCTTGAATGCCATAGGTTTTTACTTTTTTTTAATCATTGTTTTTCCAGTTAATAATAGCTCAAGCAGAGTCTCAAAAGCATATTGAAAGAATGAACTAGTGACAAATGAACATTTAATATGTTTGGGAGAAAAATGATGTCACAAATGAAGTCAGTAGCTGCAAATAAACTCAGCCCTAAGTTTAAAAAATTGTATTTTGGGATTCTATCCTCTAAGGGTCCTTTTTTTTTTTTTTTTTTTTTTTTTTAAGTAGTACATTGGTTTATGATTTACTGACCAACTAGAAACTATTTATATTTCTATTCAAATGTAGTCCATCAAAATTTACATTACCAGCTCAATTAAATATTCTGATGCTTTTAAAGTACAAATCCTTATGCAACTCAAGGGAAAATGTATATACATGTTGTTAAATGAAACAAATCTACAGTTATTTTCATTATCTCAAAAATTTTAAGAATGAAAAGGAGTAAAACTAAACCAAAATGGTTATTTTTACTAAAATGGTCATGCTTAGGATGAATTACTGTTTTTACATTGTAACTTGTTTTTGTTTTTTTTTTTTTTTTTTTCAAAAATCTTATTTGAAGAGGCTGTCTTTTCTCCAGTGAATGTTTTTGGCACCTTTGTCTAATATAAGATAACTGTAGGTGTGTGGGTTCGTCTCTGAGTCTTATATTCTGTACCATTGGACAACTGGTCTATTTTGATGCCAATACCATGCTGTTTTTGTTACTATTGCTTTGTAGAACAATTTAAGGTCTGGAATAGTAATGCCACCTGCTTCATTCTTCTTGCTAAGAATTGCTTTGGCTATTCTGGGTCTCTTATTTTTCCAGATGAATTTCATGATTGCTTTTTCTATTTCTATGAGGAATGATATTAGGATTTTGATTGGCATTGCATTGAATCTGTATAGTGCTTTTGGGAGAATGGTCATTTTGACAATATTTGTTCTACCTATTCATGAACAAGGTAGATCTTTTCACCTTCTAAGATCTTCATTAATTTCTTTCTTTAGTGTGCTGTAGTTTTCATTGTAGAGGTCTTTTACTTCTTTTGTTAAGTTGATTCCCAAATATTTTATTTTTTTGAGGCTATAGTAAATGGGGTGGATTTCCTAGTTTCTCTTCCTGAGGATTTGTCGCTGATGCACAGAAATGCCTTTGATTTATGGGTATTGATTTTATATCCAGCGATGTTGCTGAATTCATTTATTATATTTAGAAGATTTCTGGTGGAATTTTTTGGATCTTCTATGTATAGAATCATATCGTCTGCAAATAGTGATAATTTGAGTTCTTTTTTTCCTATCCATATCCCTTTAATTTCTTTCGTCTGTCTAATTGCTCTGGCTAGGGCTTCAAGAACTATGTTAAATAGGAGTGGTGAAAGAGAGCATCCATGTCTTGTTCCAGTTTTTAGAGGGAATGATTTCAATTTTTCTCCATTTAGGATGATGTTGGCCTGGGGCTTAGCATAGATGGCCTTTACAATGTTGAGGTATGTTCCTGTTATCCCTATTTTTTCTAGCATTTTGAACATGAAGGGATGTTGTATTTTGTCAAATGCTTTCTTTGCATCTATTGAGATGATCATATGTGGATCAATGACCTAGGGATTAAACCAGAGACCTTGCACCTAATAGAAGAAAAAGTAGGCCCAAATCTCCATCATGTTGGTTTAGGCTCCAACTTCCTCAATAAGACCCCTATATTGCAAGAACTAAAAACAAGAATCAATAAATGGGATGGATTCAAACTAAAAATCTTCTTCTCAGCAAAAGAAACAATCAGTGAGGTGAATAGAGGACCTACAGAATGGGAGCAAATCTTTACCACAAGCACATCAGATAGAACACTAACCTCAAGGATTTATAAAGCTCTTAAAAGCCTTAACACCAAAAAAACAAATAACCCAATCAATAAATGGGCCAAGGGGCTAAACAGACACTTCTCAGAAGATGATATACAAACAATCAACAAATATATGAAAAAATGTTCAACATCTCTAGCAATTAGAGAAATGCAAATCAAAACAACTCTAAGATTTCATCTTACTCCAGTCAGATTGGCATCTATCAAAAAAACAAACAACAATAAATGCTGGCGAGGGTGTGGGGGAAAAGGCACACTCTTACATTGCTGGTGGAACTGCAAATTGGTGAAGCCAATCTGGAAAGTAGTATGTAGATTCCTTGGAAAACTGGGAATGGAGCCACTATTTGACCCAGCTATCCCACTCCTTCGCCTATTCCCAAAGGACTTAAAAACAGCTTACTACAGGGACACAGCCACATCAATGCTTATAGCAGCACAATTCACAATAGCTAGATTGTGGAACCAACCGATGCCCATCAGCAGATGAATGGACAGGGAACCCTTGATATATATACACAATGGAACACTACTCAGCACTAAAAGAGAATAAAATCATGGCATTTGCAGGTAAATGGATGGAGTTGGAGAAAATAATGCTAAGTGAAGTTAGCCAATCCCAAAAAACCCAAGGTCGAATGATCTCTTTGATATGAAGATACTAACTTATAAAGGCAAGAGAGAGGGAATGAGAGGAATGAAAGAGCTTTAAATAGAACAAAGAGGGGGGAGGGAGGGGAGGGGGTAAAGGGATAAGAATAATGGCAGACTGAGTTATCCATGATTACCCTAAATACATGTATGAAGACACACACAAAAAATGCTTATTTGTATTTTTAAAATATGGGCATCAGAAAACACTTGGGACCTGTCACAGGCTGATTGAACATTTGAATTATGGATTTATTTAGGATTCTCTAAAAGTCTCTAAAGTTGACTGCTTTTTTGTGTGTGTATTTGTCTAAGCAAGTATCTGCTGCCTCCTCCTTTGGTTGACTAACAACTGACATTTATTTCACACTCTCAGTGTTTTTATCACATGGTAATTAATCCCATTACTGCCTCTTTCCACTGATAACTCTCTCCCCATTCTTGTTTTTATTCCAAGAATAGATTTCACAAACATTATCTCCTTAAGATGAGCATGGAAATTATGTGTGTGGGGACTTACAAGTGTGCATTTTGGTTAACAAAGGGAAATGTTCCTAAACACCTGCCCACATAAATAGAGAAACCATGTAGTTCTTTCTCCAAGAGCTGTTATCAATTTCCAAAAAGTAAATATTCCTTTAAATATCGAAGATTCATAAAAATGTAAGAGATATTCTAAAAATAATAGAAATGCTACAAATACAGCACATTGGCACATATTATCAAATATGTGAATAGAACTTTTTATGAATTATCTCCTTTCACATAATAGTCCCAAGAGTAAAGTAAGACAAGTGTTAGTTTTAAAATATCATTGTAGTAAATACATCTATATGTTCTGTGTGGTGCCTGTTTTCTCTATCCTTTGTCTTTTTTCATAGATAGTATATAAACATATTTCTCTACCACAGATATTTTACTTGTTCTTTAAAACAAGATCATTTAGAGGATGCTGCATTTCCTTGAAGTTTGGACTATGTAAACTTTGAAAGCAATGAACCTGAATGATTTTCTGAAGCACTTGATGTGCACTCAAGAAATCTTGTTATAATTAATATCACTATGGATAATTTGTCTTTAAGATGGCTTAGATTGAAATATTAAAGTTGTTGACTGAAAAGCCAGGGATTAATCACTGTGGCTGCAATTATTTGTATGAGATGACTGAAAGGATTCTCAGATCTTTGGCATATTTCTGTAAAGGAGATCTTTGAATGAAGATGGTTCACATGGTTGCCCTCAAGTTTAATTAATGTTTGTAGTTTTCTGAGATGTGAATAATTGACATTCATAATTGCCAATGAGAAAAACTGAAACAGAAATGAATAAACTTTGGAGAAGTTCAAGGGCTGTGGCTGTGGCTCAGTGGCAGAGCACTTGCCTAGCATGTGTGAGGCACTGGGTTTGATTCTTAGCACTGCATACAAAAATAAATAAAATAAAGGCATGCTGTCCATCTACAACTACAAAATTTTTTTAAAGATCATACTTTGAGTTAATCATGATGCTCTGAGATTTGGCCATGTAGCCTGTCAGCTTCCTGAGGACAAGACCTATGCTAACCTATAAAACTTACAGCACCTAATATATAGTTATGCCTATCCTAGATTCCCAGGAAATGATGCTTATGATCAGGGTAATGCTTCCTTCCCTGGAACTATGCTGCTTAATCAGTTCTGGTACATTGTCAAATTTTTTCAGCCTCTTTTCCTTTTCGGTATACTGCCATCAAACAACATCAGATATGCACAATTCTTGTGCCACACAGTGGAATTGAAAAGTAGCCTCCCAAAACACATGTCCATGTTATAATAACCAGATCCTATGAATGCTACCTTGTTTGGACAAAGTATTATTGTAGATGTAATTAAATTAAGGGTCTTCAGATGAAATCATCCTGGATTGCATCAGTGTGCCCTAAATCCTATAATAGCACCCTTACAAGAGATAAAAGAGGGGAAGCCTCAGACACAGAGAAGAAGACCACATGAAACTGGAGGTGAAGACTGGATTCTGGCAGTCACAAGCCAGCCCTAGAGCTCAAAGGAATAAGACAAAGAGGAAGCAACAAGGGATTCTCCTCTAGAGACTTATGTGGGAATGTGGCTCTCCTTGTACCTCGGTTTCACACTTCTGGACCCCAGAACTGTGAGAGAATAAATTTATTTTGTGCAATCCACTCAGTTTGTGGATAACTGTTGCAGCAGCCGATAACTAGCATAAGACACAAAGTTAACTGGTAGACAAATGTTTTTGAATAGCTAAAATAGGAAATATTAAAAGTGTTATGTACTTAATTTAGGCAATACTCCAAGAAAAGAACAAACAGGTAACAATGTACAAAATAATAACAATTATTATTATTATTGTTATTATTATTATTGGTGATTAAACTCAGGGCACTTAACCACTGAGCCACATCCCACATAAGCCTCTTAGGGCCTCTTAGGGCCTCTCTAAGTTGCTGAAGCTGGCGGGTTTTTTGTTTGTTTGTTTGTTTTTTGTTTTTAATTTAAAAACATGCTAGGTGTGCACCCTACCACTGAGCCACAACCCTAGCCTTTTTTTTTTAATTAATTTTTTTTTAGTTGTTGATGGACCTTTATTTTATTTATTTATATGCAGTGCTGAGGATCAAACCCAGTGCCTCACATAGGGCAGGCAAACACTCTACCACTGAGCTTAATTTTTTTTTATAGACCCCAGCCTCTCTGTTCAAACACTTCTTATAGCCCCAGCCTCTTGTTTTCTTTTGTTTCTGTGAAGAAGCTTTTCAGTATGATACCATCCCATTTATTGATTCTTGATTTTACTACTTGTCCTTTAGGAGTCTCATTGCCTTTTAACTTGTAATCCTCCTGCCTCAGCCTCCCAAGCTGCTCGGATTATAGCTGTGGGCCACCATGCCCAGAAAGAACATTGATTTGTAGACAGGAATAGACTGGCTACTTATCCTCAGGACCACTTTCCCAGTTTGTTAGTTTGTCTCTTCAACAGCTACTATTCAAGCACTCAGAAATAAAAGCAAACAAAACTCCACTATTTGACTAAGTTAAAAAATAAAAGGGGCAATTATTATCTTCCCATGATATTTTCTTCTGCCTCAAGTCTAACTTTGTGTATAAGGAATAGTCAGGAGGATGCTAACAGAAGTTCTCTTTTTCTACTGAAGAAATAAACTTTTCTTTGCCTTGGGAAGGTTCAAATTTAGTCTGGGATAAAAGAAGAAGTCAAGAAAGTAGATTATTTACCATGTAAAACATGTTTATTATCTAGGAATTTGGTTACTTGATGTTATGCCTAGAAAAAGGTGTAGAGATATATGAATGTTTTAGATTATAAGGCCAAAAATGCTACTTCTGAAAATATTTCCTCTATAGAAATCAGTTCTTAGAATTGTAAACAGGATCTATAATGATTTACAAAATAATAAGCACTTCATGAAACACTATCATTGGGGAAGTACATGTAAAGATAGACCAATCTAGTGGCTGATCAAAGAAGTCATGGACCATTTCTTTTGGACACAATGATTGTCTGAGAGACAACAGAGCCCAGCTGTATCTGCTTCAGCTTGATTAAATCTCTCCATCAAGCATTAACTGTCCAAAGGAAGTTCAGGGGCATTTCCTCAAGTGTTCTTCATCTATGATTTTCTTGCTGTGGTCATTTGAAGAGAAAGCTCAGTTTCCAGTAATTCTGGATACCCTTGCTGAGGACCCCAGTGCTGAGAGTACAGCTGTGCAGGACACCTTCTAATCACTGGCTACTCATCAATTATCTCCATGTCACATGTGGTCTTTGCCATTGGACTTTGAGCTATCCTTTCATTCGTTATTTTACTATGTTCTTCTAGCTCATTTAAGATGGCAACAGTAAACTCCTGAATACAGGAGATTTGTACTGAGACAGCCTATTTGAAAAGTCCAGTGAGTTGCTTGCATTTTCCCCTAAGCTACAATGGCTTTCCCAGGACCCTCTGGAAGATTTCCCTATTCTATTCCTGTGAAGCCCTTGACACATAAACCTTACATTAAAAAAAAACCTGACAACATTACTGAAAAAAACAAATGGACCAGGTAATTCAGAAGAACCAGAGGCCAAATTTCCCTTCAGGATAACAAGTTCAGCTCCAATGACATATCAGCTGAATCACTGGCAGGCTATAACGTCCCTGTGGCTCAAATAATTTGGTCTCTTCAACATGAAATAAATGATCTGACATTATTCATTTCAAAACCTATACCACTATTATACCCTCCTACAGTAGCAAAAAAAAAAAAAAAAAAAGAGATTCCTCAGGTGTAAATCTAGTGACTAATTATTAATATCTCCACACCTCCAACAAGACTACCAGGTAGGAAGAGCATGGGTTACTCCATTATTGAAATCCCTCTTGTACTTACTTGGCTACAATCATGATCTGTCCAAGTGTGAAGTCTGAAGGTTGTCTTGACATATAGGTTGTCTCAATTTATTTTTCTTAATGAGCACAAAAGACATTTCTGGGACTGGAATTGTGATTTATATAGGTTTTAGAGAAAATAAGTAGAGGTAGTGCTATATTGCTTTGTTACCCTAACATACAAAACTAATCTTACACTCTTCTAAGAAAGAGAAACTTCTTCATTTTCTTATAAAAATTTTAGTTTTTCAAGGAGAAATTATCTGATGATATAAACACAATTTGAAAAAAAATGTTGTATATCTTTTCTCACCTCAATTGTAATTAGAAAAAATTTATGGGCAAATTGAGCCCTTATAAAGCATAAACAGGGTAAATATGCAGAGTGTATCTATTTTTAGGTTGAACCATAAAATATTCCCTCATTTAGGTCACAAATAGTAAAATGCTGGCAATTTCACCTGACTATTATGAATAAAATAAATTGTGTTCTTTCTTCTTTATATAAGGGCCTAAGATATTGTGTACTCTGACCATTTATAGAATCCTGATAGGTCACAATTCTTTAAGAAGTTATTATTCTTCAGATCTCTCCTCTATAAAGATCCTTCAGTTTCACAGTTTCCAGCCACAATATATAGCACACTTCCAAATTGCTGTTACCATATTCTGTAATATCAATGAAGGTGACTTAACAAGTAGTCAAAGAAAATTGCAAGCTGCAGTTATTACCTATATACTTTATGGTGAAAATTACTGGGATACATTTTTTAAAAATTGATCAGGTAATTCAGTTTCTCCTTTTCAATTTTTGCTGTTTTGTTATTGTTGGACTTTTTTCATTATAGTTTCTATAGAGTGTAATTCTCAATTATTTGTTAATATCAAAGGCTAGTTATTTTACATCACATTTTAACTTCTTGAATCTTTTGAAGTATTATACATCTTGAAAAATTCATGTTATTGTGCAGCTCAATACACTTTCAAGAGCTAAACAAATCCACGTAGCCAACACCCAGATCAAGAAATAGAATATCATCACCATATCCTACACAGCTGCTTCCTGCTACCCACCCCCAAGTGTAATCCCCTTGCTAACTCCAGAATAGACAAGTATCTGTACATTGTATAAATGCAATCATGCTGCATGGACTCCTATTTCTGGCTTGTGTTACTCAATATTATATTTGCGAGATCTATCCATTGTCTTATATGCAGTTGTAATTTGTTTATTAATGTTTCTATAAGGTAATCATATATATGTCACATATATACATATATATATCATTTGATTTTTTTATTCTACTGTTTATGGACAGCTAGGTAGCTTCCACTTTAGGCATATAGTGCTGATATGATCTTTTCTTTTGGATCTATACCTAGAAGTGGTATATATCGTAGAGTTTATTCATAGAGTTTGAATATACAGCTTTCATAGAAACTTCAAGTTTTCCAAGTTGTTTTTGCCAATTTATACTCTTATCAACAGTGTGAACACATAGAATTTTCACATAAAATTTTCCATAGATTTTATTTAATCCATTCTTATAGGTGTTCAGTGACATCTCAGTCAAGACTGATTTTAAGGTAATTTTATATCATTATTGAACATTTGACTACTCTTGTTGATATTTGTTTTGTGTGAAAAATGCCTTTAGTTCTTTCTTTTTTCTTTTACTTTTTTTTTTTTTTTTTTTTTTTTTTTTTTGAGAAAAAGGAAAAAAAAGTTTTATTGCTTTGCTAGCAAAGGAGAAAGACAGGAGACTCCTATCCCAGAGGCTGTGATTCTGCCCATCACAGGGGAAAAAGGGGTTTTTAAAGAGGTAATTCAAAGGCTACATTTCACATGTTCTTTGGTAGAGTTGTAATTAACTTGTTAATTTGGGATATAGTCATTTCTGAGATCTTCTGATGCCATCCCCAAAGTCTGAATTACTTTGTTCCTGTGGTGGGTATGTGCTCTAGGACGGATAACTCTGCCACAAATAGAGAAGAAAGGTAATCCTGTCCACTTCCCTCTCTCCCCCAAGGCCCAAGATTAGGGAGAGGGAGAAAATAGGGAGGAGGAGGGACGGAGAAAGAGAAAGAAACACATACTTTTAAAAACAAATTGCAGTGGCAGAGCAGCAAGGGTTATATTCAAACCATAAAGTGGACCACTGTTATATTTCCCCACTGCCAATTTCTATATTCCATTCTTTGGAAAATGGGTGATGACATCTCTAAGCTCCTTCCTGCTGAGAGGGCAAAGTTGGGGAAAGTGACCCAAAGTCCTTGTATTTTAGAATATTTTCACTCTCTGTATAAATTTCTAAATTGTAATTTTTTTCAGCACATTGAAGAAGTAATTCTAATTTCTGCTGTTTCTAGTTACTGTTGATTAGTCATCATCACTAATATTGTCAACTTCTTATCAGGTCTTGTGTCTTGTTTCTGTATCTTTTTTTTTTTAAAGATTGTTTTAGTTACACATAATAGTAGTGTTTATTTTGACATAATTATACAAGCATGGAATATAATTTGCTCCAATTCAGTCTTAACACTTCCCTTTTTCCTCCCCACCTCTCTGTTCTCTTTCTTCTACTCTAATTATCTTCATTCTATTTGTTTATAGTTTTATATATTAGTGCATTATGTGTAACCGGCCGCGGGCAAGTTACGGCGAAGCTGTGGAAAGAACTCGAAGACAAAATAGAAAAGAAAAGATTAATTTAATTTTCTCGGGCAAGATCTCACTATCATGTGGTCCGGCAGGAGAATGGCGCCTGCCGGTTATTTTCTCTGGTACAAAGTTTTTTCTATCTCGTATAAAGTCTCGTGAGATTTTAAGGCGTGCGAGATCCGGAAGGCATTTCCGATATAAACAAACGGTCTCCCCCGACTCTCTAATCAAGGCTTTTACAATTATGGATATATATAAATGTGAAATTCACTGTGGTATATTCAGATATGTATATAGGAAAGTTTGGTCAGACTCATTCTGTCATTTTTCTTGTTTCCTGTCTGGTCTCCCTCCCCTTGAGTCCCTTTCCTCTATCCCACTGATTTTTCTTTTATTTTTATGGAATTCCCACACACATTTTCCTTTCCTTATTTTGATTTAGCTTCCACATATCAGATAAAATATTAAACCCTAGACTTTCTGGCTTTGGTTTATTTCACTTAGCATGATGTTTCTCCAGTTCCATCCATTTACCAGCAAATAGCATAATTTCATTTTTCTTTATAACTGAATAAAACTCCATTATGTATGTATGCCACATTTTCTTTATCCATTTATCTATTGATGGGCATCTAGGTTGATTCCATAGTTTGGCTACTGTGAATTACATTTCTATAAACATTGATGGGGCTATATCCCAATACTATGCTGATTTTAAGTCTTCTTGGATATATTCTGAGGAGTGAAATATCTAAGTCATATCATGTTTCTACTCCTAGTCTTTTGAGGAATATCCACACTGCTTTCCAAAGTGGTTGTTCTAATTTGCAATCCCACTAACAATGTATAAACATACCTTTTTCCTTACATCATCAAATTCATGATTAGCGTGTGGAAAAGTAATTGATTTATGTATGTTTATCTTATATTATGTACTTTATTGAATTTGTTTATCAGCTCTAGAAGTCTTCTGGTAAAGTTTTTGGATCTGATACAGATAATATCATGTCATCAGCAGAGGTAATTTGACTTCTTCTTTTGTGTCCCTTTAATTAGCTTCTCTTGCCTAATTGCTGTAGCTAGATTTTTAAGGACAATGCTGAATATGAGTGCTGAAAGAGTGAAAATTCTCATCTTGTTCCTGTTTTTAGAGGAAATGCTTTCAGTTTCTCTCCATTCGGTATAATATTGGTCTTTACTTAGTCATGTATCATTTTTAAAATGTTGAGGTTATTTCCTTCTTATTTTTTCTAGTGTTTTAAGCATGAATGGATGCTGGACTTTGTCAAGTGCTTTTTCTACATCTGCTGAGATAATTGTGTGATTCTTGTCCTTAACTCTATGTGGGGAATTACATTTATAGATTTGTGTATGTTCAACCAACTTTGCATTCCTGGGATGAAAATGATTTGATCATGTTGCTTTATCTTCTTAATGCATTTTGAATATAATTTAACAATATTTTATTAAGAATTTTTACATCTATGTTCATCAATGGTATTAGTCTGAAGTTTTCTTTCCTTGATGTGTCTTTGTCTGATTTTGGTATCAGTGTGACACTAGCTTCACAGAATTAATTTGATAGTGTTTCTTCCTTTTCTATTTTATGGAATAATTTGAGGAGGATTGGCATTAGTTCTTCTTTAAAGGTTTGGTAAAACTTGACTGACAATCCATCTGGTCCTGGGCTTATCTTTGTTGGAAGGTTTTTAATGGTTGCTCAATTTCACTACTTGATAATGGTTCTTTAAGTTTTTTTATCCTCGTGGTTACATTTGAGCAGGTCATATACCTCTAGGAATTTGTTAATATCTTTGAGATTTTCTACCTTATTGGAGTGTAAATTTTCAAAATAGTTTCTAATGATCTTTTGGATTTTGGTAGAGTCTGTGGTGATATCTCCTTTTTCATCACTAATTTTGTTAAATTGGATCTTCTATATCTTTTGGTTATTTTGGCTAGAGCTTTATCAGTCTCATTTATCTTTTCAAAAAACTAACTCATTAACCCTTTATACTGGTTTTTTAATTTTCAATTTCATTAATTTTAACTCTGATTTTAATTATTTGCTGTTTTCTACCAATTTTGATATTAGCTTTTTCTTCTTTTTCTAGAGCCTTGAGATGTAATGTTAGATTACATATTTAGTATCTTTCTATTTCTTTATAGAACTGCCTGCATACTGTCCCAGAGATTTTGATATGTTGTTTCTTTATTTGCACTTGTTTTTTAGAATTTTATTTCTCCTCTGATTTCTTCTGCAATCTATAATTCACTCAAGAGTATATTGATTAATCTCCAGGTGTTAGAATCGTTTCTGTTTTTTTATCTTGTTGATTTCTAATTTCATTCCATTATGATCTGATTAGAATGCAAGGAGTTATCTCTATTTTTTTATATTTGCTGAAATTTGCTTTGTGCCCTCGAATACGCTGTATTTTAAATAATATTTCATGTGTTTCTGAGAAGAAAGTGAATTTAGTTGTTGATGGATAAAATATTCTATAGGTGTCTGTTAGGTCCATTTGATTAATAGAATATTTTTGCTCTAAAGAGTCTCTACTTAGTTTATATCTGGATGATCTATCTAGTGGTGAGAGAGGCGTGATGAAATCACTCAGCTTCTCCCCTGACTGACACAGATCACCTTGGGCACTGTCCTACTAGTCTCTTTACGCTACTCTAGCAGGTAAAGAGACTCAGCCAGTTCTGGTTCTAGCTTTATTGCCCACGGTTGTGAACTGTGGGCAACTTCTTCCCTCTGTTCACTGGGACAAAGACAGAGTCCCACTTGTGTCCAAACTCCCATTTGATGTGGCCATGAATGAGGTGCCATTCCTCTCCACTGCCTGGTACAAATATGCCTTCCTGCCTGGCTCTGAGCTCTCATTTCTGCCACTGTGGATTGTGGGCATTTGCTCTGTTTCTGCCTGGGCCCCTGCAGAATTTGCATAGAGTGCTGGCTTAAGCTAGCACTTTCCTGGGTGGGTCTGATCCAGCCCATTCCCCTTATTCATGGTGATGGAGAAGAGTTTCAGCAACTTTTGGCTAGTAGCAATCTTCTACAAGTTCCTTATAAATGGATTATTGAGATATCCCACTTCAGGAGTACAGAAGGCAGAAGTTCTCAAACTGTGGTTCTTAGATTAGCAGCCCCAACGCCTAGAGATTTGCTAGAAATGCATTCTCAGGCCGTATTCCACATCTACTGAGTCAGAATCTCTGGGGTTAGGGCTTAGCAAGCTGTATTTTAATAAGGTGTCCAGGTGACTTTCTTGTACCCTAGAGTTTCACGATGTTTCTAATTCAATAGATCTAGGTTGGCACATCCCAAGTCTACTTTCTAATATGCTACCTAGTGATGTTGATACTTCTGGTTCATAAACACATTTTGGGAAGCATTGTAACAAGTTTCCATGGCTTTCCGGAGCTGTTTTCAGGCTCTCTTCCCCAGCATGTTTTTGTTGTTAACATGGAATAAGATTTTATTCTGACTTTCAGATTGTGGGTCTAGCTCTTTACCCTTTGCACAACCTCAGAACTCAGCAAAATTATTAGGGAGAAACCAGCATGTGTTTGAAACTCTTCAACTCTGATTTTTCCTCATTCTAGTCATGTCTATGCTTAAAGTTATTCATTTCTCTTTTCCCCCAAAGCTTCCTTCTGCCTGGGTCACTTCTAAGCCAACTCTGGGAATTGGCAAAAATCCTCAGGAATAAAAGAGCTACCCTGAATTTTTAGCTCAGCCTTAATAGCTGTCTCCTCTGGGATTTGGGCCCATCCATCTTTGTTGCTACCAAAGCTCTCTGTCACTTTAAAAAATATAACTTTTATAACATATTCAGTTTTTCTAGCTGTTTTCAGCAGGCATATTGATCTTTCACAACACAATGCATACATCTAAAAGAGAAAGCTGATGGTATTTTTTAAACTTCAAATTTATTATTGAGTAGTGCTGTCCCTAAATTGGAGCTAGCAGGTCCAATAGCACCACATACTCCAGCTTTTAAATTGTTTTTTCCAATCCAAAATCTCCTATGGCAATGAAAAGAACCTTTATTTATAGGTCACATAAGACCTCACACTAATCTGCCTGGTCCTCTCCATGAAGGTAATCAAAAAGCTGATGCCCTCACTAAAACAATATTTATATTTACTACAGTACAACAAGCTACTTTATTTTATTCCCAGTTCCACGTTAATAGCACTACCTTAAGACAAAAATTTAAAATCACAAAAGAACAAGCTCGTAGAATTGTAAAAGAATGTCCATCTTGTGTAACACATTTGCCCAATCCACATTATGGGGTTAACCCATGAGGTTTGATGCCCAATCATTTGTGGCAGATGGATGTCACACATGAGCCAAGTTTCTGGAAAATTACGATTTATTCATGTCACCATAGATACATGCTCAGGCATGATTTTTGCTTCTTTACATTCCGGAGAAAAAGTTAAAGATACTACATCTCATTGTCTGCAAGCTTTTGCTGCATTGGGCATCCCAAAATGCTTAAAACAGATAATGGCTCTGCATATACATCCACATCCTTCAAACAATTTTGTACAAAATTCAATATTATCCACAAAACAGTTATCGCTTATAATCCTCAGGGACAAGGAATAATTGAAAGAGCAAATTGGACACTTAAAAATATGTTACTAAAGCAAAAAGATGAAAACTGGAAAAATCCTAAGGACAGATTGGCAGTTGCCCTGTTTACCCTAAATTTCTTAACTTTAGATTCTAATGGATATTCTGTTGGAGATAGACACTGGAACCCACACCAACAACTTAAACCTTTGGTTTACTGGAAGGATGTTCTCTCAGGTACATGGAAGGGTCCAGACCCAGTATTAATTTGGGGGAGAGGATCTGTTTGTGTTTTTCCAAAGCACGAATCCTCTCCAATATGGATACCATCTAGATTGATAAAGCAGGTACAAAGTCAAAAGGATCAAGATGAAGTTATTGAGGAGTCTAGATTGAATAAACAAGTACAAAGTCAAGAGGACCAAAATGAAGGTATGGAGTGATTCCCTTAAAAGAGTCCTCCATTAAATTTACAACTTAAATTTCATTCTTCCCGGCTGGGACAAGAAGATCTCTCTTCAGTGTATATACAATTGTATTTTTTTTTCTTTTATATGTCTTTATTTTTTTTTCTTTTATATGTCTTTATGTCTGTGCATTTGTCTAAATTTCATGTTAATGTGATGTCACAAATATATGTATATATGTGTGTCTGTCTAGTGTGACGTCTCAAATAATTGAGCGCTTATGAAAAAAAAAAGATAGATATAGATCCAAATAACGTTAACTCATTTAAGCTTAGAATATTCTAATTAGATAATCAATATGTAGATAGATATTCATATAAGTTCAGAATATTCTAATTAGATAATCAATTATAATGATAATCAATTTTGATTTATAGTTGTCTCCGGGACTTCTCTTCAGCTGTGAATATGTTTAATGTTGTATAACCTGATATTTTGGTGTTTTATCATTTATTTGTTATTAACTTCATTTGTTTAATAGCTGATTAATTTGAATTATTTCAACAGGTATAGGATTGCTGTGTATATATAGAGACTCGAGGATTCCAGCTAACAAATTATTTTTCCAAAGTGCCTTTAGCTTTTCTTTATCTTTAATGAAGTAAACACCCTCAGTTTCTCTTTGATTATTTCTGAATGTGATATTTTGCCAGCTTATGTTTGTGGGAGCTTAAGCAGCAATGTGTGTGAGCAGAGATCAACTTTTATTTTCTACTCTAATAATTCTTTTTTTAGTTTGACAGCTCACCTTTTGATCTCAGTGCTGTAATAGCACTGCCTTTCCCTTAATAATGGATGCTTGAGTTTTTAGGTAGCGGGCCCTGAAGATTTGCTGGTGGAAATGTCTAGACATAAAAAAGACGGCGGCTGCTACAACTGCAGGGACCGCGGTCGCTGCAAGCATCCCTGCTGCTCAAGCATCAAACAGCCTCACCAGCAGTGTGGCCTCTGCTCTGTATGCATGGGGCCTCCTGAATCTATGTGTTATAACTTATAGACATTTTGATTTTCCATTATTTTGGGACATTACAGGACAATGCCTTGCGGGTATTTGTCTAAGAGAACTCAGTGCGTTACTTGATGAAACTAAGGGCAGCTGATTCCCTTAAAGAACTTGATGCGCTATGGAAACTTGGCTCGTCAGCAGTAGGCTTACTGCCTTAAAGCCGCAGCATCTCCTAAAAATTGGACGGCTGTTAGTCAACACACAGTCGATCCTGAAGGGCTCGATTGGATGGCTGGTTAGCCTATGACGGGTAAGATCCCCAGAAGGGGACAACCTAAGACACGGCACAGTTGCACGGGACAGTCTAATGTGGCCGGCATGTCAACCTAAGCCAGGAGTCAGGATAGCCTCGATTCCCATGACGGGTAAGAATGTCGGTTGCACATGGACGTCCTAGAACATCCCCTCTTTTAAAACTAAAAAGGGGAAATGTAGGAGCCTATAATCAAGGAGATAGCTAAAGATTGCGGTTAGCTGAGAGTTGTAAAAGATGTTCTAGTTTCCACCTGATATTAATGCATTATCCAAAAAATCTTTGTATGCCCGTGAACACTCTGTGATGCACCTGTAAGCTCGAGCTGTAAGCACTTGTCCTTGTTAAAGCTATATGTATATAACTGGGTGAGGTTGGTTAGAGTGTGTGGGAAGAAGAAGAAGGTGGTGGTTGGAGTTAGAGCGTTTGGAGTGATTGCTGGAGCGGAGAGAGAGAGAAGAAGAATAAAAGACCTTTTTTTCATTTTCATCCTGCCTCCGAATTTTCCTGCGGCGTTCGTTGTTCCAAGTGGCTTCCACTTCAGGCAGCAACAGAGTAGAATAATGTGTTAAATGCATATTATATAAAATCAAAAGATACAGAATGATATACAGTCATGTGCCACATAACAATATTTTGATAAGTGACCAGCCATATATATTATATATATATATATAACAATGGTCTTATAAGATTAAATTTCCTATTGACGTTGTAGGTGTTTTAGTTTTCATAAGTACATTCAGTGATATTTGCAGAACGATAAAATCCCCTACCAATGCATTTCTCAGAAAATATCCCTGTACTTAAGCAACATATCACTATGCATTGGAAATAAAATCTTTGATAACCCTTAAGCCAGTTTCCTTCCCATGAAAAAGTACTGCTTTTGGCTTCATACACATCCTTCTAGAGATGCCTTAATAACATCTAACTGGCACACCAGCATATTGATGTGTGTATGTGTATATAAACTCTCCATTTTTCTACATCATTCATAGCATCTACTCTGTTCTACTTTCTTGTGAAAGCAATTATCTTGTAAAGCTTTCCATTTCAATACCTCATTATTTAAAATAGGTATGCAGTTTCCCATAATATTTAAATGAAGCTAAGTTCATTAATTAATGGTTCATCAATTAAATAGTTCATGGGTTAATGTGTGTGATGAATGTTTAGGTGACTTCAAATATTTTTCTATTACAAAAATGTTGAAATAAATATCCTAATTTGTCATTTTGCACTTGTATAAATGTGATAAAATTTCTGAGCCTACACATATAAAATTTTTTTAACAGATTTATTAAGTTTTAATATGAATTCTTTAAAATTTACCAACTATATGTGGTAAATTTTAGTTTTAAAAAGTTGTTCAACCACCATCACAATCCTGTCTTAGAATTTTACATTATTCTGAAAAGATCTTTATGAGCCATTTGTAGTCAACTTGCTCTCCTTCCTCTCCTATCCCCATGGCATTAGGTAACCTCTGATCTATTTTATATGTATGTATATTTGCCTTTTCTGGATATTTCATATAAATGGAATTCAATGTAATCTCTTTTTGGGGGGCTGGCTTCTTTCACTTAATAAAATATCTTCAAAATTTATCCATGTTATAGCATGTATCAGTTCATTTTTTTTTAAATTTGATTTCATGTTCATTCCATTTTTGGGTTAGACCACCTTTTGTTTTAAACATTCACCAATGCATAAGCATTTGAATTGTTATTATGAATACTGGCATGCTAGTTTAAGTGTGGACGTCTGATTTCATTTCTCAGCTCAACTCTTTGGTTTTGTTGATTGCTTCATCCAGCTCTCCAGGACCCTACTCAAGAACTATGTGTTGTAATGTTGGTTCAGATTCAGGGAATGCCAGGGCTGGTCAACAGTTTAGTTTTCATGAGCTCAAGATTGTTATGAAGGTTAAATTGCATGCCCATAACAAGGTAAACTCTGGTCTCTACAGAAGTAGTCAAGGAAGGACTTGTAGAGGTGAGGTATGAGGAAAAGAGATGATTGACAGCAATTATTCTTACTGTTTATACTCTAGATTCAAGGTTTCACATAATGATAGTTGCAATCCCACGATGATAGTTAATTATCTCTTTTAAAAATTATAAAACTAAAGATCTCAACTGCTAACACTTTCTGTTAAATATCCCACAGTTGATGAATGAGAAAGTTGGGACCTAATACTAGCGCTGTATAATGCCAAAATCTTTAAAGGCTTCCCAGGATTTTCTTTATGGAATAGGCAGATTAACATTACATATAATTCCAGCTCTACTATCTCTGCTGTTCAATAAATAATTTATAAATTATTGAACAACCCAATTATTTGAACACTATCAAAAATGTCCAAAATTTCTGTAGGGAATTTGTCATATGGCGTGCAAATTTAAATTTTATACCTTGACATCACAGAATTCTGGGGGTTTGGTGGATAATGGGATCTTTTATAATATCTCAATTGATAAGTACAGAATCACACAATAAGGACCTAGAATTTTAAAACTTAATCAAATGTTGCCATGATGTCCCCTGGTAATACATTCTTTAAATGCAGATGTCTGTGGACTCCAAATGTATTTAAAAGATAACATTTTAAAATTTCAGTTTAATAAAGAACTTGAGAGACATGTTAGCATTTAAGTTCATTTAATCATAAACTTTTGATACCTTCAGCATTTCTATATCGTTTACTTTTAAATCAAAGAAACCTATTATCTATGAGGTAGAGTGAGCAAAAACCAGCTAGTAGACAAAATCACCTGGGTTTTTGTTAAGAAAGTTTCTTGGGCAAGTTGAGAAGGGGCTCAGACTATATGATAAAGACTCAATGCAGAGGGTAAAGTTACCCCATGACAGTGTTTGGACCACCAAGGAATGTTAGTCCTTATTAGACATTAAGCATTGATTTTATTTTATTTTTTTGTTTATTTTTGTTGTTTTTTTTTTTTTTAACCAGGAATGTCAAGATATTCATTTGAGAAGTCAGTCACCTGAAACTTCTAACAATGGTGTTTTCCTTTTACAAATGAGCAACCAGGGATGTTTTCTTTGCTCTTTACTTGAAATGAACAGTGATTTAAGTACAGCTGAGGTTGACATTTGCCTGGCAGGCGATTTGTTTCTGGGTTTGGAATACTGAGACAATCCCCATGATTGCAGCTTTCCCAGTCCACGCTTTCTTGTTCTTGTGCAGAAATAATGGGGACATGCGTTAGTCATCATCACCAGCTGATACCTGATTTGGTTCTTCTGCTTTGCTGCCATTTGAATTAATAGGCCAGCCATTATAGTTACCTTTCTGTCTGACAAGCTCCGAGCAGAAAGGGCAGCAAAATCTAAAACTCTTACAAATTGCAAAACAATAACGGCAATGAATGAGGTAAATCTGGGGGCAAGTATTAATCTAAAATAAAGAAAAAGTTAAAAACAATTGAATATTTGATACCTTCAAATAAAAAGTGTTTGGTAAAGGAAAAGAAATAAAGTTAATTTCAATAAATTACTTCCTCAGGGGAAAAGCCAAAGTAGTTGTTAAGGTTTAGATTTCTTATGTACTGGGAGATGATGCCACAGGAAGTATCTTTTAGGAAAGCATTCTCTCCTTTGTAGACAAATGCATACTAAACTTGGAGCTCAGAGGAGACAGATGTGCACCAAGTAACCAAGAAATTTGCAGAAAATTAGAAACACATCTTTCAGTTTTCAGAATTCTATATAAGACCATGATAAAATTATTTAAATTTTATCTTTAGTAATTTAAGTTATATCCAGGTATTCCCCTTAGCCAGTAAAATTTCCTTCTCTTCCTTAACCCCTTGGTGATATTTATAGGTTTTCTACTAATTTAACCACTTTTCAAATTGTGCTTAGTGGCATAATCATCAAACATTTATTGGCAAGTACTGATGATAGGGGAGATAATGGCCTTTATTGTCAAAGGATCTGGGTTGAAATATAACCTTGTCATGATATTTGCCTTGTGATTTCAGGCACCTAATCTCTTTTCAAAGTTTCTCACCTGTACAAAGAATTTCTGCTTCTTAAGATTATTATGAAAACTGGATAACCATAACTGGTTGTTTAAAATACAAAATTAAGTAACTAAGGGCATATAATAAATCATAAGGTACTTGTAACTCTTCATTTTATGTGTCAACTTGGCTAGGCTATGGTGGCTATTGTTTGGTTAGACATAATCTACATGTGCTGTGAAGGTATTTTGTAGATGTGTTGACTTGAATCAAAGCAGAATACCCTCCATAATGCAAGTGGGTCTCTTACAATCTATTAAAGATCTTGAGAACAAAACTTGGGGTTTTCTGGACAAGGAATTTTGCCTCAAGTCTAAAACAGGGAAATGAAGTCCAACTTTTTTGCATGCTGTCCAACACATACTGAAGTATAGACTCCTATATCAACTCTAACCTGAATTTCCAACCTTCCTTCCAGCCTTATCTACAGGCTTTTGACTCGATGGAACTCACACTCATGTGAGTATATATATATATATATATATATATATATATATATATATATATATATATATACCTTTTTATTTTATTTGTTTGCTTTTATGTGGTGCCAGGGATCAAACCCAGTGCCTCACACATGCTAGGCAAGTGCTCTACCACTGAAGCACAACCCCGGCCCCTGATTTGTTCTTTTTAATCAGAGATTTTAATCAGGTTTTAGTTCAGGAACTAGGAATTCAACTCTGGCTTAAACAATGAGGAAATTTGTTATTTCATGAAGAGGCAATCCAGAAGGAAGGCAAACATTAAGCTTGGTTGATTTAGCTGCTCAATCTTCCAACAGAGGTTTTTAAAGAATTGACTCACATGATTGT
Source organism: Tamias sibiricus (assembly GCA_025594165.1). Lineage (NCBI taxonomy): Eukaryota > Metazoa > Chordata > Mammalia > Rodentia > Sciuridae > Tamias > Tamias sibiricus. The sequence goes on along the minus strand of CM046661.1, from coordinate 95,662,158 downwards.
GGATTCTAACAAGCCTGTCTCTCTCTCCTGCTCTATAGCTGTATCTTTCAATTTTGTGTTTTTGCATGCAAGAGAAAGGGTATCACAGAGAGAAATATCCCATAAGACTGCCAAGATGAATGATAGTGACAGGTCATGTGAAAAGATATACCCTGCTAAGAAGAAGATTTTTGTGGTACTGTCAAGACTAAAGTCTACTGTGCTTCTCTGAGAGCTTCTTTACCCATCAATAAGGTCAGGTCAAATTGAATCCTGCCCTAACCAACAAGAAACCTAACCCCAATGGTCACTAGCACCACACATAGCTGGAGTGAACTGGAGAAGACCAAAGTCATCTCCCAGACACAACACGGGACTAGCTCATATAAGAAATGTCTCTTTCCCAGTTCTAGTTTCATCCACTAAAGAAGCTAAGTCTTGGGAAAAGAGTTGGAAAGAATACCTCTGCACCCCTGATCTCCAAGTGAGTAGCCAGTGTCATATCTCTCAACTAGAGACTACGGAAGAATTATCATCAGTTAAAAAGAGGACTTCTACATTGTAATAATGGAAAGCAGCTGGAAAGTATCAACTTTACCCAAGATGTCTATGTTTTCAACACAATGGAGTTGAAATCAAGGTTTGGAAAAAGCTAAACCAATTTCATATTTGTACTTTGAATTCTTATTAAACAAATTATACAAGGTAAAAAAATTATAGATTAATAGCACATTATTTATGTATGCTGCTTTTCAGCTTACATAGAACCTTTAATTATATCATCTCACAAGAATACAATGAAATGCTTATTTATACCTTTACTTTTAAGATAGGTAAACTCAGTTTCAGAATGGTCAGGTGACTTGACTAAGGTTCCAAAGTCACAGAGCTAGAACTACCTCTAGGCTAATGACAAATCTAGTCTAACAACACTTGTTTTTTTTTTTTTTTCTTCTGCACCATGTTTTGTGGTTTAATCATGCCATGGCAATTCTTTGAAATAATGGACTCTAATTTTTGATTTTTTGAAAAGGATGAGTACCTTTCTAACAAATTAAAAATGTACCTACATTCCCTGGTACATTTGCCAGAAGTCTAGAGTAATTGTGACATTTCTTGTCACATACTGCAAGGACACATTAAAATGGCTGACATTTTTAATAACAAATTTTCATTAAACTCCTGTGCTGAACACCTTATATGCAATATCTCATCTAGCCACATTAACATACAAATGCCAAATTTGTGCATAGGTGAGTTTTTCCTTGACCTCTCCTTCCTGTTCTCATCATTCACAATCAAATAACTCAGCTATATAACAGGAGATGAATATATATGTTTTGAATATGTTCGTGAAGGATTAATGAAATAATAGCAGTGAAATTGATGAACAGCATATATTGACTTTCACCCTGCCATTTAATCCATCAAATGAGCCTCTGCTTTTGAGTACTCAACAAATATTTGCTGAAAGAATTTATAAATGAGTCATGAATTACAAAGAGAAATATATCCGGTTTTAAGGTTTTCCTAGAGGAAATTCATATAATTTTCATTATTAATATCAGAGGGTCATGTATTTTTAAGTTGGCATCATACGTTCATTAATCTTAGGAACTAAAATTTCAAGTTAACAAAATTATAAAGGGCAATACAGCTTGCCTATGATTCCATATTCTTTCCCTGAGCAAGTGAAAATACTTTTATTGAAAAATGAAATAATATTCTTCATGGATGAAACTGAACATATTCTTGTACTGAAGTTACTCCCTATGCCTTATATAGTTTTTCCACAAGTGACTTAAGGCATTTCATTTGGTTACTTTGCTAAAATGAAAGGTTATTGGGAAGAATCGCTTTTACTTCTCTAATTTAGGCTAATCTGTTTCTTTAGTTAGGTTAGGTTCAAGTTCAAAAAGTAGAAATTTAACTCTGACTTGTTAAAACAATGAGGAAATTTATTATTTCATTAGAGAGCAATCTAGATGGAAGGCAGATTCCAAGCACAGTTGGTTTAACAGTTCAATCTTCCCTCAAAGATCTGGTTTTTGTTTTTGTTTGCTGGCTTGTTGAAGATTTACATCTCAAATGGGTGGAAATAATTTGCAATTGCAAGTTTTCTAAAGCAAATGTTCTAAGAATAGGGAGGTCAGGGGCTAACTTCAGGAAGAAACCTGTCTGAAGTTAAGTCAAGCTGAAGGGATTATTAAGGCCATCTTGGTCAATTACAGTGTGTAGCTATTTGAGGACCACTATTCCTTTCCTTCCTCTTCCTCAACAACTACATGCATTCAGTTATGGAGTCCTCCTACTTTTATCCTTTTAAGGTAAAATTAGATATCTCTAGTCATGTTACTTCTTGCCATACATTTTTGCCTAAGCTTCATGAAAGGAACCCTAAACTATTTTTTATTTCTTGGTTATCTCACCACTACAATAAACCTACAGCTTACTGCAAGAGCTATCTTGCTAAAGTGCACATCTTTTTATATCATTTTGTCACTTAAAACCCTTCAGTGCTGTCCTTAATCCTAAGGACATTAGGTTTATGATGATCTGTGAATCAAGATATGGCCTCCGTTTTTATTATCCTTTTTTAAATTACTGAAGAGTCAATATTCTCTTCAGGTCTATATCAATTTCGGCTTCTTCAGAAAGTCTTTCCAAATTCTCTGCAGACTCCCATCACATATGCCATTATTATGGCAATGATTATTATCTGTCCAACATTGTTTTCCATATAATAGTTATAGTTTTTAGGTTTTGAGTTCTGTAAAATAATTACCCCTCAACACACACCTTTTTTTTTTTTTCATTTCTATACTCCCTAGCCTCCAAGTATTGTCAAAATGAATAAAGTTAATTTTGACATTATAATATATATATATATCTATGTAGATACACTATGTACATGTATATATAGATGTAGATATACTGTTAGTATAGATATCTAGATAGATAGATAGATAGATAGATAGATAGTAAATGCTAGAGCTGGTATTTGAACCCAGGAAGACTACCTGCAGAAAGTGTATTTGTAATAAAAATAAGTATGATTCAGGATGGAAAGAACATGGAACAAAGTTTACACTGACAGTGTCATGTGAATGAGAAATCAACCTTTGTTGCTTGATCCATTTGTTACCGAAGCATAATTTATTAAACTCCCTTTAGTTTTCTGTTTGATTATTTTTGCTTGATGGTGGTTTTCACTTCTGTATAAGTGACAAACTCTTAGTACATTGTTATGAAATTGAACTTAAAATTCATTTAATTAATGTGTTTACTTTGTAGAAAATAAGAACTTTCTTATGAACTCATTTTTGTTTCTTTTATTTGGTATTAAAAATAGAAGAATGAAACAAATCATGGTAAGATTCTATCTTTTCCTCACTTGGTTAAAAGGGTGTTTTCAGTTGTAAGAAATTTCCAGGGAAACCTATTTTCCAAGTATCTGATGCCAGTGCTGTACAATTACCTAATGGATTCACAACTATAAATTGTTCACTGAAACGTGATTTTACATATATGGGAATTTTAAAGTTATGTCAGAAAGTTCACACCTTTACTCTTGAATTGGCGTTGAACTTGAAATTTTGCTTTCTCCAAACTCAAAGAAAAGCTGACCTGAGCCAGAAAAGTAATTGTCACAGAATGTGCTAAAAGAGAATAGCTTCTTTGGCTTTTATCTGTGAATTCACTGGTGCTGACTAATTCTATTCTGCTAATTGCTGTCAAAAGAAATGCCAGTGTTCTTCTGCCAACCTGTACAAGACTGATATATTTCTTGGCTCAGGCTCACAATATCCCTTGTAATAAAATTTATTGATCTCTCTTGAATTGAATCTGACATAGGTATGTACTATAAAGTGTTGGATATTTTATACTCCTATAGACACACAGGTAATTCTCAAATTCTACTAGATGCACTGTAACTAGTCTAGCAAAGGTCTGTCAACATTTGTTGACATGTGAAAAGACCTGTGGTATTCTGATTAGGTACTTGGGACATTTTTTTTTTTTTGACAGTGAGTATTTATTTTGCTTAATTATTCCTTTTATAAAAATCTAACACTCTCAGTGGGGTTGGGTTGGGGAGCATAAGAAGATTAGAGGAACACTAGAAAGGTCAATGGGGAAGGAGGGTAAGGGAGGGAGCAAGGGAGTATAAAGGGAGAAAAAGGAAAAAAAAAGAGGGTAGAATGAGATGGAATATCATTACCCTAAATACATGTTTGAAGACATGAATGATATGAATATACTTTGTATACTAACAGTGATATGTAAAAAGGTGCTCATTACGTGTATTATGAATTGTAAAGCATGCTACTGATATATACAACAACACTGAATAAAATTTTAAAAAATCTAAAACTGTCTACGTTTCAAAATAGTTTTTTTTTATTTATAACAGATAAGTTCTTTGAAATTGAAACATTTAACCACTGTCCTTGCTCCAGAAATTTTTTTGCGAAGATTGTTGAGCTTAGGTTTAGTCTGAGTGAATGACTGTATCCTGGAATAATTAAAAAGCTGTGAGGATGGAATAAAAGTTGAGCATTCACTTCTCTTTAAGAATTTTCACAGTGACATTTTACTCTTTGATTTTCTTGGACTTATAATGATATATTCACACTCAGGATTAAGTATAAAAACACAGCTGAAGGAATGATGCAAATTAATATTTGAAATGACTGTCATTGTGTATTATCCATATAACAACTAGCTGTTCAAGTGAGTAGAATGTGACCATGTGTAGTATTCCCCAAGAATTCCAAGCATCAATCTATAAATAAAAGCTGTGCTCTAGAGAACAGCTGCTTTATATGGATAGAGGTAGATATAGGAGAAAAAGTCACAACTCTATAATTAAAAGATGCTGCCACAGAAAACCACCTTTGCAGGGGACTTTTGCTTCTTGTCATTGTTGTTTTTATCAAAGGAAAGTTCACATTACTCAGCAAGTCTTCACAAGTTATAAGACAGGGAAAATTCTCCACTACCCAGATCAGACTGCTTAACCTCAGAACACAAGCCTCACAAAAATCACATCAACATCTTCTACACTGACAGACCTGGCCAGGCACAACTTTCTACTCTCCCTCAGCCTTGTGTTAGAACTTTATGAAGCAATTTTCTATTTTTTAGGCTCCATTAAATTCTGTGTTTCTTTAAGGAAGAGACTTGCCCTAATAACTGTTTTTATGTAGTGATTAACTTAGCAGGGGACTAATAGATATATGGTGAATCATTTAATGAAAGGAAAATTTTAGCATGGGACTTGGGAATGCATGGAAATTTTATTTCCAGCCAATTCCCTTATCAATTTTGCTTTTTTTTTTTTTTTTAAATAGAACTGCCTCCTGTTTTGTTGTCGTCAGGGCCCTATTTCCATGTTCCTTCTCATTTTTAACAGATGACTTCTCTTTTCATTTTGTTTTTCCTTTTCATTTTTTATCTTTTCTCCTCAAAATTTCTCTCTTTGTTTTCTATTTCCTTCCAATCACCTGACCCAGCTTCTCATTTAAAACTAACTTCTCCCTCTAAATTCTTGCTCCCATTCCCTTCTATGGGGCTGGGTGATCACACTCCATCAGTTATCCTGTCTTTCTTCCCCTCGTTCAAGACCTTTCTTCAAAAAAATCACCAAAATTTTATAGTTACCTGATCCAGCAGCAGCATATCCATTCCCATCCTATTCAAACTTTCAGTAGCATTTCACTTATGGTCTCCTGCCCTTCAAACAATATTTTCACCTAAACAGTTCAATTACTGAAACTTGGCTTCCTGTAAGATAGTCTTTGACAGTCTGTATTGAATTTGCCCTATTGATCTTTCTCATTTGAAAATATGCATTAGGCTGGCCCCTCAGGAGCCATGGCTCAGCTACATTGTGCTAACCCATGAAGCAGCCTCATGCTGGTGTGGGGTAGATTCAGACAATTCTCCTCTTGTTCACACTACAATGAGATTTGATAGTAATGTTCATAAAACACAATTGTGATTATGTCTCACTTCTGATCAAAACATGTTTACCCAGATGGCCTTCGGTAGATGAATGGATAAAGAAAATATGATATATACACACAATGGAGTATTACTCAGCAATAAGAGAGAATAAAATCATGGCATTCGCAGGTAAATGGATGGAGTTAGAGAATATAATGCTAAGTGAAGTTAGCCAATCTCAAAAAGCCAATGCCAAATGTTTTCTCTGATATAAGGAGGCCGATTCACAGTGGGGTTGGGATGGGGAGCATAGGAGGATTAGAGGAATACTAGAATGGCCAATGGGGAGGGAAGGGAAGGGGTGGGGAAAAGGGTGAAGAAAAAAAAAAAGATGGTAGAATGAGATGGATATTATTACCCTAAGTGCATGTATGAAGTCACAAATGGTGTGAATATACTTTGTATAGAACCAGAGATATGTAAAAATGTGCTCTACAAGTATAATATGAAATGTAATACATTCTGCTGTCATTTCTAACAACTTAGAATAAAAATAAATTTGAAAAAAATAGAATCAAGTGAAATTAATTTTAATTATGTTGTTTAACCTAGTGTATAAAAATATTATCGCTTCCACTTCAATGTGTAATAAATATAAAAAGTTGGTATTTTACTTTTCTTTCCTGGTAAAAGTTTTTGAAATCTAAAAAAAAAAAAAAAAATGTTTACTTAGTCAGTGTTTAGAGGCATAGTTTGAAAACCTCCTATCCAAAATGCTTAGAACCAGAAATATTATGGATTTTGGAATATTTGCATATTCATATATACATAAGATATCTAGAGGATGCAACCTAAGTTGAAACACAAAGTTCATTTATGTTTCAGATACGTCTTATTCACATAGTCTGACGGTGATTTTATGCAATATTTTTGGTGTGTCTGGGTTTTGAATATGACCTATCACATGAGGTTAAGTGTGAAATTTCTACATGTGACCCAAAGTTTTGGATTTTGGAGCATTTTGGATTTTGCATTTTTGGATTAGGGATGTTCAACTCACAATAATGAATATTACCAAGTTCTTGGCTCACTATTGCCTCTTGTGCTTCACTATTCTTCCCAGAACTTTTGCTCCTCTTGCTTGAGTGCATCATCTGAGGGATGATCTGTAGGTGTCACCACTTACAGGCCCTTGTACATCTGAATATATCTTTAACTAGATCCAGATATTTGAATGCTAGATTAACTGAACATTAAGTGTTCAATCTCAAGTCATGGAATGGATTGTCCTATAGCACTTTTACTTCCCATGTAGCTAATGACTCTTGTTCCTTTATCAGTAGTGCCCCCCTCTATAGTATTTTACAGATTTCTTTTATTACTGGCATTTTGAAATTTTATCATGATAATCCTAGAACAGAGATTTATTTAGATGTTGTTTTTTATTTGCTTTTAAATTTATCCCCTTAACAATTAATAGGCCATGCAAATATAAGTACTCTTATCTTTTTTCACCATAGGGAATTTTCACCTTTTTAAAGCAATGATTCCCTTTTATTGTCTCTATTTTCTTCATCAGGAACACCTATTAGCTGAATTATATAATTTCCATATAGACTTTTTTCATGAGATCTTGTTATTTATGTCTTGTTTTGTTTTTGGTACATATTGTTTTTATTTTAGGTCAATAATTTGCTATAAACTTGGCTATTTGGCCATGAAAATATATACATTTCAGTCTTGATCTTTAGTTGGCTTTTTGAATATATAACAGCTTGTTTTCATTGGCTTTTTTTGCTGCTGTGACCAAAAGACCTGACAAGAACAATATCAAAGGAGAAAAAGTTTATTCAGGGGCTTATGGTTTCAGAGGTTCCATAGACCGCTGATTCCATTCCTCAGGGCCCAAGGTGAGAAAGAACATCATGGAAAAAGGGTGTAGCTAAGAAAATCAGCTGGGTACACGGCACCAGGAAGCAGATAATGGTCTCCTCACCAGGACAAATTATAAACCCTAAAGGCATGTCATATAGACCAACCTCCTCCATCCCCCTTTTACATGCCTACAACTACCACCCAGTTAATCCCTATCAGGGGATTAATGTACTAATTAGGTTAAACCTTTTATAACTCAATAATTTCATCTATAATTTTTTTTGCATTGTCTTACACATAAGCTTTTGGGGTACACCTAATCTAAACCATAACACAGTTCTTTTGGGTCATGAATAACATATTCTTTTAAAAAATTACATTAGTTGTACATCCTGCACTTAATGTCTAATTAACTCTCTGTTCTCCAGTATAAGTTCTTACATTAGTTGAGTTTGAAGTCTCTCATTCAGTATGGGAGTGCTCCACCCATAGTTGGTGATGGCTCATTACTTATGTTTATTTCTGGGTTTTCACAACTTGTTTTGTAAAAGACAGGAGCTCTTGCCCAACTTCAACTCTCCACTACTTTAGGACAGTGCGTAATTAGCATGAAGTGTTGCTAGTGTATTACTTCCAAGCTCATCTCAGGATGGTTGGTTCCTTATGTTTTTCCCAGATATTATCAGCCTCCTGGATTTCTGCTGTGTCACTCATCCCTAACCTCCACACTATGTAGACAGATAATCCATTATTGCCTGGACAGTTTGAGTTGGAAGTGAAGCATTTATCAAGTACAGATGCAAAGCATTTGAAAGACTTGCTTGTTTCCATCGCAGAAAACCCAGGACTCTCTTTGATTCTCCTAGAGCTTTCTCCTGCTCCCCACTTTCACAATTTCTGTGCCATTAGGTTTTTTTTTTTTTTTCCTACATATTTTGGCATTTCTCTTTAATCTGATAATGTTTACTTTCAATATTTCAGGAATTCTGCAGGTTCAACTTTGATCAAATTCCTCTCCTTTTTGAGCTGCTCTGACCTTTTTATGTAGAAAGGATTGCATCATGTCCTAATTTTATCATCCTACATTTTTTTTAAGTCTGTCACCAAAATGAGAAAAAAAAAAAAAAAAGTCATGTACAACTTTAATACCCCTGAGGTCATATCCTCAGATCTAAATTTTTTAAATCACTGCATTTTACCATGTAACCTCTGAGTTTAAAATAACACATTGCTTTTCTCCTGCAACTGGATTCATTTTTGGTACTGTTTTGACAAACATCTCAAAGCTACCTGGAAAAGAATTTTTTGCTCTTGTGAAAACCTCCTCCTGCACATCAACATCTGAAGCAAAGCAGGTGTGAAAAGCACCAAGCATGCCAATTTGTACAGATGGTATGGAGGTCAAGTGAAAAAATATTGCATTTTCCTGGGCTGACAGTTGTGGGTAGTGTTAGAGCACTATTTATAGTATCTTGCTTATTATCATTTCTATATCACTAATATGTATTCATCTCTACAGTCACTTTGTTCCTCAGAAATCTAGTAGCTGGAAATTGTGCATTGTACAATATAAGAACTTAAAATGGCTCAAGGAATACCAGCCAGAAAGAGTTGTCTAAAGAGACCATTTTAAAGGGTAGAAATAGTAGACCTAATTCAGGGAGTTCTGTTAAGGCATATTGAAAGTTTTTTAGCAACAAAAAACATTGCCTTAATTATTAAGCCAGGATTCTTGAGATAGCTGCCAAATTGATGTGTTGAGTTGCCAAGACAAAAAGAGCCATTTATAATCAATTGTCCCTGAAGCAATACTTTTAAAAATCAACACATTTTCTTGGATTTACGAAGTAATTTTTTATGAAGCTTATCAATATTTTCATCTGGTAATAATCTAAAAATACCAGACATAAAACATTTTGCTAGAAATGTGACAAAAATATGTAGAGTACCAAATTACTAAAAGTCTAAAATTTTAATTATCATTCAACAAATTCCATCAGAGCTTCTCAGAGTAACCTGCAATTTGCATACCTACATTAGACTTTTCCAAGCTTGCATTATCCACTTTTGAGCCACATGCTCTGGGTAACACTGCCTTTTTGGATCAACATCACATGGGTTTAGTGAAGCATCACAAGATTTCTTGTTTTGGGGTTATATTAAGCACTTAAACCTACTTTTGAATCCATCCATGTATATTCTTGTTATAACAAGCATTTGCCCTTCACCATGAATTATTCACCATGGGAGATAGAAGGAAATGTGTACCATCAAATGTAAGTGGAACATAAATTAGTATAGAGTCATTTGGGATATGAAAGTAATCTTGGATTTCTGAATAGTATGGTGAAGAACAGTCACATCACACCATTTAGGGACTAGAATTCACAGAAGCAGCCTGAAGTACAAATTATTTTTGTCATCAAGCCTGGATATACCTGCAATCTAAAACTGGTACTTAAATTGGCTGGTTCATTTACCCATCCATACACTTAAAGAAAATTTGTCATCACCACGCTACAATTGCTATTAATCGAAGTGCATTTAGACCTAGAGGTTATGCATCATGTCTAAAAAGTTGGATTTTTAAAAAATGAAACATATTTAACAATAAGGTCTGACACAGTGGCATTTGTAATGTGCTGCTACATATTTAGCCTTCTAATAGAGATCTGTTAAAGGTTCAAGACTGTAATGAAAGAAAAGCACTTTGCCTTTCATTATGAGATGCATGCATCTGCTCAATTTTAAGCCAGTCTTTAGTTTATTGAGTCTGTTGATTCATAAGTGCTTTAATGCTGTTTTCCTGAGAGAAAGGCATTCTGACTCCCCAAGGCATTTCTTCTTAGAAGACTTTGGAAAGTTTCACAAGTGTACAGAGTCTCAAATCCAAAATAATATCGCCAATCTCAGAACAAATAGAAAACTTCTTGAATGGTCCCCATCACCTGTTATTCTTCATTTGGACAGCATCTGACAATACAACTAAATGGAATAAAATTGATATTATAACTGGAGAGACTAAATATTTTATCTTAATTCTACTTTTTACTAGTTGTATTACTTTGGAAAAACAGCTTGGTCTCTCTGGGTTGGTTTCTCATTCTGATACAAAATTAATTCTATGCATTTTTAAGATGTGTGTGTGTGTGCGTGCGCATGTGCGCATGTGCGTGAGTGTGTCTTGTATAGCAATAACTTCAAGAATTGTGAGGAATTTATATAAAATTTTATTTAATACTCACAATATACCTCAAGGGAACCTCTATTGTTTTGTCCTATTTTATAAATAATGAAACCAAATTAGGGGATGATAATGAACTTGTAAATCAATGAGCTGTCATTAAAATTAGAATCTATCCACAGTGGCCTCATAATTAATATCTATTTTATGGTGTATGTTTGGACTTCACAACTCCTTGTTCAAAGAAATTTAAATGGGTTATAATATAATCCAAGTTGTCAGTCCCTGAAGACAAGTAATAAGACTGTCTTCCCACCAAATGAAACTTTGTAGCAACATATGGGACCTGTACAAATGAGGCTTTCTTATGTCAAAGTATTCAAGTTATACAAGTTTTTGTTTTAGAAACAAAGGAAAAAGAGACTAAATGGGGGTACTAATTTGTGTTATCATTATCCCTGGACTTTCATCTCCTTGGTTCTTTCACAAAATCTTTTTGAAATTTAGAACGATCTTATGATTTAAATAAATTATGCCATTTTTTTACAGATGAGGATATCCAAACTCAAAAGGTAACTTCTCTAAGGTCAGAGAATGGTCAGTAATGTATCCAGACTCTTTGCATTAAGCCATCAAGGTATTGAATGAGAACTACAGTTTATTCTTACCCAGTACTAGGTAAAGTCTTTGTCAATAGCACCAAGACCTAGGTTTTGGAAGATCATAGCAATTGTCTTGTATTTTCTGAAGTCCCTTTTACAATGTAGTAAGAAAATTTCTACTCACTTAAAACTCATCTTCAGTCATCTTTAAGAATCTGATCATGGTTCTATCTGACTATTCTTATCTTTTCCAAAATTAGGGAAGTTTTCTGCTATTCTTTCATTGAATAGATTTTCTATACTTTTAACCTTTATTTCTTTCCCTTTAGGTGTGCTGATGACCTAGACAATTGATTTTTTAAGGTGTCTCAAAGAATTTCTATGCTCTCTTCATTCTTATTGTTTTTCTTTATTTCTGTCTGAATGGGACATTTCAAAAGGCCTGTCTTCAAGGTCTAATATTCTTCCACTTGATCTCATCTGTTGTTAAAATTTTCAATTAAATATTTTTATCTGAATTATGGAGCCTGTTTCCAAGATTTCTGATTAGTACTTTTTCAATCTATTTCTTTGTTGAATTTTTAATTCATATCTTCCATTGTCCTCTTAATTTCATTTGACTGTTTATCTGTATTTTCTTAGATTTCATTGAGCTTTAAAAAAACACATATTGTTTTGAATTCACTATCAGGATATATCAGTCACTTTGATATCTTTGGACTCTGTGTTAGAAAGTTATAAACTTTAGAGGTGTCACATTACCTTTTTTTTGTTATTTCTTGTATTCTTATGTTGACATTTATTTATTCAGTTGGTGAAATGCTTATCTCTTGTTGGGACTCCATGTCTGTCAAGGGGGCGGGCTCTGGCTGCTTACCACGCCCTAGTAGGACCAGGGCTGAGCCAAGGGGTGTGGCTATGACGTAGCGTGAGAGACCGGACCTCCCTGCTGGCTGATTGGCTAGTTCTAGGCCTATTTAAGTTCAGTGCCTTGCCAATAAATCTGTTTCTGGATTCTCGCTTGCTATACAAAACTCCCTGGGTGTGGCGAGGTTTCTGTTCACCAGACAGAGGTAGACACACTGCTATTTTTGCGCTTATGTCCACCCTCGCCGGGTAAGTTACATTTTTCCTTCTGCGGGCAGAGGAAAAACTCCCTTTTAGGGCCCAAAAGGGGGTGTAGCTTAGAACTCGGCCCCATTCATAACTCAGCAACCCCAGCAATCTCTACCACTTGTATGGGATGGCCTTCTTAGCGAGCAGTTTCCTCTTAAAGATATGTCTTGGAGTATAGGTTTGTTAGGCAATGTTGAATTTATTTCTGGCTGGGTACTATAGTATACTCTCCCTGTAGCTTCTTTAGCTGGGATTAATTTAGATTTGGAATCTGTGTTAGAAAGTTATAAACTTTAGAGGTGTCACATTACCTTTTTTTTTTTTTTGTTATTTCTTGTATTCTTATGTTGACATTTATTTATTCAGTTGGTGAAATGCTTATCTCTACCACTTGTATGGGATGGCCTTCTTAGCGAGCAGTTTCCTCTTAAAGATATATCTTGGAGTATAGGTTTATTAGGCAATGTTGAATTTATTTCTGGCTGGGTACTACAGTATAGTCTCCCTGTAGCTTCTTTAGCTGGGATTAATGAATTTGTGCACAAATTAGAATTAGAGAGACCTACTGTCTGTGCAAGACACTTGAAAGTGGGTCGCTCTAGCATTCAGGCAGGTGTGGTATAGGTAGCAGAGTCTAGGATGCACCCTATATTGCAATTTGCACAGTGACCCATACCAGGTGATGTGGGTTTTTTCAGGTGTTGATATTGACTCTATCACTTGAATGGGTCTCTGGTATTAGTTCATCTAGTAGTTGTGTGTGTCCTGAAGTACTTGTCCTCTGATCAGACACTGGTATGGGACCAACTGCTTCATAGCAAGAGGTAGGGGCGCTCCTATCTGTAACACTCACACTTAGTCTTGTGTGTAGTGGGTGATCATATAAGCATGGGGGAGACTAATGTAGGGAGCAATTGTATGTGTGGATACAGGGAGTGTTGTGTTATTGCTCTTTGCTGCTGCTCTGGGGTTGCCAGTCCACAGTGGAGGCATCTGGGATCCCACTGAAACACACATATGCTTCTATGCATGTCTGTGGATGGGGTGATGGCCAGGGTAGTAGTAGCACCCAACAGGGATTGAGTTGAAGTATGGCTGCAATCAGGCAAAATTCCTCTCAGCTGAGGTGCTCAAAGGAGAAAGTGAACATAAGAGGCAGTTGGTATCAAGCAATTTCTTTCCAGCCTTTCTTACGCTGTATACCTTGGAGGTGGGTCGACATCTGGTCCACCATGGGAAAACAAGAAGTAGAGAAGCAATGGAAAATTGGGAGTTCTACTGTTAGTCTGCTTCTCATAGTTGTGAGTAAAATAACTGACAAGAACAATTTGAAGGAAGGAAAGTTAATTCTGGGCTCATGGTTTCAGAGGTCTCAGTTCATGATCAGTCAATTCCATTGCTCTGGGCCTGAGATAAGGTAGGACATCAGGGTGGAAGTCTGTGGCAGAGGACAGCTGCTCAGCTCATGGCAGATGGGAAGCAGGGAGAAAGAGAGGAGGCAAGGGACCAGGGACAAAATATAAACCACAAAGGTACCCCCTAGTGACATTCTTCCTCTAGCCACAACCCACCCACCTATAGTTACCACCCAGCAAGTCCATTCAAGTTATTAATAAATCAAATGAATCAGTCTACTGATTACCTAATTTAATCATTTTATCTCTAAACATTCCTATGTTAACAAGAGCTTTTGGGGGACACCTCATATCCACACCATAACAAGTTCTTTTTCTCTCCATTTGAATGATAAGTGCTTGAATGTGGCACTGGGAAAAGGGTATCAGGGATTGTATGGGTAACTTCTCTCACACCTGGCACCCATACAAAACCGCATGTGACTGGCCACATTACTGATCTCAGAGGGCAGGCTCACCCATCTCCAGTTCTTATGACTGGCACCTTCTACTTCTTTTCCCTCTTTTCTGCATTGGCGTTACTACACCTGTTTCCTACTATGTACCTCTCTCAGCAGGTTGGTGTCAGAGATACTCCACCAAGCCAAGTATGGTTTGTAAGGCAGCTACATTGAACCAAGGCAGTGGGATATTTGTGGGGTCCCAGAGATGGGGATATGTGATGGTTTCTGACACCTAAAGTAGGTCAGACTCAGATAATAGACCCCCTTTTACCATGGCTCCCTGCGACAACTCCCTGGGGGTTCAATTCTCCAGAGACAGACTGGTCTGCTAACTTTAGGCTTCTTATCTATTCATGCTAAAGGCCTGCGAAAGCCCCAAAACTTTACAGAAGCTGTGATTGTCAGAATCTATGCTGGTAGAGTTTGCTAGAACTCTGTTTCACCTTTTTTTTTTTTTTTTTTTTTTTTTTTTTCCTGTTGAGGGAAGACTTTACCTCCCTGACTATGGAGCTGGTGGGATAGCCAGTGATGGAAAATTTTGCTTTTCTTGCTATGGTGGTATATAATGTCTCTGAATTTTACAAGGTTTCTGCTTCTCTACTATGAATTCTAGTGTTCTCCTCTGGTCACTCACCTCAATATGCAGCCATACACCTGTTGTTGCTTTAGATTTTTTTATGTGGGAAACAAGTGTGCTGGGTACTTCTGTTCAGCCATATTTACAAGTGTCTATCTAACTGTCTTGAACCTAGCTTTACTTATATATAGTAGCACATTCCAGAATTTTACTACCACTTTGAAAATAAGTGCTTTGATCTTTGTTTTCAAGGCGGTTTGTATGGAGGTGGCAAATAGGACAAAAAGAAAACAATGAAATTCAGGAGTTATGGTGCTATGATCTGAATGTTTGATTCCCTTAAAAATTCACAGATTGAAAACTAATCCCCAAGGTGATAGTATTAGGAGTTAAGACCTTTCAGAGGTGCTTGGGTTATGAGAGCTTCACTTTCATGAATTGAATTAGTGCCCTATAAAAGGGTTTCAAGGGCCTGTTTGAGGCTTTCTCCATGTGAGTATGCATAAAAGGGACCATCTTCAAAACAGAGAAAGTACTCACCAGTAACTGAATGTATTGGCACCTTGATCTTAGATTTTCCAGCCTCTAGAACTGTAAGCAATAAATTTCTATTATTTATAAGTTATTCAGTCTAAGCTATCTTGTTATAGCTGCCCATATAGACTAAGACATATGGGTTCCTCTATGCCTTAGTCCTATTGTGTATATTAGAAAATAAATTTCAGCTACTACATAAAGATCTATTTGTCTATGAAGGGGCTTCAAAAGGTTTGAAATCTTTCTGATATTATAAGGAAAATTATGTGTGTATTTACATATCTACAGTATTCTTTAGGATGAGGATCCAAACACAATAAGATTTTCAAAAGGACACAATCCTTCGTTTACTGAATCAACATATTTTTATTAGATACCTAAAGTGGGCCAAACATTGTGCTTGTTCTGGGTTTATAGTAGCAACTCGTAAGAACTATAAATCTGAGATTTTACTCTACTTATAAGTTAGCTTGCCATAGACTCAGTAAGACTGGCAGGGGTCATGAAATTATTGAATCAGAGATGAAAGACAGTTCACAACAATAATATTAGCTAAGGTATAAGCATTCATATTAGTTTTCTAGGCTCAATTTCCTATTGGGTGCAATTAAACTGTCAGGCAGCCCTTGTACACACACTGGAGTTCATTATAGGCAATGAACTCTAAGTTTAGGGAACTTGAATCTTTTATACTAGGCAATAAACATGCCTGAACTTCACATTATGTAGACTTCAACAGACAGCAAGAATGACTACATAGAAGAATCTGTCTCTGTCTTTCAAGGCTGCTTGCTATATAAACATCTTTGGAAGGTTAGTCAGGAGAAAAGGCAGGCAGAGTTTTTCCTATCAAGATGTGCACAGACTTGAAAGGTTCGTGAAACTTGTCTTCCAAGAGTAACCAAAACAAAACAAACAAAAAAGATATGTCCTTGATGACTTTTTTGTCTGATTTTGTAAACAAATACCAACTTAACTCTATATTTTGATAACTGAGGGAAAAAAAAAAGAGCAATGAGCTATTAGAAATATAGAAGTATGAGTTAGATTGAGTAAGCCCAGAGAAGGCTTATCTAGGAAAGGGACATTTAATGTGAGACATAGAAAAAATTTATGTAGATGGAGTTAAGGAGAAACCATTTTCAAATGGACTATTTGAAGGCCTACATTTCTGATAATTCAGGGATTCCTAAAGTAGCATGGTCAGAATGTATGAGAGAGGAGACTAATAGGCAAAGACACATTATTATATTCAGAAAGCAATTAGAAAACCACTGAAGGGTCTTACTTGAGGAGTATAGTCATCTGAATTACATTTTGAAAGATGATTATGCTATAGGTGGACTGCAAAAGGGGAGAAAATAATGGCAGAAAAAAAAAAAAACAGATAAGAAGATGCTAGATGGTAGTTGTTTGGCAAGGGCACTGGACGCAGAGATAGAGATAAATGATGTTCAGAGATGTCTTCCTGCCTTAAACTACTGCTTTCAGTCTTTTTTAAAATGAGCCAATTTTCACTTTTCCATTTTCTTCACAATTTTGCAGTTAGCAACTGTAGAAGTAGTAACCCATGAGAGAGGCTAAATCACACTAAAATGTTGGATCTATAATGACCTGCTTGTCTTATTATTGTAAACCCAGTTGCTAGCTGATATCTCCAAGGTTAGGTCAAATTTGCATATAGTTTTGGCTTCCTATGTTTTTAAATATTTGTTAAGTAAATAGATTCATACATCAGTGATGAATAAAAGCCTGAAGGATTTATGGTTAGCAGGGTTTATTTCCTTGTTTTTATGAACACTCCAAAGAAAGGGATGTAACTCTACCTCCAATTTGATTTAAGTATCAAGCCTGATAATACTACACCCACAACTCTGAGGGCTTGAAAAGATTTATTACTCATGCAATGTGGCTTCCTGAGCTTGGGTGTACCTCCCAAGAATGTCTTGAGAGAACAGGGTGGAGTCTGGCATCTCACTTTTACATAGCTGGGGTTTAGAACCAGAGTTCTTATGCATGGTTTGAACTTCCTGCCAGCACCAAAGGAAGAAGCACTGGGCCCTTCTTAGTCTGCCAGATGTCGGGCAGAAGATGAAGAGAGAAGGGTAGGACATAAAAGCTATCAGTAGTCAAATATCAAAAACATAGTCAGATTTTTAATTGAACATACTCTCTAGGATGAAACTTGGGAAAAAATAGAAAAATGATAGGAATGTTCATTAAACATAATGTCATCTTCTTGCTATTAAACTTCTGGTTAACAAAGATTATATTGCAATCAAATATCTCTCGGTGCCTTACAATAAATAGCCATCTTGCATAACAAAGTCCATCTTGCTAGCTTGAAGTCAGCATATGAATAACAACATGGCCATTAATGCCTACAACAAAATGATATTTGTATCCTGTAAACAGGACCTTTTACATGTTTTAATCTTATTCCAGGTACTAAGGAAGATTTGGTAGGACTTTTGACATAAGCACCAGCATGTTATATTCAGAAAATTTGGCTAGGAGACAAAGGGAAGCTCTAGTGACATCTCTTTCCCAATAAGCAGAGCAGGTACATTTTAATAGTTTACCTTCCTCTGGTAAGTAAACAGATTTGGCAGAACTGGAACAAACTGGATGTGCCCATCATAATCAACTTAATAAAAGGAAAGAAATGTGGGGAAATGCTCAGAAAAAAGTAATGTATAAAATCATGGAGAAAAATAAAAAATATTTAGAGGGCTGGGGTTGTGGCTTAGTGGCAGATCACTTGCCTAGCACTTGCGCAGCCCGGGTTCGATCCTCAGCACCACGTAAACATAAATGCATTGCATTGTGTACAACTAAAGCAAATAAATAAATATTTTTTAAAAAATATTTAGAAAGAGAACATATGCTCAGCCAGGCGCGGTGGCACACGCCTATAATCCCAGCACTTGGGAGGCTGAGGCAGGAGGATCACGAGTTCAAAGCCAGCCTCAGCAATGGAGAGGCACTTAGCAACTCAGTGAGACCCTGTCTCTAATAAAATACAAAAAAAGGCTGGAGATGTGGCCCAGTGGTTGAGTGCCCCTGAGTTCAATCCCTGGTACCAAAAAAAAAAAAAAAAAGGGAGAGAGAGAGAACATATGGTCAATTATAGCCTGAAGATGGAAACAAAATAATTGGATGGGACAGTTCCTTCAGACTATTTATGTGTTTGAAAAACAAGACCTCTACTTTGCAGGATGAGGATGTAATGGTCATTTATATCCTTATAGCAATGGAACCATTGTAACCTGTGATTATTCAGGAACTCATTATCTGACTTGGGGGCTATCCACTCCCATTGCTTCTCTCCCCTTTCATTTCCAAATGCCTTTTGGCCACTTCTCTGATCATTAGC
Source organism: Tamias sibiricus (assembly GCA_025594165.1). Lineage (NCBI taxonomy): Eukaryota > Metazoa > Chordata > Mammalia > Rodentia > Sciuridae > Tamias > Tamias sibiricus. The sequence goes on along the minus strand of CM046661.1, from coordinate 95,643,105 downwards.
ATTTATTGAGTAGCAAGTGTCCTGCAAATGAAATAATAAGGGAGACGAAATTCAAATGAACCTGTTGGCTACCTACTAGCATCTCAGTTAAAAGGAATAATGAGGGTAGAGGTAATTATACCTCTCTGCTAAATTGATTTCACTTTTCTAGTCTATTGTCTCTTAATCACCATGGATGATTAACAGCTAGCTGTGTGTAACTGAGCAAAGATGTTTTTCACTATATAGTTATACAGGCGTTCTATGGAGTCATAAATTGCAGCCTCAGTAACTGTGTGATTTTGGAGAGAACCAAAAACACGAGCACGTAAATAGAAATCCTGTCAGGTGTTTAGATATAGACGGCTCATCAAATAGATAAAATTATCAAAGTAAATTGGTGATCTGATGATTTTGTTATTAGCATTAGTAAAGAGTATATATGAATGTTTGTATGGAAAATACTTTGGCAAGGAGAAATAATTTTTCTCTATTGCTATTTTATTTACCACAACTTGCACTAGAAAGGTAGGGTTGGGTATTTATTGCTTGACTTCTTAAACGTTTGGCTTAATGGAATTTACTACCATTAGATGCATCGAGAAGTTTAATTTTAAGATTAGGGAAATATGTCCTTGAAAGAATAGGTTAATGATATAAAATGCTGCCATTTGTTAAACTTTTATATTTTAGACTTGATATTATTTAATGTTTTGACTTTTAAAAAATGTATAAAAGACTAATAGAAATTACACACACAATACATTTTTTAAAACTATAATTCTCTGTCCTCTTCAACTTCATTTACTTATTTGAAACTTGACATTCCTCCACCTTTTTCTGGGCCTTCAGGGTATGGCTCACCACACTCTTCTTTACCCTACAATGTTAATTGTTGGTGATGTAACATTTATTCCAGAAATCTGACAGCTCCTACATTTTGAGATTTCTTGAGTTTTACAATTTCCTCCACTTTCTCTCCATGCCATATCAAATCTTGTCATGTACTGATATCTTTGAAATCAGTCATATGCCATCTTTAAGATCTTATATCCTGAGATGTCCTTTTCTAACCATATCCTCTGGTCCTCCCAATGCCAAGTGCCCTGCACATATTTACATTAATTGTGATTGCCAGCTTCTAAGAAATAATAATTATTATCGTATTAAAAGCTTAAAATTAAAAGTAGAAAAAGCATCCTGTCAGTTGACAAAATACTCGTTTACCTATTTATAAGAGGGGATGGAATTCCATTTCTCCAGTCCTGTCATTACAGGCAAAACATGTTTACTAAAGTTTTGAGAGACATCATCTTGAATTTGGCTTATCTAGATTTTATTTTACTTTACATACAATATCTATATTCTTAATATTATTTTATTTTAACCTTTTCTGGAGCTAATTAAAATGTTTGTTTTATTTCCTTTCTTCCCCTAAGCTATTTGGACAATGGAGTCTGTTACTAATGTTATAGGGCTATAGCAAAACAATAGGAAGTGAAGCAATTCAGGTCTTTTAGCAGATCTTGAGTGAGAATCTATATTTTTGTAAGAGCCAAAGGAAGTTATTTGCAAATCAAAATCTGATAAGCATTTTTAATATTTATGCCACACTTCTACTGTGTTAACAAGAAACTGACTGTAGTGGTGCCAAGTGCAAAATGTGAATCCAGATTAGCATAATCCAAATTCTGTTGTTATCATATACTTGCTCCATGACCTTGGGAAAGTTATTTAATCATTCTGTGTCTCATCATAATCATCTTTAAAACAGATTAACAATTGTGACTGGTGTAAAGATTAAATGAGATAATGTATATAGTATACTGAACAGTACCTAAAACTTAGCAAATACACAATAAATAATAACTATTATAATATTTACATTCTCCTTCTGAATGAGTCAATCTCATATTCTTCTAAATGCCCTTAAGTCTCTTTATCCGAAAATAAAGTGCTTTTCCCTCAATTTATTAGAATAAAAGAAAGTTTTTTGTTTTGTTTTGTTTTGTTTTGTTTTGTATCAGGGATTGACCCCAGGGGCACTTAACCACTGAGCCACATCCCCAGCCCTTTTAAATATTTTATTTAGAGAAGGGTCTTGCTGAGTTGCTTAGGGCCTTTCTAAATTACTGAGGTTGGCTTTGAATTCTTGATCCTCCTGCCTCAGCCTCCCGAGCCACAGGAATTACAGGCATGTGCTACAGTGCCCAGCTAAAAGAGACTTTTTGATAAATAATTCTGGGAAAACTGAGTACTCACTTGGAAATAAAAGATAAAATTAGAATCCTCCATACCACGCATCACACACAGGAATAGACTCCAAATAAATTGAGGATTTAAATGTAAACAAGTACACTGAATTGTACTCCTAGAGGACCAGGAAAAAATATGAGTGAATTTCTCTTCAACATCACTTTAGGAAAAAAACCTCTCTAACTATAAATCTCTAACAGATTTATAATATGACTATAGAAATATTTTCAAAATTGCATTGAAAAAAATTAATAAAAATGTAAAAATGTAAAAATCCCAATACCAAAGGCAACTGACACACTAGGAGAAAATACCACTGAAACTTTGATAGAATAATGAACAGACAATTATTAAAGTATAAGTGTCAAAGATTGAAGTTACAAAACAGGATGGAAAAGGCTAGAATGAACACTGCTATTGGATTGGAATTTGAGGTCTCAGTATGAACTAATAATTTCTAAGATAGATGATAGATAGAGAAATAGTTTTGAGTTATGTACCCATGTGTGGTCATTTTAAAATATATCCAAAAATTCCTGGATATTCTTCTCTTCAAAAAGCACCATTTAATTTCTGTTCCTGTGAGAGTAGACTCTACTTACTTATTTCTAATGAGTAGAAATGGTAGAAGAGGTGGTTTGTGACTTTGAGAATGGAACATAAAAGGTATGTTGTGTCTTTTTCTTCTCTTGCACACATCCTCGGAAGAAATTCTGCTGCCATTATATGAGGACTTTCAAGCATTCTTGTGGAGAGATCCATGTAAGAAACTTGGGTCTCTTGCCTACAGCCAGCAAAAAGCTGAGGCTTTTTTTTCCAATAGTCATGTGAGTAAACTATCTTGAAAACAAATTCTCTGGTTCCAGCTGATCTTTCAGAAGCCGAAGTTCAGACTGGTGCTTTCAATATGACTTGAGAAGAGCCTGAGTCAAATGCATCTGGCTAAGCCTCTCCAAGATTTCTGATCCAGAAAAACTCTGAGGAAATAAGTGTATTTTGTTTTAGCCACTGAAGTTTTGGTTTAAGTGGTTATGCAGTAATAGATAACTAAAGTAAATATGCATTAGGAAAGGAGCGTTGCCCTAACAAGCCTGAGCTATTGAAGACTTTGGAGCTGAACAACAGACTGAAGGTAGAAGGACTTGGAGCAGAACGTTAGTGAAAACCTAAAGAGTGTTGAAATGATTTTGAGTAGAAGCTGGATAGCTTTTGAGGAGGCTGCCTGTGCAGGTTTAAAGGAAAGTGAGAGGAACTGGATGCAGGTGGGAAAGTAGAGGTGAAAAAACTCAGCACCATTTTCATCTGAGCTAATGTGGAAAGTAAGTAATGTGCTTCAGGGGTCTAGCTGAGAATTCTTCCAGAAACAGAGGTAAAGCTGTCCCTGATTTCTTCTTGCCCTGAAAAGTAAGTTTTGACAGGAGAGAGATAAAATGAAAGAAGACTTGTTAAGCAAAGCAGGATCTAGCACTTGGTAATTTTGAAAATCCCCAGTCTCTGTAGGTGGCTAAATGATATCTATTGTAGGAAATGACCTCAAGATCAAATCAAAGAAACACAGGGGCCTTTGGTCTAAAGGTAAATTTAAGGGTAAGGCTCGAAAATGTATATTAAAACCTCAGAAAGAAACAAGGCAGTAACCTGGAAAACTGTAACAGTAACTCTAAAAAATAACTCTCTTTAGAAGCTTAAGGATGTTGTCTCTCAGCTGTCTCAGTAGAAGGCCAAGGTAGAGAAAGACTAATCTTCAAAACACTTGAGGGTATAGCTCTTGTTAAATGTAGCAAATAATAAGATTCACAGAAGATCCATATGTTTTTTAAGAGAATTATATTGGTGGAAATACCACCAGCTTGAACTGAAAGCAATGGAAACAGGATACAGAAAAGTATACACACACACACACACACACACACACACACACACACCCCTCCACCCTTATGCATGCATGGTTTTACTTTATGTGGTTTCAATTACTCGTGTTAAACCATAGCCCTCAAGTGAAAAATTCCTGTTTTAAATTATCTATCATTCTGAATTGCTTGATGAAATTTTGTGACATTCCATTATGCCTTGAGATGTGAACTATCCCCCTCTTTTCTGAGCTGATTTTAGAAAATATGCTAGTGATGGTACTAGTGGCCTGCACAAAAGATGAGCAGTAGAAGGCATTGATATCTGCAAAGAATAAAAATATGATATTTGTATTTAAAATGGCTGGTGAGTTGTGGCTATTCCAATAAATTGTATGTTTGATAGCAAGTAGAAAAAGTAAGGAAAACACTGTAGTAAGATTTCCTTAGATTGTATTTTAGTAGATCCATGTATGCCAAAGTGACTCCATCACAAGCATACTAGGATAAAAAGCAAGGAAAACTCTGAATGTTTATGTCTTGACCTTGAGTGTTTCTTACTTCTAACAATCTCATAACTTCACGTCCAACTCAGGATGACCCATTGATATTTCAAGAAGCTATGGTCATTAAGTCACCTCATATTTCCAGTAAATATAATTCACTGCTCAGTTAATAGTTAGTTGGCTTTTGGTGAATTTGATAATAAAGTGAAGTGAACCAAATATGAATTGTCATTTTTGCCAATATTCAAACCCAGAGGAGCCCCCTTTGTCCTGGTTTAGCTTAGAAAAGTTGGACTGAGAAGACAGCGTGGTGGTTGATGGGCAGTGGAAAATTCCATGAGGCAGAGGGCTAGCTATGACCAGACTGAAGAGGGAGAGCCAGGGAAAAAGAAGCTGGTGGACAGAATCTGAGTATAGTTTAAGATTTCAAAACTGCTCACTTCTTGGGATACCAGAATACAAGCTATGGCCCCCTTATTCCTCCTGGAAGAAGTTTATGTTACCCCTTTTTAAATAAACCCTGCTTTAAAAAAAAAAAAGGTTTTGAAACTGAAACTCATTGATATGTCTACAGGATTAGTCAGCTAAGAGAGAATACCCTTACTTTGAACCTAGGGCCATGTATATGTTAGGCATATGCTTTACCACTGAGCTATATCCCCAGCCCTACTCAGCTGAAATAAAAGAGACATGAACAGCTATTACAACTCCCAAGGTCAAAAAGCACAGAAACCAGAGAATTAGGGAAAATTGACCACATGATCATTGATTCCAAATGATAGGACTTTGACACTGAAATTTGTTTTTCACTGGAGGCCAAATTGATCTTAAAACCTAAATAAATACTAGTCTTTTTCTCTTCATCTTATTTTCTCCACTTCATTTTCAGGAATAAAGGGGAGAGAAAGTATTTCCAAGTCAAGCACAAAGTTCCCTTATTATGATCCATAGAAATAATGTGAGATTCATTTATTTGTTCATTCATACAGGATTCAGAATCTTCACTCTTCCATAAGATGCTACGTTCCATTTATTCTTTATTCTTCTGTCATCAGGTATATCCTATGCAGGATATAGGTTTTACATTTTCCAGTACTCCATCTTGCAAATTTATCTCTCAAGAGGACATTTTCTAGCTCAGATTAATGACTACAATGTCTATTTTGGTCATTATTTGCACTTTATTACCTCTTTTACTTTTATTTGAAATTAATAAGAATGCTATTCTTAGTCAAACAAAGTATTGTCTAAGTTCTGTTCTTTGAGTCACTTTTTATCTGGCAATTGCACCCCAAATTTTGAAATATATGGCCATATTTTATTTTCTCATATCATGAATCTACTTAGACAAACTTTTCTCAAATTATCTTTGGAAAGACTGAGAGCAGGTTTGTCACTGATATTTTCTGTCCTTTTCATTGTGTTTGCCATCTCCCTTGCTGTCATTTAAGCATTATTAATAGTGAACTACAGCACTGAAAGAGGTCAGGTCCACTATGCACAAATGTTTTGATTGCATTTCATTTTTGTATGGATCTCTTCCTGTTCAAAAAGAAAAAAATAAAAACAGCTTTTTATTTAACAGCTAGATCGAATTCCCCCAACCAACTTATGTCTTTGTTCTTTTTCATTATCATATATATATATATGTGTGTGTGTGTGTGTGTGTGTTGTGTGTATATATACATGTATATGTATATATTATACATATATTTTCTCCTTTCCTTTGAACTGTTCTTGTTTGAGTCTCTCTCTTGTTCAATTAACATTGACCACCTCCTCCTTGTCAAACACTTGTCAAGCACAGAGAGTATAAAAAGAATGATAGCCAAGACCCTGACTCAAAGAAGTCTTAGTTTATTGAGGAAGCTCAATATGTAAACAAATACTTGCAATACATTTATAAAGGCAACATTATATTGTTTTTCACATCCATATCATTTATCCCAAGAGAGTAGAAGTTCCTAAAGGCAGGAACTCTGCCTGTTCATTTTGTATCTTAGAGTATTTAGTTCAGTCTCTGGCCAATGGTAGATACTAAGTATTAAAAATCCACATGGATCCTCCAATTCTAACTTTAATTAAATTGAACTCATTAATATTTTAACCATATATTAACTTTCCAAACATGTTTAATTACCATAGAAGTATATTCTTTCAATCATTATGATTATACTATACTCAGTAGGGTTAAGTGCTGTACAGAGTACATTGGCTCAATTTCTTTAGTATACTTAGTCTGTATCCCTCTGCTTTCTACACCCCAACCCAGAATACTTGTTCAGTATATGGGTTTCCCTTTCACAAGCCCTCAAATGGCAGATAATTTTCAGATCATATATATATATGTGTGTGTATATATATATATATATATATATATATATATATATATCTGAGTCTACCCAAATCTTCTACCTTTGAGTTATTAGACCTTTAGTTCTATGACAGCTCCATTTATGGTAAATGCAATCATTGCCTCTCTGCTTCCATTCTCTCCCTGCAATCTAATCTAGTGAGAGCAGCAGTGAACCCTGTGTCTTCAATAACTGAAGCAGTTTCTGGTCTACAGTAGTTAAATGAATGAATGAATTATAATGAAACCTTTTTCATTTCCAGACAGTTCTAATTATTATTAAAGGTTATAAAATTTCAAAGAATAGATTTTAAATAATATTCAGCTACCTTGATTGTAAAAGTAAAATCTTCACTTGCTGAAACATGAAAATGTTATGGAAAGACATCAAATGGCTATTTGAGGGGAATCTTTTCCTTACTCTTGGAGACATATATAACTTTATACCTATGTAAAGAAATTTTCTCTATGAGCAACACTGATTCTATTTTCTCCCTTTTTCATTCTTCTCCTGAAGAGAAGTGACTCACAGTGGTACATTGGCAAGAATGAGTAGGCACGCTTGGCCTGTTTCCATCCTCCTTTCTCCTCTTTGGGTTTTTGTATCTTCTAGGCACAAGCTGTTCACTGGTTTACCTCTGCTGCTCCTCCAGGGGCAGGGGTTAGGACTGAGCTATTTCCTGATCAGAGATGCAGTTAGCAGATCTGCTTAAGCATCATATACAGCAACTTTCTTCACTCTGAACTTTACATGTATTAAACTGGGTTTTTATCCTTCATTATTATTTTGTCTCTCAAATTACTGACAATACATACTGACAGCGTTGGTGATTAAAAAGAAATTTGTTATTACTTAGAAGTCTCTTTGGAGACTCCCAACCATAATAATAACCCACCCAATCCAAAACTTTAGTCATTCATGTACATTAATGGTTAACATATAAACATTAATAACGTATATATTATATATTTGTGTTCTCTTCTAGAAAAAAATAAATATACACAATTTATATTTATATCACTTTTTAACATGCCCTAATAGTAGGGCCCATAGGGTTATATTGTCTATTTTATTCCTCATTGTAAAATTTTTTGTAAAAGTTTATAATTTGTAAAATTTTACATTGTAAAATCATTTTTCATTGAATATTATATCTTGGAGAGCTTTCCAGAGAAATCCATATAAACCTGCTTTATTCTAACTTATTATGGCCAAATAGTATGTCATTTTGTATAGTGAGAGCCAATTAATTTGTTCAATGGGTAACTCTTCACTGCATTACTTCCATAAACATTTTGAGTACTCTCCATCTAAATCATGACCTGATGTATTTTACAAGAGCAATATCAGACTGGGTTTTGTAAATTTACCCATCCTAGCAACTAGAGGCAGATTGTGCTACAAAACCATTTCACATGCAGCTTCTTTCCCCATCCAATTGCAAGTGGCAGCTTATCTCTTCCAATTATCTCTTCCAGATACATCCTTTAATCTCCCAAACCTTCTCTGAGACTGTAATAATATCATCCCTAGAAAGTCCCTTTACTGATGTATTTTAATCCCACTCTTAAAGGATGATCTCTATAAGGGTAAGATCCAAATCTTATGCATATTTGCATTTCGCATTTCTTATCACAAGGAGAACATAATTGGTATTCCCTTCCTTCAGAAAGAACTTATAGCTTGCTTAACACAGTGTATCCTGACCTCCTGTGTACTTTTTTTTTTTTTTTTTTTTTTTTTTTTTGGTACCGGGGATTGAACTCAGGGGCACTCGACCACTGGGCCACATCCCCAGCCCTTTTTTGTATTTTATTAGAGACAGGGTCTCAATGAGTTGCTAAGTGCCTCACCATTGCTGAGGCTGGCTTTGAACTCGCGATCCTCCTGCCTCAGCCTCCTAAGTCCTATGTACTTTTAAGACATCTGTTAATATAGAAAATTTTTAACTTGCCAAAGCATCAATGGGATGAATGCAATTGTACTTTATCAATCACAAGATCTATGAACATTTAAAAAATTGTGCATACATCTTGGCATATGTGACTTTATGCTTCATATCCACAGTCCTATGGATAGGCCTGTGTTTGAGATCCAAGTTACCCATAAGTGTCTTCATATAGAATTGGCACCAAGGATTTAATAACTTCATTCTTAAATCTGCATAGTCAATTTAATGATTTGAGGAAGTGAATTTGGAGATTTTTTTTTTTTTAACAAAGTATGTGGCCAGATGCCACATGACACACACCTGTAATTCCAGGAGGCTGAGATGGGAGGAGCATAACTTCAAGGTCATCCTCAGTAACTTAGTGAGACCCTGTCTCAAAATAAAAAATTAATAAATTAAAAATAAAGGACTGGTGATGTAGCTCAGAGGTAAAGTACTCCCTGGGTTCAATCCCCAATACTTCTCCCAAAGTGTATAAAAATAGCAATAATGATAATAGCAAGACATTTTGCATGTGATTTTGTAATTTTACTTAATCCTCACACCCACCATGGGTGATAAGCACCATTAATTCTCTTTCATTGAAAAAGAAAGTACATCTTAGAGATATTATAGCTACACTAAAAAGTGACACAACCAAGATTTGTATCTAGGTTCATCTGACTTTCAAAAGTCATATTATTTGGATGACAGTATAGAACAATAATCATGTTAAAATGATTTTAAATTATTTTAAGAAATGTTTAAAGTGTTCTGTTCAATTCTATTTTCTGTTGCTGTAACTAAATACTCAAGGTGAGAAACTTTTTAAAGGAAAAAAAAAATGTATTTCTTATAGTTCTTAAGGTTAGGAAGCCTGAGATTGAAATGCCACATCTGGTGAGGTCCTTCTTGCTGGTGAGGATTCTGCAGAATCCCCATGTGGTACAGGACATCACAAGGTGAGGTGCAGGAGGCCTGCTAACTTGGGTTTTTCCTTCCTCCTCATGAAAGCTGCTAATGTGTAATCATGGGGCCCCACCCTCATGACTTCATCTAATCCTAATTATTTCACAAAGGCTATACACCTCCAAACACCAATAACATAACTTTGGGAGATTAAGTTTCAACCTGAGCTTTGAAGAGCACAAACACCTAGACCCTACAAAACTCCATGTTTTAAAAAAGGAACCAGATAAAGTTCCTAGAAATTATGTGAAATTACATTTTAGGAATACCAGTTATCTTAGCCAGCTTTTCACCACTGTAACCAAAATACCTAACAAAGACAACTTAGAGGAGGAAAAGTTTATTTTGGCTCATGGTTTCATTGCTCTAGTCCAGAACTGGCTGATTCCATTGTTCTGGGCCCAAGGTGAGGCATAAAATCCTGGAGGAAGAGTGTGGCAGAATAAAGTTGCTAAGGTTATGACAGGCAGGAAGCAAAGACAGGGTGAGGTGCCAGAGATAAAATATAAACCCCAAAGACATGCCCCAATGATGTACTTCCTCCAGGCTTGTCCTACCTGCCTATAGTTACCACCCAGTTAATCCATTAGTGCATTTTATTTTTATTATTAGTTCATCAAATAGATTAATCAAATGGATTAATCCACTGATTAGGTTATAACTCCTATAATCTAAAATTTCACCTCTGAACATTCCTGCATTAACAAATGAGCTCTGGGGGGACACAACACATCCAAACCATAACACCAGGAAAAATTCTTCATACAACTCAGTATTGGATGGAGGTTAGAACTTCCTTTTTTCATGCCTAAAAAATTTTTACCAGAAAACATTTAAATGCAATCTTATATTTTTCCTAGAGGAGATTATTATCAATTAACAAATTTAAAAACCAATTTAAAAATTGTACTGGGTACTGGTAATAAAATTCTGTATAAATAATCCCTATGAAAAATTTAAAAACACATTAGAAGAATAGAGCTATATCATTATGAAAAGATCTTTGTGCCGGGCGCAGTAGCACATGTCTATAATCCCAGCACTTGGGAGGCTGAGGCAGGAGGATAGCGAGTTCAAAGCCAGCCTCAGCAATGGCAAGGCACTTGGCAATTCAGTGTTAACTGTCTTTAATAAAATACAAAAAAGGGCTGGAGATGTGGCCCAGTGGTCGAGTACCCCTGAGTTCAATCCCTGGTACCAAAAATAAAAAGATCTTTGTTTACTACTGAGGTGAGATACAAGAGCAGAAGAAGATGGGTTTTAAGTTGTACCTAGAGTGAGGAAGAAGACAACACAAGCCATGTTGTAATAATGGGAGAGGCAAGATATGTCTGACGGACACTTTGAACATGACCAGGAAAACATCCACGTTGAGAGCAACAAAGGAAATGTAAAAATAGGTTGTTTTGCAGTTTTATCCCTCTTGGACTCCATTACCCTGCATTACTTCAGCTTCTTCTCTATCATTCCAGATACACAACTAGGAAATTTAAAGCAATTTTTGTATCAGGATAAAAACAATTCCAGAAGTTAACTAAGCTGTAACAAAATAACCCACAAATTCCAAAGATAACTACAAATTATTTTTTATTTCATATTCTATGGCATTACTTCTTTACCTTCTCTCTATCTATTATGTGGATTTTGGAGATTTGCCTACGTATTCAAAATGAAAAGATATACAAAAAGGAAAAAGTTTCTTCCCAACAGTACTACTGTATTTTTATACCGGCCTCAAGAAACTCTTATTTTTAGCTTATCATTTGTAAAACATTTGCTTGTAGAATAGTTTCTTCACAGCTTCTTCTGTTGCAATAATTAGGACCAAGGGTCAGTTTCAGCCCAAGGTAATAATGGCTCTCCAGAAGCAAAGTCAGGAATAGTTATAGTGCCCAGAGGATCTTAGAACAGAACTCAGAAGCCACAGAGGCACAATCCCTGTCTTTGTTTTTCTCTCTTAATGGTGTGTGAGTGTATCTGTGTGTGTGTGTGTGTCTTTGTGTTTGTGTTGAATGGTGTGTATAGGGAGTGGGAATAGATTTCACTTATGAAAATAAAACTATGACAAAAAATATCTTTGTGTGTGTGTGTGTGTGTGTGTGTGTGTGTGTAGGGAAAGTTTTACTTCAGATTTCTGCTTATGCTGGCATAAAGAATGCAGGCCTGGGTTAGCAGAGAATCTTTCACAACACTGGCATTTTGTTCCCACCTGATCTCACAAAGCACATTGCAGAAGTCCAGATGGGCACTTTTAATCACTGGTGTGTATAATCAGCAGCATGTTCAGGGGGATGTTTGGCCCCATGTCTCACATTCCTTTATTCTATTGACATTTATTGATTTATGTTTTTGAAATGTCCTCAGTCTCCAGCCCTAAAATCAAAGACTTCTCTCAGTGTCATTGTTGAAGTGCCTTTTTGAATTGAAAAATTGTGAACTGCTGCCCTTTCTTGCTTTTCTTCCTGGCACAAAAAATTTTACAATTGTCACCCTATGAGGCACTCAACATTGTTGCTGTCAAAGTAAATGTTGTATAATTCCTTTTCAGAATTATTTATTAAACTAACATTTCACTCTCCTCCTTCTCTTAGAAATTGATAGCCAAGCATGGCATGAAGACTCAAAAAATACATGGTACACTCTGAAATATACATTTATTGATCTGTCTTACTAAATGCTGGGAGACAGAATATGCAAATGGCAATGGCCAGTCTATCTGACAAAGACTCTGACCTACAAGCTTTGCAGCTGCCAGGTTCTGGGAGCCAAGTCACAAGCTCTGTAGCAGCCAGTCCAGAGTAGTCAGGACTTAGGCAATAATTACCAGTTTCCCTGATTTTTGCTTCCACTTTCAAATCGGAACCAACAAGAGAAAGCCAAATATTCTCCTCTAACCAATCATAAAAGGTGCCCCACTTCTATTTAGCCTGCCACTGGCTTCCTCACATTAACAACTTCTAATCAGGGCATCTCCAAGCCATCTCTTTTTTTCACTCCAAAGTTTCTGCACTCTCTGGCCTAATTTTGAGTTTCTATCAAATTGAAGTGATGATGGTTGACTCTTGTACTATAGAGAACACTAAATAAATAACCTCTATGTTTGTGTTCGCAACATTCTTTCAAGGTCCTGATGAGCTCCACACATTGTCAGACAGCCTTATAGATACCTTAAAACATCCATTAAGGTTTTTTTGTTGTTGTTGTTATTGATTTTTTGTACTGGGGATTGAACCCAGGGGCGCTTAACCACCGAGGCACACCTGCCCTTTTTTTGTTTTATTTAGAGACAGGGTCTCAGTGAGTTGCTTAGGGCCTCACCAAATTGCTGAGGCTGGCCTTGAACTTGAAATCCTCCTGCCTCAGCCTGCCTAGCCACTGGGATTAAAGACATGTGCCACTATGCCAGGCTCCAATAAGTTTTGCAAGTGACTTCAAGGCACCACACACACGCATTGATGTTGTCATCCATCCTAGAAATAATCAGACTGAAGGTAAGAAATAGAGGTCAAGACATATCATGATATTCTGACTTGTTATCAATTTCTACTTAAATCTTAACAATATTTCTACTGGGCTATATGAAAACAACAACCACAACAGTAAAAAATAAATAAATAAAAATAAAAAATCTTCTGTTTAGAAATCAGTTTGTGTATGTGTTTGGAGCTGTGGGTCAAAGACAACATATGGCTTCTTCCCAAATATCTGCCATTATATATTGCCAGAACTTCAATTAGACTACATCAAGATTATGTTGAATATTTGCTCATGCTTTCCTTCATCTTGTTCCCCAACGTACCACCTTTTGCCATTGGTATTGCCACACTTATATAATAACTCGTATTCACAATACAACTCTCAAATTTTATTAACAGGTCATATGCATTCTCTTCTCAGCAGAAATTATACTCAAAAAGATTACAAGGTAGTTTGTGAGCTTGTGTTCTGGCACTCGTGGTCTCCTCTTATTGTGCCCTTGAACCCTCCTTTGCCCTCATCTTTTCTCTACTTCCTCTTTCATGACCTGGTCTTGGAAGATCTGATAGCTGAATGGTCTTGAAATATGCATGATTGAAAAGGTTGATAGTAGTGGCCTTAAATATGCTATTATATTTCATGGGAAATAAAATACATTAGAGACTTTATCTTATATTTAGTAAGCACTCGATAAATATATTTTGAGTATATATATGAATAAGTGAACATAACAACCTATATAAATACCTAATTGTTGGGACTTTAAGGCTTTCATTGCATGAAAGAAAAAGAGTTTGGGGGACTCCATAAATAATGTTATGTAATCTTCAAATTTATTCAGGAATAAAATTGGTTAAATTCTAATTCAAAAGTGTTTTCTATAATGGCATTTTATTCACCTATGGATTTGTGAATATTAGAAGTATCACCAATTTAACAGAGGTTGTATCTATAGTGGTTCTCAGCTAGTGTTAAAGAAAAGAACCAATAGTTGAGAATAAAATAAAATAGCATATTATTTTAAAATACTTATATTAGGGCTTCAAGTGCTTTTTAGTGCCTTTTCCACTGGAGCTTAAATATATCAAGTTGTAACTCTATCTAAAAAATTTAAAGAATTGTTTTAAAATTTTACTATCTGTGTCAAATTGTTTTTGACCCTGCCCTAACTGCTTCCATTATCTTCTTCAGAAATGTATAGCATTACCCCTGAAATGAGTGTAAAGAACTAGTATGTAAGACAGAACTAATCTTTCTTTCTCTTTGCCAATTTAAGGAAGTGATTGTATTACCTTGAGATTGTATTACCAAATATTAATTGAAATAGAATGAGAGTAAGAAAAATTTTAAAAATTCATGAATACTCACACATCTTAAAATCAGAACTCTAGATTTTAAAGCACTTGTAGAAAATCCAGTAGAGATCCTTTAAGCCCTTTTAGCAGATACTGTTTTTAAAAATTTCCTTTCTTTCTTCCTTTTAAAAAAAATTTCTTTTTGCAGTGCTGGGAATCTCACATGGGGTCTCATTCAAGCTAAGGAAGTGGAACAGCAATGAACCCCCACCTCTAGCCCTAGAGCCTTCCTTTTATGACAAAGAATCTAAAGATGATTTGAGAATTGGCAGAACATCGAAAACCTATCTGACAGATAAAATAGAGGAAGCCATAGGTGAATATCATAGATCAGAACTTGCTTAGACCATTGGAAAGTTTTCCAGTGGCCTGGAAGTTTTAAAATTTTTTCTTCATATTTAGTGCTAAGTAAATAGATAAAAAGATTCTCACTTGCCACTTTTTAAAAACTGTGCCCAGATTTAACCCCATAATAAGAAAGATGGATTATTTTATCTTTGGGTTGTAACACAGATTTTGGTGGCTAAAAAAAAAAAAAAAAAAAAATGTGTGTGGATTTGAGAATTTTAGCAATCATGCACCTGCAATATAGAGGAACTTGATTGGAAATAATGCTAGTGAAAATATGGTAGCATTGACACTTTTTATATACTAGGATAAAGCAGTGATCTTTCTTACCTCATTTTCAGTGCAAAAGAAAGAGAATTGATATAAAGTAAGGTTCTATCAACATCACTGTGATGTAGGAGGAAATATGAGCTCATGAGAATAACTAGACAAATTTAGATCTAGTGGTTATTATTAGGAGAGTTGGACATTCAAAGCTATTTTTGAATGAAATGCAAAAATACAGTATTCCCATAATAAAGAATATTTTGAGAAGTGATGTCAGCAAGATTGCTGAATAGATTGCCTTTTGCTTGTGGTCACCACAAAAAGGGACCATGAGCCTATTCTGGCTGAAGTGATGGAGAAAGTATTCTGGAAAGTAGCAAAGAACTGACATGACCCCTATAGATCACAAATTGCCAAAATAACACCATAGAGAAGACAAATAGGCATCCCTGTCATACTCTCTCCCCACCCAGATCATCTTTGAGGCAAGGGGGACCTCCCCTTACAAACAAAAGTTAACTGGATATCCCCAATAATCTCTAATGATGTTGTAGATGGCTGCACCAGAGATTCTCACTGATCTTACAGGCCTCAAAAACAGTTTGGAGAGTGGCCTGGAGTTCACATGGCTATATTGCCACAAAGTAGAATCCCAGGTTGTAAACCACCAAATCTTATTACTTGAATAGATATGTCTCAGCATCATCTTGAAAATAGCTAGAGTACATCCCACCCTGGAGGCCAGTAGACACAGCATATCTCCATTATTGTGACTCTGTTCTCATTCTACCATAATCATGAGTGGCTATATAGCACTACAATCCTGGCTTCTCAAAGTCTAAACCAAGTAAGAAGGCTGATGCACCAGATTCTAAACCTATGTGGAGCCTGATCCTAGTGGAACAGGTTGACTTACATGATCAGGGTTTTTAATTATCACATGGTTGTGTGCCTGCAAACACTGCAAACTTCCTGTGCAAAAAGTACCAGTTGAGATTGCCCAGTTTCTATGGTGATACCCTGTTATGAAGGCTCTGTGCAAACCACAGAAACTATATCAGACTTGACACCATCTCCCAGGGGTAGAGGATTCTGAGCACAGCAAGATAACCACCACGTTTCACCAGTGCTGTGACCTCCAAACCTGCCCGCTTAACAGAACTGTGGACAATGGGCTTCCTGGGTGTTGCAGGAAGCTCCTAATATTCCAACAGTAGAACAAAACATTTCTAGTCCTGTAACTTTCTAGTGCACAAAGAACAATGCCTCTATAGTTTTTAACTTCCTGATTGTAAGACCCTATGTAATAAATGTCTGTGACAACTCTGGGTCACTGCTTCTCCATACGAATTCAGTGTGTCCCACCTGATCACAGCCTTCTCTCTAAATGTTTGTGTGTCTTTTTAAATTCCCTTTATCACCCCACACTGGTTTCTGAATTAACAGCTGTGTAGGTTGTAGCACTTACACAGACAGGAAATTGAAAAACAGCTGGTCAGCCTACAATATCCATGTGTACCTATGCCTGGCCTGATAACCAGATGGTAGTCTCAACCATTTGGAATCCTGCTACTTGCCCAAGGCCTACCGTACCTGTGAGTGTCTGCATCAGACACAATCACCATCCTGGTGGCAGCCTTGCCTCTATCAAAAACACCACACCAATGCATTCATGCCACACACATTGCTGATTAGCATTATAGATTAAGAAACTTCACAGAGACCACACTACTGAGCCCATATAGAATCACAACTAACACACATTACCCACTGAAAATATATCACTGCTGTGCAGGAAAAATCATCTCTTAACCTGCCCCCCCATCAAGAAATGCTCCATAAAATTGGAAAAAGTGACTGTTGCACTGGATGCACAGATATCAACATAGTGTGACATAAAGAAATGTGAAAAATCAAGGCAACATGACACTCCTAAAGGAATATAATAATTCTATAGTAACAGATTCTAAAGAAAAGAAAATTTTTAAAATGCCTGCAAAGAAATTTGAAATAATATTCTTAAACAAGCTCAGGGAGGTTAAAAAAATATAATATCCAATGTAATCAGAAAAATGGTTCATTATGTGACAGAGAAATGAATAATCCAGTAAACAAAATAAAGAATACAATTGAGAACCACAATAACAGACTTGAAGACAGGTCTTTTAAATTAAGCCAGTCAGAGAGGACAGGGGGAGAACTAAACAGAGCAAAGAAATCCTACAGGAACTATGTGATACAATTAATCAAAAGATACTTGAATTTTGAAAGATTTCGAGGGAGAAGTATTAGAGCAAAGCACAGGAAGCATATTTAATGAAATAACAACTGAAAACTTCTTGAGTCTATAGAGAGATATGAAAATCAAAATCAATGAATCTCAAAGAAGCCCATTAGATTCAAACCAAAGAGAGCCTCTCCCAGGTACATTATAACCAATCTGTCAAGTGTCAGATAACCAAAGGAATTCTGATCAAAAGCAACGAAGCTGGATTCATCACAACACTTGACCTCAAATGATACTACAAACCTATAGTAACCAAAATAGCATAATACTGAACCAAAAGCAGACACACAACTAATGGAACAGAATAAAGAACCCAGAAATAAACCCACATTTCTTCAACCAATTCATTTTCAACAAAGGCACCAAAACTACACATTAAAATAAGGTTAATCTCTTCAAAAACTGGTGCTGAGAAACTTCCTCCAGCCCACGGTAAATACCCACTAGTTTATTCAAATTATTAATCCATCAAATGGATAAATCTATTGATCAGTTTACAGCTTTCATAATCTAATAATTTCACCTCTGAACATTTCTGCATTATTACATGAGCTTTTTGGGTGACATCTCATATCCAAACCATAACACCAGCATATTGAAGGGATATCAGCACTCTTGTATTTATTACAGCACTATTTATGATTGTTAAGGCATGGAATCAGCCTAGATAGCCATTGGTGAATAAGTGTCTAAAAAAATTATATATATATATATATATATAAATATATATATATGTGTGTGTATATATATGTGTGTGTGTATACACACACACACATATATATATATATGCACTTACACAGACAGGAAATTGACAAACAGCTGGTCAGTCAACAAGATCCATACCTGGCATTTATTTATATATATATGTATATATATATATACATATACATATGTATGTATATATATATAAAATCTGGTGCATACATATAATATTTTTATATGTATATATAAAAATGAATAATATTGAGCCATAAAAAAGAATAAAATTCTGTCATTCAAGGCAACATAGATGACCCTAGAGAACACTGTTTTGTGAAATAAATCAGGCACAGAAAAATAAACACTGCATATTCTTGCTTATATGCAGAAGCTAAAAAGATGATCTCAGTAGAGTAGAATTTTGGTTACAAGAGGCTTTGAAGGGTGGAGGGAAAAGGAATGGAGACAGAAAAGTTAATAGATGCAAGGGTGCAGTTGGATAATAGGAATAATTTCTAATATTCTATAATACCATAGGATAAATATGGCTCACAACAATTGTATATTTCAAAAAAGTAGAGAAGGTTTTGAATATTATTGTTTTATCAACTCTTTGTTACTATGACAAAAAATACATGACAGGAACAACTTAGAAAAGGAAAGTTTATTTTGACTTATGCTTTCAAAGGTGTCAGTCCATGGTGAGCCAGCATCATTGCTCCAGGCCTCAGATGAAGCAGAACATCATGGCAGAAGGGTGTGGAAGAGGAAAACAGCTTATCACATGACAACTGGAAAGCAGAGAGAGAGGGAAGAGGGAGAAAGAAAGAGAAACCACCAAGATACACTTTCCAAGGGCATACCACCAGTGACCTACTTCCTCTAGCCATGAACCACCTGCCTACAGTTACCACCCAGAAGTCCATTTAACTTATTAACCATCAGAAGGATTAACTCACTGTTGAGGTTATAGCCATCATGATCCACTCATTTCATGTGAGATTTCTGGTAGGTATTCCAGATAAAGCATAATAGTTCCCAATATGAAGAAATGATAAGTGTTTGAGATAATGGATATGCCAGTTACTGAGATATGATCATTATACATTGTATATGTTTACCAAAATATCACACTATACCCCATAAATATGTAGTTATAAAGTGTCAATTAAAATTTTTAAAAATATATTTAAAAATAATTTGCTTGACTTCCTTCAAAATGAATGCATGGAAATGACGTAGAGTAGCCTTAGATGTTCATAATGATGGAATTATAACACCATCTCTCATTCTGCTTTGTCTCTCCTTCAGAAGTCTAAAGTCCCTCCAAAATAATTGTACCAAAGAACATTTTTTGAGAAGGTACAAAAAAAAAAAAAAAAAAAAAAAAAAAAAAAAAAAAAAAAAGAAGTAGAGACCATTTTCAAACAAGTAGAATAATTACTTAATCATAATTGCTTTAGAATTAGATAAATTCCTAGAAGGATGAGGAAATTTGCAGGATAGAATGAAAGTTATACTTTTTTGTCATAAAAATACAAGACAAAATACCTGTTGAAAGTTTATTTCCTGAACTTTAACTTGGTAAATGTGCTGTATATTCTGCTTCAATATGGTATTCTTCAAAATTCCAAACTCAAATACAATAAGTTGACAGAAGGACAGGGTAACTAAAGTGTACTTGAATTCAGGAGCAAAATTCAGAAAAGAAAAATAGATTTAATAGAAAGTTCATTCATCAGAATAGTGCTCAATACTCAGGTCTCTTCAGTCCAGATAAATGGAACACTATGAATAGCTAAAAGGAAAAAAAAAAATAAAGAAAGAAAGAAAACAAAAACTGCTATGATTACTTTTATACTTTTATAAAAAGAAAATTCTTAGTCTTTTATGAAGTAGATATTTTCGCCTCTATTTTCTCACCATAGTCCTAAAAAACACCATCTTGGAAGAAAAAAAGACTAGTTTTGTGTGCCAACATTCTGTGCTCAGATACATCATAGAAATATAATTCTTCAGAGCTTGATGCCTAGGACTGGTAGATTTAAACCATGATGTTGGGATTTTATTGCCCTAATTTTCTGTTCTTTAGATGTTCACAATGACCTGGGTGGACCAAAGGGGCCCTGTGGGAACCATGGAAGAGACATTTGCACTACGTGTCATCCTGCACTCAACTTGGGGGGCCATTGAATGCATGACCTACCTGAGGTGTACTAGGTCAAACAGTCACAGGAAATGCTTCACTTCTGATGACAGTATGATTAGATAAATTGGGGGAAATTCTGTTAGCATGCCAGCTGTACATATTTCAGACTTTTACAAAGAACTTTCTTCCTGAGTGTTTCCTTTCTCTAGTAAAAAAAAAATAAATAAATATGTTTTAAAAATGTATTTTGACTAATTGGTCTATAAATGTACTTAGACCCTTAAAATATATCAACATTATAGAAAGTGGGGATTCTGAAATTTAAAAAAAATTAAAATAAGTTTTATAGGTGCAAAAAAAAGAAAGAATGCTTCTTTGGATAAATATGATCTCATCAACTATGATTCAGTGTTTTTAGTTCATACAAAATGTTTGAGAAAATATAGCAGTAGATTATGGAAACATTTTACTAAAGGTCTAAAATAAAAATATATTGAGAGAAAAGAACATTTAGTTTATTGATAAATATTCTAGACAAAGAGAAAAACATATACAAAGGCATTGGAGATTAAATTCAAGGTATGATTAGAAAACCATGGATTTTGATATAAATGGAGAATAGGTTGCATGAAGAAACCCAAAAACAGTAAAAGTATGGTTTGATCTGATAGGACCTTAACATGTACTATGGTTTAGATAAGTGTCTTCCAAAAGTCCATGTAAAGGCTTGGTTCTCAGCATGGCACTATTGGGAGGTGATGGAGCCTTTTAGAGGTGGGGCCTAATGGGAGGGCTTTAGGTCATTGGAGCATATCTTTGAAAGGGTAATGGGGCTATGGACTCTTGCTCTTTCTGCCTTTATTTTTTGGCCATAATATAAGCAGTTTTGTTCTCCCACATGCTCCCACCACAATGTGCTGCTTTGCCACAGACCCAAAGCAATGGAGCCAATTATGAACTGAAAGCTCTTCTAAAACTGTGATCTAAAATAAACTTCTCTTTATGATTTGATTATCTCAGATATTAAAGTAAGGGAAGGCTGTTAAAACAATATGTCATGACAAATGGATTTTGTTGTGGACCAAACCAAAAAAAGAAGATGTTTTTAAATTTTTTTTAAAATTTGCTTTAATTAGTTATACATGACAGTAGAATGCATTTATGTACTTTGATATATCATACATAGATGGGATATACTTTCTTATTTTGTAGTGGCAACCCCTCCTTCACAGAAAATCTTAACTATGCTTCTCCAGAAATCTTCACCATGGCTGATTTTAGGACTGTCAGCAAAAGAGTCTCTGAAAAAAAAAAAAAAAAAAGTTCAATGTAAATAAACTTCCTATTTTCCTGTTGTTCTATTACTTGACCACTGGCCTGAAACAAATCAGCACTCCAGGTGCTAGACACTCCTTTACTTTTTTTTCACAAACATGTATCCAGTATAATAGTTTGTAGAAGTGTGTTTGCAAATGCAAAATGTGATAATAAAAGGACAAATTCTTTAATCAAGGCCTCTGGCATTGAGCTGGAGCTTCACAGAGATGTCTACATTTCTAAGATAAGAAGTTACTAATTGGGCTACACAGTTACAGCAGAAGGAGGAAAGAAAGGAGGAGAAGAAGCTTTCCCTTTATCGGGTGTTGTCCTTGAAGGGTTAACTTGCCCAGGACAGTGAAAGAAAAAAACTGCTTTTATGTGAACTTCTGTAAACTGTGAACTTCTGAGCCCCTCCCCTTACATGCTGGGTATAAAGTTCTGAAACTACCTGAACTCGGGGTTCAAGGGATTAATTGATTATAGTGAGAGCTGTACCCTCTGACCTGGCTGCAGCCAATTAAAACTGTTTCCTGCTATCTTCAGTGCCTTGCCTCATTTGTCCCTACAACAATTTTTCTGAGTGTACATGTTACAGAATTATATTGGTTATGTAGTCACATAAATACATAAAGTAATAATGTCTGTTTCATTCTACTATCTTTCCTATTCCCACATCCCCTCCCCTCCCCTCCCATCACTTCCCTCTACCTAATCTAAGGTAATGCTATTCTCCCCTAGTGCCCCCACTCCCATCTTATTGTGAATTAGCATCTGCATATTAGAGAAAACATTGGGCCTTTGGTTTTGTGGGAAAGTGAGACAAAAATGGGAGTTCAGATGAGAGGTTTTGCAACACATATGGGTGTAGAATTATAAGGCTTTGAACTAAAAGAATATTAGAGAAATTTTTTAAAAAGGTGACAGATTTCAAAGATGATAAGAGATAATCTGCTCATCTTTATGATTGTAAGAAATGCAAAGAATGTTAAAAAATTAGAATGACACAACCTTCTGAAGAAAACTGGATAGACAGTCATACTGGGAAAGATGTTGAGTTTGTTTCTGAAACATAAAATTCATAGTGCCTCTGGAAAACAAGGTAGAGAAATCCAGTGTAGAGTCTGAAATATGAACTAAGGGGGAAATTCTGTGCTGAAGATTTAGAGTTGATAGTCATTATCACAGCTATAAAAGTGATGGAAATGAATGAAATTAACTAGAGAGAGTATATAAAGTAAAATGGAGTCTCATAGAGGAAGAGGAGGCAATGAAGAAAACCTGAGAGAAAGTAGTAAGTCAAATGCTACCCATAGATTGTAATAAGTTAAGGTTGATGTTTCCAAGAAACATCTTGAAGTTTTCAAGAAATAGAAGTTGGTAAGAGCAATTTTATCAGAGAATGCAGAAGGATGAAGCATTACAGGAAGAAATTGAGGCATTAGCTGTAAGCTTCTTCACTAAACATGATTTAAAGTGTAAGGAATTTAAAGCACAGGCATCAGGAGCAGAATGACTAGATTTGGACTTGGCTCTGTCTTTAATTGGCTCTGTGACTTGCAGCAACTAATGACTGTACCATGTCTCAGTTTCTTCATCTTTAAAAAGTAATACTTCATTATGAGAATTAAATGGAGTGGTACATATAAAATATTTAGCATAGTGCCTGGCACATACATAGCAAGTACTGCCAGTGAGTATTGGAGATATTATTAAATAACTCAATTGAAATATGTAAAAGAGTTTAGGGTGATGGATGGAATAAAGTAGAAGAAAAGCATATTTTTAAAGTATTTTTTTTTGTTTTGTTATTTTTGACATTGCTCCTGTTTAAATTGGAAGAAACTTTATGTGAAATTTTTAAGTGTAGAGAAAGTATGGAGACAAAGAAAAGAAACTGATGATTATTGAGGAAACTCAACTCATTGGAAGGGGATAAGATCCATAGCTGTGTTAAAATAATTATCTTTTAAAAATAGACTATCTTTCCATTGATATGGGGAAGAGGGAGAGTTAGTGAAAATAGAAATAAATATGTTTGAATGTGGATACATAGTATAATAAACTTCTTCTTACATCATGATAGCCCCTATTGTTTACATAGTGCAATGGATAAAACCAGAACAGAAACCAACAGTGGTCAGGAGACTTAATTTTACCTGCAAATGCTGAAGAACAAAAATGATCAAAGTAGTTTTCTATAATGTTATGGAGCTCAAGGAAAAAAAACAGAAAGGTTTAAGTTGCCAGATAGAAAGTGTGGCTTAGCTAAGCACCTCAGTATTTTTGTCCTCTCTGAGAGAGGTTGAAAGAAAAAGAGAGAACTTGTTTGGCTAATTATTAGGAAAACTCCAAATATCAAATATAGTGACCCATGTACATAGGAGAACTATTTTTTTTTCAAATTTATTCTTTTATTCTAAGTTGTTAGAAATGACAGAAGAATGTACTACATTTCGTATTATACTTGTAGAGCACATTTTTATATTTCTCTGGTTGTATGCAAAGTATATTCACACCATTCGTGACTTCATACATGCACTTAAGGTAATGATATCCATCTTATTCTACTGTCTTTTTTTTTCCTTCACCCTTTTGGCCCCTCCCATCCCAAAAAGGAGAGCTATTTTTAATGCCACTCTAATTGATGCAAGTCTCTTGCTAAATGTTTCTCTGCTTACATTTAGCAACTTTGCATAAATTCTCTAAATTATACTTAATCATTTTTTATTATCCTCTCTACTGAAGCCATCTATTTTTTCATTCTTTTTGTTCTTAACTATACCTTCCAGAAAAGAC
Organism: Tamias sibiricus; assembly: GCA_025594165.1. Lineage (NCBI taxonomy): Eukaryota > Metazoa > Chordata > Mammalia > Rodentia > Sciuridae > Tamias > Tamias sibiricus. The sequence goes on along the minus strand of CM046661.1, from coordinate 95,618,563 downwards.
CTTTATATCTTGTTTTTGTTTTCCTACTATATTTTGAACTCTGAAATACCTCTTTTTTCCCCCATTAGTTTGCTTATAGATATTATCTTTCAGCTAACCAGTAGACACTTTATTACTATGATTGAAGATGGCCTCATATAAACTTTGCTCTTTCAGGACAAACGCAAGATTTTATTCTTGTTATCTGTAGAAAGGGGGAAAGAAAAAACTTGAGTGAGTACAAAAGAGGTATTCATTTTGTAAGACATAATAACAACATTCAGAAATTATTGTATTCCTCTGGTTATATCTTACTGAGTTGCTCTATCTACTGCTAACTTAGTAAAATCTTGGGAATAGAGAACATTAATTTTTGTCACCTGATATGTCTTGAAAGAAACACTAGGCATTTGTTTGAAGGCTAAAACGTCCTTGTGAGGAGCTATGCATTCAAGTAAGAAAATATTTTTAACAACATATTTTGATGGTATCTTTATAAAAACACTTAAGGAAGATATGAAATAAATAAGATTATAACCGTTGCCCTCACATATCAAATCTAGAGAGGAAAAAGGACAAGTTGACCATAAAAACCAGGTTAGTAATACAAGGATATATATAAAAGACATATTAGGGCTATGTTTACAGGTTCATGGGGCCTCCAAAAGGAGTAGTTAGTATTATTTCCTAAGAAGGTGAAGTTTGAACAAGGAAACAACCAAAGAAAGAGAAGACTAGAATTTATGTTGAATGACTAACAAAACAAGACAAAGAAAATTGAGGAAGAGACAGAATAGATTTGCTTTACTGGATGTTACAGTGGGTGATATGATGGCTCAAGAAAATAAAGAAGGGTGGTTAAAAGACTCAAGTATCTATCAGATTTATTGAGCAGTGGAAATCTGTTGTTATTTTCTAGCATTTTGATATGAATGATCAATATAATATTTGAGGAAAATGATTCTGATTTTAAGAAAAGTACAGATTGAAAGGAGGATAAATTAGGCATTATGAAAGTAGAATACAAGCTGGTGGATTTCATAGCTGACACAATTGTAAGGTATCTATTAGGACTGATTTGGAAAATAACAGATAAAGAATGGAGTATATTCTATCCAATATTTATAGGATAGGAATGAATGATGAATGAAAAATGGTGATAGAATTAGAGAAGTTCATTCAATTGTTTCTTCATGTACTGCCCATTCATTAAATAAAAAATTTTGTGTCATTACAAAAGCAAAAGATTTACAGTAAGAAGACAGAGTACTGACCCCTCACTACCTAAAGTCTCATTTAAAGAGCTCAGTTGGAACCTCAGCTTCTTTGTCTCAAATGTGTTAAAAGTAAAAATTTTTCATCTATGGGGATCAATTTAGACATTTGCAATCATCAAAACCTCTGCATATACAATTGAAATGCTATCATTCAACATCTGTAAACCCCATTTTCCATGTAGATAACATGAAAAAATACTGTGCAAAGCATAAGGCCCCACATAAACTTAGTGTATGTTACTCTTATTATTTCATCTCATGTTCTGGGCACAGTAAATGCTGAAAGGAAAGTACAGGAAAGGTAAAGGTACTGCCTCCAAGGCACAAAGCAAATGTGCAGGAAATAATTGAGTAGAAGTGCAAATCAATACCTGATTAAGAGGAGGATCGAAGCGTAAAAGCAGTGCATAAATGCTTAAAGCTTTGTGTTCTAAGGAGAAGGACATATGGAGAAGTCCACACTTGAAAAAGGAATTAAAGTCTAGATAGAATTTAGTTAAGTGGATTCATTGTAAACTATGATCTTGCAGATTTGCCCTAAATGCCTTCAGGGAGGGGGCTTGCTTGCATTTTTTTAAACCTTTATTTTCAAGATTAATCAAAAACTCCATATTTACAACATTCTGGAAAGTTGAAAAGGTAACAAAAATTGACCATTGGGTAAGCCCCAAACCTGATCTACCTATAGTTAGCCAAAGACTTAAAGGTGAGAAAAGGTCTGTTGGTCACTCGAACTAAAATTATTAATTGGTATCATCTTATTCTAAGGCCTGACAGAACTATAGGAAAAAGGCTTTATTTGAAATAGAGTTCTAAACCCCAACAGAAATGTCACAATGCAATTTCTTAGCACAAGGTAAGTTGCACTTTACCTCATAAAATATGAAGAGGGACCCAGAGTCATCACAAAAGTTTTGCTGTAAGAAAATTAGCATTCAACTTAAACTAAGAATGATTTCAAAAATACCAACTCCATTAAACCAGGTTCTCTACTTCCCAGAACAGGTTGTTATCCAGTGTAGCGTTTTGAGATTATATAAGAACTTATCCTGGGAGCTCAGTCTTATTGTGTTGCTCAGCAACAACTTCCCCTGTTGTACATCTGACAACTTGGCAGGAAAACTTTGTTTAAGATTGAACGTTGCTGTTTTTCATTTACAAAGAAATTGGGAGACCAGTAAATTGTTCTCTGTTCTCTACTGAGTTATTATTATAGTATGAAGCTAGTTATTTTCTCTCTGTTGATACTTCAAGGAGACTATTCCTTTTTATGAAATCATGACTAGAATTTAATATTTAGAGTAACAGTATGTTTTGTTTGTTTAAAAATGCAGAAAAATTTCCTTCTAAAATAAGTCTATTATATAGTTCAAGTATTCACTGAATAACAAGATCCTTCTTAGCTAATAATAAGCTCTAATATTTATTTGGCACTTCCTACATGCTGTGTACTATGTTAGGCAGATTATTTTCATTATTTCAGGTTTCTGCTTAAATGTCACCTGATCAGGGAGCTGTACCCAGTCAACCTTAACTAAAGTAGCACACTCCCTCATTCATGTCTCTTGATCCTCTTACCTGTCTTGTTTTGTTCACAAGACTCTTTTTCTTTTGTTACAAACTAATATAGTTTACATTTAGTTGTTAAATTGCTTATCATCTACTTATTCCCTCTAGAATATGCCACCCCTCAGAGTAGCCACACATGTGGCTATGAAGTTTTTACAAAGATTCTTTGTAATATTTTTTATTCAAAGTTGTTGTATTTGTAATAGTAGAATGCATTACAATTCATAATACACATATAGAGTCTCTTTTTACATAACCCTGTTTGTATACAAAGTATATTCGTACTATTCAAGTCTTCAATCATGCATTTAGGATGATGATATCCATCTTATTATACCACCTTTTCTTTTTTCCCCCTCCATCCCCCCCTTTACTCCCTCCCTTCTCCTCCCTCCCCTTTGACCATTCTAGTGTTCCTCTAAGCCTCTTATGTACCCTGACACCCATCACCACTGTGAATCTGCCTCCTTATATCAGAGAAAACATTTGGTATTTGGATTTTTGAGATTCACTTAGCATTGTATTAAAAGCAATAGGTATGCCATGCTATTTGGGCTGTTATAACAAAACAGCATAAACTAGATAAGTTATAAATATCAGAAATTTATTCTTCATGGCTGTTGAGACTGGAAAGCCTAAGAACAAGGTGCCAGCACATTTGGTGTCTGCATTCAGGTTTGTCAACAGGTGTCTTTCACTCTGGCCTCATGTGGCAAAAGGACAAAGGCCTCCCTGAAGCCTCTTGCACAAGAGCACTAATCATTCACGTGGTGAGTTCTGCTCTCATGACTTAATCACCCATAAAGGCCCTGCCTCCTAAATCTTAATTTTGAAAATTAAATTTCAATATATAAATTTTGAGAGGACACCCACAAGATGATATTAGCTGAATGGATGCATGACAAAGGTAGTTACATTAGAAGAGTGATTTATCTATGTTATGGTTTCAGTGTCTGGGTATGTCAGTCCGTCAGTCCTGATATACATAATTAAAAAGTATATTCTTACTAGAGTGTATTCTTAAGAAAGTCTAAATTATATTACAAAATTGTATGATTGACATAAGAATGCAAAGTCAAATGATTTCATAACACACAACACTGGTTTCTTTTTTCTTTCTTTCTTTCTTTTCTTTTCTTTTTCTTTTTTCTTTTTTTTTTTTTTTTTTTTTTTTTTTTTTTTTTTTTGTGTTGTGTGTGTGTGTGGTCTAGGGATTGAACCCAGGACCTTGTGAATGTGAGGCAAGCAGTCTACCAACTGAGCTATATCCCCAGCCCCACTGGTTTCTTTTCACTACATGAAAAACTGTGATGATCATTTTATGTGTAAGTTTGAGTAGGCTACAGTCTCCATTCAATTAAACACCAATCCCAGTGTTGCTATAAAGCTATTTTATAGATGTGATTAAAGTTCATCATCAGTTAACTTTAACTGAGATTATGCTGAATACTACAGTTGTAACTGATTCATTTATTTGTTATGACATCTTAAGAGCTGAGCCTTTCTTGAAGAAGAAATTCGGCTGTGGACAGCAGTTTCTGCCTGCAACTGAGAGTTCCAGCCTGTCAGCCTGTACTTCCTACATGCAGCCTGTTCTGTAAACTTGGTACTTGCCTGGCCAGTCTTCATCATGCAATCTCTCTCTCTCTCTCTCTCTCTCTCTCTCTCTCTCTGCCACTCTACCACTCAAACACATCCCCAACACAAAACAATCTATTAATATAAAGCTTTTACTGATTCTGTTCCTCTGGTGGACCTGGGCTAAAATTTCTCAGGTCAACCTTTGCATTGATGATCTGAATGCTTCTACAACCACCCTTAAAAAACTATTTGGGCTGGGGTTGTGGCTCAGCGGTAGAGAGCTCACCTAGCATGTGCACAGCCAGGGTTTGATCCTCAGCACCTTGTAAAAATAAAGGCATTGTGTACAACTAAAAAACAAATAAACAAATATTAAAAAATATATATCTCCTTCATGAAAAGGGCCAAGATTTCTGAAAAGCAAACCTAAAGTCTAGTCCTATATGCCAGAATTATAATGCAAATTGAATTGTAATCGTCACTAGTATCTTCTTTACATTAAACTGCAATGCTGAGTTTTTGCCAATAGGAGCAGCCTTTCCACACCTGCCTGAGGAAGTTACTCCTAGTTGGTTTAAACAGCGTATCGTGGCTTCCACTAAAGCAGTTGTCTTTCAAGACATTACTGATTCTTCTCAGAACTTATCCCTACTGTCTTTCTTTGCTTCTAGACCTATAACACAATTCAAGTTTCAGCAGACTGTACAAAGTATGAGATGTAACATGTGAGGTATGTCACACACAAAAGGACTGTGTACAACTTTCCAATTTATTCTGAAAGCTGGGGAGTGTGTGTAGGAATGAACCTCAAGTGTTTAGAATCATGGTAGGAAGAATATAAAATTGGATTAGGCTGAGTTTATTGACATGGTCCCACCAAGTGGAGATTCTGGATTTAATATTTTGGATTTAATATTTTGGTTAAACAAAGTCTTTAACAATTTATTTTACTTATTGTTTGAAACACGGAAACAAAATGAATTTGGAATTCTAGAATTGCCTTGGAAAATACTCAAAGGTTGAAGGAGATTGCAATGTTAGAATTGATTTATCATGTAAGATCTGCTAACTCATCCCAGGAAGGTCCAGAAGACACATCTCATCTGAACAGGAGTTACAGCATCCCTGAGGAACTCTGTTGCCACGCTTCTCTTTAGGTCAGAGATCACATTGGAAACTTCAACTGTCAGTTGAACTCTAAACGCAAGAGAGATAAGGAATCCTGTAGTGGCAAAGGCCAAGAGAAAACAATCACCAACCACAATGTTGATGTGAGTACCATAATTGAGGGTACAGAAAAAGCAGCAATCTGAATAGTCTGACAGAGATCTATGTCATGGAGCTAGTTGCTTATAACATTCCCTCAAACAGAAATAAATGGGAGAAATTGTAAATTGTTACATGATCTATATAAGCAGTAAGCATTAAGTGTAACTTGAATCACCAAAATAGAGATTTGTGGCCCTTGCATCAATTCCTAGACATGAACTTGTCTATTGATCCAGAACTCCTTAAAGGAAGGAGACACCAGGTCCCCTTGAGGAAGGGTCTTGTACTGTAAAAAAATTATAATGTGATTGTTCTGAGTTAGAGGGTGGAAGGGATGGATTGGCAGAGCATAGGATTTATAGGACAGTGAAAATACTCAGTATAATACTGTAATAGTAGGTACATGTCATTATACGGTTGTCCAAACCCAGTAATGCAAAACCTGAAGGGTGAACCCTAATGGAAACTATGGACTTTGGCTGATAAAGCTGTGTCAATGTAGATTCACCATTTGTAACACTTGTATCACTCTGGCAGGGATATTGATAATGGGGGAGGCTTTGCCTGTGAAGGTAAAGATTATAGGAAATCTCTGCACCTTCCTGTCTATTTTGCTATGAAAATAAACCACTTTAAAATATAAAGACTTTATTTTTAAAAAATACTGATTATATTATATATTTATATAATTATAAATATTACTGATATGTGCTAAAACATGAACCTCAAAAATATGCAAAGTGAAAAAGAATATATACTTCATGTTTCCATTTATGTAAAATGTTTATAGCAGCCAAATCCATAGAGACAGAAAGTAGTTTAGTGGTTGTCTACTGCTAAGGATGAGGGGTAAATCATTGATAATGAATATGGAGTTTCTCATTAGAGGAACAAAAATGTTCTAAAATTGATTGTGATCATGGTTGCACAATTTTGTGAAAATACTAGAAATCCCTGAGTTATGCATGGAAATCCTTGAATTATATACTTTGGTAAGTACTATGGTACAGAAAGTTAGTCAGACTCATTTCATGGTTCTTCCCTTATCCAGTCCCTCTCCCCTCTCCCTCAATCCCATTTCTCTACTCCACTGATCTTTCTTTTATTTTATTGGAATCCCCCTACCCCAACCTTCCCTCCCCACTTATTTTACTACCTTCTTCATATCAGAGAAAACATTTGACCTTTGACTTTCTGGGTCTGGCTCATTTCACCTAGCATGTTGAATTTGACCTAACTTTTCTATATACATATATGAATATGCCACAGTGAATCTCACCATCTTGTATACATATCCACAAGCACTAATTAAAAAAAAAACTATAAGTAAATAGCAGAAAGATCACTAGAGTAGAGAGAATGGAACAGGAGAAGGAGGGAAAGGAGAAGTACTGAGGTCTCGCCCACGCAGGCGGTGGAATTTGGGTTTCCTCTGCATGTAGTGGGCTGGCTGTGGAATAAAAGCTAAGAAGGAGAAAATGAGGAAGAAACCGAATGACACAGGAAGTAATTTTAAAAAGCGGGGGCAGAACGGTTCTCCAATCTTAGGGATCAAACTTCCACACTGGAAAAAGAGAGTCAGAGCCCACGCTTGCTTTATTTATATGGGGGAGACACAAAAGGTTTTCCATAGAATGTTCTTTGCCAAATAAGGTAGGGGATGGGGCTGTCTAGTTCCCAATGGGTTACACCCTACTCCAGAGCTACAAGAGCTGTCCCACTAGTAGAGCATGGGCAGAGATCTCATGCCTTATATACATGGGAATGCTGGGATCATTCCCAAAAGGAGACCTAAGTCCTGCATGGCTTGGTACAGAGTAAAAGACAACTCAAGAAGCTTTATGGGTGGCAACCCAGACTGGGGACTGAATTAAAGCAAGTTATATCCCATGCTTTTATAATTAAGTAAAAATGAATCCTAAAGTTATATATTACTAAAAATAATCAATAAAAAAAATAAAAATACTGTGGTATAGAAATTATATATCAACAAAGATGTTATTTTAAAAAAACTAACCATAAAATAATTCTACTTGTTAAAAATGTATAATTTCAGTGCTATCAATGTGCGTAGAAAAAGATGAAATGATTCCAATTAATTTTAAAGCCCTAGCATCCCCAATAACAAAAGTTAATAAAGATTAGACTCTGACAGATAACATAAACAAAACTTACTAATTAATATATATCTGCAACAATTCAAGTAAATTAATAACACATTTATCATTCATAAACATAACCAGGAATAATTCCAATAACGCAATAATGTTTCACAATTAGGAAATGGAACTGCTATATTTTCCATAAATAGGTAAAAGAAGCAAAATAGGTCAACTTTATAAAGAAAGCTTGGAAAAATACTTAAAATATTCTTCTAGGAAAAATACTTATTTAATAATTCAACAGTCAACTTTATACCTGGAAAGTAGTATGGAGATTCCTTGGAAAATTGGGAATGGAACCACCATTTGACCCAGCTAGCCCACTCCTTGGTCTATACCCAAAAGATTTAAAAACAGCATACTACAGAGACACAGCCACATCAATGTTTATAGCAGCACAATCACAATAGCTAAATTGTGGAACCAACACAGAGGCCCTTCAGTAGGTGAATGGATAGGGAAACTTTGGTATATATACACAATGGAACATTACTCAGCACTAAAAGAGAATAAAATCATGACATTTGCAGGTAAATGGATGGAGTTGGAAAAAATAATGCTAAGTAAAGTTAGCCAATCCCAAAAAAACAAAGGTCGAATGACTTCTTTGTTATGAGGATACTGACTTATAATGGGAGGGGGTATGACAGACATCATTACCCTAAGTACATGCATGAAGACACAAATGGTGTGAAAATACTTTATGTAAAGGCAGTGACTTGAAAAATTGTGCTCTTTATATGTAATGTGAAATGAATTACATTCTGCAAGCATGTATAACAAATTAGAATAAAATAAAAAACAGTCAACTTCATACCTAATAGATGCTTTTGGTGTTCCTATTGATGTCTAGAATCCTAATTAACATAAAAAATGAGCAAGTGAGTTACAATAATAAAAATTTCAAAAAGAAAATAGAAAACTATTAACTGGTATTTAATATGGCAGTCTTTCTAGAAAACTAATAATAACCAATATTAAAATAACATTTCTGAAATTATCATTTTTTGTTGTTGTTGTTTTGTTTTGTTTTTATTTTGGTACCAGGGATTGAACTCAGGGCCACGTCCCCAGCCCTTTCTTGTATTTTATTAGAGACAGGGTCTCACTGAGTTGCTTAGCACCTCACCATTGCTGAGGCTGGCTTTGAACTTGCGATCCTCCTGCCTCAGCCTCTATATACTTTACAAATATCATCAGCTATATTGCATACCAACTGATACAAACTAGAAAAATATAAGAAAACAAAAATATCCATTCTTCATAATTATAAGAATATTAAATATCTAGGAGGTGACTCACAAGAAATAATATAGGGCCTATTTGAATAAAGTACTATATTTCACTACATAATCATTGCAGATTTTATGCCAAATATTTTTCGCAAAAAGTGGGGTGCGGTCATTATGTGAACATTTTTAAAGAAAAAAATGTGCCAATATTACTTAAAAATCATGTAATTCTAAACTATCTTGAGTGTAAGATTAGGATGGACAGAATACTCATGAATATATATGTTAATGCAGTGGCAATGATTCTACAGTGAAATACAGTATAATACTCTACAGAAATTATAAAAAGACTTAAATTTCTGGATATAAAAACTGGCTTTCATAAAAATTTTAATTCTTCTCAAATTAATTTTATTGATTTAAGTAATTGCAACCTTGACCTCAAAATCTTGTTTTGGCAAGTTCAAGAGTTTTGTAGTTCATCTGAAAAAAAATTAGTGATCATACTAAAAACAATTTTTATTATGAAAATATATCAAGGAACACTAAAACATAATAAAGCATATTTTAACATTATGATATTTTCAATAGTGTATTTCTGTGATGAGAGTAGAGAATACATCAATGATCAAATTAGAAAGCCCTCAAATAAATCCTAGAAGGTAAGAGGCTGTACATTCTGACATTGATGATATTCCAAGTACATCATTTCTTATGCATTTCTTTTTAAAACCAAAGCAACAAATCAACATCATAGGATGCTTTATTTTATGTACTGATATGAGAAAAAATAGCAGAGAAACTAAAACAAAATGTGTTCTTATTACATACACTTACTACTCTATACCAGGGCAAACTTGTGTCCATAGTCTGTTTTTGTAAATAAGTTTGATTGCATATAACCATGTCCCTATATTTTCATATTGTCCGTGGATGCTTTTGTGCTACAACAGCAGTGTTGACATGGTTGTGAGACAACCTGTCAGGTTCACAAAGCTTGAAATATTTAATATCTGTCCCTTTCTGGAAGAGTTTACCAGTTCCTTTTCTGAAATTTTTTGGAAGAGCTATTTTAGATTTACTTAGATAGACTTGTAATCATGTACCACTTTTGTCCACAAATACAGAACTAAAATTTAAAATAAAGAAAACTTTTTTTCTGCTTAACATACACTCTTCAGATTCACTTTTTCACTCAGGGTTGTCCATATCCATTTTTTTTTCTCCATACAGTAGTGTCCTTTGTTCCATTTAGAACTTGGGTGACATAGCATTTTATAAAGGCATGTTCTATCTATTGTTTCTTGTGTTTTCATCTAAGCCTTGACACCTACATCTCGAGTATAATGCTGGCACTGTCTTGATCTTAGCAGGCAGAATCAGGCAAAGACTGTGCCTGACTGACAATGATAGTAGCACTTCTTCAGCTCTATGAGGGATTCTGCCTTCAGAGATGCTAAAATGTGAAAATGTGTCTTATAATTAATAAAATATGGTTGACACTTTTCTTACACTATCTGAGAATAAATTCTTGGTTAAAAAGAGTTAATTGTAATAATGAAGACATAAAAGACTCAGGAAACAGACTGAATATGTAGTGAAAAAAAGCTTTTTCTAAAAACAATAGCAAAAGAAGAAACCATAATGGAAAACATGGATATACTTATTTTCATTGTGGTTTGGAACAGGAAGTTATCTAAATGCCTCATTTTCCACATCTTTAAGATGAGAACAGCATTACCTTCCTCATAGGGTTGTTTTGGGGCTTAAAGGAAGGTAGACTAATGCTTGGTATGTAGTAAGAGCTATATAAATTTGAGCTCTCATTGTTACTTGCAAATAAAATAGAAGACTTATGTTTATAAAAATTTATCATATACATCTCAGCAGTGTGTAAAAATTTTCTGCATAAGTATGTAAATTTGAGTGTGTGCCAAATAAAGATGTATTTGCTCTTTGGGTTCAATCACATTTAAAATATAATAAATTAGACATTTCATATTTATGAGAGGCATCATCCTGTCAGCTTTTAACATACCTTATGATTCCTGTTTATTTTAGGTCCCAAATTTTTAAATATTCATACATCGCCTTTGGTATTTGCTTGGATGCTTAAAAATTTGAATTTCTGGGTACCTTTAATTTCTCACTCATATTTGGAGTGACTGGCAGTTCTAGGGAGATATGAATACCATGCGGGTCTGTGAGTGTGTATGTGTGTGCACATGTGGGTGCAGGCAGCAGCCTAAACTAAGCTGCTTCTCATGCAACTGTTTTAAGAGAGTTTGTCTTAATCTCTTTCTTAGTACTTCACAGAGTAGGAGGGCAGAGGTTATGACTGATAATAAAATCCATTGGCAGCTTTCACAGGGATTAAGTCCATTATTATGCAAAGTTTCTATCTAAGCAATCCTATTAGAATGTAAACAAATCCTCTCTCTTACACACATTCTCTTGTCTAAATAGATCTAAAGGAGGGAATGGAATTAGCATATTTTACTCATGCTCCCTTGGTGAAAAAATGTAACTAAGTTAACATGGGGAACAGTGTTCTTTGGCAAAGCTTACCCAGAAATAATGATTATAATATACAATATTCTCTATTCCCTTAAGTAGGGGAAAGTTTCATGTTATGGCATCAAGAGAATTTCAGTCCTCATGTGGGGGTTTCTGTAAGATCTACCCTGGCATTATGTGTTAATTAATTTTAAGTATAAATGACAGATAAAATAGCTCTAGATAAGACGAAAAGACAAATTATAAATTTGGGAATATATCTAAAATGTATGTGATATATAGGAAAGATCCTTCATATAGAAAGAGATCATAGAAATGAAAGAATAAATATCACACCTAGGACAAAATGAACACATAAAACAAGAAAGTTTGGGGAAAAAATAATACAAATAATAATATCACATATGTAGTAATATGGACTCATCATATATATGTATGTTTTATGTATATGCATGTATATATACTATCTCCCTCTTCTTCTCTCCTTTCTCCCTCCTTTTCTTCATCTGTCTTTGTCTCTTTCTCTCCCCATTTGTGTGTTTGTGTGTCTTAAAGGTTTTGTATATGCCAGGAACTATTCTAGGCACTAGTGATAGAATAAAGAAGCCATGTCCCACTCCTAGGTAGCTTAGGCTCCAATGAGTAAAATTCTGCTGGGTATTTGGGCCTATGCAAAACAAATTGTTTTTCATCATGCAATGTCCCTAAATGCTCTGTAGCACTTAAGTTTGTTCCTAGAATTTCTAGGGCAAGTTAGGAGGATTGTCTCTGTCCAGATGATGCACAGAGGGCATTACCTGAAGGAGCCCTAATTAAGGAGATAGCTAAGATCGCGGTTAGCTGAGAGCCATAAAAGATGTTCAAGTTTCACCTGATATTCATACATTTATCTAAGAATCTTTTTATGCCCGTGAACACTGTGTGACACACCTGTAAGCTCGAGCTGTAAGCACTTGTCCTTGTTAAAGCAAAATGTATTTAACCAGGTGAGGGTTAGTGGTTGGTTTGGAGTTAGTGGGTTAGAGTTAGAGTTGTGTTAGTGGTTGAAGTTAGAGTGGTTGGAGTTCCAGAGGTTGCTGGAGCTAGAGAGAGAAGAATAAAAGAACTTTTTCATTTCCATCCTGCCTCCGAATTTTCTCCCGCAGTGTTGTTGCTCCAAGTGGCAGTCTCTCTAGGCAGCAACAGTTACGTTTTTGTAAGGCTAGCAAATCTTCTTTGATGTGGTTAAAGGCCCTTAAATGTAAATTCCAAATTTTCTATAATACCATGCATTACTTACATAAACAAACAAAAAGAATTGCTGTGAAGAATTGCAACAAGTTGTTAATTAATTTCTTATGGAGTGATCAAATAAAAAGCCATGTAGGAATTAAGCAAAGAGAATAAAATCATGGCATTTGCAGGTAAATGGATGGAGTTGGAGAATATCATGCTAAGTGAAATAAGCCAATCCCAAAAAACCAAAGGCCAAATGTTTTCTCTGATATGTGGATGCTGATCCGTAATGGGGGTGGGTGGGGAGCTTGGGAGGAATGGAGGAACTTTGGATAGGGCAAATGGGAGGAAGAGGAAGGGAGGGGGCATGGGAGTAGGAAAGATGGTGGAATGAGATGGACATCATTATCCTAAGTACATGTATGAAGACACAAATGGTGTGACTCTACTTTGTGTACAGAGAAATGAAAAATTGTGCTCCATATGTGTACTATGAATTGAAATGCATTCTGTTGTCATGTATAACAGAATAAATAAATAAGTTAAAAAAAAAACTTAAAATGGGATGGAAATAATCTGCTGCAGTTGGCAGGGACAATTGAGGAGGAGGCCTTTGAATGGAGAAAAGAGTTGTACACATAAGTATTAAATCATAAATAAAGCATGAGCATATTCTGGAAATATCAAGTATTTGGGTTTTTCTGGTGCAAAGGAAAGGTGGCCAGGATTGCTATTGTTCAGAATTTAGTCAGGGACAGAGAAATGACATTACATGAAATGCAGCTAAAGAGAACTAAACTGGCCATTGCCTGACAGATGTATTGGCATGGAGGTTGATTAGCAGCATTGAGATTATTTTGAAGTTGCTGCAATATTCTGAACAAAGTTGAGGGAGGGGGCCTAAGTGGAGAAAGAGGAAGGCTGGGAGAAAGAACACACAAACATAACCCTAACCTCATATTAACAGTTTACTGCAGTTTTCTCTCTCTGAAAATTAAAGATTATTCTTTGCTGGATCGTTAATAACTCTGGTATTACAAGGAGTAACACTTTTCCTAAGTAATATAAGCTAAAAGAAAATGAGTTTCTTATCTAAGACACTAAGGTGTTTTATATGGCCCAAACACAGTGACATAAAAGTGGGTTGAACATGATGATGTCCTACCTCTCAAGTTTCTTGAGTTTTGTATTTCCATAAGTTGACCTTACTCCCCATTTATTTCTCTCTGTGGAATATCTTCTTCTCTTCTTCTCATGAAAGAACCATGTGATTTAAAAGACATAGGCCTTTGATAGCTCCTGAGTTTACATATAAACTGTCTGGGAGAGTTGAGTTACCCTATACTCTGCTAATCCCAACTACAGTCAGTGCCCACCATTGGACATATCAAATTTTGCAGGAAGGAAGTTTCAAGTTGAAAAACAGAATTCTCAGGAATGTCTACAAGGATAATCAAAGGGATGCCTCCAAAAAGAGTGTAAGCATGAGCTTGGGATACAATTCAGTGACATCTAATACATTACTGTAAACAGAATCTCTTTTTACACTTATTTTCACTTCCATGGTATAGTAAATACTTCACATTAACTCATAAAATTTAATAATAGAAAACCCTCTCTTCTTTTTCTTTCTAGTTTTCAACATTACTATTAATCTTTCTCCATTAATCCTAATTTTTTGTCCTCTCTGTCGCAATCTAGACAGTTTTTCTATATCTCTTTCAGGAATGTGATAGAGCCTCCAAGAAGCTGGTTAATGCTGAAAATCATGCAATTATCACTTTCTGACTTTGCATGCTCATAAATCTTTTAACATATCTAAGCTATCCAATTTTTAACAATTGTAAGCTACCTGGTACCGTAACCCGGGAGGAAAACTCTCGGAGGCAGAGTAAAACTTTTACTACTTTTACTTCTACTTTCTTATAGCTTAGAGAGGGAAAGAAAGATTTTTAGAGAGAAAGATTAAAGCGAGCTTTTCTTCTTGTCTTCTTAGCTTAGAGTCTTAGAGAGAAAGAAAGATAGAGCTTCTTCTTCTTCTTAGCTTAGAGTCTTAGAGAGAAAAAAAGATAGAGCTTAGCTTAGAGAAAGATTAGAGCTTCTTTCTTCTCTCTTCTTTCTTCCTTCTTCTTTCTTCTGTCTTCTGTCTTCCTCGGGAGCCTCGGCCTAACTCTGACCAGTCATTACTTCTTCCATCTGGTTTCTCTTCTGTCTTCTATCTGGTTTCTCTTCTGTAACCGCTCTGCCTACGTTCTGGCCGCTCTGATTCTTCTGACCGACCGAGTGACTGCCCGACTGACTGAATTCTCCGTTCTCCTAACTCGGACCGCTTTCACCCGGTTATATACCTTCAGCTTTTCGGGTGCCTACAGGTGCGTCACATACATATCAGGTGGAACTTATGGCTTCCAGCTAGCTGCAACAGCCCTTCCTAATTAGGGCTCCTTCAAACAATGGCATTACATTTTTTTTTTTACTATATTCAGTTTACATTCCATTATCATCCCTGGACCTTTTCTTATTTTTTAATGTACTTCTTTAATTTGTGTTTGTGGTTGCTATGGTTTGGATCTTTAATTTCTCCTGAAAAGTTTATATTTTGAAAGCCTGGTCTCCAAGACAGCAAAGTTCAGAGGTGGAACTTGCAGGCAATGATTAGATAGTGTGGGCTATAACCTCATCAGTGGATTAATCCATTTGATGTATGAATAGTTTAAATGGAACACTGGCTGATAACTGTAGGAACGTGGGGCATGGCCTTGGACTACATATGTCTCTGGTCCCTTCTCCTGTCTACTTCCTGGTTGCCATGAGCTAACAGCTTTCCTCTGCCATACCCTTCTACCGTATCGTACTGCCTCACCTTGGGTCCAGAGCAATGGAGTATGAATCTCTGAAGCCTTGAGACCAAAGTAAACTTTTCCTCCTCTAAGTTGTTCTTTTCAGGTATTTTGGCACAGCAAGAAAATGCTAAGACAGTAGTTTTGCCTCCTTTTTTTTATTTTTGGTCATTTAATTTTTTATTTGAAGAATACAGCTCTAATACATTATGTTGGTAAAGGACTAATTTAAATTATTTTCTTATTTCCTTTATGTCCTTCCATTTCATCAGCTACATTGAGGGAGATTAAAAAAGAAAATAAGGAAGGAAAATTGACCCTGAATATGTTCCTTATAGATATTTTATTTGCTCTTACTGTTTGCCATTATGTCATTATTATTTATTTTAATTTAGCAAAAGATTAATTTAGACTTACATCCACTTTCCCTTGCCCACTTACTCCTCAAACTATAGCTTCTTGACTTTTTTCCTTACCCCTACATCAAAAATCAAAGAAAAAACTCTATATCTACCAATAAATAATTAAGGGGCAATTTTATCCCTTTCTTGACCTTCCAGCAGCATGGTGCAAGTTGAGATCATTCTACTTTATAGTACACAGATATAGTCTATAGTAGAACACATTTAAAGTATAAAGTGCCATATAAGAGTGTTCTATCCTGGCATTTAATTTTATGTCAACCATATGATAAATATTCTGGGTTGAAAATCAGAAAGCCATGAGTTCATTTTTTGAACAGGTGAACAGTTTTCTTTACATTAAATACAGTACTTCAATCTTCTATAGTTATTATTTATAGTATAGTTTAATAATAAAAATATTAATTGAAAAGTATTGGGAATTAATTATTACAAAGTTGGTAGACTAGAGAGCTATTCTCTTGCTTACAGTTCAAGCATGGAGTTCAGCTTAGATCTCAAAGACCAAGAAGGCTGCCATGGAGGTAACACACTTGTGCAGATTAGAGGTATTGGTTAGGAAGACAGTACTACAGGTGAAGCTCTGCTTGGAAGTCAAACACCAAGTGCTTTTATCTTTGAACCATTCACCTCAATCATCCCCCTCCTAAAAAAAAAAAAAAAAAAAAAAAAAAAAAAAAAAAAAAAAAACAGGATAAAATGAGATATAAAAATGAATCTTTTTTGTTTATTTGGGGGAGCAAAGTGCCTAGAAAAGAAGTACTGGGCCACAAAACATTAATCTTCTAATAACCTTTCAGGGACTTGGTCAGACTCCTTATAAGAATATTTTTGTGCCTTCAGGGATGAACTACTGAATCAGGTACATAGAAGAATTTATAGCTTTGTAAATTGGAATTCTGAAAGTTTCAGTGACAGATGCTTTCAGTATTGGTCTAAGCCCTATCTCATAAAGCATTCACTGGTGTTTTTAAAAATTAGAAGGCTATTGTGACTCATTTCATACAAGGCAGATGCCTTAGTTAGAATGCCTTGGGCAATTGCAAAACTCCAGTGGCAGTAGCAATGTGCCAAGCATGGTCTAATAACTTCTACACTGGAGTAATTAAGCTAATTTGTAGGTTGTGATCTTGAGTATTATTACCTTTCTTATGTATAGATTGTCTGCTTTCCAGGCAACATATTGGTCATGAGGATTGAAATGTTATTAAGACATGGATTCTGATGTCACAGAAACTCGTGATTTCACAGCAGATATGTGGGCTTATAAATATCAGATGAGTGTGCATACATCACAGAACTCAGTAGAGGAACAGTATTGCTTTCACAGAAAGCTTCACTCAAGAGCTCAGCCTTGAAAACAATCAAGGGGATATTCCAATTATAAAAAAGAGTAATGACGTTTCTGAGAATAAGAATGATGTGTACAAGCGAATAGAGGCAAGATCATGCTATGAAATATTTGATAACATGCAGACATTTTAGTGTTCTGAAAATAAAAGTGTAATAAAATGGATATGAAAAGAACAAAGGAACACCTGACATTCTGCCTTTTCAACAGCATCACCCAACTGTCCACAAATTCCACAGCAAGCACAGGTACTCAGAAAGTAGTATTCAAGGTTATCTCCTTTTGTCAGGAAGCCTTTCTCAAATTATATTAATACAATTCTTGATAGCTCCACATATTTCAAATTATCTGTTGCTCTGTACAGATTTTTTTAAATTTTACAACATAAATTATCACTAAATTACCTATACTAGAGTAATTCTGCCAGTAATATTCTTGGTTAGATATCTGTGGCAATATTGGGAAGATATAAGTTTATGTCTTTAATGTCTTTTGGTAAGAAATGGTTGTTTTTCTGAGATACATAGTATTCCCAACTTTTATCTCATTTTCAATCATACCTCATGTTTCACCTTAAATATGACCTTCCCTGACAAGTCTTCTCTGCCCTCCTAGACCATCTGTACTCCCAGATTATACTGTGTTTTTCAGATGATCATGTATACTACTTTACTATAATTCTTCACATAAAAGTCTCTTGAATTCTAAACTACCACTCGTGAGGGCAAGAGTCATATACCTTTTGTATACCCAGAATCTAGCACTTGCTTTCTAATACCATTAAAATTATCAAATGATAAATTCTATCCATCATCCATGGCTTTTAAACTCATTTTCTTGATACCATGTCACATAATAGTAATATTACCTGGGTTGGTAGTATATTTGAAGGATGGTAGAGTTTAACCAGCTCAGACTATTTTCTGGGAACATAACAAAAATGAAGTTGCATATTCAAATATATCCTATGTTTTTAGCATTGGACTCAAGCTAACTGAGCTAATTAGTCACAGAAAGGTCATTTTTACTGCTTGGGCAATGCGACAAATAACACAAGTGGTGACATTTTAAAATAGATTGAATCAAACAGTAGGAAATAACTCACTGACTATGATCCTCTCCTGGCAGGAGGATGAATTGGTTAAATTAACCACTATCAGAACACTATAAGACATGAAGAAATCATCTGTATTATAAAACAGAATTTTTAACTTTATTACATATCATCATGCTAAAGCATTAAAAATACAGATCTAGAGTTGAATGTAAACATCCTGCTTCTGCCTCTAACCCAAAACTCCAGGTTACTACTTTTCCCTGAAAGGTACAGCCCTTTCTCTGACAATGTAACTGGGTCTTCAAATGGCCATCCCAATATTCTTTAGAGTCAAATGCTTCAGACTGATGGGGACCATGATAAACCCCATGAATTCCATGAAATGCATGCTCATTAAGACAATTCATTTGCTGAGAGATGAGTTTCTTGATCAGAAGCATGGTGTGCGAGGCGCTGTATGTAACTCAATCGATGGCAGTTTTGATGCAAAGAAGGCAAATCTGAATGCAGAGTAAGTGATCCATGGTTACCAAATCTTTATCTATTATAGTAGCAACAAATGCTCCTACTCCATAATGGAAGCATTCCAATGCAAACTACACATCATCAGGTAGCTTGCTGATAAACCCAGGAATAGTACCGTATCAGGGATTCAGTGCTGATCTTTGTTGCTCACAAACTGGACATTCAGCACTGGCTGCAGAAAGCTAATGTAGGTGAATAAAGTGTATGTTTCTGAGCCCAGACATAACCTTCATTCTTGCCACTACAGTTATTTTGTTTATGAGCCCATTGGGAAACACAGAAATAGCTGAGAAAGAGGCTATTATCCACAGAAGAGGTCATCCTACTCACTTATTAAAACCTCCCCAAAATTGAGGTCAGCCTTTGATGAACATTGATATGCAACACAAATATCTTCATGTTCTTTGACCATGCCACAGAGGATATGTCTTTCCTAGACATGCATGTTACAAATTTTCTAATTATGTTCTCCCAATGCCCCAACTATCCAGCCAAACTGCTATCCCTAGACCCTGAATCTATACAGAATTATACCTTGGGCTATTTCTTCATCTAAGAAAAATGAACAATTAGGAATAATACATGAAAATCTGTTCACTGGGGGATTTTCATTCACCAATGTTTTTTCCTGATGTCCCAGGAGAGGGCTACAAGGTCTTGGCTTTCCAAATCAAGATGGAACCTGCAATCAGGCCAAACATCTGCACACCCAATTCAAGTTTTTTTTTTTTTTTTCCCCTCAGTCAATAGGTCATAACAACATCCCCAATAGCCATAAATTCAGACTGAGAGAAAAAAAAGTATCATAGAAAGAGTGGGATCATTAGTATTTGAATATTTCCTCATACAGCTTGAACATTCAGTCTTACTTGTGCCTAATAGTATATATAGCATTTCTATTTTTTTGATGGAGTCTCACTATGAACACCCAATTTTATGATTTGCTGGGTCAACAAATATGTAGTTCATAATAGGCAGCCTTCCCCATTATCAATATCCCACAAGAGTGATAAAAGTGTTACAATTTATCAATCTAGTTTGACTTATCACTATTACTCAAGGTCCTTACAATAGAGTTCGCTTTTAGTACTGTGCATTCTGTGGGACTGGACAAATGTTAAATCATACATATCCAGATTTACAATAATGTAAATTATTGTAAACAGAGTATTTTACTGCCCTAAACAACTGGGTTTCACTCATTCATCCCTTCCGCCCTCCAACTTGTGACAACCCCTGACTTTTCTATCATCTCCAAAGTTTTGCATTTTCTAGAATGTCACATCATTGAAACTTATACAGCATGTAGCCTTTTAAGATTGGCTTCTTTTACCAATTTATTAAGTATTTTGCCTCTTTATATAAACTTCAACATAACTTTGCTTATGTGCATAAAATAACTTGCTAGAATTTTTATTGGAATTGCTTTGACTCTATAGATAAAGTTGAGAAGATATGACATCTGGATGGTATTGAGTTTTCCCACCAGTGATTATTCATTATAGGTGTCAACTTGACTGGGTTAAGGTATACCCAAATAACTGGTAAAGCATTATTTCTGTATATGTCTGTTAGGGTATTTCTGAAAGAATTTGGCATTTAAATCGGTGGACTGAGTAAGGAAGATTCTGCCTTACTTAATATGAGCAGGCACCATTCAATCAGTTGAGGGTTCAGATAGATGAAAAGAGGAAAAGGAAATTTGCTCTCTTGTGGACAGGATACCCCTCTTCTGTCACCCTTGGACATTAGAACTCCAGATTTATAGGCATTTGGATTCTGGCATTTGTTTCAGTGCCCCCCTTCAAGTTCTCAGGCTTTCAGGTTCAAACTAAAAATTACATCACTGACTACCCTGGTTCTCTGCTGGTCAGACCTGGATTGAGCTATGACACTGGCTTCCCTGGTTCTCCGGCATGAAGTCTGCATATTGTGGAAATTCTCAGCCTCCATAATCATGTGAGCTAATTCTGATAATAAATTCCCATATATCTATATCTATATTCTCTATTATCTATATCCTATTGGTTCTATTTTTCCAAAGAATCCTAATATGCTATCCATGAATCTGAAACAACTCCTTTTACTTAGTTCTTCTTTGATTTCTTTCATATATTTTGTCATTTTCCTCTTATACATCTTGTACCTATTATGTTACATTTATGCCTAAATATTTTTATTTTTGAACATGTTAATGTAAATTGTGTTGTGTTTTTAATGTCAAGTTCTATTTGTTCATTGATGTTATGTAAGAGAGTGATTGACTTTTGTACATTAACCTTGTAGTTGACCTTGTTGCAATTGCTTATTTGTTCCAGGAGATTTTTTTTTTTTTCTGTTTGGAATATTTTTTTTAACATTTCTTTCAGACTTTCATTCATCTCTGTTCTAATTTTTATATGTTTTCTTCTATTTGTTTTAATTCACTGTTCTTTTTTCAATTTTATAAGAGAAAAGCTTAGATTATTTGTTTTAGATATTTTCTCATTTTAATGAATGCATTCAAAGCTATACATTTTCTCCTTAAAACTGCTTTTGCTGCATTCCACAAATTTTAATAAACTGTGTTTTCATTTTAATTTAGTTCAAAATATTTTTAAATTTCTCTTGATAGTTCTTCCTTGGCTCATGTGTTAAGTCAAAGTATATAGTTTAATATTCCCATATTTGGGCATTTTCCAGTTATATTTGTGTTAATTGATTATTACTTTAAGTCCACTGTGGTCTGAGAGCAGACAATGTATAATTTCTATTCTTTTTAATTTGTTAAGGTGTGTTTTGTGACCTAGAATATTCTCTGTCTTGGTGAATGTTCCATGTGAGCTTAAGAATAATGTATCATCTGCCGTTGTTATATAAAGTAGTCTAGAGATGTTGATTATATTCAGTTGATTGATGGTGTTGTGTAGTTCAAGTGTGTCCTTAGTGATTTTCTGTCTGCTGGATCTGTCCATCTGTATCTCCAACTGTAATAGTGGAAACATTTATTTCTTCTTGCAGTTCAATCAGTTTTTGCTTCAAGTATTTTGACACTTTGCTGTTATTTACATACATATTAAGGATAATTATTTCTTTTGGAGAATTGACTCCTTTATCATTATGTAGTGTTCTTTATCCCTAATATGTTTCTTACTTTATAGTCTACTATGCCTGAAATTAATATAGCACTACTTCTTTATTAAAATTACTGTAAGCAGTGTATACCTTTTCTATCCACTGACTTTTCATTAAATATGTATTTTTTTCAGTTGTAGGTGGACTCAATACCTTTATTTTATTTTTATGTGGTGCTGAGGATAGAACCCAGTTCCTCATGCATGCCAGGCGAGTGCTCTACCACTGAGCCACAGCCTCAGCCCCTATATTTACTTTAATAAGTAATATTTGTGCCTGCTGACCTCCACCCTAGAGCGGCCAGGCCCAGGTCAGTCCCGCTGACCTTGCCTCTGCCCTAGTGCTGGAGACACAAGGACAGCCTTGCCCAACTCCACTTGAGTACAGGCAGGCCAAGGACAGCCTGGAGGACCTCCACTTGAATGCAGCCAGGCCCAGGTCAGTCCCGCTAACCTAGACCCTAGCACAGCCAGGCTCAGGTCATTCCCACCGACCTCTGCTCCAGCGCAGGCAATGCAAGGACAGCCCCGCTGAACTCTACTTCAGTGTGGCCAGGCTCAGGTCAGTCCTGCCAATCTCTGCCAGAGCTCAGGCGGGCCCAGATCAGCCCAGCCCACACCTGCGAATCTCAGACAGTCCTAGGAATGCTTCACTGACCTCCGCTCAGAGGACCGCTTCTTCCAACCAGCAGACCACCACAGGAGCTCAGATTCAACCAGTTCGGCCCACACCAATCTGCATGGGACCCAGCCCCAGGGTAGGTCCAGAATCTACTACCCTACACCCATCTGGGAGCACAAGCCTAACCCACTTCCATCTTGAGACACTGCAGACATAGCCATAGCCTTCCCCATGTAGTAGTCCTTACCTTTTGAAAACAGACAGGGGCTAAAAGCAGCTGCATCTCAGAGCAGGCATCCCAAAGATATTATAAGGCCCACCCTTTTAGCCCCATCTCTGGAATACTTTGCATTCATCTTGGGGCTCCTTCACTGTTATCTTGAGTTACCTCTGCTACTGCCAATACCACCTTTAGTTGCAGTAGCATACACTGAGGGACACCTGCGGGTTCTGAAAGACCAACATTAAGATGAAGCACAGACAATCTGTGCAGATATTACAAGAATATAGGATAGAAACTGTAATATATCAGATCTACACTGCAAGAAAAAAAGGCAAGTAGACAACATGAAAAAACAAGGGGGGAAAGTACCCCAAACAAACCAGGATACTACAATGACAGAACCCATGCTCAGCAAAGTTGATTAAATGTCAGAGAAGGAGTTCAGATGGTTCATAATTAAAATGATCTGTGAATTAAAGAATGACCTAAAGGAGCAAATACAGGCAAAAATTGACCACTACTACAAAGATATAAGAGAGTAAATACAGGTAACAAAAGATTACTTCAAAAAAGAGATAGAAACTCTGAAAAAAAAAAAACAGTCATAAATCCTTGAAATGAAGGAAATAATTAACCAAATAAAAAACATAATAGAAAGCATAACCAACAGCGAGGTCAACTGGAAGAAAGAACTTCAGATAATGAAGACAAAGTATATAATCTTGAAAATAAAGTTGACCACTCAGAGAAGATAGTAAGAAACCATGAACAGAACATCCAAGAATTATGGGACAGCAGCAAAAGACCAAATCTAAGAGTAATTGAGATAGAGGAAGGCACAGAGTTTCAAACCAAAGGAATGCAAAATCTCTTCAATAAGAATATCAGAAAATTTCCCAAGCATAAAGAATGAATTGGAAAACCAAATATAAGAGGGTTATAGGACACCAAATGTACAAAATTACAACCAATCTGCACCAAGACACATTATAATGAAAATGCCTAGCATACAGAACAAGGATAGAATCTTAAAGACCGCAAAAGAGAGAAATCAGATAACATACAGGGGGAGACCAATTCGTATTACAGTAGATTTTTCAACTCAGACACTCAAAGCTAGGAGATCATGGAACAACATATTCCAAGCTCTGAAAGAAAATGTTGCCAACCAAGAATCTTATACCCAGCAAAATTAAGCTTTAGATTTGAGGATGAAATAAAAACATTCCATGATAAACAAAAGTTAAAAGAATTTACAACTAGAAAGCCAGCACTACAGAACATCCTTGGCAAAATATACTATGAAGAGGAAATGAAAAACAATGATGAAATCAACAGAGGGAGGTATTACACTAAAGGAAAAACCAATCAGAGAAGAAACCTTAAACTATACTACAGAGCACTAGTAACAAAAACAGCATGTATTGGCACCAAAGTAGACTGGTAGACCAATGGTACAGAATAGAGGACACAGAGACTAACGCATATAATTTCAGTTATCTTTTATTAGACAAAGGTGCCAAAAATGTACATTGGAGAAAAGATAGCCTCTTCAACAAATGGTGCTGGGAAAACTGGAAATTCATATGCAACAAATGAAATTAAATCCCTATCTCTCACCATGCACAAAACTCAACTCAAAATGGATGAAGGACCTAGGAATTAGACCAGAGACACTACGCTTAATAGAAGAAAAAGTAAGCTCTAATCTCCAACATGTTGGATTAGCCCCAAGTTCCTTAATAAGACTCCTGTAGTGGAAGAATTAATATCAAGAATCAATAAATGGGATAGATTCAAACTAAAAAGCTTCTTCTCGGCAAAAGAAACAATCAGTGACGTGAATAGAAAGCCTACTAATTGGGAACAAATTTTTGCCACATACACATCAGATAGAGAACTAATCTCTAGAATATATAAAGAACTCAAAAATCTTAACACACACACACACACACACACACACAAAAAAAAAAAAAAAAAAAACCCACAAATAACCCAATCAATAAATGGGCCAAGGAACTGAAAGACACTTATCAGAAGAAGATATACAATCAATGAATAAATACATGAAAAAATGTTCAACATCCCTGGCTATTAGAGAAATGCAAATCAAAACCACTCTTAAGATTTCATCTCACTCCAGTCAGAATGGCAGCTATTAAGAACACAAACAACAATAAATGTGGGGGAAAAGGCACACTTATACATTGCTGGTGGGACTGCAAAATGTTGCAGCCAATCTGGAAAGCAATATGGAGACTCCTTGGAAAACTGGGAGTGGAACCACCATTTGACCCAGCTATCCCACTCCTCGGTTTATACCCAAAGGACTTAAAAACAGCATACTACAGGGACACAGCCACATCAATGTTTTTAGCAGCACAATTCACAATAGCTAAACTGTGGAACCAACCCAGATGCCCTTCAGTAGATGAATGGATAAAGAAAATGTGGTATATATACACAGTGGAATATTACTCAGCAATAACAGGAATAAAATCATGGCATTCACAGGTAAATGGATGAAGCTGGATAAAATAATGCTAAGTGTAGTTAGTCAATTCCAAAAATCCAAATGCTGAATGTTTTCTCTGATATAAGGTGGCCGATTCACAGTGGGATTGGGACAGGGTGCATAGGAGGATTAGAGGAACACTAGAATGGCCCATAGGGAGGAAGGGGGAGGGAGGGAGCAGAAGGGTGAAGAAAAAGAAAAAGATGGTAGAATGAGATGGATATCATTACCCTAAGTGCACATATGAAGACACAAATGGTTTGATTGTATACAACCAGAGATATGTAAAAATGTGCTCTATAAGTATAATATGAAATGTAATGCATTCTGCTGTCATTTATAACAACTTAGAATAAAAAATGAATAAGCAATTTAAAAAATAAGTAATATTTGTTTTTATATTTAAAGTGGGCTTGTCAAATACAATATATAGATAGGTTTTGTTTTTTATCCATGATGATAATTTTTTCTTTTTATTGGAGCATTTTGTCCATTGATGTTCAATATGATAAATTGATACAGTTGGATGAAAATTTGCCATATTTTTTTGCATTGATTGGACTTTAATAAATTGTATCGGTAACTACAGAAGGAAAAGAATGGGAATGGAAAGGAAGAGCTGAGCATAATTGACAAACAAGTGACAATTAAATGAGGACCCTTTCATCTGAAGTAGAGAACATAAAGCCCAAGATCAAACTCTGGACTTGTTAAAAAACTTCAGAATGAAAATCTTTAAAGGCATCCACCCAGATACTTCCACGTATGTGTCTAGGTCCTAAGTTTTCCTAATCAGTGCCTTGACCTCAGCTTAATAGGCGTGCTTCAACTGGCCACTCCCCAGCCAAGATCGTAAATCAAAAACAAAACTGCATCTTGTAGATGGGGAGAATGAGGTCACCCTTGAGAATCTCAAAGATGATCCTCTATTATAATATTATAATAAATGCATCTCTATTTCACTCACTAATCTGCTGAAACAGGGTAGACCCTGGAGAACAATTGCAGACAACTACTACCTGAATCAAATAGCAACTCCCATGGCAGCTATTGTGCCCATGTGGCATCTTCTTAGTGAGGGTACTTGGCATTCAACCACTGATCTTGATCACAAAAGATAAGGATGCACTCAGTTTCATCTCAGGGCTGTATGAACTGGTTCTCTTCTTCTGCAAGACGTGGGTCTTCTGAATGTCCTGTAGAATGTCACTTGGATCTATCACATTGATGGCATCGTGCTGACCAGGTAAGTATTAGAGGAGGTAGATAGCACACTGATAGCATTGGTAATTCACTTTCACCCCTATGGTGATTCAGGGGCTTGCCATTTCAGTAAAGTTTTTAGGAGTCTGATGATCAGGTTGTGCCAGGACATGCCATCCAAAGTAAAAGTCAAATTACCATTTCTTATATCCTCTTTCACAAAGAAGGAAGTGGTGTCATGTAGGCCTCTTGGGGTTCTAGCAACAACACATTTCACACAGAGGGAGACTGCTCTAGCTGATATCTCCCGTGACCCAAGGTGGCCAGCTTTGTTCTTGATAATCAGAGGGTCAACCAGCTTCCTCTCACTTTCTCAACTCAATGTATAGACAGTTATTTTTCAAGTCATCTTACAGTATTTAGGACAGAGTGATTAAAAATACACAATCAAAGCCGGGCGCGGTGGCGCACGCCTGTAATCCCAGCACTTTGGGAGGCTGAGGCAGGAGGATCACGAGTTCAAAGCCAGCCTCAGCAATGGCGAGGCACTTAGCAACTCAGTGAGACCCTGTCTCTAAAAAAAAAATACAAAAAAAATACAAAAAAGAGCTGGGGATGTGGCCCAGAGGTCGAGTGCCCCTGAGTTCAATCCCCAGTACCACCAAAAAAAAAAAAAAAAAAATACACAATCAAGTATTTTCAAAAAGTCCTCTACAGAAAAATAAAAATATACATACTTAAAATGGCTCATTCTACATTAAAATACTGATAATTTTATAAATAATTATAAATAGTAAGTACATGATAAAATTTTTCTGATACATGTTATATAGGTTAACAATGGATTTTGAAAAAATCTACTGATAATTTTATAAAGAGTAAGTACATGATAAAATTTTTCTGATACAGTTTATATATGTTAACAATGGATTTTGAAAATATGAAAATTTCATATCCTGTTTTTGAAAAGCATTTTTCTTAATTTTACAAATTTATCCAAAGTTAAAAAGTGCTAGATATGCTTCCCTTTTGTTCCATTTTAAGAGCACTATAGCACAATATCATACCTTTAAAAACAAGCAGAATTATAGAGTAATACTCATCCTATTTTGCCTAGAAGCAAAACTTCAGAGACTTTCTAGGCACTGGTAAAGGCTAGGAAGCCGACTGAGTTCCAAGTCAGCCAAGGCTGCTGTCCACCCCATGCCACTACCTACCTGTCTTTGTTCTCAGAACCAGAAGACTCCTTCCTGGCCCAACCCTAGACAGAGTCTATGCCTACTATTTCCTGGTTTTCAGGACATGTTCTCTGAAAGAATTCTGATATTTAAATTCTATGCCAATCAGAACTCTTCCAAAGACCGAGGCACTTTGCTTTTGAATTTAATGCAAAAAGTGATGAATCTAATTCCAAATGAAAAGAGGGCACTTTGTTTGGTCACTTGACTTCATAACACTTGTTGAGGTAGGATAGTTTTCTTCTTCTCTGAAAACTCTGCTGATTATGTAAATGGTGGCTATATAGGAAAGGGTTCTAGTGCCTTTTCTGAATTCTTCCAGTTGTGAAAATTCTTTCTGTACCACTCCATTATTTTCTTTATTCATTCCAAGGCATTTTAGGTTTCCATTCTAATTCATGAACTATTTCTAACTTCATTGGCTATCTCATATCATTGGTAGGTCTATCGTTAACATAATCAACCCAATTTTCCATTTTAGACTCTGAATTGGTCTCTTTGATAAGTTGTATTAATTCTTTGGCAAGCTGGAAATTGACATTTCAAATTGGTTTCAATGTTGTAAATTTCACCTGGTTTTCCCTTTTTGAAGACAGTAAGAAATGCTTTATGCTATATCAGTAACATAAAGGAAATTTCTTGTTTGAAACCCTAATCCATGAATGCAGCATTTCCTGTTGTGTTGCTGTGAAGATATAAATTTTAGAATAACTTTTTCTGAATATTGATGTGGTGCATAAACATTACTGCTTCTTATGATGACAACTGGAAACTTGTATCCTTCCCAGTAAGGCTGTATGAAACACTCAGCAGCTGCTTTGGATGATGCCTAAGGATTCATAGTTTGTTTGGGTAATGATTCATCAAATTCCTTATCAAGACTGCCTCCACATACTTCATCTGTGCTGACATAAATAAACTTCTCCACTCTGGCTTCATGAGCAGCACTTAAAACTTGAGTGCCATAAACATTAACATATATAAACTCAAAGGCCCGGACAAATGACAGATCTACATGTGTGTTTGTGCAGCAAAATGTAATACCATATCTATTTTCTCTGTTTCAAAAAGCAGTTTCACAAAGTGAGAATCACAAATGTCACCCTGTATAAATTTGTAGTTGTGTTTTTTAGAAATGGATTCAAGATTCGAAAAGCCTGCACAGTAATCAAGCTTGTCTAGATTTATAATAATATAGTTTGGATAATCTACTAAAGAGACAATCACATGTGATGCACTTACTGGTACTTTCTACCAAGTGACCATCAGATTAGAAGAGATGATTAATGTGCTAATGTGCAGTAAACAAGAATCAATTCCCACATTTCCTCTTCTTCCACTAGACCCTGAATTCCTTGAGTGTAGGATAGTTTCCTGTTCATTACTCTCATATTTATCCATTCAATGAGCACTGAAGACCTTCATAAAATGGGTCAGGTATTCTTCCAGGTGCTTAGTGAACAACAGTCTTAGCTCTCATGGAATTTACATTATGAAACCAGCACCCAGGTCACTGGGACCCACTTTGCAAAGCTGCTGGGAGCACCCAAGGGTTTTGCCCAGCACTCCACCAACATCTCCCCACTCAGCAGTGTCCACCATATTTCGTACTGGTTTCTACTTCTTGCCCTTGTTCTTTGTTTTTGTTTTTATCTTCTACTCTTTTTCTGCTTTTTGTGATTTGACACTTTTTATCATTCTGTTTGCTCTCCATTGTTATATGGATTTTAGTGGTTGCCCTAGAATTTGTAATGTACATTCACAACTAATTAAGGTCCACTTTCAAATAATACTATCTTGCTTCACTCATATTGTATCTTATAATGGCAAAATAATCCCACCATTCCTTCCTATCCCTTATATCATTACTGTCATTCATTTAACTTACATAGAAACATAATAAACATGCATAGTTAAATATATTGTTGCTATTAGTATTTTGAACAAACTGTTTTTTGGGTACTTAAGAATAAAAATAATAAAAGTTTTTTTTTTTGTTTGCTTTTTGCTTATCATCTATAATGCTTTGCCTTTCTTTATCTTTCTTTTTGTAGATATGCATTTTTTTTTTTTTTTTTTGGTACCGGGGATTGAACTCAGGGGCACTCGACCACTGGGTCATATCCCCAGCCCTTTTTTGTATTTTATTAGAGACAGGGTCTCACTGAGTTGCTAAGTGCCTCACCATTGCTGAGGCTGGCTTTGAACTCGCGATCCTCCTGCCTCAGCCTCCCAAAGTGCTGGGATTACAGGCGTGGGCCACCGCGCCCGGCTAGATATGCATTTTTGACCTATTTTTTTTTCTGCATTCTGAAGGCAAGATATACCAGGAGAAAGGAGGAGAGAAGAGATACAGGAAAACTAGGGAATGATATTGGCCAAATTATATCATTAGGTTGTGTGCATACATGAATATGTAACAATGAATCCCACCATTATGTATAACCATAATGCACCAATAAAAATATGGAAAAAAAGAAAGGCAAGGCATGTCTACTGGTAACAAATTCCCTCATTTTTACTGGTCTCAGAAAATACTTCACTTTTTCTTTTTTTTAATTATTTTTTTTCTAGTTGTAGTTGGACACAATACCTTTATTTTATTTATTTTTAATGTGGTGCTGAGGATTGAACCCAGGGCCACACATATCCTAGGCAAGCGCTCTACTGCTGAGCCACAACCCCAGCCCCAAATACTTCTCTTTTGAAGGCTAATGTTATAGTTTTAGATATGAGGTGTCCCCAAAAAACTCATGTGTGACACAATGCAAAAAGGTAGAGAGGAGAAATGATTGGGTTATGAGAACCTTAACCCAATCAGTGAATTAATCCTCTGACAAGAGTAACTGAATGGTAACTGAAGGTTGATAAGGTGTGGCTGAAGAAGTCATTGTGAGCCACCTTTGGGGGTATATATTTTGTGTCTGGCAAGTGGAGTCTCTCTTTCTATTTCATGACCATCATGTGAGTCACTTTCCTCTGCCACACTCTTCCAACATGACATTTTGCCTCATTTCAAGTCGCAAGGAGTCCAGCCAGCTGTCTATGGACTGAGACCTTTACATCCGTGAGCCCCCAAATAGACTTTTCCCCCTCTAAAATTATTCTTGTCAGGTCTTTTAGGCACAGCTGTGAAAAAGCTGACTAAAACAGATAATTTCATATGGTATAGAATTCTAGAGTGGTATATTTTTCTACCAACACTTTAAATATTTCACTCCACTCTTCTTGCAGGCATAGTTTCTGGAATTCAGAAAGAAAAAAAAAAAAAAACTGTTTCTTTCTTAAAGTGTTTTTCCTCCAACTTTAAATTTTTTTTCTTTACATTGGGTTTTCTGCATTGCTCATATGTTATGCTGTATTAAGTGTTTCCCTCCCCCTCCCTCTCTCTTGTTCTCTCTCTTGCTCTCTCTCTCTTTCCCCTCAACCCAACCCTCAGTGGCCACTGAGTGTCTTGGTCCTGTGTTTTGGTGTCTTACATTAATTTTGAGAAATTATTGTTATTTTAAGTATTTCTTCTATTTCTTTCTCTTTCTTCCCCTCTGACATTCCCTCATTACATATGTATAGCACCTTTTTTAGCTATCTTGCAGCTCTTATATTTTTTCATCTTTGCTTTATTGCTGTTCAATTTTGATATGTTCTCAAGCTTAGAGATTCTTTCCTCAACCATTTCCAGCCTACTATAAACACATTAAAAGCAATCTTCATTTTTGCTACAGTATTTTTTATCTCAAGCCTTTAATTTTGTCCCTCCCTACCACCAAAACTTAGGATTTTCATCTCTCTGCCTACATTACTTAATCTGTTATTACATTAGAGTCCTTAGTATATTAATAATCACTGTTGTTTAAGACTACCAATCTGAAAACTTCAGCATTTCCTCTATGTCTGGTTCTTGTATATATCTATCTCCTCACATTGTGTTTTTGCCTTTTAGTGTGTTGTTTCTTCTCTTCTTTTCTTTTTTTCTTTATAGATGGACTTGGATCTACTGGATAAAAAAAAAAAATCTGTAAACAGGGCTGTAGCAATGCTATCATAAGGTATAAGGGGATGGGATGCATTCTATAGTCTTATGATTAGGTCTGAGTTTTTTAGTGAGCCTATACCAGTGGACTATAAACTCCCTTCTCAGTGGGCTAGGTTGGCTACACTAGACTGAAGTTGGGTGTTTCTCTTCTCCTGTATGAAAGACTAGCACTGGCTACAGTTGGGTATTTTTTATTCCTCCAGGTAAGATAAGCTCTGATAAATCTCCAGCAGCTTAGACTCTTGTTTAACAGTTTCTCCTGAATGAAATTATGTCATTTGCTGGTAAATGGATGGAACCAAAGAACATCATACTAAGTGAAATAAGCCAAACCCAGAAAGTCAAAGTTCAAATGTTTTCTCTGATATGGGGGAGCTAGACCAAAACAGGAGGGAAAAAAAAGAAGTAAAATCAGGCAGTGAATAGGGGGAGGAATTACATGACAATAGAAAGGAGATCAGTGGAATAGAGGAAGGGGATTAAGGGAGAAGGGAGAAGGGACAGGAAAAGGGACAAACAGTGGAGTGAATCTGACCAAATTTACCTATGTACATATATAAATGTACCCCAACGACTTTCATCTTTATGTATAACCATAAGACACTAATTAAAAAACATATATATATTACTAAATATATATTAAATAATATATAAAATTATATACTAATTACAATTTTATATATATGTATATATAGTATATATATATATAAAAGATCAGTAGAGGAACAGGAAAAGGGGAGAGAAAGGGGAACTACTAGAGACTGAATTCAACAAATTATATTCCATGCACCTATAATTATGTCAAAATAAGCCCTAATATTATGTGTAACTAAAATGAACTAATAAAAATAAAAGCGCTAAATTATTTTATTGTCAAACTCAGGTTCAGAAACTCATCCCATTGAGAAACCAGTGTCTGAGGGGCAAGTATAGGAGAGTAAGAAAGGTTTTATTCTGTGGCCAAAGAATGAAGAAGAAGGAATTTGTTCACAGGCTGATTTCTCAACACCAGAAGAGTTAAGGGATTATAGATATAGAATAGGAATAATGAGGGAGAGGGATGGGCTGATAAAAGGGACACATATTCATGTCTCTTCTGGAAATAGGCAGAGATGTTCTAGTAATTTGAGTACCACTTCTTTTCACTCTTTCCATGGTTTGGTATTTCTTGTCATGGTAGCTGGTAGGTGGTAAGTCTTGAAAGTAGTAAGAGACACTAAGCAAGTCTAGGTCAAGTTAACCCCACATTACAGTTTCGAACAAAACATTTCTCAGTGATTAACATATCTACATGCAATGCTGAGAAGAATCTGACCCAAAGATTAAGTCAACAAAGGAGACAGACACAATATGAAGACAGAGATGCCAATTGTTCTCATCCATTCTAGTCAAACATCTATAGGCACAAGTGAAGAGTCAGTGTTTTTAGCAAAAGCAGTCTTCAGGTTGCCAAAGAGTAACCAAGGCAACCGTTATCATCATAACCCATGTACCAGAAGTGTTATCTACAGCAAAACTAGTGAAAGACTAATAATGTATTGTCCAATTTGTGACCTCCAAAGTTAGTGATTTTTAAGTCTATTTAGAGTGAATGGAATTATAGTTTAAGGTTTTTTCTCAACAACACTCTGGCATATTTCAAACTAGTTCCCTTCTTTCTCCTGAAAGCATGAAGAGATTTTTCTCCAATATTTGCTGTGGGAACCTGTTCATGCTCCCAGAGATAAAACTCACAAAAGTGTGGGGTCTTCTGTCATTTCTAACTCTCAGATTTTCTGCACTGAGCCACCAGTAATTCATCAAATAAAATGCAGGGTTTTTTTCCTACACCATGGAGTACCTTGTTCATGAGTCCCTGCTCCTTTTAAGTTGTGATTCTCTGAATATTGTTGTCTGTCTCTCCAGTTTGGGGGCAGTGGTTTTCCCTGTCACCTCACATGTCTAATGGACCTACGAAGTTGTTTATTTTTCAGCTTTTTACTTTTTTGATTTTTAGACAAAATGGTGACTTCCAAGTTCTTTATGTGTAGAACTAGAAACTAGAAGTCCCATTATTATTCTTTGTGTTGCCCAATAATACCCCGTAGTATAGACATACTACATTTATTCACTCATTCCTTTCAACAACTGATGTATATTGGGTTGTTTTCACCTTTTGGCTGTTGTGAATAATGCAGATATAATATTCATATATATAAATTTTTGTGTGAACATATGTTTGTATTTCTCTTGACTAAACCTAGAAGTAGAATTTCTGATTTATGCAGTAGCTCTGTTTAACCTTCAGAGGAACTGCCCAAATGTTTTTCAAAATGGCTGTGTTATTTAGATTCCCACTAGTAGTATGTATGGGTTTCCACATCACCATATCTTCCTCTACTCTTAATATTTGTCTTTTTGATTGAAGCCATCATAACAGGTCTGAAGTTATATCTCATTTGTGGTTTTGATTTGTATTTCTCTGGTGACTAATAATGTTAAGCATCTTAATTTTGGGCGTTGGAGGGAGTGATTGAGCCAAGGACCTTGTGTATACTAGGCAAACACTCTACCACTGATCCATACCCCAGAACTGTTGAGTGTCTTTTCATGTATTCATTGGAAATTGCCACATTCTTAAAAGCAATTTCTATTTTGATTCTTTGCTCTTTTTAAATTTTTGATTATTTGTCATTTATTATTGAATCATAAAAATTCTTTATATATCCTAGATACAAGTTCCTTGTTAAGGATATGATTTTCAAACATATTTTTTCCATTCTGTAAATTGTCTTTTTGTTTTCTTGATGATGTTCTTTGTAGCATGAAAATTTTTAATTTTGATGATTGATGTCTGTTTGTCTAACATTTATTCTTTTTGTCATACCTAAGAAACCATTGCCTAGTCCTAATCCAAGGTCATGGATATTTATGCCTATAGTTTCAAAGAGTCTAAAAATTCTAGCTACTACTTTTAGGTCTTTGTTCCATTTTAAATTAATTTTTGTACAATGAAAAATATAACTACAACTTATTTCTTTCTTGTGTGCCTCTCCAGTTGTCCCAGCACAACATTTTGAATCAACTTCTTTCTTTGTTGAACTGTGTTGGCACCCCTGTCAAATCATTCAAACATAAATGTGATGGTATATTTCTGGTCTTTAATTGTAAAGATCACAGTGTCTTGATTACTGTAGTTTTGTAGTAAGTTTTGAAATTAAAGCAGTGTTAATTCTTCTAATTTGTTCTTTTAAAAGATTGTTTTGATCAAGATCCTTATATTTCCAAGTCCCTTGAATTTTAATATGAATTTAAGCATCAGGTTACCAATTTATACAAAGAAGACTGCTGGGATTTTTTATAGAGATTATGTTTACTCATAGTTTTATTGCCATTTTCTCAGATAGCAATTTAATATACTTCTCGTATAATTCTTAATACACTTTGTTTTGAAGCATAGTTATTTATAGTATAGAGTTTTTTCCCTTAATAGATTGTAAGGTCTGTGACAATAGAAGCTGTTTCTTATTCTTTAAAGAGTTTTCAATTCTTGCAAATTCTCAAAAATCTTTGTAAAACCTGGATACTTGAAATTACTTAACTTGTAGAAATCTTTAAAATTAGGACATATTGAAGTCTAATTAATACTGTATTTTTGGTTTTCTTCAAAATGTATTTGTGTAAATCGATTATTAATTTGATCAGTTACTGTCAAATAAGGGCATGGCCCAGTTGATTTTGCAACAGGTATGAGATGGACGTGGGAAATACTTCTTTACTCTCTATCTCTATGCTTGTGACTTTTACATTGAGCATACAGTTTGTTAAAAACTGCTATTTAGTTTGGTTATTTAACTGCTCTCTCTCTTTTTTTTTTTTTCTTTTTTTTTTTTTTTTGTAACCAAACTGGATTTTAAAAATAGAAGGAAGAAAGGAAGGAAGGAGAAAGAAAGAAAGAAGGAAAGAAAGACAAACAACACATGCTTTAGATTTTATTAGGAATAAAGAGACATTTCAATAAATGAATATAAGCATATTTTAAATGGTTTAAAAATAGAAAAAATGCAGGTGGTTGGGTGTTGGTTGTGATTCATGAACTATTCATAAACAGCAGGAAGATAATAGTTACTCTGTACAAACCATTCTTTTGGCTAAGGAAGAAGAAAGTGCTGTTATGTGTAGTAATTCTCTGGCCAAAAATAAATGGGTATCACTTTTAGTTTTTAATTGCCACATCTGCTTTTCCAGTTAATCATGACATGAACACAATGGGACATGACTTAATGACCAGCAGACATAATATGAATTATTTTCAGCTCACAAAAATGTTGCCAAGAGACTCTCATACATGGAGGAAAGGTCCAAAGAGTTTTTCAAACCATAACCAATGCTGGTTCAACCATACTACTGTTAACACTGAATTACTTGACATGTCTCTAATTAAAGCTACCACAGTGGCATTTCTAGTCAAAAGCAACCACACTGTGATTGGTGTGAACATACTCTTGCCAAGTTTCTGATTATTGCATGGCAGTGCAGACCCAGCTGGCACACATAGCATCCTTTATAGATGGCTTTCTGACACTATAAATGCCCCACATTTCATTTAAAATTGATACATGCCTGGCTAGCATTGTGGCAATATATGCCATTTCTTATTTTTTTTACTTGTATATTTGGAAGCATATACTGAAAATTAAATGGTTATTTTTTAGTCAGACAACCTTTTTTGTAATGTGTGTAATTGCATACTCTTCAAGTTCATTTCCCAAGAGATTATAATCTATTTTTAATATGGATATGTCTCCAGTTATTTGCAAGTAAAATATTATTTATAAAAGATATATATGCCCATGGGTGTAGTTAAGTATACAAATAATTAAACTCAAATTGCAACCAATGTATATTAAGTTAGTCACTGCACACTTCTTGCCTTCTTGATTGGGATACACATTGTTTTTATTTCAGTGTTCAGTATTTTGTTGACATTCATTAGGATAATCTAAACTCATGATTTTTTCCCCCAATAGTCTTCCTAGCCAGCACCAGCTTTGAATATTCTGCAGTTCTCTGTCTTTTCAGATTATTACTACATTCTCCACTCAGATAGATTAAACAGCTTCATCCAGTCATTTTCCTCATAGCACGCAATGCACAAGCCAGCAATCCTGTGATCCAGCTCTAACTCTTCTCAATTGTATGGCCTTAGACAGATTGGAAATCTCACAAAGCATTTGTTTTCTTCATTAAATTGACAATATAAATTTACCTCACAAAGTTTTTAGATAGAAATGAAATAGTCCTATCAGAAACACTTTATATATGTGATCAACATGGATTTTCTTCATCAACTGCCTTGATGTTATGGTTTAGATATGAGGTACCCTCCCCCAAGCTCATTGTGAGAAAATGCAAGAATGTTTAGAGGTGAAATGACTAGATTATGAAAGCTATGATCTAATCAGTGGATTAATTCACTGATAGGAATTAATTGGGTGGTAACTGCAGGAAGGTAAGGTGTGACTGGAGGAGGTGGGTCAATGGAGGTGTGCCTGTGGGGTTTATATTTTGTCCCTGATAAGTACAGTTCTCTCTATTTCCTGTTACTATGTACTGAGCTGCTTTTATCCATTACAGCTTTCTGCCAGGATGTTCTGCTTCACCCCAGGGCCCAGAGCAATGAAGTGGGCTCTCTATGGACTGAGACCTACAAAACCATGAGCCAAGCACACTTCCTTGTCTAATCATACTTGTCAGATCTTTTGGTCATGGCAACAAAATGCTAACTAAAACACGTCATCTCTCAGATTCTACTTGAAATTAGTCTGCTATATATTACTCTGATCTCATCTTAAGTTAAAATGTAAAGTGTTTGAGATACTACAATGCTAGGTGAGGTCCACTGGCTATACTTAAGAAGTTTCATAAAATTGTATTATATTTTAAAATCATATTAGGCCAGGGTCTGATCTTTATATTTCTAAACTCAAACTTTGACTTTGTCTTTCTCTTAGATTAGATCAAATTGTACGATGTTTACTCACTATAACAAAGCTTATAATGAACTAATGGATAATAGCAGAGTGTTGATTTCATTTACAACAAGAAAAATAATTGTCAAGTGGAATAGATATTCATTGCTCTGGCCATCATATTCTTTCTCTGTAGGAAGCTACACAGGAAGTCAAATTATAATCAGAATATTGCTTTGTGATCCTGGATTTAGAGCAGAGGCTTTGGTGCTTTGATTACAGGCTTAATGGCCTCCTGTTTTGACAGGTGGAAGTGCTGCACTTCCACAGATGCACCTGCCTCCCAAATGGGGCTACCATGTAGCACAATTTCAGTAGATATCATGCACATGAACATTTATGTAACTCATGCCCCCTGGAGTTGTGCAACAGTGGTCATGGTGAAAGCCCTTTTTCTAAATAGTATTTTAATGCACACCGTCAATGTGTGTGTCCTTGACATTTTTTTTTCTTCCAATGATAGCCACTTCTCTGCATAATTAGCCCTTTCCAAGTTTTGCATTACACTTAGTTTTTAAATGCTATCTTGTTCCTGTCAGGAAAGTTACCTTTGAGATCCTTTTAAAAGACTTTAAAGCAAAAACATTTTATTAATATGACATTTGATTACATTTTAAAGTTTTCATACGATTTAGAATGGATATTTCAAAAGAAACTGTGCCCAAGAGCTTTAAAACATCCTCACATCCAGCAATCTAGACACCCTTTAGCCAAATCAACCTAAACTCCTTGTCAGGAGGAAGAACATCCTTTTATTTTAAGGGAAATGGAAGGTGAGCTGCTGAACTCTATAGAACTAATGACCACCCTGCTCCAACTTTGGTACTAATTGTGTTGTCAATTAAAATGAAAGAACCATATTCTATTCCTTGCTGTCACATGGTCTGGTGACACTTGTTCACAGATTGGTAAGTTCCTGAGTTAAAAAAAAAAAAAAAAATTGTTTGCCTTTAATTAATATAGGGTGTCCTGAAATCTTATTATGTTAACATTTTTTGTAAGACTTATAAAAATCCTTTACCATATGTGTTTGTAAAGAAAGACCTGTGGCCATTCCCTGGGGAACTGCAACCTGCCCAGCTGTGATCGCAACAAGCAGTAGGCACTCACCCACCTGAAGGAGCAACCCAGCCACCAGCTCGCCTGGCCACCTGCTCACACAGTCATCGCCTCAGGGGCTGGGAAGGAAGGAGCCGGCCCAGCCACCAGCCTGCCCAACCATCAGCCCACGCCACCACCAGGACCAGGAACTGCAGTCTCCACCCTGTGGAATGGCCTTGTTGCCCACCTGCCCAACCCCCACGGAAACAACTAGACTGTGAGGAGACCCAGGAGGAGGACAGTGGGGAGAAGAAAGCCAGACTGCCTGCTCCACCACACTGCGACCAGGAGGGGATCTGGAGAGAGAGGCTCACTCCACGCCCGCAAATCTGAGAGGCAACCCGCATCTGCCCAGAGAGACACACCTAACTGGGATCCCATAGCTACTCAAACCAACACCAATATAATTATAGGCCTGAGGTTACCACTGCCACAAAACTGAGTTAGCTACGCTACTACCAAGGAACAACAAAAAGGTAAGACATCACTAAGGTCCCTAAAGACCAGGATGCACCAAACAGTTATGATGTTGTGAACTAACAGGGAATCTTACATGGGGTTGTCTATCTCTTGCTTCTTCTACTAACAGCCAAATTCTAATGATTATACTCTCACTAGTCAAATAATCTAATACCTCTATTTTCTCACATCTTACTTCATAAACGTTTAAGCCAAACTCTAAGTTCCCCCTTCTATCATTAGATACTGTAAACCACCATGCAAACATAGAGACTATATGGAATAAGATAACTGATCTCATCATTTCTGTTTATAGTGACAAAACTGTAAATATAAAAATAGAAACTAATTGACATATGGACACACATTGGGTACGTTGAAAGATCTAATATTGATATTTCCCTAAAAGGTGAGGTTCTGGGAAATCTGGAGGAACCTTATAAGACAAAAGGGCAGAAGTTGTAATACCCCAGGCTTACCTTGTAAGAGAGGAAAATACATAGACATCATGAAGAAACAAGGGAAGAAAATGGCACAAACAAACAAAGATACTACAACAATAGAAAACATAGAAAGCACAGTAAATGAAATGTCAGAGAAGGAGTTCCGGATATACATAATTAAAATGATAAGGGATTTAAAAAGCGACCTAAGTGAACAAATACAGGATCTCTCCAACAAAGAGATAAGGGATCAAATGCAGGCAACCATCCATCACACCAACAAAGAGATTAAGAGAACAAATCCAGGTAGCAAAAGATTACTTCAAGAAAGAGTTTGAGAAAAAAGCAAACAGAAATTCTTGAAATGAAAGAAACAGTAAGCCACTTAAAAAATTCAGTAGAAAGCATCACCAACAGATTGGACCACTTGGAGGATAGGACCTCAGACAATGAGGACAAAATATATAATCTTTAAAATCAAGTTGACCTCACAGTGAAGATGGTAAGAAACCATGAACAGAATATCCAAGAACTATGGGATACCATCAAAAGACCAAATATAAGATTTATTGGCATAGAGGAAGGTGCAGAGATTCAAACCAAAGGAATGCACAATCTCTTCAATGAAATAATATCAGAAAATTTCCCAAGCAGAAAGAATGAATTTGAAAATCAAATACAAGAGGCCTATAGGACGCCAAATGTACAAAATTACAACAGGTCCACACCAAGGCACATTGTAATGAAAATGCCTAGCATACAAAATAAAGATAGAATTTTAAAGGCTGCAAGAGAGAAAAGTCAAATTACCTATAAGGGAAAACCAATTCGCATCTCAGCAGATTTTTCAATCCAGACCCTCAAAGCCAGGAGAGCCTGGAACAACATATACCAGGCTCTAAAGGATAAGGGATGCAAACCAAGAATTTTATATCCAGCAAAATTAAGCTTTAGATTTAAGGATGAAATAAAAACCTTCCAAAATAAACAAAAGCTAAAAGAATTTACAACAAGAAAGCCTGCTCTACAGAACATTCTTGGGAAAATATTCCACGAGGAGGAAATGAATAATAATAATGAAAATCTGCAAAGGGAAGAACTACAATGAAGGGAAAAACCAACCAAAGGAAAAACAAAGTCCAACTAAATACCAAAAATAATAAAAAAATAAAAATGACTGGTAATACAAATTATGTCTCAATAATAACCCTTTATGTTAATGGCCTAAACTCACCAATTAAAAGACATAGGCTAATAGATTGGATTAAAAAAACAGACCCAACAATTTTTTGCCTTCAAGAGACACATCTAATAGGAAAAGACGCCCATAGACTGAAGGTGAAAGGATGGGATAAAATATATTACTCACATGCTCTATGTAAGCAAGCAGGGGTCTCCATCCTCATATCCAATAAAGTAGACTTCAAGCCAAAGTTAGTCAAAAGAGATAAAGATGGACATTTCATACTGCTTAAGGGAATCATATATCAACAAGATGTAACTGTTATAAATATATATGCCCCAAATAATGGAGCATCTACATTTATAAATCAAACTCTTCTCAAGTTCAAGAATCAAATAGACCAACACAATAATTCTAGGTGACTTTAACACACCTCTTTCACCACTGGATAGATCTTCCAAACAAAAGTTAAACAAAGAAACTATAGAAATCAATAATACAATTAATAATTTAGGCTTAACTGATATATATGTAGAGTATATCACCCATCAATGAGCCAATACACTTTCTTCTCAGCAGCACATGGATTCTTCTCAAAAATAGACCATATGTTATGCCATAAAGCAACTCTAAGCAAATATAAAAGAGTAGGGATACTACCCTACATTCTATCAGATCATAATGGAATGAAATTAGAAATCAATGATAAAAAAAGAAAGAAAAGCTACACTAACACCAGGAGTCTAAATAATATGCTATTGAATGATCAATGGGTTGCAGAAGACATCAAGAAGGAGATTAAGAAATTCTTAGAGGTAAATGAGAATAAAGATACAACATATGGAAATCTCTGGGACACCCTGAAGGCAGTACTAGGAGGAAAGTTCATTGCATGGAGCTCATTCCTTCAAAAAAAAAAAAGTCAACAAATAAATGAACTAACATTACATCTTAAAGCCCTAGAAAAAGAAGAACAAATCAACCCCAAAAGAAGTAGAAGACAGGAAATAATTAAAATCAGAGCTGAAATTAATGAAATTGAAACTAAAAAAACAATTGAAAAAATTGACAGAATGAAAAGTTGGTTCTTTGAAAAAAATGAATAAAATTGATAGACCTTTAGCTATGCTAACAAAGAAAAGAAGACAGAAAACACAAATTACCAATATCTACAATGAAAAAGGAAATATCATGACGGACACTAGAGAAATACAGAAGATAATTAGAAATTATTTTGAAAATTTATACTCCAATAAAATAGAAAATAATGAAGCATTAATAAACTTCTTGAGTCATATGATATGCCCAAACTAAATCAAGATGATATACACAATTTAAATAGGTCAATTCAAGCAAAGAAATAGAGGATGCCATAAAAAAACTTAACAACCAAGAAAAGCCCAGGACCAGATGGATACACAGATGAGTTCCACAAGACCTTTAAAGAAGAACCAACACCAATACTTCTCAAACTATTTCAAGAACTAGAAAAAGAGGGAACACTCCCAGACTCATTCTATGAGGCCAATATTACCCTGATTCCAAAACCAGACAGAGACAAATCAAAGAAAGAAAACTTCAGACCAATATCTCTAATGAATATAGATGCAAAAATTCTCAATAAAATTTTGGCAAGTCAAATACAAAAACACATCAAAAAGATAGTGCATCAGGATCAAGTGGGCTTCATTCAAGGGATGCAAGTTGGTTCGATATAAGGAAATCAATAAATGTAATTCATCACATCAACAGGCTCAAAGATAAAAATCATATGATCATCTCAATAGATGCAGAGAAAGCATTTGACAAAATGCAACATCCCTTCATGTTCAAAATGCTAGAAAAAATAGGGATAACAGGAACATACCTCAACATCGTAAAGGCCATCTATGCTAAGCCACAGGCCAACATCATCCTAAATGGAGAAAAATTGAAAGCATTCCCTCTAAAAACTGGAACAAGACAGGGATGCCTTCTTTCACCACTCCTATTTAACATAGTTCTTGAAGCCCTAGCCAGAGCAATCAGACAGATGAAAGAAATTAAAGGGGGGCTGGGGTTGTGGCTCAGCAGTAGAGCACTTGCCTAGCGCGTGTGCGACCTGGGTTCAATCCTCAGCACCACATACAAATAAAGGCATTGTGTACAACTAAAGCAAATAAATAAATATTTTAAAAAAAAAGAAATTAAAGGGATCTGGATAGGAAAAGAAGAACTCAAATCATCACTATTTGCAGATGAGATAATTCTATACATAGAAGATCCAAAAAAATTCCACCAGAAATCTTCTAAATCTAATAAATGAATTCAGCTAATATTGTCAAAATGACCATTCTCCCAAAAGCACTATACAGATTCAATGCAATACCAATCAAAATCCCAATATCATTCCACATAGAAATAGAAAAAGCAATCATGAAATTCATCTGGAAAAATGAGAGACCCAGAATAGCCAAAGTGATTCTTAGCAAGAAGAATGAAGTGGGTGGAATTACTATTCCAGACATAAATTGTACTACAAAGAAATAGTAACAAAACAGCATGGTATTGGCACCAAAATAGACCAGTTGACCAATGGTACAGAATAGAAGACACAGAGACAAACACACACACCTACAGTTATCTTGTATTAGACAAATGTGCCAAAAACATTCACTGGAGAAAAGACAGCCTCTTCAACAAATGGTGTTGGGAAAACTGGAAATCTTCATGTAATAAAATGAAATTAAATCTCTTTCTCTCACCATGCACAAAACTTAACTCAAAGTGGATCAAGGACCTAGGAATTAAACCAGAGACCTTGCACCTAATAG
This sequence comes from Tamias sibiricus, assembly GCA_025594165.1. Lineage (NCBI taxonomy): Eukaryota > Metazoa > Chordata > Mammalia > Rodentia > Sciuridae > Tamias > Tamias sibiricus. Next base: position 95,574,610 of record CM046661.1, on the reverse strand, counting down.
AAGAAAAAGTAGGCCCAAATCTCCATCATGTTGGTTTAGGCTCCAACTTCCTCAGTAAGACCCCTATAGCACAAGAACTAAAAACAAGAGTCAATAAATGGGATGGATTCAAACTAAAAAGCTTCTTCTCAGCAAAAGAAACCATCAGTGAGGTGAATAGAGGACCTACATAATGGGAACAAATCTTTACCACAAGCACATCAGATAAAACACAAAACTCAGGGATTGATAAAGCTCTTAAAAGCCTTAACGCCAAAAAAAAATAATAATAATAATAATGGGCCAAGGAGCTAAACAGACACTTCTCAGAAGATGATATACAATCAATCAACAAATATATGAAAATAATGTTCGACATCTCTAGCAATTAGAGAAATGCAAATCAAAACTTTTCTAAGATTTCATCTCACTCCAGTCAGAATGGCAGCTATCAAAATAACAAACAACAACAAATGCTGGTGAGGATGTGGGGACAAAGGCACACTCTTAAATTGCTGGTGGAACTGCAAATTGGTGAAGCCAATATGGAAAGTAGTATGGAGATTCCTCAGAAAACTGGGAATGGAATCACTATTTGACCCAGCTATCCCACTCCTTGGCCTATTCCCAAAGGACTTAAAAACAGCTTACTACAGAGACAAAGTCAGGAAATCAATTGGCTGAAGTTTTTAGCCACCCCCCTTCCCGTACCCAGGATGGACCTCTTTTGTCCAGCAAAAGAAGCTAGAGGGGCCTACCTCAACGATGAGACTAGACTGAGAAAGTAGAGGCAGCTGGTATTCCCTCCCCCCACCTTCAGAAGACACAGGAACATACCAGGGAGCCCGGTCAGCACCGAAACTCGTTTATTGAAGAAGGTGGACAACGTTTATAGTGGACATGAACCAATCAGTAAGCAGATTATAGAAACAGGTAAAGAGCACGGGCACATCTCATTGGCAAAATCCCCTATAGGGTGGTTCTGGTTCTCACCATACATCAGAGCCATGCCCCCTGCTTAGCCTAGGTCCGTAACAGGGCGTCGCAAGCAGTCAGAAAGCCAGAGTTTTCCATCCCCTCAGCTGACGTGTTCAGAAGGCCCCGACACTTGCCACATCAATGTTTATAGCAGTACAATTCACAAGAGCTAGATTGTGGAACCAACCTCAATGCCCATCAGCAGATGAACAGATAGGGAAACTTTGGTATATATACACAATGGAATACTGCTCAGCACTAAAAGAGAATAAAATCATGGCATTTGCAGGTAAATGGATGGAGTTGGAGAAAATAATGCTAAGTGAAGTTAGCCAATCCCCAAAAGCCAAAGGTTGAATGATCTCTTTGATATGAAGATACTAACTTATAAAGGCAAGGGAGTGGGGATGAGAGGAATGAAAGAGCTTTAAATAGAACAAAGATGGGGGAGGGAGGGGAGAGAGCAAGGGGATAGGAATAATGGCAGATTGAGTTATCCATGATTACCCTAAATACATGTATGAAAACACAATTGTTGTAAAAATACTTTATGTTAAACCAGCAACTCGAAGAAAAAGAAAAAAGAAAGAAAGACCTGTGATTCATTCCTTTCTGCAATGAAAATTATTGCCATCAAGGTACAGGAAGTACGTAGTAGTGGTTTTTTAGAGATAAATAATTGTATCTATTGCTAATGTGTTGGGACCTTACACTGCTTTCTGGCTGCTTGTTACATTACCACACCCTGTTACAGGACCTAGGCTAAGCAGAGGGCATGGCTGTGAGAACTGAAACCACCCCAAAGATAGGCCAATGGCATCCGCCCATGATCCTTATGTGTCTCTATGATCTTTCTGTTGATTGGCCCATGTCCTATATAAGACCGTCCAACTTCCTCAATAAACCGAGTTTTTGGCATTGCTTTCTACCAAAACTCCCCGGGTGTGGCGTGGTGTCCGTCAATCAGGCGGGGGTAAGACACTCGGCGACTTTTGCCCGTTAAGCCTATCTTCGCCAGGTAAGCTACTTTAACTCTTTCTGCTGGCAGAAGGAGCCCCCTTTTAGGGCCCAAAAAGGGGGTAGCTTTAGACCTCGGCCCCATTAAGAAGTAACGCAGCAATCCCGACACTAATGTATGCTGTAAGATCTTCTAAGAAAAATGAGTGCCTACCCCATATTCTAGGCTGCACTTGGCCCACAGTCCCATGGGTCTGGTTTGACCTGGGCTAATATGGACACTCTATGGAGCCTCTGGCAGAGCTACAGATTGTAGATGCCGAAAGCCCAAGGTTGTGTCTCTTTTCACTTCACTTCACAACAAAAATCAATTCACCAGGAATTAAACACCTCTAGTGGTGGGCATCTCCAAATGACTTTTCTTTCCTGTGGAGCCACTGTGGTTGGCACTCAATAACCAAGAGTTAATGGATTTCTGCTTTTTCAGACCTGCTTTTCCCCCTCTCCCTCTCTGTTTCTCCCCTTCCTGTATATGCACAGGCACGAGCATGCACATTCACAGTTTTTTAAATATTGGATTTTAATGTACTATAATAAAAATTTCAATATATTCCCATTATACATATTTTACAGATTTTTCTATTATAAGAGTTTCATCTCCTTAAGAAGTTTATGCCACTTTAAATAGAAAAATCTGCAGAATATTTTAAGACAGAATTTTTCTACATGAACACATCCAAATGTTTCATTAATTTGTTTATCAAGATACATGGTATAACTTTCAGGTTTCCAGTTTAACAATGTCTACTATCTCATGGTATTGATTTACCTAATTAGCCAAACCCAAATACTTTCATTTTGTAAAAATGCAGTGTAACACCTACATCTTGTAATGCATTTCAGGAAAAATATTATTTTTCTCTTTATCAGTTCCTCCTTTTCCAGAATGGGAAAGATTTAGAAGAAAGAGAAAAGATAACATCTCAGAGATATATTGCTTCAGAATAGACTTCCGGAGATGGAACCATGATTCTCCCACTGTTCAAATGACTGTGGGTGCTACAGCTCCACTTAACGGTAACATCCTTGAATATGCTGCAGAAGTTAAGTCTTTTAATACTTTCTCCCTTTCCTCCAGTAAGCACAAGATCCTTTATATTTCAGAATAATGAAAATTGAAGGATTTTTTTTTTACCAAGTCTAATGAAAGCATATATCTATTAAGGGAATTTGTACAACACGGTCTTAAAATAGACCCCCTAAGAGATGAAAATGACATCCTTGACAATTACAAATAATGAAAAATTTCTAAATTAGCATTTCCAGAACAGAGCAAAACACTGAAATATCCCAAGAACATCTTTGAAAATTAGGATGCTTACTGGGTTCCTTGTTTTGTCAGGCATGATGCTATTAAGGCTCAATGATGCACTGAACACTTACTGGCTTCCATGAGAGGAAGTCACTTTATCAGATAATGCTGAGTAGAGACTAGGGATTCATGTGCCTGAGATCCACCTGAGATAGGGATGGGGGAATCCTATATGCTTCCCTGATGTGCCCATAATATTCTACAGTCTATATTGAGCTTTATCACTGTCTGAGCACACTGCTTTGTGATATTTATGTGTTCATCTCCTGAGGAGACTGTGAATTCCTCAACAGTGTCTTTTATATAGTCAGCATCTGTGCATCCTAGTGCCAAATAAAACATTCAGCACTCAATGAATGCTTTCTTCTTTAATTTACTGTAGAACTCTACCACTACCACCATCATCAGTTTCCTAAAGCAAAAGGGGTGGCATGACCTTTCTCTTTATTTTGACCTTCCAGGACTTATCCCAATTATTAATTCAATTCTGATTTGAGGTCCTAGAGCTTGGGAGGAATTTTATCAAATAACATTTATCAAGACCCTATCAAGTAGCCAGTGCTTTATGTGTGTTGTCCCACTTAAATCCTTTGTGAAGGATTATTTTAACAAATAAGTATCATTTCATACACGACAACACACATTCAAGAAAAGTTTGAGAAAATAACCCTAACCCAGTTAGTTGGTATTTGAACCCAATCTGTTTTACTGTAAAGGCTTCATTGCCATGACTACACTGTGCTGTACCCTTTAGAAGTAATCTCTCCCATTTTATAGATAAGAAGATTGAAGAGTAGAGATACTTTTAAGCTGTCTAAAGCCATGTGACTGATTGATTAATGTTCTTCACTTCTAAGTTCCTGGTTTTTAAACTAACAACCTGTCAGGGTTTGGATCTTAAATGTCCACCCAAGGCCCATATGCTAAACGCTTGGTCACGAGCCTGTGGTACTGTTGGGAGATAGTGTCATCTTTAGGAGATGGAGCCTAGTGGAATGAGTTCAGGTTATGGTGGGTCGTGGAGGAAGTGGGGAGATGGGGTCTGCAGTTGAAGGGAATAATGGGACCCCAGCCCTCCCCTTCTTTTTGCTTCTTGGCCACCATGAGGTAACAGCTTCATTCTACCACTTGCTCCCTGTCAGGATGTCCTGCCTCATCCTGGGCCAAAAGCAAGACAGCCAAGCAACCTAGGATTGGAATTCCTGAAATCATGAGTCAAAATAAATCTTTCCTTCTTTAAAGTTGATTACCTCAGATATTTGTCAATGCAACAGAAAGCTAACTAACACAATCCAATGGATTTCTACCAGAAACAACATAAGAATAATGCTTCCTACTCTATGTGCTCTGTCTCACATCCTGTCATGATGCCTTATAATTGGGTCCAAATACTAGAATTTTAAGAATGGTCTCTTTTATCATCATTGTACATTTTGTGAGAGAGGAGGCAGTCATGATGGTTGTGATGCTCTAGGTCCTGGGAGGTGGTCATTCCTCCTGGTTCCCCTAAATGTAGCCCCCTTTTCCCTAGGATTTAACATTTGCCTGAATCTTTGCCTTAGTAGTTCTAAACAGAACTTTGATACTAGGGTCATTTTCAGGACACACTGCTTCAGATGCTTATCTGTGCACACACATGTGTGTTGCTGCCTGAAGCGCTTGGAGCAACGGAGCCGCGGGAAAAACTTCAGAAGCAAACTGGAGACAAACAGCTTTTTATTCTGATAACTTTTCTCTCTGGTTCTAATAACGACTAACACACGCCAAAAACACACCCTAAAAATGGCGCTGACCCGATCAGCAATTTCGGCCAAGTCACTCGAGATCCCGCAACAATCCCGTGAGACTACGGGATGGCGACAAAGGCCAAATCTCCACGGCTCATAGTCAAGCGCAATTCAAGTCAATCCCCAAACAGGGCTCCTGCATTTCCCCCTTTTTGTTTTAAAAGAGGGGATGCTCTAGGACGTCTATGTGCAACCAACATTCTTACCCGTCATCGGATAATCAAGGCTGTGCCCTTGACTCCTGTCTTAGGTTGATATGTCGGCCACATGAGACTGTCCCGTGCGACTGTGCCTGTCTTAAGTTGTCCCCCTCTGGGGATCTTACCCGTCATTGGCTAACCAGCCATCCAATGGAGCCCTTTAGGATCGACTATATATGATGACTAACAGCCGTCCAATTGTGAGGAGATGTTGCGGCTTTAAGGCGACAAGCCTTTTGGTGATGAGCCAAATTGCATAGCATATCAAATTGTTTAAACAAATCAGCTGCCCTAAGTTCCATCAAGTAACACACTGAATTCTCTAGACAAATACCCGCAAGGCATTGTCCCGTAAAGTCCCAAACAATGAAAGATCAAAATGTCCATTTGTTATAACATGTTGATGTAGGAGGCCCCATGCATGTAGAGCAGAGGCCACACTGTTGGTGAGGTTTTTTGATGTTTGAGCAGCAGGGATGGGATGCTTGCGGCGGCCGCGATCCCTGCAGCTGTAGCAGCAGACGTCTTTTTTATGTTTAGACAATGCCACCGGCAAATCTTCAGGGCCCGCTACCTAGAAACTCAAGCATCAATTATTAAAGGAAAGGCAGTGCTATTGCAGCACTGAGTCAAGAGGCGAGTTGTCAAACTACAAAATAGAATAATTAGATTAGAAAATTAAAGTTGATTTTTGTTCACATACATCGCTGGTTGAGCTTCTACAAACATAAGTTGGAAAAATGTCATATTTAGAACAAAACAAAGAAAGACTGAGGGTAATTACTGCATTAAAGATAGATTAAAGAAAAGGTAAAGGCACTTTAGAGAAATAATTTGTTAGCTGGAACCCTTGAGTCTCTGTATACAGAGCAATCTTTTACCTGTTGAGATAATTGAAATTAATGAGCTATTAAACAAATGAAGTTAATAACAAATAAACAATCTTAAGTCAAAGCACCAAAATATCAGGTTATATAGCACTAGTCATATTGTTTGCTAAAGAGAAGTCCCAGGGACACCTATAAATCAAAATTGAAAGTACCTTCATTTATAAAATTATTTACCTAAATTGAATACTCTTAACCTAAAATGAATTAAAGTTATTTGGATCCATATATATATATATATATATATATATATATATTCTTTTTCATAAGCGCTTTGTTCTATGTGACGTCACACTGGACAGACAAACAAACATACAAACATATATTTGTGACGTCACATTAACATGAAATGTAGACAAATGTACAGACATAAAGACATGTATAAAAAGAAAAAAAAATACAATTGTGTACACACTAAAGAGAGATTTCCTTGTCCCGGCCGGGAGGAATGACACTTAAGTTGTGAAATATTTTGAAGGACTCTTTTGAGGGAATCATTCTATACCTTCATCTTGGTCCTCTTGATTTTGTACCTTTTTTATTAATCTTGATTCTTCAATAACTTCATCTTGATCATTTTGATGTGGTACCTGTTTTATTAATCTAGATGGTATCCATATTGGAGAGGATTCGTCTTTTGGAAAAACACAAACAGATCCTCTTCCCCAAATTAATACTGGATCTGGACCCTTCCATGTACCTGAAAGAACATCCTTCCAGTAAACCAAAGGTTTATGTTGTTGGTGTGGATTCCAATGTCTGTCTCCAGCAGAATAACCATTAGAGTCTAAAGTTAAAAAATTTAAGGTAAACAGGGCAACTGCCAATCTGTCCTTAGGACTTTTCCAATTTCCTTCTTTTTGTTTTAATAACATAATTTTCAGTGTGTCGGTTTGCTCTTTCAATAATGCCCTGACCCTGAGGATTGTATGGGATGCCTGTTTTATGGGATATATTGAATTTTGCGCAAAACTGTTTGAAAGATGAGGACGTATATGCGGGGCCATTATCTGTTTTAAGCATTTTGGGGATGCCCAATGCAGCAAAAGCTTGCAAACAATGAGATGTAACATCTTGAACTTTTTCTCCAGAATGTAAGGAAGCAAAAATCATGCCTGAGCATGTATCTATGGTCACATGAATAAATCGCAATTTTCCAAAACTTGGCTCATGAGTAACATCCATCTGCCACAAATGATTGGGCATTAATCCTCTAGGGTTAACTCCGAAATGAGGATTGGGCAAATGTGTCATACAAGATTTACAATCTTTTACAATTGTTCTGGCTTGCTCCTTTGTGATTTTAAACCTACGTTGCAAGGTGGTGCTGTTGACATGAAACTGGGAATGAAATAAAGTAGCTTGTTGTAGCGCTGAAAGTATAAATACTGTTTTTGTAAGTTCATCAGCCTTTTGATTACCTTCATGGAGGGGACCAGGCAAATTAGTATGTGCTCTAATATGGCCTACGAATAGAGGTTCTTTTCTTGCCCACAAAAGTTTTTGTATTTGATAAAACAATTTAAAGGCTGGAGTATGAGGTGCTATTGGTCCTGCTAACTCTAATTTTGGGACGGCTTGTACAATATAGTGGCTATCTGAAAAAATGTTTACGGGCTGGTCCCTAAAATTTTCCAGAGCTCTTACCACAGCTTCCAGTTCCACTAGTTGAGCTGATTTGTGTGCAGTTATGTAAGTCATATTTTCTTTTTTAGTGACTACTGTAGCAATACCATTTGAGGACCCATCTGTAAATACATTAAATGCCTTAGGAATAGGTTGATTTTTTTATTACCTGTGGAAATATAATAGGATGATTAATACAAAAAGATAATATAGGGGACTTAGGAAGATGATTATCAAAATTTGCAGAAGTAGAGCATTTAGCTATAGCCCAATCATTATCATTGAAGCATAAGTATTCAATCTGTGATGATGAATAGGGAGTAATAATAGTAGCAGGGTGAATGCCAAATATTTTAGTAGAAGTCTTAAGTCCTTGAAGAATAAGTTTAGCCACCATGGAGGTATAAGATTCAATTATACTTTTAGGAGAGACGGGCAAATGTATCCATAATAAAGGCCCTTGTTGCCAAAATACTCCTGTGGGTGTATATTGTGAAGAAATAATAATCAACATCAGCGGTTGAGTTAAATCAAATCTATCACAATGAGCTCCTTCGACGGCTTTTTCTACTAATTTTAAAGCTTTCCTAGCATCAGGAGTCAATGTTCGTGGTGAAGATGGATCAGGATCTCCACGAAGGATGTCAAATAAAGGTTTTAGTTGGCCAGTAGTGAGATTTAGTGTAGGGCGAAGCCAATTAATGTCTCCCAGTAGTTTTTGGAAATCATTGAGGGTGGTCAAATGTTCTTTATTTATTAAAATTTTGGGGGGTCTAACAAAAGTATCCATTATTTTAAATCCTAAATATAATATGGGAGATCTGGTTTGAACTTTTTCTTCTGCTATATATAATCCATATTTTTTTTTAAATTTTCTACCACATCACTGAATATATTAAATAAGATTTTTTGATTAGGGTGGGCCAATAAAATATCATCCATGTAATGTAGACACATGAGGTTTGGATATTTATTTTTAATGGGTTGGATAGCCTTGTCCACATATATTTGGCATATGGTGGGGCTATTAGCCATTCCCTGTGGTAAAACCTTCCATTGATATCTCTGATCAGGGCCATTATTGTTCATAGAAGGAACGGAAAAAGCAAACCTGGGGGCATCCAGAGGATGTAGGGGAATAGAAAAGAAGCAATCCTTTATATCAAGAGTAATAAGATGGAAATTTTTTGGAATAGCTACGGGACTAGGAAGTCCAGGTTGAGTAGGCCCCATAACTTGCATGGTTTTATTGATTTGTCTAAGATCATGTAACAATCGCCATTTTCCTGACTTTTTCTTGATCACAAATATGGGGGAATTCCAGGGAGAGGTGGAAGGTTCTATATGACCTGCTTCTAATTGTTCCTGAACTAATTGGTGGGCCGCTTGTAATTTCTCTTTAGATAGGGGCCACTGAGGGACCCACACTGGCTTATCAGAAAGCCATGGTATTTTCAAAATTATTTTCTCAGTGGCCCCGAAAAAAAAATATCTTTTTCCTTTATGACAATGATTACTTTTAGGGTTAAGATTACTCTGTACTTTTTGATAATGAGTTCTTTTATGGTTAAGATTACCCTGTAGGTTTTCACATTTAACATCTGCAGGCTTGGTTGCAAGGTGTACTCCCATTTGTTGCAAAATATCTCTTCCCCATAAAGTAACCGGTAGATTAGGTAAAACATAAGGCTGAAATGTTCCTTTATGGCCTTCATCATCCTCCCATTTTAAAATTACTGCACTTTTATCTGGGAGGTTATTATATCCCAAGCCTCTTAAACTGGTTGAAGCTTTTTGCAGAGGCCAGTGCTTGGGCCATTGGCGTAAATTAATAATGGAAGAGTCAGCTCCAGTATCTATTAATCCCTCCATTTCTATTCCTTGGATTTTTATTTTACACATAGGCCTCCTTGAACAGTCTCAAACCCAGCAAGCCATGGGACTTGAGTCAGTGGAACAAAATCCTCTATTGTTCCCTTCTTGAGGCATATCCATTTTAAATGAATTATGTAAATTGGGAAGGAGAAGCAACTGAGCAATTCTATCTCCTTGATTAACAGAACTTACACTTTGGGGTGAGCTAAGCATTATTTTTATTTCCCCTTTGTAGTCTGAGTTTATTACACCTGGGGTCACTTGCAAACCTAATAAGCTTTTAGGACTACGCCCGATAATAAGTCCTACAGTCCCTGAGGGAAGAGGTCCCCTGACTCCTGTGGGAATCAGTTGAACCCCCATTTCAGGTGTTAACACTATTCGGGCGGTGGAACAGAGGTCTAATCCTGCATTTCCTCTTGTTCCTCTGGCGAGGGAGTGGATGGGTAGTAGGGATTGTGTCGGGGAAGCATCTGAGTGGATGCTTGAGGATACTCCTTCTGCAATGCCCCGTACATTTGTGGGCCCCGGGGTACTGGGCCCCGTGCCCCGTTTTTTGAATTCCTGAACAAAGGATTTCCATGGATGTCAAATTTTGAATAGCATTTATTGGCCCAATGATTTCCCTTTTTACACCTGGGGCAGCGGCCTGGGGCACGGTATGAGCTTGATCTTATTTCTCTTTTGGGATTTTGCCTAGAATTGCCTGATTGATTATGATAATTTTGCCTGGAATATCCTGATTGATTATAATGTCTACGTTTAGCCTTTGTGAAATTTCGAGAGGAAGCACCTCTCATTGAGGCTGCAATCACATTTCCTGTGACAAAGGCACCATTTATATCTTTACATAGTTGTATATATACGGAAAGATCCTTTTTAGTTCTCCATGGCCTGATGGCTGCTTGGCACCATTTATTTGCATTTTCATAAGCTAATTGAACAACTAAAGGCATAGCTTGGTCAACATCTGCAAACACACTACCTGCAGTTCTCAAAAGTCGATCAGCAAAGTCGGCATACGGCTCATTAGGTCCTTGAATCACTTTTGACAAGCTACCTTGTAGATCCCCAGGTCCTTGTACAGTTTTCCATGCCTCTAAGGCAGCTGCATTTATCTGAGCATATATATCTGAGTCATAATCTGTTTGAGCCTGTAAGTCTGCGAATTGCCCTTCTCCTGTGAGCATGTCTATATTATAGTTTTCAAACCCTGCAGCCGCGTTTCTTTTAGCCGTTTCTATACAAAGTTCTTGGAATTGCGATCGCCAAACCAAGAATTGCCCCCGCTTAATGTTGCTTTACATAGACTTTTCCAGTCTGAGGGGGTTAAGCTAAAGGTGTTAAGGGACTCCAGCATACTCAACGTGAAAGGAGCTTGGGGCCCATAAGTCATTACTGCCTCTTTGAGATTTTTTATTGTTTTGAAATCTACTGACTGATGGACACTCTGTCCATTTTTCTTTTCAAATGCTGGCGGTTCCCAATGTATCTGTGAGTTGTCCTCGAGAGCGCATAAGCGATCAGAAAGACTTTTTATTTCTGTTTCTAGGGTATGCAAATGCCTAGTAATACCCTTCATATTTTCTGTAATGGATTCCACCCATGGGGGAGTAGTCACTTCCACAAGTGACTCCTCTGCCTGACGGACCTTTTTCTCGGTCTTTTTTAATTTCTTTTTCCTCATTTTCTCAGGATCACTTTTACTAGATTCCTCACCACTGCTAATTTCACTGACAGCAATATCCTGAGGCCCAGGTTCCAGTGAGAGCAAGTATCCTTCAGCTTTCGCCAATAACTCCCGAATTGCTTTAATAGCTTGGATTTTTGTCATTTTTGGGTCTCTTCTAATACTCTCTTTACTGGTCTCAGTTGGCCCAGTGGAATCTACACTTTTTTGATCACTTTCACTTTTGTCTATATACTCCTCACTGAGAACAGAGTCAGGTATATCAAGGAGTCTTTGCATAGCCTCTATCACTTGGGATTCAGTTATATTCGAACCCATCTTTAGAGACCTTTCAGTTCTTACCTTGCTGTTCCCCTGAAGCGCTTGGAGCAACGGAGCCGCGGGAAAAACTTCAGAAGCAAACTGGAGACAAACAGCTTTTTATTCTGATAACTTTTCTCTCTGGTTCTAATAACGACTAACACACGCCAAAAACACACCCTAAAAATGGCGCTGACCCGATCAGCAATTTCGGCCAAGTCACTCGAGATCCCGCAACAATCCCGTGAGACTACGGGTGGCGACAAAGGCCAAATCTCCACGGCTCATAGTCAAGCGCAATTCAAGTCAATCCCCAAACAGGGCTCCTGCATTTCCCCCTTTTTGTTTTAAAAAAGAGGGGATGCTCTAGGACGTCTATGTGCAACCAACATTCTTACCCGTCATCGGATAATCAGGCTGTGCCCTTGACTCCTGTCTTAGGTTGATATGTCGGCCACATGAGACTGTCCCGTGCGACTGTGCCTGTCTTAAGTTGTCCCCCTCTGGGGATCTTACCCGTCATTGGCTAACCAGCCATCCAATGGAGCCCTTTAGGATCGACTATATATGATGACTAACAGCCGTCCAATTGTGAGGAGATGTTGCGGCTTTAAGGCGACAAGCCTTTTGGTGATGAGCCAAATTGCATAGCATATCAAATTGTTTAAACAAATCAGCTGCCCTAAGTTCCATCAAGTAACACACTGAATTCTCTAGACAAATACCCGCAAGGCATTGTCCCGTAAAGTCCCAAACAATGAAAGATCAAAATGTCCATTTGTTATAACATGTTGATGTAGGAGGCCCCATGCATGTAGAGCAGAGGCCACACTGTTGGTGAGGTTGTTTGATGTTTGAGCAGCAGCATGGGATGCTTGCGGCGGCCGCGATCCCTGCAGCTGTAGCAGCAGACGTCTTTTTTATGTTTAGACAATGCCACCGGCAAATCTTCAGGGCCCGCTACCTAGAAACTCAAGCATCAATTATTAAAGGAAAGGCAGTGCTATTGCAGCACTGAGTCAAGAGGCGAGTTGTCAAACTACAAAATAGAATAATTAGATTAGAAAATTAAAGTTGATTTTTGTTCACATACATCGCTGGTTGAGCTTCTACAAACATAAGTTGGAAAAATGTCATATTTAGAACAAAACAAAGAAAGACTGAGGGTAATTACTGCATTAAAGATAGATTAAAGAAAAGGTAAAGGCACTTTAGAGAAATAATTTGTTAGCTGGAACCCTTGAGTCTCTGTATACAGAGCAATCTTTTACCTGTTGAGATAATTGAAATTAATGAGCTATTAAACAAATGAAGTTAATAACAAATAAACAATCTTAAGTCAAAGCACCAAAATATCAGGTTATATAGCACTAGTCATATTGTTTGCTAAAGAGAAGTCCCAGGGACACCTATAAATCAAAATTGAAAGTACCTTCATTTATAAAATTATTTACCTAAATTGAATACTCTTAACCTAAAATGAATTAAAGTTATTTGGATCCATATATATATATATATATATATATATATATATATATATATATTCTTTTTCATAAGCGCTTTGTTCTATGTGACGTCACACTGGACAGACAAACAAACATACAAACATATATTTGTGACGTCACATTAACATGAAATGTAGACAAATGTACAGACATAAAGACATGTATAAAAAGAAAAAAAAATACAATTGTGTACACACTAAAGAGAGATTTCCTTGTCCCGGCCGGGAGGAATGACACTTAAGTTGTGAAATATTTTGAAGGACTCTTTTGAGGGAATCATTCTATACCTTCATCTTGGTCCTCTTGATTTTGTACCTTTTTTATTAATCTTGATTCTTCAATAACTTCATCTTGATCATTTTGATGTGGTACCTGTTTTATTAATCTAGATGGTATCCATATTGGAGAGGATTCGTCTTTTGGAAAAACACAAACAGATCCTCTTCCCCAAATTAATACTGGATCTGGACCCTTCCATGTACCTGAAAGAACATCCTTCCAGTAAACCAAAGGTTTATGTTGTTGGTGTGGATTCCAATGTCTGTCTCCAGCAGAATAACCATTAGAGTCTAAAGTTAAAAAATTTAAGGTAAACAGGGCAACTGCCAATCTGTCCTTAGGACTTTTCCAATTTCCTTCTTTTTGTTTTAATAACATAATTTTCAGTGTTCGGTTTGCTCTTTCAATAATGCCCTGACCCTGAGGATTGTATGGGATGCCTGTTTTATGGGATATATTGAATTTTGCGCAAAACTGTTTGAAAGATGAGGACGTATATGCGGGGCCATTATCTGTTTTAAGCATTTTGGGGATGCCCAATGCAGCAAAAGCTTGCAAACAATGAGATGTAACATCTTTAACTTTTTCTCCAGAATGTAAGGAAGCAAAAATCATGCCTGAGCATGTATCTATAGTCACATGAATAAATCGCAATTTTCCAAAACTTGGCTCATGAGTAACATCCATCTGCCACAAATGATTGGGCATTAATCCTCTAGGGTTAACTCCGAAATGAGGATTGGGCAAATGTGTCATACAAGATTTACAATCTTTTACAATTGTTCTGGCTTGCTCCTTTGTGATTTTAAACCTACGTTGCAAGGTGGTGCTGTTGACATGAAACTGGGAATGAAATAAAGTAGCTTGTTGTAGCGCTGAAAGTATAAATACTGTTTTTGTAAGTTCATCAGCCTTTTGATTACCTTCATGGAGGGGACCAGGCAAATTAGTATGTGCTCTAATATGGCCTACGAATAGAGGTTCTTTTCTTGCCCACAAAAGTTTTTGTATTTGATAAAACAATTTAAAGGCTGGAGTATGAGGTGCTATTGGTCCTGCTAACTCTAATTTTGGGACGGCTTGTACAATATAGTGGCTATCTGAAAAAATGTTTATGGGCTGGTCCCTAAAATTTTCCAGAGCTCTTACCACAGCTTCCAGTTCCACTAGTTGAGCTGATTTGTGTGCAGTTATGTAAGTCATATTTTCTTTTTTAGTGACTACTGTAGCAATACCATTTGAGGACCCATCTGTAAATACATTATTAAATGCCTTAGGAATAGGTTGATTTTTTATTACCTGTGGAAATATAATAGGATGATTAATACAAAAAGATAATATAGGGGACTTAGGAAGATGATTATCAAAATTTGCAGAAGTAGAGCATTTAGCTATAGCCCAATCATTATCATTGAAGCATAAGTATTCAATCTGTGATGATGAATAGGGAGTAATAATAGTAGCAGGGTGAATGCCAAATATTTTAGTAGAAGTCTTAAGTCCTTGAAGAATAAGTTTAGCCACCATGGAGGTATAAGATTCAATTATACTTTTAGGAGAGACAGGCAAATGTATCCATAATAAAGGCCCTTGTTGCCAAAATACTCCTGTGGGTGTATATTGTGAAGAAATAATAATCAACATCAGCGGTTGAGTTAAATCAAATCTATCACAATGAGCTCCTTCGACGGCTTTTTCTACTAATTTTAAAGCTTTCCTAGCATCAGGAGTCAATGTTCGTGGTGAAGATGGATCAGGATCTCCACGAAGGATGTCAAATAAAGGTTTTAGTTGGCCAGTAGTGAGATTTAGTGTAGGGCGAAGCCAATTAATGTCTCCCAGTAGTTTTTGGAAATCATTGAGGGTGGTCAAATGTTCTTTATTTATTAAAATTTTTGGGGGGTCTAACAAAAGTATCCATGATTTTAAATCCTAAATATAATATGGGAGATCTGGTTTGAACTTTTTCTTCTGCTATATATAATCCATATTTTTTTTTAAATTTTCTACCACATCACTGAATATATTAAATAAGATTTTTTGATTAGGGTGGGCCAATAAAACATCATCCATGTAATGTAGACACATGAGGTTTGGATATTTATTTTTAATGGGTTGGATAGCCTTGTCCACATATATTTGGCATATGGTGGGGCTATTAGCCATTCCCTGTGGTAAAACCTTCCATTGATATCTCTGATCAGGGCCATTATTGTTCATAGAAGGAACGGAAAAAGCAAACCTGGGGGCATCCAGAGGATGTAGGGGAATAGAAAAGAAGCAATCCTTTATATCAAGAGTAATAAGATGGAAATTTTTTGGAATAGCTATGGGACTAGGAAGTCCAGGTTGAGTAGGCCCCATAACTTGCATGGTTTTATTGATTTGTCTAAGATCATGTAACAATCGCCATTTTCCTGACTTTTTCTTGATCACAAATATGGGGGAATTCCAGGGAGAGGTGGAAGGTTCTATATGACCTGCTTCTAATTGTTCCTGAACTAATTGGTGGGCCGCTTGTAATTTCTCTTTAGATAGGGGCCACTGAGGGACCCACACTGGCTTATCAGAAAGCCATGGTATTTTCAAAATTATTTTCTCAGTGGCCCCGAAAAAAAATATCTTTTTCCTTTATGACAATGATTACTTTTAGGGTTAAGATTACTCTGTACTTTTTGATAATGAGTTCTTTTATGGTTAAGATTACCCTGTAGGTTTTCACATTTAACATCTGCAGGCTTGGTTGCAAGGTGTACTCCCATTTGTTGCAAAATATCTCTTCCCCATAAAGTAACCGGTAGATTAGGTAAAACATAAGGCTGAAATGTTCCTTTATGGCCTTCATCATCCTCCCATTTTAAAATTACTGCACTTTTATCTGGGAGGTTATTATATCCCAAGCCTCTTAAACTGGTTGAAGCTTTTTGCAGAGGCCAGTGCTTGGGCCATTGGCGTAAATTAATAATGGAAGAGTCAGCTCCAGTATCTATTAATCCCTCCATTTCTATTCCTTGGATTTTTATTTTACACATAGGCCTCCTTGAACAGTCTCGAACCCAGCAAGCCATGGGACTTGAGTCAGTGGAACAAAATCCTCTATTGTTCCCTTCTTGAGGCATACCCATTTTAAATGAATTATGTAAATTGGGAAGGAGAAGCAACTGAGC
Organism: Tamias sibiricus; assembly: GCA_025594165.1. Lineage (NCBI taxonomy): Eukaryota > Metazoa > Chordata > Mammalia > Rodentia > Sciuridae > Tamias > Tamias sibiricus. The sequence goes on along the minus strand of CM046661.1, from coordinate 95,558,008 downwards.
AATTCTATCTCCTTGATTAACAGAACTTACACTTTGGGGTGAGCTAAGCATTATTTTTATTTCCCCTTTGTAGTCTGAGTTTATTACACCTGGGGTCACTTGCAAACCTAATAAGCTTTTAGGACTACGCCCGATAATAAGTCCTACAGTCCCTGAGGGAAGAGGTCCCCTGACTCCTGTGGGAATCAGTTGAACCCCCATTTCAGGTGTTAACACTATTCGGGCGGTGGAACAGAGGTCTAATCCTGCATTTCCTCTTGTTCCTCTGGCGAGGGAGTGGATGGGTAGTAGGGATTGTGTCGGGGAAGCATCTGAGTGGATGCTTGAGGATACTCCTTCTGCAATGCCCCGTACATTTGTGGGCCCCGGGGTACTGGGCCCCGTGCCCCGTTTTTTGAATTCCTGAACAAAGGATTTCCATGGATGTCAAATTTTGAATAGCATTTATTGGCCCAATGATTTCCCTTTTTACACCTGGGGCAGCGGCCTGGGGCACGGTATGAGCTTGATCTTATTTCTCTTTTGGGATTTTGCCTAGAATTGCCTGATTGATTATGATAATTTTGCCTGGAATATCCTGATTGATTATAATGTCTACGTTTAGCCTTTGTGAAATTTCGAGAGGAAGCACCTCTCATTGAGGCTGCAATCACATTTCCTGTGACAAAGGCGCCATTTATATCTTTACATAGTTGTATATATACGGAAAGATCCTTTTTAGTTCTCCATGGCCTGATGGCTGCTTGGCACCATTTATTTGCATTTTCATAAGCTAATTGAACAACTAATGGCATAGCTTGGTCAACATCTGCAAACACACTACCTGCAGTTCTCAAAAGTCGATCAGCAAAGTCGGCATACGGCTCATTAGGTCCTTGAATCACTTTTGACAAGCTACCTTGTAGATCCCCAGGTCCTTGTACAGTTTTCCATGCCTCTAAGGCAGCTGCATTTATCTGAGCATATATATCTGAGTCATAATCTGTTTGAGCCTGTAAGTCTGCGAATTGCCCTTCTCCTGTGAGCATGTCTATATTATAGTTTTCAAACCCTGCAGCCGCGTTTCTTTTAGCCGTTTCTATACAAAGTTCTTGGAATTGCGATCGCCAAACCAAGAATTGCCCCCCGCTTAATGTTGCTTTACATAGACTTTTCCAGTCTGAGGGGGTTAAGCTAAAGGTGTTAAGGGACTCCAGCATACTCAACGTGAAAGGAGCTTGGGGCCCATAAGTCATTACTGCCTCTTTGAGATTTTTTATTGTTTTGAAATCTACTGACTGATGGACACTCTGTCCATTTTTCTTTTCAAATGCTGGCGGTTCCCAATGTATCTGTGAGTTGTCCTCGAGAGCGCATAAGCGATCAGAAAGACTTTTTATTTCTGTTTCTAGGGTATGCAAATGCCTAGTAATACCCTTCATATTTTCTGTAATGGATTCCACCCATGGGGGAGTAGTCACTTCCACAAGTGACTCCTCTGCCTGACGGACCTTTTTCTCGGTCTTTTTTAATTTCTTTTTCCTCATTTTCTCAGGATCACTTTTACTAGATTCCTCACCACTGCTAATTTCACTGACAGCAATATCCTGAGGCCCAGGTTCCAGTGAGAGCAAGTATCCTTCAGCTTTCGCCAATAACTCCCGAATTGCTTTAATAGCTTGGATTTTTTGTCATTTTTGGGTCTCTTCTAATACTCTCTTTACTGGTCTCAGTTGGCCCAGTGGAATCTACACTTTTTTGATCACTTTCACTTTTGTCTATATACTCCTCACTGAGAACAGAGTCAGGTATATCAAGGAGTCTTTGCATAGCCTCTATCACTTGGGATTCAGTTATATTCGAACCCATCTTTAGAGACCTTTCAGTTCTTACCTGTCCGCTCCGAAGTTCCCCGTACGGGCCGCCACCTGTTGCTGCCTGAAGCGCTTGGAGCAACGGAGCCGCGGGAAAAACTTCAGAAGCAAACTGGAGACAAACAGCTTTTTATTCTGATAACTTTTCTCTCTGGTTCTAATAACGACTAACACACGCCAAAAACACACCCTAAAAATGGCGCTGACCCGATCAGCAATTTCGGCCAAGTCACTCGAGATCCCGCAACAATCCCGTGAGACTACGGGTGGCGACAAAGGCCAAATCTCCACGGCTCATAGTCAAGCGCAATTCAAGTCAATCCCCAAACAGGGCTCCTGCACATGTGTATTCTGTAGGTACTTGTAAGATAAGGTACATCCTGAAAATATCAAAGAGGTTTTAGGGACAAGCAATTGAGATTATATAAGGAAAAAAAAGTAAAAGCAAGAAAACCACAATTTATTCTCAATCCCATTGTTCTATCATGAACTTCTTTCCAGTAAGCAAAAGTTTAAAGTTAAATTCAGATAACTCCAATCATACAGTTTCATGCTTGATAGTGTTTCATTAAACAAAAATCACCAGATGGAGAGAAGTTTAACTAAATCTATTATTTGAAATGCTAATGAATTTGATTTTCACTATTCAAAAGGTACTCTTAATCAGCAGAGAAAATTAGTTCTTTTCCTGCAGATAGTAGGTAAAATGCTTATTTCAGTTCTTTTTATCATACAAAGATAAACTGAACTTTTAAAAGGGAGAGGTCTGTCTGCCATGTCTTCTTGTGGGCCTCAGCTTTCTAACTGTAACATGAAGGGGTGAAATTAACGATTTTTAAGGTCCATTTTTGCTTTAAAATGATGTAATTATAGTATTTTAAAATGTGAAATATAGTCTAATAGAGGTTAAATTGTATTTTGGAGGCCCAGCAAACCTAGACTCAAATCCAACCTTCCCTTCTTTCTAGCTGAGGGAACTTGACAAGTTATATACCCTATGGAAAACTCAGTTTAGGGATAAAATAACTTCACTATCATTAAGACAATTGCTCAAACTAGGAAACATTCTTAACTCCCTTAGATCTATCCCTCTTCAACACCCCTTCCAATCCCCAGTTCAAGCAATTCTGTACATCAAGTACATGTTCAGACCACCCTATGCTAGTCTATGGCTGCCACAACCAAGTAGTTTAGGCAACAGAAATTTATCCTCACCATTCTGGAAGATGAGTGTGACATCAAGGGGCTTGATTTCATTCTGAGGTTCCTCTCTTAGGATTGCAGATAGCTTTCTTTTCCCTGTGTCTTGGTGTGCTCTTCCTTTGTGCTTCTGTTCTAATTTTTTTCTTATAAGGACATGAGTCAGAGTCGATTAGGGCTCAACCATATAACCTTAATCGCCTCTCTTTTTACCTTAATTACCTCTCTAAGGACCCTTCAAATGTAGTCACATTCTGAGGAAAAGGGAGTTAGTATTTGAAGTATGAATTGTGTGTGGTGGGGTGGGGTGAGGTGGGGACAATTCAGCCCATTAAACAACCATGCCTCCCATCTGCACAGATGGCCTTTCAGACTACCACACATTTCTAGAGCATAATCTTACAGTCACTCCAATTTATTCTCCAGGTAGCAGCCAGAGGGACTGACCACTGGGCCACATCCCCAGCCCTTTTTTGTATTTTAAAAATTGCTGAGGCTGGCTTTGAACTCGCGATCCTCCTGCCTCAGCCTCCCAAAATCAGGCGTGCGATCAGATCAATTTCTTTATTAAAACCCTCCCATGTTTTCTCATTACACTTAAAATCAAAATGCCTAAGGTGATGCCCAAGGTGGTTCATACATTAGACTATTACACCTATGACACTCTCCTGTTTTCTATGCTGAAATTTTCATCTTTTTTTTTTTTTGAGGGGGGCTTACTTTATAATTGACTAACTCCTTTCTTCAGGTCTCAGTTTAAATTTTTCTAAAAGTTAATACTGACCAGCATCGCATTATCAGCCTCATACACCAGGATCTGATTCTGGTTGTTTTTCTGGATCAGGACTAGAGATTGCCCTCCCCCTTAGGTCTATTGCTTTTTTTTGTCCTGCAACTTCTCTCCTTCTTAGGTTCCTATACCCCATTCCACCCACTCCAGCCCAACTCCCAACTTAGACCATCTGACATCTCCAGTCTGACTCCAAAATGAGTATGAATGTGCTACTTTAATGATGTAGCCATGGTAAAATTGACTTGCCAGTTTTTCACTTTTTAATTTTTTTCTAAAAGGCAAAAAAGCAAGCAAACAAGCAAGTAAATCTCATGATAAAATTGGTTTCCATTTTTTTCCCTTCAAGGAATTAGAAACTTTTAAATTTAGTAAATTCTCCAGTATGAAACCACTTTGAGATCTACATAAATTAGTTTTGTAATTTCATAATACCTTAAATGCTATTAAAATGTCTCAGTATTTACTCTAAAATAATTGAAGATGCAAAAATTATTTTTATGAAGAATTATAGCTGAGATATTTATAAAAAACACTTCACTGGGAAAGGAGTTCATAATCTCATTTCAAAAAATCTATAGGAAATTATAGATTTATAATTTTAATTATATATTTATAATTATACATACATAATTATAATATAATTATATTCACCTTCTTTTTCTATTCTTATCTATTCTCCTTCTGCTGTAGTTTATAAGTGAGTGGCTTCCAAATCTCCCTTGCCATCTTCCTGTCCTTCCAGAGCTGCCATAGGCTGCCATAGAGATGCACATGGTCCAAAAAAATTCCATGCCTAACCAAAAACCATCACCACCTTTGCCTCCAATCTTGATTCCTCTGTAACTTTGCCATTTTCTCAATGTTGCTATTTGGAATCAATTTTTCCCCATTAGTCCTATTTCATGGTATCTAATTACCAAATACTGTTGTACATTTATATTTACTTGTAACTTCTCAGTCATCCTACTCATGTCTTTAACTTTCTTCACAATGAAGACAATTCTCTTTTGGTCTCTCCTTATCCTTATTTTCCATGTTAATATCTGTGCATCAATCATATATAACATGTTTAAATCCTTTAGTCAAAAGAAACTGTATTAGAAGGTATAAATAATGAAAAAGCACAGGCCAGGACTTTCTTGACTGCTATAATGAACAATAACTTCTAAGTGGTTTTAGAGTCTACTTAGAAAATACTCCCTAGGAATGGGGCCAAATTTAGTGCTCTCTTTAGTTTTCTTTAAATTTTTCAATCTTCCACGTAGTGGTACAAGAGGAGAAAGATTCTAATCTGATAATATCTGTAGCCTTTTGCTGCTATAAACTAAGAAGTATCTGGTGTTAGCTAGTGGGTTTTAATTAAAGTTTTAAATTAGAGAGAAGTGAACATCCCTTGGAGACTATTAGCATTAACCTGAGAAGAGTCCCATGCCTATTTACCAAAGAAAGCGAAAATAATTAGTATGAGAAACACAGGATGGGTTGAGAAAGGAAAGAATAGTGTGATATCTGTGATATCAGTGATATGAGCTAAGATTGAGGCAGTCCTCAAAAACTTCAAGCAGTTTGTTGGGATAAACTCAGGTACTATATATTACAATAAAGCTCTAATTAAAAAAAAATTCAAGCAGAGAAGGAATCTTCATCTTCTGGTGAAATACCTATGAGATATTTGGGAGACTCACTGAAGGAAGATGAGAAAGAGACATTCGAGTTCAGTCATAGGCTATGAGTGGAACCACCTTGGTCTTTTAAGAGAAAGCAATACATATACAAAAGCACCTTAAAATTTTTTGATGCTGGATTCCTTCTTTCAATGTCATGACAAGCTTGGCATTAAAAAGTTCTGGAATCATTTAGATCTCAAAGTGATGATAATGTCCAAAACAGTTTTGGACATTACACTGCTGCAGCAAGTGTAAGTATCCGGAAGCATGATTCAGAGATTTTCACTACTTTTATGGAATTTAAATGCATTCCATCTTCAGACTTCATAGCCCAAAACATACCTTATGTGTTCTCAAGGATATAATTATAATACATGAATTGCTTTTTGTAGGTTATAAAAATGATATCAATTCATAGGATCATTCATCTTTAAAATAATTAAGTAAACCATAGGATAGATATTATCTCCATTGTACAAATTAGAAAAAGTTTAAATGCATAAAGGCAAAATGCCTAGCTCAAGTTCATGAAAATATGGAGACAGAAGTTGGCAGAGTGACAACTAAAATTATGTCTTCAGATCCCACTTCCAAAATTCCTAAATGGATGGCAAATTTTAATGTTTGTACAAGAATTTATAATTCTTGTACAAACATAGACAAATGCAGCGTTTGAATTGTTTTTGGTTTTTGTTAGCGTGTGCTTTTTATTTGTCTTTCCTCTTTTTCTTTTTAAAGTTTTCTAATTTGATAGAGGACTCAGCAGGCTGTATATATTAACAAAATACAAGATATGAAAGATAATTCCTGGCAATCTTTTGGTGCCCACTGTTGGTCTGATAGGAAGCTTCTTTTCCCTTAAAATATTAATTGGATCACAGTTTTGTGACTTGTAAATTGTGTGGGCCTTGGGCAATTTCATATGTGGGTGGGTGATAGGGCTACCTTGCCAGGTATTTGAGGATATAATGTGATATCAAAGAATGTCATCTATCAATATTTTCTTCTCTTTCTTTTATTTTTTAGGGTCACATCTCTATTTCAATAAAAATAAAAATTGACATATGCATAAAGTTATTACCAATATTAAAATGATACTTTTGGCATGTTGTGGTTGCATATGCCTGTAATTCCAGCAACTCAGGAGGCTGAGGCAGGAGGATTGCGAGTTCAAACCCAGCCTCAGCAACTTATCGAGGACCCAAGCAACTCAGTGAGACCAGACCCTATCTCTAATCAAATATATAAAAAGGTTGGGGTTGTGGCTCAGTGGTTAAGTGCACCTGGGTTCAATCCCTGGTAAAAACATAAAAAATGAAATTTTTGTAATGAAAGAATATATATAATATTTAACATTATCAAAAATTTAACAATTAGAGCAAAACAGATGAACACTTTGATTAAATAGACAAAATATATGAACAGGTGATTCATAATGACATTAATAATTAATTATTAATAATGACAAGAACACCTAAATAGTTCTTCACAAAAATTTACTCTCAAATCACCCCACCCCAATCTGCTCACCCACTCTATTCTTTCATTTCAACTCCCAAAGAGCAAATCACATTAGTACATTAACTTTTTCTCTTCCCCTTTTCTAGTTAAATTAGTTTAAAAATGTGGCTCGTTTTATTTAATAGTCCAGATTTTGTATGTACTAATGATTTGCTGAAAATATCAATTCAGTATTACAAAAGATACCAACTCAATACTATGGTTCAAAACAACAAGCCATATAATTACCTGCCACTATCCTTAAATACAGAGTAATTTGGAAGGTAAAGGGGCAGCTTAGTGTTGGCAAATTAGACTCATCTTTACCTCAAGCATTTTTATAGGATTTGGGTTAAAAAGTAAAGAATATGTGTGTATACGCACACACACACACACACACACACACATACACACACACATATATAATATAGTATTGTATATATATATTCTATATATAGTAGATTTTCCAGTTGAATTCAATCATTGGATCAAAAATAAATCTCATCAGGAGTGATGGCACATGCCTGTAATCCCAGTGTCTTGGGGATTACAGGAGGATCTTTAATTCAAATTCAGCCTCAGCAAAAGCGAGGCACTAAGCAACTCCGTGAGACCTTGTCTCTAAATAAAATACCAAATAGGGCTGGGGATGTGGCTTAGTGGTCAAGTGCCCCTGTGTTCAATCCCTGGCAATCCCCCCCCCCAAAAAAAAGATAAATCTCATGATTGTTAAACACAAAATAGCAGATATTATGTTTTGTTTTGTTTTTAGTGGGAGGAGTTAAAGTTTAAAACAGCAAGCAGTTTTTAGGTTATTTTGCTTACATAAAGTTTTAAAATATTTACTGATCATGTATTTTGTGCAAAATTGATAAAATAAAGCAGATAATAGGAAGGAAGTAAGGTAACTTCTATTTTACCAATGAAGGTTAGAAGCTAAAAGGGGATAAAAAATATAATACATGGCAGAAGATAAGCAATCCTAATTGGGTTCAGGGGAATTCTCTAACTGTCAAGGAAGAGACCACATTCTGAAATAAGATAGGAAGGCATTGACGAAGAATGGTTTGATGGAGTCTGAGGCATTTGAATTGTAACTGGACAAAGGTATAGTTTCAACAAAGAGAAAGTGGTAGAAATTTTTTCAAGAGAATAGTCTAAGACTGGAAGGGACAAAGTCAGGTTTAGAATTATAATAAATTTTTCTTTTTTCAGTTTAAGGCAAGATTGGATAAGAAAATTTTTGCGAGTATGGAAATCTTGAAAGCTGTGCTAAGGATTCAAACTTAGTTTCATAGCCAATAAGGAGCTGCAATGACTGAAGCTCTGCTTCTTAAGATGGATCCACCAACTGTAATTAAAAGAAATTGAAATGGAGAGAGGCATGGAAAACCAACAGTGGTTTATGTGAAGATAATAAGAGTCTGAGGTGAAAAAATAGTGAATAATGAAATGTTAAGGATGTGGCAAAAAATGAGAACTATTATAGAGGCAAGATTTACTGATATTTCAATAGTTTTGAAATATCATAATATGCCATAAAGGACCTATACCTTAAGTTTACCCTGAAGTATATTTGAATTCATTTAATATTCAAAATAAGCACCCCAATCAAGGAAAGAACATTACCAGGAACCCTGAAAGATTTCTGTTTCATTCCCTGCTCTACCCATTATGGTGACCTTTACTAGTATAGATTATTTTCAATTGTTTTAATACTTCAGATGATTAGAATTACTCAGCCTATTCCTTTGTATTTGACTTTCCTTAACATCATACATGAGTCATATCCACATGGTGCTCGTGGTGCTCATGGTGACTCATTCTCATTGCCATACAGTATTATATTGTATAGATGAACTATTATTTATTTACTGATTCAACTTTAGGTGGTTTCCAGTTTGGAATGATAACATATAATGATGCTATGAACTTTTCTTTAATGTCTTTTAGTGAACACATGTAAAATCTCTATCTAGGGATGAATTACTTGATTGTATGCATCTGTAGCTCTAGCATATAATGGCCAGCAGTTTTCCAGTGTAGTTGTACCAATTAATTTTATCAACAGTACATGATAGTATCAGTTGCTCCATATTCTTACCAATATTTGGTTTTTGTTTTTAACATTTCATTCATTCTGCTGGGTGTATAGTAGTTTATCTTGGTGATTTTGCATTTCCTTTTAAATTGTAAAATTTCCATTTTTTTTGCCATTGGATTTTTTGTGATGAATTTTTAAAATATACTCCATGTATTTCCTTTATGTGGCCAATAACTTAGATTGTCATGCTACTCTCTTAATTCTGTTTTTTGATGAATAAAAGTTGTTAATGTAGTTTAACGTATCAATTTATCTTCTATAATTAATGGTGAAAACAGATGACATAAAGTAAACTCTAATACTTTAACCATGAATGTTTTGTATAGGTGATGTGAATATTTCATCCATTTTAAGGAGAATGTTAACTTTTAAACAAAACCAAACAAAAATCCACCAGTCAGATTTTATAAGCAAGGAAAAAAATATAGATATTTACTCCAGGTTACGTGTTCTGGGTGAACTGGAGGTACTATTAGCAAAATCAGATAAGTCAATAAGGTGTCTATGTAGGAACAAATATGGCTTTGATTTTGGACATATCAAATTTGAAGTATAGTGTTTATGAGACATCTAAGTGGAAATCTTCATGGGCTTTGGACTTTCATAGCATGGTGATACTGAAACTGTGGAATTGTTTGAAAGTACTGAGAGGCAGACTAAAGACACAGGAGCATGACTGGGAAAAGAACCCTGATAGAGCACTCCAGTTGGTGGTTACATGGGGTATAATACAAACCCACATTCCAAACAGACTGATGGAAATGCTTACCTAGCTGTCTCCTCATCACCTCACACTTGGTGCACTTAAAGCAGAATCCATCATTCTGTATTTCCTCTACCACCTCCTTAGCTCCAATTCTTCAAGTCACTCAGACACCAAACTTCTGAGCCAATTGTGACACTTTGTTCTTTTTTATCCCTTTGGCTAGTCATTAAGGCCTATTACTTTATTACTTCTTTCATTTGTTTCTTAATTTTATTCTTATTGACATTCCTTGAAACTATTTTAATGATCTCTCCAAGGTGATTCAAACTCTGGCCTCTTAACCACTTGGAAAAAATGCAGTTGTTTTTTTTTTTTTTTTTTTTTTAATTTGTTTATTGAGCCAGGAACTATGCCAAGAATGCTATAAAAATATGTCCTTTAATTGTCATAAAATACTATAAGGAAACTTGGGCCTACAGAGTTTAATTTCTGGCTGTCACAGAGACACAATTTCAACCTAGATACAGGGGAGTCTAAAGTTGTCTGTTAACTCTACATTTTCTTTCCCCACGAAATCACCACATCTGTTTTACCTCAAGTAGATATTTAAATATTCTATTTTATACTAGTCATATTTCTGTTTATGGGGGGAAAATGCCTGAGACAATAAACTTAAAAGAAGGAAAGTGTTATTTTTACTCAAAGTTTCAAAAGTTTCAATCCATTGTCAGCTGGTTCCATTGTTTATGGGCCTGTGGTGGGAAAGACCATCATGGTGAGGAACAGATGACAGAACAAAGATGCTCACTTTATGGTGACTGGGATGCCAAAGAGGGGAAGGGGCTGGAATCCCAGTGTCCCTTTCAGCCCACTTCCTAAAGTTTCCATCACCTCCTGTGGCAGGCACCACAAGCTGGGGCTCACGCCTTTTCCACATGGGCCTTAGAGGAACATTTAAAATCCAATCCATCACAAATGACTGATACCTCTTGTCTCTCTTTAACCTCTTCCTTTCTGAAATTCAGTGAACAAATTTGTCAAAATATATTTGACTGTACTCTTTCTTGGTAAGTCCTCACTGTTTGTTTTTTATTATGACCACCTTTATTTATTGCAAAGTTTGACACTAACTATTTGAAAGTTACACCCTATTTTTCCTTTTCATTTAATCATTAAGTTTCCTAGAACCTCCTAAGATTTTCAAAATCTTAGATTTCTGGTATTATTTCTTTAAACTTTGTTATCTATTTTTCTACTGTCATAAAATCTTAGCAAGGAAGTTCCTTTCAGAATTGTCTAGTCCAATCTTTCAGTTCAATAAGGAGAAAAATGAAGGACCACAGTGACCCTATGCTTAAACATGCACATCTTGTTAGTGCCAGAACTTGCAGTTCCTAACTTTTGGTCTAATGTTTTTTCATTAAACACATTACTCTGTCGTTTTTGTATTTTTATTTAATGTATTTGAAACATATACATGTGTGTATGTTTCTTTACACGTACATTTTACATTCTTTACGTTTTACATTAAATTTTTTTTCAAAAGTTCCTGCAAGTCTTACTGCTTTTATAGTTGACAGTTACCTTAATACTGAATCTTGTTCCTCAGAAGCAACTACTTTAATTACTTGAGATTTGTCCTTTGCTATTTATATCTCTAGCTTCAAATGAAGATACTGATTTTTCTTGGTTCTTAATTCATCTTTTTTTCCTCCTCTATATGCACATTTCTCAAGTCCCTATTCTTCCAAAGTTTTATGTCAGAATTTTTGTTAATGTCTATATTTCCTATCTAAAATGACTATTTTTCAAAACTGGGATTTATAATAATTTCCTTTGAATTTGCTTAGTTTAGTACATATCTTCAATATCTTCTCCTATCTATGTTGATAGTCACACATACCAGCAGCATTCTCATTGTCCCATGTGATATTTTATGTATACATAATTTTAAAGTAAACTTTTTAAGAATAGTTTTAAATTCACCATTCTAGCTTTGAGAACTGTGACAAATACATTTCTGTTTCTTAAAAGTCACCTAATCTGTTTTGTTATACCAATTCTAATGGACCATGACAGTCATTAGTTGGGATTTGTTTGCATTTTTCTCTCATGACTAGATTGGAGTTATAGAATTTGAGGAGGACGATTACAGGACAAAGAGCTGTCCTCATCACAGCACATCAAGGGTGAATTGTGTCAACATGATGGATCACTTGTGCTTACCTGGGTCACTTGGCTGGGCTAATGTTTGTCAGGTGGGTTCTCCACTGTAAGTTTACTCCCCCACATTCTGTGCTGTATTCTCCACAAGGGAGCCAGTATTGCCATCCCATACTTAAGGGGCAGTTCTCTTCCTTGAGGGTAGTTACATAAATTATTTGGAATTCTTTTGCCCAGGAGGTTTATCTCTCTCAGTATGGACTCATGGGAATTTACTTCGTCCTTTGGTTTATGCTTTAACATTATTTTGATGCCAAGTTATTCCAGCTTTGGCCACTGGGAACTCTTTCTGTTGGCTCCTGTCACTCTTGACACAGAGACATAATGCCTATTGTTGTGAGATTTTGGGTTTTGTCTTCACTGTTGACCATTTCTTTCTTTTTGGTAGTGTAAGTGCTCTAAGGTCATGTTGTATACTTACTGTCCCATTCTTAAAATCAGCCATTTCTCCAAGAATTCTTGGTTCCTTTACTGGAGAACATATTAGAAGCAAAGGTCTGGGCACCAGCCATAACTGTGGCTAATGCAATGTTATTGATTCTAGGGTTTCTGAGATGTCAGGGTGAGGAACTATGTGCTTATACAAGTTACATTTTATGTGCATCCATCCATGTTTAAGTTAAGCAGAACATAAGTTCAGGGTAATATCTGCAGTTTACCCCTAACTCTAACTCATTATTATCATTTGTAACCTTCTGTACTGAGTGAGATACTTTGCTCCTACCAACCACATATATTTACTTAATTTCTCAATTCCAGTAAATGTTTGGTGGTTTTAGAGTTGCTCATCCGTAACTCAGTGGGAAACAACTTTTCAAGCACAGTACAGTGCTTGTGTTTTGCCTGTTGTCTTATAGATCTGATTCATTTCCAAATTCAGAACCATTTTGCTGCCATACCCTTTAGTGTGGTACTTGTTTGTCACATTCTGCATTCTAAGATTCTCTGACCACCTAAATGACTTTTTAAAAATTGCAAACAACAAAGTTCACTCTTTGACTATGAAGTTCTATGGTTTTGACATGTGTATTATATTCACCATTATAATATTTTATGAAATAGTTGTCTTCACCCTAAAAACAATCCCCTGCATTTCACTATTAAATTTTCTTCCTTCTAACACTTGTCAAACACTGATCTGTTATTTGTTGTTGTTGTTTGTTTTGTTTTGTTTTTGTAGTGCTGGGAATTGAACTCAGGGCATTTGTGCATGCTAGACAAGAGCTCTACTACTAAGCTATATCCCCAGTCCTTGAACTATTTTTAATACCTTTATTTAATTTATTTATGTGGTGCTGAGGATTAAACCCAGTGTCCCACACATGTGGAGCAAGTGCTCTACCACTGAGCTACAACCCCCCCATCTGTTTTTTTAATGTCTATAATTCTGCCTTTTCCCTATGTCATATAATTGGAATAATATAGCACCTAGCTTTTTTACACTGTCTTTTCTCACTTGGCAATATGCATTGAAGATGCATGCATATCTGTTCATTTGCTAGTTCATTCCTTTTTGATTGCTGAATAGTATAACATGGCAATCTATTTTAGATTGTCCATTCAACTCTGGAAGAAGTTCTTGTTTTTTTCTCTTTGGGGACAATTATAAATAAAGTTGTTTTAGATGTTTGTATGCAATTTTTTTTGTATAGATGTAAGTTTTCAAACCAGTTGTGTAAATATCTAGGAATGCAATTGTTAGATGATACAACAAGACAATGTTTAGCTTTGTAATAAACTACCAGTCTTCCAAAGCAGCTCTACATTCTATATTCCCCTCAGTAATAAATGAGAATTTGTGCTGCTCTGCATCCTTGCCATCAGTTGGTATTGTCAATATTTATGTATTCTAGACATTCTATAAGTGTATAATGGTATCGTGTTTTAATTTGTATTTACCTACGAACACATGATGTTGAGCACCTATTTATGTCATCTGTTTATCATCTATTTATATTCACCATTATAATATTTTATGAAATAGTTGTCTTCACCCTAAAAACAATCCCCTGCATTTCACTATTAAATTTTCTTCCTTTATTTTATTTCTTCCTTTACTTGCACCTATTTATTTGTCATCTGTTTATCATCTTTGATGACATGTCTATTGACATTGTTTGCCCATTTTTAAATTGGGTTGTTTGGTTTTTTTGTTGAGTTTGAGATATTTTTGTGTATTTTGGCTATAAATCCTTTATGGAATATATATACTGGGTATATTTCCTCCCAGCCTATGATTTGTCTATTCTTTTAAGAGTGTTTTTTGCAAAGCAGAAGTTTTTAATTTCAATATATCCATTTTTTTTCTTTCATGGATTGTGCATTTATGTTGTATCTAAAAATCTCACCAACAAATCCAAGGCAAGAAGATTTTTTTCTTAGCTTTTTTCCTGTAGAAAATTTAGAATTTTTCATTTTAAATTTAGGTCTCTGAGTTGGTTAGCTACTGCTGCTATAACAAAATACCTAAGGTAAGCAACTTTAAAGGAAAAAAGGCTTACTTTGACTCTTGGCTTTAGTTCATAGTCACTTGGGCCTATTGCTTTTGGGGCCTATGGCAAGGCAACACATCATGGTGGAAATGCATGGCAGAGTAAACCTGTTCACCTCATGAGAAACAGAAAAAAAGAAACAGGAAGAGCCTGGAGTCCTCATATGCCATTCAAGGACTCATTCCCAATGACCTAATTTCTTTCTATTAGGCTTCTAGCTACTAAAGGTTCCCAATAGTGCCACAGGCTGGTGACCAAGCCTTTAACACACAGGTCTTTGGGAGACATTCAAGATGAAAACCAAAGTGCTATATTAGTCTGTTTATGCTGCTATAACAAAATATCTGATCCTGAGTAATTTATAAAGTTCAGACATTGGTTCTGGAGACTTAGAAGTCCAAGATCATGGTGCCAGCAGACTTGGTGTCTGGCAAGGTCCCAGTCTCTACTTCCATGAAGGTGCCTTGTTGCTGCTGCATCTTCCAGAGAGGAGCAATGCCATAACTTCATATAGCAGGAAGGATGGGAGGGAAAGAGAAGGGCACACTCCCTCACCAAGCCTTTTCATAAAAGTACCTATTCCCAACTTCATGACTTGTGATCACTTTCTAAAGATCATACCTCTTAATACTATTGCATTGGGAATTCAATTTCAGTATAAATTTTGAAGGGGAAAATTCAAACCATAGCAGCCTCTAATCCATTTTGCATTAATATTTTTGTGTGTGAATGGTGTAAGGTCTGTACATAACAGTTGTAGAAGAATTTACTTGTGTAGTTGACTCACGCTGTAGGAATGAGTTGTTTTCAATCTCTTAAAGCAGTGAAAAAGTTTAGATGTGGAGCTCTTGTCTCTGTAATTTAAACGTTATTAAAAAATAAAGTTCTTGGATGCAACTATCTTTTCAATGCAAATCTCTATGTTAAAATATAGAGGCATTTGACCATCAAAACCTTTTTTGCACTTTAACTTCATAGGAAACTTGAGGCTTCTGTCATCAACAACAGCTGTGTTGCAAAAACTGAGAAAAGTTTTGAAATATCCTCTATCTTGTTTTGAAAGATATCTCCCTGAACCAATTAACATATAAACCAATACTTAAAATTATTTAAAGTATAATGAAATGTTTATTGATCACAATTATGCTACAAATATAGTTAATGATAGAATAAGATATTTTTACTTAAGATTTTGTTTTCAATTAAAAAAAATCCCCTACCATTTAACATACATGAATTTTTATTTAGGAAAAAAAAAAGGCTTGCTGAATACATACAAGGCAGTTAGAATTTTGAGAAAAAGAACACAGGGGCATTAGGGGTAAATTTTAGAATGAGCCAGAAAAAAATCTGATTCTAGCTCCTATCATAGTATTGACAAAAGTAAGAAATCATGCAGAAAATTGCTATTGTATTGGCAACAGAGAAGGAAGAAAATACCTTGTCTTTTATCAACCAAGAGGAAGTTCTTGAATGTTCCCAAGTAACACTTTTCAGCATTCTTTTAATAGCCAGAGGATGTGCCTTTTGGTGCTGTGGTACCAAGGCAGCCCTTTGGTGACCACAGAGCCTATGAATGTTGAGTGAGGAAATCACACAGAATAGAATCAAGAGTCCTTTGAGGATGCTTGCCTTTGCAAAGTGATATCATTCCAACTCTGTGCAGTGCTGATTTAACTTCCAGCATGGCTCTGAACGTTAAACATGCCACACACTGAATTCTGAGATATAATATTTCAATTGATTCAAACCTCACTGGATTGGAACTTGACCTGGATATAATTCCTTGCCTTTTACTGAAATTGAATTTAGACATAAATGCTTTTTTTTCCTACCATGGATTAGAAAATTTAACAGTGTCTGGTATCAGCTATGACTTTAGGAAACATTTTCTTGTCAAACTTTTGATAGAGCCTTCATTAGTGTGTGCCCAGTGGTAGAGAATGTACATAAGGGAAGCTGATAAGAAACAACTCAAGTATAAATCATAGCATTGGTGAAGAAAACAACTCTAATAAGCATTTCGATTTATGCATAATTTTTAAGTGTGTGAGACATGGAAACTGAAGTTGAAACTATAATTGGTGACAAACAACAACAACAACAACAAATAGTTTTCTAGTGATTTTTTGAAAGCATCAACCAAAATATGAAATTATGAAATTTTATATAACTTCTATTGTACTTAAATGATACTATTATTAAATTTTCATTAAAGTCATCCTTAGTGCATGATGGAAAAAAAAAACTAATGTGTATGGGTCAAGAAGAACACAATAAGAAGACTCACTGGGTTTGTGCATACCTGTAATCCCAGTGACTCTGGAGGTTAAAGCAGGAAGATCACAAGTTTAAGGACAGCCTCAGCAATTTGGCAAGGTCCTAAACAACTTCGCAAGACCCTGTCTCAAAATTTTAAAAAATAAATAAATAAATACAAAGGGCTGGAGATGTGGCTCAGTGCTTAAGCACTCTTGGGTTTAATCTCTGGTACCAAAAACAAAGCAAAACAAAACAAAATGAAAAAATAAAAATGAACATTCAAAACAATGGCAACCCAGGAAAACAATTGAGATTGCTGTTTGATAGTAATAGAAAATTCCGGGTGAAGAGTCAGAGGAATTGAATATTAGTTTCTGTTCTGCTAATTAACTCTTTGAGCTAAGTGATCACTTTGTCTCTTGATTTTGTCCATCTGCCATATTGGGGGGGGGGGGGGTGTGACAGCGTCTGAAGTTTCTTCCATCCTTTAGCTTCTACCCGTAAGATGCAATAATACAGGTGAAAACATTTTGAAAAGTATAAAACTTGACAAAGGGCGAAGGTGTTATTTTGATTGGTGGAATCTCTTACCTGAAGAGAACAGGGGCAGATTTCACAGCTGCAGCTGACAAGTGGGGCGATTCTGTGTGCAGGTGTGGCTTGTAGGTTGACATGCTGCTTTAGGCTGAGCCTTGTAGCACTGAGGGACTCCACATTCAAACTACTGCTAACAAGGTTGATGCCTGCTATGGCCTGGATGTCAGGAGTCTTTTCAGCAATGTATACAGGGTGAGGACAGGAATGCTTGCAAAATTTCAGAATCTTGTAACCCCTTCTTGGAAGCAGAAATATACTAGGACAGTTTCCATAGCAGAATTTTACTTCTTTATTGCCTTTGAAAAGATCAGAGCACTGCCAGTCATCCTCACAGACTGGCTTTCTTCAACTGTCCTTTCTACCTTTTGAGAATCTGTAGTCTTGGTCCCATGTGATAAGTGCTCACCTGTAATCCCAGCTTCTTGGGAGGCTTGAGGCAGGATGATTTTAAGTATGAGCCCACCCTGGGCAATTTAGTGAGACACTGCCTGTCCCTGACACTCAAAAGGCAGCTATCAAAAATACAAACAACAATAAATGCTGGCAAGGATGTGGGGGAAAAGGCACACTCATACATTGCTGGTGGGACTGGAAATTGGTGAAGCCAATCTGGAAAGTAGTATGGAGATTCCTAGGAAAACTTGGAATGGAAACACCATTTGACCCAGCTATCCCACTCCTTGGTCTATACCAGAAAGACTTAAAAACAGCTTACTACAGGGACATAGTCTCATCAATGTTTATAGCAGCACAATTCACAATATCTAGATTGTGGAACAAACCCCATGTCCATCAGCAGATGAATGGATAAGGAAACTTTGATATATATACACAATGGAACACTACTCAGCACTAAAAGAGAAAAAAATCATGGCATTTGCAGGTAAATGGATGGAGTTGGAGAAAATAATGCTAAGTGAAGTTAGCCAATCCCCCAAAACCAAAGGTCAAATGATTTGTTATGAAGATACTGATTTATAATGGCAAGGGAGAGGGGGATGAGAGGAATGAAGGAACTTTAAATAGAACAAAGAGGTGGGGAGGGGAGAGAAGGGGGTAAGGGTATAGGAATAATGGCAGAATGAGTTAGACATCGTTACCCTAAGTATATGTATGAAGACACAATTGTGAAAATACTTTATGTAAAACCAGTGACTTGAAAAATTGTGCTCTTTATATGTAATATGAAATGAATTGCACTCTGCAAGCATGTATAACAAATTAGAATTAAAAAAAAAAAAGAACAATTAGCTTCACTGGGTAGAAAGGCATGCTCCTGTATTCTTACAACTTGAAGACTGAGATGGGGGATTACTTAAGTCCAGGAGTTTGCCAACCTGGGCAACGTGACCATTTTTAAAAAGAAAAAAATCAGCAGTCTCATGGACTGTAACTATTTGTTAATAAAAAAGATGACAAGATTAGGGTATTTTTTTTTCCTAATATTTACACAGCTATAGGGCTGGGGCTGGGGCTGGGGCTCAGCGGTAGAGCACTCGCCTGGCATGTGTGAGGCCCTGGGTTTAATCCTCAGCACCACATAAATAAAATAAAGTTACTGTATCCACCTACAACTAAAAAAAAATATATAAAAAATACTTACACACCTATATTTCATCAAAGAATTATCAGCTGAAAATGTAGTTTATAAGGACTAGGAAAATGACAAAAAGAACACTTGAAGTTTCACTTCAATTTTCCCAATGCTCTTCTTCCCTGGCATCCCCACCCTCAGCTTTTCAAAAGATATGTTTATTCATCCATTCACTCATAACACATAATTCATCAAAATAATATAAAATATCTATTAAAAAGCTTTCTCCTGTTTATCCAGTTTTTTTCTGACCCCTACAGAAAAACTTATTTTTCTACTTGCTTCTGTATCTGTTCTGTGTTTCTCTAATGTATATAAAAGCAATTGTGTATGTGTCTTACTTCTCTCCTTTCTCACATAAAAATTTACATACCAAATATACTCTTGTGCCTTTTGTCTCCAAGTTTTTCTAATACACTTTGCCATTTAGGTACTTTGTAATGTTACAGTCACGTGGTCCCATTTATAGTAAGTAGAAAAAGCCAAGTCTGATTCATTGAAAAGGTTATTGCCCTTCTGAGGAGGAAATTAAATCCTATGTAGCAATTTTAATTTTAAACTAAATTGTGGGGCTGTGGCTTAGTCCTGACCCTAAGCAATAATCTCATCTCACTGTCCTGGAGCTTTCTGTTGGCATCTGATGTCCTCAATATCCCAAAGAAGTCATTACATAAAAGTGCTTTAAAAGAAACTTGAATTCAATTTGAGAAGAAACTTGGCTTCTTTGTTTTGCTTCTCTTTTACTTTAATTTTTAAAATGAGAAGATGAGGAAAGTAGTTTAGATTTTTAACTTAAGTAATGAACAGATGGGGAGAAGACAGAAGCTATGAAAAGCTAATGCTCATGTATCCATCCATTCATTCATGCACAAACATTATTGAGCTCCTGCTATACTACAGACATGATTCTGTGCCCTGGGGATATAGCAATCTGAAAGGCCCCGCTCATGACAGTTTGATGCCTATATTCTAGTCTCTGGCATGTTCTGTCACTCCAAACAAAGGCACCATTACCTTTCACCAAAAATTATTGCTCTGCCCCCTACTCACACTCCTTCCTGCTTTGCCACCATTCTTCAGTTCTCAAAAGACCAGCCAGAATTGTTCCATTAAGAGAATGATACCCTTGCTCAAGATCCCCCAATAGTTTCTCTTCCCATTTGAGTATAAGCCAAAGTCTTTAGAATTTCAGAAGGCCTACATGATCTAGCCCTCTTACACCTTAGTGAAATGACACAATAATAAATTAAAATATAATGTTATAAAGGTTATGAAAAATTAAATAGTATAATTATGTGACTACGTGTATCTAACCATTCTGCAACCTTAAGTACTTACTATGTGCAGGTTACTGTTGCTACTACAGACTTCAGGTATGAGAAAACTTATGACTGAACACTAAGAATATTCACTGGCTTAAATAACCACACATATGTAATGGAAATGGATTATACATACTTCCATTATTTTTGCGGCAGCATTGTCTTATCTACATTAGCCAATTACAAAATAAGCCAGAAAGCACAGCAGAAAAAAATTAATTGAAAATAGATCTAGACAATGATGAACTTAATAGCTTTGATTTTTTTTTCATTTACAATTACTAGAGTTCATAGAGTCCCAGTAATAAAATAACTCAATGCTTTATAAATCTTACATAAATCAATGCCTTGTGAAATATTGTTCTGTTCTGAAGACAAATGTTAGAGATAATTTTCAGCTAACTTCAAGACTCTAATATTTTTATGTCCTTCCATGTAACTTTTTGGCAGAACAGATTATATTGCTAGAATTCCCAAATGATACACTAAAAAACAAAACAAAAAAAAAAAAAAACAACCATTCTCAATTCCTTGAAGGAAAATTTTTCAATACTCTTCACCCTGACTGTATTCTAGCACTTTAACACAAATACTATAGTTATACTAAAGATAATCAAAGTATATATAGAGAGAATTAATAAGCAGTGAAGACATAGAAATCTTTGTTGTATATTTTTTAGTCGAAAGAAAAAAATAAAGGACCATCTAAGCAATTTACCAACATTTGGTAAAGAATTTCTTTCTTTGAAACTCCTCACTGATGTATGTCTTTGATTTGAGCACATATCTCATAAAGCAGCAATGAGCAGCAGAAAGAGAATAGGTTTTCTGGTCAGGTAATCCTGAGTTCATACCATGGAATATTGTTTGACAGCTGGATACTGACCTTACTAAGACTAAGTCACTTCTGTGGCTCCCAATTTTGTCACTGATGAAATCAGGTTAATCCAACCTGCTTTACAAAAACTTAGTAAAGACTAAAGGAGATAAGATATACACAGATCTCAGGTCTTTGCATTTGCTATTTTCTCCTATTGGAATACTCTTCTC
Source organism: Tamias sibiricus (assembly GCA_025594165.1). NCBI lineage: Eukaryota > Metazoa > Chordata > Mammalia > Rodentia > Sciuridae > Tamias > Tamias sibiricus. Next base: position 95,536,645 of record CM046661.1, on the reverse strand, counting down.
CACACACTTACTTCAGCTATTTCCTTCTTATTATTTAGTAATTAAACCTAAATATTTCTGAGAGATTCCCTTACATATCTCCCAGAGTCCCTTCCTGACCCAGCTCTATCACATCATCTTTACTAAGTGTTCTTCACCACACTTATTTCTCTGAAATCATCTTGTTTCCTTTTATGGTCTGCCTCTTTTTACATGAATGAAGCCAGGGACTTTGTCTAACTATCTCATTGCTCTCTCTCTCTGACCCTGGAAAGTAAACCAGCAGATGAATGGATGACAGACTCCAACTCACCATGTTATTTATTTATTTATTTATTTATTTTGGTACCAGGGATTGAAGTCAGGGGCACTTGACTACTGGGTCACATCCCCAGCCCTGTTTTGTATTTTATTAGAAACAGGGTCTCACTGGGTTGCTAAATGCCTCTCCATTGCTGAGGCTGGCTTTGAACTCGCGATCCTCCTGCCTCAGCCTCCCAAGTGCTGGGATTACAGGCGTGAGCCACCACGCCCGGCCCACCATATTATTTAGTAAATTTTTTCTCTCTCTTCCTGAGGAAGAGACCAACATTTAACATGATTCACATCATGTAGTAAATGAAAAGTAAATAGTATGGGAAAACAAAAGAAAAATTTTCTGTATCACAAGAATCTCTAGATTCATTTCTTAAAACATGTTCTTCAGTATCTTGAAGTAAGGTTGACTTGCACAAAACCATATATGTGGCTATTTTAGTTTGCAAAGAAAACTCTCCTGAATGAGAATCTGTCTAGCCTTTCTAATCACCATCTCTATATACAATTGGATCTATAATCTGGAGGTTACAGATAAGCAATGCCTTTGGCCAAACATTGGCCTGAGAATGTTAGTGTTTGATTCTTTGTCTTTGTTTAGGGTATCTTAAGAGAGCTGACAAGTTTTAAGAGGGCTTTTCTTTTAGCTTTTGTGAAGAATTGTAGTCAGGAAAAAAGTAATGCTCCTGGACTTGATGAAACAGGCCAAGAGGAGAGGAGGCAGGGTTGTTAACCTGCTTGTTTTCAGTCTCTTCACCGATAATAGGAGTTCTCAGAATAAGAAGCTTGGTTGTTCTGTGAAGCTCAAATAAAATAAAGAAACTGAATCAAAGAAAGGAGTTGACAAAAAATAAATAAAATAAACTCCATTTTATTTAACTTTCTCCACAACACCACACTTGGGAAGATACAGAATCTTTTTGCTACATAATTTGAAGAATTTGTCCTATAATATGAAACTTTAATTTATAAATTACCATTTCATTTCTTCTCATCTATATATTTTATTTGTATCCAATAGTACAAAGTTATTGTTGTATTTCTTAAAAATATTTCAGTAAAATAAATATTTTTATAAAGTTGATAACTAATGCCCACATGAAGAATAAGAAATAATGCAAAGCTCAAGCAGGGCTAATCATAATGAAGGTGGGAAAGATCCAATATAAGATTTTTTTGACAGGTCTGTGCTGTACATAATCATTTGCTCACCAGCCAACATTATATTTAGTCCTTTCATTCTTCAGCTATCCAGATAAAACTGAGGTTAATTGTTTTCCAACTCTTACGAGTCCAAATTGCACACTGCAAAAAACAAATTTGCACATTTACAAAGAAAAAAAACATAAATACATTTAAAATTCATGGTTTTTGCACAGAAGATAAGTTGGTGGAATTGCCTTTTCTTGGAAGGGGGCTATGTAAAAATTGGGAAAGCAGTTAACCACTGTTTGCCTCTAAACTCCAAAGAATGGCAGGTTCACTTGACTATTACCTCTGAGGCAAATGCCCTCATATTGAATCCTGGCTCTGCCACTTACTAGCTGTGTGACTTTAGAACAGTTACTTAATCTTTTTGTTCAATTTCTTCATCAGTAAAATATGCATAATATGGGATTCCATCTACTTTATATGATTGTCTCCAATAGTTCACATAAGAATTAGTTACTCATGAAAACTCATAGTATAGTCTCTAACATGGAGTAAACTTCAATAATTTGTATTTAATGATGATAATAAGCTTCATCAGCTTCTGAACCAGACTAATCAAAAGTAATGGTTGGGAGAAACCTATCTTCCCTCAAAGACTGCTAAATTGTTGGATCTGAGCACAGGGCTCCTTCTAGCCATTCTTCCTGACTGAGTGGGGACATCTGGCTACACTAGGAGAGAAAGGTCAACAGGCAAAGACAAATAAAAACAAGAGACAAAGAGAGAAAAACTAAGGGCCTGTTCTAGACCCAAGATTCAAGGAAGACCCAAGATTCTTACAACTGTTTCTTTGCTCTTCTGATAAATTCCTTCTTCTATTTTATTAGTGCTTCAGTTGTGGTTGTTTTTCTGTTACTTAAAACTAACAGGTCTTCACTATTAACAGGAGACTAATTAGGTCAATTACATCTACATGAAGCAGGCAGAAGATCACACATTCACTTACAGTGTTTCAGGCTCAGATTCTCACTAGAGAGTCCGTTTCCATCCTGCCTTTTGCTGAGGATGCTCTGACATTTGCAGGGACTAAAAAGGCAGCTTTGGATGAGCTCCAGAAAGTGTGGTAGGAAAGGAAGAGCCACAGAAACAAAGAATAGGTAGCCTATGGCTCTATGATAAAGAAATGCCTTTTTTTCCCCTTATCCCAATGTTTGAATTCAGAATTCTGAAAATAATTCCAAGGAGACTCTAAAATATTTAGAAAACAGGTTAATCATTCCAGTAAAGGTAGACTCATTAGGGGACTAAATAGCATACTTAGATACGTGTGTGTGTGTGTGTGTGTGTGTGTGTGTGCGTGTGTGTATCTAAGTAACTAATACCAATAGTTTACTAAGAAGGTCAGTGTAATGATGCATTTACAAAGCTCTGAGAAGGAAGTTTGAGGTTCTGGTTCCTGTTGAAATCAACTCTTTTAAAGCATAGTTCAAGATTTATGATGGAAATTACTATTCTTTTATACTTGTGGGATTTAGAATCACATGGTTCAATGTTTCATAGCACTATCTGAAATAAACATCTAAAAACTTCTGAATTTTCAGTCAATAAGCCAAAAGATTGATTGTACATGAACTGATAATAAAAGTGGAGAATCACTTCATATATTATTATAAAAATAAAGTATTTAATACTGTGAATGTGAGCTAAATTGCCCATATTAATGATGTAGCAGCATAAGGGTGCAGGCACATTTGCTGTGTAACCCACTAAATGGTATTTAATATAAATTATAATTATGAATTAATCAATACTCTTCATAAGACAGCAACGTAGGAGTCCATTCCATTAACCAATTTCTCTAAAACCCATCTGTGACTGATTATAAATGTTAGGGCAAATTCTCTTTTCATCCAAGCCCTTTGAAAATGCCCTTCCAAAATTTGCTTTGTTCAAAGAAACAGTAGCAAATATAAAATGAGCAGAAATTTGAAAACCATTTGCACATTGTGGTTTGCCCTCTCTTGCTACTTTTGGGACCTCTGGCAATACCACCAAGGAAAGGAGCCCAAGCTAGCCTGGTGGACACATACAGATCAAGTATCCTTACAACCCTAGTCAACACCATTTCTTTTGGCTTCTGTTTATAAAATGGCTTAACTGAACTTGGTGAGTATAGCTGAGACCAGCAGAACACCACCCAGTTCAGCCCAATCCAAATGGCTGGCCCACAGAATATTGAGCTAAATAAATATTTGTTTGCTTTAACTATAGTAATTTTTCATATTCATTTTGAAGTTGTTAATTTATTGTGATCTATAAAGATGAAAGTACAGTATTGATAATGAATGCAATATTTTATAGTGCTACTCATGAAGGACGTAGTAAGAACAACTTGATTTATATCACATCATCTACAGGTTAAATCATTGCAACTTAAATAACCTCTTTCAGAAAACTTTAGAACTTTCTTAATAAGATTTCTCTATTTTAATGGGCAAAGTTGATAACATAAATGAAAAATTGAACACCCACAGATGATGGAGTTGGTTATAATTTTTTTCAAAATCCTAATGCTATTATGGGAATATGGTATCCAATAATAGCCCTGCTTACTTACATGGATAAAAAACATGACCCCCTCACCACCAGATAAACTAATAGCAACAAATCACAACCACATTTAAGCAGTATGAGATCCTTATGAAAACAAATGAATGCCATATTTTACTTTATTTAATGTGCCTAAATGTAGAAAGAGAAAAATTTAGGTATGATGTTCCATTATTTAAAATATCGTAATGTAATGTGAAATATGTAAATTTAAGCTAAACTTCATTGACTCAGATCTCCAACACATCTTTTGAAAGCAGCTGTGGAATTGGCAGCCTGGAGAATTTATCAATATAATTGCAAGACAAAAAGATACTGTTTTGAAAAGGGGTGCATAGGAAAAGAGAAATGAGCTGCAACTACAATTGCTGACATTATAAAGAGCAATTCCTTTTTATCTTTAGCCTTAGTTTCCTACCTATAAACTAGTATCTTGATTTTATTCTGTATACATTTTGATTTTATTCTGTGTGCATTTATGTTAGAATATTCCACTTTTAAGCATTATCAGACAGATATTTATTAGTTATGTTTGTCAAATGTTTTAAATCCCCATAAATCACCAAATTGTTAGTATAACTAATTTTAATTGTTAAAAATACAAAGTACAGGATTTTCTTTTATAGCCACAGAAGAGTCTGGCACACATATAAGTGTACATGTGCACACACACAAGTGTACATGTGTATACATACATATACACACAAATAAGTATTTCTAAGTTAATGCTTATTTAGGTCATTATTTCCAAATGCTAATTTTTTTACATAATGCATACATAACAGATTTCTAAGTAAAATTTCAACATATTTACATAAAATATTCAAAGCATCAATAATTTAAATATTGTTATAAATTAAATTTCTATTGGAGGATATTTTATAAGAACATAAAACATTATTTTTTTCTTTTATTCTAAGTTGTTATATATGACAGAAGGCATTACAATTCATATTATACATATAGAGCACATTTTTACATATCTAAGGTTCTCTACAAAGTATATTCACACCATTCGTGTCTTCATACATGCACTTAGGGTAATGATATCCATCTCATCATTCTACCATCATTTTTTTCTTTTTTTTTTTTTTACCCTTTTGCCTCCTCCCTTCCACTCCCTCCCCACTGGCCTCTCTAGTGTTCCTCTAATCCTCCTATGCTCCCCATCCCAATCTCACTGTGAATCAGCTTCCTTATAAAAGAGAGAACATTCGGCATTTGGATTTTAGGGATTGGCTAACTTCACTTAGCATTATATTCTCCAACTTTATCCACTTATCTGCAAATACTTATTTTACTCTTTTACACTAATATTCCATTCTGTGTATATATAACACATTTTCTTTATCCATTCATCTACAGAAGGGCATCTAGATTAGTTCCACAGTTCAGCTACTGCGAATTGTGCTGCTATAAACATTGATGTGGCTGTGTCCCTGTAGTATGCTGTTTTTAAGTCCTTTGGGTATAGACCAAGGAGTGGGATAGCTGGGTCATAAGGTGGTTCCAATCCCAGTTTTCCAAGGAATCTCCATACTGTTTTCCAGATTGCCTGTAACATTTTGCAGGCCCACTGGTAATGTAAGAGTATACCTTTTCCCCCAACATCCTCTCTAACATTTATTGTTGTGTTCTTAATAGCTGCCATTCTGACTGGAGTGAAATGAAATCTTAGAATAGGTTTGATTTGCATTTCTCTAATTGCCAGAGATGTTGAACATTTTTTCAAGTATTTGTTGATTGATTGTTTCTTCTTCTGAGAAGTGTCTGTTCAGTTCTTTGGCCCATTTATTGATTGGATTATTTTTTTTTTTTGGTGTTGAGTTCTTTATATATTCTAGAGATTAGTGCTCTGACAAGCATGTGATAAATATTTGTTCCCAATTAGTAGGCTTTCTATTCATCTCACTGATTGTTTCTTCTGCTGAGAAGAAGCCTTTTAGTTTGAATCTATCCCATTTATTGATTCTTGCTATTAGTTCTTCCACTACAGGAGTCTTATTAAGGAACTTGGGGCTAATCCAACATGTTGGAGATTAGAGCTTACTTTTTCTTCTATTAAGCGTAGTGTCTCTGGTCTAATTCCTAGGTCCTTCATCCATTTTGACTTGAGTTTTGTGCATGGTGAGAGATAGGGGTTTAATTTCATTTTGTTGCATATGAATTTCCAGTTTTCCCAGCACCATTTGTTGAAGAGGCTATCTTTTCTCCAATGTACATTTTTGGCACCTTTGTCTAATAAAAGATAACTGAAATTATATGCATTAGTGTCTGTGCCCTATATTCTGTACCATTGATCTACCAGTCTACTTTGGTGCCAATACATGCTGTTTTTGTTACTATTGCTCTGTAGTATAGTTTAATGTCTGGTATAGTGATGCCACCTGCTTCACTCTTCTTGCTAAGGATTGCTTTAGCTATCTGGGTCTCTTATTTTTCCAGATGAATTTCATGACTGCTTTTTCTATTTCTATGAGGAATGTCATTGGGATTTTGATTGGAATTGCATTAAATCTGTATAGTGCTTTTGGTATTATGGTCATTTTGACAATATTAATTCTGCCTATCCAAGAACAAGGGAGATCTTTCCATCTTCTAAGGTCTTCCATAATTTCTTTCTTTAGTGTTCTGTAGTTTTCATTGTAGAGGTCTTTCATGACTTTCATTAAGTTGATTCTCAAGGTTTTTTTGTTTTTTTGTTTTTGTTTTTTTGATGCAATTGTAAATGGGATCATTTTCCTCGTTTCCTGTTCAGAGGATTTGTCACTGATATACATAAATGCCTTTGGTTTATGGGTGTTGATTTTGTATCCTACTATTTTGCTGAATTCATTTATGAGTTCTAGAAGTTTTCTGGTGGAATTTTTTGGGTCTTCTAGGTATAAAATCATATCATCAGTGAATAGTGATCATCTGAGTTCTACTTTACCTATCTGTATCCCTTTAATTTCTTTTGTCTGTCTTATTGCTCTGGCCAGTGTTTCAAGAACTATGTTAAATAGAAGTGGTGAAAGAGGGCATCCCTGTCTTCTTCCAGTTTTTAGAGGGAATGCTTTCAATTTTTCTCCATTTAGAATGATGTTAGCCTAGGGCTTAGCATAGATAGCTTTTATAGTGTTGGGATATATTTCTCTTATCCCTATTTTTTTCTAGCATTTTGAACATGAAGGGGTGCTGTATTTTTTTCAAATGCTTTTTCTGCATCTATTGCGATGATCATATGGTTCTTATCTTTAAGTCTACTGATGTGATGAATTACATTTATTGATTTTCATATGTTGAACCAAACTTGCATCCCTGGAATTAACCCCACTTGATCATGGTGTACTATGTTTTTGATGTGGTTTTGTATCTATTTGCCAGAATTTTATTGAGAATTTTTGCATCTATGTCCATTAGAGATATTGGTCCAAAGTTTTCTTTCTTTGATGTGTCTTTGCCTAGTTTTGGAATCAGGGTGATATTGGCCTCATAGAATGAGTTTGGAAATGCCCCCTCTTTTTCTTTTTTTTTTTTTTTTTATAAATATTTATTTATTTGCTTTAGTTGTACACAATGCGTTTATGTTTACGTGGTGCTGAGGATCGAACCCGGGTTGCGCACGTGCTAGGCGAGCGCTCTACTGCTGAGCCACAATCCCAGCCCCCCCCCTTTTTCTATTTCCTGAAATAAATTGAAGAGGATTGGTATTATTTCTTCTTTAAAGTTCTTGTAGGGCTGGGGTTGTGGCTCAGTGGCAGAGCGCTCACCTTGCATGTGCGCGGCCCGGGTTTGATCCTCAGCACCACGTAAATATAAATGCATTGCATTGTGTACAACTAAAGTAAATAAATTAATATTTAAAAAAAATAAATAAAAAGTTCTTGTAGAACTCAGCTGTGTATCCATCTGGTCCTGGGCTTTTCTTGGTTGGTAGGCATCTGATGGCATGTTCTATTTCATTGCTTGAAATTAATCTGTGTAAATTGTGTATATCATCCTGATTCAATTTGGGCAAATTATGTGACTCTAGAAATTTGTCAATGCCTTCAATATTTTCTATTTTATTGGAGTACAAGTTTTCAAAATAATTTCTAATTATCTTCTGTATTTCTGTAGTGTCTGATGTGATATTTCCTTTTTCAACATGTATGTTAGTAATTTGAGTTTTCTCTCTCCTTCTCTTTGTTAGCATAGCTAAGGTTCTGTCAATTTTATTTTTTCAAATAACCAACTTTTTGTTTTGACAATTTTTCAATTTTTTCTTTTGTTTCAATTTCATTGATTTCAGCTCTGATTTTAATTATTTCCTGTCTTCTACTGCTTTTGGTGTTGGATTATTCTTCTTTTTCTAGGGCTTTGAGATGTAATGTTAAGTCATTTATTTGTTGACTTTTTCTTCTTTTAAGGAATGAAATCCATTCAATGAACTTTCCTCTTAGAACTGCTTTCATTGTGTCCCAGAGATTTTGATATGTTGTGTCTGTGTTCTCATTGACCTCTAAGAATATTTTAATCTCCTTCTTGATGTCTTCTGCAACCCATTGGTCACTCAGTAGCATATTATTTAGTCTCCAGGTGTTGCGGTAGCTTTTATTTCTTATTTTATCATTGATTTCTAATTTCATTCCATTATGGTCTGATAGAATGCAGGGTAGTATCTCTATTTTATTATATTTGCTAAGAGTTGCTTTGTGGCATAATATATGGTCTATTTTAGAGAAGGATTCATGTGCTGCTGAGAAGAAAGTGTATTCACTTGTTGAAGGATGAAATATTCTACATATGTCAGTTAAGTCTAAGTTATTGATTGTATTTTTGAGTTCTATAGTTTCTTTGTTCAGCTTTTGTTTGGAAGATCTATTCAGTGTTGAAAGAAACCTGGAGAAAATAATATAATTACTGGAAAAATAGTAAAATTTTCTTACTGAGATCTGGAAATAAATATTTTTATTTATACAATATTGTGCTGGAGGCCTTAGCCAGTACAATAAAGAAAGGGAAAAGCAAGATATCAGGATTTATAAAGGAGAAACAGTGGTAAAGTCACCCAAAATTATTCTGTTGTGGTCTATTTGACTCTTGGACTTGAGAAGAGTTTCCTTGATGAACATATATGCTTCATTGTTTGGGGTATATATATTTATAATTGTTAAGTCTTGTTGGTGTATGGTTCCCTTGAGCAGTATGTAGTGTCCTTCTTTATCCCTTTTGATTGACTTTAGCTTGAAGTCTACTTTGTTTGATATGAGGATGGAAACCCCTGTTTGTTTCCTCTGTTCATATGAGTGGTAGGATTTCGCCTAACCTTTCACCTTCAGCCTGTGGATGTCTTTTCCTCTGAGATGAGTCTCTTGGAGGCAGTTTTTTTTTTTTGTTGTTGTTTTTTTTTTTTTTTTTTTTTTACTCCAATCAGCTAGTCTATGTATTTTGATTGGTGAGTTTAGACCATTAACATTCAGGGTTATTATTGAGACATAATTTGTATTCCCAGCCATTTTTGCTTATTTTTGGTATTTAACTTACTTGGTTTCTCCTCTAATTAGTTTTTCCATTAGCGTAATACCTCTCTCTTCTGCTTTTCATCATTGTTTTTTATTTCCTCTTCGTGGAATATTTTGCCATACAAATATTTTATAAATATGTAATTTTATATATATTTATATAAATATATTTTGACATACAAAGGCATTCTTATTCTGGTAAGCATTTCAGTTTATATTTCTGAAAGAATTGTATTTTAAAATCAACCAAAATATTATTATCATGCCTAAAAACAACAATAATCTTTTAATATTATTAATGTTTAAGTTTCTTACTATGGCTTACTTTTTTTTAATAATTTTTAATGTGTACAACTCACATACAACTGTTTGTATACAAAGTATATTCGCACAATTCAGGTCTTCAATCATGCATTTAGGAAAATGATATCCGTCTCATTCAACCACCTTTTCTTTTTTTTTTCCTTTTCTCCCCCTCCCTCCCCCCTTGCTCCCCCCCTTACCCTCCCTTCCCTTTGACCATTCTAGTGTTCCTCTAGTCCTCCTATGTACCCCCCCCCCATCCAACAATACTATGAACTAGCCTCCTTATATTAGAGAAAACATTTGGTACTTGGATTTTTGAGACTGACTAACTTCACTTAGCATTATGTCTTCCAACTTCATCCATTTACCTGCAAATGCCATTAATTTATTTTCTTTTATTGCTGAGTAAAATTCCATTGTGCGTATATACCACATTTTCTTAATCCACTCATTTACTGAGGGACATCTAGGTTGGTTCCACAACCTAGCTATTGTGAATTGCGCAGCTACAAACATTGAGATAGCTGTGTCACTGTAATATGCTGTTTTTAAGTCCTTTGGGAATAGACCCAGGAGTGGGATGGCTGGGTCATAGGGTGGTTCCATTCCCAGTTTTCCAAGAAATCTCCATACTGCTTTCCATAACGGTTGCACCATTTTGCAGTCCCACCAGCAATGTATGAGTGTGCCTTTTCCCCCACATCCTCTCCAACATTTATTGTTGCTTGTGTTCTTGATAGCTGCCATTCTGACTGGAGTGAAGTGAAATCTTAGAGTACTTTTGATTTGCATTTCTCTAATTGCCAGCGATGTTGAACATTTTTTCATGTATTTGTTAATTAATCGTGTATCTTCTTCTGAGAGGTGTCTTCTCAATTCCTTAGCCCATTTATTGATTGGGTTATTTGTTTTTTTGGTGTAAAGTTTTTTGAGTTCTTTATATATTCTAGAAATTAGTGCTCTGTCTGATGTGCATGTACTAAATATTTGTTCCCAATTAGTTGGCTCTCTATTCACCTCGCTGATTGTTTCACTATGGCTTACTTTTTTAAAAGTAGATATGCTCATATTGGTATCCAAATAAGGTCTACACATTTGCTGATCTTTCTTTTAAACCATAGCTTTCCCAACTCACTTTTTTTTCTTTCCTTCTCCCTCCTTCCTTCTTTTCTCTTTCTTTCCCTTCCTTCCTTCTTTTCTTCCTTCCCTTCTTTCTCTTTATTTGTTCTTTCCTTTTTAGTTCTAGGAAGGCATTCTACTATAAAATGTATTTGCACATTAAAGTAGTTGAATCTCAGATATTAAAAACCAGAAAATAAAAATTCCATAGAATGTTACTAAACTTGATTATAGTTCTATATTTAAAGAATGTAAAATTGTTCCAGTTCTGCCTCCTTGGGCATTTAGTTATTCATAGTAACTCATGCAGTCTGTAAAATCTACTCCTTTGCACATTTGCTAGGTTTATATGCCTGATATTTGTAAACATGACAGCACAATCTTTGACTTCATGAATATTGTAGTCTAGTAAAGAATAGAAACAAATAAACTTGTAATTTGCATGGTGTAATGATGGTTATGAATACAAAAAAAAATTCAATTGTGAGAAGCACAATGTCATTATTATGGTTTGGATCTGGAATGTCCCCCAAGCTCATGTGTTGAAGACTTGACCCCAATGGAGCAATATTCAAAGATGGGGCTTTTAGAAAGTGATTGGATCAGAAGGGCTCTGACCTCATTGGTGGATGAACCCACTGCAAGCTGAATGGATTACTATGAGGTGGTAGAAACTGTAGATATGTGGGCAATGGTAGGAGGAAGTAGGTCACTTGGCCAGTGGGATGGGGAGTGCCCTGGTGGACGATATCATGTTCCTGACCTTCCTCTCTCTCTCTCCCTCTAATTCCCAGCTTTAATGTACTGAGCAGTTTTCCTCAGCCATGCCCTTCTACCATGATGTGCAACCTCACCTCAGGGCCAGAGCAATGGAGTCATGTAACACGTACTGAAACCTCAGGGACCATGTGCCAAAATAAAATTTTCCTCCTCCAAGTTGTTTGTATCAGTATTTTGATTATAGCAATGAAAAACTGACTAACACTTGTCATGGAAGGCTTCCTAAATTTTCCTCCTTATATTTCATCTTCTCATTACAAATTAAGCTATATATACTCTTGTAGAAAATGACAAACCCTGGGTTCTTGGAAAATAATGATTGATCCAGTTATTATATTTTTGTGGTGGCCATAAGAAAATTGGGAAAGTCAAACTATACACACATACCTGCATTTACTACATTAAAAGTATTTCTGGTTGTTATATGTATTCTTATGTTGGATATGTCCATGAATGTTGTTCCTACTCATACTTCCAAATGAAAGAAGCTATAAGAAGATTGTTTCTGAATAAAGTTGGATCAACACATGATTTATATTATTAATCTAATCTAATCTACTGTGTTGGCCATAACTAATTGGACAGCAAATGGCATCTTAGTCAAAGGAAATGTTTATGGTTTATATTGAATGAATATGGCTTAGAGTGAAGACCTATTGTGTGTTGTGAGTGGAAACATGAAAGATCCAATTAGAGTCCCTGTGTGTTTGGACGTGGGAAAGAAGATAGAAAATCAAAAAATGGTGGGTATCTTGAACTAGAACTTTATCCCAAATCTCATTTCTCCATGAGGCTTTACAATACATTCTATCTATAAGCACTGGAGCCCTCAGTGGGAGACTACATAAATGAGAAGACAATGTCATCTCTGCTATAGATAGATCTTGAAAGTCCCCTGAAGGTTCTTTTATTAAAGTCTTGGTCCCCAGCATGGCATTAGTGGGAGGTAGGTGTTGGAACCTTCAAGAAGGGTTGCTGGTGGAGATCTTTAGGTTATTGAAGGCATGTACTTGATGAGGATTATGAGACTCCAGTCTTTTCCTCTCTCTTGTTTCCTAGCAATGAGGTGAGTGGTTTTGTTTCTCCACATGCTCTTGCCATGAAGTACTGCCTCACCACAGGTCCAAAGTGATAAAGCTAACCAATCTTTGACTGAAATCTATAGAACTGTGAGCCAAAGTAGACCTCTTCTCATTATAAGATGATTATCTCTGGTATTATAGTGATGGGAAGCCAATGCATTCTCCTTATTCATGTTTCTGGGTCTACTCTAAGTGATTACCATTATTTCTTTCTTTTTTTTTTAATTCGAAGTTGTTGTATATATAACAATAGCATGCATTACAATTCATACTACGTATATAGAGCAACTTTTTACATAACACTGTTTGAATACAAAGTATATTCATACTATTCATATCTTCAATCATGCATTTAAGATGCTGATATCCATCTCATTCTACCATCTTTTTTTCCCCCTTCGCACCCCCTTGCTCCCTCCCATTGATCTTTCTAGAGTTCCTCTAATCTTCCTATGTTCCCCAACCCAGCCCCACTGTGAATCGGCCTACTTATATCAGAGAAAACATTTGGCATTTGGATTTTTGTGATTGGCTAACTTCACTTAGCATTATGTTGTCCAACTTAACGTGTCCAATTAATGTAATTCTAAATAATGCACCATATTTTTTCAGTTTTTTACAATGTCAAATTGAAACTTCACTGTTTGGAGGTAACAATAAATTTTTTAACTGTGTTATGGTTTGGATGTGAAGTGTTCCCCAAAAGCTCATGTGTGAAAAAAAATGCAAGAAGGTTCAGAGCAGAAATGATTGGGTTACAAGAGCCTTGCCCCAATCAGTGAATTAATCACCTGATGGGATTAACTGGTGGTAACTGAAGGCAGGTGGGGTGTGGCTGGAGGAGGTAGAGCATTGAAGGTATCACTTTGGGGTATATATTTTGTATCTGGCAAGTGGATTCTCTCTCTTGGCTTCCTGATTATCATGTGAGCCACTTTCCTCTGCCACACTCTTCTACCATGATATTCTGTTTTACCTTAGCTCTGAGGAAGAGTCTGCCATCTATGGATTGAGACCTCTGAAACTGTGAGCCCTCAAATAAACTTTTCTTCTTCTAAGATTGTGCTGGCCAGGTCTTTTAGTCACAGTGGTGAAAAAACCGACTAAAACAAACTGCAACAATAAGTAAAAATTAATTTAAAGTTACAAAATCCATGTTTTTAAGGTTAAAGAAGGAACTTACATTCTAAATAATAAACAAATTCATAACAATCTTGTAGTTTCCAGTTGTTTTAACTAATACTGTTTTTTATCATGTTATGATACAAATTAATAAAACTATTTGGTGCATAGCCAAAGAAACACTTAATAAATTATATATAACCCTTATATTTTGTGTAATTAGAACCATTCAATAATTATCACATGTATTTTCTCATTTGTTCTTGACAGTTTCACTTTCCTATATTCAAACAGCAAATTAATGGCAGATTTGAACCTAGGTATTTAGATTCCAGCTCAAGTGTACTTACTACTTACTACTTTAGATAAACACAGTCTGTCAGAATTTAGCATAGAGTAAGATATTGGCTTGTTTTCACTTAATTTAATAACTTTTTTATTTATTAGAGAGAAGTTCTTTTAGTAAATACAAAATGGGGTCATTAGCTAAAACATTTTAAGTCTGATTTTGACCATGTTTAGTTTACTTGTATCAAATGTTAAACCCAAACTACTAAATCCATAAGATATATGAAGGTCAAATTTGATCAGAATTTTCTTTTTAGATACTTGCCAATTATTCCTCATAATGAACAAGTTTTCTTCCCTAAACTGCTGTTATTCCAATTTGATAAGAATTTGCTCCTGATAGTGAAAAGCTAGGTTAAGAAGAAGTTATGCTAATTCCTTTCATTGTAATGATGAACATTTAACTGAGAATTTATTTAGTAAGACTACAGTATAGAAATCTAATTTGTGGTTTTTAAACACTGAATTATTTATTTTTCCAGAGTGAGAAAATCTCATCAGATGGTCAATAGTCCACAAAATTTTCATACTAAAAGCAAAAGGGAAAATTAACACAAGGAAAGACATATTATAACACAAACATTATGATATAGAAAAGACACATGTTCTATCAGCTTTCTAGCTATACAGAAGTAAAATATTTCCAAAGCTAGATGGCAAGTTACATAATATGTAACTCAAAACCATTTGGAGACTGGTGGAGACTCTCAAATTGCATTTATTGCATCTAAAATGCCTGGCTAATTTTTTTTTAAATGTATGCCATTCACATACCATTACAAACACATACACAAAAATACTTTGCTTTCTTTTCTTATCAGGTAACCTGCTTTATAGCACAACTGTCAGAGTGACTGACAGTTGCTGCTTTTCTAACAGCCACATAGAGGAAAATAAGTATTTCCCATCAACAGAAGCTCTTTATAACCATTCTGGCATTAAAATTAAAAATAAATGACAAATTTCATGTGAATTAAAGGTATGTGTAAATTCCAGGTTTGAATGATATTCCAATTGGAAAAGAAAATAGAAACCATAAGTTTTCCAGATATTCTTAATTATTGGGAATGGAATGAAGCTATGATTATCTGATGATTCAAGATTCTAATAATCATGTTTTCAAGGTACTCAATGACAAAAATAATCAAATATATCTGCTCAAAGATAAATGTTCAAAAAGGCCTTTCAAATAATAACAAAAAATCATTAACAACAGTGATCTTTTAAGGTAAATAGAATGATAAAAAGTTCTGTCAGATTAACAACTACAAAAAATGTCCATGACTGCCACCTTGAGTAAAATTCAGGACAATGCATTTTGGAAACCAAATTAGCAGTTGCCTATCGCAGTTATCCCCCATTGAAAATTAACATCACTCTAAATTTTTACCATACAAGCAGTTCAAGCAGAGATCAGTTCCTACTATATTATTCCATCTTTCCACATCACTATTCTTTGTGCATTTCATTCCAAATGCCTTCTGAACAAACGCTATTCTAATGGAGAAAGTGATTCTTTCATCAATGTATGTCATCAATATATGAAATAGATATATGTCCCTTCTTTGGTCTTCCTCTTTACTTCTTTTCCTAGCAATACTTCTAAAATTCTCATGACCATCTTCACCAGAAACACTTGTACTTACGTGTGGGCTGGCAGTGTGTGGGTGCATGGATGTGGGTATGGTTGGAAAGAACATACAGAAATATTCTCATATGGTATTCAAATATTTATAATTGATTAGATTTACTGGTTACTTTTCCATACATTACAAAGAACAAAATCTTAAGACCAAGACTTATAATTCTAAGTGCGGCTAATTTTAAAATTACTTAGATCCTCTGCCATGGCTCTCCTGAAGTCCAGGGCCTGCCCTTATTGTGGGAACCTTGCAATACACTCAACCACAAGACCCCCTACAGAGGTATCACTTAAGAGTTAAAATTTCAAGTCAGCTCCTCCTGGCTTCAAAACCTTTCAAAGCCCCTAAACCGGTCACAGTCCTAGTTAAGAGTGCCCTTCTCTTGGGTTCCTGTGCCATCTATTGTGGGATTTAAGAGGGGGGTGGAGGGTGAGGGATCACAGTCCATTCATTTGTTTTAACTGAAGGCTGGCTATCCTCTCTCAAATAATAGCTATTTTTCTTCTCAACCCCCTTATCATAGTATGTGCTCTCTCCTTGTTCCCCACCACATTCAGTAGAACATTGATCTTACTTTCTACCTAAAAATAACCTGTTTTTTTAAGGATAGGACATTGTTAGCTTGTGTAAGTTTACTGGAACTGTCTTGTTCACTGAACAAAGGGCAGGTTCTGAAGCCAAATTTCCCAAATTTATAAATTATTTCAGTTACCTGTGTCTTAATTTCCTTATCAATAAAATGAGGATCATAGTAGTATTTGCCTCATGGAGTCCTTGTGGGGCTTATTTAATCCATGTTGAACAGAGATTCTAAGAGTAGTGCCTGGCACATAGCAAGCATGCTATGTTGGCAACTGTTAGCCACTACTTCTGGGTGTGGTAGTAGTAATGTACAAGCTCTGTTCACTTCCCTTTAATAAACCTGGAATGCTTTCCACAATGTCTCCACAAATCTCCATTAGATTAATCTCAAAAGCCAATTTTCCCATTAAATGTTCCCTTGTCCCTTCAGCCAACTGAGATTTTCGGTTCCATGTCAATACCTTTTGTATTTCCCTACAGCGATAATCACATTATACTTAAAAATTCCCAATTAGAAGGTGAGTTCCTCTTTACAGAAAAGATCACTTTTGTATTGCTTCACACCACTTTTTTCCACAAGGAAACTTCAAGTGGACACTGGATTCAGTCACAAATATTTTAATGATGATATTACAATGAACCATACTAGAAATTTGTATTCCAAACCTGTTTCCACCTAAACTTTTTTTCAGGAATTCTTAATCCCTCAAAGCAAAAGTAACAACCCCAACTTTCTTATTAATACATACTGATTATACAATCCATATCAACTATAATCAAGACAAGGTTCCTAGGCAGATAATGGCAGAGGAACTTGTATCACACTAACTCTGCTATAGTTTAAATAATTTAAAGAGGAAAAAAATACTTGAAAGTACTGAATAGCAATCAAAATAACATTTACATAGCTTTTCCTGAGGGTATCCACCATACAGAAAGTTGCAATGATTGACTTGCAGGGTGAGGATGAAATTTAGAACTGCCAGAGTGGCTGTAAACAGAGGGGAAATCCTAGAAAAGTGGAGTCATAAATCTGGGTCCAGCATAAGTCCTCAGCTAACCTCTATAAGATGCGTATGAGGAAGGGAAACTCCATGCCTAATGGGAAGTAAGAGCTACAAGTCTGAAAACACAGAATGGAGATCTCCTCCACTCATCTCTTCACAAGGACCCAAGTTTGAGATTTGAGTCCTACCAAATTAAAGGTGCTGGTAAACACTCTTTACAGACCTAGACTAACAAAAGAAACCCAAGCCTCTACAAATTCAAGGTGATCAGCTAATAATTTAACTAGCCTCTATTATGATGAAATTAAAAGGAAAATTATACAGATGCCCAGGTTAGTGATTGACACCAATGACCAATACTTAAACATATGCAACTGTATTATTTCAGGAAGAAGAATAAAGCTTAGGACTAGGTAAGTGGTAAACAGGAAAAAATTGCTGGGAATACTGAGTGAAGGGGAAAGGTGCTAACCCTCAGTTTAGAATAAGAGTATTAAGTAGGCACAGTAAATTATTAAATATTATAAAACATTATAAAACAAATTTATTTAGAAACAAAATATTTGAACAAATTTTTTGAAAAGAAAAAACATTTATTTTTTATTCTTATAAATAGGTTTACTCAAAAACAGTTTTAAACGACATGGACTCACAATATAATTTTAGAAGTCAAATGAACATCTCAATTTTAGGATGTAGTATCTAACAAAAGGTAAAACTTCTAAAAAGGTATCTAGAACAGATATTCATATATTGTTTAAAAGATGAAGTTCTTCCAGACAGAATTTTTAAAAATCCAAACCTTATCATGTTTAACCAACAACTTGCTTCCAAATCAAGAGTTTTCTGAGAAACTAAATACTAATTGTTAAACAATTGTGCTCCTCCTTGATTTGGTAAGAAAGGTTTTATTTCTATGTAAATTCATATGACTGAACACGTCAGCCCATTTTTTTTCCTTTTTGCCCTTAAATTCATGTGTATACACTCATACCAATTTGAGGCATTGTGATCAAAACAAAAATGGAAGATACTATGGCAGATGGAAGACCGTCAGCCTCTGGAAAACCCCCAAGTTAGTGTTTTTTTAGACCATTTTCTGGTCTAGAAAAGTAGGTCCTCCATGAAAACTTGTAAGATGCCACAAATTTGAAGGTAAATGGCTTTGCGCCCTTCTCTCCCAAAATGAGTAGTTATTAACATTGATTCTGGTAAGGTTGTCTGGTCATAAATCCTAGCTTAGCCAATTATTCTGTAATGTTGGACAAATACTTAATCTGTCTATGCTAAGATTCCTCAAGTATTAAGAACTGTTCTATTCCACAGGATTATTGTGAATATTAAATGAGATAAAATGAGTTTTAAAGCACTAAAAACAGAGGCCAACATAATGTTATATCAGTTTTCAAATCTGTCATATCACCACTCATTTATGGGGAAAGATCCTAGATGAAGATGCCTTATGAAGTAAACAATGTCATATGGAAGGATATATTATGTTAAAGCATCTAATATATGATTAAAAATTTAAAAGCGCTATTTTTTTTTTTACATTTACCTTAGCTTCATACAACTCAGGAAACACTTTCAATAATAGTATAATAAATAAACATGGATAATATATATCTTTGTAGTTCAAAATAATACAAAACCATAAAAAGCTTAATTCAGACTAATAACAAAAGTTTGATTACGAGAACACTTGAATATATAGCACAATATCACCACCTAGTGAACACTGAACTAAAAATTTTTATTATACATAGCACTTGCCCTATTTTTCACTAGGGGGGCAAACCTTTTTAAGTAGAAGTACATTCCTTCCATTGATATAAGAGGAATTAAAACATATGTAAAATAAATACTACATTACAAGTTCACTGAAACATTCTAACTATAATACCTTTTAGAATATTGGGCATCTAAAATTTGTTTCTAAAACAGGGTTAACAGTTAAAAGTACAGTTTTGTTCGGAAATTTAAAATACCAAAGACAGCATGCAAATCACCAGAAATATTTGACTATGACTTACCATATTAGTGCAAAAATATTAGATGTAACAGACTTATGAATTTAAAAGTACAAGGTTGTAAGACATCTTTAAATATATATTTTACTCTACCTACATGCTGATTCTCCTAAATCTGATAAATAGAAAATTTTACCACCAATGAATAGGAAACATTTTTTGGGGGGGGGTCTAATGCCCTGCAGAGACTAAGCAATTATAAAATTTGTTTTTCATTAACTGAAATGTAACTGTTGAGCCTAGATTTACACTTTATCTAACAGAATAATTTCAATTCACTCAAATAATTATTCTTCAAAAATTGTAAGAGCTTAAGTTACAGAATCTGTTATTCCAAGTTAATCATCCCATTCTTTTATTTACCTTACAACAAAACTATTAATCCTCATCATTTGTTCATACTCCTTTAAACAGTTTCTAACATTTTTAAGAATGATTACAATCCAACACACACAAAAAAAAAAAAAAACAATGTATAATGAATGTCCTGGATAGTGCAGAGTAAAGACTTATCACCACTCTCCACACTCTACTTCTCTTAATGAAAAACATTCACAAAACAGCAGTTAAAACCTCAGTTTGTGAATCAGACCAATCTATGTTCATTTAGACACAGAGTGGACTTGGGGCAAGTCACCAGATACACCTGACCTTTAGCTTTTTCAACCATCCCGTAGAATTCAATATCTACTGCACAGACATATGAGTAGGATCAAATGGGTCAATATTTGTAAATCAGTCAATATTTGTAAATCAGCCAATACGACACCTGAAACACTATAGGTGCTCAATAGGTAGCAACTTAATTTTTCCTTCCTTCCTTCCTCATCTTGTATGTGCCATATGCACACCACATTCCAGCATGCAAAACAGTATAATGTTTAATATTGTTTTTGTTGGAAAAAGATACTTCTTTTGGTTTGATGGTGGTGAACTGTGCTATGAATGAAATGAAACTCTGAATGAAATTAATATTAAATTCATCAAAAACTCATCTTTAAAAAGCATAATATGAAGACATTATTGAATTACTTCACTGTGACAAAATTTCTTACCCTAGAAATAATAATCAAATCTTAAAGAATTTTGTGTTGAATTCATGGATATGTGTTAAAAATTTTATTCACAATCTATTCACTCTATTATAATTTTTTCAACTTGTTTTACTATATTGGAAATGTGTCATCAACATTTAAATACGTAAAACCACCCCCTAAATAAAAGATAAGTTATTCCTAAGTAGTAAAGTAGAAACTGAAATAACATAAGATATTTGTAATTGGTTGAAATGTCTTTTCCCTTTAAAGTCTTATAAACCATCAAAAAATTATGTTTTTATAGTTTAATGATTGAACTGTTTATATTTCAAACAGCAATAACCTTGATATCACATCCTAATATAAAGACAACATATAACACATTTACAAGCAGATACATGCTTAAGCACTAAACACAGAAAACAAAACTTAACAGTGGGTCAAAATATTAGGCAGAAAATGGATCTGGAATGCTCTTTTCATGAAATGCAATTTATTTCCTCAAATTATTTGTGATTACACAGTATAGTTTTTCTGGGCTATTTGCTTCATTCTATACTAAAATCTTCAGTGTACATTTAGCTAATATTTATCATATGAAATGTTTATGAATTTTATGAATGGCAGAGGATGAATTCTTTTCAAAATAAGTCTAGACCCACACCAGACACAACTTAGTTAGGACAATTGTTCTCATTTGAAATGAGGACCAAACAACTTGAGTTATTGATTGGAGTCATAAGCAAACACTAACTCCCAAAACTCCCATGTTACATGTTCTTCCTATAAGTCCATGGCTCCTAATTTGTATTTAAATTTCCATTTAAAAAGTTTGTTTTCATCTTTACATCACAATTCTGGTTTTACTACTTAATGAAATTCTAATTGCTTCAAAGATAATAATAAACCCAGATGCACTTTACCACTGCATGACATTTCCATCCCATTTTTTTTTTTTTTTTTTTTTTTTGAGATGGTCTCACTAAGTGGCCGAGGATGGCTTTGAACTTCAGACACTCCTGTCTTAGCCTCCCCAGTTGTTGGATTATGGACATGCACAACCATGAATTTCTTTATCTGAATACATACTTCATTGAAAACTGGTTATAACAGTCCACTATTTAGGAATATAAATAAAAATTGTGAATCCCTTCTCTCTTTGATTATGAAGAGAATAATGTCAAACTAAGCAGCAAAAATTTCAAACTGGAAATATATATTGTTCAATTATTAGAAATAAATTACATTAAGCTATTTACATATTGTGGAATTTTATGACAGGCTAAGCATATTCCAGAAATGAATCTAAGGAAACATGGCCAGAGAGCAAAAATAATTTCTCTTGCTAGGAGGACATGCTATTTTAAAGTAAGGAACAATGTATTTCCAAATAATTTAAATACACAGATGCAGTTATAAAAGATTTCTGGGTATCCATTAAGAGAAAACATATGTTGTAGTAAACACACAGTACACTGGAACCTAACTAATGCTATCTAAAGATAATATTCTGTAACTAGAATTTCACATAAGGTAGAACTTGGTCAAAATTATTCTGGAGTTTAAAACAATGGACTAGAACTTTTCATCTCTTTAAAATAATCCCATTCACAGACTAGTAACAATGATTGTAGTTATCTAGTTAGGAAGTATATTATTTTCATGATCATTTTTTAATTAAGAAATTCGAAAAAAATCTAATTTTTAAAATCCATTACAACAGTATTATTTGATAATCCCTTTAAAAAGTTTAAAACACAAACATAATTTAAAATATTTGTAAAAGCAAGGATCTAAAAACCTAGGAATGACTAGACTTCTCAATCTTTTCAAGTGGAAAGACTTCACAAGGATGAGTTTGGTGTAGTCTTAAACAACTAAAGGCAAAATGATCTGTTATAAATGAGCTTGTTTTATCTTTCACATATTTATTTAATCTATTGTACACTGTGGAAAATTCAGCAGTAAATAATCATCTTCTAAGGGCCCAAAAAAATTTAAACCAAAACATTTATCTTTAACTCAAAAATACTGATAGACATCCCGTTTTAAAATAATTAGTAAAAAAATAGGCAGCTCCTTCGAATTTACAGCATTCTTTTCTAAAATACCAAGTACTATATTTTATGTTATAGAAAACAGGGAAGATTAACCTGTTTCCTTCTTAATGTGGATTTTCTCCAAAATATTTATCACAGAAGTGATTCAACACTTAAAAACTACTTGGAATAGTGATCTCTCCAAAACAGTCTTCTTCAATTAAATGGGGTAAAATGGTCCCCAGACCAGGTTTGAGTGGAAAGTTTTTCATCTCAGAAATGTTCCTAAACACAAGCCTTGCATTATCAGACAACAAAGTTGTATTTCCTAAATTACACGCTTTTTTTCCCCAAGTTTGTTTTCCTGGATTGAGTTCTCTATTATAATAAATTCACGAAAGCATAATTTCTTTGATTATGCTTTCTTATGAGACTAAAAATGTTCTGGCTGGGTGTGGTACATACACCTGTAATCCCAGCTATTTGGAAGGCTGAGATAGGAGGACTGCAAGTTCAAGGCTACCCTATGCAAATTAGTGGGACTCTAAAATTAAAACAGCTGGAGATGTAGGTCAGTGGTAGAGTGCTTGCCTAGCATGCCCTGAACTCAATACTCAGCCTGCAAAAATGTCTGGGGTAAATATATATTTTTCATACGATCACTGTTATAATTGAGTCATTCTACATTCTAAGAACTGAATAGAGGTACAATAAAAGAATGCTCTGTATTTTTTCAAGACTTTTGTTGTTATTTTTACCTGCACACAATTTCATATTTGCAAGTGGATAATGTTTTCCAAATATTCTAATTATTTGAAACCAGGAAAAAGCCTTATCTAACACTGAGGAGAAAGTAATTTTTTCACACTTATGGCTATTTTTAAAAAACTTGAGAAATGTAAAATTACATCGAGAGATGACTTCTATTTACAGGTTCTGCTTTCTAGGTCAAAATTAACATGCCCAAATACTTACATGTAGTAAAATGACAACCCAACGAATACACTGAAAATAGTAAACAGAGAATGCAAAAACTAACACACACACACATAATATCCTACCCAGCAGGTATTCCCTAATTTACAAAATAGTTGCAGCAAATGATTTCACAACTTTCAGTTCAATTTTTTTTTTTTTGGGGGGGGGATAAGGGAATCAAATACCAATTTGATTTACATTTATATGACTTTAATGTAAAAGTCTTTTTTTTTTAACCTCTCAGGACAAAATTTTATTTATAAGATCTCAGCACATATATTATCTCCTAAAAATCTTGTGAGATATTATCTTCTTGTCAGGAGAGAGGCATGGAATGGATATTTCCTCAAAGCCTCCAGAAGGAACTGACCCTGCTGACATTTTGATTTCAGATTTTGATCTTTCTAAATGTGAAGAAAAAAAAAAAAAAAAGTAAACCACTAAGTTTTTGGTCATTTGTTACAGCATTCATCCTAGGAAACTAATACAACAATGTATTTCAGAAAGAAAGTCTCTTTAAAAGGTATCATAATCAACACAATTTATCTTTGGCCTTTATACATTTCATATTAGGAATTAACGAAATAGCTTCATCATTTCTAGATTTTAAATAAAAAATAATACACTGATTCCTAGAGAACCATACATGAGCCTCTAATTTATAATTACTACCCATAAATCTATTCTAACTTATGATTAAAATTAAAATTATTGAAATTCAATATTGATAATTTCAATCAGGAATATTGACTGATCATTTGTAAATATTTTTCAAATAATTTCTGAAAAGAATTATAAATTAGTTCCACTGCTGTGAAGTATACCCAGTTTTCTTAAGCTTGTATGTAAAAAAGTTTCCAAGCTTTTTAGAGTGCTGGCAGTATCAAAGAGATAATTGTAAACAAATTTATCTTTCTGTTATTGGCTTCTGAAGCAGGTCTTAAGCTTTTTTCAATTGTTTACACTTAACTTCCTTGTATTTGTTGCATACATTTAAAACATGTTAAAAAAAAATCTGATGTGATCTGAGGATTACCATTGTGCCTAAAAAAAATTCTATACTTCCCACCTATCAGTTATTCATTGTGGAGACAGTCTAAATATTACATCTACTTTTAAAGGTCAAAATCTCTCTGACATTACCACATAAACCTTTGAATGTCCTGACTATTTGGCCACTGAAAAGTCTTACTCAGAAAAATATAAAAAGTTAGGAAATTAATAATTACATAGCAACCCAGTTCACAAACAAGTCTGGATGTGGGTGGCAAAGGTATGTTAAGCCTATAAATAACGTAGGGTAAAATAAAGTAACGAAATTCTAGCAGTTTTTGAGGAACTGTAGAAGTGAACAGGCATATGAAAAACATTAAATTCCAGAAAACTGATTTTGATTTCAATGAGTCAGCTATACTCCAACCAGCAAATACATAGACTGGAACTAACAAATATTTCATAATCTCATATCTTTGAAAAACTCTTTTCCACAGATAGAATGTATAATGTCTATTGTCTGCTAGCAAGTATTTATGAACATAAGTGAATTTCCAAACTAAAAACATGGAGGCTAAGGTAATCACACAAAACTGAATTCTACGTTTCCAAACTAAGCAAAGAAAAGCCTTAATTTTAGTAGGAGATAGTAGATGAGGAAAAGAAAAAAAGAGGGTAAAAGAGAAAAAGTAGAACAATTGAGGAAAATGAAAACAGGCTTCATGACTACTCCGATCACCAATAACAATTCCACCATTAACCACTACAAAAGCACAAAATGCAAACACCAGAAGAATGTAGGGCCAAGTCAGAAGGAAAAGCATACTCAAGTTCTTAAAGGACATGGAATACACCAAAAGAAACTGAAGAATTTTTCTGAATTCTGAAAATGGTCCTTTGATAGGGGGGAGCCGCTCTTCCTTCTTCTTTTGTAGCTCAGTTTTCCAAGCTTCAGTTAATTTCTGTGCAATGACATGTCCTGCACAGAAGACAGCCCAGATGATATTTGTTTGACGAAACATGAAGCCACAAAACCCAAGCAAGGCGGAAGTTTTATGATTTCCATAAAGACACATCAAATAGGCAAAAAGAGTAAAAAACATGGATCCTGCTTCTGTATAATAAAGAAAGTTAAAAAAATATAGTATTGGAAACACTGCTAGTGTCAATGTTGATAAGATTCTCTGGATACTTGAGGCAGCCTTTGAGGGGAAAAAAACATGAAAAATTATTTTCACAACAAAGCAATTATGCTATTTCTGAACTAATGAAGATATTTATTAAAAAAAAAAAAAAAAAAAAGCCCCACGCTAATTTTTTTTAGGAATTATTTTAATTATAATCTAATTTTGGGCTTTACAAAGTTACTATATAAATTTATAAAAATACCTGGTACTTTTTAGTTATAACTATCAGCTTGGAAACCACTAAAACACATATGTGCCAAAGCTCCTATGGCTTAAAATATTTTGAAAGATTCAACAAATAGTTGAGGAGTTTTTGGGTGCAAGACACTGAACTAAACTCTGTGGAACAGAGATGAAGAGGACACTATGCAGGTAGCTCCATTCCCTTGAGCTTAATTCTTAGTACCTTCAATAAGCATTCAATTTGCCATCATCACCAATTCCCTTGAAGGACAGACAGCCCTTTAAAACCTTACGTTAGGGTTAGGCAAAATGTAAAAGGGCATATAGCATTTATATTATTTGACCAATGACCTTACTTTTTTCATGAAGGATTTTTGTGAAAATAGTAGGCCTAGTATAAAATTAAACATCTTCTTTGGGGCTTTCTGACATGACTTCAAAATTTAAGTGTTTTTATCTCCTTAAATTGTATCCTTCACGTAATCTAACTCACCAAATCAGACCATGCCATTCCCTTGATTAAAATTAAGGTCTCTCATTCCTCAAAAGAATAGGAATAGAACCACCACATGACCCAGCTATCCCACTACTCAGCATTTATACAAAAGAACTAAAATCAGCATACTATAGTGATACAGGCACATCACTGTTTATAGCAGGGCAATTCACAACAGCCAAGTTATGGAACCAACCCAGGTGCTGATGAATTAAGAAAACGTGGTACATACACACAGTGGAGTTTTATTCAGCCATAAAGAATAAAATTGTGGCATCTGCAAGTAAATGGATGGAACTGGAGAACATCATGCTAAGTGAAATAAGCCAGATTCAGAAAAGGAAGGGGCAAATGTTTTTTTCTCATATGCAGAAGCTAGAACAAACTAAGGGAAGGCGGGGGAGGGGGGGGAATCTCATGAGGTTAGAGGGAGATCAGTGGAGTAGAATGAGATAGAAGGGAAGAGTTGAAGAATGGGAAAGGGGAGGAAGTGAGGAATAAATCTGACAAAATTATACTATCTACATGTATAAACATACTACAGTGAATTCCAACTTTATGTTTATCCATAAAGAACCAATAAGAAAAAAAATTAATAAACAGAAAAAAGACCAGTAGAGTACAGGAAAAGGAACGGGGAAGGATGGGAAAGAGGATGCAGTGGGGACTGAAATGGAGCAAATTAAATTACATGAACATTTTGATTATGTCAAAACAAACCCAACCATTATACCTAACTGTAATGCACTAATGAAAGCATTTTAAAAATAAATAAATAAATAAAATTAAGGTCTCTCCATCACCTACTACATAAAGTTCAAAATCTTCTCCATGACATATAAGGACTTTCTTGACTTCAATCCTACCTACTTCTCTAGCTTTATATCCTTGTGATTGATAATTCTATGGTTTCAAACAGTAATTCTCTGCACTTCAATGTTCAATTCCTTTATACCTTTACTTATGCTATGTCTGCCAGGATTATTCCCCTCTTCAGCAGTACCTGTTCATCACGATTCAGCTCTGGTGCTATCTTCTCTGTGTAGCCCTATCCAAGGCCACACACTCCTCCCAGTCAGACTGTAGTAAGTGTTCCTCTGCTCCTTCTTGGTACCCTCTGTATGCTCAGTCTTATGCCTACCTTCCTCTCATAACTGATACTACTGAAATTATCTCTTTCAATTACTGAATCTTTATATCAGGCACTAGCAGAAGAGCTACCTATTTATTAACTCCTCTGCTCTTCATAACACTTCTGTGAGGTAGATTTATTAATACTTAATTAACAGATAAAGGCACAGAGTCACGAAAGGGTAATCTTCCCAAAGTAATGCAAGTAGTAGTAGTAGTGATAGAATTCAAACCCAGAAAATCAACTTCTAGGACCTGCAGTCTTAAATCACCTCGTAACTCCTCAGGCAAAATCTGTTTTCCCAAGTTCTGCCTTACTTATCTTGGTTGTCTCAGTGCTTAGCATGTGGGATTAAGTTCAGTAGATACTTGTTGAACTAGTTTGACTCACTAACAATGATCTACTTTAGATTTGACAAGTAGAGTTACTTAAGTTTTTAAATATAAGTGCCTTCTAAAATGAGGGAGGGGGGATTTCCATTTACCTTCACAAAACATATACAAATTCTAGTGTTAAAAACATATTTCTCCAAATTTCATAAAACTAATTCATGACACAAATGTGAACCTGACTGCACAGAAACTTGCAATAAATTATGTTAAAACGTACCTTGTTTCTCGGTTGTACCTTTCGGAAAAGCAAATATAATAAATAGAAGTTGCCAACACTGAAGAGAAGATTAACAAATCTGAGCATTCCAATGGAGCAGACAACATGTTCAGACCATCCAAAAATCCAACTGGCAGGTTTGACCACTCCAACAGACACCAGGTATAAGCCAGGTAATGTAGTAATCATGGGATCCCACTTAAAAATGAAAAGCCAACAATGAAACAAAATCAAGAACTGATGCTGAAAGAACAGACAAAAATATGTAAGATACAGTTTCATCTGTATTAATGATCATGACTTTTGAGAAGTTATTTTGACATGGTTAAAAAAATCCTAGTAGATGACTCCTTTAAGGAAAAAAAAAATTGCCTCTGCACCTGTTTGTAATAAATTAAAATTTGTTTCTAATTTCCAAGAATTGCTCTCTAGAACACCTGTATTTTGGTGTCTAAATTGCAAAGGCTCTCATTTCACAGTTTGTAAAATTTAGCTCAAACTCTGATGGTTTAGAAAGAAGTGTTTGGAGAGACTGGACCACAGGCTCTATGATAGCTAACATGCATCAGTTTCAGAAACTGTGCTAAATCCTATTTAATCTTGCAGCACACCCTATATTAGATACTATTACTGATGTCATTTTGCAGATAAGTAGCCTAAAATCCAGAAAATTTTGTAAGGTTAATAACAGCATCAAGATTGAAATTGAAAAATCAGGTTTTTTTCCCAACAACTTTAACCAGAACTCATAATGTGTCACCAGAAGAGGAGGAATATGCTTTGGTATTTATACTTATATATTTGTGTAGTCAAACATACATTTTAAAAATGATACAACCTGACTGGCTGGAGTTTATCTAGCTAACAAAAGGTTCCTAAAAATGCCCAGAAAGAAAATTAGTGTAAACTATCACTTTATTATTGTGGCTGAAGATCCCCCATACTTCCTCCAAAATACTGAGGTGCTTCACTGAGGAGATAACGTGAAGTTTTCTAACAGGTTCAAGGCACACCCCAGCACCTCTCTAATCTTGGAACTAGGGAAGACAAACTGGGATAGTCAGTTGCCAAGAGGAGGAGCAGTAGCTCGGTTCCCCATTAGTTATTTTCCCAAACCATTCCTTCTTGAGAGACAGATAAGCTGTTTATTCATTCATTTTAACAAACATTACGAAGCTCTGACACATGAACAAAAGATTACCCAGCCCCTTTTACGTTTCGAGGCTGGGAAGGTGCAAGGGAGAGAGCCAAGGATAAAGGGTGAGAAGGAAAAGTCAGCCCTGGGAACGCTGGGCCCTCCCTGGCCTGTCCTGGGGTAGGGACTGGTTGCGGACCCCACCTGCGAGAGGGAGAAATGGCCCTCACAGTAGCGCTGCGCCTGCGGCAGGTGGAAGATCTCGTCCATGTAGGGCTCTCGCAGTGCCCGGCTGAAGGCAGAGAAGAGTAGACAAGACACTAAAAAGGTACAGCTCAAGGCAGCTGAGAAATAGTAACCCTCTAGCTGCGCCATTCCTGCCCCCATTGTCACTGCCCAAGAACCCACTCAGAGCCTGGAAAGCCAAGCTTGAAACTCCGGCTCGAAACGGGCGCGCAAGGCGGGACTGGCCGGACAGGACTGAGCACAGCCGGAAGGCAAAGGATGCTGGGAGAGCGCGGGCCGGAAGGATCCGGTCACTGTTTCCGGAGTGACGAATTTATGTAACGGACCTGACTGTTGCCCTGTCAATCATACTGCCTGGGGCGCCCAGAGTGGTGAGAGCCTCGGGGAAGGGCGGTTCTAAGGATTCGCCGCACTGGAGTTTCGCTGTTTGATAGTTGAAAAGAAATCAATTCTTTAACCTGCAGGGGTTTTTTTGTTCGTTCTCATTTCTCACCAGAAGGTGGCAACATTTTCCCACGTTTCCAATTTCCAAAATTAAAAATTCGCATTTCCTTTTCCAGTTATTTCTGTTTTCTCTTTCCAGTGATCATTATTACTAAAACCTTCAATTCTGAGACGTTTCTCTTGCGTCAACTTTGGAGGGTGGAAGGGGAGCGTTTATTGTGGGCTCAAAGACTGATACTTTAAAACTGGTAGGACATGAAATCCCTGACTGCCAATAAACTTCGCCAATTAGAGGATATTTTAGGTTAAAAGAGAACACTTTCAACATGTAGACTTTCCGAGGATTTAAATTTTTATTAAGAATGAATTCTGATGGCCGGATCTCAATACGCTGTGAGAGCTGGAGTAACTAATTATTTTAGAGTTTGGGGTGTTTTAGATAAGGAAGGATTGACTATGCGTGTAAATTTGGTTGTTATGTGTTAGGTTTTCCTACTAAATCATAATCATGAGCATTTTTAACGGGTGGTGCTATCCACCACTGATGTTTGTGGTCTCAAAATATTTTTCACATTTAGTTACATAAAGTTATATACTTATATGTTATGTAAGCTACAACGATTCCTGTAGTCTAGGGTTGGGGATTGAGGGCAGGAGAAAGAGAAGTTATAAAGAACATTAAAGATAAATTATGTTTTGCGATTTTGCCTCGAGCATTGTTGGCAAGGTTTTGCAGAAAAATGATCTTTCCAGTAACCCCAGTCAAGTTGCCTTTGGCAGAAATACAGCAGAAAGTCGTCATGATTTGTTTAGGATTGCAAACCTCAAGGTTTTCAGGTCAGTTCTTTCTCTGAGTCAAAGCTAATGCAGTCTCTCTTAAGAGAAGCTTCTCAAATGAAACTCATGGGCTCCCTTTGCATTCTCTACTATTTCCTCAATAATAAGAGGAAATCAATGGAATAAAATCATGTTAGGTTGGTTTTATTCACCTAATCCTAATTTGAGATGATGCTTACCTGTTTTCCCCATAATCTCCCATTTTATTATAGAATCCAAGTTGTACTTATCTATTTGAGATCATCTCTAGATCATCTTAAGACTTCAGGAAATTATTATCTACAAGCAATTGGCCACAGACTCAGTAAACTGCTGAATCTTAATAGTACATGCTCTGCAGTTTACTAACCCTCTCTTGAAGTAGTGGACATTTTTTGAAGGGGTAGAATAAGGCTAGACATTTATGCTATATATTTCTGTTCAAAATAATGACTACCAGAACTTATGTTGAACATCTGACCTGTTTACAAACCCCACATGCTCCTTTAAGTTAATTGAGAAGTTTCAAGGAAATATGATATGTTCAAATTGCTAAAGATCCTTATTTAAAATCTATTTAACTTCATCTTACAGAAGCAGCTAGAGATAAAATTTTTCTGAAATTATGTAGAAAACTAATATCAGCATGGGGTAGAATTTAAAACATCACACCAAAAATAATTCCATAGTCTTATGGTTTTAAATAATCTACAAGTTATATTAAACTGAATGTTTCATTAATCTCTATAAATTTAAATTTACATCTCACCTCCATCTATTTCCATTAAACAAGTGGAAAACACAGGTTTCATTTTAAATAAAATGTTCACCTTACAGATTACTTGAATATCTGCTAGATAGTGTTGCAAAAAGCTAGATTCTAAGCTACTCTCAAACCACTGAATAATTATCATCACATTTGGAAACCATCAATATGAAGCATATTACCTAGTAATGTAAGATATTCTATTGACCAAATAAAGGTCTTTATAACATACAAGTTTTCTAATGATTACTTTTACTATCTACAAATTTCTGACACTGTTATCACTTTTACACTTTGGAATTACTGCATATTTGATAACCTTTAAATGCTTTCCCAAGCTCTTTGCTCAATTCAAGGACTCCCACTAATATAGCTATCTCTGGGGATTTTTTTTTTTTTTTTTTTTTTTTGGTAATGGGGATTGAACCCAGGGGTGCTTAACCTCTCAGCCTCATCCCCAGCCCTTTTTTTGGTATTTTATTTAGAGACAGGGTCTTTCTGAGTTGCTTAGGGACTTGCTAAATTGCTGAGGCTGACCTTGAACTCACAATTCTCCTGCCTCAGCCTCCTGAGCCACTGAGATTACAGGCCTGTGTCACTGAGCCCAGCTCTTTGGGGATTTTAATGAAGTGATTTACAGTTTATTAAACCTATCTTTTAACACCGGATGGCTATTAACATTAAACTTCAGGGATTCTCCTTTAAGGATCCCAACCCCCATTTTCCATCCATAGATGTTTATTTTGTGAAAAAGAGTCATCACTAGGATGAGCAATTCCATCATAATTAAGCATGAATATAATTCTTTATGTTGTGTTCTCCACTTGAATTATGATACAGAAAATTATGACCCAAAATGAGTCATTCTGTTGAGGTCCTAAGGACAGTAATGTGAGCAAGCAGTGACTCTTTGTTTGGCTGAAGCCATTAAGATTTTGTATTTATTACTGCCATATAAGCTAGCCCATCTTTTATTTATTTTTTAATTTTAATTTGTTATATGTGACAGCAGAATGCATTGCAATTCATATTACACATATAGAGCACAATTTTTCATATCTCTGTTTGTACACAAAGTAGAGTCACACCATTCCTGTCTTCATACATGTACTTTAGGTAATGATATAACCAATTCAGACATTCTTAATTTAATGAACTTACACTGTGGGTGTTTATCTATGTAAAACCCCCACTCATGATCAGTGGATTTCCCCAAAGGTTAAAACAACTGAGGAATGTGTCAAGTACCCTCTTACTTTGAAGTGCTAGTCCAAGTAACATCCTGTCTCCAATTAAACCCTTTTCCTCTTGCTATGGAATCAAAACTTTGGCCACTTCATAGTCATAGTGATGGTTTTCTCAGTTCTCTGTGACAATTAGTTCTAGATAAAGCAGGGTACTGCTGTCCCCTGGTTCAAAATCCTAGAAAATGATTTCCAAAATGCAATTCTAGACTTGCATTCAATCTTAACATCTTAACATGCCAGTGGGGGGAAAACCATACAATTTTAAATTAATTACAATGGAAGTAACACAAAATTTTGGTTCAAAAATATTTGAACAAGAGTATTGGCTTAGCAATTACTTTACTGAAAATCCTTAAGATATGATTTAAGGGGCAAATCTTCCTACTGTTCTAGAGACTCTCCAGTTTTATCCCTGAGTCTCGGGTCATGGAAATCCTTTAGTCTCAGATAAACAGGGATGGGTTATTCACCTAGAAAGCTATACCATACAACACAAAGTAAAACTTTGTAAATACCCTTTGTAACAGTGACTCTTATAGTGTGGTTCCTACATCAGCAGAATTAGCGTTACTTGAGTACCTGTTAGAATTGTAAATTATTAAGCCAGTGCCTTAGAACTAACAAAACAGAAACCCTGGAGTTAGAGCCACACAATCTGTATTGTAGCATTCATTGAACATCAGTTATGATTCTCTTAGATTCCCAGGTGTACCTGATGCATGCTAATGTTTGAGAACACACCGACCTTCATATTGTCCTTATTTTTCTGAAAACCTGTGCTGCTTTGTCCCTGTCTAGGATATTTTCTGCATACTTTTTCATCATTTTTCCTCATGGGGAGGAATTTGGCTTCTCCAGCTCTTCATCTCCAGGCTTTACTAAGAAACACAAATTGCATTGCCAAGCCACAAATAGACCATTTTATCCTTAGCAGGTACAGAGGAGGAATTTAAATACTGCTTAATATTTTTCTACCATTTATATTGAGACAGATCTATTTTTTCCTTCAAAAAATCTCTATATAAAGAGTAACTGTCCTTTTTACAAAAATAAGTAGCCGAACTACAGTAGTGTCACAACAGTTCTGCCACTTATAAGAAAAGCATCCCAGGGATAATCTTCATGCCATCATTTGCCCTTAAACTATGTAAAATTTAAGAATATATTAAGTGAGTTAATGAGTGAATTGAACTATTATAATGATGAAATTGCAGTACCATTAAATCAACTAAGTGAAAAGTGAGAAGGGAAGACAGTGATTTAATTTATAAATAATTTCATATTTTATAGACATAGTAATATTATTTTACTCATTTTAAAATTTCAGGGTTATATTGAAATCTATGATACAATTGTTATTACTGAAAATCAATACTTATCCAACCAAGTCCATGTGAAATACCAAGAAGGATTATTCTGATTTCAAGGCAGAGTAAAACATGTGGACATCCTTAGATTAACAATTTGATACTGTGCACTGGTTCAGTTTGGCATACATTCACAATATTATTCATTAAATATTTGTATGAGAACACAGGTAATCTGACTTTTCACTAATAAGATTTAAATAGAGCAACCCTCATGTAGATTTCATTTCCACACAAGGCAAAGCTGAGACATTGTATGGGGATTATCTGATCTGTTGTCCCAGTTCTTCTTTCTGACAGCCTTCCCTTCTGCTCTCATTCTTATTTTGGATTTTTTTTCCAAATGAGACAACAAATTATATTAAAGAGCTTACATTTATATAACATAATAAAACGAAATACTACACTGTTTGTTACTGTCTAAAAATGTTAGTTTCTGTACCTGCCAAGTTTCAATGACTGATAGATAATACGTCTATGAAAAATATTTGAAAAAACTCTATGCTATTAAGTTCTGTTTCCACTAGAGGGTGCTGACAACTTCAGCAGAAACAGTACAAATTTCTTACCTTTCCTGTACTAATTCCAGTTTTCTTTTAACCATGTTTATATAAGACTGCTTGTCAAGATGCTGTGTTAATGTTGGTTTTTAAAGTTCATTATTATCGATATCAAAAATTCATTACTATTATTTTGTGTTGAAGAGATTACAATAGTCACATCATCATGGAAGAAATACTAGGAGCAGATGTGACACTGGAGAGTCTGACAGAGATTCAGTGTGCAGGCAGTGATCCACTGGTGCTAGGGAACAAGCCAAACACATTGCACATTTCCCCGGGGCTCTTCAATCATGTGAAACGAAAGCCTTAGTGGGGACGGTGAAAAGATGTTCCATCTTTTCACCGTCAGAATCAGACACAGATCCTGAGGGAGGAAGAGAAATATAAACCTTGTGCCCTTGAGGAAGTGGTAGGAAGACCTTCAGGCCCAGGATCCTATAATCCAAAACAAAGGTCTGGCTACTAGGGGGTAGGCAGGAAACACTGCTGGCTCTTGAGCTGCCACAGCTGGAAGACAGGAGAAACTGGAACAGCATGAAAGCCTACTGCCCACAGCCCACAGGGCCTGCTTACCACTGGAGGTGGACCAGCAATACTAAATCCACCCCTCCCATCTCCCATCATGAGCCCAGCATTGAGTGACAAGCAATCCACTGCTGCCAAGGGGAAAAGCATGGGAGAGAGTTCCCCTGAGGCACAGACCTGGAAAGACTGCTGACAGTTGAGGATGGAGAGGGGAAACTGAGAGAAAAAACTTGGGCACTGATGGCCCAATACTTAGCACAAGGTAGAATCAGACATTGAAGAATTTGAAGCTGAACATGCACCTTCCTCTGTGTGTGTGTGTGTGTGTGTGTGTGTGTGTGTGTGTGTGTGTGTTCTATAACCCAAGTATAGACTCCGTAGAATAAATATCCAGGATCATAATGGCTGTCTCAAATCTGTGCATATTCTGTTTCAAATATTGACACAAGGTTTTCCAAAGTGGCTGCATCAATTTACACTTTGTCAAGCAATTATGAAAGTTTTTCTTTTGCATATCTATTTATCCTTGTAAACACTTGGCATCATTATTTATTCTAACCACTCTGATGCACATGTGGTGGTAGCTCATTGTAATTTTGATAAGCAGTTCACTGGTGGCTTGTGAAAATCAAGATGTTTGCATGGTTAGTGATCATTTGAATGCATATTTTCTTTTAGGAGACATTTATTCAGGTCAGTTGCCCAATTTTTAAATCAAATTAGGGTCTACTTTTTGATTGATACAAGTTCTAATTATATTTCTGGCATGAGCTTTTTGTTGATTTGATACTTTAAAGATGCTTTTTTTCATTCTCTATACCTTTTTTTTTCTTTTTAAAAATAATTATGAAAATTACTAAAATTTATGTACTCAGATTTATCAATCTTTTCCTTCATGGTAAGTTCCATTGATGAAATTTGTATGTACTCTAAGGTCATCAAATTTTTTTCCCCCACATTTTTGAAATTGGTGAATTACAGTTGTACATGATGGTGATATTTTTTGTTACATATACATACATGCACACACTATAACAATATAATTTTGCCAATATCATTCTTCAGCACTTTCCCCCTCTTGTCGCTGCCTGAAGCGGAAGTCGCTTGGAGCAGCGAACGCCACAGGAAAATTCGGAGGCAGGATGAAAATGAAAAAAGGTCTTTTATTCTTCTCCTCTCTCCAGCTCCAGCAATCACTCCAAATGCTCTAACTCCAACCACCACCTTCTTCTTCCCCACACACACTAACGAACCTCACCCAGTTATATACATATAGCTTTAACAAGGACACGTGCTTACAGCTCGAGCTTACAGGTGCGTCACGCAGTGTTCACGGGCATACAAAGATTCTTTGAATAATGTATTAATATCAGGTGGAAACTAGAACATCTTTTATGGCTCTCAGCTAACCGCAATCTTTAGCTATCTCCTTGATTATAGGCTCCTTCACCCTCTCTCACTTTTACATAGTATTATATAGATTTGCTATGCTTGTCTTTCCTTTATAGATTTTAAATTAGAATGATAGTCTCTAGTTCCATCCATTTACCAGAAAATGCAATAATTTCATTGTCTTTAAGGCTGAGAAATATTCCATTGTGTATATATAACACATTTCCTTTATCCATTCATCTGTTGGGCACCTAGCTTGGGAAAACCCAGCATTTGACCTCATTCATCTTTTGAAAAGTGTGCTTATGTTAGGTTAAGCCACCTTTGCCTTCCTTGGGTCTTCATCTTATTGTGCCTGGAGGGTTCAAATGTAGAAATGGTTGAAGTATATCTCTGCTGTCCCTAGCTGGGCAGCCTGGTTCTTTGCTGCTTTATGGAAGCCCTCTCCCCTTACCCTTACACAGGCACTTAAGACTAAGGAAATTTTCACCAGGTGAGGTGGCACACACCTGTAATCTTAGCAGCTCAGGAGGCTGAGGCAGGAGGATCCAGAGTTCAAAGCCAGCCTCAGGAAAAGCAAGGTTACTAAGCAACTCAGTGAGACCCTGTCTCTAAATAAAACACAAAATATGGCTGGGAATGTGGCTCAGTGGTCGAGTGCCCCTGAGTTCAATCCCCAGTAACACCCCCCCCCGCCCCACCAAAATAAAGAAGGAAATTTTCAGTGACTTCATAAATGACAAATACTTCAACAGCAGCTTCCTAAAACCACCCCTGTAGAAGAAGACACCCCCCCCACCTCAGAGCAAGGTCACAGCTCCTTCCAGTCCATGGGCTTCTTACCAAGTTTCTGCAGCAGTTCATTAGCTTTAGAAAAAACGTCTACACCCAAAGAACAAGTCTGCAGTACAGGAAGCCACTTCCTGTCAATGGCACTTCCCCTGAGCATAACACAGAGACAGCAGGGATTTGTAGGAGCCCTAATAAGGAGCGGCTAAGATTGCTGCTGTACAGAGATATTTAAATTGCCACCTTCCTTCCTGTCGGGAATGGCAGACTGCCCTTGGTCTGGAGGAGTGTGGATTGCGTGTTGGGGTATTGTTGGAGCCGGAGAAAGAAGCTGGCAGAATAAAGCCTGTTCATTTCCACTCTGCCTCTGAACTTATTCCCGCAGCTTTGTTGCTGCAGGCGGCCATCGCTTCAGGCAGCAACACTGATTCAGCCAGGACAAGACTGCATGGGTAAACTGCTCCCAACCCCTCTCCTTAGGCAAATTGGCTTGATGGGCCCAGACAGTGACACAGTGTTGAGCAGGAGGACACCTTGTTTGGCCCATCCTGATAAATCTCCATGGCCATGATGAACAAAACCGCCTATGTCTGTAGACAGCTCTTTATAAATATTTCCCAAATTGGGTGGAGGTAGAACAGGTCTCTGGACGCTAAAGCAGAGCCCATGAGCTTGATTGGGGCCATCATAAGGCCTTGACACGGGACTGGCTCTAGCTCAGAGGTTCCTTCCACAGAGACTCCATAAGGACCTTGACCCAGGATGACAACATTCACATCTCTCATGTCACGTGTTTGGGTCCATGTGAAGACTTGGTGTGGAGGTGGATAAACAGGATAGTGTTTTGTTCTTCTGCAACAAATCCCGTTAGCTTTATAAAATACGGTTTCTGAACTCTCTGCTGAGGAGCTTCTTCCAACTCACCAAAGCCCACCCGCATGTTGCAGGCCTGGAGTCTGAGCAGGGTCTCGGCCTTGTTTGCTCTGGATGCGGACCAACTGCTCCTGGTTTAGAAGCCATGAGAGCGGCATGACAGGCTCCTCCTACCTGGTCTGGGTCTTCTGGTCTGTTGCCCATTTTCCTGAGCTGCAGGGTCCGCCTCCAGGTCAGCCAGCTCAGGTCTGCAGGAACAGAGTCTTCTGGCCAATCACCCCTGAGCCTGAGCCCAGGAGGGAGCAAGAGAGCACCTCAGGGGACCCAGGACACTTGCATTGGTTGTGCCAGGTCAGCAATTGGTACCACGCAGGCTGTAGATTATTTTTAAATGGGCATTATTCAAGTGCTCCTGCTAGACAATGAGGCATGTTTTATTTCATTTCTCTCACTCCAGCCCCCAACCCATCCTTTTTTTGTTGTTGTTGTTCATTTTCTATTTCAATTCTTGGGATTGAACTCAGGGGCACTCAACCACTGACCATATCCTTAACCCTTTTTTGTATTTTCATTTAGAGACAGGGTCTCACTGAGTTGCTTAGCACCTTGCTTTTGCTGAGGCTGGCTTTGAACTCATGATCCTCCTGTCTCAGCCTCACACACACTGCTGGGATTA
The DNA here is from genome assembly GCA_025594165.1 of Tamias sibiricus. NCBI lineage: Eukaryota > Metazoa > Chordata > Mammalia > Rodentia > Sciuridae > Tamias > Tamias sibiricus. Next base: position 95,497,591 of record CM046661.1, on the reverse strand, counting down.
CAGCCAGCAACACTGTACCCAGCCCCCAGCCCATTTTTATATTTTATTTAGAGACAGGATCTCACAAAGTGGCTGAGGGCCTCACTAAATTGCTTGAAGCTGGTTTTGAACTTGCCATCCTCCTGCCTCACTCCCCTAAACCACTGGGATTACAGGCATTCGCTACCATGCCCATCCTCTCTCTCTTAAAAGACAGATTCCCACTATGTTACCAGGCTGGTCCCAAATTCCTTGGCTCTAGAAATCCTCCCATCTCAGCCTCCTGAGTGGTGAGACTACAGGCATGTGCCACACACCTGGATCATTTAGTTTTTATAATATTGGATGAGGCCTGTGCCAGTAATATCCTCATTGGAGACACAGAGATTGGGTGATTTGCCCAAGGTCACACAGAAGGGAAAGAAACCAGGCTTCCACCCCCAGAGGCAGGTCCCCAGCTGTGAATGCTGGAGATGAGGACCAGTTGGGAGGTGACCTCCAGTTTCCAAAGCACTGCTGGTCCATCAGCTCAGGCCATCTCTGATCTGCCCTGAGAGGGACGGATGAGCACCCCACTTTACAGAAGAGTAGGCCAGCTCAGAAGGCTAAGGATGTGAAGGTGCAAGGGGAGAAACAGACAGAGCTGGCATTTTCTGCGACCCTTCTCAGTGCTCCAAAGCAAGCTCCACTTCCAGGGCCTGAAAATCCTCTCCAGAGCTGAATGTTCCCCACCTGAAGAGCCTCCAGCCCCAAGTCAGGACCTGACTCCCATCTCCCTCCCCCAGGCCATCCACCTCCAATTCTCAGAGTCTATCTCAAGGGGGCTGGGGAGGAGCCCCCTGACTCTCCTGTCCTTGAGGCAGTTTCAGTTCAGAAGGCTCTTACCTGGATCAAGAGCCAAGATCAGAGACACTGGATTCTCAGGGATCCCCAATGGGAACCGACCCCCTCCCAGTCCAAGTAATGCTCTCAGCCCAATCAGAGACTTGAATTAAGGAACCAAGCCTTGACCCCTCCAAATGCAGGACCGCCCCTGAGTCCTCACCTGGGCATATATTGCCCTGGGACCAGGCTCCCTATCACTGACTCACACATTCTTACAATTGAACTTCCACCCCAGCTATCAATCTGCCATCCCCTCCTGGACATAGAATAGTTCCCCAAATGTTTGTTGGCTGGGTGTATTTTCTATTTTGTTAATTATCTCTACATATTGGACATCCACTGTGGATATCCCGGGACATCTCACCTGGGCTCCACTTTCCATATTTCATTCTCTTACCTTGGGTTTCTCTGGCTCTAACATCCCCCATCTGCCCTGTGGATGCTCTGGGAGAGACTACTCCACAAATTCCTCCAAAATCACCTGCAACCTCTGCCCAAAGTCTTGTTCAAAGCCGCCTGCAGTGCCACCTCGTGGCTGCCGGCCAAACTGCAGGTGGGAATTTCCTGACAGGAGGCCATCCACCCTCAGGTCACCACCATGGAACAAACCTGTGGTGGGTGCCTACTCTGTGCCCGCACCTCTGCAGCACAAAAACAGTGAATCAAACTCACTGTCCTTGAGGATCCCCATAGCTAGAGGGAAAGAAGCAAAAATCCCATCAGAGTAGGGTGTGAGGGCTGCTCTGCAGGAAGCATTTGCCTTAATGCAGGTGCCATGTGAAGGGGTAGATTTGTACCATATGGAGCCCAGTGGAGATACCCAGGCTAGAAACTCTGAGCGCCCAAAGTATTTAAAACCGTGAAATGGAATGACATTTGTTCATTCTGCCGTAGTAAATCACCACAGCCTTAGCGTCTTAACGTGGCACCACTTATTGTATTACTGTTCTGGGGTCAAAAGTCTGATGTGGAATAGCTAAACTGTGGAACCCACCTAGATGCCCTTCAGTAGATGAGTGGATAAAGAAAATGTGGTATATGTACACAATGGAGTATTACTCAGCAATAAAAGAGAATAAAATCATGTCATTCACAGGTAAATGGATGAAGGTGGAGAATATAATGCTAAGTGAAGTTATCCCAAAAATCCAAATGCCCAAAAATCCTTAAACTTTGTATACAAGCAGTTGTATTTCTCATTATGAATAAGTAAATAAATAATTTTTTAAAAAGTATTAGAAACATTTTATCAATTAAAAGAAAAAAAAAGAGGCTGACTCACAGCGGGGTTGGGAATGGGGAACATAGGAGGATTAGAGAACACTAGAATGGCCAATGGGGAGGGAGTGCAAGGGAAGGGGCAAAAGGGTAAAAAAAAGATGGTAGAATGAGATGGATATCATTACCCTAACTGCATGTATGAAGACACAAATGGTGTGAATATACTTTTTATACAACCAGAGATATGTAAAAATGTGCTCTATAAGTGTAATATGATTGTAATGCATTCTGCTGATATATATAACAACTGAGAATAAAAAATAAAGATTAAAAAAAAGATTTGCTGGATAACCTGTATTTAGTATAACCAAATTTTCCAATTATCAATACGATTCCCCATAATCTTTTGTAACCAGTGAGCTTATGTTGATTAGTTATGAATGGCTTAAATTTTGTCAGACTATTCTGCACCAGCTTTGAAATACAAGTTGGTTTGGGATTGCATGCAGCTGACCACAATTGATTGTTCTTAATGAATGGGTCAGTAAGGATCAATATATCAACATTGGGGTTTTTAAGTCATGACCTGGGGATAGATAGTTCTAGAAGGCTCCAACTAGCAGCAATTTCTACTGTTCATTCGGGCTTGTTGACAAATATGGCAGCAAAAATACTGACACCAGATAGCATAATTAAAGAATTTTAGAAAATGTGCTCTGTTTGATGGAGAAACATATAGGTGGAAAATATTTTTCTACTAGGTGATAAAATCTACTGATTTGGAGGCAGATTTTTTTTTCCACAATGCAAGAAACGCTACTTTTGGTTGAAATAAAGTGAAGCATAAAAATGATGATTTTAAAGGAGGCTTCTTTCTCTCTGCTGTAAGAGAGATAGAATATGAACTCTTGTACATTAAGGGGGTGAATTCCAGACTGTACTAGCCTAAGAAGTAACTTGGAAAGTACTTTTAAAAGTTCTGTTTTCCCATTCAGATGGCTGATGGAGAGGAGGACTTGGGAAATGTCTCCCTACAAACTAGTCTTATTTTATGATAATTGATTCAACAAATATTTGTTGAGCAACTACTATATGCCAGACACTATTCTAAGTACTGGGAAATTAGTAACAAACACGGTAGACATTCACCTATTGATAAAAATTCAGGCTATTTTCAGTTTTTATTATTATAAAAAGTGCTAGTAGCATTAGTTAGAAGCATTAGTTTGCAAGGGAGGTTGCATTGATTTGTAGATCAGTTTGGAGAGTACTGCCATTTCAACACTATTAAGTCTTTCACTCTATGAATGCAGGTTGTCTATATATTTACTTAGGTCTTCTTTAATTTCTTTCAACAATATTTTATACTGTTTAGTGCACATGTTCTGCATTTTGGTGAGTTTATTCCTAAGTATTTGGTTCTTTCTGATGCAATTCTAAGTGGATTGTTTTCTCACTTTTATTTTCAATTTATTCATTGTTATATAAAATACAATTACTTTTTGTATACCATCTTTATATCCTACAACTTTGTTGAATTTGTTTATTCATTCTAATAGTTTTTTTTTTTCCATTTCTTAGGATTTTCTCTACATAAGATCATGTCATCAGTAAATAGAAAGAGTTTTCTTCCTTTTTCATATGGATGCCTTTTATTTCATTTTGTTGCCTAACTGTCCTGGGTTGAAACTGTGATACACTATTTAACAAAATTGATAAGAATGAATATCCTTGTATTTGTCTTTATTGAGAGAGAGGAAAACATTTATCTTTCACCTTTAAATATGTTTTGTTATAAGTTTTATGTATATGGTCTTTATCAGATTGAGGAAGTTTTATTTTGTTCCTGGTTTAGTGGATCTTTCTCATGAAAGTTTGTTGCCTTTTGCCTAATTGTTTTTTCTGCATCTATTGAGATGATCATTTGATGTTTGTCCCTTGTTAGCACTGCTCATCACATCGATTGCTCCCCGCCCCAGCATTAAAACAGTCCTGTATTCCTATGATGGATCCTAAAAAAAAAAAAGTCTGATGTGGAATAAAGTCAGGGAGTCTTAAGGTTCTGTTCCTTTCTGGAGACTCTAAGGCAGAAACCATTTCTCCCTCAATAAGGTTGTTACCATAATTCTGTTCTTTGATGTTATAAAACTGAGGTCCTCTTTTTCTTGCTGGCTGTAACTGAGGGACTTTTATGCAAGAAACACCACCATTCATTGTCGTGTGCTCAAGGCAGAAGCAAATGGGGAGAAGGGTCAAGATTCTCCACGACAAGAGGAGTGTGCTCTCCTTGGCTTTGGCCTCCCCCAGCCCCGTGACCCTTCTGAGGGAGCCCTAGCTTAGTCCAATGGATAAGAATTGCTTCCAATCCAGAACAGACTGTGGCAGGGGCCTGAGTGATTTTTAAATGTTGAAAGGGGCCAAATATGAGAGAGCCTATTTCCAAAACTCTGGGGTCCAGACAGGCTCCTTAGAAGAGGAGGCTGAAAAAGAGATTTGGGAAGGATGGTAGGATTTCAACAGGCAGGGGTGGGTGTGGGGTAGGAACATGGAGAAGGAAGGCAGACAGACATGTGTGAGCACAGAGGAGGCTGACCTTGGGCTTGGGGCCAGAAGGCCCTCAGGGGCTGAGGGTCAGTAGGAGCCTGGAGAGGGCTGGGTCAGAACTTCCCACAACTTCAACATCAGAGCCCACAGCAGCCTCACTAAGGGGTGTGGGGTGGGGGGACTTTGCACACCCATTCTCCCCAAGGGCCTTCATCCCAAGGCATGGAGTATTGATGTTGATTTCCCAAGACAAACCCTGTGTTCAGGCCCAGAGTCAAAAAGAGAGAAGCCTGAGGGGGGACTGGGGCAATGTGGATTCCCTTTTCTACTCAACATAGAGATGAGTTTGCAATAGGCAAGGGCTTATTATGGCTGTGGACAATAACCCTGAGTATTAGGTGTATTACAAAATTCCCCCACACACATGCACACACACACACACACACACACACACACACACACACACACAGCCTGACACACCAAAGGGAGTCCTACACGGGGTCTGCAAAGGAGCCTGGCCTCCAAGCATGCATGCTGCCTCCACCAACCCCCAATTCAGCATGCAGAACCCATCTGAACCCTCTCCACTGGGGTGAGGTCCCACCCCTGTGCTGGTGTTGTCAGAAGGACAGACCAGTGACAGCAGAGGTGGTGAGGATTTGCCACCTGCACCATCAGGCAGGGTTCTCTTTGGGAAGGCTTCTCAAAAAGAGGGGTCAGAAGAGCCAGGTCAAGCACAGAGGAAGAGCCCTGGCTTGGCTGGCAGGAGGGTCCTGAGTGTGAGGGCAGCCTGGGAAGGCATCAGAAGAAGGAACAGGGCCATGTGTGCTCAGGAATGTCACAAGCCGTCCCTGGGCTGTATGTGGATTGTGTTGTGCATAGTAGCCTCTTGAGGGGTGGCCTGGCTCTGTGAACTCCCTGTCAGGGATTGGAGGCATGCTGCAGGTGCGCCTCCCCCTCTAGCTCTGCCTAAGATCTCACAAGGCACCTGAGATGGGTGTGACTCACCAAGATGTCAATCAATCTGCTGACCAGGAGACATCAAGAAGCAAGACTCCACCCTTAAAACCTTATCCACCCTGATGTCTCTGCTATAAAATAAAGGAAACATGGGCTCACAGTCTCTTTTTCCAGCGCTCTTTCCAGTGTGGAAGTGACACTTAAGGTTGCAGAGTCGTCCTACCCTCGGTTTAAAAACTACTCTCTGTATTGTGTGATTTTTTTGCTGCTTTCTTAGCTTAAAGTTGCAGCCAGCTCTTTTGAACCCAGTTCATCTCATCTGTACAGGTCATTGGCAAAACAGGAAGATGTGGAATCTCTAGGAGCTTCTGCAGCTGGACTGCACCTGGAGCAGGTAGATGTCTGTATGTGTCAGGCTCAGAGTACAGGTCTCTCACAAGTGCCAGGTTCTGCTGCTTCCTACAATGAAATGAGCTTCATGGCCTGTCCTCCATTAGGGACCTCACTGTAGACACTAAGTGCAAGGCCCCTTCTCTTCCAGATGTTGTTCATCAATTCCTGGGAAAGCAAGACAGAGTGTTCCTTGGACAGCTGAGGGGAGAGTGGCCCCAGAGGTACTGGCCTACAATCGATACTCATTAATATGATCTTCTCATGAAGTCCCCTAAAAAACAGCACTACAATTGTCAGTTATGAATTTTCTTCATTGATAATGTTGGCATTACATAAATAGGTCACGAACAGTGGGAATGGAAATAGTACATTCCTGATTTGGGGGAGCCCTAGGATGGGCAGTGTGACCTATGGGTGTCCAGGCTGGCCACCACTTCCAGCTCTTACTTTGTCCTTGCCCTGCCAAGACTCCTGCTGCACCAGCTGTGCATAGTGGATGCCATTATCCTCAACCTCATGGCCCTGCTGCCAACTTGGACCTGAGTCATCACAGATTGGAACTGCATTATCCAGGGAGACAGCTCTAACTATACCTGCTGCCAGGAATCCAAGGCTGTCATGTTTACCCTCCTCATCTTCTCTACAAAGCCCACTTCCTATCAGTAAAATGTAGGAGGAAGGGAGCCCAGGACCATTGGGAGAGGGGGAGGTATCTGGGCTCAGAAGGAGAAACACAACCTGCTTCTTCTCATCTCCATCATCTTCTCATAGATCATCCAAAGGCAGATTCCAGCTGCAAGGATCAAAATCACAGCCAAGTAGCCCATTCGGACGCCTCCCATGATGATAGCTGTGTGCTCTCCATGTGAGTCTGTTTCCCTCACAATGAGGGAGTGAAAAACTTTAAGGCAGAAGAGAAGATGAGATACACAGTGACAAGGGGAGAGAGAGAGAAATGTAGAAAAGTTGGAAGGGACCTGGTTCAGAAGCTGAAGAGGGAGGAGCATGGCAGGTTCACTCATTCAACCAGTGCCCAGGTCCTGTGTGGGGCAGGGGAGGCTGTGATAGACTAGGTGGGCTTGGTGACTTGGGGACTTCATCACCCAGGGGAAGACAAGAGCTCTTAACATCCAGGTAGAGGTGCAACTACCACAGAAGTTTAGCCATGCCCAAGGTCTTCAGTGAACCTCCCCAGGACAGGCTCAGTCACGGGTGTTTGGGGGGAGCAGCAGGAGTTTCACAGACACTCGGTGTGGAGGAGCACTCCAGCAGGGGAGGGGCAGCACAGGAGGCAGCTGTGGGTGAGCAAGGCCAGGGGGAGGCAGCCGCTGAGTCCAGCTAGTGTTTGGGGGTCGTGTTGTTCTCAACGTTATCTGAGAACCAGGATGGGAGGTGGGTGGGCACATGACAAGGGACGGTGATGGACACTGACAAGTCAGAGTCCTCCAGCAGCTCCTGCAGGAAGATTTAGAAAGGACAGTGCATGCACACAGGTCCAAGGCATTCACATTCAATGAAACACCTCCTGGGAGCAAACTTTGCCCAGACTGTGGCTTGACACATGATCAAAAGAAGAAAAAGATGTGTCCCCTGCCCTCGTGGTGTTCCACTCATGGTGGATTCAAATACACAAATGAACCTTTACTACTCAGGAGGGATGGCCAGGGACAGACAGCTCCTTAAAAGAGGCTGTGCCTTAAAAGCTGACAATGTCTTCACACATCAGGTAACTTCAGCAAGCAGTTGTGTGTGCAGTGTGTGAATGAGGCCAACATCAGGGGCACAAATCTCTGAGTCCTCAATCCTACAGGGACTAACTGGAGGTTGGATCCCAGAGATGACACAAAGGCCACAATCTGATCTGATTTCCCAAAGACTACTCTGGACACAGGGGATGGAGAATGGGGTGGCACAGGTACTGGAAGGCTGCTCCCTGGACTGTGGGAAGGGCATGGAAGTGAGGGATATTTAAAGGCAGATGAGAGCTGGATGTGACTCCACACTTCTGGATTGGAGTGACCAAGTGAAGGCAGTGCTGTTAATAAACACAGCAGGAAAAAAGCCAGGAACCCTCAGACTCCAGGGACACCTGAGCTCCTACCAGATGCCCCTCCCCTCCTGCAGGGTGCACTCACCTTGCCTACAGAGGTCAACAAGTTCTAAAGGTGGCATTTTTCTGGTCCACTTGGTTGCTGAGGACACAGGTGAGGCTGACATTGGGCTGGCTCAGAGGCAGGCTCACGGCCAGGGTCCAGGGATTGGGGGGTGCTGGTGTTCCTCTCTGCTCCAGCTCCCTGGGCAGGCCCTTGCTCTCCCAGGTTGCATTCAGGACCTCTAAAGCCCCTGTAGCCCCACACTCCAGAGTGACATTGCACCAGCTGGGCATGATAGATGCTGATGGGGTCAAAATCTGGGCAAGGGGCACAGAATCTGAGGAAGGAGGGTCAAAAGAATAGAGCCTCACACATGCACACACATTCTCATCCATTATCTCACTGAAGCATAGGCAACTGCCCTAGGAGGAAGTTGGGAGCACACTACAAATAAAACACAGTTTCCCCAAAGCTAAATAGTGAGCACGTGACAGCAGGCACTTTGTTAAGCCTCATGTGATTTTCACTAGATTAAGCAAGGCTTAAAATTCTTTTTTCCCCATGAGAAAATGATGGCTGAATCCCACTTTCCTGGAACTATCATTCCTAGAATATAGGGGTCTTCTGGAAGGGGAGGAAGTGAGGGACAGAAGAGCTTGTTTTGGGTCAGGGTCCTTTGTCCTGGGTCTTCAGCTGAGACAATGCCTAGGACTGCACAGCCCTACTGGGGCAGGACACCAGGCCAGCCCTGGGAGGACAGAGAAAGCTCTATGTCAAAAGAGGAGACATTGTGGAAGACACAGTGGCTTCAATAGTGATGACAGCTCTGCAGGCAGTTAGAATGTGACACTGAATGTCTGCCCAGACTGGAAGAGAAGCGTCAGATTCACAGGCTAGTCTTGGAAACCACACAGAGACCTACAACTGCAAATCCACTCTCTGCAGCAGGGTGCTTCCCTATGCAGAGAGGGACTGTGGGAAATCCTAGAGTTGGCAAAACTGATTTCCTGAGATGTGCAGCATCATAAACTTTCTCCTATCCTGCCAAGGCTTGCAGAGCAGAATTTGTGGAGTTCTGTGTAAGTGAGGCTGGCCTCTCCCTGGCCACTCACTGCAAGGATTGGAGATGGTGAAGTAGATACCTGTGGATTCCAAACGTGGTAGAAAAAATTGTGTCCCCACTGATGTCCACATCTTTATCCTCTGAACCTGTGAATATGCTAGGTTATGAGGAAAAGGAGCTGAGCTTTAAATAGGATTATCTGGATAGTCCCAGAGTAATCACAGGGACCCTTAAAAGTGGAGTCATGCATGGTGGTGCACACCCCCAATCCCAGCAGCTCAGGAAGATGAGACAGGAGGATCTCATGTTCAAAGCCAGCCTCAGCAAACTAGCATAGTCCTAAGCAAATTAGCAAGACCCTGTCTCAAAAAAGTAAAGCACTGAAAAGGCCTGGGAATATTTTTTTTCAGTGGTTAAGCAAACTGGGATTTAATTCCTGCTACCTGGTACAAAAAAACAAACAAAAAAACAAAAACAAAAACAACAGGAAGGAAAAGAGCAGGTATGAGGAATGCAATGCATAGTTCAGGTAGAGGCAGGACCAATAGTCAAGGGATGCTGGCAGTCTCTGGAATGTTGGAACAGCAAGAAAATGGATTTCCCTCTCAATCCCGCAGAACAAAATGCAGCTTGCCCACACTTGGATTTTAGCCCAGCACAATCATGTCTGACCTGTAGCATATTATGGATACACATTTCTGTTGTTTTAAGCCACCATTTTGCATTGTTAAAAGACCAAAGGAAAACTAATATACAAAAGCAGTAAATTTAGACTTCCAAAGAGGAGGAAATGTTACAGAAAAATTGCCAAATTTCCATTTTGTCTCCCAAAACACAGATGTGATTTTTCTCCCTGGTATTAAATCTCACCTCTATTGTTTGTGATGAATATCTGACATGTTGGTACCTGAAGAGAATCCTGCAAACTGTGGTCTCAGAGACTCCTAGCCTCAAAAGAAGGAGGCAGGCCATGGGATGAGGGTGAGGGTGTCACTTACCATAAACAGTGAGGTGGAAAACTGGTTTAATTTGTCTTCCCATATAAAACCTGACCTGGGCCCAGTACTGCCCACTGTCCTGTGAGGTCACATTGTTGATCCTCAGGGATGTCATGTCGGGCACCTGGACCCTCTGCTTGTACTTGTCCTGGAGACTGAACCATTGTGGATCTTCATTCCCATTCTGGAGTCTCAGCATGTACGTGGAGCGTGATCCAGAGGAAACGCCCCAGGGATCGCCACCATCTTGGGATCTTCTGGCTCCTGGATCACATGCAACAAGACAGAACCTCTTCGGATTGCCTTCAGATAAGTGTGGGTTCTAAAATATTTAATCCCAAAACCATGAGCTTCAGAACTCTTGGCTAAAGTGCTGCAGGCACCTAGGGCATTGGGAAAGAGAACATGGATATTTTCTCAAGGAGAACAAATGAAACAAAGATTTTCTTCTTAACCAATCCATCTAGCAACTTTCCTTGATCCAGGCAGGCAGCCTTGTACAGTGAATTGGAACCAGTTGTGGAATCAAGTCCTGGTTCTGCGTGAGGTGTAAGCTTGGGCTGGTTACTCAACTGGACTAGACTGTGGTTTCCTTACTGACTTAGAGTAAGAGTATGAACTAAAGGAGGCCAGGGATTGAAAGCTCCTAGCACAATGTCTGGCACATGCTACATGCTAGCCATGCTAAAAGATGTGATATCTCACTGTTTTGTTTTTAATCTTTTTCTCAAAATTTTTGGTTCTTTTGGTTGTACATAATATTGGGATTCATTTTGGCATAATTATAGAAGCATGGAATATAGTTTGCTCTAATTCAGTCCACAATACTTTCCTTTATCCTCCTCTTTTCCCCCCTTTCTCTCCACTATACTTATGTTTCTGCTATCTACCTATATTTGTTTTTTTTTTTAAATTGGTGTCTTATAGATATACACAGTAGTGAAATTCACTGTGGTATACTCATAGGTATATAGAAAATTAGGTCAGAATTTTTCCACTGTTCTTCCTTTATCCCATTCCTCCATCTTCCCCTTAATCCCTCTTTTTCACTCTACTGGTCATTGATCTCTTTTGATGGAATTCCCCCTTTCCTCCCACTCTCTTTTCCTTATTTTTGACTATCTTCTGTGTATTAGAGAAAACATTCAACCTGTGACATTTTTGGGCTGCCTTATTTAAATTAGCATGATAGGCTCTGGTTTCATTCATTTAACAGCAAATGTCATTCATCTTTACAGCTGAGTAACACCCCATTATGTATATATACCACATGTTCTTTATCTATTTATCTGTTGAAGGTCACCTAGGTTTGCTCCATATCTTGCCTATTGTGAACTGTACTGCTAAAAACATTGATGTACCTGCACCACTGCAGTATGCTTATTTTAAATCTTTAGGATATATGCCAAAGAGTAGGGTAGCTAGATCATATGGTAATCCTATGTTAGCTTTTTGAGGGATCTCTATGCTTCTATCCAAAGCAGATGCACTAATTTGCAGTTCCACCAACAATGTATGAGTGAAATATAAAGAATTAAAAATCTTATCATCAATAAAACTCTGAATAACCCAAATAATAACTGGGCAAAAGAACTAGAAAGACACTTCTCAAATGAAGTCATTAAAATGACCAACAAATATATGGGGGGGGGGAGTTCAAATGTTCAACATCTTTAACTATTAGGAAAACTAAAAAAACTCAAAAAAAAAAAACTACATTGAGATTTTACCTCAGTCTAGTCAGAATGAAATTTATCAAGAATAAAAATAATATTAGGTGTTGTCAAGGATATGGGGAGAAATGTACACTCATACATTGTTGATATCTCACTGTTTTAAATTCTCATTTCCTTGATGATTAGAGATGTTGAGGAGTTATTTTTTATAGATCTGTTGGTTATTCATTTCTCTTCTGTGAGCAATACTTGTTCAAATCTTTTGCCCATTTTGTAAATCACGTTACTTGTTTTCTTGCTACTGAGTTACTTAAGTTCTTTATACATTTTGGATATTGGCTCCATATCAGATGTATGGTTTGCAAGTATTCTCTCCCAAGACTTGGGTTGTCTTTTCACTTTGTTGTTTCCTTTGCTGTGCAGAAATTTTCCAATTTGATGCAATTCTGTTCATGTTTGCTTTTGGTGTCTGTGCTTTGGGAATCCTAGTTCAAGAAATTACCACCCAAACTCATGGAAATTTTCATTTATGTTTTCTTCTAAAGGCTTCATAGGTCCAAATTTTATGATTTAGTTTTTCATTCATTTAGAGTTGACTTTTGCATTTAAGGAGAGTTAGAATCAATTTTATTCCTCTGCATGTAGCTATCCCATTTTCTCATATGCATTTACTGAAGACACTGTCCTTTCCCCCGTTGTATGTTATTAGCACATTTGTCAAACATCAAATCATTTGACTGTAAACACTTGTGTTCATTTGTGGAATTTCTTCTTTTTCCATTGGTCAATGTGTCTGTTTTTATGCCAGTACACAGCAGTTTTGATTATAATAACATTGTATTTTGAAATCAGGG